>CM074723.1:399528632-404328632 GCA_037306005.1 Rhinophrynus dorsalis
TGTGTGTGGGGGCAGCATTTATTTTTTTTGGGGGGTGGCAGAATTTCATTTTTTGGTGGGGGGGGACATGTTCTAAGGTGACATTGTACTAGGTGCACAGGGACAAATATTTCACAGTGCAGTGACAAGCTGACATATTCTGTTAGGTGCACAGGGCCAATTATTTTACAACGCAGCGACAAAAAGGGCCATTTTAAACGTGTGCCTAGCCATAGATTATTGTCACATTCTGTTTAGTGTGCAAATTCACAAATTAACGTCACATATTGTTTAGTGTGCAAATTCACAAATTAACATCACATATTCCGTTCACTGTGCCTAGCCGCAGATTAGCGTCACATTCTGTTTAGTGTGCCTAGCCGCAGATTAGCGTCACATATTGTTTAGTGTGCAAATTCACAAATTAACGTCACATATTCCGTTCACTGTGCCTAGCCGCAGATTAGCGTCACATTCTGTTTCGTGTGCCTAGCCGCAGATTAGCGTCACATTCTGTTTCGTGTGCCTAGCCGCAGATTAGCGTCACATATTGTTTAGTGTGCAAATTCACAAATTAGCGTCACATATTGTTTAGTGTGCAAATTCACAAATTAACGTCACATATTGTTTAGTGTGCAAATTCATAAATTAACGTCACATATTCCGTTCACTGTGCCTAGCCGCAGATTAGCGTCACATTCTGTTTCGTGTGCCTAGCCGCAGATTAGCGTCACATTCTGTTTCGTGTGCCTAGCCGCAGATTACCGGCATATATTCCGTTTAATATGAAGAAGGCGGGTAAAAAGGGACGGGGAAGTGGACGTGATCCTGATAGTTCAGGGCGCGGGTCAGGACGCGTAGAAACTGTGCCTGGTGCCAGAGCACAAGACAGAAAGACATCCACCATACCTAGCTTCATGTCTCAGTTTACAGGGCGTCGCAGGACATCACTCTCGAGGTCAGACCACTGCGAACAGGTGGTCGGTTGGATTTCAGCTGATACTGCTTCCAGTCGGTTAAGCACCACCCTGTCTTCCACCAAGTCCACTCTCACTAGCCAAGAGTCTGGTCAACATAATCCTCACCCTGATCATCCTTCCTCCCACCATAGAGGGTCTGGCCAAAGAAGTGATCCCACACTGAGATATAGTGAGGAGCTCGTCTCATCACCAATCCTTGATTTGAACCTCTCTCCAAGCACGCTTGCAGAGGAACATGAGATCTTGTGCCCTGATTCACAACCTCTAGAGGGTACCCAATCACAAGAAGGTGACAGAGGGGAACGGCATTTAAGGTCAAAGGAAGTGGATGATGATGATGAGACACAGTTGCCATCAAATCAACCACAATTACTGTCTCAAGACATTGATGAGGAGGATGATACACAGTTGTCAATGACTGAGGATGTGGTGGGATCAAGAAATGAGGAGGATGATACACAGTTGTCAATGACTGAGGATGTGGTGGGATCAAGAAATGAGGAGGATGATCAGAGTGAGGAAGTGGAGGAGGACTTGGTGGACGATGAGGTCACTGACACCACCTGGGAAGGTGGAAAGCCGAGCGATGACAGCAGTCCTGAGGGTGAGCCATCTGCAGCACCGCAACAGGCTGGAAGAGGCAGTGGTGTGGCTAAAGAAAGAAGGCGGACCGCACCAAACCGGCCCGCAAATGTTCCACGGAGCACCCCCTTGCGTAAATCTCCCTTGCCAAGGGGTAGGTGTTCCGCGGTATGGCGTTTTTTTAAGGAAAGTGAGGACGACAAAAGAATTGTAGTTTGCAACCTGTGCCACACCAGAATGAGCCGAGGCATGAACACTAGCAACCTCACCACCACCAGCATGATCCGACACATGGCATCCAAGCACCGTAATAAGTGGGAGGAACGCCCGGATCGCCAATCTGTGTCTGCAGGCCACACCACTGCCTCCTCTTCCCCTGTTTTCGGTGCCGGCCAATCGCCTGTCGAAGGCGCAGGCCCGCATACCTCCTGCCCTGCACCTGTACCATCTGAAGCACCATCAGCGACCACATCCACTTCCCTGTCCCAGCGCAGCGTCCAAATGTCGTTACCCCAGGCATTTGAGCGCAAGCGAAAATACCCAGCCACCCACCCACAGGCCATAGCACTAACCTCACACCTTTCCAAATTACTGGCCATCGAAATGCTGCCATTTAGGCTTGTGGACACTGAGTCCTTCTGCAGCCTGATGGCAGCAGCTGTCCCTCGGTACGCAGTCCCCAGCCGCCACTACTTTTCCCGGTGTGCCGTCCCCGCCTTACACCACCATGTGTCCCTTAACATCACCCGTGCCCTGACCAACGCAGTTACTGGGAAGGTCCACTTAACGACTGACACATGGACAAGTGCTTGTGGCCAGGGACGCTACATTTCCCTGACGGCACACTGGGTGAATGTCGTGGAGGCTGGGAGCGACTCGGACCCTGGGATGGCACAGGTGCTACCCATGCCGAGGATTGCGGGCCCTACCTCCATCAGGGTTTCCGCCAGCACCTACGTTATTGGCTCCTCCTCCTCCGTTTCCACCTCCGAATTCTCTGCGCGCAGCGCCACTCACCCATCAGCCGGTAGCTGGAAGCAGTGTAGCACTGCAGTGGGGAAGCGTCAACAGGCCGTGCTGAAGCTGATCTGCCTTGGGGACAAACAGCACACGGCCTCAGAGCTGTTGCAGGGGATTAGTCACCAGACCGAGCAGTGGCTCTCGCCACTCAACCTGCAACCAGGCATGGTTGTGTGTGATAATGGGCGTAACTTGGTGGCGGCTTTGGAGCTCGGCAAGCTCACACACGTACCATGCCAAGCGCATGTATTTAATTTAGTGGTTCAGCGATTTCTAAAAACCTACCCCAATTTGCATGATCTCTTGACGAAGGTGCGCCGCGTGTGTGCACATTTCCGTAAGTCATCTACAGCTTCAGCCGGCCTGTTGACGCTGCAGCAGCGCTTACAATTGCCAGCTCACCGGCTGCTGTGTGACGTGAGCACGTGCTGGAACTCCACCTTCCACATGTTGGCCCGGATTTGTGAGCAGCAGAGGGCAGTAGTGGAGTACCAGCTGTTACACGGTCGTCGCCTCTCCGTTCAACTTCCTCTAATCAGAAGTGAGGAGTGGGAATGGATGTCAGACCTCTGTGAGGTTTTACGCAATTTTGAGGAATCGACACAGATGGTGAGCGGCGATAACGCTATTATCAGTGTAACCATCCCACTTCTGTGTCTACTGAAACGCTCGCTGCTCACAATTAAAACCGACGCTTTGCATGTGGAAGAGGTGGAAATGGGGGAGGAAGAGCTTACACAAGGTGATAGCCAGAGCACCCTCACTTCGTCTTCTCAGCGACAATTGGAGGAGGAGGAGGAGGAGGAGGAAGACACGGTTGCCTCCGCTACAGAGGGTAGCCATGGAACTTTATTTCCATCTCTTCAGCGTGGGTGGGCAGAAGAGGAGGAAGAGGATGAGGAGATTGAGAGTCATCCTCCTGGTGAGGACAGCGAAATCTTGCCTGTTGGTACTCTGGCACACATGGCTGACTTTATGTTAGGCTGCCTTTCCCGTGACCCACGCGTTATACGCATTTTAGACAACACGGATTACTGGGTGTTCACCCTTCTGGACCCCCGCTACAAAGAGAATTTCTCATCTCTCATTCCTCCGGTGGAGAGGACAAGCAAAATGGTGCAATACCAGAAGGTTCTTGTTGAAAAATTGCTCCAAAATTTTCCATCTGACAACGCTGGCGGCAGAGTACGTGCTACCTTGGCCAACCGAGAAGGGGAGAAAAGGGGAGCACACAGCAGTTCCGACAAAGGCAGGGCAACACTCTCCAAGGCGTGGGACACCTTCATGACACCCCGCCAGCACCCTCACCCTGATGCGCGGCCTATTGTCACAAGGAGGGAAAAGTTTTGGAAGATGGTGAAGGAGTACGTAGCAGACCGTGTCAGCGTCCTCACTGATCCCTCTGTGCCTTACAACTACTGGGTGTCCAAGCAGGACACGTGGTATGAACTGGCACTCTACGCCTTGGAGGTGCTGGCCTGCCCTGCCGCCAGCGTTCTGTCTGAGCGGGTATTTAGTGCTGCTGGTGGCATCATAACAGATAAGCGTATCCGCCTTTCCACCGAAAATGCTGATAGGTTGACACTTATAAAAATGAACAAGGCCTGGATTTCCCCTGACTTCTCCACTCCACTGGAGGAAAGCCCCAGGTGAACATAAAGTCACTTTAGATATGTTATTTACAATGATGGGAATACTCTGTATTCCCATTCACCCCTTCCACCCAAAAAACGGGTATATGGTTGACTCTTAATCTTCTCCTCCTCCTCCTCCTCTTCCATATGCCCTGTGATATAATTTTTATATAGGGCCAGCTCACCAGCGGACCCTGTGATATAATTTTTATATAGGGCCAGCTCACCAGCGGGCCCTGTTTGACAATTTTTGTATAGGTCAGCTCACCAGCGGGCCTTCTCATATAATGTTTTATTGGGTCAGCTCTCTAGCGGGCCCTCTCATATAATGTTTTATAGCGTCAGCTCACTAGCGGGCCTTCGCATATAATGTTTAGGATGGTCAGCTCCGCAGCAGACCCTCACCCATAATGTTTTAGATGGTCGGCTCAGCAGCAGACCCTCATTCCTAATGTTTTAGATGGTCAGCTTAGCGGCATGCCCTCGCCCCTAATGTTTTAGAGGGTCACCAGCAGGCCATTAATCCTAATTTTTCAAGGGTGTGTATGATGCCCTCCTTTATGTGTAATAAAGGGTGTATTGGAGTGACATTTCAGTCTAATTTTTGGCAGCCATTTCACTTAGTGCATAGGCTTTATGAGTGTTGGACCACTACCTGAACTATTGTACCACAATGTGAATGAGGCCCTCCATTTTGTGATATACAGGTCGTATCGGAGTGCCTCAGGTCCTCCCATTGAATTAAATAGGGCTGGGGTGTTCGACAGAGCAGAAGGTAGTTCTTGGCTTCATCCACTAAGTCACTTCGTCACTTTTACTCAATGGATCAGACCCCACTGTTCCGACTATAAATTTTGGACTTAACAAGGGCAAACGGACATGTTGTAAAACCTGTGGTAGCTGCGGCCTCCGTTCCTGAATGCTGTACCTTACCCGGGCCATAACCACGTTGAACACCTGCTTTATGCTGCGCACGTTTCCCTCTTAATCATGGCCCCAGTTCCGAAAAATCGATGAAATTTTTTGCAGAATTTGCAGATGATATACAAGTAAATATACAGCAAATACTGTTTGGTAACAATTTTTCGCCTAAAATCGTTTTTATCTTCCTTTTTGTGTGTTTTACGGTCAGTCTGTAAAAATGGCGTACTACGGGCGAAACATCGTTCCCAGCAGCAACGTTGGAGTCCAAGATGCATCCAGACATCCTCCCTATGCTGTCCCTGAACCATTTCTGTGGTGTTTCCATCATTTTCTGACCTTTTCCTATGAACCAGGCACCCTCCCCTCATCAGAGCAGGGGGTGCCTGGTGTAATGCTCGAGTCCTCCCATTGACTTCAATGGGGCTCGGGTGCTCGGCCGAGCACTCGAGCATCCGGGGGCGCTCGGCCAGAGCACCCGAACACCCGAGCATCGGGGTGCTCGATCATCACTATAAGTGACCCTAAACTTTTGAATGGTAGTGCATTTATTGATTTGATATAGAATTTTCTTCTGTTCACTCATTACGAATTGTGTTAATTGTTAAATATAAACTATTAAGATGTCCATTTTGAAAGCTTTCTTACTTTACAGCATTTTTTCACACCTGCCAAAGACTTTTGCACGTTACTGTATATGTTATATATATTTTATATTTATATATGTTACACTAATCTTTGCAAATACATTGTTTTCATTCTTCCTTTTTATAGAATGAAGAATAAATTTTGGTACTTTGAATTTGGCACCTCTGAGACCTTCTCAGCAACATGCAAAAAATTACATGAAGCAATTGAAATTGAGGTAAGTACATGCTGATGTACATTATAATTTGAGAATTGTAAACTATAAATGAACTGGGCCATACGTACAAAGAGAGAAAACAATCTGCATCATAGGAAATAATTATGACTACTCATTGATTTAAATAGGGTATTTTAATACCATGAATGCTAGAGAAGTTTGCAACATTCAGGTTGTTAATGGATATGATTGTTTTTCCATATGGTGCAGTTGGATAGCAGCAAAATTGCTTCACATTTCCTTTGTACATATAATAAAGAAAACAAGGTGCAAGTAGAGGTCCAACAAATAAAAAGCACTAGAACATAGTATCCAACAAGCAACTGTATAATGGTACTCGCAAAATGAATCATACCAGTATTATGTGTATTAAGAAAGGGAAAGCTCCAAGGTGAGCACACCTTGGACCTTTCCCTTTCTTTATACAATCCAATTCCAGTGAACAGCAGGATAAGAACATCTAGCTGGTGGCTTGAGCAGGGACAATCTTTATGAAAAATCCCTGCATGTGTTTATCAGTACCGTTGCACACACAACACCAGAACGATTAATTCTGTGAGTACCAATATACAGTTGTTTGATGCATAATAGGGCTTTGAATTTTTAGGACTTCTACTTGCACCTTGTTTTCTTTACTTTTGGAATACACATCATGTGGGACTGGTTGAAGTTTTGGGAGCAGCTGAACCATCTACGCATAAGACGACTGAGCCCAAGAGGGAGTGGGTTATAAAATCTCCCATCAGTGATTGAAGTCTGTACTACATATATTTGTTTGGCAGACATCTATACAATGTGAATACCCCCACAGAAGGGCTGGAAGTGGTAATTATTATTGTTGGATTGACATACTACTCTATGAGGCATCCCTTTTCTTACTTTTGGTTTGTAGATATGGTTCTCTAAGGGGACTTAGCTAGTGCAAATAACTGCTTTCTTGTGCTGCACCTGTTTTATTACTACTAAACACGTTGTTTAAAAGTGGCTAAACACTTGAGAGGAGATGAACTGAAAAAGAAATTGATTTATCCAATGAGATAACGTTTCCAGTTCCTTTGCTTTTCTGTGAAGTCAAGTTAGAGAGATGCTAGTATATAAAGCTCAACAGAATAATATAGAAATCAGAGTTTATCACACAACTATGAAGTTATCTCTTCTTTACCACTCCTTTATTTTACCTTATTGCATAATCCCACATATTTACAAGGTTTATACCTTTTTACCAGTCAGTTTTTACCAATACATAACATGGGTACATTAAACAATAAAGGTGAAATGTGATTAAAGGGACGTGCACCCCCCCCCACACACACACACACACACACACAAACATGATATAAGCTATATGTGCATTAATATTATGCCTGTCTGACAGTAAGCAGTGCTGTAATTTATATCCTCCTGTTTGCTGAAGATGGGGAATTTTCTCACCTACATGTCAGGCTTCAAAACCATTTTGGATACATGCCACTGTACCTTCACTTAGTCTGTTGTGAAGGTGATCATACCCCGCTGATGATATTATGTCACACACCACTCTCATACCAAGTGATTGGGAGAATAAATCCTTCTAATGTATTTTGGAAGTAGTGGGAGGCTAGGACAGAAAACAATAGAGTGTTGTATTATTTTCTGCAGGAGACAGAGTAAACATAATACATTTTGAAGCATTCAAGACAACTTAGGTCTGTTATTCAGAAATATTTAGAAATATGCTTGAAGAAGAGACATACGTTGAAAGCATGCATTCTAAAGCTACTTGGTTAGCCAATAAAGTTATCACTTTTACTCTACCTGTCTCCTGCTTTTGCTATGGCTAACACAGTGCCACCTTTTACCTGATTTCTTCTGTACTTTCACTGGATATGAGGTGTATGTCATCACTGGGGGAGGGGGTAGTGCCACACTCAGAAAATAAAACAAAGTTACTTTAAAGTCAATAGTAGGTTTAAAACCGATTCACTAAATTTCTCTGTTCCTATTCCATGTCAGAGCCCCTGCAATTTGGATTCTGCCTTCATCACTCACTAAATTGGCCAATGACTTGCTCTCTGCTAAGTTAAAAGGCCACTACTCCCTACACATTCTCCTGGACCTGTCAGCTGCCTTTGACACAGTGGATCATCCACTCCTTCTCCAAGCTCTCTTCTCCCTAGGTTTCTTTGACCGAACCCTCTCTTGGTTCTCATCATATCTCTTCAACAACTCCTTCAGTTTGTTCTACTCTGTCTCCACTTCCTCACCCCTGCCACTCTCTGTTGGAGTACCACAAGGTTCAGTCCTGGGCCCCATGCTCTTTTAAATGTACACCTCATCCCTTGGCAAACTAATGAAATCCTTTGGGTTTCACCATAATCTCTAGGCTGATGTCACGCAAATCTATCTTTCCTCCCCAGACCTCTCCCCTTTCCTCCTGTACCAGGTATTTAATTGCATCTCTGCTGTGTCTTCCTGGATGTGCTCTCATCATCTCAAACTTAACCTTAGCTAAACCAAACTCATAATTTTCCCTCCCTCTCCAACCGGTCTTAACTCAGATATTGCACTCACTGTTAACAGCACCACCATCGCACCAACCTC
Organism: Rhinophrynus dorsalis; assembly: GCA_037306005.1. Lineage (NCBI taxonomy): Eukaryota > Metazoa > Chordata > Amphibia > Anura > Rhinophrynidae > Rhinophrynus > Rhinophrynus dorsalis. Next base: position 399,537,194 of record CM074723.1, read on the forward strand.
TACATCACGCTGCTTGAGGGTCACCTTTGACTCTGCCCTATCCTTCATTCCCCACATTCAGTCAATATCTAACTCATAATGTCCCATCTTAACTACTGTAACTCATCCCTAAATGGCCTTCCTCTTACCCAACTAACCCCACTACAGTTCATAATGAAGTCTGCTACAAGATTAATCTACATCACTTCTCTAACACCACACCTCTCTATCAGTCCCTACAGGTGCTCCCATTAGCATACAGAATTCAATTAAAAATTCGGGTGCTAACTTACAGAGCCCTTACTAACGCTGCACCCTTTATTTCATCTCTCATTTCCAATACACTCCCACTCCCCATCTTCTCTCTGCACAGTACCTTCTCTTTACATCTATTACTACACTCCTCCACTCCTGCCTACAGGAATTCTCCCATGCTGCACCTGACCTCTGAAATTCCCTCCCATGTCCCATCAGACTCCCAGCCCAGCCTTCTTCAGACACTCCCTAAAACTCATATATTCAGGGAAGCCTACCAACTACCTCCATAACCATTAAGAGCAAGGCCAGACCAACAGTCTGTCCAACTTCTGCTCACTCTCATTCCCTTCTGAAATCCCTCTGCCACCTACAACCTCACCACAAGCTCATTGTTCACATAGTCTTTTTCTTTCAAACAGAATAACCACTTCCCTGGACCACTGCACTCAAAAGCACATCTTTTTTCCACCCCTCACCAGCAATTCATGTAGAACGAGGCCTTTACACCCCACACCACTTACTCTTTCTGTGTCCCACCTACCTTCCTTTGGACTGTAAGCTTTAATAAGCAGGACCCTCTGATCCTTCTGTTTACCATGTTCCATTTGTACTATTTAATATCTCTGTATGTCTGTTCCCTTTTCTACAGTGCTGCAGAATAAGTTTGCACTATATAAAATAAAGAATGAAAATAATAATAATAAACCTGGTAAATCCATAGAATTAAAGCACATTTTGTGTTTTAATACTGCATAATTGTTCTGTGGTTGTCTGAGGTGTCCTTTTAAACAAGCAGATAGCAAAAATGTGAAAATGTCCTTAATCATTAACATATAACCCTGGTCCTCAAGGGGTTTTAAGTAATTATATGCAGTTTTGCAAGTATTTGTTTTTATTTTGCACTTATATCACCTCACAATAAACCAAAGAACCCAAGGACCCCAAACTCCCACTAAAGCATTCCATATTAGCCTTCAGTGGGAGTAACATGGGGTCCAGGAGTCTGCCTCCATGGACATAATATCCATCACTAATTCAAGATTAATTTGGAGCAACCAGTTCTCACAGAATTGATTCAAAGTGATCATTAGTGTTTTCTACTCAGACTGAGGTGTTTGTGGTCCTTTAAGACAATATATGCATGGAAATTCCAGCAGAATTAGTTTTAACATTAGTTTTCTCTATCTGCAGGAATGTTTCATTCTTTGTCAAATACAGCATCAGATGACTCATTGAAAGAGCAAAAGAAGCAGATGTGCATATAATGGGGTTATTCGATCATATAGTCTATGATCATAAACATTTATAGCATTTTGCCCAGTATCAAGGCAAAAGCATACAAAGCATGCAAATGCAATTCCTAGCAGAGTAAGGGGCATGTACAAAATGCTGCTAGAAAGAATGCATAAACTTTCAATCACGTCTTAACTTATGCATTAGTTCATTTTGACACATAGCTTCACCATAGCACAACCTACAAACAAGTTCTTAAAGGAACACTAATACCTCCTAATAATAACCCCTCCAACTTACCTTGTTATGGCCAGAAAGTCATCAAGACCTGTATGAATTTCATCTTTGCTTTTTGGTTCATTAGATAATGGGTTTTATGCTCTAAGCTTGATAAAGTGGTGATGACTTCTCTAGTGATATCCCTTCTCCAATTTATGTTAGTCTGTGGAGCCTATGCACTAAGGTCACTAATGTGGGAGAAACCTTAGTGCATGGGCTCCATAGAATAACAAAATGGAGAAGTGATATCACTGGAGAAATCATCACTACTTCATCACCTCTTTATTGCTCATTAGTGTATAACCCCCTTGTCTTCAGTCCTTTCTGGTTGTCATGGCCAAATACACTTCTCACTTTTTTTTTCTTTCAAAATGACACAGTCAGAGTACATGAGCTACAGACAATCACCAGTCCAGTACTCCTGCTAGTTACTGTCATGTCCTCCTCCATGGACATGACATCAAAGTCTGAATGATGATGTTTTCTCTTGAAGAAAGCCACAAAAATTCATAGTGGCCATTAGGATTTTATGGCCAGTGAAATGTGAGTGGGAGGCTGTTATTTGGAAATGTTAGTGTTACATTAATGCCACCATTATAGCAGGCATAAGGAAAGAGAAGAATATTAAGTAGATTTCTTGTCCACATATAGTGTACATTCGGGCACAAAGAACATCCTTTCAAAAAACACCCATACTCTCCCATGATGATCACCTCTGTAATTGCCACACGCTTTTTCTCAGGTTCTGGAGAGTCTGCTCCTAAATATTCATCTCAGTAAATATATTCCTAATAAATCATTTGTCAACAAAAACAGATTTAAAAAGATGCAAATTCTGGGGTAAACTGAACCATTAGGGACAAATACATAAATCCACATTTAACCTTTTGAGTGCCAGAAGGGTATGCAAGAGGACTGAAAACTGAAAACTGGGCGCCCTTTCTGAAAAAGGACATTATGGAACTAGAGAAAGTGCAGAGGAGGGCTACAAATATAGTAAGGGGAATGGAAAGTTTTAGTTATGCAGAAAGGCTAGAAAAGGTAAACTTGTACACACTAGAGAAACTGCATCTTAGAGGGGATATGATAACACTATATAAATATGTTCAAGGCCCATATAAAGGGCTCTCCAAAGACCTGTTCATTAACAGAACAGTACACAGGACAAGGGGCCACCCGCTTAGACTTGAGGAAAAGAGATTTAATCTACAACAGCGGAAGGGTTTCTTTACAGTAAGGACAATAAAGGTATGGAATTCACTTCCTGAGGAGGTGGTGTTATCAAATACATTAGATGCCTTTAAAAGGGGCCTGGATACTTATTTAAAAGAGCATAACATAGAGGGCTATGTACGTTAGCATTGGGATTAATATTTAGTTAGGGCTTGTTGATCCAGGGAGAAATCTGACTGCCATTTGGAATCAGGAAGGAATCCCCCCCCCCCCCCATTCAAGGCAGAATTTTAAATTGCTATATTGAGGTTTTTTTTTTTTTTTTTTTTTTTTTTTGCCTTCTTTTGGATCAACGATGGTAAACAGGAATAGGAAAAGGGTTGAACTAGATGGACGCAAGTCTTTTTTCAACCTAAATTACTATGTTACTATGTTACTATGATTTTTATTCCACCTCCTATGTTTCTGCTGGTTTTCTCTAGAATTGTCAATCGTTGGGTTTCTGTATAAGGCCCTCAAAGCTAAAAAAATTACTGAAAAGTTAATTCATAAGTTCCAAAGCCAGTTCCCATTAGACAAAAAACTATTTATCTGAAGGTAGAAAATAATCTAGAAACAAGCTTGGGAAATTTGTATGTATTCAGAATTCAGATATCAGTTTTTATATGGGCTTAGCAAGCGCTATTGAAATATTTTTCAGGATTTTAATGTGTATTTTGTAATTAATGTATGTTGAAATACTATTTAAGATAAACATACTTATTCTGTGTTTTGGTTCATGCAAACATGAGTTATTTAACCCTATAAGGGCTTAAGGGGTATGTAATGCAAATTGCCTGTACTTTATATTATAATTTTCTACATTCTTATTTAACCTCATGTACTGTAAAGCATGGATAGTGGGACAATGTGACACTAACCCAACTGCACTGACTGCTTTGTATGCTGTCCTGAGGCAGCCATTTATGTTGCAGGGCTAGTAATTCATTGAATTATTCTACATCAGGGCCATCCAAGGTCAGTCCTTAAGGGCCACCAATAGGCCAGGATTTAAGGATTTCCCTGATTAAGCACAGTTGAGTTTATCAGTAGTTCATTCATTTTGACTTACTCATCTGTGTTTATGCAGGAAAATCCTTAAATCCTGGCATTTTGGTGGCCCATGAGGACTGAACTTGGGCAGCCCTGCTCTACATTGTAGTTTCTTACCAAAAGTGTTCTGAAACCCAGGAAGCTCATTGTCAGGAATGTAAAAGTGTAAAAAAATAAAAAATAGGTGAAGAAGAAAAAATTAATATTAAAAAGTATAGACATTTTGACTACATATTAATAACTTGCAGGCAAAAAGTAAGTTTACTTAATTTTAAAGTGTTAAAGCAGTTCCTGATTATTAATCAAGTCTATGTTTTGGTAAGCATCCTCAGTTTTACTACATATTTAACTTTAACCACTTAAATGCTAGCAGGACAATACATTGACCAACCCAACACACTCCATTACTTGTAGTTATGTATCAAAGGTAACTTAAATAATTATCATAACATAAAAGAAATGTGCATGAATTGCCACATTGTGCCACCAAAATATAAAGGTTTTTTTTCTCAAAAATTATTTAACATAAAAATAGAAGAATTATATCATCTGTTAAACAGGTCTACTTTAAGGTATTGCCATTAAGAAAATCTTAGTTAAATTACAGAACAGCAGTATGTAGTGGTTTGCAGTGATACTGTGTGGATAAGTTGGTTCCAGACACAGTGACTACATGAAATTGAAAGAGGCACAGATGTGTTCAGAAAATCCCTGTTTTACTTTGTAATTCATCCCAAACTGGCAATACCCACTTGGAGAAAATTCATGCTGGACTGGATAATAGCATCTCTATTGGTATGGCTAATCTTGTTAAAAGCTGTGTGCCACGTCTTTGAAAACATCACTGAGTCATGGTGCATGGCACCTTACTTAAAGGAATAAAGCTTATTATAAAATAATTAATACTATATGCTATTTGCTGCAGGGAAAAACAAGTGTACTACAATGTTCAGAAATGCTTCACTCAATAGTTATTAAACTAAAAAAAAAAAAGAAAAACAACTGTCATTTCCTATTGTTGTCACTAGGTGTCACTGTTTGAATCACATATTATAGCTATCTGTGGTCTAATATGCAAGCTCGCCCATAGAGAGCATTAGAAGAAAATGCTAAAAATGCAATTCAAAAAAGAAAAATGAAAAAGTCAGAAAAAATCCTATTGGTTTAAATATGAGAACGTGCTAGCATTCAAGAGGTTAATTGTAATAATATTGTATTGATTTGTCCCCAAGTAAGCACATGTTTGCCTTTAGTCATATACCCAATTGTAGTGAGTTGTTATGAAAGTGTATTTCTCTGGTACATATATAGGTAAAGTTTTCTGTCCGAAAATACAGCTGTTCATCATCATGCATCAATAGCCCAAGTTAAGTAGCCTCTAGATTTGAAATGTAACCCCTTGGAGACTCTTTGTGTAATCAAAAACATAACTGAGTTGTCTGCAGCTGCTGAACTGTTCTGTTCACTTATCCCTTGAACATCTTAAATTGTAAAATCTATTGAGTATTTACAATAGGAACTGATTTGCTTCTCTCCAATTTTCACTACTGCTGGAGCTATCTTGGTTTAACCATCACATTTCAAATGCACCACATTTAAAGGCTGTTAACTGTTAACAGCAGTTCATTATCAAGTTACCACAAAATTTTGAATCATAGCTCCACTAATGCAGCATGCAAATTAATTGCCTATATTATTAAATTATCTTATTAAATTAAGGCTGCTAGAAAATTTTTGCACAGAACTTGAATGCATTTTGAGAACCATACAGAAATACATAAATGAGCAATTCTGGAGCAAGCCAACTGCAGTACAGGGACAATTAAAATTTAACAAAATGTCCTTTGATTAAATGGGGTTTTTTAATCTCTTGAATACTAGAAAGGTTTCCATCTTATTGCAGTCTCTCTAATATTTAAGCTGTTAAAGGCCTAATTGTTATCGATGGGAATCCCCCCCAGTTGGTTTGCTCCAGTACTACTCATCTTTTCCTTCTTCATAAGCCCTAAAGCTAAAGCTACTAATGAGCTCTAAATGAGCATGCAGTTAAATAGAGTGTTCACACGATATTAAAGGAGAACTATTATCAAGGAATAAGTGACTCCTAATTTGTTTAACAGAGGTTTTATTAAGGAAGGTTTTCCTGCAGAAGTTCATACTCACATTTTTTATTGTTGCCTGTATTGCCCAAGCTATTTATCAATTTGTCTTTACTAAACACTTCCTGACAATATACAAAAGACATTAAGGGTTCTCTCAGATGGGCAGTAGAACCTTTGCAGATTTCTACGACAGTTCTGTTGCCTGAGTAGTTAATTCAGCTCTCTCTTACATTCCACTGCTGATCTGGATTATAGCTGAGGTGAATCGTTCATCCAGCACATATGAGTGCCAACCAATATTACTGGCTGGTGCCCAAATGGGTCAGTAATTCATTGGAGGTTGAGAGAAGCACACAGTCATCCATGTGAAAGGCACCATAGACCAGTAAGGTACCTTTCACTATGGATGAAAGATCCAGGGCAGTGTTTCTGAGTTGAGATGAGATAAAGAGATGTCTCACCAATGTCCCTCTCTGCAAAATGTCAGTCTAGCTATTAAACTGGGGGCAAATTTCACTATGGGACTATGGTGCCTTTCACATGGGTGACTGTATGCTTATCTCAACCTCCAATGAATTACTGACCCGTGTGGACACAGCCAGTAATGTTGGTTGGCACTCATGTGTGTTGGAAGAACGATACAGGAACAGAGTCACTACAGAAATACTAGCGAAACAATATGAACCAACACCCAACCTAACCCAAAAGGAACAGAAGGCCATACAGTCACTAAAGAATAACCAGGACATTATTATTAAGCCTGCAGACAAGGGGGAGCTGTTATTATAATGAACACTGTGGACTACATTCAAGAAGCATATAGGCAACTCTCTGATGAAAGATACTATGTAAAATTACAAGATGATCCCACAAAAAAGTATACAAAACAACTTAACAGGATCATAAAAAACTGCCCTCCAACACTGAAGAACAGATAAGGCCCCTAATACAGGCAGATCCAAAAATAGGCTCCTTCTACATGTTACCAAAAATACACAAAGAAGGAAACCCAGGAAGACCCATAATTTCAGGGATTGGTACACTCACAGAGAATATCTCTGGCTGGGTAGAAAATACCCTGAAACCCCTGGTAAAACAAACACCCAGCTTCCTTCAGGACACCACAAATCTTTTAAACAAATTAGCTGATTTGGGCCCAATTCCAGAGAGCACCATCCTGGCCACTATGGATGTAGAATCCCTTTACACCAACATTCCACACATGGGTGGCATAGCAGCATGCCAGGGATATCTGGAACAAAATAACACACCCATGGAACTGGTAAAAAAACTCATACAGTTTATTTTCACCCACAATTACTTCAAGTTTGGACAGAACCTCTACCTTCAGAAAATGGGGACTGAAATTGGTACCCGAATGGCACCACAATATGCCAACCTGTTTATGGCAAAATTGGAAGAGGTCTTCCTGTCCACCTGCCAGATAAAACCCCTGGTCTATCTCTGCTACATAGATGATATTCTTATCATCTGGACTGCCAGTGAAGAGAATTACAATACATTCCACCCCAATATCAACCTAACACTCAGTCACTCACGCACAAACATTAACTTCCTTGACACAACTATCAGTATTAAGAACAACATCCACACATCCCTATGTCTCAAACCAACAGACAGACCAACGTACCTGAAAAACAGTAGCTTCCACCCAAAATACACAAAGAACTTCATCATATACAGCCAGGCCATCAGATACCACCGCATCTGTTCTGACATGATGGACAGTGACAAGCACCTCCAGAAACTCAGAGGAGACTTTATAAAACACAGTTATTATTGACAGTTAGATACAGAAGGCTACCCAAATACCAAGAAAAAATCTGTTGCGCTACATAGAACAACATCAGGGAAACCGGGTGCCACTGGTGTTCACTTACCACCCCCAGGTTGAAGTGCTACGCAAAATATCAAGAGAACTTCAAACGAAATTACATACGGATGAAAGGCTTAAAAGGATAGTAATACTTCGTTTTAACTTTATTTCATTTTGTAGGCATTAAAAAAATATGAAGAATGATATGTCTTATTTCTCAAACCTTTATGGTTTGAGAGATATTCACAAGCAAAGTTTCCCCTCCCGTCCCTTTTACCTAGTGTAAGCCATCTCTTCTCAGATGGGGAATCTAGTCGTAAGACCAGACAGATAACAGCAAGGGACAATCTTCTTACAATGAAAACAATGAAAGCCCTGCCCCCCTTGACAAGTTTTTCAGGTTTTTTCCTTATCTTAATTGAAGATTGTCCCTCTCTGCAGTCTACCTGGGCACCTCCCTTCTGCTCTGGCTGAAAAGTGTTACATCAGTAAAAGGGGCGGGAGGGTGATACTTTATCATTCAATTACTCTTGAACTACAACTCTGACAGAATTGAAATAACACTCTCCAAATTCCAAATACTATGATGATTAATTAGAGCTGCTTTTATTACGAAACATTACTATCCCTTTAAGAACATATTCCCACAGCCTCACTTACTCTCCTTCAGACAGCCTCCCAATTTGAAACAACTGATGGTGAGGAGTGCCCTGAATAAAAATAAAAAAATGGCACATCTCCCTGCCTACAAAAGAGATGTGAAACCTGTGCACACATTTATACCACAGACAAGATACCAATTCCAAACACCCAGTTACACCATAAGATCAATGGTACCTTCACCAATGTAAATCATCCAATGTAATATACCTTACCATGTGTGCAAAATGCCCATCAGCTCTGTATGTGGGAGAAACCAGACAAGCATTACATAAGAGGTTTAATTCCCACAGATCCAGTGTTAATAACAAAAAAACAGAGACACCAGTGGGAGAACATTTTTGTCAAAATGGGCACAGTGTCAGGGACATTAAGTTAACTGTATTGATGGGATGGTTCCACACTCAGAGGGACAGAAAGGTATGGGAGGTAAAATTAATGTTAACATTTAATGCAATTTGTAGTGGTTTAAATAGGGACAAAGAGTTTTTGTCACATTATCACTTAGTTGGTTGATCTTTCCAACAGACCCAAGAGCATCATAAGTAACTCTAAAACCTCAGAGGAAGAGTGCAATTTACCACTGACTGATCAAAGTATCTGGATTGAGTTCTCTTATCTGAATTCCATGCTAAACAATGCAATATGTACTTGTATTTAAGAGAGATGTTTTCATATTTATCTGTATAACACGCCTGAGGAAGAGACCTAAGGTCTTGAAAGCTTGCATTCTAAATCTGCTTAGTTAGCCAATAAAAGATATCAAAAACTATATTTGCCTCCTGTATTTCTGCGGCTAACACGGTACCAACTCTCATCTGTTAGCTATTAAACTAAATGCATACTTTCTTGACACATTTCTCCTTTCTCCTAAGCTTATAATGTATTTTTTCACTTGTGCTGCAGATATTTTTACACTTTTGTTGATGCCTATCGTCAAATGATCATTGTGACTTTTCTGTGATTAATCCTCGTGCACAAACAGACATGCAGTCACACACACGTCACACACACACACACAAACACATAAATATAAAGGATATTATAGTTCTTTGTTTTAAAAGTTTGAGAGTGTAATGCATTGTTTCACCACCACAGTCCAGTTTTAGGCCTTCCAATAAAATCTATAAATAAAAAAATAAAAAATATCATATACTTATTTATTTTGACATTGCATCATAAAGTAAAGTAACTTCGGATGCTCATCAAAAACAATGTTACTGTGCCTAATATCCCACATCATTCAATATCAAAACTAAGTCATCACTAGATCGGTCAGCAGACCCAATACAAGGGAAACTCCAGCCTTACAGACCTTCCAAACCCAGATGTCCTCCTCAATGCTAATATAAGCATAAAATATACCCTTAAGCCCAAATAATTATACCCCAGCACAGTCAACCACCCTTCAAAAATGTTTCCCATTTGCCACAGGTATTTCAGATCTCAAACTCACTTCAGTAAATCAACAACAATATAGTTCACTCAATCCAGTTTTGTATTTTGGTATTAAAAATATGGATGGTAACATCAGACAAATGAGTGTCATGTTGATAATTTAAGCTAGCAGCACTTCTTTCTGACTGTATGTGCACCTTAATTTGTGAATACCTAAACCACCAAAATGCCTTCCTATGGCTTTACTCCACAGCAGATGATATATTGTTATACCTATGGATGGGTGAAAATGTTTGCCTCAAAAGAGAAAAATATGGAAAAGTCGCTTTTCGTCTTCCACTGGAATTCTCATGAAAAGTGCAGTTTTTCCTCTACTGACCCCCCAGACTTGTCCAATTGCCCTGGAAGCCATAGACACATATTGTTTCCAGCAACCTTGCTCCACAGTAACTATAGAACCACACATACTGACATCTTCAGCCTTGTCCCACTGCACTGGTACCCATAGATGCACACATATTTACCCCCCAGAAGCCTAGTCCCATAGTAGCCACAGATCCTCACACTAACCCTTCTATCCTGGTTCCTCTGTACAGTAACAGTAGAGATGGGTAATGTAATACCCCACAGCTTCTGCCAGAGAGCAGCTCCTATCATTCTTCACAAATCAATGGTGCAATAAGGAAGTGAAAAGGGAAAAAGAGAAAATCCCACAGAATAAAAACCGGAACCCCCAACCACCTTTGAAGTTCGATGAAGACAGAAACACCTGCCTTATTGATGTTTTCTTGTACTAAGGTCTAGGTGTGGAATAATATATCCCCATTGCCCCTGTCTTGGCATCCTCAGAGTCCTCTTCCTCTTCAGCTGTACCAGCACTGTCTCTTTTACCACCATCAACAACTGTTAGTGAGTTTGTAGGTATGAGGATCTGTCAGTTTGTCACCATCCATTGCACATTGTTTGGTGCACTATCCACACATGGCAATGTAGTGGAGAGCAATCAAATGCAAGGAATCCTGCAGACATTCCATCCTGCTGAACATGCCAAGCTGGTAGCAGGCCATAGTAACAGCAGCATCTGATTTCTTGGGGAATGGATTAAAATGCAAGTATAAACATCAATATGCTGGTTATAGTTGTGCTTATTCCTTAATATAAAAGCAGATGTGTCAAGTGTGATTTTTCTCAGTCCTTCCCCCACTTTCTCAATGTTTCCACACACTGTACAATTTAATTTCGCATATGACAATTGCATGATATTTGTGGAGGTGCAGGAGGTGAAGCATAATTGAGCAACTACTTCTCACTAGATGCACATGAAGTGGTTGGGGCTTGTTGTGATGGTGCCCCCTCAACAGCACTAGGACTAGTGACAAGTGGAACCGTCATCATACCACTTTAATGACTCAGTAGCAGCAATAACATAATAGGAAATGCCAGAATGTCACAATTTCTTCTTTAGGGCTTGTTTTTTGTGGCCCTGTTTTTTGCTATCTTGAAAAAACTGAACAATTTTTTCATTTCTGTTTTTTTTTGCAAGTCTAAAGCATGAAAACATATTTTGCCAGGGCATGACTTGTTGGAAGGCCACAATAAATTTTTTCAAGGCTATTCTTGCTATAATATTTTGAAAATTTGACTTTCAGTAAGCCTGCAAAAAAAGTATTTTGAGGTATTTTCTTTCTGTAAGACTGCTGCTATGCTAGCCATTATTTTCTAAAGGATAAATAAATTAGAAAATAGGTTACACTTATTGTGGAAGATGTGTGCATTTGCGGTGGTGGTGTAATTCATAGGAATGCATGCTGCACAAATTATTTACTTTATTATGCTTGCATCATCATTATCAGATTATTGTCAAACATCATGTTCCTCACTGTCATGTGTATTTTTGTCCACTTCTGCTACCTTAGATGTTCATTTTTTGAAATGTAAATAAGTAAATGCCTTGCATCATCATTATCAGATTAATGTCCAACATCAACATTAGCAGTGGCCATAACTTATATGGTGGCAGCTCTTCAAATCCTTCCTCCTCCTCTTCACTGATGCTATTAATTATGCATGCATAATGGGTTTCTCTGTCTTGTGTGTTTTTGTCCACTTTTGCTACTTTAGATTTTCATTTTTAGAAATGTAAACAAGTAAAAACTGATGCTTGATATCTGTGTCCTATAGCTATTAACAATATAACCAACTTATCACTGTGCCCGTGCTATGCTGGCAACATTCTGTCAGTCTCTGTTTACTGCTGACGCTTATTGGCTGAAGTGACTTTGTCCCGACCAGTATTTGTCCTTAAATACTGGGCCTTGTCACTTCTCCGGTACCCTTTCGTGGTGTTACCAGAGCTTGTTCCAGTTCTCGTGTGATCTCTGTGTACTGACCTGGCCTGCCTGACTACTCTGCTGTATCCGTTCCTGCCTGTGTACCGACCCGGATTGCCTGACTACTTTGCTGTATCTGTTCCTGATCTGTGTACCGACCCAGACTGCCTGACTACTCTGCTCTATCCGTTCCTTCTCTGTGTACCGACCCGGCCCAGCTGACATTCCTGTTCTGTGTACCAACTCGGATTGGCTGACGTTCCTGCTTTGTGTACTGACCCGGCCCGGCTGACGTTCCTGCTCTGTGTACCGGCTCGGATTGGCTGTTGTTCCTGCCTGTGTACTGGCCCAGTAGGGTTACTACTCCTGGGTATCTCTACTGCCTGTGGTCCCATTCCGGTCCTCGGTTTGGGGTTCTCCTCCAGGCTTCTGTCTCCGGACAGTACCATTGTGCCTTAGTGCCACTCCTGCAGTCTAGTCTCGGTTCAGTCTGTGTCGCAAGGGCGACATTCCGGTGTCTATCCCATCTGTGCACCAGGGTACTCTTGACCTTCCTTCCTGCCAATAGCTTAGGTTGGTGTTACATTGGGCTCCTCAGGCTGTGCTTTCGATCAGGCAATCGACATTGGGCTTAGCATTCGGGGAAGGTGGCACTATTTCACCAGCTATTCTACCGTGCAGTCTCCGTTGGGTGCGCACACTGTCTCAGTCCTCAATTACTGATAAGGCAGCACTTAAATTGATCCTGGGCCTCCTTTGTCTACTGGGCGTTTTTCTCGCTATTTAAGCACTCCCTGCAGAGTGGGAGTCTTAAGGGCCTCGCACTATTAGGGCCTGTCAGTTTTGCTGGCCTAATAGTAACCCATTCATTGCTGCCTCGGTTGAGTTTCACACGAACGTTGCCTGACCTGTGTCAGTATATTGTAAATTCTGTATTGTACATATACTGGACCCGTGTGGGTATATATCTTGCTATAACCTGTCCTGTGTCAGTACTATATTGTGTATGCATATACTGCTGGACCCGTGAGGGTTATCATTTCTTAGTCTGTTCAATAAAACTGTGTTTTATCTCACCTACTGTGTCTGAGTGTCAATAAAAACCGTTACACAACTGCACTGAAAACCTAGTTTAGACCACACATTGTTAGAGAGGAACTAAGGAATTCAATGGCCTAGAAAATGGCTGTCCAAGTTCAGTCTTCATGCACCACCAACAGGCCAGGATTTAAGGATTTCCCTGATTAAGCACAGAGGAGTTAATCAGTGGCTTGTACATTTTGATACATTCACCTGTGCTTAATCAGGGAAATCGTTAAATCCTGTACTGTTGATGGCCTTTAAGGACAGAACTTGGACACCACTGGTTTAGAACACAGTTAACTTGCAAGCATGCTTTAACCAGCTCAAATGCATTGATACAGCTCATGGGAGCTATACTGTGTTCAGGTGTTTCTGTTACCAATCCAAACTCTGGAAGAACATCACATAGATATGTTCCACAACCACCATCACACATAAATGTTAAATTGCCACCCCTGAGACAAATTAATTGCTTTCTGTGATGATGATGATGTGTGTTCAGAAAAATGTCGGAATGTTCTTTTTGATGTTGTTGTTGCTACTACTGCTGATTGTATAAACCCTTTGCTTACTCCTTTTTCACTATGCTTTCTACTAGTTTTTTGGTCCTATCATTCTCTCTCACATCCTCCACAATGCAACCCTTCACTCTATCTATAACCATATCTTCATATTCGTTCACAGAATCCAATTCTGCTTGCTCAAACCTTGGAAAAATTCTGAAATGTTATGTTTAAAATGGGGGTCCGGCAAAATAGCTTTTAATGGATCCTGATCTAAGCATATTAACATGTCAGTCATTAGCTGTGTAATGTCTTTGTTGTCTTTATTGTAAGAGTCATTAGACATACTCAACAGTTTTTTCTGCAGTAAGTATATCACGGAAGCCTTGCAGTTTTTTATTGTATAATGGCTAATGGTTTTATTCTGCGCATAGATATGCTCTAGCATGTACAATGTGGAATTTCTTGATAGTGACCCCCATTTTAAGCTGGTGATGGGACAGGTTGTTATGCTCTTTAATGGAGTATAGTGCAATTCAAGCACTGTAAGAGCATCTAAAAATGTTCACAGATTGGGTGACATTTATCATCTCTCAGAGGGTTTTGGATTTGTGAGGAATCTAGTCACAAATACATTTAGAATTTGTGAAAGCAGAGTGCATTCATTATATTACCTATTCTGTTGGTAACTAGTATGTTGGAGTCATTATCAAAAGACACAAAGAAAGCTTTAAAGGAGCAGGGTAGGGATAGGAGAAAATTTCCGCCTCAAACTGAAATTGACAAAAAATGGCACTATATGCTTGGCAAAAAATTTCCCGCGAAAAGTACAGATTTTCTGTTTTTTCTGCTTTTTCCACCTAGCTCGTTCCATTGAAATCAACGGATCACTGAAGTTATACACAACACAAAACAAATAGTATTTCATTTCCCAAAGGCATAGTATAAAAGGGTATGAGGGTGCCTGTGTTGGTGCGGTGTGGAGAAAGAATCAGTTGAACAGGGAATGATTTTTTGGGGGGGGTTGTTTACTGGGATTGGGGGGCACTTAATAATCCTAAATAATAATCCTAAATAAATTAATCCTATATAAGATAAAATAAAAACCATAAGACATGGTATAAAGGGGTCTGAAGAGGGTGCCTGTGTTGGTGAATGAATGAATCATTTGAACAGGGAGTTTGTTTTGGGGGGTTTCTTCGCTGCTATTGGGGGGACAGTTAATAAAAAAATAAAATAAGAAAATTTGTATTTAAAGTTATAGAGACAGGAACCCCTTGACATAAGCTGCCACTGGGGTGGACTGATACTTGACTTGATAGGGTATTTCATAGAGGATGAATTGTTAGATTTGTTGTTAGAGGACCAAGTCCTGAGGAAACATTGATTTGTAGGACTTAGGCTTGTTAGAAACAAACCCACCAAAATGTTTTATTTTTTTGTAGGACTATGTTTTTTTCAGTGTATTTATTTTTTATTTTTCAAAGCACAAGCCATTAGAAAAAATTAAAAATGCACTATTTGCCTAGTGCCAGCAGGTCATATTGGCCAGTGGCCACTGTCAAATGTCCTCCTGAGTTGTAACTGTTCCTGTTCGTACTGCTGCTGCTGAGTTGTTTAAGCAGCAGGATGATTAGGCAGCTAAAAGGGAATGGGATCAACAATAGCAGTAACATGGAAGATGGATGATGAAGGTTCCACTTGCCACGACTGGCTCCAGTGGTGCACCTGAGGCAGTAGCAGAAGAATAAGTAGCCCCCAGTATTTGTGGAGAAAAGAAGAAGTTGGCCATTAAATCTTCTCCACCTGCCCCTCCTCCAAAATCATGGGTGTGTTGTTATTAGAATATATATTTCTCCTTTGAGAGTGGGAACTGTGGATCTCATCAGCAACTGCAATCTGCAATCTGTGGTAAATAACATCTGGGGGCACAACTTTATCCAAACACCATGACACCAGAACCCAAGTACTGCTGCTGTCACAATACCCCCCGCTAAGGACATATGACAACTTGTTGACAGTTTAATAGTAATGATGAACCCTCCCTGCCAGAATCCTAGTATATTCTGCAGGATGGAATCTCCATAGATAAACCTGATGACACTGTATCGATTCTCCTCCACCACATTGGAATGTGTGGTCAGTGCACCACACAGTGTGAAATGTGTAGAGATGAACTGCTATATCTTAACATTAACAGAGTGGCTATCATTTGGTGGGGAAGTAACAATGAAAGAGGTGGATTGGCAGGAGATGTACTTGTTACCCTAGAGGGAGAAGGTGATGTTGATGGCGAGATAGCTGTTTCGCTCGTCATGGAACTTCCAGTGTCTGTCTTAGTTTCTTTATTCTTCCTCCTCTTTGATCTCCACCTTTCTGGAGAGTCAGGGGGTACAGTAACAGTGGTGCTAGATTTCTGTAATAGGTGTTTGGTTTAACGTGTTTGACATAAATGTCATGGTGTCTGTATTTCATGTGTGTTATCAGGGAGGTTGTGCCAAGGTGTGTTCTCTCCTTTCCCCTTCTCATAAAATTTGCACTGTATCATTGTCGATGATGGCTGCACTGTGCCTGCCGGAAGAGAATAATAGTCCCACACCCATGACTTCTGGGGGGAGGGATAGGGAACAGGTGGAGAAGAATGGTCTTTTTCTTCTTCTTCTCCATATTTCCCTTCACTTTTTGTGGCAGCGGATAATGTTGCTGCTACTGCTTCAGATTTAGCACTGCAGCTAGGACCAGGAGTATTGCTGGCGCTGGCAAGTGGAACCTGTCCTAGTCCCGCATTATTTGTTGACCCCATTTCCACTGTATCCATGGTGGTCTGTGGCACACTAGACTGCTCCTCAGCACCCTGCTGCCCTTTCATCTGAGCAGCAGCAGGAATTAGACCAGTTCCAAGTTCTGCAAATTCCAAAAGCTGATTGCTAGTGGTTGTGGTGATGTCCATCCTCATCCCTGTCTCCCATTCCTTCTCAGTTTCTGATAAAAAGGCCATCAATATCTCTTCCACCCCAGCTTCTCCAACACCACCACCCCCACTAGTCCCTACATGATGCTGCTCTATTCCAGACATAACACTGCTGCTTGGAGGAGGTGATAAGCAATGTGACAGAGGGTCCCCTGCTTTCACACTTGGCATCATTTTCTCCTTCCCACCTGAGTACTACAAGAAACACTAGCAGCAGGCAAATACTTGGTGGCAGCAGGTTCAGCACTGACTGCAGGTACAACACTAGTGACAGCACATCTGGCAGCAGGTACAACACTGTGGCTGCAGGTACAGCAATGGTGGCACTGGCAGCAAGGGCAGTACCTCTTGCAGCAGGCACAGGCAGTTGACCTATCCTGCTTTCACTAGTACTACCCTTTTCTCCCTCCCTTCCCATTCCCTTTTCTCCCCTCCTTCCCATTCACTTTTCTTCCTTCCTTCCCATTCCCTTCTCTCCCACCCTTCCCATTAAATCCCTTGGGGTGATTTAGGGGGTCCGGACAGCATAGGTTCAATACTGCTAGTCACTTCCTTCTCCTCCTCCTCCTCCTCAGAGTCAGTGGACACATAAGGGACCTTCCAGCTCCTCCATTGATTATTTTTCACCTTGCCCATTGTGATAGCAGTCACTATGAGCCTTTCCTGCCCCAATTTTTGCAAAATATCACTGCAGAACAGCACAACACTTCTGTCTCGCTCTGTAGCTGCTTCTATTGTGTCTGCCCTCAGCGAAAACATCACATTTTTATAGCGGAAGTGCGAAACCAATGTAAACCAATGGGCAGAAACTTTATAGCCATTGAAAAAATGTCGAAAAATTTTGGCCAATGGCTGAAAGATGAAAAAATTGTAACCGCTGGTTTTAACCTTTCGAGTTAAAGCGGATTTTCCAGGGGGCGGAGCCAGCAACAGGCTAAGGTGGATGCGTTTTCACAGAGCTCCTGGTTAAGCTGATTGTTATCCTGATTTCTCTCACGGAATCTGCAACCCACTGACTGATAAACTTGCCTACTACTATCTATGTTTGCCGAGGAATCTTACAATATATCATGACCCGCTACTTCACGCCCGCTAGGAGGATAGTTGAGGGCTGCTTCTTCTCGGGTCTGTATGATCAATGGTGGACAGCCATGTTGGAAGAGGGCCTAGTCCTCTGGAGAGGGGAACCTCCCGCATGTTCACTTGTTATTGCTGCTGAATCACTGGTTGTGCCTCCGGCTCTGCCAACTCTCTCGATGTCTGCTATAGCCTCTTGTCAGTGCACTGGTCTGACCGACTCTGTCGGTATAACGCTACATGAAGATTGTCGTGTCTATCAAGGAGGGGTTTGGAATGGTGTGCGAGAGAGATCTGCAGATTTGCATCATGTATATGGACACCAGAACCAATACTCACCAACAAAGGCTTACCCGAGCTTATCAAGTGGAATGCTTCCTGGGTTATTGCAGTCGACGAGTCTGTCCTTTGCGCTAGTGGGGAAGATTAATGTAGGGCCTCTCTATCTATCTCCTCTAGCATCAGCAGCTTGTGGCCTGCTCATCCCATACTCTGGTGACATTCAGTGTGTATGGGACACCTCTCATTGGGACCCTGGAATTCTGCTCTCATTACTTGATGGTGTTCCCGACTGGACCAATTTTACCGATACTGTTGCAGGACTGGGCTTGTTTTTGAGACTCCCGTAATCTTTACTTACCTTTGGAAGGACATGCTTATGTCAATGGGATTTCCTTCTTGTTGTTTTGAATGGACTACCGGCTTACCGAGGCCGTGGCCTTCTTCTAGAGTTGAATACGCACCCATGATCTTATGAATGTTTCATGATTACTTGACCAGTACCCTACCTTGGGCCCGGGGTGGGTTGCACCGGATTTCTCTTGATGTTACGCAATACTAGTGCATCCAGGGGGTGCTGCTATGCATATATATATTGGATTTCCAAGTTTCCTCAGGACTTTACTACTGTTTATGATTGGATTGGTGGCCTTGCCGGGGTCAGTCCTGATCATGCGTGGGTCGGGATCGGCTCCGGTGACTCCCCAAACTTTAGGAATGTATTAATATGTGTCCTGGTCCTTGTGTTTACCTACACAGTACGTTTCTCATGTCCCAATTCCCAGTTCCCGCTCATGTTGATATACTTCTAAGTAATTTGTGCATGTCAACTGATTCTAATCTCTCTCCCAGTATGTTTCTCCAGTCCGCTGGAATATTATATATATGACTTCCTTGCTACTATATTAATAAAACTGTTTTTCTTTTTTGTGTCTGTATGGTTTTGAGTATGGTGCATCTGTCCAACATCTGACACATAGCCTCTTTAACCGCAGATGTTGCTATACACTTGCCATACTATTCACAACGATTAGATCCATTCTCGTTGCTGAAATTACGTATCCACCTTCCATTTTATGCTATCCTTTATCTCCCCCCGGGCCTTTGGCCATCATGTGCTTGTCCCATGGAGGGTGGGCTTCATGCCTGATATCTTTGTTCACGTTTTTTTTTTTCTTTCTTACCCTTCCTCCTTTCTGATTTTTATTTTTTTATTTTTTTTATTTTCTTTTTATTATCACTCTGTAATCTGCAGACTCTATGACATTTATGTCTCTTCTACTCCTTTTCTAACTGCTCTGCCTGCTCCTTCCTCATTTCCTTCCTTCTATTTACGGATGTATGTTATGTCAGCTATTACCGATTAGAAGTTTAGCTGCTTTGTTCACAACTTACACTGTTCATTATTTTCCAGCAGCTCTACCATTTATTACATCTCTTATCCTTTATATTATATGCTGTGTTTACGCATTATCTATATATAGGGCATTATTATTTCTTTCTTATCTATGATGTCCTGATGCCCAGAATATCTATCTATTTGTTACATGTATGTTTATGATTCATTTCTCTTCACATTGTATGCGAAAAAAATCTCAATAAAGCCTTTGAAAAAAATAAATAAATAAAAAATAAAGTGGACTTTCCTGTGAAAAAGTGGATAACAACGTGGTTTTCATGAAATTTCCCATGGGAAAATGGCGAAAAGTTTAGCCCACCCCTAGAGCAGGGGCACATGCCATTTCTCTTTCATATGTTCTAGTTTATTAGTAAATATATGGCCTTTTTGTGGGGGAATGTTTTGCAAACTCTCCATGCACAAAGTGGAGTTCCGATGGTACGGTCTACCCTGCTGCTGTAATTTAATAATACTGCCAGAACCAGAGGCAAGATTACCTGTCACCTGCAGTTGCATGCTCTTACTACCAACTGGTGAGTAGGGAAACACAGTGAGCAGTGACAGTCATGTAGTTTATACTCTGGCCACTTGTTCACCTATCTGTTTTCAGGTGAATTTTCTTGCAGCATGAGGTTTCCAACCCTTTACCAATTAAACTTACCCACTGCTTGTGAAATTCTGCAACAGCCATCCTAGAAAAATAACTATAACCTCTTATTTCTACAAAAGAATAAGGCAGTGTGTTAACTGCCAACATTTTGGTAACTTTACCTTTCTACAGGTGTACTTTGGGATTATTTTTGAAGTTCTTGATTTCTTCATAAGGACTCAGTACATAGCAGAAGAACTGTGTAACTTGTGGCGGTGGAGATATTGGGGTGACAGCGGCATGTATAGGCACTCTATGATTCCTGTTATCTCCTCCAACAATCTTAGAGTCATACTTGTTTATGTTTTGTATTTGAAGGACAGTAGATGTGTTATCGCAAAGGAAGGAACCTTGGTATATTCTCTGACACATTTACAGTATAACTATATAACTATTATATGTCAGTCAGTCACAGAGACTCAGACAGCCCAACAAGATGTGAATAAAAAAAAGTGCTTTGCACTTCATTGGATACCCCTTTGACAGACAAAGAATTATTATTATTTTTTAATTATTATTTTATTTAGACCTCATTGGGGTGGCATCAGGAGGGGTCCTGATTCCCCCAACAAAGTCTAAATAAAAAAAAATTGGAACCCAGCAAAAACCCTGCATGTGCTAAGGGGGGTCCAATGCAGTGCTTTGTAATGTGTTGGACACCCCCTCCCCGTTGCACACACACACACTTTTTTTTTTTTCATTATTTTTTATTTAGACCTTCTTGGGGGCATTAGGAGTGGTCCTCATCCCCACCCCCAATAATATAAAAAATATAAAAATAAACAAAAAATCCTCTGTGCGCCAAAGGGGGTCCAATGCATTGCATTGCAATGCTTTGGACAGCCCTGTGGTAAACAAATAATAATTATTATTTGTTATTATTATTATTCTATTTAGACCTCATCCTGATGCCCCCCAACAAGGTCTAAATAAAAAAAAAAAAATTGGAATCGCCCCATCCCCCAGTAAAAAACCCATGTGTGTTCCACATGGGGGTCCTTTGCAATGCTTCGGACTCCCCTGTGGCGCACATACACACATTTTTTTTTTTTTTTGGGAGGGGCATCAGAAGTGGTCCTGATACCCCGCAATGAGATCTGAATAAAAAAAAAAAATTAAAATAATTACAAAAATGTAACCCTCTGTGTGACACAGGGTATGCAATGCATTGCTTTTGTAATGCAATGGACACGTCTGTGGCACACTAAGTATTATTTTTTGTTTTCCATTAT
Source organism: Rhinophrynus dorsalis (assembly GCA_037306005.1). Lineage (NCBI taxonomy): Eukaryota > Metazoa > Chordata > Amphibia > Anura > Rhinophrynidae > Rhinophrynus > Rhinophrynus dorsalis. The sequence continues at coordinate 399,558,728 of CM074723.1, forward strand.
TTTTTGTTCAGACCTCATGGAGGGGTCCTGATACCCCCAGTGAGGTTTAAATAATAAAATAATAAAAAAAAACCTGCATGTGTCACGTTGGTAGCGTCCCCCACATTGCTCTGGAATGTGTTGAACTCCCCTGTGGGAGGGGGACATTAGGAAGGGTCCTGATGCCCCCCATGAGGTATGAATACAAAATAATAATAAAAAAATAACTAACTCTCTGTGTGTGATGGGGAGGTCCAGTTCATTACATTGCAATGCACTGGACATCCCTGTGGCATACACATAAAATGCCTCCAATCCCCCCACATACCCTAACCCCCCAGCCTAGTTCCACTGGCAGTCCCATTCTCCCAGCCTGACCCTCCAGCCTGGTTGAACTGCCCATATGCACTACTTGACACCCCCTATCACCACCCTTGCTCTGCTGAACACTGGTAGACAGTGGCGTAACAATAGGGGTCGCACCTGCGACCGGGCCCGTCACTACAGGGGCCCTGCCGCCCCTGTAGACCCCCTCGCCCGCAGCAACTCCCAATACGGTCAACGGTTCTAGTAATACAGAGCGCTGGGATCATCTCCCAGCCTCTGCATTACTAGACTGGCGCTCGGGAGCTTCAGTTGTAGAGATCTGTGCCGAAGGAGGCACAGATCTGTCAAGCCATGCCGCTAGACCACCAGGGACTGGAGGTAGGGGCATTGTGGAGATGAAGGGGGCATTGTGGAAGGGGCAATGTGGAGATGAAGGGGCATTGTGGAAGGGGCAATGTGGAGATGAAGGGGGCATTGTGGAAGAGGTAATGTGGAGATGAAGGGCATTGTGGAAGGGGAAATGTGGAGATGAAGGGGGCATTGTGGAAGGAGCAATGTGGAGATGAAGGGGGCATTGTGAAGGGACAATGCAGAGATGAAGGGGACATTGTGGAGATGGAGGGGGCATTGTGGAAGGGGCAATTTGGAGATTGGGGGCATTGTGGAGATGAAGGGGGCATTGTGGAAGGGGCAATTTGGAGATTGGGGGGCATTGTGGAGATGAAGGGGGCATTGTGGAAGGGGTAATGTGGAGATGAAGGGGCATTGTGGAAGGGGCACTGTGGAGATGAAGGGGATATTTTGGAGTTGAAGGGGGCATTGTGGAAGGGGCAATTTGGAGATATGGGGGCATTGTGGAGATGGGGGCAATGTGGAGATGAAGGGGCAATTTGGAGATTGGGGGACAATGTGGAGGTGGCCAATGTGGTTGAGGGGGTCTGGGGCCAATGTGGTCGGGGGGGCCATGGCAATTCTTGCACCAGGGCCTGGTGGCTTCTAGTTACGCCTCTGCTGGTAGACATATCCACATACACTGTCTGACCCCCCCACACACCTGTTTCCACTGGCAGACACTGGTCCGCAAATAAGCCGACTAACCCCCTAGCCTGTTTCAGCTAGTAGCCATAGAATCACACAAACACTGTTTACTTCCCCATCCTAGTTCCACTGGTAGCCACTCTCCTGGCACCTGATATGGGATGTCAACCCACACCAGTGTAGTCCCATTTTTCTTAGGCTGCCAAGAGGTTTTCCTATGGCGTTGAACCATTTTAGTATCTTTGAAGTGTAAAATAATACATGCATATTTTATTCCATTAGTGCCACTTTCTGATAATAGTTGTGCACACTAACTTAGGGGTAGAAAAACAAATGACCCCTCATTTGATGCTGCTAATTATCGTCTTTCCAGAACTGTATGATTTATCTAACTTAATTTTTCTAATTGTTATAACCATTTTAGTATAGGCACAAATGTATAAAAGATGATAAATTGTAGTTGATGTACTTTTGTATTTCTGGCACCCCATACAGTATGTCACAAATTTCAGTACATTTGAAGGGGTGGAAATGTAAATAAATTCCATAGTTTTCCTTTAGTGTCACATTCTGGAAATATTTGTGCATATCGGGTTTGGGGTATTAAGGCAAATTACCTGGCATTTGATGTGGTAGTATATCTTCTTTTAAAAATATTATGGTGTGTCTACCTTGTCTTCACTTCTATAGCTGTTATAACCATTTAGTACAGGCAAGTGATGTTTGAGAAAATGTTAGAAAAAATCAGAGGTTGTAGTAGGTGTAATATTGTATTTCTAGCACTCCTTAAGGTATGTCAACTCATACAAATGGGGCACCATTGTCCTTCTAAGAGCACTAACTAATGAAGACAGTTGTTTTCACAGATTTCAGTACATTTGAAGGTGGAAATGTGAAAAAAAATGAATTTGTTTCCTTTAGTGCCACCTTCTGGCTAAGGGTAGAAAGGCAAGTGAGTCCTCATTTGAATTGGTAGGATATTTACTTTCCAGAAATATATAGTTTTATGTCGTTATTAGCTGTTTTAGGGTAGTTTTACCATATAAGCACTACAATACATATATTTGTTCATAAATAGTAAATAAATAGTGTCCTCTATAAAAGCATAAACAGGTGCCCTGTAGGTTTGAATAGTGCTACTCCTTTACAGTTGCAATGAGGTGGGAAGGTCTATACAAATCCTGACAGCTTGTCAGAAACTGCCCTTGTATATAGGATTCCTGCAAGGATCCTGAAAATGATGCATCATGCACTGGAAGTCTACTTTTGCAGCAAGCGATAATAGCTCCATCTCTAAAATAACTGGGAAGGGTAAGCCTGAATCATGCAATGCACATCTGCATGGCACTGAAAGGATTAAGGGAGGGCAACAGATGTCACTGCTCTTTAGTAGAGAGCACAGACTGTCCAGTGGCTCCATAGAGAACTACAGGGAGATCCCAACATCGCTAACTTCATGTAGGAGATGTAGTAGGCTGTGAACTCAGACAGCAGAGGCTGCTGTTGGAGTTTAGTGCATATGGTGAACAGCCACATTAACACATGAACATACCCACATCAATATGACAATGCTCATTACCCTGCATTTCCATAAAGAAATGTTCCATCTTCAGTGCATTCATTGCAAAATCTCAAACCTGTCAAAGGCATAGCGGCTTCATGACGATGAAGGCAGATTGGTGGCAGATTGAAGGGAATATGATGGTAAATATATGTTAGTCCATACTGGTGATGTGTTTTCAACACAGATCTGACACAACATCTGCATCCTGAGCTCTTATTGAACTTTGGTGTATCTTGGCCTTTGTGGCAACCTTCTGACATTCAGAGGGTTAAATCTATGTATCTGTATCATTCTCTCTTTTCTCCCTATGTCTCTCATACCCCCCACCACCACCGCCAACACATTCCTTGGTTTATAATTTAAGTGATTTATCACTTACCAGTAGAAGAGCCCATGTACACGGTCCACAGTGGCGGGCGGTCACGGTGCAGTCATGCCCAGTAGAGACTTCCCGTGCCACGGCTGATACCTCCGGTCTGACTTCGGAGCACCCAGCTCTGTATCAGCCTCGTCACAGGCAGTCTCTCTATTGCGCATGACTGCAGAACGCGCAGCAGTCTCTACTGTGCATGACTGTGTCATTACAAACTTTGTAGCAAATTATTATATAAGATTAGTTGGTGCTTTCCTTAGCATGGCCATGTTTGTCTTTTTAAACCAGTATGCTTTTGACTTGAAAAAATGGAGCTTTATTCTCAAAGCTTGTCTATATGATTAAATGTTGGTCTAATAAAAAAAGGAACATTACTGCGATACTCATTAATTTGGCATATGTATATATATATATATATATATATATATATATATATATATATATATATAAAATGTGTGTGTGATGGTGTGCATCAAAAACGACACATAAGGAGTGAGAGATTTATCCTCCTGTCTGTTATTGGTGGAATAGACGTTTGTTTCAATCAGTAGCTAAAGAGGGAATGAGGCCAATAATCTTTTCTAGGACCCACTAATGTCAGTGTAGACAACGTGCTCTCAGACTTGAAATGAGTGTATATATATTAACATTATTCAGTATTTCTATTTTTGTCAGTCTGCTATCTGTCACTAACCATAAAAGTACAAACTAATCTTTGTGTATGTGGGGTGTTAATTAGAGGCTCTTTTGCTAATTGTGAACCGAACTAGACTAACTAGTCACAGTGGGGTTCTGATGTAAAGCCAAATAATTGCCTTATTGTACGTCCTGCTGTGCTCAATATTGAGTGAAAATGGAAACCCATACTTTATCTACACTATTCTACATATCTCCTCCTATTTAAATAATTCCAGTTGGTTTGGGGACTCCAAACCTTTATAAATTAACAGCAGGGAAATACCAAAGGTGTCAGATTGCATATTTATTATCTTTTTTGTGTAATACTTAAATATGTATTATGAAGTGACTGACATAAATTAGGCAGATTTCAGAAGCCACAGGCCGTGGCTTGTAGAGGACCCCCCTCTGCTTGACATTTCATCCTTGTCAAAGATCAAATTATTTTAATTTAGGCTGTAAATTATAAGGAATGAAGACTTCTTTGTGGGAATTCCCTGTGGTAATCTGACTTTTGTTGTTACTGCTGCTTGTCAGTGTGCAGAAAATATAATATGCATGCAAATAAGGTTAAAAAATATGTACTATCTAATTATCCAGCCAGTACATTCCACTTGAAGACAGTGGGAAGCCTGACACACAGTATGTGTTTGATTCATTGAGGCCTGCAGGGTATTTACACAAGATTACTTTTAATTATGAAATTAATATCTTTTTATCTGAAATGTATAGAAGTGAGTGCATGCAAGAGTGGAATTTTTATCAAATAAGCTCAATTTTGCAACAGAAGTTAAATAAAAAAACAGCACTAGTTTAATAAATAAGTAATTATTTTATTATTTGAATCAATAAAACAACATGGCATTTCAACAGTGTTCTACACATTTTTTCACACAGGGTTTGGGGGCCTTATGTTCAAAAGAAAAAAAGAGGTGCAGTTCTGGGACAGACCAACTGCACTATAAAATGTTATAACAATTCCATTGATTAACCTTTTTAGTGCCAAGAGGGTGCACATTGCATTGTTTTGTAATGCATTGGGTACCCTTCTGGCATTTAAAGGGTTAATATGAAATTTTAAACTACTTAAATACTGGTGATGTCTCAAATGCACTGTTACTAAATTCAAGGGGGAATTCTCAGGTATTTAAGGGGTTAAAACCCCATTTAAATCTATAAACTTTTGGTAATTGTTATTTGTTCTCTGGAATACAATTGTGTTGGTCCAGAATTTCTCCACTTGTATTGTATGCACAAGGACTTTATGTTATACTAGTGTAAACACCCGTGCACATGGGCCAAGGTCCGGGTAATGTTAACCCTTTGAGTGCCAGAGGGGTACGCGTAACCCTCTGGCACTCAAATGGTTAAGAGGCCAGTCCTGCTCTGCGTACTGCTTGCAATGCAGTCATGCACTATAGAGACTGCTCGAATGCACAGAATACTCCCAGCATTTCTACACCTCCCAGCATTCTGTGCATTCAGGCAGTCTCTACAGTGCATGACTGCATCGGACAAACATTCTAGCACTTTATTATATAGGATGAGAAGTGGAGTCATTCTGAAGCAAATATACAGCGCCAAAATATATATTTCTGTTGACTTAAATTAGATTTTTAACGCTCAAAATGGTAGAGAGATCTCCAGCACACTTCTAAGCTATATGTTGGGGATCTCTCTAGTATTCCAAGGATTACAAGTCCCTAAATCAATGGAAAAATCAGGAATTTGTTTAACCCTGTGAGTTCTAGAGGAGTATGCAATGCATTGCAAAGCATTAATTGTCCTATATGGTGCAATTAGTTTGCCCCGGAATTGCACAGCTTTCTGGTAACAGCTACTTGGTACTTCTCTCATTGCTATTTAAAAGTCATGTAGTGTGACCTAGTCAGTGGGGTGCTCGATTCCATGAGTCATGACCTTTGCGTGCTCTTTCATTATTACAGACCAATGTGTGTAAGAGTGAGTGTGTGTATGAGTGAGTATGTGTGTGTGACTGTTTGAGACCAGCCACTCATCTGCAGGCATAAAAAAATCAAAGAGAAAGAGTGAAAATGGTAAATATAATAAATAACATAATACCTACAAAATGAAGCCCAGATAAAGTGACCCCCTCCGCACCCAAAGAGATGCTAAAAGAACTTACTAGAGTATAGTGTTGTAAATCCAAGATATAGTCAATAAACAGTGAAAGGTCAATACATGAAAAATAGAATACAGAAGCTACACAAGACAAAGCACCTGCTGTTCGTATTGGCCCACACACTGCAGTACCCAAATTTCACAACCAATCCAAACGTAGAGGAGAGACACAGTTTATAGAGATAACTACTGTGGGCATATCACTTCTCCATTTCTTATGTTATTGTATGGAACCTATGCACTAAGATCTCCAAAAATGGAGAAATGTTAGTACATTGGCTCCATAGATTAACCCTTTGAGTGTCAGGGGGTACGGAACGCATTGCTTTGCAATGCATTCCATACGCCTCTGGCACTCAAAGGGTTAAAATAAGAACTGTAGAAATCATCACCAATTAATCACCTCTTTATCAAGCTTTAGTGCATAACCCCCACAATAGTCTCTCTCTCACACACACATTCTCACTCTCAACATGCACACACACATACACCCACAGAGCATGAGCATGCAGATACATGGAGGATGTTTAATTAACCCTTTCATTGCTTTGGGGGGTAAGCAATGTATTGCAAAAGGAATGTGTTTTTACCTCTCCGGTTTAAAGCAGTAAGACTAGCATTCTGCATTACACTGTAGGAAAATAGGAGCTGTTGATCACCATGGAGCTTTAAGCAGACTGGCAAGAGAAGAGAAGGCCTTCAAGAAAATTGGCAAACGTATGTAGCTAAGATGTTCTATGCAGGGTAGATATATGCTAAGGAGGGGAGAGATAGGCTGAGGAGGGGAGAGATGAATGGAAGAAGAAGAATGTGGTGGGCTGCAGAAGGGGAAGAAGGGCTGAGTAGTGGATATGGAAGGGAGTGAAGAAATGGGCAGTGAGCGTGTGAGAGTGAGAGTATGGTTGTAAGATTGCGTGTAAAAGTAAGCCTGTAAGATTGAGAAAGTGCATGTGAATATGCATGTATGTTTGTACTTAAAATGTGTATACACACACATATACACACAATGTGCTTTTTTCTCTTTGGAGATGCTGTACAAATCATATTTGGTCTTTTTTTTGAATGCATGGCTCCCAGGGCCAGCCCAAGACATTGTGCTGCCTGGGTCCAAGGATGAAATGCTGTCCCCCTTCGCACATCAAAACCATGCCCACCAAAACCCACCACATCCTTAATTATATTAACCCCTCTCCTGCCCCTAAAGACCACATAGAACTGTGCCTCTTTTTTCACTTCTTATGCCTCTTTTTCCCCCTCTTTTCACCCATTGTGCCTTTTTCCCTTATTTCTACCCCTTGTGCCTCTTCTTTCATCCCTTGTGCCTCTTTTTTCCTCTCTTATCACCCATTGTGCTTTTTTCCCCTCTTTTCACCCCTTGTGCCTCTTTTTTCACCCCTTGTGCCTCTTTTTCCCCCTTTTCACCCCTTGTGCCTCTTTTTTCCCCTCTTTTCACCCCTTGTGTCTCTTTCTCCCCCCCTTGCCTGTTTCTCTTCTCTTTCATTCTCTCTCTTCTCCCTGGCACTCTCTTCTCCACTTGTCTGCCCCCCCCTTGCCTGTTTCTCTTCACCTTTGCTCTCTCTTCTCCTTCTGGCTCTTCTTACTGCTTTTTACTCAGTCTCCCCACTGCCCCACACTGATGACAGCCGGGACCGTGACACATGCGGAGATGTCACGTGGTGCATGCTGGGATTTTCTTGGTCAGTCTGGGTGCCAGTTTTAAAATTGCACTGGCCTCCGAACAAAAGAAGAAAACCCCGGCATGCTCTACACAGTGTCTCTGCGTGGCAGTGGGGAGATGCCACGCACAAAATAGCATGCCTTGGGGCGGCAAATTGCTGCCCCAGTCAGAGTGCCGCCTGGGTCCATGGACCCACCGGGACCCATGTGAGGGCCGGCCCTGACCACGCTTCATGTGTGGTCAGTGCATCACACAGTGTGCAATGGGTAGACACAAACTGCCACATCCTGTTATATATAGAATGGCTATCACTTGGCAGGGGAGGTAACTCCGAATAAGGTGGATTGGCAGAAGAAGATGTAGTTACACTAGAGCAAGAAGGTTGTTGGTGTGCTAGTTGTTTTGCCTCTTTGATCTCCACTTCACCTCTTGTTGCCTTTCGGGTGAGTCAAGGGGTATATCAACAGATGTGCCTGATTTCTGCCATGGGTGTTTGGCTTTAACATGTTTCACATAAATGTCATGGTGTCTGTGTTTCATGTGTGTCATCAGGGTGGTTGTGCCAAGACAAATTTCCTCCTTTCCCCTTTTCACTGACTTGTCACAAATTGTGCAAAGTGTCATTGTTGATGACTGCACTGTGCTGCCCCAAGAGAAAAATAGTACCACACCCAGGCTTCAGGGGGCAGGGGAAGAGTGAAGAACAATGGCCTCTTTCTTCTTCTCCTCCACATTCCCCTCCACTGACTGGGGCAGGGGATGATATTGCTGCTGTTGCTGCTACTGCCTCAGAATCAGCACTGCAACTAGGACCAAGCATACATTCATGCAGAACAGCAGGAGGAGGGTGAGGAGGACCCCACTTTTGGTGATACATCTCCTGAGGAGGCTGAAGAAACACAGGCCACCACTTCAATGCAGCTGCCACCACAACAAAGGGCTGACTATGGCCTCCAGGCCCCACCACCACCTCAGACAAGGGCTGACTATGGTCTCCAGGCCCCACCACCACCTCAGACAAGGGCTGACTATGGCCTCCATCCCCCTCACACACACACCACCACCACTTCAGACAAGGGCTGACTATAGCCTCCAGGCCCCGCAACCACCACATCAAACAAGTGCGGACTATGGCCTCCAGGCCCCAACACCACCTATGGGAAGGCACTGGATGCCAAGGACTGTGCCTATGCCTAATCATGGCTCATACGGCCCCCTGCCAGACCACAGCCATTTGCATCTAAAGCAGGAAGCCACCCCTGAGACAACCTCCAGCCTACAGTGATACACATACCAGTGACCAAGGTATGAGCCATGGCCAATGGACTATGGGCATGTGGGACTGAAAGGTGAGCCACAGCATCCCCAAGCCTGGGATGATTTTACACCACCACCACCAACAACAACACTGACCCAGTCTGGGGTTGGAACATCCCAGGGGAGTGAGGGGTCTGTGGATGTCCTGGTGATGTCCCCACACTACCTTCATGCTGGCCCTCTCCCAGATGATCCTCTCCAAGGAATACCTCCACTTTCACCTCTATTGCCAGAGGAGGAGGCACAGAGACTTCACGAGGCATCCCCACCACCAGCTACACCACGATCAACTCCATCCACACAGGTCATGCCTACTCACACTGCGGCCATAGATGAGAGGAGTATATGACCAATACAGAGGAGGCAATTGAAGGAGGTCAGGAGATGTGCCAGATCCATGAGGAGGTTATAGTGAAATGCACAGAGGACCACTGAAAGTCTCCGAGCCATTGTGGGTCAACAGGTAGTACTGACCACAGAACTCCCCCAGTTCTGAAAAGGCATGCTGGACTTACTGGGCCAGATGCTGGTCGAAATGTGAGATGCCAAACGGCAGGTGAACTAGAGCCAGGAGATGGTCCAGGCATCTATGGAGGGGGATACAAATATCAAAACTTTCCAGCATTGCACCACATAAAGCCACCAGAAGAACAAGAGTCACACACTGGAGTGTGAGGGATTCCACCCCTGCAGCCCCTTCCAAAGCCCCCCAAAAAGAAAAAAATAAATAAGACCAATATGTTTATTTTTCCCCCAATAAATATGCACTTGCATGTTTTGTATCCAAACATGTTGAGTGGCAGAGATGTCTCCAGTGCATTTCAAAGCAATGCAGTGAACACAACTCATGCACTTATAACTTGGTTGTAAGGAATTGAACACACACCACATACACTGTGGCAGAGATGTCTCCAGTACATTACAAAGCAATGCAGTGAACACAAATCATGCACAATTAATGGCATTTTAGGGTGTTACAGCATGACTGAGCACACACATCACATACAGAAAATTTTGTACAAGTTCAACTCACAAACCACATAGCAAAGCCAAGCAACATGAAGGTGTTGTTTTTCCATGATGTGAATTGAACTTGAACAACAAACACCTAACTCGCAACATACTAGGTTCCACACTGTCTACATAATGTTTGAACCACTGACATGGTAATAGAGGATTTTGACAAATATGTAGATGTATTTGTCAATGCACTTACAGGATAGATCATCAGATCAAAGATATGATCTGAATTAAAACTCGGATGAGGGAAATGTAATCAATCACACCAAACAACTGGTTATCCCAGGTTAACCATTGCGATCAGTGTAGTGTTTGCCTATGAGTCAGCTGCATTAGAACACCACTAGTCTGTTCAGGTGTTCACACCATGCACGAAGTTGGGGGGAGGGGTTACACAGTGAGGTGTGATGAACAGTTGATTAGGTAAAGATGACTTCTCTCATGATCTTACATCTCCAGGTCACATGTTTTCCTATGGAGAACATGCAACAATATTGTTTGATATACACAATACAGTAGAGCATCAACATGTTATTATTGTACGAAACATATTACAGATGCTTCTAGGTTGTAGTTGACATATAACAGGTGATCTTCATGGACGTGTAATCAACGTTCCACCAGGACATTTCTCTGGTCCATGGATGCCTGTAGGAAGTGATGACAGGATTTGAAACATAACAGTCATGCTATTGCTGAACCATCATTATACCTTTGAGTGTCAGAGGAGTACACAACAAATTGCTCATCAATGCATTGAATACCTCTCTGGCACCCAATGGGTTAATCTTTTAAAAGGAGTAGACTATCCGTTGCTTGTCAATGTGTTGTCTAACTGTCATGAACACATGAGGTTTTGAGTAAGAGGATGGCAAGCAGGTATATGTATGTGTGACTGGGAATCTGTGCCACACACAGAAACAGGTCAGCATGGTGGGCCTTGCAACTTGACTCACAGATTGCTACTCCGATATTGTCGCCAACACCAACACAGTATATCCATCCCTATTCTGCTCCATTAGGCATTGCCAAACTATTGCTCTCATGCTAAGTCCATTACCCTTTTAACCCTTTGAGTGCCAGAGGGGTACCCAATACATTGCTTTACAATGTGTTGTGTACCCCTCTGGCACTCAAAGGATTAACACATGGAATTCCAGGGTGGTATCCAATGCATTGCATATCATTGCATTGGATATTCCTCTATGACTCCAAGGGTTCTAGGGGTGTTATGGCAATGTTCAACTTCATAGATGTAGTTTTCTGTCAGTTAGAATATGATAAACATGGCAGACCTGGTCTACCTTTGATCTCAGGTTGGAGGATGATATTCTTGACATGCCATTGTCAGAGTGGATGACTGTGTCGATGGGTCAGTCTGTGGAGTAGAACAGATGGTTATGTGCTGTGTGAGTGTGTTTGTACACATTCCACAAGCATGATCATGGTCACACATGCATTTTACTCATAGGCGAAGTAGTCCCTGATGAGCCTGGTTCACATATGCTTCCATTTCAGCATATCCTCATCTTCATCAATGGGAACAGGGACCTCCATAAGCTGTCGTGGATCAACATCTTTGACTAGACGTGTGCCTTCAGCAATATTGTGGCCTAGGACACACGCCAGAATGATGTCACATGCTTTCCCAGGTGCATATTGTAGAGCACCCTCTGAGTGATCCAGGCAATGGAACCTGGCTTTGAGCAGGCCAAAGGTGTGCTCTGTGGCATTCCTGGTCTTGTTGTGTGCCTCATTATAGTATGTGTGGGGATTGGCTATTGGTGTGATCAGCCACGACTTGCACCCATAACCGGCATCGGCTGTGGACAGTGAGTGACATGATGATACAAGAATCACATATTATGTGGATGATGTACTCCTTGTGTGTCATGAACATACTAGGCTATGTATGTACATGTGTCGTGTGAGTGCACCTTTGGATTTGGTGATGTATTTTTTTGGTTAACTCACCCAAAAGTCATCCTCCTGTATGTGTCCCATTCTCAAAGTCCCTGTGGATGGAGGAGTGTCTGAGAATGTACAAATCATGGCAGCTGCCTGGATAGTTGGCACAAACATTGGTTAACCATATTGTGGTATCACACACCATCTGTACATTGATGGAATGGATGTTATTCCTGTTCATATACAGTTGTGCCTCTTGTGCTGGAGCTCTTATTCACTCATGTGTACAATCAATGGCACCCACGACCCTGGGCATTCCCCCCTTAGTGTAAAAGGCCTGTTTGACACATGCCCATTCCATATCAATTGTGGGCAAGTGGATATAGGTACTGGACTTCCTCTTAAATGCTGTCAACACCTGAGCCAGTGCCCTTGAGATGGTGGACTGGGACATATCAGACACATATCCTTCATTGGACTGAAACAATCCATTTGCCATAAAATGGATGGCACACATGAGCTTCTGCAATACATATAGGACATGGTTTGCAGTGTAAATGGGGTCTATTATCTGTTCTTATCAGTTTAATATCTGATACGTCCCCTATCTGGGGACCATATATTAAATGGATTTTTAGAACAGGGAGATGGAAGAAGAGCTTGCTCTGTCCACTCCACGCATTGACCTGGTATTGCAGTAAATGGGGTCTATGTCATCCTTAAAGGCATAGTAATGTTTCATAAGAACAGCAGCTCCAATTACTCTTCATAGTATTTGGACCATGGAGAGTGTTATTTCAATACTGTCAGAGTTGTAGTTCAAGAGTAATTGAGTGATAAAGTATCCCCCTCCCATCCCTTTTACCTAGTGTAAGCTGCCTCCCCTCAGATGTGGAATCTGGTCTCTTGACCGGACAGATCACAGCAAGGGACAATCTTCTTACTGTGATTATAATGAAAACCCTGCCCCCCTTGACAGGTTTTTCCGGTTTTTCCTTATGCTCACTGAAGATTGTCCATCTCTGTGATCCATCCGGACAGTCTTGCTGCACTGAAGTGAGCAGTGTTACATCAGTAAAAGGGGGGGAGGGGGATACTTTATCATTCAATTACTCTTGTAATACAACTCTGACAGTATTGAAATAACACTCTCCATGGCCCAAATACTATGAAGATTAATTGGAGCTGCTTATATAGGTGTATGATGTTTTCTGATATCAACCTGTAGCGGTCCCTGACTTCAGCATCCATCATTCCCAGGACGGATACACTTGTGCGGTATATCCAGGGCCTTGGCAGTTGTCTCTCATCTCTATGCTGCTCCACAGGTCCCTGTGGCAGCTGTGGGAGCTGGGGGTCGTGTTGCGGCAACTGGGAGGGCTGTTTCGGCAGCTGGGGTGCTGCTGGCAGGTGCTGTCCTCCACTTGAGGATGGTCTTCTATGTGGATCTTCAGCCAGAGCATCATCACTTGCAGCAGGTGAAGGCTGTTGGACAGGTGTGCTTAGGGGAGAATGGTGAGCCCTAGCCCTTGTACGCCTTCATCTGAGATGTCTAGTTGTGATCAATCTCTGTCTCTCTATGTCTGTCTCTCTCTGTCTCCCTGAGCGGTCTCACTTTCATGCTACGTCTGGGGAGGGTGAACTGTCCAAACAGTAGGAAGGTGTTGTCCTGGAGCAGTCATGTAGTCGGAATTGACCAATGGGAAGGTGTGTGTTATCTGTACTTTATGTAGCCATCACAATTTCCTGCCCATTTACATTTTCAGGCAACTGATTCAGTGAGGGGACTGTGTTGTGGCAGTGGGGTGATTATACCAAATTGCTTAAATCAGCAGTAAACTTTTTTTTATGAAAACATATTTTATAGAGCATTCCCTGCTGAATAAAACAAGGTCACTCCCATGGCTGTCAGATGTTTTATTCAAAATTTATAGCAGTTTAAATAATCAGGAAGTGAATTTACTGTGTTTACTTCCTGATAGTTCTAAATGACAGGAAGTGACAGGCAGTTTCTATCACACTCTATGGAGAACTGTATGTTTCTGACTTTTCTGACTTTCCTCTCCCTTAGAATCTAACAGGAAATCTAATTAGAATTTGACCACTAGAGGGCACTGCTAATGTAAAAACAAAACAAAACATGGGTTTAAAGTGTAATAACTCTGGAAATATAAATCTCTCGGCAGTGAGAGTATCCTTATTGCACTCAATAGGAAAAACCCTACAATATATATTTTTTCATAAAAAAAGTTTACTGCTCCTTTAATATATGTGAGGCATCATGAATGCAGTGCCTTGATTCCCTCTGGGATGAATAATGACTAGAGCAAACCAACTTCACCAAAAGTAGAAATCACCATTAACTTAAATTGGAATTGTAACCCCTTGTTGATAGAGAGGGCTCAAAAGCATCTAGAATTCAGAGGGGTTAAAAGCTCCATTTAAATCAATGGGAATTTTGGGGATATTTATTTGTCCTTGTTGGTGCAGAAATGCTTTCTACAAAACACCTACTGTGTTAAACTTACTAGTCTGCTAAAGTAATTTTATCTGAAATGAATAGGTATGATAGCATGTGTTAGGCTTGTTAGAGTTTGAACAAAACCATATCTCATTCTATAAAAAGGTTACATGGGATAATGATGTTGTTCTTTACAGTGTGATGGAATTCAAATGGATCTGGGAAATATTTCACTGGAGGGAATTGCGATTCTGAATATCCCAAGTATGCATGGTGGATCAAACCTCTGGGGAGAGACCAAGAAAAGAAAAAGTAATCGACGAACTGACAAAAAAATCTCAGATAAGAGAACTACAGTCACCGATGCTAAAGAGCTGAAATTTGCAGCGCAAGGTGAAGTACATCTTTAACATATCAAACTTGATCAATACAAATGTAAATGTTAAAAAAAGGTCAAGGTTCATGAGTGCAAATCAGTAGCAGCAGGAAAGGTAGAACATTTATTAGTAAATGCAATATTTGTTTACTTCAGACAGCTTAGAAGAGGACTGTCAAAAAGTCTTAAAACTGTTTGCAGATGTAACAAATTGGAATAATTGTTAAGTGCTACACAGTATAGAATACTGACCCAAAATTATTATAATTAAAGGAGCAGTAAACTTTTGTTATGAAAAAATATATATTGTAGGGATTTTCCTACTGAGTAAAATAAGGGTACTCCCATTGCTGAGAGATTTATATTTCCAGAGTTGCAGTTTAAACCCATGTTTTTTTACATTAGCAGTGCCCTCTAGTGGTCAAATTCTAATTAGATTTTCAGTTAGATTCTAATGGAGAGGAAAGTCAGAAAAGTCAGAGACACACAGTTCTCCATAGAATGTGATAGAAACTTCCTGTCACTTCCTGTCAGTTAGAATTTCAGGAAGTAAATCACAGAAAATGAACTTCCTGATTATTTGAACTGCTATAAATTTTGAATAAAACATCTGACATTGGGCGTGACATTGTTTTATTCAGCAGGAAAAGCTCTATAAAATATATGTTTTCATAAAAATAAGTTTACTGCGCCTTTAATATGTTGGCTAGTTGTTTGTTTACAGGAGAATATTAAGGACCTTCTTCAGGAAGTTAAGAAAGAAACAATTCTGTAGCAAATTACCTGCACCATAGGGCACAAATAATCATTCCCATTAATTGAAATGGGGATTTTATCAGCTTGAGTGCCTCATACTTATCAAGAACATTGCTTTGCTATGCATTGTGTACCTCTCTAGCACTTAAGAGGTTAAAAGCCACATTATACTTGATAAGAATTATGAAACTTCATTTTTCCCCATGGTGCAAATTATGTTCTTCTTTTCTAGATTCCTCAAAACAATCCTTAGAGTCTGACACAGAAATGTGAAGAGGAACATTTCTGGGGCAACCCATCTGCATCATAGCATAAAAAATTCAGTTGATTTAAAGGAATGTTAACCTATGAAGTGATACATTGAAGACCTCTCTAGCAATCATTGGGTTTAAAATCCAATTTAACTCTATGGGAATGTTCATTTGCTCTGTGTGGTGAAGTTGATTTGCTCCAGAATGATATCTATTTTGTTTTGTGCATCATGTCCTAGGTGGTGGTGGTACCACAATAAGTGCATAAGACTTTAAACCAAGAATGTCAAATATGCATCCTGTGGGCCATATGCAGCTTTTGGGCCAGCAAAATGTGTCACTCTGCCCTGCAGCCCATCATCTACTCCCAACTTTCTTATCTTTGCTTAGGATTGCTACGTCTAGTTTTCTGGCTTCTGTCTGTGTTTCATTGGTCCTGATCCTGATATCCATACAGAATAATTTGCTGACTGCTTGAATGATCCATAGGCATAGCGTTATGGTAGCGTCAAGATTCAAGTAGACTAAAAGGTCCTTTGGTGAAATTGCCAGTCAGCAATATCATGTGACCCACTGTGTAAGGAGGGGAGGCACACAGTAAGAGGGATCTGCAGACTACATAGAGTAGGAATGGAAGGTTCAGGTTAGAACAGATTATTTTTTGTTTATTATTCTCATACTTTTGAATTGGTGACTATGGGTGATAGAACATATCATTCTGGGAACTTTGTTCCCTGGATATTTTGGGTGTTGTGTAGCTTGACATGTTAGTAAGTTCTATAATGCCATCGGGTCTAATGTTTTAAGGAAAAGTGCTGCAATTAACATAGTAACATAGTTGATGAGGCTGAAAAAATACACGCGTCCAACATGTCCAGCCCATGCCTTATCACCTCTGGTGATCCAGAGGAAGGCAAAAAAAGCAGTTTCCAATTAAGCCCCAAGTGGTTAAATATTCCTTCCTAACTCTAAATGGCAATTGGATATTTCCCTGGATCAACATCTGCTTAGAAATAATTCTCAATATTGTCCTAAGCTACAAAATAGTCACTGCTTTTTGAAATTAAGTATAGTATCTGCAAGCACACAATTCCAAGGCAAAGAATGCCATAATTTTACTGCCCTTACTGTGAAAAATCCATGCCTTTCTTTAGTCAACAGTGCCTTCCCTCCAATCTTAATGGCTGACCTCTTGTTTTCTGCCCAGGTCTCATATCACCCTTACATTTCTAATGTCAACAAACCCAGTTTGACTAGTCTGTCTCATTTCCATTTGAGCCCTAAGTAGGTAAAAAAAACTCCTTCCTGACTCCAAATGTTAGTCAGATATTTCCCTGGATCAACATCCTACCTATTTTGACTCCAGCTGTAATAACTCTCAATATTGTACTGTGCTACATAGGTACATTACATTTATGAAAACAGTTAAAGTATTTGCAAGCACAGCATCCTGAGGCAAAAATTCCATAACTCTACTTCATAGCTAGCGTAAAACCCTGCCTTTGTGGTACTCAAAAGTGAATTTCCTCTAGTCTTAATGGATGACCTCTTAACCCCTTCAGTGCCAGAGGCTCGGGCCATTTCCTGAACCCTGCAGGCCAGACACTTTTTCAACATTTTTGCTATCCTTCCGTTTAGGCTTGATTTCCTCTGGGGATTTTTAGTTACATATGGAAAACTATATATTGTTTTTTTCAGAACGAATTGAGCTTTCTTGTGATACCTTACATGAAGAGAATTTTACATCGTGCAAAAAGCTATGATGTCATAATGACAAAAAAAAGTGAAAATTTACTCATTTTGCTAAAATCACATACTATGTATCAAAAATATTTACCTTGATTGAAAAAGTTTCAATTATTTGAAAAAGCCTCGAGTCCCCTGAGTAAAAAAATACCAAATTTGTATAGTTTTACCTACGTCCATGGCTAGCGTAGAGCCCTAATCACCAGCAGCGCAAAATGACATTTTCAACTTTATAAACTAATATGCGCATTCTAGGGTTTTTGTGGTAAAACTACCCTAAAACAGTGGAATAACTATATAAAACTATATATTTCGGAAAAGTAGACAACCTGCCGCATCTAATGAGGGGTAACTTGCCTTCTTACCCCAAGCCTGGTGTGCACAAATGCCTCCAGAAGATGGCGCTAATGAAAAAAAAGGCATTTTCTTACATTTCTGCCCCTTCAAATGTACTGAAATTTGTGAAAACCATGGCATTTCCAACTGTATTCATTAGCTAGTGCTCTTAGGAGAAAAATGACACCCCATTGGTATGAGTTTAACTACCTCAGTGGGCGTTAGAAGTGCAAAATGACACCTACTACAACCTCAAATTTTTCTAACATTTTCTCAAACATTACTTGTCTGTACACAACTGGTTATAACAACTACAGAAGTGAAGAAAGGGTACACAAACCATACCATTTTGAAAAGAAGACACCCTGCCGCATCTAATGATGGGTGACTTGCCTTGTTACCCCAAGCCTGGAGTGCACAAATGCCTCCAGAAGGTGGCACTAATGAAAAAAAAAGGCATTTTCTTACATTTCTGCCCCTTCAAATGTACTGAAATATGTGCAAACCATGGTATTTCCAACTGTATTCATTAGCTAGTGCTCTTAGGAGAAAAATGACACCCCATTGGTATGAGTTTAACTACCTCAGGGGGCGTTAGAAGTGCAAAATGACACCTACTACAACCTCAAATTTTTCTAACATTTTCTCAAACATTACTTGTCTGTACACAAATGGTTATAACAACTACAGAAGTGAAGAAAGGGTACACAAACCATACCATTTTGAAAAGAAGACACCCTGCCGCATCTAATGATGGGTGACTTGCCTTGTTACCCCAAGCCTGGAGTGCACAAATGCCTCCAGAAGGTGGCACTAATGAAAAAAAAAGGCATTTTCTTACATTTCTGCCCCTTCAAATGTACTGAAATATGTGCAAACCATGGCATTTCCAACTGTATTCATTAGCTAGCGCTCTTAGGAGAAAAATGACACCCCATTGGTATGAGTTCAACTACCTCAGGGGGCGCTAGAAGTGCAAAACGACACCTACTACAACCTCAAATTTTTCTAACATTTTCTCAAACATTACTTGTCTGTACCCAAATGGTTATAACAACTACAGAAGTGAAGAAAGGGTACACAAACCATACCATTTTGAAAAGAAGACACCCTGCCGCATCTAATGATGGGTGACTTGCCTTGTTACCCCAAGCCTGGAGTGCACAAATGCCTCCAGAAGGTGGCACTAATGAAAAAAAAAGGCATTTTCTTACATTTCTGCCCCTTCAAATGTACTGAAATATGTGCAAACCATGGCATTTCCAACTGTATTCATTAGCTAGCGCTCTTAGGAGAAAAATGACACCCCATTGGTATGAGTTCAACTACCTCAGGGGGCGCTAGAAGTGCAAAACGACACCTAC
This sequence comes from Rhinophrynus dorsalis, assembly GCA_037306005.1. NCBI lineage: Eukaryota > Metazoa > Chordata > Amphibia > Anura > Rhinophrynidae > Rhinophrynus > Rhinophrynus dorsalis. Next base: position 399,578,042 of record CM074723.1, read on the forward strand.
TACAACCTCAAATTTTTCTAACATTTTCTCAAACATTACTTGTCTGTACCCAAATGGTTATAACAACTACAGAAGTGAAGAAAGGGTACACAAACCATACCATTTTGAAAAGAAGACACCCTGCCGCATCTATTGATGGGTGACTTGCTTTGTTACCCGAAGCCTGGAGAGCACAAATGCCTCCAGAAGGTGGCGCTAATGAAAAAAAAAGGCATTTTCTTACATTTCTGCCCCTTCAAATGTACTGAAATTTGTGCAAACCATGGCATTTCCAACTGTATTCATTAGCTAGTGCTCTTAGGAGAAAAATGACACCCCACTGGAATGAGTCGACCTACCTTAGGGGTGCCAGAAGCACATTACTACACCTACCTGTTTGCTTCTTCGAAAATGGCAGCTTGTACTAAAATGTCCATAACTGTTAGAGACATGAAGGAAAGGTATAAAAGGTGTACCATTTTGGAAAGTAGACATTCTCCCGCATCAATTGAGGGGTCACTTGCCTTTCTACCCCCTGGGCTGAAGTGCACAAATATTTCCAAAAGGTGGCGCTATGGGAATAAATACATGTTTTTTTACATTTCCACCACTTCAAAGATACTAAAATCTTTGAAAACCATAACATTTCCTGCTGTATTCAGTACCTGCTACCAACATGAGAAAAATGGTAGCCTATTTGTGTGGGTTAACATAGAATATGTGGGTGCTAGGAACACGTACGTAAACCTGACACTTTTGTTTTTGAAATTATCTGCTTGCACTAAAATGGTTATAACCATAATAGATATGCAGAAAAGGTAGAGAAACAATGCCATTTTGGAAAGAAAACATCCTTCCGCATCTAATGAGGGGTCACGTGCCTTCTTACCCAAAGGCTGGTATGCACAAATGCTTCCAGGAGGTGGCGCTAGTGAAAAAAAAAGGCATTTTCTTACATTTCTGCCCCTTCAAATGTATGGAACTTTGTAAAAACCATGGAATTTTCAACTGCATTCATTAGCTAGTGCTCTTAGGAGTCAAACGACACCCCATTGATATGAGTTGACCTACCTTAGGGGGTGCTAGAAGTAGAAAACTACACCTACTACAACCTCTGATGTTTCTAACATTTTCTCAAACCTGACTTGCCTGTACGAAAATGACTATAACACCTTCAGAATTGAAGAAAAGGTAGATAAACCATACCATTTTGGAAAGAAAACAACCTGCCGCATCTAATGAGGGGTAACTTGCCTTCTTACCCCAATACTGGTGTGCATAAATGTTTCCAGAAGGAGGCGATATAGGAAAAAAATTGCATTTTTTTACATTTCTGCCCCTTCAAATGTATGGAGCGCTGTGAAAACCATGGAATTTTCAACTGCATTTGTTTGCTAGTGCTCTTAGGAGTCAAATGACACCCCATTGGTATGAGTTGACCTACCTTAGGGGGTGCTAGAAGTAGAAAACTACACCTACTACAACCTCTGATGTTTCTAACATTTTCTCAAACCTGACTTGCCTGTACGAAAATGACTATAACACCTTCAGAATTGAAGAAAAGGTAGATAAACCGTACCATTTTGGAAAGAAGACAACCTGCCGCATCTAATGAGGGGTCACTTGCCTTTGTACCCCTAAGTTAGTTGGCACAACTATTTCCAGAATGTGGTGCTACAGGAAAAAATAAAATTTTGTTTTACACATCAGTCACTTCAAAGATACTAAAATGGTTCAATGGCGTGGGATTTCCTAGGAGGACTTCTTGCCAGCCTAAGAAAAATGGTACCCCACTGCTGTGGGTTGACATACCAATTTACGCTACAGGAGCGTAGCTACCAGTGAAACAGAAATGGTAAAGCAAACAGTGTATGTGTGATTTTATGGCTAACAGATGAAAGAAGCTAGGGCGTCAGCCGGTGTACGTGCGGACCTGTGACTACAAGTGTAACAAAGTATGTGGGAGGGTGAGGGATTAGGCAGTGTGTGTGGGTATGAGCAGAGGAGCAAGGATGGTGGGGCAGTGTTTGATAGTGTGTATGGGAGATCTGTGACTACCAGTGTTGATAAAAAGTCCTGTGTGTGCCACAGGAAGGGGGTCGGCATTGAACTCCCCTCCTAGTGGCACACACAGGGTTAATTTGTGTTTTAATTTTTTTTTTTTTTTATTATATACCTCATTGAGGGGCATAAGGACCCCCTGATCCCTCCCCAATGAGGTCTTAGTAAAAAAATATATATATGTCCACAAACAGGGGACCCGGAGAGTGCCACAGGGGTCTCCAGCGCATTGCAAAGCAATGCATTGGATCCTTGTGGCACTCAGAGGGTTAATTTTTTTTTTAATCATTACTTGGTAATCAGAGCTTGTTGGGGGGCCATCAGGACCAATCATGATGGCCCCCCAACAATCTCTGATAACTAAGTAATGAGAAATGCCCTGTGTGTGCGCCGCAGAAGGGGGGCTGCATTGGCCCCCCTTGAGGCACACACAGGGTTAATTTTTTTTTCTTTACTTTTTTTTTTATTATGGACCTCATTGGTGGGTATCAGGACCCCTCTGATTCCCCCCAACGAGGTCTTAAAAAAAAAAAAAAAAAAAAAAGGAATCAAAATAAATGTCCCTGTGAGTGCCAAAGGGGTCTCCAGCGCATTGCAAAGCAATGCATTGGACCCTTCTGGCACTCAGAGGGTTAATTTTTTTTTTTATTATTACTTTGTAATCAGAGCTTGTTGGGGGGCCATCAGGACCAATCCTGATGGCCCCCCAACAATCTCTAGTAACAAAGTAATTATAGAAGCCCTGTGTGTGCCACAGGAGGGGGGGGGGTGCATTTGACCCCCCCTGTGGCACACACAGGGTTAAAAAAATTTTTTTTTTTTTTTTTTAATAATAGACCTCATTGAGGGGCATCAGGATCCCCCCTGATCCCCCCAATGAGGTCTTTAAAAAAAAAACCCCAAAGAAAAGACCCTGTGAGTGCTACAAGGGTCTCCAGCACATTGCAAAGCAATGTGCTGGGGACCCCTGCGGCACTCACAGGGCTACTTAGCGTTTTTTTTTTTTATTTTTTTTTATTTTTTAATTACTCAGACCTCGTGGGGGACATCAGGACCCCTCCTGGTGTCCCCCAAGTAATTGATCTCCCAGCCGATAGGCTGGGAGACCAATTTGGCGACTGCAGGAGAGCAGAAGCTCTCCTGCCCTTCACTCCTACCACCGGTAGGAGTGAATGGGACCGGGGAAACTTCCCCAACGTCATCAGTGACATGTCACTGATGACGCTGGGAGGCTTCCCCCGGTCCCGCCCACTCCTACCCGGAAGTTCGGGTAGGAGAGAAGGAAGAGGAGAAGCTGCGCTTCAGCTGCGCTTCTCCTCTTCCTTTATTGATCTCCCAGCGCGATCGGCTGGGAGATCAATAACAGGGGAGACATGAGGAGTGATCCTCATGTCCCCCCACGATTGCCCACCTTTTTTTTTTTTAAAATGCGGCCACTGCATGCCGGTTATACCGGCTCATGCAGTGACCGCATTTTAGTGGGTACATCGTACGAGCTTGGCACAGCGGGTACAGCTGTCCAAACTCGTACAATGTACCCACTTGGCACTCAAAGGGTTAATCCTCACTCAGCTCTTTAAGTAAATACAGTAGTACATTTATCTACATTAAACCTTATCTGCATCTTTTTGTCCATTCACTCAGTTTATCTAAATCTTTCTGTAGAGAAAAAAGATCCTGCTCTGTATGTACTTACTTACACACCTTAATGTCATCAACAAAGCTTGAGACATAACTTTCAATGCCCACATCAGGATCATTAATAAACAAATTACAAAACATTGGTTCCAGTACTGAATCTTGAGGTACCCCATTTACAACTTTAGACCAACTTGAAAAGGTTCCATTTACTACAACTCTCTGCCATCTATCATTTAAACCCCAGCACCCTGGAAGTTTGATAACGACTAACACCTGTGTGTTATTATCTTATTGTGCAATGGTCCAGGTATGGGAAAATATACCTATTGCCCCTGTCCTGGCATCCTCGGGGTTCTATTCCTCCTCAGTAGTACCACCTTTGCCTCCATTATCTCCAGTCTGTTGATGTAAGGATCTGACATTTTGTCTACACCAGTTTTACCTTGTGTGGTGTACTGGGCAATTGAATGCAGGGTATCCTGATGAATATATCAAGTTGGTAGCAGGGAGGATTCATTATTTGTATTTTTTTGCTGTCCCTTGTCCCTAGAAGAGTGGTCAAAGGCCATAGTGACAGCCGTACCTGATTTCTTGGAGGAATAGTTTAACATTACTGATACAATTGTCATTAGGTGCATTTCTGCCTTTGCAAATAGTAGTGAAAAGTAACTAAGTGTTAGGGACTAGGAACTAGACAGACACAAAAATGTAAAGTTCAAAACACCTTATCACAGTATCCCTAGGCAGCCTAGCACTTCTGTTCTTCCTTCCTCTGTTGTGCTATCAGCCAGCATGGACAACAGCTACTTCCGTATTGCTGACTTTCATTAGAGCGGGTGCAGTGACATGTGCTTATTTATGAGCAAGAGTTGATTGGCCTAATTGGTTCCTGCCTTGGTTTAGCTCCTATTTAAAGTTCCATGGGCATAGGCGTCATCGCCCTTACCTGGTGTTCCTGCTAGTAGCTCTTGCCTTCTCGTTGTGACCCGCGTCTGACCTCCGAATCCGCTCTGTGAATGACCCCGGCTTGTCTGACTACCCACATCTGTTCTGACCTGTGGCTCGGGCTGACTAACTCACTCCATGTATGACCCTGGCTTATCTGACTACCCACATCAGTTCTGATCTGTGGCTCTGGCTGACTACTCGCTCTTTGTTGACGCTAGCTTAGCTGACTAAAATAAAAATAATGTGGTATTAAAACTACGATAACCATGGTTCTAATATACATGCTACAGATTATTATGTAATTAAAGCTAAAGTTTAGCTTAAATGTAATTATTTTGCTGAGACTTCTAAAAATAGGGGCTCATGAATTCAATGAGTACTTTCAAAAGATGTTAAAAGAATAAAATCATAAATATTCTACAGTTTATATTTGAATCCTAACGGTGAAATTGAAGAAAGTTTATTTATTATCAATGTTGATATTATTGATGTAATGTTTACATTAAATGTATCATGGCTTTGGGTACTGAAAACATTACCATCATGAATAGGGTTAATTTACACTATTTGTTTTTAATCTTTTGGATTTGAAAAAAAATTTATTATAAGGTTTTCTATATAAAATGCTACACAATACTATAAGTATAACTGTTTACTAATCTAATAAAACTATATTAGTAAAAATGAATATTTATATATAGTATTTTAAAAGATATAAAGTAATTGTACTCAGATCAATTAGAAATTGCTGTCCATCACAATTAAGTCTTTGGCGCCCTTTTGTGTATTTAAGCCACATGTATGAATATGTTTTTTATCACCTGATGAAGGGAACTATTCCCCGAAACGTTGTGCATTTGGTGATAATAAAATTGCTCCATAGAGCTTAAACTTGGCATCATGTGCAGTTATCTACTTCATCTGTATCTTCTGCATATTAAGTCAGAATTTGTCAGTGACTTAAGGTAACCTGCAACGAACTGAAACGCGGTGTGCTGAAGGACAACTTTTAACTCCTGTATACTTTAGTGCTGTCTTGTACTGAGTAATCGGTGGTGGCTCCTGCGCTACTGGACTCCAGGGCCGTGGGGTTTTTCATTGATGCAGACTTTACGGCCAAGCACTCTATCCCTCTGCTGCCTTGCTCCACTCCGTTGGCTATTGAAGCCATTGAAGGCAGACCCCTACAGCCGTCATATTACTCATGAGACTCATCTCTTGTCTCTATGGGCAGGGGCACTTCATGTGGAGACACAACAGTTTTAAGTCATTCATTCTCCCCAGTATGCTATCATTATGGGTTTTCCCTGGTTGCAGACTCAAAACCCAAGGATAGATTGGCAGAACTGCGATATTCTGTCGTGGTCTTCCCAGAGTACTAAGTCTTGTCTCCAGCAGCTTACAAGAATATTGTGTACCTCTACCTCCTTACCTGCTGAGTACCAGTTCTACAAAGAGGTATTTAATAAGGTAGAGGCCAGTACGTTACCGCCACGTTGACCTTACGATTGCACTGTTGATCTGGTACCAGGGACCGAGAGGTCGAGTGGAAGAGAACAAGGCCATGGAGGATTAGGTGACTGACACCTTATCCAGGGGCATTATCTGAAAATCTTCCTCACCTGTGGGCGTCGGCTTCTTTTTTGTAAAGAAAAAGGATGGGGAACTAAGGCCATGCATTGATTTCAGGGGTCTGCATAAACTAATAGTAAAGAACACCTACCCCATTCCATTGAACATGGAGCTGTTTGATCAGATCAAAGGCTCTATAGTATTCATTAAAGTTGACTTGAGAGCCACGTACAATCTGGAACTAATAAAAGAGGACCACGAATGGAAGACAGAGTTTAACACCTGGAGCAGGCACTATGAGTACTTGGTGATGCCTTTCGGATTGTGCAATGCTCCCGCTCTCTTCCAGGAATTCATTAATGATGTCTTAAGAGATCTACTGTAGAGCTATGTCGTGGTCAATTTGGACGACATACTCATCCATTCTCCTACTTTGGAGGCACGTCTAGCAGACGTAGCCCATGTTCTACAACTACTAAGGGAGAATAAGTTGTTCTGAAAGCTGGAGAAATGTGAATTCCATAGATCTCAGGTGTCATTTTTGGGGTACGTTATCTCCTTCTCTGGCATAGTCATGGACCCGTAAGTAGCACAAAGTAGACATTGTTCATATAAAATGCTTTATAACCAGGCCTTTGCATTAATTTTATCAAATTATCTATATGTACATTTCCTGAATTGATTTACTGCCAAAAACAATAGGAAAAAAAAGATTTCTAACTTCATTGTGTTTCTCACCACTGTACAGCTTTCTTAAGTAAGGTTGATTCATATCTTCACATTATACCTATATAATAAATTGAAGGTATAGATAGGCATATCTATTTGGTGAAAAGAGAGTACTTCTAGATTTATAAACCTATAATATTGAGTCCAGAAGGACAAAAATGAATGTATAGAAATTGTGATTTGAAATGTATATAATTTTGATACCATTTATATTGTTAAATTAGTCAACAGTCTTATAATTCAAGTACCATCCATTCACTATAATTTTCCCACATAAACTGTATATTGGTATAAATGTTTCTGCTAAAATATTGAATAAAATGAGCAAATACAGTTTTGTGACTATGATTTGTAAAGATTCACCAGTGTAAGATTCTGCCAGATATTTCTAGTTTTTCTAGTTTTATTTCTCCACATTCACTATAACTAATCAAGGTTTTTGCAGTGTCTGTTGTAAATTTTTTAGAGCATATTATACTAGTGCATACAATTTTATTTTAAACATAATTTTATCATATATATTTTTGCTCTAAATGCTATAATGGAAATATACAGTGATAAAAAAGTAGATTGAATTGCTAGTAACTGCAACATTTTGTTTTGATCAGGTTAACGATGGATCATCTTTTACACCCTTTTGGACAAATAACATGTAGCATGTGAACCACTATCTCTATTACCTAAAATTTGGCAGATTATGTTAAAGTAAATTACATGACTATTTCTTGAATTGTACTCACCATGATACACTTTTAGCTTTCAAATATGGAAAACACTTTACTGTTGTGTCCAGTTTTTATGCATTTGACACATAGTTGAACACTACATTTAAATAAAAATTAGGCCCATTTGAGTGACTTGATAAACAAACATACACACACCCACACAAACTGAACAAACACTATGCATGTATTTTAGTCAAATAAAAAAAATACAAAATCCAGTAAGACATAAAGACTTAACTTATTATTGTAAATTTTGCAACAAGATATGGCTTTTTATAGAAGGGTTACCAAGCAAAGTAACTTAATGTGATTTGTAACATGCCTTCTCTCAACTGTGTACACTGTCAGTGCCACACTGATCCTTTGCCAAAGAAAGAAACATGAGGGTTATTAAATTCCACCTGGCAGAACCACTGGATTTAAAAGAGGTGTAGATGCAAGGGATGCTAATATTATCATACCTCTGTATAAATCCTTGGTTAGGCCTCATCTAGAATATGCAGTACAATTTTGGGCTCCAGTTCTTAAAAAATACATTGTTGAACTGGAAAAGGTGCAGAGATGTGCAACAAAACTGATAAAGGGATTGGAGGATCTGAGTTATAAATAGAGACTAGCCAAACTGGGTTTGTTAACATTAGAGAAGAGACATGATTACCATTTACAAATACATTCAAGGTCAATACAAAGAACTAGCCAATTAATTATTTACACAAAAAGCGGAGCTAAGGACAAGAGGTCACCCATTAAGACTAGAGGAAAGACTCTTTAGACTAAAGCAAAGGCAGGGATTATTTACAGTAAGGGTGGAAAAGCTATGGAATTCTTTGCCTCGGCATGTTGTACTTGCAGATAATGCAACTGCTTTCAAAAAACCAATGGATGCCTATCTAGCACAGAATGATATTGAAAATTATGACAGATGGCTTGAAAGCAGACAGGATGTTGATCCAGAGAAATATCTGACTGCCATTTGGAGTCAGGAAGGAATTTTTTTTACCCATTGGGGCTAAATGAGTAATTGCTCCAGAGGTTTTTTTTCCTTCCTCTGGATCAACAGGGACATTTTTGGCATGGGCTGGACTTGAAATACACATGTCTTTTTTCAGCCTTATATACTATGTTACTATGTAAATAAGCATTAGGTCAATTTCTGAAAGGGTAATTTTCTGTATATTCACACTTCAGTAATGCCACAACTTTAGTCAAGAATAGGTCTGTGGATTTTTTTTAATTTGTAGCTCTACTACTTTGGATCTATGCTTAATATGAGGCCTATACAGTATGCCTAATGTAAAGATTTAAAGATATCTTTGTATGTTCAATTTGTGGTTACAATCTTCTGTTTTGTTTATAGACTAAAATGTTGCCAAGCTTTTTGATCACCTCCAAAGGGCACCTTAAAACTAAAGTTGTCATTAAGTTAGTTTCAGAAGGGAGGCATTCTTCTTGTTTTGATATTTTTATTGTCTTTACATTTTGTGATACAGAATTGTTGAAATGTACAATATGTTTGATTACTCTGGATTAACTTTTGGTCAGTACCTTAATATCTAGGAGTGATCTTATCTGTTTCCCCACATCTCCATCTTAGATGAGGAACAATAGGGTCAAAGTTGTGTAAAATGTTGGGTGTTCTGTACACGTGAGTTATAAACTTATCGTTTGTTTCAAAATGCTAGGATGTTCCCGATCGACTCAACTAATTAATTATTGATTGGTTCCAATGTGCAAGGTGACTTGAAATCTGAGATAAAATATGCTACAAAGTTATAAGTTCTCTGAAGATATCTGTCTTATGTTTGTGAGATGGAAAAGAAGTTGTGAAGTTATCTATACTTCTAGTGCTCTCAAGTCTCTCCTGGAGGTCATGAAAGCCAAACTATTCTCTGTTAAAGGAGTCCTTTTATAGGTGTAAATGAATAATTAAGACAGTTATGTGAAATGCATATGGTTCACATTTTTGGAGTCTATTAATAAAAAAGTAAATAGTTTAATGGCTAATGCTCAAGAACATTTTATTTCCTTGCATATTAGCCATATGCATATTTATCACTAGAGTATGTTGTATGGGCTCATTTTTCAATGAACAAGCAGCAGTTTATGTATTTTTATGCAAATTATGTTTGCCAGGTTTTGATTGCTGTATCCTATGTTACTCTACAAGTATAAACATAGTGAAAACTTTGATAATACCTGTATTTAGGTGTAGGATCCCTATGCCCATGTTGTATTTTATACACACTATTTATTATTAATTCTAATCCATTTCTTGAGTTGATCAGATTTTAAATAAAAATATTTGGGGTATTCCTCCTAAAAAGCATGCATGATAAACTTACCTAAACCTCAACTGCTAAAAAGAGATTTTGTTCCCAGTTGGTTTAGCTGTATTTCCTCTATGGAACTTATATCTGTTTTGCTGGACTTTTCACTTCTTTCTTGAAACAATTATATGTGAAATAACTAAGATATATCATAAACATGAAAAAAAGTCTACCCATTAAATTGTGACAGAAATGTAGAATAAACTCAATTCAAATGAATAAGGAGTTGAATTGTAGGAGTTATATAATCACTGTTACTTTTAGGATATAGTATATTTTTGGCTTTTATAGGCTATAATTTTCTGATGGTTCACAGAGCTAAATAAAAAGACACCTCCCTTTCTTGGCATGACAAAATATGTTTTTGAATAGAGAAAAACAAGAAAAGTATATATTTTGCAAATGTATGTGGCTAGGGTAATTTAAAGTTGGACAGCATATATTTTTGCACAAAAAACTTATTTTAGAAACTCCAAAATATTGAATGTAAATTTATGAGGAACATTTCAAAGGCTATTACTACCAGACTTGGCCAAGCATTTTCTTGTGTCAGTTCATTTTACACAATGATGTACATACATTGTTCTAAGTGTCTTAAATCTATTTCTTTTAAAAAAACATTCTGTAATATCTAATATTTTCTCATATCAGTTCAGTGTACGAGACTGGTAGAGTAAACGTTATACCATTATTTGCTTACTGATCACTTTTATAAATCAAGCTTTCAAGATAATTTAGGGCTGTTCTTTAACCTACAACTCAACATACTCTGAGATGGATGGAAATGTCTTAAATGTTGTGAATCTGTTCTTATTCAGAGTGTTGAATCTATATGTGAAGCCAAACATCTAATTTAATAAAATCTGGAAATTCTCAGTCATTTTCAATATTAAATAATACATTTAATTGATGAATACAATTTTCTCAGTGAGACGAATGTACAAAATGATATTGCAGTGTGTACTATGCCTCCATAATTAAACCACTTCATCTGTGTCTATGTACAGACACAGTAGAACATATAAGTAGGGGTGGGTGAAAGGTCAATTTGTGTTACTACGAAAAAATCTGTGAAAACCAAGTAGTTGAATACCTTTTTATGAGAAAAGCCACCATAAATAAAGCAATTAAAATCTTTGCAGTTTTTGCCAATTGCTAGGCTGTTCAAAATTGTGAGTAACTGATGTAGAGGTAGAAGAGGGTTACAGTATGTTCTACCACTGTGAGCACCAAAAATATATATAAATGGAGGTGCTGGAAGGACCGTTATGCATCCATTGAGTCTGAGGAGAAGGAAGAATTGACCACAACCAACATTAAAAGGTCTGCATGCCCTGATTCTCCAGACCCAACGATGGCCAGTCCACTTACATCACCCCTAGTGATCTTGGGGAAATTTGTGTCATGGGTAGAGGAAAATAAGTCTAGTAGTGTGAGCAGGACAGGTCAGCTACCTTGCCTGCTGTCAGTACTGCAAGGAGGATGAGATGAAGCCAAGAGTGACAACAGGGGACCCTAAGTCACACTCGCCATTCCCAAGCAGTCCTGCATTTGCTACTACTAATACTACTAAGATACAGCAGCTACAGACTCAGAGTGTTAGGAGTGAGGTAGGGGATAATACTAGTAGTTAGTAATAGTGATAGTCAAGCAGCTGGTGAGACTAGTGTGACTGCAGTAGATCCTCCTGGTTCTGAGTTGGTAGGAGAAATATGGCAGATCAGTCAGACTAGCAGTCAAGGGATCCCACAACATTCCCCTGGCCCTTGAAGTCCCCCTCCACCCCACAGCATTGTCTTTATGGAACATGATACTGAAGAAGGCAGAACTGATGGCTAGCAGCAATAATTCCACCACCACTATGAGCACACATCAGCTGCTTGGGCCTGTTGCTAGTGCTTACAGTCTGCCTTCTTCAGCTCAACAAGAGATATCAAGTTTGACAGTATGGGACATCTGTCATATTTATCATCACCTCCAACCAGTGAGACATCTGTAATAGAGCTGCTGCAGCAACAAGGAGGGACTGGTAGTGGTGATGATGATGGTGGAGAAGCTGGGGTGGAAGAGATATTAATGGTATTTTTAGCCTAAACCCTGAAGTAATGGGAGACAGATATGAGGATGGGCATCACTATCACCGCCAGCAGTGGACTGTCGAATTGCAGTTTGCTGCTGCTGTAATTCCTACTGCTGCTTAGTTGCAAGGGCAGCAGGATGATGATGATCAGTTTAGTATGCCACAGACCACTGTGGACACAGTGGAAATGGGGTCCAGAGATGTGGGACTAGGACAGGTTCCACTTGCCAGCAGAAATACTCCCGGTACTAGTTGCAGTGCTGATTCTGAGGCAGTAGCAGATAATGCAGGAACATCATCCTCTGCCCCAGCCAGTGAAGGCTAATGTGGAGAAGAAGAAGAAAGAAGCATTTCTTCTCCACCTTTTCCCTTCCCCATGAATGATGGGTGTGGGACTATTTTTCTCTTGAGGCAGGTGCAGTGTAGTCATCAGCAATGGCACTGTGCACAATTTGTGAAAAGTCTCTGAAAAGGGGAAAGGAGGGAACACACCTTGGCACAACCACCCTGATAACACATAACACACACACCATGATATTTATGTGAAACATGTAAAAGCCAAACCCCCACCAAAATGAAAATGGGCACAGCTGTTGCTGTACCCGATGATGCTCCCCAAATGCAACAAGAGAAGAGGTGGGAATCAAAAAGGAGGAACAACAGAGAGAACAAGCCAGAGCCTGAAAGTTCGATTGTGAGCAAAACACCTGGCTTGTCATCACCTTCTTGCTCTAGGGTCTGGCTGCCTGAAGATGTAACTACATCTTCCGGCAATCCACCTTGTTCATCTTTACCTCTCCCACCAGCTGACAGCAATCCAGATGTCAGAATGTGGGAGTCTTTGTCAACCTATTGCACACTATGTGGTGCGCTGACCACACGTGGAAGAATGGGGGAGGATAAACACAACCATGGCATCAAGCAGCATCTGAGGAGATTCCATCTCACAGAATACACTAAGCTGATGGCAGGGAGTGTTCATCATTACTATTAAAACTGAAAGTTGTCACTCATCCTTAATGGACAAGGGGCATATTGACAGCAGGAGTACTTGGTTTCTGGTGGGATGATTTCTCACTAGGGACCCTAAGCATCATGGTGTTTGGTTACAGTTGTGCCACTTGTTTGATGTGAGTGAAGATGTCCCCATTGTACTCAGTCCTTTCCTTGGTTACCATACACACTGTGCATATTGCAGTTGCTGATGAGAGGCATAGTTTCTTCCTGATTTCAAGGGAAAATGTATATTCCAACAACACACCCATGATTTTAGAGGAGGGGCAGGTGAAAAAGCATTATTGGCCAATTTATTTTCTCCACATATACCTGAAATGGTAGGGCTAGTTGTGGTACTGTTACTGCCTCAGGCGCATCACTGGAGTAGTAGTGGCAAGTCAAACTATGGTAATCCATCACCCATATCACAGCTGTTGTTGATCCCATTCTGTTCCACTGCATAATCATCCTACTGCTTAAACAACTCAGTGGCAGCAGCAAGAACAGCAGTTGCAAATGCCACAATGACACTGGGGCATTTGCACCTGGCCACCATAACATGACCTGCTAGCACAAGAACAGTAGGGCATATAGTTTTTTTCTTGGGCTTTTTCTTTCACCCAAAAAAAGAAGCCTACAAAAAATAATTTTGGGGGGCTAGTTTCTAACAAGCCCAAGTCCTACAAATCACTAATTCCTCAGGTCTTTTGATGCCGAATTGATAAAAATTATCTGTGAATTTTCAGGGCTTGTGATGCTAACAAACAGAACTGATAAAAATTATCTGTGATTACTCAGGGTTTGTGATGCTAACAAGCCAAAGTCCTAGACACAAATGTTCCTTGGGGCTAGGGGCTAGGGCCTAGGGCCTAAAGAATAGGGATGGACAAAATGTGTCACCTCAAACCAAAATCTGAGAATAATGGCTCTTCCCGCTTGGCAAAAATTTCCTCCGAAAAATGTTGCTTTTTCGCTTTTTTTACCTCATTGCACTGAAATCAATGGGATCATTGAATTTACACACAACACATAGCATGTGTTATTTTATTTTATAAAGGCATAGTAAAACGGTATGAGCGTGCCTGTGTTGGTGGATTGTGGGGAAACAATCTTTAATTAAATTAAAAAAAAAAAAGAGATTGGTACGTAATGTGACAGAGACAGGGACCCCACAACATAAGCTGTGACTGAGGCAGACTGATACTTGACAGGATAGAGTACTTTGTAGATGATGATTTGTTGGATATAGACTCACTATTAGAGGCCCAAGCTCTGTGTAATCATTTATTTGCAGAACTTAGACTTGTTAGTAGGGGTGGGCGAAACTTGTCACCGTGTTCCTGGGGAAATTTTGCGAAAACCATGCAAAAATGGCGAAATCCATTTTTTCACGGGAAAATCTGCTTTAAAACTAGCAGTTAAAATTTTTGCATCTTTTGACCATTGGCCAAAATTTTTCGCCATTTTTTCAATGGCTATAAAGTTTCTGCCCATTGATTTACGTTGTTTTCGCACTTCCGCTATAAAAAGGTGACATTTTTGCTGAAGGCAGACACAATAGAAGCAGCTACAGAGTGAGATAGACGTGCTGTGCTGTTCTGCTGTTTTGCAAAAATTCAGGCAGGAAAGGCCCATAGTGACTGCTATCTAGCACCGCTGTTACTGTACCCCCTGACTCCCCAGAAAGATGGAGATCAAAGGGGAAGAATAGAGAAACCCAGACAGACACTGGAAGTTCCATGATGAGCAAAACAACTAGCTTGCCATCAACATCACCTTCTTCCTCTAGGGTACCAAGTACATCTACTGCCAATCCACCTCATTCATCGTTACCTTCCCCACCAAATGATAGCCACTCTTTCGATGTTAGGATATGGCAGTTCATCTCTACCCATTGCACACTGTGTGGCGCACTGACCACACATGCCAGTGTGGTGGAGGAGAATAAATGCCAGGTCATCAGGTGGCATCTGAGGAGATTCCACCCTGCACAATATGCTAGGATTCTGGCAGGGAGGGTTCATCATTACTATTAAACTGTCAAGAAGTTGACATGTGTCCTTAGCGGGGTCTGGACAAGGGGTACAGTGACAGCGGCAGTACTTGGTTTCAGGTGTCATGGTGTTTGGATATAGTTGTGCCCCCAGATGTTATTTACCACACACAAACTGTGCACATTGCAGTTGCTGATGGAAGCCACAGTTCCTGTTCTCAAGGAAAAAATATGTATTCTAATAACAACACACCCATGACGATTTTGGAGGAGGGGCAGGTGGAAAAGATTTAATGGCCAACTTGTTCTTTTTTCCACATATACTGGGGGCTACTTATTCTTCTGCTACTGCCTCAGACGCATCACTGGAGCCAGTCGTGGCAAGTGGCACCTTCATCATCTATCTTCCATGTTACTGCTATTGTTGATCCCATTCCCTTTCAGCTGCCTATTCATCCTGCTGCTTACACAACTCAGCAGCAGTACAAACAGCAATTGCAACTCAGGACTCAGAAGGACAATTGACAATGGCCAGTGGCTACTGGCCAACATGACCTGCTGGCATTAGGCTAATAGGGCATTTTTATTTTTTTTGTCAGGACTTGTGCTTTGAAAAATAAAACATAAATAAATTAAAAAAACACAGTCCTACAAAAAAATAATTTTTGGGGGGTTTGTTTCTAACAAGCGTAAGTCCAACAAATCAATGTTTCCTTAGGGCTTGTGCCAAACAAGATTAAGTCCTACAAATCAATGTTTCCTCAGGACGTGGTCCTGTAACAACAAATCTAACAAATCATCCTCTAAGAAAAACTCTATCAAATCAAGTATCAGTCCACCCTAGTGGCAGCTTATGTCAAGGGGTTCCAGTCTCTATCACTTTACATGCAAATTTAATTTTTTATTAACTGTCCCCCAATAGCAGTCAAGAACCTCCCCCCAAAACAAATTCCCTGTTCAAATGATTAATTTATTCACCAACTCAGGCACCCTCCTCAGACCCCTTTTATAACATGTCTTATGTTTTTTATTTTATTTTATTTAGGATTTCTTTTTTATTAACTGCCCCACAATCCCAGTTAACAACCCACCCAAAATCATCCCCTGTTCAACTGATTCTTTCCCCACACCCCACCAACACAGGCACCCTCATGCCCCTTTTATACTATGCCTTTGGGAAATTAAATAATATATATGTTATGTTGTGTGTAACTTCAATATTCCTATTGATTTCAATGGAATGAGCTAGGCGGAAAAAGCAGAAAAAAGCTGAAAAACAGCACTTTTCTTATGAAATTTATTGCCAAGTGGAAAGTGCCATTTTTCTCCTATTCAGTTTGAGGCAGAAATTTTCACCCATCCCTACTTATTAGAGGCACAAGACCTGAGGAAACATTGATTCATTGGTTTGTAGGACTGTGTTTCCTTAGGACTTGGCCCTAATTTTAAGGACTTTGGCTTGTTAGCATCACAAGCCAATATGAAGCAGAGACAATTTTTGATCAATTTGACTTGTTAGTGTCACAATCCCTGAAGAATCAGTAATTTGTAGGACTTAGTGTTGTTAGAAACAAGCCCCCCTCCCCTTTTTTGTAGGTCTCTGGATTTTTTTGAAAGAACAAGCCATGAGAAATAAAATATGCTCTACTGGCCTAGTGCCAACAGGTCATGTTATGGTTGCCAACGTCCATTGGCCATTGTCAAATGCCCCAGTATTATTGCAGAATTTGTGACTGCTATTTTTGATGCTGCTGCTGAGTTGTTTAACCCTTTGAGTGCCAGAGGGTTACAAAATGCATTGCTTTGCAATGCATTCCATACCCCTCTGGCACTCAAAGGTTAAGCAGCGGGGTGATTAGTTATGCACCAGAGATAGTAGCAGCACCATAACTAGCCCCTACCGCTTCAGGTATATGTGGAGGAAAGAAGAAGTTGGACAATAATGCTTATCCACCTGCCCCCAAAATCATGGGTGTGTTGTTAGCATAGAAATGTTTCCCTTGAGGCCAGGAACTGTGCCTCTCATCAGCAACTGCAGTGTGTGTGGTATATAAAGGAAAGACTGGGAACAATGGGCACATCTGCACTCACATAAAACATCTGGCACAACAGTAACCAAACACCATGACATTTAGGGTCCCCAATTTGAAATCATCCCACCAGAAACCAATTACTGCTGCTGTCACTATGCCCCTTGTCCTCTCCCCACTAAGGACACATGACAAACTGCAGTTTAATAATAATCATTAACCCTCCCTGCCAACAACTTAACATTTTCTGCCGATTTATGCCCTACTTGTGACTATCCTCCCCCATCAGCCATGTGTGGTCAGTGGTGCAATAGGTAGACACTAACTGTCACATCCTGACATCTACTGAATGGCTCTGAGGTGGTGAGGGAGGTAAATATAAACAAGGTGGATATTCCTGTGGCCAGACCATAGAGCAAGAAGGTGATGCTGAGCCATGTGTTTCGCTCCAGACTCTGGCAGGGTGTTTCTATTCTTCCTTCTCTTTGATTTCCACCTTACCTATTGTTGCCTTTGAGGAGAATCAGTGGGTACAGCAACAGCAGTGTCCAATTTCTTTGGTTGGTGCTTGGCTTTAACATGTTTCACATAAATTTCATGGTGTCTGTGTTTCATGTGTGTTATCACTGTGGTTGTGCCAAGGTGCATTCCTTCCTTTGCCACTTTCACTGACTTATCACAAGTTGTGCACAATGCCATCACTGATGAATACAGTGTGCCTACTGCAAGAGAATAATAGTCTCACATTCAGGACTTCAGGAGGAAGGGGAAAAGTGGGGGAGAATAGCCTCTTTCTTCTTCTTCTCCATATTCCACTTCACTAGCTGGGGCAGAGTATGATGTTGCCTCTGTTGCTGCTACTCCCTTAGAATCAGAACTGCATCTAGGACCAGGAGTATTGCTGCTGGCAAATGGAACATGTCCTAGTCCAGCATCACTGGACCCCATTGTCACTGTGTCCACATTGGTCTGCGGCACACTAGCCTGCTCCTGAGCATCCTGCTGCCCTTGCAACTCAACAGCAGGAATTACAGCAGCAGCAGCTTAAAAGGAAATTAATGTCTCTTCTACCCCAACTTCTCCAATATCATCATCACCACCACCAGTCCCTCCTCTGCTGATTCTGCTCTATTTAAGACATCTCACCGGTTGGAGGAATTGATGAGAAATATGACAGAGGGTCCCCTACTGTCATACTTGCCATCTCACCAGCTGCTTCACCATTACTATTACTACTAACACCAACCACATCAATTTCAGTCTTCCTCCATACTAGTAGTATGATCATCCCCTCCCTCACTCCTAACACTCTGAGTCTGTAACTGCTGGACCTTCTTAGTAGTAGTAATAGCAGTGGTGGTGGGACTGCTTGGGGATGGCAAGTGTGACTTGGGTCCCCTGCTGTCACACTTGGCATCATCTCCTTCTTCCTCCCCTTCTGAGAATCACAAGACACACTGGCAGGTGCAGCACTGGCAGCAGGCACAGGTAGTTGACCTGTCCTGATCACACTACTACCCTCTTCTTTCTCTGCTCATGACACAGATGGGCATTAAAGGCAACCATACCATTTGGTAGTGGTCACTTTCTCCTCCTCATATTCACTGGAAGCAAAATGTTCCTTACAGCGCTTCCTTTTATTAATATTTCAACTTTTCATAGCAGTAACTATGAGCCTCTCCTGCCTCAATTTTGCTACATAATTCACAGCATAACAACCTAGCACCCTCCCTCTCACTGTTGCTGCTTGTATTGTGTTTCACAAGTCATGCTATTATAGTGAAAAGACAAAAAATATGTAAGTAAAGGGGCAAAAAGTTTGTAGCCAGTTAATTTTTTTTTCACAGTAACACAGCAGGATGTTTCAGCCACCCCTACTATAAAGTCTACATCCTACAAATCAATGTTTGCTCAAGGCTTGGCCCTAACATATGTCTAAGTCCTATAAATCAATGTTTCCTCAGGGCTTGGGCCTAACACAAGTCTAAGTTCCACAACAAATCAATGTTTCCTCATGGATTGCACCTCTAATAAATCTAAGCCCTACAGATCAATGTTTCCTTGGGGCTTGGGCTTCTCACAACAAGTCTAAGTCCTACAAATCATCCTCTACAAAATACTCTATCCCGTCAAGTATCAGTTTGCCTCAATCACAGCTTATGTCAGTGGTTTTTTTTTTTAACTGTCCTCCCCAATACCAGTCAACCAAAACATGTATTTCCTGTTCAACTGATTATTTTCCCAGACTCCACCGACCAACACAAGCCCCCTCTTCAAACCCCTTTTATACCCTGTCTTATTTATTTTTTTCATTTTATTTATATTTTATTTTTCTTTTAACTGTCCCCCTCAGTCCCAGTCAACAACTCCCCCCAAAAAATTCCCTGTTCAATGGTTTGTTTCCCCACACTCCACCAACACAGGCACCCTCATACCCTTTTATACTGTGCTTTTGTGAAATAAAATAACATTTGCTTTGCGTTGTGTGTAAATTAAATTTTTCCTTTGATTTCCATGCAATAAGCTAGGTGAAAAAAGTGGAAAAGCTGTAATTTTTGCAGGAAATTATGAGGCAAGTGGGAAGTGCCATTATTTGCCGATTTTGTTTTGAGGCAAAGATGTTCTCCCATCCCTACATAAGCACACAACTCCACTCTGTAGAGGTACATCAATCATTTATACCACCCCTTGAGCAGGATTAAAAAGGCTAAGCTTAGTGTCTATTTCTTCTTCTCCCAGGATGTATATAGCCAGCACCTGGGTGCAGAGGAATGGCATCATTGGCATGACCCCAAACTCCTACATACTAACAACTGTTTGGTGCATAAGGTGCAAATCAACCATAATGATGCACACATACTTCTGTACAAAGGTGATAATATGCTCAGTACCTGGTTAGCACATAACAGATCATTCAACCAAAAGAGACATTGCAAAATGTTTGTCCATATCCTTCACGCTATAACTGACTAAAAATAATCAGTTAGCTTATAAGTGACCTCTTAAAAGTTTTTAATAAATGCAGAAAACATCAGATCACTGCAGATGGTGACACTTCACAGTGCCACAAAAATCTCAGTAAAACACTGCATCATCTTGAAATGTAAGACCTGTATATCTTTATACCTATACATCTATAAATGCTTGTAAATATTAATCAAATACACAGGATAAAGTGGTCATTATAAGGTTAATGTGGGTTTTATCCACACTTCTAAATTTAGCTGCCACATAAGCATTACAGAAAAGACCTAATGGAGTTACTGATTTCCTTACACTGTTTTATCCTTTATATCAACGTTTGTTGAGAAATATATGGCAAAGCAGAATATTCCATGAACTCCTGATATTGAAAAGGTTAAATGTGTCCTAATAATGTAGTCTTATTAGAGTGTACAAATCACTTAAGTGATGGTGGAGGTAAATTGCCCCAGTTTTGAAATATTGGCAATGATTTAAATGCTGTTGTCACTTCTGTGACAACAATTGAGATGCTTACCTTAGAAGACCAAAATAGCATTACCTCCTCCAATCCTGTGCTCTTCACAGAATTTGTTTTGGCATATAAAGACACTAATGCACCTGCAGATCAAATGTTCTCAGCAATAAATGACATCTGGATTGAAGACAAAAGTGGTATGTCATAGTGTTTGTGTAGTAAAGAATATAACACAGGCTAGCATTTTCTTTAACTTCTAGAAATTGTAGCTTTAAATAATGTAACATTACTTTAAATGCATCTTTGATTATGAGTACACCATTGAAATTTTTATAGTTTTTTAAAAATACATCAATATTGGAGTATATAATTATGCAGTTTATTTAGCAAGCAGTGGGACAGCATTATATCTGTTTTCTCTGCAATCATTTATAAGAACCTGATGGGTATTTATTAATGACCAAGCATAGTTTTCTGACTTGTGTAAGCAAGCATATGATTAAATAATGACTTCCATCTTGAAAGACCTTGTTTACATTAGTGGCATATTAATACACAATATGTATATGTGAGCCCCATTAAACCTTATGAGAAACCTCAGTCCAAAAATTCCATGTGTAAATAATATATTTTCTTTGGTGCATCCTTGTTGTCACTTATTGATGAACAAATGAGTACAATAAAAACCTTGAACCTCTGATAAATCTATAATAAGGAATACACAAGGAAAAACTCTTATATCCTTGCATATTTGGCCATTCACCAATCAATAAACAAACCCCTAAATATCTGTATATCTGTTGAACAATTAATTAGTCATTGTAAATATTATTAAATGTTTTAAGAAAGCTCTATACAATACAAATATATCTCATCATATTATTAACCCACTATGGACCAGAGGAGTTCATGGTGTATTAAGAAGCAGTAGTGAAATACTCTTACATCTGTTCCTTGCAAATCCAATGATAAGTGGTGAAACAATTTGGTCCACTTTAACCATGGCTAATTCAAATCCAGCAGGCAACTTCATGAAGATTTTCTATAGATTATCACATTTCATACATTGTAATTATCTTTATTATCACAATAGAAACCTGATGTGTCACCTTTCAACTTCTGACCCTTATCCCATGAGATGAAATCCTTGGAATTTAACATTGGACCAAGTCATCAAGGTATCTTATCGTTTATTCATCTCTACACAGTTTCCAGTAATCCAAGGAATACTTTGATTTATGGACCATGATGCATTTATCACCTGGGGAGCAAGATCAATTGCATTTACTCTGTCAAGTCAACTGTTTTCCTGTGCCACTTAAAGAGATAGTAATATTTCACAATAAAATCAGTTCAAATTAATCTTCATAGTATTTGGACCATGGAGACTGTTATTTCAGTACTTTCAGAGTAGTAGATCATGTTTACTGTTCCATGACTGTACCATTGCATTACTTTTTGCACATTTTGACTGCTTTCTAAAAACTTAGTAAGTGAGGGATGGCAGTACATAGTGGTAGAACTGTGTAACTTTATTGCTTTAATACCATCACTTGTGGAGATGGTGGGGGTGGTTACAGTATGCGTGGGCACTTTTGAACTCTCCAAAAACAAACTCAAAGTCATGCTCCTCTGAAGCAGGGGCAGAAAATCTCTGACACATCAGCATAACTTCTTTTGTGTACCCCAAATCCCTGAGAACATTTAGAAGTACTTCTGCTACTGTTAGTTTCAGCACCTCTGACCTGTGTATGGTTTGTCTTCCAGTCAGACTTGTGGTTGAGCTTTAGGTGGAATCAAATTGAGAAGGTACCTAGGTTGGATCCTATTTTCCCCAGCTCATTTGTTTCTTATGCTTGCAACAGATGGCAACATGCTTAGTTTTTGGATCATGAGTGAGGTATCTCCATACTATGGAATTCATAGACTGTGGGGTTCCTGAGGGGCTGCTACTACTACTACTGGGGCTAGATGTTGATGCAATTGTACTACTACTACTGGGTATCAAAGGTGCGGAACTTCCAGTAGTAGCCTAGGCACTCATTATAGGTATGGTTGCAGATGTTAATAACCTGTGTTGCTGTTGGTTATGCAACACTAGTGTGTGTGTGGTTGAGTGGGGCTTGGAAGTGGTAACAATGCTAATGAAGACTGACAGGATGAAATTTTGGACATCTTTGCTTGTCCAGGGTCAGACTTTCCAATTGTTTTCTTAAGCAGTTCATAGGCAGGAACAGTGCTCCTTTTCAGTGGTGGAAGGTTGTGCCTTTGCCTTTCAGCTTACTTTCTGCCCATCATCATCATCTCTCTCTCACACAACTTCAGCATCACCATGGCTAGCTACTTTTATGTTCCTCTAAGCTTTTAGAGGTCTCAAACATTTTATCTTTCCTTTTACTTTCACATCATTTGCCACTACTATCAGGACAGGTGTTTTTGTGCTTGTTTATCTCTCTCTCAGATGTAGCAGTTGATTGAGCTGCAGCACATTTTTCAATTATCCCAACACTTGAATGTAACTTTTTGTTATCTTCAGTGTTCTTACGTGGTTTTCTTTACAGTACTGGTGCTGGCCGGGGGTGGTGATGATGGTAGAACTTTTGGTGGAACTTTAACAAACTGCCCCCTCAGGAGGAGAAGGATTATCATAATTTATTGTGCATGCTGCAGTAACCATGGCTACAATCAGTTTTTGGACTCTCACTTTACTCACACATCCCTGCAATGCTCCTACTCCTTTCCGCCTTCCCCTGCCCCAAGTTAATTTGCTGGACGTTACTCAACTACAGCGAATGTGCGTGTGTTTTTATTGTAAAGTACACAATACAACTGATGAAGTGTAATGAATTTCAGCCAAAGAACAGAGACACAGCTAGTGCTGACTGAATCAAATTATCAATTTATTGAAGATAAATAGAAACTTGTCATGAACAGTACATAATGGTGTCACAAACAGCTCATTCTCAAACAATGTTTCGGACCAAAGGGCCCTAAGTCATAGGTAGGCATAATTAGTGGACTAACAGCTTATAAAGTCTAAGCACTTCCCTCCAAACCTGAACCCAGGTAACTGAATATAAAATACACATTTAAAAGCACAGCATAAAGATGAAAAGAACAAGATTAATGACAACATATAATCCCACACAAATTAAGTGGGAGACATATATATTATTAAAATATTTAGGTATATAAAGTTTAATATAATAATTAAAGGTAAAAAGCATCACCACAGGCAAAACCTAGTCCAATAGGATATATGCACAACATTAGCCTCACAGAGATACAAGAGAAACAGATAAAGCTATTGCAATAAGGAACAGATCATAGAATTGAGGCAAGTTGACTCATAATAGAGCCCCTAAGACACATATAGATGGGATCTAATAATAAAAGCATAACCCCTTGAGTGCCCGAGGGTTCACAACGCATTGTCTGCAATTAGTTGTGTAACCCCTCTGGCACTTAATGGTTTAAATCCCATTCTTAATTCAGACAATCAGGTATCCTGGTCACCAGTTGATGAATCCTAAACATCTCCCTCTGTGCCAGGGTGGGAAAAATATCACCTCTCCTGATGGGTTTGGTCACCTTCTCTATGCCCTGAAATACAAAAAGACCTGAATCGGAATTGTGTGTTAGGAAATGTCTCCCATCCAGAGATCTGTTATTTCTCTTTTCAACAATATTAAGATGCTCTCCATGGGGCTTCACATGGTCTTACCAACATATTGTTTTTGGCAGGCTGAGCACATAATCAAATAAATCACATAAGAGGTGGAGCACTTTATAAACATATTTATAGGATACATTTTGGCTGTAATACCACTCTTAACCCCTTAACAACCAAGGACATACATGTACTTCATGGGTGAATGTCCCTAAAGGACCCATGACGTACATGTATGTCATGGATTTCAAGGCTCCCTGCATGGCTGTTCAGGGAGCCCTGAATTGGATTAAAAAAAAAAAATGCTCCGTGGTCCTTAAAGGGATAGTAATACCTAAAATGTAAAAAAAAATATGTTGTAGGGTTTATCCCCCTGAGTAAAACAAGAGTACTCCCACTGCTGAAAGGTGTTTCATTCAAAAGTTATTAATTTTCAAAGTTGAATTTTTTAGGTGCAATATCACAGTGGCCTGAAATTGTACAGTGGCGCTGTTGCTACACCATCCTATTGAGATTTATGGTCCTGAGACCAGAGCTGTCCATAGGATCATGTAGCAACAGTGCCACTGTACAATTTCAGGCCACTGTGATATTGCACCTAAAAAATTCAACTTTGAAAATTAATAACTTTTGAATGAAACATCTTTCAGCAGTGGGAGTACTCTTGTTTTACTCAGGGGGATAAACCCTACATATTTTTTTTTACATTTTAAGTATTACTATCCCTTTAAGGGCCAGCCACGTTTTTGAACATATAGCATATGGACAACTTCAGCATCTTCCACCACACTTAAAAAAAAAAATTAGTGCTCAACCAAGTATGTTTATCATTTATGCCCTTTCACCAAGAAAAGAAACTAGGTGACAGCTTCCTTCCTTACGTTAGAGCTCTCCTGCTAGTAAAGCTACATCCATTTTGCAGAAAGTCCATCAGTTCTTCAACCTCATATAAAATAGGGAGAAGTCTTTAATAATATCCCATATTCTATTATATTCACAACTGAAATCTGTAACAAATGTGAAAATATTAGAATAATTGCTCGTCTTTTTCTTAGATCTATTGCTAAAGGACCCCTAATCAAATCCATCCTGTCTAGATACTTTACCAATAATTTGGCTTTATGTTATGGTGTTTCAGAGTAGCCCCATTTCTGCAATCTTCTGGATAATAGATCTGCATAGATGTGTGGTACAAAAATATGTTTCAAACAAATAAACTGTCCCATTGGAATGTTATTGATTAGACCTGGGCACAACAAAAATTTTTGGTAAAATTAGATGTCGGATTTTTTTTAAATTCGTTGACTCCACAATTCGGATCCGACCTGTTTGACTCCGACAAAAGTTGGTGACAATCCGAATTATTCAGCGACTTTAAAATACCTTTAAAAATACAATAAAAAAATGAGAATTAAATGAATGGAACCATTTCCAGGGTCTAAATGAAGATGGTGGAACAGGGTAAGGTGCGCATTTAGCCTTATGGTACTATGGATGAAGTAGCTAAAGTATGGATGTAGCAATAAGGCACCCTGCTTGCCTACACAATACACATACACAACTGTGAGACTGGCTGAAATGTCACTCTGAAAATTATTCAAACAAAGCCCTAATATTACTTTTAATAAGTAAAGCAATAAGGTACTACGCCTGCCTATAGAACTGTGGGACTGGCTGAAGTGTCACTCTGAAAATATTCAAACAAATTTCTACTAATTTAGTATTTTTAATATTTAACACAGGAACACAGGTGACTCCCTTGCGGTGGTAAGGTACTAGGCCTGCCTGCAGAACTGTGAGACTGGCTGAAATGTCATTCTGAAAATTATTCAAACACATTCCTACTATTATTTTTAATGTTAAACACAGAAATAAAGATGACTTTCCCTTGCGGTGGTAATAAGGTACTAGGCCTGCCTGCAGAACTGTGAGACTGGCTGAAGTGTCACTCTAAAAATTATTCAAACAAATACCTAATATTACTTTTAATATTTTACACACGAACAAAGGTGACGTTCCTTTGTGGATGCAATAAGGAACTAGGCCTGCCTATACAACTGTGAGACTGGCTGAAATGTCACTCTGAAAATTATTCAAACAAATTCCTACTAGTTTAGTATTTTTAATATTTAACACAGGAACATAGGTGACTACCTTGCGGTGGTAATAAGGAACTCGGCCTGCTTGCAGAACTGTGAGACTGGCTAATGTGTCACTCTGAAAATTATTCAAACAAATCCCTATTTTTTTAATTTTTTTTCACAGGAACAAAGATGACTCTCCCTTGCAGTGGCAATAAGGCACTAATGCTGGCTGCCTGCCTATGCCTAATGCTAACTGCCTGCTTACACAACAACTGGACACTCTCTATCTCCTTCTTCTCTCTCTGAGCTCCAACAACACATTGAGGAAATATAGGCTGTCTGCCTGGGTGTTTGTGTCATTAGTCCAACCCCCATCATGAAACAAAGAAGCCAATTGGAATAGAGACAAAGCGGGAAAGTAGAACATGAAACAGAGAAGCTAATTGGACTAGAGACATGGAGGGAAAGTGTGGAGGGAAAGTAATTGCCTGTTGGAAGGTCTGAATGTTGGCGAATTACCCCATTTTTGTTGAATTCTGAATGTCGCCCACCCGAATTGCACAAGTCTATTATTGATCAAATATTGAGGATGACAGCTATTTGCCAGAAGTAAAGTATTGCCAGAATGGGGCTTTCTTAAAATAGTAGTAGTAATTATGCCTGTACTTATTTCCCTCGTAAAAGGTAAAGTCCAAAAAGTCTATACTTTTCAATTGCACAGTATATATTGGTTGAAATGAGTTGAGATATTGTACAAAACTATCAATGAAGGAAATATCTCCAGACCAAATAAAAATCAAATCTTCTATGTACCTGTAAAATAAAGAAATAAATGTTCTATCTGGGTTTCCATCTTCAAAGAAGTGGAACTGCTCCCACCAACCCATAAAAAGGTTAGCAAATAATGGGGCAAACTTGGCATCCATTTTGGCTCCTGGCTTTGGAGATAGAACACCCCATCAAACAAAAATTAATTATGTGCCAAAAAGTACATAACTGAAATATTCAAAAATGTCTTAAGGTCATTATTAAAAAAAAAAAAAACAATAAACAAATAAAAAAAAATAATTAACCTCTGTGATTCCTTTCACATGTGGAATGCTCGAATACAATATAGTAGAATCAAAAGTCAACCAAATAAAGCTGACATGCTAAATGGTATTCTCCATAATTTGTAAAACATGGGTAGTGTCTCGCAAGTAAGCAGGTAACCAAATCATCAATGGCTGAAATACTGATCAACCGAAACGAACAAATTCCTACCCTACGCTTGAAACAGTGGATCTCCCCACTGGATGAACCAAAGATTTGTCATGGTTTTATAGACACTCAGACACGGAAGGTTATGGTAAAAACACAGTTTTATTAATAGAACAAGGATAATGTGACTCACATGGGCCCAGTACATAGAAATGACACAGCTGCCACAGGTCAGGCTACAATAACGTATAGTAACCCACACAGGTCCAATAGGTACAGATGTACAAGACTGACACATGTCAGCTCACCAGGATAAAGTAACCCACTCAGATCCAGTAGGCACCAAAGGTGCAATACTGACACAGGTCAGGTCACAGTTTGTGTGATTCTGGAAGAGCAAGCAGGTATACTACTAGGCCATGGGAGGCCGACAGGCCCTAGTAGTGTATAGGTAACGAAGACTCCCTATGCAGGGAGTTAGCCCAAGGTATAAGCCACAGGTAAAGAACAGAGTGGAGGCCAATACTATCCCACAGGATAATAAAAGTGAGACTAGGCAACAGAGCAAATGGTAGGCTTAGGAGAGGAGACCAGCGGACAGATGCCCTATCAGCCTTATAGGAGGCCACTGGCTGTAGGGTTCTGTAGGCAACAATGACAGGACTGCCTGAATAGTGAGGATATACAATACTGCCAGGCACTATCTCAGAGAGGATTCCAGGAATGTCTGTGACCCTGAAGCACTATAGCACCAACCCGTGACGGGTAACCGACGCTCAGACCTGGACAGAACTGCCAAGCAGTGGAAACTGACCAAGGCACCCAGGGAGAACCCAACCTCGGAATAGCTAGTGGACAGGTCAAGCGTACCGGGTGCAAACAACGGAAACACCGAAGCAGAGGTATATTAGCGCAATGAGGAGCCAGTAGAGGGGAGCCCTCCAACCTGAACACAGGCAGAGGAGATAGTAGTACCGGGAGGTACACTGAGCAGGAAGTCCACCAATCCGGATCTGTACACAGAGCAGGAGCGTCAGCCGGGCCGGGTCGGTACACAGAGCAGGAACGTCAGCTGGGCCTGGTCGATACACAGATCAGGAAAGTCAGCCAATCCGAGTCAGTACACAGAGCAGGAACGTCAGCCGGAACTGTACACAGGGCAGGAACGTCAGCCAATCCGAGTCGGTGCACAGAGCAGGAACATCTGCTGGGCTGAGTCGATACACAGAGCAGGAACGTCAGCCAATCCGAGTCGGTACACAGAGCAGGAATGTCAGCTGGGCCGGGTCGATACACAGAGCAGGAACGTCAGCCAATCCGAGTCGGTACACAGAGCAGGAACGTCAGCCAATCCGAGTCGGTACACAGAGCAGGAACGATCAGGCAGAGTCAGGATCTGATGTGCAGGCAGTCCCTTTGTTTGTATATGTAACCAAGTGTAAGAAAGTCAAATTGCTCAAATATGACTTATAACAGGGGTTTGTCTGTGGAGATATTTGTGTGTGTTTATGTATGCATACATGTCTGTATCTATATGGATATAGACATGTGTATGTATGTGTGTGTATGTGTGTGTGTGTGTATATATATATATATATATATATATATTATTATTTATTTATAGCTATAAAATGCATGGGTATATATCTGTATTGTGACATGGATCAGTGGGAATTCTATTTGCTTAATTAAGAATTCAAGACAATTTCAGCTGTCCCAAACTGCAGGGGGTCAGGAGGTTGCTTCAAAGGGTTTGACAGGATGTCCTTCCTTGGTTAGATGTTTGAGAAATCAAAGAAAGGTCCTTCTTAGTTAAATGTAAAAGGAGTGAGGACAGATGTCCATACAGCCTTTTTGTTTGTCAACAAAGAGTTTAGCTAGGGAAACAAATGCTTCTGAAAAACCTGTTCCTGGAGTCTTCCCCCATCAATAATATCTAGTTGAAGACAGCAGGAAATTGCAAGTGGGTGTGGTAAGAAATGGCAGTTTTCACCAGACCTAAGTGATATGACAAATGGTATAAAGGAGGAGTATTTTTGGGTAAAACTAGAGCAGCATGAGAGAAGAGCATCCTGGGAAGAAGACCTGTCCTTGAGAATCCTGATATGAGCCCAGCAGAGAAGACCAGAAACCAAGATTTGTGCTGGAGGGTATGAGGATACTGTCATCATATAATTTACTGGTACCACTGTCATTCCATTTTTCTAATTTCTGTGTCTCCTAATATTATTTTATTCATGTATATACCATCCAAACTGTAACAGCATTTTGATTCTGTAAATAATAGAATCATTTTTATTATTATTAACTGTGTGTTTTCTTTATCATTACCTCCCCAAAAGGACAACTGTAACCTTGGTAAGAGGGGCTATATAGATAGAATTTCTTACACAAGAAATGTTGTGCTGCCCTCCTGACCATAAACATTTGTAACTAATTGAACACTACAATTAAAGGCTATTTTTAGTTCACCAGGAATCTATATATTTTATACTTATTGAAAGAAAAGCCTTAAAACAAATAATGGTTAGCACAGCAGCAGGCTTATTGAAAGAAAAGCCTTAAAACGTTTGTTTTGCAGGCTTACTGCAAGTTAAATATTCAAAATATTACAGGAAGGTTAGCCTTGAAAAAAATAATTGCGGCTTAAAAGAAGTCCTATAAAAAATTGTTTTCAGGCCTAAGGCTTCCAAATAAAATAATAAAAATGTTATGCATTACTTTCCTAATGCCAGCAGTGCTAGATGATGGTGACAAACCACCTCCAGAAATAAGATGCCACCAGTAGTGACATTCTGGTCTTTGCTACTACTATAATTCCTGTTGCTGATTCATCTAAGCAGCAGAAGGATTAGCCATGTTACAAGGGACTGGGATCATCATCAGCACTGATATAAAACATGCAATGGTATGATGCTACTTCCATTTGTCACTAGCCCTAGGGCTGCTACTGAGACCACAGCAGCACTGCATCAAGCCCACAGACAACTGGAAAATTTTGCCAGATTCTTCCTTCTAGATTTACCATTTAGAGGAAACAACCTGGCAAAATTTGCTTCTCCTCCTGCACCTCCTCTAAAACTATTGGTTGTTGGAATATTTTTTCCCTTGAGACAGTGCCATATCAGCAACCGCAATGTGCACATTGTACACAAGCAGACATTGTGAAATAAGATAAACAACAATTGACACATATGCTCTCATATTAAGAAACAGGCATAACTGCAACCAAACAAATTGACACTTAGATCAGGAATGTAAACCCCCCCCCCAAGAAATCAAGTACTGCTGTCTCTTTGGCCTTTGTCCTCTCCACTAAAGGCATGTGATGAGAAGAAGACTTAATAAAAATAATGAATCCTCCCTGCAACTAGCTTAACGTATTACCTGGGATGTAATTTCCAAAGATTTGTGTTGATAACCTTCATTCAACTGGTCTGCACCACATTGCCATGTGAAATCAATGCACCACACAATGTACAATGGGTGAACACAAACTGCCAGATCCTCACATCTACAAGCTTGCTATCAGCTGGTGGGTAAGGTAATGGAGGGAAAAGTGGTATGTCAGAGGAGGAAGAAGTGGACCCTGAGGGTGCTGGGGTGGCAACAATGGGTACATTTTCCTGCACCTGGTCCCTAGCACAAGAAGACAATGATGACAACATGTTATGTTCATCATCAAACTTTCAGGCTGGGTTTTACAGGTCAAATGCTTAACATAAATATCAGGGTGTTTATGTTGCATGTACTTCATGAGTTGGAATATTTCACCAAGCGGTGCAAAACACTGCTGCTAATCTGTTCAGTGCATATGGGGAGTGAGAGTTCTACATATTCACAGGTTAAAACCTAACCTTTACTAAATTTATTTTAAAAAGCCACAATGTACTTTATAGCTTAAAACTGTATGGATTGTATAAGTATAATTAAAACAATTAAAAGGTGTTAAGGTAGACAAAGCCCCGGGCCGGTTGGTATACACCCACGGGTACTTAAAGAGCTAAGCCGGGCTCTGGCCAGACCGTTATTTTTTATTTTCAGGGATTCTTTTATATCAGGTATGGTACCCACAGATTGGCTTAAAGCACATGTGGTGCCCATATTTAAAAAGGTATCAAAATCCCAGCCGAGAAATTACAGACATGTAAGCTTGACATCTGTGGTGGGGAAACTGAAGGGTTGCTAAGGGAATGTATTCTGGAATTCATCTTAAACATGAATATCATTAGCAAGAGCCAACATGGCTTTGCGAAAGACAGGTCTTGTCAAACTAACTTGATTGCATTTTATGAAAAAGTGAGTAAAAATATAGATTTGGGTGCGGCGGTTGACGTGATCTATTTAGACTTTACCAAGGCATTTGATACGGTTCCACACAAAAGGTTACTGTACAAATTGAATTAAATAGGCTTAGAGACAAAAGTTTGTGTTTGAATTGGAAACTGGCTAAAAGATAGACTGCAAAGAGTGGTGGTAAATTGGAGGTTCTCCAATTGGACAAATGTGATAAGTGGAGTACCTCTTCTTTTTAATTTATTAATGATCTCCCAGTGGGCATAGGGAGCCATGTATCAGTGTTTGCAGATTGTCCCACCCCATGGGCAAAATTAAGTAGGGTAATAAAGTCTGAACTGGATGTGTCTTCATTACAATAGGATTTGGATAATTTGGGTAACTGGACAGGCAAATGGCAAATTAGATTTCATATAGACAAGTGTAAAGTTATGCATTTTGGGTATAATAACAAAAATGCAACATATAGTTTAAATTGTGTTTCTCTGGGGAAATCTATTAATGAAAAGGATTTGGGAGTAATGGTAGACAACAGACTTTGCAGTAGTATGCAGTGCCAGCTGGCAGCTGCAAAGTCCAATAAGATATTGGCATGTATTAAAAGGGGTATTGACTCATGGGAGGAAGATTTTATTTTGCCTCTTTGCAGGTCCATGGTAAGACCCCATCTTGAATTTGCTGTTCAATTCTGGGTGCCTTTTCTGAAAAAGGACACTAGAACTAGAGAAAGTGCAGAAGAGGGCTACACAACTAATAAGGGGAATGGAAAGTTTTAGTCATGAAGAAAGGCTAGAAAAGTTAAACTTGTATACTCTAGAGAAACAGTATTTTAGAGGTGATATGATAACATTATATAAATATGTTCTGGGCCCATACAAAGAGCTCTCCAAAGACCTGTTAATTAACAGAACATTACAAAGGACAAGGGGTCACCCTCTAAGATTTGAGGAAAGGAGATTTCATCTACAACAGCGGAAGGTATTCTTTACTGTAAGGACAATAAAGGTATGGAATTCACTGTCTGAAGAAGTGGTGCTATCAAATACAGTCGATGCCTTTAAAAAGGGGCTGAATACTTTTTTTAAAAAAAAGCAGAACATAGAGGGCTATGTATGTTAGTACTGGGTTTCATATTTATTTAGTGCTTGTTCATCCAAGGAGAAATCTGATTGCCATTTGGAATCAAGAAGGAATTTTCCCCCCATTTAAAGCAGAATTTGAAACTGTTGTACTGAGGGTTTTTTTTTGCCTTAGATCAACAATGGTAAACAGGAATAGGAAAAGGGTTGAACCTGATGGACGCAAGTCTTTTTTCAACCTAAACTACTATGTAACTATAATCTATACTGCATACAACCCTAATAAAAACAAATCAAGTTTAATGGGGCACATAAACTCTGCTCAATCTAGCTCAATTTAGAGACAGAAGTAATCTGATGTGTGTTCACTGGATTACATAAATTATTTGACAAACCCTAAACCAACCTTTAATACAAATTTAGGAAGTGTATGAAATAAGAAAATAAGTGAAAGCCCCTACAGCTCATTCGCAAGGAGCAAGCACTAAGTTATCTCCTGTGTTAGGATCACCTCACCCTGTACACCATCCCTAAGTCACATCAGAAACAATAACAAAGGGAGAAAAGGAGCCTATAGCTGGCTTTGGACCCTGAGATGCTTTCGGCAGTACTCCCATGGGACTTAAAGCGATTCAGCATTTTCTGGGATTTGCGTATTACTATTGAAAATGTATAAACCAGTTTTCTAGCACTGTCAAACCTCTTGCGGACATGACGCACAAGGGTGCTAATGCTTCCGAGTGGTCCCCGAAGGCTCTGTAGGCATTTGAACGCTTAAAGGCAGCCTTTGCCACTGCACCAGTACTAAGACATCCGAATCCTAAATTGCCTTATAACTTGGAGGTTGACGAGTCTGAGTCGGGAGTAGGCGCCCTCCTGTCTCAGCAGTCTTCTCCATGAGGTGCCATTAATGCCGTGTAGCTTCTTCTCCCGCAAACTTTTGAAGCCTGAGACTCTGTATGACATTGGTGACCGCTAACTTTTAGCCATTATTCTGGCTTTACGTGAATGGCGGCATTTACTTGAAGGTACGTGTGTGCCTATTTTGATTCTCACTGATCATAAGAACTTGACTTACCTTTCCGAGGCAAAACGCCTGTCTCACAGGCAGGCTAGGTGGGCTTTGTTCTTATCCCGCTTTCATTTCATGGTGTCATATCTGCCAGGTACTAAGAATGTGAGGGCTGATGCCCTGTCCCACCAAATCGAGGGCATTGTCTAAAAAGGATTCCTCCGGATCATATCCTAGTGACGATTAGCACCAGTATCACCTCTCCCTTGGGGACAGAGATTTTGGCTGCACAAGGGACGGCTCTGGCCGAGAAACCGCATGGGAGATGCTTTGTGTCTGAAGGTTTAAGGGCTAAGTTATTGGAGAGCTATCACTCTTCCAAAGCTGTAGGGCACATTGGAAGAGACCAATTACTCTGGTCAGTATCCCAACTATTTTGGTGGCCTAGTATTAGAGCAGATGTTTCTGCTTTCGTAGCAGCTTTTCAGACCTGTGCGACGACCAAGACTCCTAGGCACCTTCCTGTGGGTCTCCTTCCTCCAGTGCCTAATGGAGAGCATCCATGGTCGCACATTTCCATCAATTTTATGGTAGAACTACCAGTATCCGAGGGCTGCACAGTCATTCTTATGATTGTAGATCATTTCTCAAAAATGGCTCATTTTGTACCTCTTAAAGAACTGCCTACTGCTCAGCAATTGGCTAATATCTTCGCCAAGGAGGTCCTTCGGCTCCACAGGGTGCCCCAAGTAATTGTGTCAGACTGGGGAAGCCAGTTTGTATCTCGATTTTGGAGGGCCTTTTGTGCGCAATTGGGTATCCAACCCACAGTCCAATGGTGCGGCAAAGAGATAGAACCAAGCCTTGGAACTGTTCTTGTGCTGTTATATCTCGGACCATCACGATGACTGGGCGAGCCTCTTACCGTGGGCGAAGTTTGCTCGGAATTGTGCCATGAACTCTTCTACTCAGAATTCCCCTTTCATGATTAACTATGGCTTCCAGCCTTCGCTTCTTCCTGAGTCATTTGAGATACAAAATATTCCAAATCTGGAGGAGCATTTAAGGGAACTCTGCTCCACATGGGTGCGGGTTCAGAGAACCCTGTAATGGTTCACTCAGCAGTAAAAAAGGCAGGCTGATCGTAGACAGTTACCAGCACTGGTATTTCAGGTGGGGGAGAGAGTCTGGCTATCCACATGAAACTTGAACCTACAAGTACCATGTAGAAAACTGGCTGCCCGGCTTGTGGGTCCTTTTTGTGTCCTGTGTAGGATCAATCCTGTCGCTTATGTCCTGGAACTGCTGGCCAATATGCACATTCATAATGTTTTCCATGTTTCCTTACTGAAACCCTTGGTCTGCAACCGGTATACTTCAGTCCCTGTACGCCCGGCTCCTGTGAGAGTTGCAGATCACGAGGAGTATGAAGTACAGAGCATACTTGATGCCCATAGGGTACAAGATCGATTACAATATTTTGTACACTGCAGGGGTTATGGACCCAAGGTGCGTTCCTGGGTCTCGTCTACTGATATGCATGCTCCCGCTCTCATACAAAGGTTTCATTCACATTTCCCTTCTAACCCTCGACCGCTCCCTCAGGGGAGGGGGCATTGAGGGGGAGGGTACTGTAAGAGTTCCTCTTACCTTAGCTGCTGCTCCGGTGGCCGGCGGCTGTTCCTTGCGGCTCCTGCCGTGTTGTGTTCTCTTCCATCCAGCAGAGTGCCGGCGAGTGTCACAGGGATTCCCTAGTGATGTTGCGACCCAGCTAATTTGAAGAAACAGTACCCTTTTTTGCTCCACCTCTTAGAAGTGGAGCAATAGGCATTTAAACTGCCTGGACACAACATCAGTTGCCCTTTCGTGGTGTTCCAGTGCAGTTGTGTTGTTTAGCTCTGTGTATATTCCCAGTTTGCCTGACTACCCGATCTGGTGCTGACCTGTGGTTCTGTCTGACTATCTGCTCCGTGTATGACCCTTGGCTTGTCCGACAACTATTGTGGTACAGACCTGTGGCCCTGGCTGACTAACCGCTCCATGTATGACCTGGCTTGTCTGACTGACGGATCTGGTGCTGACCTGTGGTTCTGTCTGACTATCCACTCCATGTATGACCCTTGGCTTGTCCGACAACCATTCTGGTGCAGACCTGTTGCTCTGGCTGACTAACCTCTCCGTGTATGATCTGGCTTGTCTGACTAACCGATCTGATGCTGACCTGTGGCTCTGTCTGACTATCCGCTCCATGTATGACCCTAGACTTGTCCGACAAACAATCTGGTGCAGACCTGCGGCTCTGGCTGACTATCACTCCGTGTATGACCAGGCTTGTCTGATGTCTGGTGCTGTCCTGTGGCTCTCTCCGGCTTGCCTCCTGTGTTGCCTTTCTTCCGCAGACATCCATCTGGTGCAGACCTAGGGCTCTGGTAGACTACCATCTATACCAATTGCGGGCATGAGTCCGGTATCTAGACTACCATCTATACCAACTGCTGTCATGAGTCCGATATCTAGACTACCATCTATACCAATTGCAGACGTGAGTCTGGTATCTACTCGTTGTTCCTGGTCAGAGTTTCCTGTTCAAGTTCCTGCAGAAGGCTATCTGTGGCTGAACCTGTTCCAGTCCAAGTTCCAGCAGAAACTACCAGTGGCTTCGGCCTAGTCTCAGCAGTGAGGTCTATCCTAGGCGGCCTACTATTCCTGATAGTAGTGCTAACTTATCTGCTGACCTACGGCCTGTTCCTATTGTCTGCTGTTTATACCTTTTTCTGTGCCTTGAATAAAGGTTGTTTTATTATATACGTTCTGATTCCTGAGTGCTCTGAGTAACCATGACATGCCATTCTGTGTTTGTGAGAGGAGAGAGCAATACATTTTTTGAGCTAGAGAAGAGAGAAGAATTGAAGTTTAGTTTAGGGAATATTTTAGGTAGGACATTTGTTCTGTTTATTAGGAGAGTCAGTGGGGCACTCTGGGGAGAAGAAGGGAGGAAGGAGGTTTTTCAGTTATAATTTTGTTTTGAGACAGACTGATAAGCAACAAGGTGGACAACTTAAAAAAAATTAAAAAATAAATAAAAGAATAAATAACTAAATATTTTAGGTGACAGAGACAGACAGCTTGCTGGGCTTAGTCAAGGCATCATACAGCTTCATCAGTTGTGCTGTGTACAGTACAGTAAAAAACAGTGTAGTTGCATAATGTCAAGCAAACACACAAGGAGAAGGGGGAGGGGTGGAGCAGTGCAGGATGTGAGAGTAAAGTAATAGTTCAAAAACTGACCTCAACAATGGTTGCTGCAGCCTGTGCAATCAATGATGATGATCCCTCTACTCTAAGGGAGGATGCAGATTGTCAAGGTCCCAGCAAAACTAGTTCCAGCACCACCAGTGCCAGTAGAAATAAAGAACCATATAAGAAGAACACTGAAGATGACATCAAGTCACATTCAAGTGGTAATGATGCTTGCAATAGCATAATACAGGAAGGTGTAGCAGCTGAAGTGCCTGCGCATCAGATAGTGAGACAAACAAGCACCAAAACACCCATCCTCACAGTAGGAGCAAACTTTGTTACAGTAAAAGAAAAAATAAATTGTTTGAGACCTCCAAAAACTTAGAGGAATATAAGAGTAGTAGTGGGCAAGAACTGTCAGGTGATGCTGATGCTGCTGAGAATGACCTAATGATGACTGATGATGATGCAGATCTAGAATATATCCCTCCAGCATCCTTCTCTTGTTCAGATACAGATGAAGTTGAGAGTGAGAATGATGACATGTCCATAAAGTTAGCAGAAAGTCACAGGCTTAATATTCCACCACTTTTAAGGAGCACTGTGCCTGTCTATAAATTGTTTGAGAAAACCATTGGAAAGGCTGATCCTGGACAAAAAGCACACAGTCACCCTATTAGTCATCAAGCAGCAATGTTGGGAGACTAACATTCTTAAAAATGAACCGACATCTCATACCATCTGAGTATCAGGCAGCAGAAACCACACATGACAGACAAAGCCAGGACAAACATATTAACAGCAGCACAGATAAGGAGGTGAAGGAGGGATGTGAAGAAGGGTTGCCACCATCTACCCCACTTGGGACCACTGCAAGTAATGTGTTTCAATAATCTGAGAAGGAGCATAGCATTTGACAATGGTAAAGATACATACACAAATCACACCATGCCAGTCCCTGCACCACCACTAAAATACACATCAGCCACATTGTAGGTTGCACTTTATTTTTTTATTACTTGACATCATGATGAATATGTGCCATTGTCACTTAAGCAGGAAGTTAGTGTTGTGGGCAAAGGACAAATGCATTCTACATGTTAACACATTTTTCAAGCCATATGTTGCTTTAGGACTCACAACTTTGACTTTCAGCCACTTATTTCTAAACTTCAACCCTCAGAAGAAGTAATATTACAGTGGGGAATGTAGTACCTATAGGGAATATAGACAAAAAATGTGTTAAAATAGGTGAAAAGGAGGACATTTTTGCATAGGTGGAAAGGTAACATTTGTTGTGGGAAAAGCAAAAAATTAGCAAGCTTTCATGAAAAGTCATGCAGGAATTTTTTCATACTTTTCGCCCATCCCTACTGATGACTGTACTGTGCTGCTCCAAGGAAAAAATATTCCCATTACCATGAGTTGGCCGCCTTCTCCAGAATCACCTTCACTGGATGAACTAGTGCTAGGACCAGGAGTAGTCATGACAAGAGGAACCAGTCCTAGGCCGATACATTGCTTTCTGAACCTAGCCTCATGGTGGCCACGGTAGTCATGGCACATTAGCT
This sequence comes from Rhinophrynus dorsalis, assembly GCA_037306005.1. Classification (NCBI taxonomy): domain Eukaryota; kingdom Metazoa; phylum Chordata; class Amphibia; order Anura; family Rhinophrynidae; genus Rhinophrynus; species Rhinophrynus dorsalis. The sequence continues at coordinate 399,616,714 of CM074723.1, forward strand.
TGCGCTGACAACTCATCAGCAGGAATTACTACTGCTAGCCAGTTCTGACTCCTTCTATATGCTTACTCACATCCCATGGGATTATGTTTTGATAGGACTGCACATAAATGAGTCAATGATATGTATGCTTTATTTACCACTGCTGTTGTTGACTTATTCATACCTGTATCAGTAGCTTCAGAGCCCATCCAGCTTCAAATGTTGCTGGCAGTGGTCATAGTACTAGCCAATATTTCACACAGCTCTATTTTTATTTTAATATTAATTCTACATTTATCTGTCTCTCTCTCTCTCTGTGTCCCCTTCCACTCTCTGCCTATTCTGTATCACTCTGCATCGTTGAGACTCTAGGTTTTTCTAGCATAGGATGACAAGTTTTGCCTCCAATGGAAAACATGGGCAGAAAATTAAACTGTTCTCATGAGAAAATCAGTGGTGTCAGAGAAAAAGCAGAAAATCTAAGGGCCCTCTATGAGTGGGGATTCCTATGGAAAAAGTAGAAAATTGTGCTTTTTTCATGAAAATTCCTGTCAGAAAAATAAAAACATCCCTACACAATAGATTTCACAGCAGTATGCTGTGTCACTCAGCCTGTGCAAAGTCAATACAAAGAACTATTTAATTAACTATTTACTCAAATAGCTAAACAAAAACAAGAGGGCATCCATTAACACTACAAAAAAGGAATGGACTTTTTGTAGCAAGGGCAATAAAGTTATTGAACGATTTACCTTGGTATGTTGTGTTTGCAAATACTGTAGATGCTTTCAACAAGTAATGCATACATTTCTAACACAGAACAATACTGAGAATTATCGCAGCTGGTTTCATAAAAGCAGAAAGGATGATGATCCAAGAAAATATCTGACTGTCTCTTGGAGTCAGGAAAGAATGTTTTTACCTACTTGGGGCTTAATTGGAAATGTCTTCAATAGGATTTGTTTTTTGCCTAACTCTGGATCAACAAGGGCAATATAGTACTGGCTGAACTTAATGGTTGCATGTCTTTTTTCAGCCTTATCAACTATGTCAAGATGTTACAAAAGGTAAAATGCTTCTTTGTTTTAAAACCTTAGCGACCGATGACGTGCCAAGTCCATAATTGGTGGATGTGTGTTAAGGACCAGTGATGGTCCTGGCACGTCATGGAATTCTGGGATTGCAGAGCGGCTGCACGCCAATCTGTGATCCCCTCCAAAAAAAATTACCATGGTCCTCAATTGCTACCCACCCCCATATTGCACCTTTGTTAAGGGTTTAATGACATTCCACAAAATAAATTACCTTTATATCAATCATTTAACATGTTCCATGAATCACTTAGGGCTAGATTTAAAGGCAGCCGTTAAACCAGCCGCTAAGTGAAAAAGGCACATCGCTCGCAAATAATACAGGAGTTACGGCAGATTCAATAGCTACTCTACAAGAATAGCTATCGAGCGTAGGCACACAAAAAACACGTAACACAAAAGCCGTTGTCGCTCATGTTAATACACAACGGGCGGCCAAATCACACGATAACTGCGCTCAAAACAACATGTAATATAATGGCTGCCGTTGTCAAGCAACCATGATTGATGCCAAAACAAATTCAAACACACAGCCAATCACAAAGCCCCAATGTATCAAATAACTTCAAATACACCTATATATACCCAAAAATAACCGTCACACACTGTCTGTTATCGAGTTCTTCAGAGCTAGATATCAGGACCCAGGAGCGGAGGATAGCGATCAGAGAGAGGGAGAAAGGAGCAGTCATTGGAGGCAGAAGGAGATTTTTGAGTTTGGAGAGAGGTGCACTTACTAGACACATATTACACTTTTGCACATATTACATACACACAAACAAACACAAACACATACACATACATACACATAGTCCTTTTTTTTTCATAATACCTTACACATTTTACTTTTTATTTTGACAGTGTGAATCTGGGAGTGAAAGTGTGTGACAGAGAGTGACTGGATCGAGTGTGTCTGTGAGGGCCTGTGGGATTGCCTGGGTGTGACTGGGTGAATGATGGCAAGGAGAGGAGGACAGGAGAGAGGGATGGGGAGAGTAGTGGAGGAGGAGGAAGCTCAGGAGGGGATCCCTCAGCAGAGCAGGGGTGGGAGAGGGAGATCCGCAGGGCGGAGGGGGACCCAGCCCACAAGAGCAGGAACACGCAGGACAGGGACAGAACCTGCAGTGGGACGAGGGGTAGTTGCTGGGGAGCACCCCACACAGTCAGGGTCAGACCAGGCAGGGCACTCCGGCTCTGAGTCATCCCATGCCGGAGGTGACGAGGCCAGGATCAGAGACCCAAAGTATACAGAGGAGGAGAACACGGCTCTTGTGGAAGCTGTCCTGGAGAGGCAGAGTGTTCTCCACCCGACAGCGAAGGTCCCTGGCCTGTCAGCAAGGAGGAAGGCAGCCTGGAACCAGATCTGCAGCCGGGTCAACGCGGTGGCTCCATGCAGGCGGGACGTGGAGTCCATCAAAAAGAGATGGGGCGACTGCCGGAGGGTCGTCAAAAACAAGATGACAGAGCTCGCCAAGCACGCCCGAGGCACTGGAGGTGGACCAGCAGTCCCTATCACCTTCTGCGGCTGGGAGGAGATGGTGCGGCAGAATATGTCCCCAACCCTGATCGAGGGGGTTGTTGGAGGAGCTGACACTGGGGATGAGAGGAGCCTCCACACTACCGGTAAGTGCAACACTACAGAACAACACACTACAGCAACCAACACCAGCTGCACACACATTCACACCTCAACACATGCCCATCATTCATGCACACAACTGCACCAACACAGCACCCTGAGGGTTAAAAACAGGACACAACACAAGGACAAATATCAAGGTCCAACTTGGAACAAACCTGTCCAAGTCCCACTTCAACCCTCCTGTCGCTGTGCTCATCACACAAAATACACAAACCATGCTGTTCAAAATGTCGCCTGTCATAGATCATCACTGTTCACACACAATGTCACCCATGTCCCCACTGGGATGTCAGCACTTAACCCCTTGAGTGCTAGAGGGATCATCAATGCATCGATCAACAATGCTTTGGCAACCCCTCTGGGACTCAAAGGGTTAACCAGACAACAATCAAGTCAATAGGCCAACGATCACATGCTACACAGGGGACATTCACTAAGCGGTGACAAACAGATGGTGGAGAGAAATTCACCCTTACACATCCTCATTTCACCAATACCAGTGTTAGCCTATGGAGAATATGCAATAACATGAATCAAGTTGCTAAGGTCCCATCGTATACACTCCATAGAAAACACTGGAAATGGGGAAATGAGATCACTGGAGAAGTCAGCATCATGTACACTCCATCATGTCGACAACACCTCTTACTGAATCACAAAAAGGATGGAGCAGGTCACACATCACAGTGTCACTGAGAATAACTGCTTGTATGTGCAACACACAGGCCTCAAACAATACCCCAGAATTAAAGGGGGAAAAAGTAGGCCTTGGTGTTGTGTCTGCAATCATTTACTCTAACTTCAAATGATATATCTCACATCTGATTCCCACATGGATCCTCAGGGGTGCTGATGCCATGGATGGATGGTACACCAGACACTGTTTGCAGCATACACATGGGAACCAAATATCACCCATTGCACCTTGGTCACCAACAGGTCATGAATGATAGATATCTCGGATTGAGTATGGTTGCCTCACTCAGAAGGATGGATGGGCTCATACTCAAAGAAAAACAGGCCTCAATCAGAGATATCCCTCACTACTGGCGTGATTGTTGCCCTTCAGGATTCAACTGGAACACACGACATGGACAGGATCCTGTCCAGTTCATCAATCTCTGATTGACAGGGTGGTATCCCATGCCCTACAATGCAATGCATAGGATATGATCCTGACAACCAGAGAGTCACCTGTCAAGTAATGAAAAATTGTGAATTGGACGGGATCAGCTAAGAAGATAGGGTTGAATAACACTTGATTCTCACTGCACATCTGTTCAAAAAAAGATATGCACACAAAGGAAAATGGTCAGATATGTACCTTTCAAATGGCTCAAAATATGTCCCAACACGATGTGAACCCAGAGATCATCTCACTGCCTGTGATTGCCCTACTAGCCAGATATGTGCATCCATCAGAAACTAACTTACATTGATACCATCCAAATACACATACCTAGTATATCCCACTCTACGTAGATGGGATATACGAGGTATGTTCATATCCATCATATCCATCCAATGTATATTTTGATGGGTGCACATATATAGCCAGTAAGGCAATCACACCTACTGAAATGATCTCTGGCTTCATATCTGGAAAGGATATATTCATATCCATATGAAAGGTACACATCCACATGCATATATGACCATTTCTCCTTTTTTGTTTTTTTGGCATTGCACGGGTTAATTTTCCCATTTACATGGTTGTGCGGTAAGCATTTTGTGTGTTTTCCTATGTAACGGGTGTTTTGTTTTGGCCGTTAAGTGTCTAACGTGTGAGAAAAGTGGGTCTTAACTTTTAGCCGTTAGGTGTGTCTTTTTTTCAGCTGTTACCAGTACCGCAAGCCTTTGAATAGCTCTGGGGTATGTTGTTCCATGCGTCTGAATGCACGTAAGTGTATCGGCCGTAAGGATTGTGAAACTGCCGTTAGCTGTTCTTTAGACGGATCTTTGAATTGCAACATGACTCTTAACGCACCCGTTAGTGATTTTTTTTACTAACGGCTGCCTTTAAATCGAGCCCTTTGGGTCTTGTGCTTAATAACTTGTTCCTACCTTTTAATGATTAATGAAAACATTAGTAGACTAGTAGTGATGAGCGAGCACCCCAATGCTCGGGTGTTCGGGTGCTCTGACCGAGCACCCCCGGAGGCTCGAGTGCTCGGCCGAGCACCCGAGCCCCATTGAAGTCAATGGGAGGACTCGAGCATTACACCAGGCACCCCCTGCTCTGATGAGGGGAGGTTGCCTGGTCCATAGGAAAAGGGCAGAAAAGGATGGAAACACCACAGAAATGGTTCAGGGACAGCATAGGGAGGATGTCTGGATGCATCTTGGACTCCAACATCGCTGCTGGGAACGATCTTTCGCCCGTAGTACGCCATTTTTACAGACTGACCGTAAAACACACAAAAAGGCAGATAAAAACGACTTTAGGCGAAATATTGTTACCAAACAGTATTTGCTGTATATTTACTTGTATATCATCTGCAAATTCTCCCAAAAATTTCCTCGATTTTTCTGAACTGAGGCCATGATTAAGAGGGAAACGTGCGCAGAGGCAAATTCTCCCAAAAATTTCATTGATTTTTCTGAACTGAGGCCATGATTAAGAGGGAAACGTGCGCTGAGCCGACCATCTAAAACATTATGGGTGAGGGTCTGCTGTGGAGCTGACCATCCTAAACATTATATGCGAAGGCCCGCTAGTGAGCTGACGCTATAAAACATTATATGAGAGGGCCCGCTAGAGAGCTGACCCAATAAAACATTATATGAGAAGGCCCGCTGGTGAGCTGACCTATAGAAAAATTGTCAAACTGCGCCCGCTGGTGAGCTGGCCCTATATAAAAATTATATCACAGGGCCCGCTGGTGAGCTGGCCCTATATAAAAATTATATCCCAGGGTATATGGAAGAGAGTCAACCATATACCCGTTTTTTGGGTGGAAGGGGTGAATGGGAATACAGAGTATTCCCATCATTGTAAATAACATATATAAAGTGAGTTTATGTTCCCCCGGGGCTTTCCTCCAGTGGAGTGGAGAAGTCAGGGGAAATCCAGGCCTTGTTCATTTTTATAAGTGTCAACCTATCAGCATTGTCGGTGGAAAGGCGGATACGCTTATCTGTTATGATGCCACCAGCAGCACTAAATACCCGCTCAGACAGAACGCTGGCGGCAGGGCAGGCCAGCACCTCCAAGGCGTAGAGTGCCAGTTCATACCACGTGTCCAGCTTGGACACCCAGTAGTTGTAAGGCACAGAGGGATCATTGAGGACGCTGACACGGTCTGCTATGTACTCCTTCACCATCTTCCAAAACTTTTCCCTCCTTGTGACACTAGGCTGCGCATCAGGGTGAGGGTGCTGGCGGGGTGTCATGAAGGTGTCCCACGCCTTGGAGAGTGTTGCCCTGCCTTTGTCAGAACTGCTGTGTGCTCCCCTTTTCTCCCCTTCTCGGTTGGCCAAGGTAGCACGTACTCTGCCGCCAGCGTTGTCAGATGGAAAATTTTGGAGCAATTTTTCAACAAGAACCTTCTGGTATTGCACCATTTTGCTTGTCCTCTCCACCGGAGGAATGAGAGATGAGAAATTCTCTTTGTAGCGGGGGTCCAGAAGGGTTAACACCCAGTAATCCGTGTTGTCTAAAATGCGTATAACGCGTGGGTCACGGGAAAGGCAGCCTAACATAAAGTCAGCCATGTGTGCCAGAGTACCAACAGGCAAGATTTCGCTGTCCTCACCAGGAGGATGACTCTCAATCTCCTCATCCTCTTCCTCCTCTTCTGCCCACCCACGCTGAAGAGATGGAACTAAAGTTCCATGGCTACCCTCTGTAGCGGAGGCAACCGTGTCTTCCTCCTCCTCCTGCTCCGCCTCCTCCAATTGTCGCTGAGAAGACGAAGTGAGGGTGCTCTGGCTATCACCTTGTGTAAGCTCTTCCTCCCGCATTTCCACCTCTTCCACATGCAAAGCGTCGGTTTTAATTGTGAGCAGCGAGCGTTTCAGTAGACACAGAAGTGGGATGGTTAGACTGATAATAGCGTTATAGCCGCTCACCATCTGTGTCGATTCCTCAAAATTGCGTAAAACCTCACAGAGGTCTGACATCCATTCCCACTCCTCACTTCTGATTACAGGAAGTTGAACGGAGAGGCGACGACCGTGTAACAGCTGGTACTCCACTACTGCCCTCTGCTGCTCACAAAGCCGGGCCAACATGTGGAAGGTGGAGTTCCAGCGCGTGCTCACGTCACACAGCAGCCGGTGAGCTGGCAATTGTAAGCGCTGCTGCAGCTTCAACAGGCCGGCTGAAGCTGTTGATGACTTACGGAAATGTGCACACACGCGGCGCACCTTGGTCAAGAGATCATGCAAATTGGGGTAGGTTTTTAGAAATCGCTGAACCACTAAATTAAATACATGCGCTAGGCATGGTACGTGTGTGAGCTTGCCGAGCTCCAAAGCCGCCACCAAGTTACGCCCATTATCACACACAACCATGCCTGGTTGCAGGTTGAGTGGCGAGAGCCACTGCTCGTTCTGGTGACTAATCCCCTGCAACAGCTCTGAGGCCGTGTGCTGTTTGTCCCCAAGGCAGATCAGCTTCAGCACGGCCTGTTGACGCTTCCCCACTGCAGTGCTACACTGCTTCCAGCTACCGGCTGATGGGTGAGTGGCGCTGCGTGCAGAGAATTCGGAGGTGGAAACGGAGGAGGAGGAGCCAATAACGTAGGTGCTGGCGGAAACCCTGATGGAGGTAGGGCCCGCAATCCTCGGCGTGGGTAGCACCTGTGCCATCCCAGGGTCCGAGTCGCTCCCAGCCTCCACGACATTCACCCAGTGTGCCGTCAGGGAAATGTAGCGTCCCTGGCCACAAGCACTTGTCCATGTGTCAGTCGTTAAGTGGACCTTCCCAGTAACTGCGTTGGTCAGGGCACGGGTGATGTTACGGGACACATTTGGTGTAATGCGGGGATGGCACACCGGGAAAAGTAGTGGCGGCTGGGGACCGCGTACCGAGGGACAGCTGCTGCCATCAGGCTGCGGAAGGACTCAGTGTCCACAAGCCTAAATGGCAGCATTTCGATGGCCAGTAATTTGGAAAGGTGTGAGGTTAGTGCTATGGCCTGTGGGTGGGTGGCTGGGTATTTTCGCTTGCGCTCAAATGCCTGGGGTAACGACATTTGGACGCTGTGCTGGGACAGGGAAGTGGATGTGGTCGCTGATGGTGCTTCAGATGGTACAGGTGCAGGGCGGGAGGTATGCGGGCCTGCGCCTTCGACAGGCGATTGGCCGGCACCGAAAACAGGGGAAGAGGAGGCAGTGGTGTGGCCTGCAGACACAGATGGGCGATCCAGGCGTTCCTCCCACTTATTACGGTGCTTGGATGCCATGTGTCGGATCATGCTGGTGGTGGTGAGGTTTCTAGTGTTCATGCCTCGGCTCATTCTGGTGTGGCACAGGTTGCAAACTACAATTCTTTTGTCGTCCGCACTTTCCTTAAAAAAACGCCATACCGCGGAACACCTACCCCTTGGCAAGGGAGATTTACGCAAGGGGGTGCTCCGTGGAACATTTGCGGGCCGGTTTGGTGCGGTCCGCCTTCTTTCTGTAGCCACACCACTGCCTCTTCCAGCCTGTTGCGGTGCTGCAGATGGCTCACCCTCAGGACTGCTGTCATCGCTCGGCTCTACACCTTCCCAGGTGGGGTCAGTCACCTCATCGTCCACCAAGTCCTCCTCCACTTCCTCACTCTGATCATCCTCCTCATGTCTTGATCCCACCACATACTCAGTCATTGACAACTGTATATCATCCTCCTCATCAAGGTCTTGAGACAGTAATAGTGGTTGATTTAATGGCAACTGTGTCTCATCATCATCATCATCCACTACTTCCTTTGACCTTAAATGCCGTTCACATCTGTCATCTTCTTGTGATTGGGTACCCTCTAGAGGTTGTGAATCAGGGCACAAGATGTCATGTTCCTCTGCAAGCGTGCTTGGAGAGAGGGTCAAATGAAGGATTGGTGATGAGACGAGCTCCTCACTATATCCCAGTGTGGGATCACTTCTTTGACCAGACCCTCTATGGTGGGAGGAAGGATGATCAGAGTGAGGATTATGTTGACCAGACTCTTGGCTACTGAGAGTGGACTTGGTGGAAGACAGGGTGGTGCTTAACCGACTGGAAGCAGTATCAGCTGACATCCAACCGACCACCTGTTCGCAGTGGTCGGACCTCGAGAGTGATGTCCTGCGACGCCCTGTAAAACGAGACATGAAGCTAGGTATGGTGGATGTCTTTCTGTCTTGTGCTCTGGCACCAGGCGCAGTTTCTACGCGTCCTAACCCGCGCCCTGAACTATCAGGATCACGTCCACTTCCCCGTCCCTTTTTACCCGCCTTCTTCATATTACACGGAATATGTGCTGCAAATCTGCAACTGTGCACAGTACACAGAATGTGCTGCTAAACTGCGGCAACGCACACTGAATGGAATATGTGACTTTGATATTTTACAGTTTGAAGACTTAACAGTATTTTTTCCTATTCTGAAACTGTGCACAGTACACAGAATGTGCTGCTAAACTGCGGCGACGCACACTGAATGGAATATGTGACTTTGATATTTTACAGTTTGAAGACTTAACAGTATTTTTTCCTATTCTGAAACTGTGCACAGTACACAGAATGTGCTGCTAAACTGCGGCGACGCACACTGAATGGAATATGTGACTTTGATATTTTACAGTTTGAAGACTTAACAGTATTTTTTCCTATTCTGAAACTGTGCACAGTACACAGAATGTGCTGCTAAACTGCGGCGACGCACACTGAATGGAATATGTGACTTTGATATTTTACAGTTTGAAGACTTAACAGAATGTGCTCTAATCTGCAACTTTGCACACTAAACAGAGTGTGCTCTAATCTGCAACTTTGCACACTAAACAGAATGTGCTCTAATCTGCAACTTTGCACACTAAAAAGAATGTGCTGCTAATTTGCAACTTTGCACACTGAACAGAATGTGCTCTAATCTGCAACTTTGCACACTAAACAGAATGTTCTCTAATCTGCAACTTTGCACACTAAACAGAATATATGAAGTTTTTTTTTTTTTTTTTTTTTTTCCCCACACACAAAATAAACTGCTGCCCCCACACACAGTAGTCCTAAAAAGGACTTTTGGGTCTTTTTTTTAACAAATTTGCTTTTCTTCTCCCTACACTGACTTTCCCTTCCTATCCTCATCTCTCCCTGGCTAAGACTGAGCCGAACTCGCTGGTCAGGTGCTATACAGCACCCGATCACGGGTTCTGGCCAGCCAATCAGTGTAATGCCAGCAGCCAACATGGCTGCTGGCATTACACTGATGTCAGAGCCTCCCTGCACGTTTATTGGCTGCGCAGCAGCCGCGAAACGTGCGGGGAGGAGACCCGATCATGGCGGGCGAGCACATGCGGTACTCGTACGAGTACCGCCATGTGCCGAGCAGAGCGATGCTCGAGCCGAACCGAGCTTCGGCCGAGCATGCTCGCTCAACAATATAGACTAGTCATCTTTCTGTAAAACAAATATTTTTTGTGAAACTAACCATTATGGTTTAATAGCACAGTGTGGTACTTTATTGTATTTCCATACACATTTTGTTAAAGATCAAATTTATTGCTCACTGTCCTATTACAAATGTTTACAACATGTGGGCACCATGTACTTTCATTCATTTGTGCCACCTACAACTAAAGGTTCATTTCTCAAATACTTTTAACATTACAAACATGTGGCTAATAAGCAGGCAGTTTTTAATTGTGTTTTTTTTTAACCTTTGTACCAAAGAGGTCTACTTTAAATATTTTACAACCAAGTTCTGGCCATAAGCCTGCCTGAGAACTACACAGCTTTCACTATAGTAGAAGATTTTGTACTGGAATAACAGTCATTATGAAAATCATACCCACTTCTAGAAAATGCTGGACACTAATGTTGTAGGGTAGTAGTTTCCAACTCTATCCTCAGGTACCCGTAACAAACCATGTCTTTAGGATTTCCCTGATTTTGTACAGGTCAGCTAATTAAATGACCAAGCCCCTGATTAACTTGCCACTATTCAAACAGAGAAGTCCTAAACACATGGTCAGTTAGTGGTCCCTAAGGATAGAGTTTAGAGAACACTGGTCTAAGGCATGCACCTTTCATGACCACTGATTTAGTTTATTTATACATACATGCTATACTACTATTTTACCCCTATCTTTATTTTCAGGTTTAATGTTACATGATGTATTAAGGGGAAGACTAGGCAGAGACTAGGCAGCCTCTGGCTCTCCAGAATTGTGGACTGCAACTCCCATCATCCTAAACAAGCTAACTTCTGGTTGGTGATGATGGGAGCTGTATTTTGCAACAGATGAAGAGTCGAATGTTGGTTACCCCAGAACTAAAGCAATTGTTTTGCAAGCCAACTGTAACATTAGAGACAAAATCCCCTCCCATTGATTTAAATATTGCTTGTAACCTATTAAATTCTAAATTAGTACTTTGAATTTGTCCCCTATAGTACAGTTGGCTTGCAACAGAACTGTTCCAACGTCATTGCACATCAGCCTTATTTCATGGTACATCAGCCTCATATCATTTATCCGATACACTGATTTATTGGCTGCCCAGAATTCACCCTGATACACCACATATGGAAAGTTATAGGTCATAATTGTTTGAAAAACCCCATAATACTCTACTCCTGGTTTAGGCTAAAACAGGGGGGTAGGCAATGTATCATATTCCATCTGTAATGGGCTGTATTCAATAAATTAAAGATATGAAATTCTGGAGCAAACCAAATGCACCATGTGGATGATATTTCCACAAATGTTATTTTATTTAAATGGGGCTTTTAACACCTTGAATGTTAGATAGGTCTCCTATGCATCATAAAGCAATGCATCAAATACCTCTCTAGCATTCAGTGGGATAAACACTCCTTCATTCAATGAATATTTTCAATTCCGCTTATGGTGCATTTGGTTTCCTCCAAAACTGCACATATTTACCTTGGTATAACTTATGGCCAATGATTATTTCATATAGAATGTACAGTACAACTGGAGTGAAGCACAACATATCTAATATCATTGTACACAATTCAGTTTAAATGTTTAGAGTTGCACTTATGCTTACTATAAAATATAATTTTGTTGGTTACTATATCACAATTTTTTTTAAATATTCAGAGTCTCCTTTCCGTCAACAACTTCCATTGTCTGCCAAAGATCCTCTGTTTAGTTGCTTTTAGCACTTGATAAATTAGTAATGTCAGTATAGTTGTGCCGTTTTGAGACTCTTGTGCCCTCTGTTTGTAAATTGTGGTTTAGTGCTAAAATGAACATGTTGCAATCTATCTACTGCCCAATTACCGGTGATAATTTAGAGCAAACATACTTTCCTTTCTCATTTGGAATTATGGATTTGGACAGGTATAATCTTAGAAGCAACTGCTTCATTTAGATTTCATGTATCTTTTTTCCGTTTAAAATCACTTCAATTAAAAACTTGTAATAATTAATTTATCCCAAAATAAATGTTCACCACAATTTGGAAGCTTCACAAGTTAAATGTCACTTAATTTAACCCTTTGAATGCCAGAAAGGTATCCAAATGACACAAACAATATAATTTATTCTCCCTAATATCACATACAATGCAATGAGAGGTAGAAGAAGGGACCAATGACCCCTCCTTATTCATATCTATCTATCTATCTATCTATCTATCTATCTATCTATCTATCTATCTATATACATAAAATATCCACTATATTGGCCTGTGGTGTTCTCTAGTGACCCCATTAGTATTATTTACCCCATTACACTGTCCTTGTGAGAGGACTGCATCAAGTTTGCAGGAGACCTCACCCTGCATGGTAGAGGAACCTAAAGGTCATTTAAAAGTATCATGGAAGAGGTGAAAGAAGTGTAAAAAAGTTGCACTGAACAGAATAGCATGAAAGAAAAATAAACTATCATGACATTTTTTTTACACTTATATATAGTAGAGTAAGAAAGTGAGGTCCTTTTTTCAATTTATCATTGATGCTTAATAACTTCTCTGGGGGACATGGGGACCAACCATGCTTCCCTGCCTCTTGTCTCTGAAAGCATAGTCAAGCTGTTATCACATGACAATGTTCTCAGTCTCCATGGGAAATTCTTTCCTCACAGTATAAATGGGGAAATATTTTCAGATTGCTGAATACAATAGACATTGGACAACAGCTCAAATAAGCCTGAATAGCTGGGGACCCCCTCTCTCACTCTTTAATATATGAAAGTGCAAAATATGAAAATACATATGGAATCCCACTCAGTGCATTGTAGCATGTAAAGGTGCTGTATGGGAGAGGAGGTGAAATCCCTCTTTACACAACATTTTGTTTATTATTTTTTTATTAAGGACAGCCTCAAGATGCAGCACAGGACAAGACAATACATGAAATATAATAATAATAAATACATATAATAATGACAGCAGCACAGTACAATTCCATAGATGTATACAAGATGAGAAAACAGAGGATACTTGGAAGTACAGAACAATCATTCCGAAGTGCCCCTGAAGAAATTTTACATTATACAAACAAAACCCCCAACAACAACAAAGATAAAGAAAAAAAGGGGGAGGGGAGGCTGCCACCACCCCAGCACCACCAGTTTGTCACCAGCTTTGGAGTCTGGGGGATTAGTCTGCCCAGGTCTGCTGACAGATAGGAGAAGACCATCTCCCAAAACCGAAAGACCCCAGGACAGTCCCATTCAAGGTGCAGAAAAGTACCAGTATCACGAGAGCATCTGTCACATAGGTCATTGTCCCTAGCACCCATCTTACTGAGGTAAAGTATGCCGTGTGAAAAAGTTTTATTTGGGTGAGCAGATGTCAGGCTTGCAAATCTTTACACAACATTTTGAACTGTTGATATTTTAATACTCTGGAAAGAGAATACCATGCAAACCCCATATCTCCAATTATTAAATATGCCTTGCATAATGAATGGAAGATAGAGGGAGTAAATAAAGGAGAAGGAAAGTGAAGCTATTATCTGCTGGCATGCCATGCAGAACTGGCACATTAACATAAATGCACATATACACACATACACAGAGATACATAGCTCAAAATTCATTTTAAATAAAATATCTCTAACCCCACTTATAATTATGATTTAAATATTCTTTCAAAAACACCTACATATCATAAAGTATCAGCTTCACTTAAACTTAGGCAGTATAAGTCTAATGAGAAGACTTCATTATACACAATGAATAGGCTAGCTGTGTGGGCTAATTATACTAGGAGTCTCCACATTTTTATTTGCCTCACAAATCTGAGGCAATATTTTAAATACTTGTGAATCTGTAAGCATTGGGCTATATCATATTAACAATATAATTTCAACTTTACAGCGCCTGGTGTTTTCATATATGGTTTGTAAATGCACAACCGTTCTAATGTTTGCATTTATTATTATTCTTTATTTATGGAACTTCAACATATTTTTAATTGCTGTCCAGAACAGAAATACATATAATAATCAGTAACATATAAAAATTGTCTAAAACAAATTGTTGTGACTGACAGCCCATCTATTACACTGTAGATTCAATGTGTACCTACCTGCATGTAAAATGTGCATTCATTGCTGATTGATTCATGCAACTTTAAAGTCAGAATAAGACATAAGCTCCATAAAAATAAATTATGTCTTTCTGTGCTATACCAGTCTATAATGCTACTTCCAAAGTTTTGTTAGTTACTGTATAGAATTAGATTCTATTGCTGGTGATACATATTATCACTGCATTCACCTTACACATTCTTAATGAAGTTTAAGGGAACATTTGTAGATAAAATATGTATACTTACACTGGAATCCATAACTAATTCAGTGTTTCACATGTATCCTGTTGCAAATATATCATAACCCCAATGACAAAAAAGCACCTTGTTTTGATGTCATGTGCTTGTTAATAGCAGAACAGAAGAAATGTTCATTTTTAAGATAAATAGATTTTGCCTTAATTTAGACACTTGAACCACAGTACTATATATAGCTGTTTTTTTCATAACAAAGAAAAATCTAATTTGTAAGTTAGTAAATTAGAAAGGGTTTGGGTTATAATCCACATTAACTCTTTCTCTCTTCCCACATTATCTGTCCACACCACAATGCATCGGATAATGTTAAAAAGTCTGTTTGAATATTATTTTTCTTAAAAAGCTAAATAATTCCAAATGACTTAAAAGTGTGCTATAAAGTTAATATTTTCAGATATTCTTTGATAGTTTGAAACAATATTATTTGTGTTCTCTCAACTTTTAATATCAAAAGCAATGACATTTTCTCTCTGCCGTTAACTACCAGATTGTTCTCTCTCTCACAGTAGGTGATGGCAACCAGAATTACAGTAGCTATTTAGTTAACAGTTATGGATTTGTTGAGTCTGATGGAATTTGCAGATGGCAAATTTTTAGGTTTGTCTCATTTGGAGATGCACAGATAAAAGTTTCTTTTTTATGTATCAATATTTACATTTTGTGTGACTGTTCTGTCAGGAATGCCATAAAAATAGCTTCTCCGCCAGCTGTTCTCAGCATTACTTAATGCATCATTTAATCGGAAGTGAAAGTATAAATAGAAAAATATAGGTATTTGTTTAAAGTCTTGGATGTGAATATGTTAAGTAACAGCTCATAGAATGTCTCTACAAGTTCCTGTAAAACCTAAGAAATGTTAGGATTTTTTTTTTCATTAATGTTGGCTACCATTATATTTTAAGATAATTTTTGAGCATTCAACTTCAGATGAGAGCATCGGATCAGTTTACATATGTGTAGATTGAAACCTCTCTTATGCATAAAGGAAAAGTAAACAAAAAATCATACTAGTTTAAAGAGGTCTCCAACACAATATTTAGCAACTTATCTAGCAGTAAAGGGGTTATATAAGCCAGATTTTAATCAATGATTATTTTGGAAATCTTTATTTGTGCCCCTTAATGTAGTTGCTTTGCCCCAGAATCGATACAGTTTGCCTTTATAGTTAAAGGGATAGCAATACTTAAAATGTAAAAAAATATATGTTGTAGAGTTTATCCTCCTGATTAAAATAAGAGTACTCCCACTGCTGAAAAGTGTTTTATTCAAAAGCTATTACAGCTCAAAGTTGAATTTTTAGGTGCAATATCACAGTGGCCTGAAATGTTAAAGTGGCGCTGTTGCTACACTATCCTATGGACAGCTCTGGTCCCGGGACCAAACTACTCTGTCTTGGGGTCATACTTGATTCTGAATTAACTATCTCCCCCTATATCCAAGCTGTCACTAGAACAATTCACTTCTTAAAAATATGTCCTTTCCTCAGCAAAAATGCTATCTCAGGCACTCATTCTCTCTCTCTCTCTCTCTCTCTCTCTCTCTCATATTTCTCCACTTCAATCTGTTATCAATTCATCCACAAGAATCACCACATTTGCTCCCAGACTCCTGAAATCCCTCGAATGGCTACCTAGAAAGTATTGTATTTCTTACAAGATTCTCCTCATCTCCTGTAATTCTCTCTGTTTTTCAGCACCCTCTTACATTTCTGCTCTTATCTCCCGCTACACCCCTTCCTGTCCCCTACGGTCTTCTCAAGCATTCTTCCTGTCCTCTCCCTACACAACTCGAGCCATGTCTCGACTACAAGCTTTCTCACTGGCTGCCCCTCGACTCTGGAATGCCCTCACTGTCACCATTCGCTAATCATCAACACTCATCACTTTCAAGCCTCAAAACCCACCTGCTCGGGGAAGCATTGCAATAGCAATATCCTCCTCTTTTTTTTTTTTCTTTTTCAAACAAATAGTTTTATTATAAGGTAAAATCTTGACAACATTAAAGGCATAGTAATATTTCGTTTTAACTTTATTTTATTTTGTAGGCATTAAAAAAACATGAAGAACGATATAAGTCTTATCTCTGAAACCTTTATGGTTTAAGAGATATTCACAAACAAAGTATCCCTTCCCTGTTCAACCAGATCAGAAGGGAGATGCCCAGGTAGACTGCAGAGAGGGACAATCTTCAATTAAGATAATGGAAAAAGCTGAAAAACTTGTCAAGGGGGGAAGGGCTTTCATTGTTTTCATACAAAGAAAATTGTCCCCTTCTGTTATCTGTCCTGTCATACAACCAGACTCACATTTGAGAAGAGATGGCTTACACTAGGTAAAAGGGACGGGGAGGGGAACTTTGCTTGTGAATATCTCATAAACCATAAAGGTTTGAGAGATAAGACTTATATCATTCTTCATGTTTTTTTAATGCCTACAAAATAAAATAAAGTTAAAACGAAGTATTACTATCCCTTTAAGAATAACAAAGATAATTTTTGGTTTTATACAACTTCTTGAAAATTGTAAAGAAAATAAAGTATTTGAGTGTTCTTATAGAAACATGTCTTTACAGTAAAATATAAAAACTGAAAGAAAGTGTACTATGGGGAATACAATAAGTTAAATGAAGGGTTCAATGGGTGATTATTAAAAAGAAAAAGTCTAACACAAAAAAAGAGAAGATAACTGTTTTAGTTAATTACAGCCTGAGAGATACCTTTTGATCTATTAGCAAAACTACTGTTTAACCAGGGGGACCAGAAATCTTGAAATTTATTGTAGCAGTCATTTTCTATGGAGCTAAGGTACTCATAATAGCAAGTTTGAGCTATTTTATCCAGCACCCTGCTCCAGGAGATTTTCATTTCCCGCCAATGTGCCGCAATAGTCATCCTTGTACTTAGGATTATAAGGGTGAGAAGATTATCCTCCCTCTTTTTAAGGTTGCAAACTCTTTTCCCAAGAAGAGCTTCGCATACATCTAATTGGATATGTTTGTCAAAGATCCTTGAAAGGAGATCAGAGATCCTGATCCATACCAATCCAACCTTCTGGCAATCCCACCAAATGTGCAAAAAAGAGCTACATTCATTGCAACCTCTAAAGCAATCACCAGAAAGGTTGGGAAACATGCAGGACAGTCTAGAAGGCACTAAATAGGTAAGATGGAGCATTCTAAAGGCTTGTTGTCTTAAATTTAAATTAATACAGGTTTTAGGTAGTCTTTTCAAAATCTCCATCCATTCATCGTCTCTCAGCACTTGTCCAACTATCTCCTCCTATCTGTCCATACAGTGCATCTTCAAGTCTCCAGATATTAACATTTTATAAAGTTGAGAAATTGACTTGGAGCCTGGTTGCCAAAATCTTACAAAGTGTTCAAATGGGAGAAGGGGGAGTTTAATATAATCTCCCAAATAATTTGCAATTGCTACCTTCAATTATGAATAAATCCCTGAGAAAACAGCCATTATAAAAAGATTCACATTCAATTATCTCCCTCCTAAAAATCATATCTCTGACTGTATAAATATTTTTGGATAACTCCAGACTCTTAATTTTTTCTAGCTCATCTTTATCCACTTAAAGGGATAGTAATGTTTCATAATAAAAGCAGCTCTAATTAATCATCATAGTATTTGGACTTTGGAGAGTGTTATTTCAATTCTGTCAGAGTTGTAGTTCAAGAGTAATTCAATGACAAAGTATACCCCTCCCGCCCCTTTTACTGATGTAACACTGCTCAGCCAGAGCAGAAGGGTGGTGCCCAGGTAGATTGCAGAGAGGGACAATCTTCAATTAAGATAAGGAAAAAAACCTGAAAAACTTGTCAAGGGGGGCAGGGCTTTCATTGTTCTCAGAGGAAGAAGATTGTCCCCTGCTGTTACCTGTCTGGTCTATAGACTGCATTCCACATCTGAGAAGAGATGGCTTACACTAGGTAAAAGGGGAAAGAGGGGAAATTTTGCTTGTGAATATCTCTCAAACCTTTATCTCGTTCTTCATGTTTTTTAATGCCTATAAAATAAAATAAAGATAAAACAAAGTATTACTATCCCTTTAAATAGGAAATTATTAAGAGCGATTTAGTGGAGCAAACAGCTGACATGGTGGCAGTGTTCCGATAGTGTGAATGTAAGCGTGTGTTTGAGTGTATGAGTATGTATGAGTATGAAAGTTTGAATTAGAGAGCGAGTGTGTGAGTTTGAATGTGTGTAAGTGCGGATGTACGAATGAGTGTGAGGGTAGAGCATGAGTGAGTATGGGAATATGTGAGTTTTGTACTTCTATATATAGATATTAGACTTGTGCGATTCGGTTAGGCTAATTTCAGAATTCGAACAAATAAGGCGTATTCGACATCATTCTGACCTTCCGAAAGCCAAGGTCCACCCAGACAAAAAAATCAGAATCCAAAAAGGACCTAGTCTGAAAATTTGGTGTAAATTTAGGACATTTGGACGACACAGCGCTTTCCCATCTGAAACTATTACAATGTTGCTACATACTGCTAAAAATAGATCTGGTAAAACAGGTGCTTTATAGTTCATACAGAGTGCAGATATTAACCACCCAAAGACACAAGCAATTTTGCCATTTTTGCTACGTGTGTGTGTTAAACCATAATTCTTATCGTTCTCATTTATTGCACAAACACGTATTATATGCCATTTTTTAAAGGGCAGAAAGGGCTTTTAATTTGATGTCTAGGGGTTTATAAAATACCCCTTCCTGTCTCATTAGAGAGTTAATATTATTATTAATGTAGTTTAATTTTTTTTTTACTTTTGTTTAATTTAAATTTTTATTGAATATTTACATTTTTTTAAAATTCGACTGAATAATTTGGACTATTGATTGAATTTTGTCCAAGTCGAACAGGTCCAGTCCGAAATTCGGATCCTCCGAATTTAAAAAAAAAAATTTGTCCGAAATCAAATTTTACCGAAAATTTTTGCACAAGTCTAACAGATAGATTTATTTCCACTTTAAATGTTTATAATACAGAATATAGTTTATAGTATAGGTAGTATAATGTTAGACAAATACCTGGGAAGTTTAATTTATTACATCTAATATTTAATGGGGGGATTTAGAAAATTCTTCTCTTTTTTTCATTTTTATTGGAACTGGGGAATTGGAGTAATATTTTTTTGTTTGTACATTAGGCAGCTTACCTATTTTTCATTAACATTATTAAACCTTATTCTTATTAGACTTGAGTTCTTATTAGTGATCTTTGAAACAGGTCATCCTTGTGTATAAGCTCTGTTAATGTTAGGGGCTTTTGCTTCCAAAGGAATGGAAGGAAAGTTTTATTAAGCCTGAGTAGTTTATTGTCTTGCAGGAAACTAAAATGAGTAGGAGTAATGAAATTAAACTCATGTGCAAGGCATATTGGAGATTCTTTCGGAGTAGCAATTTATCCAAAAATTGTGGAGTGGCCATCCTTATCTAAAATAGTGTCCCATTTATTGAAGCGAAGGTAAGCAAGGATAGTGAGGGGGGCTATATCATTTTAGTAGGCTCAATCTCAGATTATTATTTTACATTAGTCTCAGTTTATGGCCAATAAAGGGGTAAAAATTCCTTTTTTAAAAGTTAAGAGAAGACATTTAATAAGAAGGGATCCCTAATTTTAGGAGGGGGCTTTAACGTATCTCAGAATAATGTCCTGTACAGAACAAACAGGAAAGGTTACAGAGTAGGTCAGGACAAGATGTTTAGTACATTTATGGAAGTGCTTGGTTTGGTAGACCCCTGCTGTTTTTGTACCCTGAGAGGAAAGAATACACCCATTTTTCACCCCAATTTAAATCTTTCCCAGAGGTGTGGTCTGACTACAGATCTGTTACTTTGTGGATTACCCCCTCTTAAATAAAGAAATTAAATCAGAAGTAAGTTCTAGCATCAAGTCATTCTTTTCCACTAATGACAACAGTTCAGTAAATGATAGTGTTCTCTGGCAGTCTCATAAGGCAGTACTGAGAGGTAATCTAATGAGTATCGCTAAAAGAAGGTTTAAAGCCAGATCTGAGCAAATTAAACTTCTTGAAACTAAATTAGCAGAAACAAATCAGAAACAGGCCCTTCTTTCAACCCTTGGGAAAGCAAGACAAATATGCAAATTAAAGGAACAGATTAACATTTTACTGGATAAAGATATAGACCAAGGTTTAGTCTGGCTAAGGCAAAAATGTTATGTCTGAGAAAATAAGCCGCACACCTTTTTAGCCCCACGCTTATCACCTCATAAACAGCTAAGTTATATTAGGAAATAAAACTGTGGTAGAAATGGTTTGAGTTCTAAGGTATCTCACATAGTGGAGTCTTTTTGTGAGTTCTATTCAAACCTCTTTAATGAAAATGGCCATTTTACAATCTTTTTTTACTCTTTTTTTTGTCTGCACTCAATCTCCGTAGCCTTAATGAAGAGGGTAAAACCAAACTTAATAAGCTAATTGAAATTGATGAGATCAAAAGGGCCATTAGTAGCCTAAAGAATAACTCTATCCCAGGCAATATATTTAGCAATATTTATTATAAGTACTTTATAAATGACCTTTTACCCTATATACAGTGTTATCTCTCACATATCCTTGATACTCATTCCTTAGATTCAAACTCATACCTCTCGTTCATTGCGGTTATTGAGAAACCAGGAAGATGCAAAGAGAGTGTTGAAGACTACAGGCCCATTAGCTTGCTGAATTCAGATGTTAAGATTTTATCAAAAATTTTGGCCACTCGTCTCAGTCTTTATTTAACACACCTAGTACATAAAGATCAATCCGGATTCATTCCTGGCAGGCAAACAACTGACAATTTAAAAACAATTTTTGACATAATATCAATATGTAAAAGAACCAATCAGAGAAATGTCTTGTTGTTGGCCTTACATATTAATAAAGCCTTTCAAACCTTGAATTGGACCTATATGACCAGTGTGCTTAACCGCTTCGGTCTGGAGGGTATATTAGCTAATTTCGTAGAGACATCTCACAGCTCATCTAGTGGGATTCTAAGAATAATGGGTTTTGAGAGGCATTAGACAAAGATGCCTGCTTTCCCCCCTAATCTTTGCACTATATATTGAGCCTCTAGCAGAGGCTATTAGAAGATGTGAGGGTGTGGAAAGAGTAGAAACAACTCAGGATAAGATCATTTTATATGCTGACGATTTAGCCCTGTTTATCACTAACCTGATTCCCAGCTTAAGAAGTCTCTGGTCTATTCTTTCTGAGTTTGGTAAGATCTCTGGTCTTATTATTAACAGCAAGAAGTCAGAATATTTGGGATATTGTTTAGACAAGGAGTTGGAAATGGAAATCTTCAGGATGTTGGATCTTAAAAGATCTCCCGAATTCTTGTCGTTTTAGGGAATCAAGGTCTCACAAGACAAAAAGAAGGCTTTTAACCTCAATTATAAAGAATTATTTAAAAATGTTGACTCATTAGTTTCTCTCTGGAAAACCCTTCCACTATCATTGGTTGGCAGAATAAATGCCATTAAGATGGTTATCTAACAAAAAAATATTGTACATTTTTTAGAGTTTTTCCCCTTGAAGTTAAGATTTCAGATTTGATGGGCCTACAAAATAAATTATTTAATTTCATCTGGGCAGGTAAACACCTTCGTATTAAAAGGGAGCTATTATAAAGACCCTGTGATATGGACGGACTGTTAGTCCCAAACGTCTATAAATACTATGTTTCCTGCACCTTAACTCACATTTTACACCTCGGTTCCAGATCTCAAGAAGCATGGACCCTTCCTAAATGGGTTGATCAGGAAAGTTTTTTTTTTTTTTTTTTAGACCCTTTAGACTTTGACAACCACTTATGGGCTAGCAAATCCTTGAGGGGACCCCCAATCAAAACTTGCATAGACAGCACCAGTGTTGTTTTCAAAATTTGGGACAGACTCAAAGGCCCATCTAAACTGGTAGACTTCTGCTCAAAGATGCCTTTCCTTGGCAATATCCTCCTCTTGCACACAGTCACAACCAGCGTCCTTCTGCACTTCTCTCACCACACATTGTACCTGCACTTATAATCCCACTCCTACTGTCTCTGTTTGTCATCATGAATTCTAATTAGATTGTAAGAGTCTTGGGGCAGGGTCCCTTTCCCAGTCTATGATTCCCTTGCTGCACTTTCCCCCACAAATAATGGAATGATCACACTTAAGCTTAATGCTCTTAACCCAGTCCTGTATTTTTGTATTTTATAATTTCAAGTTTTGTTAAGCGCTGTGTACATGTATGGTGCTATATAAATAAAGATACATACATACATTGTTTGGCACAAGCCTTAAGGAAACATAGATTTGTAGGACTTAGACTTGTTTGGCACAAACCATAAGGAAACATTAATTTGTAAGACTTAGGCTTGTTAGAAACAAGCCCCCAAAAGCGATTATTTTTTTGTAGGCCTCTGTTTTTTTGTTTTTTTAAAAGAACAAGCCCTGAGGAAAAAAATGTCCTACTTAGTGCCAGCAGGTCATGTTGTGTTGGCCAGTGGCACTGATGTAACTGCAGAATTTGTGACTACTGTCCTTGCTTCTGCTGCTGCTGAGTTGTTTAAACATCAGGAGGACTAGGCAGCTCAAAGGGAATGGGATCAACAACAGCACTTGCCATGGCTAGCTCCAGTGATGTGCCTGAGGTAGTAGCAGCACCATAACTAGTCCCCACCACTTCAGGTATATGTGGAGAAAAGAAAAAGTTGGCCAATAATGCTTCTTCACCTGCCCCTCCTCCAAAATCATGGTGTTGTCACTAGAATAGACATTTTTCCCTTGAGAGCAGGAACTGTGCCTCTTACATCAGCAACTGCAATCTGCACACTGTGTGTGGTAAATAAAGAAAGGATTGGGAACAATGGGTACATCTTCACTGACATCAAACACAACTCTAACCAAACACCATGACACTTAGGGTCCCCAATGTGAAATCCCCTCACCAGAAACCAAGTACTGTTGCTGTCACTATGCCCCTTATCCACAACCCACTAAGGACACATGACAACTTGCAGACAGCTTAATAGTAATGATTAACCCTCCCTGCACCAGCTTAGCATATTCTGTAGGATGGAATCTCTTCAGATGCCTCTTTTTGTCCTGCTTGCGATTCTCCTCTCCCACACTGCCATGTGTGGTCAGTGAACCCACAGAATGCAATGGGTGGGCAAAAACTGACACATTCTGACATCTACAGAATGGCTATCTCTTGGTGGGGAGGTAATGATGAAATATATAGTTACCCTAGTGCAAGAAGGTGATGGCGAGCCAGGTGTTTCGCTCATCATCAAATATTCAGCCTCTGACTGGGTTTCTCTATTATTCCTCCTCTTTGATCTCCATCTTGCCTCTTGTTGCCTTTGGGGAGAGTTAGGGGGTACAGCAGCGGTGCCCAATTTCCGTAGTGGGTGTTTGGCTTTAACATTTTTCACATAAATGTCATGGTGTATGTGTTTCACATGTGTTATCGGGGATGTTGTGCCAAGGTGTGTTCCCTACTTTCTCCTTTTCACTGACTTGTCTCAAAGTATGCACAGTGCCTTTGTTGATGACTTCACTGTGCCTGTCCCAAGAGAAAAATAGTCCTTCACCCATTACTTCAGGGAG
This sequence comes from Rhinophrynus dorsalis, assembly GCA_037306005.1. NCBI lineage: Eukaryota > Metazoa > Chordata > Amphibia > Anura > Rhinophrynidae > Rhinophrynus > Rhinophrynus dorsalis. The sequence continues at coordinate 399,641,001 of CM074723.1, forward strand.
GAAAGGAAAGATGGAGAAGAAGGCCTCTTTCTTCTTCTCCTCCCCATTCCCCTTCACTGGCTGGGGCAGAGGATGATGTTGCTGCAACTGACTCAGAATCATCACTGCAACTAGACCAGGAGTATTGCTGCTGCTGCTGGCAAGTGGAACCTGTCCTAGTCCTGCATCACTTGTTGACTCCATTCCCACTGTGTCCTCAGTGGTCTGTGACACATTAGCCTGCTCCTCAGCATCCTGCTGACCTCAGCAGCAGCAGGAATTAGAGCAATTGCAAATTCCACAAATTCAGAAGTTCACTGCTGGTGGTAGTGGAGGTGCCCATCCCCATCCCTGTCTCCTAATACTTCTCAGTTTGAGCTAAAAAGGCCATTAATGTCTCTTCCACCCCAGCTTCTCCACCATCATCACCACCACCACTAGTCCTTCCGTGCTGCTGCTGCTCTATTACAGATATCTCACCGGTTGGAGGAGGTAATGAGAAGTGTGACAGAGGGTCCTCTCATTCTGAGGGCAACAAGAATATTTTTATAATTCCAGGTTTTTTTTTTATAAGAAAAGCATTGATTAAAAGATATGTTTTAAGAATCAAAGCATTCATCTTTACAATGATAAATAAATACAAAGTTTAATAATGTTCAGTAGTAACAACCATTTTGTTAGAGTAAAACATTGACAATGCAGCCCTTTTGAGTTTGACATGTCTGATCTATAACCTGATATCAGTTTATGTCCATATATTTGTATATTTTTCCTCTTCTGTCTCTTAAGTTTTGTGAACATACATTCAAGTATTCATAAACAGAGTAAAATGAAAAAAGGAGGATTCAATGGGAAGGGAAAATAACAGAAGTTCTTTGAGAAAATATAAGCAGTAAGAAGTATATTCCAGTTGAAAGAATTCTAACAGAACCATTTTAAATGAAAGATCACTGAGTGTGTGTGCAGTGCATTGAGATCTGATTGAGATAATACAATTGCAAGTTCTGAGCACTGAAAGAAGGCAACAGTGGTTTATGGTTTATAAATTAATTACATTTTTCCTGCAATTTACAGCGTGAGGTGATTAATAGAACAACATAATGTTCATTCATAGATCTATTTTTAACATAGTTTTTGAAATCTCAAACATCTCTTTTTTTAAGTGTGCTGTTAAATAGATATAACCTTGGCACAAATCTTTTATTACAATTTAAAAAGAGTAGACAAAATGGTAAAGTTCATTAAATTAACTTTGCGTAGCTGAAACTTTTAAAGAAGATGAATACAAAAAAATAAAATTCCAATGATTACTTTGAAATAAATATATAAATAAATAAATAAACTTCAATCAAAATAAATAATTCATGTTTGGATGGGCTGAATTCTAGTCTTTTAGAAGGTGCCAACAGATGGTTTACATTTATAGAAAGCACATGCTGACTTCCAAAGAGAAATTAAAATGCATAAAGTATATCATTAGTAGATCCAAAGCACAATTATGTTTATGATATGAATTTCTATTTTCCCAGGTGAATAATTTTCAATAATAATTTTGCTAAGGAAAAGTACAATAAATAGCTTTCTATCCAATATTATAGTAATGCAGTTACCCAGATGAATCAGCATACACTTTGAAAGTATCCAGTTCTGAAACTATTTTCTTAAAACATAGTTTCTCTCTCACAATGTTATTCATTGATTTGACAACTGCAGTTATGCCCCTACTGTGACACTGAACATATTGTGCTGACAATTATAGCATCATTTTTACTTTTAGATTTAAAAGTATAATGTATGCAAAACCAAATCAATAGCCCTTAAGATCAGATCTGTAATGATTTCATATAAAAATGAATGTTCCTTGCTGACAATTGTATTTGAGTATTGGGTTTATAATTATTTATTATGCAACTGATCCACAAATTCACACCATTACAATAAGGGGGATATATGAACCAAGTCCTTCAGCTATTTCCATGCAAGGAGCTAAGGAGGTTCTGCTCTGACTTAACCCATGTACAAAGTTATATACTCATTTAATGTTCCAGGAAATGGGCAAAATGGGAGTGTTTGTGTGTTTTTTTATATGTCAGTCCTGCTCACAGACTTAAAGAGACAGGACAAGAGGAGTTCAAAGGGAATCCACAAAAGCATTATACACCAACCAGTGCTGAGAGAACTAAAACGTTACTTTATCTGAAAACAATAAAATGTAACAGAGGACCTAATCCTCATGGTATAACAAGGAAATGAGAGACAGTCGTCTTAAGCAATTTCGTGAAAGGCAAGTTTCATGTAATCAAAGGCATGAACATTGAAACAAATTGTCAGTTTAAATGGATTAAAACCAATTGGCCAAGACCAATAGCAATGACATAACGTGGATACTGTAGTAAAGGATGGAGCAATATGGGGAGTTAGTGACATTATTAAACAACAGCCAACTTCATCATAATGAACCACAAAAAGAAAAATAGATAGAGCCCTATATTCGGACTAATAGACATAAATATATTCAAAAATAATATACATGTATATATGGATTCCTACCTTGCACTCAATAAAGACCCATCAAGGGCCTTTTCCAAACTGCTGACTAAATTAGTGGAAGAAGGTGTATCTCAGGGTTTAGCCAAAGTGAAGGAGTCTAAATTTCTTTTAGTCCCTAACCCAGTGACCTCCATCTTGCATCACCTCTTTAAATTGCACAAAAATGATACCCCCCCCCCCCCCCGTGGTTAAGCCTATTGTATCTGGCATCTCCTCCCTCAAAGAGAACCTGTCCGAGTTTGTAGATGCCTATGTATTGCGAGCTTTATGATTATGAAGCTACACTAGAGATGCAGGCAATATTCTTTTGTTTATTTATGAATATAAGTTGATAGGTGAATTATTTCCTGTTATCATCTACTGACTATTTGTTGAAACATAATTTCTTCAAATATGATGATGGTGTTTACTTAGACTCATGGGATTTCGATGGGGGCCACATTTGCCCCATTCTTTGCAAATTTGTATATGATACAGAACAAACACACAAAAAAGCGCTCCTATAAATAGTCTCTGTCAAGTCCAATAGCCTGTAAATTACAATAAATAGTTAATAGAAAATAGGTAAAGCAAATATATAGAATGGACCTTCTTGTAGGTAACACCTATCATCTAAACCATATAAGAAAGAGAAAAGAAGATCGAGTGCCAACTATTGTATGTCCAAAAAATATATAAATAATGGTAATAGAAAGTAATCATAAATCAATAATCCCAATAATATATCTCAAATAAATTAAGGTATCAGAGAAGTCTGTATTGGCTTGATAGTGGTTTTGAATCTTTGTATTGCAAGAGTAATGGCCGGCTAACAATGTAGTTCTTACTGCAGAAACATACAGAGAAAAAATTGATTCGAAGAGTAAATCTGTATGCTAGGTGAGTGACATTAACAAGACCCCCATACAGGTTAGACTCACCAGATATATAGCTTGAATATATATGTAAGAAGCCCGGCCTGGCTTGTGCTAGTATCCTTTGGTATGTCAAATGATAATAGTATTAAGTGGGTTCTCACAGTCAGTACAATGGCTCTCCTTAGAATAAAAACACACAAGGCAGCATATCTGAGAGCAAATCTGTATAAGAGGATAATCTTATACAGATTTGCTCTCAGATATGTATAAGATGATAATCTTAGACTAGTCCCCTAGAGGACCAAACTCTCCAGATATATGCAGCGTGTGTGTAATAGAGACCCGGCCCGGTCACAGCCCACATAAAATCGGTAGAGGCAATTGGCATGGAATGATAAATCACTGGATTTTATTAACAATAAATGTCCCTACGCGTTTCATGGCTCTATCGTCCACTTCGTCAAGAGATTAAAAGTACAACGATAATAACACCATATATATATATATATATATATATATATACACATTTGTAATGGGATAGTCACATGTGTTGTTATTTCGGCTATGGAGGAAGGCGTCCGGTCTACGTGAAGCATAGTGACCTGCATGTGATCACAGAGAACCTTACTCCTCATTCCCAAATGCAACGTAACCAGCTGTTGTCATGGGATCAGATGCTCACTTTCACAGAACTGTGAGCCCTACATTAAAACAATCACATATCTCAATATATGGAACATGTAACATTAAAATATTACCATTTTATATTTAAAGATTAAAAATTATAAAAGGTTCCTTATCGTAGTACATTTTAAATGCCAAAAAAGCTCCAAAAAATGGTTACTTTATATGTATTTATGGGATATTAACTGTTCTCTTATGTCATGTTACTAACACTAAACATAATAATATGATATTGATACAAGTACATTAAGGTTTAAGTACAGAAGAACTTGAATGGGAAATATACTATATTCCTGACCCTATAGATGACTTTGTTTCCAGAGTTCATTAAAAGATGGATCAATTCCCAATAATTCGACTTCATGAAGAGTCTACATAAGGAATCTTCATAATATATTTAAAGATCGATTAAGGAATCCAATCCTGTAGAAAATTACTAACCTCTATCTCCTCATTGAGTCCATTAGGGGCTAAGGTGTCTAATGTATAAATCCAATAGGCCTCCCTCTGGCACAACGTGGAGAATCTATTGGATTTTAAGAACGGAATGTGTTCAGTACCAGTTATTTAGAAATTATGAATTCCTCCTTCTTTACAGTTATTAAAATGTTTTGGAATGGTGTGACTTTCTGTTTTTCTACTAATGAGATATCGATGTTCCCTCACACGTTTTCGAAGCATTCCTGTAGTTCAGACAACATACTGAATCTTGTCATCTATAGGGTCAGGAATATAGTATATTTCCCATTCAAGTTCTTCTGTACTTAAACCTCAATGAACTTGTATCAATATCATATTATTATGTTTAGTGTTAGTAACATGAGATAAGAGAATAGTTAATATCCCATAAATACATATAAAGTAACCATTTTTGGAGCCTTTTTGGCATTTAAAATGTACTACGCTAAGGAACCTTTTATAACTTTTAATCTTTAAATATAAAATAGTAATATTTTAATGTTACATGTTCCATATATTGAGATATGTGATTGTTGTAATGTAGGGCTCACAGTTCTGTGAAAGTGAGCTTAATTGGACTGGAAGAAGAGCGTCCGATCCCCATGACAACGGCTGATTACATTGCATTTGGGAAGGAGTGAGTATCCCATTACAAATGTGTATATATATATGTATATGATGTTATTATCGTTGTACTTTTAATCCCCTGACGAAGTGGACGATAGAGCCACAAAACACGTAGGGACATTTATTGTTAATAAAATCCAGTGATTTATCATTCCACGCCGATTGCCTCTACTGATTTTATGTGGGCTGTGACCGGGCCGGGTCTCTATTACACACACACGCTGCATATATCTGGTGAGATTGGTCCTTTAGTAGACTAGTCTAAGATTATCCTCTTATACAGATTTGCTCTCAGATATGCTGCCTTGTGTGTTTTTATTCTAAGGAAGATCCATTGTACCGACTGTGAGAACCCACTTAATACTATTATCATTTGACATACAGAAGAATACTAGCACAAGCTGGGCCGGGTTTCCTACATATATATTCAAGCTATATATCTGGTGAGTCTAACCTGTATGGGGGTCTTGTTAATGTCACTCACTTAGCATACAGATTTACTCTAGAATCTGTATGTTTCTGCAGTAAGAACTACATTGGAAGACGGCCATTACTCTTGCAATACAAAGATTCAAAACCACTATCAAGCCAATACAGACTTTTCTGATACCTCAATTTATTTGAGATATATAATTGGGAATATTGATTTATGATTACTTGCTATTACCATTATTTATATATTTTTTGTACATACAATAACTGGCGCTCGATCTTCTTTTCTCTTTCAAATTTGTATATGAGATTGTTTGAGGAGTCCCTTGTTGTCAACATATAAGGCTGTATAAGAGATACATTGACAACTTTCTTTTTATATTGACAGGTTCTAAGACACAATTTGAACTATTTGCTCAATATATGAATTTGAATGACCTCAATTTGATATTTACCTCTGAATTTCAGGATTAGAACATCATCTTTTTGAACCTTGTTTTAAGCCTCTCAACTGATAAGATTGCAACATTGGTATATAGAAAAGAGTGTGCTGGAAATTCCCTGGACATGTAATTAGAGGAATTCCTATGGGTCAGTTCCTGCATATTCGCAGGAACTGCTCAACTGTTATTGTGTTCTATAAACAATCAGACATATTAATGGAATGCTTCTTGGCACAGGGTTACTCAATGGGTATTGTACAACAAACCTTTCAAAGAGGCAGAGAGGAAAACTCTGTTGGTCAAAAGACGAGTAATATGTCTGGTTATAAACCTGATTTATGTATTGTCATTGATTTTAGAGTATATTTTAATTAGATTGAGAATATAGTGACAAAATATTTCCCCATCCTTCTGGGGATACACGTTTGAGAACAATCGTACGGCCAGGTTGTAGGTTTATTGCTAGAAAATCAATTACTTTGGGTACCAAATTATAACCTAATCTGTTTCATAGCACCCCAAGGAGGATGCCCACTTGGTTGAGTACTATCACAGTCTGTCTGCCACATTGACGTGAGCCTGTGCTTCCTTCCCTGGTGATTTGTCAGGCGGCATGGTGGCGGCTACTGCCGCTTAATCAGCATGGACAGGCACTGGCCTGGACGCCTGTTTATGGGCCTATGTTACTTTCCCTAATTGGGTTCCACCTCCTTCTGCTCCTTTATATACATTCCTATGCCTGGGAGCCATTGCCCTTACATGGTGTTTCTGAAAGCTTCTGCTTGCTCCGTTGTGATCCGTGCCTGTCTGAGTATTGGCTCCATGTATGACCCGGCTTGTCTGACTACCTGATCAGTGCTGACCTCTGATTCTGTCTGTGTATCCGCTCCGTGTATGACCCCGGCTTGTCTGACTACCCACTGCCATGCTGACCACTGGTTCTGTCTGAGGATTCACTCCGTGTATGACCCCGGCTTGTATCTACCCATATCTGTCTGACCTCTGGGTCTGTCTGTGGGTTCGCTCAGTGTGTCTCTGGTGTGCCACCTTTGGCCTCTGACTCACTTCGTGTAGACCCCAGTCTCCATATTTCTCCATGTAGTCTCCGGTGTGCTTCCTATTGGCTCTGGCCACTGTCTGGCTCCATGTGTCCTCATTGCGCCTATCCTTTAGCTCCAGCCTCTACCTGGTTGTGGGATCCGATGCATCTCCTCCGGCTCTGGTCTCTATCTCTCCATGTAGTCTCCGTTTGTGTAGTCATTGGCTTTGGCTATGACCTGTGCCTGTGTAGTCCCGGTGTGTCTGACCTGTGGCTGTGACTGCCTACTCGCTCCCCATTGCCTCTACCTCCAGACCTAGAGTAATCCTATGCTCTATCTCACTCTGGTGTCTCCTCTATCTCTGTCTGAGGTCCTTCCACAGTACAGTGTGCAGAACAGTGTGCAGCTCCCGGTGGAGCCTGGGGCTAAGCTTGTCTGGATCTGGAATTGTGTGGGTCTTTATTTACCTTGCTACATTCTCAATAAAGGTGATTACATTTTATACTGTGTCTGTCATTATTTGCCTGATTACCGTGACAAGTACAAAGAGTATGTATAGGTGTAAAGGAGATGTATTTACTGTTTATATGCCACGACTGGTTCAGAATTTGAGAGTATGGTGATTAAGAGGAGATATAACATTAAACAATACATTAAAGCGGAACTATCACATCTACAAAACTTGCCCCCAATCAGTATTTCCCATCCAGTTCTTTAGGGAAATGTCTGCTAACAAATGTAAATATATAAGTATTACTCCATAATGAGGGAGCAATTTAGGGAGAGTGCTGCCATGTTGTTCACATGCTCTTAATTGACAGCACTCTGCCTTGACGTTTGTGCCTCCTTTTTGTTTCTCCTTTCTCACAGTGTGAGCTATTTGACAGTGAGCAGAGACAGGAAGAACTAAGAAGCCATGCGGCACCACTTATGCTGCTTAGTCCGAGTTTTGGGCAACAGGAAAAAGTTAATTTCTTGGATAGCATGATATTTAAAAAAAAAAATACTGTGTTTTAGTACATAGCAACAGAGGATTCCACACACATTAACATTAGTTGGTATGAAAGTTCCCCTTTAACTATCGCAAATGTATGTGGTTTACCTTATTATGTGTACAGAATGTGGTATCCAGTACATGAGTAGGAGTACCTGGGCTTTGAAGTAGAGGATACATGAACATGTTTTGTACATTGGTAATAAGGATGACAGCAAACCAGCAGCTAGACATTTCTTCACCAGTAATGGTTGTGATTTAAATGCATTTTTCTTTCCAGGGCATAGAGAGAGTGGCTTTACCTGAAAGAGGAGAAGACTTTAAGATAAGTGTGAAGTCAAGTGGAACTTTTATTTAGACTTTTGTTCCCCCAAAGGAATTAACTCAGAACATGATATTTCTTTTTTTATACATAAACAATGAAGTGAGGGGATTGGTTATATCTCATATGTAGAGTTACTCACAACTTTTTATATACTTTTTTTCTTCATTTTCATTTAGATTTTTGGTTCATGTATGATGTATGAAGTAAGTGCAACAATGCGATGCATGCTTGACTTGTGCCAGTCATTTAGGAATAGACCGGCAGGGAACAAGCCTTGCTTTTTTCCATTTTGTTGATTAGTCATTTAGCATCTCCAGTTGCCTTGAATTGCTAATCATTCTGTATATTGCATAGAAGAGTCACTCTCTGGATTTGCTTAAGACATTATGAGTCATAGTCTTGGTCAGTTGGTTTTAAAATATTTGATTGTTTGTTTCAGTTTCATGCTTATGATTAAATGAAACTTGCCTTTCATGAAACACATAAGGTGGCTGTATCTCGTTTCCTTGCTATACCATGTGGATTATGTCCTTGTTACATTTTAATGTTTTCAAATAAAGTAACAATTTAATTCTTTCAACATCTAATGGTATCTAATGTTTAGGTGGATTCTGTTTTGAGCACCTCTTATCCTGTGTCTTCAAGTCTGCCTAAATATTTGTGATTGTGTCATGTGTGTCAGGTGATTGATGGAGGTTGCTCCAGATCCACTATGCCCATAGTGACCTGACTTCCATATTGATTGCTTTTATTGTCATGCTGTATCTGTATGTTTGGAGTTATTGCATAGCAACCATATTATTTTGTTATATATTCCTGTTCACAGAGGTATAAGCTATGTATAAAATGGATGCACAGGGGTGACATAAATGAAATGTTTGCCTAGATGTTTTGTGATAGAAAACATTATAAGAGGTATGTGCTAGTGGGAGTAGGAATGTGCAGAAAGCCATATTTACTCCCCATGGGAATTTTCATGTAAAAATGCACAAGGTAAGAAAATGGCAGCAAATTATGGGCAGTGTTCCTGCCCAGTTTCTCATGCTGAGTTTTGAAATTCACTCTGCAGTATCCTAATGCATGACAGCTCATGTCATCATGCATACTGCAGTCATGCTTTCCATGCCTTTGGCAAAAAACATGTAACTAATACCCCACTGTTTTATTTGCAGTAAATCATAGGTTTTTTATTTGTAAAAGTCAAAAAAAGCTATTTTGAGATTGAGTGAAACGTATATTTATATATTTTATACATTTTTAGAAAAGCTTTATTGACAAAAATATAGGAGTACAATAATAGAAGAACTTTGTGAAATATACAAACTGCACAACTGCATTAAAGCATTAAGCCGTGTTTAAGAAACTATCTGGATGACATGGAGAAGTAATAACAGTCTGACAATGTCTCTATAAAGTGAAAGCAGATAATATCTAAGAGTGAGTGAAGATAAGGTAGGAAAGATAGAACATGAGAACAAGAAAGCTGGAGACGGGGTGAAGAGAAAGGAGAATGAGGTGGGGACATGAGGTGGGGAGAAAAAAAAGGGGGTAAGTAGAGAGAAAGAAGAAAAAGTGAAGGAGTATGAAGGAGAGAAAAATAAGGAATAGAGGTGTAAAAGAAGAAGAGGAAGGATGAGCAGACAGGGGAGAGAAGTGCTATTCTGGATGATATCAGATAGGGGGGAACTTGTATATTTTTCTCAGCGTGTACCTTATCCCAGCAGAAGCGACGCTGGGTACATGTAGCCTGAATGACACCCGGCATCATTCAGCATGTCGCCCGAGGCTTCCGGCCTAGTTGCATCCAGTGTTGCAGCTGTTGGTTCGGTCACGGAATGTGACGCATCCCTTCACCGCTGTGTCATGTTTCGGGCGCAAGACTGTGTTATGACGCATTCCTCGGTCTTATGCTTTTGGGTCCTGTAGTCTCCACCCACCTACTTCCTGGCTGCGTATAAAGGGGAACTGGATATTCGTTCAGTTACCCTTATGTTGTTGCTCAGTGCAGTTCTAGTTCCTGTTGTTCCTGTATCCTGTGTATGACCCAGCTTGTCTGACTATCCATTCTGGTGCTGACCTGTGGCTCTGTCTGACCATTCTACCTGTGCTCTTCTTTAGCTATAGGCATCCAATCTGGTGCAGACCTGTGGCTCTGGCTGACTACCCGCTCCGTATATGACCCTGGCTTGTCTGACCATCCAAACTGGTGCTGACCTAGGTCTTTGTCCGACTATCCTCCCAGTGTTGTCTCCTATTATTGGACATCCTATCTGGTGTAGACCTGTGGCTCTGGCTGTTCGCTCTACTGTGTAGCCTGTTTCCTAGAGACATCCATCCTGGTGTGGACCTGGGGCTCTGGGAGACTCTGTCCTTACTGACTGCAGGCATGAGTCAGTGTGTCCATTGTTGCGATCCCTTATTGGAGACGAGCTCTCCCTAACTGACTGCAGGAGTGAGTCAGTAGCCTCCCTTGTTGCTACCTAAGGGGAGATCACGGATCTATTCTGAGTTCTAGCTATTTGCATTACTACCTATTATTCTAATAAAGGTGATTTTAACTATACTGTCTGACTTCTTTTCTTGCTTGAGAACCGTAACAGTACGTAAGGGTCATGACTACTCACGGTGATACTGGTTCACCTTTTCTGAAATTATTGGACAGGATGCAGGTCCAAGATCAACGTATTGATCATTTGTCATTGGCTTTGCAGACCTTGCTTAGCCGTACCGCTCACTTGGATCGTTTGGCCACCCCAACTCCTTCCTTGGCACCGGTAGTCCCCACCGTCTCTGATGCAGGATTGGTCAGAGGGTTGTCTGGATCCGCTCCACTCCCACAATGTTACAGTGGGGAACCTGAGCTTTGCCATGGGTTTTTTAACCAACTGGGCATTTACCTCGAAATGATTCTGTATGCCTTCCCTAGTGAGCGCAGTAGGCTTGGCTTAATGATTTCCCTTCTTTCTGGCAAAGTCTTGGCATGGGCGAATCCTTTATGGGAGATGGACAAACTCATAATATATAACTTTAATGAATTTGTGTCCTCCTTTAAACGTGTCTTTGATGTGACAGGTCACGAGACCTCGGCTTCAAAACATTTAATGACCATCCGCCAGGGAAATGGTACTGTGGCCAAGTACTCTATTGAGTTCCGCACCCTGGCAGCCGAGGTTGGTTGGAACAATGAGGCTCTTGTAGCCACTTTTTCCCAAAGGCTTTGTGACTATGTGAAGGATGAGATTGCTGCCCATGAATTACCTAAGGTTTTGGATGATGTGATATCGTTTATCATCCAGATTGATACTCGGGTCCGGGAGAGACTCTCGTTTAAGAAGCGCCTGCGGAGGCATCCTGCCAGAATGTCCTCTTGTTTAACATGCCCACCCAGTCCTCCCTCACCTCCCATGCCTCTTGGTTCTGAATCTGGGGGTGGTGAACAGATGCAGGATGGGGCCACCCGGCTCTCTGTGGAGGAGAGGGCCTTTCAGAGGAAGGCGAGACTATGTCTCTACTGTGGGAGACCTGGACACTTATTAAAGTCATGTTCGGTATGTCCAGAAAACGCTCTCACCGTAGATCCTATGAAGAAAAAAGAAAAAACAGGAAGGGGCGCCAATAGTGTATTACCCAACAATTAAAATGATAACAATAGAGCATATGTAGAACAACTCACATTTATAAATTGCTGACAACCAGGTATACACCTGTTATCAACTACATGCACATGCAGAGTACTTTACCCGTCTCTGCTTGGGTATCCGTCGACTGGATGTTCTTTCGATCTCTCTGTGGGGGACAGATCTTAAGTGGCATCTGTCAGTCCCCTGAAGCCACACAGGATAAACCCATGCTTGAGGTGGTCCTTAACTGGGTCAATGAGTCTATTGCAGTGCCTGCATTAATAGACTCGGGTGCGGCAGGTTATTTCATAGACTCCACTTTTGCTGGCCAGAATGGTATTCCCTTATTGTCACACGACTCTCCCCTGGCTGTGGAAGACATTGATGGCAGACCTCTGTTGCCTTTCTATATTACCCATGAAACGTCTCCGTTAACCCTGAAAGTATGAGCCCTTCATAAAGAAACCCTGAAGTTTCAGGTTATCTCCTCTCCTCACTATGCCATCGTCCTAGGGTTTCCTTGGTTGCAGGCACATAACCCTACTTGCAAAATACTATCATGGGGTCCAAGTTGTGACGAATCCTGTCTATCGCTCCCTATTAGACTGGCATGTGCTGAGTCTTCTGGCCTACAAGAAGCCTATTCTCAGTTTATGAGGGTCTTTAATAAAGTCCAGGCCAGAGCATTACCTCCTCATAGGCCTTACGATTGTTTGATAGAATTAATGCCTGAGACTACTCTTCCTAGGAGCCGTACCTACCCCTTGTCTATAAAGGAGAACAAGGCAATGGAGGACTATGTTGACGATGCTTTGGAGAGGGGCATCATTCGCAAATCCACATCTCCTGCTGGTGCTGTATTTTTTTTTGTCAAAAAGAAAGATGGAGAGTTATGCCCATGTATTAACTACCGTGGCTTAAACAAATTAATGGTTAAGAATGCTTATACTATACCACTGATTATGGAACTATTTGACTGTCTCAAAGGTTCCAAAATTTTCACTAAACATGACTTAAGGGTGGCCTACAATCTGGTCAGAATAAAGGAGGGGCACAAATGGAAGACATTGTTTAACACCCAGAGTGGGCATTATGAATATCTTGTCATGCCCTTTGGTCTTTGCAATGCTCCTGCCTCCTGTCTTCCAGGAATTTATCAATGATGTGCTGAGAGACTTATTGCAAAGTTGTGTTGTGGTCTATCTGGATGACATCCTCATTCACGCTCCTACACTGGAGACTCATCACTCGAGTGTATCCAAAGTCCTAAGTTTGTTAAAAGAGTACAACTTGTTTTGCAAGTTGGAGAAATGCAAATTGTCCGCTGTGCTACAATGGCCACGTCCTGAGGGACTCAAATCTTTTCAAAGATTCCTGGGCTTCGCTAACAATTACTATTAACTATACTGCTATTTTCATCATCACGTCCAAAAGGGACAATGTTTGGGGAATAGAAATCACTGGTTCAGGGGGATGTTGTGGGCTCCCTTTACCATTAACCCCTTCAGTGCCAGAGGCACTGGAAAGTAGACAACCTGCTGCATCTAATGAGGGGTGATTTTCCTTGTTATCCCAAGCCTGGTGTGCACAAATGCTTCCAGGAGGTGGCGCTAATGAAAAAAAAGGCATTTTCTTACATTTCTGCCCCTTCACATGTACTAAAATGTGTGAAAACCATGGCATTTCCAACTGTATTCATTAGCTAGTGCTCTTAGGAAAAAAATAACACCCCATTGGTATGAGTTCACCTACCTCAGGGGGCGCTACAAGTACAAAACTACACCTATTGTAAACCTCTAATTTTTCTAACATTTTCTCAAACATTACCTGTCTGTACAAAAATGGTTATAACAAATACAGAAGTGAAGAAAGGGTACACAAACCATACCATTTTGAAAAGAAGACACCCTGCCGCATCTAATGATGGGTGACTTGCCTTGTTACCCCAAGCCTGGAGTGCACAAATGTCTCCAGAAGGTGGCGCTAATGAAAAAAAAAGGCATTTTCTTACATTTCTGCCCCTTCAAATGTACTGAAATGTGTGCAAACCATGGTATTTCCAACTGTATTCATTAGCTAGTGCTCTTAGGAGAAAAATGACACCCCATTGGTATGAGTTCACCTACCTCAGGGGGCGCTACAAGAACAAAACTACACCTATTGCAACCTCTAATTTTTCTAACATTTTCTCAAACATTACCTGTCTGTACAAAAATGGTTATAACAAATACAGAAGTGAAGAAAGGGTACACAAACCATACCATTTTGAAAAGAAGATACCCTGCCGCATCTAATGATGGGTGACTTGCCTTGTTACCCCAAGCCTGGAGTGCACAAATGTCTCCAGAAGGTGGCGCTAATGAAAAAAAAAGGCATTTTCTTACATTTCTGCCCCTTCAAATGTACTGAAATTGTGCAAACCATGGTATTTCCAACTGTATTCATTAGCTAGTGCTCTTAGGAGAAAAATGACACCCCATTGGTATGAGTTCACCTACCTCAGGGGGCGCTACAAGTACAAAACTACACCTATTGCAACCTCTAATTTTTCTAACATTTTCTCAAACATTACCTGTCTGTACAAAAATGGTTATAACAAATACAGAAGTGAAGAAAGGGTACACAAACCATACCATTTTGAAAAGAAGACACCCTGCCGCATCTAATGATGGGTGACTTGCCTTGTTACCCCAAGCCTGGAGTGCACAAATGTCTCCAGAAGGTGGCGCTAATGAAAAAAAAGGCATTTTCTTACATTTCTGCCCCTTCAAATGTACTGAAATATGTGCAAACCATGGTATTTCCAACTGTATTCATTAGCTAGTGCTCTTAGGAGAAAAATGACACCCCATTGGTATGAGTTTATCTACCTCAGGGGGCGCTAGAAGTGCAAAACGACACCTACTACAACTTCAAATTTTTCTAACATTTTCTCAAACATTACTTGTCTGTACACAAATGGTTATAACAACTACAGAAGTGAAGAAAGGGTACACAAACCATACCATTTTGAAAAGAAGACACCCTGCCGCATCTAATGATGGGTGACTTGCCTTGTTACCCTAAGCCTGGAGTGCACAAATGCCTCCAGAAGGTGACGCTAATGAAAAAAAAAGGCATTTTCTTACATTTCTGCCCCTTCAAATGTACTGAAATGTGTGCAAACCATGGTATTTCCAACTGTATTCATTAGCTAGTGCTCTTAGGAGAAAAATGACACCCCACTGGAATGAGTCGACCTACCTTAGGGGTGCCAGAAGCACATAACTACACCTACCTGTTTGCTTCTTCGAAAATGGCTGCTTGTACTAAAATGTCCATAACTGTTAGAGACATGAAGGAAAGGTATAAAAGGTATACCATTTTGGAAAGTAGACATTCTCCCGCATCAAATGAGGGGTCACTTGCCTTTCTACCCCCTGGGCTGAAGTGCACAAATATTTCCAAAAGGTGGCGCTATGGGAATAAATACATGTTTTTTTACATTTCCACCACTTCAAAGATATTAAAATCTTTGAAAACCATAACATTTCCTTCTGTATTCAGTACTTGCTACCATCATGAGAAAAATGGTAGCCCATTTGTGTGGGTTAACATACAATATGTGGGTGCTAGGAACACGTACGTAAACCTGACACGTTTGTTTTTTAAATTATCTGCTTGCACTAAAATGGTTATAACCATAATAGATATGCAGGAAAGGTAGAGAAACAATGCCATTTTGAAAAGAAAACAACCTGCCGCATCTATTGAGGGGTCACTTGCCTTCTTACCCAAAGGCTGGTATGCACAAATGCTTCCAGGAGGTGGCGCTAATGAAAAAAAAGGCATTTGCTTACATTTCTGCCCCTTCAAATGTATGGAGCTCTGTAAAAACCATGGAATTTTCAACTGCATTCATTAGCTAGTGCTCTTAGGAGTCAAACGACACCCCATTGGTATGAGTTGACCTACCTTAGGGGGTGCTAGAAGTAGAAAACTACACCTACTACAAACTCTGATGTTTCTAACATTTTCTCAAATGTGACTTGCCTGTACAAAAATGGCTGTAACACCTTCAGAATTGAAGAAAAGGTAGATAAACCATACCATTTTGGAAAGAAGACAACCTGCCGCATCTAATGAGGGGTCACTTGCCTTTGTACCCCTAAGTTAGTTGGAACAACTATTTCCAGAATGTGGTGTTACAGGAAAGAAAAACAAACATTTGTTTTACACATCAGTCACTTCAAAGATACTAAAATGGTTCAATGGCGTGGGATTTCCTAGGAGGACTTCTTGCCAGCCAAAAAAAATGGTACCCCACTTCTCTGGGTTGACATACCAATTTATGCTACAAGAGTGTAGCTACCAGTGAAACAGACATGGGAAAGCAAACAGTGTATGTGTGATTTTATGGCTAACAGATGAAAGAAGCTAGGACGTTAGCCGGTGTACGTGCGGACCTGTGACTACAAGTCTAACAAAATGTGTGAGAGGGTGAGGGATTAGGCAGTGTGTGTGGGTATGAGCAGAGGAGCAAGGATGGTGGTGATGGTGGGGCAGTGTCTGATAGTGTGTATGGGAGATCTCTGACTACCATTGTGCACTGTATATCCCCTCATACAAAGCACTGCGTTGAACCCCCTTCCTGTTGCACGTGCATTTTTTTGGGCTTTTTCCCCCAATATTTTTGTGTAGACCTCGTTGGGGGCATCAGAACCCATACAATGAGGTCTAAATAAAAAATAAAGGGGGAAAAAATCCTTTATGTGCCACAGGGGTGTCCAGCACACAAAGGGTTAATTTTTTTTTATCGTTACTTTGTATTCAGATGGCCACCAAACAAGCTCTGATCACAAAGTAATGATAAAAAGTCCTGTGTGTACCACAGGAAGGGGGTCTGCATTGAACCCCCCTCCCAGTGGCACACACATGGTTAATTTTTGATTTAATTTTTTTTTTATTATATACCTCATTGAGGGGCATCAGGACCCCCTGATCCCTCCCCAATGAGGTCTTAGTAAAAAAAATATATATGTCCACAAACAGAGTGACCCTGTGAGTGCCACAGGGGTCTGCAGCGCATTGCAAAGCAATGCACTGGATCCTTGTGGCACTCAGAGGGTTATTTTTTTTTTTATCATTACTTGGTAATCAGAGCTTGTTGGGGGGCCATCAGGACCAATCATGATGGCCCCCCAACAATCTCTGATAACGAAGTAATGATAAATGCCCTGTGTGTGCCGCAGAAGGGGGGCTGCATTGGCCCCCCTTGTGGCACACACAGTGTTAATTTTTTTTTCTTTACATTTTTTTTTATTATGGACCTCATTGGTGAGTATCAGGACCCCTCTGATTCCCCCCAATGAGGTCTTAAAAAAAAAAAATAAAAGGAATCAAAATAAATGTCCCTGTGAGTGCCACATGGGTCTCCAGAGCATTGCAAAGCAATGCATTGGACCCTTCTGGCACTCAGAGGGTTAATTTTTTTTATTATTACTTTGTAATCAGAACTTGTTGGGGGGCCATCAGGACCAATCCTGATGGCCCCCCAACAATCTCTAGTAACAAAGTAATGATAAAAGCCCTGTGTGTGCCACAGGAGGGGGGGGGTGCATTGGACCCCCCCCCCCCCGTGGCACACACAGGGTTAAACATTTTTATTTATTTTTTTTTTAAATAATAGACCTCATTGAGGGGCATCAGGATCCCCCCTGATCCCCCCAATGAGGTCTTTAAAAAAAACAAAAAAAAACAAACAAAGAAATGACCCTGTGAGTGCCACTGGGGTCTCTAGCACATTGCAAAGCAATGTGCTGGGGACCCCTGCAGGCACTCACAGGGTTACTTTGCGTTTTTTTTTTTTTTCATTTTTTTTTTCTTTTTTTTTTTTTATTATTCAGACCTCGTGGGGGACATCAGGACCCCTCCTGGTGTCCCCCCAGTTATTGATCTCCCAGCCATCGGCTGGGAGATCAATAAGGCGACTTGCAGGAGAGCAAAAGCTCTCCTGCCCTTCTCTCCTACCACCGGTAGGAGTGAATGGGACTGGGGAAACTTCCCCAACGTCATCAGTGACCATGTCACTGACCATGTCACTGATGACCATGTCACTGATGACGTTGGGAGGCTTCCCCCGGTCCCGCCCACTCCTACCCGGAAGTTCGGGTAGGAGAGACGGAAGAGGAGAAGCTGCGCTTCTGCTGCGCTTCTCCTCTTCTTTTATTGATCTCCCAGCGCGATCGGCTGGGAGATCAATAACAGGGGGGACATGAGGAGTGATCCTCATGTCCCCCCACGATTGCCCAGCTTTTTTTTTTTTAAATGCGGCCACTGCATGCCGGTTATACCGGCTCATGCAGTGACCGCATTTTAGTGGGTACATTGTACGAGCTTGGCACAGCGGGTACAGCTGTCCAAACTCGTACAATGTACCCACTTGGCACTCAAAGGGTTAATCTCACTGCTCATCACTTCCCTTTCTACCTCAGCATTAAGAGGATAAACACTTGAGCTAGTCCCATAGACAATACATAAACTGTTCTACTTTTGGCCACTTCCAATAAATTTTCAGCAATACCTTTGACATATTTCCCCTATGTTTTCCATGACTGCAAGATCCCTCTCCTCAATATTACTTCTTCTAAGGGCCGAAGTGGAGAAATAAATAGTTGAAAGTAAAAGTTGTGAGTCTTACAGTAACATATGTATTGAAATGTTAACAGACTAAGTGCAGGTGTGTGGGGTGTATGTAAAGCAAGTCTATAAACCTAGTATAATTGATTATATTAATGAAAATGTACAGGCCATGTGGGTTGGCATACACTCTAGGGGAATACACAACACAAAGATGTTTGCTACAAGCCATCTAATACTGGGAAAATTGAAGAAGCCCAAATCTTACTGCTAAAGGAAAAAGATTTCTAATTTAGGAAATTACATCTATAACAGAGACTTTAACTATCCTCAAACTGAATGGAGAAATGTCATCTCCAGCACAATGGGAAATACCTAAGTATGCTTTATGACAATCTCATCTCACAACTAGTGGTCTCAGACAATGTTGAAATGGAATAAAATATTCAGGTAAGTGAGCATTTGGGCAGCAGTGACTTATTGTATCTTTTGAAATTTACTATGAGAAACCCATAAACAAGCATTTAACTAAAACATTCAACTTGAAAATGGCTACAATTGCAGTGCTAAAAGCAGCATTGGAGGACATTCATTGAGAAGTAATCTTCAAAGATTAAAATGCACAAGAAAGACAGAATTTGTAAGTAATGTTATTGGATAAATATAAGCTTTGATACATAAACATTTGGGGAATGACTACAAGAGGAACAGAAGACCAGTGTGGCTTAACAACAGTGTTTTAAATTAAGTCAGATGGGTCAAATGCATCATTTAAAAATACAGAAAATGCAACAGTATCTGCAAGTAATTCAGCTACTACAAATTGAACATAAAAATATGCTTGCAAAAGATAGCAAGAATAATCTTAAACATTTCAAATATAATTGGAAATCACTCTCAGGGCAGTCATGGTTTTATGAAGAATAGATTGTGTCAAACAAGAGCATTGTTATTGATACAGTGTATTTGGATATTACAAAAGTATTTGAAACAGTGCCACACAACTGGTTACTGCATAAATTAAAATACCATGGTTTGGGAAGTAATACACGTGTATGGATAGAGAACTGGTTAAATGATAGTGGATAGTTGTTATAAAAATAACTTTTTCAGCTTGGTCTAAAATTTATAAAGTAAAGGTGGAGTTGAACAATGTAAAATCCTAGGCTGAATGCATTTAATTTGTTTAATAATTATATTGAATTAGGTATTGAAAGTAGTCTCTCAATATTTGCTGATGCCACTAAACTATGCAAAGGAATTAGATACACAGAAGGATGTATTTTCTCTCTAGAAAGATTGAGTGAGTGGGTCTGAAAAGTATATTTAAGGTGCTGGCAAAGACACTTGCCATCAACTGATAGAATCTATATTTTTCCAGGATATCTTGTTACTGCCTGCATTGTCAACTACTGGTTAATGTATGATACCAACACAGTTTCTATTTTTAAGAAAAATACATTGGTTCAGAAACTCACATACTTAGGATGACGAAATTAGGAACACTCCTATATTTATCTATTATAACCTTCAAAAATATAACTGAACTATGTATTGCTAATTCTCACTAACACATATCATATAATTTTTATGCACTAGGAAGATACTTTTGAAGATCGTAATTCATGACCCTGAATAAGAATAATTGTGCAAAACAGCTATTAGAAACATAGAATCTGACGGCAGTTAAGAACCATTCAGCCCATCTAGTCTGCCCATTTTTCTACTGTAAAAACCTCAAACCTTTTTTGGTCCTTGGTCTTTTCTTATGTTAAAGGGATTGTGATACTTCATTTTATCTTTATTTTATTTTGTAGGCATTAAAAAAACATGAAGAACGATATAAGTCTTATCTCTCAAACCTTGATGGTTTAAGAGATATTCACAAGCAAAGTTTCCCCCTCCCACCCCTTTTTCCTAGTGTAAGCCATCTCTTCTCAGATATGAATCTGGTTGTAAGACCAGACAGATAACAGCAGGGGACAATCTTCTTTGCATGAAAACAATGAAAGCCCTTCCCCCCTTGACAAGTTTTTTAGCTTTTTCCCTTATCTTAATTGAAGATTGCAGAGAGGGACAGTCTACCTGGGCACCTCCCTTCTGATCTGGCTGAACAGGGGGGGATACTTTGGGGGGGAGTCTATGGCCTCTCGTCCTAACATTTTTACTCCTTTGAAATGTACTTCTCTCCTTAAAAGGAAATCACTCTTACATGACCAGTGAAAGATTATTGTTTTGATTTCAAGATTCCATATTAGGTTTCCCAAAAAACAATGGAAACTATGACAACTATCACATTGATGCACATGGAGAAACGTTTTATGCTATGAAACTATTATGTGTGGGATCACCAAATGGCCCTGACCTAGCAATTATAAGTTAAAGACATTAATATTCTGTGTCCAATTTGACTCATTTGAATGTCCACTGTATCATGTTAGTCATTATATATTCTGATTTATAAATATATGAGGCCAATGAATTTTACATACAGTCTTAAATGTAATATGGCAGTTTTAAGTTTTTTTATGCTAGTATGTTTTTGCATTTAATTTTGAGGAGAATGTTAATATTCCCTCGTACCTCTAAATAGGAAGAAAATTGTTGGAGCAGCATAAGATGAGAATCCAACCTCCCAGGATAAGAAGCTGAGATATCTTTCTTGCCTTAAAATATCATAGAAACAGCTCCATCACTTTGTGAGAGTTTCAAAATGTTTACAGCTTTTGAATAAATATAGTAGTCTTGAAAGAGACCAGAATTTAAATTCCCACTTGTAGAAACCCTCTGAAAATCCTCCTTTTTGTTAACTCCATTAAATTTCCACAAAATCTTTGGGTGTTTTGACTCAGTATGTGTGGTTCTCACTACACCAGTGCAGCGGGACAAGGCTAGATGTCGGTATGTGTGGTTCTATGGATTACAATGCATTGGGTCAAGGCTATGAGTCAGCATGTTTGATTCTATGCTTACTGTGGATCAGGACTAGTGAAGTTAGTATTAATGGTTTTATGGCTACAGTGGGACATAACTCTGACTCACAGCAATGGTGGGCATTGTGAGGAGCTCCAGCTGTTGCCAGTTGATCATTCATACTGATGGTAGTTGTAGTCTGGAAGCAGCTGGAAGGCCTCACATTGCCCATCTCAGCTACCAGACAGCAGGACTAGGCTGTGTGTGATTCCATTGCTACCAAGGGAAAAGTCTGGGAGGTTAGTATGTGTGGTCCTATGGCTATCAGTGCAGTGGGACAGAGATGGAGGTATTTATGTATAGATTTCACCCATCCCTACTAAAATTCTAACTCTAAAACCTTAAATTGTACCTGTGTCCCAAATCCCTATAGACTGTATGCTTCCCTTCCTCAAATTTTTTGTCAATTTTCTTCTTACTCTAATGTGCAGTTCTAGGAAACCTGTTAATACTTTATAAACATACTATAATATTAACAAAAAGGGTATATTTTTTAATTACTCTTGAGTTTTATCTGTAATTAGACCTGAAGAATCTAGCAATAAGTATTTTTATTTCAATCAATATCTTGTAAAATGTACTGATCTCCCACTAAACTGAATTAAAACCTAATATAACCCCTACACCATAAATTATTTATATGCTCCAGCAAGGTAAGGAAGAGTTTAGACTCTTTTCCAAAACTGACTTTCTTAACTGAGAAAAGATCAAAGACAAGACTTTTAACCTGTCATAAAGCCAAGAGTATTTTTATCATTAGGTCTTTGTTTTTTATTGCTTTCCTGAAAAGATATAAAAGCTTTGTGGTGTGGCCAGTCATCACCTCATCAAAATGATTCAAGATAGCTATTCAATGACATTGTAATGCCCTTCACCTGAGTTAAACCAACTATCATCTTATTGTTCTGATCATGAATAGGCATTCAGTTTTAATTTGATACTTTTTCTATTACTGATGTGCTAATCCATTTACAACTCATCAAAATAGATTCTTTAAAATATATTATTTGAATGAGTTTAGCACTTCCTTGTTTAAATCTTTTTTTTTTTTAAGTGGTTAAGGTACATTATGTGCCAACAACAGGGTCACTGAGTGATAAATATGTGATGAAGAGGAGATAATACCTTCACTGTTATAAGCTGTCCAATTTTTGCCTTATTCTAATCAGCTTATTCACTAAGATCATTTAAGTTGGAGAGATCTTAATGTATAGGCTTGCATTATCCCTCCCTAGTACATTCAGATGTAAATCAGGTTATTGTAATCAGGTTATTGTTCCTTTTGTCATTCTTTCATAAAAAGAAAGTGGTGCGATATTGTAAGAGATCTCTACACTAGTTACTTGTCAGCTTTGATGTAATGCGACTCTCACTGAACTCCAGTAGGAGAAATGCACAGATATGGATAGTATGCAGGCATATTGCTAGTACGGATGCACAAAACAACTCTGAAATCTGAATTTGAGGTATTTTGTTTGCTGTTTTAACCAGATTACATGAAAAGCAATCATGTGATGGCCAGAAAAAATGAAATAGGTTACCTTACGTTGAGATGCAGGAGACTACTAGAGTAAAAATTATACATGTATTGGCTAATAAAGTCTTGGTCTGACCCCTAACCATAGTCTCTCATATTTAAACACATCCTCTTTTCTACTCACACCTATTTTTAGATCTACTTTTCAGAACAGGTATTTTGCTTGCTGTTTTAACCAGATTACATGAAAAGCAATCATGTGATGGCCAGATTACCTTACATTGAGATGCAGGAGAGTAGCAGAGTAAAAGTTATACCTTTATTGGCATTTCTATGGCTAACGCTGTACCACGTTTTACCCATATTATATTATATTATTGCTCATATATAGCCCTGGTAAGGCCTCTGTGTTTCCAGTACAGGCGACTAGTTTACTCCATCAATAGTCTAGTTGCTGAGGTCATCTCCGCTTATGCACCAGTACTTGCAGTTCTCTGGGCCTAGCTAGGCTGCCTTGCCCGGTATATTGGCAAGGCCGGTAGAGCCTTCTCTCTCGTTGTGCCAGTTTCAAGGCTGCTTTGCCCGGTATATTGGCAGGGCCGGTAGAGCCTCCTCTTTCACTATGAAAGCCTCCAGGCTGCCTTGCCCGGTATATTGGTAAGGCCGGTAGAATCTATTTCCTTATTGTGCCTGTCTTAAGGTTGCCTTACCCGGTATTGGCA
The DNA here is from genome assembly GCA_037306005.1 of Rhinophrynus dorsalis. Taxonomy (NCBI): domain Eukaryota; kingdom Metazoa; phylum Chordata; class Amphibia; order Anura; family Rhinophrynidae; genus Rhinophrynus; species Rhinophrynus dorsalis. Next base: position 399,664,801 of record CM074723.1, read on the forward strand.
AGGCCGGTAGAGCCTTACTATTATTCACTGTACCGCTATTCTACATTGCATTGTACAAATCACGTGTTGTTATATGTGTATGCCAAACCCGCGAGGGTTCTCTTTAAACGTTCAATAAAGTTTTGTTTTTATCTTAACTCTGTGTCTGAGAGTTAAAACAAACCGTGACACCCCCCAATAGCAGTCAAGAGACCCCCCAAAAGAAATTCCCTGTTCAAATGATTCATTCATTCACCAACACAGGCACTCTCCTCAGACCTCTTTTATACCATGTCTTATGGTTTTTATTTAATTTATTTAGGATTTATTTTTTATTAACTGCCCCCCAATCCCAGTAGACAACCCCCCAAAAAAAATCATCCCCTGTTAAAATTATTATTTCCCCACACCCCACCAACATAGGCACCTTCATGCCCCTTTTATACTGTGCCTTTGGGAAGTTAAATAATAATATGTATTTTATGTTGTGTGTAACTTCAATGTTCCCATTGATTTCAATAGAATGAGCTAGGTGGAAAAAGCAGGAAAAAAACTGAAAATCGGCACTTTTCGTTGGAAATTTTTCGCCAAGCAGAAAGTGCCATTTTTCGCCAATTTTAGTATGAGGTAATGGCATGTGTGGGCAGTCTTCTGACTAATCATATCGTACAACAAACTCAGAGTCATATTACTCTGCAGCAGGAGCCATAGGTGTAATTTCCAATGAACAAAACCTGACACATCATCATTTTATTTATGTGTCTCAGAGCCCTGGGGCTAGTTGTGACACCTGAGACATGTTGTTGGTGTGTTTACAAATTATACCTGAGGCTGTGCTTGCGGTTGGATCTCAGTTAAGAGGTGTCTGTGTATAAGTCTGTTTTTCTCCTACTCATATGCTTGTTACACAAACAACAGATAGAGTCATGTTTAGCTTTTAGAACATGAGTAAAGTATCTCCATACTATGGACTGAGGGGTTTTGATGAACTATTACTACTACTGGGACTAGGTGTTGCTGCAATTGTAAAACTACTACTAGGTGTCAAAGGTACTGCACTTTCAACAGCAGCAGAGGCACTCATTATAGCTAAAGTTATGGGTGTTGATAACGTGTTGCTGTTGGTTACTTAACACTATTGTGTATGGCTGGGTGGTGGCTGATCTTGGAAGTGATGACAATGCTGGAGATGACTGACAAGATTGTTGCACATTATTGGCATGTTTACTTGTCCAGCGTCAAACTTTCCAGTTGTTTTCTCAAACAGTTTGTAAACAGCCACAGTGCTCCTTTTAATTGGTAGAAGATTGAGCCATATCCTCTCTATCAATAGAACGCTAGAGGGATGTATTCTAGATCCACATCATCCTATATAATAATTCACTAAGGATGCTTGTCAGAAGCCATCAAAGATGACTGCTTGCTCTGCAGTCATGTGCAGTATCGACTGCCCGTGCCATGGCTGATACGGAGTGGGGCACTCCGAATTCATACAGGAGTCCTCTCTGCACACCTTCCTAGGACCGCTTGGTCCCAGGAAGGTGCATAAAGAGGGCTACAGTCTGAACTCGGAGCCCTCGCCTTGCTCCATATCAGCCGCAGAGCAAGTAGTCAGTACTGCGCATGACTGCAGTGCCGCCAGCGTTGGCCTGTGTACATGGCCTTTAAAACTAGTCATCAGTAATTAGGCAATCCTCAGATTCATCCTCCTCTTGTTATCCACTACTTTTATATTCCTCCGGGCTTTTAGAAGTCTCTGCCAATTTATTTTTACTTTTCCCCTTACAGAGATTTTTCACAATGTTCACTACTACTATCAGGTCAGCTACTGTACTTGATTGTCATACTGTCAGATGCAGCAGTTGTTTGAACTGCTACACCTTCTTCTATCATGTCATCAATACTAGAATGTGACTCATTATCATCTTCAGTGTTCTTAGATGATTTGTTAATATTGCTGGTTGTGGTGGTAGTGGAACCTTTTATGGGACTTTGCCAAACAGTCTTCTCAGAACGATAAGGATCACCCTCCAATTTTCCCCAGTATATTTGCTTGATATTATTAAATTAATGTGTTTTTATAATAAAGTACACAATAAAACTGATTGTATATGATGTCATGCCATTTACAAAATACTCTACATCGTCTTGTTTGTGTGCTTAAGTAACAGCTTGCATCAGGGTCCCTTTCAACTGTCATCTATCAGTCAAACTATATTTACCTTTTACTTTTTTAATAAATGTCACTGGCAAAAAACAAAAATGCATACTTCCTGTACAATTACTTCTGTCCACAGACTACCCTAACAAAGAGACAACAGCCAGATCAAGAAGGAGTTTGGATCAAAGGTTTCCTGTGTCTTACCAGACACACAACATTTTGGGGTATTTGCTCCTTTGCTCTCTTCACACTCCCCCAGACTCCCCTGACACAGAGAAATCTGCCAAATCAGGGAGGAACTTGAATAACAGTACTTCCCAGTCAGTAACACAAAATATTGGGGTAAATCTTTGCTCCCTTCACACCCCCAGACTCCCCAACACAGAAATCGCAGTGAAATCTGGAAGGAACATGGCTCACAGCTGCCTATCTTAGGTAATCATTATTTGGGGTATCTTTGGTCAAACTCCTTTTCTTTTCGCAGTCCTCCAGAGTCTAATATACTCTCCTAATACAGAGAACACAATTCCTGTCTACAAGATAAAATACACTTCAACTTTTCTTTATCTGCCTATCCAAACTAACTAAAAAATGTTGCTGTTTTCTCTCTTGCTAACAAACACAGAATGGCATGCTGTTGGAACCTGGTGCCTTTTTATACTTTATCTGTATGAAAGAAGGGAAACTAGGCATGTGTTGAGTGAAATTCAAAAAGATGAAAATCATCAATTTTCGCAAAAAAATATATTGTTCATCTTGAAGTGCCATTTTTCTCCTGTTTTGCTTTTGAGGAGTAAAGTGTTGTCCATTCCTACTAGTGATGTTTCCTTGTACTTTACTGCATTCTTCCATAGCAACAGACTTAGTAAAATGTGATAGTTGCTCTTTAAGGCTCCAGTCCCAGTGATTAATGTAATACAAATGTTTCAGTATTTTTGAGCATGAAGCTATAAAAAATACTCCAGTACAGTATTTTGATCTGATTAGTCTAAAATTTCCCAGAATGCAAGTGGCTATAAGATTGTATGAACTGTAATTGGGAAATTAAAGATGAGAAATTCTGGAGCAAGCAAACCACATATATGGGACAAAAATGAAAATTACCATTGATTTAATGGGACCTTTAACCCCCTTGAACAAGAGAAGGGGAGAAAGGTCTCCAAGTCAAACTTTTAACATCAAGCAGTTAAAAACACAATTTGAATTAACTTTTGGAATGCATGTCCGCTCTGGTGCAGTTGATTTATCCCTGAATATAGCCCTATGTTCTTTACTAAGGCGACATAGTATATTTAGAGCACATCTTTGGAGTGGTTTTTAGAGTTATATAAAACAGTCAAGGTAGCGAATTTCACTGTTAGAATGCTTATCCGAAGAAGACTTAAGAGTAAGTAAGTAAGAGTAAGTAAAAATGTGTATGTGTTGAGAATAAAACATTAAATAAACTCTAAAAGAAACATTTGGATTAAAATGTTGATGTAAGGATAAGCTTAGAAATTGTGTTCTGGTGATATGTGCTGGTCTATTAGTAAAAGCGCTCCAATTAATGTTCAGAGTACTGAGCTATTTTTAAGCCACCATGCATTCTTTAACAGTCTCTAAAATAATACCTGCACTTAGGCTCACTTCACATCCAGGAAGCCTTTGAACTCTCATATTCTAATACTGGCAAAATAATTTATTTTGGTCTGATGGAATAAAAAGGCCTGCCCACCATATGTCTGGCACTGGATATGAGCAAAGGCAAAATTACACTGACTGTTGCAATGTGTTTGAGGACCCAGCGGAAACAATAGATTGAGAGGTTTATTTAGTGTAGTGTTAGGCAAACACTGACCCATATACATGAGTATTAACAATTATTCTATAATTAAGCTAATTTAATTCACGAATCATCAAACAAGCACAGAACTGGCACATGCAGAGGTATGTTACACACCATATTGCATTTAATGAAGTGATTTGATTGTGACAATTTTCCTGTAGATGTAATGGATATGTGAACTATGTTTCAAAATTAAGAAAGGTGCATTTATCAGTTTGAGAAAGGCAAATTTCCCTAAATTGATGGGACAAAATAAGTAAAGTAAACTAGATCCTTTGGGCTTTGTGGAACCTCAAAAGAAAATGGCAAGAGTGAGGAGGATTCACAGGACAGGGAAAGTCTAGTTTGATAGGTATGATATGAATGATGAGACATCTGTGTGAAGAATACCAAGATAGTGTGTCAAAATCTGTATACAGATACAAGGAGATTAGCAGGGAAATGTGACCTTTAGACTTGGCAAAGAGTATGTCATTAGACACTTGCTCTTGCTTTCTCAATAAATGTGAAGGTCAAAAGCCAGGCTGTGAAGAGTAAAGCAATAATTTGCAAGAGAGTATAGTGCATTGTAAATAGAAGCCTTCACTGGTGTATGTTTACAGCCAAGATTCCAGGTTTCATTCAGCAAATGGAAGCAACTATATATCATATGAGTTACTTCTGCATTACAAAAAAAAATCCAGAAAATGTTAAAAAAAAGGTGAGATGTAACTTCAGAATTTGACTATTGGTTGATATAAACACAAAAGTGACAAATTTAATAGGATTAAACACAGCATGGTTCAAAATTAACTATAAAGTAGAGGAGTGTCCAAAAGATCAGAGATTATACCACAACCAGAGAAAAGTCTTCATAAGAGCCAGTAACCCATGGCTTTTAATTACAAATTTCTAAGTACACAGGAAATTCTTATATACTCTCTTTAGATCTCTCCCAAACTTCCCAGCCAAAGTGTCTGCGTATTGATAAAGTGTACCTAGAAAAATTGATGCTGTTTTGAAGGCAAAGGGTGGTCACACCAAATTTTGATTTTATTTAGATTTTTCTTTTGTTCGCTCACTAGGCATTTTGTTTATTGATAAATATAAACTATTAACATGTCTATTTTTTAAATTGTTCTTACTTTACAGCATTTTTTCTCACCTGTCTAAAACCTTTGCACATAACAGTATGTCTATATTGCTTTGTGACTTGACTTCCCTTTCTTTATTTTTACAATGGTAAAAGCTTTTTTACTTGTCTCTGTTGCTCCCTAATCAAACTGTTCCTTTCTCACCCCTTATAATTTGTCAATGCATGCAACTAACTGAATGTTCTGCCCTTCTTATCAGACCTGTAGCTTTCTTCTCCCAATTGGGTCACAGTTTTTGACTGGAACTTTTGCATCAGTCCCTCACTTTGCATTAAATGTAAGCACTAGTGAACAGGGCCCTCTTATCTTTATGTCAATAAGGTCTTTTAAGTACAGTGCTGCACAATCTGATGGTGCGTATAATAATAATAACATCCTCCCTGGTAGACTGGAATCATCAAGGTGAAGATTCTGATTTTCCTTGCTTTTATGCTTATGTGTTTTTTTTAAAGTGCTTTAAAATGTATCACTTTGCTAGCACCTAATAAAAAAGGCCAAGAAGAGCAGTGGCAAATGTTTGTGTTCTTGTATGTAAAATAGGAGATCTGTATGACTTTCCCTGCTACTACCGTGTTTGTAGGAGCGCTCACATACTGTTAAATGCTGTCTGCCCTCATAACAGCATGCTAATATTGAGAATGATATGCGTGCCCAAGATTGATTCATGTTATCACAATGGGATAGACTGCTTTTGACCTCATGTACACTTATCAGGAGTCAGGGAAGCAAAATTCTCTCCAGTAAGTACAAAGCTACCATGGAACAATGACCCATATTTATAAATGCAAACTGGAGTTATTCTGGAGTAAACCAACTGCACCACAGGTGACACACAAAAAATCCTGTTAAATTAAATTGGGCGTTCAATGTTTTCAACTTATACATATTCATTCTCAGCTGTAGTCTCTAGTAACTTTGTCTCTCCTATTTCTCAATTTGCCTTGCATTCCCTTCATACAATTAACTTTCTCATTCCTCCATCTTGCCTCTTTTTTCTACTGTTTGTTCCTCTCTTCCCTAGTCCTTGGTTATTCTTTTTCTACTTTCCTGTTTCTCTCTTCCCTGATTACATCTTTCTCCTTATGAACTTTGATTCTTTGTTTCTGACCCTTCCACTTTTACCTCTTTTTCTCTTTTTTGGAAGAAACTGAAAATATGCTCGGGGTGCATCAAGAGATAGAGGAAGGTGCCCCAGATCTGAGCTAGCAACATCTGAGAAATATATTAAACAGTGGTTCTCAAACTGTGTTTCATGATACCCTGAGATTCCATTAATAAGTTCAAGAGCATCTTCAAAACAAATGCAAGTAACGGTTGACAATAGAACAAGGTTGAAGTTTCAGACTGTATGGTCTTTATGTATAAAAGCTGAGTAGTATCGTTCTGGGGTAAACCATCTACACTATAGATGATTTAAATGGGGCTTTTTAACATCTTGAATTTCAAAGCAATGCTTTGGAAACCTCTCAGTGTTTTAGAGACCTCTTTAACATTAAGGCAGTTAAAAGCTCCATTAAATCACTTGGAATTTTTGTCTGCATGGTGAAGCTGGTTTTCCCTAGAATTTCACCACTCCACATTTTCATGTAAGACCAAGTATGTTTAATTCTGTATCAATGGACATGTGGAGTAGTGCAGACATTTCACACAATGCAATTCTATACACTATAAGCTAGTTCCTTATACAACAATAGCTAACAGATACGGTCACTTGATATATTTTAGCTTAGTAATTGATTCAAGATACTGGTACCAAAAAACATCCAAATGCATTTAGAACCAAGTTACTTTATTGGAGACCTCGCTAACAGCCATTTGGATTTAATTTGAAATAACAGGATTCTGCCATAAGAAAAACATAAAGAACAATTATGTTAAAATAACACTGCTACCACATGCATAAACCCCCTCACTTCCCACACTACTTACTGAGGAGCAGCTAGACTGCAGGCCTATTAGTGGGTATATGGTGGTGGTGGTGGTGGAGGGACTGGTAAGATTTTATAATGTATTGTTGGTGCCTCCCTAAATTCCCAAACTCTGTGTTGTCCATATGCACAAAAACATTGTCCAGGCCACATTTTCTGTTAGTAATTCTGCATATTTTCCTGTAACAAGATACAGTTAAAAATTGTGAGCAGAGGTTATAAAATACAGGTGCACTTGTTTTTGCTTTTATAGATGCAAGGAAACCGAGTGGTGTCCTGAATTAATAAAGTTCATTGGGTATTGAATTAGAAAATGTTGTCTCTCTGGCCTAAATATTATAGTCTTTATAGGGAATGGGATGCACTTATTTCAATTTCTTACAATTACTAATATATAAAGTATATAGAAAAAGAAAACATTTAAGATTCCATTAAAATATTCCTATAGTGTACGCTGTAAGAGGTTTGGTATACAGCTACGTTATTCCATGATTGTATCTCCTCTTCTGGATTTGACAGCAATTAGTTACATGCATTTATCTTACTCCCCAGAGAAGATGGTAACTAGCCATTATGTGAGCAGTCACTTTGCTTACAACTTAATCTTTTAGTAACATTATGTGATAATATGTTATGTTTTTTTATATTTAAAAAAAATCTGTCAATTGCAGTTTGATGCATTTTGGCTTTGTTGTGGAGACCTAGCATGTGGTAACGGCAATGCATCTTACCTGATGAAGTGATCAATGCTTAGCAAATCAGCAGCAAGTTTATAGAGAGAAATGCCTGAAAAATATTTGTTTTCTAGGATTACTGTTAGGGGTGGGTGAAACTTGTCGCCGTGTTCCTGCGGGAAATTTCACGAAAACCACGTTGTTATCCGCTTTTTAGCGGGAAAATCTGCTTTAAAATGTTTGCATCTTTCGTCCACTGGCCAAAATTTTTCGCCATTTTTTCAATGGCTAGAAAGTTTCCGTCCATTGATTTACGTTGTTTTCGCACTTCCGCTTTAAAAACATGACATTTTCACTGAAGGCAGACACAATAGAAGCAGCTACAGAGTGAGATACACATGCTGTGCTGTTCTCTTGTGATATTTTGCAAAAAGTGAGGCAGGTGAGGCTCATAGTGACTGCTATCACTATGAGCAATGTGAAAAATAATCAGTGGAGGAGCTGGAAGGACCCTTATGTGTCCACTGAGTCTGAGGAGGACAAGGAAGTGACTAGTAGTACTGAACCAATGCTGTCCAGTCCCCCTAAATCACTCCAAGGGATCTTGGGGAATTTAATGGGAAAGGAGGGAAAAGAGGGAATGGGAAGGAAGGGAGAAATGGGAAGGGAGAAAAGGATAATACTAGTGAGAGCAGGACAGGTTAGCTTCCTGTGCCTGCTGCAAGACGTGCTGCCCCTGCTGCCAGTGTCACCATTGATGTACCTGCAGCCACTAGTGTTGTACCTGCTGCCAGATGTGATGCAACTAGTATTAAATCTGCTGCCAGTGCTGAACCTTCTGCCAGTGCTAAACCTGCTGCCAGCGCTGAACCTGCTGCCACCAATACTTTGCCTGCTGCTAGTGTTTCTTGTAGTACTCGGGGGGGGGAGGAGAAAATGATGACAAGTGTGACAGCAGGGGATCCTCTGTCACATTGCTCGTCACTCCTCCAAACATCAGTGAGATGCCTGTAACAGGGCAGCAGCAGGTAGGGACTAGTGGTGGTGGTGTTGTTGGAGAATCTGGGGTGGAAAAGACATTGATGGCCTTTTTATCAGAAAGTGAGATGGAATGGGAGACAGCAATGAGGATGGGCATCACTACCACCACTAGCAGTCAGCTTTTGGAATTTGCAGAAATCGCAACTGCTTTAATTTCGGCTGCTGCTGAGATGCAAGGGAAGCAGGATGCTGAGGAGCAAGGTAGTGTGCTACCGACCACCGTGGACACAGTGGGAATGGGGTCAACAAGTGATGTGGGACTAGGACAGGTTCCACTTGTCAGCACCAGCAATACTCCTGGTCCTAGTTCCAGTACTAAATCTGAGGCAGTAGCAGCAACATTATCCGCTGCCACAAAATGTGAAGGGGAATGTGGAGAAGAAGAAGAATGAGTTCATTCTTCTCCACCTGTTCCATATTCCTCCCCCCAGAAGTCATGTCATAGTCGTGTGGGACTATTATTCTCTTCCGGCAGGCATAGTGCAGTCATCATCAACAACAGTAGTGCAAAATTTGTGACAAGTTAGTGAGAAGGGGTAAGGAGGGAATACACATTGGCACAACCTCCCTGATAACACACATGAAATGCAGACACCATAACATTTATGTTAAACATGTTAAAGCCAAACACCCATTACAGAAATCTTGCACCACTGTTACTGTACCCCATGACTCTCCAGAAAGGTGGAGATCAAAGAGGAGGAAGAATAAAGAAACCCAGAAAGACACTGGAAGTTCCATGATGAGCGAAACAACTAGCTCGCTATCAACTTCACCTTCTTTCTCTAGGGTAACAAGTACATCTCCTGCCAATCCACTTTGTTCATCATTACCTCCCCTGCGAAATGATAGCCACTGTTTTGATGTTAGGATATGACAGCTCTTCTCTACCCATTGTACACTGTGTGGTGCACTGACCACACATACCAGAATGGTGGAGGAGAATCAATATCAGGCCATCAAGCAGCATCTGATTAGATTCCATCCTGCAGAATATGCTAAGATTGAGGCAGGGAGGGTTCATCATTACTATTAAACTGTCAGCAAGTTGTCATGTGTCCTTAGCGGGGTCTGAACAAGGGGTACAGTGACAGCGGAGGTACTTGGTTTCGGGTGTCATGGTGTTTGGATACAGTTGTGCCCCCAGATGTTATTTACCATACACTCAATGTGCACATTGCAGATGCTGATGAGACCTGATGTTTCTTCTCTCAAGAGAAAAATATATTCTAATAACAACACACCCATGATGATTTTGGAGGAGGGGCAGGTAGAGAAGATTTAATGGCCAACTTTTTCTTTACTCCACATATACTGGGGGCTACTTATTCTGCTGCTACTGCCTCAGGCGCATTACTGGAGCCAGTCGTGGCAAGTGGAACCTTAATCATCCATTTTTCATGTTACTGCTATTGTTAATCCCATTCCCTTTCAGCTGCCTAATCATCCTGCTGCTTAAACAACTCAGCAGCAGCAGTACGAACAGCAGTTGCAACTCAGGACTCAGGAGGAAATTTTACAGTGGCCACTGGCCAACATGACCTGTTGGCATTAGGCCAGCAGGGCATTTTTACTTTTTTCTCAGGGCTTGTGTTTAAAAAAATAAATAAATACATAAAAACTAGTCCTACAAAAAAAATAAATAATTTTTGGTGGTTTGTTTCTAACAAGCCTAAGTCCTACAAATCAATGTTTCCTTAGGGCTTGTGCCAAACAAGCTCAAGTCCTACAAATCAATGTTTCTTCAGGGCTTGGGCCTCTAATAAGTCCAACAAAGGCTTCTAAAAACAAAAAAGAAATCATCCTCTACCAAATACTCTATCAAGTCAAGTATTAGTCCAACCCAGTGGACGCTTATGTCACGGGGTTCCTGTCTCTACCACTTTATATGAAAATGTCTTATTTTATTTATTTATTTTTTTATTAACTGTCCTCCCAATAGCAGTCAAGAAACCCCCCAAAACATATTCCCTGTTCAAATGATTCATTCATTCACCAACACAGGCACCCTCCTCAAACCCCTTTATACCATGTCTTATGGTTTTTATTTTATTTTATTTAGGATTTCTTTTTTATTAAGTGCCCCAAAATCCCAGTAAACAACCCCCCAAAAATCATCCCCGTTCAACTGATTCTTTCCCCTCACCCCACCAACACAGGCACCTTCATGCCCCTTTTATAATATGCATCTGGAAAATAAAATAATATTTGCTATGTGTTGTGTGTAACTTCTATGTTCCCATTGATTTCAATGGAATGACCTAGGCGAAAAAAAGTAGAAAATCAGCACTTTTCACAGGAAATTTTTCACCAAGCGGAAAGTGCCATTTTTCACCAATTTCAGTTTGAGGTGGAAATTTTTGCCCATCCCTACTCGTAATATAAAATCAATAATATAAAAACACTCTATAAAAGATATAATACAATGTCTAACAATATAAAATAATATATAGGTAATGAATAGTCCACACACGTTCAAATAGAAAAAATGTGAAGTTTATGGACATAGGCACATAGAAGTAGATCCTACAAAGGCCTCTAACAACAAATCAAACAAATCATCCTCTACAAAATACTCTATCAAGTCAATTATCATTCCACCCCAGTGGCAGCTTGTGTCAGGGGATTCCTGTCTCTGTCACTTTAAATACAAATGTCTTATTTTATTTCTTTGATTTATTTTTTTTATTAACTGTCCTCTCAATAGCAGTCAAGAAACCCCCCAAAACAAATTCCCTGTTCAAATGATTAATTCATTCACCAACACAGACACCCTCCTCAGACCCCTTTTATAACATATCTTATGGTTTTTGTTTTATTTAGGATTTGTTTTTTATTAAGTGCCCCCCAATCCCAGTAAACACCCCCCAAAAAAAATCATCCCCTGTTCAACTGATTCTTTCCCTACACTCCACCAGCACAGGCACCCTCACGCCCCTTTTATAATATGCCTTTGAGAAATAAAATATTATTTGTGATGTGTTGTGTGTAACTTCTATGTTCCCTTTGATTTCAATGGGCGAAAAAAGCAGAAAAAAGTGAAAAATCTGCACTTTTCATGGGAAATTTATCGTCAAGCAGAAAGTGCCATTTTTTGCCGATTTCAGTTTGAGGCAGAAAGTTTCGCCTATCCCTACATTTAAGGAGATAAAGCTCACATTTAAATCAATGGGAATTTGGGAAATGTATATATCATCTGTATAGTACAGTTGGTCTGCCCAATAATCACTGAAATTTTATTTTTCTAATAGGGCCTTTAGTGTACATATATATGCACTCCATTTTTATACTAAAGTAGAGTTTTAACCCTTTGAGTGCCAGACTGGTACAGAACACATTGCAAAGCAATGCGTTCTATACCCCTCTGGCACTCAAAGGGCTAAGGATTCATAGTTGCTCAAAGTTATCTTTTCTTGTTATTAAATTCTCTTTCAGTATGAAAGAAACACTTTGGTTAAATACAAAGGAACAGTTTCATAGTGTTCTTTAACCTCACTGTGTAGAAAAACTTTTAATCACTATTCAAGAACAAGTTTAATTATGCTTAATTTTCCCTTCATTCCCTCCATTTGGTACTATTGTGTCATGCACAACCAGATGAAGAATGATGTTAAATTGCTGTGTCTATGAAATGCTTAGAATTATGTATTTTTATTTTCTGAGCTGTAAGTTAATATATATAATTTTAATTTCTATCAACATCCCATATGTATAAATGTAAATATGTGATAATCCAAGTGTGAAACATGGTGTAAAAGTTACATTTTCATGCTAAAATTGAAATGCATTGCTTTAACCTATTTAAAGTGTAATTCATAGAACTTCCAGATATTATTATTGTGAACAATGATAAAGGATTCTGGGGTGTCTCAACTCATCATTACCTTACTGTGATTATTATTTTTTTATTATTATTTTATTATTCTTGATCCATGATAATGTTTAATTATTTTATAGCAAATTTGACGCCTATAAAAATTTAATTTGTAATCCCCTAGACATAAACCCAGGTCAGTGGCTAATTTAATTCTCACACATGTCCATTTTCTACTCTAGGCCCCCCTCTTACAATAGTGTAAACACTATAGGGAGAACGAAGCTCTATCTGGTGTGAAAACAGGAGCTGCAACTCACTTTTCCTAAGGCTTCTTAATAAATACTGTAATAAAGTCACTGTAATGGCATTTTATTTATATGGACAGATACAGATATATTTCTATACCTATCTGTACTTATACATGAGCATGATGTGCTTCTTGGGGCTTGGTGGCCATTTTCTTCTTGCCCAGTACTGGGCATCACTTTCTGATACAGCAGTTAATGGAGAGTTCTCCCTCTGGTTAGAGTTTAGAACTCTGTGCTCCTTGCATGAAAGTACATTGTAATGATAAATGCATGTATTTTTGTTTTAAACAATCTATTTGCAAATACAGTTTTGATGTTTATTGCACCTACAGATCTTCCCTGCACAGGGAAATTTTCAGCAATGTAAAGAGGACCAATTCTGAAACAAACAGTCCCACTGGAGACAAAAATAAGCATAAACTCCCTTTCACTTAAGTGGGGCTTTTAAACTCTGAAATGCTAGAAAGGCATTCAAGAGGTTTAGAATGCATATACTTTTTCATTTGTGACTTATGATGAAGTTGGTTTGTTTCAAATTTGCATTTCTTTAGCTTTCTGAATATGGCACAGGGTAGTTATGACATTACTTGTGTAAAAGCCAGGGCGGGATTTATAATAAGGCAGAATAGGCATCTGCCTACAGGCGCACCCCACAGAGGGGCACCTTTCATTGGGATCTTTTTTTTTTTTTTTAAGAAGAGACGTGGGTCGCCTCATCACCTGTGCTGCGGACGGATGCACAGTGCACCAAGCTACTGCACGGGGGGCTAATGAACTCCTTGTTCTCTTCTACCTCTCTCCCCTCTCCTGTAGAAGAAGTGGGAGGGTGGAGAGTGCTGTGCCACAGGCAGCGGCCTCCTGAAGTGCCACGGAGGCAAATCATCAATGATGATTCATTATTCTGATGCTACCGGCTGCGCACCACAGCCGGATGTGATCCGGATCATCCTGTGGCGCTGACGCATTACTTCCACCCAACCAACCTCCTCATTTGCTGGAACTGCCTCTCCCACACCCTGTAGTCTGTAGTCGGACGGTCGGTCACAGAGAGAAGCTGCTGCCAACAACACATCATTCAAGCCTCTCCAGGTAGTGGAAGGTGAGGTCAGGTGCTCTGTTGCTGTGTGTGTTGTTGTTGTATTAAGTTGTACCCCAACCATACACCCGTAACCCCATTATATATATAAGAAAACAAAAGGGCAGAAGAGCGCATACTGCTGGTTTGGGTCCTTTTAGAAGAAGCAGCATCCATTTTGCCAAGAGTTTGGGAGGACTGATTGGGGGCAGTCTGAGTCCCCCATCTGTACAACTGATCACTTTTAGTGATTTTTTAAATTGTGAGTACCAGTGGTGCATTGGTGGAGGTCCTGAAATTTGCATACAATATTGCACTAGGAAGCGCTCTTCTTTTTTCTTCTTTTTGCCATTATATATATATATATATATATATATATATATATATATATATATATATACGTGCAGAGAGGGGCAGGATCAGTGGAGGAGAACGGAGAAGGGCACTTTTTTTCGGGTGGGGGTATTTCAGATTTCTGTGCCTACAGGCTCATGAGATTTAAATCCAGCCCTGGTAAAAGCCCATGCACACAGGCCAAGGTCCGGGTGAAAAGCACCCTAAAAGCACAGAATGCTCCCAGCATTCCTACACCTCCCAGCATTCTGTGCATTTGGTCAGTCTCTACTGTGGAAGACGGCTTCTGACAAACATCCTAGTGAATTGTCATATAAGATAACCTTTAGTGATTTGTCTCTGCATATTCTGAATATTACAATGTAACATTCTTTTTCCAGTTTATGTTTGCATGTATGTTTTATTTTTGTAGAGCCTACTGTATGGACTGACTTTGAATAAAAATAATCATAATACATGAAACATTGAAGATGTAAAAATCTAGAAAAAGACCAACCCTGATAAAAGGTTTATGTCCACTAGAGATTACAAAATAATTGGGATTTGTGGAGTGTTACAGATACAATAGTAAAGCACTTTACAATAAACAGTATGTAAGACATTTTTAGGGAAGTACATGATACATTGGACAACACTGGAATTGCAACACCAGAAAGAAGGAGATGCAGAGCTATGCAAATCTCTCAAATCAGTGGCCAGAAATGTGGCAGATGAGGTTTAATATAGCTAAAGGTAAGGTCATAGATTTGGGCTGCATAAACAAACAGTTTGCATATACACTAAATGGGAAAGTACTTGGGGAATACCCATAAAGAAAGTTTTAGAAGTACTAATAGACTTCACAACAGTGTGCAGTGTCACCCAGCTGCTGCAAAAGCCAAGAGGGTACTATCCTGCATAAAAAGAGGTATAGATGCAGTGAATGGAAATATAATTCTAACTTTATATAAACCCTTGGTAAGGCCTCATCTAAAATATGTAGTACAGTATTGGGCACCAGGTCTTAAAAAAAACATTGAACTGGAAAAAGTGCAGAGTCATGCAACAGAATGTATAAAAGGATTTTGAGAATCTGCATTTTAAAGAGAGACTAACCAAAATGGGCTTTTTTACATTCAAGAAGAGACATCTAAGGGGTGATATGATTACTATTTACAAATATATTCAAGATCAATACAAAGAACTCTCCAAGGAACTATTTGCACAAAGAGCTGAGAAAAGAATAAGAGGCCATCCATTAAGGCAAGGGCAAAGGTGATTTTAATTAAAACATAGGCATGGATTTTTTAAATTAAGGGCAGTAAAGTTATGGAATTGCTTACGTTGTAATGCTGTGTTTGCAGGTACTACAACTGCTTTCAAAAAAGTATTGATACATATCTAGCACGGAAGAATTTGAAGAATTATAACAGTTACCTTCAAAGTAAATTGGCTGTTGATCCAGGGAAATATCCAACTGCCATTTTGAGTCAGGAAGGATTTTTTTTTTACTTGGGGATTAATTGAAAATGGCTTTAATAGTTTTTTCTTTTCTTATGTCTTTCTCTGGATTAACAGGGGTTATATGTCATGGGCTGAATTTGATAGACACGTCTTTTTTGAGCATCATTAACTATATTACTATATTCAGCAATGAGCTGACCAATATATGTAAATAATTACCGTTACACTGCTATGGGTCACATGGGTAATGGGCTGCATTGATATACAAGTAGGCTTGATATATAGCCTTTTAGCTATGGAGATATTTAACACTGGGGAGCAAGTACTAACTTATTTTCTGGGATTTCTAATGGATTAGCCAGCAGCTTTGAGCAAAATAAGTACAAAGGCCATCCATCAGAAATCCTCCAGAAATTATGTCTCTTCAGTCACATCAAACCTGTTGGAGTCTGAGGTGGAAAGGTGGGCATGCTAAGGTAAGCTGATATCATTATCATACATTTGCAGTCACACACATTACTGATGGTGCAAAAAAGTACAGAGAAATCAGCCAATCTATATCCCTGTTTCTCTAAACCTAGTTCAGGCAGGAACAAAAGGAAGGGCATGATCCTTTGCATTGCTCTTCCTGAACTCCATATCTCCTAGTGACCCATATCACCCCCACACATACAAACACACTCCTTAACCCCTCATGTGCCAAGCTAGTTCACAATACAATGCATTCAAACTCACTGCCAATTGAGAAGTCAATGTACATTAAAGTAAAAAAAATCACTAATAAATTAGCCCCCTGCCACCCCTCTCTAACCTACTCAAACCTCAGCTTAACCCTTTGAGTGCCAGAGGGGTACGCAATACATTGCAAAGCAACAAGTTGCTTACCCCTCTGGCACCGAAAGGGTTAATGCCTCCATTTCTGGATCACCTCATATTAGCTGTCTACCCCTCTTCCTATCCCTGTTTCATGTTTATGTGTCAACAGTGTCTTGGTCCCCTATCAAAAGTTAAAAACAAAAATAAAACAAGGTCTCTGAAAACATGCCACCACTGTTACCATCAGTCCTGCCTGGGTTGTTATGCAGGCCAGTGTGCAAAATAATAACAGGGATTGTCTTTTATACACTGTTCAAATTTGATCCCACAATCCCACTGACTGGGAGGTGGGGTTATATAGGGCACCAAATGTGCCCTGGAAAAACCTCACTTCCCATCCAGTCACATTGTAGAAGAAGGGGTCTAGCATTCACAAGATGTGACCTCTATTCCTCTAGCCAAATATATATATTTTTTTTACTGTAATGTACATCAACCTCCCCGTTGTTAGTTTGCCTAATGGAGCTCATCCAGTAACAGAGGGGTTAATCTGATGTCATGTTAGGAAAGGGGGTTGTGAGATAGTGCAGTACTTTTTAGCTTGCAGTGCAGTTCCAGCAATGGAGGTGTTAACTGAGACTGAGAGAGTTTGTGTGTGCGTGTGTGTATGTGTGTGAATGGAGAATAAGGAAGGATGTGACTGTAGGGTCGTACAGAGCCTTGGGAAGCCTCTTACTGTCCTGGTTACGCAAGCATGAGCCAGGGTCAAGGGATGAAGCATATGTTTTGCCTGTTTTCTTTGAACCCATTTCACAGAAGCAGGGCTGGGAGAGGAAAATCATCCTATGTACTAAGGATCAAAGGGAGCCTTTAGTACATATGCATACACCAGGCATGGAGCATAGCACTGGTGGACTGACGTGCCGATAATGCTTCCAGACTCCATCCATGTATGCTTAGAATATGTTCCCCAAACACACTGTTTTTGGCTCTGGGATGCTTCTAGGATATGATAAGACATCAAGATTATTGTCACATGAAAAGCATGCTCCAATGTGACGTGAATAGAATAATTGGGGCAGCTGTATTATCCTAATCATTCATTATCTCTTATCCTCCAGGATTCTGTTGATTTTTGTGTTGAATCATATTTTCCATATTGTCCCATGCATTTATGCAATTTCACGTGCGTCCATATCATCTCGGTGTCGCAGTTCCAATGCTGAGCAGTGTATTTGCTGTAAATGCTCTAAGATGGCATCGGCAGTGCATCACATCCACCTTCTTCCCCCAAACACAAAACCATCCCAAACCCCAAAAGAACTATCACACAAAATAAACACTCTGACAACTGTACATGGTGGGAATTAAGAGGTCACAGCTTTATTAATTTGGGTCTGACCTATTTATCCACGGAGGACTCTCCCCCCTTGTAATGTCGGACCCCAGGCCATTAACTAGAATGGGCCCATGTCCAGCCTGGGACCTTGTGCACCAGACAATCTTGTGCTTCAGGATTCTGTTAATTTTTATGTTGAATCACATTTTTCATATTGTCCCATGCATATATGCAAGTTTATGTGAGTCCCATATCATCTTGGTGTTGCAGTTTCAATGCTAAGCAGTGTATTTGCTGTAAATGCTCTACTATTGTCTCTGGTATGTACTGGTAAAAAGAATTTAAAAAGAATGTGTTAAATACACTGGACTTTCCTTTATCAGCATTAAGTTGCATACCTCTCCCATACTAGAAATGTATAATAGTCTCATTGTTTCCCCTGTTACCTTTTATATACACACATAAAAAAAATTTGCAATGGTATTATTTCTGTGTGTTGTGCTTTCAATATTTATTTGACTAATCTGATTTTCCAGGATTTATTGTATTCCTTGTAGTTCTGGAATGTATATATATTACCTCTAACCCACATAATCAAAATATTTGCTTGTTCTTTGACCTTTTTTATTTCATGTCCCATCTGTTTTTCTTGGGTATATGCTTATAAATATGTTTAGTCAGTAATTTATTTAAAATTGATCACTTTTCTCTTATATTTTCTGTTGAAGACTTTATCAATACCTGTATTAGGGCTCAAAATTTCCACTCGCTACTAGCCAATGGCGAGTGAAAATTTAGCCCTGACGAGTAGAAATTCAGCCCTGGTGGGTATGTTATGGCTTGCAGTGGAGAGTAACTTTTCAGGTCTGGCTAGTAGCAAAGGACTTCAACTTTTACGCCCTGCCTATATGCTGCAGATATTTTCATATACTGCCATTAGCCTTTCCAAAATGGAACCTTGTTTGGTCTCCTAATATAGTATTGCTTATATAATCCAAATATTAGTTTATGAGTAGTAAACGTCAGATTTTCCATGATGTACAAAGTCGCTCAAAATTATCGAACTTGCAAAAGAAAAGTGGAGAATTCTAGGACATACATTTACACTACAGAGGAGAACTAAAAAATTCCAGTTGATATAAATGGGGATTTTAATCCCTTAAATGCTATAAAGGTCTCCAACTCACTACGGAGCAATGCAATAGAGACATTTCTAGAATTCAAGGAGGGTACAATCCCAATTTAAATAAATGGGAATTTGGGGAATGTTTTGTTCTCCCCTACAGTGTGATTGGTTTGCCCAAGAACTCCTCCACTTTTCTTTTGAACATATGGCCCTGGAGAGAGACTATAACTGTCTAACTTATTTCTAGGATGATTTTCAAAACAATCATTTACAGTAAAACAAAATAAAGAGCTATTGAAGTTGAAATAATATGTTAGGGCAATCCATCTTGGGACCGATACAAATGGCCATTAATTTTAATCTGGCTTTTAAGGAGAAAAAGGGAGTGGATAGTGAAGCACATTTTAATAACATGTTAAAAGCACTTTGAACAGGTGTTAAAGAAGCTGGTATCTCAGTCATCCTGCTACTGTGGCACCAGATCTGGGATGTTTAGGGAGGACTACAAAGTCTGGAGACACATCATACTCCACTGACCCATTGACTTCAACAGGTGTTTATCTCAGAAAAATGTGAGCGAGATAATAACTGATTTTACATCTATATAGTGTGTTCATAACATTTTATTAGAACATGCTTCACTATAGTTTTTTGTTCTCTCTTCGCCCTCTGTTCACCCTCTTTCTCCTTTTGTCTTTCTGTCTAACACTATGGGCCAATACAGTCATAAAAATGTGGAGGAATTCTGGCTAAACCAACTGCAGAATTAAAAATTCCCATTGATTTAAATAGTGATTTGAACCCCTTGAATGCCAGAAAGGTCTCCAATGTATTGTGGAGCAATGTGTTGGAGACCTCTTTAGCTTTCAAGGGGTTAAATCCCATTTTATCCCTGTGAGTGCCAGAGAGTTATCCAGTGCATTGCAACTCAATGTGTTGGATACCTCTCTGGCACTCAAAGTTAAAACAATGAAAATTTTTATTTGTCCCCTATGGTGCAGTTAGTTTGCCCCAGAACGCTTCTACTTTTCTATTTAACATAAAGCCCTTTTGAGGTTCAGAGAGAGCATGATTTACCTTTTACATGGAACATTCCAACCTGTGGACTCCTATTGATAACATACACTTTCCTTGAACTTTGTACATTTTGGAATTTATAAAATATCTTACCAGTATGGTATTGTAATTTAGATTTACATAGTGCACTATTTAACCCTTCTAGTCTGTGCATTCCACATCCTGGAGGTTGCTTTCCAGTTCACTCTGGAGGTGTGGGCTACCTCCAGAGCATCTTCTTTCATGGAGAGGATGTTTCAAAATTAAACATTGCAGGCTTGGTGGCATTTTGACACAGGCTGTCCTTTCAGTTTCAACTCGTGGATGGCAATTACCCAAGAACAGGTGGAATGCACTAAGAGTCGATGCTGCATTGCTAAAATCCGCCTGTTCCTCTCTCAACAAACTACTAAAACTCTTATACATGCCCTCATTCTGTCCCGCTTAGACTATTGCAATATCCTACTAACTGGCCTCCCTGCTACTCATCTTTCACCTATGCAATCTGTTTTAAACTCAGCTGCACGAATCACCACACTCTCCCCAAAAACTGAACCTGCCCACATAATTCTCAGACATCTGTCATGGCTCCCAATTCAGCAGCGCATCAATTACAAAGTCCTTCTTCTCACCTCTAACGCTCTCCACACTGCTACCCCTCCTTACATCTCTTCCCTCATCTCCTATTATGTTCCTGGCTGCTTCCTTCGCTCAGCACACAACGCACTTCTTGTTGCACCATCCACACCCTCTGCCCTCTCCCGTCTCAAACCTTTCTCGCTTTCTGCTCCATACCTATGGAACTCCATACCCCTCTCCTTACATCTAGAACATTCCCCCTCTGTCTTTAAGTCTACCCTGAAGTCTTATCTTCTGGAGCACTAGGACCATGCACTGCCTTGGGCCAAACTCAGCACTTGTAATCTCAGCACTTAACACCCTCTTACCCCATTGTATGTCTCCTTTTACCCATTTAGACTGTAAGCTCCTTGGGGCAGGGACCTCTCTCTCATTGTTTCTATGAATGTCGCACTTATTTCATCCCCTCTTATTTATTGTAACATATGTCTATTGTAAGGCGCTGCGTACACTGTGCGGCGCCATATAAATAAATATATACATACATACATGTGTGTCTGGCTATGTGTGGTGAGCACATCACCTTGGCAATGGAGAAGCACATTTCCATATGAACTAAAAATTAGTGATGAAATGGTAGTGGGGAGAATATCTGCATTAGCATGCAGGTTTGTCGAACTGTTGGGAATGTGGTAGAGATGCTTTCCCCTTACACTTCACCAGCAATTTGACAACCCTGAAGTCTGAGTACATTCTCTCTGCTTCATCACTGGGGGAGTGGAAATGATCTACTCACATTTCAGCACCACAAACCCTTTCAGTACAATAGGGATGAGCACTGCATAATTCTATGGCACTGAAAGGGGTAGAAAATGTTGTAGTACAAGCTGAAGATGAGAAGATAGATAGGGAAATCAGTAATGCAGGAATCCCACCAAGAAAATTCAGGAACTGTTTGCCTGTGAAATATATTGGTTCATATAGATATAAAAGACATGATTAGTTACTGCACATAGTGTAGTTTGTTTTAACACCCCCCTCACATTGCCATCTTGTAGAGTATGTCTGGAGATGTGAGGAAATGTGAATTTACCTTCCTTGCCCTTTTACCCTTCATCCCTTTACTCTATAAGGCATTGTGTACCCATCAGGCACTCAAATGGTTCAAGTCCCACCTCCTCCTCTCTAGCCATCCTTTCAATTACAATATTCTTATGAATAGTAGCAGGAAAACAGGCACATTAGAAGAAGGAACAGAGGTGTACTAGGCAAATTCACATCCCTTCACATCCCCAGACACACTATGCAAGCTGTGAGCATGGAGATGTATCAGCATAGCTTTTGTTCAAACAATTACACTATATGCAGTAACATGTCTTCTATCTCTCTGTGCAGCTATACATTTCACAAGCAAAATGTACCTGATTTCTGATTACCGAGTCCCCTATCTATCCTTTCAAGCTTCAGCTTGCATTACAACTTTTCTGCTGAATCTGATTTTTAACTGTTCTCTGGCTCCATGGAAAGCTACAGGTAGATCCCAACATCACCAACCTTAGGTAGGTAAATTTGGGACTGTAAATTCCGATAGCAGTAGTAGCTATCAGAGCTTAGTGGCTGTGACAAAGTGCCACATTAACATAAAAACAATACACACCCAGATAAATACAACAACGGCTCTTTAATCTGCATTTCCATATTGAAATAAACCATTGTTGATGTGTTAACTTCACCATGGGGACAAACAAAAAAGCCCCATTGATTTAAACAGGGTTTTTAACCCTTTGAACTCCCATTTAAACCAAGGGAAATTTTGGGACTTTGTCTACTATGGATCAGTTATTGTGCATATGCACTAGAATTGATCCAATCCATGCAGCAATTTAATAGATCATAGATTAACCCATACAATTTTAAATCGGACTGGTGGTGTTTCTGTGTTCATCAGTGTTTGAATGATGGCCCAATAACTCAACAAAGGTTTGGATTATAATAAAAATATATTTTGATATAATTATCATAAAAGTAAAAATACTAAAACTGTGTCTGTCTGTAGCAAATGTTGGCCAGCATTCCACTTCAGGTGGTAACTTTATTACTGGTGTTCTCTACAAATAGACCAGCTGTAATATGTGAGCTGAAACCAGAAGTAATATTTATTACCGTCAATGGAATCCAAGCCTTTATCACTATTTTCAGATTGTCTGAGCAAGAAAAAGACAAATTAACAATGTAAAAAAACATGTTGGAGGCAATTTGTGTGGTATTATAGCCATTAGGAAGTAGCCATTTACAGTATTTCATGGCAATAGAGACAGATGAGATGAATATCTGATATTATTACCTTACATAACACCATATTTGCTATGAATTTAAATGGTATATCATCAAGCTAGGATGTAATGTGAATCACTGTGTCTAATAATCCAACAAGTAATTATAACTAATGGCTAGGAGGTTTACAGTTATGGATGAGTTTGTCATATACTGTGGCATGCTCTATAAAACATTATCCTATCCAGGGTGCATTCTCTTTTAGATCATACAGAGAGGAAATATCCAGCTGGCAGCACATCATGATGACCCTGTCCAAAATAGCAGCCCAGCATCAATGTGTCAGGCATCTCTTAACAAAAGAAGCAGAGAACCTTATTTCTGGCCTTGTTGGGCCTCATTAGTGATGCACACCTGTTCTCTCTTGGTACTTCAGACCAAGGGTAAATGGATGGATATCTATAGACTTTATTAGTTCACAGGTACCATACACTAAGAAGAAATATCCTGCAGAATATCATACTTCTCATACCTAGAAATGGCAGTACATCCATGATTTGAAAGAAAATTTTCTTCTGACCAAGAAAACCAGAAAACTCCTTATGTATAGTTTGGCCTTATTGGGCTTTGTCAGTTAGGTGCAACTGTTTTGTTTAGGCACCTGAGAACATCTATGACCCTACGTTGCATATGCAAATAACTTTGGAATCTCCCCAAGGGTTACAGGCCTCCTTGTGCCTAGAGAACAGCTGGTTCTCATTGACTAGGTCCAAGGAAGCTTAAACCTACATCTGGGATTAGCTGTTTCTCTTGTTCAAAGAAGAACTGCCTGGCAGATTGTGGCTGTACTGTCATCGATGGAAGAGATCAGTATATTGTGCTGCTTGATAGTTCTTTTCTGTGAATGGCCCTGTGAACTATAAGAGATTGCACCCTGTATATTGCTTGAATATTTGACTGGCTTGTTCCCAATTAAGTCGTTGAGAATTAAACAACCAAAGATTCCCTATTTTCATCTCATTTGAATGAAATCTAGGCGATGTATGTAGATCCTTCTTTAATTTCTAATGTTTACATTGCTTAGCTTGATTTAAATGCATGTTTCAAATCCATTTTAATCTTTAACTTGATTAAGTCATAAATGCAGCAAGAGTCTCAGTTGTCTAATTGGAATAAAAAAAGGAAATGCTGAAAGTGACATAAATGCAAAGAATATAATGAAACATAATTTTGAATATATTAAACTTCATTATCTTGTCAAAATGTTTTGTATTCAAATTAACCTCTTTGCAAACTTTTATAGCTGTAACTACATACCAATTATAATTCATTTTTTAAGTACTTTGACAATGTTTCTCTGTAACGTACAGACATATCTCCTGTTGTTTACCATCATAAAATTTTATAGCTATTTAGAGCAGCCAATTTAGCTACAGGAAACTAAATATCAATAGGTACATGAGAAGCAATGTATTTCTAGAAGTTGATATAGAAGAAGCAGAGAGACACATAGCCAATCCAATTTTCCTAACTTTTAATTTCCAAATAAAAGCAAGCCTTGTGTCCGGTTTAATGATGTAAAACATACTTGTTTTAACTATTTTCTTATTATATATTTAGCCTAAAAAAATCAATCACAGAAGGGGCTAATGTAGCACTTTCAGTAATTGTAGTAAACTTTTTATGATGATAAAACTTTACATATATTTTTAGAAATACTGGAATCATCATTTTAGTTGATAAACATAGTTCTGTTCATCTGAGTGAGAGAGCAGTCAAAGTGCATTCTGGACAAAAGAAGGCTAGAAAATTTCAAGGGAAATAAGCTGCACCATGGAGGAGAGATTAAATAGTCCCCCAATTCCCTTTGACTTAAATGAGCCTTTTAACACTCTGTATGCTAGAGAAATTTCCAGCTGATTACTTTGCAATATATTGGAGATCTTTAGTATTTAAGAGGTTAAAATATTATTAAAGATGTCTTCAACATATTGTGAAGAGATGCATCAGATACCTCTTTTGCTTTCAAGAGACTTGGAGTCCTATTTGTATGTATATCTTAATAAAATGCCACACAGTAGACGCCGCGACTTACAGTAGACGTACTATTTAAATCAATCAGATTTTGCATTTGTCCCCTATAATGTAATTGATTTGATCCAGAATTCATCTAGTTCTTGTTAGTACATCAGCCTTTCAAGCATCAATAATAAGGGCAAAACATATGTCATGATTTGCTCAGCAGTACAAGGTACCTCTGCTGGGGCTTGCATGCAGTTACTTCTCCTATCAGTGTAATAGTTTCCATATCATTTTCACTAGCAGAGTATTTTTAGTTATACATGACAACCTATAAAGATGTTTTATTCTTATCTTCATAAATTTCTCAAAACAGAACACTACCCAGGTCCATTACCCAGAACACGTATAAGTGTCTGGTGCCCCCACCTCCACACGTATGAACACATACACAAATGTATCCCTATAAATCTCATACTCTGGATGAACAATGTGATGCACTTTGTGCAAATGTAAACTACATCCTCAAAGTATAATATCAAAATAAGCAACAACTGGAGCAAACACAGTTCTGTTTGTTTATTAGATCAACATTTTGATCCTTGCAGGCATCTCTTTTTAAAACTTAAAGGGAAATAGCACATCCTAATTATAACAATGCTTGCCTCTCCCACTTACTTTACTTCAGCCAGATAATCCTAATAGCCTCTATAAATCTTTTCCTTGCTCCTTCATTCAAAAGATAACAGATTCAATCAATCCTGGATGTCATGTCCAAGGAGGTGGACGTGACAGCTGCTAGAAGTACCAAAGGCCCTCAAACTTCACAGTACATGATAATCTTATCCTTTTAAGAACAGCAAGATGTACAACACATTGCTTCACAATGCATTGTACACCCCTAATGTTCATAGTGAGTTAAAGGGATAGTAATGTTTCACTATAAAATCAGCTCCAATTAATCTTCATAGTATTTGGGCCATGGAGAGAGTTATTTCAATACTGTCAGAGTTGTAGTTCAAGAGTAATTGAATTAAAAAGCATCCCCCCTCCTGCCCTTTTAATGATGTAACACTAGGGATGGCGAAATCTCATGCTGTGTCCCCTCGAGAAATTCCAGAAAACCACGTTGTTGTCTGTTTTTTCTTGGGAAAATCCTCTTTAAAACTAGTGATTAAAATTTCACATTTTTTGCCCATTTGACAAAAGTTTCCACCCGTTGGTTTACATTTTCCCCTTTTTGCTATAAAAACGTGACGTTTTTGCGGAAATCAAACACAATAGAAGCAGCTACAGAATGATATAGATGTGCTGTGATCTCGAGGAAAAATTGAGGCAGGAGAGGCTCATAGTGACTGCTGGAAGGACCCTTATGTGTCCACTGAGTATAAGGAGGAGGAAGAAGTGAGCACTACTGCAGGAATGTTGGTCGGTCCCCCTAAACCAACCCAAGGATCTTGGGGAATGTAATGGAAAGGGAGGGAGAAATGGGAAGGGAGGGAGGGAGAAAGGGTAGAACTCATGAGAGCGGGACAGGTCAGCTGCCTGTGCCTGCTGCTAGATTTGCTCCCCTGCTGTCACCATTGCTGCCCCTGCTGCCACTAGTGCTGTGCCTGCTGTCAGATGTGCTGCCCTTATTGCAACCACTGCTGTGCCTGCTGCCAGTGCTGAACCTGCTGCCACCAATACTGTGCCTGCTGTCAGACATGCTGCCCCTGTTGCCAGTGCCACCAGTGCTGTGCCTACTGCCAGTGTTGACGCTTCTGCCACCAGTGCTGATGCTGCTAGTGTTTCTTGTAATACTCAGGAGGGGGGAGGAGAAGATGATGCCAAGTGTGACAGTAGGGGACCCTAAGTCATACCCAAACAGTCCCACCAGTGCCAGTACTACTACTACTACTACTACTACTACTACTACTACTACTACTAAGAAGGCCCAGCAGCTTCTTAGTGTTAAAGGAGGGGGCAATCAATATCCTCATATTACTAGTGAATGTGAGGAGGAAGACTCTGGGGCTGAACTTGATGTGTGTGGTGTTAGTAGTAGTAGTAACAGTGATGGTGAAGCAGCCAGTGGGACTAGTGTTATGGGAATGATAGGGGAAACATTTGAAAGTGTCCAGACTAGCGGTCAAGGGAGAACATACCATTCCTATGGCTCTGGAAGTACTCCTCCCCTTCCCTTCACTACAGTGTCCAAGTGGAACATGATCCTGAAGAGGCTAGAACTGGAATTGGGGAGATCAGGCTCAGAGTTAATACCACCAACACCAGCAGGAGCACAGATGAACTACCTGTGCCTGCTGATACTGCTGCCAGTATGCCTTCTTCAGGTCAAAAAGAAATGCCAAGTGTGACATTAGGGGCCTCTCTGTCACAATGTTTATGATTGTCACCTCCTCCAAGCAGCAGTGAAATGTCTGTAATAGAGCAGCAGGTAGAGTAGCTGGGGTGTAAGAGACATTGATGACCTTTTTAGCAGAAACTGAGAAGGAATGGGAGACAGGGATGAGGATGGGCATCACCACCACCACTACAAGCAATGAGCTTTTGGAATTTGTGGAATTTGCAACTGCTCTGATTCCTTAAGCTGCTAAGATGTAAGGGCAGTAGGATGCTGAGCAGCAAGCTAGTGTGTCACAGACCACCGTGGACACAGTGTGAATGGGGTCAACAAGTGATGCAGGACTAGAACAGGTTCCACTTGCCAGCACCAGCAATTCTCCCGGCCCTCGTTGCAGTGCTGATTTTGAGGCAGTAGCAGCAACAGCAGTAACATCATCCGCTGCCAGAACAGACAGGAAGGGGAATGTGGAGGACAAGAAGAAAGGGGCCATTCTTCTCCACCTGGTCCCTCCCACCTGAAGTCATAGATGTGGGACTATTTTTCTCTTGGGGCAGGCACAATGCAATCATCACCAATGGCACTGTGCACAATTTGTGACAAGTCAGTGAGAATACCAAAGGAGGGAACACACCTACCTGATATCAAACATGAAACACAGACACCATGACATTTATGTCAAACATTTTAAAGCCAAACACCCTTTACAGAAATCAAACACCACAGTTACTGTAGCCCCTGACTCTCCAGAAAGGCAACAAGAGGCAAGGTGGAGATCAAAGAGGAGGAAGAATAGAGAAACCCAAACAGAGACTGGAAGTTCCATGATGAGCGAAACAACTAGCTTGTCATTACTATCACCTTCTTCCTCTAGGGTAACAACTAAATTTTCTGCCAGTCCACCCCGTTCATCATTACCTCCCCTGCCAAATGATAGCCACTCTGTTGATGTTAGGATGTGGCAGTTTATCTCTACCCACTGCACACTGTGTGGTGCACTGACCACACATGCCAGTGTGGTGGAGGAGAAATGATACCAGGTCATCAAGATGCATCTGAGCAGATTCCACCCTGCAGAATATGCTAGGATATTGGCAGGGTTCATCATTACTATTAAACTGTATTGTCAAGTGTCCTTAGCAGGGTCTGGACAAGGGGTATAATGACAGCAGCAGTTCTTGGATTCTGGTGTCATAGCGTTTGGATACAGTTGTCCCCCCAGATTTTATTTATCACACACATTGTACACATTGAAGTTGCTGATGAGAGGCACAGTTCCCACTCTCAAGGGAAAAATTTCTATTCTAATAACAACACACCCATGATTTTGGAGGATGGGCAGGAGGAATAGAATTATTGGCCAACTTCTTTTTTTGACATATAATGGGGGTGCTTCACTGGAGCTAGTCGTGGCAAGTGAAACCTTCATCATCCATCACCCATGTTACTCCTGTGGTTGATCCCATTCCCTTGGAGCTGCCTAATCATGCTTAAACAACTCAGCAGCAGCAACAGCAAGAACAGCAGTTGCAAATCCCACAATTATGGGCTCAGGAGGACACTCAGGAGAACATTTGACAATGGCCAGTGGCCAACATGACCTGCTGGCACTAGGTCAGTAGGGCATTTTTATTTTTTTTTCTCAGGGCTTGTGCTTTGAAAAAAAAAAAAACTAAAAAAAAACCCATAGTCCTACAAAAACAAAAAATAAACAATTTTGCGGGGTTTGTTTCTAACAAGCCTAAGTCAGACAAATCAATGTTTCCTTAAGTCTTGTGTCAAACAAGTTTAAATCTTACAAATCAATGATTCCTCAGGGCTTGGGCTTCTAACAACAAATCTAACAAATCATCCTCTACAAAATACTCTGTCATGTCAAGTAGCAGTCCACGTTATTGGCAACTTATGTCAGGTGGTTCCTGTCTCCATCACTTTACATACAAATTTCTTATTTTAAGAAATTTGTATGTAAAGTGATAGAGACTTTTTTATTATTAACTGTCCCACCAGTGAAGAACCACCCCCCAAAACAAATTCCTTGTTCAACTGATTAATTCCTAAACTCCACCCACCAACTCAGGCACCCTCCTCAGACCCCTTTTATACCATATGTTATGGGGTTTTTTTAATTTTATTTATGATATATTTTTTATTAACTGTCTCCCAATCCCAGTAAGCAACCCCGCAAAAATCATCCGCTGTTCATCTGATTTTTTCCCCCACACCGCACCAACACAGGCACCCTTTTATATTATGTCTTTGGGAACTAAAATAATATTTGCTATGTGTTGTGTGTAAATTCCATGTTTCCATTGATTTCAATGGAGGTGAAAAAAGCTGAAAATCTGCACTTTTCGCAGGAAATTATTCGCAAACAGAAAAGTCAGATTTTTCGCTGATTTCAGTTTGAGGTGAAAATTTTCACCCATCCCTATGTAACACTGCTCACTTCAGAGCAGCAAGATTGTCCTTATGGATCTCAGAGGGACAATTTCAATTCTGTCAGAGTTGTAGTTCAAGAGTAATTCAATGACAAAGTATCCCCCTCCCACCCCTTTTACAGATGTAACACTGCTCAGCCAGAGCAGAAGGGAGGTGCCCAGGTAGATTGCAGAGAGGGACAATCTTCAATTAAGATAAGGGAAAAACCTGAAAAACTTGTAAAGGGGGGCAGGGTTTTCATTGTTCTCATAGGAAGAAGATTGTCCCCTGCTGTTAGCCGTCTGGTCTATGGACTGCATTCCACATCTGAGAAGAGATGGCTTACACTAGGTAAAAGGGGCAGGAGGGGAAAATTTGCTTGTGAATGTCTCCCAAACCATAAAGGTTTGAGACATAATACTTATATCGTTCTTCATGATTTTTTAATGCCTACAAAATAAAATAAAGATAAAACAAAGTATTACTATCCCTTTAAGTGAGCATGAGGAAAAACCTGAAAAACCTATCAAGAGGGACAGGGTTTTCCTTTTTCTCACAGTAAGAAGATTGTCCCTTGCTGTGAGCTGTCTGGTCAAAGGACTAGATTCCACATCTGAGGGGAGATGGCTTACACTAGGTAAAAGGGGCAGGAGGGGGATACTTTATCATTCAATTACTCTTGAACTACAACCCTGACAGTATTGAAATAACACTCTCCATGGCCCAAATACAATGAAGATTAATTGGAGCTGCTTTTTTTGTGAAACATTACTATCACTTTAAGTAGGCTCATTCATTTTACCTGCTTCAGGTTGAAACAACTTCCAGAAACTATAATGTCTGCCTCAATGCACATGAGATTGATGGCTGATTAAATATGTTATCTCTTGATCAAAGACAAAAGGGCAATTCCTGTATTGGCCATTAGTATTTTCTGGCCATAGTGTGGTAAGTAGGAGGGGGCACATTATTGTTAGGATTTGGGAGTTCTTCTTTATTGAACCCTGGGCCATAGCCATAGAAGTGTAGCAATTCTGGAGTAAATCCAGTACAACAATGGAAGCAAATAATGATTAACTAAGTAACATTGATTTAACCCCTTGGATGTTAGAAAGGCTATCAATAGATTGCTTTGCAAAGAACTGAAGATTTCACCATAATTAAATGGTTTAAAATAATCTGTGTCATTTTCATTAAACTTCTGTTTTGCATTTAGTTTGTCCCTGGATAGCTCTGTTTTTTGTGCATATAGCCCCAAGCTCATGAGCAGTCTTGTATTCACTCTGTATTCACTCTACCCTACTGTGAGGCAAATAGGTAGCATAGATATAGTTTTTGTGTTGCTCATTAAGTACTTTTTGGTACAGATTCATGCCATTTTCATAGTAAAACAAACACAACAAAAATTCAAGTAATGTTGGTGACCTCCCTAGCATAAAAGGAGTTAAAAGTACCATTAAACAGAAGTTTGGGGATTTTTTATTTCTCATCAATGATGTAGGGTTTTTTTTGCACCATGACTAGCCTTCTTTTATGTTGTGCAGAAGTTCCATAGGGTGCATATCAGACCTTTTAAAGGGCAGTAAACTTTTATTATGAAAAATATATATTGTAGGGATTTTCATGTTAACATTAACAGTGCCCTCTAGTGGTAAAATTCCAATTAGTTATTCTGTTACGTTCTGTTTAAGAGGAAAGTCCATAAAATGTGAGAGAAACTGCTGAATCACTTCTTATGAGTTAGAACAATCAGCAAGTAATCATGCAGTAAATTCACTTGCTGATTATTTGAACTGTTATAAGTTTTGAATAAAGGATTTAACAGCAGTAGGAGTTCCCTTATTTTACTCTGCAGGAAAACATCTAAAGCACATATGTTTTATCATAAAAAAGTTTACTGTTCCTTTAAAGAACTACAATTTTAGCACCATCATTTTGCACTTAAAATGGCTATTTCCTTGTCAAAATAGTGCCCATGCTACATGTGTATCATGATTATGTTTTAGCCTAAAGTGAGGAAAGAAGGCCCTTTCCGCTGGCCTCTTTTACATTTTAGAATTTAGTGTATGTATGTCCAGATGCATGCATGTGTGTATGATGACATATGCATGATGATAAATGTGTGCATGATGATGTCTGCATAGGAACATTGGGAATGAGCTGCAGGAATAGCAGAACATGGCATTGGAAATTAGTGTGGGAACAGTAGAAAGTAGCATGGAAAGATGGTGTCAGAAAGTTTCACCCCAGGTGTAACCTCCTGCAGTTCTTACAAGGGGAATTTCCACAGAAAAGAGAAACAAAGCTCTCTTACTTTATCAATACATCCACTGGGGATGTTTTTAAACTATGCTTTCACATGAAATTTCTGCATGTAGAATGTCCCACTTGAAAGTGGGTCCCTTAGCACCTAGCACAATCTTTTGAATTGCAGTGTAGTACATTTGTAGTATGCTGAATGGGGGGAAATGGCAGCTAAGTTAAGCAGCGGATATGCTTAATTTTCCTTCATTGCACAGTTCTTTGAATTACTGTGCAGGAAAAAAAACGTGGATACTTTTTTGGAAGTTGAACTGCTTTAAATTGAGCCCAAAGGGTTTAAAGGGATAGTAATACTTCATTTTAACTTTATTTTATTTTGTAGGCATTGAAAAAACATGAAGAATGATATAAGTCTTATCTCTGAAACCTTTATGGTTTAAGAGATATTCACAAACAAAGTATCCCCCCCCTGTTCAACCAGATCAGAAGGGAGATGCCCAGGTAGACTGCAGAGAGGGACAATCTTCAATTAGGATAATGGAAAAAGCTGAAAAACTTGTCAAGGGGGGAAGGGCTTTCATTGTTTTCATACAAAGAAAATTGTCCCTTTCTGTTACCTGTACTGTCATACAACCAGACTCACATCTGAGAAGAGATTGTTTACACTAGGTAAAAGGGGCGGGGAGGGGAACTTTGCTTGTGAATATCTCATAAACCATAAAGGTTTGAGAGATAAGACTTATATCATTCTTCATGTTTTTTTAATGCCTACAAAATAAAATAAAGTTAAAACGAAGTATTACTATCCCTTTAAGGTAAAAATTGAGAAACCAACAGAATTATAGGAGAAAAATATGCTCAAAATGCTTATTGATTTAAATGTGTAGTTTACCCCTTGAATGCAAGAGTAGCCTCCAACCCATTGTTTCCAAAAGTACAAGAAACTGAAAAGCCCATAACATCTAAAAATGGTATCCTTTTAAAAAGTCACATACAAAACATCGTGCGGCTACATGCCACATTATGCATGTCTCAGGGATGAAAAGGGCGACATGAAAAAATCACCCTGCATCAAAACGTGAGATTCTCATGTCCCTTCCTTAAGGCTCTTCAAGCCGACCCTCATATGTGAATTATCCCTTAACTCTGCCTCCACCTGGGGGCACAGAAAGCAGAAAGTTGATGCAACACATATCAGCACTCACCACGGTACTAGAATGATCTTATGCCTTACTCTTAAACACATTCATCTTGGAGGACAAGAAAGTATCTTAGCTGTTCTCTGTGACCCCAGGCAGACAAGCATACATGTCATATTATTGTTCCTTCCTTTCTCAGCAATCTTAACCTTTTGAATGCCACATTAAGAGGTGGAGGCAGATAGAAAGGATAATTCACATATGCAGGTTGGGTTGAAGTGTCTTTTAAGGATGCGACATGAGAATCATGCTCTTTGATGCAGGTCGACATGCTTAAAGCAACATGTAGCTGCACACTGTTTTGTATGCAACTTTTTAAAAGTGAACCCGAAAAACGAATGTTTTCATTGAAGTTAAACATTTAAAAATTAATCTGCTGGAAAACTGAAGCACACAGGCATCCAAATGAACTTCTAACAGTGTTTCTGAGCTGG
Organism: Rhinophrynus dorsalis; assembly: GCA_037306005.1. Lineage (NCBI taxonomy): Eukaryota > Metazoa > Chordata > Amphibia > Anura > Rhinophrynidae > Rhinophrynus > Rhinophrynus dorsalis. Next base: position 399,698,408 of record CM074723.1, read on the forward strand.
TGAATTTCTTATGATGCGTCATCATTTTATCTATATGTTACATTTTATTTTTAGCTAATTCATCCTGACATCTTACAACTTTCAAGAGCAGACAGCATCAGTGTGTCAACTTCATTATTCGGCATAACTTTAGAAAAACCTTTCAAAGTGAAAACGTGCACTATATTTTTTATCCATCTATTTAAAGACAAGCAATTTTATTGCAATTGTTGTTAGGTTCCTGCTGTTCATATAAAATGCCATAAAACTTACTTATAACATTAATTTCTATTTGTCAACTGTTAAAAGGGTAGCTATCTTGATGATAGAGTATTTAGGCAGGTCTGCTCATCTGTATAAGTGGGGGAGCTGAGCATGGGTCTAAAAAGTGACCATGGTGTTCCTTTGCAGATCCTACAATGGACTCTGAACTGGTGAAATTCCATGGACTGTAGGAAGGCAAGTCCTAACTCTAGCAGGCTGTAGAGCTGCTAACATAACTTGGAAATATTTGAGGCTATAAGCTATAACCTTCCTTTTTGCTTGTAGTCCACTGCAAGGTCTAGGGGTCAGTTGTGGGGTGTCCCATATGACTAACAGGAGATGTTTTGGGGCTGCACAGCCCGGTACCAGGATTTTTAGCAAGTCTACTTGGTAATTTAAATGAAACGAAATTACTATGTTGAGCTGAGTCTAGATAGTAATTTAAAAGTTCCTTAATATTTTATTTATAATATGTCAGGGTAAATGAAAAAGTTGAAGGTAAAATAAAAAAAAAATCCCCATGGGACAGTCAAGGGGAGGCGTTTACTGTATAGAAGAAACCCACCTGTATAGGTAAACTATAAGTGTTGGCGCTGAGCAGATGTGGTATGCCTGAAGATTTTAGTCAAGTTCAGGTCACTGGTTCAGTGACTTGTATATCCTGAAGGAGAAATGTTTTTGCCACATCACAACACCATGGGCACAAAATGGTGCGCTGCCAGAAACGGGGGTGGGGTAGGACTAAGGACATCTAGTAAAAAACACCTCTTACCTAGGTAAATGCCCTGGCTAGGGTTTTTGTGGGTAGTGCTGTTCCCATGCCAGGATGCCATGGCTCAGGATCACCATGTTATGTAGGAGGGATCCAAGAGTATAATAGTTAAATATCCCTTAATGAACTGTGACCTCCATTTTCCCACCCAAATATTTTGTTGTGTATTTAAGGTTTAAACTGCACTCAAGTTGACAAGTTCTCCTGCTAGGCAGTCTGTGTGTGTGTGTGTGTGTGTGCATGTGTGGTTTGGGGAGAGGAGAGGAGGGTGGACATGTACATCTTAACTGTAGACACAACAATGAAAATTTGTGATTTTCAAGGACCGTTTCAAAAAGAAAATATGGGATTTATGCATTAAGGAGTGTTAATGGTGAGATAGATTCCTCAGTGAGAGAAATCCTCCAAACCCTGTTTTATTCTATGACGTTTTTTTTTTTTTTTTTTTTTTTTTTTAAGTCACAGAGATCTCAGAGCATGAGTTCAGTAAAACATAGGAATTGGGGACTTTTTCTCATTGCAGTAACTTCTCTTACTTGTATCTATCTTTCTTCCTCCCTAAAGTTTTGGTGGCATCATTACTAAAGTATAAACTTTTTGATAAGAAGATATATAGACATGCAAATAATATTCAAATCAATGTGATACATTTTAATTGAAAAACATATAAATAATTATTTAATTTAATTCAAGTGTAACTTCTTTAAGCACAAATGATGTTTGCATGGAACAGAGTGCTTGTGCTGCCATCATGTTTTTGGTGGGTGCTCTAGATGAGGATTTGAGGGGTCACTGTTTGTAAGTAAAGGCATGGCAATATTACTGAGGTGAAAAGCAGTGTGGTGAAAGTGCATAGGGTATTTGGGCAACTGTTTTGTAATTACTGGGGTCACTGTGTGTTTGTGTTTTCACTGTGTGTGTGTGTATGTGGGAGAGAGTGTTTAGTATGTGTTTCTAAGGTATATGTTTGTACGCGTGTATTTGTGCTGCAATGAGTGTGTGTTTTGCAATGGAGACAACACACACAGACACACACACACACATATACACACACACACACACACGATACCAGGGATCATTATTAATCTATAACAGCATCAATTATCTTACTCCCTTGCTTTGCTTCCTTTAAAATATAGAAATGATCAATAGTAGCAGCTGCAGTTCTCTCACTTTTTGGCAGCTAACCAAACAGAATAACAGAAAAGAAACCCTTTCATGAATTTCCCTATGATAGAACATCATATGATACTGAATTAACCAAAACTTTTTAATCTTGCTTTTAGGACAAAAAAAGTAGAATTCAATGATTAAGTATATGCTGAAGCTAATGTACTAAAAAGACCAGGAGCAATTCTGGGACAAAACAAGTGCACCATAAGAAACAAGTAAATGTCACAGAATTCTCATTTATTTAAATAGATCTTTTCACTTACCATATTCTAGAGATGTCTCAAGTGGTTAATCAATCTGTTAGTGACCTCTCTAGCATCCTAGGGGTTAATACCTAACTTTAATCAACAGATCTTTTTATTTGTGCTCCATAGTGAAGTTGGTTTGCTCCAGAATTGCTCCAGTACTTCTTGGTATCTCAAGCTCACTGAATTACAATTATATATATTTAAAAGGTTCAAAATCAGTCAGAACAAATACATGCAAATATTGAAACAATTAAAATGGTCAGGAAAATCTTATTATGGTTGGGTGGGTATGTGTGTTTGCATGTACCTACGTTTATATGAATTTAAGGAATACAGTAACTAAAATACTGAAATAGAACTAGGGAATGTGCAAGAGTTTCAGTAGTTGCCTGATAGATGAATGGGTCATTTTAACAATATTATGATGGAATACATGACAGGTTCTAAATATCTGAAGTCAAAATCAGATTTTACTCTTCAGTATTCAAGTGACCTAAAAATGTATAGGAAAACAATGAATGACAGATCTCTCAGCATAAATCCCACAGAAAATCAAAATTCAAATAAGAAGAAAATATCTCAGATGAAAGTCAAAGGGCCACATGGACAAATAGAAATTGAGCAACACCAAGGAAAATCATTACATTACACACCAGGGTTTATGTACATTTACAAATTCAGTGTGAGGGACTGACCACTAATTGTGCCAAAGTAAACAGAGGCTATGAGCTTTGTAGTACATAAGCAAAATACAAAAACAGGGCTGTTTGCAGCTCACTAGAGCTGCAACACACATATTTCTATTTTATTCAACTCCATAGAGAGAACAGAGGAATTAAATGTGCTGTGTTATATATTTATTGTTTGATTTATTTATAAAACCCTCAAGGAGTATGCAGAGCTGTAAAATAGGTTAACAAGACATCAGGACACTGTACATCTGAAGTATAATGTATGCAAAGGGGTCTACAATCAACATTAAAAGACGCTGTGGGAATGTACATATTGTTCAGCACAGCTCCTATTCTGTACTTAGACGTTATCTTAAAAAAACATGTTTCTCCACCTCATGGTATGTAAGAGTGTGAATACTGATTGTAGTGAGGTAAATACCAGCCAGGTGGGTCATGAAACAAAGGGATGCTTTATTTACAGAACAGCAGCACTAATTGCAACATCAGAATGCCTCAGTATTGTCCCTTAAAGTCTAGGTGGCTAGAATTCCAGTAGCTTGCTGCTTCCTGCATGGCTCAGTAGTGTAGTCCCAGCCCTGGAATGCAGAAGTCATTTGATCAAATGTACTCAGAAGGGCAACATTTTTCACCTCAAACCAAAATCGGCAAATAATGGCACTTCTCGCTCAGTGATTAATTTCCCCACAAAAAAATAATGTTATAAAAGGGGTCTGAGGAGGATGCCTGTGTTGGTGGAGTCTGAGTAAAGAATCAGTTGGACAGCAACATTTTTTGGGGGATGGTTTTGTTGACTTGGATTTGTGGGCCAGTTAAAAAAACAAATCAAATAAGAAATTGGAAAGTAACCTGATAGGAACCCCCTGACCTAAGCTGTGACTGGGGCAGACATACTTGATGTGATACAGTATTTTGTAGAGGATGATTTGCAGTACTTAGACTTGTTGTTAGAGCCCCAAGCACCATGGAAACATTGATTTGAAGGATTTAGACTTATTAGAGGCACAAGCCCTGAGGAAACATTAATTTGTTGCAGGACTTAGACTTGGGTTACTCCCAAGCCGTGAGGAAACATTGATTTGTAGGACTTAAACTTGTTTGGCACAAGCCCTGAGGAATCAGAGATAATTTTTTATCAATATAGCTTGTTAGCATCACAAGACCTGAGGAACCAGAGATAATTTTTATCATTTTGGATTGTTAGTGTCACAAGCCCTGAGGACTTAGGCTTGGTAGAAACAAGCCCACTCAAATTGTTTTTGTTTGTAGGCCTCTGGTTTACACTGAAAGAACAAGCCCTGAGAAAAAATGCCCTATTGGCTTAGTGACAGCAGGTCATGTCATCTGCAGCTGCTGTTCTTTCTACTGCTGTACTGAGTTGTTTAAGCAGCAGGATAATTAGACAGCTCCAAGGAAATGGGATCAACAACAGCAGTAATATGGGTGATAATGATCATAGTTCCACCTGCCACTACTAGCTTTATTGATCCACCTGAGGCAGTAGCATTAACACAACTAGCCCCCACCACTTCAGGCATATGTGGAGAAAAGAAGTTAATAATAATGCTTCTCCATCTGCCCCCCTCCAAAATCATGGGAGTGTTGTTGGAATATACATTTTTCGCTTGAGAGCATGAAGGAACTGTGCCTCTTATCAGCAACTGCAATGTGCACAGTGTGTGTAGGAAATAAGGGAAGGACTGGGAACAATGAGAACAACTGCACTCACATCAAACACTTGGCACAACTCTAACCAAACACCATGTAAATGTCACATTTTTATAGCAAAAACGCAAAGACCTTAAGTAAAGGGGCGAAAAGTTTGTAGCAACTGAAAAAATAGCAAAAAATGTTTGGCAATGGGCAAAAAGTGCGAAGATTTTAATCTCTTTATTTAAAGTGGATTTTCCTGCAAAAAAAGCAGACAACCACATGGTTTTCATGGATTTTTTGGGGGGAACACAATGGGACCTTTTGCTCAACCCTACTTAGAAGTACTTTGCTGCAGTGCCTTAGTTCCATTAGTTCAAGTTGTCTCCTGAACTTGAAACATAGGAAACTATGGGGACCTCAGTTGGCTGGTAGTAGCCCTCGTAGCCCTCTCTAAATAGATAGAGATCCTTGCATCAGTCACCTGTCCTGGTAAGATATCATTCACAGAGACCACATAGTGCTCCATCAATTTCATGAAACCTCTGACATACAAAACGTCCTCAACTGGCCTGTCATTCACCTTCATTCCACTCCATACCCAAAACCAGATTTGCTTCTGTGTCAGTGTCTTATGTGAGCTCCCACTGTGCCGGTGTCTCCTGTCTGTGGTATCCCGTTCGCCCAGTACCTTTCTCTGGGCGTTGCTGCGGTTCCGGGTTGCCTTCCCGGTCCCCGTGCGGCTTCCTCCGTTCTTAGCTGCATCGGAGGCGGCGCGCATGCGCATGTCGGCGGACCATAGAGTAGATGGGATGGAAGGTCCGCCGACACTCTAGCCACCGTCTCCAGGCTCCTTCCGGTTAGGGGAGCTATTTCTTCCTCCTCTAGCTCTATGTGGACAGGCTTTTGTATAGCGTCCTATAGAGCTTCCAGTGTCTGGTGTCTTGCTGAACTGTTCCTGGAGTTGCCTCTGCCTGATCCAGCCTGCATCTTTGTGAATGACCCTGGCCTGCCTTGACCTAGCCTCTGCCTGTTCCAGCCTGCATCTCTGTGTATGACCCTGACCTGCCTTGACCTAGCCTCTGCCTGATCCAGCCTGCATCTTTGTGTATGACCCTGGCCTGCCTTGACCTAGCCTCTGCCTGTTCCAGCCTGCATCTCTGTGTATGACCCTGACCTGCCTTGACCTAGCCTCTGCCTGGTCCAGCCTGCATCTTTGTGTATGACCCTGGCCTGCCTTGATCTAGCCTCTGCCTGTTCCAGCCTGCATCTCTGTGTATGACCCTGACCTGCCTTGACCAAGCCTCTGCCTGATCCAGCCTGAGCCTCTATGTATGACCCGGTCCAGCCTTGACCAAGCCAGGAGAGACCTGAGTGAGTACCTTGTTTTTTGGAGATCCATTTCATCCCTGGGGACCTCTGAGTATAGTTTGTCTAGGTTAGGGTTATCCGGGGTTACCCAGCGGCTCCTCTGCTGGGGCCACTACATCTGGCTTCGCGGCCAGCACCTTTAGGCGGCTCTGCCGCAGCACAACCCTGGCCTAGGCAACCTACGCTCCCTAGCTCCGTCCCCTAGCGTCGCCCCCTAGCAGCTTGCTCAGCGGCCTCTTGTTGGAGGAGCATCCGTGTCCTGCTCCCAGGTACTCAGATTTCTTCCTGTCCTCGCCTTTGGTTCTGACATTATACAAACGCCACCTTCCCCGGTCATGGACCCTAAGGACCTCTCGGCGGCATTGTTGCAACAGGGCGCGGCCCTGAAACAACATGCTGGTCAGATTGTCCACCTAGACCAAAAACTGGATTCTATTTCCAACCTGTTGCAACAACTGCAGCAGAGATTGGAGGTCTCCGGTGCTACGCCCGCTTCCCCTGTCCAAGCAGTTTCACCCTCGGTTCCCACCGTTCGGTTGCCTTTGCCGCCACGCTATGACAGCAATCCTAAAGAGTTGCGGGGATTCCTCAACCAGTGCCGTCTCCACTTTCGCTGTCAACCCGAGGTTTACGCCGCACATCAGGCAAGGATTGCCTTTGTTGTGTCTCTTCTTCAGGGGCAAGCCTTGGCCTGGGTCTCTCCCTTGTTGGATCGTCGGTCTGCGATCCTCGACGATTTTGGCGCTTTTCTCACGGCCTTTCGTTCGGTGTTCGATACGCCGGGTAGACAGGAACAGGCCGAAGCTGCCTTGTTGGAGCTCCAACAGGGTCAGCGCCCTCTTTGTCAGTATGCGGTAGAATTCCGCACCCTTGCCTATGAGACTGACTGGCCAGATAGCGCCCTTAAAGCTAGCTTCCGCAGGGGGCTTTGCGAGAGGTTAAAGGACGAGCTCACCACTCGTCCAATACCCCACTCCTTAGAGGATTTAATTGCACTCTGCACCACCTTAGAACACCGCGTTCAGGAACGTAGGCAGGAAAAGGAGCGGGACCGCTCCCGCCATCCTCCTCCTCGTCCTGCGGTTCGTTTGGCTCCCAGGTTCCAGACCCCTGCTGCTACCGAACCGGTGTCGGAGCCCATGGAGATCGGGCGTGTACTTCGGTTGTCCGACTTTGAAAAATCCAGGAGGCGTTCTCTGGGCCTTTGCCTCTACTGAGTCGCTCCCGGGCACCTGGCGCGGTTTTGTCCTAACAAGTCGGGAAACAACCGGGCTTAGTGAGTAGGGGATTCTCCCTAAGTCAGTCCTCTGTCCCCTATCCGTTGTCCCAGCGCCTCTCCATTCCCGTCACGTTGTCCTGGTCTCCCACGTCTTCTGTGTCCCTTCTGGCATTTATCGACTCCGGGGCGGCAGGTCTTTTTTTGGACTCGGACTTTGCTTTTAGGCAGGGTATACCGGTAGTGTCCCGGAGTTCTCCTGTCCGGGTGGTGGCCGTAGATGGTACCCCCCTTAGGTCAGGTCACATCACCAAGTCCACAGTGCCACTGACCCTTCGAACCACTTCCGGCCATGTTGACCGAGTGATCTGTGATCTTATCTCTGCTCCTCATTCCCCTCTCATCCTGGGGTATCCCTGGCTTCGTGAAGCCAACCCGGTGATCGATTGGCTTTCGGGCACCTTGACTTTCCCTACCGCTCGTGTTGTTTCCACTGTCTCCACAGCTAACGAGTCTGAGGCTGATCTTCTCTCTCCTACCTTGCCTATACCCTATCGGGATTTCTCTGATGTCTTTAGTAAACAAAAGGCTGAAGTGCTACCACCACACCGGCCTTTTGATTGTGTTATTGATCTTATCCCCAGGTCCATTCCTCCTCGTGGCCGCACTTATCCTCTTTCCCTACCTGAAAACAGGAGCCTTGAGGAATACATCAGGGACTGTTTGGCTCGTGGCTTCATCCGCCCGTCTACTTCCCCGGCGGGGGCCGGGTTCTTTTTCGTGTCCAAAAAGGACGGCTCTCTTAGACCTTGCATCGACTATAGGGGTCTGAATGCTATTACACGCCGGAACTGCTACCCACTTCCCCTCATTTCCGAACTTCTGGATTGCCTCAGGGGTTCCACCGTCTTTACCAAACTCGATCTACGGGACGCATACAATCTGGTCCGAATGCGCGAGGGTGAGGAATGGAAGACAGCCTTCAACACCCGCTTTGGGCACTATGAATACCTCGTCATGCCCTTCGGTCTCCGTAATGCCCCAGACGTCTTTCGGACGTTCGTCAACAATGTCTTCAGGGATCTCCTCCTATCCTCTGTGGTTGTGTACCTGGATGACATTCTCATCTTTTCCAAGTCACTTGCCGAACATCGTCTACACGTTCGTGAAGTTCTGGAAAGACTCCGGGCCAATCGTCTATACGCTAAACTAGAGAAATGCTCTTTCGAACAGGCCTCTCTGCCTTTTCTGGGTTACATAATTTCTTCTGCAGGGCTCCTCATGGACCCCGCCAAGGTCAAAGCCGTCTCAGAATGGCCCTTACCCATTTCCCTCAGAGCCATACAGAGGTTTATTGGCTTTTCCAACTATTATAGGAAGTTTATTAAAGGTTTTTCTCAGATCATAGCACCTATAACGACTCTCACTAGAAAGGGGGCTGATACTTCCTGTTGGCCCACCAAGGCTGTAAAGGCGTTTGAGTTGCTCAAGTCCGCTTTTTCTTCTGCTCCTATACTGCGCTATCCTGATCCTCTTTCACCCTTTGTTCTGGAGGTTGATGCCTCTGAGGGGGCCGCTGGAGCCGTTCTTTCCCAGCGTTGCCCTCTTTCTGGTAAAAGCCATCCATGCTCCTTTTTCTCACAGCGTTTTACCTCTGCTGAACAGAACTACGATGCGGGTAATCGGGAACTTCTGGCTATTAAATTAGCTCTGGAGGAATGGCGGTACTTATTGGAAGGCTCTCCCCACGAGATCTCCATCTTAACCGACCACCAGAATTTGGCCTACCTAGCTACAGCCAAACGTTTGAACCCACGCCAGGCCCGCTGGTCTCTCTTCTTTACCCGATTCAATTACAAAATCTCCTACATACCTGGGAGTAAGAATACCAAAGCGGATGCTTTGTCCCGCCTCCATGAACCTCTTCCCATTACATCTTCTCCGGTGGACACCATCATACCCCCTTCTCGCGTTCTGGCCGCACTTTCCTCTACCACTCTTCTGGCCATTAAGGATGCTCAGCAGTCCGCTCCTTGTAGGGGGTCTTCTGCTCCTTGTTCGACCCTATTCGTTCCTGCTCCGCTGCGCACTGAGGTCCTTCACTGGGCTCACCACTCCCCACTAGCCGGACACCCCGGGATTAAACGTACCCACCATCTGCTTTCCAGACATTTTCATTGGCCTGGCTCTCGGGCCGATGTTGAGGCCCTCGTTGGTTCATGTCCCATATGCGCCAGGACTAAGACTCCTCACTCTCGACCTCTGGGCCTGCTTCATCCGCTCCCAGTCCCTTCCTTGCCTTGGACCCAACTGGCCATGGATTTCATTGTGGACCTACCCGTGTCCCGGGGTATGACCACCATTTGGGTGGTTATTGACAGATTCTCCAAGCAGGGACACTTTGTTCCTCTTCCGGCACTACCCTCTTCTGCCAAGTTGGTTGATTTGTTTCTTGCTCACATTGTTCGTCTTCACGGCATCCCTCTGCACATCACCTCCGACCGTGGCCCTCAGTTCGTGTCCAAATTTTGGAGGGCAATCTGTGCCAGACTGGGGATCCGGCTTCAGTTTTCCTCCGGTTATCATCCTCAAACCAATGGACAGACGGAACGCCTCAATCAGTCGCTGGAGTTCTATCTCCGTACCCATTGTAATCACAGGCAGGATGATTGGGAGGATCTCCTCCCGCTAGCGGAACTGTCCTACAACTCCTTACTCCAGACTTCCCTGGGCTGCTCTCCCTTCTTTGCTGCCCTGGGTTATAACCCTCGTACTCTCCTGCTTTCCCCCGGCCATTCACTTGTTCCCTCTGCTGAGACCAGGGTCCAGTCCATGGCCCAGCACTGGTCCGCCCTGCGTACCACCTTGCTTTCCTCCCAGATACGCCAAAAAGTAGCTGCCGATCGTCATCGTGGTCCAGCTCATGTCTTCGCTCCTGGCGAGAAGGTCTGGTTGTCCTCACAGAACATCCGCCTCCGCCAGCCCTCTGTGAAGCTCGGTCCGCGCTTCCTAGGTCCGTTTCGGGTGGTGAAACGGATCTCCCCGGTAGTATACCGTTTGGCGTTGCCCAGGTCTCTCCGAGTCCATCCTGTTTTCCATGTTTCCCGGCTCAAGCCCTGGGTACCGGCCCGGTTTCCTCTTCCTGTTGCTCCTGTCCCTCCTCCTGTCACTGTTCGAGGGCAAGAGGAGTTCATCATCGATGATATCCTGGACTCCTGTCGGGTGCGGGGTCGTCTCCAGTACCTGGTGAACTGGAAAGGCTACGGCCCTGAGGAGCGATCCTGGGTACCTGTACGGGACGTTCATGCTCCGGCCCTGCTCCGCCGGTTCCATGTCCGGTTTCCCGGCCGTCCCTCCTAGCGGCCTCCGGTGGCGGCCTTTGGGTGGGGGCAGTGTGGTATCCCGTTCACCCAGTACCTTTCTCTGGGCGTTGCTGCGGTTCTGGGTTGCCTTCCCGGTCCCCGCGCGGCTTCCTCCGTTCTTAGCCGCATCGGAGGCGGCGCGCATGCGCATGTCGGCGGACCATAGAGTAGATGGGATGGAAGGTCCGCCGACACTCTAGCCACCGTCTCCAGGCTCCTTCCGGTTAAGGGAGCTATTTCTTCCTCCTCTAGCTCTATGTGGACAGGCGTTTGTATAGCGTCCTATAGAGCTTCCAGTGTCTGGTGTCTTGCTGAACTGTTCCTGGAGTTACCTCTGCCTGATCCAGCCTGCATCTTTGTGAATGACCCTGGCCTGCCTTGACCTAGCCTCTGCCTGTTCCAGCCTGCATCTCTGTGTATGACCCTGACCTGCCTTGACCTAGCCTCTGCCTGGTCCAGCCTGCATCTTTGTGTATGACCCTGGCCTGCCTTGACCTAGCCTCTGCCTGTTCCAGCCTGCATCTCTGTGTATGACCCTGACCTGCCTTGACCAAGCCTCTGCCTGATCCAGCCTGAGCCTCTATGTATGACCCGGTCCAGCCTTGACCAAGCCAGGAGAGACCTGAGTGAGTACCTTGTTTTTTGGAGATCCATTTCATCCCTGGGGACCTCTGAGTATAGTTTGTCTAGGTTAGGGTTATCCGGGGTTACCCAGCGGCTCCTCTGCTGGGGCCACTACATCTGGCTTCGCGGCCAGCACCTTTAGGCGGCTCTGCCGCAGCACAACCCTGGCCTAGGCAACCTACGCTCCCTAGCTCCGTCCCCTAGCGTCGCCCCCTAGCAGCTTGCTCAGTGGCCTCTTGTTGGAGGAGCATCCGTGTCCTGCTCCCAGGTACTCAGATTTCTTCCTGTCCTCGCCTTTGGTTCTGACACTGTCACCATCTGCTTCATATCAGCCATGGTGCGCACACCCTCACCCTTGGCCAAACTATCAAAAGCACAAAGAATGTTGGTGTAATATTGCAGAAAAGTATCCCCCTGACAGCTATGGGGTTGTGAGAAAAGGCAGTAGGTAAGATTTAGGAAGAATTAAATAACAGTCAAGGAGTGCCTGTTTTACCAAATCATAATTAATCCTCCATATTGAGGTCACTGCTTTGTAGTACTGGTCCACCCAGTTAAGTTCCAATTATAATTCAGACCCACTCATACTGGGAGATGCTACTTGCTTTGTACATAGCTTAATTGTCTGTATGAATCCATTAATATTCACTATGGCTTCATCAAAAGAAAAGGAGTCATATGTGATCTGTTAGCTATGGTTTGGGAGCTGGTCAACCTTTACCCTTTCTCAGTGATGTTGTTCTTATACCACCACCATTCCTTGGCACAGATGCAATACTACCAACTTGTCAGATAGGTTGAGCCACTCTCCTAAGGCAATGCTCACAGCTCCATGACCAACTTTCCAGACCTTTTCTGGACTGAGGCAGCAACTGAGGGTTGGATCACCATATCCTCTGTTAAAAGGAAGGCAGAAGCCCACATTTTAGACTTTCACTGAAGAGGCTAATAGATAAAGAAGATTATTGAATTTAATGGTCTGTTAAAGCAGCCTTTATCAGACCACTGTTTTTTAGGCTGTGTTCCTGAAATAGCCCCTTCAGAGTGATCTGGGTGAGGTGTGTGTGCTCATGCAATGGAAGGCACTAAAGAGATGATACAAGTTCCCCTTAAACCAAAACACATTGATATTTTTACAAAATTTGTGATACATCATGAAAACACTATTTGAACAGAATGCTTTCTATAAATAATAGAAAACACCATAACTTGTATTGATACCATTGCTAATTGTTAAAATCAGTTAAAATGTGTATATGTTAAATATTAAGCTATCCATTTCTTTTCACTGAATAATGAGATAAAAGTTTTACAGAAGGCAACATGATTAACAGTTTCACAGATATATGGGTTGCTGTATGTTTAACTGTAGTTACCTATTGAACCAGTAGTGATATGGGCACTTTCATTTAAACACCTCATTTGCTACTTTTGATATCTGCTCATCTGCTTTTCTAGGCATCGGAATAAAGATTCCTTTATTATTCCTTCTTTTTTATCTTTGTAAAACCTTGTAAAATCAAAACTATTGTGCATGAAGTCACACAGGAGATTCTTTTAGCTATTTCTCACCTCCAAAAAACACTGATTACTATACATACTAGTATAAGCAAAATAAAAATGCTACATCTTATTTTTATGTTGAGCAGTAAACTTTGTTTATCAAGTAAAAAATTCTGTTTTTCTTTAATAATGTATGTTTTATTGGTAATGCTCGGCCATCCTGTTAACTGTGCAGTGTATTGTACAGACAATTCAGGTTCCATAGTAGTAAAATCAAGTTACTTTGCTTGTATTTCATTTTATAAGCTTGTAATAAATGTATTGTTAGTATTTATAATCCCCAAGAGACATATGAAACATTCCTAAAAACGTTGAGATCGTAATGCAAATTAAACAAATGCATAGACAAATAAACATTTTATGCATTTCATATTATATTTTGATTAATCTACATTATCTATTTACTGACTGATACAGTTGACTACCCTTTTCTTGTTGAGTCTGTAATATGATAGCAAATACCACAGTAAACATTAATTTTGAAAAGAAACTGCCTCGTGGAATAAATTGCCCTTAATGTGTTTGAAAGAAGGAGTTGTCTAAGTGTTTTTTCGCTTGTGTACCGCATGATCATTAATGTATATGTGTGAGGGCTGCATGAATTTTCATTGAAAACAACAATCACCTACATTATCGCTTGTTAGCTATAAAAACAGTTTATTCAACTTTATTCATTCAAATGGACACTGATCAGTTTTCATCAGTTTCAATAAGTACACTGGGGGGAGATGCTCTAAAGGGTGATGCTGTGGTGATATAATTTTCTTTGTGTGTGTAAAACACTTCTCCTTTTAATGTAGACACACATCACCATGTGCACTTAAATTTAGGAATACAACGGGAGGAGAATTTCTCTATTAGCATTCAGAGTTGTCAAACTTCTAATGATGTGGAATGGATGCCCTCCCTTACACATCACCAGCAGTAGACAATCTTGAAGTCCCCACTTCGTCAGTAGATGAGTGGAGAGGATCCTTTTAGCACCATGAACAGCATCACTTCCTTAACCCTTGGAGTGCCATAGGATTGTGCATTGCACGCCACTGTGGCACTCAAAGGGTTAGAGAAGTACAACAACCAGTACACAATCATCCCCTCAGCTCTGTGTCATTTTTCTCAGTCATATATGTTGTGCAGTCTTAAGGGAACAAGACTGTGCATCAGGCAGCATCCATGGGATTTGTGGCTACCAGCTGCCCACCAGCCTTGCTCTCTTGCCCATTGGTAGCTACAGAACCCAATGTACACTGCCTGCCCCCCCAGACTTGTTTCCTTGCCCACTGGTAGCTATAGAACCCCGTTTACACTGTCTGATCCCCCAGCCTTGTTCCATTTGCCTACTAGTCGGAGGATCCTCTAGACCCACATGTATCATGTGGGTCTTGAGGATCCTCATACTCATATTCATACTCCTCAAACATTCACAGAATGCTGGATTGAAGAGGAAGAGGTTGAGGAAGGCGGTGATCACCTTCTGCCACATTCATTGCCTATCTTATGGGATAGGTGATCAGTGCCAGGAGGGCAATGGTAGGGGTCCCAATGTCCCCCATGAGGTCCAATTTTCTTTTAAACAACAAAAGGCTCATAATGCAGGATTAAGACATCTTACATTATGTACACATGATCATTCCCATGCTAATGGGATTGTCATTGGAGTGTAAAAAGTATGCCAGAATGGCAGGGCTGCACCAGAAAACTGATTCCAGAGTCTTTTTTTATTGTGGAATCATTTTAGCACATCCACCCAAGTAACTATATCCTGCACATCAGCTGAAGCTAACCACTGTGCTGGGGAAGCATTGTGGGGTATCACATTGAAGGGAGAAGCATTCTGGGGCATCATATCAAATGGGAAAGCATTGTGGGCCAGCATGTGGAATGGGGAAGCATTGTGGTGAAGCACATTGATCCTATTCATTGTGCGTAGCAGAATATGTTGTGGGGGGCAGCATGTTGAACATAGTTATTGTGGAGGTCAGCATGATGAACATAATCATTGTGGGGGGGGGGTGATAGGGAACATCACCATTATGTGTTAGCCCCATATACATTGATTGACACCCACAGCCCAGGCAGTGTCCATGGGGATTTGTGGCTACCAGTAGGCAAGGGAACACGACTGAGGGTGTAAGAAAGTGTAAATAGGGTTCTATGGCTTTCAATGATCATAGCAACAAGTGTGGAAGCCAGACAGTGTAAATGGCAATCTGTGGCTACCAGTGTACAAGGGAACAAGTCTGGAAGCCAGGCAGTGTAAATGGCAATCTGCAGCTATCAGAGGAATCCTCTGTGACAATTAAGGGGTTAAAGCTCACATTTATATGAATAGGATGTTTTTATATATTCACTATGGTACCTATGGTTTTCTTCAAAACTGCTCTAGGTCTTCACACAACAGCCTTATTAATTTTTTTACGCACTCAGACAAATATTTAGCAACAATATTTTTTCACAATGTTAGATAACATGTTTAGTCAAATAAAGGATTACTACTGGATTGGAGAACTGGATATTTCAGCTAACACTGTAGAACAAGTAATGAAGTGCAATGTATCAGAGCTTTCCAAATCCAGAAGTGTTTCACAAATATTCTAATGGGCAGTGAATTGCACAGAGTACATGAGATATTCTCATGCAAGCAGATGGTAGCAGTCAGAATTACTCAGACTCTACAGATATTTCCTTTGCACCTGGCACTGGAGGTGTTAGCCGTGCCAGTTCTTTCCACAACACAGATGTTCTTGCTGTATATATATTTTTTTATTGTAATTTTAACATCTACAAAAATTGCCTTACTGCAAGCAAGTGCTCTAATCCAAAGGCTACACTTTATTAGTGACACTTTATTATGCACCTGCATTTTCAAGAACTTTAGATTTTTCAAAATGTCTTTACTATATTGTTAGGATGCAATATCTATAATGCAAAATTGTTGTCATGTAGTTAAAATGACATAAAACAAAAGGAAAACATGTTTACTTTCAACCCATTCTGTAGAAAACCAACCACATCATAGGGGACAAATATATATTCCCATTTATTTAGCCCTTTGAGTGCCAGATAGTTTCGGAAACCAATGGTCCTTAACGCATACCACAACCTTCTGGCATTCAAAAGCAGGGACAGATTTCCCATTAGGCAGAGTAGGCAACTACCTAGACTGCCAAGTTTTGAGGGGTGCCTCAGCTATGATGGCCACTTTCACATACAGAGCAGTGGTATGGCCAGTTCCAAATTACCAGAAAAATTCAATCCTAACTGATAAGATGTGCATAAATCAAGAACATATGAAATCTAAAACTAACAATAGGAGAGCGCTATAAAAATAAGACCAATGTGAGTTTGGAGAAGCTGCTACGGAACGAGATAAACATGCTGTCCTGTTCTTCTGGGATAGTTTGCAAAATCTGAGGCAGGAGAGGCTCATAGTGACTACTATCACTATGAGCAGGATGAAAAATAATCAATGGAGGAGCTGGAAGGACCATTATGTGTCTGCTGAGTCTGAGGAGGAGGAAAGGACCTCTACTGAACCAATGCTGTCCAGTCCCCCTAAATCAGCCCAAGGGATCTTGGGGAATTTAATGGGAAGGGAGGGAGAAAAGGGAATGGGAAAGGAGGGAGAAAAGGGTAGTACTAGTGAGAGCAGGAAAGGTAAGCTGCCTGTGCCTGCTGCTAGACGTGCTGCCTCTGCTGACACCGTTGCTGCCCCTGTTGAAACCAATGCGGTGCCTGCTGCCAGTCCTGACCCTTCTGCCACCAGTGTTGAAGCTGCTGCCACAAGTGCTGAAGCTGCTGGTGTGTCTTGTAATGCTCAGGAGGGGGGGTAAGGAGAAGATGATGCCAAATGTGACAGCAGGGGACCTTCTGTCGCATTGCTCGTCACCTCCTCCAAGCAGCAGTGAGATTTCTGGAATAGAGCAGCAGCACGTAGGGACTAGTGGTGGTGGTGGAGAAGCTGGGGTGGAAGAGACATTGATGGCCTTTTTATCAGAAACTGAGAAGAAATGGGAGACAGGGATGAGGAGGGTCATCACCCCCACCACTAGCAATCAGCTTTTAGAATTTTCAACTGCTCTAATTCTTGCTGCTGATGAGATGCAAGGGCAGCAGGATGCTGAGGAGCAAACTAGTGTGCCACAGACCACCGTAGACACAGTGAGAATGGGTTCAACAAGTGATGCGGGATTAGGACAGGTTCCACTTGCCAGCGCCAACAATACTACTGGTCCTAGTTGAAGTGCGAAATGTGAGGCAGTAGCAGCAACATTATCCACTACCACAGAAAGTGAAGGGGAATGTGGAGGACAAGAAGAAGGAGGCCATTCTTCTCCACCTGTTCCCTATCCCTCCCCCCAGAAGTCATGGGTGTGAGACTATTATTCTCTTCCGGCAGACACAGTGCAGTCATCATCAACAATGGTACAGAGCAAAATTTGTGACAAGTTAGTAAAAAGGGAAAAGGAGGGAACACACCTTGGCACAACCTCTCTGATAACACATTTGAAACAAAGACACCATGACATTTATGTAAAACATGTTCAATCCAAACACCCATTACAGAAATCTAGCATCGCTGTTACTGTGCCTCCTGACTCTCCAGAAAGGCACCAAGAGACGAGGTGGAGATAAAAGAGGAGGAAGAATAAAGAAACCCAGACACTGTAAGTTCCATGACAAGCGAAACAACTGGCTCACCATCAACATCACCTTCTTCCTCTAGGGTAACAAGTACCTCTCCTGCCAGTCCATCTTGCTCATCGTTACCTCCCCTGTCAAATGATAGCCACTCTGTTAATGTTAGAATATGGCAGTTTGTCTCTACCCATTGCACACTGTGTGATGCACTGACCACACATGCCAGCGTGGTGGAGGAGAATCAATACCAGGTCATCAGGTGGCATCTGAGGAGATTCCATCTTGCAGAATATGCTAGGATTCTGGCAGGGAGGGTTCATCATTATTATTAAACTGTCCGAAAGTTGTCTGGACAAGGGGCATAGTGACAGTACTTGGGTTCTGGTGTCATGGTGTTTGGAAACAGTTGTGCACCCAGATGTTATTTACCATACACACTGTGCACCTTTCAGTTGCTGATGAGAGCCACAGTTCCTTCTTTCAAGGGAAAAAATATATTCTAATAACAAAACACCCATGATTTTGGAGGAGGGACAGGTGGAGAAGATTTAATGGCCAACGTCTTCGTTTCTCCACATAGACTGGGGGCTACTTCTTGTGCTGCAAGTGCCTTAGGTGCATCACTGGAGCCAGGTGTGGCAAAATAATTCTACCCAAACTCCAAACATTTAACCTAACTAAGCTAAAACTATATCCCTCAATCCCAATTCCTCTCTCCCCTGAGCCCGCAGCACCCCCCATCCCCACCCACCAGCCAGTGATTCCACAAGATCCCGTCATGTACAGGAGTCATACAGAAAGGTGCACAACGAATACACGTCACAAGCATCCACACGACAAGCAGATATGATCTCAGCTATCCAGCTCCAAAAAGTTGCACATCGTCGGGAGTTACACTAGTACCTGCTCTAGCTGTCCACCAGGTCTGCCATCTCCCCCAGATCTTATCAAACTTACCCGGAGTACCTCGTTGTAAGTAAACCAGTTTATAATGTGGAAAACACTGTGAAACCAGGGTTATCCACGCTCTACAACTGGGAGCCCTGTTTGACATCCAGTTCAAGGCCACCACCTTCCTTGCCATCACCAAGAGCTCACTCAGAAGAGTCCTATCATTTGCATCCTCAATCTCATCAGGGAAAATAGACAATAGACAAATCCTCGGGGTCACAGGAACAGGTCTTCCCAATACCAGGGCCACAATACACATTACCTCTGTCCAAAACCCCCTGACTCCAGGGCATTCCCAAATCATATGCAAGTATGTACCTTGAGCAGTACCACACCGAAGACAACGATCGGATCCAGAGCCTCTTATTTTAAATAGTCTGACCGGTATATAATAAATTCTATGTAAAATATTCAACTGAATCATTTGATGTCTGGTCGACGTCACCACCAGAGCTGGCCCCGCCTTAGCCAGATTCCATTCCCAATCTTCCAGCGGACCTACATCTATTTCCCACTTAGTCCTGGAAGGAAACTCCTGACGCCTCATACGAGAATCTAACCACTGATAGATGAAAGAAAGAGGCCTCGGTGGTTCAAGAGCCATCAATCTAGTAAGAAGTGGAAACGTAGAGATCATTGCAACACGATCACCCCACTGAGCTCTTAAAGCTTGTCTGATACATAGATACGAATAAAAAAGATTATGTAGTATATGATACTCTTCATGTAATTGTTCAAAGGATTTCAATTGGTTATCCCGATATAATTGTCCAAGAGAATCAACCCCAAATCTAGCCCACAAGGGACCAAACTCACTACCGAGTAGCTGGTATATCCCTGCAGTGCCCCACAGGGGGGTATCCAGATCCATGGCTATATAGCCCAGCAACTTTTTCAGCTCCATCCATGCCCTGTAAAGGGCTGTTGCAGAAACTGGGACATCCTATAAGTAGGCTGTAATAATAATGCATCTGTTTGGGTAGTCTGGTAACGAGGTCGGGGAGAGACAAAGTCTATCGCATACCGACATTGTGCTGCCAAGTAGTACCTATAAAAATCATGCAAGGCAATTCCCCCCTCCCGTTTTGGTCTCATGAGTGTAGTTAGTTTAAGTCTAGCCCGATTTCCCCACCATATGAATCGCAAAATAATTTTGTCTATTTGTCGGAAATATTTTCTAGGTATAGGGACTGGCGTATTTTGAAAAATATATAAAAATTTGGGCAAGAAAATCATTTTAATAAGATTTGATCTACCAATAACATTTAAGGGCAGATGAAGCCATGCCATCGGTTTTTCGCTAAAGTGTTGGATAGTAGGTACCAAATTCAACTCCAAAAAGGAGTCCGTCTTAGCTGCCACCCGAATCCCTAGATATGAACACTCAGTCACATAAGAGAGTGGGATGTCAGCTGGAGGAGAGTCCTGCAGACCACCGTCAATCAGAATCAAAGAGGACTTAGTCCAATTTATTTGAAACCCAGAGTATGTACCAAAATCATCCACCAACCGCAACTTAGTCCGCAAGGAGTTCCCATCATCTTCCAGAAAGAGCAAGATGTCATCAGCATACAATGCGAGCTTTTCCTCTCTACCCTCTATTCTGAGTCCCCTAATCAGCTGGTTAGCATGAATTAGAACAGCCAGGGGTTCTAAGGCCAAGGCAAACAGGCCGGGTGAAAGTGGGCAGCCCTGTCTAGTGCCACGGTGCAAAGAGAATGGTTGTGAGCTAAGTCCATTCGTCACCACAGAGGCCTTGGGCTTGCTATATAGGATATGAATCTATTTAATAAAGGAGGGACCAAACCCAAAACCCCGAAGCACTTGCCAAAGGTATGGCCATTCGACAGAGTCAAAAGCCTTGGTTGCATCAAGAGATGCTATCACCCGATTTCCGGTGTTATCATGAGGAAGCTGGAGGTGCATAAACAATCGTCTAAGATTATGTGACGTCGATTTACCTGGTATAAATCCAGTTTGATCCTCATGAATAATGGACCCCAGCACTTTATTCAATCTGGTAGCCAAGATTTTCGCCACAATCTTTGCATCCGTAGCCAACAGGGAAATGGGCCTGTAAGAGTCATAATGGAATTATTTTAGGGAAGTCATTGCTAGAGAAAGACCTGGGTATCCTTGTCAACTACAAAGTTGGAAACAGTGACCAGTGTCAAACAGCAGTAGCAAAGGCAAACAAAATCCTGTCTTGTATAAAAAGAGGTCTCGAAGCAAGAGTGGATAACCTTATTTTGCCATTATACAAATCATTGGTAAGACCTCATCTTGAGTATGCAGTGTAGTTTTGGGCACCAGTTCTGGAAAAGCATATACTACAACTAGAGAGGGACAGTGAAGAGCAGCAAAATGAATTAAAGGAATGGAGGACTTGACTATGAGGAATGACTAAACAAACTTGGTTTATTTACTCTAGAGAAAAGACGACTAAGAGGAGACCTTATCACATTGTACAAGTATATGAGAGGTCAATACAAGGATCTCTGTGGTGAGCTATGTATTCCAAGGCCTGATCAGGTGACCAGGGGACACCCCTTGAGATTAGAGGAAAGGAGGTTTAGACTTCAGCAGAGGAAAGAGTGTTTTACAGTAAGGTCTGTTAATTTGTGGAATTCCTTGCCCAAGGAGGTGGTTATGGCATATACAATGGATATATTTAAGAGAAGATTATATACATTTCTATCAAAAGGGAACATACAGAGTTATACTGTTCTTTAGTAGGCAGATCAGGAAGGTCTGATAAAGACTAACTTAACTGATAGTAGGAAAGCTATAAAATTCTCAGTCACTGGGGTATAAGGAGAAGGTTGAACTTTATGGACTTGTGTCTTTATTCAACCTAATTTACTGTGTTACTAGATGAAAGTCAGTATATCTCCTTGATCACCACTCCATATCAGGTCGTTGATGTATCTCCCAATGAACACAACTGAATTCATAAAGGGATTCATAACTCCAAAGATGCAGATCTCCTACCACTAACCCATGTAAAGGTTTGCTTTCACATAAACAAACTTAGCCACCATTTGGGTCCCATAATTCCTCAGATAATAGATTCCATCAAACAAAAAAAATGCAGTATACTTGTCTAGATATTACATTTCCTTACTTTGTACATTTGATAACTGAGAATGATTGACTATGGACGGGTAATCTTATTGAGACTATTTATTTACTCTTGTATATCATGTTGTATTAAGTGGTATCCAAACTTCTTAAATTATGTTTTTAACCTATATTTGTATGATAGATTCTTCTTTGCAATCATTATGTGTATATTTGAAGTGATTTATTATTCCAACATATTGACTTGAGGTGTCAATTATATGTGGACTGATATATAGGTCTGTGTTTTGACCTGACCTGCCCACTGAGGAGAATGTTGTCTTTAAGAATGATGCCTTTGATATATTACACAAAATTGTATACTGGTGACTGCCATAGTATTTATTGTCATCTTTTTGTTCTGAGAGATTCTCCTGACATCTTGCCACTACTCTTGGCATGGTTTCAAGCCTTATGACTACTGAACTTGGATCAGAGCTTATAAAAGTCATTCATTTTGCTTTTGGTCTCATGGGGTTTGAATGAGATGGTTACATGGTGGTGATGTGTCTTTAAGAGCTGAATGGTTCTAATAACACAATGTGTAGTGTTGAAGTCTTTGATGGCATGCTAGTTATGCAGTGTCGGATCCATTTGTATAGATTCATATTGTATTAATATTGTATTTTTGCCTTAACATAAAGGAGGTGTATTGACTCTGCTTATGACCTGTATTAATTGCTGCATTACGAGGCAATGGTTTGAAGTCATGGCTATGGTTAATCATACATAGCTCCTTTAATTGTGAGGCATTTAAATAATTCCCTTTAATAGGCAATTCTGAAGGTAACAAGCTTCCTACTAAGTTTAGAGTGATTGGTGGAATTTAGTTCAAATATTGGATCACAATGAAATAATGCTTATTTTGATCATAAGTAAGCATGGTGGTCTATTAATCAGCCAAAGAACCACTCAATAGTCATTTGCTCTGTTTCTGTGGCTCGCACCAAGAATGGTGATGGTAAGATTAAATTTTTTGCTAATAAAGCTTTTGTTTTTACTGAAAACATTGAGAACATTGTTTTACTAGTGTACTCATTGGTGCACAGCAATTTTTGGATTTAGTCATATGTATAAATCATCAGGTAGTCTTCAGTTTGCACAATGCTATACATTTTCACGTTTAGTAGGATAATTTCTTGCTCTGAGGGCTTTTGAAGGAATATTCACCTTTTTTCATCTACAATCAGAGAGGACTATATTGGAGAAATCTTAGTGCATTGGCTCCATAGAATAAAATAGGACTTAGAGAAGTGATATCACTGGAGAAGTCATCTCTGCTTTATCACCTCTTTATCATGCTTTAGTGTATCTCCCCCCATGAGTTGTAGCCATTAGCTGGTTAGGTATGATGAGAATTGTAGGGGGAGATGTACTAAGATGTAATAAATCAGTGATATCACTTCTCCAAGTCCTATGTTATCCTATATAGCCAATGCACTATGATTTTTCCAACTTTGGAGATCTTAGTGAATAAGGGGGGGGGTATGCACTAAGGCGTGATAAAGCAGAAATACCACTTCTCCAAGTTCTATGTTTGGAGATTTTGGTGCATAGGCTGTATAGCATAACATAGGAACTGGTGAAGTGATATCACTGATTTATTACATCTTAGTACATCTCCCCCTACAATTCTCATCATACCTAAGTCATCTCCACTTTATCATATTTTTATCACGCCTTAGTGCATGTCCCCCATACTCTATAGAATAACAAAGGAACTGGAGAAGTGATATTTTTGCATTATTACTTCTTTATTATGCCTTAGTGCATAATTCCCATAGTCACCAACAGCTGGGGGTTATGCACTAATGTGTGACAAAGAGGTGATAGGCGATAAAGAAAGAGGATATAACTTCTCCAGTGTTATAAACTCTCCAACTCATGTGTTATTCTAGGGACTAGGAAGCCTATGCACTAAGATCTAAGTTTACTGCCATTTGCATACAATAACATAGAAATTAGAGAGTTGATCCCATCATTTGCATACTGTCACCTCTTTATCACATCTTAGTGTATATCTTCCAGGGAGAGATGCACTGCGGTGTGATAAAGAGGGGATAAATTGGAGATTCCCATCTCCAATTTTTCACCTCGTTATCACACATTAATGAATTCCCTGTCCCATGGAGGACTACGGTAGCCTAAGGGATTATGGGTTAGGAATTGGCCTCCACCCCCAAAGTCCTAAGGATGGGGTTATGCGCCAAGCATAATCAAGGGAGCAATAAAATAAAAATCTACACTCCTACATTCATTATAATATGATATATATGTATGTAAATTCTTAGAGGGGTCAGTGGAACAAAATAATACATTTTTTTCACGCATTTTTGTATAGCCTCTGACAACTTTTACTGTTCATCATTTATTTCAGACTAATGTAAAAGGTCATGTACACGGGGGAAGGTCTGGGTAATGTTAACCCTTTGCGTACCCCTTTAGCACTCAAAGGGTTAAGCGGCCGCTATCTCACTGTTCCATGCGATGCAGTCTTGCGTCGCCCTACTCACGTGGTGCAATCATGTGCAGTAGAGACTGCCCGAACGCGGGTAGTCTCTACTGCGCATGACGGCTTCTGACAAACATCCTAGTGAATTATTATATAGGATGTTCATTGTTCCCTTGTTGCATTTCTGTCACTTACTTTTGTTCTGCATTCCTCCAATGATTTTATGTGGAGAAGTTGGATGAATAACAGCCAGCTCACATTAGATTCAGAGAAATTATACTGCCTGATTCCCATATGGTTCAGCTGTTCTTTTAAGGTTGTGATGGACATTGCAACCGCCAATGAAGTACATGTGAATGGTCTACTGGTAGCCCCTTAGGCCACTGTGCTGTGCAGATTTGTAATATGTGAGCACAGTAAAGATGGAGCTTCCCGTGATTTGCTAAACTAATAGAAGGTGATAGGCCATGTTGCATCTTCACTAGGGGTGGGTGAAAAGTGGGAAAAATTCCCTGCATGACTTTTTGTGAAAAGGTGCTGATTTTAATTTTTTTTTTTTTTTTTGCGAAAGTTTTCTCCTTTTCGCCAATGCAAAATATCTCTCCTTTTCGCCTATTTTAACAAATTATTCACCTATATTTCCCACTATAATATTACTTCTTCTGAGGGCTGTAGTGGAGAAATAATTAACTGATAGTCAAAGATGTGAGTCATACAGGAACATATGCCTTGTAAAATTTGTGTGCATGCAGAGTGCATGTGTTTTTAGCCCACAACACTAATTTCCTTCTTAACTGACACTGGCACGTATTCATGATAATGTCAAGAGATAAAAAAAAATACATCCTACAATGTGGCAGATGTGTATTATTATATATGGTGGTGGTGGGGGACTGGCTGGTATGGTGTGATTTGTGTATGTATATTGTTTTTACCATTGTCATGTTTGCATCAAATCGCTATCCTCCTTCTCAGATTATTGACACACATTAATTTTCACTCATAGCAGTGGTCTGAAGTGGGGTAGATGGTGGCAACCCTTCTTCACATCCCTCTTCCATCTCCTCATCTCTGCTGCTGTTAATATATTTGTCTTGTTTTTTTCTGTCATGTGTGATTTCTGCTACCTGATAGATGGAATGAGATGTTGATTCATTTTTAATAATGTTTGTTTCCCAACATTGCTGCTTGATAGCTGTGTCCTGCAGTCATTGACAATGTAGCCAGCTGCACTGAAAACCCTCTCAGACTCAACGCTTGCTGGAGGACAACTAAGAGTTTCCACTGCAGTATGTGTCAATGCTAGCCATGCACACTGCTTTGTTTGCCAGTAGTCCATGGGGTCATCTACAGCTTTGTGGGACTGTCTCTCAAAACTCTGCATGCGCAAGGATGGCATGACGATGGTATGGGCTGTCCTGCTGCTGCCACCTTTTAATCACACTGCCAGTAATCAGAAGCATGATTACTGGCTGTCACCTGATGATATAAGCTAGTGTTGTTCACTGTTAGTGCTAGGGGGAGGGAAACCCAGTGAGCAGTCACAGTCATATAGTCTGTGCTCTGCTCACTTGTCCACATATCTGATCTCAGGTGGATTTACTTGCCATACGCACTTTTCAGCCCTTTGCCCACAACACTAACCACCTGCTTGTACAATTCAGGTGCAGCCATCCTGTAAAAATAACTGCAGCTTGGGATATTACAGCATGGAGCTACACATGACATCAGTTCTCTAAAATCTCGGTTTTCTACAAAAGAATACTGCCAACATCTTGACAACCTTTCCATTCCACAGGAGTACTTTGGGATTGTTTTTGTGAAGTTTTTGACTCCTTCCCAGGAACTCAATCAGTGTGGGTTGGCAGGACATGGCAGAAGAACAGGGGAGCTTGATTGCTTTACCAACATGACTAGAGGAGGTAGTGCCGGTAGAGGCAGAATATGTGGGCAGTCTGTGACTCTTGCCATCTCCTACAGCAAAGCCAGAGTCATCATACTCCTCTGCAACTAACTGTTGGCACTGGCAGTAGCACACTCTCTGACACATAAATAACTTCACTAATTCTTTTTTCTGCCCTAGAGCCTTGGGAACTTTTTAAAATGCTTCTGCTGCTGCTGCTAATTGTGGCACCTTTGGCCTGCTGATAGTGTGTCTCCAAGACAGACCTGTGGTTGTGCTTCAGGTGGGATGTCATAGAGGAGGTGCCTAGGTGTGAGCCTGCTTTCCCCCTGCTCATGTGATTTTTGCACAGACAACAAATAGCAACATGCTTAGCTTGAGGATCCTGAGTGAAGTATCTCCATGCTGTGGACTGAGGGGTTTCTGAGGTGCTGCTGCTACTACTACTACTGGTGCTAGATGTTGATGCAATTCTACTGCCACTACTAGTAGGTGTCAAAGGTGCAGCACTTACAGCAACAGCTTCAGAGGCACTCGTCATATCTAACATTGTGGATGTTAATAACTTGTGTTGCTGTTATTGTTGCTGCTGCTGGGTACTCAAAACAGGTGTGTGTGGTTGAGTGGGACTTGGACTTTGAAGAGGCGATGATGCTGATGATGACTGATAGGGTGACTGTGTACCTTTTGACATCTGTGCTTGTCCAGTGTCAGACTTTCTGATGGTTTTCTCAAACAATTTATAGACAGGCACAGTACTCCTTTTCAGTGCTGGACGATTCAGCCTTTGCCTTTCTGCTAACTTTATTGCCATGTCATCATCATCATCCTCACTCTTAACTTCATCTGTATCTGAACAAGAGAAGGATTCTGGAGAGATATATTCTAGATCCGCATCATCATCAGTCATCATTAGGTCATCCTCTGCAGAAGCAGCATCACCTGACAATTCTTGCCCACTATCTTTATACTCCTCTAAGCTCTTAGAGGTGTCAAAAATGTATTTTTACTTTTACAGTAAGAAAGTTTGCTACTACTTTGAGGACAGGTGTTTTGGTGCTTGTTTGTCTCACTATCTGACGCAGCAGGTGGTTCAGCTGCTACACCTTCCTTTATTATGGTATTACCATCATCAACACTTGAATGTGACTTGTTGTTGTCTTCAATGCCCTCCCTTGGAGTAGAGGGATCATAATCATTTATTGCACACACTGAAGCAACCATTGCTGCAGTCAGATTTTGAACTACTACTTTAATATCCCATTCCTGAAATGCTCCAACCTTCCTTTCCCCTACCCCTGCCCCTTGTGCATGTGCTGGACATTACTCAACTACTCTGTGTGTTTTTACTCTACAGTACACAACACAACTGATGGAGTATGATGTCTTACCTAAGCCCAGTCAGCTGTCCGTCACTGTCACCTAATATATTTAGTTCTTTGTTTATTTTTTTTATTCTTTTTTATTTTTTTTATAATTTTTTATTTATCTTTGTATTTATTTATTTTTTTATTTATTTTTTTAAAGGGATAGCAATGTCAGAAAAAAATGTATTAACTATATGGTAGATACAATTAAAACTGAGTACTTGCACTTATTCGTTTCTCTCAAACCGTTATGGTCACTTGACCAGATGTGGCTCCTCTGCAGCGCCGATAAAATGATATCTAAAGATAAATACTTCATAGGAATGGTCTACAATGTGTGCTTGCAAACCAGGCACACGTTGTAGACTGTCCCAATGAAGTATTTATTTTTAGGTATTGCTATGTCGGCGCTGCTGAAGAGCCGCCGTCTGATCCAGGAACAAGAATCTGCTTCTGACAGCTTTACAGCTCGTCAAGTAGAAAGGGGAGGGAGCAGAGAACTTTATTTTCCTATATCTCTCAAACCATAATGGTTTGAGAGGTATGAATAAGTGCAAGTTCTCTCTTTTAATTGTATCTACCAAACTATCCCTTTAAGTTGTCCACCCTGTCTTATCACTATCACAGTCTGTCCAAAAAAGATTATAACTGAAAAACAAAATCAGCAACTTATTTCCCCAGACTTACCCACCCAGCACAGAGACAATAACAGCTAGATCAGCAAGCAAATAGGTCCCCTGATGCCTGTGTCTTGCCAGTCAGTAACATGGAATTTTGGGGTATTTGGGGTCAACCTCCTTCCTCCCTTTATCTCCCCAGAGTGCCCCACTGTCTCTCCTAATACAGAGAACAAATGTCCTAGCTAAAAGATTCCCTAAATTTCAATTCCCCTGTCTTCTCTAGCTCAAACAACATGCTGTTCTGTTCTCTCACAAACACAGAATGGAATGCTGTGAGAGCCTGACACCCTTTTATATGGCTGTAGAAAACTAGAGAAAACTTTGTGTGGTAGAGAAAAATTTTTCTTCCTATTGATTTCAATGCACAGTGAGTTTGGCAAAAAAAAGCAGGAAAAAGCAGAAAAACTGCACTTTTTTGGGGAAATTATTTGCCAAGTGGGAAGTGCCATTATTTGCAGATTAGAGTTTGAGGCGAATATTTTCACCCATCCCTAATCTTCACTGCTTTCCTTTGTGAGCACAGTAAAGATGGAACTTTAATTTATGTGTGGTGACATGCCATGGTGCCTCTTTACTACTTTCATTTGTCAATCAAGTAAATATGCAGCCTGTTACACTTTATTTCATCCATATGAGTTGACAGCCACCCATATGAAGGGCACCATAGCCCACCAGCTTACCTGTACCTTTTAGCATGGGCTACATAATCAATTCACCATCTCTGCTTTGATGTTGCCCTTGAGTATGGGGCTTTATATAAAGTACTATCCAAAAGTCTTAGGCAGGTGTGAAAAAATTCTGTAAAGTAAGAATGCTTTCAAAAATAGACATGTTAATAGTTTAATTTTATCAATTAACAAAATGCATAGTAAGTAGTGATGATCGAGCACCCCAATGCTCGGGTGTTCGGGTGCTCTGACCGAGCGCCCCCGGAGGCTCGAGTGCTCGGCCGAGCACCCGAGCCCCATTGAAGTCAATGGGAGGACTCGAGCATTACACCAGGCACCCCCTGCTCTGATGAGGGGAGGGTGCCTGGTCCATAGGAAAAGGGCAGAAAATGATAGAAACACCACAGAAATGGTTCAGGGACAGCATAGGGAGGATGTCTGGATGCATCTTGGACTCCAACGTCGCTGCTGGGAACGATCTTTCGCCCGTAGTACGCCATTTTTACAGACTGACCGTAAAACACACAAAAAGGCAGATAAAAACGACTTTAGGCGAAAAATTGTTACCAAACAGTATTTGCTGTATATTTACTTGTATATCATCTGCAAATTCTGCAAAAAATTTCATTGATTTTTCTGAACTGGGGCCATGATTAAGAGGGAAACGTGCGCAGAGGCAAATTCTCCCAAAAATTTCCTCGATTTTTCTGAACTGAGGCCATGATTAAGAGGGAAACGTGCGCAGAGGCAAATTCTCCCAAAAATTTCCTCGATTTTTCTGAACTGAGGCCATGATTAAGAGGGAAACGTGCGCAGAGGCAAATTCTCCCAAAAATTTCCTTCATTTTTCTGAACTGAGGCCATGATTAAGAGGGAAACGTGCGCAAAGGCAAATTCTCCCAAAAATGTCCTCGATTTTTCTGAACTGGGGCCATGATTAAGAGGGAAACGTGCGCTGAGCCGACCATCTAAAACATTATGGGTGAGGGTCTGCTGCGGAGCTGACCATCCTAAACATTATATGCGAAGGCCCGCTAGTGAGCTGACGCTATAAAACATTATATGAGAGGGCCCGCTAGAGAGCTGACCCAATAAAACATTATATGAGAAGGCCCGCTGGTGAGCTGACCTATACAAAAATTGTCAAACAGCGCCCGCTGGTGAGCTGGCCCTATATAAAAATTATATCACAGGTCCCGCTGGTGAGCTGGCCCTATATAAAAATTATATCCCAGGGTATATGGAAGAGAGTCAACCATATACCCATTTTTTGGGTGGAAGGGGTGAATGGGAATACAGAGTATTCCCATCATTGTAAATAACATATATAAAGTGACTTTATGTTCCCCCGGGGCTTTCCTCCAGTGGAGTGGAGAAGTCAGGGGAAATCCAGGCCTTGTTCATTTTTATAAGTGTCAACCTATCAGCATTTTCGGTGGAAAGGCGGATACGCTTATCTGTTATGATGCCACCAGCAGCACTAAATACCCGCTCAGACAGAACGCTGGCGGCAGGGCAGGCCAGCACCTCCAAGGCGTAGAGTGCCAGTTCATACCACGTGTCCAGCTTGGACACCCAGTAGTTGTAAGGCACAGAGGGATCATTGAGGACGCTGACACGGTCTGCTACGTACTCCTTCACCATCTTCCAAAACTTTTCCCTCCTTGTGACACTAGGCTGCGCATCAGGGTGAGGGTGCTGGCGGGGTGTCATGAAGGTGTCCCACGCCTTGGAGAGTGTTGCCCTGCCTTTGTCGGAACTGCTGTGTGCTCCCCTTTTCTCCCCTTCTCGGTTGGCCAAGGTAGCACGTACTCTGCCGCCAGCGTTGTCAGATGGAAAATTTTGGAGCAATTTTTCGACAAGAACCTTCTGATATTGCACCATTTTGCTTGTCCTCTCCACCGGAGGAATGAGAGATGAGAAATTCTCTTTGTAGCGGGGGTCCAGAAGGGTGAACACCCAGTAATCCGTGTTGTTTAAAATGCGTATAACGCGTGGGTCACGGGAAAGGCAGCCTAACATAAAGTCAGCCATGTGTGCCAGAGTACCAACAGGCAAGATTTCGCTGTCCTCACCAGGACGATGACTCTCAATCTCCTCATCCTCTTCCTCCTCTTCTGCCCACCCACGCTGAAGAGATGGAAATAAAGTTCCATGGCTACCCTCTGTAGCGGAGGCAACCGTGTCTTCCTCCTCCTCCTCCTCCGCCTCCTCCAATTGTCGCTGAGAAGACGAAGTGAGGGTGCTCTGGCTATCACCTTGTGTAAGCTCTTCCTCCCGCATTTCCACCTCTTCCACATGCAAAGCGTCAGTTTTAATTGTGAGCAGCGAGCATTTCAGTAGACACAGAAGTGGGATGGTTACACTGATAATAGCGTTATCGCCGCTCACCATCTGTGTCGATTCCTCAAAATTGCGTAAAACCTCGCAGAGGTCTGACATCCATTCCCACTCCTCACTTCTGATTACAGGAAGTTGAACGGAGAGGCGACGACCGTGTAACAGCTGGTACTCCACTACTGCCCTCTGCTGCTCACAAAGCCGGGCCAACATGTGGAAGGTGGAGTTCCAGCGCGTGCTCACGTCACACAGCAGCCGGTGAGCTGGCAATTGTAAGCGCTGCTGCAGCTTCAACAGGCCGGCTGAAGCTGTAGATGACTTACGGAAATGTGCACACACACGGCGCACCTTGGTCAAGAGATCATGCAAATTGGGGTAGGTTTTTAGAAATAGCTGAACCACTAAATTAAATACATGCGCTAGGCATGGTTACGTGTGTGAGCTTGCCGAGCTCCAAAGCCGCCACCAAGTTACGCCCATTATCACACACAACCATGCCTGGTTGCAGGTTGAGTGGCGAGAGCCACTGCTCGGTCTGGTGACTAATCCCCTGCAACAGCTCTGAGGCCGTGTGCTGTTTGTCCCCAAGGCAGATCAGCTTCAGCACGGCCTGTTGACGCTTCCCCACTGCAGTGCTACACTGCTTCCAGCTACCGCCTGATGGGTGAGTGGCGCTGCGCGCAGAGAATTCGGAGGTGGAAACGGAGGAGGAGGAGCCAATAACGTAGGTGCTGGCAGAAACCCTGATGGAGGTAGGGCCCGCAATCCTCGCCGTGGGTAGCACCTGTGCCATCCCAGGGTCCGAGTCGCTCCCAGCCTCCACGACATTCACCCAGTGTGCCGTCAGGGAAATGTAGCGTCCCTGGCCACAAGCACTTGTCCATGTATCAGTCGTTAAATGGACCTTCCCAGTAACTGCGTTGGTCAGGGCACGGGTGATGTTACGGGACACATGGTGGTGTAAGGCGGGGGCAGCACACCGGGAAAAGTAGTGGCGGCTGGGGACTGCGTACCGAGGGACAGCTGCTGCCATCAGGCTGCGGAAGGACTCAGTCTCCACAAGCCTAAATGGCAGCATTTCGATGGCCAGTAATTTGGAAAGGTGTGAGGTTAGTGCTATGGCCTGTGGGTGGGTGGCTGGGTATTTTCGCTTGCGCTCAAATGACTGGGGTAACGACATTTGGACGCTGTGCTGGGACAGGGAAGTGGATGTGGTCGCTGATGGTGCTTCAGATGGTACAGGTGCAGGGCGGGAGGTATGCGGGTCTGCGCCTTCGACAGGCGATTGGCCGACACCGAAAACAGGGGAAGAGGAGGCAGTGGTGTGGCCTGCAGACACAGATTGGCGATCCGGGCATTCCTCCCACTTATTACGGTGCTTGGATGCCGTGTGTCGGATCATGCTGGTGGTGGTGAGGTTTCTAGTGTTCATGCCTCGGCTCATTCTGGTGTGGCACAGGTTGCAAACTACAATTCTTTTGTCGTCCGCACTTTCCTTAAAAAAACGCCATACCGCGGAACACCTACCCCTTGGCAAGGGAGATTTACGCAAGGGGGTGCTCCGTGGAACATTTGCGGGCCGGTTTGGTGCGGTCCGCCTTCTTTCTGTAGCCACACCACTGCCTCTTCCAGCCTGTTGCGGTGCTGCAGATGGCTCACCCTCAGGACTGCTGTCATCGTTCGGCTCTCCACCTTCCCAGGTGGGGTCAGTCACCTCATCGTCCACCAAGTCCTCCTCCACTTCCTCACTCTGATCATCCTCCTCATGTCTTGATCCCACCACATACTCAGTCATTGACAACTGTATATCATCCTCCTCATCAAGGTCTTGAGACAGTAATAGAGGTTGATTTAATGGCAACTGTGTCTCATCATCATCATCATCCACTTCCTTTGACCTTAAATGCCGTTCACCTCTGTCATCTTCTTGTGATTGGGTACCCTCTAGAGGTTGTGAATCAGGGCACAAGATGTCATGTTCCTCTGCAAGCGTGCTTGGAGAGAGGTTCAAATTAAGGATTGGTGATGAGACGAGCTCCTCACTATATCCCAGTGTGGGATCACTTCTTTGACCAGATCCTCTATGGTGGGAGGAAGGATGATCAGGGTGAGGATTATGTTGACCAGACTCTTGGCTACTGAGAGTGGACTTGGTGGAAGACAGGGTGGTGCTTAACCGACTGGAAGCAGTATCAGCTGACATCCAACCGACCACCTGTTCGCAGTGGTCGGACCTCGAGAGTGATGTCCTGCGACGCCCTGTAAACTGAGACATGAAGCTAGGTATGGTGGATGTCATTCTGTCTTGTGCTCTGGAACCAGGCACAGTTTCTACGTGTCCTGACCCGCGCCCTGAACTATCAGGATCACGTCCACTTCCCCGTCCCTTTTTACCCGCCTTCTTCATATTACACGGAATATGTGCTGCAAATCTGCAACTTTGCACAGTAAACAGAATGTTCTCCTAATATGCAACTTTGCACATTAAACAGAATGTGCTTCTTATCTGCGGCTACGCACAGTGAATGGAATATGTGACTTTGATATTTTACAGTTTGCACAGTTAACAGAATGTTCTCCTAATACGCAACTTTGCACACTAAACAGAATGTGCTTCTTATCTGCGGCTACGCACAGTGAATGGAATATGTGACTTTGATATTTTACACTTTGCAAAGTTAACAGAATGTTCTCCTAATATGCAACTTTGCACACTAAACAGAATGTGCTTCTTAACTGCGGCTCGGCACAGTGAATGGAATATGTGACTTTGATATTTTACAGTTTGCACAGTTAACAGAATGTTCTCCTAATATGCAACTTTGCACACTAAACAGAATGTGCTTCTTAACTGCGGCTCGGCACAGTGAATGGAATATGTGACTTTGATATTTTACAGTTTGCACAGTTAACAGAATGTTCTCCTAATATGCAACTTTGCACACTAAACAGAATGTGCTTCTTAACTGCGGCTCGGCACAGTGAATGGAATATGTGACTTTGATATTTTACAGTTTGCACAGTTAACAGAATGTTCTCCTAATATGCAACTTTGCACACTAAACAGAATGTGCTTCTTAACTGCGGCTCGGCACAGTGAATGGAATATGTAACTTTGATATTTTACAGTTTGCACAGTTAACAGAATGTTCTCCTAATATGCAACTTTGCACACTAAACAGAATGTGCTTCTTAACTGCGGCTCGGCACAGTGAATGGAATATGTGACTTTGATATTTTACAGTTTGCACAGTTAACAGAATGTTCTCCTAATATGCAACTTTGCACACTAAACAGAATGTGCTTCTTAACTGCGGCTCGGCACAGTGAATGGAATATGTAACTTTGATATTTTACAGTTTGCACAGTTAACAGAATGTTCTCCTAATATGCAACTTTGCACACTAAACAGAATGTGCTTCTTATCTGCGGCTACGCACAGTGAATGGAATATGTGACTTTGATATTTTACACTTTGCACAGTTAACAGAATGTTCTCCTAATATGCAACTTTACACACTAAACAGAATGTGCTTCTTATCTGCGGCTACGCACAGTGAATGGAATATGTGACTTTGATATTTTACACTTTGCACAGTTAACAGAATGTTCTCCTAATATGCAACTTTGCACACTAAACAGAATGTGCTTCTTAACTGCGGCTACGCACAGTGAATGGAATATGTGACTTTGATATTTTACAGTTTGCACAGTTAA
Organism: Rhinophrynus dorsalis; assembly: GCA_037306005.1. Taxonomy (NCBI): domain Eukaryota; kingdom Metazoa; phylum Chordata; class Amphibia; order Anura; family Rhinophrynidae; genus Rhinophrynus; species Rhinophrynus dorsalis. Next base: position 399,733,161 of record CM074723.1, read on the forward strand.
CAGAATGTTCTCCTAATACGCAACTTTGCACACTAAACAAAATGTGCTTCTTATCTGCGGCTACGCACAGTGAATGGAATATGTGACTTTGATATTTTACAGTTTGCACAGTTAACAGAATGTTCTCCTAATACGCAACTTTGCACACTAAACAGAATGTGCTTCTTATCTGCGGCTACGCACAGTGAATGGAATATGTGACTTTGATATTTTACAGTTTGCACAGTTAAGAGAATGTTCTCCTAATATGCAACTTTGCACACTAAACAGAATGTGCTTCTTAACTGCGGCTTGACACAGTGAATGGAATATGTGACTTTGATATTTTACAGTTTGCACGGTTAACAGAATGTTCTCCTAATATGCAACTTTGCACACTAAACAGAATGTGTTTCTTAACTGCGGCTCGGCACAGTGAATGGAATATGTGACTTTGATATTTTACAGTTTGCACAGTTAACAGAATGTTCTCCTAATATGCAACTTTGCACACTAAACAGAATGTGCTTCTTATCTGCGGCTACGCACAGTGAATGGAATATGTGACTTTGATATTTTACACTTTGCACAGTTAACAGAATGTTCTCCTAATATGCAACTTTACACACTAAACAGAATGTGCTTCTTATCTGCGGCTACGCACAGTGAATGGAATATGTGACTTTGATATTTTACACTTCGCACAGTTAACAGAATGTTCTCCTAATATGCAACTTTGCACACTAAACAGAATGTGCTTCTTAACTGCGGCTACGCACAGTGAATGGAATATGTGACTTTGATATTTTACAGTTTGCACAGTTAACAGAATGTTCTCCTAATACGCAACTTTGCACACTAAACAAAATGTGCTTCTTATCTGCGGCTACGCACAGTGAATGGAATATGTGACTTTGATATTTTACAGTTTGCACAGTTAACAGAATGTTCTCCTAATACGCAACTTTGCACACTAAACAGAATGTGCTTCTTATCTGCGGCTACGCACAGTGAATGGAATATGTGACTTTGATATTTTACAGTTTGCACAGTTAACAGAATGTTCTCCTAATATGCAACTTTGCACACTAAACAGAATGTGCTTCTTAACTGCGGCTTGGCACAGTGAATGGAATATGTGACTTTGATATTTTACAGTTTGCACAGTTAACAGAATGTTCTCCTAATATGCAACTTTGCACACTAAACAGAATGTGCTTCTTAACTGCGGCTCGGCACAGTGAATGGAATATGTGACTTTGATATTTTACAGTTTGCACAGTTAACAGAATGTTCTCCTAATATGCAACTTTGCACACTAAACAGAATGTGCTTCTTATCTGCGGCTACGCACAGTGAATGGAATATGTGACTTTGATATTTTACACTTTGCACAGTTAACAGAATGTTCTCCTAATATGCAACTTTGCACACTAAACAGAATGTGCTTCTTATCTGCGGCTACGCACAGTGAATGGAATATGTGACTTTGATATTTTACACTTTGCACAGTTAACAGAATGTTCTCCTAATATGCAACTTTGCACACTAAACAGAATGTGCTTCTTAACTGCGGCTACGCACAGTGAATGGAATATGTGACTTTGATATTTTACAGTTTGCACAGTTAACAGAATGTTCTCCTAATACGCAACTTTGCACACTAAACAGAATGTGCTTCTTATCTGCGACTACGCACAGTGAATGGAATATGTGACTTTGATATTTTACACTTTGCACAGTTAACAGAATGTTCTCCTAATATGCAACTTTGCACACTAAACAGAATGTGCTTCTTATCTGCGGCTACGCACAGTGAATGGAATATGTGACTTTGATATTTTACACTTTGCACAGTTAACAGAATGTTCTCCTAATATGCAACTTTGCACACTAAACAGAATGTGCTTCTTATCTGCGGCTACGCACAGTGAATGGAATATGTGACTTTGATATTTTACAGTTTGCACAGTTAACAGAATGTTCTCCTAATATGCAACTTTGCACACTAAACAGAATGTGCTTCTTATCTGCGGCTACGCACAGTGAATGGAATATGTGACTTTGATATTTTACACTTTGCACACTAAACAGAATGTTCTGCTAATCTGAAACTTTGCACACTAAACAGAATGTGCTGCTAATCTGAAACTTTGCACACTAAAAAGAATGTGCTGCTAATCTGCAACTTTGCACACTGAACAGAATGTGCTCTAATCTGCAACTTTGCACACTAAAAAGAATGTGCTGCTAATCTGCAACTTTGCACACTGAACAGAATGTGCTCTAATCTGCAATTTTGCACACTAAACAGAATGTGCTGCTAATCTGCGGCTAGGCACAGTGAACAGAATATGTGAAGTTTTTTTTTTTATATCTCTGCCCCCCCAAACAAAATAAACTGCTGCCCCCACACACAGTAGTCCTAAAAAGGACTTTTGGGTCTTTTTTTTTACAAATTCGCTTTTCTTCTCCCTACACTGACTTTCCCTTCCTATCCTCATCTCTCCCTGGCTAAGACTGAGCCGAACTCGCTGGTCAGGTGCTATACAGCACCCGATCACGGGTTCTGGCCAGCCAATCAGTGTAATGCCAGCAGCCAACATGGCTGCTGGCATTACACTGATGTCAGAGCCTCCCTGCACGTTTATTGGCTGAGCAGCAGCCGCAAAACGTGCGGGGAGGAGACCCGAACATGGCGGGCGAGCACATGCGGTACTCGTACGAGTACCGCCATGTGCCGAGCAGAGCGATGCTCGAGCCGAACCGAGCTTCGGCCGAGCATGCTCGCTCATCACTAATTGTAAGTGAACAGAAGAACAATCTAAATCAAATCAATATTTGGTGTGACTATCCTTTGCCTTCAAAACAGCATCAGTTCTTCTAGGTACACTTGCATACAGTTTGTTAAGGAGTTCAGCAGGTAGGTAATTCCAAACATCTTGGTGAACTAACCACAGTTTTTCTGTGGATTTAGGCAGCCTCACTTGCTTCTTTCTCTTCATGTAATCCGAGATTAACTCAATGATGTTGAGGTCAGGCTTGTGGGAGTTATCACTTCCAGGACTCCTTGTTCTTCTTTATGCTGAAGATAGTTCTTAATGATTTTGGCTGTATGTTTGGGGGTTGTTGTCATGCTGCAGAATAAATGTGGGGCCAATCAGATACCTCCTTGATGGTATTGCATGATGGATAAGTATCTGCCTGTACTTCTCAGCATTGCGGATACCAGTAATTCTGACCAAATCCCCAGCTCCATATGCAGAAATGCAGCCCCCCAAACTTGCAAGGAACCTCCACCATGCTTCACTGCTGCCTACAGACACTCATTCTTTTACCTGTCTCCAGCCCTTTGATGAACAAACTGCCTTCTGCTACAGCCAAATATTTAACATTTTGACTCATCAGTCTAGAGCACCTGATGCCATTTTTCTGCACCTCAGTTCCTCTGTTTGTATAGTTGATTCACTTGGACTTGTTTCCAGGTCTGAAGTATGGCTTTTTGGCTGCAAGTCTTTCATGAAGACCACTTCTGACCAGACTTCTCCAGACAGTAGATGGGTATACCAGAATCCCACTGCTTTCTGCCAATTCTGAGCTAAAGGCACTGCTGGACAACTTCTGATTATGAAGGGAAGTAAGCAAGATGTGTCTTTCATCTTCTGCACTAAGTTTCCTTGGCTGACCACTGCGTTTCTTTGTGCTTCTTCAAAATAGCGTGGACTGCACATCTGGAAACTCTTGTCTGCCTTGAAATTTCTGCATGGGGAAGACCTTGCTGATGCAGTATAACTACCTTATGTCTTGTTACTATGCTCATTCTTGTTATGGTGCATGAATTTTTTATATTAAACTGTCTTCACCAACCTCCCCTTGCTAAGTGAGTCTGGCTATTCCTCAGCCACTTTTATTCCTTCTATACAGCTGTTTTTGTTTCAGTTAATAATTGTGTTTCAACCCACATATTAAATTGCTGATCATTAGCACCTGTTTAGCATAATTGTTTAATCATACACCTGACTAAATGCCTACAAACTCCCTGACTTTGTGCAAGTGTACCTAGAAGAATTGATGCTATTTTGAAGGCAAAGGGTGGTCACACCAAATATTGATTTAATTTAGATTTTTCTTCTGTTTACTCACTATGCATTTTGTTAATTGATAAAAATAAACTATTAATGTGTCTATTTTTGAAAGCATTCTTATTTGACATCATTTTTTACATCTGCCTAAAACTTTTGCACAGTACTGTATATATGCTACATAAATTACTATAACTGTATATTTTGTTCTTTATCATAGTTTATTTAACATTATATGAACCAAAGGGTTATTCAGTACATTGCTGGTCCATAACCCTTTAAAAGGCTTTAACTTATATCCTGTGATTTTCTACTGAACATCATTCGGTTAGAATGCAAAAATAAAATAAAGGTACATCTCAAGGCATAGTACAACTATCACTATCACATACAACTAAGAAGAAGACTAGTTTTCTCTCTATATATATGAAATGTAGAAAAAACCATGGCACATTTTTCCATAGTAGTGAGACATAATTTAGCCCTAACAAAAGCTGTAAATGCCATTATATTAATTGTTTTGCTTTTTGGACGTTAGCCTACATTCAAAATGATTCTTAAAATATTCTAATATGCCTTTGAAGATCAGGATATTGATAAAGTGTTTTCTCAATAGACCTCATGCTCACTCGCTTCTGGAGATATTTTCACTGTTTAAGTATAATGTGTGGCATGTTTGTTGTCCACTATTTATATAGCAATTATTCAAGCAATGGATATTTTTAGTGGTAATTTCTTGGCATGTTTAAAATATTTATCCTTTTTCTTGATTTTCAGTATGATTAGCATCTAGGACAAGATGTTGATTTAGAGTTTTGTGATGGGCTATAATAAAACCCTATTTTAAAACTATTTAAATAAATCTATCACTCAACAGCACAAAACATACTGAAATATAACTTGCGTCCTAATTTTGCTAAAGAAAACAGTATTTTTATAATGATATCATGAGCTTGTAAGAGAAGAGCCAAACTCAGAAATATATTGGACACTCATCAATATGTTCCTATAATAGAATATTCAAGCATTGTCCCTATCTTCCTATTGTCCATCAACACATTCTGAATAAAGTTATTGTTTAGATTACACATTTTGACACTATGTTTGTATTTCCTGTTATCAATATTTCTTTCAAGACTTCTAGCCAAATGCTTCTTCAGATATAAGTATTGAAAGTACCAATCTTTTATCGTTTCCTGGGTAGCTTATATTTATCCTTGTTTCCCACATTAGAGATTAAAATAAAATAGAAGAAACATTTTTTCTTATCAGTTTACATTTATTAAGCAGTGGTTAAATCTCCTTAATATTAAAAGTATGATGTCTAAATGGACCTTATGCACACAAAAAGGAACAATTCTGGAGCAGACCAATGGCACCATAGTGGACAAATAAAACTTCCCAAAATGTATTATCTTAATGGGGTTCTTATCTCCTTGAATGCTAAAGTAAAGTAGTTTCCAAAGGTTTGCTATTGAAATGTCACCTCCCTAGTTGGTGACAATCAAAACGGCGAGATAAGAATGTCGCCCTAATGAAAAGGGTGACATTCTGATTCTGCACAAGAAAATAGCATGATGCGATTAGCTACCAAATCTCCAAAAGAATATGAATGTCAGCTTTGGTTATCCCCTTTGCTAACTACTGAGAAATGTGAGTACATCTATCACTATTTACTTCAAATACAATTATTTTTGCAATACTTCACTTTTGGGCACTTTCCCATGTGTTTTTTCTTTTGGAGCTTTTGTTCCACTTGAAGAGAGTGAGAAGAGCATTAGCGGCCTGAGATAGTGAATAATTACCTGTGTCTGGGACAGGATATTAAACCTATGTGCAACTGCTGTTTCTCATATATGGGACAAACAAGCAATTTATTTGTGAGTACCCAAGTGTGGGGCGTGCTTTTGGTGGTGGATAGTTATCCTGGTTTGATTGCACTAGGGAGCTAACTTTTGTTTTTTCTACCTTTAGCTACCAATTAGTGCGCAGTAGCTGATGGGCAGCAGGGAAGCTACTATTCTGCTACAAGTAGTGCTCCGGGTGTAAGAACAATGCGTTACATGCACTTCATTTACTCTTAACCCTTTGACTGCATTGCAATGCATTGGATACCTCTCTGTCACCCATAGAGTTAAGTGTGCACCATCAATAGAGTATTCAGGTGAATATTCAGCAGAGAGGCTGCTACTCTGTCTTGTAAGAACAATGCATTACATGGACAACATGTGGTTAATGAACTCCTGCCTAACACCAATTTACCTGTCAAACAGAGGAATTCTTTAATTTTGATAGATCAAAGAGATATAGAAATAAGGAAATAATCAGTTGCAGGAGTAGTGGGGTATACAGTTTTAGCATCAAAAAGAATCTCTTTGGATATTTACATTGGGATCATTTTATCACAATGGACTTAATGAAGAACTGAAGTGCAGGGTATTATTTATAAACGTAAAGTTCCCCATAGTAATGTAATGTTATATGCCATTCTAATAGTTATAAGGAAGTGCCTTTATGGAAGTCTGGATACCTTGAAAAAGCCCTCAAATATATGGGCAAACACAGTGAATGTTATATGTGGGCAGTGGTAGAGGTGATATGACTCATCAGTGCAGACTCCAAAGTGATGTGCTTAGCATTACGGAGTTGGACATATGCAATTATATGCCTAAGGTGCAACATGTTGTATATGTGAGGTGATTTACCATTGGCCAAGATGGTCTAACTGTCTATGTAACCAGCAATGATAGTGTCACAAGCAAATGCTATAGGCCCTGCTGAGACAGTGGGGAGAGTGTGGGAGTGAAAGGGTTAACAATACCAGATCCCTGGTTGCCTGTTACTATTCCTAGCAAACACCACATTAACCCCTGAAATCCCTCCTGCACTATCTCCCCATTACTACAATTTGCTACCACCACCAAGACTTTATATCTGGGCATCTTAGGTTACCCCAAAACAACAGAATTATAGTATAAAATCACCTTAATAATCAGATATAGAATTAAACTTTTAGTTGAGTGTGCTACCTGAGCTTCCTTCAGAGTAGTGAGTTCATATTAGAGAACAGAGACAAGAGCTGATTAATTGAACATTTAATCTGAAAAAAGGCTTCACAGTCCTGGTTACAAAAATACAGAAATAAAGGACATACACTGATAAAGATTATACATAAGCAAAACAGTCCATAAACACAAGAAATCCTTAAATACAGATGGTATATCCCCCTTCAGTTGTTACAAAGAAATTCACTGTTTTATCAAAAAAACACATATTAAATAGTTTCCACAGTTCCTTCTAAGACTCCAAACCCCCCTGGGGTGTTACGTGGGAGGGTCAGGGGTTTGACTTGACTGTTTACAGCCCACTCAATCAGACCTGTCAGAGATGTTACTGGAGAGTTCTACCTGAAAAGTCATAAGGCTTCCCAAAATATGCAACACACAGCACACTTCTATAATGTTATTATAATAATATTCCTCATATCTGTGTAAATATCTGGACACCAAACATGCTGGTTCTAACTGGTTACAAAGTGGTTATTCTTGTAACCTCCCCCTGGCATGTTTGGTACCCACCACAAGGGTAGAACCTGGGCATTCTGAATATATATTTGTATTGAACCATTTTACACTGTATATACGTGTTCTCCCTAGTTCATAATATTTGACTGTCCTCTGGGTGAACTCCATCAGAGCAGAGGGTCCATTATAGTTTATCGCTCTGGCGATGCTCTTTCAGTTTCTGGTGATGTTATCTACTTAGCTAATTTTATGACCTAGGACTGGTGCACTTTGAATAAGAAACAAACAAATTATACAGCTCAGAGGGCCAACTCATGCCTTGACATGACAGATAGGAATTTGGACTATAGAGGAAACAATAGCTTTTATGAACCATGAGTGGTTGGAATGGAGACATAAATATGGACATGATGACCAAGGTGCCTGATTACAGGTAAATTGTGGTTATGATCCATTGAGTGTGTCATATTATAATGCCTTGTCTATCCGTTCCTTCTCTTACTAATTCATTCTATGTGGTAATGTGACCTACAGCTTGCTTAACCTTTTCCTGCTTTTTGTTGGCTTTTTTTTACAATACTTGACTTAGTTTATCTTGGCTGGATGTGCTTCTACATGTTTATGCTTCATTAACCATATTTTGTCCGTGTAATGCTGACTAATCATCATGCTGCTTAAGCAACTCAACAGCAGCAGTACGAACAGCAGTTGAAACTCCGGACTCAGGAAGACATTTGACAGTGGCCACTGGCCAACATGACCTGCTGGCATTAGACCAGTAGGGCATTTTTATGTTTTTTCTAAGGGCTTGTATTTTGAAAAAAAAAAAAATTAAAAAAAAATAGTCCTACAAAAAATAAACAATTTTTGGAGGGGCTTGTTTCTAACAAGCCTAAGTCCTACAAATCAATGTTTCTTCAGGGCTTGGGCCTCTAATAAGTCTAAGTCCTACAAAGGCCTCTAACAACAAATCAACCTCTACAAAATACCCCATCAAGTCAAGTATCAGTCCACCCCAGTGGCAGCTATCACTTTACATACAAATGTCTTATTTTATTGATCATTTTTTTATTAACTGCCCCCCCAATAGCAGTCAAGCGACCCCCCCAAAACAAATTCCCTGTTCAAATGATTCATTTATTCACCAACACAGGCACCCTCCTCAGACCCCTTTATACCATGTCTTATGGGTTTTTTTTAAACCATAATCCCCCAAAAAATTATCCCCTGTTCAACTGATTCTTTCCCCATACCCCACCCTCAAACCCTTTTGTACTATGCCTTTGGGAAATACTATAATATTTGTTATGTGCTGTGTGTAACTTCTATGTTCCCATTCATTTTAATGGAATGAGCTAGGCAAAAAAAAGCAGAAAAAAGCAGAAAATCTGCACTTTTAGTGGGAAATGTTTTGCCAATTTCAGTTTGAGGCGGACATTTTCACCCATCCCTAGTGGGCAGCATTCTGTTGTCACCAGCATGGTGCAGACAACATTCTGATCTAGCCGTTTTGATTGTTACCAACTAGAGGGAGACATTTAAATAGGATACTGTTTCCAATATATTTTGCATGAGATAAAAAAAACCTCAGTGTCCCCTGCATAGTTTCTTCCCACCTAGGGCATAGGGGCACAGGCAATATCATTAATCTCAGTTTTAATCCCAATCTCAGTTTGCTCCATCTTCCCAGATTTCAGTTGAATATTCTCTCTAACTCTTATATTTCCCACCATCCTTTGCCCATTAAGGTACTGTAATTCCCCTTATATTCATTCAACTTCACTATCTACGACTGCTCTAGCCATATTAGATGCTTTGTTATTATGACAGTTAACACAGAATCCTGTTCCCTTATATATACAGAAACTATCATTACATTCATGGTATCCCTGGTGCCCTTTATTGCATTTTACCATCAATTTCTTGGACTTTGGATTATCTCTTCCATCAAAATGTGCTCTATATGAACTTTCCACATAGTTTCCATCATAAATGAAACCTTCAATAAGGTCTCCCCAATAAGATTGAATTGTGATTCATCTCTCTGGATTAATGTCCCTGTGTAGACGTAATGCTTTTGTATCACCTATATTTCCATTAGGTCTGTCTTTGGTGGACTCCTTTAGTTGCTCCTTTCTGCAATGTTCCAGTCTTTTTCTTTTGACTCTTCCTCTTCTGAAACATAATTTAAGCACTGCGTATGTCTCAAAATTGCCGAGCTTGATCTGATTTGTAAAATGAGGGCTCAATGTCCGGTGATGCTGCTCACTTTATTGTATAGCTGGATTGTCTCTAATAAATTCCCTGGGGATGGAGGACTGAGAAATAGGTTGGAGGGTGACCTTGTGAGCAAAACTCTTATGAGAGAAATGAGGGAGGCTTTTATACCTTTCCTAATTCAGCTATCATCCTGTTGGGGAGCTACCAACCAAGAGAGGAGGAGTCAAAACCTCCCAAAATACACAGAAATAGTATAAAATATGCAGGTTTCTGGTGAGCTCAAAATAGTAGCGTTCAATTTGTTATATATGTGTATAATCAGGAGAGCTGCAAGAACAATATTTTAGTTAACTATACTAAGTAAACAAAAAAAGGTTGTCTGTGCATCAAATCCTGAGTTTTAATAAATAACCTATGACTTGCTACAAGTAAAACAGTGGGTTAAGTGTCATGTTTTTGGTCAAATATATGGAAAGCTTGCCTGCCCCGTCAAGACTCCCCATATTCCGGCAAGTCCCTATCTGCTTACAATATGTATGTTTACAAGCACCCTGAACTTTCTTCCTTCTCATGTGATGTATGACCTAATTGGTCTTAAATAAAAATATACTTTAATATGTTTAGCATGATTAAATTTCAGAAATAAAAGATTTAAAAAATAAGTAGTGGATTTATTGTAAGTTAGCAATTTAAGGAGCACTTAAATTGTGCTAATACGGTGAGGTTATTAATAGGGCTAAAATAGTAAATTAATTTAAGAACTCTTGGTATTGAGATAAGTTTAAGTGATTTAAACAGACAGGGAAATGGCAGGACCAGATAGAATTTATTTACTTATTTATTTAGAAAATGTTTTACCAGGAAGAATACATTGAGATTTCTCTCGTTTTCAAGTATGTCCTGGACAGTTTTCAGTAGAGGGTTGCATATTTATACAAATTGAGAAATATTATATATTACATGTTATTAAATATACATACGAATATTCATACATATGGAAATTTTAAAATTATAAACAGTTACACTCTGTTTTTAGATACAGAGAAGCATTTACTTTTAATGATTTTAGACTGGGAGCATATTTGATTATTTCAGGCAGATTGTTCCAGGCCTTTGGCGCTCTGAAGGAGAAGGCAGATCTTCCTGCTTCTTTCTTGTATTGTGGTATACGTAGCGAGTTGTTTGCGGTGGAGCGGAGGTTATACTTAGTATGGAGAGCAGGAGTGAGCAAACTGCTCAGGTAGTGTGGTAGTTTTCCAGAGAAGTGGTTGTGTACTAAGCAAGAAAGGTGAAGGACACATCTAGATTTGAGTGTTAACCAATTTAGTTCTTTTAACATATCACAGTGATGAGTAGTGTAATTACATTGGAGGCTAAAGCAGCATATTGAATTATACAGGGTGTCAAGTTTACTAAGATGGATTTCTGGCGATGGAGCATAACCTACATGACCATAGTCTATGACAGGCAGCAACATCTGTTGCACAATACATTTTCTAACCAGGGAACTTAAACATGATTTGTGTCTAAAAAAAGTACTGATTTTGGGATAAAGCTTGGAGGTTAACTTATCAATATGATGTCCAAAAGTGAGGTTGGGGTCAAGCCACATATCAAGATATTTGTAGGAGTCCACTGGGGCCAATTTACGATTAGACTCCGTTACAACGGATAGGTGGGTATTGCCGAGATTACGCAGTTTGTGCTTTGTGCCAAATATCATTGTGACAGTTTTGTCTGTGTTTAAGAACAATTTGTTCCTTGCTATCCATCTTTCAACCTCACAGAAGTCATGTTGTAATATGGCCTCAAGATGTGATATGTTTGAGTTTTTAGTACAGAGAATGGTGTTGTCTGCATACATGTGTACTGAACATAATTTTCAAACCTTGGGCAGATCATTTATAAAAAGAGAAAATAGAAGAGGGCCAAGAATGGAGCCTTGAGGAACTCCACTTGTTACTTTGAGCAGAAGGGAGTCATTGCCAGCAACTGACACATACTGCATTCTTTCTGATATATAGGATAGGAACCAGTTTAGAGAATTATTACCCAGTCCTGATCTTTGGAGTTTATTTAGAAGAATATTATGGTCTACTTTGTCAAAGGCCTTGGCAAAATCTAGGAAAATGGCTCCTGTGAGGTCACCATATTCCATGCCCGTCTGGATATTGTTAGTTACTTTTAGGAGGGCCGTGACTGTTGAGTGATTTGGTCGAAAGCCTGATTGAAGAGGGGTGAAAAAACTGGTCTGTTGGTAATATTTATTTAGTTGCATGTGTACATATTTCTCTAGGATTTTGGATAAAGTGGGGAGTAGGGATATTGGTCTGTAGTTTGATACTACATTTTTATCCCCACTTTTGTGGATAGGCACAACTCTAGCCACCTTCCAGGATTTGGGCATGTACCCTGTTGCCAAAGAGGTATTAATTAAAGATGCAATCGGTTTGGCCATTACCATAGCACTGAGCTTTAATAGCATTGCTGGTAGTTTGTCAGGGCTAGATTGGCATTTAATTTTTGGATTGAGGAGGTGATCATATATTTCGCTTTCATTTACTGCCATGAAATTGAATTCATTTTCAGAATTGGACCGGGCAACAGGTGCCAGTGAATGTTCTGTAGATGGCTGAACTTCTGAGTTATCTTTGTTTTGTGTAATCAGGGTGGTGGCACATCCAATAAAGTAGCTGTTAAATGCATTGGCTACGGCTGTGGGGCAATGTATTGTTTCATTAGCTACGATTATAGTTAATGGATGAGTATGATTAGGAGGGTTATAGTGGTTTTTAATAACCTTCCAAAAGTTGTCTAGCTTTGAAATGTTACTGTTTAAGTTGTCAGTAAAATATTGTGCTTTTGCTAATTTTGTTTGTTTTGTACATGTATTCCTTAATTGTCTGTATGCAGTGTGAACATAAGCGGAGCCGGTTTGTTTAAATTTTGTCCATAAGGCATCTCTGAGACTGTATAATTGAATCAAGTCAGCTGAGACCCAGGGTAGATGTGCCCCCCTAACTCTAACCTTCCTTAGTGGGGCATGTGTATTACAGACCTGTAAGAATTCAGAGTTAAAGAATTCTATCGCTGAGTCTAGGCCTGGTATCAGCTGTATTCTCTGCCATGAGCAATTTCTTAAATCATTTAGGAAGGACTGAAGATTAAAATTTCTAAATGATCTCGTGAGTATGACTTTGGAACATGACTTGACTAGTTTTATTTTGCGGACACAGTAAACTATGGAGTGATCGCTAAACACATTTGCTAGTACACCTGAGTCTTGGATTCTGCTTGTGCAGGATGAAAGGATCCAGTCTAGCAGAGTATGGTTGGATGTTTTAAGATTTATGCGAGTAGGGGAGGAGATTAGTTGTGATAAGTTCAATGTTTTAAACAATGAACAAAAGTTTTCATTCCTGGAGTCTAGCCAATTAATATTAAAGTCTCCAAGAACCATCAGCTCGCTTTTCTTGTTTTGAGTGGCAATCTCCTTTAGGTGTTGCGCTATGTCTGAAAGGGTATGTGCTGTGGTATTTGGTGGTCTGTAGATGCTTACAATTATGATTTGTTTTGAATATGGAAGACAAATTTTGCCAGCAATGTATTCATAAGAATCAGAGTTATGAGGGACATTTAGAAGTGTAAAGTTTACTGATTCCTGTGTGTATATGATTACCCCTCCTCCTCGCTTTGCACGGTCTTTTCTAAGCATGAGTATCCATCTATGGCAACAGAAGTATCAGGTATTTTTGGGGATAACCAGGATTCAGTAAGAATAAGAATTTTAGGTTTGTATGCGTAACACCATGCTTTTAGTTCATCCATTTTGGACAGTATACTGCGTATGTTGCAGTGCACAAAAGACAGACCCTTTTTAAAGGGGAGGTTGCCATTTATTGCTGTTTGAGGGCCAGGGTTGGTTTCTATGTCATTTGCCAAGGCAAGTAATAGAATGCATAAAACTTTTGTGATTTGTTTTCTGTGAGCATATAGTGAGAGGGTGCGTCTGTTGCTATAATTACTGGGGGAGAGTGAGCTTGTTTTTAATACTCTCCACCAGCATTCAGAGGGAAGTGCACATGTATGCAGAAGTCCATGGTGTATTAGTATGGAATGGTGCGGTTGCTGGGCACGGTTGCAGGGATAAGAGGAAATCTGTATTAATAGTGGAATGGTTAGTACACATAGAAGTAATATGTTCATGTTGGCATGCATATGACAAGACTCACAGTGTGCATACAGATAGACAAACCAGCTGAGATTAAAAATTAAATTACTATAACAAGTATAAAATTAACTGTTTTCTCCAATTCCTCTTTAATCATTCTTATCTGATATCAACTGGTTAATTTTGTTTATCTATTGGTTTATTATCGTTACAATTTTCACCCTGTTTCTGGTTACTTAATTTATTGTTTTGCAATCCAGAAAAAATATGCATTATACAGATATGCATCACACCTACATTTAGAGACACTGAAAACAAAATGTTTCTACTTACATAGCAGTTCTCCATGAGTTAATTAGTTTGCAAGTGTTTCACAGCTTGCTATGAGGTATAACAGACAAGTGAAAATAGAAACTGAAAAAAGAAAACTTTTGATTCCTAATTTACTACAAGACAGAATGTGAGATTGAGATGTTAAACTTTTTTTTTAGCTATAGCCTTTTGACACACACTGTGCAACTTGAGTTATTTCTGTAAAAATGGTGCATTGCATGAGTACATTAGCTGGTTTATCATGGGGTTATTTACTAAACCATGGAATTAACAAGTACATTTTGCAACTCCAAAAATCTTTATTTTACTAAAAAAATAGATAAGAATTTCCATGTGTGCATCAAGTCATATCAAAATGAAAGGGAGACCTGGCATCAGTTGGGCTATATACCCAAAGAGTACCCTTTTGACAGTGTTGTCTCTGTTAGACCTGGTCTGTCCACATATCTTCTCCTATTAGGTAAAATGACATTTCGCACTGAGCTAAGACATGAACAAACATTAGCAAAAGAGTCTCTTGTCTAATGCCCTTCTTTAAAGCTACAACATAAGCAGATAGTAAACGGTAATGATCTGTGAGAAAGCTGGAGCAATTCTGAAGCAAACCAGCTACACACATAAAACTTTTCATCATAAAAATGCCTTTGAATTTAAATAGGTCTTTTAAGCATCATTTAAAGGAGCATTAAACTTTTTTTCATGAAAAAATATATATTGTAGGGTGTTTCCTGTTGTGTAAAATATGTGTAATCCCACTTCTGATAGATGCCTATTTCCAGAGTTATTACTGTTTAAACCTGTGGTTTTTTTGGGGGGCGTGGCTTGGCAGCCATACTGAGCGGTCATGCTTTGATGAGGCTCCGCTGAAACTAAACACTATCTACTGCCATCCTGGCCCTACAAGTATATTTTTACAAATATATATATTGATACCTGCTCATCATCCTCTGGGCTACTCAGCGGTACCTTCATTTCTTGTTTTGGAGCTAGTACCTGTGTTTGAGCGTCTGCGATGGGAGCCGTGGCCTAGCGTGTCGCATTCGCCTGACAGGCACCTAATGAATGCGGATTACTTCTGGAGGCTTCAGTGACTGGCGCCAGTGATTGCCTGCACGTATCTTGCTGACGGGGAAATAAACGAGGCAGCGATACAGTGGTGACGTGGAGGCCCTGCTGTTCTATTACCAGTCCTTTATTTATAATTCATAAGTAACTGATTCTGTTGCTGCTGATGGCCCATGTGGGCATGGGATGAGCCAAACACTGCCTTCTTGAGTCTTAGTGCTCCCTCCTATATGTTATTTTCTTCCTAGTACCCCTTTCCTCACCAATAGCTTTACTGATATATCCTCTTGTAATAGTGCTAGCTGTATAGCTTGTATGGTCGACTACCCAGTTTGTTGCCTTCCCTTTTTTTTGTATTCCCCTTCTGGCCCTGTATAATTGGCTAACTAAGCCTTGACTACCAGATTATATTTGCTTATCTACAATAAAGATATATTGTGGCTGCAGAGGAAACTGGTGGTCTATGGCAACCATGATGCCTTTTGGATATACACATCATTACCAGCTACACAAGTGGGTCTGCATTGGTGACACAGAGGCAGCTGGAAAACCTATTGTTGCTGCACACCTTGGCCTGTTTAAACTACTACTGCGTATCCTTCTTCTGCAACATTATATATTAAAAAGAGGAGCTTTCTACCTTGCACAGTGGGGCCAATTGCATAGCTCTGGATTGTGAAATCCCCTGTTTGTTGTCTTCCCTATATTTGTTCCCCCCTTCTGCCCCATGTATATTTGGCTGCATAGGCCCTGAGTTCCTGATCCTTGTTCATCTTCGACCACAAGTTGTGTATGTTGCAGCTACGAGGGGAGACTGGTGGTCTGTGGCTGCAATATTGCCTTTTGGATGTGAATGTCATTTTTTACTGTCACTAGCAGGACTGCATTTGAGATACAAGTGCGGCTGGAGGGCCTACTGTTGCTGTACTATTATTTGACTGTGGCCAACACTCTTACATGCTGTTTATAAATCGGATACTACTAATTCTAAAGCTGCAAACTCCCCTTTTCATCCTATTTCCTTTATATGTTCTCCCCAGTTGCCCCATGTATAATTGAGTATCAAGGCTCCTGATACCGATTGTTGCTTGCTTAGTCCAACTTATATATATGACCTGGGGACGCTTAAGTTTCACAGCTATGTCTTGGGAGTCTCTGCTTACTCTAGCTTCCAGCAGTTCTTCATCTACTTCAGTTTGAATGTGAAAACATGAGACAAAATATGCGTGTCATTTGAACTTTGAAGGGTCCTGTCTGCACGTACTTGCCTTAGCAGCTACTGTCCATCCTACGCTGAATTTGACCTGTGTTGATCTGACTTACACTTGCTTTCTCAATCCCAGTATGGTTAAAAAGACATCAGAATACAGGAAAAAAATTAAGTAAATTTACTCAAAGAGCTATAGCGGCAGAGGAGGTTACGGCCATGCTGGAGGCCCCTTCTGCGGTAGCCTCACCGGCTCAGTCTTCAGATTCTGAGGAAGATGATTCAAAATCCCAATTTACAGAAATAATGTCTGCAATCGCTACCTGCCAGGCAGTCCTGACCAACAAAATTGGCACAGTGCAGGTGGAGATAAATCTCTTACGTGCAGACCAACAAAATCTGCGTGAAAGCATCACTGATGTTCGACAACGTATCTCTATTGTGGAGGACACGCTTCCTCCTGTGGTTACCACAGTGGATGAATTAAAGAATCAAGTACATTCTCTGCAATCCAAAGTAGATGATCTTGAAAACAGGTCTAGGTGCAGTAACGTTCGTATAATTGGGCTGCCGGAGGACCATGAGGGTCGTGCCCCGGAGCAATACATGGAGGCCTGGATAAAGGAACATGTTCGCACAGAGGGTCTCTCATCATCCTTTACTGTTGAAAGGGCACATCGTCTACCGACAGGCCCCAGACCTCCTGGATAACCTCCCCGTCAAATGATTATCAAACTCCTGAATTATAGGGATCGAGATGCCATACTTTGTATGGCCAGGATGAAAGGTCAAATTCTTTTCGAAAATCAGCAAATCTCCTTTTATCCGGACTTCTCGGCTGATGTCCAATGCCAGAGATGCAGGTTTATGAAGGTGAAGCGCAAGCTTTGAGAGAAAAACATTTCCTACTCTATGCTGTTTCCTGCTAGACTGAGAATTATCTAGGATGGTAACACCATCTTCTTCACGTCTGATTCAGAGGCTAAAGAATGTGTGGGCACTCACTAAAGCCATTTCATCACTTCATCATTTCATGACACTGCTGCCACGGTCTTAAATTCCTGTGCTTTCATCTATTTAGTCTCTCTAGTGCACGATGCTCCTGGGGCGGACTCCGGGGGACATGGCAGTCTTTTGAACTGATTCTTCCCCTGCTGATTTACCTGAATGGGGGTTAAACTCAGTAGGACATGACGACATGGCCCCTGTGTAAGGTGGATGCAGAGCACTGCTGAAGCTGAAATCCACTCCTCCAAGGCTCACGTCCTGTGATAAACTGCTTTGAGATCTCTACTGGGATGATGAGGCTGGGCGAGGGATAATATGCTATAATGTCATACACCTGCCTAAATGCCTGTTTTAAAAACAGTATCACCTACATATATCTGAGTGTATATGCATATGTCTATGACTCTCAGTACTATTGCTAACATATATCTGACTGTATATGTATATATCTATATATTTATCTATAGGAATTTGGGTTACAGTTCTGAAATAATATTATTAGGCTGGTATCATCTTGCATGTTTTGGGCAGTGGTTTGACGCTGTGTTGCCGTGATCCAGCACTTAGATCCCTTGAAGCTGTTGGAGTCTGCTCATTTGATGACACCTCCGATCTGCCCGAGAGGTGCTAAGATGGGGAGAATGAGTAGGAGAAATGCTTGGTTGCAACGGAGGGATTGGCTTACTGCTGGGCGGGAGATGTTGTGTTCTGGGGGTGGCTGTGGTAGTACAGCCCTTAAGTTCTCCTCCAACCGTTGCCAGGAAGTGATGGTGTGTTAGCTGTTTGCTCTATTTTGCTGTTTTGGGGGGCGAGGGGGGTGTAGATGGGACCGTACGTGATCTGTTTGATCACTAGTTAATTGGTTTATCTGTGTTAAGTGGGAGGGAGGGGGAAGATGTTTTGGGTGCCAGGCCGCGGGTATGGGTTGGTTATGGGATAAAATCTCTGTCAGGTTGGGGGTGATAGAGATAGGGTGGGTTGTTCGGATATGGGTTAGGTCCGGGATTCCTCTCTCTTCTGGGCCAGGCGCTCCTCGCCCCTGGCGAGCCCAGCCCTATGGCCAGGGATATAGCATATAATATCTACCTCTGTAATGACAACACTAAACTGTAAATTTTTGTCATGGAATGTGCGTGGCTTGAATGATGCCGTGTAATGATCCTTAGTCTTAAACCACGTCAGGAAAAAGACTCTAGGGTTGGTCATGCTGCAGGAGACACATCTCACTGCAAGTAGAGTTCTGTCTCTTAGGAGGCAATGGATACTAAGTCATTATCAAGCCACATACTCCACATATGCCAGAGGTGTTTCCATTCTTTTTACTTAACTAGTTTCATTTGAATTCATCGATCTCAGGTCAGACCCACAGGGACGTTACCTCTTTTTAACATGTAAATTGCAGGGAGCTCTGTTTGTTTTACTGAATGTTTATATCCCGCCGCCTTTCGACCCTTCAATCCTTAGAGACATACTTGTATACATTTCTGACAAGCCACATCACCATATTGTTTGTATGGGCAACTTTAACATAGCTACCAATTCTGACTTGGACAGATTAGGTGGGACAAAAGTTGACTCCAAACTGCATAGAGATGCCTTCCTCAATCTCATATGTGACTTGGGATTCATAGATGTATGGAGGACTCTCCATCCGCAGGCCCGGGAGTTCTCGTGCCACTCAGCCACCTATAAAACCTTATCTAAAATTGATTATGTGTTCGCCAACCAGTTGACCTTGAATTGGGTTACAGATTGTTGTTTTCTGACCAGGGTAGCTTCTGACCACTCCCCGCTGTTATTAACGCTACAACGAGACCAGAGACCTTGGTCTAGAGTGTGGAGGCTTAGTCCCGTATGTTTGACTAATACGCATCTGGTGTCTAAACATAAAGAAGATCTAAATGAATATTTTGTCAATAATGCTGACACTGCTGCTGCTCAGGGCATTGTTTGGGAGGCTGCTAAGGCGACTGCAAGGGGCTCCTTAATATCCCTTATATCTATGAAAAATAGGCTTGGGTCTAGGGAAGTGGAGAGACTGGAATCGGATGCTGCTGAGGCGGAAAAACAGTTTGTAGAAAAAGGGATTCGGTATCTTATACTAATTTTGTTTCTTGCTCCTTAAAGTATTCTATAAAATTGTCTGACCTGAGTGCCTGTCGCGTTTTTTACTTGATACAAAATATTTTTGAAAATGGAGATAAGGCAGGGAAGCTAATGGCTCATCTTGTTTCTCAAAACAGGGGGAGTCCATTGGTTTCTTCACTCCGAGACTCTGGGGGTGAACTGGTACTAGACCCACAGATGATTAATTCGCAATTTCGGTGCTTTTATTCTTGACTATATGAATCTCGATTGACCCGCTCTAAGTCTCAGATTTCTTGTTTTATCGACCAATGTGGCCTTCCACAACTTTCATTCAAGCATAAACAAATGCTCGATGCTCCTATTCTTCTGAGAGAGGTGGTGGAGGCTACTCGTGGTTTGTCGGGAGGTAAGGCAACGGGTGTAGATGGTCTTCCTGCAGAATGGTATAAAGAATTTGTGGATGTCCTAGCCCCCCATTGTTGAATACCTTTTATGCTGGTATTGACGACGGACATCCTCCAGGTTCTATAAACAATGCTTCCAGTATTGTATTGCCCAAACCAGGAAAAGATCTGGAGATATGCGATTCTTACAGGCCCAGTTCCTTGTTGACTACAGACGCCAAAATTGTGGCAAAAATCCTAGCTACCAGATTAAATATGGTGCTGAGAACCATAGTACACGAAGATCAAACTGGCTTTATCCCAGGTAAATCAACATCACACAATCTTATAAGGTTATTTACGCACTTGCAACTTTCTCATGATACCATGGGATCTCGGGTGATAGCATCTCTCGACGCATCTAAGGCCTTCGACTCTGCTAAGTGTCCATATCTTTGGCATGTGCTCAGGGGATTTGGGTTTGGCCCATCCTTTATCAAATGGATACATATTTTATATAGCAATCCTAAGGCTTCTGTGGTGACGGGTGGACTGAGTTCACAGTCCTTCTCCTTGCATCGTGGCACTAGGCAGGGTTGCCCACTCTTGCCCGGCCTGTTCACCTTGGCCTTAGAACCCCTAGCTGTTCTCATTCGCGTGAATCCATTGATTAGGGGACTCCATTGATTAGGATGATGATGGGAACTCCCTGGAGACCACATTAAAATTGGTGGATGATCTTGGTACACATTCTGGATTTCAAATAAATTGGACTAAGTCCTCTTTGCTTCCGACTGATAGTAAGTTGCGGGAGTCTTGTCCGACTAACATCCCGCTTTCATATGTGGCTGAGTGTACATACTTGGGGATTAGGGTGGCAGCAACGACGGACTCCTTTTTGGAGATGAATTTGATACCCAACATTCAATACTTTAACGACAAAACAATTGCATGGCTTCACCTGCCCTTAAATGTTATTGGTAGATCGAATCTTATTAAAATGGTTTTCTTGCCTAAATTTTTATATGTTTTTCAAAACACGCCGGTCCCTATTCCTAAAAAATATTTCCGACAAATAGACAAAATTATCTTGAATTTCATATGGCGGGGGGTCGGGCTAGACTTAGGCTGTCTACCCTCATGAGACCTAAACGAGAGGGGGGAATTGCTCTGCCCAGTTTCTATAGGTACTACTTAGCAGCGCAATGTCGATATGCATTGGATTTTGTTTCTCCCCAACCTCGCTACCAGACTACTCAGATAGATACATTATTGTTACAGCCTGCCTATACGCTGCCCCAATTCTTGCATGGAGGCCCCGCAGTTTTTAAAACTCGGACTCCACTGGCAACAACCCTATACGAGGCGTGGGTGGAGTTGAAAGGGCTGTTGGGATACACTGCAATGGACCCCGATACCCCCTTATGGGGCACAACGGGGATACGTCATTTACTTGACAGAGACTTTGGTCCCTTTTGGGCTAGATTTGGGATTACTAACCTTGGACAGTTATACCAGGATAGTCAGCTGAAATCCTTTGCACAATTGCATGACGAGTACCATATACCGCATAATCTCTTTTACTCATATTTATGTATTAGACATGCTCTTCGAGCTCAGTGGGGTGATCGAGCCCCAATGATTTCTGCGTTCCCACTTCTTGCCAGATTGATGATTCTTGAGCCTTCGAGACCTCTTTCTTTCATTTACAAGTGGCTGGAATCTCATGTGGGGTGTCAGGAGTTCCCTTCATGGAACAAATGGGAAATGGACGTGGGTCCATTAGAGAATTGGGAATGGGATTTGGCTAAGGTGGGACCAGCACTGGTGGCAACATTGACTAAACACCAAATGATACAGTTGAATATCCTAGATCTAATTTATTATACGTCGATCAGACTGTATAGAATGGGGAATTCTGGTACCGACTGTTGTCTTCGGTGTGCTGGGGAGACCTGTTCCTGTGACTCCAAAGATTTGTTTATTGTCTATTTTCCCCCATGAGATTGAGGATGCAACTGACAGATCTCTACTAAGTGAGCTCTTGGTGATGGTGAGAAAGGTGGTGGCCTTGAACTGGATGTCATAAAGAGTTCCCAATTGCAGGGTGTGGATAAATCTAGTTTTACAGTGCATTCCACACTATCAATTGGTTTACTTACACCGGGGTAATCCGAATAAGTTTGACAAGATCTGGGGAAGATGGCAGACCTGGTGGATGCATAGAGCGGATAATAATGTGCCACTTGATGATGTGCAACTTATTGGTGATGTATGATTGATGCGGGACGTTGTGTTTGAATGCTGTACTTATCGAGATCTTGTGATATTGCTGGCTGGTGGGAGGATGGGGGGGTGCTGTGGGTTCGGGAGAGAGAGGAATTGGAATTGGGGTAGGGGAGTATAGCAAAATTTAAGTTAGGTTAGATTCTAGGAGTTTTGGTTATTGGAGGTTAAAATAACAATAAAAACCTCAGGTTGACTCTGTACGCCCTACTGATATGCATATGTTCTTTTCATTGTTATAACTGTCTACATAGGGACTGACAAGGAACTGACAGCGCAGGCGCACGGACGTCACTGTGAAGAGACGTCCGTGCTTCCTGCTCCTGTAAAACGCCAATATCTGAAGAACCGGGTAAGGTTTCTGGCGACTAGCGCTACTAAGCAGCTAGTCGCCAGGTGAGCAGTAAGGGAACATTAAGTTATTGCGGGGTGAAAGTTCCCCTTTAAATGGGGGTTTTAAAGGAACACAAACATCTTCTAACCTCTTAATTTACATATTAAATCATATTGGCTACTATGACTCAATTCTGCACAGACTGATTTTCCAAACTCAACATCTATTTACTTATGGTATCAAGTCCACAGAGTTAAATGTAATTCTGTGTTGCAGGACAAAAAGAAACCTAACCTCCCCCCACTTAAGACTTCCTAAGAACATTTCAGTGGGAAGAGTTTGGATTTTTTACGCCCATACTAGTGTAAAAGGTCCGGGTGATTTTAACCCTTTGAATGCCAGAGGGGTACGCAACGCATTGCTTTGCAATGCTTTGCATACCCCTCTGGCACTCAAAGGGTTAAGAGGCCGGTCCTGCTCTGTGTCCTGCCGCCAATGCAGTTATGCACTGTAGTGACTGCCCAAAAGCACAGAATGCTCCCAGCACAGAACTTCCAGCATTCTGTGCGTTCGGGCAGTCTCTACTGTTCATGACATCTTCTGACAAACATCCAAGTGAATTATTATATAGGATTTATAAAAGCACACTGGACTTATTCTGGAGTAAACCAACTGCATCATAAGGGACAAATACAATTTTGTTATTCCCATGCACTTGAATAGAGCTTTGTAAGCCCTTGAATGCTAGAAAGGTCTCCAATACATTGCAAAGGGGTTAAAAGAATAATTTAATCTAACAAGACCTTTTATTTGTCCCCAGTGGTACAGATGCTTTACTCCAGAATAATTTACTTTCTTTTATAACTATAGGCCTTTCAGTCCTTCAACAAAGATTCATGTCTGCCTCTATTAACATGTGTTAGTGTTCCTTTAACCCCTTGAATCTACAGAAGTCTCCAGCTTATGCAAAGAAATGAACTTTAGTCCTATTTAAATCAATGAGAAATATGGAGATTTTGATTTGTTCCAAATGCACTAGACTTGCACCACAGCCTTACTTTGTGAATTGAAACATTAACATTATATTACTACTGTGTCATTTTGGGGTTTTTTTTTGTCATAGTTTTACTTGTTTTTTTAAATATATTTTATTAGTGACAACAGAAGAGCATATTGTACACCCTGCTGTCAGTCATTTAACATTTTATAAAACACAAACAACCCTCCAAGCCAAACCCAAACATATCCCTTGTCCCCCAGTAGACCACTGGGAAAAACATAGATCCCCCAGCAAACAAAGTTTACACTAAACTACCTCCCCAACCTAGCACGCTGGATCGGAAAGGACCCAGTGTCCACGGGTCAGCCCCCCACTACTCATGGACGGACACATGGCAGCCACCCCAGTCATATGGTCAAAGGAAAATGCAGGGAAGGCACTATTCAGATATTGAGGGAACATCATGCCCCATTTGTTTACTGACTCCCACTGCCCCGGTCTGCAGCCTCATGACCTATATGTTTCTGCAGTTGTGAACTTGAGTGAGTGTCTAGCCATCTGTCCCACATCTTATGAAAAGAATGGGGAATACTTCTATGTATGTAAACTAGTTTATACCTAGTATGGTGTTTGTGACTAGTATAGTTCACTCCACGTAACTCAGTGAGCTAGTGGAAAACCACTTCTGTGTCAGCACACTTCTCGCCATAACCAGGAGCTCTGACAGGAGACATCTGTCTACAGGTTTTACTTTTATATTTAAGTATGATTTGTCTAAAGCCAAGATTTAGATGTGTCTGTTTGATAAATAGTGTTTGTTAAGATTTTGTTTGGCACATTTTCTGATTTATGCTTGTAAATTTGATACATTTTATAACTTGAATTTGAAACAGAATCAGTAGTGATTTAACTCATTGCATATTAGAGATATCGCAATATACTCCAAAGTGGGGGTAACGTACAACAAAATAGTGATACATTTTCAGGCAAAACCAACTATAGAGACCTAATACAAATGCTCATTGATTTAAATGGGGGTTTAACATCATGAATGCTAGAGATGTATTCAGTGTATTGCTTCACAGTTCATTGGAGACTGTTTTAACATTCATTAGGTTAAAACCCTCATTTTCATCAATGGGTATTTGTGACTTGCATAATAAGATGCAAATAGACAATAAGATGTCTATTCCCTAATGAATAAGTTGGCGCTATATAAATAAAGTATAATAATAATAAGATGTGAAAACAGAAAGTATGCACTAAGGGACCTATATTTACATGGGTTTGGAATTTAAAGTGTCTGTACTGTGTGCCTTCATTTGCATGTTGCTTCATGGGATTTTAGGAATGCATTGGAAAAAGGTAAACTATGAAATCATTACAGGAAACAGGATTTTCTGTTTCAAACAAGTAAATGCACACATGAATATGTGATATAGGTACTGTAGTTTGTTTGCATGAGGTATTTTTATCATGGTTTCCTCTCCATAAACTTGATGGGAATTGGTTTTTGCTCCTTATTGTGCAATTGATTTATTCCATACTTGCAACATGTTTCTTAGTATTTCAGACTCAGTGAAGCATCTGCAGTCTGGTAGACAAACATTTAAAAGCAGTTTCTCATTGGAATCATTAAGATTTAGAACACTAGACTATAACAACTCTAGGCACTGAACAAACTCTCATGGAAATTTACAGGGAGTGTTTTCTTAAAGAAACACTAAAATCTCCTAGAAATAAACTCCATTTACCTTAATCTGGGAATAAAGTCCTAATGGTCATTATGAATCCATTCAGTGCTGATTGGTTCTCCAGAAGTATTATTTAATTATCACTGGACTAGTTGAAGAGCCCGTTACATGGGCCACAGTGCCACTGCCAGCCGGTCACGGGGCAGTCATGCGCAGTGGAGACTGCCCGGGCTGTGGCTGATACAGAGCTGGATGCTCCAAAGGGCAGTCTCTACTGCACGTGACTGCATCGCTACACACGTTTTAGCGAATTATATAGGATACTAGTTGAACAGCCTGTTACACGGGCCACAGTGTCTCTGGCAGCCGGTCGCGGGTCTCCCGCGCCTTGGCTGATACAGAGCCTCTGGCAGCCGGTCGCGGGGCAGTCACACGCAGTGGAGACTGCCCGCGCCTCGGCTGATACAGAGCTGAACGCTCCTTCGGAGCGCCCAGCTCTGTATCAGCCGCGGCACGGGCAGTCTCTACTGCGTATGACTGCCGCACGCGCAGCATTGTCTACTGCGCATGTCGAGCGTTACACACAACTTGGCGAATTATTATATAGGATAATTTCCATGACATGATTTTTTATGGGACTCCAGGACCATAAATTCCTCCACTAGAGTATTCTTAGGAGATATTCAGTGGGAGGGTTTTCTAGTCCTATGTCTTGCAACAAAGAATTTTATCTCCTGTTATCCAGTAACAAATAAATATTACTTTTTGTGAAACAGTCCTGTAGAATTGATTAATAAATACCAGTATTATTTGATTCCCATTTTAAAGTAAGTGAGGTTTATTATTTGTAGGTGCACCATGTCATTTGCCTTTAAATCAGGGAAATCATAGGTGAGCACAGATAACACAATTCTGAGTGAAACCCATTAGTAAAAGCAATCAGCAGGTGGCCCAAGTCCAGGGAGTCTCTGAAGCATGAAGACAAGGAAACACTGCTCTGAAACAGGTGGTTTCTAAAAATAAGTTTAATTTGCAAAAAAAGTAGACTAAGTCAAAACAGCATGAGTAAAAAAATATAGGCTCAGCAAAGGTGATAGCTGTTAATTTAATGTATTTCAGTCTGGATGCCCTTAGTCATAGACCACAAGTCTCCATAAGAAAAAGATTAGTTCCAGTGCAGTGTTTCCTTCTGTGTGTGAGGCTTTCCATAGCATCTAAGCTGCAATTGTAAAAACACTGAATACTGGGATGAACAGCCAAAAAAGGCCATTCTAGTCAGTATCTACTTCCTTTTTGTTTATAATAAACAGCTGTAAAGAAATGGTGGCACTGTGCCTAGTAACCATTAAATAAAATGAGATGTAGTGAAAGATACAGAAAGCAGTAGTTAAAGTTACCTGAGACCTTAAGACAATTTAATTTGAGCTACAAAAAAAAATATCTTGCACTAGCCATTTTTCTGTTAAAAATTGGGAATTTGCCTTTATATTTTGAGGGCACAGAGTGGCACTTTATGCTAATTCTCTGCACAATATGCTTATTAGTTCTCTTCCACACGAAACGTATTGCTCACTGTGCTGTTAGAAATGCATCCAGTATGTGGGATATGCTTCATCCTTTATAGCACAGTGTGGTTTAAAGGGATAGTAATACTTGAAAATAATTGTATTTTATATTGTAGCACTTAAAAAAACATGAAAAATGATATAAGTCTTATCTCCCAAACCTTTATGGTTTGGAAGATATTCACATGTAAAATATATTAAAATGCTGTTTTCCTGGCTGTTTCAGCCAAGTCTGCCATCTAGTGGACAGATTTGGAATTCGGTCCACAGAGCAACCGGCAGCTCTTTAGCAGTGCCGAGATCACGATCTTTAAAAGAACTACTTAATTGGAACTATCTACAAAGTGTGCCTGGTTTGAAAGCACACTTTGTAGACCATTCCAATTAGGAAATTATTTTTAAAGATGGTGATCTCAGCACTACTGGAGAGGCACAGCCGGTCCCGGGACGGATTCCAAATCTGAATGGTGGAGCAATGACGTCACTCCAGTGGAAACTTTACTTCTGAATATCTCCCAAACCATATAGGTTTGGGAGATAAGACTTATATCATTTTTCAAGTTTTTTTAGGGCTACAATATAAAATAAACATATTTTCAAGTATTACTATCCCTTTAATAAACTGGCCCAGCACATACACTAGCTAGCCTATGATGTTTCATATTATCATTGCAATTGATCAGAAGACTAGTAGAGTAAAAGTTACACATTTATAGATTGTACAAAAGATAACCACCACAAATTCAAGACAGTGGGAAATGCAAGTCCTTGATTACTTTGGATTGCATTTTATCACCTGTCTCTCTCTAAATTATTCATTGCAAGTAGTAGGGGTGATCTGCACAGCAATCCGTTAGACAAAAGCCATAGGTCGTACATTAATGGCAGCAAGTTAAAATGTTCTTGCCTTGACTCTATGCCCCCTGTAAGTCCACTCAATTTAAGCATATTGAGGAAATCTTGATTATACTAAGATAGACTCATCCCTGAAGTTGTATATCTCATTCACTGTGCAATAGGCATTGTCTCAGCACACTGCCATTTTTGTTCACTTTTTATTTTTTAGAAACCCCTTCATTTTTGGACTTAGGTGCAGTTTCTTAGTGGTTTCTTTTAACTCTTTTAGTTCCAGAGGCATGTGGGGAGCATTACAAAGCAATGCACTGTGAATCGAACTAAATCATAGGGTGATTAATCAAATTACTGATTACTGGGTCAACTCAGCCCTTGATCCTTCCGACTTCAGTAAAATGAGTACCATTGATTCGGGTAATAATAACATCTATTATTCAGCTGCTGATTTGGTTAATTCCGAGAGCATGTGCTGAAAGCGATTTGAGTCCTACTGGGAGAAAGGCTCTATATAAATACTAGTTATTATTATTATGTTAACTTGCCCCCTATAACTAGGAGAACATTGGCTAGGTAGAGCCAGTCTATCATATATGGTATGGAGGATCACAGTGGATCACTGACCATCCTTCTGATCTTTGACCCCTACACCAAAGGCTAATGCAGTTTAAACAAATACATTCATCCACACTTTATAATTAAAAATATATAACTTGTGTTCACCCTTTCTTTGCTTATTTGGGGTGGGGATATACACAAATCATTAGTATACAACACAGTGCGCTGAATAAATATATCTACACTAAATGAACACTTTCCAAAAAAGTTAATGAAAATGTTGGTTTGGTCTGCAGTATTACGCACTAAAGCAATCATGCAGGGGTACTCAAACCTGTCTTCGAGTCAGCCCCCAAAAGTGCATATTTTCAGGATCTCCTCAATTAAACACAGGTAGATCCTGCAGAATAAATGGACCACTGATCGATTAACCTTATTTTTCATCTGATCTGTCTGATAGATAGATACTGTTCTCCTTTAGGCATTAAATAACTTATACACTCTATGCATACCCATTCATGCAGGCACATGCATTGGAGGTTATCGCCAGTGGAGATACTCTGCTGGATTCCTACAATCCCCCCAATATTTGTAGATTACTTATCAAAGCATAATATTAAGGCCCTAAGCTCAATTACAAGGGTTGACAATCTGTGGCTTCCCATCTGTTTTTGGACTATTACTGAATGGATGA
The DNA here is from genome assembly GCA_037306005.1 of Rhinophrynus dorsalis. Classification (NCBI taxonomy): domain Eukaryota; kingdom Metazoa; phylum Chordata; class Amphibia; order Anura; family Rhinophrynidae; genus Rhinophrynus; species Rhinophrynus dorsalis. Next base: position 399,762,204 of record CM074723.1, read on the forward strand.
AGCTAATGGGATGGTATGCCAAAAACCCCTGTTGAACTGCATCCCTCCCATACCTGCTCTAACATATAATATAGCAATGTGCTATATCAGTAAATACAATTGACATAAGGGATAGTAATGTTTAAAATGCAAAATATATATGTTGTATGGTTTATCCCCCTGACTACAACAAGGATAGTCCCTCTGTTTAAAGGTGATCTATTAAAATGTTATTATAGCTCAAACTTGAATATTTGAAGGTGCAGTATCTCAGTGGCATGAAATTGTACAGTGGCACTGTGGCTACACCATCCTATGGACAGATCTGCTCAGTTGACCTTAAATCTCTTTCAGCCATGGAGTACCCTTGATTTACTAAGCGGGATAAACCATATAACATTTGTCTTTAAATTTTAAGTATTGCTATCCCTTTAATACAATAATGTTAAACCAAACATAGTAATTAATGAACTTCAAAGGTGTTCAGAAAAGGCAAAATATGACCTCAAAACTAATCATACAGGTGCAGGTAGAAATGATTTAAAGCAATTCAATGTTTAATAGAGTACCAATGGCTATGTTCTTAGATGTATAGTTTCTATTGTAGTGTAGGTAAAAGGTGATACCATGTTAGCTGTAGAAACATCAGGTATATTAAAATTGATACCTTTACAGGCTAACTGAACTTCTCAGTTAGCCAATAAAGGTATCACTTTTACTCTACCATTCTCTTATTTTCTGTTGATATGTAGTTACTTTTTTAAATGAAATCTTCAATTTATCAGATTGCAACTGCATGATAAAAGTTATGTGAACTCTTAACACATTAAAATTCATCTTTCCACACAAGTGTTAGCTCTAGATGACCCTTACTGATTCTAAACATATTTCAGTATCTGTAACTGAATAGAGGTTTCTCGTACAGCATGTTCTAATGGTACTCTGGCCTTAAGCCAATAAGGCACTGAATAAGGCTATTTGTAAAAATACAGAAACTGAGAACAGCTGCAGCAATCAAATTTGATAAAAACAGAGAGGAACTTTTTTTTTCTTGGTTTGTCCAAGTTTAGAATCTTTCATATAGAACAACTATTGTTCAATAAAGTAGCAGAAACACAAAAGTAAAACTGCCAAACTAAATTAAACAAATATCTATTTAATAAAAGTTTTGCTTTCTAATAGCTCAAGAAAGGGGTAGTCAAACCTATTAGACTATAAAAAATGAATACAGCCCCCTCCTGTGTTTACATTTATAATGTGCAGTGGGTCAATTGGAATTTTTATGTTTCCCTGAATCAGGGGTAGACAAATTGTGGAGTTGTATACTCTAGGGTTGGGTGACCAGACCTCACCTTTAACAGGGGACACTTAGGAAATAGGCATACTTCAGAATTGCACTGAAATCAACTCAGCCCTGCAGCATGTAATTTTTATATATGTCCTCAGGTTAAAGGTGAGGTCTGGTCACCCTACTCTAGGGGGCAGGTGCACAAGGACAAATTGGTGGGTGCAATCTGGTAGACCCTGCATGCAGCTCTTAAGTATTTTTGAGCTTGATTCAAACCAAGTTCACCATAGGTCAGGTGTTGTCAAAGTTTTAGGATAAAGCCACCTTTTTATTGTAAAAATATATATGGAGACCTGTCCTGTGGTCATACATCCATACACACAATGCAAAGATATTGATATACAAAGAAGAACTGGAGTAATCCTGGAGAAAAACAACTCTACCATAGGGGATAGATTCCCAAGCAAACTTGTATGTTTTGTGAATGCTTGTTACAACAAGAAATGAAAAGGAATATGAGCCTATTAATTATTTTTATGGTTGGAAGGCTTAACGTTGATCAACAATAAGTGCTTCCTGATCTATGCATGGGTGATGAAAACCAAAGCCATTTCACTCTGTCTTGATAATTAATCAAGCATTTGTCTTAAAAGGAAAAAGAAAAAAAAACCAGTAGAATCGCTCTTACAGTTTTTTCCAAATATATGATGACATACTATTAACACATGCTGGAAATGTTTTCATAGTTACTTTTTATGTACATTTAAAACCCACAAGAAAAATAAAGTCACATAAGAGAATCTTGTTTGGGTCTCTTGCTAAATGTTATGAGACTTGTCACCGCATGATTAATTATACTTAATTTAGACTTATGAGGTGAACATGAAGCGTACATGTACAGAATGTTCAGAGGTTTGGGTATTGGCTTATCCTTTTGTCATTTTATGTTAGCTTTTAAATTATTTTCAAGGGTCAGAAATAGAAAAAAACTTGGGGGATAAAAATAAATCTCCTATAACACAATGATATTTCAGATAATAAATAAGATCAATTGCTTTTGCATGTACAGAGCATGAAATAACACTATTCAGATGCAGATACTGAAATATGTTTAAGATCATTAATGGCCATCTAGAGCTAACACTCTGTGGAAGGATACATTTTAATGTGTTTGCAGCTGCAACTGAGAAATTGGAGATTTTACTTAAAACAAGTAACTACATGTTGAGAGAAAATAAACATATATATCTAAGGAATTTAGCCACTGGTACTTTATTGAACATGTAGTACCTGCACCTGTATGATTAATTTTTAGGCCATATTTGCCTTAACTGAACATCTTTACTGGTCCTTAACAAACATATTTGGTTTAGCATCACTTCATTAATGTCAATTGCATTTAATGCTGTACCACATTGCTATATCATGCCTTAGAGAAGGTATGGGAGATATGTAGATCTCCAGTTATTTTTGGGATACTACCCCCATTGTTCTCAGCCAACCAGTAATACTTCAACAAGAGACAGTTCTTCTTAGTCCATCAGCCACAATATAATTTGTTTACTAAAACAGTGAGGGTAATGAACTAATAAAATTGGAGCCACTCTAGAAGAAATCAATTTCACTACAGAGGGCAAATAAAAATTTCAAAATATCCACTGATTTAAATGGGCAACACGAATGGTAGAGAGTCATCTAATGCATTGCAAATGAAGGGGCAATTTTATTTGACCCCAATAGTACAGTTAATTTCCCCAGAGTTGCTCCAGTTTTCCTTGTTCAACAGTCACTGACTTCTGAATAGTCATAGGTGTGTCGGTGTGGGTTTGCTTTTGTGATAATGTACTAGGATTTTCTATGGACAAATTACATAAGTCTATTTGAAAACAAAACTGTGTGTGTGTATGTGTAAATATGTATGTATGTATCTATCTATATATATATATATATATATATATATATACAAAACAAAGTAGATGATGCACTCATGTAATCACTGATAAAATCCCGGTGCTTATCCATATTAAACAAAAGTACATACAGTTCTTGATGGGTTAGACAGCACTCTCAGGAATCATTTGTAGTGAAAAAAGTGTTTTATTGATTTGACCAAGCCGTGGCCTTTTCCAAGAATAACAAACACCACAGAACCTGAAACATATATACCCTACTGAGAAACAATACTTACAGAAGGCACCAAACCCGGCACCAATCACCAGAAAGTATTTGAGGTGATAGACAGAAGGGTTCCCCAAATGAACTAAATTGACATGTAATTAACAGCCGAGGTCTGACTAACACCGTCAAAATATATGAAAAAAAACTGTTAAAAACTAGTTGCAAATGAAAAAAATTTCATATATGTGCTCCTCTACTACATCCCCTCCACTTCCCCCTTCAGTGTCAGTACCTGACTGTAGTGTACCTGACTCCAACCTCCAATAGTCTCCCTGCCATCTATCACTCTCCTTTCTCTCTCACACTCCCACTCACACCCAATCACTCACAGAGGCACTCGGTCACAATCACTCTCTGGCACTCCCTTCCAATCACTAAATCACACTGTATAAAATAAAAATAATAAATGTGTTTTCTCCAAAACAAAAGATGTGTGTGTTTGTGTGCGGTATGCAATGTGTACAAATTTGCCACAGTGTGTTATGTGTTTTTAAAGCAATTCTCTCCACTTCCCACTACACGTCTACCTGTCTCCAAAGTGTGCTCCTGTCTCTCTCTGTCGCTGTGCTTATCCTCCGCTCCTGGGCTCTGTGCTGTAGTTCTGAGAACTTCCAAACACAGACAGTGTGTGCCAGTTGTTTTGGGGTACATATATACATTTATTTGAATTGACTTGATACTTTGGTGTGTTGTGACTAGCTGTGATTTTGAACTTGTTTTGACAACGTTTAGCATCATCTGATAATGTTGAATGTTAGCTATTTTCCTTTGAAGACATATCAGGCGTTGTTTAGTGACTGTAATGAAAGCAGAGTGATGTAAAAAATGGTGTGATTAATGGTACCAGGTTATATGTGTTTGTGCAACCTTCACTCGTTATCCATATTGGTTTTCCACTTACTGTTTTACTGTGCCCCAAGTCTCCAAATACCATTACTATACACGTTACATTGTACATCCTTGTTCATTTTTTTTTTAGCTACATAACCTCATCCAACTCTCACCTGGTGCAATTCCACCTCTTTGCAATTCCTTATCACGCTCCTTTATACTTCAGTCCACAGTACAGAGATTTAAATGTTCTTTAAAGAGCCATTTTTCTAAGGAAGATTTACCGACACCTCTTAGCTAAGAAAAATTGGACAACCATAAGCTTTATTTTCCAAGTATGTCTTCATCACCTATGCCTTTAGCATATCTTGCTTCAATTAAGATCCCATTAGTTAATCTGAATAAAAAAATTCACCATCATCATCACTATATGAAATGTACTTATATAAACTACCTTCTAAATTAAATCTAATATTCTTCATTCTTCTACTGCTGATGCACTTAAAGAGAAATTATACTTTTGGGAATAAGTTACATTTTAATAGAGGTGCTTACCTAAGCAGTGTTCTTCATATTACAGGAGACTAACAGATTAAAATTATATCTTTATTGGCATGGTGGCCCTAGGATGCAAGCTTTCAAGGCAACTTATGGCTCTTCTATATCTATATCCATGTTAACAGTGACTTTGTTATATAGTACAACAAGCCAGAGGATCCAAGAGGCTCTGAGTACAAACAAAAGCAATGTTGCCTGTTCCATGGCTAGTTGCCACTCAACAGCATCACATTTTATCTCTCTAGTGCCATTAGAGAGAAGAAATCTCCCCATGCATATTAGACTAATCCCACCCATAGGGGCGGTCTAGCTCAAAAATAATGGACAAGTCCCCTCTGCACAGGAAATACCAGCTAACCCCAGATATATGTTCATCAGTGAGGTGAAGCTGGTTCCACTAGGCACTGAGAGCAAAGGGTCCAGGTCTGGATTCCCCTCTACTCTTAGAAAGAGAGCCTAAGCGTGTTTGAAAAACAAGCAAGAGTATGTTCAAGTCTCTAAGTACAAACAAAAGCAATGTTGCCTGTTCTACGTCTAGTTACCTCTCAAGAGCATCACATTTTAGCTCTCTAGTGCCATTACAGAGAAGACATTTCCACATGTATATTAAACTATCCCACCCATAAGGGTGGTTTAGCTCCAAAATGATGGGCAAGTCCCCTCTGCATGGGAAATACCAGCTATCCCCAGACGTACATTTGTTTGGTCTCATCAGTGAGGTGCAGATGGTTCCCCCTAGGCACTGAGAGCAAGGGGTCCAGGTCTGGATTACCCTTTCTCTTAGGAAGAGACCTTAAGAGAGTTTCAAAAACAAGCCAGAGGATGTGAGATGCTCTGAGTATGAACAAAAGCAATGCTGCCTGTTATACGGCTAGTTACCGCTCAAGAGCATCACATTTTAGCTCTCTAGTGCCTTTACAGAGAAGAAATTTCCACATGCATATTAGACTAATCCCACCCATAAGGGTGGTCTAGCAACAAAATGATGAGAAAGACCCCTCTGCATGGGAAATAGCTAACCCCAGGTGTACAGTTCGGGCTTGTTTTGACTTTGTCAGTGATGGCACTAGAGAGCTAAAATGTGATGGTCTTGACTGGTGACTAGCTGTAGAACAGGAAACATTACTTTTGTTCATTCTTAGAGCCTCTCACATCTTTTGGCTTGTGTTTGCCTGTAGTTAGACAGTAATACTCCACTATATGATATTGCTCATATCATTCTGCAGAATGAGGGTGAGACTTTTTAATCTCCAGATTATCTAATTCAGAGAGTGAATGAGTATTGTATATTATAAGGAAGTAGAAATTAAAAACAGATTTTGAGTACAATTCTGTAAATGCCTTCTTCTGCAGATACAATGCACATATACATAAGTAACAATAGTTTAGTGATGTATGAAGGACTCCACCCTAGGTAAGTTCTTATCTTAAACAAACTAAGAGACACTGCTTCCTGCTTGTATAGTTTGCAGTTAATCACAGAACATGAATTGAGCTGCTTTCATCCCCATCCTCCACAATATGCAACTTCAACATTATTTTGTTTGAATCATCTTATATGTACAATTAAATCAAGTTATTACATGAACAAAAGCCAGACAATCCAGTAAACATTAACTTTGTGCTTTCCAGTGATTTGTTGATGACATCACACATGACATCACAACTGAAATAAATATATTACAAATAAAATGTTGTCTGCAAAGCACAAAGAAAGGTAAAATAATATTTGTAAAAATGGAACCACACATGTCTCTTTTTTGTTTGAATGAGAGCTGAACTTTGACTTTAATGAAACTCCTTTGTGGTTTTTATTTAAAGATTTGTTGCCACATTTATCAAGGCATTAATTGCTCAACAAAGTAACATAGTAACATAGTTGATGAGGCTGAAAAAAGAAATGCGTCCATCAAGTCCAGCCCATTCAAAATATGTTCTGCTGATCCAGAGGAGGACAAAAAAAAAGTAAAACCCATTGAAGCCATTTCCAAGTAAGCTCCAAGTCTGTAAAAAATATCTTTCCTAACTCCAATTGGCAGTCAGATAGTTCCCTGGATCAACAGCTTATCTGCATTGAAGCCAAATGTCAGAATTACCAATATTGCTCTGTGCTAGATAGGTATCCATTACTATTTTAAAGCAGTTATGGTATCTGCAAGCACAGCATCCCGAGGCATATAATTCCACAGATTTATCACCCTTACTATAAAAAAAATCCTGACTTTGTTTTAGTCAAAAGCACCTTTACACTAGTCGTAATGGATTACCTCTTGTTCGTAGCTCAGCACTTTGAATAAATAATTAATTAGAGAGTTATTTGTATTGAACTTAATCATATCACCCCTTAGACTTCTCTAATGTAAACAAACCCAGTTTGGCTAGTCTTTCTTAATAACTCAGATCCTTCACTCCCTTTATCTGATTTGTTGCACATCTTTGCACTTTCTTCTAGTTCATTAAAGTATTTTTTAAGAACTGCTGCCCAAAACTGTACTCCATATTCTATATGAGGCCTTACCAGAGATATATATAGATATAGAATGATATTTGCATCACGTTCATCTATACCTCTTTATATGCAGGAGCAGATGAGTGACTCTGCACACTGCTGTGAAGTATATTGTCTATCAGTACTCCTAAATCTTTCTCTAATGAGGATTCCCCAAGTTTTCCCATTTATTGTATATGTATAGCATGTTTGTTTCTACAGCCCAAATGAATAACTTTACACTTATCTCCATTAAATGTTATCTGCCACTTTTCTGTCCATTCCATTAGTTTATATAAATCGTTCTCCAGAGAAAAAACATCCAACTCTGTATTTCCTTACACAGTTTAGTGTCTTCAAGAAAGATTAAGGCAATAGTTTCAATTCCCACTATTAGATGATTAACAAATTAAAAAGCATTGAGCCCGGTAATGAACCCTGTGGCACCCCACTTACAACTTTAGACCAACTTGAAAAGTTTCCATTTACAACAACTCTCTGCCATCTATAATTTAACCAGTTCTCAATACATGTACAGATATCACCCACCAAATCAAAGCCTTTTAATTTATGTAGTAACCTGTTTGAGGCACTAAATGAAAGGTGTTTGCAAAATCCAAATATACTACATCAAAACAATCCCCTTGTCCAGACTACTACTTACTCTTTCGTAAAATGCAAGTAAATTAGTCTGACATGATATATTCTTCATAAAACCATGCTGGCTGCCATTATTAATAATATTGTTGGTCTTCACATAGTTTTGAATACTGTCAGTTAGTAACCCTTCTAATATCTTACCCACTATGGAAGTCAAGCTCACATGTCTATAATTCACTTGTCTGGCTCTCGCTCCCATTTTGAACAATGGTATTACCACAGATTTCCTTCAATCACAGGGCACTGTGTGTTATGAAAGTGAATTAATAAATATTAAGTATAATGGTCTTTCTATTATTGGAATAAGTTCCTTAAGTACCCTTGGATGTATGCCATCAGGTCCAGGTGCTTTATTTACCATTACGTTTTCCTGTCTCTTTTGGATGCTGTCTTCGGTAAGCCATGTACATGATGGAGGAAATTCTGTGGTTTTGTGTGTTTTCCATAGCCTGTCATTGTTGCTTCCTTTGTATATACAGAAGAAAAGAATGTGTTAAAGGTGTCACCCATAGCCTTATCATTTCACCTGTCTTAGCCTTAAGAGGATCAATATCAACCTAACCTTTTTGTTATTAATATACTTTTACAATTGTTTAGGATTTTTCTTGTTGTCTTTTGCAATACTTTTCTTATTTTCAATTTTGGTTAGCCTAATTGCTTGTTTGCAGATTTTATTACATTCTTTATATTTTTTTAAATGATGCATCTGACTCATCTGTCTTAAACATCTTAAAAGTCTGCTTCTTATTTCTCACTTCCCTGCAAGCCTCATTATTAATTATTACTGCTTGATTAGTGAAACGCAGTGTAATGGGAGTTGTAAACTGGCATCAACTGGACCGCCTCCCATTTCATATCCCTGATACAACTCCTGCTATCATCCTGAAAGAAATTCATATATCAAACAAAGCAGTGCATGACTGATCAAACATATTCGATTAGCTCACAATTAATTAAACAGATGAAACCTTAAAGCTTCCTTACTTTTGATTGATGCATCTTGCCATAAAATTGAAGCCACTATTAATAGAGATCCAAAAAGCACTTGTTCCTCTACAAACATATTTGCGTATCAACAAAATACAGTAGTAAACAATCAAACAAAACATCCCTACAACATCAGTAAGAGTATCCTGTGATCAACAGAAATCCAACTTCAGAATCATTGTGGGATGTAGTGACCATCAATCTCTCCATCTTCTGTCTTCTTTGCTTCTGTCTTCTTATCTTCCTTGTTTCAAAGTTTCCTGTAAAGAGAAATAAACATTAAAAATGAGATTTTGCCCAAAACATAACTTGGAAATATGAGCATCGTTTAACCCTTTGACTGCTGGAGGGGTACACAATGCATTGCAGATGAATTCATTACATACCTCTCTGACACACAAAGGGTGTCATTCTAAATAGAAATGTTAACTATAACACAAAAATATTTCTGCATTCAGATCCCAAGTTGTGGGTTCTGGCACTGTCGACAGTGGTGGCGGCAGGATGTGAGGCTAACAACCCCATCCTTTGGTATCTTTCTGGCTAATACCTGAGCCACTGTGTGGGAAATTTGGTGCTTTTATATGGCCAGTCTCTGTTCAAAATTTCTCAAGACATCCATTGGCTGGGATGTGTGCTTAAGCACCTCCCAGCCAATCAGCTCCTATCAGGTTTTGTCATCCCCCTACTAGGAGCTGATTGGGTGGAAGATGCATAAGCACACATCCCAGCCAGTGGACGTCTGGGAGACATTTTAAACAGAGTCTGGCCATATAAAAGTCAGTCTCTGTCAAATTTCCCACACAGTGGCTTGGGCATCGGCCACAAAGGTACCAAAGGGGAAGTTTGTTAGTCTCGCGTCCTGCAACCTCTGCCGGCAACAGCGGCAGAGCACACATTCAGGGATCTTTTTTTTATTAAAGCAGCAATATTTTCACCTTACAGTTAACATTTCTATTTAGAATGAAGAATATTTTTTTTGCAGAAAAGATTGGGACAATGCTTTTTCGTTTGGAGAAATATTGTCTTTCAACTTGTGATATATGCATTACTTTAACCCTTTGAGTGCCAGAGAGGCACACACCACACAGGCAGTCAAAGGGTTAAACAATGCATCTAATTCCAAGTTATGTTTTTTTGGGCAAATTTTAATGTTTATTGTTTTTTTCTCTTTACAGAAAACTATTTGAAACAACAAAGATAAAAAGACAGAAGAGATGAAGACAAATTAGATTTTAGAAATATACAAACGGTAAGTGTATGAATCCTTCTGTGTCATGCACCTACAGTTAGGGATATATACTATCCAGCAGCACCAGAGGTACTCGTATATCTAACACTGTGGATGTTATCCTGTGTTGCTGTTGCTGGGTACTCAAAACAGGTGTGTGTGGCTGAGTGGGACTTGGACAGTGACGAGGCGATGATGCTGATGATGACTGATAGGGGGACTGTGTGCTTTTTGACATCTGTACTTGTCCAGGGTCAGACTTTCCAATTGCTTTCTCAAACACTTTATAATCATCAAAAATAAAGAAACCTGATATCTATTCATTTAGCTGTAACTCGGCACCACAGGTTAACAATATATAAATACAAAAAAAGAGATAAAGAATGTTAGAAATCTCACTCTGAGGAACAGTATATCACCAGAGTAGGATCTAACCCGTTCAGTGCCCTAAGGAAGTGCACTCATCAAAACAAAGTATAAAACTTAACCTTTAATGGCTAATATAGTTTAAAAGAAACTGAATATTTGACATTTAAAATTACTCCAGCCAATATAACAATTAGGCTGTGTATAACCAAGTTACAAGGGGATTCCCCGACACAGCTATTATGATTATATGAGAATTCAAATGTAGCGTAACTTACTGTCCCTATGCTTTAATAGAATAGAGAGAGAAAACAGAGGTAAAGATCCCTAGAGATCATGTCAGAGGAACACCAGCACTAATATTACCTCCCAGATCAGTCTAGGACTTCACCAGTAACAGTCCCTAGTATAAAAAGAATGGGATAGTATGAGAATAACACACCCCTCGAGTATGGGTGTTTCAGCGTCTTGCCTAAATGCTATTTACTGACTAAGGTAGCACTGCAATGAATACTCGTATAGCCGCTTAGGGGAAAATTAACCCTTAAAGATAACCTACCCTACGCGTTTTGCTGCACCTGTATGGTAGCCCCTGACCAAGCCCATATACTAAATACGGTTGTGACCAGATTTCTCTCAGAATCCACAACACTCTGATGTTTTGCAGGTTTCATTCTTGTGAAAAACAACACTCTGAAAAGTTTGTTTGCAGGTTTCAAGCTTGTGAAAAAAGAGTGCTTGATGTGCACAGATATCTATTCCATACAATAAAGAAATTATTTTGGTTTAATTATTTTGTTACATACAGATGAATATATATGTGTGTTACTTTGAGGAGATGTGTGCCTGTACAAATTCTACTTTTTACTTTATTTACAAAAACACACCCTGAGGAAAATGTGTTTGCCTGCATCAAGCATAGAAAAAACAAGCCCCGAAAAAAAGATGTATGCCCTACAAGCCTACTGCCAGCAGCGCTAGATTGTGGTGACAAATGACACTTTTTACATTTTGGCATTTGCTTTTGATCTAATTGCTGGTACTGAATCCTATAAGCAACAGGAGGACTAGGCCGCTTCATTGGACTGGGATAATCAGCACTGAGATAAGACAGGTGATGGTAAATATGGCTGGGGTCAATATGTGTGGTTCTGTGATTACTGCATATGAGGTTCTATGGTTACTGTGGGATAAGGCTGCTAGGGGTCAGTATGTGTGGGTAATATAGTAGGACAAGGCTGGGGCATCACTATGTGTGCTGTGGAAAAAAGCAGAAAACTGCACTTTTCATGGGAATTCCCACAGAAGGTAAAAATTAATGTTTTCTATACTTTTCTCTTTTGAGGTAAAAGCTTTCTCTTGCTCCATGTACGAGTTGCAGAAGAATGTAGAGTAACTTGTCTTCATTTCCTTGTGCATGCAGAAAAAAACAAATGTTTTCTGTTTGCAATACAGAGAAGCAAATTTTAGAGAAAATGTTTTGGCAGTGAATAAGCCTCATTGAGTTATGCATTCAAGGTGTTTCTCATATTTAAATATAGCCATTTGTGGTAAATAAAAATATTAAGTGAGACTAATATTTTTCTTTGTTAAATGTATAATGACAGAAGTAGGAAAATATCAGTGACAAAGAGTCACTTGTTCTTCAGCTAGGTCAGGGTCATCATATATTTTTTTTTCTTGTTGTAATTTCATATAAACATGGGACATATTTCTAATATTATATAAAACATGTTTTAACTGTAAGTTTAAATACCTTTATGTTTGCAACTTCAAGTTCTGATTTTTCTTTGATTAAAATTTTACAGTACTTTTATTTGTACTATAAAGCACAACACAATCCTAATTTGCATGTAAATTGTCAGTAGGGCAAACTTTCTTCAGTTGCATGCTAAAAACCCTACATTTATCTTAGCCTCCACTTCAGATACTTAAATCTGCATAAAATTTAGACAAATTGATTCATTTCATTATGAAACTGTCCAGCTGGGAATATGCATGTATTGTAGTTGACAGATGTGTCTATGTGAATGTATGAATACTACGTCACATATTTGTATTATATCAACTAGGTTTGGATTGTTCACTTAGAAATGGTTAGAATATTCTCTGCCAACTGCATCACACTAAAGATTTTCAATAGTCTGCTTACCACCAAGATTTCAAATTAGTCATCCCCTACATTTGTTCTATACATTTTTTACAGCTGACTAGATATAATTATTTTAATGTTTAACATTATAATAAATAGTCAATATTATTTCCACAGATCTTTCTCTTTACTCAATAATTTCTCCTATGAGTTTAATCTTAATTTTCATTCATTTAACCCATGCTAGATAATGCGTATCATAGCTGTTGCAAAGAAAGACATGGATAAGCAACTGCTTTAATTGCATGAATAGCTGAAGTGATAGGAGGAAGTGAGTTAGCCATCTCCCTAGTGACTTTTATCCTAGCATCAAGAATGAGTGCAAGAGGTCAGATTTTCTGTGTATGCTATTCACAATCTGCTGACATCAGCACTCATTCATGAGAGCCAGCTTTGTTTACTGGCGGTGCTAATAGGAGGAGACACGTGAAGTAGCTTAGTTTATGGAAGAGGGCAGAAGAGACATGGTATTGTGAAAACATTCCCACACAGTGTAACCACTCATTGACTGTATCAGCCAGAAAAACCACCATTCTCAAAACTGCACAATACATTTACTTAAAAACAATTCTGCAAAATAAAGATTACAAAGCTTATATCAATACTTTATACCTTTCATATTTATTTAAATTGTTTAAAGTTTTATTTTTATCTTTCTGTGTACTGTAGGTTTTTCTGTGTTAAAAATGTGAAATTATTTGTGACATTTATTTTAACCAACAGGATGCCAAAGTAATCTCCAGCACATTGTAAAGCGCTACAGATTCTCTTGCGCTCAAGGGGTTAAATTGCTGCTATTTAAACCTTAACAGCCAGAGGGGTACATAACACATTGTGATCCAAAAGCTCTGTATACCCCTCTCTTCTTTAAAGGTTTAAAATAGCTTCAAATTAATTCCATACCAGTGAAATATAATTGTGCAAAAATAATTTGATCTAATACAAATATTTGCATTATATGTTTATATGAATGTAAAAATGTATACAGCATTGTTCCACTTATAAAAGGGAAAGATTTGAGTGTTCTTGAAGGCCTGACCTGCATAGCCTATTGACGCTTATGTATCTAGGAAAAATGTATATACATGGAAAGTAAGAAAATTGCACCATATGTAGCAAAGAGCTATTTAAATCAAGGGAGATTTTTGTTGCTACATATTGTGCAATATTTATTTCTGTCTGCATTCATTTTTGTAATTACTGAAAACATCTTTTGGGGCAAAGAATTCAGCTTAATGTGAAAAGTAATTTCACCTAATTTAGGGGAGTTTTTTGTTAAGAAAATGGAAAAGTAAATGACAATGCAATTTAGACCTTAATTACGTAAGAAAAAATCCAGGTATGACTTTATCTAGTGGTGAACAAACAGTAAGAAATATTTCGCAAATAACTTTTTACACGAAACTAAAAATGTTTTGCTTTTTTTTGCGAAGGTTTTCTCCTTTTTGCAAATGCAACATTTTCCTCATTTTTGCTGATGGCTAAAAAATGTTCCTAGGGTGCTACATTTCCCATCACAATATTGCTTCTTCTGAAGGCTGTAGTGGAGAAACAAGAAGCTGAAAGTCAAAGTTGCGAGGCCTTCAGCAATATATGCCTTAAAAAAATTGTTAGCATGCAGAGTGTCTTGTCATTTGCCTACAACACTCATTTCCTGCTTAAGTGACACTTATTCATGATGATGTTGAGAGATGATGGTGTGGTGGGACGGGTGTGGTGTGATTGATGTATGTATGTATATATATATATATATATATATATATATATATATAGTCATGTGAAAAAGAAAGTACACCTTCTTTGAATTCTACGGTTTTACATATCAGGACATAATATCAATCATTTGTTCCTTAGCAGGTCTAAAAAACGGGTAAATGTAACCTCAGATGAACAACAACACATGACATATTACACCGTGTCATGATTTAATTAACAAAAATAAAGTCAAAATGGAGAAGCCATGTGTGAAAAACTAAGTAGACACTGCTTCCATAGGAATTAAGATACTAAGTAGCAGACAGGTGCTTTTAATCAAATGCCCTTGATTAATTGATCATCAGCAAGTGTGCCCACCTCTATAAAAGCTGAAGTTTTAGCAGTTTGCTGGTCTGGAGCATTCAGGTGTGTGTTAACACAATGTCAAGGAAGAAAGACATCAGCAGTGATCTTAGAGAAGCAATTGTTGCTGCCCATCAATCTAGGAAGAGTTATAAGGCCATTTCCAAACATTTTAAAGTCCATCATTCTACAGAGAGAAAGATTATTCAAAAGTGGAAAACATTCAAGACAGTTGCCAGTATTCCCAGGAGTGGAAGTCCCAGCAAATTCACCCCAAGGTCAGACCGTGCAATGCTCAGAGAAATTGCAAAAACCCAAGAGTTACATCTAAGACTCTACAGGCCGCAGTTAGCATGTTAAATGTTAAATTTCATGACAGTACAATTAGAAAAAGACTGAACAAGTATGGTTTGCATGGAAGGGTTGCCAGGAGAAAGCCGCTTCTCTCTAAAAAAAAAATGTCAGCACGGCTTTGGTTTGCAAAGTTGCATCTGAACAAACCATAAGACTTCTGGAACAATGTCGTTTGGACAGACGAGACCAAAGTGGAGATGTTTGGCCATAATGCACTGTGCCAAGTTTGTCAAAAAACCAAACACAGCATATCAGCACAAACACCTCATATCAACTATCAAACACAGTGGTTGGAGGATTGATGATTTGGGCTTGTTTTGCAGCCACAGAACCCGAGAACCTTATAGTCATCGAATCTACCATAAACTCCTTTGTATACCAAAGTATTCTAGAGTAAAATTTGAGGCAATCTGTCCGACAGCTAAAGCTTGGCCGAAATTGAGTCAAGCAAAAGGACAATGATCCCAAGCACACCAGAAAATCTACAACAGAATGGCTGAAAAATATAAGAATCAAGTGTTGCAATGGTCCGGTCAAAGTCCAGACCTCAACCCAATTGAAATGCAGTGGCAGGACCTTAAGAGAGCTGTGCATAAACAATGCCCGCAAACCTCAATGAACTAAAGCAAAGTTGTAAAGAAGAGTGGGCTAAAATTCCTCCTCAAAGATGTGAGGGACTGATAAAGTCATACATAAAACAATTACTTCAAGTTATTGCTGCTAAGGGTGGTTCTACAAGCTACTAAATCATAAGGTGTACTTAGTTTTTCACACATGGCTTCTCCATTGTGGCTTTATTTTTGTTAAAAAAATCATAACACTGTATAATATGTCATCTGTTGTGGTTCATCTGAATTTTTAGACCTGCTAAGGAACAGATGATTGTTAGTATGTCCTGAAGTGTAAAGCCATAGAATTCAAAGAGGGTATACTTTCTTTTTCCACATGAGTATATATATATATATATATATATATATATATATTTTTTTTTTTTTTTTTTTCCCTACAGCTTTTTTTACCATTATCATGTTTGTGTCAAATGTAAGCTATCCTTCTTCTAAGATTACTATACACATTACTTATTGATCATAGCTCTAGTCCCAAGTGTGGTAGATGGTAGCATCACATCCCTCCTCCTCATTTGTGCTGCTGCAAATACATGTGTCCTGGCTTTCTATGTCATGTGTGTTTTCTGCTACCTGATACTCTGATGGTATGAGAACTTGGTTCATTTTTAAGAATGTTAGCCTCCCAACATTGCTACTTGATAGCCACGTCCAGCAGTAATTCACAATGTAACCAAATGAACTAAAAACCCACACAGACTCAACACTTGCTGGAGGAAAACAAAGGGTTTCCACTGAAATAAGTGTCAATGTTGGCCACACACACACATACACACTGCTTTGTTTGCCAGTAGTCCATGGGGTCATTGTTTCTACCTAGAACGTAGCTATCCGTAAGTATGCAGAAACCATCTCACATGCAGTGGGACCACTACTTGAAGTTACACAGTGTCCGTGTGTTAATTACCAACCATACTCAGGGAGCAAGTCACAAAGAGATTTGCCGCCTCCACCTCCACCACCAATGTTGGATTTTTGCCACCCCTGCTGAGACTCATATATTGCCCTATGTTTAGGATGGGAGAAGAACCCTGTATCTTTATTGTTTTAACAACATGACTAGTGGAGGTGGTGGAGGTAGAGGCAGTCTATGACTCTTGCCATCATCTACAGCAAAACCAAAGTCACGATACTCCTTTGCAGCAGGAGCCATAGGTGTTATTTGGAATGAACTAACTGTTGGCAGTGGCACACTTTTTGACACATAAATAACATCACTACTTTTCTTATCTGCCCCAGAGTTCTGGGAACTTTTTGAAGTGTTTCTGCTGCTGCTAGTTGCAGCATCTCTGACCTGCTGATAGTGTGTCTCCCAGTCAGATCCGTGGTTGTGCTTCAGGTGGGATCTCATAGAGGAGGTGCCTAGGTTTTGAGCCTGTTTTCCCTCTGTGCACTTGCTTTTTACACAGACAACAGATAGAACATGCTTAGCCTTTATAGCCTGAGTGAAGTATCTCCATACTGTGGACTTCATGGACTGAAGGGTTCCTGAGAGACTTCTGCTACTACTGGGGTTAGATGCTGATGCAATTCTACTGCTACTAATTCTAGGTGTCAAAGGTGCAGCACTTCCAGCAGCTAAGCTTGTGGATGTTAATAACCTGTGATGATGACTGACAGCATGACTTTTGCAGTCTTTCCTTGTCCAGGGTGAGAGTTTAGAATGGTTTTCTCAATAGCCAGGCACAGTGATCATTTTCAGTGGTGGAGCCTTTGCTAGCTTTCTCGCCATTTTATCATCTCTCTCACTCTCAGTTTTATCTGTATCCAAACAAGAGGAGAATGCTGGAAAGATATATTCTAGATCTGCATCATCATTCATCATTAGGTCATCCTCAGCATCAGCATCATCTGCTGCTTCTTGCCCACTACCCTTATATTCTTCTAAGCTTTAAAAGGTGTCATACAATTTCATTTTACTTTTACTTTCACATAGTTTGCTACTACTTTGAACACAGGTGTTTTGGTGCTTGTTTGTCTCACTTTCAGATGCAGCAGTTGGTCCAGCTGCCTCGCCCTCCTCATTATGTCATCATTAACACTAGAACGCAACTCATTATCATCTTCAGTGTTCTTCTTATATGTTTTTTTTTTGTACTGGTGTGGTTGGTGGGAGAACTTTTGGTGGGGCCTTGACAAACGCACTCTCCCTGGGAGGAGAGGGATCATCATCATTTATTGCACATGCTGCAAGTGTATAATTATCTAGTTATTTTCTAATGTAGATTTACTATCTGCAATAAAGCAATTTTATCCACTCTGCTTAATGTTCATTTAGTAAAGAAGATTTTTTTATAGCAAGGGGCTGATGTTTTATGTCTCATCATTATGCTAGCTGTACTTACCCAATGTAGTATAAAGAAACTAACTGCATGGATTTTTCTCATGTTTATTAAGAATAAATAGTTTTGGCCTTTGTGTATGTGCCATGTAAATCTGCTCTGCACATGACATGAAAGTAGTGTTTCCTTCATACATTTTTAATCGCCTAATTTTGCTTTTTCAGATATTGCAACCAATTACCTAAAAAAATGTGTAGAGCAAAATGATGATGCAGGGCCACTTTTCTCAATAGATTACTGTACACTGTATCTGGTAGAGAAATTGACTTCTTTATTACCACCTACCTTTTAAATCGAGTCTGATTCTCCAGAAATAGTTTTTATTTAATGGTTTATTTCTTTGTTTTTTTTATTTTATCTGTCCACTCTACAAAAACTTTTGAAAAACACTGATGTGAGATAACTTTAGAATTACGCATAATGATTCAAGATCACACAAACAATTAATAAAATGTAGGATTTCATATTCAATTGTGATATGAGATTCAATGTAGAATTTTGTTGTTAATATGCAAGTAGTTGTAAAATAATTACTTATACAATATTAATTTAGAGGGAATCAAAACAGGACACTGATATAATTGACAACTATTTTTCCCTTTCAGTTCCATGCATTGCATACCCTTTGAGTGCAATGCATCGGATGCCTCTCTGGCCCCCAAAGGGTTAAAATATAGTTCATAGCTTGTGTGAATATTTATTATGGCTATAGAACTCTGATGACAATAAATGTGCATACTTTAATTCTTGAAGCTGACCAAAATGAACAATATAATTATGATGTGTATATTACTAAAAACACTATAGTAACATGATTTTGTGAAATAAATATACTAGATTTGTAACTGATACATATTTTAATACAGTTATTGATATTATTTACATTATTGCAATGAAATTGTGAATACTACTAATCATGCATTTTACTTCTTCATTTAGACCTGAGTGATCAACTTGTAGAGGTTGTTGGACTTGAAGGAGCAATGGAGATGGGTCAAATTTACACCGGCTTAAAGAGTGCTGGAAGACGTCTTGCACAATGTTCATCTGTTGTTATAAGGTAACTACTGAAAAACACAAAAATTGTAGAAAAAGCACTCAAATGGCTTCAAACTGCAATGCGGTGTTATGTCTAACCATGTTAGCAAGTGTGGATAATCCAGATGAAATACTGTTAAACAGGGCATCAAAGGCAATACAAGGTAGCATGGGGATCAAATGAAATTGGAGTTGTAAATTTTTTAATGGGAGCATTTCCAGAACTATATGGTAGCTCTCAATTCAGTTACAATTCAGTTACAGTTGAAGCTGAATATGAGTCCAAAAATAACTGTTTTAGAGAAGTTACTTTTCATCACAGGCCCAAGGGTATGGATAAAGTGCCAAAATGAATGTGAGTTTTAAAAAGCAAACTACAAATTCAAATTCTTCCATCTTAAAGGTGATGGAGCCATTTCCCTTGTGAAACATGCCAGGCATGGGTGTACAGGTTGATGGTATAATTTTGGAATCTGTGTTTCTGTGTCTTCTATCTCCCCCTTTTGAATAAGGGTTTTTTTTTTATTGCGAGTTTTATGGGCTTTTAGTCAATGTGCATCCCTGTTGTCTGTCCTTTTGTTGTGTATCACCCAGGCTTACAAGGTATGTTGTTCCTAACCAGATTTCTGTAAACATTAACCCTTTGAGTGCCAGAGAGGTATCCGACGCATTGCAATTCAATGAGTTGGATACCTCTCTGGCACGCAAAGGGTTAATACTCCTCTTGTCTTAATTATAATGCTTTTCTTTTCATGCTGCTTTATGTGTATGCATCATTCTGAACTAATTTATCATATATTTTGTACTTACCCTATTTATATAATTTTAAGGTTCTTTTTCATTCCATGATCACAAGTTTAGGCTGAATGAGTGTCTGCCTTTTCTCTGTTGATGTGTATGATTTTTTTATCTTAGTGAGATTGCGAAATATGCATTCTCTTTACATTTGTTTTTGCATCCATAAGGGTCATTTAAATAATTGTTTTCACCCATAACCGGTATCTCTCCTTAATCCTTTGTTTCCCTTTCTGTAATTGGTTGACAATTAAGGCTCAGCCATTACAGCATGTCAAAGAGTGAATTATTTGCAACTGTAGATGTGTTTTAAACCTTCCACTAGAGCAAGAAACATAAAAAAGTAAAGCATTTAAAAATCCTTTACTTTTTAAAATTATTCTGCTTTAACATAAGCCTCTCATTCTAAAGGCTAAAGGATTGGCATCAATGTGTTGGATCTCTCACCCCAATACAAAGAGATTGGTGAGAACGCTAAAGCCAAGAGGGATTGTTTACAAGAGCACCATTAAACCATTATTTGGTCTTTGACCTCACTTCCCATGAAGTGCAAAGGTGACCTACTAACTAAAGATTAGGGGTGGGTCGAATGTTGTCACCATGTTCCCAATACAAGCAGCTACAGAGTAAGGTAGATGTGCTGTGCTGTTCTGCTGTTATTTATTTTGAAAATTGAGGCAGGAGAGGCTCATAGTGACTGCTATCACAATGAGCGTTAAAAATAGTAAAAGGAGGAACTGTAAGGACCCTTACGTGTCCACTGAGTCTGAGGAGGATGAAGTGAGCACTACTGAACCAATGCTGTCCAGTCCCCCTAAATCACCCCTAGGTATCTTGGTGAAATTAATGGCAAGGGAGAAAGTGAAGGGTAGTACTAGTGAGAGCAGAACATGTCATCTGTCTGTGCCTGCTGCAAGACGTGCTTCCCCTGCTGCCATCACTGCTGTACCTGCTACCAGATGTGGTTCCCCTGCTGTCACTAGTGCTGTGCCTGCTGTCAGATGTGCTGCCCATGCTACTGATACCACTATTGCTGTACTTGCTGTCAGACGTGCTGCCACTGCTGCCACTAGTGCTGTGCCTGCTGTCAGACATGCTGCCACTAGTGCTGTGCCTGCTGCCAGCACTGCCACTGCTGTCACCAGTGCTATGTCTGCTGCTAGTGCTGTGCCTGCTGCCACCAGTACTGTGTCTGCTGTCAGACATGCTGCCCCTGTTGCCGCCAGTACTGTGCCTGCTGCCAGTGTTGAACCTGCTGCTAGTGTATCTTGTAATACTCAGGAGGGGGGAAGTAGAAGATTATGCCAAGTGTGACAGCAAGGGACCCTAAGTCACACTTGCAATCCCCAAGAAGTCCTGCCAGTGCTAGTACTACTACTACTACTACTACTACTAAGAAGGTCCAGCAACTATTTAATGTTAGGAGTGAAGAAGAGGTACGCAATATCCTCATATTACTAGTGACTGTGAGGAGGAGGGCTCTGGGGCTGAAGTTGACGTGATTGGTGTTAGTAGTGGTAGTAGCAGTTATGGTAAAGAAACAGGTGGGACTAATGTTAGGGGAGTGGTAGGGGAATCATTTGAGAGTGTCCACACTAGCGGTCAAGGGAACCCACACCATTCTTCTGACCCTGGAAGACCTCCCCTTCCCTTCACTAAAGTGTCCAAGATCTTATTTACCACACACACACACACACACAAACACTGTGCACATTGCAGTTGCTGATGAGAGTCACAGTTCCTACTCTCAAAGGAAAAAATTATATTCTAATAACAACACACCCATGATTTTGGAGGAGGGGCAGGTGGAAAAGAATTATTGACCAACTTCTTTTCTCCACATAGACTGGGGGCTACTTATTGTGCTGCTACCGCCTCAGGCGCATCACTTGAGCTAGTCGTGGCAAGTGGAACCTTCATCATCCATCATAGGGGTGGGGGAAAAGTGTGAAAAATTTCCTGCATGACTTTTCATGAAAACGTGGCAATTTTTCTTTTTCCTTTAAAAATTTTCGCCTTTCCACCTATGCAAAAATTTCCTCCTTTTCGCCTATTTTAACAAATTTTCCATCTATGTTAACACATTTTTTGCCTATATTTGCTATAGGTACTACATTTCCCACTGTAGTATCACTTCTTCTGAGGGTTGAACTTTAGAAAGAAGTGGCTGAAAGTCAAAGCTGTGAGTCCTACAGGAAAATATGGCTTGAAAAATGTGTTAGCATGCAGAATGCATTTGTCTTTTGCCCACAGCACTTTCTTACTTAAAGGGATAATAATACTTTAAAATTACTAATCCCAATATTTTAGTAGTAAAAAAAAGAAATTATTTGCCCCCAGTGACATCTGTCAAACCTTTATGTTTTGAGAGATATTCACTCGCAAATTTCCCCTCTCCCTTCCCTTTCCCTGAAGTCAGCATTGTAGCTGACTCCAAGGAAGCCTGTCCTATGATGATCCGGCGACTGTACAGCAGAGCTGCGATCGCATTAAAAAAAATAAATCATTCATTTAAAAGGTCTTCTACGTGTGCGTGAATGATTTATTTTCTATTAAAGCGATCTTGGCTCTACTGCAGAGCTTACCAGACGGTCATACGACAGGCTTCCCCTGCAGTCAGCTACAACGCTGACTTCAGGGAAAGGGGAGGGAGAGGGGAACTTTGCAAGTGAATATCTCTCAAACCCCACCAACATAGGTACCCTCATGCCCTTTTATACTATGCCTTTGGGAAATAAAATAATATTTGCTATGTGCTGTGTATAAATTCAATGTTCCCATTGATTTCAATGGAATGAGCTACTCGGAAAAAGCAGAAAATCATAAAATTTTCTCTGGAAATTATTCACAAAGCGGGAAGTGCCATTTTTCACTGATTTCAGTTTGAGGCAAAAATTTTTGCCCATCCCTACTCAAGAGTCGGCATTCAGGATACCTGCGCTTGAATCCAGGTTGAGAAATCTCTGGCTCAGTCAAAGCTTGTCTAAGCATTGCAGCATTGGTTCAGTCTTTCAAAGTGCACT
This sequence comes from Rhinophrynus dorsalis, assembly GCA_037306005.1. Classification (NCBI taxonomy): domain Eukaryota; kingdom Metazoa; phylum Chordata; class Amphibia; order Anura; family Rhinophrynidae; genus Rhinophrynus; species Rhinophrynus dorsalis. The sequence continues at coordinate 399,785,158 of CM074723.1, forward strand.
CTTCACAAGTGATCCAGGTGCATTCCCCATGCTGACCTGATCTCATCCTCTGCCTTCATACCACCGTGTTGCTTAGCATTTGTTTGCCTGGTATGTCCCCCCTTCCTCTATACCACTTTGTTGTTTAACATTTGTTTGCCTGGTATGTTCCCGCTGTAATAATACATGTATAATAAGTATTATGTTATGTGACTATGTTGCTTTAAGAAGCTGAGAATGCTCTGTAGTTTCTGGATGCTTAGTGTTGTCAGGTGACTTAACTGGTTCAGGATGGTTGTTGATAGTATTCCGTAGTCTGACAGCAAGTAAAGCAGAATATAGAAGAATTGTGTGTGTCTGCCTTTAATATTATACTGGTGTAAAAGCCAGTGTACACGGGCATATCCTATAATATATAAGGCCAGCACAGTAGAAACTAGCCGAACACAGCACTACACCTCCTAGCATTCTGTGCATTTGGGCAGTCTCTACTGCGCATGACCGCATCGGACAAACATACATCTGTCCTTTTATATTACAGGATTAGAACCCACAAAGCACCACATAGTGTTAGAATGCTGGGTTGAAGAGAGAGATACTGCAGAGTTTGAGGCTAGTTCCAACAGTCTGCCATATTGTGGAGAGCTGTAAAAAGCCCACATAATCAGGGTAAGAGACAACATGGAGGCTTGCGATCCCCACCAAAACTTCAGTTGACTGGGAATGTTGCTGAAAATTGGAGGAGATTTAAACAAAGGTTTGAGTTATATCTCTCTGCCATTGATGTTGACAGAAAAAGTGAAAAATGAAAGCATCACTGTTTCTGATGGCTGAGGAAGCACTTGAATACAATAACTTGTGTTTCCAGAAAGAGATAACCTAAAATTATAGCCAACAATGCATGAGTTTGAAGAATATTGTATACCTAAAAGGAATATCATATAAAAGCCACAAATTGTTTACCTGTATGCAGAAGCCTGGAAAATCAATTGGTCAATATGTGACAGAGCTCAGAAACTGCAGCAAGACATGTGAGTTTGGAGAGTTAACAATTTAATTACATGTGATATACCAGATAATGTGCTGAGGGAGAGGCTGCTTAGGGATCAAGACCTAAATCTTGAAAAGGCCATAGCATTGTTTAGAGCAGATGAAACTGTTAAGTCCCAGGTCAAAGAGATCATTAATGAAACATGTGCTGTAGACCAGCTGAGAAACTGTGAGCAAAAGAATAATATGGAGAAAAAAACAGATGCAATCAGCAAAAGGAAAAAGATTAGACTTAAACGGCAAAAGCTTTGAAATCAGTGTGGAACTGAACATTCACCAAAGAAATGCCCTGCATTTGGACAGAGCTGTAATAAATGTGGTAAATGAAAATGTTATGAGCGATGCTGCAAAAGCAAAGAAAGGCAGAGCAAAGTGCACATGCTGAATGAAAGCACTGTGGAGTAATTCTATGTAGATACACTGCTATAGAATGAGCAAGCACAAAAGAACTGGATCCTCACATTGCAGGTGCAAAACATCAAGATGCCATTCAAATTAGATACTGGAGCTCAAGTTAATGTGATATCAGAGTCTGAGTTCAAACTGTTGAAAGCAAGACCAATACTGCAGGAGACTAATATCAGCTTTACAGGATACCCTTGAGCAAATATACCAGTAAAAGCAAATGTGCGGTACAAATGTCATACAAAATTTAAGTGCACACTCTATCATTCATTGTGGTCCTAAAGGATATTCAAGCAATATTAGGCTTATTATCTTGCTAGAAACTGAATTTGGTGAAAAGAGTACAAGAAATTGGAAATGAGCAAGTTTTTGAGCTTGAGAAGATAGGCAAATAAAGGGGAATTGAAGCTTAGTTTAGGGAGTCATTTAGGTAGGAAATTTGTTCTCTGTAGTAGGGGAGTCTGGGGGCACTCTGTCTAGAGGGGAAGGAGAGAGGAAGGAGGTTGACCCAAAATACCCTAACATTTGGTGTGACTGACTGGCAAGGCACAGGCAGCAGGGTTCCAAATTGCTTTCTGATTTTGCTTTTATTGTCTCTGTGCTGGGGAAAGAAGTTGTTGATTTTGTTTTTTAGTTAATTTATTTTTGGACTAACTGTGATAAGATAGGGTGGACAACTTAAAAAAAAAAATAATAATAAAAAATAAAAAAATACATAAATAAACAAATAGATATATTAGACAGATGACTGGGAGCCTGATGTGAGCTCTGTGACTGAGGCAGACTTGATAGACAGCAGACAACATTTAACATTTTGTTGAGGGCCAAGGCAAGACATCACACTCCATCAGTTTTGTACTGTAGAGAGTAAAAACACACACAATAGTTGAGTAATGTCTAGTAAATGCACACGTGAGAGGGGGAAAGGTGGAGCAGTGCAGGGACCTAGGAATAAAGTGGTATTACAAAAACTGACTGCAGCAATGGTTGCAGCAGCATGTGCAATGAATGATGATGATCCCTCTCCTCCAGGGGAGGATGTAGTTTGTCAAGGTCCCACCAATCACACCACGCCAGTCCCCCACCACCACTACCATACACATCTGCCACATTGTAGGTTATACTTTATTTTTTTTAATCACTTGACATCATCATGAACATGTTCCAGTGTCAATTAAGCAAGAAGTGTTGTGAGCAAAGGACAAATGCACTCTACACATTTTTCAAGGTATATGTTGCTGTAGTGCTCACAACTTTGACTTCCAGCTACTTATTTCACCACTACATCCCTCAGAAGAAGAAATATTGTGCTGGGAAATGTTGCACCATATTAACCATAGGACAAAAATGTGTTGAAATAGGAGAAAATATGTAAGAATAGGCAAAAAATGTGTTAGAATAGGAGACAAATGTGTTAGAATAGGAGAAAAAAGTGTTGGTATAGGCATAAATTTTGCTGCAATAGGAGAAAAGGAAGAACATTTTTGATTGGAGAAAAGGAGAACACTTTCACGAAAAAATAGAAAAATTACCATTTTTTTTGTGAAAAGTCATGCAGGAAATTTTTCTCACTTTTTGTCCACCTCTATTCTCTAGTAATAGTGAACAACAAGAATCAAAAAGTATGAGTTTGCCTGGATCATCATGATTTAAATAAAGCAACATTTTAAATTACCTACTCATGAAGAGATCATGTCACAGTTTATAAACGCTAAATACTTCAGTAAATTGGATGCTTCCTCAGGAGTTTGTCAATTGAAATTGGATGAAGCCAGCTCCAAATTGCACATATTCAACACACCAAATGCCAGATGCAGATTCCAGATTACCATTTGGCATTGCATCTACCCCAGAAATGTATCACAAAACCACTTACATGCTATGCAAACACATTGTAGGTGTGGACACATCCATGGATGATATCATATAAGGGGAACTTATTAAGAATTAGGAGTAAAAGAAATAAAGTTTGTCAGAGACATCATCAATACTGAGGGGGTCAGACCTGATCCCATGAAGATATCTGCAATTGAAAACAGGTAAGGACTAGGGATGGGCGAAAATTTTAGCCTCAAACTGAAATGCACTTTCCACTTGGCAAATAATTTTCTGCTACAAGTGCAGATTTTCCGCTTTTTTTCACCTAGCTCATTCCATTGAAATCATTGGGAACATTGAAGTTACACACAACACATAGCAAATATTATTTTGTTTCCCAAAGGCATAGTATAAAAGGGTTATGAGGGCGCCTGTGTTGGTGGGGTGTGGGGGAAGAATCAGTTGAATATGGGATGATTTTTGAGGGAGTTGTTTACTGGGATTGAGGGGCAGTTAATAAAAAATAAATCCTAAACAAAATAAAAAAAAAACATAAGACTTGATATAAAAGGCGGTCTGAGGAGGGTGTCTGTGTTAGTGGGTGGAATTTGTTTTGGGGAGGGATTTCTTGACTGGTATTGGAGGGACAGTTAATAATAAATAAATAAAATAAAATAAGAAATGTATATATAAAGTCATAGAGACTAGAACCCCCGACATAAGCTGCCACTGGGGTGAACGGATACTTAACGTGATAGAGTATTTTGTAGAAGATGATTTGTTAGATTTGTAGTTAGAGGACTATTTGTTTGTAGGACTATGTTTTTTTTGTTTTTGTTTTTGTTTTTTTTCAAAGCACAAGCCCTGAGGAAAAATAAATGCCCTACTGGCCTAGTGCCAGCATTTCATGTTGCCCAGTGGCCACTGGCCATTGTCAAATGTCCTCCTGAGTCCACAATTGCGTAATTTGCAACTGCTGTTCTTACTGCTGCTGAGTTGTTTAAGCAGCAGGATGATTAGGTAGCTTAAAGGAAATGGGATCAACAATAGCAGAAACATGGATGATGAAGGCTCCACTTGCCACTGCCGCTGTCACTATACCCCTTGTCCAGAACTCACTAAGAACACATGACAACTTGCTGACAGTTTAATAGTAATGATGAACCCTCTCTGCCAGCATCTTAGCATATTCTGCGGTGATTTACTGGGACTGGAAAGCACTGGTTCAGTAGTGCTCACTTCCTCCTCAGACTCAGTGGATACATAAGGTTTCTTCCAGCTCTCCCATTTATCATTTTTTAAACCTGCTCATAGTGATATCAGTCACTATGAGCCTCTCCTGCCTCAATTTTGGAAAAAGATCACAGCAGAATAGCACAGCATGTCTACCTGTCTCTGTTGCTGCATCTATTGTGTTTGATTTCCCAAATACGTCATGTTTTTATAGCGAAATGGTGAAAACAACGTAAATCAATGACCAGAAACTTTCTAGCCTTTGAAAAAATGGTGAACAATTTTAATAGTTGGATTTAAAGTGGATTTTCCAGAAAAAAGAGGACAACGTGGTTTTTGAAGGATTTCTCACTGGAGTGTGGCAAGAGATTTCGGCCTCAACTAGTAAGGACCACACCAAAAAGGATGTGCAGAGGTTTATGGGCATGGTCAACTACATGGGGAAGTTCATACCCATCCTGTCCTAAAAGATAGCTCCTCTGAGATGATTACTTAAAAATAAAATGTATAGGTCTGGAATCATAAGCAAACAACAGTGTGGTAACACTTAAAGACAGTGCTTATGTATGAGCCAGTGTTAGGGTTCTATGAACTAACTAAACCCATTAAGATATTATCTGATGCATCCTCTACAGGACTGGGAGCAGTTCTACTACAAGAACATTATAGTAATTGCTAACCAGTAGTCTATGCTTCCTGCTCCATGGCTGGTGCTGAGGCAAGATATGCTCAGCTAGAGAGAGACCTTCTCAGTATCACATTTGCATGTGAGAGATTTCATCAGTTTGTTTTGGGACAACTTGTAAATGTTGAAAATTATTACAAGCCACTGATAGCATTATTCACAAAGGGGTAGATTTAAAGGCAGCCGTTAGCAAAAAAAATCACTAACGGGTGCGTTAAGTGACATGTTGCAATTCAAAGATCCGTCTAAAGACCAGCTAATGGCAGTTGTAGAATCCTTATGGCCGATACACTTACGTGCATTCAGACGCATGGAAAAACATACCCCAGAGCTATTCAAAGGCTTGCGGTACTGATAACGGCTGAAAAAAAGACACACCTAACGGCTAAAAGTTAAGACCCACTTTTTTTAGCCGTTAGACACTTAACGGCCAAAACAAAACACCCGTTACATAGGAAAATACACAAAAGGCTTACCGCACAACCATGTAAATGGGTAAATTAACCCATGCAATGCCAAAACAACACAAAAACATGTACACACAACACAAATCACTACACACACAACAACAACCAACACCACAGGGACAACGACACACAAAAAAACAACAACACAACATGGCACGGAACAATGGGGGTCATCACACAAAGCAGACACCTGCAAATACAAGCTCACCTGGGCAACATCAACACGCCACCTGCACCCCACAACTGCACGTCCACAAATGGCACACACAGAACAAGCACAACACACCACATCTTATAACACACACACACCTGCAAACACTTACCTGGACAAAAACAACTCACCATTGGTCAGCACTCACCTCATCACCACACCCACACAACGCCCTAGCAAGTACTTAAAGGGACAACTCAACACACTCACTTGTGGCTTGTTTTCCACTCAGGGAGGGAGAGAGAGAGAGATAGAGAGAGAGAGAGAGAGAGAGAGAGAAAGATAGAGACAGATAGAGACAGATAGAGAGAGCAAACAGTATGTTGGGTTACATATTGTTGCGAAGGCTGCGGAGAAGGCGTGCAAGGGAGAGAGCTGGGGAACATCAGCAACCTCCAAGCATGCCTGATCAACAGCCACCACCTGTTGCAAGTGAGGAGGCTCTGGCTCAGCAGCCACACAGGAGCCCATCCCCACCTGGAGGGCACAGGATGTATAGACGACCACCAAGGCCCAGGGTATACCGCCCAAGGGTCACCCTCTTTGGAATGACCGATGATGAGGTAATTGATCGCTACAGGTTGAGGCCTGACAGCATCACTGCCTTGTATGAGGTCATCAAGGAGCAGGTGGATCCCATCTACATCCACAACCATGCCCTAACTGGCCTGCAGAAACTACTCTGTGCCATGCACTTCATGGCAAGCGGGGCCTTCCAGTCCACAGAGGGTTACGCATCTGGCATGTCACAGGCCACATTCTCCAGGGTGCTGGCCCAGGTCCTGCCAGCCCTCAAAAGCAAGGCCAGTACCTATATACATTTCCCCACCACCGACATGGACTGGATACAAGTCAAGCAGGCCTTTTACGCCAGGGGAGGCATGCCCAGGGTCATGGGTGCTATAGATTGCACCCATGTCCGAATTAAGGCCCCAGCATGTGACGCACAGATATTCATCAACAGGAAGAACTTTCACTCCATCAACGTGCAGATGGTGTGTGACAGCCATATGAGGATAATGAATGTCTGTGCAAAGTATCCTGGCAGCTCACATGATTCATACATTCTCCAAAACTCCTCAGTCCACAGAGATTTCGAGAATGGAACTTTTACAGGGGGATGGCTTTTGGGTGAGTTCACAATACAAAATCACATCACATACACAGGCGTACACACAACGCTGCTTAGCATGCTCCTGACCCACAGCTACTACGTCTACCACACAAAACATCATTCACACAACATGTGCTCCCTGTCTCACCATGTCACTCACATTACACAGGTGATGCTGGCTATGGATGCAAGTCCTGGCTACTGACCACTCTGGCCAATCCTCGAACACATGCCCAGGAAAGCTACAACCAGGCTCATGGCAGAACGAGGAATGCCATTGAGCGGACCTTTGGCCTCCTCAAGTCAAGATTCCGATGTCTGGACCACTCGGGGGGAGCACTGCAGTATGCACCTGGAACAACATCGCAGTGGACACCAGGCTGCTGGAGCACATCCAGGCCCCCCCCATACAGGAAGTGCCCATGGACATCGGACACGTTGAGGAGACCCTGAGAGGGACACAGATCAGAGACAGGCTCATCACGGAACACTTTACATGTGAGTATAACACAGGCATGCAAACAATCCATGCAAGTCCCCCATCAGTCCTGTGACACTAACCACACTGCACATTTTGTTCTGTCTCACCCCACAGGAACAGTGACACAGCACTGCACTGGCAGCGGACGTGGCAAATTGTGTGTGTGGACTCAAAAACCATCCTCCATTCCACTCTCCACGTTGACATACAGACCCCAAGGATATCACGCACACCCTCAGGAGAAACAAGGTACAACACATAACCCATGTTCATCGCCTTACAGGGCTTGATTGACAGCAGCTAACTTGATTTGCCATGAGCATAGCCAGAGCAACCATGCTAGCCTTGTAGCGAAAGAGTGTTATCCAATGCTATGCATTGGATAATACTCCGTCACATCAGGGGTTAAAGGGCCATTGGACTCAATATGGGACCTGTACTGTGCTACAGCTGAGAAGAGCAGCACAGGGGTGGATGTACAGTGGTATGGGCACACAATGTAGAGGTCATGAGACGTAGATCAGATTACCAGGGACACCATGCTGACCTGTGAGTGTGCAGACATATGTGCCCCCGACATGAATACACACATCAACAAATGTGTCCTAACAGTTCCATGGAACAAATGACATTGGGCTGCCACTGTCACATTAACAGTGGCAGCCCAAATTCATTACTTCCATGGAGCTCTCAGAACACTTGTTGATGTGTGTATCCATGTCAGGGGCACATATCCATAGGGATGGGGCACATGTCCTTAGTTCTCCACATAATTGGTTACAGATGAGTACACAACACATTGTCAAGCAATGGTTTGTGTACTCACCTGTAACTGTGAAAATTGAGGGGATCAAAAAGACTAAATTGTTGTTGCTTGATGATCAGTTCAGGTCAACTGCTCCAATTCCTGTCCTCTTCTTCCACAGGCATCCGTAACATGATCCATCCTTGAACTGAAGTTCTTCTATGTGACTGGATTGATGTCTTGACATCACCTTCATGGAGATCACCCCTTGCTGTTTATGTTGATGTTGTTGGTGATGCAAAGTTTGACCTGAGGTTCACACAAACCTCTACTGTATCATTTTCATATAGGCACAGAAAACACTAGTTCCTGAGTTTTATAACCTGTACAGTTAGGATGCTCAGCTACAGAGTTGTCAAACCTTGTGGACAACACATGAGCTGGGCAGCAGTGTTACTAAAGTACTATTGTTTTGTTTCAAAGTACATTTAGTGTTCTCATACAGGTGTTCAATGCATATAGGCAATACACAGAAAACACATGTACATCCTAATGTACTTTGAGACACAATAAAGATGAACCATCACCATTCTATCTGTGTCTGTAGGAGGATATATTTGAGAACACAGTTGTCAATGCGTTACCACACCCAGGGTAGAGTATCCCCATACATGGAAAGGCATCACCCATATCACAGGACTCCACCACTTGTTTGCAAGTGAGTGGACTCAGTGATGTATTCACGCTAACGGATGGTGGCAGTGATACACTAATGTGTTGTGGGAGTGATAAAGAGGTGATAAAGGGACATACTTCCACAGTGAATTCCTGTCCACAGTTAATGTGTTGCTCAGTATAATCAATGTTCAGTGATATTGCTCCACTGGGACATATCACAGTACATGACCAAGTGGACAAGTGTTTTCACTGGGGAAGTCTGTTACACCCTTAGAAAAAACAACAAGTCAACTTACTGGAGGCCCCAATGCTCACCCCAGGATATCAATGTGTGTGCTACACATTGAAATCCTAGGTTGAAAACATTGGCTTCCCCAGTCAGTCTGTTGCACAATGAGTGTGTGAATCCAAGACAATATGGATACATGTCCCATTTATCTGTCCTGCTTGTTATCTCACCGCTAAGCCGTTTGTTTGGTTATCCCCTTAACCCTCTGAGTGCCAGAGTGGTACCCAACGCATTTCTTTGCAATGCGTTGCCTACCACTCTGGCTATCAAAGGGTTAAACACAACATATGATGTAGATGAATGTTCAATGTTGTACCAAATGTTGGGCTAAGGGGAATGTTTTGTTATGCAAAATCAACACACAACATTGCCATATAACACAGTTGTGTAATATGGCAACAGGGATGTTTTTACAGTTGATTTTGTACAACGATGTGTGTGTGAACCCATGTTGTAACATCCCACAAACATCTTACCTAGGCAGGAGTTGTATTCACTGAATTGTTTGGCAATGCATTGGAGACAACTCTGCCACCCAAATCTATGACCAAATTCAAAGCAGATCAGACAGGATTCAAAAGCACAATGTTCCTTTATTCAGGGGAAATTTAACATGTTGGGCATTTTATTTTTTTTTCTTAGGGGGGGGGCTTAGACTGTGTGGCAGAAGTGGATAACCTGGATGATCTCCTGGTCACCCTTTGCCCCCTAGGTGTGGCTTCGGGGGTCACATTAGAGGGGGTGGTGGGGGCAGTGGATCCCTCTGTGGAGCGCAGGTTTTCCCTCTCCAAACGTAAGTCCTCCCTGCGGTTCAGCTCTCTCAACTCCACCAGTAGCTGTGCAAGCAGGTCCATCACCCCCGTGTGTAGCTGATGGAGTTGAGTGTTGATCCTCATGACCTCCGACTCCAGGGCATGGATCCTTGCCTCTATCCTGTTAGTGTTTATACGGGATTCCCTACGGCTCCTGGTGATGTTGTCATTGGTGCGGAGGCTTGACCTGAGTAGTCTCCTTTGCAGAGCCATACACTCAGCTTCCATCCCCGTGGGCCGTTCACTGCTGGTGATGCTTGTGCCTGGTGAATCAGCTGCTGCTGTGTCCTCCTCTGCTGGTGCTGTGTCCTCCTCTGCTGGTGCTGTGTCCTCCTCTGCTGCTGGTGTGTCCTCCTCTGCTGGTGCTGTGTCCTCCTCTGCTGCTGCTGTGTCCTCCTCTGCTGGTGCTGGTTGTGCTGCAGATGGGTATGTGCCCACCACATCAATTGACCCACTGCTGCCCACCGATGTCTGTGCTGGTGGAGGTGGTGGGGTAAACACGTCCCTTCGCATAGGCTGTTGGGGCTCCCCAAGCAGGCCCAGGTGTTGGTAGTCGAGTGGCCAAGGGTCAAGCCTTGGCCACTGGTATGTGCTTGGCCCCCACCTAGGATCATACCTGGGGCCATGCTGGGGAGCCATCCAGGAGGGTAGGTCAATCTGTGGGTATGGCCCGTATTGGGTGGTGGCCACATCACCGGGCAGCCATTGCCTCCCTGGTGGTGGTGGTGCTGCTGCTGCTGCTGGGGGATAATAGCTCCTGGAGGTGGTGGGGGGCATCCAGTCACTGTAATAAGTCGGTGCAGGCAGAGTTGGTGCAGGCAGAGTTGATGCAGGCAGGGTTGGTGCAGGCAGAGTCGGTGCAGGCAGAGTCGGTGCAGGCAGAGTCGGTGCAGGCAGGGTTGGTGCATCCAGCTGGCCAAGAGGTGTGGATGTCGTTGGGTACGGTGCCCACTGGCTGGTTCCCTCCTCCAAATACTCCTCACTGGGTGGTGAGGTGGCCTCCTCCATGGGCTCCTGATGTGCTGGAGACACATAACCTGTGTTGAGGATTGAGATTGTGTGATCAGTAAACTTAGCCATGATGGTGTCAAATTGATATTAATACTTTAAATGTGTAAAGGAACATATATGTTGTATGGTGTATCCCCCTGTGTGAAACAACGGTACTCCTACTGGTGATGGGTGTTGTATTCTACATGTATTGCAGCTCAGAGTTGAATTCCTTTGGTGCCACATCCCAGTGGCCTGAAATTGTACATTTGCGCTGTTGCCACATCATCCTTTGTGGACATCTGCTCCCTGGACCAAAGCTAGCCAGAGGATGGTCTGGCAACATTGGCATAGTACATTTTCAGGCCACACTGATATTGTCCATGGAATATTCAACTTTGAGCTGTTATACTCTTGTGATGAAACACCTTTCAGTAGTGGGGATACCCTTGCATTACCCGGTGGATCAATCCTATGACATGTATTTTTCCTTTCACATTTTAGGTATTACTATCTCTTTAACGGGATAGCAATGGTTAATTTCACCTTGATGTAACATTGCAGGCATCATAGAGAGATGTTTAGAAAGATGTTGCTGTATGTGACAGCTGGAGATGTCAGTCATTTGACCACACGGAGGCTCTTCAGCAGACTCCACATTGACCCATTTGGAGATAACTACATCTTTGCCATTGTCTACTAAGTGTTCCTGGTTTGTAAGCACGCTCTGTGGACCATGTCAATGATGGATCCATCTCCAATTGGTTCAATTTTGGGTCTGCTGAAGAGCCTCCGTGTGGTCATATGACTGACATCTCCAGCTGTCACATACAGTAACATCTTTCTAAACATCTCTTTATGATGCCTGCAAGGTTACATCAAGTGAAATTAACCATTGCCATGCCAAGGTACACAGTGAGGAATATGGTCTGATATGTGTGTATATGTACCTTTCATACGGGTACAAACATATCCTTGATAGATATGAACCCAGAGATCTGTTCAGAACATGTGATTGTCTAACTGCCTATATATGTACAGCCATCACAAATGAACTTTCATAGATACAAGTGATACCCATCCAAGTAGGTGTAATATACTGGGTATATGTACTCTGATGATGATATCAATATGAGTTATTTTGTTGAGGGTGCACATATATGGGCAGTTGGACAATCACACGTACTGAACCGAACTCTGGGTTTACATCTTGTTGGGACCTATTTGTACCCATTTGAAAGGGACATATCCACATACAAATCTGGTTGTTTTTCTTTCTGTACATATCTTTTTTGAATAGATCTGCAGTGTGATTCAAGTAGTATTCATCCCTATGTTATCAGTTCATCCCGTACAGTGCTGGATTTTGTCAGATTAGACATGTCCCTCTCTGGTTGTCATGATGGTATCCTATGCATTGCATTGTGATGCATGGGATACCACCGTGGCAATCAGGGATTGATGTACATTACAGGATTCTGTCCATGAGGTCTGTTCAAGTTGAATCCTGAGGGGCAACAATCAAGCCAGTATTGAAGGATATCATTGATTGAGGCCTTTTTTTTCCTGGATCAGCCCATCCATCCTTCTGTGTGAGGCAGCCAGACCCGATCATAGATATCCATAATCCCTGGCCTGTTATTGACCAAACCTCAATGGTTCATATTTGGTTCCCATATGTATCCTGCAAATAGTGTCTGGTGTACCATCCATCCATGGCATCAGCACTCCTGAGGATCTATATGTGAATCAAATGTGAGCTATGTAAATTGAAGTTAGAGTAAATGATTGCATACACAACACCAAGGCCAACTTTTTCACCTTTAGTTATGTGTGATTGTTTTTGGCCTGTGTGTTGCACATACAAGCATTTATTCTCTGTGGCACTGTGATTTGTGACCTGATCCATCCTGTTGGTGATTCAGTAAGCGGTTACGTGGACCTGATGAACTGATTATGATGCTGACTTCTCCGCTGACCTCATTTCCCCATCTGCAATGTTTTCTATGGAGTCCACACAATGGGGCCTGTGCAGCTTGAATCCTGTTATTGGATGTTCTCCATAGACTAACATTGTAATTGGTAAAGTGAGGGTATGTAAGTGTCAAATTCTCTACATCAGCTCTTTTTCACCGCTTAGTGAATGTCCCCTATGTGTCATGTAATTGTTAACCTATCGACATGTGTTTGTTGTCTGGTTAACCCTTTGAGTACCAGAGGGGTTGCCAAAGCATTGTTGATCGATGCATTGATGATCCCTCTCGCACTCATGGGGTTATGTGCTGGATTCCCTGTGTGAACATGGGTAACACTGTGTGACAACAATTGTGATGTTTGACATACAACACTTTACTGAGCATGGTTTGTGTGTATTGTGTGTGATGAGCACAGCAACATGAGGGTTAACCAGGGAGTTGGACAGGTTTTGGCCTTGTTGAACATTGACATTTGTCCTTGTCTTGATTCCTGTTTAAACCCTCAGGGTGCTGTGTTGGTGCAATTGTGTGGTTGAATGAAGGGTTAGATGTTGGGATGTGAGTGCTTGTTTGTGATGGGTGTGTGGTTTGGGGTGGTGTGTGGTTTTGGGGTGATGCACTTACCGGTGGTGTGGAGGCTCCTCTCCTCCCCAGTGTCTGATCCTCCAGGGACCCCCTCAATGAGGGTAGACGACAGTGTCTGCCGCAGCCTCTCCTCCCATGCGCTGAAGGTGATGGGGACAGGTGGCCCACCTCCGGTGGCTCGGGCGTGCAGGGCGGCATCCCCCATCTTCCTCTTCACCTGTCTTTTGCAGTCGCCCCATCTCTTCTTTATTGAGTCAACATCCCGTCTGCAGGTGGCCACCGCATTAACTCTGCTGCAGATTTGACTCCAGGCAGCTCTCCTCCTCGCAGACAGGCCAGGGAGTCTGTCCCCCGGGAAGAGGACACTCTCCCTCTCCAGCACAGCCTCCACGAGGGCCGTGTTTTCTTCCTCGGTATATCGGGGATCCCTGACCCTGTCCCCCTCAGCTCCGGCATGCGAGGAGTCAGACCCGGAGTGTCCTGCCTGCTCTGCCCCTGCCTGTGTGTGGTGGTCCCCAGGCACTACCCCTCGTCCCACTGCAGGATCTGTCCCTCTTCTTCTTAGTGTGCCTGTTCTTGTGGGCCTGGTCTCCCTCCGCCCTGCGTATCTCCCTCTCCCACCCCTGCTCTGCTGAGGGATCCCCTCCTGACCTTCCTCCTCCTCCTCCAGTAGTCTCCCCATCCCTCTCTCCTGTCCTCCTCTCCTGGCCATCATTCACCCACTCACACCCAGGCACTCTCACACGCCCTCACAGACACACTCGATCCCACTCACTCTCTGTCACACACTTTCACTCACGGATTCACACTGTGAAAGTAAAGTTTAAAATGTGTAAGGTGTGATGAAAAAAAAAAGACTATGTGTATGTATGTGTATGTGTTTGTGTTTGTATGGATGTATGTGCTATGTGCAAAAGTGTGCTATGTGTCTATTTAAATGTACTTCTCTCCAAGATCCCTCTACCTTACTGCTGTGTATGCTTCTCTCTCTATCTCTCTCTCTCTAAACGCTATCCTCCACTCCTGGGTCCTGTGCTCTAGCTTGCTGAAACTCGAAACACAGACAGGGTGTAACCGTTATTTTGAGGTATATATAGGTGTATTTGAACATTTTTGATACTTTGGGGCCTTGGGATTGGCTGTAGGTTTGAATTTTGTTTGTGCATCTATCAGGGTTGCTAGACAACGGCAGCCGTAATGTAACATTTTGAGTTAAGTTGTGTTTTAACGGGTGTTTGGGACGCACGGTGATGCAAAATCAGGTGCGACGCTGGTTTTTGTTTAACGTGTTTTTGTAGTGCCTACGCCCGATAGCTATTCTTGAACGCTTACCTTTGAATCTGCCGTAAACCATGTGTTCTTTGCGGCCAACGTGCCTTTTTTACTTAGCGGATGGTTTAACGGCTGCCTTTAAATCTAGGCCAAAGTCTCTTAATGACTGTGCTCTGAGGATTCAAAGAATGATGAACAAATTGCAACGCTATACCCTAAAGGTGACACACACACCAGGAAAACGTATGTATATGGCTAACACATTATCCGGAGCAGTGGATTAATCAGCTCTTCAAATGAAAAGATAGCTGAAGAAATTCAGGATTATGCAAAAACGATTACCTCAGCTATGCCTATCACTGATGCAAAGAAACAGCTGATTCGTCAGAAGAAAGAAAAAAAATCCTACTCTGGAAAAAACTTGTTATTCTAACTGGATGGTCTTACATTGCATATTTGGAGTAAAAGAATACTGGGACTTCAGAGCTGAACTGACTGTGGTTGATGGGATTATCTTCAAATGCAGCAAGATGGGGATTCTACACAGTTTCAGAAAGCTCATGCTGGAGAAGATCCAAGAATGTTACTTGAGCTTTGAGAAATGCAGGAAAATGGTGAGAGACGTAATGTTCTGGCCAAGAATGTTTGAAATACCAATTAAGCAACTCAAGAGAACCATTGCAGCCTTATCCAGTTCATAAGAGGCTATATCAAAAGGTCGTTGTTGATCTGTTTAAGTTTAACAACACAGATTTTGTCATCATCACTGATTACCATTTCTTGTATCCAGTAAATGGTGTTAAGGTAGACAAAGGGCTAGATGGTATACACCCACAGGTACTTAAAAAGCTAAGCTGGGCCCCGGCCAGACCTTTATTTTTGATTGTCAGGGATTCTTTTATTTCAGGTATGGTGCCCACGGACTGGCATAAAGCAGATGTGGTGCCCATTTTTAAAAAGGGATCAAAGTCCAAGCTGGGCAATTACAGACCTGTAAGCTTGACATCTGTGGTAGGGAAACAATTTTAAATGTGACTAAGGGACTATATTCAAGAAATCATCTTGAACAGGAATATCATTAGCAGGTCTTTTCAAACTAACTTAATTGCATTTTATGAACAAGCGAGTCAAAATATAGATTTGGTTGCTGCAGTTGATGTGATCTATTTAAACTTTGCTAAGGTATTTGATATGATTCCACACAAAAATTTACTGTAAAAATTGACTGAAATAGGCTTAGTGGCAACGTTTGTGCATGGATTGTAAATTGGCTGAAAGACAGAATGCAAAGAATGGTGGTAAATGAGAAGATCTCAAATTGGACAAAAGTGATAAGTGGAATACCTCAGGGATCTGTCATGGGACCCCTTCTTTCTAATTTGTTTATTAATGATCACCCAGAGGCATAGGGAGCCATTTATCAGCGTTTGCCAATGTCACAAAAGTAAGTCTGAACTGGATTTGTCTTCATTATACGAGGATTTGGACAAATTGGGTAACTGGGCAGGCAAATGGCACATGAGATTCAATATAGACAAGTGTAAAGTTATACATTGTGGATATAATAATAAAAATGCAACATATAGTTTAAATGGTATTTCTTTGGGGAGTAAGGGTAAACAATAGACTTAGCAATTGTGCGTAGTGCCATTTGGCAGCTGCAAAGGCCAATAAGATATTGGCATGTATTAAAAGGGGTATTGACTCACTGAAGGAAGATATTATTCTGCCACTTTATAGATCCATGGTTAAGACCCCTCCTTGAATATGCAGTCCAATTCTGGTTGCCTTTTCTGAAAATGGACATTATGGAACTGGAGAAAGCACAGAGGGGGCTACAAAACTATTAAGGGGAATGGAAAGTTTTAGTTATGAATAAAGGCTAGAAAAGTTAGATATGTACACATTAGAGAAACGTTGTCTTAGAAGGGATATAACATTATATAAATATGTTCAGGGCCCATACAAAGGGCCCTCCAAAGACCTGTTCATTAACAGAACAGTACAAAGGGCAAGAGGTCAGCCTCTAAGACTTGAGGAAAGAAGAATTTGTCTACAACAGCGGAAGGGATTCTTTACAGTAAGGACAATAAAGGTGTGGAATTCACTGAATGAAGAGGTGTTGCTATTGAATACATTAGATGCCTTTAAAAAGGACATGGATATAGAGGGCTATGGATGTTAGTATTGGGATTAATATTTATTAAATGCTTGTTGATCCAAGGAGAAATCTGATTGCCATTTGGAGTCAAGAAGGAATTTTTCCCCCATTCAAAGCAGAATTTGAAATTGCTGAAACAAGGGGGGGTTTGCCTTCTTTTGGATCGATTTACTTTTGAAAAGTCGCATGGTAAATGTTGTGCTGTTAGTAGCAGCATTAACCATGTTGCATTGTTGAAAATGGCGACATGAGAATCTTGCACTGCATAAAAGCGCAAGTTTCTCATGTTGCCTCTTTATACATTGTTACCATCGTGCCCGCATACAGCTCCTATCATCCTTTCCTTGCCATGTCGCCTTGATTAAAATGGTGCCTTTTAAGTGCAACATATTATTAAAAAAAATTAAGTTATAAAGTTTAACAATTCAGACCACTCTGGGGGGACATGAATACCATTCAGATGCCCCCCCAACCCCCTTACACAGTGCTGCACCTGCACTCTCTCCCTGCTCTGCCTGTCATTCTGGGCTGTGTGTGTCTCTCTCCCCTGCTCCATTAGTTGTGTTTTCATCACCTGTATAGAGCTCCGGTAGGACCCTAAATTGATGTCCGTGGATTTCCTGTAGCACACCATGGAGCAGGGGAGAGAGAGAGACAGCCCAGTATGACAGGCGGAGCAGGGAGAGAGATCCGGTGCAGCGATGTGCAAGGGGGTTGGGGGGCATCAGAAGGGTAATGTTGACTAGAAGCAAGGGAAATTTAAGATTGATGCTGTATGTTAGTTTGTCCTGCACACAAGCAAGCCAGCAAGTAATGTGTTCCCTAGACAGCTGATCCCCTCTCTGCTCATTCTGCCGGTAACGACGTTTAAAGAGGTGACATGGGAAACTCATGCTTTTATGCAGTGCGAGGTTCTCATGTCGCCATTTTAAACACGATTATATGGTTAATGAGGCTACTAGCCAGACAATATTTTTCATGCTACGTTTCAAAAAGATACCCTTTGGATCAACGGCAGTAAATAAGAATAGGAAAAGGGTTGAACTTGAACTTGATGGCATCAACAGGTACTGTAAACTACAGCTGGATCCAACACACAGTCTGTGGGGTTCTAACAATAAGGAGAATAGTGGAGACACATAACACTACTACAGTATGTGTGAAACCACAATAGGCCATAATACCTCTGGGATGCACATAGATATCACTTTACAAATTCATAAAGAAGTGACATTGTGTAGGTGATGACAGAAACATTTTCAATGAAAGCTACAGACATTCTGAAATCACGGTCTGTAGGGTGCTACATCAGCATCTATACCTCAATGGACATAATATCATCATCTTCATGGAATTAGTGCTACAAACTACAGCTGAACTGATGTTACAGTCTGAGGGAGGTTACACCAAGGATTTACAATTGTGGAAATAATATCAACCATATGGAATACACACTATCTTTGTCACTGCATCAGAGATGCAAATTACAGCTGGACAGATGTTACAGTCTGTGTGGCTCTTCAATATGGATTCATCACTTTGTAACATCTCCAATCAATGAGGATGTAAATAATCAATATTGACAGAACAGAGCTGCTTGAGAAGGATTCGGACTATATTGACTTTTGAACAATATGCCAACATCACATCAGATATTTGCTGATCACCAGGATCCCATTTCAAGATTGGGGAAGTATAGGAACATTTGTATTGCTTTGACGTCATTGGTACAATTGATTATGTTCAATACTGTGCTCCATTACTGGACTTATGCATCTTTGCTAATGATATTCATTCTACTATAGATGTTTTATATTGGAATGATCTTATTGTATTATTTATAATCCGCATTGGTATACCACTGCGATATAGGTAATTTCTGTTGTAATTACTATATAGCCGTTTCATACTGTTCATTTTGCGCTAGTGTATATTTATATTGTATGTTTCGATCTCTCATTCAGTTGTCTTATTTAGCAATGTCTATTTACATATAATATGTAGATACTATATTTACTACATAATTCACTGCCTACGGCATACAAATTAAGTTCTATCCTTTTTCTTTATCTTGATAGCGGTTCCTTTTAAATACGCTCTATATATCCATTGTTATGGGCAATGTGGGTACAGCATTAATATGCATTTTTGTGTATAGTTCCGGCATCCTCCGTTTATACACATCTTGGATGTGATTGCCTAACTTACATATTAGTTACTCTTCACCAGTTTACCCCTAGACAATTTTAATTCCATTGTGATATATCAGCATATTGACTGATAGGAACATTTTCCATGTATACATTGTCTCATAAAGGTTACTGGGCTCTCTCCCTCACATGGCAATCGTCTTATTATTGTATTTCAGCTACCATCATATTTGATTTTTGTCCTGATTTCTAATGGATCTGTGGATACTAGAGTGCATGTGTATTAGTAGTAGTAATACGCTCTATATATCCATTGTTATGGGCAATGTGGGTACAGCATTAATATGCATTTTTGTTTTTTAGTTCCAGCATACTCCGTTTACAAACATCTCGGATGTGATTGCCTAACTTAAATTTTAGTTACTCTTCACCAGTTTACCCCTAGACCATATTAGTTCCATTGTGATACATCAGCATATTGACCGATAGGAACATTTTCCATGTATACATTGCCTCATAAAGGTTACTGGGCTCTCTCCCTTGCCCAGCAATCATCTTGTTATCATATTTCAGCTAGCATCATATTTGATTTTTGTCCTGATTTCTAACTGATCTGTGTATACTAGAGTGCATGTAAGTTATAAATATTCTCTCTTATTCACGTTTCCATTTAGTTTCCGATGTTAGCTTCAGTATTTCAGTACTTTGCACTTTGACAACTAATGTCACATTTGTTTAATATTATGTACATATGTATATTTTTGTATGGTATTTTCATTTATTTTGCTTTCTACAATTTTCTTTTTATTATGTACAATTATTTATGTTCACCCTCACTTCACCTCTGACCTTGTGATGTCACTAGGAACCAAGGTGGTGACCTCCACTAGGGTATTCGCTATCACTGTACTGTAATCTTGAGAAAGACCTAAGATAGGGCCGAAATGTCGATTCCAATAAATCAGCATATGATTTCATCTATAGTAAGACCTGTGAGTGTGGTTTTCTTCATCTCGTACCTACAATCCTCTCAAGGATGGCACCCAGGTAAGTTACACCATCTTAAACAGTGAGTGCTCCACTCCCATAAATTCTGCAAATTCAGCAACACAGAACTGATATAGCCTAACTTCTTTACAAGGAATATCTATAGCTCAATTAGTAGAAGAGCCAACTAGGAAGGAAACCATAATAGATTAATTGTTTACAAATGGAGACATGTTATCAGATGTAGATGTAGGAGGATGGTTGGGCTCCAGTGATTATCAATATGTGTGGTTTAATATAAAGACAGAGGCTGTGTTGAACCACACTAAAACAAAGCTTCTACATATTAGAAAGGCTATTTTTTCTAAAATGGAAACATGTTTTTGTCAGTCTTACTAGCTTGGAGAGTTCAAGAGAAATGGGGTTATCTGAAATGTGTTTTATTAAAGGCAACAGAACATTGTATTAGATATTTCAGTAAGGGTATAAGAAAAATAAAACCACTGTTGTACCCAACAGAATTGGCAAATATAGTAAATGAGTGAAAAAAAAGCAAAAATAAGCAGACACAGAAGTAAGAACATAGGTATCGGTACAAAACGAGGCTGAAGGAGGCTAGATACATTAATAGATGTACCAAAGCCAAAGCGGAAACAATTGCCCACTCAATAAAAAAGGGGGATAAACAATTTTTAGATATATAGTGAAAGGAGGTAAATAAAACAAGGAAGAGTTAGACTGAAAACAAACAAAATGGAAGTTATATAAATGAGAATAAAGGACTAGCTGACAGTCTCAATTAATATTTCTTTTCAGTTTTTACAGATGAAGGTGAAGGGAAGGGACCTCTGTTAGAAACAGGGAATAACAAGACACAAGAAAGCATGCAGAGGAAGAAGTTCTACTTCAGCTCTCTAAGATAAAAACAGATAAATTGATGGGACCAGATAGGATACACCGAAAAAGTGTTCTGGAAAAACCTTTAACAGAATTATTCAATCATTCACTAAGAACGGGAGTAATTGCACAAGATTGGAAGATAGCAAATGTAGTACTGCTTGACAATAAAGGTAGCAGATAATGGATTATCGGTGAATCGTTTGTGAATTATTTTTGTACAGTACATTTTCACCACAAGTGTTTATTAACTAACATAAAAAGAAAAAAAAACTACGGATAAAACTGGTCTTGTCAGAATTATTATTTTATATATTTGCAAATCTAAACCAGTTTATGCCAATAGTAAGACCAGTTCAGTGTTATCAGTATTGTAAGCCAATGTATTCAGTACAGGTCTACATATATATGTGATTATTCTATCCTTCTATCTTTCCCTACATACGCTAGATAGAATCATGTAATCCCTGTTCTTGTTCAAAAACACCAATTATTTTAATAGTGACATCCCTTTATACCTTAAAATAAACTTTATTGCTTTATTAGTACAAGATTTATTAAAATACCTAGGTTCAATCACAAGGATCTAGAACCTAAAAAATGAGGGTGTCACGGTTTTCCAAGACACTCTGACCAGTGGGTAAAAATAAAATGCAATTTATTTAAGAACAAAATAATGACAGATAATATCGCCCCCTAGGGGAGACACTGTGAAATAGCGGAATAGCAGTAGTATGCACAGTATACAATATACAGAAAAGAACAGGCACTGAGTACTGATATACAAATGGTTAATGGAATAATCAGTCCGTCTCAGTTGTGTAGTTTGGCACGCCCAAGGTGTTAAAGGTGGAGAATACTCAACACCCACAGTCTGTAATACTGAAGAAAATGTCCATCAAGGAGAAACCTGCCTCCTAACTGCTGTATGGCACTGTTAGCCCTCACGGACGTGAAACTGAGCGAATTGACTGCCAAAGCCTCAGCGAATAGCCCCCACGGGCGTAACGGAGATGACTGAGTACCGGAGCTGAAACCACTAGCCCCTCCGGGCATCGTGGATGTACTGGATTGCAAGAGCTTGGGCCAAAAGCCCTACGGCCTACGGAGATGACCTGATACCAGAGCTTGAGCGTATAACCCAGATGTGCGTGATGGATTTGCAAGAGCTTAAGCCAATAAACCCACTGGAGAGAGAGAGAGAGAGACTGGATTGCAAGAGCTTGTATCAATAGCCCTACGGCTTAACCACAGAGATGTGCACAGAAATAGCCAGAGCCGGAAGCCACCGGGCGCGGTAATGAGCTACTCAGGACTGCAAGGAGAGAACTGGCTCAGCACAAGGCAACTCTCTGTATGGGCCGCATGCCCTCACTGGAACACAGCTCTGCACGGGTTAATGGCCAGTAGTTGTAGCACAGCTCTGCACTGGAGACAGCACGATAGTAGGAACACAGCACTGTACGGGTTAACAGCTCAGAAGTAGGAACGCAACCTCTGCATGGACTAACAGCTCGGTAGAAAGCCACAGCTCTGCACGGGTTAACAGCTCGGTAGAGAGAACACAGCACAGCAGTGATAGCTCAGTGGCAGGACTCAGGAGGCACAGAGCCGAGATGAATAGTGAGAGCACAGTCACTATGTTGCCGTAGAGACAAGGCAGAACAGGAATGGAGACCGGCCGCAGCCACCGGAACTGGAACGTCAGCAAGCCGGGTCGAATCACGGAGCAGGTATTCAGGCAGGCCGGATCAGGAAAACAGGCAGGAACGTCAGCCAGGCCGGGTCGAATCACGGAGCAGTTTCTCAGACAAGCCGGATCAGGAGAGCGAGCAGGAACGTCAGCCAGGCCGGGTCAGATCACGGAGCAGGTACACTGGAACGTAATCAGGGATAGCCAAGTCGGTAACCGGAGATCAGGAACACAGGAACACAGCACAGCAAAACTGGCTCAGGAACACCATGAAAGGGCCAATGACAGATGCCACTAGCCCAGAATAAAAAGGTCACCAGGGGCGGGCCAAACAGGCTCAACCAATCGGAGTGCAGCACAAGTGAGAGTGACAGCCTGAGAAGCTGCACCGTGATAGAGGGTTCCTGTGTTGATGGGGTTTGGAAAAATAATCAGTTGAACAGGGAATGTTTTTTGTGGGGGTTGTTTACTGGAAATGGGGGCAGTTAATAAAAAAATAAATCCTAAATACAATAAAAAAAACCTATAAGACATGGTATAAAAAGTTGGGTGCCTCTGTTGGAGGGTGGAGTCAGGGGAATTAATCAGTTGAACAAGGTATTTGTTTTGGGGAGGTTCTTGACTGGTATTGGAGGGACAGTTAATAAAAAATAAATACATAAAATAAAATAAGAAATTTGTATGTAAAGCGATAGAGACAGGAACGCCCTGACATAAGCTGCCACAGGGGTAGACTGATACTTGACTTGATAGAATATTTTGGAGAGGATGATTTGTTGTTAGAGGCCTAAACTCTGAGGAAACATTGATTTGTAGGACTTTGACTTATTAGAGGCACAAGCCCTGAAGAAACTTTGATTTGTAGGACTTAGGCTTGTTTATCACAAGCCCCAAGGAAACATTGATTTGTAGAAAAAAAAATAGTTTATATCTTTTGTAGGACTATGTTTTTATTTATTTATTTTTTGTATTTTTTTTTTTTAAACACAAGCCCTGAGGAAAAAAACATGCCCTACTGGCCTTCTGACAGCAGGTCATGTTGGCCAGTGGCCACTGGCCATTGTAAAATGTCCTCCTAGTCCATAATTGCGGAATTTGCTGTTCATGCTGCTGATGATTTGTTTAAGCAGCAGACTGATTAGGCAGCTGAAAGGGAATGGGATCAACAATAGCAGTAACATGGGTGATGGATGATGAAGGTTTCACTTGCCATGACTAGCTCCAGTGATGTGCCTGAGGCAGTAGCAGCACAATAAGTAGCCCCCAGTCTATGTGGAAAAAAGAAGAAGCTGGCCAATAATTCTTCTCCACCTTACCCTCCTTCAAAATCATGGGTGTGTTGTTATTAGTATATACATTTTTCCCTTGAGAGCAGGAACTGTGCCTCTCATCAGCAACTTCAATGCACACAGTGTGTGTGTGTGGTATCCAAACACACTGTATCCAAAACACCTGTATCCAAACACCATGACATCCAAAACCAAGTACTGCCGCTGTCACTATACCCCTTGTCCACACCCTGCTAAGGACACGTGACAACTTGCTAAATAGTAATGATGAACCCTCCCTGCTACCATCTTATTATACTCTGTGGGATGGAATCTCCTCAGATGCCACTTGATGCCATGCTTGCGATTCTCCTCCACCACACTGCCATGTGTGGTCAGTGTGACACAGTGTACAGAGTGGCTGTCATTTGGAGGGGGAGGTAATGATGAATGAGGTGGATTGGCAGAAGATGTAGTTACCCTAGAGGAAGAAGGTGATGGTATGTTAGTTGTTTCACTCTTCATGTAACTTCCAGTCATTGGCCGGGTTTCTCTATTCTTCCTCCTCTTTGATCTCTGCCTTGCTTCTTGTTGCCTTTTCGGAGAGTCAGGGGATACAGCAGCAGTGGTGCTTGATTTCTGTGGTGGGTGTTTGGCTTTAACATGTTTGGCATAAATGTCATGGTGTCTGCGTTTCATGTGTGTTATCAGGGAGGTTATGCCAAGGTATGTTCCCCCTTTCCTCTTCTCAATGTGCACCATGTTGACTGCACTGTGCCTGCCCCAAGAGAAAAATAGCCCCACACCCATGACATCAGGGGATAGGGATAGGGAACAGGTGGAGAAGAATGGCCTCTTTATTCTTGTCCTCCACATTGCTGGCAAGTGGAACCTGTACTAGTCCCGCTTTACTTGTTGACCCCATTCCCACTGTGTCCATGGTGGTCTGTGGCATACTAACTTACACCTCAGCATCCTGCTGCCCTTGCAACTCAGCAGCAGCAGGAATTAGAGCAGTTGCAAACTCCAAAAGCTTGCTGCTGGTGGTGGTGATGCCCATCCTCATCCATCTCTCCCATTCCTTCTCAGTTTCTGCTCCTCCACCCCAGCTTCTCCAACATCATCATCACCACCACCACTAGTCCCTACACGCTGATGATGCTCTATTACAGACAACTCACTGCTGGTTGGAGGAGGTTATGAGCAGTGTGACAGAGGGTCCCTTAATGTCACACTTGGCATTTCTTGGTGACATGAAGAAGGCAGACTGGCAGCATAGCAGCAGGCACGGGCAGCTGATCTGTGTTCCTGGTGGTTCTGGTGGTATTATTATTTCTGTGCCTGCTATCCACCAACAGTTCTGGCGTCTTCATGATCATGTTCCACTTGGACACTGTAGTGAAGGGAAGGGGACTCCCAGGGCCAGAGGAATAATGTGAGCTCCCTTGACCGCTATTCTGGAAGGAAGCTTTTAGAAAAGATACTTTTAATAAACAAACACACAACTATAGATTTGAATGCAGGATGAACTTTGATCGGGACATGATAAAGATGATAGATTGACATTTGTAAAATTCTTAATGACTAGTGACTGATAAAAAAGAAATTGGCCATCAGCATGTCTAAAGCCTTAACTCAGTGAGGGTGTGTATTAATGGCGGAAGAAAATACTATAAAAATACCATAAAAATAGCCCCTGAGGGAGCCACATCTAGTGGTGAAATGCATCAGGTCGTAACCCCCCTTTTCCCCCTGTTGCACTGATCCTAAGATAGCAACTGTGTGTCCTGATAGTGATACAGTGGTGGTTAATAGTGCAGACTCAGGATATGGATCTCCATTAGGGTGTCCTACAAAAACACGTGTAGGGAGCTACAACTGATTCCTTATCTTTACAAGTTGAGGAACACACTTCTAAATAAGTGAGCCATACAGATTCCATTAGCATGGAAAAATAAATCATGTAAAAAAGCAAATTGATACAATTCATAACAGCTTTTAAGTATGTCCGTAGAACATCTATTAGCAGGGTTTTAGAGTCATTCAGGTTATGTATGCTGGGCAGTTTTCTACCTAGCTGGAAAAGTGCTGATGAAAAACAGGTAGTGAAAACAAAATTAACGTATATTGGAGAGAAAGAAATAGCCAGATAATGAAATAATACTGCAAGGGGCAAAAATGAATGGGTAACTGTTTAACCTGTTCATTGCCAGAGGGGTACACAATGCATGGCTTTGCAATGCATTGTTTACCCCTCTGGCATTGAAAGGGTCAGCAATTAAAGAGTAATAGAAATAACCCTTGAAAGGAGCAAAGGTAATTAACCAGGGTTCAGATGAATGCTGTGAAAACATTATCATTTTATATACCTTTATATCATTGCAGTAAGAAACTGACTTCAAATGGCTAGTACTCTGTAAGTGGTGGATTCAAGAAGAACTTGATCTCCTAATAGTGTATAGTTTTAAAACAAAGTGGTCCTGAGTAGGGGGTGGGTGAAAGCTCTCGCCAGGTTCCCCTGAGAAATCCTGCGAAAACCACATTGTTGTCCGCTTTAAAACCAGCAATTAAAATCTTTGCATTTTTTGCCCATTCTTCACCATTTTTTCAATGGCTAGAAAGTTTCCGCCCATTGATTTACATTTTTCCCCTTTTTGCTATAAAAACGTGACATTCCAGCAAGCAAAAGTTGAAAGAGAAGCAGCTACAGAGCGAGGTATATGTGCTGTGCTGTTCTGCTATGATCTTTTTGAAAAATTGAGGCAAGAGAGGCTCATAGTGACTGCTATCACTATGAGAAAGTTTAAAAATAGTAAAAGGAGGAATGAAAAGGACCCTTATGTGTCCACTGAGTCTGAGGAGGAAGAGAGCACTACAGGGGTTCATAGTTACCAATTTATAAATCCATTTTGCTTCCTGGCACAGGAGTTTACGATCCAGGTCACCTTTTCTCACTGTGGATTTTATTTATGTTGGATACCCTTGAATTTTATAGCCATTGTTTCTCCAGTATGTTGTTCTATTACATGTCTTGACACTGGTTTATCCCTCATATTTCTTATGTTGCCAATGTGTTCCAGTATATGTTGTTTAAACTGTCTCTTTGTCTTGCCAATGTACATCTTTCCACACTGGCATTCAATAAGGTAGATTACTCCTACGGTTTTGCAATTAATGAATTGTCTTATGTCATACCTTTTTTACCTGCCTGATTGCTGAAACGTTTCTCTTTATTAATTAAGGTACACTCTTTGACAGGAGCCATATGGAAATGTCCCCTTACTAGATGTTCTTAGCCAACTCTTCTGTGTGTGATCTATGTTGTAATGACTATAGACCAGGATGTCACTGAGATTTTTTGCTTGTAATATGTAATCAATGACTGTGATGCAAAACCTTACCCAGGTCTTCATTAGATCTTAATCTGTGCCAATGTTGTATCAATATCTTATTTATTTGAATGTGCTCAGCATCTTAAATTTGGATTCAAGAGATCTTCTCTTTTTGATTCCAAGGCTCTTTTATACACGGTTTTTATGCATTTATTTCCATAGCCTCTGGATCTGACTCTTTCCCTCAGTTTTTTATCTTCTGATTTCAACTCATGATCTGTTGTGTAGGGATGGGCGAAAATTTTCCCCTCAAACTGAAATCGGCAAATAATGGCACTTTCTGCTTGACGAAAAATTTCCCATGAAAAGTGCAGTTTTTTCACTTTTTTCTGTCTTTTCCACCCATTGAAATCAATGGGAAGAAATATTTCTACACCACAAAAAAGTTTTCTACGGCCATATAAAAGGCTGTGAGGCTTTCACAGCAGCCATTCTGTGTTTGTGAGAGGAGAGAGCAGCATGATTTTTAGCTAGAGGAGATAGGCAAATAAAGGGGAATTGAAGCTTAGTTTAGGAAGTCATTTAGGTAGGACATTTGTTCTCTGTATTAGGGGAGTCTGGGGGCACTTCAGAGGATAAGAAGGGAGGAATTGTATGTGACTGACAGGCAGGACACAGGCAACCTATTTGCTTGCTGATCTTGCTGTTATTGTCCCTGTGCTAGGTGGGGAAGTCTTGGGAAAGATATTGTTGATTTTCTTTTTCAGTTTTATAATTTTTTTGGACAGACTGTGATAAGACAACATGGTGGAAAACTTAAAAAATAAAATAAAATAAATGAAATAAAAAAAATAAAAATGAATAAAAAACAGAATATCTTAGGTGACAGTGACAGACCGCTGACTGGGATTAGGCAAGGCATCATACAGCTCCATCAGTTGTGTTGTGCACTGTACAGTAAAAAAAAAAATCAGTGTAGTTGCAGAATGTCCAGCAAATGCACAAGGGGAAGAGGGCGGGGTGGAGCAGTGTAGGGAAGTGAGAGTAAAGTAGTAATCCAAAAACCTACTGCAGCAATGGTTGTTGCAGCGTGTGCAATCAATGATGATGATCCCTTTACTCCAAGGTAGGATGCAGTTTGTCAAGGTCCCAGCAAAACTAGGTCCAGTCACCAGTGCCAGTATGTCACGGATTCAATAATGAGAATGGACCAGTACTTAGGTAACACAATCTTTATTTAGCAATAAGACAGGACAATGAAATCAGCACAGCATACAGGTCAAGAGAGGACTTCAGGATGGATCAAACAGGTACTATGGTACTGATGGAATTCAGCAGCAGAGGAAGGGCGACTCAGGTCCGCACCTGAGGCCACACTACAGGTACGCACCTGTAAGACAAAGGATGCAGCAACCCAATGCACACAGAGAATGAGCAGGTTCGCACCTGGACAGACCATGTACTAGAAAGACCAGCTGTGCCACAGGTCTGCACCTGGAGGCCACAGAGGTTCAACGGCTAGAGTGAGTACGTCAAGCCACCAAAGACACTCCTAGGTTATCCCCTGGAGCGTTTGTATGCTGGTTGCGCAGTTGACAATCCCAGGCTATGTCAAGGTGGTCCGATACAAGGAGCAAATACGGAAGGCTTGGTCAACTAGAGCCACAGGTTCGCACCAGATTGGATGTCAGACAGGCCAAGGGGTCATACACAGACCGGGCAGTTGGACAGAGCCACAGGTCAACACCAGAACAGATAGTCAGCCAAGCCAGGGGTCATACACAGTAAGGTTCACCAACTAGAGCCGCAGGTTTGCACCAGATTGGATGTCAGACAGGCCAATGGACCAGCAGTTGATCTAACTTGTCCAGGGGGTCTATAGATCTCACCTATACAAGTGGCTATCTTATTTCCATATTCTAAAATCATCCAAACAGTCTCTGTGTTCTCCTCCATACCTTGTGTAAGATTAACCTTTAAGCTATTTTTTACATTAATGTCAACCCATCCACCTTTTCTGCCTTTCTTGTCTTTTTTAAATGGAGAGTACACTGGTATAATTACATCCAAGTCATTTTTTCATTGTAACAGATCTTGATAATTCCCACTAAGTCCTACATCTTCACTAGCTATTATTGCAGAAAGTTCAGGGATCTTATTCCCTAAACTGTAAATATTTGTACACATGGCTTTGAATCTACTGGTTTTAGACCTATGTGTCACAGACTAAGACATTCCTTGTTCAAATTCATCTGTGCAGTGTTTTTTATTTTGGGGGGGGCAAGTGGATTCATCTTGTATAAATGCATTACCTCCCTGTATTAGTTAAATATCTGTTAAAAAAAACTTCTGAACTACTTGCTGATAACCTCTATTTCCTTTAGAGAAAGATGCAAGCCATCTTTTTTGTACAATTCCAGGTTACACCAAATAGGGCTGGTGTGAGAAACAAAACCAAAACCATGTTCTTGGCCCCATTCACCTGACCATGAATTAAAGTCTGTGATTCCCTGCATCCTACCATCATCTTCTTTATACACTGGTAGAACCTCTGAAACAGATACAGTATGTAAGTGGTTATATATCAGCAGTTATTATATTAGTATAAAGTGATCCTCTTTAAATCTCAATCATTGGTGAGCTCAAATTAATATTATTACATTTCTATTTAACAACTTTGTTGCTAAGACTTTTCACTTTATTTTCTAAACATGTTATTGTAGTTTATAATCAAATTTTAAAATCTTCAGTGCTTTTATGTGATCAACCTACAAATTTCATATACTGTTTTTTCATCAGACTGTGCATTTCAAAAACATACCAATGGTTTGTGGTAAATCATAAATCAGGCAAGGGTATGGAGAAGGCATAGTGATGCAGGTGTATTTGAGGAGGTATAAGATGGCTCAGACATACTAATGCATAGCAGAAGAAAAAGTGTAAAATCACAGGCTTTCCACAAAAATTCCTGCTGGAAAAAAAGGGCTTTTCACACAAACCTACAAATAATAAAATAATCTATAATGCATGATTACGTTCCGGATTTTATTTCTCTTAATAAATGCATGATAATTATTGTTTAATACACTCCAGTACATGGAAGGTATCAATGAAATATGTTCTAGACATTTGGTGGAATTTACAAATACAATTCCAGTGATGCCTATTTTTGTTTGCGGCACCCAAATAACTCCTATTTACATATTTCTGCAGAAAATTGTCCTCTTTACACCGCTGTGTCAAGGGTTGAGCAGCATACTGGCATTTTGGGGTGTGCTATTGCTCTGCTCATTGTTTATTGCCACCTAAAATTAGTTGCAGAAGAAATCAGTGAAAAAATTTTATTTTTGTGAGCATGCTGTAGGGGGTCTCGTTCAGGCTTGTTCACATTAAAGTCTTAACTAAGGATAAGCTAAACATTTTTGTAAGATTGGATTTTATACAAAACAGTCAAGGTCCAAAACATGTCTTGCAAAACAAGTGATGTATTTTATCATTTAATTTCATGATAAGAACCAATTAGAAAGCTACAAATTAAATCACATGATGGCCATTAGAGAAAAAACAGGTTCCCTTATTTTCAGATGTCAATCACAATACATTCCTGTCCAGGGCATTTGTCTGAACAAGGTAGGAGAACTTCTTCAGACAGATTTGCTAGATGTCTTTTCCCCACTCCTATTTTCCACAATCTCTACCCATATGTCTCCCTACCTCCTTCTTTCTCCCCCTCACTGTCCAGTGCCCCCTCTCACTCTCCCACTCTTCCTCCCATTTTCCTGCACCATCTCTTCTTCCTGGTCCCCTCTTACTGCCTCCCCATGGACTCCTCTTGCTTCAGGGATCTACCTGACAGTCTCCTTTCACTTTGCCCTCTCCATTCCCTCCCTCACCCTGTCCAACCTTCCCTTAGTCTCTCCATAATTTGTTCCTTATCAGTTTGTACATTCCCAGAAAATTTTCTCATTTTCTACCTTCAAGCTGGTGTATATTTTTGTCAATAATCTTGCACTAAGGGCATTTGTATATAGGAATAAGAGCAGGTGCAGGGGCAGGATTTTCACTCTTATAAATAGGCAGAGTATTTAGGCTATGTTGACAGATACATCCATACATATACTCTTTAATATTTTTTGTAATGTATCTTAACAGGACCAGCAAGTCACTGCCAATGCAGATCGATGGAGAGCCATGGATGCAGACTCCATGTACTGTAAGTAATTTTTTTTTTTTTTAATCACATTCTTTGTTTTTTGTTCCACACATTTATTGCAATTAAAACACTTCTGTTGCTCTGCTAATTTGAATTTTTGGAATAACAAGGCTTTCTGCATAGGAATTGTTGTCAGTGATCTTGTCATCTTGGATATTTGCTGGAACACCAGACTAAAGAGCCATTTTACATTCTGTTCATCAAGTAGTGTTGTTTGTCATTTCAACTTTACATTGTTTGTTAGTAGTTGAAGGTTTAATCAATAATGTTCCCAAGGAAGGTGTCAGTGTCCACTTCCTCAAAAGGTAGAAAAAAGATAAAAGTAAATTTATATGGGTTATGGAGAGACCTCCCATTTTAATTTAAATATGTACAAGGAAGGGTTCCATGGTTGTTCCTCTGATCCCCAAGAAGGGAAGTTAAAGTGTTTTTTTTTTGTTTTGTTTTGTTTTTGTGTTTTTTACTCAACAACATACTGTCACGGTTCCTCAGGAATATTCAGGAGTCAGTACGGTATAGTAAAATGCAATTTATTAATGAACAATAAAGTAGCACACAGAAGTAAGGAAGCAGGAAAAGAAGAGGGTCCCTAACTGCAACGCTACTATCAGAAATAGTAAGTTGCCAAGAAAGACCACTCTGCTAGAGACTAGGCCAAAGCCGCTGGTAGTCTCCACAGGAACCAGGAACAGGAGCAGGAACGGAACAGGAGCAGGAACATGAAGTCTTGGTTCAGAACCATAAGAAAGATATCTGACTCACGCCTGCAGTCAGTATAGGAAGTGTAATTCTGACTCACGCCTGCAGTCAGTATATAGCGAGTCTACCAGAGCCCCAGGTCCACACCAGCATGGGTGTCTGCTAGGAACAAGGTATCAACAAGAGAATGGTCAGACAGAGCCACAGGTCAGCAACAGAGAGGGTAGTCAGACAAGCCAGGTCATACACAGTTCAGGTAGTCAGCCAGAGCCACAGGTCTGCACCAGATTGGTTGTCCACTATAAGGGATAAAGCAAAAGAATAGTCAGACAGAGCCACAGGTCAGCACCAGATTGGATGGTCAGACAAGCCAGGTCATACACATAGCCCAACAATGCAGAACTGCTTTGTACAACAACACAAGGGCAACTGAGTCAGGACTCAGTCTGCCCTTTAAACCCCTCCTCAGGAAGTAGGTAGGAGGAGCAGCTCAGTGAGAGGAAATAGGTAGGAGGAGACTACAGGAAGCAAACACATAAAACAGAGGCCTGAATCATTCAGAAGCCTCGTGCCTGCAGATGACGCATCTTGTTCTGATGCATCCAACCACTGCCATAATCCTGTGTCAATCCATGCGTCATGGACGGCTTCTGACACCGAAGCGTCATTTCGATCGTTGTCTGAAGCGGCGTGCTGGAACCAAGGTAAGCTGTGACACATACAAAGTAAATCAGTTGTCAAAAGTAAAATGAAAACTGATGCATGGGAGTAATAATTCTTCCTGAGCTGATGCTTTATTCCCCAGCTGTCAATAGCACGAAGCGTGGACATCTTGCCAGAATGACGTCCGCACACGTGCGCTGTCAGTCCCAGCCGGAGCTGAATGGCTCCTAGCAATGCCTCCTAGACCTGGCTGGAACTGACAGAGCAGGTGTGAGGACGTCATTCTTGCAAGATGTCCGCGCTCCGTGCTACTGACAGCTGGGGAATAAAGCATATATCTATTAAATCAGGTAATAATTCTGGCGACTAGCACTACTAAGCAGCTAGTCGCTAGAAGGGGACTTAGTTAAGCTAAACATTTTGTGACATGGTAGTTCCACTTTAATCGAGTCATTAAATCCTCTAACATCCCAGGAGAGGAAACAAATTTTACTTTGAGCCATTATATGTTTAAGTAAGATGATCAATTTTTCCCCCCAGAGGAGACCCAAGGAGGTGCACCCACCAGCCAATGCACGTACTAAAACATAATAAAAACTTCCCCCAACTGTACCCACCCTGACCCCATTCCCCCAACCTGATGGAGACTTCATCCCAACCCTTAACATAAGTGGGAAATACCCTCAGCTGGACCACAGACAAATGCACCCACCTCATTGAAACCTCAAGAGTGGTTTGGTTCCCGCAAAAGTGTGGAAAACAGAGTAAAAGAACAGAAAAGAGCAAGAAATTAGGGTCTAAGTTACACATGAGCAACCTGGTGCTATAGAACCGAACAAAAAGTAGAGAAAGTAGTTATAAGAGATAGTATCAATTGGACTGAGTAGCAGTCCCATCTTTTGCATCAGCCTGTCGCTAGGCACCTCGCCTCTACCAGTCTGGCAAATGGCCCAGGCGCCCCACGACAGGCATGTGGGGTCCCACAAAATCACAGCACAACCCCAGCAGTCCATCCGTGCAACCCCACTCCCCATCAAACACCCCTCCTATCATCCAGTGATTTCAGGGCATTTATATGCACAGGATTATGAGTTATCGATTCAAGCATTCACCCCTCACCTGGAGTACACCTCAAAACATGCACCTCACATGTGGTACAAGAAAAGCATTGTGCAGTATTAAAATGCCTCCAGTAAACACAGAGGGGGAGCTGGACAGAGACAGGAAGGAAATAGGAAGAAACATAGGGCGCATAGTGGAAAAGTTACAGAACACACCGCGGTATCACTGGGAAACCAAAGAGGGTTAACAAGTAATATAAACTCCTAAAATATCTTCTCCCCTGGATCACATTCCAAAACATGTTACATACACATAATACATAAAAAACATTACATTATTGTCTTCACTCCTTGAATATGTGTGAGGTGAGAGCGGGATAGAAAAGGAATAGAAGATTTGGAGAGATTAGGAGTGAAACAAAGGGGAAGATACAGATTGTACAGTGAAGTAGGTCTCAAAATCCGAATATATTGTGTATACTCCCCAACCACCACCACACCCACATAGCCCAAAATTTACCACAACCCCACACTGTAGCAGCTGATTCACATTTCTTCCATGAGGAGCACTCTAGTGGTACTTCCATGATGAAAGA
This sequence comes from Rhinophrynus dorsalis, assembly GCA_037306005.1. Taxonomy (NCBI): domain Eukaryota; kingdom Metazoa; phylum Chordata; class Amphibia; order Anura; family Rhinophrynidae; genus Rhinophrynus; species Rhinophrynus dorsalis. The sequence goes on from CM074723.1 coordinate 399,819,668, forward strand.
AAGGGAGAAGTAGGGCACAATGACCATCAATGTTACTCCAATCACTCAGCAAGCCATTAGTAATGGTGCAACACTGAATGACTTGCGATGTCCTTCAAAGCCGCAGACCCTCCCCATAATTTGGTCCATACGCACAACTCATGTAACTAGAAAATGAGAACAGCTTAACTTATGCATTGTTGCAATTCACCAATACTCATTAGAATTAGTAAACACATCAACCAAGAATTATGCGTATCAATCATTTAGTGTATATCCGCCGGATCAGCAAAACACTACATTAGCAGTTAGTCAGCCCTTCCTCCATGAGGGGTGCACCAGCAGTGCCCTCACAATGAAAGAAAGGGAGATGTGTGGCATGACGGCCATCAATACCGCACCCATCGACCAGCAAGTCAAGAGCAACTGTGCACCACTGAATGACCCCGGATTTTCCCCTAGATCCCAAATGCTCCCAAGAAATTAGTATTAACGCACTTTTCATGTAGCTAGAAAGTAAGAAGATCTTGAACATCTTGATATTATAAGCATGTGCTAGCAGGGTGGAGCAGGAGAGAAGGGACAAAAAAAAGGGGGGACAGGGACAAGGAGCAAAACAAAGGGAAAAACACAGTTTATGCACTGTTACTATTCACCAATACATATAACATGAGTAAATAAGTCAACCAAGTAGTATGTATATCCATCCCTTGGTAGGAATCCACTAGATCAGCTGTGAGTCACATCTGAAGATCAGCACAAGTCATGCCATAGGGCAGGTAAGTTAACTTTCACAGTTATATTGGCAAGAGTAGGACATAACTCATCTTGCCTGAGTCAGAGACAGCACGAGTCGCCAACATTGAACTCTCAGGGACTCCCAAACTATTCAGGTTATGTCCAGGGAGATATGTATTGGGACCTCAAATAGTTCAGAGATTTCTGCAACATATTGAACTCAATAGATTGATTCCAACCACCTCTGCGCATCATCTACCAAGGGAAAGAATCTGGTAGCACTACCGTGTTCCACCCTTAGCTTTGCAGATTATTACATGGGGTAAGCCAGTCCCTTGTAACGAAGTTTTCGTTTAAGATCAAGGAAGGTTCTCCTCTGGCGCTGAACCTCTAGGTTCTCATATTCAATATTTCCCTTTAGTCTAGCCAAGCAGAGAATGGCATCACAACCTCTGAAATTCAGAATTCTGTGGGCTCCCTCAATAACAAATGTGTTTGATAGACCCTCACCGCCCAGCATCTCCCTTATCCAGCTCACCAAGAAATTCTCCGGGGATCTCTCCTCCCTCTTCTCTGGGATCCCTATAATTCTGACATTGCATCTCTTGGATCGATTTTCAAGGTCATCTGCTTTCCTTTGGAGAGCTAACTTCTTGTTTTAGGGATTCCAGGGATTCAGACATAGGTGGTAGAGTCTCTTCCACTACAGTTACCCTGCGCTGAGTGTCTAACATCTTTTCTTTCATTGTTTGGTGATCAGCATGGAGTTGATTGATCTCCAATTGCACAGTATCAATTTTAGATGTCAAAACGTTTTGACAAATGGTAACAGCAGACATTAATTCATTAAATTGTATAGAGTTCCTCCTGGTCAGTGGATTGTGCTGGAGATGCAGGGCCAAATGGTGATTCCATCATCGCCGCAACTTCGCCTTCAGCTAGTTGTCTCCTTGCATATTTGTTTAGTTTAGCTAAAATCCCCAGTTTTTTTCCATGACTATAAAAAGAATAACTGGAGATAATCAAATGCAGAAATTTCCAATTAGCTTGGGATGTGCGTAGATAGGATTCAGCCCCAGAAAGGTTTAAAACATCAGGGCCATTTATCAAGGAAAAGAAGGGAAATAGCATATAGAACAAGGTGGGTTTTTTTTTGCTTTTTTTTTTTTTTCCCCCTCCTTGGACACTGTGCCCCGGTCCAAGAAACGTGGGTCCCAGTCAGTGGAAGAAACCCCAAAGAGTAGGTAATTTGAGGGTAGAAACCAGGCAGTAGAAGTCAGGTAGACAGGCTTGAACCAGCAGAAAGTTTTTGGAGGAAAGGCCCACCACCAATAACAGGTTCTTCTTTGCCGAAACTAGATATGGGCTGGAGCAGGCAAGAATAGGAAGATAAGACTCTTCGGTAGCTACTCAAGGTGGCCTCTACCACCCTGCAGCGTGCGCTTGGTCACCAGCAAGATCTCCAATCACAGGGAGAGTGGATGTGAGCACCTAAGTGATCCAGGGATACTTAGAGTCCAGCTGCAACACGCCCGTACTGTTCGGCAGTAGTCCAGCGGGATCACCGTGTAAGGCATCAAATCAAGCCCTAGCTTCTCTCCCGGAACAGGACGGCACTTCGAGACACAATAATTCCTCCTGAACAGCACTGATTTTCCCAAGATGGGCCTCGCAAAGAAGCTCTCAGTGTACATAGTGTCAGGATGTCATAATAAGGTGAGGGCAAATGATCCACAGGGCAGATTAATCTCTATTTTCAAAGGAAAGTCAGAAGCTCTGAGAAAGTGCATGTTCCCAGTCCGGCTTCCTGCCACATCCCCCAGTAAAAAATGTTATTAACATCCACAGTGTTAGAAATGACGAGTGCCTCTGCCACTTCTGTAAGATCTGCACCTTTGACACCTAGTAGTAGTGGCAGTAGAATTGCATCAACATCTAGCCCCAGTATGAGTAGTAGTAGCAGCTAGGGGTGGGTGAAAGTTGTCGCCGTGTTCCCACAGGAAATTTCACGAAAACCACATTGTTATCCACTTTTTCATGGGAAAATCTGATTTAGCCCTTTGAGTGCCAGAGTGGTACGCAACACATTGCAAAGCAATGCATTGTGTACCACTCTGGCACTCAAAGGGTTAAAATTAGCGGTAGAAATTTTTGCATTTTTCGCCCATTGGCCAAAATTTTTTGCCGTTTTTTCAATGCCTAGAAAATTTCTATCCATTGATTTACGTTGTTTTAGCACTTCTGCTATAAAAACGTGACGTTTTCGCTGAAGGCAGACACAATAGAAGCAGCTACAGAGCGAGATAAACATGCTGTGCTGTTCTCTTGTGATATTTAGCAAAAAGTGAGGCAGGAGAGGCTCATAGTGACTGCTATCACTATGAGCAGGGTAAAAAATAATCAGTGGAGGAGCTGGAAGGACCATTATTTGTCCACTGAGTCTGAGGAGGAGGAGGAGGAAGGGACCACTTACCGTACCAATGCTGTCTAGTCCCCCTAAATCACCCCAAGGGATCTTAGGAAATTTAATGGGAAGGGAGGGAGAAAAGAGAATGGGAAGGAAGGTAGAAAAGGGAATGGGAAGGCAGGGAGAAATGGGTAGTACTAGTGAGAGCAGGACAGGTCAGCTGTCTGTGCCTGCTGCAAGATGTGCTGCCCCTGCTGCCAGTGCCACCATTTCTGTACCTGCAGGCACTATTGTTGTACCTGCTGTCAGATGTGCTGCCACTAGTGTTGAACCTGCTGCCAGTGCTGAACCTTCTGCCAGTGCTGAACCTGCTGCCACCAATACTTTGCCTGCTGCTAGTGTTTCTTGCAGTACTCAGGGGGAAAAGGAGAAAAGTATGCCATGTGTGACAGCAGGGGACCCTCCGTCACATTGCTTGTCACCTCCTCCAAGCAGCAGTGAGATGTCTGTAATAGAGCAGCAGCACGTAGTGACTAGTGGTGGTGGTGGTGTTGGAGAATCTGGGCTTGAAGAGAATTGATGGCCTTTTTAGCAGAAACTAAGAAGGAATAGGAGACAGGGATGAGGATGGGCACCACCACCACCACTAGCAATCAGCTTTTGGAATTTGCGGAAATGTCAACTGCTATAACTTCTGATGATGCTGAGATGAAAGGGCAGCAGGGTGCTGAGGAGCAGGCTAGTGTGCCATAGACCACAGTGGGAATGGGTTCATCAAGTTATGCGGGACTAGGACAGGATCCACTTGCCAGCAGTAGCAAAACTCCTCCTGATCCTAGTTGCAGTGCTAAATCTGAGGCAGTAGCAGCAACAGCAGCAACATTATCTGCTGCCACAGAAAGTGAAGGTGAATGTGGAGGACAAGAAGAGGTCATTCTTCTCCATCTGTTCCCTATCCCTCCCCCCAGAAGTCATGGGCATGGGACTATTATTCTCTTCCGGCAGGCACAGTGCAGTCATCATCAATAACTGTACGGTGCAAAAAGTTAGTAAAAAGGGGAAATGAGGGAACACACCTTGGAACAACCTCCCTGATAACACATGAAACATAGACACCATGACATTTATGTCAAGCATGTTAAAGCCAAACACCCATTACAGAAATCTAGCACCACTGTTACTGTACCCCCTGATTCTCCAGAAAGGTGGAGATCAAAGAGGAGGAAGAATAAAGACACCCAGACAGACACTGGAAGTTCCATGATGAGCAAAACAACTAGCTCACCATCAACATCACCTTCTTCCTCTAGGGTAAAAAGTACATCTCCTGCCAATCCACCTCATTCATTGTTACCTCCCCCACCAAATGATAGCCACTCTGTTAATGTTAGGATATGTTCATCTCTACCCATTGCACACTGTGTGGTGCACTGACCACACATGCCAGTGTGGTGGAGGAGAATCGATACCAGATCATCAGGTGGCATCTGAGGAGATTCCATCCTGCAGAATATGCTAGGATTCTGGCAAGGAGGGTTCATCATTACTATTAAACTGTCAGCAAGTTGTTATGTGTCCTTAGCAGGGTCTGGACAAGGGGTACAGTGACAGTGGCAGTACTTGGTTTCGGGTGTCATGGTGTTTGGATACAGTTGTGCCCCCAGATGTTATTTACTACACACACACTGTGTACATTGCGGTTGCTGATGAGAGCCACAGTTCCTGCTCTCAAGGGAAAAATGTATATTGTAATAACAACGCACCTATGATTTTGGAGGAGGGGCAGGTGGAGAAGGATTATTGGCCAACTTCTTCTTTTCTCCACATAGACTGGGGGCTACTTTTTGTGTTGCTACTGCCTCAGGCGCATCACTGGAGCTAGTCGTGGCAAGTGGAACTTTTATCATCCATCATCACGTATGTTACTGTTATTGTTGATCCCATTCCCTTTCAGCTGCCTAATGATCCTGCTGCTTAAACAACTCAGCAGCAGCAGTACGTACAACAGTTGCAACTCAGGACTCAGGAGGACATTTTACAGTGGCCACTGGCCAACATGCCCTGCTGGCATTAGGCCAGTAGGGCATTTTTATTTTTTCTCAGGGCTTGTGTTTTGAAAAAATAAAAAATAAATAAATAAAATGAAAAAAACTAGTCTTACAGAAAAATAAACAATTTTTTGGAGGGGTTTATTTCTAAAAAGCCTAAGTCCTACAAATCAATGTTTCCTTGGGGCTTGTGCCAAACTAACTTAAGACCTAAAATAGGCTTCTAACAACAAATCAAACAAATCATCTTCTACAAAATACTCTATCAAGTCAAGAATCAGTCCACCGCATTGGCAGCTTATGTCAGGGGGTTCCTATCTTTATCACTTTAAATACAAATTTCTTATTTTATTTTGTATTATTTATTTATTTTTTTATTAACTGTCCCCCCCAATAGCAGTCAAGAAAGCCACACAAAACAAATTCCCAGTTCACCAACACAGGCATACTCCTCAGACCCCTTTATACCATGTCTTATGGTTTTTATTTTATTTTATTTAGGATTTATTTTTTTATTAACTGTCTCCCCAATCCCAGTAAACAACCCCCCAAAAATCATCTCCTGTTCAACTAATTTCTTTCCCCACATGCCACCAACTTAGGAACCCTCATGGCCCTCATGTTTTGCTGTCAGATGCAGCAGTTGGTTGAGCTGCTACACCTTTTTACACTATGCCATCAACACTGGAATGTGATTAGTTGTCATCTTGAGTGCATGTAGATGGTTTATTAATAGCACTAATGCTGGTGGAGATAGAACATTTGGTGGGAATTTGACAAACTACATCTTCCTTGGAAGGAGAGGGATAGCCATTATTTATTGCACATGCTGCAGCAACCATGGCTACAGTTAGTTTATAGACTACCCTTTAACTCACACATCCCTGCATTGCTCCTAATCCTTTCACACTTCCTCTACTCCTTGTGTGTTTACTGGACATTACTCAACTACTGTGTGTGTTTTTAATGTAAAGTACACAATAGGACCAACTGTGTGTAATGTCTTGCCTTGGATCTCTACAAAATACTCTATCTCACCTAGTATCAATTTGCTTCAGCCATGGATCATATCAGGGTCCGTGTCTGTCTCTGTCACCTATCAATTTTTAATTTTATTTATTCTTATTGACTGCCCCCCAAACACTATCACTGTAAAAAAAAAAAACATTCCCCTAGGACAGATCAAAAAGGAACATGGATCACATCTGCCTGAGTTTACTCAATCACAGAAAATGTTGGGGTATTTGGAGTAAAACACCTTTGCTCTCTTCTCACTTGGGATGGGTGAAAATTTTTGCCTCAGACTGAATTTTTTCACCTAGCTCATTGCATTGAAATCAGTGGGTAGAAAAACTTTTCTCCACCACAAAAAACTTTTCTATAGCCATATTAAAAGGTGTCATGCTCTCACAGCATGCCATTTTGTGTTTGTGAGAGGAGAGAGCAGCATGTTTTTGAGCTACAGAAGATAGGCAAATAAAGGGGAATTGAAGCTTAATTTAGAGAGTCATTTAGGAAGGACATTTGTAGTAGGGGAGTCTGGGGGCATAATGGGGGAGAAGAAGGGAGGAAGGAGGTTGAATGAAAATATCCCAAAATTTGGTGTGGCTGACCAGCAAGACACAGGCAGCTTGGTCCAAATTGCTTGCTGATTTTATTTTTATTGCCTGTGTGCTGGGAAAGTCTGGGAAAACAAGTTGCTGATTTTGTTTTTTAGTTACTGTAAAATCTCAGGTATAATACGCACCTGTGTATAATACGCAGGTATATATTATACCCAAGATTTAGGGGAAAACAAGAGTGCCTATGTATAATATGCACCCTTGTTTTCCCCATTGCTTAAAAAAAAAATTTAATGCTGGCGATCCTATCACGGTGTCGTGATTCTGTCTAGTGACATTGTTACATCCGGGTTTAATCTAGCTGCATTCTTATTGGTCCTGTGCTATGACTCCTCCCTGGGCCTTGTCTTTATATACACCCTCCTGTCACTAATCCGGTGCCCTTTTGTGGTGTACCCGTATCTAGCGACTAGTAGTTCTTGTTTTCTGTTTCCGTGTATGACCCGGCTCGCCTGACTATGCTTAGTGCCTGACTCTCCTGTGATTTGATTCCGTTGCTGACCTTGAACCGGCTGACTAACTCCTTGTGTACCGAACTGGCTTGGCTGAGTATCTGATTCCGTTGCTGACTAGGACTGGCCGACTAACTCCTTGTGTACTGAACTGGCATGGCTGAGTGTCTGATTCTGTTACTGACTAAGGACTGGCTGACTATCCGTTATCACCAATCTGGCTGGGCTATTGTCTGGTGGTTCTCCTGACTGGCTGTAGTCCGTGTGTGCCGACCTGGTTGTGCTTCGAGCTCAGTTGTTCACAGGACTAGCCTATTACCTCCGTGTACCGACAGGGAGACACTGGTTGCGGACTGGTTACGTTACATTTCTATCTCTCTCGTTCGCTTACCACTCCTATAGTCTCCTGGAGCCTGTGTCAGTCAACCGGGAAAGGAACGCACCTAAGATCTTGTAGGGGACAGATCCTAGGTGGAGTATACCAGTCCCCAGAGGGCACCCAGAATAAACTGGTGGTGGAGGTCCTGGTATCCTGTGCTGGGTCTTCCCTTGTTGCTTCCGCCTTGATTGATTTCGGTGCGGCCGGTTACTTTATGGATAAAGACTTTGCTGACCGTCACAATATCCCATTGATTGAGATGGAATCTCCACTAAATATTGAGGGCATTGATGGGAGACCTTTGGTGCCTCCGCAGGTCACCCAGGAGACCTGCCCCTTGGTTGTTTGTATTGGAGCTCTCCACATGGAGACTCTGAAATTCCAGATCATCCAGTCTCCACACTATGCAATTATTCTGGGCCTCCCATGGCTGCAAACACACAAACCCAGAATAGATTGGAGATCCTGCGAGATTCTGGCCTGGTCTGAGTTCTGTACGATAAGATGTTTACACCAAAGTACCAAGATTCTGTGTACCTCTCCCTCCTTACTGCTTGAATGTATTCAGTAAGGGAGAGGCTAGCACCTTGCCACAGAATCTCCCTTATGACTGTGCTATTAATATTGTGCCCTGTTCAATGCCGCTTAAGGGTAGAACCTACCCATTGTCCTGTGAAGAAAATCAGGCAATGGAGGAATATATCTCTGATGCCCTGGCCCGGGGCATAATTCGTAAGTCTTCCTCACCAGCGGGGGCTGGATTCTTTTTTGTGAAAAAGAAAAATGGGGAACTCAGACCCTGTATTGATTACAGGGGTCTGAACAAGATAATAATCAAGAATGCCTACCCCATTCCGCTCATAACGGAATTGTTTGATTGACTCAAGGGCGCTTCCATTTTCACCAAACTCGACTTAAGGGTGGCATATAATTTGGTCAGAATAAAGGAAGGCGATGAGTGGAAATCTGCCTTTAACACTCGAACAGGGCATTATGAGTATCTAGTGATGCCCTTTGGGCTATGCAATGCCCCGGCGGTATTCCAAGAGTTTATCAATGCTGTCTTTAGGGACATGTTACAGTTCTGTGTAGTGGTCTACCTGGACAATATTCTGATTTATTCCGCTGACCTAGAGACTCAGAGGGAACATGTTAAAGCGGTACTACAGAGGTAGAGAGAAAATAAGTTTTATTGCAATCTAGATAAATGCGAATTCCATAGATCCAAGGTGCCGTTCCTAGGCTACGTGATTGGCAAAGATGGCATTGCCATGGACAAAGACAAACTGTCTGCTGTGTTGCAGTGGCCACATCCCATTGGTCTGAAGCCCTTGCAGTGGTTCCTGGGCTTTGCAAATTATTATAGAGAATTTATCCGTGAAAATGATTGTAAAGCCATTGACTGACATGATGCACAAGGGTGCTAATGCTTCAGTATGGTCCCCTGAAACAGTAAAGGCGTATGATTCCCTGAAATCTGCATTCTCCTCAGCACCAGTTCTGTCACATCCGATACCCAGTTTGCCATTTACTCTGGAAGTAGACGTCTCCGAGACTGGTGTAGGGGCAGTACTGTCACAGAGATCAGGTGTTGGGAAGACCTTAATGCCATGTTTTTTTTTTTTTTCAAAGAAAATGACTAAGGTCCAGAGTGTCTACGACATTGGGGATCCCGAATTATTGGCAATTATTTTGGCAGTTCATGAGTGGCACCATCTGTTAGAGGGCACTAGGGCACCGATTTTGATTCTTACAGACCACAAAAACCTTACCTACCTCTCAGAGGCCAAAAGATTATCCCCTAGACAAGCCAGATGGGCCTTGTTTTTGTCACGTTTCAATTTCATAGTATCATACTTACCGGGCACTAAGAATATTAAGGCAGACACCTTATCCAGACAATTTGGTACAGATCCAGAGTCCAAGTCAGCGCCTGTGCCTATTATACCCCCAGATCACATCCTTGCCACCCTACGCACCAGCATCATGTCCCCATTGGGTCAATAGATTTTGGCAGCTCAGGCCAATGCCCCTCCTGAGAAACCCATGGGGAAGTGTTTTGTGGATGAACCCTTTCGGGCTAAGTTAATGGAAGCTTATCACGCATCCCGTGCTGCCAGCCATGTAGGCAAGAACCAACTGATATGGTAGTTGTCCCTAATGTTCTGGTGGCCTATACTAAGAGCAGATTGTGCAGCTTTCAAGGCAGCTTGTACAGTCTGTGCCTGCTCCAAGTCCCCTAGGCACCTCCCAGTGGGGCTCTTGCAAGCTGATCCTAATGGCAACCGCCCATGGTCACATGTGTCAATCGATTTTATGGGAGAACTGCCTGCCTCTAATGGTTATACAGTCATTCTTATGGTGGTTGACAGATTCTCGAGGATGGCTCATTTTGTGCCACTCCATGGCTTGCCCTCGGCTAAGACATTGGCCATGGTTTTTGCGAGAGAAGTGTTTCTGCTTCATAGGGTACCCAAGGTCATTGTCTCTGATCATGGAAGTCAATTTGTATCCAGGTTCTGGAGGGCATTCTGTGACCAAATGGGCATCCAGTTGTCAGTTTCCTCTGCTTAACACCCCCAGATGAACGGGGCCGCTGAATGCTCCAACCAGGGGTTGGAACAGTTTTTACGATGTATTATCTCCAACCATCACGATAACTGGGCAGATTTGTTGCCATGGGCTGAGTTCGCCAGAAATTGTGCCGTGTGCTTTGCTTCCGGGAGCTCACCCTTTCTCATCAACTATGGGTTCCAACCATGCTTGCTTCCATACACATTTCAAGCACAGCAGATTCCGGCTCTAGGTGAGCACATTAGGCAACTCCACGCCACTTGGTCACAAGTCCAGAGTTCTCTCAGTAACTCGTTTAAACAAGTTCAGCGGCATGCCAATAATAGACGTCTGCCGCCCCCTGTGTTCCAAGTGGGGGACCGGGTATGGTTGTCCTCCAGAAACTTAAAACTGCAAGTTCTGTGTGTCAAGTTGGCTCTCCGATTTGTGGGTCCGTTCCGGGTGCTTTGCAAAGTTAACCCTGTAGCCTATGCCCTAGAGTTACCTGCCTCCATGAGGATTCACAATGTGTTCCATGTATCCTCCTCAAACCCCTGGTGTGTAACCATTATACCACCTCTCCAGCTGTCCCTGCTCCAGTGCGTATTGAGGATCACGATGAATATGAAGTTCAGAGCATCATTGACTCTCGTAGATTTCGTGGGCAGATCCAATACTTGGTGCACTGGAAGGGATATGGCCCAGAGGAACGCTCATGGGTGAACCACTCTGACATCCATGCTCCACTATTGTTGCGCAGATTCCACGCTAAATTTGCAGCTAAGCCTAGACCCCCCTCAAGATAGGAGAGGGGGTCTTTGAGAGGGAGGTACTATCACGGTGCCATGATTCTGTCTAGCGACATTGTTACTTCCGGGTTTAGTCTAGCTGCATTCTTATTGGTCTTGTGCTATGACTCCTCCCTGGGTCTTTATATATGCCCTCCTGTCACTATACCGGTGCCCTTTCATGGTGTACCCGTATCCAGCAACTAGAGGTTCTTGTTTTCTGTTTCCGTGTATGACCCGGCTCGCCTGACTACGCTTAGTGCCTGACGCTCCTGTGATCTGATTCCATTGCTGACCTTGGACTGGCTGACTAACTATCATGGTGCCCGTGATTTGCTGACTTCTGCTGACAGTCAGGTGTGTGTACTCTCTATTGGCCACCTGTCTTTTGCCCGCTCAGTATTGCCTTTATAGCCTGGTCTGAGGCACCCTTTGGTTGCCCTTTCGTGGTGTCTCTATGTCAGCAGTCACCTGCCTTGTACCTATTCCTTGGGCCTGTTTCGCTCAGCTACCAGTGTCTGCATTGCTCCAGCAGCCAGTGCCTCTCGTGGGTGGTTCCTGCCTCCTTTCCAGATCAGGTTGAGCTGTCGTTCCTGCTTCTGTTCCTGATCCCATGCTGCCGTTGTTCCTGCTCCGTTCCTGACCTGGTTGGTGGTTCTGTCGTTCCTGTGGTGGTCCTGGCTTGCCTGCTGTTGCTGCTGCTTGTCATCCATCTGACTGCTGGGTTGCTTGGGCAACATTCTGATCACTGTTTACTCCATGTTCACCGGTTGCTGATCTCGTTAGTATAGAACTGGTTGGGCGAGTCATTTGTCCAGTACGTGGTACTGGTTTACTCCACATTTGCCGGTTGCTGATTTCGTTAGTATAGAACCGGTTGGGAGATACGATTATCCAGGATGAGGTACTGGTTTACTCCAATTTCACCGGTTTCTGATTCCTCTTGTTTAGAACTGGTTGGGCAATACAATTCTCCAGTATGCGGTACTGGTTTACTCCTACTTCACCGGTTGCTGATTCCGCTTGTATAGAACCGGTTGGACGATACTATTATCCAGCACGCGGTACTGGTTTACCCCTCAAACACCAGCTGCTGATTCCGCTAGTATAGAGCCGGTTGAGTGCTGTTGTTGTCCAGTAAGCGGTACTGGTTTACTCCACATACACCGGCTGCTGATTCCGCTAGTATAGAGCCTGTTGAGCAATATTGTTGTCCAGTACGCGGTACTGGTTTACTCCACATACACCGGCTGCTGATTCCACTAGTATAGAGTCGGTTGAGCAATATTGTTGTCCAGTACGCTGTGCTGGTTTATGCCACGTACACCGGCTGCTGATTCCGCTAGCATAGAGCCAGTTGAGCAATATTGTTGTCCAGTATGCGGTACTGGTTTACTCCACATTCACCGGTTGCTGCTGTCTCCGTTATTGCACCGGTTTGGTCTCCCTGGTTGGGAGACTGGTTTGCTCCACTGTTCCATCTTATGCTGCTGCTCCATCTATTCAGCATTAGTGGAGCTGTCCTTCTGTCCTCCTGGCTGCCTTGTCCGGTATATTGGCAAGGCCGGTAAAGCCTTTCTCCATCCATTTGTGCCATATCGCAGGCTGCCTTGCCCGGTATATTGCAAGGCTGGTAAAGCCACAATCAGCTTGTCATGTAAACCTCCTGGCTGCCTTGCCTGGTATATTGGCAAGGCTGGTAGAGCCACAATCAGCTTGTCGTGTAAACCTCTAGGCTGCCTTGCCCGGTATATTGGCAAGGCCGGTAAGCCTGTCTCCATCCATTTGTACCATCTCTCAGGCTGCCTTACCCAGAATATTGGCAAAGCCGGTAGAGCCACAATCAGATTGTCGTGTAATCCTTTAGGCTGCCTTGCCCAGTATATTGGCAAGGCCGGTAGAGCCTCCCATGTGTATCTTGCAATAACTACTGATTGAACCCATTGTGTACTTGTGATTTATGTGTATGTTCAGGACCCGTGAGGGTTCCCATTAAACTTTTCAATAAAGTTTGATTTTTTTATCTTACTCTGTGTCTGAGAGTCAAAACAAACTGTGACACTAACTCCTGGTGTACCGAACTGGCTTGGCTGAGTATCTGATTCTGTTGCTGACCTTGGACCGGCTGACTAACTTCTTGTGTACCGAACTGGCTTGGCTGAGTACCTGATTCCATTGCTGACTAGGACTGGCCGACTACCCATTATCACCGATCTGGCTGGGCTAGTGCCTGGTGGTTCTCCTGACTGGCTGAAGTCAGTGTGTGCCGACCTGGTTGTGCTTCAAGCTCAGTTGTTCACAGGACTAACCTATTACCTCCACGTACCGACAGGGAGAAACCGGTTGCGGACCGGTTACGTTACGTTCCTATCTCTCCCGCTCGCTTACCACTCCTATAGTCTCATGTGTCAGTCCCTGCACTCACTCACCAGTGTCTGTGTTGCCTCCAGTAACCCTTTTATATCTGGGTCCAGTCTGTACCACACTTGTGCCCACATTGCCTCAGTTCACACTATTGGCTTAGGGTCGCTATTTTGCCAGTATCTGGTGTCTGTTGCCTCCGTTAACCCTAGCGTGCTAGGGCTCCGTCTCTACCAGAATCCTGTCTGTGTTGCCTCCGTTTACCCTAGCGTTCTAGGGTTCAGTCACTACCTAAGTCACAGCTGCATTGCCTCTGTTAACCCTAACGTGCTAGGGTCCAGTTGCTGCTAGAGTCCATTCAGTGTTGCCTCCATTTACCCTAGTGTTCTAGGGCCATGCCATTGCCAGAATACTGTATCTGTTGCCTCAATTAACCCTAGCGTTCTAGGGTTCAGTAACTGCCAGAGTCCTGTCCGTGTTGCCTCCGTTTACTCTACTCTCCTAGGGTCAGTCCTCTACCAGTGTCTTGCCAGTGTTGCCTCCATTACCCTAGAAGTCTAGGGCCTAGTGTCAACTTGTACACTATTTGTGCTGCCTCCATTATCCCTTTTCCACAAGGGAAATGCCCTTCAGTTACCCATCGCCTGTGTCACCTATTGTGGTGTGGGGCTGTCGAGGATACAAGTTCAAGATCATCACACTTATTTTGCTTCTATTACTGTGTGTGTATTTTCACCCTGACCTGCGTCAGATCTGGAAAGTACCTGGTACGGACCTTATCTGGACCTGAGTGGGGCTAGTGTGCATTATTTTTCAATAAAGCTTTTAACCTTACCTAACTGTCTGAGTGTTTTTTAACAAACAGTAACAAACTGTGACAGATCCCTTCCCTCCCTCCCCCGGCGTTGTCCTCTTTCATAATAAAGCTATAAAGCTTACTGAGGTCTGGCAAACTTCATGTGCATCTGGGTAAATCTCTGTGGATGGCATGCTTGCCTTTGCCGGCCGCCCGACTGCTTCCTTCCATGGCTTTCAGGACCTTCCGCCTCCAGCCAGTGGTACACAGGGCATTACTATTGGCTGGAGGCAGAAGGTCCTGAAAGCCATGGAAGGAAGCGGGCGGGCAGCCGGCAAAGGCAAGCATGCCACCCACAGAGATTTACCCAGATGCACGTGAAGTTTGCCTACAGACCTCAGTAAGCTTTATAGCTTTATTATGAAAGCAGATAGCGTCGGGGGAGGGAAGGGATCGCCAGCATTAAAAAAAGATCTTAAAAAAAATATTTTGTGTACAATACCCCCCACTTCACATAAGGTGAAGTTGGGTAAAATTGTGCATATTATACCTGAAATTTTACGGTATATATTTTTTTTTTGGTCTAATTGCGATAAGATAGAGTGGGCAACTTAAAAAAAAAACAAAAAAACAAAACCATAAATAATTAAATAAATAAATTAGCTAGCTGACTCGGATCTCTGTGACTGAGGCAGACTTGACAGACAGCAGACAACATTGAGAATTTTGATGACATCAAGGCAAGACAACACACTCCATCAGTTAGTTGTGTACTGCAGAGAGTAAAAACACACACCGTAGTTGAGTAATGTCTAGCAAATGCACAAGCAGAAGCGGGGAAAGGTGGAACAGTGCTGGGAAGTGGGAGTAAAGTGGTAGTACAAAAACTGACTGCAGTAATGGTTGCTGCAGCATGTTCAATAAATGATGTTCATCCCTCTCTGCCCGGGGTGGATGAAGTTTGTCATGGTCCTACCAATCACACCATGTCAGTTCCCCACCACCACTACCATACACATCTACCACATTGTAGCTTGTACTTTTTTTATTCACTTGACATCATCATGAATACGTGCCAGTTTCACTTAAGCAGGAAGTAAGTGTTGTGGGCTAAGGACAAATGCATTCTGCATGTTAACACATTTTTCAAGGTATATGTTGCTGTAGAACTCACAACTTTGACTTCCAGCTACTTATTTCTCCACTACAGCCCTCAGAATAAGTAATATTGTGCTGAGAAATGTTGCACCATATTAAACATAGGAGAACAATGTGTTGGAATAGGCGAAAAGTGTGTTACAATAGGAGAAAAATGTGTTGGAATAGGTGAAAAATTTGCTGGAATAGGCAAAAAAAAGAGTAACATTTTGCATTGGAGAAAAGGAAATAACTTTAGCAAAAAAAGAGAAAAATCATATACCTCTAGACTCCTGTATGTCAGAGGTAACAGCGAGATCAAGAAGAAACTTGGAGGATTACTTGAGCAGGGACAAGGAATTGAAATCTCCCTGCACGCTGTTTCAAACACTGGTGGTAAGGATACACCGGTGTTACATACTGAGTGAGTATAGATGATTATTGTTCCCGCTATATAGCTGATTTAAGCGCTTCTTTCTCTATCCAGTAAGGATTGTACTGGCACTTTGTTTCTTTAAACTTGGAACATGGCTCCCAGTGTCTTCCTAGACAATCACGCTAAATTTTGGGGTATTTGATGTCAAAATATTTTCGCCCTTACTGTCCCCCAGACTCCCCTAATACATATAACAGATTTCCTGCCCATAAGACTCCCTAAACTAAGCTCATGTCCACTTTATTATATTGACATCTCTAGATCAAAAATATAGTCCTTTCTCCTCTTGCAGACACAGAATTGCATGCTGTGAAAGCCTGACACCCTTTTACATGCGTGTGGGAAAAGAAGAGAAAATTGCCCTATGTTGAGGAGAAATTCTGT
The DNA here is from genome assembly GCA_037306005.1 of Rhinophrynus dorsalis. Classification (NCBI taxonomy): domain Eukaryota; kingdom Metazoa; phylum Chordata; class Amphibia; order Anura; family Rhinophrynidae; genus Rhinophrynus; species Rhinophrynus dorsalis. The sequence continues at coordinate 399,835,748 of CM074723.1, forward strand.
CTTTCTATTGATTTCAATGCAAAGAGCTAAATATAAAAAGCAGGAAAATGGCACTGTCACACTTGGAAAAAATTATTTTTCTCCCATTTGAGACGAAAACTTTCGCCCGTCCCTAATCACCAGCCAAATGTACATGGAGACAACTGTATTGCTTCTCCACACTTTTTGACACTTAGGTCTTTACTTGTCTAATTAGCAAAGACTATTAAATATATATTTAGTACTGTGCAAAAGTTTTAGGCAGGTGTGGAAAAAATGCTGTCAATTAAGAAAGTAAGAATGCTTTAAAAAATAGACATGTTTTTTATTTAATCAGTTAACATAATGTACAGTGAGAGAACAGAAGAAAAATCTAAATCAATCAAAATTTGGTGTGACCGCCCTTTGCCTTCAAAACAGCATCAATTCTTTTAGGTACATTTGCACAAAATCAGGGATTTTGTAGGCATATAGTCAGGTGTATGATTGAACAGTTATACCAAACAGGTGGTAATGATCAGCAATTTAATATGTGGGTTGAAACACAATCATTAACTGAAACAGAAACAGCTGTGTAGGAGGACTACAACTGAGTGAGTAACATTCAAACTCAGCTAACAAGGTGAGGTTGCTGAAGACAGTTTAATGCCAAAAGTCATACACCATGGACAGACTGCAAACACTACATGACATGTCAGTGGTCCGGGCTGCAGGGCACCGGCATATCACTGTCACAGTTTGCAAGCAAGAGTCAGACAGTAAAGTAAAATTCACCTTTATTAATGTAAGCAAATAATAACAATGATCAGGATTGTGCAGAGGGTAACCAAGAGGCAGGGACTCTATCAGCAATAGAAGTATGCCTCCCGATCCCTGAACTGCAGAGACTAAGCCAAAGCCAACGGTAGTCTCAAGTAGAGAGGAAGTGTAACCCCTTTAGCTCTCCCAATGATGGAAAAGGAAGATAACTGACGCGCCCATTGCAATATTGCGGATAATTTCTGGGGGTCCATGGCCAGCCCGGATGAAGAAATAATGTACCCCAGAAAGGTCACCTGAGGTTTGTGAAATTCGCATTTCTCAAACTTGCAAAACAAGTTGTTCTCTCAGTAATTGCAGGACTTTGGATACATCTGATCGATGAGTCGCCAACGTTGGAGAATGAATGAGAATGTCATCCAGATAGACCACCACACAGCTCTGTAATAGGTGTATTAGCACATTGTTGATAAAGACAGCAGGAGCATGACAAAGGCAAAAGGGCATGACAAGGTACTCATAATGCCCGCTCCGGGTGTTAAATGCTGTCTTTCATTCATGGCCCTCCTATATCCTGATCAGATTGTAAGCCGTCCTTAAGTCAAGCTTCGTGAATATATTGGAACCTTTAAGACTGTCAAACAGTTCCGTGATCAGAGGTTTCGGATATGCATTTTTAACCATCAGTTTGTTCAAACCTCGGAAGTCAATGCATGAGTGTAACTCTCCGTCCTTTTTTACAAAGGAGAATCCGGCACCAGCAAGAGAAGAAGATTTTTGAATAATGCCCCAAGCCAAGGCATCAGAGATATACTCCTCCATGACCTTGTTTTCCTTTACAGACAAGGGGTATACACGGCCCCTAGGAGGCATCGCACCAGGTAGCAGCTCCACCGAGCAATCATAAGGTCTATGAGGAGGTAACGCCCCGGCCTGGATTTGATTAAACACATCAGCGAATTCAGAATAGGCCTCAGGTAAGCCTGAAGGCTCTGCACAAGCCAGGCTAACAGGCTTTGACAGACAAGTCTTGTTACACTGAGGACCCCAAGACATTATCTCAAAGTCTTCCAATCAATCCTAGGGTTATGTGCCTGCAACCATGGAAACCCTAGGGTGATGGCATAATGAGTTGATCACCTGAAACTTCACGGTTTCTTTGTGGAGGGCTCCCACCCTCAAGGTGAGCAGACAAGTTTTGTGTGTAATGTGCAATGGCAGAAGGGCTCTACTGCCAAAGGACAGGTACAAGGCTGTAGAGAAATACCATTCTGGGCTTCAAAATCAGAGTCCATAAAGTATCCGGCCACCCCTGAGTCTATTAATGTAGCAAACCACATCACACATAGGTTTATCCTGTGAGGCCTCAGGGGACTGAGAGATGCCACCTAAGATCTATCCCCGACAGGATCTTAGTTGCGGGAGTTTCCTGGACGTACCAGGCAAGACCTCAATAAGCGTCCAGATTTCCACAGTATAAGAATAGTCCCTCCTACGAAAAGACCTCTCTTCCCTGGAAAGCTGGGTGGCCCCCACCTGCATAGGTTCACCACCCTCTGAGTCGGGACCAGGAGGCATGGGAGGCGAGGGAGGACTGGGTGGGCAAGTTAAGTGAGATGTAGTTCTGGAAGGATGCCTCCGCAGGTGCTCCTTAAATGAGGGTCTCTCCCAGACCAGAGTGTCTATAAGGATGATAAAAGATATCACTTCATCCAAAATTTTAGGTAAGTCGTGGGCAGCAAACTCATCCCTCATATAGTCACCAAGCCCTTGGGAAAAGGCGGCTATAATGGCCTCATTATTCCAACCAACCTCGGCTGCCAAGGTCCGGAATTCAATTGCGTACTCCACCACTGTACAATTGCCCTGGTGGATGGTCATAAGTTTTTTAGAGACCGAGGTTGCGCGACCTGGCACATCAAAGACATGTTTAAGGAGGTAAAAAATTCATTATAGTTGTAGATTATGGGTTTGTCCGACTCCCATAACAGATTGTCCCATGCCAATGCCTTACCAGACAACAATGAAATCATAAGACCAACCCTACTGCGCTCACTAGGGAAGGCATGCGGAACCATTTCTAAATATATGCCCAATTGGTTCAAAGACCCAGGACACAGATCAGGAACCCCACTCTAACGTTGTGGGTGCAGAATGGAACCAGACAACCCTCTGACCATACCTGCCTCAGGGGCTGCTTGAACTGCCAGTGCCAAGGAAGGAGATGGGGCAGCCACCGATGGCGGGTTAGAACATTCCAAGTGGGTAGCACGACTAAGCAAGGTTTTCAAAGCCAAGGACAAGTGATCTATGTATTGGTCCTGATCCTGCATCCTGTCCAGTATGCACTGAAAAGGTGAATCACTGTTACTGTCTGTTGTCATGACCCTTATGTACTGTCATGGTTTGTAAGCAAAGACAAGTAAAATTCACCTTTATAAACGTAAGCAAATAATAACAATGATCAGGATTGCATAGAGGGTAACCAAGAGGCAGGGACTGTATCAGCAATAGAAGTATGCCTCCCGATTCCTGAACTGCAGAGACTAAGCCAAAGCCAATGATAGTCTCAAGTAGAGAGGAAGCGTAATCCCTTCAGTTCTCCCAAAGATGGAATAGGAAGATAACTGACTCACGCCTGCAGCCAGACCATCTCTAGAAGGGGAGACAACCAAAGCATCTACTGACTTGCGCCTGCAGTCAGTACTGTTAGAATCTGCCAGAGCCACAGGTCTGCACCAGATTGGGTGTCCACTACAAGGGGAACATGAGAGAGTAGTCAGACAGAGCCACAGGTCAGCACCAGAATGGATGGTCAGACAAGCCTAGGTCATACATGGAGCGAGTAATCAGCCAGAGCCCCAGGCCTGCACCAGATTGGGTGTCCACTACAAGGGGTAACATGAGAGAGTAGTCAGATAGAGCTATAGGTCAGCACCAGGATGGATGGTCAGACAAGCCTAGGTTATACACGGAGCGGGTAGTCAGCCAAAGCCACAGGTCTGCACCAGATTGGGTGTCCACTACAAGGGTGATACAAGAGAGTAGTCAGAGCTACAGGTCAGCACCAGGATGGATGGTCAGACAAGCTTAGGTCATACATGGAGCAAGTAGTCAGCCAAAGCCACAGGTCTGCACTAGATTGGGTGTCCACTACAAGGGGCAACACGAGAGAGTAGTCACAGCTCAGCAGAGCTCAGAGCTCAGCACCAGGATGGATGGTCAAACAAGCCAGGTCATTCGCAAGGATCAGGAGCAACTAGAGAACTGTACTACACACTGTAAGGGTAACTGGATGAAATGCCAGTTCCCTTTAAATACAAAGCTCTAGGAAGTAGCTAGGAGGAGCCAGACCAGAACCCAAGGTATAAGAAGGAGCCTGCGTCAGATACACTTCCTTCTCACCTGAAATTGACGCATCTCGCCTTGAGATGAGTCGTATGCCTGCACAACCGTTGCGTCATTCGGAGCCTCCCATTCGATTGTGCGAGGACACGGGCGTCCACTGCTGACACCAAGCGCACCCAAGCCTATTCCAAACAGTGAAGTGTGGGATGACGCAGAAGCGTCATATAGAGCAATACAACTCCAGCGCCAGCCGAAACAGTGACGCTGGATATAGGTAAGCTGTGACAATCATGTACAGTACATGTCAATCCCTGGGGGAAATGAAGGGGTGGAAGCAATGTATATTACACAAACAATGTAACAAACATAAGGCAAAAACAATGTTTTTAACGACACTGAATACCTCCCCACACAGGGCTTCATAGTAATGGTTATCTCAAACATTGGAAAAACAGTTTAATTTTCATGCTGATCCATCCCTGCATGTCTCACACACAATGTCTGTCTCCACACTACTGACCTGTCACCTCTCATAACCATACATTGAACTTTTACATGTGGTGCCATTGAGGGGAGAAAATTGACATGATTTTTTTAAAAAGGGGGCAGGGCTTAATCAAGAGTGGGGCTGCACTTAACAGCAAAACAGTGACAGGTGGGAAGAGGGTACATGAAAATATTTACATAAGGGCCATGGCTACTGAAGGTTCAGGCAGTCCACCTAATCTAAGCATCCTATCCAGGATGGATTCTCAAGATCAGAGAATAGATCAGTTGTCTTTCACTATATTGACACTGTTAAATTGCACGGCTCACCTTGATCACTTTACCCTACAACCAGTGGGGCCTCCAGTGCCTGCGCCATTTGTGGAGTGACTAGAGGTTTGTTGTGCTGTGCTCCATTACCCCAACCATTTGATGGGGAACTTACTTTGTGCTGGGGGTTCTTGAATCAGCTGGGAATTTTTCGTACTTTGGCAAATGAGGTTGGATGGAACAATGAAGCCCTTGCACTGGCATTCTCCCAGGGCTTGTGTGACGCCATTAAAGACAAGACAGCACAAGGATTTCGCATGGGTAACAGGGAGGAAAAGATATCTTTATATGCGGATGATGTCTTGCTTTTTCTGGGCGATCCAGATACTTTGCTTAATAGACTCCTTACTGTTGTGAATACGTTTGGGGATTTTTCGGGTCTGCGAATTAATTGGTCCAAATCCTTCCTTATGCCAATTGATGAACCAGTTCCAAAGGCAAGACCTCTTGACACTCGAATGAAGTATGTACAGGTCTGTGACTATCTTGGAATAAAGGTGATGGTGGAGCCTAGAAAATTTATTGAATACAACTTGGTTCCTCTTGTGACCAGACTGAGAGATAGAGTCGCATCGTGGCAGACGTTGCCTCTTAATGTAATCGGTAGATCTAATTTATTTAAAATGATCTTCCTTCCCAGTTTTCTTTATGTATTTCGGAATTCCCCGACTCACATTCCTAGTTCTTATTTTAAACAAATCGATAGTATCTTAACGACTTTCTTATGGGGAGGGGGTCGTCCCAGGATTAAGAGGGTGATACTTACTCAGAACTCAATGCTGCCAGAGTCTTTCAAGACTCAGAATATTCCTGCTCTGGAGGAGCACTTGAGGGTGCTCTGCTCCACATGGGTACGGGTTCAGAGATCCCTGCAAAGTTCCACATTGCACTATAAGATACAAGGAGACCATAGATGGCTACCAGCTCCAGTGTTCCAGGTGGGAGAGAGAGTATTTCTGTCCTCATGTAATCTCCATCTCCAGGTGTCTTGTAAAAAGCTGGTTCCTCGATTTGTGGGCCCCTTTCGGGTTTTCCGTAGGATTAACCCTGTAACTTATGCCCTTGAACTTCCTGCTAATATGCGCATCTCTAATGCTTTCCATGTGTCGCTACTGAAACCATTGGTCTGTAACAGATATACTATTGCTCAGGTCCATCCTAGACCTGTCCAAGTGGGGGATCATGAGGAGTACAAGGTACAAAGTATTTTGGACACTCGCAGGGTCAGAGGCCAGGTACAATATATAGCTCATTGTAAAGGGTATGGACCTGAGGAGCATTCCTAGGTTGCTAAGAGAGATCTACATGCACCTGTCCTTTCCTGTGAATTCCACTCCCGCCATTCCTCTGTTGCTGGTCCTCTTCCATGGGGGTGAGGTCATTAAGGTGGGGGTACTATCACAGTCTACCTTAGAGGCCTAAGCTATTCTTTGCTACCTACCTCTGTGGTGTGTCGGGCGGCATATTTGTGGCTGCTTCCCCATTGCTGACATCATGAAACAGGCACTGGCAAGGGCCCCTGTTTATGGGCCTATTTTGTGTGGCCTAATTGGGTCCTGCCTTCTCCTGCTCCTTTATAAACCTCCCTGTGCCTGGGAGTCATTGCCCTTATGTGGTAATTCTGCTAGTGTCTCTTGTGCTCCGTTTATAAACCTCCCTGTGCCTGTGAGTCATTGCCCTTATGTGGTAATTCCGCTAGTGCCTCATGTGCTCCCTTTCCACTTTCTCTCTCCCACCACCCCTTCACGTAGAAGCCACAAAATTTACTCCTAGCTTCTGCCTGCACACTATGTTAAGAACTCAGAATGTTGATATGCAGATTTGGTTTTGGCATGGTGCATTTTTACAGCTCCAGTTGCCCCATGCACTTTTTGTTGTACCTTGAAGTTAGAATGTGCATAGAGTGATGGTGGTGAAACATGCTTCCTGATACTGAAACATCACAATACAGCAAGACCTGCACTGAGCAACTGCCTCTTAATAAACCACAACTGTGAATATATATTGTTCTGAAAACAAAAGTGCATATCCTCCACTCAAAAACATCTTCAACATGTATGTGTGTGTGTGTGTGTGTGTGTGTGTGTGTGTGTGTGTGTGTGTGTGTGTTGAAATCTGCATAAATACATACAGTCTGAAGTCAGTATGCTGTTCACAAGTTTGCTGTCAAGGCAATAAAACAGACTATAACTGAACCTGTCACATTGACAATGGACTATGTGTAAACTCTCAGGCTGCATCACATACAGTCAGCTCTCTGCTCCTGTCATTAATTACAGTAGACAGAAAACAGAAACAGTCAATTTATTCAATACTCTGCTTGTGACTCAAGTTCTTTATTTACCTGAAGCAGCTGATCAGAGGATAATCCACAGAACAATTGGTTTAGTAAGTACAGAATGGCAGAGAAGCTGTTGCAGCTCCTTTGCTGGTTCTCTCACTGCAGATATTAATACTGGCAATTTCTTTAAATTTTGGAATCATTTCAGTGCCACAATGGTAAGCAATGCATATCCCTTTGGCACTGAAAGGGTTAAGGGAGCAATGCTGTTTTTGGTGCTGAAGACTGAGCCAACCTGTCAGCTCCTCTGCATGCCCTCCATAACATATTGCCAGCATTACGACAACCCTGTGTGGTAGTAATGACATTTTCTCCCCCTCCATAGCATAGCTAATTCTTAGTGCATGTGACAAAGTGTGCCATATTCTCCATGGCAAATTGATCATCACATATCACCAGGCATTCCCCCCAAGTAGAGGTTCTGAATAGAGACCCTCAAGGCTCCTCGGTTGGTCCCACAAGAAGAAACTGTTCCATAAAACTTAAATCTCTCAGTTCTATCTCTCTGCTTTGGGTTTAAAAGTCCAATACAGAGGATTAATTATAGGAGCCATTTTGGTGCTGCACAATGCAGCCTGTTCTTTTTTCTATGTGAAACATTATAATTGTCTTTTAAAAACAAATTCACAAAAGTGTGGGAAGAGCAGTGTATCACTCCATTGCTCGTTTGTCATGATCATTGACTTTTTTATGTGACTGGCATTTGTAAGAAATGGGATTTTTTTTTTAAAGTGAACAGAACACTGTCATTGCCATGATGCACATACACATATATGGAGAACATTAAAATAATTGAAGGCCTTTTTAAAACAAATGGAATTTTAACTTGCCTCTGTGGTGATACAGTATTTGGCTGCTGTAGAATTGCTCCACTTTGACTTTATGCTTTTGTTTGGATTGTCTGTTAACTCTTTTATTTTATAAGTTGGCAACAAAATCAGAAGATCAGTGGATTTGCCATATGTAGAACACTTGTAAAATTGCTGGTGAAAGATTAATGTTAAAGAGATCGTTTGATCCTTCAGCATATTTACTTTATAAGACAGCATGGGAAGATTTCTGGTCATTTGTATTTATCTTCTGGTAGAGTACAGTGGGAGATATTTAAGGAAGGTATTATCAGTTATTTGTTTTTTCAGTATGCCACTGGTTGGCAGGCATTTAGCTATTTTAAAAATGTTTAAATATTAAGATCTGGATTTGTTCTGTACAAATGAACAACATATAGTTTGGAATATAGAAACAAAGTTCTCTTAGGAATTATATATAAATAGTGTAGCCCAGAAGTGGCCAGCCACAGGACCTCCAGCTGCTGTGGACTACAACTCCCATAATCTCCTGCTGGCTGTTGCCTGGCAGAGGATGATGGGAGTTGTAGTTCACAACAGTTGGGGGCCATCAGGTTGTCGACCCCTGGTCTAGCCTCATAAGTAACAATAATTCATGCTTTAAAATTGCTGGTGAAAGATTAATTCTAAGTGGGCCATTTGCATAAAGTAAGACTGACATAATTATCTAACAAACCAGCTGCAAGAGAGGGGACAAATAAAAATATCTGATTTAAATAGGCTTTAACACTTCACAATGTGTTTGAGACCTCACTAACATTTAAGGGGTTAAAATCCACACATATATGAAAGGGAATATTTGAGGCAGTTAGTTTACCCTATAATTAACACACTTTTTATTGTTTACACAAGGCCCAACAATTTAAAGGAATGCTATTGTTAGCACTAAAAATGTAATTGGGATATAGCACTTTAAATATAATATACTTCTAGCTTGCATATCTAAAATGTAGACATTGAGGAACTGGAGATTAAACAAATCTCTCCTGCTGTCTGAGCACGTGATAGACACATTAAAGACACATACTAGATTATTTCACCCTCAACTCCTCTCTTGATACTTCTTCCACGAACATCTGGGAGGAACAAAAATGTGTGTTGAGAGGATACCTTATCATGATCGGGGCATGGAAAAAGAGAGAAAATGAAGAGAATCCACAAGCTTATAGGAGACATTAGGCGCCTTGAACTGAATCACATACAGCAACACCAGATTACTTGCAAGCACTTGTGAACAAAAAATCAGAAATCAATGTCCTACTCAGGGAAATTGCCACGAAATCCTTCATATGGCAGAAATACCACACTTAGTTAGCATGGTTACAAATGCGGAAAGATGCTCGCTAGAATTGTAGCCATTAAACTTCATTCTACCTTGATCTCACACATCAAGACGCAACAGAACACCCTGACCTCTTCATACCCAGACATAGCCAATGCATTTTGGGAATTCTATAAAACACTTTATAATCTCCAAGATAACCAGGAATACTCCACCAGTTTTTCAACGGACAAATTAAAATCTTTCCTGACCAATGCGAAGCCCAACACACCTCCAGCGGAAGCATAAACCCTGGAATCCCCTATCACGGTGATGGAGATCCGGGACTCCATAAAATCCTCAGCATCAGGGAAGTCCCCTGGGCCAGATGGTTTCTCCCTCAAATATTTCTCGACCTTTCTGGAACCTCTGCTCCCACATTTATGCAACAAGTTCAACTCGGTTTTAGAAGGCTCTCCTTTCCCTTCTCAGTCTTTAGAGGTGCACACTGTAGTTATACATAAACCAGAGAACAATCCCCTAGACTGTGCTAGCTACCATCCAATTTCACTACTGAACTCAGACCTAAAAATATTTGCCAAGATTCTGTCTGAAAGGCTCAAAAAACATTTACCAAGACTGATACATTCAGATCAGAATGGATTCACCCCGGACAGAGAGGTCAGACACAGCACATCGCTTGCTATTTCCACCATGCAATTCGCTGTTGCTCACAACATCCCATCGCTTTTTCCTCTCAACAGATGCAGAAAAAGCATTTGACAGAGTGCATTGGGACTATCTGTTTGGGGTTCTTGAACACTTGGGGTTAGGAAATAAATTAATGACAGGAATAAAAAGTTTATACAAAAACCCAAATGCCAGGGTCTTGGTGAATGGCACACTTTCCACCCCATTTGATATGCACAATGGCACGAAGCAGGGATGTACCCTATCCCCAATCCTTTTTATCCTATCTTTGAAACCATTGCTTAATACGGTAAGATCATCTCCGGATATTACCGGATTCAGTCACGGCGACATGACACTAAAGATCTCTGCTTACACAGATGACACATTTTTCCTTTTGTCATACCCCTCATCCTCACATCCCATTTTGCTTTGCCTGCTAGATGAATATTCCGCACTTTCCCAAGCTAAGATAAATTACACAAAATCCCCTATATTAAATATCAACCTCTCAACAGCGCAGGTCACTTCCCTAAAGACTAAATACCCTTTTACATGGGCAAGAGACTTTGTCACATACTTGGGTATTAAGATCTCATTGAAACTCTTATTCCGGCTTTGGGCGCAACCGATCCCCTCCAAACATTATTAGCCAGGAAATCAACTCGACCCTCTGCAGGGACAGCTCATATAGTTTACGGTCATGTATTCTCTACTTGGGATGAAATTCATGACTCCCTGAAGTTGCTCCCACCCCTTCTCCATTGCAATCGGTCTATCGTAACCTGTGCTTCCCAGCAGGATTAGATCATACACTTTTTTATACACTGAAACAGAGGAACCTTGATACATTAGGTGCCTTAAGCGACCCCACTAATCCATCATCACTCGCTAGGCTGAAAGATGTTATCGAGTGCCCCTCAATGCCATGGTGGTGCTATCTACAGATACATCATTGACTGAATATAGAATGGAGGAATGGTTTCACAAATCGATCACTGACAATTTTTGAAAATCGATTACAAAAAAGGAAGAGACACTTTTGTCCCTTCTCCCTTTGTTACAGATTACTTAGACACAAGCTGACCCCATAAAAATTGTAGTTTATGAAACTTTGGGAGAACGATCTGTTATTTACTTTGGACTCCCCCAGTTGGTCTCGCATTCTGAGGAACAATTTCAGACTGACAGGAGATACGGTCACTAGAGAATTAAATTACAAACTTATCACCCGATGGCATCTCACCCCGGCACGCCTGTCCCAACTTTCCTCCACTCTTTCCCCATTTGCTGGAGATGTACCAAAGAAGTAGGCACTCGTGCACACATCTGGTGGTCTTGCCCTGTCATAGTCCAATATTGGGAACACATTTTGCACAAAATTAACTTAACCCTCCAATTATCGCTCCCCTTGGATCCACTCTTCTGTTTTTTGTCCTGCACCCAGCAGTTTCCCTCCTCTTTCTCAGGGCCACGGAAAATTTTAATCACACAATTTTTGCACACAGCAAAGTCCCTAAAAAACACTATATTGGAAACAAACTTCGGCCCCTCCTATCTCCCTTTGGCTTGTAAAAATAACTTATATCCAATCCATGGAGAGATACCATGCTATAGCCAACTTTGACATGTCCTCTTATGACTCCTGCTGGGAGGACTGGCAAACGTAGGCACTCCTCTGGTATTGATTGCATGACTGACCATGCAATATGAGTTCAGGAAGGCTGTTCTGTCAGATTTTTGCTAACTTCTTCTTCTCCTTCTCACCCCCTCTTCCTCCTATTTTCTTCTCTTCTCGTCCCTCTCAAGTATCCACTCTTTTATTCTCCTATATATTGCTCTACACTCTATTATACATAACAGACGAATACATGTCAGCTCAACATAGGATTTGCAGCAGTTAGAAGTAGGGATGGGCAAAACTTTCCGCCTCAAACTGAACTTGGCGAAAAATGGCACTTTCCGCTTGGTGAAAAATTTCCCGCGAAAAGTGCAGATTTTCCGCTTTTCTCTGCTTTTTTCGCCCATTAAAATCAATGGAACATAGAAGTTACACACAACACATTACAAATAATATTTTATTGTATAATAACATATTGTTTAGTATAAAAGGGGCATGAGGGTGCCTGTGTTGGTGGGGTGTGGGGAAAGAATCAGTTGAACAGGTAATGTTTTTTGGGGTTGTTTACTGGGATTGGGGGGCACTTAATAAAAAAGAAATCCGAAATAAAAGAAAAGAAAAGAAAAACCATAAGACATGGTATAAAGGCATCTTGGGAGGGTGCCTGTGTTGGTGAATGAATGACTCATTGGAACAGGGAATTTTGTTTTGGGGTGCTTTCTTGACTGATATTGGGGTGACAGTTAATAAAAAAATAAATCAATAAAGTAAAATAAGACAATTGTATTTAAAGTGACAGAGATAGGAACTCCCTGACAAAAGCTGCCACTGGGGTGGACTGATACTTCACTTGATAGTGTTTTTTGAAAAGAATGATTTGTTTGATTTGTTGTTAGAGGCCTTTGTAGGACTTAGACTTATTAGAGGCCCAAGCCCTGAAGAAACATTGATTTGTAGGACTTAAGCTTGTTTGGCACAAGCCCTAAGGAAACATTGATTTGTAGGACTTAGGCTTGTTAGAAACAACCGCCCCCAAATTTTTTTTTTTTTTTGTAGAAATAAATACAAAATACAATATACAGTGCTCAAATTTAAAACACACAGTCTTTCTTTATAATATCAGTCCATTTTGTAGTCCATCAACCAAATTTCCCCTTTCATTAATGCTCCAATCCACTCCACAAGTGTGTCAACTTGTAAATAGCCCAAAGGCAAACAGAATAACTATTGGCAGCAGTGCAGTGTCCTGTGGACTGATTCGGAGTGATTCCAATTCCTACTGGGTGAGAGCCTGAACATGTGGGACACCGTTCTCATCGGTGTGACGTCACTGTTAGAGAGGCGGAAGTGGAAACAAGTGTGGAGGACGCCCGTGGAAGGAAATAGAGGAATCTATATACCGTGATGATCCTTGGACTGCTTCTGTGTCAAATTATTGATGGGCTTTTAGAGTTGCTGATTTTGAGTAGATCCCCTGAAGGGGAGTTTTAATGCTATTGGGTTGGTAAAATAAATGGTTTGATGGTTCTTTTCTCTTCTTTTTGCTCTCCATTCAATCTAGTTATTTTTTTGTAGGACTAGTTTTTTTCTTTTCTTATTTTTTTTCAAAACACAAGCCCTGAAAAAAAAATAAAAATGCCCTACTGACCTAATGCCAGCAGGTCATGTTGGCCAGTGGCCACCGCCAATTGTCCTCTTGAGTACTTATTTGCAACTGTTGTTTGTACTGCTGCTGCTGAGTTGTTTAAGCAGCAGGATGATTAGGCAGCTGAAAGGGAATGGGATCAACAATAGCAGTAACATGGAAGATGGATGATGAAGCTTCCACTTGCCATAACTGACTCCAGAGATGTGCCTGAGGCAGTAGCAGCAGTATAAGTAGCCCCCAGTCTATATGGAGAAAAGAAGAAGTTGGTCATTAAATCTTCTCCACCTGCCCCTCCTTCAAAATCATGGGTGTGTTGTTATTAGAATATATTTTTTACTTGAGAGCGGGAACTGTGTCTCTAATCAACGACTGCAATGTGCACAGTGTGTGTGTGGTAAATAACATCTGGGGGCACAATTGTATCCAAACACCATGACACCTGAAACCAAGTACTGCCGCTGTCACTTTACCCCTTTTCCGGACCCGCTAAGGACACATGACAACTTGCTGACAGTTTAATAGTAATGATGAACCCTCCCTGCCACCATCTTAGCATATTCTGCAGGATGGAATCTCCTCAGATGCTGCTTGATACACTGATTGCGATTCTCCTTCACCACACTGGCATGTGTGGTCAGTACACCACACAGTGTGCAATGGGTAGAGACGAACTGCCACATCCTAACATCAACAGAGTGGCTATCATTTGGCAGGGGAGGTAATGAACGAGGAGGATTGGCAGAAGATGTAGTTACCCTAGAAGGTGATGGTGAGCTAGTTGTTTCACTCGTCCTGGAACTTCCAGTCTCTGCCTGGGTTGTTCTATTCCTCCTCCTCTTTGATCTCCGCCTCACCTCTTGCTGCCTTTCTGGTGACTCAGGGAAAGCAAAAGCGGTGCTTGATTTCTTTGGTGAGTGGAGTAAATGTCATGGTGTCTGTTTTTCATGTGTGATATGAGGGCGCTTGTGCCAAGGTGTGTTCCCTCCTTTCCTCTTTTCACTGACTTATCACAAATTGTGCACAGTGCCATTGCTGATGACTGCATTGTGCCTGCCTGTCACGGTTTTCAAGACACTCAGATCAGTTGGTGAAATAAAACACAGTTTTATTAAACAGAAAAATAAAAGAAAGGATCGCCCTCTGTAAGCAGTACTGAGTAATAACAAGGAGGCAAAAATAGGACCAATATACAGATAATAACTTAATAGTTCAGGCACATAAGAACAGAGATACAAGGGTTAACACAGTAGTCAGTCCATCTCAGTTGTGGTGTTTGTCACGCCCAAGGTGGTAATAGGCCGTGAATGGTGGAGAGAACTCAACACCTAAGAGTTCATAAAACGGAGATAACTGTTCAGTAAAAAGGACCTGCGACCCACAGCCTGCTGAAACTTGAGCCTGTAGCCCCCACGGGCGTAATAATGGAGACAACCGGATTGCAAGAGCTTGAGCCAATAGCCCCCACGGGTGTGATAACGGAAGCAACTGGATTGCAAGAGCTTGAGCCAATAGCCCCCACAAGCGTGATAACGGAAGCAACTGGATTGCAAGAGCTTGAGCCAATAGCCCCCACAGGTGTGATAATGGAAGCAACTGGATTGCAAGAGCTTGAGCCAATAGCCCCCACGGGCGTAATAACAGAGACCAGCACAGTAGTAGCTAAAGCCCTAGCGCCTACTCCAGGCGCGGTAACGTAAACCAACTATACTGCAAGGAGTGGAATGAACCGTCGCCTCATAAGGCTACTATGAACCGGCTCAGCAGTAACAGTGGCTGGAATGTAACGGCTCAGCAAGAGTAAGCAATGCTCTGTACCAGACTGGAGGCTCAGAATCGGAGACAAAGCTCTGCACGGGTGAACGGCTTAGTTTACAGGAATACAGCTCTGAACGGGTTAACGGCTCAGTAGGAGAAGCACAGCTCTGCACGGGTTAACGGCTCGGTAGGAGGAGTACAGCTCAGCACGGGTTAACGGCTCAATAGGAGGAGTACAGCTCTGCACGGTAACGGCTCGGTAGCAGGAGTTCAGCTCTGCACTGGTTAACGGCTTTAGTAGCAGGAGTACAGTTCACTGGAGATAGTCAGAATGTCACCTCGGCGACAGCAGGAAGCTGAACCGTTGTCTGGGTTGGTGAAACCGGTGCAGGTCACGGAGCAGGAACGTCATCCAGGCTGGGTCGAATCACGGAGCAGGGTTCTCAGACAAGCCAGATCAGGTCATGAGCAGGAACGTCAGCCAGACTGGGTCAAGTCACGGAGCAGAAACACAGGAACGTAGTCTAAGCAAGCCAAATCGGTACACCGGAATCAGGAACACAGGAACACAGCACAGCAATACTGGCTCAGGAACACCACGAAAGGGCACCTGACAGGTGCCAATGGCCAGGTATAAAAAGGTCACCAGGGGTGGGCCAAACAGGCTCAACCAATAGGAGCGCGGCACAAGTGAGAGTTACAGAAGATCACGGGCACAGTGATACTGCCCCAACAGAAAAATAGTTCCAAACCCATGATGACTTCAGAGGGAAGGGGAAAGGTGGAGAAGAATGGCCTCTTTCTTCTTGTCCTTCACATTCTCTTTCATTGTTGGTGGCAGTGGACATTGTTGCTGCTGTTGCTGCTACTGCCTCAGAGTCAGCACTGCAACTAGGATCAGGAGTATTGCTACTGCTGGCAAGTGGAACCTGTTCTAGTCCCGCATCGCTTGTTGGCCCCATTCCCACTGTGTTCTCGGTGGTCTGTGGCACACTAACCTTTTCCTCAGCATCCTGCTGCCCTTGCATCTCAGCATCAGAAGGAATTAGAGCAGTTACAAATTCCTCTAATTCCAAGATGTCCTTGCTAGTGGTGGTGGCGATGCCCATCCTCAAACCTGTCTCCCATTCCTTCTCAGTGTCTGCTAAAAAGACCATCAATGTCTTTTCAACCCCAGCTTCTCCAGCATCATCACTACCATCACCACTAGTCCCTACATGCTGTTTTTGCTGCTGCTGCTCTATTCCAGACATCTCACTGCTGCTTGGAGGAGGTGATGAGCAATGTGACAGAGGGTCCCCTAATGTCACACTTGCCATTGCATTTTGACCTGAAGAAGAAGGCAGACTAGCACTACCAGAAATAGCAGCAGGCACAGACAGCTGATCTGTGTTCCTGCTTGTGGTGGTGGTATTAATTCTCAGCTTGCTCTCCTTCCCCAACACCAGTTCTGGCCTCTTCAGGTTCATATTCCACCTGGACACTGTACTGACGAGAAGGGGAGGACTCCCAGTCCCAGGGTCAGAAGAATGGTGTGGGCTCCCTTGACTGCTAGTCTAGATGCTGTCAAATATTTCTCCTACCACTCTGGCTGCTTCACCATTAATGCTACTACTAACACCGACCACATCAAGTTCAGCTGCAGAGTCTTCCACCTCAGTCTCACAGTCACTAGTAATATCAGGATATTGTTGATTAGCCCCTCCTTCACTCCTAAGGCTAACAAGCTTCTGGACCTTAGTAGCAGTAGTACTAGCAGTGGCAGGACTGCTTGGGAATGGCAAGTGTGATTTAGGGTCCCTTGCTGTCACACTTGGCATCATTTCCTCCTTCCCCCCTGAGTACTACAAGAAACACTAGCAGCAGGCAAAGTATTGGTGGCAGCAGGTTCAGTACTAGCAGCAGGTTCAGCACTGGCAGCAGGTTCAGTACTAGCAAAAGGTACAACATTAGTGGCTACAGTTACAGAAATGGTGGAACTGGCAGCAGGGGCAGCACGTTTGTCAACAGGCACAACACTAGTGGCTGCAGTTACAAAATGGTGGCACTGGCAGCAGGGGCAGCACATCTGGCAACAGGGACAACAGTAGTGGCTGCAGGATCAGAAATGGTGGCACTGGCAGCAGGGGCAGCACGTCTTGCAGCAGGCATAGGCAGCTGACCTCTCCTGCTCTCATTATCCTTTTCTCCCTTCCCTTTCCCTTTTCTCCCTTCCCCTTTTCTCCCTTCCTTCCCTCTTCTCCCTTCCTTCCCATTCCCTTTTCTCCCTCCCTTCTTATTAAATTCCCCAAGATCCCTTGGGGTGATTTAGAGGGACTGGACAGCATTGGTTTAGTACTGCTAGTCTCTTCTTTTTCTTTCTCCTCCTCCTCAGACTCAGTGGACACATAATAAGGGTCCTTCCAGTTCCTCGTTTTACTGCTCATAGTGTTAGCAGTCACTATGAGCCTCTTCTGCCTCAATTTTTGCTAAATATTACAAGAGAACAGCACAGCATGTCTATCTCGCTCTGTAGCTGCTTCTATTGTGTCTGCCTTCAGCGAAAATGTCACGTTTTTATAGCGGAAGTGCGAAAACAATGTAAATCAATGGGTGAAAACTTTGTAGCCATTGAAAAAATGGCGAAAGATTTTGGCCAATGGGTGAAAGATGCGAAAATTGTAACCGCTACTTTTAAAGCGGATTTTCCCGCGAAAAAGCAGATAATGTGGTTTTCGTGAAATTTCCCGCAGGAACATGGCGACAACTTTCGCCCTCCCCTAGTTAGAAGCACTTGATTAGCCCTTGGCTCTAGACTAGTCGTCCACAAGACATTTGCTTCTAATGTATGATTGGATAATGTCTATGATATGTGCATATAAAATATGTAAATGTCTCCATTGTACCTATGTATCAATCAACTGGATATGTCATTCTTTATACTTTCTGGCACTGTATTATTTCAAATCGCTTCAATAAAAATTTTGAAACCTAATAAATAAATAAATAAATAAATACATAAAATGCAGACATTGCATGGTAGACACCCAGGGCTTGATTCAATAACTTCTGACACCAAAAAACCAGCCAATGGCATTTTTTTTCAAGCACAGTAAGCAATTAAATTACCTGTGCTATTAAAAAATGCAGTAAATGCAGTAAAAATGCAGTAAAAAAAACCCTGCTGGCTGATAAAGGGCCAGATTTAAAGGCAGCCGATAGCAAAAAAAACAAGTGACTGGTGTTTTGTAAGTACAGTAACACATTTAAAGGTATGTCTTATGAACAGCTAATGGCAGTTCTAAAATCATTACGATAATCTTACCTCCATTGAGACCTATGGAACAAGGCTCTCCAAAGCCATTTAAAGGAGTGCGGTACTGCTAGAGACTGATGAACTGATACATTTAGCGGCAAAAGTTAAGACCCCGTTTTGTTAGGTGTAAAACACATAGTGGCAAATAAAACAAAACACTGTTGCACAAAATAAAAAAGAGAAACAGCAGTCCACCCAACATTTAGCACAAGTATGCCAGTGGCAACATTAACCACTGCAAAAGCCAAGATAACACACAAACAATGCCCATGCCCCACAAATAACTGTCGGACACAACACAAAAACCTAACAACACCACAGGGGCAAGGGCTTCAAAAAGCAGACCAACACAAGAAGTTGCAATATAGCACAGAACAATGAGAGTTAACACAAAACACGTGCACCTGTCAATACAAACCAAGCTCACCTGCACAACATCACAAGATGATCGAGACACAACCTGCACCCCACATGCCACATTCGCACTTGACAGTGACACAGCAATCAGAACACAGCAGATTTTAAACCACAACACACCAACAAACACTTACCTGGACAAGAAACACCTTCTCATTGGTCATCACTCACCTCATGATCACACCTGGACAACCCCCCAACACTGTCTTAAAGGGACAGCTCACCATACTCACAAGTGCCATGTTTACACTGAGACCACTCAGGGAGAGAGAGATAGAGAGAGAGAGACGGAGAGTGTGGTGGTGGTGGTGGTAGTGGTGGTGCTGTGTAATAATGTCCAGAGGTGGATGACTGCATCCACCTCTCCTGATACATCCACTCACTATAGGGTGTGGGTGGATGCCTGTATTCAGGTGTAGCTGGTGGAGCTTGGGAAACCAGTACAGCAGGTGGAGCTGGTGCAGCTGGTAGAGCTGGTGGGGATAGTGGAGCTGGTGGGGATGGCGACCACCTGCTGGTCCCCTCATCTTGCTCCACAAGTGGTAACTCACTGGATGATGATTCTGCCTCCACCTCCTCCATGCGCTCCTGCTGTGCTGCAGGCCTGTATGCTGTGTGGAGGTATGACATGGTGTGATTAGTAATGTAAGCGATGACAGAATAAATGCAAGATGATGTCATTGACATGCAAATCTCTGAATGTCATGATTGTATCCAATGTATTGCGTTGCGATGCATGGGATATCATCTGGCAATCACAGATTGTTGAACTTGACAGGATCCTGTATATGAGGTATGTCCAAGTTCAGTCCTCAAGGCCACCAAACAGGGCAGTAGTGAAGGATTTCTCTGATTAAGCCCTGTTGTTGTGTTGATTGGTAGCTCCATTTTTTTGAATGACCCAGCTGTGCTTAAATAGAGATATCCCTCCATCATGGGCTGTTGATGAGCAAACTACAGTAGTTAATGTTTGGTTCCCAAATGTCTCCTTACAATATGCATGGGCTAATATCCATTCTTGCCATCATCAATTCTGAGGATCCATGTGCCAACCAAATGTATGATAGAACAGTTCAAGTGAGAGCAAATGATTGCATACACAACATAAAGGCCTAGGGAACAACAACATTGTGTCCTCGACCCTCACCAGTTCCCTTCCTTGCTATTCCCACACTTCAGTATACATTTGCTTAACAGTATATTGAATCTACTTGGTTATCATTTAAATCAACAGTGTTGGTTATTTTGAGACCTGTGTGTTGCACATACACTCAGTTAGTCTCAGTGGCATTGTGATGGGTGACCTGATCAATGTTTATTGAGATTCACTGAGCGGTGATGAAGGCTTGAAGACGTGGAGTTGTTGACTTCTCCAGTGATATAATTTCTCCATTTCCTATATTTTTCTAGGGAGTCTATGCACTGAGATTTCAATAACTTGAAACATGTTATTGAATTTTCTGCATAGACTAACATGGGAATTGGTGAAGTGATGATATGGAAGGGTTACCTTCACTACATCATCTCTTTATCACCACTTAGTGAATGTCCCCTGTAGATCATTTAACTGTAAGCCTATCAACTTGTCTTTGTTGTGGGTTAACCTTTTGAGTGCTGGAGAGGTTGCCAATACAGTGTGGAGTGATGCATTTAGGATCCCTCTAGCACTCAAGAGGTTAAGTGCTGACTTCCCTGTGGGAACATGGGGACATTGTAGAGGAACAGTAATGATCTTTAACAGACAACATTTTGGGAAGCATGGTTTGTGTGGATTGTGTCTGATCAGAACAGCAACAAGAGGGTTGAACTGGGACTTGGACAGGATTGGGCCTGGTTGAACCTTCCCATTTGCACTTGTATTGTGTCTTTGTTTGAACCCTCAGGGTGCTGTGTTGATGCAGTTGTGTGGATCAATGATGGCCATGTGTTGAGGTGTGACTGTGTTTGTATGTGATGGTTGTGTTGGTTGATGTGATGTGTGGTTATGTGATGATGCATTTACCGGTAGTGTGGAGGCTGCTTTCTTGTCCAATCCACCAGGGACCCCCTCAACAGCTGTGACTAACAGGTTTCAGAATCTCCTCCCAACTGTTGAAGGTGATGTGGGCAGGGGACCAACTCTGGTGCTTCAGTGCATTCAGGGCAACCTGCCCCATCTTTTTCTTGACCACTCTCTTGCAGTTTCCCCATGGTCTGTCTGCAGGTGGACACTGCATTCACTCTGCTGCAGACTTGATTTCAGGTGGCCTTCATCATAGCAGCCAGGCCAGGGACCCTTTTCCTCGGGAAGAGGATGCTCTCCCTCTCCAAGATAGCCTCAATGAGGGCACTGTTCTCCTCATCGGTGTAACAAAAATCCCTCAGCCTTTCCTCCTCAGCTACGGCCTGCAAGGTGTCTGAGCTGTGGCCAGAATGTCCTGCCTGTGCTGCCCCTGACTGTGTGGGGTGCTCCCTGATAAGTACCCCCCGTCCCACTGACAGTTCTGTCCCTGTCCTCTGTGTGCCTCTTCTAGGCCAGGTCCCCTCCGTCCATCAACACCTGACCTCCCTCTCCCACTCTAACCCTGATCAGGGATGCCCTTTTCTCCTTCCTCCTCTTCTGCTTCTCATCCCTCTCTTCTGCACTCCTCTCCTTGCCATCATGCACCTACACACACCCAGGCACTCACACAGGCCCTCACAAACATACTCGATCCCAGTCACTCTCTGTTACTATCTGTCACTCACTGATTCACACTGTCAAAATAAAAGATATAAAATGTGTAATGTGTTATAAACAAAAAGGCTACACGCGTTTGTGTGTTTAGGTTTGTATGCGTGTATGGAATATGTGCCAAGGCGTATTATGTGTCGCTATGATGTGCCAGCTTTCTCCAACTGTCTTCGCTCCAAACTCCTTCTACCTCAAGTGTACTAGCCTCTGCTCCAGCATCCTGTGCTCTAGCTCACCAAAACTCAAAACACAGGCAAGGTATGTCTGTTATTTTTGGGTATATATAGGTGTATTTGAACATATTTTATACTTTGGGGTCTTGTGATTGGCTGTGGGTTTGAATTTGTTTGGCTAACTAGGGTTTAGATTTGGTGCTATTAAGGATATTTCTCTTTCTCTTTTCTGTTATTTGGTTCAATTATCATTATTCAAACACATTCCTTAGCCTGCACACCTAGGCACCCCTTATATGCTGTTAGGTGGTGCACCACTGTCATTATAAAGCGATAAAATTCACCATACAGCATCTGCTACAGGATTGCAGCAACACAACACACGCACACCTCCTATTTGCTTTTTACTATTCTTCTTGTGCTTGTAGGATTCAGTGTCATGTAAGTTGTACTTGTCTGTTTCTTGGGTGTCTGATGTATCAGCTAGCTTAGTCAGGAACTTGGATCACCTGCCTGTATAACTGTTACTAACACTAATTAGTAAAAAATAGTTTTTTTGTTTTTCTTTTTTTAAACCCTCCCTTCTCCCTTCATATTCCCAAGACTCCCCACATATAGAAAACAACTTCACTGCCACCAATACTCATATAAATAAACTCCAGCTCCAGTCTCATTGCATGTAAAATTTTTGCTGCTTTCTCTGCCCCTCACAAACAGTCTTAGAAGATGTAAGAACTTGACAACCATTTTGTAATGAGATGTTGGGAATACAAGGTAAACTCTTCATGTGTGTGTGGGGAGGTCCGTTCCTATAACTTATTTCAATGCAATTACAAAGGTGGGAAAAAGCGAGAAAAGGCCTCTTGTCATGGAATATTTACTGAACTGTGGGAAGTGTCAGTTTCCTCCTGTATTGCTTCTGAGGCCAAACATTTTGCCAGTCTCTACTCCTGAGGCCTATATCAAGCAGCCATTCCAGAGTTTTGAATCCAGACACCTGTGATCCTGATCATGCTTTATTTTGCCGCCCATCCATACTTTAATATGTTTTTTCTGACCTGACCCACCTGCATACTGATAAGGAGATTTTGGTTTGAGTGTAAGTTTCTTATACTGTTACTTGTATATGCTGCAAGTTCGGCTGCTGCTTCTATCAATGAAAAATAGCATAGCATCCCTCCTGCTCCAGTTCTAGCTCAACAGGTTCTTGCTTGTTTTTGCAGTCAACAACATTACCCATGGCTAGTAGCCACAGCAAGATTACACTCTCATTCAGCACAGCTCACAAGCAACACTTCACTTTCAAGACTTGGGCATGTTTACAGTCATGTGGCTCCCTACCCATCCTGTTGCTCTCTGGCAATTATATAATTGGTTTTCATACACTGTTTCCTCTACACTTGAATCTATTCCTGGCTGGCATTTCAGTATCTCTTCTGCCCAGTAGATCTCATCTGTCCTCCTGTCTGGTTATTTAGCATAACAAATTATACACTTGCCTTGGCCCTGCAGAGGTTTCTAAGACTGTTGAACAACAGATAGCATTGGACGGTTAACAGGATTCTTCACAAATTAATAATCTAAATCAGAGCTTGGATTGTTTTGCTGGGCTTTTGCAACATAAAATGATATCACCTCTAAAGACCAGTGCTTTCCAACTACACAGGAACTTTCACATAAGCCTCCTAAAATCCCTTGTCTGAGAAATTTGAAAGTACTTCCAAGAAACTGAAAGTATTCTTTAAACGGTGTCTATTAGAAACCAGCCTGACACCTTTTCTTCCAACCAAGCCAGAGTAAACATTATTCCCCTTAACCTTAATTTTTTTTACATAATTGAAATTATCATTCAAAACTACCTATGTTAACCAAAAATTCAGCAGATGCATATTTTAGGAAATATTCACACTTTCATTTCTGTGAAAAGTATAAATGAAAATCTCCTGGTGCAGCAAGAGCTTAATTAGCATGAGAAACTTTACTAAAAATGTTAAATAGCAAGTGAAACATTACTGAATAGGCTTCTTTAAAATATGAAATTGCACTGGAAAGCTTAATTAGCATATGAAATGTCACTTGTACCACAATGAATATCTCCTTAACTGTACATTTTTGGTTTCTTGACTAACATGACACATAGGAAGTTTTTAATAATGTTTTACATATGAAAACTTGAATCATGACTCTCCACATCCTAGAAAATTTGCACACCTTCATAGAAACCCTACATTCAGTAATTGATACCCCAGGCAGGCAAGCTGCTGCAGAGCCTCCTTTTATAGACCTCATAGACATGTAGGCCTTGGATCCTTATGCCTCTGATGTCTGAACCTTGGCATATGATACTGATCTAGGAGAAACTCTAAAGGCGGCCTTCAGGAGGGGACACTTTGAGGAATTAAAAGAGTAGCTAACTGTCTGCTATATTTAAAAAAAAAACCTCTTGAGTACCTGATCTCACTCTGTATTGCGCTGGATTATTGCATCACAGAGAAAAATCAAGAAAGAGTAAGAGATTATTCACTCAAGCCCCATCCCCTTGCTCTATCACCTGCATTTCACCCCAGTTTCACCTCTCCTATGTTCCAGACCTTACTTTGTGCACCAATTTGGATCCTGTCAATCTGGTTTATTTGTGAGCCCCTTATACTGTTACTTCCCTGTGTAAGCACCACTGGCCGCTTCTGCTTCCATTGGCAAGCAAGTGCATACACCCTGGTCCATTTCTATTCTGGCTATTCATTCTTGCAGTCAACAACTTTACCCACGGATAGTAGCCACAGCAAAGGTTTCATTTGCAGTTGACACCTCTCATAAACTATACACCCCAGCTTCTCCAACAAGCAGCTCTTCAGCAGCAGCAGCCTTGGGAGTTTGTTCTGTATGCTAGTCTATTGCTCCCCAGCTATCCTGTTCCACTGAAGAAATTAAGTTTGTGGTCTGGTTTTCACACACTGATTCTCTCACTACTTAATTTATTCCTTGCTTCTGTTTCACTGTCTCTTCTGCATAGTAGTCCTCCTTTGCATTGCAGTCTGTCTCCTGTCCTGTTAGTCATGGTGAAAATAATTTAATTGAAATGTGGACTTAATTACAGAGATATCAGTGTAGAAAAGGCAAGCATATTCTGCAATATTTGTTTGCAATATTGTTCCATAGTGGAGAGTTCCTAATTTACAATACTGTTGTTATCTAGGGCTTTTTGTATACCATTTGTATATATATATAAGTATTAAATGCTATCTGCTGTGAGTAACTTCAAATACTTTTAAAAGCAATGTATTCATACTACTCTCAAAATGTATTTCCTTTTTCACTATTCATGTATGGTGGAGTTTTAGCCAAAAAATACATTAGATCAACTACCTTCAAGGTAACTCATTCACTGGCCAAATTCACTCTGTCTTGGCAGCAACATGTTACACAAGCAACTAAGAATTTATAACCTTTTTCCCCTTTCTCAGTAAACTTGAATACACTTTTTAAATGATGCATAACAAAATAAAAATCAAAGGTCTCTTACAAAATGTGATTTTTTTTGATGCCATAAGGAAACAACTGTTCCACAGAGAACATATCTATGTTTTTGTTTAACTATCCCTTCCTTAGCATGCATGACATGCATTGTATAATAGTATTGTTAACGTGAAATTTACTTAAAAAATTATATTCCGCAGTACTTATTTACAGTATTAAGTAGTCATACAGTTATATGAAATGGCACAATACTTTTTAAATTAACATTTACCTTTTGCTTTTTTGTATTTTGCTTTTTTTGGTGTTTAAGTTTTGCAAAGTAACAGAACAAGAAAAGTAAAAAAAAAGGCACACCCCCAGACATGTCTAACACAAAGATCACAGCTCCCTGTGCCTTTCCAGTCAGTCACACAGAATATTGGGGTGTTTGGGGTAAACCTCATTTTCTCTTTTCTCACTCCGCCAGACTCCCACAGCACAGAGACAAAAACAGCCAGTTCAGGAAGGGACTTGGATCATGACTGCCTGTGTCTTGTCGGTCACATGGATTTGGGGGTATTTGGGGCCAACTTCTTTTCTTCCTTCCTCTCCCCCAAAGTGGCCACAGACTGCCCTAATACAGAGAACAGATTTCCTGCCTACAAGACTCCCTAAACTAATCTTCAACTCCTTTTTATTAGCCTGTCTTTCCTAGCAGAACAATTTGCTGTTCTCTCTTCCTCTCACAAACACAGAATGACATGCTTTGGGAATGTTATAGCCCTTTTATACTTGCCACATGGTCAAGAGAAATTCAGTCTTCCACTGATTTCAACTGAAAGAGGGGAAAAAAGCATAAAAACTGAACTTTTTGTAGAAAAATTGCCACTCAGAGAAAAGTGCCATTTTTTTCCTGTTTCGCTTTTAAGGCAAAAACTTTCACCCATACCTATTCAGGAGGGAGTTTGATGCTGCTGTAATACCTGCTGCTGAATCACCAGTAGCAGAGATTCATCTGTTACTGCAGCAGGATGATGATGATGATGATGAAAGGGCTAGTGTGCCACAAATCACCATGGCCACCATGGGACTGGCTTCTTCAGGCAGTAATATGGGTCTAGGATGTGCTCCAATTGCCACCAATATTCCCAGTCTGAACACCAGTGGTTATGTTGAAGCAGCAGCAGCAGCACCTACCCCAGCCAGTGGTGGTCATTCTGGAGAAGAAGAAGAATGCCATCCTTATCTACTTGTTCCCCCCCAGAAATCATGGGTGTATGATTTTTTTTCCTTGGAGCAGTAACAGTGCACTTTGTGTGATAAGGGAGTGAAGAGGAGAAGGAGGGGACACACCTTGGCAAAAAGGGATGGATGAAAATTTGGCTCAAACTGAAATCGGAAAATAATGGCACTTTCTGCTTGGCAAATTTCCCACAAAAAGTGCAGATTTTCCAGCATTTTTCACCTAACTCATTCCATAGGACTTAATGGGAACACTAATGTTACACACAACACATAACATATATGATTTTAAACATAGAAACATAGAATTTGGCGTCTGATAAGAACCATTCGCCCATCTAGTCTGCCCATTTTCCTACTTTAAAAAAAAACTCAAACCTTTTTTGGTCCTTGGTCTTTTCTTATGTTAAGGACAGCCTTATGCCTATCCCATGCATGAAATTTTATTTCCCAAAGGCATAGTATAAAAGAGGCATGAGGGTGCCTGTGTTGGTGGGGTGTGGAGAAAGGAATAAGATGAACAGGGAATGTTTTTTTTTGCGGGGGGTTACTGGGATTGGGGGCAGTTAATAAAAAAAAAAAATCCTAAATACAAATAAAATGCCCCATAATACATGGTATAAAAGGGGTCTGAGGAGGGTGTCTGTGTTGGTGAATGAATGAATCAGTTGAACAGGGAATTTGTTTTGTGGGGGTTTCTTGACTGGTATTGGGGGACAGTTACTATAAAAATAAATTAATAAAATAAAATAAAAATTTGTATGTAAAGTGATAGAGACAGGAACCCCTGACATAAGCTGCCACTTGGGTAGACTGATACTTGACTTGATAGAGTATTTTGTAGAGGATGATTTGTTTGATTTGTTGGTAGAGGGCCAAGCCCCGAGGAAACAATGATTTGTAGGACTTAGGCTTGTTAGAAACAAACCCCCCAAAAAAACATTTTTTTTGTAGAATTATTTTTTTTTCAAAGCACTGGCCATTGTCAAGTGTCCTCCTCCTGAGACTGAGTCCATAATTGCACAAATTGCAAGTGCTGCTGCTGAGATGTTTAAGCAGCAGGATGATTAGGCAGCTGAAAGGGAATGGGATCAACAATAGTAGTGACATGGGTGATGAATGATGAGGGCTCCACTTGCCACAACTATCTCCAGTTATGCACCTGAGGCAGGAGCAGCACAATAAGTAGCCCCCAGTCTATGTGGAGAAAAGAAGAAGTTGGCCAATAATTCTTCTCCACCTGCCCCTCCTCCAAAATCATTGGTGTGTTGTTATTAGAATGTATTTTTTTCCCTTGAGAGCAGGAACTGTGGCTCTCATCAGCAACTGCAATGTGCACAGTGTGTGTGTGGTAAATAACATCTGGGGGCACAACTGTATCCAAACACCATGACATCCGAAACCAAGTACTGCAACTGTTACTATACCCCTTGTCCGGACCCCGCTAAGAAAACATAACAACTTGCTGACAGTTTAATAGCAATGATGAACCCTCCTTGCCACCATCTTAGCATATTATGCAGGATGGAATCTCCTCAGATGCCGTTGCGATTCTCCTCCACCACACTGGCATGTGTGGTCAGTACACCACACAGTGTGCAATGGATAGAGATGAATTGTGCATCCTAACATCAACAGAGTGGATATCATTTGGCACGGGAGGTAACGATGAACGAGGTGGATTGGCAGAAGATGTAGTTACCTTAGAAGGTGATGGCAAGCTAGTTGTTTCACTCGTAATGGAACTTCCAGTCTCTGCCAGGATTGCTCTATTCTTCCTTCTCTTTGATCTCCGTCTTGCTTCTTTTTGCCTTTCTGGAGAGTCAGGGGGTAGAGTAACAGTGGTGCTTGATTTCTGTGGTGAAGGTTTGGCTTTAACATGTTTGACATAGATGTCATGATGTCTGTGTTTCATGAATGGTATCAGGGAGCTTGTTCCAAGGTGTGTTCCCTCCTTTCCTCTTCTCACTGACTTGTCACAAATTGTGTACAGTGCCGATGCTGATGACTGCACTGTGCCTTCCCCAACAGAAAAATAGCCCCACACCCACGACTTCTGGGGGGAGGGAACAGGTGGAGAAGAATGGCTTCTTTCATCTTGTCCTCAACATTCTCATTCACTGTCTGTGGCAGCGGATAATGTTGCTGCTGTTGCTGCTACTGCCTCAGATTCAACACTACAACTAGGATCAGGAGTATTGCTGGTGCTCGCAAGTGGAACCTGTCCTAGTCCTGCATAACTTGTTGACCCCATTCCCACTGTTCCCACTGTGGTCTGTGGCATACTAGTTTGCTCCTCAGCATTCTGCTGCCCTTGCAACTCGGCATCAGAAGGAATTAGAGCAGTTCCAAATTCCTATAATTCCAAAAGGTCACTGCCAGTGGTGGAGGTGATGCCATCCTCATCCCTGTCTCCCATTCCTTCTCAGTTTATGCTAAAATGGCCATCAATGTCTCTTCCACCTCAGCTTTTCCAGCATCATCATCACCACCCCCACTAGTCCCTACATGCTGCTGCTTGGAGGAGGTGACGAGCAATGTGACAGAGGGTCACCCTAATGTAACACTTGTCATTTCCTGGTGCCATGAAGAAGGCAGACTAGCAGTGGCAGCACTAGCAGCAGGGACAGGCATCTGATTTGTGCTCCTGCTGGTGGTGGTATTATTGTGTTCCTGCTCTCCCCCCAACAACAGTTCTGGCCTCATAGTCTTCAGGATCCTGTTCCATTTGGACACTAGTGAAGGGAAGGGGAGGACTCCCATGGTCAAAGGAATGGTGTGGGCTCCCTTGACCATTAGTCTGGATACTCTCCAATGTTTCACCTACCACTCCGGCTACTTCACCATTACTGCTACTACTATTACTAACACCAACCACATTAAGTTCAGCCAAAGAGTCTTCCTCCTCACAGTCACTAGTAATATGAGGATATTGTTGATTACCCCCTGCTTCATGCCTCCTAAGGCTAACAAGCTCCTGGACCTTAGTATTAGTAGTACTAGCACTGGCGGGACTGCTTGGGTATGGCAAGTGTGACTTAGGGTCCCTTGCTGTCACACTTGGTATAAATTTTCTCCTCCCCCCTCCTGAGTACTACAAGACACCTTAGCAGCAGGCAAAGTATTGGTGGCAGCAGGTTCAGCACTGGCAGCAGGTACAGCACTGGAGGCAGCAGGGGCAGCACATCTGGCAGCAAGTACAGCAATGGTGGCTGCATGTATAGCACTGGTGGCAGCAGGGGCAACATGTCTGGCAGCTGGTACAGCACTAGTGGCAGCAGAGGCAGAACATCTGGCAGCAGGTATAGCACTAGAGGCAGCAAGGGCAGCACATCTGGCAGCAGTTACAGCAATGGTGGTTACAGGTACAGCAATTGTGGCACTGGCAGCAAGGGCAGCACGTCTTACAGCAGGCACAGGCAGCTGACCTGCCCTGCTCTCACTAGTACTACCCTTTTTCTCCCTCCCTTCCCATTAAATTCCCCAAGATCCCTTGGGGTGATTAAGAGAGACTGGACAACATTGGTTCACTACTGCTAGTCACTTCTTCCTCCTCCTCAGACTAAGTGGACACATAAAAAGGGTTCTTCCAGTTCCTCCTTTTGCTCTCATAGTGATAGTAGTCACTATGAGCCTCTCTTGCCTCAATTTATCAAATAATTCACAGCAGAACAGCACAGCACATCTATTTCGCTCTGTAGCTGCTTCTATTATGTCTGACTTCCGCAAATACATGACATTTTTATAGCCGAAAATCAATGGGTGGAAACTTTCTAGCCACTGGAAAATTGACGGGGAATTTTGGCCAATGGGTGAAAAATGCAGAAATTTTACTCGCTGTTTTAAAAGCAGAATTTCTTGTGAAAAAGTGGACAATGACATGGTTTTTGCAGAATTTATCTCGGGAACACGGCAACAACTTTCACGCATCTCTAGAGGCCATACCTCTGGGCCACTCTGAGGCATTTTGGATTTGGTGACACCTTCATCAAATGGATTCAGGTATTGTATAGGAGACATGAGTGCTTGTAATGGCAGCTTGACTTTGTCCCCGTTTGCTATCCACAGGGTGACGCGAGAGGGCTGCCCACTCTCGCTGGGACTATTCGATCTGGCATTGGAGCCACTGGCCTCTTTGATCAGAAGGCATCCTGAGATTTGTGGCTTCGGGGTGGGTGAATTGGGGGATAAAATCACACTGTATGTAAACAATATGCTGTTGTTTTTAGGTGACACAAGCGGTTCCTTGTGTAATTGCTCAGGCTTGTGGATACAGTTGGAAGTTACTCCAATATATCAATTAACTGGTTGGAGTTCTCTGTCCTCCTCGACTCCTCTAGTGAACCACCCTCCCTGACCTTCTCTGACATGGCAGTGGTGTCCTCAATCAAATATCTCGGGATTCATGTCTCTAAAACCTTGTCTAACTTCCTCACTGACAATCTGTTCCCAATAATTGCAAACTTTCGGGAGAAAACAACTTTGTGGCATAATTTACCAATTAATCTTATAGCGTGCTCAAACTTGATCTAGATGATTTTTCTCCCCAAGCTGCTGTAAATCTTACAGAGTACACCGGTATATGTTCCTGGGTCTCTGTTCCTGGAATTGGACAGAATAGTTACATATTTTGTGTGGCAAGGGAAGAAGCCTAGGATTCACTGTCAACCCTGCAGAGGCCAAGGAAGGAGGGTATCGCTCTCCCTAACTTCTGGCACTATTTCTTGGCTGCTCAGGGCCAGTATGCCCTTGAAATGGTTAATAGTGATTTGAAGTATGTATTTCTTCAGCTGGAGAGGGAGAATCTATGTAGCAGATTCTCCTTGATCCACTTGTTATTGATGGGGCCTGAGGTTTGAAGGTATGTGACCACTCCTGTCCAGACCATGTGCAGGGTTTGGCGGGAGATACAGTCCACTTCTGGTTATGCAAATCTGGACCCCGAGGAGCCCATATGGAACGCTAGGATGTTATAACAGCTCTCCGTTCTGGATTTTGGAGGAACTTGGACTCAATTTGGTATATTGACATTGGGTCAACTGTACAGTGGCGATACTCTCAAATCCTTTGAGCAATGATGAATTTGGCATACCAGATCAGCTTTTTTACTCCTATCTCAGACTCTGCCATGCCCTGCAGTTGCAGTGGTCTATAAGCCCATTTGTGATTGAAGGCTCTTGACTGTTGTGAGGGGGAGGTGGCCATAAAGGCCGCTCTTTTTTCTATATTATTGGCTTGTGAGCTGCCGCCTCCTGCTCATGGCGGTCTGCGGGCGAAGTGGGAGTAAGATCTGGGTGACCTGGAGGAGTGGGAGAGCCATGGCAACGGATACTGGGCGCCAGTTGACTCAACTTAAGATGATTCATTGGATATACTACACTCCGAGGTGTCTTATGAGCAAGGGGGGGACTGGGCCTTGCCCCAAGTGCAACAAGCCAAATGCTGGCTTTCTACATATCATATGGGAATGCCCACCGGTTTCTCAATTCTGGAAAGAGGTCTATAACACTCTGTCTGTGGTATTGGAAAGGGAGGTTATTGGGTTTCATCTTTATTATGAGTCTCTCATAAGCTGATAAGTCCCAATTGATGTTATTTAGTTCTTCTACTAGTGCCTCTAAGAGTGAAACTGTACTCATAGATCAAATGTTAAGCATTCCAATGTCCAAGGACCAAAGGCAGCCTGATAAAACACTGTAATTGTCAGTACCCTCAGTGCCATTGAGCTGGTCTTCCCACTATTGTAGGAAGTAGCTCACAAGTCTCCTACAGTAAACTCATCTGCAGCAGGAACCATAGTTATTTCAAGTGAACAAAATATTGGAACACTCTCTGACACATCAAATCATATTTTTTTCTATTATGTGCCCCAGAGCCCCAGAATCTTTTAGAAGTGCTTCTGCTGCTGCTAGTAGTGGCATCTCTGATATGTTGATGGTATGTCTCCTAGTCAGGCCTATGGTTGTGCTTCAGATAGGAACTCAGTAAGGAGCTTCCTAAGTATGAGCCTGCTTTCCTCCTGCTCACATTTTTTTACTCACACATGTTTAGTTTTTAGATCATGAGTGACGTATCTCCATAACATGGACTTAATAGACTGAGGGGTTCCAAAGGGGTTACTACTACTAAGGCTAGATTTTGATATTATTGTGCACTTCCAAAAGCAGCACAGGCACTCATCATGGAGTTGTGGATGTTGATAACCTGTGCTGATTCTGGCTACTCAACACTAATATGTGTGGTTGAGTTGGGCTTGGACCTGGAAGCATTGATGATGCTGATGATGAATGACAGGATGATTTGTGTATTTTTTGGCATCTTTTCTTGTTTAGAGTCAGACTTTCTAGTTTTTTCCAACAGTTTGTAAGCAGGCACAGTGCTCCTTTTCAGTGGTTGAAGAGCCTTTGCCTTTCAGCTAACTTTCTGGCAATGTCTAGTGATGGGCGAAAAGTGTGAAAAATTTCCAGCATGGCTTTCCGCAAAAACTTGCCGATATTTTGCTTATTTGGAGAAAGTTTTCTCCTTTTCGCCTTTTCAAAATGTTCCTCCTTTTCTTCTATTTTAACACATTTTTCACCTATATTTCCTATAGGTACTACATTTCCCACTGTAATATTACTTCTTCTGAGGGCTGAAGTTTAGAAATAGGTGGCTGTAAGTCAAAGTTGTGAGTCCTACAGCAACATATGCTTTGAAAAATATGTTAGCTTGCAGAGTGCCCTTGTTCTTTGCCCACAACACTAACTTCCTTCTTAAGTGACACTGGCACATATTCATGATAATGTCAACTGATTGAAAAAAAGTACAACATATAATGTGGCAGATGTGTATTTTACTGGTGGTTTTGGTGGGGGACTGGCTGGTATGGTGTGATTTGTGTATGTATATAATTTTTACTACTGTTATGTTTGCATCAAATCACTATCCTCCTTCTCAGATTATAGACACTTTACTTGTCACTCACAGCAGTGGTCCCAAGTGGGGTAGATGGTGGAAACCCTTCTTCACATCCCTCCTCCACCTCCTCATCTGTGCTACTGGCAGTATATTTGTCCTGGCTTTGTCTGTCACTTGTGGTTTCTGCTACCTGACACTCAGATGGTATGAGAGGTTCATTTTAAAGAATGTTGGTCTCCCAACATTGCTGCTTGATAGCAGTGTCCTGCGATCATTGACAATATAACCAGACGCACTGAAAACTCTCTCAGACTCAATGCTTGCTGGAGGACAACTTAGGGTTTCCATTGCAGTACATGTCAATGCTGGCCACACCCACTGCTTTGTTTGCCAGTTGTCCATGAGGTCATTGTTTCTGCCTAGAATGTAGCTGTCCTGCAAGTATGCAGAAACTATCTCACATGCAGTGGGAGTGGAACCACTTCTAGGAGCTACACAGTGTTCCTATGTGTCAGTTACCATCCCGTACTCAGGGAGTCTAATAATTATATTTTCTTTTCTTATGGACTATTTTTTCTTCTTTTATTTCACCTCATATATAGCTCTCTGCTTTTTCTCTGTATAATTAATTTATTCCAATAATACTACACTTAGAGATGTTTTTTGCACTGTCCTCCCCCATTCCTTTCTTCTAGTTTGTTTTACATATATGATACATCGGTGGATTGTTTATATATGCATCTTTTCTGAGGACACACTGCAAGAGAAAGGGGACTTGCATTGATACTGTTTGAACCCATTTTAGGGAAAGCTCTTTACTTTTATTTATGGTTATTTGTCTCATTTGGACAGTCTGGTACAATCAATTGAAGGTATTTGGTGACTTGGTGGGAGGACTTATGCCTTCTTGTTCAGGAGCCCTTGGGGTAAGGTTCCTCCCACCATTTCCCCCCAAGATCATTTCCCCTTGCCCTATCCCACCAACGGTGCTTTCTCGAATTGTATTGTATTGGTGCTGTATCATATTCTCTTTACATGGAAGAAGAAACCTGAAACTTTATTGCTTTAACAACATGACTAGAGGAGGTGGTGGCGGTAGAGGCAGCATGTGTGGGCAGTCTATGACTCTTGCCATCTCCATCAGTAAAGCCAGAGTCATCATGCTCCTCTGCAGCAGGAGCAGTAGGTGTTATTTGGAGTGAGCTAACTGTTGGCACTGGCAGTAGTCCACTCTCTGACACATAAATAACTTCGCTACTTCTTTTTTTCAGTCCTAGAGCCCTGGGAACATTTTAAAGTGCTTCTGCTGCTGCTAGTTGTAGCACCTTTGGACTGCTGATAATGTGTCTCCCAGTTGTGCTTCAGGTGGGATATCAGAGGTGCCTAGGTGTGAGCTTGATTTCCCCCTGCACATGTGCTTTTTGCACAGACAACAGATGGCAACATGCTTCGCTTGAGTATCCTGAGTGAAGTATCTCTATACTTTGGACTTCATGGACTGAGGATTTCCTGAGGCACTGCTACTACTACTACTGGGGCTAGCTGTTGATGCAATTCTACTGCCACTACTACTAGGTGTCAAAGGTGCAGCACTTACAGCAGCAGCAGAAGCACTTGTCATATCTAACATTGTGGATGTTAATAACCTGTGTTGTTGTTGTTTTTGTTGTTGCTAGGTACTCAAAACAGTTGTGAGTGGCTGAGAAGAACTTGTACTTTGAAGAGGCAATTATGCTGATGATGACTGATAGGGTGACTGTGTGCTTTTTGACATATGTGCTTGTCCAGGGTCAGAATTTACAATGCTTTATCAAACAGTTTATAGACAGGCACAGTGCTCCTTAAAAGTGGTGGAAGTTTCAGCCATTGACTTTCTGTATCTGAACAAGAGTAGGATGCTGGAGGGATGTATTCTAGATCTGCATCATCATCATTCATCATTAGGTCATCCTCAGCAGCAGCATCACCTGACAGTTCTTACCTACTACTATCCTTATATTCCTCTAAGCTTTTACAGGTCTCAAACAATATTTTTACTTTTATTGTAACAAAATTTGCTACTACTTTGAGGACAGGTGTTTTGGTGCTTGTTTGTATCACTATTTGATGCAGCAGGCGATTCAGCTGTTAAAGGGATAGTAATACTTAAAATGTAAAAAAAAATATGTTGTAGAGTTTATCCCCCTGAGTAAAACAAGTGTACTCCCACTGCTGAAAGGTGTTTCATTCAAAAGTTATTAATTTTCAAAGTTGAATTTTTTAGGTGCAATATCACAGTGGCCTGAAATTGTACAGTGGCGCTGTTGCTACACCATCCTATGGAGATTTATGGTCAACTGACCAGAGCTGTCCATAGGATCGTGTAGCAACAGCGCCACTGTACAATTTCAGGCCACTGTGATATTGCACCTAAAAAATTCAACTTTGAAAATTAATAACTTTTGAATGAAACACCTTTCAGCAGTGGGAGTGCCCTTGTTTTACTCAGGGGGATAAACCCTACAACATATTTTTTTTTACATTTTAAGTATTACTATCCCTTTAAACCTTCCTCTATTATGCTATTGCCAGCATAATCAACACTTGAATGCGACTTGTTGTCATCTTCAGTGTTCTTCTTATATGGTTCTTTATTTCTGCTGGAACTGGTGGTACTGGAAGCTGTGCTGGGACCTTGACAAACTGCAACCTCCCTTGTAGGAGAGGGATCATCATCACTGATTGCACACGCTGCAGCAACCATTGCTGCAGTCAGTTTTTGAACTACTACTGTACTCTCACATCCCTGCAATGCTCCACCCTTTCCCCCTCCCCTCCCTCTTGTATGTTTGCTGGACATTGAACAACTATTGTGTTTTTACTCAACATAACTGATGGAGTATGATCTCTTTCCTAAGCCCAGTCAGCTGTCTGTCACTGTCACCTAATACATTTATTTCTTTATTATTTTTTTTAAACCAGCAACTTCTTTCCCCAGACTTACCCACCCAGCACAGAAACAGTAAGAACAAGATCAGCAAGCAAATAGGTCCCCAGCTGCCTGTGTCTTTGTAACGGCACACAGACACAGTAGGTTTGGATAAAACACAATTTTATTAAACAATAAAGATCACAATAACCCTCACAGGTCCTGTAATATATACGTAATATAGTAC
The DNA here is from genome assembly GCA_037306005.1 of Rhinophrynus dorsalis. NCBI lineage: Eukaryota > Metazoa > Chordata > Amphibia > Anura > Rhinophrynidae > Rhinophrynus > Rhinophrynus dorsalis. Next base: position 399,872,162 of record CM074723.1, read on the forward strand.
AGCCACTAAAGGTAAGCCCACACAGGTCCAGTATAAGTAGAGAGTCCATAGAACAATATATTGACACAGGTCAGGCAGATCTTGTGTGAGTCCCAGTTTAGCAGTACTGCATGGGTTAATAGTAGGCAGAGAATGTTGACAGGCCCTAGTGTAGCAAGGCCTTTTAAGAAGCTCAAACAGAGGTGTGAGCTTTAATTCAAGATAATGGATACCAGACAATTGTGGACTGCCGTTGCAGTAATAGAGACCAGGCAACTTGAACACTGCCGTAGCATTAACGGGGACTGAGTGACTTAAAGACTGCCGTAGCAGTAACGGAGACCAAGCAACTTGAGCACTGCTGTAGCAGTAATGGAGACTGAGCCATGTGAGCAGTGCCGTAGTAGTAACGAAGACTAGGCAACTGGACACTGCCATAGCATTAACGGAGACTGAGCAACTGAAGTGCTGCCATAACAGTAACAGAGACTGAGCAATAGGAGCCCTGCCGTAGCAGTAGCAGAGACTGAGCCACTTGAGCACTGCTGTAGCAGTAACAGAGACTAGGCAACTGGATACTGCCATAGCAGTAACAGAGATGTGAGCAGCTTGTGCACTGCCGTAGCAGTAATGGAATCTGGTCAGCATGAGCACTGCCGTAGCAGTAACAGAAAACTGAGTAACTCACCCTGAGAGGCACCCAACCTGGAACGGCTCGTAAGGCAGACCAATAGGAATGTCACTGGGGTGACACGGAGGCAACCGAGAACAATCTGCAGAGCTGTCCAGAGACAGCGAGAGACCAGCACTACCCTTAACCGGAGACCGGTCAGAACGTGCAGAGGAGGCAGCAGCCCAACCTGGATCCACACGGAGCAGGAACCTTAGCCAATCCAAGTCGGTACATGGAGCAGGAACATCAGCCAATCCAAGTCGGTATACAGAACAGAACGTCAGCCAAGCCAAGTTGGTACACTGAGCAGGAACGGTACACAGGAGATGAGAAGCAGAATGGTCAGGCAGTCCGAGTCCAACAGACTCAATGTACAGCAAGCCGTAAGGCAGTGGAGCGAACCAGCGCCCGCGCGCTGGGAGCCAACAGACTCAATGTATAGTAAGCCATAAGGCAATGGAGCGAACCAGCGCCCGCGCGCTGGAACCAACAGATTCAATGTATAGTAAGCCGTAAGGCAGTGGAGCGAACCAGCACCCGCATGCTGGGAACCCATAGTGTAGAAATGTCGCCTGAGCGACCGGAGATCACAGCCGCCAAGGATGAAAAGGAAACTGGACGCTGAAGACGAAACAGGAACCAGCACTACAATGGTCAACTGGATCAGGAACGGCAACGAGGACTGGCAGCAGGAAGCAGCAACGTCGGGCGACTCCAACCGGATAGACATGGAACCAGGAACAGCTGATCAGGAGACTCAGGAACTGGATGAACTCAGGATCGCAGGAACACAGCTTATGGCCCATAGAACTTCAGGAAAATGATGAGAGTACAAGCAGCCTAGAGACACCACAAAAGGGCAACCAAAGGGTGCTCAGACTCAGTCTAAATAGACAAAGTGGGGTGGGCTGAAGGCAAGCAGCCAATGGGAGCCCCCTACAGGTGATAGACACACAAAGGCAGCAATCACGGGCACCGTGATAGTACCCCCTTCTCAAAGACCCCCTCTCCTAGAAGAGGGTCTGGGTTTCTGAGGGTATTTGGAATGAAAAATTTGCAGTAGTTTAGGTGCATGAAGGTCCTTACTATCCACCCAAGATCGTTCTTCAGGACCATAACCTTTCCAATGCTCCAAATACTGCACCCTTCCTCTAAGCCTGCGGGAATCAGTGATACCCTGAACCTCATACTCCTCCCGACCTTCAACCTCGATAGGCCCTGGCACCACAGGGTTAGTAGTATAACGGTTGCATACGAGAGGCTTGAGGAGAGATACATGGAAAACATTATGAATGCGCATGGACGCAGGGATGTCCAAAGCATAGGAAACAGGGTTAATTTTGTGAATAACTCTGTAAGGACCAATGAACTGAGGAGCCAACTTATTAGATGGGACTTGAAGCTTAAGATTCATGGAGGAAAGCCACACTCTATCCCCAACCTGAAAGGAGACTGCTGGCAGTCTTCTGCGATTAGCATGGCGCTGGTGGAGCTGGAATGACTGACCAAGTGCCTTCTGAACTTGTGCCCAAGTGGAACGGAGTTGCTCGATATGCTCATCCAGAGCTGGAATCTGTTGTGTCTGAAAGGAATCCGGGAGCAAACAGGGCTGGAACCCATAATTAATCAGAAACGGGGAGCTCCCGGATGAAGAGTTAACCACACAGTTCCTGGTGAACTCCGCCCAGGGCAACAAGTCGGCCCAATTGTCAGTAATGGAACAGCGCAAGAACTGTTCCAATCCTTGATTGGCACGCTCAGCGGCCCCATTGGTCTGGGGGTGATAAGCGGAGGAAAAGGATAGTTGTATGCCCATCTGTTCACAAAATGCCCTCCAAAATCTGGACACAAACTGGCTCCCCCGTCGGACACCAGCACTCCGGGTACTCCATGCAACCGAAATACTTCTTTAGCAAACACCATCGCCAATTCTTTAGCAGAGGGAAGGCCACGGAGGGGCATGAAATGAGCCATTTTGGAAAACCTGTCCACCATCATCAGTATGAAGGAATACCCTCTAGACATGGGCAATTCTCCCATAAAATCAATGGAAACGTGAGACCAGGGACGTTCACCATTAGGTACCGGCTGAAGCAAGCCCACCAGAAGGAGTCTAGGGGTCTTGGAACAGGCACAGATAGCACAGGCATTAGTAAAATCATCACAATCTGTTCTCATAGAGGGCCACCAAAATATCTGAGAGAGGGACCATAACAATTGGTCCCTGCCAATATGTCCCGCGGCCTTAGAGGAATGGTAAGTTTCAAGTAATCGAGTGCAGAATGGCTCAGCAACATAACACTTGCCCACCGGGGTTTCATGAGGAGCAGAGGCCTGGGAGGCCAAAATCTCTTCCCCTAGTGGTGAAGTGATACTAGTACGTATAGTAGCCAATATTCGATCAGGTTGAATGATAGGTGCTGGTACCTCTTCTCTGTCAATTTCAGCCTCAAATTGTCTTGACAGTGCATCAGCCCTAACATTCTTAGAACCCGGCAAATATGATACAATGAAATTGAATCGAGATAGGAACAGTGCCCATCTAGCCTGGCGTGAAGACAATCTCTTAGCCTCTGAGAGATGTCAGGTTTTTGTGATCAGTCAAGATTAAGACAGGGTTTTTTGTGCCTTCAAGTAAGTGGTGCCATTCCTTAAGAGCGAGGATAATGGCCAATAATTCTCTGTCCCCTATCTCATAATGGCTTTGGGCTCCGGTCAATTTTTTAGAAAAAAACCCACAGGGTCTGAGCGTTCCACATTTTATAGGTCGTTGAGAAAGCACTGCCCCAACCCCAATATCCGAGGCGTCAACCTCCAATGTGAACAGGAGCAATGGGTTGGGGTGGGATAACACAGGAGCATTAGCAAAAGCCAATTTCAGTTTCTCAAAGGCCTCCTCCGCAGCCACTGGCCAAAGAGATGGGTTAGCACCCTTATGCGTAAGGTCAGACAACGGTTTAACAATGGAAGAGAAGTTCTTAATAAACTTCCTTATAATAATTAGCGAAGCCCAAAAATCGTTGGATGGCTTTAAGACTCTTAGGCCATGGCCATTGTAAGACTGCTGTTAGCTTCTCTTTGTCCATGGCAATGCCCTCTTTGCCAATTATGAAACCCAAGAATGGCACACTAGTTCTGTGAAACTCACATTTTTCCAATTTGCAATATAATTATTTTTATGCATTTGAAGCAATACTTCAGACACATCTTTAATGTGTTGTGACATATTTTTGGAATGAATAAGTATATCGTCAAGATAGACAATGACACACGACTGTAGCATATCTCTGAGGATGTCATTGATCAATTCCTGAAATACTGCAGGTGCATTACAAAGACCAAATGGCATGACTAGATATTCATAGTACCCAGATCTAGGCAGTTTTCCACTCATCACCGGCTCTGATCCGAATCAAATTATATGCAGCACGCAGGTCCAATTTGGTGAAGATAGAAGAACCTTTGAGCCTGTCAAATAGCTTGGTGATGAGTGGTATCGGATAAGCGTTTTTTGCCATTAGCTTATTTAAGCCACAGTAATCGATGCATGGTCTCAGCTCGCCATTTTTCTTTTTTACAAAAAAGAATCCGGCCCCGGCCGGAGAGGTAGATTTCCTTATGATCCCTCTTTTAAGGGTATCAGAAATATATTCCTCCATAGCTTGGTTCTCATCACAAGACAATGGATACGTGCATCCCCTAGGTGGCACCACTCCAGGAGGCAACTCAATACTACAATCATATGGTCTGTGCTGGGGTAGGGTGCCAGCCTCTCCCTTACTGAATACATCACCAAACTGCTGGTATTCGTCTGGCAGTGAAGGGGAGGTGCACAGGACCTTAACTGGATGAGTTAAGCAATTCTCCATACAAGACTGAGACCAAGCGGAGATTTCACACTTTTGCCAATCAAACTGTGGATTATGCAACTGTAACCAAGGAAATCCCAATATTACAATATGGTGAGGAGAACTGATAAGTTGGAACTGCTGCTCCTCTCTGTGGAGTGCCCCAATAGTCATAGATAATGGCATTGTTTCAAAGGTAACTTGAGCAGGTTCTAAGGGTCTGCCATAATTGCTTCAATAGCAAGAGGGGTTTCTCTTTCAATTCGTGGGACCCCATGCAATTCAGCAAAGGTATCCTATATAATAATTCGCCAAGTTGTGTGTAACGCCCGACATGCGCAGTAGATACTGCTGCGCGTGCGGCAGTCACACGCGGTGGAGACTGCTCGCGCCACGGCTGATACAGAGCTGGGCGCTCCGAAGGAGCGTCCAGCTCTGTATCAGCCGAGGCGCGGGCAGTCTCCACCGCGTGTGACTGCCCGCGACCGGCTGCCAGAGGCTCTGTATCAGCCGAGGCGCGGGCAGTCTCCACTGTGTGACTGCCCTGCGACCGGCTGCCTGAGGCACTGTGGCCCGTGTAACGGGCTGTTCAACTAGTTATCCATAAAATACCCAGCTGCACCAGAATCAACCAGGGCCAAAACCTCCACTGAGCGTTTTGCCCAAGAAAGTACCACCTGTAAGGTAGGTTTCAGTGTACCCAACACTGGGGACGATTGAACACCACCTAGGGCCTGTCCCCCAAGGTACCCTAGGTGTGTTTGTTTCCCGGATGTACCGGACAAGATCTTAGCAAGTGCCCATTCTTGCCGCAGTATAAGCACAGCCCTTGTTTTCTGCGGTATAATCTCTCTTCCTTGGTTAGCCTAGTGAAACCTAATTGCATCGGTTCACCTGGTTCCCGTAATTGTTCACTAGGCTTAGATGGCACGGGAGGGATGGGTGGGCAAAATGTACTGCTAGCGCCATTGTTCTTAGACCGTACCCTGCGATCTCTAGCAGTTAATCTCTCACTTATCCGGGTGTCAATTAGTATAACATACTCAATATAGTCATCTAGATCAGTAGGTAATTCTTTTGCTGCAATCTCATCTTTAATCTGGTCACTCAGGCCCTGAGCAAAGGCTGCCAACAATGCCTCATTATTCCACCCTACTTCTGCTGCCAAGGTGCGAAATTCAATGGCATAGTCGCCCACCGTATGCCTGCCCTGTTGTATCTCCATAAGGCATTTAGCAGCAGAGGTGGTTCTACCAGGAGGCTCAAACACTCTCCGAAAGGATTGCACAGATTCTCTGAAACTCTTTGTGCAAGGTTTTGCATTTTCCCATAATGGGTTAGCCCATACCAATGCTCTGCCAGTCAGCAGGAATATCATGAACCCAATCTTACTACGATCATTGGAGAACGCATGTGCCGTCAATTCCATAAATATTTCAAGTTGGTTGATAAACCCTCTGCACAGATTAGGATTAGTGATGAGCGAGCACCCCAATGCTCGGGTGTTCGGGTGCTCTGACTGAGCACCCCCGGAGGCTCGAGTGCTCGGCCGAGCACCCGAGCCCCATTGAAGTCAATGGGAGGACTCGAGCATTACACCAGGCACCCCCTGCTCTGATGAGGGGAGGGTGCCTGGTCCATAGGAAAAGGGCAGAAAATGATGGAAACACCACAGAAATGGTTCAGGGACAGCATAGGGAGGATGTCTGGATGCATCTTGGACTCCAACATCGCTGCTGGGAACGATCTTTCGCCCATAGTACGCCATTTTTACAGACTGACCGTAAAACACACAAAAAGGAAAATAAAAACGACTTTAGGCGAAAAATTGTTACCAAACAGTATTTGCTGTATATTTACTTGTATATCATCTGCAAATTCTCCCAAAAATTTCCTCGATTTTTCTGAACTGAGGCCATGATTAAGAGGGAAACGTGCGCAGAGGCAAATTCTCCCAAAAATGTCCTTGATTTTTCTGAACTGAGGCCATGATTAAGAGGGAAACGTGCTCAGAGGCAAATTCTCCCAAAAATGTCTTCGATTTTTCAGAACTGGGGCCATGATTAAGAGGGAAACGTGCGCTGAGCCGACCATCTAAAACATTATGGGTGAGGGTCTGCTGCGGAGCTGACCATCCTAAACATTATATGCGAAGGCCCGCTAGTGAGCTGACGCTATAAAACATTATATGAGAGGGCCCGCTAGAGAGCTGACCCAATAAAACATTATATGAGAAGGCCCGCTGGTGAGCTGACCTATACAAAAATTGTCAAACTGCGCCCGCTGGTGAGCTGGCCCTAGATAAAAATTATATCACAGGGCCCGCTGGTGAGCTGGCCCTATATAAAAATTATATCACAGGGCATATGGAAGAGGAGGAGGAGGATGAGAAGATTAAGAGTCAACCATATACCCGTTTTTAGGGTGGAAGGGGTGAATGGGAATACACAGTATTCCCATCATTGTAAATAACATATATAAAGTGAGTTTATGTTCCCCCAGGGCTTTCCTCCAGTGGAGTGGAGAAGTCAGGGGAAATCCAGGCCTTGTTCATTTTTATAAGTGTCAACCTATCAGCATTGTCGGTGGAAAGGCGGATACGCTTATCTGTTATGATGCCACCAGCAGCACTAAATACCCGCTCAGACAGAACGCTGGCGGCAGGGCAGGCCAGCACCTCCAAGGCGTAGAGTGCCAGTTCATACCACGTGTCCAGCTTGGACACCCAGTAGTTGTAAGGCACAGAGGGATCATTGAGGACGCTGACACGGTCTGCTACGTACTCCTTCACCATCTTCCAAAACTTTTCCCTCCTTGTGACACTAGGCTGCGCATCAGGGTGAGGGTGCTGGCGGGGTGTCATGAAGGTGTCCCACGCCTTGGAGAGTGTTGCCCTGCCTTTGTCGGAACTGCTGTGTGCTCCCCTTTTCTCCCCTTCTCGGTTGGCCAAGGTAGCACGTACTCTGCCGCCAGCGTTGTCAGATGGAAAATTTTGGAGCAATTTTTCGACAACAACCTTCTGGTATTGCACCATTTTGCTTGTCCTCTCCACCGGAGGAATGAGAGATGAGAAATTCTCTTTGTAGCGGGGGTCCAGAAGGGTGAACACCCAGTAATCCGTGTTGTCTAAAATGCGTATAACGCGTGGGTCACGGGAAAGGCAGCCTAACATAAAGTCAGCCATGTGTGCCAGAGTACCAACAGTCAAGATTTCACTGTCCTCACCAGGAGGATGACTCTCAATCTCCTCATCCTCTTCCTCCTCTTCTGCCCACCCACGCTGAAGAGATGGAACTAAAGTTCCATGGCTACCCTCTGTAGCGGAGGCAACCGTGTCTTCCTCCTCCTCCTCCTCCTCCTCCGCCTCCTCCAATTGTCACTGAGAAGACGAAGTGAGGGTGCTCTGGCTATCACCTTGTGTAAGCTCTTCCTCCCGCATTTCCACCTCTTCCACATGCAAAGCGTCAGTTTTAATTGTGAGCAGCGAGCGTTTCAGTAGACACAGAAGTGGGATGGTTACACTGATAATAGCGTTATCGCCGCTCACCATCTGTGTCGATTCCTCAAAATTGCGTAAAACCTCACAGAGGTCTGACATCCATTCCCACTCCTCACTTCTGATTACAGGAAGTTGAACGGAGAGGCGACGACCGTGTAACAGCTGGTACTCCACTACTGCCCTCTGCTGCTCACAAAGCCGGGCCAACATGTGGAAGGTGGAGTTCCAGCGCGTGCTCACGTCACACAGCAGCCGGTGAGCTGGCAATTGTAAGCGCTGCTGCAGCTTCAACAGGCCGGCTGAAGCTGTAGATGACTTACGGAAATGTGCACACACGCGGCGCACCTTGGTCAAGAGATCATGCACATTGGGGTAGGTTTTTAGAAATCGCTGAACCACTAAATTAAATACATGCGCTAGGCATGGTACGTGTGTGAGCTTGCCGAGCTCCAAAGCCGCCACCAAGTTACGCCCATTATCACACACAACCATGCCTGCTTGCAGGTTGAGTGGCGAGAGCCACTGCTCGGTCTGGTGACTAATCCCCTGCAACAGCTCTGAGGCCGTGTGCTGTTTGTCCCCAAGGCAGATCAGCTTCAGCACGGCCTGTTGACGCTTCCCCACTGCAGTGCTACACTACTTCCAGCTACCGGCTGATGGGGGAGTGGCGCTGCGTGCAGAGAATTCGGAGGTGGAAACGGAGGAGGAGGAGCCAATAACGTAGGTGCTGGCGGAAACCCTGATGGAGGTAGGGCCCGCAATCCTCGGCGTGGGTAGCACCCGTGCCATCCCAGGGTCCGAGTCGCTCCCAGCCTCCACGACATTCACCCAGTGTGCCGTCAGGGAAATGTAGCGTCCCTGGCCACAAGCACTTGTCCATGTGTCAGTCGTTAAGTGGACCTTCCCAGTAACTGCGTTGGTCAGGGCACGGGTGATGTTACGGGACACATGGTGGTGTAATGCGGGGATGGCACACTGGGAAAAGTAGTGGCGGCTGGGGACCGCGTACCGAGGGACAGCTGCTGCCATCAGGCTGCGGAAGGACTCAGTGCCCACAAGCCTAAATGGCAGCATTTCGATGGCCAGTAATTTGGAAAGGTGTGAGGTTAGTGCTATGGCCTGTGGGTGGGTGGCTGGGTATTTTCGCTTGCGCTCAAATGCCTGGGGTAACGACATTTGGACGCTGCGCTGGGACAGGGAAGTGGATGTGGTCGCTGATGGTGCTTCAGATGGTACAGGTGCAGGGCGGGAGGTATGCGGGCCTGCGCCTTCGACAGGCGATTGGCCGGCACCGAAAACAGGGGAAGAGGAGGCAGTGGTGTGGCCTGCAGACACAGATGGGCGATCCAGGCGTTCCTCCCACTTACTACGGTGCTTGGATGCCATGTGTCGGATCATGCTGTTGGTGGTGAGGTTTCTAGTGTTCATGCCTCGGCTCATTCTGGTGTGGCACAGGTTGCAAACTACAATTCTTTTGTCGTCCGCACTTTCCTTAAAAAAACGTCATACCGCGGAACACCTACCCCTTGGCAAGGTAGATTTACGCAAGGGGGTGCTCCGTGGAACATTTGCGGGCCGGTTTGGTGCGGTCCGCCTTCTTTCTGTAGCCACACCACTGCCTCTTCCAGCCTGTTGCGGTGCTGCAGATGGCTCACCCTCAGGACTGCTGTCATCGCTCGGCTCTACACCTTCCCAGGTGGGGTCAGTCACCTCATCGTCCACCAAGTTCTCCTCCACTTCCTCACTCTGATCATCCTCCTCATGTCTTGATCCCACCACATACTCAGTCATTGACAACTGTATATCATCCTCCTCAACAAGGTCTTGAGACAGTAATAGTGGTTGATTTAATGGCAACTGTGTCTCATCATCATCATCATCATCCACTACTTCCTTTGACCTTAAATGCCGTTCACATCTGTCATCTTCTTGTGATTGGGTACCCTCTAGAGGTTGTGAATCAGGGCACAAGATGTCATGTTCCTCTGCAAGCGTGCTTGGAGAGAGGGTCAAATGAAGGATTGGTGATGAGACGAGCTACTCACTATATCCCAGTGTGGGATCACTTCTTTGACCAGACCGTGTATGGTGGGAGGAAGGATGATCAGAGTGAGTATTATGTTGACCAGACTCTTGGCTACTGAGAGTGGACTTGGTGGAAGACAGGGTGGTGCTTAACCGACTGGAAGCAGTATCAGCTGACATCCAACCGACCACCTGTTCGCAGTGGTCGGACCTCGAGAGTGATGTCCTGCGACGCCCTGTAAAATGAGACATGAAGCTAGGTATGGTGGATGTCTTTCTTTCTTGTGCTCTGGCACCAGGCACAGTTTCTCCGCGTCCTGACCCGCGCCCTGAACTATCAGGATCACGTCCACTTCCCCGTCCCTTTTTACCCGCCTTCTTCATATTACACGGAATATGTGCTGCAAATCTGCAACTGTGCAGAGTACACAGAATATGCTGCTAAACTGCGGCGAAGCACACTGAATGGAATATGTGACTTTGATATTTTAGTTTGAAGACTTAACAGTATTTCTTCCTATTCTGCAACTCTGCACAGTACACAGAATGTGCTGCTAAACTGCGGCGAAGCACACTGAATGGAATATGTGACTTTGATATTTTACAGTTTGAAGACTTAACAGAATGTGCTCTAATCTGCAACTTTGCACACTAAACAGAATGTGCTCTAATCTGCAACTTTGCACACTAAACAGAATGTGCTCTAATCTGCAACTTTGCACACTAAACAGAATATATGAATTTTTTTTTTTTTTTTTTTTTTTTCCCCCCACACAAAATAAACTGCTGCCCCCACACACAGTAGTCCTAAAAAGGACTTTTGGGTCTTTTTTTTCACAAATTTGCTTGTCTTCTCCCTACACTGACTTTCCCTTCCTATCCTCATCTCTCCCTGGCTAAGACTGAGCCGAACTCGCTGGTCAGGTGCTATACAGCACCCGACCACGGGTTCTGGCCAGCCAATCAGTGTAATGCCAGCAGCCAACATGGCTGCTGGCATTACACTGATGTCAGAGCCTCCCTGCACGTTTATTGGCTGCGCAGCAGTCGCGAAACGTGCGGGGAGGAGACCCGAACATGGCGGGCGAGCACATGCGGTACTCGTACGAGTACCGCCATGTGCCGAGCAGAGCGATGCTCGAGCCGATCCGAGCATCGGCCGAGCATGCTCGCTCAACACTAATTAGGATCACCGTCATATCTGAGTGGCAAAGGTGCGGAAGCAGTTAACCCCTTAATTCCAGCCCCTGAGGGCATCGTATCGTTCTCCGGTGTCTGACCTGGAGAGATCACCGGACTAGACCCAGATTTGTCAGCAAGCACAGTGTGTTCAAGAATAGTTTGGATTGCAACCGCTAGTTGATCCAAGCGTTGCTCATGCATATCCATCCTCCAATGGATATTCATTGTGTTACCATCACTCTTATTGTCTGAGGTCATGGCCCTTTCGTACTGTCACGGTTTGTTAAGACTCTCAGATGCAAAGTTAGGTAAAAACACAACTTTATTGAAAAGTTTAAGACAATCCCATAGGATCTCATACATATACATACACATACATAGAAATGACAGGAAAATGGTAAAAATAGCGAGTAAGGCTCTACCGGACCTGCCAATATACCGGTCAAGGCAGCCTGGGCAAGCAATGGAAGAGGTGGCTCTACCGACTGTGCCAATATACTGGGCAAGGTAGCCTATCAGAATACAAGGAGAAACAGGCTCTACCGGCCCTGCCAATATACCGGGCAAGGCAGCCTAACAGACTACCAGGAGTATACAGGCTCTACCGGCCCTGCCAATATACCGGGCAAGGCAGCCTAACAGAACACCATATGATACAGGCTCTACCGGCCCTGCCAATATACCGGGCAAGGCAGCCTAACGGAACACCATATGATACAGGCTCTACCGGCCTTGCTAATACCGGGTAAGGCAACCCAAAATGGAAATAACTGGAAGGTTCTACCGGCCTTACCAATATACAGGGTAAGGCAGCCTTAAAGGAGATGATGTCAACCACTATGGCCTCAATGACTGTCAGATGACAATGACAGTTATAGAGATGGTATATGAAGGTGAAATGAGCTAGTGGTAATACCAGGTATACTGCACACACCAGTACCCATGTACTGGACAAGTAACTAGCTGTCTAGGACTAGACAGTGTGAAGTGAACCGGTTCCCGCGTACCAGGGACCGTCGGTATCACTATAATGTCAGCCGTGAGGCAATGGAGCGAACCAGCGCCCGTGCTCTGGGAACCAACAGACTCAATGTATAGCAAGCCGTAAGGCAGTGGAGCGAACCAGCGCCCGCGTGCTGGGAGCCAACAGACTCAATGTATAGTAAGCCGTAAGGCAATGGAGCGAACCAGCGCCCGCGCGCTGGGAACCAACAGACTCAATGTATAGTAAGCCGTAAGGCAGTGGAGTGAACCAGCACCCGCGTGCTGGGAACTAACAGTGTAGAAATGTCATCTGAGCGACCGGAGATCACAGCAGCCAAGGATGAAAAGGAAACTGGACGATGAAGACGAAACAGGAACCAGCACTACGATGGTCAACCGGATCAGGAACGGCAATGAGGACTGGCAGCAAGAAGCAGCAATGTCGGGCGACTCCAACCAGATAGACACGGAACCAGGAACAGCTGATCAGGAGACTGGACGAACTCAGGATCGCAGGAACACAGCTTATGGCCCATAGAACTTCAGGAACATGATGAGAGTAGAAGCAGCCTAGAGACACCATGAAAGGGCAACCAAAGGGTGCCCAGACTCAGTCTAAATAGGCAAAGTGGGGCGGGCTGAAGGCAGGCAGCCAATGGGAGCCCCCTACAGGTGATAGACATACAAAGGCAGCAATCACGGGCACCGTGATATCATCTCTCTAACTCTCAACTTCATCTATATCTGAAGAAGAGGTGGATGCTGAAGGGATATATTTTAGATCTATGTCATATTCATCCATGATTAGGCCATCCTCAGCATTGCCCACCACTTTTTCCCCACTACTTTTATATTCCTCTAGGCTTTTAGAGTTTTCAAACAGTTTTGTTTTACTTTTCCCTGAATCGGGATTTTTATAAGGTTCCCTATTACTTTCAGGACAGGTGTTTAGCTTGTTTGTCTTACTGTCTGATGGAACAGTTGGTTGAACTGTTACACCTTCTTCCACTGTGCTATCAGCAGTAGAATACAACTCATTGCCATCTTCAATGTTTTTAGATTTTTTTTTTAATAGTACTGATGCTGGTGGTAGTGGATCTTTTTGAGGGACTTTGCACAATTTATTGCACATGCTGCAGCAACCATGGATGCAATCAGTTTTTGGACTACCAGTTTACTAACACGTCCCTGCACTGCGATTACTCCATTCACCCTTCCCGCTGACCCTAGTGTGTTTGCTGGACAGTATTCAGCTAGTGAGTGTATTTTTACATTGACGTTCACAATAGAGCTGATTGTAGGTGATGTGTTGCCCTTTACAAAATACTATTTCACTGCTAGTATCAGTCTGCCAAGGTCATAGCACATGTCAGTCACCTAGCAGTAAAATGTGTTTTATTTTTTCTTAATGTTATTTTTATTAACTGTCTCTTTCCCTAGCACTGTCAACAAAAAAAACACACTCCCTGTCTCTTTTCCCAGATTCCATCACTCAAAAAAAATTTGGGGGTGTTTGAGGAAAATCTCCTTTGTTCCCTACTCACATTCCCCAGGCTCCCCTTGCACAAAGATAACAGAGATAACAGCCAGATCAGACAGAAACTTTGATCATGGCTGCCTCTGTCTACCCAGTTATTCACACAAAATTTTGGGTTATTTGGGGTAAATGTCCTTTGCTCCCGTATCACACCCCCAGACTCCCCAGACACAGAGTTTCTGAAACATACAGAAAAGTAAGACCAGTTATTTGTTTAGAAGTCAGAAAAGGTACCCATCAATCAGAAACAAGTCTGGGGAAATGGGAATTCTGGTTATTGTAGTCTTTCTCCATTAGTGTTACCTGGCAAGGAGTGACTCTCCAGCAGTGGTGTGTGATGATCCTCAGGGTCACACATAGACCTGGTCACACAATAGAAAATGATCAGACAAGAAGAAGAAAGAGCCCACTCTTACCCATCCAGCACGAATGCGTGAAGAGCTATGTCCCATAGAAGTTACTCCAATTAAAACCTATGCAGCAAAGATGGCCATGACGCGGCTCTTAAAGGGGACATACACTTAAAATTGATCATTATTAAAATAAACAAAAAGGTTTCCAAAAAACCCCTGAGAACACTTGGGGTGGGAATTAGTGACTGTTACAGGTGCTTTTGTAGCATCTAGAAACTTAAATATCCCTGAGAAAGACCCATAATAGGACTGCAGTAGTGCAAGAGTTAAAATAAAAAGGATAATGAAGCCATCTACGCTACGAGGCATATGAAGGAGAGAAAGAGATAGAAATGACTGCCTAAACATTACACATAATGTGGAAGATCTCAGAATGGGGCATAAGGTGGACCATGGCATTGAAAGGGTTACTTGTCGCTCTTTTGTTTTTAGACTCCCATCTAAATGGGGCAAAATCTCTTAGAGATTCATTCATATGGAACAGACATATCATAAAGCAACCTACACAGAGAAAAATGTATATAAATCTCCTGTGAAGTAAGCAATCCAACTCCAGGACAGCCAGGGATAGAAGCCCACCTAATGGAAGATTAAACAGCCCCATATCTAAAACAATAAAATAACTTAAAAACTAACAGTAGTTGCACTGCACTTCCATCATTTTGGACACAGAGCACATGAGGGGGGAGGATGATGGGGGAGTTTCTACCCCAAAGACCCTGTCTTTTTTAAGTGCCCTGCCCTCCTTGAGGAGGAGCTCAACCCCATGGTTCCTGTGTCCCATATTTGATGTAAGAGTTTTCATTTCACATCCATTTTATTTTCCTGCAGACATTTTTGTGGAATCGAGAGACATTGATGTATTATTCCCATGCTTGTTTTCTCTCACCCTTAAACATTACTTTGGGTGTCACTGTGGCATCTCGATAACATATGTTACAGTGTCAAACTTTGTATTAAGTTATACTACTACAATAAATATGTCATTTCTTGAAAGGAAGTATACTTATAATACACTTTTATATGCTCACAAAGTAGTTTATCTTTCAGATGTGGGGTAACTATATAACAAATCATACTGTACCAGATCAACTGATTTTTTAGAATGCATGTAAGATATATTTTTGCTGGACAACCGTATCATCATTGCTATAATACATACCATATATGCTCACTACATGTTTTATGTTTCTTTTAAGTCAAAATCCTAGAAACAATTCTGTTCCCAAGTCAAACAGCATAAAATAAACTAAATTGGTTCTACTTTTTTATTCATCAGCTGAGATCTATCTCTGTTTTAAGGGATCGAGATCATGATAATTAGTTGTAAAGGGAATTCTATCACATCTCATCCAAAGACGTTTACTGTCATGAAAGATATTTATGGTCTCACCTGATATGTGAACAGGATATTAAAAGTAATTCATCTTCAAAGCACCTCTGCTAAATCTGGTAAACTTCTGACTTCAAACCTTTACTATATAATAATCTGAAAAAATTCCATATCAAATATAATATGCAAGATTTTCTTTCTTTTAGCTTGTTTCTATTTTTCATTTCCTTTAACAATTATTATTATTGGTGCTCCACTTTTTATATGGCTATAGTGTGTATGTGTGTGTGTCTTGTAAGCCCACATTACACTAGTATGGAGAATAGTATGAAGAGAAATTGGCACTATTATTATTGTAAAATGCAGGTTTTACTCCGTTCTATCTATACTTCTATTTATCTTGTGCTTTAGAAGATACAGTTGGTCTGTGAATTATGTGTATCCTATACATGTTTAATATCTATGCAGGGAGTGGAATGTAAGTGAGCATCTTATTTGCATACTGACCAAGAGAATGGAACAAAAAACAGATAGAACAAAAAAAAAATAAGTGAAATCTATCGGGACTGAGCATAAACATCAGAGGTCAAGGAACACCTCTTTAATTGAGGGGTAGAAGATAAATAAAACAATCTCTTGCTGATAAATTATGCAGCAGCCTAGAGTAAAGTAGGACAAACTGAAGGACCTCAGCTGCTATTCTGCAGGTGGGTGTTCAATAATGCCATCTATTTTATTATGACAACAAAAGTGTATTTGTTATAATAAAGAATCTAGTTTTATTAAACACAAGTTGAACAGTCTGTTTCAGAATGTGGTGCACTGTGACCACACATGGCACACGTGGTGGAGAGCAATTGAATGCAGGGTATCAGGGAACATCTGAAGACATTCCGTCCCACTGAATATGCTAAGCTAGGGGCAGGGATGATTCATTATTTTTTTGTCTTCTATTTTGAATCACGTCCTTAGTAGAATAGACAAAGGCCATAGTGGCAGTAGTACTTGCGGAATAGTTTTGTATTGCTTACCTAAGTGAAAAGGTGTATGATTTTAGTTTTGTTTTTCCTTAATATGGGAGTATATGTGTTAATTGGTGTGATACTTCCTAGTCCTTTTCCATTTCACAATGATTCTTTGAAGACACTGTGCAAATTGATGTTGCTGATGAAAGGCACAGTTCCTTCATTCTCTCAAGGGTAAAATTAGTATTCCATGATTTTACTGCAGGAGGGGAAGCATAATTGGCCATCTTCTCTTCTCTAGATGCATCTGAAGTGGTGCAGGGACATATAATGGTGTTGCTGCCTCAGGAACACTAGGGCTAGTTGCAAGTAGAGGCCTCATTGTACCACCGTCTGTCTTGTGTCAGTGCTGATGATAATCTGAGACCCATGCAGCAGCCTAATCTTCCTGCTGCTTAGATGACTCAGAGGGAGAAATTACATCAGTTTCAAATACCATAAGTGGCATTGATACCAACATCTAGGTACTAGGCCAATAGACTATGCATTTTTTAGGGCTTATTTTGTCTTGCGGTAACGTTTCTGTAAACCAGCAAAACAAATCATTTCCAGACTTACCTTTTTGTATGCTTGCTAATCATTATTTTTAAAGAAATAAAAAAAAGGTTACAACTTACACTGAATGTGGCTTATGCATACAGTGGTGGTTGACTGGTGTGGTGTGATTGATGCATATGCAGGGCACTCTGATCCTTCTGTTCTCCACATCTGATTGTACTATTTAATACCTCTTTAAGTCTATTCCCAATTGTACAGCACTGTGGAATTAGTTGATGCTATATAAATAAAGAATAATAATATATATTTGAGAACTACTCCAATTACTTGAATTATCATACCTTGAGTGTAATTTAAGCTTGCATTATTCTCAAATTACTGTCAAACGTTAATCAGTGGTCATAGCAGTGACCTCGACAGTGGTAGATCATAGCAACCCTTCAAATCCCTCCTCCTATTCCCTATCATCAGTGCTGCTGTTAATAGTACGTGTCTTGAGTTTCCTTGTCTTGCGTGGTTTTGTCCACTTGTGCTTCCTGATACTCAGATGCTTTTTGATGCTGGTTAAATTTTAGAAATGTAAGTCTACTAAAACTGCCACTTGATACCTGTGTCCTATGGTTATTTACAATATAAATAGCTACACAGAAAGCACATTCAGACTGCATGCTTTCTGTTGGGAAGCAAAGGATTTCTATGGCAGTACACATCAGCGCTGGCCATACACACACTGTTTTGTTTGCATGTAGTCAATGGACTCATCATTTCTGCCTAGAGTGTGTCTATCTTGCAAGTATGTTGTAACCATCTCACATGCAGTGAGATCTACAGAGTGCTCATGTGCATCAGTTACCAACCTATATTCTGGGTGCAAGTCCCATAGAGCTGTGCCCCAACCAGCACTGCCATAAATGTTAGACTGCCACCTCTGAGACACATTAACTGCTTTGTGTGATAATGATGTGTTTAGAAATATGTTAGGATGTTCTTATTGATGTTTTTGCTTTTTGGCCTTAACTTTCTCTTTCTCATCCTCCACAATGTGACCCTCCACTTGATCTATTTGAATATCTTTATATTTTTTGACATAATCTATTTCTGCAGAGAGAAGCTGCTGATCATCATGCCTTGTTTGATATTGATCACACATTAGCAGAAATTCAGAAATGTTATGTCTAAAGCTGTGCTGGGCAAAGCAGGGTACATAATCAACAGCTATAAATCCAGCTTTCAAGAAGAGGGCTACAAGACATTCCTATATATTTTGTGTGATGGTGTCTCAAAACTCTGTACTTATCAAGTGCCATGCCACTGGTATGGGCTGCCCTGCTGCTGTACTGGCTATTACCTGATGCTGCAAGCTATTGTTGCCCACTGGTGAAAGGGTAATCCCATGAACAGTAACAATTATCTTTATTCTGGCCTTTTGTCCAAATATCTGTCATGTGAATTTTCTTTCTGTATGAGGTTTTTAGCCTTTTGCCCACCAAACTAACCACCTGCTTGTAAAATTATTGCACAGCCATCCTTAAAAGATAAAAGTGACTTGGAAAATGCCAGTGGGGTGCAAAACCTGACATTGTGTCACGGATACAAGCAAAACAGGAGTCAGATGGTACTTTAATAACCTTTATTAGAAGTATAATCACAACAAAATCACAGCAAGTGCAAGGAAGGAGCAGAGGGTGATCAACGAAGAGAGCCTCTATCAGAAATAAGAGGATGCCACTAGGTTCCCAAACTGCAGAGACTAGGCCAAAGCCAATGGTAGTCTCAAATGTGAGATAGGCCTCAACGTACCCAAATGATCTCCCCAAGGACTCACGCCTGCAGTCCGATAATGAAAGGCCATCAAACAACGGAGGGCAGAGAGGGAGACTACTGACTCAAGCCTATAGTCAGTGATGGAAAGGCAGTCTCACGTAAAGAAAGGCAACCAGAGCGACTACTGACTCATGCCTGCAGTCAGTAATGCTAGAGTCTACCAGAGCCCCAGGTCCGCACCAGATTGGATTTCTGACTACAAGGAGGGCCACACGGAGGGTAGTCAGACAGAGCCACAGGTCAGCACCAGCTAGGATGGTATCACGGTCCCTGTGATTCCCTGTCAATCTCTGTGATGATACCTGTGCATTGGAGGAGGCTGATTGGCCCGCCCAGGATGTTCCTTTATATACTGGGCCTATGGCACCTGTCAGATGCCCTTTTGTGGTGTTCCTGATCCTGCGCTTTGTTGCTCTGTTCCTGCGTTCCTGTGTACCGACCCTGTTCGTCTGACCATTCTCTGTTCCTGCTCCGTGATTCGACACGGTTCTGGCTGACGTTCCTGCTCCGTGATTGAACCGGCTTTGGCTGACGTTCCTGCTCCATGATTCGACCCGGTTCTGGCTGACGATCCTGCTCCGTGATTGACCCGGCTTTGGCTGACGTTCCTGCTCCGTGATTCGACCCGGTTCTAGCTGACGTTCCTGCTCCGTGATTGACCGGCTTTAGCTGACGTTCCTGATTTGTGATTGACCCGGTTCCGGCTGATGGAAAAGGAGGAGCTCCAAATTGGTGTGGCTCCTTTAAATGGTGCACTCGTCCATGCCCTTGGATGTGCGCTCGACATGACGTCACCCGCTGCTGCCTGCTGGAACCTAGCCCAGAAGTGGCTGGAGCCGCAAGGAGGATAGAACGCAGCTTGAGCCGTGTGGGGGACAGAACGAGGCTGAGCCACAAGCAGTAGAGGTAAGGATGCAGTTGGCTTGAGCAGCCACTGCATGCTGACAGTACCCTCCCCTCAACGACCCCTCCTCTGTGGACAGGGACATGGTCTATCCGGAAAGCGAGAGTGAAAGTTCCGAACCAATATAGGGGCATGCACATCTTTAGAGGAAATCCATGACCATTCCTCTGGGCTGTAACCCCTCCAGTGCACCAGGTACTGCAGTTGCCCCCTCACTCTCTGAGAATTCATGGTCTCCCACCCGAATAGGGGCTGGGCGTTACAAATTAATGGTTTGAGCAATGATACGTGGAAAAATACAAAAAGGGAGAGCAAAAACAAGGGGGCCCAATCTAAGTGTAGTAATAAATTCCTATGGTTTATTTCACATAATCCATATAAAATCCCCCTTCAGGGCATCTGCTAACATAAATACTTTAAATAAACAGCCCATAGAATTATAGAATCTCTTTTTCAACACCCGGCAAACGTCA
This sequence comes from Rhinophrynus dorsalis, assembly GCA_037306005.1. Classification (NCBI taxonomy): domain Eukaryota; kingdom Metazoa; phylum Chordata; class Amphibia; order Anura; family Rhinophrynidae; genus Rhinophrynus; species Rhinophrynus dorsalis. The sequence continues at coordinate 399,892,359 of CM074723.1, forward strand.
TTCAAATTGTTCTCCAGCGTCCTGTATGTGCGCCGCTGTCCAGTCTCTTTGGTGATGTCACTCCTCAAGTCCGTTCAGCAACACGTTCCCAGCCTTGTCTCAGTGTGGATCAGTTCCACCGGCTCAGAGTTCCACAAACCTCCACTTACTATTCCCTATGTACGTTTCGCAGTTTACACCGCAGTTTCTTATACATAAAAGACATACACATTACAATATAATAACATAAAAAATTGCATATATATTTAAAATAAATAAAACATTAATTACTTATATATAAAACTATATAGAAACTATAAGAATCTCTCACATACCTTAGGATCAATGGCATAGAGACTGGACAGAGGATGCATGTACATGACACTGGAGAACAGTGTGTGGAGGAAGTTTCCCGGGTATTGGAAAAGAGATTCTATAATTCTGTGGGCTGTTTATTTAAACTATTTCTGTGAGTAGATGCACTGAAGGGTTTTTTATATGGATTATGTGATATAAACTGTTGGAATTTATTACTACGCTTAGATTGCGCCCCCTTGTTTTTGCTCTCCCTTTTTTGTATTTTTCTACAGCCATTTGGAATTGCATGTCTGCTAGTGAATTCTGCATCTATAAAGTATCCAGCAGCTCCAGAGCCTGATTTTCTTCTACATTCCATTTCCCATTTAATGATATTTCATTGTCACCCTGCGAGATGATAGTTTCTTAGAGGTATACATTTGCCTTAGACTGGTTTCAGGTCTACTCCTGAGGACCTGTACACAAGACTCCCTTTAAACATAGGTGTTAACACTATATTGTGAAGTCATACTGAGAGGATGTTATTAACCAGTTATTTAAATTGGTTGTGTCTGGCTGTCTTTTCACCGGGTCTGAGGGGTATATATGTTCATTCTTTCTGTTGCTTGTCTTGAGAAAGCTGCAGAGACTTCCAAAATGTCAACTTCATTTTAATAAGCACAATTTGGTTTGCATTTGACTACCTAGACATCCAGTGAGTGGAACTCTACACTTGTGTATAACTGGCACCCTGGCATTTAATTATGTTATTGTGAGAGCGTCCTACATGCCTTCCTGATTATTTTTAGTAAGAAATGTTTATAATTCCATGAGTAAAAGCAATGAATGAGTTTCTTTATTTAATTGGTTCTAAGGGGACCCTGTGGTTGATCAATAAAATACAATGCTACCTTCAATTAGCCCAATTATTCTGTTCTGTCTTCTTTTCTTCATCAGTATATTTGTGTATAAGTTTAAACTTGCAGTGCACGGTTGGATACAATAGGCCTGTTTAACATAATCATTCTGGGGAATGATCACCATTGTGTGAAAACATCTCCATTGTGGGGAAGCCAGTCGAACATAAGCATTGTGAGGAAACAAGTCTAACAACACCATTGTTGAGCAGCCAGTCAAACAAAAACATTGTGGGGAAGCCAGTCGAACATTACCATTATAGGGAAGCTAGTAAAAGATCGCAATTGTGGGGAAGCATGTCAAACATAAGCATTTTGGGGAAGCATGTCGAACAACACCATTGTGGGTCAGAATGAGGAACATCACCACATACACTGACTGACACCCTCCGGCCTTGTTCCCTTTCACAGGCAGTGTCCATGGGGATTTATGGCTACTAGTAGGCAAGGGAACAAGTCTGGAGGGGTCAGAGAGTGTAAATGGGGCTATGTGGCTACCAGTGGGCAACAGAGCAAGTCTGGGGGCCAGGCAGTGTACATGGGCAAGGGAACAGGCTGGGGGGCATCTGGAAGCCGCAAATCCCCATGGACGCACAACTGATAATTAAATTGTAGATATGACATCTGTACCAGCCAAGGGGTTAAATTCCATTTTGTTTAGTTATGGGTGTGCATTTCAAATATCACTATATAAACGACACAGCTGTGGGGATGATTATGTACTAGTTGGTACATTTCTAATCCTTTGAGTGCCACATGGGTGTGCAATGCACATCCCTATGGCACACAAAGGCTTAAGGGAGTCATCTTGTTCATGGTGCTGAAAGGATCCTCTCCTCTCCCCTACTGAGCAAGTGGGGCAGCAGAGAGAATGCTGTCAGACTTCAGGGTTGTTTACTGCTGTGATATGTGAGGTAGAGTATCCCTTCCATATTGACAGCAGTTCACACACCTACACACACACACACACACACACATACACACTTTTTACTGACTGAGAGCTGTTACTCTACAGAAAATTAAAGAGAGATCCCTATTTCACTAGTCTCAGGTAGGAAAAGTTGAGACTGTGAACTTTGACAGCAGGACATTGACATTATAAGAGACCTTTAGTGAATTTCCCTCATGGCGTCTGAGCCTTTTTTCATGCTGCTCCAATTCTTTAGAACTCTCTCTCTGCCTCACAGTCTAGGAGCCCCTCCACACACACTGAAAATGTTTAAAAAGAGACTCAAGACTCATCTGTTTACTATGATTAACACCTTCCGCCTGTCAAGCTCTTCATTCTTATAATAAACTATTGGGTTGTTCTAAGCACAATAGGTCTGAGTTTGTATACTGTTCCAGCCAGCCTCATCCAAATCCTCATTTTCTGACTCTACATATGTACCTCAGGTGAAGAGAAAAAAGGAAAGGTGTTGTGATAACATGGATGGGTCCAGCGTGACAGGGAAGAGGGCAAACTCATATGGGCAAAGCCAGGAGGAAAACAATACAGGGGAAGAGCTGACCCTCTGTCTCCCAAGCTGGAGAGATCTTAGTTCATCAGCACCATAGGGATTGATGATATTTCTTCCACCAGAGTGAATCTTCTAACCTTTCTTCTTCCTTAGATCGTATCCAGAACTGAGTTAAGAAAAGTCCCAGGCATATATTAGAAAGGACCAAAGGCCTTACAAATAAAGCAGAAAATGAATAATTCCAAAGGAAAACAACTGCACAAAAGGAGGAAATAAAAATCCCCTTTGATGGGGACTTATAAGGACCCGAATGCTAGAGAGGTCTCCAACACATTGCTTTGAATGTGTTGGTGGGCAATCTCACAACCAAGGAGTTAAAAGTTCCAATTAAATCAAAAAGACACAATTTTATTTGTTCCCTGGTTTTTCCAGAATTGCTCAAATTTTACTTTCTGCATATCTCCTCAAGTGTTATTCTCAACTTTCAACCCCAACACACCTCAGTCTATGCCTAAGTAAAGCATGGTATAGAGGTCAAGGAATATATAAGGACATAATAAAAGTGTTATACGGCAAATGTAAAAAATCATACGATCAATAACAACAACAATTTAATGGGCATCCATGTGAATTACACTTTTTCAGCAGTGTTTCATTTTAAAGGTGTATTTAGGTCTGTTACACTGTGAATATTTACAATTAACTGATGACTTGTATTTGATCATCCTCATAACATACATTCATTATATTTGTTTACCTATGCATAATTTCACCTAATTTTACAAACATCAATATTTCTTATAACTGACAATGCAATTTACTGCATGCATGCTCTCAATGTAGCAAATTGTGCTGCTAAGGTATAATGCACAAGTTACATTTGTCACTGATAAGAGCAAAGATTACCTATGAGTAATTTCTAATTAATTTGAGATAATTAAGGGTAAAAATGTGCACATATTAATTAAGCTTAAAATAATCCAAACTGTCATTCTTCAGTATCTGTGGAATATATTATTTCCACTCTACTTTGACGCTCAATTGAAAAAGACCTGAGCATGACAGCTTTATTAATATAAGGGCTCGATTAGACACAAACATGAACAAAAATACTATTAATCATTTATATAAAATTTCCAGCTCTGTCATCTTCACTTTTTGTTTAGGAATAAAGAGAGTACTACTAAATTTTTCTATTTACCTTTGTACTCAAGGCTGAATATCATAATAGGCAGAGTAGGCAAGAGCTCTATATTTTGAGGGCTATCTCAGCTGTGCTGGTCAGATCACACCCATATTCTGAACTGTAGTTGTGGCCAGAGCTATCTCAATGTCCCTGCACCAGTTTCATACCACTTTACAGGCTATTATGTAACACCTGGATGCTAGAGAGCTCTGCATCCAAGGGTCTAAACCATTATTTATTATTGCCTGTTATAGGCCAAGGGTATTTTCTTTTCCAGGAAACAGTGAATAAACCTGGAAACAGGGTCATGTAAGGAGTGAATGTGTGGCTGTGGGGGGTGTTACGGTTAAGTCTGAAACAAATATTAACAGTTTCTTGATTTTAGTATGGTAGATCTATACAGATAGGCTTCATGTCCACATTGCCTTTAAGAGAATTTCCCTTTAAGATATTGGATTAGATCTGAGAAATGATGGGAGGTTCTCTCTATGGGCTTAGATGGTACGAATCATGTGAGTAAGATATAACCTTTCTGATAGGCTGTTGCAATTTCAAAAGGACGGAAGTTGTAGACGTACGATAGAGATCAGGATTAAGTGTTTTATACGTGAAACGTGTTGATCAGATCGTTGGGGCATCTCTCTGTTAGAGTCACCAGTGTACAGCTCTGCCATACAGCCCATCACCTACTTCTCTGTGATTTTATTACAACAACAATAAAGGTACGCAAAGATGATTTTATTCAATCCAAGAGTGAGTGTTTTCTTTTGGTGCGGTCATGTTTGAATTCGGATATGGGTGTTAAGGGTACCTAGGGCCACCTGGAGTGTAAATCTGGCTCTGTCTGTAGTTGAAATAAGAAAGAAAACCTAAAGGAAAAAATGGAGTGAAATTAGAATAAAAGATAGTGGGGATAAGGTACTAAAAAAGTGGGGCAATTTTGGAGCAACCAACTGCACCATAAAATACAGATCAATATTCCCCAAATTCCCATTTATTTAAATGAGGCTCTTCACTCCTTAAATTCTCGAAAGGTCTTCAATGCATTATGAATCATTCAAGATGTTCAAATCAATATTTATTTTTATTTGTCATCTATGGCTCAGTTGATTTTCTCCAGAATTGCGCCTCATTCTTAATACATCAGCCTTGTTAATTTGATTCAGAGCCATTTTAACTACAGAGCAAAGTGAGTAGCTATCCAGGGCCCTCGCTTGGAATGATCAGTATATTCAAGGAGAAAGGTTGGCCATTAAACAATACAGATTGGAATGCTCTGGTTGTCCCTCTGCCGTATGATCTGGGGCATAAAATTCAGTGTGCTCAATATGAAAAGGAAGATGTGGAAGGTCACCATTTTACAAGGAATTATTTTGTCCAGACATTTTAGCTATAAGCATTTATAATTGTGTGAACTTACCGTAGCTTCGAGCTCTCAAAACAAAACAAGCTTGGAATAATAAGAAGCTACTATAGGTCTGACCGTCTGAGTAGTTTCTTTTACTGCAAGATAGAAAAACAATTGTAACTATTATTTAACCCACTGAATGCTAAAGAGGTCTCCATTGCATTGCAAAACAATGTATTAGACACCTCTCTGGAATCAAGGTATTTAAGGTTGCCTGCTACTGTATACTTTATCCAGGGTCCAGCAGTGGCCTAAAATTACAAACTTTTCTAAGGCCAGATTTCCCATTATGCAGAGTAGGTAGTTTTAACTACTTAAGGATCATGGGGTCCAGGTGTGTGGTGCACTGGAGGACCAAGGCAATTTTTTTTTGGTGTGTTCGGGGAGCTAGTACGTGTGAGCAATCACACATGCCGGCTCACCGATGGAGAGGCTGAAACAGACTGCCTAAAAGGCATACTGTGTTCAAAATAAGTCCTGACACATCACCGGTTCTTAAGGGGTAAAAGTGAGCCCTGTGCTAACCCCACCCACTTCATGAGTTGTGTGCACAAAACATTCCTATGCCCAAGCACCAGTCACCAGCTCCTGGTTAATGAAAGCAGCTTATTTACCAGTTAAATATCCATTTAATTACTACTCTTTAACTACTTAGATGCTAAAGAGGTCTCCAACTTATTGTGAAGCAATGAACTGGAGGCCGCCCTAACATGGAAGATACTAACTGTTATTTTGTTTTTTGTTTTGTTTTTTACTCTGTTTATGTGATCAGTTAAGTATATTTTGTTCATCTCTGGGAAAATGAATTTTGTTTGAGGTGGAATCATATAAGACATGGGTGTGTGGTCACTGGTGGGGCTTGAAGCTCCTTGTGTATCTTGCTTAGGGGTGCCAGAGATGTAAAATCCTGCTTTGTATGTTTATTGCAGAAGTAAATGAAAAATGTCCTACATGGCTACATGTTTTTCTTTGTGTTCAAACATACTATGTATGTGTGCATATATATTTTAATTTATTTAGCACCAACCTCTGTACTTACCACTTTACTGTTTACATGGAGTATAGAAAGAGTAAAATAAGTGCAGTGATTAAGTGCTTATATAGACAATCATAGCGGAACATAGCGCTTACAATCTAAGTATATACAAGTACTAGTATAAGCTATTCATACTGCTTTCTAATATTTTAGCAGTTGATTGCTTATATGCTAGAGAGGTCTCCAACACATTCTTTTGCAACCAAACCTCTGCTAGTAATTGCCCAGCCCACAGTCCCTTCTGGGCATTTGAAAGATGTTCATGACAACAGTTTATTGTGGAAATAGAATACTGAAATATACAATATAAAGACATTCACTTGAGTCATTGATTCATGCTATACCCACTGCAATGTCCATTTTGGCATCAATCAATCATATGTAGCTTACAGTGCATACCATGTAGACTGCCACATGACTGGCCAAGGAATGTGTGTGTGAAAATCAGCCCAGAGCGACCACATTAATTTTACCTGTCCCCTCCCTGGCTTTTTATTTCCATTTTTTCTTAACTCTTGACCTTAATTTCCATCTTTTCCCCATTAACTCACCACCTTCTTGTTAACCCCTTTTACCCTCTCTTACACCTCACCCTTTTGCCCTATAACCCCCTTAACAAGTCCCCAATTTACTTACCCTTTTCCCTACCTCTTATTTCCCCCATTAACCTTTCCCTCAACAACCCTCTTCCTCTCCTTTAATGATTTTGTACCCACTCACCACCAACACCTGAACCTTTTTCTACTTCTAGTTTCCCCCTTTAACCTTGCCCACCCGCATGCTGTCTCACTCAATGTTTTGTCGTCTGTGTCCACTACATTGCATATAGGAATTGCTTTATCTTTCCACCCTCCAGCTGTTGAGACTAATTGGAGCATTAAATAGATGACTCACTCAACTTGCTTCAGTTATTTTGCAGCTGAGGTTGGTAACATCCATGTGTTTTCTATCTTTTGTTATTTCTTTTATGAATCCTAGGCAGTTTCTGGGGATTTATTTTGTGCTGGGACCAGCCACATCTCAATGTTGCCCATCTCTGTATTATGCCTTTATTATTACCTCCTGGGTCGGTGCATCCAGTGCACAACAGGAAGATTAATTAAATTAATTATATCCATGCAGATGAGGAGAGAGCATATCCTCTGCTTAACGCTTTGTTATTTAAGCACTGTTGGTATACTTAGTTTACTACATGAGGCATTGCAGGCATTCATGCCTCCTTTATTGCCTCCCCTCCAGGGTTCAGGAAGTAAGCCATTAAGCATGAATCCCATTAGTGGGACTATTGGTGGAACCATTAGTGGAATGCTATAACCAGAGGATATTTAAAGGTGCAGGTGCCATTCTGCAACTCATGTGTAATTTTATAGATATGGTTTTTCCAGTCCCAGTTATCAATTATTCATCAGTTTGTTACCCTTATTGTGCCATCAGCTACTAAACCTAAGTAGAAAATTCTTAACAAAGAAGATGAATCTCAAACAAAAAGTCTTGTTCAGGATCTAAAAAGAAGATTCCTGTGTCAGAATCATCTAAGCATCATCCAGAATGTTTGAAGAAGGCAGCTGGGCATGAAATGCCATAACAGATTCAAGAATTCTTGCTATGGATGAAATCTTCCATACAAGAAACCTTCTTGACTATGCAGGCAACAATTCCTAATAAAATACATCATCTGGAAGATCAATATAAGGGTCCTTATACACATGTCAATGAAGGTAAGGCCAGCCTTCAGGAAATGGATTAATTAATATCTTCTGAGAATGAAGGTAAAATTATTGAGGAAGCGGGCTCATTTAATTTGGAAAAAAGATGGAAATCCAGAAGCAATTAGATGTCATAGATGCCACATTTCCAGGAAACAATAAGGAATTACCTGTATTTCTGGTACATCATTCTATTTTAGACATCATTAAAACAGAATGGGAAAAAAGGAGAAAAAGATTGTCCATCTAAGAGATTACAAGGAATTTTATTAAAGAAGATGTCAGGTACTGTCTTAAAGGGATAGTAATACTTCGTTTTAACTTTATTTTATTTTGTAGGCATTAAAAAAACATGAAGAATGCTATAAGTCTTATCCCTCAAACCTTTATGGTTTATGAGATATTCACAAGCAAAGTTTCCCCTCCCCGCCCCTTTTACCTAGTGTAAACAATCTCTTCTCAGATGTGAATCTGGTTGCATGACCAGACAGATAACAGAAGGGGACAATTTTCTTTGTATGAAAACAATGAAAGCCCTTCCCCCCCTTGACAAGATTTTCAGCTTTTTCCCTTATCTTAATTGAAGATTGTCCCTCTCTGCAGTCTACCTGGGCACCTCCCTTCTGATCTGGTTGAACGGGGGGGGGATACTTTGTTTGTGAATATCTCTTAAACCATAAAGGTTTGAGAGATAAGACTTATATCATTCTTCATGTTTTTTTAATGCCTACAAAATAAAATAAAGTTAAAACGAAGTATTACTATCCCTTTAATGCACCTATATTGAACACAACAGTCATTCAGGTTGCTAGATGCACAACAATTCCAATGGAGGATGGTTTTTCTCTAAAGGATCCAATGAATAAAAAAGCAGAGAGTTATTTTAAGAAAGTTTATTCCCTAATAGGTCAAAATTTGAAGATAGCCACTGCCATGGCATGCATAGCTAGGGTTGCGTGTAAAAGACTGAATCTTCAATTTCTATATCCAGATTATTCAAGGAAGTTGAAATCATCAAGAAAGTAAATATCTTTTCCTGTGACGCTTTAATGGATATGATTATGTTCTTAGCAATATTATCAAATTCAAAGCCATCAACATTCTCTTTCGCAGCAAGATGATCCTCGTGGCTGAGACACTGGGGCATCTTTGGAAATGTCGCTGTCTAGTTAGAGACCATCAAAACACCAAAATCAGAATATCGCCTGCACCATGCTGGTGAGATCAGAATATCGCCTGTGTGAAATATATTATCATGTTGCTGTTTTGATGGTCGCACCACAGATGCACGTGTATTACTATTGTATCTGTACAGATCTGGGGAATACAAAAAAAGAGAGAGATGCAGGCAGGAACCTATTTTTAAAGACATATAACTTTCCAAAAAACAAAAAAAGCACATTCACATAATGTATAATTGTTTTTCTGGATGATCCTGTCTTGGGTCCTTCAAAACAGCTGATAAATAAAGGGTTAAATAAGCCATGGACCAACCTATTTTAGTGAGTCACTGAAGAAGCAGTATCATACCCGCCTTCTCTTCTCCTGGCCATGTCAACGATCAGTTAAAGCAACCTCTTGACTGGACTGTAAGTGGCCAAGAGTGTAGAAGGCGGGGCTGGAGGTTATGATGCCAGGAGATCCAGATCATTTCTGTCTACTCATTTCACTGGCTTAAGATCCAGAGGTCAGGTTATTTGTGAGTCCAGAAAATGACATCCAGGCAGACCTTATGAGTAGTGGTGGGTGAAAGGTCCTGTTGTGTTCCTGTGAAAAAATCAGCAAAAACCAAATGATTGTTCACTTTTAGGGGGGAAAATCCACCGTAAACAAAGCCATTAAAAGTTTTGCCATTTTCTTCTACTGGCAAAATGTTTTTGCAATTTTTTTCAATGGCTTCAAACTTCTTGCCCCTTTACTAACACGTACTTTGCATGTTGCGCCAAATACGTGATGTTTCCAGGAAGTGAAACACAAAACTAAGCAACTAGAGTTATAGAGAGGGTGCTAGGCTATTTTTCTGTGATTTATTTAGGAAATTAAGGCAGCAGAGGCTCAAACTTTTGGATAGCTTGATGAGCACCCTTCTGAAAAAGCTGGAAGGACCGAGATGCATCCAATGAGTCTGAGGAGGAAGTGACCGCCACCAGCATAGAAGGGTTTAGAAGCTCAGATTCCCCAGACCCAATGATTCCCAGTCCCCCAACACCATCTCTTGGGATCTGGGGGAAATAGTGTTGTCATCATCCAAAGGCATAGGAAGAAGTGGGTAGCAATGTGAGCAGGTCAGGTCAGCTACCTGTGCCTGCTCCTACTGCTGCCAGTGTGTCTTCTGATACTAAGGATGATGAGGAGGAGATGATGGCAAGTGTGACAGCAGGGACCCTAAGTCATACTTGGCATCTACAAGCAGTCCCCCCCCCCATTACTACCATACAGCAGCTAGAGAGTTTTGGGGTGAGGAAGGGGGTGATGGTGAAGGTGATGGTAGTGAAGCAGCTGGCTCATTCTATTGAAATCAAAGGGAATATTGAATTTATACATAACACATAGCAATTGTTTTTATTTCCCAAAGGCATAGTATAAAAGGGATATGAGGGTGCCTGTGTTGGTGGAATGTGGGGATAGAATCAGTTGTACAGGGAATGTTCTTTTTGGGCAGTTTGTTTACTGGGATTGGGAAGCAGTTAATACAAAATAAATCCAAAATACAAATAAAAAACCCCATAAGTCATGGTATAAAAGGGGTCTGAGGAGGATGCCTTTGTTGGTGGGTGGAGTCTGGGGAATGAATCATTTGAACAGGGAATTTGTTTGGGGGGGTTCTTGACTGGTATTGGTGGGGCAGTTAATAAAAAATAAAATTAATAAAATAAGAAATTTGTATGTAAAGTGAAAGAGACAGGAACCGCCTAACATAGGCTGCCACTGGGGTGGACTGATACTTGACTTGATAGAGTATTTTGTAGAGGATGATTTGTTATTAGAGGCCTAAGCCCTGAGGAAACATTGATTTGTAGGATTATACCCAATTTCTTTTAAAGCACAAGCCCTGAGAAAAAAAAATCCCTAGTTGCCTAGATACAGCAGGTGATGTCTTGTTGGCCAGTGGCCACTGCCTATTGTCAAATGCTCTGATGTAGATGTGGAATTTGTGACTGCTGTTCTTGCTGCTGCTGCTGAGTTGTTTAAGCAGCATGATGATTAGGCAGCTGAAATGGAATGGGATCAACAACAACAGTAACATAGTTGATGGATGATGAAGGTTCCACTTGCCATGATGCGTCTGAGACAGCAGCAGCACAATAAGTAGCCCCCAGTCTATGTGGAGAAAAGAAGAAATTGGCCAATAATTCTTCTCCCCCTGCCCCTCCTCCAAAACCATGGGTGTTTTGTTATTAGAATAGACATTTTTCCCTTGAGCAGGAACTGTGCCTCTCATGAACAACTGCAATGTGCAGAGTGTATGTGATAAATAACACCTGGAGTCATAACTGTATCCAAACACCATGACACCAGAACCCAAATACTGCCGCTGTCACTATACCCCTTGTCCAGAAACCCGCTATAGACACATGACAACTTGCTGACAGTTTAATAGTAATGATGCACCCTCCCTGCCACCATCTTAGCATATTCTGCGGGGTGGAATCTCCTCAGATGCAGACTTGATGCCCTGCTTGCATTTCTCCTCAACCACACTGGCATGTGTGGTCAGTGCACCACACAGTGTGTAATGGGTGGAGGAAAATTGCCACATCCTAACATCAACAGAGTGGCTATCTTTTTTTTGGCGGGAAAGGTAACGATGAACGAGGTGGATTGGCAGAAGATGTTGTTACCCTAGCGGAAGAAGGTGAGCTAGTTGTTTCACTCTTCATGGAACTTCCAGTCTCTGGTTTTCTCTGTTCTTCCTCCTCTTTGATCTCTGCCTCAACTCTTGTTGACTTTCTAGAGAGTCAGGGGGTACAACAATAGCGGTGCTTGATTTCTGTAAGGGGGTTTGGCTTTAACATGTTTGACATAAATGTCATGGTGTCTGTTTTTCATGTGTGATATCAGGTTGGTTGTACCAAGGAGCATTCCCTCCTTTCCCCTTCTCACTGACTTGTCACAAATTGTGCACAGTTTTGTTGGTGATGACCGCACTATGCCTGCCCCAAGAGAAAAATTGTCCCACACCCATGACTTCAGGAGATAGGGATAGGGAACAAATGGAGAAAAATGTCCTCTGTCTTCTTGTCCTCCACATTCCCTTTCACTGTCTGTGAAGACAGCGGATGATGTTGCTGCTACTACCTCAGAATCAGCAGCAGAATTAATTAGAGCAGTTGCAAATTCCACAAATTCCAAAAGCTCATTGCTAGTGGTGGTGGTGGTGATGCCCATCCCCATCCCTGTCTCCCATTCTTTCTCAATTTCTGATAAAAAGACCATCAATGTCTCTTTCACCCCAGCTTCTCCAGCATCATCATCACCATAAGCACTAGTCCCTACGTGCTGCTTCTGCTGCTCTATTACAGACTTCTAACTGCTGCTTGTAGGAGGTGACAGACGGTCCCCTAATGTCACACTTGTCATTTCTTTTTGACCTGAAGAAGGCAGACTGGCAGCATTAGCAGCAGACACAGGCAGCTGATCTGTGCTCCTGCTGGTGGTGGTATTAATTTTGTGTCTGCTCTCCCCCAACACCAGTTCTGGCCTCTTCAGGATCATGTTCCACTTGGACACTGTGGTGAAGGGAAGGGGAGGACTCCCAGAGACAGAGGAATTGTGTGGGCTCCCTTGACTTATAGTCTGGATGCTCTCAAATGCTTCCCCTACCACTCCCCTAACACTAGTCTCATCAACTGCTTCACCATTACTGCTACTACTACTAACATAAACCACATCAAGTTCAGCCACAGAGTCTTCCTCCTTACAGTCACCAGTAATATGAGGATATTGATTAAATCCTCCTTCACTCCTAACACTAACAAGCTGCTGGACCCTCTTAGTACTAGCAATGGCGGGACTGGCAAATGTGACTTACAGTCTCCTGCTGTCACACTTGGCATCATCTTCTCCTTCCCCCCCTCCTGAGTATTACAAGAAACACTAGCAGCAGCTTCAGCACTGGCATCAGGCATAGCACTGTTTACAGCAGGGGCAGCACATCTGATAGCAGGCACAGTATTGGTGACAGCAGGTTCAGACCTGGCAGCAGGCACAGCAATGGTGGCACTGGCAACAGTGCCTTCCCTGGCACATAACTGAATAGTGTGCTTATTCGCTTTGATGCAGGGGCATGACCAAAGAGAAAATCTACTCCCAACTTAATCATCTGCCTTCCTGTAATGGAACAAGTAATGGCTAATAGCGTCTCCAGCAAAGAGAGATTATTATTATTTTGAGTGAGAAAATTTGAAGGCAAATTAACTGGAGTGGATGTTCATTTTGTAATACAAAACTATATTGTTCTGACAGTAAAACAATGATATACAGATAGTTTCTCTTCATATACTTTATTGGAAAATTGATTCATAATTCTATTTCTTGTTTATCCTTTGCTGCACAAAATTGTAATTTTTATTTAGTTCTTTAGAAGTAATTTGCTTTTTCTTTATATTAGACCACAATATATCTGTTCACAAATGAATCAATGTGGTTAGAACCATAACAGAGACAGGCAAATTAAACAGGGTTGAAAAACATTTTAATACAATAAGCTATTCATGTGTATAAATTATCAAGCAGATAATTTTAAAAGAGTAGTTTTCTGCAATACAATGGAAAACAATTATGCAAAAATAATATATTTAATATGTTACACAACAGGGTTCTACAGGGCAGTGAACTGATATACTAAAAAGAAATGGAGTAATTTATGAGCAAAACAAATGCCCCTAGGCAATAAGTATAGGTTTTCCAGATTCACATTGATTTTATATTTTTTTCCCTTTGAATGCTAGAGGTCTCCAACACATTGAAATAATTCTCTAGCATTCAATTGGTTAAATGCACCATTCTGGAAATTTCTATTCCTGTCCTATGACACTGTTGGTGCACCCTGGAATTGTTACTTTCAGTGCATCTGTGTCATTGGCTTGTATTGATTTGAAGATATCTCTGGTGTCCGAGGCTTTACTGAATATAGAAGGATGTTTCAGACCAATACATCTGCATGTATTTTAGATATATTAGCGTATCATCTTATTAGTTAGCAAAAATAAACATTACATGAAATACTAGTTTGAAAATTTGCAGCAGTAACAAATACTAAAACTATCCTTTACCACATTTATACAACGGTTTAAGGTGTTAGTACCCAGGAGATCTGCCAAAATAACCTTTCACACTTGGATTTCTTCTCATTAAATTTTGTTTAGAAAACGAAAATGCTATTTTTGACAGAATCCCAAAATGTATGCATAAAATTTAAAGAAAACCTTAATATGCTAGGAAAACATCATCACACCAGCATATATTTTCTTAAAAAGGCTATAAAATGCATTAGAGCTCCTACGCTTTTGAAATGTCTGCATATGTGTTTCTTAAAGGAGGTATTCATCATCTGACTTTTCAAAAGCACATTTTATTACACTATGTTAAGCTTATACTGAATACCACTGCCATAGCATAAGTGTCAAAAACACTACATTATTTAGAATACTGAGATGCTTGCTCATAAATGAATATGTTGATTGAAAAGGGCCTCTATTGATTAAGATTTTCAACCATTTTACACTTCATTGCAGGTGTTTTGTGCAGAATTAATCATGAAATTACAATTTAGGGGATTACAACATTATGGGTCTCTCTTTAATGTGTAAAATGTGTTATGAAATGACTGTGGTAGATTCTTCACAAATATGATGTATTGAATTGGACAAACCTGGTTGGACACAGTCCATTAAGGCAAAGAGATACACTGGTCCATAAGAATTTCAATATTAGAACTTGATGAATCCAAGCCATATTCATTTAAAATTCTTATATACTTAATGTATCTCAATAAAACTGTGTGTATGATTTGTTAGCCATTTGTTTTGTACTAAATTATTTCTTTGTTAGCAGCACGGCATTTTATTCTGATTAGTTTATATTCCATCCCACAGAATATGCTAAGCTGGTGGCAGGGAGAATTCATCATTATTACTAAGTTTTTGTCACGCAGAGAGGACACGGGCAATAGTGACAGCAGTACTTGATTTCTGGGGGGATGATTTGATACTGAGGACTTGAGTCAAGGAATTTGGTTGCAATAGTCCCACCTGTTTGATATGAGCACAGATGTGTCCATTATTTCCAGTCCTTCCCCTATTTCGCAATGTTTCCTAATGCCTTATACACACTGTACATGTTGCAGTTGCTCATGAAAGGCACAGTTCCCTGTTCTCAAGGGAACATTAACATTCCAACATACCCTTGATTTTTTGAAGAAAAGCTTTATAGACAAACTTCCTTTCTCTAGATACATCTGACATGGTGGAGTATAGTTGTGGTGCTGCTACTTCCTCAGGTGCATCACTGGAGAGAGTGGAAAGTGGAACCATCACCTATCTCATATCACTGCTGTTGATCCCAGTCCATTGGAGCTGTCAAATTATCCTGCTGCTTAGACAATTCAGCAGCAGGAATTACAGCAGCAGCAAATGCCAGAAAGTCCCCGGTGATATTTGCCAATTACCAGCATATAATGAACTGCTGGCATTCCTCTACCACTGCTCTAGTTTACTTAATATATCTTTTGCTTTGTCGGACTGTCTCTCCAAACTCTGCCAATGGTATGGGCTATGCTTCTACTGTCTTTTAATCATACTGCTATAACCAGGAGCAAGATTACTGGCTGTCTCCTGATGCTGTAAATTAGTGTTGCCCACTGGTGGTGGGAGGCAAACCCAGTGAGTGGTCACTGTCATATTGTCTGTGCTATGCCCACTTGTCCACATATCTGTGGCACAGTCATCCTGGAAAAATAACTGCAGCTTGGGATATGCCAGTGAGGAACTACATGTGCCATCAATTCACTAAATTCTCAGTTTTAAACAAAAGAATATGACAGCATGTCCACTGCCAACATATTAGCAACCTTGCCATCCCACAGGCATACTTTAGGATTGTTTTTGTGATGTTTTTTACTCCTTCCCAAGAACTCAGTAAGTGTTGGTTAGAAGTACATGGCAGAATATTCCTGTAACTTGATTGCTTTCACAAAGTGACTACAGGAGGTGGTGAAGGTAAAGGCAGCATGTATGGGCAGTTATGACCCTTGTCATCTCCTTCAACAAACTCAGAGTCATAATCCTGTGCAGCAGGAGCCATAGGGGGTTATATCAAATGAACAAACTCCAGGCACACTCTTTGACATATTAACATCACTACTTCTCTTATGTGCAGCAGAACCCTGGGAACTTTTAGGATTGCTTCTGCTGCTGCTAGTTGATTTTGATGGTGGGATCTCATTGAGGAAGTGTCTACGTGTGAACCTTCTTTCTCCCTGCTCACATGCTTTTTACACAGACAAAAAATAGGAAAGTTTACATTTTGATTTGTCAGTGAAATATCTCCAGACTGTGTACTTCATTAACGGAGAGGTTCCTGATGATCAGCTACTACTACTGGGGCTAGATGTTGCTCTAATTCTACTACTAGCTGGTGTCACAGGGGCTGCATTTTCAACAGCAGCAAATGCATTCATCATAGCTAAGGTTGTGGATGCTAATAATCTGTGTTGCTTTTGCTGCTGCTGTTTACTCGACACAAGTGTGTGAGTGGTTCAGTGGGACTAAGATTTAGAAGTGGTAACGATGCTGATGATGACTGACAGAATAACTGTGTATTTTTGGGCATCTTTCCTTGTACAGTGTCAGTCTTTCCAATTGATTTCTCAAACAGTTTATAGACAGTCACTGTGTTCCTTTTCAGTGGTGGAAGATTGACCCTTGTGCCTTTCAGCTAACTTTCTGGCCATGTCATCGTCATCTCTCTCACTCCCAACTTCATCTGTTACTGAAGATGTGGAGGATGCCAGAGATATATTCTAGATCTACATCACCATCATCAGTCATCATTAGGTCATACTCATGACCTTCTTGCCCACTTCTTGCCCCCTACTTTTATATTCCTCAATGCTTTTAGAGTTCTCAAACAATTTATTTTTACTTTTAATTTCACAATGATCACTACTTTCAGGATAGGAATTTGTGTGCTTGTGTGTCAGATGCAGCACTTGGGGGAGCTACTGCACCTTATTCTATTATGCCATCAACTCTAAAATTTGACTTGTCGTTCTCAGATTTCTTACATGTTTTTTTAATAGTTCTGATGCTGGTGGAACTTTTGTTTAGACTTCCGCATTCTGACATCACTAGAATGGGTGCGCGTATGTGTGTCTGTTTATGGGCCTAGTCTCATTTGCCTAATTGATTCCCGCCTTGAGCTGCTCCTTTATAAACCCCTGGGGCCTAGTAGTCATGGCCCTTATGTGGTGTTTCCGTTTGCTGCTCTTGTGTATTGTTGTGATCCGTGCCTGTCTGATTACTCGCTCTGTGTATGACCCCGGCTTGTCTGACTACCCACATCGGTTCTGACCTGTGGCTCTGGCTGACTAACTCACTCCGTGTATGACCCTGGCTTATCTGACTAACCACATCGGTTCTGACATGTGGTCCTGACTGACTAACTTGTTCTGTGTATGACCCCGGCTTGTCCGAATACCCATATCAGTTCTGACTTGTGGCTCTAGCTGATTAACTCATTCCTTGCAGTCCCTGGCTTGTCCGACTACCCACATCAATTCTGACCTGTGTCTCTGGCTGACTACTCACTCCTTGCAGTCCTCGACTTGTGTGACTACCCACTCGGTTTTGACCGGTGGCTGTGATTAACTAACTCGCTCCATGAAGTCCCCGGCTTGTCTGACTACCCATTCGGTTCTGACCTGTGGCTCTGCCTGACTACACACTCAGTGCATTCCCAAGTAGTCCTACCATTTGCACCTGAACTACGCTACTCAGTCTTGCTCGCTACCTGTTGCCTCTGGTTGTGATTCCTGTGTTAGACTCTAGCCTTGTCTACAAGATCTCTGTTGGGGGACTTTGCACATATCCATTACTCTGTGTTTAGCACAGTAGGCCAGTGTCAGCACAGAGTGCAGCTCCGGGTAGTGGCCTGAGAATATTATCCTGGGTCTGGGATTGTGTGAGTATTGGCATTCATTTACGTTTACTTTCAATAAAAGTGGTTTACATTACATATACCATGTCTGTCCTGCATTTATGCTGGGTACCATGACAGTACTTAAGGGCCATGTCTACTGAAGGTACAGACAGTCCACCTAATCTAAGCATCCTATCCAAGATGGATTCTCAGGATCAGAGAATTGATCAGTTGTCATTCGCTATACAGACGTTGTTAAATCGCACGGCTCTCCTCGATCCCTTTAACCAACAACCCGTGACATCTCCAGTAACCGCGCTGGTTGTGGCCACAACCTCTGAAGCTGGTGTGACTAGAAGGTTGTCGAGCTCCACTCCATTACCCCAAAAATTTGATGGGGAACCTACTCTGTTCCAGGGGTTCCTGAATCAGCTGGGAATTTTGTTAGAGATGGTACCACATGCATTCCCTACTGAGCGAAGTAAGGTGGGATTCCTGATCTCCCTCCTGTCTGGCAAGGCATTGGCCTGGGCCAACCCACTATGAGAGACTGAAAAACCCATAATTCATATCTTTACTGAGTTTGTTGCCTCATTTCTGAGAGTCTTTGATATTCCTGGGCACGCAACCTCTGCTGTCAAACGACTCATGACAATACGGCGGGGCTCATGTACTGTGGCGGAGTACGCTAGAGTTTCGTACTCTGGCAGCTGAGGTTGGATGGAACAATGAAGCCCTTGCAGTGGCATTCTCCCAGGGCTTGTGTGACACCATTAAAGACAAGACAGCAGACAGAGACCTGCCTGGTGACCTGGAGGAGCAAATCTCAGTCACCATCTTGTTAGATCTGAGAATTCGTGAGAGTCCTTCATTCAAGGAGCATGTACGCAAACCGTTACCTCGGTTGGCACCTTGCTTCGTATGCCCACCCTGTCCTCCCTCGCCTCCTATACCTCCTAGTTCTGACCCCGCTGGGGGAGAACCAGTGTAGCTAAGCTTCACACACTTGTCAGTGGAGGAAAGCGCTCTGCGCAGGAGGAGGGGCCTTTGCTTGTACTGCGGAGAGCTGGGTCATGTGTTGCATACTTGTCCCGTTTCGCCAGGGAAAACGCTCGCACCTAGGGTCATGTAGGGGACAGACCCTGGGTGGAATTTCACAGTCCCCAGATAGACTTCAGGACAAACCTATCCTTGAAGTAGTATTGTCTTGGACAGAGTCATCAGTAGTGGCACCGGCACTACTGGACTCCAGGGCCACAGGCTTTTTCATGGATGCAGACTTTGTGGCCAAGCTCTCTATCCCTTTGCTACCTCACTTCGCTCCATTGGCAACTGATGCCATTGACGGCTGATGCCTACAGCCGGTACACATTACGCATGAGACTCATCCCTTATCTCTAAGGGTAGGGGCACTCCATGTAGAGACATAACAGTTCCAAGTCATACATTCTCCCCATCATGCCATCATTCTGGGTTTTCCCTGGTTGCAGACTCACAACCCAAGAACTGATTGGCAGACTTGTGATATCCTGTTGTGGTCTTCTCAATGCACAAAGTCTTGCCTCCAGCAGCCTACCCGGATATTATGTACCTCTACCTCTTTACCTGCTGAGTACCAGTCCTATAAAGAGGTATTTAATAAGGTAGAGGCCAGTATGTTACCACCATATAGGCCTTACGATTGTACTGTTGATCTGGTACCAGGGGCCATACCTCCTATGGGCTGAGTATACCCCTTGTCGGTGGAGGAGAACAAGGCCATGAAGGATTATGTGTCTGACGCTCTAGCCAGGGGCATTATCTGGAAGGCTTCCTCACCTGCGGGCACAGGTTTCTTTTTTGTTAAGAAAAAAGATGGGGAGCTCAGACCATGCATTAATTTCAGGGGTCTGAATAAACTGATGGTAAAAAACACTGTTTTCATGAAACTTACCTTGAGGGCCGCATATAATTTGGTACGAATAAAAGAAAGCCATGAGTGGAAGACAGCATTTAACACCTGGAGCGGGCACAATTTTGGATTGTGCAATGCTCCTGCTGTCTTCCAGGAATTTATTAATGATGTTTTGAAAGACCTGCTATAGATTTGTGTTGTAGTAAATTTGGACGATATACTCATCCATTCTCTTACCTTGGAGGCACATAGACCATATGTAGCCCAGGTCCTATAACTGAAAAGAAAGAACAAGTTGTTCTGCAAGCTAGAAAAATGTGAATTCAACAAATCCCAGGTGACTTTCATAGGATACGTGATTTTATCCTCTGGCCTAGCCATGGATCCGTCTTACAGTGACCACTTCGAGTAGGGCTAAGGTCAATACAGAGGTTCCTGTGCTTCACTAATTACTACAGGAAGTTTATACAAAACTTCTCCACAGTAGTCAAACCTCTTACGGACATGACTCAGAAGGGGGCTAACTCTTCAGACTGGGCACCAGAAGCCTTGCAGGCATGTGAGGACTTGAAGTCGGCTTTTGCAAAGGCTCCTATATTATCCCACCCGAATACCACCCTACCCTTCACCCTGGACGCTGACGCTTCAGAGTCTGGAGTAGGTGCTTTGCTGTCCCAGTGCATGGGCCCTGGGAAACCGCTGCTCCTGTGCAGTTTTTTTTCTAAGAAATTGTCTAAGGCGGAGAGATTATATGATGTGGCCGATCATAAACTACTCACCATCATCCTTGCCTTGAAAGAATGGCAATATCTGTTGGAGGGGACCACTGTTCCAATCCTGATACTGACTGATCACGAGAACCTCACATACTTGTCTGTAGTGAAGAGGTTGTCTACTCATCAGGACAGATGGGCTCTATTCCTCTCAAGGTTTAATTTTGTGGTCTCCTACCTCCCTGGTACAAAAAATATTAGAGCAGGTGCTCTTTCTCGACAATTTGGGGCTGAGTCCCAGGAAGAGTCTCCTCCGGTTTCTATTATTCCTCCTAACCGCATCTTGGCTGTGGTACGTACCAGTATTACATCTCTGTTGGGTGAGGAGATTTTGGCTGCTCAAGCTTCTGCCCCTGCAGAGAAGCCTAATAGGAAGTGTTTTGTGCCTGAATCCCTCCGTACCAGACTGCTGGAGACTTACCATTCCTTGAAGGCTGCAGGGTACGTCTGGTCTATGACCAGACTCTTTTGGTGGCCCAGCCTGAGGGCAGATTGTTCTGCATTTGTTGCCGCAAGTTCCACTTGTGCTCAGACCAAGACTCCTAGACATCTTCCGGTTGGTCTCCTGCAACCCATCCCTAATGGGGAGCATCCATGGTCTCACTTCTCTATTGACTTTATGGTAGAGTTGCCTGTCTCAGAGGGCTACATGGTCATGATTGTGGATAGATTTTCAAGGATGGCCCATTTTGTGCCACTGAAGGGAACTCCCCTCCTCCAAGAAGTTGGTGGTGGTTCGTCTCCATGGTATACCCAAAGTGGTGGTCTCGGATCATGTTTTTTTAGAGCCTTTTGCGGTCAGATGGGGATCCAGCTCTCGTTCTCCTCGGCTTACCATCCACAATCTAACGGTGCTGCAGAGATGTCTAATCAGGCGCTGGAACAGTTTCTTTGTTGTTTTATCTCAGACCATGATGACAACTAGGAAAACCTGTTCCCGTGGGCAGAGCTTGCCAGAAATAATGCGGTTAATTCCTCCTCTCAGAACTCTCCCTTTCTGATTAATTATGGGTTCCAATCTTCTTTCCTGCCTGAGTCTTTCGAGGTACAAAATATTCCTGCTCTAGAGGAGCACTTGGGGGCACTCCACTCCACATGGATATAGGTTCAGAGATCCCTGCAGAGTTCCATGATGCACTATAAGAGACAAGCAGACCGTAGGCGTCTACCGACTCCAGTCTTCCAGGTGGGAGAGAGAGAAAGAGTATATGGTTGTCCTCATACAATCTCCATCTCCAGGTGCCTTGTAAACTGCTGGCTCCCCGATTTTTGTGGGGCCCTTTTGGGTTCTCCACAAGATTAACTCTGTAACTTATGCCCTCGACCTCCCCGCTAACATCCGCATTTCTAATGTGTTCCATGTGTCGCTACTAAAACCATTTGTTTGTAATCAGTATACTACTGCTCCTGTCCTTCCCAGACCTGTCCAAGTAGGGGGTCACGAAGAATACAAAGTGCAGAGTATCCTGGACTCTCGCAGGGTCAGAGGCCAGGTACAATATCTGGTACATTGGAAAGAGTACGAGCTTGAGGAGTGTTCCTGAGTCGCTTAGAGAGATCTACATGCACCAGCCCTTCTCCGTGAATTCCACGCCCACACCACCTCTAGTGCTCGTCCTCTTCCATGGGGGAGAGGTCGTTAAGGCGGGGGGTACTATCACAGTCTCTCTGTAGTGATGTCTGACCTCACTAGAATGGGCACGGGTACGTGCATCTGTTTATGGGCCTAGTCTCATTTGCCTAATTGATTCCCACCTTAAGCTGCTCCTTTATAAACCCCTCGGGCCTAGAAGTCATGGCCCTTACTTGGTATTTCCATTTGCTGCTCTTGTGTATCTTTGTGACCCGTGCCTGTCTGATTATTCTCTCTGTGTATAACCCTGGCTTGTCTGACTACCCACATCGGTTCTGAATTGTGGCTCTGGCTGACTAACTCACTCCTTGCAGTCCCCGGCTTGTTTGACTACCCACATCAGTTCTGACCTGTGGCTCTGGCTGACTACTCACTCCTTGCAGTCCTCGACTTGTCTGACTACCCAGTCGGTTCTGATAGTTTGCTCTGGTTGACTAACTCGCTCCATGTAGTCCCTGGCTTGTCTGACTACCCATTCAGTTCTGACCTGTGGCTCTGGCTGACTATGCACTCTGTTCTTTGCACATATCCATTACCCTGCATTTAGAGCAGTAGTCCAGTGCTCAGCACAGAGTGCAGCTCCAGGTAATAGACCTGAGAGTATAGTCCTGGGTCTGGGTTTGTGTGGGCACTGGCATTCATTTCTGTTTACTTTCAATAAAGGTGGTTTTACATTACATATACTCTGTCTGCTCTTCATTTTTGCTGGGTACCGTGACAGGTGGGGAGAAAGTCAGTCTTCACATTGATTTCAATGCATTGATTAAGGTGAAAAAAAGCAGAAAAACTTCACTTTTGGCAAGAAGTGACATTTCTCTCCTGCTTCTATTTTATGGTGAAAACTTTCTATAATTGTCACTTTACTCATTGATGGTGGGAAGGTGCTAATATCAAGAGCTTCAGTGTATTTTTTTACCATTCAGTGGGTAACCCATCTGTACCCAGTGATTTACCATTAAGCAGTCTTTTTAATGCCTCTACAAGTTCCCTCAAAAGTTTGGGTGAATCCAGGAATTCTCTGTCATCAGGAGTTAACTGAATATTCTTTCCATATGGAAAACTGAGATTTCTGTTTTAGATTTACATAAACAAAATTCATATAAATGTTTATAATATTTAATGAATTGCTCATTTGTATCTTTATCATCAGTTAAATTCCTGCCTACCTTGTCCCTGAGGCATGGTATGTATGATGAGATCCTACTGTTCCTGACTAGGTAAGCCATCATCTTGCTGGCTTTGTCCCAATTTTCAAAAATATTTTGCTTATTATAAAATAGGCTTGTGTTATTTAGACCAGGAAGTGGAAAAATGTAGATCTTGGTTGACCGATCAAAATTTTTGGTAGGCAACAGAGTCTCCAGTTTCCACATATAATTTTTCATCCTGCCATAACTGTTATTCTAATTTCATAATTTTGGATTGCTTTTTCTTTTTGTAAGAGGATATGAGAGCAATCATTGAACCTTAGCATATTCCTTTGCCACTTCACAAATTGGCATAAACCATGGCTGACTCAGAATTCAAAGTGGCCAATTATTTGAGGATGAAATAGCCCCTGTATAAATGTGTAAAACCAGTGGTGAGTGATCCAGTGCCACTCTGGAAAGATATTCACATTCTAAAGTGTTTTGTCTGATTCCATTAGTGACAAAGGCATAGTCTCTGAGTGAAAGAGTGTGGTGAGTGGACGACTGACATAAGTAAAAATATGTCTTTGTATGCATATATCCACCATGCCCATATTTCCAGTAAGCCCGTGTGTTTTG
Organism: Rhinophrynus dorsalis; assembly: GCA_037306005.1. NCBI lineage: Eukaryota > Metazoa > Chordata > Amphibia > Anura > Rhinophrynidae > Rhinophrynus > Rhinophrynus dorsalis. Next base: position 399,916,557 of record CM074723.1, read on the forward strand.
ACTTACATCCATCATCCCTTCCATCCAGTCCAAGGCTTTGTCCATGACAATGTTAAAGTCTCCCATACATTTTTTTAAACAGGACATTTTTATTAACATTTTCAAATAAAAGTTAAAAATGATATAAGAGAAAATGTAAAAATAATAGTAAACAGTATACCTATACATAAAGCATATAAACAAAATTTGGTAATTTATCAGAATAAATGAATAACCGATAGTAACTAAAATGAATAAAGAATTTAAAAAAGAAAAGGAGGGTCAAACACAAAGAAAAAGAAGAGGAAGGAAAATCTTTAGGGTTACAAGAAGGCCATAAGGGCTATCAAGCCAAGCACAACAAACTTGAACAAATATATTGTGGCGACCCTCCAGAACAGAGCATAAGAATTCACAATGACAGATATTTTTAATTTTATTTCATGTCCCAGGCCAAGGGATGTTAAACTTTTTCCTATGTGTGGCAATTGTCATCCTTGCTTCCAGGCATATTTGCATTATCAATTTATCCTCATATTTTGAGGCACCCACTACATTTTTCCTCAGCAGTGCTTTCCAGATACCCATGTGGAACTGTTTACCAAGGATGCTAGTCAACAACGAAGACACCCTGTGCCAAAAAGCTCTAACCTTATGACAGTCCCACCAGGAACCAATTTCACCGCAAGCTCTAAAACACAAGTCAGAGTTTTCTGCAAACATTCTGGTGAGGCGAGTAGGGACCAGATAAGTCATGTGGAGCATCCTATAAGGTTGTTTCCTAAGGCTAACATTTAAGGAACATCTAAAAGAACATGTTATATTACTTTAGTGTTGGTCAGTCAGTTTCTCACCCACCATTTGTTCCCACCTATCCATAAAAATCTATCCTCCCCTATGGAAACCAGGATACAATAAATGAGAGAGATTCCTCAGCTTTCATATGTCCAATGTTTAATAAGATGTTCAAAGGGACTAAGAGGCACCGAGGCATAGTTACCAATATAATTCAAAATAGTTTGCTTAATTCTAATAAAGAGTTTGTGATACTCCTCATTACACCCAATCTTAGCCTGAAATGTTTCCCAGTCAATAACCTCACCTCTGAAAATAACATCTTTAATGCTTTCTAAGCCAAAACTTTTGTAGGCTAAACAGTGGGTTGGGATTGAACAGTGGTAAATCATCAGCATAGATGCTAAGTTTGTTCGTGATTGTTCACTTTCCTCCACTGAATTGCATAGGGAGCTCTAGCTTGTGTACACCTTGATAAAGACTTTCAAAGTTTTTAAGAGACTGTTTAAATGATGTATCTCATTTGGGCCATTTCCTCATGCTCTTTTCCATCCTCCATTTCAATCATCCCCCTTTCCCCCAGTTCCCTCTTCTTGATCTCTCACACCAAGTAAATATATTGTATGATCCCTCAAGCATGTGAAAAGAGTTTGGGTATTTCAGAACATTTCTTGTCCACTCATCACTATGTCTTCTCCATTAGCACCTGTAGAAAACACACAGTACTTCAATTCAACAGGGTCTCTCAGTTTCTCCCAGGTGCACCAGCATCTCTCTGCTTCTAGGCCTCTAAGTAATGTGTAGAGTATGGTCTCATGGTCTGTAGCACAAAATCCCGGTTTCACTCCAGTGAGTCATTTCTCTATGAAGTTTGGAGACTGTAATATGTTGTTCCAGGTTGTGGATTTAGCTTAGTGCCAGCCATATCAGAGAGGTTCAGCTCTTGATATGCAGTTAGAGGTCTGAGGTAGTATCAGGCAGACAGCAGGGGTACGGTAAATCTCTACTTTCTTACTATTATGGGCCCAATGACTCTCATATTTGTCATACTGTATCAGTATTATCATGTCTCAGTAGTGCACAGAGCCCCAGACTCAGTGTCAGTTGCACTGTGTAAGAAGGGTGTCTCAAATGGCCTGTGCCTCACTTTCAGGCCTCAATCCATTGTATATTATAGTGGTGGAGCAGACATTGCTATGGTCTGGTTTTTATGGGCACTTTCCTCGTAGGTAGGCTCTGACATACACCAGTTTGCCCCGTATGTGCCCACTCTGGGTAGCCATGTGTTCCCACTCTGTAGCTCCAAAACTATTTAGGAAGTTGAAGCACGTATGTCCTGGATGAGGAAGCCCTCACTTCCGTCCTGGAAGTAGGCCCACGGGCCTCTAAGTCAACTACTCTTTGTAAATTCTGCAATCTTAGTACCGGATTGCAGTACAATTTTGGAAAGTATTATCAAAGATAATTGGAGTAATTGGGGGAATGACAGCAGATTCAGTTCTGTAGTGTAGGAGCTAAGCCTCCCCATGTCTTACTAAGGTGCCTGCAAAAACTATTTATTGTATATAAACATTTGCTAGTACAATTAATAAGCAGATTTCAATTATCAGTAATACTACTTAAAATTGTCTTGAGGTGACAGGTTCAAATTAAGATTTTTTCAGTGACAGTGTTAGGTAGTTTACCATGACATATTAATGTTTTATTGAAATGTAAACTAGATAACTAAAGGGGGAGATGCACTTAGGTTCATTGCAGTAGCGAAGTGTCTAGGGATGTGTGGAGAACATGTCAGAAAATGCAATAAGGATTATCACCACCTCAGTTTTGTAGATTTGGAATAGTGAACTCTGACATGGTTAATAGCCACATTAACATATAAACACACACAGGAATAAGACAAAGACTCAGTAAGTTACATTTAAATATCCATATAGCCATTCTTGAAGTAGACATTGCAACTTTGCATATTTGGAGAGGGCATGATGACAGCATGGTAATGTTGGCAAATTTGTGTTGTATTCATTGGGGTATGAAGGCAAAGACATTGTAGTGCTTAAGACAAATCAATGTATACATACCATTGTGTTATCAGCCAGGACCCCTATCAAGCCTTAATGCATCTCTTCCTGTGTTCTTCCCAAAGTCCTATTTCATACAAGTAAAACTTGCTAATGAGCACCAGTATGTTGTATCAAGAAAACCTACATATTTTCTATGCAATTGACTCTAATAATCATTCCAGGGTGTTATATTGGAATATTGGACATCCTAATGTAAAATCTTGAGTACATTTTTTTCAAGTTTAGTTATTACGGTGTGTCAGCATCTTGATTGTTATGTTATGTATGATCTGCTTTAAGTTCCTTTAGATTCCTTAGTATCTTTAAAGAGAACCATGCCCTAAAAATAAATGTCCTTTTATCAGAAGGACTTACCTGGCTGGGAAGGTTTTCTTCAAACAACAGTTAGTTATTGTACTATTTTGCTTTGCATTTGATCACTGTTGTACAATACTAATAGTTGTTTCAGTTTAAAGTTTGATTAAGATAACACCCCTACAAGATATTCAGGTTTATTAAAGTCCATTGTTTCTTGTGAGGGGAGTTTGATGTAGAGATATATCTTCATGGAGATCACTATATATAGGAAATGGCAGATATAATGCAAACAATACATAAATATACATGACTGCTTTATGAAGTACACCTACCTAGGGGAATACATGTTTTAAAAGAGGCAATTATTATTATACCTTCCCTTTAAGATTTCCAAAAATGCTACATTTTCTACAAACCTTATGGCATTCTATTAATATTTGTTTCCTCTACTGCTTACTGCTACTAGCCCAGTAAAGAACTGAACTCAGACAGCTGAGTTCAGAACATCAAGCTTGTTGAATGCAGATATGACTCTATGAACACATGCATGCCTTGACCTTGAACTTGGCTGACTATACATTTGCCTTGTGCTTTTATACACAACTGTCTTTAGCAATTTCATTGATCTCATACAGCCATTCTTAATCTCATTAAGTCTTAAATACGCTTCTACTGTCATTTGTCCTTAATGCCCCATAGGTCATTAAATTCATTGAACAACCTAAGCTTATTTGTTTTCTGCTAGTTTACACCTCTCAAATTAAACACCTACAATATTAAGAACCTTATACACCCTGCCAAGATCAAACATGATCTTTACAGAATAAGTACACTGTGTGCTGTCATTTTCATCAGTTAAAGCGAAATTATAACGAATCAATAAGCGGTTCTTAAATTAATAGAAACAGTTATCTAGGTAGATGTCATTCATAGAGAAAACAGGTGAATCTATATATCTTTGATCTTTGTTGCAGTCTAGTGCTAATTGGTTCAATTTACAGTTAGATAACTAGTATGCCTTATGAGTCATTCACGTCTGTTGAAGCCTATTGTGCATTGTAAGGACATGTGATCTAAATGCAGCCTTTCATAGACATCATTATGTACAGGAAACAAAATGCAACAAAAATATATATACCAGACTGCTGTATGAAGGATACCAACCTAGGTAAGTACTTCTATTAAAATAATTAAGAGCCACTTATTTATGATATGAGTTACGTAAATAAATAAATGTAAATGTGAGCAAGGGGTCCAGTGCTGGATTCCCCTATTACCCTTGAAGTGACAAATCTCTCAGTGAAAGTTACTAGTGAGCCAAAAGAGATTTTATCCTGGGGAGGACACCATTCCTACAGAGCCTGCAAATTAGTATTGCAGGCTCATTATTAGTTGAGAGTCTCTGACTTTTAATAAACATAATGTGACAGAGGGGTCCCCTGACGTAAGCTGTGACTGAGGCAAACCGATACTTGACAGCATAAGGTATTTTGTAGATGATGATTTGTAGGACTTAGACTTGTTTTTAGAGGCCCAAGCACAGAGTAAACATTGATTTGTCGATTAAAGACTTGTGTTAGGTACTAGCCATGAGGAAACATTGATTTGTATGTCTTAGACTTGTTTGGCACAAGCCCTAAGGAAATATTGATTTGTTGTAGGACTTAGACTTCTTCGAGGCCCAAGCTCTGAGGAAACACTGTCTTGTAGGACCTAGACTTGTTAGGAACAAGCCCTGAAGAAACGTTGATTTGTAGGACTTAGACTTCTTGTTAGAGGCCCAAGCCCTAATGAACAATTTATTTGTAGGACTTAGACTTGTTACAGGCCAAATACCTGAGGAAACATTGATTTGTTAGCCACAAGCCCTAAAACTTGTTGTTGATTTGTAGGACTTACAACAACACATGTGGGGAGTCAGATGGTATAAGAGACTAAAAGAATCCCACACAAATGAGACAATAAATTGAGGCACGCTGCAAATTGCACAATTTAAAAAAATACTGTATTGACACAAAACATAGAGAAAGGCATAAAAACAATAAAAACAAAGTTTGGGAGCATAGAATAGTAAGTGAGTGCCCCTCGGTCAAAATATAGATGCAAGATATAAAGATAAGTATGCTGAATACCAACCTATGAAATATATATAAATGTGCTCAATTGCAATAACAGAGAGAAAAAATGCCCCAAGCGAACAACAGAATATATTCAGGGTACTTATCTGATACAAACAACAAATAAAGGGAGGGGGAATTATCTTCCAGGCTCTCCAAAAATCCCTTACAACACATATCACCACTGACTGTGGCTTTGTCAGGCGTAATGTGAGATAATCGAGAGACTGCTTAAATTGTGCAATCAGACCAATCAAGAAACACCAACCTAATCCCATGATAAATGTAATGAGGACTTAAAAAATACCTGAAAGCAAGTGAGAAAGAGATCAGCTAAACAAAGAGGCTAGCAAAGATATGCCAATCACCCGAACTCACAAGTGATCATATGATAAGACCAAAAAAACAAACACTGATGCAAATGACGATCACATAAAAATATAATGGTCAGCTGATCAAAAGCCGACTACAGAGATGCAATAGAAAACCGCAAATGCCGATCGGAAGAAGCACAGTGATGAAGCAGACAGCCACAATGTAAAACCAGATTAAAAACATCTGAGTTAGCTGAACCATTTGGCTGGATGCAAAGTACAGAAAGCAATATAAAACAATGAGTAAGTCACCATGACATAACAGTGAATTAAATAAGAAAAGGTTGAAATTGCTTGAATTACAAGAATGATAATACCCATGCTTAAAAAGGATTAATGGTAACATTAAAAATTTGATTTACTGTTATGATGTGGTGACTTACTCATTGTCTTATATGGCTTTCTGTACTTTGCAGCCATCCAAATGGTTCAGCTAATTCGGATGTTTTTAATCTGGCTACTTCGTTATCAGCCGCGATGTGGGCAGTCTGTACTGTGCATGACTGCAGTGCGCGCAGCCATCTGTACTGAGCATGACATCTTCTGACAAACATACATTAGCGAATTATTATCTGGGATATATATATATATATATATATATATATATATATATATATATATAGAGAGAGAGAGAGAGAGAGAGAGAGGGAGAGAGACAGAGAGAGAGATAGAGATAGATAGATATTTATAGATATATGGTATTTCATTTTAATCTGTTTCACTTTTATTTAATTATTTCCTCCTCAATAATAGATTTAATAATTATTTTTCTTTAATTTTATCATTTAATTATTCATTTAATTTTTTTTTACTTTGTTCTTTTTTTTTTCTTTTTTTTTTCTGTATTGACCATTTATCACTATTTGGTTTTCTTTATTATTCCTGCTGTTTGTATATATTTGTAATCTCCAATTTTGATCCAGCCTGTCTCTGTATTCTACGTCCAATGAAATCAGAATATATTTTATGATTTACATTCTTGTGTCCCATAAATACACGCGGGCAGTCAATCTGTGACGTGTCCCATATGACATGCGCGGTTTTGTTTGTTTGCGTGTCTCCCTGGAATGCAGTATGAGTCACATTTTGGCACTAATTTTTTTTTACATCATGTCCATTCTACCTTACTTCCGTTTGGTCTAGCTTTCTTAACAATGAGAGTCAGGCTGCATTATTCAGTGAGTAAGTTTAATGCTTGATTTTATTCTATATTGTATTTTATTCTTGGCATTGTTACAATTCTTTGAGATACCACTGGGGTCCTGATTAGGAATGGGCGAAAGTTGTTGTTGTGTTCCATGAAAAATTCAGCTAAAACCACGTTATTGTCTGATTTTTCACAAGAAATTCAGCTTTTACAACAGCTAGTAAAATTTCCACATTTTTCGCACATTGGCCAAAATTCACCGCCAATTTTTCAGTGGCTAGAAAGTTTCCACTCATTGACTTACATTGTTTTTGCTTTTTCTCTATAAAAACATGATATATTTGTGGAAGTCAGACACAATAGGAGTAGCTACAGAGCGAGGTAGACGTGCGTGCTGTTCTGCTGTGAATTATTTGTAAATTGAGGCAGGAGAGGCTCATAGTAACTGCTATTACTATGAGCAGCAAAAGGAGGAACTGGAAGGACCCTTATTATGTGTCCACTGAGTCTGAGGAGGAGGAAGTGACTAGCAGTACTGAACCAATGCTGTCCAGTCCCCATAAATCACCCCAAGGGATTTTGGGGAATTTAATGGGTAGGGAAGGAGAAAAGGGTAGTACTAGTGAGAGCAGGACAGGCCACCTGCCTGTGCCTGCTGCAAGACGTGCTGCCCCTGCTGCCAGTGCCACCATTGCTGTACCTGCTGCCAGATGTGCTGCCCCTGCTGCCACCAGTGCTGTACCTGCAATATCCATTGCTGAACCTGCTGCCAGATGTGCCGCCCCTGCTGCCACTAGTGCTGTACCTGTTGCCACACGTGCTGCCCCTGCTGCCACCGATGCTTTAAATGCAGCTACCATTGCTGTACCTGCTGCCAGATGTGCTGTCCCTGATGCCTCCAGTGCTGTACATGCTGCCAGTGCTGAACCTGCTGCCACCAGTGCTGAACCTGCTGCTAGGGTGTTTTGTAATACTCAGGAGGGAGGGAAGGAGAAAATGATACCAAGTGTGACAGCAAGGGACCTAAGTCACACTTGCCATCCCAAAGCTGTCCTGCCAGTGCTAGCACTACTACTACTACTACTACTACTACTACTACTACTACTACTACTACTACTACTACTACTACAAGGTCCAGCAGCTTGTTAGCATTAGGGGTGTTGGAGGGGGTAATCAACAACAATATTACTAGTGACTGTGAGACTGAGGAGGAAAACTCTGTGGCTGAACTTTATGTGGATGGTGTTAGCAGTAGTAGCAGTAATGGTGATGCAGCCGAAGTGGTAGGGGAAACATTTGAAAGCGTCCAGAGTAGCACTCAAGGGAGCCCACACCATTCCTCAGACCCTGGGAGTCCTCCTCTTCCCTTCATGAAAGTGTCCAAATGGAACAAGATCCTAAAGACTTAGAGGTCAGAACTTTTGTTGGGGGAGAGCAGCAGCAGTCTCCCTTAGAGGCTAGGTGTTCCCGTGCTTCCTACCTCTGTATGGCGCCGGCCAGGAACGCCTCCCGCCACTTCCTCATTGTTGTCTTCAGGTAACCGGCACTAGCATGGACGCCTGATTATGGGCCTATTCTGGGTGGCCTAATTGGGTCCCGCCTTCTTCTGCTCCTTTATAAACCTACTTGGGCCTGGGAGTCATTGCCCTTATGTGGTGTTCCTGATAGCTTCTGCTTGGTCCATTGTGATCTGTGTCTGTCTGAGTATTTGGTCTGTGTATGACCCCGGCTTGTCTGACTACCCACATTGGTTCTGACCTGTGGCTCTGGCTGACTACTAGCTCTGTGTATGACCCCTGGCTTGTCTGACTACCTATCACGGTGCCTGTGATTGGTGCTGTTCAGTGTCAGTCACTTGCTGAGTATCATGACTGGCTGTCTGTGATTAGCCCTCCTCACACAGCCTTTTTAAACCCAGGCTGAGCACTTCCAGGTTGCCCTTTCGTGGTGTTTCTGACTTCCCTCTGCCTGACCTGCTTGTCAGGCTTCTGGGCCTGTTCCTGCTGTTCCTGCTGTACTTGCTGATCCTGTGTTCCAGTGTTCCTGGGGTTCCTGTGTTCCAGAGTTCCAGTGTTCCTGTGTTGCAGCACCTCGCGGGTTAATCTTACTGAGTTCCAGTGTTGCTGTGTTCTAGCACCTCGCGGGTTAATCTTACTGAGTTCCTGAATCTCCTGCTTCAGCCATCGCTCTGGCGACATTGTTCTTCTCGCTGCTGATCATACTTTGTTGGTTCCTGGTGGCGATATACATTGTTGGTCCCAGCGTGCGGACACTGGTTTACTCCACTGAACCTGGTTGCAATATACATTGTTGGTCCCAGCGTGCGAACGCTGGTTTACTCCACTAAACCTGGTTGCGATATACATTTTTGGTCCCAGCGTGCGGACGCTGGTTTACTCCACTAAACCTGGTTGCGATATACATTGTTGGTCCCAGCGTGCGGACGCTGGTTTACTCCACTAAACCTGGTGGCGATATACATTGTTGGTCCCAGCGTGCGGATGCTGGTTTACTCCACTAAACCTGGTTGCGATGTACATTGTTGGTCCCAGCGTGCGGACGCTGGTTTACTCCACTAAACTGGTTGCGAGATACATTATTGGCTCCAGCGTGCGGACGCTGGTTTGCTCCACTAAACCTGGTTGCGATATACGCTGTTGGTCCCAGCGTGTGGACGCTGGTTTGCTCCACTAAACCTGGTTGCGATATACGCTGTTGGTCCCAGCGTGTGGACGCTGGTTTACTCCACTAAACCTGGTTGCGATATACATTGTTGGTTCCAGCGTGCGGTCGCTGGTTTGCTCCATTAAACCTGGTGGCGCTATTACCATTAGTCCCAACGTGCGGTCGGTGGTTTGCTCCTGAACATCCAGTACTGTGGTCAGTCGCTGTCCACTTCCTTGCAGTTGTCTGAGTATCCCTTGCAATAGACTCTTGCTGAGTAAGACCTCTATACTTAAGCTCTATGCTGTCTTAGTCACCTGACAGCTGGTCTACTCGCTCAGGCTGCCCTGCCCGGTATTGGTGAGGCCGGTAGAACCTTGATGATACCATCCTGTAGGTTGCCTCACCCGGTATTGGCAGGGCCGGTAGAGCCTACTCCAGTACTCCTTTGGGCTGCCCTGCCCGGTATTGGTAAGGCCGGTAGAACCTTGTACATTACCGTCTTTAAGGTTGCCTTACCCGGTATTGGCAGGGCCGGTAGAGCCTACATTCAGCATTCCATGGGGGCTGCCTTGCCCGGTATTGGTAAGGCCGGTAGAACCGGTATATGTCATCTCACGGTTGCCTTACCCGGTATAGGCAAGGCCGGTAGAGCCTGTCATTAAAACTGTCACTTGGGTTGCCTTGCCCGGTATTTAGGCAAGGCCGGTAGAACCTATTATATGTTATATTACTGTTGTATTGTTATGTATGTTTACCCTACGGGGACTGCCTTTAACTTTAATAAAGTTAAGTTATTTTACCAAACCTTAAGTCTGAGAGTCTTCAAAAACCGTGACACTCCCCTCATCAGTTGAAACCTGTGGTTTTGGCTGACTACTCGCTCTGTGTATGACCCCGGCTTGCCTGACCAGTAGCCATTGCTACTACCCGCTTAGTGTAGCCTCCGGTTGCCTTTCCTGAGGGCCTGGTTACTTTCGCTCCTTGCAGTCCTCGGTTTGCCTGACCAGTGGCCCTGGCTCCTACTCTCTCAGTATAGTGTCCGGTTGCCTGACCAGTTGCCTGGCTACTCTCGCTCTGTGTAGTCCCCGGCTTGTCTGACATGTGACTCTGGCTGCCTACTCGCTCCCTACACTACCTGCTTTCCTGACCTGTAGTGTCGGTGTCTCCTGGCTCTGGTGTGCTCTCTCTCTCTCTTGCCTCCGTTCGCAGACCAAGTGTTGACTTATGCATATTCTACCATTTATCTGTTGTCCCACTTGAGCCACTTCCCTAGTCTCAAGATATGGAGTAGTGCAGTGCACAGCACAGTGTGAAGCTCAGGAGGGACCTTTAGTCCTATTTACATTTGTCTGGGGCTCTCTATGGGCTATATTATCATGCCTGTACTTATTAAATAAAGGTGGACTTATATTTTATATTTGTGTCTGGGGTCTTTCTTTGCCTGAAAACCATGACAACAATTAATACCACCACCAGCAGGAGCAAAGATCAGCTTCCTGTCCCTGCTGCTAATGCTGCCACTGCCAGTCTGCCTTCTTCATGTCACCAAGAAATGACAAGTGTGACATTAGGAGGCGGCCCTCTGTCACATTGCTCGTCACCTCCTCCAAGCATGACATATCTTTAATAGAGCAACAGCAGCAACACGTAGGGGCTAGTGGTGGTGGTGATGATGATGCTGGAGAAGCTGGGGTGGAAGAGACATTGGTGGACTTTTTAGCAGAAACTGAGAAGGAATGGGAGACAGGGATGAGGATGGGCATCACCACCACCACCACCACTAGCAGTGAGATTTTGAAATTAGAAGAATGTGGAACTTCTCTAGTTTCTTCTGATGCTGAGTTGTAAGGGCATCAGGATGCTGAGAGCAAGCTAGTGTGCCACAGACCACAGTGGACACAGTTGGAATGGTATCAACAAGTGATGTGGGACTAGGAAAGGTTCCACTTGCCAGTACCAGCAATACTCCTGGTCCTAGTTGCAGTGCTGAATCTGAGGCAGTAATACAGCAGAAACATTATCCACTGCCACAGACAGTGAAATGGAATGTGGAGGACAAGATGAAAGAGACCATTCTTCTCCACTTGTTCACTATCCCCTGAAGTCATGGGTGTGTGACTATTTTTCTCTAGGGGTAGGCAAAGTGCAGTCATCAGGAATGGCACTGTGCACAATTTGTGACAAGTCAGTGAGAAGAGGAAAGGAGGGAACACACCTTGGCAAAAGCTCCCTGATACCACACATGAAACACAGACACAATGACATCTATGTTAAACATGTTAAAGCCAAACTCCCAACACAGAAATCAAGCACTGCTGTTACTGTACCCCTTGACTCTCCAGAAAGGCAACAAGAGGCAAGACGGAGATCAAAGAGGAGAAGAATAGAGCAACCCAGGCAGAGAATGGAAGTTCCATTACGAATGAAACAACTAGCTTGCCATCACCTTCTAGGGTAATTACATCTTCTGCCAATTCACCTTGTTCATCGTCACCTCCCCTGCGAAATGATAGCCACTCTGTTGATGTTAGGCTGTGCAGTTCACTTCTATCCATTGCACACTGTGTGGTACACTGACCACATATGCCAATGTGGTACAGGAGAATCATAAACAGTGCATCAAACGGCATCTGAGGAGATTCCATCCTGCAGAATATGCTAAGATGGTGTCAGGGAGGTTTCAAAACTACTATTAAACTGTCAGCAAGTTGTCATGTTTCCTTAGTGGGGTCTGGACAAGGGGTATAGTAACAGCTGCAGCACATGGTTTTGGACGTCATGGTGTTTGGATACAGTTGTGCTCCCAGATGTTATTTACCACACACACACATTGCAGTTGCTGATGAGAGCCTCAATTCCTGCTCTCAAGGGGAAAAAAAATATATTCTAATAACAACACACCAATGATTTTGGAGAAGGGGCAGGTGGAGAAGAATTATTGGCTAACTTCTTCTTTTCTCCACATAGACTGGGGGCTACTTATTGTGCTGCTACTGCCTCAGGTGCATAACTGGAGATAGTCGTGGCAAGTGGAGCCTTCATCATTCATCACCCATGTTACTGCTATTGTTGATCCCATTCCCTTTCAGCTGCCTAATCATCCAGCAGCACTTGCAATTTCTGCAACTATGGACTCCGACACAGGAGGAGGACACTTGACAATGGCCAGCGCTTTGAGAAAAAAAAATAGTCCTACAAGAAAAATTTTTTTGGGGGGGTTTGTTTCTAATAAACCTAAGTCCTACAAATCATTGTTTCCTCAGGGCTTGGCCCGCTAACAACAAATCTAGCAAATCATCCTCTACAAAATACTCTATAAATTCAAGTGTCAGTCTACCCCAGTGGCAGCTTATGTCAGGGGTTCCTGTCTCTATCACTGTACATACACATTTGTATTTTATTTTATTAATTTATTTTTTATTAACCCTTTGAGTGCCTGAAAGGTACGCAACGCATTTCTCTGCAATACTTTGCGTACCCTATGGCACTCACAGGGTTGACTGTCCCCCCAATACCAGTCAAGAACTCCGCCAAACAAATTCCATGTTCAATTGATTCGTACCCCAGATTCCACCCACCGACACAGACAACCTCCTCTGATCCCTTTTATACCATGTTTTATGGGGTTTTTAAATTGTATTTAGGATTTATTTTTTATTACCTGCCCCCCAATCTCATTAAACAACCCCCCAAAATCATCCCCTGTTCAACTGAATCTTTCCCCACCAACACAGGCACCCTCAAGCCCCTTTTATACTATGCCTTTGGGAAATAAAATAATATTTGCTATGTGTTGTGTTTAACTTCAATGTTTCCATTGATTTCAATGGAATGAGCTAGACGAAAAAAGCAGGAAAAGACAGAAAATCAGCACTTTTCACTGAGAAATTATTTGCCAAGCAGAAAGTGCCATTTTTTACTGATTTCAGTTTGAGGCAAAAATTTTCACCCATCCCTTGTGCTGACAAAGACATGTCAAGCTTAGAAAAGCGTAGACCCTCATAGAATTGTTACTAAGCCATTAATTTTTATTAAATATGCTTTTATTCAAATAAGTAGCAGCATTATGTATTTTTTTTAACTTCTGGAGTGCTGTCTGAATCGGGGCGGATATTCAAATGCCCATTTGCAATTACTGGTTGGGTCCTATAACCGATACCCATTTGGAGATGTGAGTTTACATATATGACGTTATATACAAATATATGATCGTGGATTCGGCCCTTTTCTGGTGTACTGTTTGTTTTGTTCAAGTTTGGTTTCAGCGCTTTTGAGGAACAGCAACCAGTCCCAGTTGGAGAAGTAACAGAGTGAGAGCTATATTAAATCCATCACTCGCTCGATTGTCCACATCCATTGTGAGTATGGTGTTGTAGTGGTGGTTCAAGAAACATACTGTATTTCACTAGGAGCTCCCCTTTCTTCTTTTGCAATGCATACCGTATCCCTCTGGCACTCAAAGGGTTAAATAGAACAAGCCCTTTGAAAAAAAATTCCCTACTGGTTTAGTGCCAGCAGGTCATATTAAGGTGGTCTGTGGCCACTGGCCATTGGCAAATGTCACAGTGAGATTGCAACATTTGTGTCTAGCTCTCTAGCTGCTAGTTTTGTGTTCCACTTCCTGGAAACGTCAGGTTTTTGGCACAAACATGCAAAGTACACGTAAGTAAATGGGTGGGAAGTTTGCAGCCATTGAAAAAATAGCAGAAACATTTTTGGAATAGGAGGAAAAGGAGAAAGTGTTAAGTGGTTTGTTGAGGGCGGATTTTCTCGCTGGGAAACAATGGGACCGTTCACCGATCTCAAGATATTTCAGGTATCCAGAACACAATATATATACATATATATATATATATATATATATATATATATATATATATATATATATACACACACACACACACTACCAGTCAAAAGTTTTAGAACACCCCCATTTTTCCAGTTTGTATTGAAATTTACGTAGTTTAATATCTCGATGTACTCTGAAAATAAAGTATAGAACAAATAAACATTTGGACATTAAAAATAAATCATGGAATCATTTTCCTTAACAAAATGTAATCTAAATTTTTTTACTCATCAAAGTAGCCACCTTTTGCACATACAACAGCCAAACACATTTGTGGCATTCTTTCCACAATAGAAATCAAATATTGCTTTGAAAGTTCTTCCCAACACTGTTGCAGAAGTTCCCACAAATGTGTTGCACTTGTAGGTTGCTTTGCTTTCACCATTCTGTCTAGTTCATTCCAAACCAGCTCGATGGGGTTTAAGTCTGGAGACTGTGCTGGCCATTCCATTATTTGAAGCCTACCATCTTGTTCTTCTCTTCTAAGGTAGTTCTGACACAGCCTGGAAATATGCTTTGGGTCATTATCTTGCTGTCGGATGAACCCCTGACCAACTAGGTGTGCACCAGTGGGTATTGCATGGATCTACAAAATGCTGTGGTAGGAGTATTGATTCAGGGTGCCACTCACTCTGTGCAAGTCGTCAACTCTGGATCCAGAAAAAGAGCCACAGACCATCATTCTTCCTCCTCTATGTTTGATAGTTGGTATCACAAACTGAGGAACCATCCTTTTGCCTACTCAACGGCGTACAAAAACCCTGTGTGATGAACCGAAGATCTCAAATTGTTGATTCATTGGTCCATAAGACCTTCTTCCAGTCTTCAGTAGTCCACTGGCGGTGCTTCATGGCCCAGGCAAGCCTCTTTTTCTTATTATGCTGTCTTAGCAATGGCTTTCTATCACAGTGCCTGTGATCCTCCTCTGTCACTCTCGCTTGTGGTAGGCTCTGATTTGCTGAGTTGGTTTGGCCCGCCCCTGGTGACCTTTTTATGCCTGGCCGTGACACCTGTCAGGTGCTCTTTCATGGTGTTTCAGAGCCAGTGTTGCTGAGTTCCTGTGTTCCGGATTCCTGTGTACTGATTTGGCCTGTTCTGACTACGCTCCTGTGTTCCTGCTCGTGATTGACCCGGCTTGTCTGAGAACCACCTCCGTGATCTGACCTGGCTTGGCTGAAGTTCCTGTTCGTGATTGACCCGGCTTGTCTGAGTACCATCTCCGTGATCCGACCCGACCCGGCCTGTTCCAGTGACCTGCTTGTTCCTGCTTCCCGCTCCGGTTGTCGCCGTAGCGACATTCTTACTTCCGCTACTGCTGTCTGCCAGGCTGGCAGTGTGACCCACTTCACCCTTGCTGTGCATTGTTCTCATTGCTGAGTCTCCGTGCTCACTCGAAGAGCTGTGCTTCCATCATTGAGCCTCCGTGATACTTGCAGAGCTATTCCGCTATACTGAGCCTTTGATCCGTTAAGCTGCATATTAACCCTTGCTGTGCTGCCTTATCTTTAACTGAGCCTTCTCTCTCCGGTACAGAGCCTAAGCTATATCTCACTACGTCTGCTGAGTCGGCTGCTTGTATGTTCTGGTTGGTCGGCGGCTCATCCTGTCAAACCGCAGAGTAGTCACTTTCGGTAATTATCCCGGTAGGGAGCCATTGGCTCTTGCTCATCCGTTTGTTCTCTGGCATGCGCCCATTGGGGCTAAAGGCGCTAGCTAGTGCAGCAAAGGGTAGGCTTCAGTGGGAGGTCATTGGCTTCTCCACTTGCAGCATAGTGTGGTCTCCGTTGTTACGCCCGTGGGGGCTATTGGCTCAAACTATCTCTGTTCCATTGGTTTCCGTTAGTACACCCGTGGGGGCTATTAGCCAGCTCTTGCAGTGCAAGCTGTACCGTTGTTACGCCCATGGGGGCTACCGACTCACGCACTTGCAGACTCAGTTGTATCCGTGGCTACGCCCGCTGGGGCTATTCTGGGCAACTGTTCTGCTGATTCTACCTCTGGTCACATATTGCCTAGCAGCATTCCTGTCTTAAGAACTCTAAGTGTTGCACCATCTAGACTTTTACTTCATATCACCACCTTGGGCGTGCCAAACTCCACAACAGAGACGGACTGCTTAGTGCATTTAACCCTTTAATGTATTACACTACTATGTGCCTGTCCTGAGACAGTATATGTGATACTCTGGTTCTGTATACTGGGCCTGTGGGGGCATATCTGTCCACATTTTGCTATTATTTTGTGTTGCCTGTAGAGGGTGATCATTTACCTTACTTTTCATTTAATAAAACTGTGTTTTATTTTACCAACTGGTCTGAGTGTCTTAAAAAAACGTTTCACTTTCTTACTGACACTCGACCATTCAGACCTACAGCTTGAAGTTTTGCTTACTTCGATCAGTGTTAAGCTATGCTTGAAGCTGTTGTGCCGTGAGCCGCCTGTCACGCAAACTGTTGACTCTCAGAAACTTGTCATTTGATTCTCTTGTGGCTTTGGGTCTGCCAGATCTCTTCCTGTCAGAGTTTCTTCCAGTTTCCGACTGCTTTTTAAATGGTGTAGGAAACTGTACTCACTGACACCTTTTCTTTCTTTGCAATTTCTGTAAAGGAAAGACCTACACTTTTAAGGGTTATAATGGTCTGTCTGTCTTCCTTTGTTAATTTCAGGTTATTCACTGTACTTGAACTGCGTAAATTTCAATAAAAAATGGAAAAATAGGGGGTTTCTAAAACTTTTGACCGGTGTGTATATATATACATAGTTCCTGAGGGAAGTATTCATGCTTAATGGGAGTTATTTTGCCTGGGTGCTATTTTTTTTGGACCAACAACATAGTTCATCCATAGAAAGTGAAAAAGCACTCTCAGGACTTCAGTAGTTCCAAATAATCCAATTTTACTGATCAAAGTTTCAGTTACAGCATCATCACCTTATTTGTTTATTTAGCTTTTGAGATGAGATGTCTCATCAGCTACCTATCTACCTGTAAAGAGAACAACTGACTTTCGCCAAGCAACTGCAGCTCCCTTTCTTTACCTTTCTGTGTAAACTACCTATTGTCATATTTTTAGCAGCTTTCTTTCACTCAATTTTTGCAGATCCCTAGAATCCAGCAGCATAGCTAATTTTCTGTACTTATACATTAACACGCAAATCCTGTGTAGGGCTGGGTCAAAATTTTCACATCAAACCAAAATAGGCAAAAAATGGCACTTCCCACCTGGCTAAAAAATTCTAGTAAAAAACAAGCATATTTTGAGCTAAAAAATATAGACAAATAAAGTGAAGTTGAAGCCTAGTTTAGGGAGTCTTTTAGGTAGGACACTTGTTTTCTGTATTAGGGGAATCTGGGGGCATTCTGGGGGAGAAGAAGGGAGAAAGGAGGTTGACCCTAAATAAGCAGCCCTGATCTGGCTGTCATCATCTCTGTGCTGGCAAAGTCTGGGTGTTTGTGAAGGGAGCAAAGGAGGTTGAAACAAAAAACAACAACATTCTGTCTGACTAATCTGATTTGAAAGACACAGGCAGCTGTGGCTGATTTGAAAGACACGGGCAGATGTGGTCCAAGCAATTGGCTTGCTGATCTTACTGTATCACTATGTTGGACATGTGTGGGGGAGTGAGAAAGGAGCAAAGGAGGTTGACCCCAAACACCCAAACATTTTGTCTGATTTGATTTGAAAGACACAGGCAGCTGTGGTTGAAGCAATTCCCTAGATGGTATTGTTGTTATTATTTCTGTGCTGGGGAAGGCTGGTGAAACAAGTTGTTGATTTTGATTTTTAAGTTTTTTTTGGACAGTGATAAGGTAATGGTGGACAACAGTAAAAAAAATATATATATATATTAGGTGACAGACAGTTAACTGGGACCCTGATGTGAGCTGTGTTACTGATGCAGACTTGATAGATAGCAGATGAAATTGAGAATTGTGTTGAGGGTTAAGGCAAGACATCACACTCCATCAGTTCCGTTGTGTACTTTAGAGTAAAAACACACAGTAGTTGAGCAATGTCCAGCTAATGCACAAGGAGAAGGGGGAAGGTAAAAGTAAGAGCAGTGCAGGGACGTGGGAGTAAAGTGGTAGTTCAAAAACTGACTACAGCCATGGTTGCTGCAGCATGTGCAATAAATGATGATGATCCCTCTCCTGCTGGGGAGGATGCAGTTTGTCAAGGTCCCACCACCGCCTCTACTACCATCCACTCAAGTAACTTAAAAAAAAACATATAAGAGGAACACTGAAGATGATGACTCACATTAGTGTTGATGATGGCAATGGAATAATGGAGGAGGGAGTAGCAACTCAACCAACTGCTGCATCTGACATTGAGACAAACAAGAACCAAAACACTTGTCCTCAAATAGTAGAAAAGTTTTTGAAACTAAAATTAAAAAATAAATCGTTTAACATCTCTAAAAGCTTAGAGGAATATAAGGGTAGTGGGTAAGAAGCACACGTGTGATGCTGAGGATGAAGAAGTTAAAGAAACAAAGTTACATAGTTCTTCAATTATGTACTGCCATCCCACACTTAGTAAGTTCTTACAAAGAAGTCAAAACCTTCACAAACATAATTCAAAAGTACACCTATGGAATAGTAAACTTTCCAGAATATTGGTGGTTGACATGCTGCCCTTTTCTTTTGTTGAGGCTTTAAAGAACTGATATCATGTATTGCACCCTGCTGGAATATCCCAAGCTGCAGTTATTTTTCAAGGTTGGGAGTGCCAATGTTACATAAGCAGGAAGTGTTTTTGGCAAAGGACAAAGGCACTCAGCCTGCTAACAACCTTTTCATCTGTTGTTGTAGTACTCACTATTTATTTCTCCAGATCAGCCCTTAGTAATGTGGGAAATGTTGCAGTCATAGGAAACACAGACAAAAATTATTGGTAGTGGCAAAAAAAGAGAAAACTTATGTAGTGACAAAAAGGATAAAACCATAAAAAAAAATCATTGGTTTTTCACGGAAATTCATACAGGAAATTTTTCTGACTTTTTACTCACTTACTTAATCATGGGTCTATACCCAGAGGTATGTACGAGTACGAATTAATGTTTTAGTGAGTACTGGAACACACACCCTACCATTTTTTAAAACTTCAATATGAACAAGGTTTGAATGCTTTCCCTGTAGCATGTACTGGAGAAAGAAATCATGACACTGATTTCTTCTGAGCCTTGTACATTTTCTCTACTTTGCTGCAAGTTTTACAGATAAAAGTATGTATCTCTGCTGAACTATTTTGAGTCATAAAGTTAAATTTTTTCCCAGCATTACTTCAGTTACATATGTAACACTACACAAAACAGTCTGCCTGACAATGATGGTATGCAATACAGATGAAACAGCTAAATGTAGAAGAGTTTGTTAGTTGTGCACTTCCAGTCCACACAATGCTAGTAAAGCAATGATGTACAGCAGATATTTGAACACAGTAAAGGATAGAAACAATAAGTGTGCATTTTATTCTTTAAATCTCTGTGTCTGAGAATTGCAAAAGATGAAAACATTTAAATATAGCATTGCCTATTTTATACATTTGAGTTAAAAATCATAAAGTAATTTGGTACACAGTTTTATTTTTTTATTTTATTCAGTATTAATCCTGTATATCCCAATATAATTCTTAATATAAAAAGTAGTATTCCAGGACAAAGTTAGTGCTGTACAGATCTTGAAGAGACTTGACATTTTTGTTTCAGTACCTTGTCAAGGAAATTGCAGATTTAAAAATAAAATACTCAATTTTACATGTTAATGACTATTCTATGCATGACATACTTTTTTATTCAATACTTTTAATATATGGCAAAAGACAGAAATTCATTTTAGCTTGCAAATGTCAGGTATGTACTTTAAAAGAAATATATTTTGCAGCTTTTAATGAAGTGGTGTTTTTTTCAAGAGAAATATATTTTCTGATATGGGCAATATGTGCATGACAACTGATATTAATAAATTATGAACCTCATGTAGTCATAGTTTTATAAAGAAATGTCTCTGAATACTTTTTTTTTAACTTTTAGCACCGCTAGCCCAAAGGCAAGATGTAACCTTTTTATTACATAATTATGGACATTTATTATCTTACAACAATGTATCTTAAAGTCACAGGGAAAATGTCAATATCATAATTGTTTTCAATTAGCTTTGAACGAACCATGCACTCATAAAATGTCTTCCTACTTTAATTTTGAATTAGGAAACAATGTAGATATAATGTTCTCTAGTATGTATAATTTAAGGTAGTTTGTGCTAAAATAAATCAAAAATAGTATAATTGTATTAATCTATATAGTTGATTTAAAACAGTAATTGTATTACCTACTCATTAGCAGCTACAGACTAGTTCATCTTTGATGGCCTTTGCTGCAAGCTAACTTTTTTTTACAGTCTTAATATCTAATGGTTCAGACAAAATATAATATTAAGCATGCTCAAATTATTTTTGCAAAACAAAATTATAGTAATTTTAAGTAACAGAAATGGCTTGACAAAGTTTCCTCACTCAAAAAACTGATTTGCAAATGAAAAACATTGAAAAAAAATTTTTTTTTGCTAGTATTGTTAACTGTTGCTATAATATTTAATTATACTGAGAGACAGGTGTTCCTTTCTGAACTCAGTTTTAAGTTCTTATTAAGAAAAATATAATTAACCAGATTTCCCTGAGAAAAATATGTACTGTTCTGATTTTAAAGGTGATAGGTAGGAATAAAAGCATGTGCTTGATTAGTTTTGACAATAAGACACAGGGAAACATTGTGTCAGGCCCACAGGGAGGAAGCCGCTCACCTCCCGTGTACTCAGCCACGTCGCGCCGTCCTCGGACCTCCGGTTGCCAGGAGTGACGTGGCTGGCTTCCCTAGCAACGAGCGCGCGTGCGGCCTCACAATGAGAAGTGCCGTACGCACCTCAGATGACGTCATCGGCAGCCGACCCGGAACTGAGGGCGGCTGTGCACCGGCGTTCCCGATACCCATGCTTGAAGACAGGTGAGTGTGGGGCAGTTCTACTCCTTGTGGTGCAGGGCAGGCCTCTATATAATCCTAGGATGCTCCTTACTCGGTGCTCAGTTGTTTTGTTGCCCTTGCCTTGTTCAGACATACTTCCTGAGCTCCTGATCATTCTGATTCCTGAAATCCTTGACCTCTGCCTGGCTACCTGACTATCTTGATCTCTGGCATCCCTGACCTCTGCTTGACTACCTGACTATCCTGATCTCTGGCATCCTTGACCTCTGCTTGGCTGCCTGACTATCCTGATCTCTGGCATCCTTGACCTCTGCCTGGCTACCTGACTATCCTGATCTCTGGCATCCTTGACCTCTGCTTGGCTACCTGACCATCCTTATTTCTGGCACCCTTGACCTTTGCTTGGCTTCCTGACCATCCTGATCTCTGGCATCCTTGACCTCTTCCTGACTATCCAACTATCTCTGACCTCTGGCTACCTAAAAATACCATCTGGCTATCTCGCTATCTACCTCTGGCCACCCAAATCTCCGAGACCCTGCTCTAGTTACCAGTCTCTGTTCTCCTGCCTCTCATGTCCACGGCTGGCCTTCTACTCTTCTCTGACCATCAGTAGCCCCTGTGTTGCGGCCCACCCTCCCACAGGTCTGTTCCTCCAGTCTCCTGGTTAGTGGCGTGCGTACACTGGGGTGCACATCCCTGCTCCCGGACTCCAGAGCAAAAACCCTCTGACATAACAACTGAGCCCTCATGGAGGCCGCAGGGATGCCACAAGTCATGGCTACCCTAACTCAACAGATCTCCATGCTCACACAGACCGTCAAGGCTCTCCAAACTGGGCAGGCGAACCTACGGCATCAACTACAGGATCTGCACATTTCTTTACCAGCTCAATCAGACGAACCTGTCACACCACCTCAATCTAACCCACCTATTGATGGATCAACTCCTACTCCTGAACCCCAGGCCATTCTGCCAGAGAAATTCCATGGAGACCGGACCCAATTCCATTCCTTTATCACTTCATGTCAAGTCCTCTTCTCCCTAAAACCACAGACTTACTCTACGGACTTTGTCAAGATCCGCACGGTAATCTCTCTATTGTCTGGGGAACCACAAGCCTGGGCCCATCATTTACTCCAAATGGATAGTCCCATCCTAAAGACATGGAATACATTCTATCACTCTATAGAGTCCCTCTATGAAGATCCCTATAGAGCCACAACCGAACAGGCTTCCCTAAGGGCCTTGAAACAGGGTCGTCGTCCAATCGAAGACTACATCACTGATTTTCGGAGGATTGCCTTGGAGACCACCTGGAACGAGTCAGCTTTGGTGGATCAATTCCGACTCGGCCTCTCTGAATCCCTCAAGGACGAACTGGCCCGAATTGGCATGCCCTCTTCTCTGGAAGATCTAATCCATCTTGTGATCCAACTGGACAGACGCCTCAGGGAGAGACGTCAAGAAAGAGCTTCTACCTCTGCCCCGGTATATCGGCATCCTACTGCATTTTCTCCTTCCAGTACCAACTCCATGGATACCGAAGAACCCATGAAGATAGGCCTTGTTCGAGGACCTCTGTCTCCTACTGAAAGAACTTGCAGGAGAACGCTGAACTTGTGCTTATATTGCGGAAAACCTGACCACCTGCTTCGAGATTGTAAAGAGAGACCTTGTAAGCCCAGAGGTAAGATCCTAGTATCAACTACTGGTCCTCCTTTAACTCCGGAAACATCCTCCCCTCATCTTTCGGTCTCTCTTTCCCTACAGTGGAATAGGAAACCGGTCTTCATACAAGCCATGATTGACTCTGGAGCCAGTAGATGCTTCATCGACTCCGAACTCGTTCGATCCCTCAACATCCCCGTCTCCCGGAAATCTTCTCCGATGCACATCCAAGTGGTGGATGGAAGCCCACTGAAATCCGGACCAGTTACTGAAGAAACCATCCCCCTACGTGTCATCCTTGGATGTCAACATTCAGAGTTCCTAAGATTTGACGTGGTCCAATTTCCCCTATTCTCCCTCATTCTTGGATTGCCTTGGCTCCGACTCCACAACCCTATAATCGACTGGAGATTGGGAACTCTTACCTTCTGTTCTTCCCAATGCAAGTCAGAATGTCTACCAGCACTCAAGACTCTTCATTTGACTATGGAGAACACCTCTTCCAGCAAAGGAATTCCGCTTCTCCCAATTCAATATTCTTCCTTCTCTGATGTCTTCGAGAAGAAAGGGGCAGACACTTTTCCACCTCACCGGGTCTATGACTGCCCAATAGACCTGCTTCCAGGAGTCCCTATATCCTTTGGTCGGATTTTCCCCTTGTCAGAACCTGAATTGCAAGTACTGAAGGAATACATTGAAGAGAACCTTAAAAAAGGATTCATTTGCCCTTCTACTTCCCCTGCGAGGGCTGGAATATTCTTTGTGGGGAAGAAGGATGGTGGTTTACGACCCTGCGTGGATTATAGGGAGTTAAATAATGTCACCATTAAAAATCGTTACCCGCTGCCCTTGATCTCAGAGTTACTAGATCGACTTAGCTCTGCTCATGTCTTCTCCAAACTGGACTTTAGGGGGGCCTATAATTTAGTCCAGATCCGCAAGGGCGATGAGTCGAAGATGGCCTTCCGTTCCAGATACGGACATTTTGAGTACACCGTCATGCCCTTTGGCCTTTGCAATGCCTCAGCCACGTTCCAGCACTTCCTAAATGACGTGTTCCGGGACTACTTGGATGTCTTCATGGTAGTTTACCTCAACGACATACTCGTCTACTCTTCCACTCTGGAAGAACACCAGGTGCATATGCAGAAGATTCTTACTCGACTCCGCCAATATAATATATATGCCAAGCTAGAAAAATGTGTTTTCGACACGGATACTGTGGAATTCCTGGGATACGTCTTATCACCTAGTGGCCTAAGGATGGATTCTCGTAAAGTATCTGCTATAGTGGAGTGGCCACATCCAACAGACAAAAAAGGAGTCCAGAGGTTCGTGGGCTTCACCAATTTCTATAGAATATTAATTTGAAATTTTTCTCATATCGTACGACCCATCACCGAATTAACCAAGAAGCATGTGCCCTTCCATTGGACTGAACAAGCCCAGTCCGCCTTCTCCTTACTCAAGTCTTATTTTACTTCTGCTCCTGTTCTGGTCCTTCCAAACTTATCAAGACCCTTTATCATCGAGGTAGATGCCTCCCAAACGGCTATAGGAGAAGTACTGTCCCAGAGATCAGGCGAAAAGGAACAACTTCATCCAGTAGCCTTTTATTCTCATTCTCTAACTGATCCTGAAAAGAACTATGATGTCGGGGACAGGGAGCTTTTGGCAATCAAACAAGCCTTGGAAGAGTGGAGACATCTACTAGAAGGAGCCATGCATCCCATCATAGTCTTTACTGACCACCGTAACTTGGAGTATCTCCGCACAGCCTGTCGTCTTCACCCCCGCCAGGCCCGATGGGCCCTATTCTTCAGTCGTTTTAGATTCCACATTACCTATAGATCCGGCTCAAAGAATGGTAAAGCGGACGCCTTATCCCAGACTACCAGTCTTGAAACTGAACCATCCAAGCAGACTGAGACCAGCAGGGGCACTTCTTATCCCTTTCCTCTTCCAACTAGAACCAGATCAAAGAACTTTCCAACAGGTGCTCGCCCACTGTTCCTAGACATCTCACTTTGCAGGATGGATTCCTTATGCATAAAAACCAGAACTTTGTACCTCAGCCAGCTCGTCTAGAGGTCCTACAGCTATTACATGATGCACCCATAGCTGGTCACGGTGGTCAAAAGAAAACAGAAGAATTGGTTCTAAGGACCTTCTGGTGGCCAGAAGCACATAAAGATATTGAGAGATATGTAGCCTCTGGTCAAACCTGCGCCTGCTCCAAAAACCTTCATGTTAAACCTTCTGGATTACTTCAGCCTCTGCCTGTCCAGGATCGTCCTTGGTCCAGCATCTCCATGGACTTCATTACGGACCTCCCTCTTTCGCAAGGGCATACCTGTATTATGGTGGTAGTTGACAGGTTCTCAAAGATGGCACATTTTGTTCCCTCCAAAGGTCACCCTTCAGCTTCCGAAACTGCTCAACTTTTCATAAATACAGTCTTCCGTCTCCATGGACTTCCCGAAACCATAATATCGGACCGAGGTTCACAATTCACACTTCGTTTCTGGTCGGCCTTCTGCAGTGGCCTGCACATCAGTCATTCCCTCTCATCTGCCTACCACCCTCAGTCCAACGAACAGACAGAACGGATTAATCAATCGTTGGAGCAATATCTTAGATGCTACACTACCCACTTACAGGACGATTGGATTCGTTTACTTCCCTTGGCGGAATTCGCTTACAACAACCAACCGCCTGGTTAGTGGCGTGCGTACTCGGGTGTGCACATCCCTGCTCCCGGGCTCCAGAACAAAAACCCTCTGACACATTGGGAGAAAAAACTCAGTGTTAAAGTCCATAATTTACTATAGCTACAAATAGTGCTTGTTATTATGTTTGAACAATATTTCATATGCCTAGCATCTCCAGCAAGTAGCTTGCAACAAGTTAATGGTTGCTCATTGGCTCCATAACAACTGAGTTTGTATAATATATCATATATCAAAATAATTTATTGTAATACAACATTGGTTTTATGCTGGGAAATATTTTTAAAAAGATAAAGAATTTAAATGTTTATAAGTATTCAAACCCCCTACATTATTATTTTGTAGAACTACCTTTTGCTGCACAATGGCTTTAAGTCTTTAGGGGTAAGTATATACCAGCTTTGCATGCAGTGTTGTAATGATTCTGGTCCATTTTTCTTGCCAATTTTGCTTCTGGATGCAATTTTCATATAATGCTACAAGTTGTCAATGGGATTTAGATCAGGACTTTGAATGGGCCACTGTAGGACATTCGCCTATTTGGTCCTGAGCCACTCAAAAGTTGCTTTGGCTTTGGGATCACTGTGAAGCTGAAATGTGAATTTCCTCCAAAGCCTTAGTGTTTTAGTGGACTGAAGCAGGTTTGCTTCTAGTATAAAATACAGAGTTGCTCCATACAGACTACCTTCTATATTAGCAAGATGCCCACTCCCTGCTGGTGAGAAGCATCACCAGCACAAGATGTTGCAACCACCATACTTCACTGTAGGGATATTATGTCTTGGGGCATGGGCAGTGTTAGTTTGCACCACACATAGTGCTTTTGAATTTTGGCCAAATAGCTCTATCTTGGTCTCATCTGGCACCAAACCCTCTCCCACAGTACAGCTAAAGCACTCTTATGCTTTCTTGCAAACATCAAAAGTGAAATCACATGAAAATTTTGGAGTAAAAGTTTCTTTCTTTTTCTTTCTCTCTTTCTTTCTTTCCTCCCATACTGACCAATGCAATGCATAATTCTATGCACCATTATGCCACCCCATAGCCACTAAACAAGTGCTTGTTGGACACTCTGTGGCTTCTCTGACAAGTTCTCTTGTTGAAGTACTGAGATTTGAGTGACAGCCTTTCCTTGGCAGTTCCTGGGTAGTGTAGTGCAGCTTACACGTCCTGATTATTCAAACAGCTGTACTTACTTGGATATACAAATAATTTAAAAAGGGGAATAGTCTTGAACACACTCCAAAAAAGTCACCTGGGGGTAAATTACCATGTGTATCACACATATGGTGTATGCCAACAGATCCAGATATCAATGAATAACAAATAAAAAGAGAAAATACAGTGGATCATAAAGTGACACTCAACACCTTCCAGCATTGAACAAAGGTACAATGATCCTAAATAAATGTAATAATCTAAAATAATGTATTAAGCAAATAATAAATAGCACCTATAGGGGAACTGCGACATGGTCAGACCAAACCCTCCCATCCCCATGCCCATAAAAACATTGTTGTGATTGAATCAAAACACTCAACCACTAATATAAAATAAATCAGGGTATCAGGGTCTGCAGCAATGCAAACATGGATATCTGCGGCCATAAAGGAATAAAGCCATGATAATCCAGTAACCACAAACTCGAACAATATAAGTCTCAGTCATATGTGGATAAAAAATGAGGATGAAATGATAATAGTATAATTGATAGCGAACAGTCACACATTCAAGATGAGTCAGGGTAGCTGTACACTCAATTCCACAGCATCTTCGGATACAACAGTTCATTAATTAAACAGGAACATAGTGTGAACGAAGTAACATGATAACATAATGCTGCATGTAAAGACACATAATTCACAGTCCAATCTTATAATTGGATATAGCGCACCGTGAGCTAGAATTCCTCAGGCTCTTGATTAGGGAAGGGTGAAAATTTTCACCTCAAACTGAAATCGGTGAATAATGGCACTTTCTACTTTGCGAATAATTTCCCGTGAAAAGTGCAATTTTTCTGCTTTTTCCCACTTTTTTTACGCATTGAAATCTATGGAAGAAAAGTTTTTCTCCACCACATGAAAGTTTTCTACAGCCATATAAAAAGCTGTCAGGCTCTCACAGCATTCCACTTTGTGTTTGTGAGAGGAGAGTAGCACCTCGTTTGATCTAGAGAAGACAGAGAGGGGAATTGAAGTTTAGTTTAGTTAGGGAATCTTTTAATAAAATGTGTAAGTGTCCATATAAGTGTGTATTAGGAGAGTCAGTGGGGCAATCTGGGGAGAAGAAGGGAGGAAGGGGGTTGACCCCAAATACTCCAAAATTCCATGAGACTGACTGGCACGACACAGGCAGCTAGGGACCTCTTTGTTTGCTGATCTTGCTGTTATTGTCTCTGTGCTGAGTGGGGAAGTCTGGGGAAAGAAGTTGTTGATTTTGTTTTTCAGTTATATTTTTTTTGGACAGACTGTGATAAGACAGCAGGGTTGACAACTTAAAAAAGAAAAATAAATTTAAAAAATTCTTAATAAATAAAAAAGAATAAAGAACTAAATATATTAGGTGACAGCTGACTGGGCTTAGGCAAGGTATCATACAGCTTCATCAGCTGTGTTGTGTACCGTACAGTAAAAAAACACAGTGTAGCTGAGCAATGTCCAGCAAATGCACAAGGGGGAGGGGTGGAGCAGTGCACAGACGTGAGAGTAAAGTAGTAGTTAAAAACTGATTGCAGCAATGTTTGCTGCAGCTTGTGTAATCAATGATGATGATGATCACTCTACTCCAAGGAAGGATGCAGTTTGTCAAGGTCCCAGCAAAACTAGTTCCAGCACCACCAGTGCCAGTAGAAATAAAGAGCCATATAAGAACACTGAAGACGACAACAATTCACATTCAAGTGTTGATGATGCTGGCAATAGCATAATAAAGGAAGGTGTAGCAGCTGAACTGCCTGCTGCATCAGACAGTGAGATAAACAAGCACCAAAACAACCATACGCAAAGTAGTAGGGAACTTTGTTACAGTAAAAGTAAAAATACATTGTTTGAGACCTCCAAAAGCTTAGAGGAATGTAAGGGTAGTAGTGGGCAAGAACTGTCAGGTGATGCTAATGCTGCTAATGACGACTGATGATGATACAGATCTAGAATATATCCCTGCAGCATCCTTCTCTTGTTCAGATACAGCTGAAGTTGAGAGTGAGGTTGACGACTGGGCTATAATGTTAGCAGAAAGTCAAAGGCTGAATCTTCCACCACGTTTAAGGAGCATTGTGCCTGTCTATAAACAGTTTGAGAAAGCCATTGGAAAGTTTGACCCTGGACAAGCACAGATGTCAAAAAGCACACAATCACCCATCAGTCATCATCAGCATCATCACCTCTTCAAAGTCCAAGTCCCACTAGGCCACACACAAGCCTGTTTTGAGTACCCAGCAACAGCAACACAGGTTATTAACATCCACAATGTTAGTTATGATGATTGCCTCTGCTGCTGCTGCTCTGAGTGCTACACCTTTGACACCTAGTAGTAGTGGCAGTAGAATTGCATCAACATCTAGCCCTAGTAGTAGTAGTAGCATCAGCATCACCTCAGGAACCCCTCATTCCATTAAGTCCAAAGTATTGAGATACTTCACTCAGGATCCTCAAGCTAAGCATATTGCTATCTGTTGTCTGTGCAAAAAAGCAAGTGAGCAGGGGGAAAGTAGGCTCACACCTAGGCACCTCCACTATGAGATACCACCAGAAGCACAACCACAGTTCTGACTGGTAGACACACTATCAGCAGGCCAAAGGTGCCACAACTATCAGCAGCAGAAACACTTAAAAAAGTTCTCATGGCTCTAGGGCAGGAAAAAAATAGCGAAGCGTTATTTATGTGTCAGAGAGTGTGTTACTGCCAGTGCCAACAGTTACTTCAGTCCAAATAACATCTATGGCTCCAGCTGCAGAGGAGTATGACAGACATAGCCAGGACAAATATATTAACAGCATATCAGTCTCCCTTTGAGGCCTGTTTCAGGCACTGGCACAGATGCCTGTTTAGGGGCCTATTCTGTTGGGCCTAATTGGGTCCCACCTCCTTCTACTGCTTTATAAACCTCATTGAGGCTATGACTTGTTGCCCTTTCCTGGTGTTTCTGTGCGCTTCTAGTTTGTTCCTCTGACCCTTGCTTGGCTTACATTGTCTCCTGGTGTTCGATACTTGGCTTGTCTGACTACTCGCTCTGGTTGTGACCGAAGCTGTGGCTGACTTCCTGAGCTGTGTATGACTCTGGCTTGTCTGACTACCCGCTCCGTGCTGACCTTTGCTGTGGTTGACTACCCGATCTGGTTCCTGACCGGGTCCTGTCTGACTAACGCACCATTTGTGCCTCGCTCCTGTCTGACTACCACTAGGCCGATTCAGGGCACACTCCTTTACCTAGTAGCTCAGCTACCAGCGGTCGCTTGCAGGTTGCCTCTACTTGGTGCCTTCCATTTGCCTCCGGGCAGCTAGTGCAACTTATGAGTGACAAGTAATGTGTGTCAATAATCTGAGAAAAAGGATAGAGATTTGACGCAAACATGACTATAGTAAAAACTATATACATAGACAAATCACACCATACCAGACAGTACCCAGACAGTCCCCCACCACCACTACAAAACACATCTGTCACATTGTAGGATGTATTTTTTTTTAATCCATTGACATCATCATGAATATGTGCCGGTGTCATTTAAGAAGGAAGTTAGTGTTGTGGGCAAAGGACAAATGCATTCTGCATGCTAACACATCAAGGCATATGTTGCTGTAGGACTCACTTGACTTTCGGACATCTATTTCTAAACTACAGCCCTCAGAAGAAGTAATATTATAGTGGGAAATGTAGTACCTACAGGAAATATAGGTGAAAAATGTGTTAAAATAGGTGAAACATTTGTTAAAATAGGTGAAAAGGAGGACATTTTTGCATGGGCAGAAAGGCAAAATCTTTTGCTGAAAAAGTGAAAAATCAGCAAGCTTTTGTGAAAAGTAATGCAGGAAATTTTCCACACTTTTTGCAAGCCCCTACTCTTGATATCTAACACCCCGATAGCTTGTAATGCTACTTCAATGTCTCCAGTATCCTCCAATATCCTTAGTTCAAAGCTTATAGAAATGTCTTCGAAATGTGAACTGTAAACTGTTTGTTAAATTGAGGCAGGAGAGGATCATAGTGACTGCTATCACTATGACCAACAAAAGGAGGAACTGGAAGGACCCTTATTATGTGTCCACTCTGAGTAGGAGGAAGTGACTAGCAGTTCTGAACCAATGCTGTCCAGTCCCCATAAATCACCCCACAGGATCTTGGGGAATTTAATGGGTAGGGAGGGAGAAAAGGGTAGTACTAGTGAGAGCAGGACAGGTCAGCTGCCTGTGCATACTGCAAGATGTGATGCACCTGCTGCCAGTGCCACCATTGCTGTACCTGTTGCCAGATGTGCTGCCCCTGCTGCCACCAGTGCTGTACCTGCAACCACCATTGCTGTACCTGCTGCCAGATGTGCTGCCACTAGTGCTGCCCCTGCTGCCACCAGTGCTGTACATGCAGCCACCATCACTTTATATACAAATGTCTTATTTTATTTTATTATTTTTATTTAACTGTCCCCCCAATACCAATCAGAAACCCCCCAAAACAAATTCCCTGTTCAACTGATTCATTCCCCAGACTCCACTCACCAACACAGGCACCTCCTCAGACCCCTTCTATACCATGTCTTATTGGTTGTTTTTTTAATTTTATTTAGGATTTTTTTTTTTTATTAACTGCTCCCCAATTGCAGTAAACAACCCCCCCAAAATTCATTCCCTCTTCAACTGATTCTTTCACCACACCCTGCCAACACAAGCATACTCATGCCCCTTCAATACTATGCCATTGGCCAAAATTCCCTGCCAATTTTCCAGTGGCTAGAAAGCTTCTGCCCACTGCTTTACATTGTTTTCTCTTTTCTGCTATAAAAACATGACATATTTGCGGAAGTCAGACACAATAGAAGCAGCTACAATGCAAGGTACACTTGCTGTGCTGTTCTGCTGTGAATTATTTGTTAAATTGAGGCAGGAGAGGCTCATAGTGACTGCTATCACTATAAGAAGCAAAAGGAGGAACTGGAAGGACCTAAGTTTGAAGAGTGGGAGGAAGTGACTAGCAGTACGGAACCAATGCTCTCCAGTCCCCCTAAATCACCAAAAGGGATCTTGGGGAATTTCATGGGAAGGGAGGGAAAAAAGGGAATGGGAAGGGAGGGAGAAAAGGTTAGTACTAGTGAGAGAAGTGCAAATCAGCTGCCTGTGCCTGCTGCAAGACGTGCTACCCCTGCTGGCAGTGCCAGCATTGCTGTACCTGCTGCCAGATGTGCTGCTCCTGCTGCCACCATTGCCGTTTCTGCAGCCAGATGTGCTGCCCCTGCTGCCACTAGTGCTGTACCTGCTGCCAAATGTGCTGTCCCTGCTGCCACCAGTGCTGTACATGCAGCCACCATTGTTTTACCTGCTGCCAGATGTGCTGTCTCTGCTGCCTCCCGCCAGTGCTAGTACTACTACTACTACTAAGGTCCAGCAGCTTGTTAGCATTAGGAGGGGAGGAGGGGGTAATCAGTATCCTCCTATCAATAGTGACTGTGAGGAGGAAGACTCAGGGGCTGAAATTGATGTGGTTGTTGTTAGCAGTAGTAGTAGTAGTAATGGTGAAGCAGTCGGAGTGGTAGGAGAAACATTTGAGCCGTCAAGGGAGCCCACACCATTCCTCTGACCCTGGAACAATTCCTCCCTTTCCCTTCACTAAAGTGTCCATGAACATGATCCTGAAAACTAAGAGGCCAGAACTGTTTTTGGGGGAGAACAGGCACATAATTAATACTACCACCAGCAGGAGCAAAGATCAGCTGCCTGTCCCTGCTGCTATCGCTGCCAGTCTGCCTTATTCACGTCACCAAGAAATGGCAAGTGTGACATTAGGGGACCCTCGGTCACATTGCTCATCGTCACCTCCTCCAAGCAGCAGTGAGATGTCTGTAATAGAGAAGCAGCAGCAACACATAGGGGATAGTGGTGGTGGTGGTGGTGGTGATGATGATGATAGTGGAGAAGTTGGGGTGGCCTTTTTAACAGAAACTGAGAAAGAATGGGAGACAGGGATGAGGATGGGCATCACCACAACCACTAGCAATGCCATTTTGGAATTTGAGGAATTTGCAACTGCTCTAAGTCCTTCTGATGCTGAGATGTAAGGGCAGCAGGATGATCAGGAGCAGGCCACAGACCATTGTGGATACAGTGAGAATGGGATCGACAAGTGATGTGAGACAAGTTCCACTTGCCAGGCCAGCAATACTCCTGGTCCTAGTTCCAGTGCTGAATCTGAGGCAGTATCAGCAACAGCAGCAACATTATCTACTGCCAGAGAAAGTGAAGGGGAATGTGGAGGACAAGAAGAAAGAGGCCATTCTTCTCCACCTTCCCCCTCCCCCCCCTGAAGTCATAGGTGTGGGACTATTTTTCTGTTTTGGGGCAGGCACAGTGAAGTCATCAGTAATGGCGCTGTGCACAATTTGTGACAAGTCAGTGAGAAAAGAAAAGGAGGAAACACACCTTGGCACAAGCGCCCTGATATAAAATATGAAACACAGACACCATGACATCTATGTCAAACAAGTTAAAGCCAAACACCCACCACAGAAATCAAGCACTGCTGTTGCTGTACCCCCTGACTCTCCAGAAAGGCAACAAGAGGTGAGGCGGAGATCAAAGAGGAGGAGGAATAGAGCAACCTAGGCAGAGACTGGAAGTTCCATGATGAGTGAAACAACTATCTTGCCATCACCTTCTAGGGTAGTTACATCTTCTGCCAATCCACCTCGTTCATCATTACCTCCCCCGCTAAATGATAGCCACTCTGTTGATGTTAGGATGTGGCAGTTTGTCTCTACCCATTGCACACTGTATGGTGCACTGACCATGCATGCCAGTGTGAGTGAGGAGAATCGCAAGCAGTGCATCAAGCAGAATCTGAGGAGATTCCATCCCGCAGAATATACTAAGATGGTGGCAGGGAGGGTCATCTTTACTATTAAACTTTCAGCAAGTTGTCATGTGTCCTTAGCGGGGTCTGGACCAGGGGTATAGTTACAGCACAGTACTTGGCTTTGAGTTTCATGGTGTTTGGATACAGTTGTGCCCCCAGATGTTATTTACCACACACACACACACACACACACACACACACACACTGTGCACATTGCAGTTGCTGATGAGAGCCACAGTTCCTGCTCTCAAGGGAAAAAATTATATTCTAATAACAACACACCCATGATTTTGGAGGAGAGGCAGGTGGAGAAGAATTATTGGCCAACTTCTTCTTTTCTTCACATATACTGGGGGATACCTATTGTGCTGGTACTGCCTCAGGAGCCAGTTGTGGCCTTCATCATCCATCACCCATGTTTCTGCTATTGTTGATCCCATTCCCTTTCAGCTGCCTAATCATACTGCTGCTTCAACAATAAGAACAGAAGTTGCAAATTCCACAATTATGGACTCAGTAGGCCAGTAAGTAATTTTTATTTTTTCAGGGCTTGTGTTTTGAAAAAATAAAATATAAACAAATTAATAATTTAAAAAAAACATTCCTACAAAATAGAAAAACATTTTTTGGGGGGTTTGTTTCTAACAGTCTTACAAATCAGTGTTTCCTTAGGGCTTGTGCCAAACAAGCTTATGTCCTACAAATCAATTTTTCTTCAGGGTTTGGGCCTCTAATAAGTTTAAGTCATACAAAGGCCTCTACCAGCAAATCAAAATAATCATCCTCTACAAAATAATCTATCAAGTCAAGTATCAGTCCACCCCTGTGGCAACTTATGTCAGGGGGTTTCTGTCTCTATCACTTTACATACAAATGTCTTATTTTTATTAACTGTCCGCCAAATACCAGTCAGAAACTCCCCCAAAACAAATTCCCTGTTCAATTGGTTTATTCCCCAGACCCCACCCACCAACACAGGCACCGTCCTCAGACCCCTTTTATACCATGTGGAAGTCAAACACAAATGAAGCAGCTACAGAGTGAGGCAGATGTGATGTCTGTTCTGCTGTAATCTTTTGGAAAAATTGAGGCAGGAGAGGCTCATAGTGACTGCTATCACTATGAGCAGGTTTAAAACTGATAAAAGGAAGAACTGGAAGGACCCTCATGTGTCCACTGAGTCTGAGGAGGAGGAAGTGAGTACTAATGAACCAATGCTGTCCAGTCCCCCTAAATCACCACGAGGGATCTTGGGGAATTTAACCCTTTGAGTACCAGAGGGGTACGGAATACATTGCTTTGCAATGCATTCCGTACCACTCTGGCACTCAAAGGGTTAATGGGAAGGGAGGGAGAAAAAGGAATGGGAAGGGAGGGAGGGAGAAAAGGGTAGTACAAGTGAGAGCAGGACAGGTCAGCTGCCTATGCCTGCTGCTAGACTTGCTTTCAATACAAATTCCTTCTATCCTGCTTCAACACTGCTCTATCCTCTGCCAAACAGCATTACTACTCCTCACGTATCAATACTCACAAATCTAGCCCACGGCGCCTATTCTGTATCTTCAATTCTCTGCTTTGCCCCTCCCCTCCATCATTCACTCTCCCCTCCCTAACCCCTCTAGCCTTTGCAGAGTTCTTCACGCAAAAGATTAACATGATACATCAAACAATCCCACCCTTTCAATCTCCACAATTGTATCCTCCTGATCCTCCATCCTACTTATTTGATTCCTTTACTTCAGTCACAGAGTCAGAGGTCTCCCTTTTGCTCTTCACATCACCACTCACCACCTGCTCCCTTGATCCTGTACCATCCCACCTCCTCAATCCTCTGTCATGCACGTTAGTTCCCATGCTAAATCGTGTATTCAATGCCTCCCTATCCTCTGGCATCTTCCCCTCCTCATTCAAACATTCAAAAGTATCTCCAATCCTCAAGAAAATTTAATTAGACCCCACCTCCATATCCAGCTACCGCCCTGTATCCCTCTTGCCTTTTATCTCTAAGCTCCTTGAATGCCTAGCCTACTTTCATCTACTTACCTTACTCAACTCCCATAACGCTCTGGACCCACTGTAGTCTGGCTTTCAGCCCACTTTCACTACAGAAACTGCCCTTATCAAAATAACAAACGAGCTCCACATTGCAAAATCCAATGGCCATTTCTCCTCTATTCTTATCCTCCTAGACCTATCAGAAGCATTCAGCACAGTCGACCATACCCTTCTCTCCCGGATTCTCCAATCACTTGGCATCTGTAGCCTGGCACATTCCTGGCTTCTATCTTATCTCTCTCACCGGTCTTTCTCTGTATCATACGCTAACACCTCCTCACCTCTGATCCCCCTCTCAGTAGGCATACCCCAAGGCTCTGTTCTGGGACCTCTTCTCTTTTCTCTGTATATAATCTTCCTGGGGCAACTGATAAAATCCTTTGGATTTAACTATGCCTTACTGCTGTCTCTTCCTGGATGGCTCATCATCACTTAAAACTTAACATGTCCAAGACTGAGATCCTTATAAATAAGAAATAAAAAAATACATAAATAATGAAACAAATAAATATATTAGACAGCTTACTGGGAGCCTGATGTGAGCTCTGTCACTGAGAAAGATTTGATAGACAACAGACGACATTGAGAATTTTGTTGAGAGCCAAGGCAAGACATCACACTCAATCAGTTGTGTATTGTAGAAAGTAAAAACACACACAGTAGTTGAGTAATGTCTAGCAAATGCACAAGAGGGAGGGGTAAAAGGTGGAGCAGTTCAGGGATGTGGGAGTAAAGTGGTAGGTCAAAAATTGACTGCAGCAATGTGCAGTAAATGATGACGATCCCTCTCCTTCCGGGGCGGATGTAGTTCGTCAAGGTCCCACCAATCATACCATACCAGTCCCCCTCTACCACTACCATACACATATGCTACAGGTGTGTAAGTTGTACTTTATTTTTTTTTAGCACTTGACATCATCATGAATATGTGCCAGTGTCACGTAAACAAGAAAGTAAGTGTTTGTGAGCAAAGGACAAATGCAATCTGCATGCTAAACATTTTTCAAGGTATATGTTGCTGTAGGACTCCCAACTTTGACTTCCAGCTACTTATTTCTCCACTACAGCCCTCAGAAGAAGTAATATTGTGCTATTAAATGTTGCACCATATTAAACATAGGAGAAAACTGTGTTGGAATTGGAGAAAAGGAGAAAACTTTCGTGAAAAAAGAGAAAAATTGTCCAGAGCTCCTGCACCCCAGTTCCTGTATTTTCTTGCATAGTTGAGTCGGTTGGCATTGTTTCTAAAACAGAGGTATGGATTTTTGGCTGCAAGTCTTCCATGAAGAGCACTTCTGATCAGACTGCTCTGGACAATAGATTGGTGTATCAGGGTCCCACTGATTTCTGCCAAAACTGAGCTGATGGTACTGCTGGCCATCTTTAAATTGTGAAGGGAAGTAAGCATGATGTGTCTGCTGAACTAAGTTTCCTTGACCGACCACTGCATCTATGGTCCTCAACATTGCCTGTTTCTTTGTGCTTCTTCAAAATAGCTTGGACAGCACATCTAAAAATCCCTGTGTGCCTTGAAATTCTTCCCTGGGAGAGTATTGCTACCTTGTTTCTTGTTGTTGTTCTCAGTCTTGCCATGGTGTATGACTTTTGACATTAAACTGACTTCAGCAACCTCACCTTGTTAGCTGAAATTGGCTGTTCCTCACCCAGTTTTATTCCTCCTACACAGCTGTTTTTGTTTCAGTTAATGATTGTGTTTTAACCCAGATATTAAATTAATGATCATTAGCACCTGTTTGGTATAATTGTTTAATCATACCCCTGACTATTAGGAAGGGGCGAAATTTTTTGCTGCAAACCAAAGACAGCAAATAATGGCACTTCCCACTTGGCGAATGATTTCCCATGATAAAGTGTGGTTTTTCCAAATTTTTTGCTTAGCTATTCCATTGAAATCAATGAGAACATTGAATTTACAAAAAACGCACAGCAAATATTATTTTATTGCCCAAAGGCATAGTATAAAAGGGACATGAGGGTGCCAGAGTTGGTGGAGTGTGGGGAAATAATCAGTTGAACAGGGAATGTTTTTGGAGGGTGTTTACTAGGAGTGGGGGCAGTTAATAAAAAAATAATACCAAATATAATTAAAAGAAACCATAAGACATGATATAAAAGGGGTCTGAGGAGGGTGTCTGTGTTGGTGGGTGGAGTCTGGGGAAAGAATCAGTTGAACAGGGAATTTGTTTTAGGGGGTTTGTTAACTGGTATTGAGGGAAAGTTAATAAATAAATAAGCAAAATAAGACATTTGTATGTAACGTGATAGAAATAGGGACCCCCTGACTTAAAGGGATAGTAATACTTAAATATTACTAATCCCCATATTGTAGTAATGTTAAAAATAATTTAATTGTCCCCAGTGTCATCTCTCAAACCTTTATGGTTTGAGAGATAACCGCCCGCAAAATCCCCCCTCCATCCCCTTTCCCTGAAGTCAGTGTTGTAGCTGACTGCAGAGATATTGTGCCTTACGTGACCCGAGAGCTCGTTAGTAAAAAAGAATTACTTCACTGAAACGGTCTTCTACGTGTGCTTGCAAACCAATTATTTTTTGCTAACACATTCTCGGCTCTGCTGCAGAGCCACCTGACTGTCGTACGACAGGCTTCCCCTGCAGTCAACTACAATGCTGACTTCAGTGAAGGGGGAACGAGGGGGGAACTTTGCGGGTGGTTATCTCTCAAACCATAAAGGTTTGAGAGGTGACACTGGGGGCAAATGAATTCTTTTTAACATTACTACAATATGGGGATTAGTAACATTTAAGTATTATTATCCCTTTAAGCTGCCACTGGGGTAGACTTGACATGACAGAGTATTTTGTAGAGGATGTTGTTAGAGGTCCAATACCTGAGGAAACATTAATTTGTAGGACTAAGACTTATTAGAGGCACAAGCCATGAAGAAACATTGATTTGTAGGACATAGACTTACTTGGCACAAGCCCTAAGGATACATTGAAGTGTAGGACTTTGGCTTGTTTCGCACAAGTCCTAAGAAAACATTGATTTGCAGGACTTAGGTTAGAAACAAACCCCCCAAAATTATTTATTTTTGAAGACCTATGTTTTGTTCTGGTTTTTTTATGTTTTTTTAAAGCACAAGACCCCCCCAAAATGCCCTACTGGCCTATAGCCAGCAGGTCATGTTGTGTTGTCCGGTAGCCACTGACCATTGTCAAATGCCCTGATGTAGATGTGGAATTTGTGAATGATGTTCTTGCTGCTTGAGTTGTTTAAGCAGCAGGATGATTAGGCAGCTCAAAGGGAATGGGATCAACAACATCAGTAACATGGGTGATGAAGGTTCCACTTCCCACGATAGCACCAGTAATGTGCTTGAGGCACTAGCAGCAACATAGCTAGCCCCTACCCCACCACTTCATGTATATGTGTTGGGTACACAACACATTGTGGAGCATTGCATTGCATACCCTTCTGGCACTCAAAGTGTTATAATGAAAGGATATGTTATATGTTAAATCTTACACAAATTTTATTTTTAAAAGTTTGATTTAATTTAAATGCCCTCTATATTTATATTTTAGTAATACTTATTATTACAATAGAGTGTAATAACACTAATTACTAATATTAACACTCTTTAGTGTATTTTGTCTGATTGCTTGATTATAGTGAGTGATTACCAAGTGTTCCCAGTTGTTACTATATTTGAGAATATATAAACCACTTTATATAATATATATAGTTAGATAGATAGATACTTATTTATGATTGTATCAATAAAATTATGATAACAATAGCAGGCACTCACAGGACTTGAGCTTGTGAGTGCCTGCTATTGTTATCATAATTTTACTGATGCAACCGTATATATTTCTACTAAATAAGCAAGAGCACCGAGGCAATACCTGGTTTAAGGAGTTCCCATCAAGTTGTTTGTGTGTGTGTGTGTGTGTGTGTGTGTGTATATATATATATATATGTGTATATATATAATATATACACAATGTGGGACAGCGCTGCCCGTCAGGATATATAGGGAATTAATGCACACACACAGAGACACACACGCAAATGCACACGCATGCACTGAGATGCATAAAGAGCAACACAGTCATACACACATACATGCAATGCACAACATACAGACACATAGAGTGTGATACAGACATGCAACACACAGAGGAACATACAGACACACACAGAGACACACACACACACAGAAGTGAGTCATAAGGGGGTGACTTATGTGTCATTGTAATGAGTTTGTGTTTGTACTTATGCCTCCACTGTGGCATTCATTCATATAGTTGAAATGCATGTGGTAATTGCACATACTATGGTGGAAGGTGGATCGTGCTGGCTCCCGGGGTGTGAGTGAGTGAGTGGCATTCATTCATGCAGTTGAAATGCATGCAGGAAATAGCAAATACTATAGTAGAAGGTGGATCGTGCTGGCTCCCGGGGTGTGAGTGAGTGTGAGTGAGACTATGGTGGAAGGTGGCTCCCGGGGTGTGAGAGCGAGAGTGAGTGAGTGCATGTGAGTGCGAGAGTGAGTGATTGCATGTGAGTGATTGCGTGAGTGTGTTAGTGAGTGTGTGTGATTGAGTGAGTGTGTGTGATTGAGAGAGTGTGAGTGTGATAGTGAGAGGGTGTATGAGAATGAGTGAGAGAGTGTGAGTGAGAGAGTGTGAGTGTGTGATTGAGAGTGTGAGTGAGAGGGTGTATGAGAGTGAGTGAGAGAATGTGAGTGAGAGTGTGAGTTTGTGTGATTGAGTGTGAGTGAAAGTGTGTGTGTTTGTGTGTGAGTGAGAGTGTGAGTGTGTGTGATTGAGTGAGAGTGTGTGTGAATTATTGTGAGTGTGTATGATTTAGTGTGTGTGTGTGAGTGTGTGTGTGAGTGTGAGTGAGAGTGTGAGTGTGTGATTGAGTGTGTGTGTGAGTGTGTGTGTTTTTGTCTGATGTGTTTGTGTATGTGGTGTAGGAGTGACAGCCATTTTGTTTTTTCAGTTCCTTGGATAGTGGTGGGCGGGCTGGATAGTGGGGGCAGGCCAACTCCCTGCATGATTTAAATCACTCCCCCATTGAATGACCCAATGGGAGCAGTAACTCCATCTTACTTAACCCTTTGAGTGCCAGAGGGGTACGCAACGCATTGCTTTGCAACTAAGGTGACCACATATCCCTTTAAAACAGGGACACTTATAAAATACACACATTGCAGGGTTGCTTTGATTCCTGTGCTGTCCTGCAATGTGTGTATTTTATAAGTGTCCCTGATTTAAAGGGATATGTTGTCACCTTATATGCAATGCGTTGCGTACTCCTCTGGCACTCAAAGGGTTACATTGAGGTAACATAGCAATATAAAACACGGTGGATCTTCAGTTGAGGCAGCTTAGCAATATGCTGAGGGAACAAATAGAAAGTGGTGTCTGAGGCTTGCCCTCTGTAACATACAGCAAAGCATCTCTCTCCCTTTAAGGAGAAAGGGCGGGAATCAGGAAGTGGAGGATTGACAGTTGAAAACAGACAGTTAGTGAGGTTGACTGAAGAGATGAAGAGAGTTAAATAAAACAGTTGCTATTAAGTTTATCCCTGAATTTGTATTTTATGGCAACATTACACCCTTATACTGAAACAGAGTGTATGGAGGGTTACAGTTATCTGTGGGAGGTGTCACAGAGTGTATGGAGGGTTACAGTTATCTGTGGGAGGTGACACAGAGTGTATGGAGGGTTACAATTATCTGTGGGAGGTGAAACAGTGTGTTTGTGGGGTAATGATTCTGAGTGAGAGTGTGTGTGGACAGGGAAAAGTTATTGATATCCCCTAATTCAGGAGCGAGTGGCAGTTATATATTTTTTTTTGTTAGTTGGATAGTGGTGAGCGAGCTGGAGGGGCGGGCCAACTCCCTGTATGATAAAAATGACCCCATTGAATCACCCAGTGGGAGCATAAAGTCCCCACTGAATCACCCAATGGGAGTTGTGTCTCCTAATGAGACATAAATTATGTAATGAGGCATTCTGTTCAATGTGTGTTTGTTTTCTGAGGAGACATAAATTATGTTCTGTGTGTGAAGTACCATAAATTATGCAATGAGGCTTATTCTTTTATATATATATATATATATATATATATATATATATATATATATGAATATACCTGATATTTTAAAAAGTTTAATACTTTTTAGAAAGGGTAAGCACAAGGTTTGCAATTGATCTGTTTAAATTACCTATATTCTGTAGTAGCACGCAAACAGTAACAGTAACATGCAAACAACCATTGAATCTTTACCTGTTAGTTACTCTATGCTACTCCACCCTTTTTCTTTTCAGGAATGAACATAAAGGATGCAGCTTCTGTTACAGATATTGACTTAAAAAACAAAAAAGTGCAAAGCAAAATACAGTATTTATTTACCTTCAATGAAAGGACTTTATTTTTTTAGCTTTTCATTGAGGAGTAATAGCTTTGATTCAGAATAAAATAACTAATACATATGTATAGATAACTGACATACTCTGCAATACTGATATTTTAGGATTCAAAGTCTTTACTTTATGTTGCTAATCTAACTCAAATGCAATTACGGTACTCATTCCATATTCATATTTCATACA
Organism: Rhinophrynus dorsalis; assembly: GCA_037306005.1. NCBI lineage: Eukaryota > Metazoa > Chordata > Amphibia > Anura > Rhinophrynidae > Rhinophrynus > Rhinophrynus dorsalis. The sequence goes on from CM074723.1 coordinate 399,958,976, forward strand.
AAATTCTGCTCCTTTTCTTTGTCGCTTTCATCTTCAGCACTCTCTTATATTTCTGCCTTTATCTCCCACTACACCCTTCCCATCACCTGCATTCTTCTCAAGGATTTTTTCTGTCCCCTCCATATACAACTTCAGCCGTCTCTCGGCTGCAATATTTTTCATTGGCTGCCCCTCAATGTTCTCCCTATCACCATTTAGCAGTCATCCATGCTCAACACTTTCAAGCATCTCCTGAAAACCCACTTGTTGAAGGAGAAATCTCAGTCACATTAGAATCATATGCACTTCTGTTACTGAAGCCTTGTATTTGCACTTATAAACCTCCTCCTACTGTCATGATTATTAATTACATTGCACGCTCCTTGGGGCAGGGTCCCTTTCCCAATGTATGATTCTCTTTGCTACACTTTTTCCCCTGTTAATAATGCAATTATTTCACTGTAGCCTGATACTCTCAACCCAGTTCTGCATTTTTGCATTGTACTATGACAATTTCTGTGAAGTGCTGTCTACATGCATGGCATTATATAAAGATACATACATACATACATACAGTGGTTAATGCAAAACAGTGGCATCAATAAACTTATTATCAACATAAATAGAAATGAGTGCAATTCTCATAAAATATGAAACATTCCAACATACTTAGCTTGGAGATGCTCCCAGCGAGGAGACAGCACACTAGAGTTGAGATGAAAAAAATGGTTAACTTATTGCATCCATGTCTTGCCAAGCACTTTTGCTCCTCAAGGGACATTCCTCAAGGCTAATGGCCATCAACATGTAAAACACACATACATATGCTAAATAAAGTCCCAAACACACCCATGAGACCTCATGTCCCCACGCACAGTGGGCGTCAAAATGCAGCATTTCCAAGCAGCGCAAGGGACCGTGACATCACTGGGTACCACAATGTTGCTAAGCAACCCACAGTAACAAAACCTGAATATCACTGGTGTCGGAGGAAGAAAAAAATACAAAAATTATAATAAAGTGGAGAAAAGGCATTCACATATATTATGAAATCATAGGAGGAGTCCAGTGAAAGAGTCAGACACATATTGGGTATTCATTGTTAGAAACAAATGGAGTCAAATAAAATAAATGTAATGGCTGCACACCCAGACATTGCCGTGCTCATACAGAGCCAGTATCACAAGTAGATGGAATAAGCTGAGGGAGCTGACCAGCATTTACTATGTATATATCTCCATTCAATATAATTGCCCAGTACTTGCTTTATACACATCTCCATTCATTGTACCGGTAATGACTACACGTACAAACATCACAGTCTCATATGAAGTTTGTTGCATATACCCACAGTTCCACTGTGCTTAGGGACATGAGTTGTCAACTCAGAGAAGAAGGGAATCAATGCGCAAGCTGTTCATGATCACTCATTCATGGTCAAGTGTTGTAGTAACAATAAGTCAATTCACAATGGTGGCATAAAGAGGGCAACATCACAGAGTTTAGTGGAAAATCCCCCAGATGGCAGCAACAAATGCAGAAATCATTAAGTGGTAGAAAATCATACAGTACCATTCAGCTTGGAATGATGAATAAATAATTAAGTAGCCACTAAGGAAGACCCCCTAGAGTAAGCAAGATGCTGTAGTCATGGATGCCCAAATTAACCACGGCACTCTGTTTGGGTGCAGGGCAAAGGAAAAAAATACATAAATCATACTTATTAACAAAAAAAACAAAACTGAAGAATGTAGACATATAAGAATGTCATAAGAAAGAGACTGGCAATGAAGGTTAATAGAATAACATTCCTTGCAGGTAAAATCCTTATTGTAGATCATGGCTTAGTCCATTAGGGGCCAATGTCCCAAATTTGTAAATAAGTTTTGCTTCCAATTGCAATAAAAGTTTGTGATGATTTCCACTTCTATAAGGTTTGTTGATCATCTTGATTTTCATAAAATGGAAATCTCCCAGATTATGATTGGCTAGTTTGAAGAGTCTGGCCACTGGTTGATTAGTCCTTACTTTTATTTCCAAATGTCAGGATTCTCCTATTCACACTTCTGGCCTGTCTCTGTCTGGGTTTTCCATTTGCACCTATTTTGGTCTGTCTCCCCTTGCATCCACTTTCTCCTGCTCCTGGGATCCTATTGGTCAGCTAGGGTTTATAGCCTTAGGCCCCTGTAACCTCCTGGCCCGATTATTCAAGTTTGTTTTTGCATTGACCTGACTTAATTTGTATCTTCATCCTTGGCTTGTGTATTTGGATTGTCCTCCTGGTTGTTTACTCCCTGGCTGACATTTACGGACTATGGATTCTGCTTGTCTCATATACCACATACGCTCACAGTGACCTTGGCTTGTTTTGACTATTCTTCTACTTGATTCCATCCAGACCATCAGGTACGTTAGTATCTTGGGTCAGGGTCCAGGAAGAATTTATCGTACTCACTATATTATCTGTATATCTGCTTCCTCCGACCCAGACCACAGGTGATATTATTGTATACTCCTAGATACACCCCTATCGTTACCTTCCACTTGGGCCTCTGCATCTGCCTAGGTGTCCCCTGGCCAACTCAGCTCTACAATGTGTTTCTACTGCTTGGCAAGTCAAAGTCTGGTGTGTGCCACATGTCTCAGCGGTCCCATCCCCTAGAGTTTATGGGTGCTCCACTAATAGCTGTGGTCCTGGCCTAAGTGTCAGAGGTAGAAGGGGTGAGCTTATTTATTCTCCTCCTTGTTGATCTGTTACCTTGACATTGTTTGCCCTTTATTCCTGGTGGTGTCAATGCTCTCCTTTACTCTATATCTGGGGTTACTGGAGTTAAGTCAATCCTAGTCATATTCTGTTCAAACCATGGTTGGATTTCCTTCACATTTGTCATTGCTGTCCAACTCCATCTCCTTCACCATTGTATGGTGAGAAATATTCCTTACGTGTTTTGGGCAAACTTTAATCAATCCCAGCCTGCTACATTTAAAGGGCTAGTCCATATTGCCCTATGGTCAAACCTTAAAAAGTCCCAGCCTGCTACATTTAAAGGGCTAATCCCTATTGCCCTACAGTCAAACCTTAAGCAGTTTCAGCCTGCTATCTTGGGCGGCTCCTTCTTTTGAGTGTGAACTTAGAAGGTCTGCATCTGGGTTCCCCACTTGGTCCTTTGTCTGAGACCAACACCATTGTGCATTTGCTCCCATTATGGCCAGGGTCCCGGCTCAAACGGAATCTGATATCTTGCTTCGCAACCAGCATCTTTATCTGGCTTTGGCTGCAGCAAAGGATAGGTGCCACCATCAACACTCCCGAACTATGCTCCCCAGTGCCGCTATTCAGCTACATTAGGGTCCAGACATTTGGACACCTGGATACTGACCCTTGACACCAAGTTGCCTGCTATGGCCTTCCTAATAGCCAACTTATGATTATTTATGCACTCCTTGAGCATGGTGATAGTCTTATCTATATATATCTGAGTCTGCAAGGGCAACATATCATGTAAATTACAAACTTGCTTTCACAATTTAGAAAATCATCTATCACGACTACTTTTCCTGTTTTAGGGTGAATGTAACTTTTACTGGTTATTATATACTCGCAATTACAGCATACCTTACATTTGATGACTCCTAGGGAGCACAAGCCAGTGAACACCGCTGTCATACTTTTCCACAGGGTCATTCTTAGTAAGCCAATCTTCTAAATTTCTACCTCTCCTTTAACAAAATAAGGGAGGTTTATTAAAGATTCTTCCTCATTTCATGTCACCTTCTGGTATATGCCAGTTTTACTAATGCTCTCTCCTATTCGTGGTGAAGATGTTATGTACTGTGATTGAATACAAACCTTTGTGAATTTTCATTAAGACTTGAAGGTGTGGAGATGAGGTCTTTCATATTTAACTGAGATGCCTTTATAAGAGCTTCACTTACCTTCTTCTTATTATAGCCTCTTTTGTAGGAACTTGTCCTTAATAGTCACTAAACCAATTTTCCGCAGGCCTGGATCAGAGGTGTTCTAATCCAAACCACTCAACATTTGTGAGAACGGCAGACCTGTTTCAAGTGGTGCCAGATTTATTTTATATATATATATATATATATATATATATATATAATTTTTTTTTTTTTTTTTGTGTTTTACATGTTGATGGCCATTTGCCCTGAGGAAAGTCCCTTGAGAACCGAAAGCACTTGGCAAGACATTGATGCAATAAATAAACCAGTTTTTTCACCTCTAGTGTGCTGTCTAATCACTGGGAGCATCTCCAGGCAGAGTACATTTGCATGTTTCATATTCTATGGGATGTGAACCAATTTCTATTTATGCTGGTAATAATTTTCATGAGTGCCGCTGTCTTACATTAACCACTGTTATTATTTTCTATGTCAGCTGTGCACCACAGTTATCTCTATAGTCAGGATACCATATTTATTTAAATCATTGTGTTTAAATATAGCACTAGCATTCCATATTGCCTTCTTTTGCCCAGTATAGTATGGATAGAAACTTGGAGGACAGTAATACTGATTTTGAAACCTCAAGAATTCACACTTCTTAATGTTTGGCTCTGGACATACATTGTTCAAGGATGAGCTGGATCCTGATAAACCCATAGATATATATAACAACCTATTAAAATAAAGGAAAAAGAAGTAGATTTATACCTACATGGAGTAACTTTGAGTCATTATTATAAAGAGAAATTTATACCAAGAGGGTTCAGAATAAAAAAACAGTCAACCAATGGATGTGGAAATCCAGAGTTTTTCAACAAGTAGTGCAATATTTTAAACAAATATTAATTTGAATGTATGCTCTTAGTTATTGATCAATCAGCTAGGGAAATTGAAAAAAATCCAGACTGAGATCAAGAGCATTGAAACCATGCATAAGAGTACTTTTAACAGTGATAATTGTAAAGAGTTCATTGATAAACTTGATGAAACTGTTACAACATAAAAAGAAGGATTGGATTATTCAAAGAGTGAAAAACTCAAACAAGTCCAAATGGACTACAAGGAACTGAGAGTCTATCCATGGCTTTTAGGTATCACTGAGAAACAAACTCTTTATAATAGATGCTTTAAACTTAGATCAGGTAAAAGCTGTACAGATACCGCTAGTGACACAGATTCACGTTCCCAATCTGAAAGTAATGATAATGTTCCTGATAGCGCACCTTTTTTAGGAAAACACAGGCAGAGAAAACACAAAGGCCCAAAAGGGAAAGATTTAGGAAAATAAAGATCCACAGGGGAGGAAGAAAACATCACAATAGAACCAAGGACATTGAGAACAAGAGTCAAGTAATGGTTCATAATCTATCTTACAGACCTTTGACTGACATTGAAAGGTCTGTAGTAAGGGCTTACATTTCTTGTCCCGACTACTAAACAAAAAAGTATTTTTGAAAAATAGAATTATCTCACGTTTCATATGGTGGGGGGGACAGGCTAGAATTAGACTGACTACCCTCATGAGACCTAAATGTGAGGGGGGAATTGCATTGCCCAATTTTTATAGGTACTACTTGGCATCGCAATGTCGATATGCATTGGATTTTGTTTCTCCCTGACCTCGCTACCAGACTACTCAGATGGATGCATTACTGTTGCAGCCTGCCTATACATTACCCCAGTTCTTGCATAGAGGCCCCGCAGTTTTTCAAATTTGGACGCCGCTGATAATGACCTTATACGATGCGTGGGAGGAGCTGAAAGGGATGTTGGGGTACACCGCAATGGACCCGGATACCCCCTTGTGGGGCACCGCGGGGCTAAGTCATTTACTTGACAGCGACTTTGGTCCCTTGTGGGCTAGATCTGGGATTACTAGCCTCGGACAGCTATACCACGATAGTCAGCTGAAATCCTTTGCACGATTGCATGACGAATTCCATGTGCCGCATACTCTCTTTTATTCATATTTATGTATTAGACATGCTCTTCGTGCTCAGTGGGGTGATCGAACCCCAATGATCTCTACATTCCCGCTACTTGCCAGATTGATGCTTCTTGAGCCCTTGAGACCTCTTTCTTTACCATTGACTGGACTCTTGTGTAGGATATAGGGAGTTCCCTTCTCGGAACACATGGGAAATGGATTTGGGTCCGTTAGAGAACTGGGAATGGGATTTGGCTAAGGCGGGACCTGCGTTGGTGGCGACGTCGACTATACACCAGATGATACAGTTGAATATCCTCCATCGAATTTACTATACGCCGGTCACACTGTACAGAATGGGGAATTCAGGTTCTGATTGTTGTCTCCGGTGTAATAATGTTCAGGGTACATACATTTGATCTGGGAGTGTCCTGGAGTCGGGAATTTTTGGAATGAAATAATGCGTATTGTGGTCCTGGTGCTGGGGAGGCTGGTCCCTGTGACTCCAAAAATGTGTCTGTTATCTATTTTCCCCAATGAGATTGCTGAATGAGCTCTTGGTGATGGCGAGAAAGGTGGTGGCCTTGAACTGGATGTCAAATAGAGTTCCTACTTGCAGGGCATGGATAAACCTAGTTTTGCAGTGCATTCCACAATATAGATTGGTTTACCTGCACCGGGGTAATCCGAGTAAGTTTGACAAGATTTAGGTAAGATGGCAGAACTGGTGGGCAAACAGAGCAGATAATAATGCGGCACTTGATGACGTGCTACTTACTGGTGATGGTTGATTGAGGTAACGCCTACTTATTGCATGGATGGCTGAGTTGTATGATTGATGCGTGACACTCTGTGGGAACTCTGTACATACCGGGATCCTGTGAAATTGCTGGCTGGTGGGCGGGCGGGGGGGATGTTGCTGCGGGTAGAGAAAAAAATCATATACATGTATATGTAATAAATACAGGGCAGAGGGAAACAGTACCAGACGTCTGGAAGCTGGGTGCACCGGACTGAGAGATCCAACAGCTTGCTAGAAGATCAGACAGCAAACAGGAGCTAGGGAGCGTAGCAGGCCCAAGGTCCAGACAGCAGGTAGCCGAGGTCAGGGCAGGCTGAAGAGGCACAGTGGTCAGGAGGTAGCCGAGGTCAGGACAACTGAAGAGGCACAGTGGTCAGGAGGTAGCCGAAGTCAGGACAAACTGAAGAGGTACAGTGGTCAGGAGGTAGCCGAGGTCAGGGCAGGCTGAAGAGGCACAGTGGTCAGGAGGTAGCCAAGGTCAGGACAAACTGAAGAGGCACAGTGGTCAGGAGGTAGCCAAGGTCAAAACCGGGAGAGCAGAGAGCAACAGGAGGGAGCACGAATCACAGCACCACCAACAGAACTCAATAACTGAGCGCTGAACCCCGGAAGCGCGCTCCTTAAATAGCAGAGCCGGCATTGGAAGCGAGGCTGTGAGGTCGTTGTGCACGCCGAGATGCTGGGCATGCGTCGGGACGTCTGCGTCTGCGCAGAAGCACCAAAGAAGCCAGCAACGGATGTCGAGTCCTCCCCGTTGACCGACGGGACCCGGCGAGGTACCGACAATAGTTAAATTTAAGTTAGGTTAGGTTCTGGGAGTTTTGGTTATTGGAGGTTGAAATAACAATAAAAACCTCAGGTTGACACTGTACGTTCTACTGATATGCATATATTCTTTTCATTGTTACAAAAGTCTACATGTTTTTGCTGTATTTGAATATTTTATATGTACCTTTCTGTATTTGAAATATGTATGGAGAGATCTGATAATACAATATATTTAAAAAAAAAAAAAAAAAAAAAGTTGTAATGGGAGACATACAGAGTACATAAGGGTGCTGAATACAGTGCTAGTTCTGATGATGATAGAGGACATCAGTAAAGTAAATAATTCATAAGAGCGTTCATTGTACAACATCAGTGCCTTCTAGCATATGCTAAGATGGTGGCCGGGAGGGTTAATCACTACTATTAAACTGTCAGAAAGTTGCCATGTGTCCTTAGCAGGTGTGGAATAGGGGTACAGTGATAGTGGCAGTATTTGGTTTCGGGTGTCATGGTGTTTGGATATATTTGTGCCCCTAGATGTTATTTACCACACACATACTGTGCACATTGCAGTTGCTGAGGAGACCCTGATCCTGCTCTCAAGGGAAAAAACATATTCTAATTACAACACACCCATGATGATTTTGGAGGAGGGGCAGGTGAAGAAGATTTAATGGCCAACGTGTTCTTTTCTCCACAAATACTGGGGGCTACTTATTCTGCTGCTACTGCCTCAGGCACATCACTGGAGACAGTTGTGGCAAATAGAATCTTCATCATCTATCTTCCATGTTACTGATATTGTTGATCCCATTCCCTTTCAGCTGTCTAATCATCCTGCTGCTTAAACAACTTAGCAGCAGCAGTATGAACAGCAGTTGCAACTCAGGACTCAGGAGGACGTTTTACAGGTGCCACTGACCAACATGACCTGCTGGCATTAGGCCAGTAGAGCATTTTTTTTCCTCAGGGCTTGTGTTTTAAAAAAAAAAAAAAAAAACTAGTCCTACAAAAAAATAAACAAATTATAGGGGGTTTGTTTCTAAGTCCTACAAATCAATGTTTCATTAGGGCTTGTGTCAAACAAGCTTAAGTCCTACAAATCAATGTTTCTTCAGGGCTTGGGCCTCTAATAAGTCTAAGTCCTACAAAGGCCTCTAACAACAAATCAAACAAATCATCTTCTACAAAATACTCTATCAAGTCAAGTATCAGTCCACCCCAATGGCAGCTTATGTCAGGGGGCTCCTGTCTCTATCACTTTAAATACAAATGTCTTATTTTATTTTATTGACTTTGTTTATTATTAACTGTCCCCCCAATAGCAGACAAGAAAGCACCCCAAAACAAATTCCCCTTTCAAATGATTCATTCATTTACCAACACAGGCACCCTCCTCAGACCCCTTTATACCATGTATTTTGGTTTTTATTTTATTTAGGATTTCTTTTTTATTAAGTGCCCACAATCCCAGTAAACAACCCCCCAAAAATCATCCCCTGTTCAACTGATTCTTTCCCCACACCCCATCAATAAAGGCACCCTCATGCCCTTTTTATACTGTGCCTTTGGGAAATAAAGTAATATTTGCTAGGTGTTCTGTGTAACTTCTATGTTCCCATTGATTTCAATGGGAGAAAAAAATCGGGAAAAAAAGCGGGAAATTGGCACTTTTCGCTGGAAAGTTTTCATCAAGTGGCAAGTGCCATTTTTCACCGCTTTCAGTTTGAGGTGGAAAGTTTCGCCCAACCCTATAAATGATGATGATTATTCTCCTCCTACTGAGGAGGGAGTTTGTCAAAGTCCCATAAAAATTTCCAGCACCAGGAATGTGAAAATAAAACCATGTAAGAAAAGATGACAATGAGTCACATTATAGTGTTGATGGCATTAAAGAGAAAGGTGTAACAGTTCAACCAACTGCTGTGTCTGACAGTGAGAATAAAAATGCCAGTCTTCAAAGTAGCAAAATTGTGGAGGATGAGGAGGGTTGCAATTGCAACCATATACCACTTTTGGTACCACTGCTAACACCCCTGATTCATGTTTATGAGCAGTATAGTAATAATGGAAGATTAAATAGGATGTTGATCCACAAGGAAATATGCAGTTGTCATTTGTAGATAGGGAAGAAGAAGGTCTGGCTTGTAGGAAAGAATCCATGACATTTATTTCAACATGTTGAGAATGAGAGGGTTTCAATTTCATCTTACCCTACTGAAGCATTTGAATCAGCAGAAAGATATAGCCAGATTTCCTCTTGCAGAATTTAGCTATTGCATCCTTGCCACTGTCCCAGGACAGAAGAATCTGCAATATATTCTGTCCATCTTCATTTTTTTGTAGTCTACCATTAGGTCTATAGAAGAATAGACCAAATGATCAATAACCTGGTTGAATAATGCTATTTTCAATGCCTAAGCCCCTGGATTTATTTTTGAATTACTCAGGAAGTCTGCCTTCAGGTTGGATGGCCCTGGAAAGTATACTGCTGTTTTGTCTGGAACCTGAAGAATTGCCCAGTTTGAGATTGGAGATACTTCTTCCAGCAGTGGATGGCTTTTTGTTGTTAATTGCTCCCTGATGTATGCAACTTCTGTAATGTTGTCAACGTGGGCCTCAATACAAATGTTCGATTTAAGAAAAAAACAGGGGTATGCAAATCCCCATGTTGCTAAAACAAACTGGCAATATTTCTACACACCTACAGTCAAAAAAAGCCCATAGGAATCAACTAAAAACAGCGGGCAAGTGGTATTCAAATCCATTCTTTCAGATTTACCGCGTGTTTTGTTGAAACATTTCTGTCAGGAATCCTGCACCTCATAGTTAAGGCCTTTAAGCCACAACGACGGTTTCAAAATCATAGTTGTTTGATCAACAGTAGTGCAGAATACAGTACACATTATAGAAATCCAACATAGAGTGCCTCCTTTCGACATATTAACCCCTCCTTTGAAATTCGACAAATACTGATCCCATGACTTTCTTTCTCCATTCTAATTTGACAAAATATTGCTCCCATTCGACATTGCTTATTCTCCAATTTTATTCAACATGCTCTCATTGTATATGTATTTCATAATTAGCCCTTTGAGTACCAGAGAGGTTTGCTACACCTCTGGTACTCAAAGGGTTAATAGGCAAGGTATGCAGCTGCATACCTTGCCTGTATATGTGTACTTCATGTAATAATATTTAGTTTTGTATATTGAATTGTATTTTATTAAAAATAAAATAGTTCAGACATCAAGGGGTGCATCAGGACCCCTTCTGATACCCCATATCATGGATCACCTACAGTAGGTGTAACATTTACATTTTATCTTGTTTATAGCATTTAATGTACATTATACCAGATCTTTCTTATGCAGCATTTGTATCATATTGTGGTAGAAATTACTGCAATTTTTTAAAACTGATCATCTGAATAAAGTGGTGCTTTATAAGAATATTACAGATCTATTTATGATATATGTACTTAGAATAGTTTCATTGTTAAATGTTATTATGTAATCTCCTCTGGAAAGTCTGACATCTTAAATCAGGTGTTAAAATCCTATTATGTAGAAAATATTTGGTCTATGCCTTATTTGTGTGCTAATTTCTTCAGTATTTTATGTTTTAGCTCATTTTAATATTATTTTTTATTAGGGAGTAAAGTATTATGTAGCAAATTACAGTGAAAAGCCTGGAGATTAGTGTTTCATCATGGGTCTGCTGTTCAAATCCTGATTGTGTCTTTCTTTTCTTAGATCAAGATTACTCACAAGAACCAAGCCCCCATGCTGATGGGACCTCCTCCAAAAAATGGCCTCTTCACATCTCTTATCAAAGGAACAAGGAGCAGGAACAAGGAATAATTGAATTGAGCTCCTTACATGGAATAATTAAACAAATGATATTTAATATATGTTGTTGGGTTTCATAGAAGTACTTTTGGAAAACATGGGATTTGCTTTACAGTTTCTAAAAAGAGATGTTAATTTAATTTATTGTAATAGAGTTTTTTAAGTTATTTTGCATGTGTTGTTAAAGTTTATATATACAGCAACATAAGCTTATACTGTTTGCATGCAATTTTCATGTTATTTAACTCATGTAATAGTTCATTACAAACATAATATAAACATTATTTGTTTCCTAATAATCACATTACAATGATATATGTTTTTGCCAAATCAGTGCATAAAGTAACCTGACATAAAAGAAAATTACACCAACATTTCTGAATTAAATATAAATTAGAACTATCATGGAAACACTTGAAAGGACAATCCAAGTCACTGTCTTTTAGTAAATTGTTAATATCTAATACATTTTACTGTAGATAAGCTGTGCTTAACATAATTCTATTTTGTTGTTTTCCCCACTGACAGATTTTTACTTTTACTTTTTACTTTGATATATACATATATACTCTCTATTGCAGAACAGCAAACATGAATTATTTGTATAAATCTATAAAGGCATATGAATAACCAATCTAATCTTTGTAAACTACATGCCTAATAAACTGTTTCCCGCCAAAGATTTACTGAGTAAGGCTTTAGAGTAATGGGTTAATGCATAATTAATCAAGGACACTGAATGAAATTCACAGCCGAAAATTTACTGTTCCTTTGATTACCTTGCCAAGTGCTGATATTATAAACTAGTGCATTAAGGAAACAAAATTCTTATTTCAATTCCATGATGTTGCTGGGTAATATATTGAAGGAGTTTTATACGTGAGAGAGAAGGCAAAAAAAAAATCTATTTTTTCTGAGCAAAAGCAAAATCAATCATTTTAACGTCAGTTTCTCATATAATTATAATTTGACATGGACCAAAAAATTATTTGGAAAAAAAAGTGCACAAATGTATATGCTTTGATCAACTAGCTTTTTTCACAAGTGATTTTTTATTGCTGTCAGTTGGAATAAACAATAAAAATGAAAAGCTGTTCATTCACTATTTATTAATGAGTAGGTATGTATTAGTATTCTTTCAGTGAGTACAAAGACACACAACTCATTTACATCAGAAACCCATTGCTTGGTCTGGTGTATACCATGTTAGTAAAGGGAAAAAAACATAATAGTACTCAAATTGCTAATGCATTGGCAATGGCTTAAGTAAAACTTTGCACATTGAAAGTCTTGCCCACTCCAATACCTTCAGCATTTCTTGGAAGAGTGTACATAAGTAAATACTATTCCAGGAAAGAAACTTTACCACTTATAAATTCCAAAAGGTTTTATCAACAAGAGAAGTAAAGCATGGAGGAGGCCAGAGTATCTTAAAGGGATAGTAATAATTAAATATTACTAATCCCCATATTGTAGCCATTTTAAAAAGAATTGAATTGTCCCCAATGTCATCTCTCAAACTTTTATGGTTTGAGAGATAACCGTACACAAAGTTCCCCCCTCCCTTCCCCTTCCCTGAAGTCAGCGTTGTACTGACTGCAGGGATATCTGGTCTTATTTTCATCAGACGGCTCTGTAGCAGAGTCGAGATCGCGTTAGTAAAAAATAATTATTTCACTGAAATGGTCTTCTTTGTGTGCTTGCAAACCAAGCACATGTAGAAGACCATTTCAGTGAAATAATTCTTTTTTACTAACGCAATCTTGGTTCAGTTGCAGAGCCGCAAGCCTGTCATACGGCAGACTTCCCCTGCAGTCAGTACAACACTGACTTCTGGGAAGGGGGAGGGAGGGGGGAACTTTGCTTATGGTTATCTATCAAACCATAAAGGTTTGAGAGATGAACCTGGGGGCAATTTAAATATTTTTACTCTAGCTGCAATATGGGGATTAGTAATATTTAAGTATTAGTATCCATTTAAATGCTATTTTCTTCACTTCTTAATAAATATACTCTATACTCATTTATTAAATAAATATCACCTTTAGATTTGAACTCTATTAGAAAACATGTTTTGATATTGAAGACTGAAATTGTATTTGTTTTATTTTTAAATCACAATCACAAGAACAAAAAACAAACAATCACAGGCCTCATAAAATTCTAAGATTTCATAAGTAAGTCTGGCTAGTGTTTTGAGACATTTTGCCCAAATTTGCTCTCTTTTTTCCATTTTACTATTAATATATTTTTGTTATTTATATTGTTGATTTAAAAGAAGCCCTTTATCACCTTCAAAGAAATTGTGTGGTGTCATTACTCATGCAGAGCCCCAATTACTGTCTCTTTAACCAAAACAGCTTTCAGATCACAGCTTATTGTATCATATCTCATTTAGGGATATTTAACAACTTTTGTAGAGAAGTATTTGAAAAGTAGCTCTTTTTATAATGTCCTGATACTTTCAGAAACTAAAGTTTCTGCCTGAATCCAAAGACCTATTGTATTTAAAAAAGATGTTTCTTTCAGCGTTTAGTATTTTAGTAGTATATATTAATTTGTTTTCTCTGAAGCCTTTCTTTCTTTTTTTATTCTGTGTAACTGCATTAACACTGAGTTCCAGAGGGCTGAGTAACATATTGTGAAAAAATGCGCTGAACACATGGCACTGAAAAACAAACTATTTTAGTTCCATTATTTACACATTCAGTGATATGAGCTACCTCTACCTGCAGTCTATAAAAAGAATGTGCAACTCAACTATCCTATATAATAATTTGCTAAGTGTGTGTTTGTCAAAAGCCGTCATGCACAGTAGAGACGGCTGTGCATGCTGCAGTCATGACCAGTATAGACTGCCCATTCTGCGGCTGATAATGGAGAGGGCTCTGAATTCAGACCGTAGTCCTCTCTGCGCACCGAACGGTCTGAGTTTGGAGTGCCCCTCTCCGTTATCAGCCGCGGCGAGGCAGTCTCTACTGTGCATGACTGCACCGCGGCCGTTGTTGGGTGCCACTATGGCCTGTGTACACTGGCTCTTCAACTAGTATATACAATAAAACAATCAGTATGTCTTATTCTTGCAGTTTCCTGTTAATCTAAACGTACAAAAGTAAATTTTGTACTCTGCTGCCTGACCATATGTACTCTACATGTTTTCCCTTCAGATTTGCTTCTGTTACCATGAGCTCACTTTAATTACCCCATTTTCTACATAGTTTAGATCTTACATGTCTAATCTAACATGTAATATGTGACATAGAAATGTTATTTATTTATATATGACTTTAACCCCTTGAATGTTAAGAGGAGAATTCCAATGCATTGCTTCACAATTTGTTGAACAACTCCTTATCATTCATGGAGTTAAAAGATCCATTTACATCATAGACATTTGTTTTTGGGGTTTTTTGTAGTTGCATTGATCCAGTTAAGGCTGTATTTACATACTGCAGGTAGAGGAAGGAAAGAAAAAAAAGAAAGAAAGAGAGAAAGAAAGAAAGAAAAAAGCTAATTCAGTGTTAGTAAACCAAAAACTAAACAGAATGAAGACATTAGGTAAAATAACATATTATATACAGCAACAATACACGCTTACAAATATTAAAGATTTATTTCACAGAAATATGGAAATGTTTTAAAAGTCAAACGTCACTATTTCAAACTACAAAAAGATTGCAAAATATGACTATTATATATATATATATATATATTATTATTTTTATTATAAATTGCTCTCCATTCTACAAATGGTTTGCCAGTTTTAAATTCAGGTTTGGCACTTTAAAATTCTGTAAATGTTTACAAAGCATATCATTTACCAAAAGGAAAGCACTTGAGACAAAGTAAACATTTTTAGCTGTCCCTTGATGTGTTCAGAAATATGCAATTCTTTATGTTGTGATAATTCCATTTATAATGTATATCTTAAAAAGTATGTGTTTATGTAATGTTTGATATGCTTTGCAGTTTTATTATGCAATATATATATATGGACAGAAAACAACTGTTGTTTTGTCTGGATAGTGCAGTTGATTGTTTAATAACTGAATGGAGAAAATTACCTACCTTTTAAATATCTAATGTTAAACTAAAATATATACTTTTTGTTACTTAGTTATCTATAGCCTGTCAGTTTACATGGCAGAATAATATACCCGACCCTTTATGGCAGGTACTGCTAGTTTGGGATTCTTAGTCTACAGTAATCAATCATAATGGATAATTATGATTTACATTAGCATGTCCTAACTTAGTCTTGTATACCAAATATTATAGGAACACTACCTCTAATAGAACTGAGATTATATACACTTAAATACCCTGCACTTCATACTATCATATGTACAAATCCTCTGTTTGTTTTCTGAAGCCTATAATCTAATCTTACAAATGCTATGAGGGAGCATATATTCCTGCCTTTTCCAGGGGTTCCATGGCTCCCATTGATTTTCTAGAATTATCTGCAAATGGGCTGATATAAGGTAACTAATTTACTGAATACCAGACTAGTGGTAACTAATCACGATCAATTAACTGACTTTATCTCTTACCTTTCAGTATAAACAGCATTAATTAAAAGCTCCCTGAAAAGAACAATTTAAACAGGTTAAAAAACAAGTTAAGGATTTGTACAGATGCAAAATATGAATAATTAATTTTCACATGTAATATTCCTTTAAAATGTGAAAGTGCTCAAATACAGAAAGGAGCATATTAATAGACAATGAGGCCGAAGGTACAAATCTACCATTTCAGCACTGCTGCTGTAAACCTCCAACTCATATTATTGCACTCTGTGTATGATAACTTTAGAGCTGGGGTGTGCAAACCTGTCCTCAAGCACAGACAACTGTGCATGTTTCAGGATATCCTCAATTAAACACAAACGAATGAATGAACTCCTGACTCGTTCATCTATGTCCATGTGAACAGATCCTGAAAACCTGCTAAATTGAGGAGGTCTGAGGAAAGGTTTGAGACCCCCTTCTTTAGTGCATACCAGGACATAAACTCAATTGTCATTAAGAAATTAATGATGAGTGACTTGCCAGGACCATCACAGGAATCCGTCCTTTAACCCCTTAAGGACCAGCAGTTCAGGGAAGTTATCTTCCCTTAAGGACTACTTTGATCCTTGCCGATGCGCCTGTACACGTGACCTGTTACGCGTACCGGCACGCCGCTTTGAGGCCTAAGAGAGATCGCTTCAGTCTTGGAGCTATCAATTTTAGGCCCCGTTTTTACTTACAGCGCTCCTGGTAGAGCACTGTAAGTAAAAAGTATGTGACGTGCCATGACCGTCACTGGTCCTTAAGGGTATAAGGACCGTGACGGTCATAGCACGTCACGTAGTCCTTAAGGGGTTAAGAATGAATGAGTGTCCCAGCACGTCAAGACTTCATGATTGCCAGGAAGGCTTAACTGATTTCCCAGGGCTGGAGAAGTCTGTTACAGCATTTACCTGGTGGTTCCACATATGTAATTGCTGGTACAGGGATCACATGTGCTGGTGGAGCCACATGGCAAAGGCAATATAAATATACATTGATTTTGTCAGTGTAATTGTGAGGAAGAGAGAAGCAGAGAAAAATCTCTCAACAATATGAAATGACCAAACATAGGTGTAGGTGCTGGAGGGAGGCCTAAGGGTGAGCAGGTTCGGTCATTTGATCTACTGCCACCTCTTTGTGTTTCTGAATAAATTATTTATAGCAAGACCAAAGGATTGTATTTACACAGAATAATTTAGGAACAAATGTAACAAAGTTTAAACAAACATTATGTGAGTTTTATTACTGTGGAGCAATGTGATACACTTATATACACATCACAAATTATGATCTCCAAAAGAGGGACACCAGGGAGGGAAAAGGCACATAAGGATTTTTGCCAGATGCGCAGAAATATTTGCTTCAAACTGAAATCAGCGAATAATGGAACTTCCCGCTTTGCGATTGATTTCCCGCGAAAAGTGCAGTTTTTCTGCTTTTTCCTGCTTTTTTTTTTTGCCTAGCTCATTGTGCATTGAAATCAATGGGAAGAAAAAATTTTCACCACCACACAAGTGTTTTCTCTAGTTTTCTACAACCATATAAAAGGGTGTCAGGCTCTCACAGCATAAAAATTCTGAGAGAGCAGTATGTTTTTTGAGCTACAGACGATAAGGGAATTGAGGTTTAGTTTAGGGAATCTTTTAGGTAAGACTTTTGTTCACTGTATTAGGAGAGTCAGTAGGGCATTCTGGGGAGAAGACGGGAGGAAGGAGGTTGACCACAAATACTCCAAAATTCCATGTGACTGACTGGCAAGGCACAGGCAGCTAGGGACCTATTTGCTTGCTGATCTTGCTGTTATTGTCTCTATGCTGGGGAAGTCTGGGGAAAGAATTTGTTGATTTTGTTTTTCAGTTATAATTTTTTTTGGACAGACTGTGATAAAACAGGGTGGACAACTTAAAATAAATAAAAAATAAAAAAAAACAAATGAAAGGAATAAAGAAATAAACAAAGAACAAATATAATACATGACAGACAGCTGACTGGGCTAAGGCAAGACATCATACTCCATCAGTTGTGTTGTGTACTGTAGAGTAAAAACACACAGAGTTCTTGAGTAATGTCCATCAAACGCACAAGGGGCCGGGGGAGGGAGAAGGGTGGAGCAGTGCAGGGACATAAGAGTAAAGTAGTAGTTCAAAAACTGACTGCAGCAATGGTTGCGGCAATGTGTGCAATAATTGATGAAGATGCCTCTTCTCCAAGGGAGGATGCAGTTTGTCAAGGTCTCAGCAAAACTAGTTCCAGCAGCACCAGTGCCAGTACAAATAAAGAACCATATAAGAAGACATATAAGAAGAACATTGAAGATGACAATAAGTCGCATTCAAGTTTGATGATTGCAATATCATTATAGAGGAAGGTCTAGCAGCTGAACCATCTACTGCATCAGATAGTGAGACAAACAAGCACCAAAACACCTGTCCTCAAAGTAGTAGCAAACTTTGTTACAGTAAAAGTAAAAATAAATTGCTTGAGACCTCTAAAAGCTTAGAGGAATATAAGGGTAGTGGGCAAGAATTGTCAGGTGATGCTGATGCTGCTGAGGATGACCTAAAGATGACTGATGATGATGCAGATCTAGAATATATCCCTCCAGCATCCTTCTCTTGTTCAGATACAGATGAAGATGAGAGTGAGGAGGATGACGTGGCAATAAAGTTAGAAGAAAGGCAAAGGCTGAATCTTCCACCACTGAAAAGGAGAATTGTGCCTGTCTGTAAACTGTTTGAGAAAACCATTGGAAAGTCTGATCCTAGACAAGCAAAGATGTCAAAAAACACGCAGTCAGCCTATCAGTCATCATCAGCATCATTGCCTCTTCAAAGTCCAAATCCTGCTCAGCCACACACACACCTTTGTTGAGTACCCAGCAGCACCAACACAGGTTATTAACATCCACAATGTTAAATATGAAGAGTGCCTCTGAAGCTGCTGGAAGTGCTGCACCTTTGACACCTAGTAGTAATGGCAGTAGAATTGCATTAACATCTAGCCCCAATAGTATAGTAGCAGCAGCACCTCAGGAAACCCTCAGTCCATGAAGTCCACAGTATGGGGATACTTCACTCAGGATCCTCAAGCTACAAGCGACAACATCATCTGCTGACTGTGAGCAGGGGGAAAGCAAGCTCACACCTAAGCACCTCCTCTATGAGATCCCACCTGAAGCACAACCACAGGTCTGACTGAGAGACACACTTTCAGCAGGCCAAAGATGCTGCAACTAGCAGC
Organism: Rhinophrynus dorsalis; assembly: GCA_037306005.1. Taxonomy (NCBI): domain Eukaryota; kingdom Metazoa; phylum Chordata; class Amphibia; order Anura; family Rhinophrynidae; genus Rhinophrynus; species Rhinophrynus dorsalis. The sequence goes on from CM074723.1 coordinate 399,978,059, forward strand.
AACAGAAGCACTCTAAAAAGTTCCCAGGGCTCTACGGCAGAAAAAAGAAGTAGGAAGTTATTTATGAGTCAGAGAGTGTGCTACTGCCAACAGTAAGTTCATTCCAAATAACACCTATGGCTCCTGCTGCAGAGGAGTATGATGACTCTGACTTTGCTATAGGAGATGGCAAGAGTCATAATCTGCCCACACATGCTGCCTCTACCGCCACCACCTCCTCATGTTGTTAAAGCAAAAAAGTTTCAGGGTTCTGCCATATCCTGCCAACCCACACTGACTGCGTTCCTGGGAAGGAGTCAAAAATTTCACAAAAACAATGTCAAAGTATACCTGTGAAATGTCAAGGTTGCCAAGATGTTGGCAATAGACACTCTGCAGCATTCTTTTGCAGAAAACTGAGGTTTCGGATAACTGATGTCGTGTGTAGCTCAACTCTGGAATATCTCAAGCCACCTGAATTGTGCAAGCAAGTGGTTAGTGTGGTTGGCAAAGGGCTGAAAAGTGCATATGGCAAGAAAATCCACCTAACAACAGACATGTGGACAAGCAGGCAAAGAACACACTATATGACTGTGACTGCTCACTGGGTTTCCCTCCCAGCACCAAATGTGGACAACACTAGACTACAGCATCAGGTGACAGCCAGGAATTGTGCTTCTGGTTCTGGCAGTGTGATTAAAAGGTGGCAGCGGCAGCAGCAGGACAGCCCATACTATTGTCACGCCACCATGTGTATGCAGAGTTTTGAGAGACAGTCCCACAAAGCTGTAGATGTTTTAAGTAAGCTAGAGCAGGTGATAGAGGAATGGCTTGTACCCTGCTCCTTAAAAGCTGGTTTTCTGTCTGCTGACAACGGCTCCAACATAATTGCTGCTGTGAGAATAGGTGTTATGGTGCATGTCCTCTGCGTTGCGCAGTTGCTAAATTTAGTTTTGTCCAGATTCCTGGCAGAATCCAAAACCCTCAGAGAGATGCTTACTATTGCCGGCATAGTCTGCACACAACTCTCTATATTCCATACCAGAGTGTAACAAGCTGCCCTACCACCAGCTGAAAATGGAGGTCCCTACCAGGTGGAATTCAATGATGTACATACTAGAGCATTTGTAAGAGCAGAATAAGGTTATTAGTGAGTATGTGAGCTGCTGAAACCCTTTGAGGAGGCAACAATGTTGGTGAGTCGCATTGGGGCAGGAATTAGTGAAATTCTACCACTGATATTTTTATTGCAGAAAAAAATGAGCATGGCTGAGGTTTCTTACCATAATGACAACAAAGACATGCACCACCTGGTAAATGACATGTTGCCATCCTTTGAACAAGATCCTCACATAGTGTCTATTAAAAGCAATAATGAATACATTCTTACCACTTTGCTGGACCCCTGCTTCAAACACAAAATTTCAGAATTTCTGCCAAAGGGCCATCAGCAGTTTGTCACAACAAGGAGTCATGACGATCAGCATCAACTCTCTTAGGAATCGGATTCTGTCAAGGAATATCGACACATGCTTATTGATCCAGTGGAGGGTTGCATTGTGGAGGATGAGAGGGAGAAAGTGAGGGCACAAAAAAAATCTAGACAGTATAGTGAAAGGGGAGGCAGCAAAGCATTTCAACCAGCAGAAACAGCTACATTATCAACCAGAATACCCCATTTGGAACACAGTGCAATTCATGGGTCTCAGCAGGGTAGGCAAAAACCCAACATTGGTGGTGGTGGTGGTGACGGCACATCTCTTTATGACTTTCTCCCTGGTATGGGTTGGTAACTGACACATAGGAACACCATGTAGCTCCTAGAAGTGGTCCCACTGCATGTGAGATGGTTTCTGCATACTTGCAGGATAGTTACGTTCTAGGCAGAAACAATGACCACATGCACTATTGGAAAACAAAGCATTGTGTATGGCCATCATTGTCACATACAGCAGTGGAAACCCTTAGTTGTCCTCCAGCAAGAGTTGAGTCTGAGAGGGTTTTCATTATGGCTGGTTACATTGTCAATGACTGCAGGACACGGCTATCAAGCAGCAGTGTTGGGAGACTAACATTATTAAAAATAAACCAACATCTCATACCATCTGAGTATCAGGTAGCAGAAACCACACATGACAGAGAAAACCAGGACAAATATATTAACAGCAGCACAGACGAGGAGGAGGAGGGATTTGAAGAAGGGTTGCCACCATCTACCCCACTTGGTACCACTGCTATGACCGAAAAGTAATGTGTGTCAATAATCTGAGGAGGATAGCTATTTGACACAAACATGGCAATGGTAAAAACTATATTCATACACAAATCACACCATACCAGCCAGTCCCCCACCACCACCACCACTACAAGACACATCTGCCACACTGTAGGTTGTACTTTATTTTCTCCAATATGTTGTGGCTGGGGTGCCCTAGACTTTCTCCACTTTTCTTTTGAATATAATATTTTCTTTTAACTATTACTTGAGGTTGTTGGACTGCAATGCAAAGAAATATGTTAACAGTCCTCCCCCTATGTGAAGGGTTAACCCTCTGAGTGCCAGAGAGGCATCCAAAGCATTGCAATTCAATTTAAGATTTAAAAAAAAAATCCTCTTCATTTTCAACTCTTGGCTTGGAGGAAAAAGAAAAAACAAATGAAATCAAAACTAAATAAATAAGTTCTCATTGATCTATATCAAACTCATGTCACGTGGGGCACTAATCATATGGCAAGATGGGAAAAATGATCTCCTCTCCATCTTCACCCCATCTAATTCCTACATCTGGCATATGAGGTAAGGGTCAAAATTGGGCAAAATTGGACACAAACACCCAGTGGACTCATACACAAAAAAAACAGGATTTCTGTCTACTAACTATCCCTCTTACCTTTGCTACCTAGGCTTTGGAGTGCGTGTGGGGTGGGTAATTGTGGTTAAGTAATAAATAATTAGTTGACTCCAGAACCTTTACCCTTGACTTGTGTTCAATATTAAGTCAATGATCCTCCTCTTGAGGCTATGTGTATTGCCACAAATTCATGTACACACACCAGCAGACATATACACCAGCAGACACACAAACACACACTCATAGACCAGTGGTCTTATATACACACACACACACCAGTGGACTCATACACACACATACATTATTGGACTGATACACACACCTGTGTACCCACAAAAACACACATACCAGTGTTCTCACATACACACACACAAACATACATATGAACATACATACACGCACACACAACAAAAAATCCTTGTTCTCAATATAGTATACTCATTCATGTCAGCTTCTGAAATTCCAATTGCCCACTCTGCTACTGCTTCAAATTTCCTTCAGTGGGCTTTCCTCTAAACATCAGTGGGATGTGTAAAGAAAAAAGGATCAAGAGTAGCTGAATTTGACAGACCTGGAGAAATTATAATAAGGGAGAAAGTCCCCCAAACTAACTGGACAAATAAAAGGTTTTTGGGGCAACATTAGTGAATCAGTGATAAGCTCTCTAATGCTATATTTATTAAAGAAAGTAACTTACAAAATAGAAGATCCACCATAGACTGTTCACCCTCTGGACTGTGGGGTGGAAGTTATTCTATCTTATCCAGCTCTGGGGCTAATGGTATTTCCGTTTTGCAAAAATAAAAAGCTCAAATGGTATGCTAGTCTTTTTTTTTCTTTTTTTTTTAACATATTCTTGTATCCAGTGATGGTCAACAAACCACAGGTCCACTTTCTCAATAATGCCTAAACTAATTCTTGCATTTTAAGGAACTCTAACAACATCCCCACTTGCATTACCATTACTGTGGATAAACTCATTACAGCCACAATAAAAAGATTTTATTTGGAATGATTTCTAACAATTTCTCTATAATTAGTGCTGGATATCATATACATGGAGATGGATGTGATTCTTTACAGTCAGACTCCTTGATTCCAAACTGATGCCTTCTTAGACTCTTCCCCCACAGCCCAGATGTGAATGGACAGAGGGATATCTTAATCCAATATTGTCATAGCCTTGAGAGGAGGATCGTTGACTTAATATTGAACACAAGTCAAGGGTAAAGGTTCTGGAGTCAACTAATCATTTATTACTTAACCACAAGTACCCACCCCACACACACACCAAAGCCTAGGTAGCAAAGGTAAGAGGGGTGGTTAATAGACAGAAATCCTGTTTGTTTTTTTTACCCTGTGTCTTAATTTAAACCCACCACCACCATGAACACACACACTTCAAATCTCAATTGCTGGATCCCCTCCCATAAATCTAGGGATTTAAAAGGAAGGCAGTTATACATTTTTAAATCAAATTATAAAAAAAAATCCCCTGCCCTAATGGTTGTAAAACATTGCTTTGAACGTGTTTGACTGATTAATTTAAATGTATTGTGTTTGTGAAGTGAGTAAGGGATTATGTGTTCTAATTTTATTAGACAAAGCAAATCTTGGCAAACCCCCTACAAAAATGGTTAATAGAGAAATGTGTGCCATAAAAATGTCAGGGAGTCTCATTATGTATTTACTAACTTTGCTCTTTTAAGGAAATACAATATTCCTTTCAAATGATTTGGAGGATCACTGGGCAAACAAAGATGGTTGCTTTAATGCTGCAAAAATGCAGGGATGATGGCAGGGTATTAATTTCCTTAATTACTGTAGACCACTTTTGTTGCAGATGAGCAAACATCACAAGGGATGAAAGATATGTCAAGTGTTCAGATAGTTTGGGTCTCCTGGTTATCACCTGACTGATTCAGGAAGAAGGGAAATTCACATTTATAACTATTTCCCTTGTGCTTTACACATTATTATTATTTTTTGACCGTAAGCTGGCTTCCCACTTTTCCTGACATCTAGCTACCTTAAAGTAGCAGTAAACTTTTTTTAATGAAAACACATATTTTATAGAGCATTTCCAGCTGAATAAAACAAGGGTACTCTCATCGCTGTCAGATGTTTTATTCAAAATTTATAGCAGTTTAAATAATCAGGAAGTGAATTTACTGTGTTTACTTCCTGATAGTTCTAACTGCCAGGAAGTGACAGGCAGTTTCTATCGTATTCTATGGAGAACTGTATGTGTCTGACTTTTCTGACTTTCCTCTCCCTTAGAATCTAACATGAACTCTAATTAGAATTTGACCATTAAAGGGCACTGCTAATGTAAAAAAACATTGGTTTAAACTGTAATAACTCTGGAAATATAAATCTCTCGGCAGTGCGAGTAGCCTTATTTTACTCAATAGGAAAATGTCTACAATATATATTTTTTCATAAAAAAGTTTACTGCTCCTTTAAGGGCATGGTGTTGAAAAAGTCTTCGTAATGAAAAAATTGTCATGTGTTGGTAGTTAAAGAAGGACAAGACTTTCAGTAGTATATCCATCACATTTGAAAATGTGTCTTAAAGAATTAAAAATGGCAGTAAGATGATTTTGGTTACTATTGCCCTTACAAAATTCTGACATAAAAATACCTTTAATTTTGTCATTCAAATTAACCTTTTCAAACTAATACTTTGTTACCAGTCAATACTACACAACTTATTTTCACTTTTGTCTGATAAGTACTTTAACTATTTGAGTGCCAGAGGGATATGCCACACATTTCAAAGCTAGACCACTTTAATTTTGTCAAAAAAATGACAGAAATAATACAAAAAAGTGACAGCTAAAAGTGATGTTTTTCTTAAAATTCCATGTAAAGTAACTGTTGATTAAACTGCACCCGCTTTTGAGACTGCTTTTACTCTTTGACCGAGATGGGGGAATTGGATGTAAAAAAAATGATGGCAATATGTTTGAGAAATGATGGACCATGAAGCAAGAACTTTTTCAGAATGATTACCGAGAATCTCAGCTACAACAACTCTTTGAATATCCTTCCCTATGTGTTGCAAGTACAATAGTTTCAACAGTCATTCTGTACAAAAGTTGCACCGAGCGGTCTTCATACATGACTCTCACTGATACAATAATTAAGGCTACTTGATGGAGTGCTTAGAACATAAATGGAATGTAACATCATTGATGTGCTTTGTTGAGCACTTGATAAATACAATAATTGTGATTTGTAAATTAGGTTTTGAATATTTTATTAATGAAAATTCTAAAGTAAATAATGAACTAAAAATACTTTTCAATTCAATTTATTGTAAGACTTAAACTTAGCATATCGTAATTATTTCACAAATGAAACAGACCTAAGAGGAATGCTATAATGTATTCATTTTTTTAAATAAAGAGGTAATATTTACAAATATATATTCATAACAACTCAGATTTTAAAGCTAATAGTGGCACTAGCTATCACTCTGAATAAAATATCCCAGAAAGTGTCTACCCATTGAAAGCATGTAGCAATATTTAGTTGCTAATATAAGTGGTCAAAATAGGTAATTGTTTTCCTGAATTACTAAACAACCACATCTATGTCTACTGTTGAATAATAGTCTCAGAACATATTTAACATTCACCAGTATTTTGCCCTGTTACACGATTAGGAATATAGCTGCTAGTATATATCCGAATGACCAGTTTAAAAGGACACTATAGGGTAAGTAAAAGACCCTTCTGAACCACTGGCAGTATCCTCAGAACTATCGGAACACAATTCCCATAGCATATAACTCAGTTTGCTGTGCTGATCCAGGGTCAGCAACTGAGAAAGAAAACTGCTTTTAAGTTGATAGGACAGTTTGCTCTGGTAACAAGGAAATGAACTCCAGTGACTAAGGTGTAGGCTGAATATGTCAAAGGCAAGATTGTCAAGACCTTATGAAAGGAAACTATCTGCATTAGATATTGAGTCCCTGATTCTGATTAGCCGCATTGACTTTGCATGGGTAATGGACAAAAAGTGTTAGGAAGGAAAAAAATTGGAGGGAAAATAGGCAGGGAACATACTTGAGAATGAAATCATGGGATAAAGGGAAGTGAGGAAAATATGAAACGTAGAGGATAACAATTGACAGTGAAAGTTAAAATGGAGAGATGAAGGGAAGGATGCTATGTTAATAGTAAGAACGTTTGAAGAATGAAGGGAGGAGATAAAAAGCATATGGGATAAGACATGGGGAATGCAGGGGATAAAGTGAGGAGATGATGGCTGAATGGGAAGTGCATAGGGATAAAGGGAAGTGTGATAGAAGATTTTAACAGGATGTAAGAGTGAAGGCAAGGCTTAAAGAGAAGAGTTAATGTAGTATGACCAAATGAAAGAAGCTGTTGAGATGAAGTAGTGACAGGGAGAGATTTACAGAAGTGGTTAGAATTCAAGGGTAAGGGGTAAGTAGGAAGCGAAGCAAAAGGTTATAGGGCAAACGCACATAAGTGACACTTAATTGGCTTAACCAAATGATTTACCAAGGTAGGTACCCTTCATACAGCAGTTATAGCTATATAATTTTGCATTGGATCTGTGTTAGAGATTTGTTTTATTCAGATTGATGGATTCTATTTGTTTACTAGATTAGTTAACAACATGTATACTAAACATGCATCATAAAACACAGGCAAATACAGAAACAATACAAAATATAAACAGATGTACTTCTCTTTGAAAGGCTCCTTCTTAGTAAGTCTTTCTGTTAAGCATGTTTGAGGTACTTATTCCCCTAGGTATAGTTGTCCTTTAAGGGCAAAGGAGGGATGTGCGATAGAAGGAATAGATTACTGGATGAAATGGGACTGGTGTTGGCATGGATAGATGAAATGTTTAAAGGAGCAGTCTAGTTTTTATGAAAAATCCCATATTGTCATTATTTTCATGTAGAGAAAATCAAGGGTACTACCTCCACAGGGGGGGGATGTTTAGTTCAAAAGTTTTTATGGCTCAAATGTTTGATGCTCAGGTGGCGATGTTCCTGTCATTTACTATTGAGAACATAATCAGTGACTATGAGGTGGCGCTGTCCCCCTTGTTTTACTCAGCAGAAATATCCCTCATGAAATGTTTACTGTTCCTTTAAGTCTAGTATTAACCATTTTGCCCATTGCATCAATAGCCTTTAAAATAAATAACTTCTTTGCTGATCAGACCATCACTAGCCACATAAAGTCTCATATTCTCATACCCTGTATTTCAGATTTAAACCTACTCAGTATGTAAAATGCAACCATACTGTTGTTCCAAACACTACCACCTCAATTAGATGTCTCTTGGGAGTTTGTATGAATGAAAAGATCATTGCACACATTCTGAAATATATCCCAGAATATGCAGAGCACAAGGGAATCTCCAGGCAAGTGAAGTTGCAATTCAAGAGCCGAATAAGTCAACATGAAAAATAAGGCTTTCTACAGCTAGAATAATATATACTAAAGTACATTGCCAGTGGTAGTAGAAAGGAAAAATGCCACGTGTTAGGTCAGAGCAGGATAGGCAACGTTTGGCTGTATAGCTGTTGGAGGCTAGAAGTCCCATCATCACAAGCCACAGCTTACTGGTTGAGGATGATGGGAGTGGTGGCCTTAAACAATTAGAGATGGTGCCATACAGACCACTGGAGTTTGATTTTATAAATGGTAATAGTGAAAATGAACCCCCCTGACTCTGTGATTCCTCTTCCCCCAGCATTATGCTTCTGGGACATGATGCTGAAGAATGCAGAAGTGGCTAGAAGTATTAGCATCAGTTGCCAGTCTTCTTTCTTCACTTCAAGAAGAGATGGCCAACCGGTGTAACCAGTGTAAGAAGCAACTGGTGGTGATGAGGATGATGGTGGAACAGCTGGGGTGGAAGAGACAATAAGGTCCTTTTTAGCAGAAAGTGAGAAGAAATGGGAGACAGATATGCAAAATGGGGATGAGCATCACCACCACGATCAACAGTGACATTGCAGAGTTTGCTGCTGCTTCTGTAATTCCTGCTGTTGCTGAGTTGCAAGCTGATTATGATAAGCAGGCTATTTTTCTCTTGGGGTAGGCATGGTGAAATCATCTGCAACAGTACTGTGCATGATTTGTGAAAAGGGGAAAGGAGGAAGCACACCTTGGTACAACAGCCCTGATAAAACATCTGAAACACAGACACTATGACATTTATGTGAAGCATGTTAAAGCCAAACCCCAACAAAAGAAATTGGGAGTAGCTGTTTCTGTACCCCCTGTTTCTCTCCAAGAGTACCAAGAATAGTGGTGGAAAAGTAAGAGGAAGAAGAACAGAGAAACCCTGCCAGAGCCTGCGAATTTGATGGTGACCGAAATACCTGGCTCACCATCAGCTTCTTGGACTAGGGTCTAGACCCAGGAAGACATAGCACTGTCTTCTGGTGAACCACATCTGTCATCATTACCTCCCCCACCAAGTGATAGAGATTCTGAAGATGAGCGTACGTGGCAGTTCATGTTTACCAATTGCACGTTGTGTGGTGTGCTGACCACACATGGCAATGTGGTGGAGTATAATCGCAAGTATGGAATCAAGCAGCATCTGAGAAGATTCTATCCCACAGAATACACTAAGCTGGTGGCAGGGCGGATTCATAATTATTATTAAGTCTGATAGTTGTCATGTGTCTTTAGCCGAGAGGACAAGGGGCATAGTGACAACAGTAGTCTTCGGTTTCTGGTTGAAGTATTTGACTTTGCGGTCAATGGGCATATCTGTACTCACATCAAACACCTGGCCCAACTCTAAACAAACAACATGGTGCTTAGGGTCCCCGATGTGAAATCATTCCACCAGAAATCAAGTACTATCCCCCTTATCCACTCCCCACTAAGGACACGTGACAACTTGCAGTTTTAATAGCAATTATGAACTCTCCTTGCCACCAGCTTAGCATATTCTGCTGGATGGAATCTCCTCAGATGCCACTTGATGCCCTGGTTATGATTATCCCCCATCACACTGCCATGTGTGGTCAGTGCACCACACACTGTGTAATGGGTGGGCATGAACTGTCACATCCTGTCATCTACAGAATGGTTATCAGTCGGTGGGGGAGGTAATGATCTGGTGGATAACCAGATAATATAGGTAAATCTTCCCACAGCCAGACCCCACAGTAAGAAGGTGATGGCGAGCCAGGTGTTTCGCTCGCCATCGAACTTTCAGGCTCAGGCTGGGTTTCTCTGTTCTTCCTCCTCTTTGCTTTCTACTTCACCTCTTGTTGCCTTTGAGGAGAGTCAGGCGGTGTAGCAACAGTGGTGCTGATTTCTTTGGTGGGGCCTTGGATTTTACATGCTTCACATAAATGTCATAGTGTCTGTTTCAAATGTGTGATGAATGAGGTTGGTCCAAGGTGCGATTCCTCTTTTCCCCTTTTCAATGACTTGTCACAAATTGTGCACAGTATCATTTCTGATGACTGCACTGTGCCTGTCCAAAGAGCAAAATAGTCCTGCACCCAGGACCTCAGGAGGGAGGAAAAAGGTGAGAAGAATGGCCTCTTTCTTCTTCTCCTCCATATTCCCCTTCACTGAATAGAGCTGAGGATGATGTTGCTGCTGTTTCTGCTACTGCCTCAGAATCAGCACATTAACTAGGACCAGGAGTATTGCTGCTGGCAAGTGGAACCTGCCCTAGACCCACCATTGCTGGAGTCCATTCCCACTGTCCACGGTGGACTGTGGCACACTAGTCTACACTACCCCTACTGTCACATTTCCCATCTCTTGAGCTGTAGAAGGCAGACTGACAGCACTAGCAGGAGGCAGAAGCAGCTTATATGTGCTCACCAGACTCCACCAACACAGGGACCCTCAGACCCCTTTTGTATTAGGCTTGTGGGAAATAAGCTAAAAATTGCTGTTGTATATAAATTCAATCTTCCTATTGATTTCAATGTGTTAGGTGATAAAAGTGGAAAAACTGCACTTTTTCATGGGAAATTTCCCATTAGGAGGCCGATCCTGTCTTTGTGAAAGCAGAAAATTTGTGGGCAAGGGAAGACAGGCTAATAATGTGTTAGGTTTAGGAACTCTTGTCGGCAGGACATCTGTTCTCTGGGGAACAGGAATGGAGAAAGGAGGTTTACCCCAAATACCCCAAAATTCTGTGTTCCTTGGTGATGTTGCTGCTATTATCTCTGTGTTAGATATATCTGGGGGTGTGAGAATGGAGCAAAAGAGAATACTGAACAAATACCCCACCTGCAGTATAGTTGTTGTAGCTGTACAGGCCTTGAGCTCAATAAAGAAGACAGAGAACCGGGTAGTCGAGTCTGATAGGGTGGTAAAGAGGAAGAAGCCCACCAGGAAGGCAAACAGGAAATCAAACAAGCCAGATTAGGAAAGGACGGACAATGCAGTCCAAGGCAGCAGACACAGGAATGGTTGAATCAATGGAGTCAAGGTCAGTAAAAGGATATCAAAATGCCAAACAGGAGGGAAGTCGCAGGAGAAGCCAAGTCAATACACAAGATAACAGGAATAGGACAGGAAACTCAGGGTCACAACCTGGAATGCATTGATCACACCCTGCCCAAAAGCACAGAGGCTCTATAAAGGCACAGAGCAACCATTCATGGAGACTGATGGTGGAGGAGTTGAGGAGTGGTGTGAGGAATGTGCTGAAACATAAGGCTTGAGCAGGAACACATGAAAGACTGGGTGCACTTTCAACATCCGGGGGAGGATCAGATGGAATGAGACCGTGGGAGAGACGGGTCTCAACCTTGAATGGTCCATGATACCGAGGACCCAGTTTGTCAGAGGGATGGTGAAGCTTTATGTTTTTAGCAGAAAGCAATACCAAATCACAAGCAGCAAATCTAGGTGCCAAGGAACAATGGCAATCGGTTGCCAATTTCTGCTTCATTTGTGATGACAGAAAGTACAGAAGATGGCTTACCAATGGTCTGCCAGATTAAAAGTATGTGTCTCAGCAGAGGGAACCTCAGACTCAGAGGGACAGAGGTAGAGGTTTGTACTTAAGAGCTGTAGAAAATGTAGAACACTTCAGGGATGACTGGAAAATGGAATTGTAAGAAAACTTGTCCAATGGTAATAGTAAGGTCCAGTCATCTTGCGGATGGGAGCAGTAGAAATAGAGGAAGTGCTCTAAATTTTAGTTCGACCTCTTGGTTTGCCCATTTGTCTGCAGGTTGTATGTAGACAAATGCTGAAGATGGATTCCGAGTTTGGTGTAAAAAGCCCTCCAGATGCAAGTCACATATGAAGAAGCATAATCTGAGATAATGTATTGTGATATCCTATCAAGACAGTAGATTTCACGGACAAAGAGGTCATCCAGCTACAGAAGTAGGTAGATTGGGCAGTGGAATAAATTGTCTCTGTTTAGAAAACCTATCCTTAATAACCCAAATAACCGTGTTTACAGAGGAGAGAGTTAGGTCTACCACATAATCCATGGAGATCTGAGCCCACAGAAGACCTGGCACAGATAAGGGCTGTAACAGACCCACAGGTCGAGATCTGGGTCTCTTCATGCAGGCAGACATGACAAGAAGATTCAAAAGCGGACACATCAGACTTAAGCTCTGGCCACCAAAAGTACCTAGAAGTGAGTAAGGTTATGAAGAAGCCAAGGATGACCAGATGTTACAAAGCAGTGAACCCAACGTAGAATATCCAGATGGAACTGGTCAGGAACAAAATACACATTGGAGGGGGTAAAGAGACTCCAGGCAGGCAGACAGACTTGGCTCTCTTGAGGTGGGTAAGAAGGTTCATGAACAAAGAGAAAATAATCTGGGCAGGAGGAACTATAGGCTCCAAAGTGGCCTAGGAAGAACCAGAGGATTCATGTTGGTGAGATAAGGCATTGGCCTTAACGTTCTTTATTCCCAGAATATGAGAGAACAAAATTAAAGCTGGAAAAGAACAAGGACCAATGAGCCTGACAAGCATTTAGACGCTTAGAAGATGCTAGGTATTGGAGGGTTTGATGGACAGTAAGAATTGTGACCACATGAGGTGAGGTGACCCCTCCAACAGGTACAGCCACTCCTCCAAGGTCAACTTAACTGCTAACAATTCCCTGTTCCCAGTATCATAGTTTTGCAGACACAGAATGGTGAATGGAAGGGAGAGAAAAATACAGATTGAGTGGTGAAAGGTAGGGGAGGAGCAGAGTGGAGAATGGGAGGAGAAGAGTAGAATGACAAAAGTGAGGGAGAAAGATAGACACAGAGTAGCAAATGGGAGGAGGGGCAGAGTGGTGAAAGGGAGTGATTGTGAAGGGAGCTGGATGAGAGAGGGTTGAAAATGTGGCAAAATGGAGAATATAGATGATGGAAAGCTACTGGAGGGGAGAAGGTTTTGTGAAAACTGCTATATTAACTTTTTATTGCAGAGGAACAGAGCTCAGTATAGTGATGGATAGTGGGAGCCTGTACTTTTGTAACCCTTTCAGTGCCACAGGGGTGTGTAGTTATAGGAATTATGCTATTTGTGGTGTTTAAGTCTGAGAGGATCCTCTTCGCTCCCCCAGTGGGCAAGTAGGGAAGCAGGGAGAATGCACTCGGTCAGGGTGACCTCTGCCTGCTAGGATAAGATGGTTATTTCTGTTAGTGGAAGGATTAAATGCTTGAATGATTTGAAGAACATAACTTCTACTTTTACAACTGAGTCTGTCAGTCTTTTGTTAAACAAGAATCCGATTCCTCCACATCCTCCATCCTTGGATCCTTTATAGTGTCAATTTTCTAATTTTACTAAATCTTCATCTTTTTTATGAGTCTGATATAAGATGCTGATGTCCCAACTGATGTTATTTAGTTCTAGTACTAGTTCCGCTAAGTGTGAAGCTGTAATCATAGATCCAATGTAAAGCCTTTCAATGTCTAAAGACCAAAGGCAGCCTGATAGAACCCGGTGATTCTTAGCACCCTCTGCCATTGAGCCCTCTGCCATTGAACCGGTCTTCTCGCTGCAGTATGAAGTAGATCTCAAGCCGCTTGGGAATGTTTTTGCTGTAAAGCAATGTTGTGAGAATGGACCATAATCTTCCATGCTGGTCCAGTGCAGGTTGGCAGATTTTGGATTTATGTAGTCTGGCGTCTTAGCTTTGATCTGTCCACCTTGGGTGGGTGACCCTGCCAGGAGTATATGCTCCAGATAGCATAGTTCTCAGCTTCAATTACCAACTCCCCTATGGATTTGGAGAGCATTTATTTGTAGCTATAGTGAGGTCGGTTTGTCCCAGAATTGCACTTTTTAGCTTGCTAAATACAGCCCTACATTACAAAAAATAAACATTTAACTGTTTCGGTACCAGAAGCATAACCAACTATCACGGTTCCCGTGATCTTAGTTGCAGGGTGACATTGTTACTTCCGGGTTTCTCCTTGCATGGTTCTTATTGGTCATTGGGCTCTGGCTCCGGCCAGGGCTAGCCTTTTTAAACTCACTCCTGTCATCTTTTCAGCACCCTTTGGTGGTGTACCTGTACCTAGCGTTTGAGTTGCTGTTTGTTCCTGCTCCGTGTATGACCCGGCTCACCTGACTTCACTCCTGTCACTCCTGTGTTATTGCTTTCCGTTGCTGACTAGGACTGGCTGACTACCTCCGTGTATACCGATCTGGCTTTGGTTGAGAACCTGCTCCATTGCTGACTAGTACTGGCTGACTGCCTCAGTGTGTACCGACCTGGCTTTGGCTGAGTATCCGATTCTGTTGATGACTAGGACTGGCTACTACCTCCGTGTGTACCGATCTGGCATCCTGGCTTCTGACCCATCTGGGTGCATACCCTGTGCTCCATTACTCTTGCTCTCACTACGCAGTGACTTCCACTACAGCACCTGCTTGACCTGTCACTCCCTAGGTCACCTGGGAGACTGTGTTGCGAGTAGCTCCAGTCACTTGCCAGTGTCCTATCGGTGTTGCCTCCACTATCCTTAGCATGCTAGGGACTCTGTCACTTTCCAGTGACCGTTCTGTGTTGCCTCTGCTACCCCTAGTCTTCTAGGGAATTGCCCTGCAGTTACCTACTGCCAGTGTAGGAGGGCCTTTCCATGGTTTGGTACTGCTGTGGTTTATTCTGTTCCAGTGACCAGTTGATGGCTCAAGCTACTTAGTTCTTACTGTATATTTTGCTTGCCTTTCATTTCTGTTCATCCTGACCTGTGTCAGATTTGGGAAGTACCACGGTACTGTCCTTATCTGGACCTGAGTAGAGTGATTCTTACTTGCTGATTTATTATTCTCAATAAAGCTGATCTTAACCTTACCTAATTGCCTGAGTGTTCTTACTAAACCGTGACACCAACGCATTGCTTTGCAATGTACTGATTACCAATCTGGAACTGAAAGGGTTCCATTTAGATATTTTAAACCATTCAGGAAGGTTTATAATAAATATAAATATATAAAGTTTTGTAAATTATATATAGATTTGCATCTTATGTTTTACAAGAAGACTTACATTTGAAAGGAGAGAACATTTTTTCGTTTGACATAATTTGATATTAGTACATTAAACACTGTGCTTACAAAATAATGCCAAATTTTGAAAAAATGGTCCGAATCCAGAAACACTGACTATAAAATACTCCCTGTAGCCCTCTAAGCAAACTGATAGATTCATTCATATGACAGCCTGATTAAAACCAGCTTGCAAGGAAGCAGTTAACAATGAATTTCCAGTTAATTAATTCCAGCTGAAACATATCAACAAGAGTTGCGTCATTTAAAAGACCTTTGAATTAAAAACGTTGGACCTTTGGCTATATTTAAATGGATAACTTGGCTCCACTCCATTTAGTGCATCCTAACCACCTGGGTTTACTTTCCTACCACATGCTGCATTCCCCCAATGATCCTCTTGCATAGGGTACATAACAGAGGCCATCCCATGTGTACATCATACATATTTTATTGGCTGATACTCATGAGACCGGGCCAGTTACTGGTTGCTGTATTGAGTATCATAACCTCCAGTATACCTCATGTGAACAATCTTTAGATCAAGTATGCTACAACCAAGATTTTGTTACCTCAGAAAGTATCCATGTTGGTGCATAGTACATGCTGGTGTCTTCGGAGAGGTGAGAATTCATGTAAACCTTTCCTGTATACACAGAAGCATTTCTGGATAATGGCACCACAGGTAGCAATAAAATTGATCAAAATTATATTTTATTTGAATGGAGTTTATAACCCTTTGAATGCTTGAGGGTGTCCAATACATTGCTTCTCAATGTGTTGGAGACCACTATAGCACTCTGGGGATTAAAAGCTCCATTAAAATAATTTGGAATGTTTGTTTCCTATGATGCTGATGGTTTGCTCCAGAGCTCTATTTTATTTTTTTACATAAGGCTCTAATAGAGAATTACACAAGAGCAGCAGTTTTCAACTCACTGGATGCTAGAGATGTCTCTAATGCATTATAATGTATCTAGCATGCAAGAGGTTAAATCTGTTCTTTGGTACTTCTAACAGGACAGGCAAATTATGACCATTTATTAAAGCAGTACAATATATTTTAAATCCCTTGGATGCTAGAATACAAAGCAATGCAATGGAGAAATCCAGGGGGTTAGGATATGCTCTCTCTTTTCATCTGTTCACGTTTTCTTGGTGATTCATGTTTGAGGTAATCATGAGCTTTCTGCTTTCTGCTCTTCCTAATGAAAATGCAAACAGGAAACAAGTGATACTTTGTTGTAGAGATTATCCTGTAGAAGTCTGATGACCCTCACAGTCCATGGATTTATATGGCAAAGAAGACCAAAGTACCACCATGTTTAAATTGGACCTTCATATATAGGTCCCCTGCTTCATACAATAGTTTAACCCGCTGAGTGACAGAAAGGCATCCAGTGCATTGCATCTCAATGCATTGGATATCTCTCTGGCACTCAATGGGTTAAGGTGAGCAGGGGAAAGAGAAAACATGGAAGATCGAACTGAGGAACAGAACCACCATCAAGTTAGGACTATTGTACTTCCACAGTAATTTGAGGGGGCCCCAGAAAGTATTATGTCTGAGGACAGACTCCCAGTACAATTTTGAAAGTGGTGCTCCAATTAATAAAGAAAATCCCTGCAGGAGAAGAGTGACATAAAAAACAATATATTATATGTAGTAGAAAGCAAGGAGGCCGCAAAAGTGCCCCTCTTGATTCCTATGTCCACTCATGAAGTGGACAATTAGGATTAGAGAGGCTCAGACTCTCCAAGCCTCCATTATTCTTTACCTATTCTTGCACGTACATCCTTATTCTGTAGCAATCTTGGTCCTACATTAAAAAGGGGTACTCCATCTTAAAAACTACCTGTAACCTAAAACACCATCATAGGCCATATCACACAGCATCATACGAACTCCAGCCAATCAAGATTGCAGATTTACTCAACATCATCAAGGTAAAATTTCCTTAAAAACTTATGTAGAATGAACCAGATTTTTTTCTTCAATTATTGATATTTTGTGTGTGATTATGTGCTCTCCTATACTATTTTTCATTCTGTAAATCATACATAATAATATAGTAACATAATTGATGTGTCTTAAAAAAGATATGCGTCCACCAAGTTCAGCCCATGCCATATCACTCCTGTTGATCCTATTGAAGCCATTTCCAAATAAGCCCCAAGTGAGTAAAACATTCCTTCCTGACTCCAAAATGGAAGATGAATATTTCCTTGGATCAACATCCTATCTGCTTTGAAGCAAACTGTCATAATTTGCAGTATTGTTCTGTGCTAGATAGGTATCTATTACTTGTTTGAAAGTGGTTACAGTATCTGAAAGCACATAATCCTGAGACAAATAATCAACTGCCCCTACTGCCTTTTTAGTTAAAAAAAGCACTTTTCCTCTAGTCTTAATGAATGAGCAAAGAACAAGCGGTCACTCAGCTTCTGCAAGAGCAAATAGGGTACTATTCTGCATCAAAAGGGGCCGATATGCATGAGATGGGAACATAATTCTTCTTTTATATAAATCCTTGGTAAGGTCTCATGTAGCAATATTCAAGGTCAATACAAAGCTCTCCAAGTATTTTTAAAACATTCTTTGGAGAGCTCTTTGTTTTGACTTTGAATATATTTGTAAATGGTAATCATATCACCCTATAGACATCTCTTCTCTAATGCAAACAAATCCAGTTTGGCTAGTTTCTCTATATAACTCAGATCCTATAAATCCCTTTATCATTGTTGTTGTGCATTGCTGTTTTTTTCCAGATCTGTAGTCCATATTGTAGATAAGGCCTTACCAAGGATTTATATAGAGGAAGAATTATGTTGCCATCATATGCATCTTTTTATGCAGGATAGTATCTAGTGTTGAGCGAGCACCCCGATGCTCTGGTGCTCGGGTGCTCTGACCGAGCACCCTCTGAGGCTCGAGTGCTCGGCCGAGCACCCGAGCCCCATTCAAATGAATGGGGCGACACCAGGCACCCCCTGCTCTGATGAGGGGAGGGTGCCTGGTCAATGCCCCCTTCATCTCCGCTATGCCCCCTTAATCTCCGAATGCCCCCTTCAGCTCCGCAATGTCCCCCTTCATCTCCGCTATGCCCCTCTTCCACAATGTGCCCCTTCATCTCCGCTATGCCCCTCTTCCACAATGTGCCCCTTCATCTCCGCTATGCCCCTCTTCCACAATGTCCCCCTTCATCTCCTCTACGCCATAGAGGAGATGAAGGGGGACATTGTGGAAGAGGGGCATAGCGGAGATGAAGGGGCACATTGTGGAAGAGGGGCATAGCGGAGATGAAGGGGCACATTGTGGAAGACGGGCATAGCGGAGATGAAGGGGGACATTGTGGAAGAGGGGCATAGAGTCTATGCCCCTCTTCCACAATGTCCCGCTTCATCTCCGCAATGCCCCCTTCATCTCCGCAATGCCCCCGTACCTCCAGTCCCTGGTGGTCCAGCGGAGCGTCTTCGGATCTGTGCCTCTTCCGGCACAGATCCCCGCCACCCGAACATGGCGGGAGAGCACATGGCGGTACTCGACGAGTACCGCCATGTGCCGAGCAGAGCGATGCTCGAGCCGATCCGAGCATCGGCCGAGCACGCTCGCTCATCACTAATAGTATCCTATTTGCTCTTGCAGAAGCTGAGTGACACTGCTCACTGTTGTGAAGACTAGCATTTATCAATACTCCTAAATCTTTCTTTAGCAAGGACTCCCCTGATAGTTTCCCATTTAGCATACTACAGCCCAAATGCTTGAATTTACATTTATTTACATAAAACCTCATCTGCCGCTTTGCTGCTGATTCACTTAGTTTATTTAAATCTTTCTGCAGAGAAAAAATCCTGCTCTGTATGTATTTCCTTTCACAGCTTAATGTCATCAGCAAAGATTGAGACATTACTTTCAATTCTTCTAGATCAGTAAGAAACAAATTAAAAAGCACTGGGCCCAGGACTAAACCCTGTGGCACCCCACATACTACTTTAGACCAGCTTGAAAAAGTTCCATTTACAACTCTCTGACATCTATCATTTGGCCAGTTCTCTATCCATGCACATATATCATTTCCCAAACTGAAGCCTTTTAATTTATGCAGTAACCTGTTGTGAGGCACAGTATCAAAGGCTTTTACAAAATCCTAGTATACTATATTAACAATTCCCTTGTCCAAATGTACTACTTTCCTTTTTGTAAAATGCAAGTAAACTAGTTTGACATGATCTGTTCTTCATAAGACCATGCTGGATCCTGCTAATAATATTGTTGGTCATCAAATAGTCCTGAATACTTTCAGTTCATAACCCTTCTAATATCTTACCCACTACAGAAGTTAGCTCACAGGTCTATAATTTAGACCTTGCCCACTTTTTGAATACTTGTACTGCATCAGCATTCCTCCACTTAAAGGGAACTATGCTTGATGAAAGTGAATCAATGGATATTAAGTATAAAAGAATTGCTATTACTGAACTAAGTTCCTTAAGTATCTTTGGGTGTATGCCATCAGGTCAAGGTGCTTTATTGACCATAATCTTTTGCAGTCTCTTTTGGACTTTGATGGAGGAAATTCTGTGATTTGATATGTGTTCCCATAGCTTATCATTGTTCCTTCCTTTGTGTATGCAGAAGAAAAATAATGTGTTTAAGGTGTCAGCCATAGCCTTATCCTCTGTAATCGATTCACCAGTCTCAGTCTTAAGAGAATCAATATCAACCTCAAATATCGATGTGAGACATATACTCAACAGTTCCCTTAAGGAGAAAGCCTCAAGAAACCAAATGATACGGTAAACATACAAAGGTTTTAATCAGTTTGGATTACCAAACATGTTTTATGATCAATCAGACAAGTGGAGAGAGTATTAGTCAACAATACAATGACCAGCAAACAAGCATATAAAAATTACTGGAATGAAAATAGCAATGAAGCACATAAAGCATGACTGAAAAAAATGTCTTCAAGGTGAGAGTGGTCAAACAATGTCAGTCATATATGCCAAACATTATTAATCCCAGTTTTAACTCCAAAAATTACCTCCAAAAGAAAAGCAGAGAAATTCAGGGGAAAACCAACAATACCATTAGAGAGAAATAAAAATTCACCAAATTTCCTTTGATTTAAATGGGAATTGTACCCCTTGAATACTAGAGAGGTCTCCAATACTTTTTGAAATATTATGTTGGAGACCACTCCAGCTTTTAAGGGGCTAAAAGGGGCAAGACCTCCATTTTAAACAAAAGGAATTTGTATTTGACCTCTATGGTGCAGTTAGTGTGACCCAGTATTACTCTACTCCACTTGTTTTTGTACTTAAGACTGAAATTGGCTGTATAAAGTATGTTTCTTTCCCACATTTTCTGCTAGAATGGGACTTTAACCCCTTAACGACCCTTTACGCTCATAGTACGTTATGGGTTGATCTGCGTTAACGACCCATGACGTACTATGACAGTCATGGAATTCCGGGCTCCCCCTGCGGCTGCATGCCGTTCAGGGAGTCTGGAACCGGAAGGTGCAAAAAAAAAATGTTCCGCGGTCCTTAACTGACCACGCCGCACTGATCGGCCGGTCGTTAAGGGGTTAAGCTTTTGAACATTCCAGTCTGAACAAAAAGTGACATTAACAATGACTTATATTTAGCTCCCAATTCTGAAATGGACATTTTTTGAACAAAGGGCCCTAAATGCCAATTTCTATGATTTTCATCATATAAGAGAAAACACTAACATTGGCTTTACCAATTTTTTGGCATTTTATTTTACTTTATGTATATGTAGTCTGGTACATATCAGACTGTTTACTATCACAGTGACCTATGGCCCATATTTATAAAAGCAAACTAGATTATTGTGGAGTAAACCAGCTGCACCATTTGGGATAAATATAATTTTCCTCAATCCCCATGCACTTCAATAAAGCATTTTAGCAACTCTAATGCTCCACAATGCATTAGAGACCTCTCTAGTATACAGGGGGTTAAAAGCCCAATCTAGTTTAAAATTAATATATATTTGTCCTCTACGGTGCAGTTGATTTACTCCAGAATAACTCCTCTTTGCTTTTATAAATATGGTCCTATGTTGAGTAACAAGATCCAGATAATTCATATTTTACTATTTCATATCTACATTAATCTAGTAAAGGAAAATTTTATATAAAGCTAGCACTGTTCCTGAGCAGTATGTTCACTCCAGCTTGCCACACTTCCAATAATCTCTGCTCCACCACCAACCAATTTCCTTATAAGCCCACAGGTCCAGAAAGAATCAGATTGATCTGCTTTCTCCTACAGAGCACCACTAACTTGGAAAATTCTACCCAACAAAATAAAATCTTCTGCCAAATTAAAATCCTTAAAAATAACTTCTTGCTTTTAAAAACAACATTCAGCTTATTATAAATGTGAAAGTGTATATTTATGTTATGTATCTATCTGTATAAAAGTGCATCTTGTGCATTGTAAATGCTATCTAGAACCTAGCATATCAGCCCCACTATATCAACCATCACAACCAACATTTACAAACTATTTTACTTTCAAATGCTTTTACAGAATAGGGCTCCAAAACATATAAATTGAATCTAGTGAAGAATGGGTTACAAAGCTCACTTTGATCATCCAACCTGGAGCAGTAAACACTCTTAAGGGGACATTTCAGAATATCAAAGAAAGTCTCCAGCCACCTTATCTACTCAGAGTGGAAATAGGTGTTTCACATGACTAGTCCAATAAGACACGTGTTGGTTAGGTGAGTAGAGAAAAGACATGTTGTCTAGAGATTAGTAGAGCATCAAAGTGTTCATTTCCCAGTAAATTTGTAGAAACTTAGCGATCCATCTGCAATTAAAGTGGAAGAGATATTTCAATATGAGAACTGCACCCAAAATGCCAAAAATGAAAAAAATAAAATAAATAATATTGCCATATGTTTATGAGTATATATCACAGACACAATACCAGTTAGACAGCACGTGGACTGAATATATGACTGTGTAAGATGGATTTTACACATGAACAATTACAGATTCAGGTATCAATGCTCTGTATTGGCACCCAGGGCAGTATGAAGGAAGCTGAAGTGGTGAAATTCTAGGGTCTATCAAGTGCCCCATTTGCATTGAAGACCTCTCTACAATTCAAGTGGTTAAAATTCCCATTGGAAATTTTTATTTATCTACTATGGTGCATTTGGTTTGCCACAGTTTTCGCTAATATTCACTAATCTAAAATTGTGCAATTCTGGAGTATACCAGTTGTGTTCTTGAGACCCTAATGGATTAAAAGTCCCATTTATGGAAATGGAAATTTTGAAACTTTGTATTTGATCCATAGGGTGCAGTTGGTTTTAAAAACTTTGACTTTTTAACACCCTGAATATAGTTCTTGGTTCATTATGGGAATCCAGACAAATATGTGGATATGCTATTTGATCTCTTCAATGCTAGAATTGCCCCAGATCATTGATTTCCAATACACTGAAGACTAACATCTAAGGAGCTAATAAATAGAGGTGGGCGAAAGGTCCCATCATGTTCCCATGAAAAAAAATCCATGAAAACCATGTGGTTGTCCACTTTTTTTGCAGAAAAATCCAATTTAAATACATTGATTAAAATCTTCACCATTTTTGCACATTGGCAAGAATTGTTCACTATTTTTTCAGTGGCTAGAAAGTTTTCATCCCTTTATTAACATGTTTGTTTGCCTTTTTGCTATTAAAATGTGCCGTTTTCCAATAAGTGAAACACAATAGAAGCTGCTACAGAGTGAGAAAGAGGTGGTAGGCTTCTGTGCTGTTTGCTAATAGAAGAAAATTAGGCAGGAAAGGATCATAGTGAATGCTATCACTATGAACAAGTTTAAAGGGATAGTAACCCCCCAACAACTTGACGGCAAAATACAGCAATCATAGAAACATACTGAATGCACTTAGTCCCATCTCTCAAACTTTTATGGTTTGAGAGATGTAAGGCAAGACAGACCTCTGCTCCCTCCCCATTCTCATACATCCGCTGTATAGCGGGCATCATGAGATCCGGCTTCCAGCACCAGACGGCAGCTCTGCAAGAGCGCTGTCATCTAGATATCTCCATATTATTACTTCATGGGTATGGTCTAAAACATGTGCCTGGCTTGCAAGCACATGTTGTAGACCATTCCTATGAAGTAATTAAACGGAGATATCTAGATGTCAGAACTCCTGCAGAACCGCCGAAAGTCGGCCGACCGGATTCTGCCTCTGACAGCTTTACAGCTCGTCAGGCAGAAGGGGGAGGGACCGGAGGACTGTCTTGCCTTACATCTCTCAAACCATAAAGGTTTGAGAGATGGGACTAAGTGCATTCAGTATATTTCTATGATTGCTGTATTATGCCGTCAAGTTATTGGGGGGGCTACTATCCCTTTAAGAATAATAAAAGGAGACGTTGAAAGGACCTTTATGTGTCCAGTGAGTCTGAGGAGGAGGATGAAGTGACCGCTACCAGCAGTTAAGGGTCTGCATGCCTTGATTCCCCAAACCTAATGCAGGCCAGTCCCCCTAAATCACCCCTAGGGATCTTGGGGAAATTTATCTCAAGGGAGGAAGAAGAGGGTAGTAGTGGTAGGAGGACAGGTCAGCTTCCTGTGTCTGCTGCCAGTGCTGTGCCTGCTGCCAGTGCTGCCCCTGCTGCCAGTGTGTCTTGTAATTCTCAGGAGGGGGGGGAGGAGGGGAAGATAATGCCAAGTGTGACATCAGAGGACCCTAAGTCACACTTGCCATCACCAAGCAGTACACCAGTGTTAGTACTACTACTACTAATAAGGTGCAGCAGCTTGTACAGAGTGTTAGGAGTGAGGGACGGGGTGATCCTCATATTACTAATGAGGAGGAGGACTCAAGGTAAGGGGCTGAAATTGATGTGGTTGGATTTAGTAGCAGTAACAGTGATGGTGAAGCAGCTAGCGAGACTAGCATTAGTGGAGTGGTAGTGGAAGTAATGCAGAGCATCCAGACTAGCGGTCAAGGGAGCCCACACCATTCTGCTGACCCTAGGAGTCTCCTTACCCCCATGGCATTGTCCAGGTGGAACATTATCCTGGAGAAGGCAGAATTGTTGCCTAGCAGCAATAATACAACTAGCACCAGATGCACAGATCATCTGCCTGTGCCTGCCACTAGTGCTAGACATTAGGGGACCCTCTGATACATTGCGCATCACCTCCTCCGACCGGTGAGATGTCTGTAATAGAGCAGCAGCAGCAGCATGGAGGTACTGGTGGTGGTGATGGTGGTGGAGAAGCTGGGGTTGAAGATACATTAATGGACTTTGTAGCCTAAACTGAGAAGGAATGGAGACAGGTAAGCTTCTGGAATTTGCAGAGTTTGCAAGTACACTAAGGGCAAGATGTTCAAAAAGTCGTCATAAAGAAAAACTTGTCAGATCATGAGTTGGTGGTAAAAGAAGGACAATATTTTCAGAAGTAAATCCATCACGTTTGAAAATTCATCTAAAGAATTAAAAATGACGGTAAGAAGATCTCATTGAACATTGAACATTGCCGTTATGAAATTCTGATGTTAAAAATTCTTTGATTTTGTCTTTAAAACAAAAATTTTCCAAGAAACACATACTTTTGTCTTTGAAACTAATTTTTCTTCTCCAAGTTTAGACCATTTTTATTATGTCGGGAACAAATGACATTAATCAGACAAAAAAATGATGTTCAAACGAATATTTTTTCTGAAAATACCTTACATTATGACGGAAGGTTAAACCACACCCACTTTTCAGACTGCTTTTTCCCTTTGATGGAGATGGCGAAATTGGATGCAAAAAATGACGGAAACATGTCTGAGAATTGACGGATCATGGCGTAAGAACTTTTTTATTCTGATTACAGACAATTTCAGTTACCACCACTTTCTGAACATCTCGCCCTAATTCCTGCTGCTGCTGAGTTGCAAGGGCATCAGGATGCTGAGGAGAAATCTAGTGTGCTACAGACCACCATGGGCACAGTGGGAATGGGGTCAACAAGTGATGTGGGACTAGGTCAGGTTCCACTTGCCAATGGCAGCAATACTCCGAGTCCTGGTCCTAGTTGCAGTGCTGATTCTGAGACAGTAGCAGCAACAGCAGCAACATCATCCGCTGTCATAGACAGTGAAGGGGAATGTGGCGGACAAGAAGAAAGAGGCCATTCTTCTCCACCTGTTCCCTATCCCCAGAAGTCATGGGTGTGGGACTATTTTTCTCTTGGTGCAAGCACAGTGCAGTCATCACCAACGGCACTGTGCACAATTTCTGACAAGTCAGTGAGAAGGGGAAAGGAGGAAACACACCTTGGGACAACCCCCCTGATAACACACATGAAACAAGACACTAAGCCATTTATTTGAAACATGTTAAAGCCAAACACCCACCAAAGAAATTGGGCACCAGTGTTGTTGTACTCCCTATTTTATGTCTCCTTTTATAATTTGCAATCATCTCTTTCTCCCAAAAGGGGTCACTCTACAAACATTAAGGAATACCAAGCCTGGATGAACCTTCCCTGTCTTCCTAGAATGTCCTATTATGGACACAGGTTGTTAGGGCTATTTGTCATGGACTTCTTTAATTGTGAGTACAATACATGAATCAGATACAAAGCATGTATGACTATGATTATGCCTGGGGAATGTGAAGAAACATATTCCCACAACACATAATAGTATGTTTCACACCACAGGATGACTGAGATCAACCTAACCCACCAACCTTGACATTGCCTGCTTGAACATCACAACTACATAGCTATCACCATAATGAACAAATGCAGCTGCCATGCATCTAGAATTCCTTAGGTATGTGATGACATTACCACATGTGATTATTTATGTCTATCAGTTTTAGTAAAGTATTAAAAACAGATAAAATGTTGATTTTGAGCAGAAAATATTCACATCAAGCATTTAATCCTTTGAATGCTAGAGTGATATACAATGCATTGAAATTAAATGCATTGGATAATCCTTTGGCATTCAAAGGGTTGAGGGTGGTAGTAAAGGTATTATGAAACATATAGATTTGCAATGCCAGAATAGGGCTGGATTTTCCATTCAAGAGGGTTGGCTACTGCATAGGAGTAGTTAATTGAGAGGGAGGTTGGCATGCCCATCACGCTGTGGTGTGTGTATATGCAGCACAATGACAAAGCCCCAGCGCCAGACACCAGCTTCTGCTTTATGGAGGACAGTTTATTTACTAGAAGGTATATAAAGAAATTTTGGGTTGTGCAAAAATATGGAAAACTAGAGTAATTTCCATTGCATTCAAGAATGCACATTGCACTTTGCTTCTTATTAAAATGTTTTAATAACATCACAAATCACAGGATTCTTGATAATTTATTCCCAACCGATCTCCTTTGAGCTGCGAACATTTAAGAACTTGCAGGTTTATTTACTAGGTTATATTGCAGTAATGCCCAGTTTAGACATTCATTTGGCTGGTTTAGATGACCTTGTTCTCAACCCTTTGAGTTCCAGGGTTTGATTGTATCCTTTTAAAAATCTGCGTGCAAAATAGTGTGTGACTACAGGGCTCAGTCATCATGTCTCCATGATTAAATGGGAGATGTGAATCTTGCATTGCAGGACAGCGTGAGATTCTCAAGTCATGCCTTCAAATGGCGCCTTCAAGTCCCATCATCCTTAGCACCCGATTTTTTAAATGACGCATCTAACTAGTTTGACTTAAACACTTTAAAAGCCTGTTTCTTATTTTCATTTCCCTGCAAACCTCATTATTAACCCTTTGAGTGCCAGAGTGGTACAGAATCAACCACTCTGGCACTCAAAGGGTTAAGCCACACTGATTTCACTATACTCCTCTTGTGCTTATTCCCCAATGGTATATATTGATGCATATATTTGGCTAAGAGCATTTTAAACACATTCCATGATTCTTGGGTGTATACTGGTGGTGTATCTTTGAAAATTACATGCCACTGAATATCCTTTAATATTTCTTTTAGCTTTGTAAAATTAGCCTTTTTAAAATTGAATGTTTTGGTTTCTCATAATAAATTTCAGTGGATACCATATTGTGGTCTCTGTTGCCTAAATGTTCCCTTACTTGTACATTGTTTATCATGTCAGAATTGTTTGACAGCACTAGGTCAAGCAAGGTCTCTTTCATAGCTCCTCTACTAGTTGGGACATAAAATTATCATACTTAAAAAATGATTTACCTTTATTTCCCCACAGCGGCTGTGCCTCATTTGCTTACCACTGCTCAAACACTTTCCCACCAAGTAAAATGTGCAAGAGTTGTGTTCATTGCATTGGTTTTCAATGCATTGGAGACATCTCTGGCACTGACCTTGTTAGATACCAGAAGGAATCAAAGACATGATTGGTATGAATGGGAAAATATGACATTTGTTGCTTTATTTATTTTTTTTAGGTTTGGGAGGGGTACAGATGTGGATGCCCACACTGACTGCCTGGTGACTCTTAGCTGTTTTGCAGTTGTTGGAGGGGGGGTCACACTTGAGGGAGTGGTGGTTGCAGTTGACCTTGCAGGTGACTGCTGAGCTCTCTCCACCAGGAGCATCTGGATGAGATTATGCTCATGTATTTCAATGAGCAGCTGGCCAAACAAGGCACTGAGTTTCAGATAGAATATGGCATATTTCTGTGTGGAGGATGGCATGCTGTGATTCCAGACCACCGATGCTGACACTGGCTGCAGTTCTCTCCATGGTGCACAGACACCTCCTGTTGAAGAGTCAGTGATTGTGGTCTCCATGGTATACAATGCATTGCATTGAAATGCATGTGATAACTTCCTGACAATCACTGATTGAACAGCTTGCCAACATCCTGTACTTTGATGGAAGTGAACAACTGTGGTTTACTTTTCGTTATCATATGTATTTGGAACAATGGGAAGGGCAAGGAGGGATGCATACATGTTGACAACATATTAAGTGACATAGATGACACATATGTTTGAACCCAGGGATAGTCAACTCTGGCTACATGGGTATGCTTGTTAAAACATGTGTGTTGTGGTTCCCTATGGATATGTTTGGCCCGTTTTGCTAAACCTAGGCTGAATGCTTGCTCCAGCATCACATTTTGAATGTGTGTTTGGGATTGTTATCCTACTGGGTGAAATATGTGTCCTCCAGCTGCTTGGCTTGATGTATTCCCCCATTAGTTTGTTTTTAGAGTTGCTTTGCCTGTGTGGGTTATTGACATTAAAGGGATAGTGTTACTTCAAAATTACTATCCCTCATATTGTAGCCCTTAATAAACTGAGTTAAATGACACCAGCAGAATCTCTCAAACCTTTATGGTTTAAGAGATAGTCGCTTTCAAAGTTTCCTCTCCCCTGCTGTCAGCGTTCTGCTGCCAGCAGGAGAATCCGGTCTCTGAATCAAGTGGAGGCTCTTCAGCAGAGCCAATATCTCGTTATTTTGAAGTCATACTATCCCTTTAATTCCACTTTGCTGTTAGGGTTGCAGTAACAGTGAAAATTGTCATCTGAGGCTATGGGGGTATTGAGCACGCAGCATATGTGTTGGACATGCAATCAGTTTGTATTTATTCAACTACAATGGGTGTGATGACCCCTGTCGAAATGTGCAACATGACCCTAGTGTACTGTGTTCATCCTCTGTTTAGTGCTGACATCCCTGTAGCAACATGTGCAACATTGTTCATGAACATAACAGATGTTTGTATGATGTGACGGAAATCATTGTTTGTGTGATGAGGTGAGTATGTTTGAACAATGCAGCAATGCGGGGGTTAACCCTGTGATTGGAAATTATTTGGCCTGCTTCCTGCATCACATTTCAGTTTAGATATACACCATTATCTCCTTGTTTGAAACCTATCAGTGCTAGGTTGTTCAACTTGGAGAGCTCACTCCTGGCCATGTGTTTGTGTGGTGTATGTATGATTAGACTTAATGAATATCACTCTCCTAGCTCCCTCGCACATCCACTCACACCCAGTCCTCAGTCACAATCACTCTCTGGCATTTCACTCACTGAATCACACTATTTCAAATAAAAATAAAAATGTGTTGTGTGTCCAAAAACAAAAGATGTGTGTGTGTGTGTGTGTATGCATTTTTTGTAATATGTGCCAAAGTATGCTATGTGTATTTTTAATGCAATTTTCTCCACTCCCCAATCCATGTTGGTATCTTATTGAAATGTCGCCCTCTAGGTGGCTATTATCAAAAGGGCGAAATCATAATGTCACCTGAATCAAGATTCTAGTGTCGCCCTTTTGATTTGGGCGACATTATGATTTTGCCCTTTTGATGGTCGCCCGTTAGAGGGCAACATTTCAATAGTAAACCTTTGAAATCTACCTGTCTCCAATGTTTGCACCTATCTCTCTCTCTCTGTCTATCCTCACTCCTGGGGCCTTTGCTGTAGCTCTGAGAACCTCCAAACCCATGCAGTGTGTGTCAGTTATTTTGGGGTATATATTTATGTGAATGGAATTGATACTTTGCTGTGTGGTGACTGGCTCTGATTTTTAACTTGTTTTTATGTTTAGCATCACCAGATAACGTTGAAAGTTAGACACTTTCCTTTGATGTTGACGTATCTGTGTTATTTAGTGACTGAAATGAAAGCACAGTGAGGTAAAAACCTTCAAGGCACTTATAAGGCTACATGTATCTGTGCAGTCTACACTTGTTGTCCATTCTGGTAGACAGCTTATTGAATAGCTGCACTACCAAGGCTTGGCTAACGTTCTGTATTTTCTGCTTAGCAACTATTTTACCATGCCTTATTGAACTGAGCCCCAAGTGAGCATGCTCATTGTTTTTGTATATATTGGTGGAATAAAGTGGTAACTTTAGGCGGTATCTGCTTTAATTATTATAATTGTACAAAGATGTAATGCACTTTTAAATATATCCATGCAGGAATAATGATCTTTATGCAATATATGGCAAAACTCTAGTTTTCTTTTTTTTTGTATTTGCTGGGTTTTTTTGTTATTTGCAAGCATGTTTTCCTATAGTTTTTATGAAAATGTGTTGATCAAAATATAATTGCTGTAATGTTTACACAATATATAATAAAGAGAATGAGTGAATCGTCTTGCAAACAAATGTATGGACGTATTGCTATTCATAAAAAGAACATCATTGATAAATCATTTTCATATTAATAATGAGGCAATGTCTAGGTAGGCCAAAGCCAAAATAAAAAAAAATCACAGTTTGAATAATTATCAGTACATATTGATAAAACAATGGGGTCATCATTACTGTTCAGAGGATCCATAAAAATGCTTGTATTTATTAGTCTGAGGTTATGTATTTCACATCAATAACACGGAGAATGCCAGGCAATATTGTTTCATAAAAGGTTCTAGAAAGTGACCACATATTACATTTCCTGTCCTTGTGGTATGTTTTGGCTTTCAATGGCATCATCAATCCAAAATGCAAGTCACCTGAGATTTGGAATGTGCAACAGTATATAAAGACAAGGGAAAAAGATATCATTGAGAAATGAACACGCAGACCAATAATTCATGGTTCAAATTTTCATAATGCCTCTTCCTCCACCATGTGGTTTTAGGATGAGGTTTACAATAAAATCATATAGGTGAGACTATTGTTCACTTAGCCACTCCAAATTTTATTAGCATGTAAAATATGCTGGCTGAAACTTTTCACAGGATATGATTTGCCAATAAAATATAATCTATGCATTTGTATAAAGGCAAAATTGGGGAAAACTAGATATAGGCAACAAATAAATATTACTTTAAACAAAACCATTATTCCCTTTGCATGCTAGAGTGGTCTTCAATGCATTGCAATGCTATGTTAAGAAACATATCTAGCATTTAAGGGGTTGTAAGCCCCATTTAAATTACTTATAATTGTTTCCTATGGTACATTTGGTTTGTCCCAGATTTGATTTTATCTATATGTATGCCCCATCATCTTCATTTACTATGCTAATATAGACCAGGATTCCATTGCATCTGGGAATATTTAACAAATAGCTTTTTTAGCTTTGGAAAATATTTCCAGCTGCTTAATTTTGTAATCATATTCTGACAGAAAATGAGAATTTGATTGACAATTTGCCTTTTTCCCCCCAATAAACACTCCATTTGATGCAATAAAAAACACTCCAAATCTACCCCAAATGGAGACTAAGAAGCTCAGTGAAAGTGACTGGATATCTGATGGTTTCTTTGGGCTGGAGACTAATAGCACCCCCAGATCCCTGCCTGATTTCTTCGGTATCCAATCACCTTCCCCACATGTGTCACCTGGCGTTAATCCCTCAATTGCTCAGACAGGACTAGGAATTAGGGATGGGCGAAAATTTCCGCCTCAAACTGAAATCGGCGAAACGTCATTTTCCACTTGGCGGAAGTAGTTAATATAAAATAAATCTTAGATACAAATAAAAAACCATAAGACATGGGGGTTTGAGGAGGGTGCCTGTGTTGGTGAATGAATTAATCATTTGAACAGGGAATTTGTTTTTGGAGGGTTTCTCGACTGCTATTGTGGGCACAGTTAATACAAAATAAATAAATAAAATAAAATAAGAAATTTGTATGTAAAGTGATAGATACAGGAACCCCCTGATGTAAGCTGCCACTGGGGTGGACAGATACTTGACTTGATAGAGTATTTTGTTGAGGATGATTTGTTAGAATTGTTGTTAGAGGCCCAAGCCCAGAGGAAACTGATTTGTAGGATTTAGACTTATTAGAGGCACAAGCCCTGAAGAAACATTGATTTGTAGGACCTAAGTTTGTTTGGCCCAAGCCCTAAGGAAACATTGATTTGTAGGACTTAGGCTTGTTAGAAACAAACCCCAAAAATATTTTCTTTTTCTTCTTTGTAGGACTATGTTTTTATTTATTTATTTATTTTATTTATTTATTTATTTATTTATTTTTAAAACACAAGCCCTGAGGAAAAAAATAAAAATGCCTTACTGGCCTAATGCCAGCAGGTCATGTTGGCCAGTGGCCACTGTCAAATGTCCCCCTGAGTTGCAACTGCTGTTCCTACTTCTGCTGCAGAGCTTTTTAAGCAGAAGGATGATTAGGCATCTGAAAGAGAATGGGATCAACAATAGCAGTAAAATGGAAGATGAAGGATGAAGGTTCCACTTGCCATGACTTGCTCCAGTGATGCGCCTGAGGCAGTAGCAGCACAATAAGTAGCCCCCAGTCTATGTGGAGAAAAGAAGAAGTTGGCCATTAAATCTTCTCCACCTCCCATTTTCCAAAATCAGGGGTGCGTTGTTATTAGAATATATTTTTTTCCCTTTAAAGCATAAACTGTGGCTCTCATCAGCTGCAATGTGCACAGTGTGTGTGGGGTAAATAACATCTGGAGGCAAAACTGTATCCAAACACCATGACTCCCGAAACCAAGTACTGCCGCTGTCACTTTACCCCTTGTCCAGACCCCGCTAAGGACACATGACAACTTGCTGACAGTTTAATAGTAAAGATGCACCCTCCCTGCTACCATCTTAGCATATTCTGCAGGATGGAATCTCCTCAGATGCCCCTTGATGCACTGCTTGTGATTCTCCTCCACCACACTGGCATGTATGGATAGTGCACCACACAGAGTGCAATGGGTAGAAACGAACTGCCACATCCTAACATCAACAGAGTGGCTATCATTTGCCGGTGGAGGTAATGAACGAGGTGGATTGGCAGAAGATTTAGATACCCTACTGCCTGAGATTCAGCAATGCAACTAGGACCAGGATGCTGGCAAGTGGAACCTGTCTTAGTCCCGCATCAATTGTTGACCCCATTCCCACTCTGTCCATGGTGGCCTGTGGCACACTAGCTTGCTCCTCAGCATCCTGCTGCCCTTGCAACTAAGCATCAGAAGGAATTAGAGCAGTTGCAAATTCCTCAAATTCTAAAATGTCACTGCTAGTGGTAGTGGTGATGCCTGTCCTCATTCCTTTCTCCCATTCCTTCTCAGTTTCTGTTAAAAAGGACATCAATGTCTCTTCCACCCCAGCTTCTCCAGCATTATCATCACCACCACCACTAGTCCCTAGATGCTGCTGCTCCATTCCAGACATCTTACTGCTGCTTGGAGGAGGAGACGAGCAATGTGATAGAGGGTCCCCTAATGTCACACTTGCCATTTTCTTTTGACCTGAAGAAGAAGACAGACTAGTAGCAGCAGCAGGCACAGGCAGCTGATCTGTGCTCCTGCTGGTGGTGGTGGTATTAATTCTGAGCCTGCTCTCCTCCCCCAACACCAGTTCTGACCTCTTCAGGATCATGTTCCACCTGGACACTGTAGCGAAGGGAAGGTGAGGAGGACTCCCAGAGCCAGATGAATGGTGTGGGCACCCTTGTCCACTAGTCTGGACGCTGTCAAATGTTTCCCCTACCACTCTGGCTGCTTCACCATTACTGCTACTACTACTAACAACAACCACATCAAGGTCAGCTGTAGAGTCTTCCTCCTCAGTCTCACTGTCACTAGTAATATGAGGATATTTTTGTTGATTTCCCCCTCCTACACTCCTAATGCTAACAGGCTGTTGGACCTTAGTAGTAGTACTAGCACTGGCGGGACTACTTGGGGATGGCAAGTGTGATTTAGGGTCCCTTGCTGTCACACCTGACATCATTTTCTCCTCCCCGTCCCCTCCTGAGTATTACAAGACACACTAGCAGCAGGCAAAGTATTGGTGGCAGCAAGTTCAGCAATGGCAGCAGGTACAGCGCTGGTGGCAGCAGGGGCAGCACATCTGGCAGCAGGTACAACACAAGTGGCAGCAGGAGCAGCACATCTGGCATCAGGTACAACACTAGTGGCAGCAGAGGCAGCATGTCTGTCAGCAAGTCAGGTGAACTCAGGGGTCAGAGCCAGGAATGGAGATCAGCCGTGGTCAGGTGAAGCCAGGGGTCAGAGCCAGGAATGGAGACCAGCTGTAGTCAGGTGAAGCCAGGGGTCAGAGCCAGGAATGGAGAGTAGCCACAGTCTGGTAAAGCCAGGGGTCAGAGCCAGGAATGGAGGTCACTCAACAGAACAATAAACACAAAGAGAGCTTGTGGAATGGGCACCCTCACCCTGGGGTAGCCCGTTCAAATAGTGGAAAGAAGCCATTGAGAAGAGGTCACGAGGGGGGCTCGCCTGGGAGCCGTGTGGAGTAGAAGACAACAGCCCAATGAATCGCAGGACCAGGAGCATGCGCAAACTCCAAGGAAAGAGACAGCGGCACCTGCTCATTCACGGGATATGAGGTGAGTTTGGACCCAGAACAAACAGCCACCGTGGAGAAGAGAGAGGCGGACAGGCAGGAACAGGGTGCCATCGGAGGTACAGTGACAGCACTAGGCCATTAGAGAATTTTTTCTTTTTCTCAGGGCTTGTGCTTTTAAAAAAAAAATAATAATAATAATAACAATAAAAAAACGTAGTCCTACAAAAAATAAACAATTTTTGGGGGTTTGTTTCTAACTAGCCTAAGTCCTACAAATCAACGTTTCCTTAGGGCTTGTGCCAAACAAATCTAAGTCCTACAGATCACTGTTTCCTCAGCGCTGTGCCTCTAACAACAAATCTTACGAATCATCCTCTACAATATACTCTGTCACGTCAAATATCGGTCTACCCCAGTGGCAGCTTATGTCAGGGGGTCCTTGTCACGTTACATGCAAATTTCTTATTTTACTTTATTTATTTAATCCCCCAAAACAAATTCCCTGTTCAACTGATTCTTTCCCCAGACTCCGCCCTCTTAAGACTCCTTTTATACCATGTCTTATGGGTTTTTAATTATATTTAGTATTTATTTTTTATTCTCTGCCCAGCAATCCAAGTAAACAACCCCCCAAATAACATTCCCTGTTCAGCTGATTATTTCCCCACACTCCACCAACACAGGCACCCTCATGCCCCTTTTAGACTAGGCCTTTGGGAAATAAAATAATATATGCTATGTGTTGTGTGTAAATTCAATGTTTCCATTGATTTCAATGGAATGAGCAAGACGAAAAAATCTGAAAAACTGCACTTTTTATCATTTTTCCAAGAGGGAAGCGCCATTATTCACCGATTTTTGCTTGAGGCAAAAATTTTCACCATTTCATCAGTTTTATACCTTAACCCTTTGAGTGACAGAGGGGTACGGAATGCATAGCAAAGCATTCCATACCCCTCTGGCAATCAAAGGGTAAATGATCCATTGTACCTTAACTTGAAATTGTGAGAAAATAGTGGTCATTTTTTAAATTCTTAACATGAACATTGTACAATTTCTAATAAAATAAGATTTTTTAGAATTATTTTGTAAATATAACATCTTAATATGAAACTTTCACCTCATAATGTCTTTATACATATATTTTCAATATGCCCTATATCTGCCTATGTTTGCTAAATATTCTTAAAGGGACACTCACTCTTCCGCACTTCCCCTAATACCATGTATTTCTTGTCCCTATGAGTTAGATTAACTTGAAACTACTTAGCTTTTTTGTTTGTTGGTGTGACTGTTTCTGCAGCCATTAGTGGGAGCATTACAGAAACTAGGAATACTAGGTAGGCAGGAGAAAGCTGCAGTGCACTCCATATACTGGCCCCTTCTTTCATGTAATGTCAGAAGCCCTTCTAGTACCGAGATGTAGTGAGGGGCTTGCAACATTAAAGTGGACCTGTCACCTTGATTTTTTTACATATTCAAAAACATCATTCAAAGTTACCTGTGTCGTGTTAACCAGAACTCTAGCAAATGTATAGTTCAGGGAATATTCACACGTTTATTTCTGGGAAAAGATAAAGTATCTATGGGGGAGATGCACTAAGGGGTGATAAAGAGGTGATTAAGTGGAGTGAACTTCTCCAGTGATTTCACTTCTCCAATTTCTGTGTTATTTTATGGAGCCTATGCGCTAAAATTCCTCAAGTGGGAGAGACCTTAGTACATAGGCTCTATACAATAACATAGGAATTGGAGAAGTGACATCCATGAAGAAGTTATCTCCTGTTTATAACCACTTTATCACCCTTTAGTGCATTTCCCTCCTGGTGCAACACAAAGCTTCATTAGCATATGAAATGTCACTGAACTGCTACATTAGCATATTAAGCTGGAATCAATTTACTGGTGCTGTTGCCTCAGTACTAAGCTGTGTATGCTCAAATTCTGCCATTTGTGTCACCAATGGGAGGGCAGTGTGGGAATGTGTAGATGTTTCTGGATGTTCCATTGTTGTGTGCATTGACATCATGCACAAACAATATCCAAAGATTTTTTTGTGAAATTGGTTCATTTTTCAGTCCAGGTAATGGGTAGTCATATAGGTGCCACCTTATACTAAAGTCTTAACTATGGTAGTGGTGGTGTGTGTTACAGTTGTAAAATGAAGCTACGGTAATAGCAGCAAGAGGATTCTGGGATTGTATTGGAAGCCAGATATCATGAAGTTTGAGTCAAAATCTGGAGACATACAGCTTCATTTTTATAATTTTATAGTTAAAAACAGTGCACATATCATGAACTAAAATTAATTGACATATTTATTACAAAAAACAATATAGGCTTATAAAATGCAATTTTTATTATTTTTTTTTTAATAGAAATGTTTCTTCAAAAAAGAAAAACTGTTTTAAAGGGACACAATCTCCAAATAGCAATACTGGTGATTTTGAAAGAGCTTTCAAAATCCTATAATATATTGTGTTATAGTATTGTTCACCTCCCCTAGCACTGAAAGGTTAAAGTGGATGTTTCACAGATATGTGATTTTGAAACAGCTTTCAAAATCTCCAACATTTATGTTAGCAATTTTTATTTCAAACAATACGCTATGAGATATTTAGAGTTACTTATTTGTCATTGGATGTAAATGAGCTAGTACTGGTTGGCAGGGAAAGGCATTTGAATGGGTAATAGTGCAGACTGTTATTATCTGGCTGCTACATCAGCTAGCACTGTCTAATGTGCATAAACTGACAAATAAAGTTAAATATCTCATAAACTAGTGTTAAATAAAAAAATATTATAGTAACAAATACGTGATTGTGAAAGCTCTGTAAAACTTACACGTTTGTTACAAAATAAGATATCAAAATAATGTATCTTTCACATGGCAAGAGAACTGTAGAATCAATCCCCTTGCTATGACTGTTGTCCATGTTCTGTACTTACCTTTCTCCTGCGTTCCCCATGCAGATCATGGGAGGGGGGCTTACAGTCATTTCACGTGATTGTCAACAGAATCACACACGTGTGTTGGCCATTCACAAACTTCAACCACAATTGTGGCAAAAGTCAGTTAGAGGTGCCATAGCCCAGTATGCATGTAAGTTGTGCTACATTTGGAACATTCATGCAATGCGATAAACACCCATTGCATCTAGCTGTATCTGTATGTAGATAGTATTATGAAAAGATAAATGTGTGGTGGGATACCATTGGGGTATATTGGATGAGTCATGTTGTATACCTGGGTGTATCGCTATTATTAAGTGGGGGTTTCCTATTTAACCCTTTGAGTGCCAGAGGGGTATGCAAAGCATTGTTTTGCAATGCGTTGTGTACCCCTCTGGCACTCAAAGGGTTAATTTTGTGTACCAGAATCCAAAAGCTTTCCTTTCAGCACAGAGGCAACATAACCAATGCATCAGTGCTGTGTGGTGTGACCCTTGTAAAAGAAGCCTTAAACAGGAAGTGTCTGCATAGCTAGAATTATTCAGCATCATCTAAATAACTCAAAATTAGTTTTCTAAATAAAAATGGCTAATCCAACACATCACCCAAGTTGGTTTTAGATGATAGGGACCTATTAAGCCCTTGAATGCTTGAGAGGTCTAAAACGCATTGGTTGCAAGAAGTTAAAATTTATGAAATATATTTCTAAGATTTTTGTAAATGCTTCAAGGGTACAACAACTCTTAAAGGGCAATGAACATGTAGATAGTGTCCCATAAGTAGATGTGCTCCTTTGGAAGCAAATCTGTTGACAAAGCCAGAACAGCATTCTTAGCCTCTGTGTACTAACAGGGAAGTACAGCCAGGGCTTGAAACCCAGTTGCACACATGGAAAAAGATTAATCTGTGAGACTGAAATCTTACAATTCAGATTCCTGTCCTGCACAATGAAGGCCCCATAGACCCTCTGTTTTTGATCTGAAGATTACATACAGCAGGTCATGAGAGACATATACTTCTGAGTTGCATTCCATCCAAGGGACTCAGTTATCTGATAACAGCCTTTTTGAGGTTACACAGTACAGCCCCAGGCTTTTTCATACGTTTGCTCCAATAGACTTAGTAAAAAAAAAGATAATTACCTTTTAATAAACAAACAGCACAATAGAGGGACATGGGGGAAATGGATAGGTAGAAAGTAAAAGTGGGCAGTGCAGAATGATGATGTCCACTCACATGCTAATCAGTTACCCTTCTTTCTTTCTTTCTTAAACTCATTTTCATGAAGATTTCTATTAGGTATGGGTGAAAATGTTTTCTTTTTACGATTCTTGCTTTTGGTAATTTATGCAAAAAAAATGCATTTTCTTCTTAACCCTGTGTCACATGGTAACCCCCAGCCTTGTACCATGGCAGCCATATAATCAAACATACTGAGTACCCCCCAGCCTTGCCCCATAGAACCAAATCTACTGATACCACATCTACTGATAACCTTGCCTTGTCTCACTGCCTGGTAGCTGCAACAGTGGGCAATGTGAGGCAATCCTGTACCTGCCAGACTGGCTTGTGTACAATGATGGGTGTTGTAATCTGACAACAGCTGGAGTGTGTCATATTGCAAAATGCTGCTTTGATCCCCAGTACCATGGTAACCATACAACCACACATAAAACACCCCAGCATTGTCCCACAGTAACCAAAGAACCATGGATAATGATCCCTGCAGCCCTGTCCCAAAGTAGCCATAGACCAACACATACTGACCCCTCACCCCAGCCTTGCCCCAGCAAAAAAAAAATGAAATTGTCTGCATCCCTACTCTCTATGTCATTGCCCAAGATTTGTTTAGCAATTTTTAAACCTATATTGAGCAGAGGGGTGTGCAATACATTGCATATCTCTGTGGTCTGATGCAGATAATTTACTTCAGAAAACTAATGTTCCAATCTGGGGATTTTTATTCACGTGTGAAGTTAATTTACTACAGAATTACTCCATATCTTAATGCATAATCTTCAATGTGATGCAATGCATTTTAAATCCCTTTAATATCTAGTGGGTTAAAACAATTATACCAAATGGCTATGTGTTAAAGCAGCTGCTTAGTAATTAGCACATGATAAGCACTGTGCAGTTGTCATCAAAAGAAAGACAGATGTTTTGGGCACTTGCTAGTGGTTCACAGACCATGGCAGGGGGTCTGCATAAGACTTGTTCACTCTACAAAACCTCAAACTAGACATTTTGAACGATGATTTCAATAAACGTTCATTTGTGCCTGAATAGCCTGTTTTTTCACTTATTGACTGTCTCCTTACCACCTTTCTTTGCAGGCCCTGAATGAATGAATTAATAAATATGCTTATTTATATATCACTGCAGCTCTTTACAACTTATGGGTTCAGACAAGTACTACTGGAAGTGGGGTCTCTGCTTGAAAACGTAACATTTAAAGTGGTGAAGGGAGATATACAGAGTTCATAAGGGTTAATTGTAAAATACAATCCTAGGGTTCTGGTTGAGATGGGGGAAACATAAATGAAGTAAGTAAATAATAAGAGCCTTTGATGTACATCAGTGCCTTCTAGCTTGATGCACTTTTGTTGAGGCAAGGCTATTTTAAGAGAGACATGAAGAGAAGTGTAGTGGCACAGTGGTGGTTCTATGGTTTGAAGGGCCAGGTGAAAGATAAATTGGGGGCCACTTTTTTCCCACAAAAAAGAAAAGAAAACATTGCTCCATGAAACTAAGTGTGGGAAGGCTTTTCAGCATTCAAGGGGTTAAACAAGGTTCATTTTAAAGGGTGGGGATAATACTCCACCAAATAAAGTTAACGCTTTGAGTGCCAGAGAGGTATTTAATGCAATGCAATGGATACCTTTCTAGCACTCAAATGGGTGACCTCTGTCTTGAGTATTACAGAGGCCTATAATGCATACTGTGCTTTGCAATATGTTCAGCCTTGACTGACATTCAAGGAGTGAATGTAGTTACACTAGTGATGCTACAGAGCTTAC
This sequence comes from Rhinophrynus dorsalis, assembly GCA_037306005.1. Taxonomy (NCBI): domain Eukaryota; kingdom Metazoa; phylum Chordata; class Amphibia; order Anura; family Rhinophrynidae; genus Rhinophrynus; species Rhinophrynus dorsalis. Next base: position 400,018,604 of record CM074723.1, read on the forward strand.
ATTTTAAATGGAGCCACAAATGATATCACAGATCTTACAACTGAAATTATGGAGCTGCAAATTATACTCTAGAGCTTACAAATGAAATTATGGAGCCACAAATGATACCACAGAGCTTACACTTGATGGTGCCACAAATGATACCTAAGAGCTTACAATAAAAAGCCAATATTTATGAGATCAGAGTCGAGTAGTACAAATATGGTCAACATTTAAAAAAACATGGACAGAAAGCAAGGTGTAGTATAAGATTTCAGTGGGAAAGCTACTATATGAAAAGTATCCTCAATGGTTTAACCCCTTGATAACACATTGTTAAACAGATTCCAGCAAAATGTATTTTACCACTCTACACCTTGAGATTTAAAAAATTTACCATACACACAATAGCACTCAAAGGGTTAATGTTATATTAGGGAAGAAAGCAGCTGTGTAACTTATTCTGTGTAAGCCATTGCTTTGCAATGCATTGCGTACCCCTCTGGTACTCAAAGGGTTATAAGTAGTTCCTCCTTCCATTGAATTTCCACAGCAAGTGAAAGGGAGGGAGGAAAAGTTGAAAGAAGTGACTGAGGTAATCAGGTGTTGGAACTTGGAAGTATGGCAGTGGGCAAAATGACTGTGTGATGCAGTTAAAGGGATAGTAATACTTCGTTTTAACTTTATTTTATTTTGTAGGCATTAAAAAAACACGTAGAACGATATAAGTCTTATCTCTCAAACCTTTATGGTTTAAGAGATGTTCACAAGCAATGTTTCCCCCTCCCGCCCCTTTTTCCTAGTGTAAGCCATCTCTTCTCAGATGTGAATCTGGTTGTAAGACCAGACAGATAACAGCAGGGGACAATCTTCTTTGTATGAAAAGAATGAAAGCCCTTCCCCCCTTGACAAGTTTTTCAGCTTTTTCCCTTATCTTAATTGAAGATTGTCCCTCTCTGCAATCTACCTGGGCACCTCTCTTCTGATCTGGCTGAACGGTGTGGGGGGGTACTTTGCTTGTGAATATCTCTTAAACCATAAAGGTTTGAGAGATAAGACATATATCGTTCTTCATGTTTTTTTAATGCCTACAAAATAAAATAAAGATAAAATGAAGTATTACTATCCCTTTAAGTATACTGTATATCATATACAAATTACAGTAAAATGCTTAGATTGACTAACTGACTATGCACTTACAGTCACACTTTGTGGTGGGCTCCTACCTAGGTATTTGGCAAGCCAAAAAGCCAGACAAAATGGGATAGATGGATATCAGGACACTGCCTGTGCTTTAGTATCATATAATAATATATATTATATAGAACTAAGCAAAATGCTACAATGTACACACTTTCTCAATATGTGGTGAGCAGCTCCCCACATTCACAGCTTCACCTTGGTGTTCCTGCTAGCCTCTTCACTATGTACTTTCTATGTCACTTGAGCACATGACGAGAGGCAGGAATACATACTTTCAGACGGGGAGGGTCGTGGTGTAGCAGGTGGCAGAAACTATGTCCCCTCCCTACCTCCCAAATATCAGGCAGCAAGAGCCAATAGAAAGGAATCAGTGAACTGAACATTTTTACACCCCCCACCCCCACGACCACTTCCAAAATTAACAGGATGAGTCTGCCTGGCCGAGCAGTTGTAGAAAGTGGAGCCAGCTGTCAGTGAGTGAAACAGATTGTGAGTGACAGGAACGGGGCTAGTAAATTGGCAGGGCCGGGTGCGCCACAACCATAGAACTGGCCAAACCCGGCTCAGGCTGGTAGTCATATTATTCCACAGCTAAGGAGCAATGAGAGAAAAAGTTTGATACAAGACAGGGCTGTAGACACAAAAGGAGCTATGAGAGGAATGTTGTCAGCTGATCATAAGTGAAGTTAGAAGTGAGAAAGCCGGATAGAAATAGTTCAAGCAGTTTGTGTTTTAATGAAATCAAGCAAATGGAAGTAAGCTAGGTGTGCAAAAGGTGAGAGGGAAACTGATCAATAGCTAGAGGATGTGGTGCTGTCAGGGCTATTGTTCTTGAGGATAGGTGTCACTATGTCATGCTTGAAGTTGTCAGGAAAGTAGCAGAGACAAAGCATGAGTTAAAAATCTGTAACAGTATATTGATTAGTGTGGCAGAACTGGAATGGATGAAGTGAGAAGAAAGCAGATTGAGTGTACGTGTAGTGGAAGGAGGGAGAGGATAGCAGGTTAGTCAATTCCTCCTCTGTGAAAAAGAGTCTAGCATTGTAGAGAAGAGCTGGCAGGAGGTTGGATTTGTGAGGGTTAATGAGTTGTGAAAAGTATTTTTTTTGCCACTGACAGAGCAAAGTTAAAGAAGGAAAGGAGGAACTTTTAGTAGAGAAAGTATGCCAGTGAGCCCAACTTTCTCCAGAGTCGTTGAGGTTTATGATTTCACATATAAAACATCGACCATGGCTCATTTCCATATGGAATGCAGATAATGAGCATTTGTCATATTCATGTGGATGTGTTTATATGTTAATGTGGCTGTTAGCTACATGCACTAAATTCCGATTGTAGCCTCTGCTGTCAGAGTTCATCACAGTCCCATGTCCGATTTTGTAATCTCTTTGTAGCTTCCTATGCAGTAACAGCCCTCGATGAATCATAAGCATTTAGAGTTATGATACTGCTGCCCATGTGTAAGGGATTGTATTGTATTGTATATTTTATTTATATAGAGCCAACCAGTGTACTTGGCACTTTACAATTTACATTTGATATAGAAGGAGTACAATAAGTGCAGTGATTAAGTGCTTATAAAGACAATCATAAGGGGAACAACAGGTGAGTATACATGAGGATGAAAGGTCCCTGACCTGTAGAGCTTACAATCAAAGTATAGGATGGGTGACATACAGATACGATCTGGTAGAGGAGGAAGTACAGTTTTTGACATATGAGATACTGTTTGCATATTACACTGTTGATATATTTAAAAGGTGCTCTTTTAGTTTGCTCAGTGTAGGAATAGAGAGGATCCTCCATTTAAAATAAATGCTTTGGTGTTGGCACAAAACACTGGTTGTATTTGAAATGCAACAGAGAGGCCTTTAGATACCAGCCCTGCAATACCCAAAATGTTTTCTGTGTTAATCCCACAAGAATATACCTTGGGGCATATTTGCAAATACAAAAATTGAACAATTCTGATTAAAAGTATTTGCACCATAGGGAACAAATAACTGGCATTGCTATAAATGGGTCTTTAACCCTTTAATGTTGAAAAGAAATTGAGAAACAAGGTGTTATATAAACAAAAAACCAAAGTGGGAGCGCAATCCACCAAAATGATATTAGGCAGTTTACAATAATTTCTACAATAATAACACAAAAATAATAATAACACAATAATTGTACAAATTATTGTAAAATGAGTAATATCTTTTTGAAGAAGAAGTTGTATACTTTGAAATGCGTCAAAGTGGCATAATTGACATTGTTTAAATATTTGGCATTTTTTAATTTTAATATTAAATATTATTTTGATTAACTTGGATTCTATTTTTACTGTTTTTGGATGGCATATGCAACCGTATTGGGGCGGTGATATTACCCCGTTGGATTTCTGCTGGTTGTACCAACAACCAGCAATTGAGACTTCAAGTGTGAGTACTATCTAGTGAAATATCATTACTGTTATTATTTATACTCCATCTTGGTTGATTGCGCTCCCACTTTGGTTTTTTGTTTGTGTCTCCTAAGGGTCCTGGTGGTCCTGGTTATTTGTGGGAAGCAGCATTCATCCACACATCTGTTGAGTGACTGAGTGAGGGCAGTTAGAGTCCCTTATTTGTGAGGTTGACCACTTGCAGTGGTCTTGATAATTGTGAGTATTCTGGTGTTCTTGTGGAGGATTACAATTTCTGAAAGATATTACACTAGGAAGTGCCTTTCTTTTTCTTTTCTTCCAATGTGTTGTATACCTCTCTTCAAGGGGTTGGATGCAACCCCTTTAAAATCAATGGCAGTTTTAATGTTCACCACTCTGTTTAACTTTTGTCAGGTTGAATTTTCACTACTCTGCCACCCCTTCTCCATCCCATTTGCCACTCTGCCACCCCTCCTCCATACCAGTCACCATTCTGCCACACGTCCTCCAGTTAATTCATTCTCAGTGACTGCTTGACACATCTCCTTTGTTTTTGCATTCCCTCTAAGTGGAAGTATATCTTAAACATGGGGCCTTATCTTGTCTGAATTGGCACATGGGGGCAAAATAAAACGCGAGCCGAATCTGGGGGTGCAATTTCCCCCAAAATAAGCAACTTAGTTTTATTTATTCTCAGTGAGCACTTGTCACACCTGTTTTGATATTCATGCTTTATGAAGTGTGAGTTGGATTGCATTCTATGCTTTACCTTCTACAGGTATGTTTTGCAAGCATAACAAATGGAAAATGGTTTTATAGCAAGTATAGTGAAATGAAACAGAGAATTTACTACCATGGAGAACAGGGCAGCTGTAGTCATGATTCGTCCAGGTTAAGTTCACAAAATTAATGAGGAGCACAAAGCTAAGAAAGCTAGATCATTAGAATAAGGCTCAGTAATCGGGGAAAGCAGGAGTATATTGGACTGGTTAATAAAGTAAGCCAGAGCAGCACCCCTATGGGAGATGATAGACTATAGCATTTGCCAGCAGGTTTATTATGAAAATATCACTGTGCTAATATACAGCATGAACTGAGTGACTTAATGTCCCCCATATCAAAACAGCAATGTCAAAATGTCACCAGTGTCAAAAAGGTGACCTCAGCATATCACCATTCAAAATGTTGTGTTGAAGTGGCCTTGTTTTAAACATGCTCCTGAGCAGGAGCCAGTAGTAATCAATTAATTAAAGCTATAACCCACATTTAACCCCCTGAATACCAGAGAGGTCTCCAATACATTGGAGACCTCTCTGGCATTCAGTGCTGTTCTGTTTCCTTATATCCTATTCAATCTTTGTTTGAGCCTCCAAGTAATTGGGTCAGTGGAGAAAGGGCGAATCCTCTCCTGTCTCCCCTTGTAACTCTGTTGCCATGCTGTGCAGGTCTTTTCTGCTTGATGTATGGCAGGACACATTACACACACTACACAGGCGTAAGACACATTACATGGGAAAAAAAAAGAGTATTCAAGAGAGCGCTCCTGCAATCCTAAGCAAAACAGAAGAAATCACAAAAAGCCACCAGATAGACTGGTATAAAAACAGAAAACAAATATTCAGAGAGAAAGATATGTCGAACAAAAACAGAAAAAGGGAAGGGAGAAAAAAGTATGATAATACGTGGTGAATGATGGAAATATTGTCCACAGGTTAGTAATCAGTCATAGAATAGTAAACAGAATAAGAAATTAATGTACTGTTACCAAATAAATTAAAGGAATGAGATGAAATGAAGTTGAAATGGTGCACAGTCAGGATGAAGATGGAATGATGATGAATGAAGATGGTTTCCAAACTTGTCAAATGCAGCAGAAAATTGAGTTGAAAAAGTGGCCTTGTCCACTTGAGAAAACGAATCTGGATCTGTAACAACTCACAAAACACGCACAAAAAATGTAGCCCACTACGGAATCATTGCACCCTTGTGACACGGGCAACAATTGTATCCCATCCATCATGCTCTTTTGACAAAATGTGACATATTTATGTCACCTTTTGATGAGGACAACATTTTAATGTTACAAGAAAAGCAACACAGGGGGCGCCAAATTGTGTGATATTGTACCATGCAAACAGATTATCAGTGAGAAAGATGATACATTTTCAGATGGACAGCTAAGGGGATAACCAGAGCTGACTAAATGATCTCACCGCCTCCACTCGGTGTACACAGGATAATCACCAATGCTACACCACATGCAATACATGCAATGAACAATCACAGATTAAACCATCTTGAAAAAATATTTAATAATATATATCAATACCTCCAGTCACTGGAAAGACCGTTCTGTTTTATGGTGTGGACCATGCACCATTTATAAATGCTGTTACGTACCAATTTAAATTGCATATTGTAAATATTACTTATTTTAATTCTAGGTGTGTTGTAATGTGAATGAAGGGTCAATTTCAGAAAGATTTGTAAAATCCCACATTTTTCTTGCTTTATTTTTAGTTGACAGGAGACATTTCAGCCAGTTTTGAGTTCTGTGGGTTTTCTTCTTTAAGAAATATATATTTTTAGCATGATACTCTCCTTTTATTGTTCACCAAACTCTAATACCCTCCCCTTCTTTTTTAAAATAGGTATAACCATTTGCATGCATATTTATATTATTAATTTGCATTTAGTTTAGTTTAGTTTAGATTTTGAAAAAAAAAAAAAAACAATTTATTTAACATCCTTTTCTTTGCCACAAATATTTCTACAAACTAATATACATTGTCTCCTTGCCAAACATGAGTATGGCAAGTGCGAACATGACACACTCTGCAATTCACAGCCTTTGTTTGAGCCAGACTTTCCCACATCGACCATGATCATTTTTTGTTTTAACAATAAGCATATTGTTATGTTGCATACCAACACAGAAGACTGTTGTTGAGACATAGCCCTACAAACCCTGGAGCATCTCATGCCCCCCACTCTGGGAAAAATTGATTTACAGTTTAGGCTTTTCTTTTAGTCCATGGAATATATATTTTGATTAATTATGTTAAAAATACCCTTTTTTGATGCAGTAAAAATGAGGACTTTACAGTCCTTAGTCCTTGCATGTCTGTAAATATATGAATATTCTCTATCTGTGTTCTCAGGTGACGCATCACACTTGATATTGGGAGTCAAACCCAGGTTTGAATGGGAAGAGAAATTCTACTCACTTGGCCTATTGGAATGGCATCACCTAAATGGCAACCTTCAAAAGGGTGACATCAAAATGTCGCCAACTCAAAAGGGCAACATCAAAATGTAGAGTGAACAAGGAGAAAAAATGATGAAGTACTCTAGTGTAATAAATTAGGATCAATTCCACCTCCTAATGAAACATCCCACGGGTGGGTACTTACAAACAAAAAGGCTGTCAATTACTTATGTGACTGCCAACAACAATAGCAACACTGGGTGATTCATCCTAACCCAGATACATGAGTACGAACTTCTTAGAACATGAATAGTACTGCTCAAACTCTCCTAGTCCTTCAAGCAGCATGAATATGGAACAACTGAAGCAATAGAGGGGGAGCCAATTTGAGTGATTTTGTACTAAACAAACAAATTGTCAGTGAGATGGATGATACTTACTGTACATTTTCAGATAGTCAGCTAAGGGGATAACCAGAGATGACTAATGAGCTTGTGGAGTGATCTCACTGCCACCACTCGGTGTACACAGGATAATCACCATTGCTGCACCACATAATAATAATTAAAAGCTAGAATTTATATAGCTCCTTTCTACCAGTGGGACTCAAACTGCTTTCAGCACATGCTCACGGAATTAACCGAATCAGCAGCTGAATAATAGATGTTATTATTACCCAATCAATGGTACTCATTTATCGACCTCGGAAGGATGGAGGGCTGAGTTAACCCTACTGAAATTTGAACCTGCAACCTTGAGGTTTGAACAGGCTCTGCAGTCAGGGTATTTACCAGTGCGCTATCTCACTTGTAATAAAAATTGCATATCAAACAGTCTTGAAAAATATTTAATAATAATTCAATAAAAAATATATAAAACATAGTAGTGCTAAAGAATAAAAAAAACTACGTTAACGCATTTCACGGATTAACTGCTTTGTCAACGCCTCAAGCAATATGTATATGTCTACATATTGTTTAAGGCTCTGACAAACTTGATAGTTAAATAATGTTCAATAATCTATATTTTGCTGATTGATGTTTTTTATATATTGCATCATATGTGTCTGAGTTGTATTCATATATCCAACCATATCTTCACTAGCTTTGGTCATAAGACTACATGTCCACTTGGGGGCATGTTACATACACATATGTGGTAGAAGGTAGCAGACAAAACTGTCTTTAAGAAGTCATCAGTGACTAGTAATGGTCATTTACAGGGTTGCTGTATAATTGAGTGCAATTGCTTCTATGCCTATGTTACCTAATTACTTGAAAGCACTCTATCTTCACTGGCTATTGGTCATAAGAACTGCAATGTTGATGGGGGGCATTGCCCATGTTCTGTAGTGACAGTAAGCGGGAGGTTTGGCCGACGGCATTGATAAGCCATAGTGACTCTTTCTGATATGTGTGCAGCATTTTGGTATTTAAGGGCACTGTGTCATTGCTTAACAATTATGAAACCTCAATGGTGGTTTGGAACTATTGGGTACATTAATCAATAACCACTGGGGAGAAACACATATGATTTAATGGTAGTATGTCCCATATTACATTTAAGTGTAGGGTCATTTCTTTCCCTTTTTTATATTATATTTCTTTTCCTTCCTCCTTTCCCTTATCACTTGAACCATTAGCTTAATACTAAGTTATGTTATATATCCCTATATCTTTTCGTGATACTGTAGAGTGGCTATGCTGGGGTTGCCTTTAGTATTGTAAGTAGAGGGATTTCTAAGTATGCCTTTGAAGTAGTTTTCTTTTGCCTCCTTTTTTACTAAGTTATTTTAAACCTCTGTCTACCTTTAACCCCAACTTCCAGGCCAGTCTCTAAAGTAAAACATTTTTTGAATTAGTTAAGGATAATATTTTACAACAAAAACATAGGAGGTGTTCTAGTCAAAATTTTTCTAAAAGTGAACAGAAAGCCATGGATGAATTAAAAACCATAGATGAATAGGAGATTTGAGCAGCAGGAAGTCGTGGTAACCTGGTAACCTAACTGAATATAGGGTTGAGGTGTATGGACTACTTCATGATTAGGGGTGGGCGAAAATTGTGAAAAATTTCCCGCATGACTTTTCACGAGAAACTGATGATTTTTTGCTTTTTTTTCACTGAAGTTTTCTCTTTTTCTCCATTACAAAATTTTCCTCCTTTTCGCCTATTACAGCAAATTGTTTGCCTATTCTAACACAGTATTCTCCTCTTGTAAGACATTTTTCACTTAGGCTAACACATTTTTCGCCTATTCAACACATTTTTCTCCTATTCTATCACATTTTAACACCTTTTTGTCCTTTCCTAACACATTTTTCTCCTATTCTAACACATCTTTATCCTATTCCAACATATTTTTCTATGTTTAATATGGTGCAACATTTCCCAGCACAATATTACTTCTTCTGAGGGCTGTAGTGGAGAAATAAGTGGCTGGAAGTCAAAATTGTGAGTCCTACAGTAACATATACCTTGAAAAATGTGTTACCATGCAGAGTGCCTTTGTCTTTTGCCCACAACACTTCCTGTTTAAGTGACACTGGCGCGTATTCATGATGATGTCAAGTGATTAATAAAAAAATAAAGTACAACCTACAATGTGGCAAATTTGTATGGTAATAGTGGGGAGGAACTGGCGTGATGTGATTGGTGGGACCTTGAAAAACTGCATCCACCCTGGGAGGAGAGGGATCATCATCATTTATTGCACATGCTGCAGCAACGATTGATGCAGTCAGTTTTTGCACTACCACTTTACTCCCAAGTCCATGCACTTTCTCCACCTTTCTCCCACTCGCTCATGCATTTGCTAGACATTACTCAACTACTTTTTGTGTTTTTACTCAAAATTGATAGAGTGTGATGTCTTTTCTTGGCCCTTAACAAAATTCTCAATTTTACCTGCTGTCTATCAAGTATGCCTCAGTCACAGAGCTCCCAGTCAGCTGTCTAATATATGTATTTGTTTAATTATATATGTTTTTTTCTTATTTATTTATTTTTAAGTTGTCCACCATATCTTATCACAGTTAGTCCCCAAAAATATATATAACTAAATTCACAAAATCAACAACTTATTTCTCCAGACTTCCCCAGCACAGAGACAATAAAGCTAAAATCAGCAAGCAATTTGGACCCCAGCTGTCTGTGTCTTGCTGGTCAGCCACACCACATTTTGAGGTATTTTGGGTCAACCTCCTTCCTCCCTTCTTAGCCCCATTGTTCCCCCTAAACTCCCCTACAACAGAGAACAAATGTCCTATCTAAATGATTCCCTAAAAAAAAGCTTCAATTCCACTTTATTTGCCTATCTTCTCTAGCTCAAATACATGCTGCTGTCTCCTCTCATAAACACAGAATGGCATGCTGTGAGAACCCTACAGCCTTTTATATGGCTGTAGAAAACATTCATGAGGTGGAGGAAAATCTTTCTACCCATTGATTTCAATGCAATGAGCTAGGCAAAAAAGCGTGAAAAAGCGGAAAAAAATGTCAGTTTTCGCAGGAAATTTTTTGCAAGGCGGAAAGTGACATTTATTGCCAATTTCAGTTTGAGGCAAAAATTTTCGCTCATCCCTATTCATGATGGCATACCTGTTACGGTTTTTGATGAACACTCAGACAGAACGGTAAGGTAAAAATAACTTTATTAGAATAAAGTGCATACACGAGCGTAGGCCATAAGACCCACAATACAGAACAGGAAAATATATACAATGGGTACAGCGATTAGGACTGGACAAGACAATCAGGATACTGGTAACAATATATGTATATATGACAGGATCTGGCAAAACCCGTGAGGTTCAAGGTACAGTCCCAGAACTGATGGGTAGACAGTCCAGGAATGGCAACAGGACTACAGTGGCATGAAGTCCACAGTGGAGGACTGGCACAACCCAGACGCCTGGGTACTATATGACAGGATCTGGCAAAACCCGTGAGGTTTAAGGTACAGTCCCAGAACTGATGGGTAGACAGTCCAGGAATGGCAACAGGACTACAGTGGCATGAAGTCCACAGTGGAGGACTGGCACAACCCAGACGCCTGGGTACTGACCCAACTGGAGCGAGGTAACACTGGCCAAGGCTCTAGACCGCTGGCAGGAGGCAACCGTGTACATGCAGACCAACCCTGAAAGGGTTACAGGAGACCTAGGCAGCTGCTACTGGAAAACCCTAGAACGCTAGGGGTGGATCGATATATGGTAAGTAATCGGAACGCAACCAGTGTCCCTCAAACTGCAAGGTGGAAATGGCAAAGCTGGCTCTTGAGCCCACGGCTCTGCAGTAAGGAACAGTAGTGCTATTACCTGGAAGCTCCAGTTACATGCAGGGTTAATGGACAATGCCCAGAGAGTAACTGCAACTACCAGTGGGAGTGAGCCCAGCGCTACTAGGGAGGCAGACACAGAGAGTGATCAGAGTAACTCAGTCAGTGTGTAGAACACTGCACCAGTACTTTGATTGTACACACTGCCTAGATGGCAGTAGAGCAGCTCGAGCACAAGGCTCAGCCTATGGTCGACAGAAAACAGCGCCCTGCGGCACACACCGAGAATGAACTGCAAGGCCCTGGTAACCGGTGACCTCACAGGGTCACCTATTGGCACAGACAACACACGGTAATAACGTGGATAGGAATAAACAGTCTGTAACTGCCACAGCGCGGAAGACAGCCAACTACGGTCTGCAACGGAGCGGATTCTCAGCCAGGATACTGTCAGCAACGAAGCGGGTTCTTCAGCCAGATACGGTCAGCAACGGAGTGGGTTCTCAGCCAGGATACAGTCAGCAACGGAGTGGGTTCTCAGCCAGGATACAGTCAGCAATGGAGCGGGTTCTCAGCCAGGATACTGTCAGCAACGAAGCGGGTTCTTCAGCCAGATAAGGTCAGCAACGGAGTGGGTTCTCAGCCAGGATACTGTCAGCAAGAGAGCGGGTTCTTCAGCCAGATACGGTCAGCAACGGAGCGGGTTCTCAGCCAGATACGGTCAGCAACGGAGCTAGTTCTCAGCCAGGATACAGTCAGCAACTGAGCGGGTTCTCAGCCAGGATACTGTCAGCAATGGAGCGGGTTCTTCTGCAAGATACGGTCAGCAACGGAGCGGGTTCTCAGCCAGGATACAGTCAGCAACGGATCGCAGCAACAGGAACTCAGGAACTAAATCGTAGTCAGTCAGGCCAGGTCATATACGAATCAGCAAAAGCACAGGAATAAACACAGGAACTCATACACCACGAAAGGGCACCTAAGGGAGGACATCCCAGGGTATATAAAGGCAAGCCCTCGTAGTAGCAATTAAGACCAGCCAATCAGAGAACAGCAGTGATAATAATATCACCATTCAGCACAGGAAGCACGGGCACCATGATACAGGCCTCTATTTTATGTGTTTGCTTCCGGTAGTCTCCTCCTACCTACTTTCTCCCTATGAGCTGCTCCTCCTACCTACTTCCTGAGGAGGGGCTTAAAGGGCAGACTGAGTCCTGACTCATTTGCCCTTCCATTGTTGTACAATACAGTTCTGTTTCCCTTGGGCTCTGTGTATGACATGGCTTGTCTGACCATCCATTCTGGTGCTGACCTGTGGCTCTGTCTGACTACTCTTTTGCCTGCTCCTATTGTGTAGTGGACACCCAATCTGGGTCGGACCTGTGGCTCTGGCTGACTACCTTAACTGTGTATAACCCAGCCTGTCTGTCCATCTATTCTGGTGTTGACCTGTGGCTCTGGCTGACTACCTGCTCCGTGTATGACCTGGATTGTCTATCTATCCTTTCTGTTGCTGACTAGGGGACTCTGTCTGTTTCCTCAATATGTTGGTCCCCGCTCCACATACACCCATCCTAATGCAGACCTGGGGCTCTATCAGACTCCTAGACTGACTGCAAGCAGAGTCAGTGCTAGTCCTTTGGGCATTCCAAATTACCTTGAGGCTCCAGTGGGCTGAGGCCTAGTCTCAGACAGTGTGGTGGATCTATTGGCTGACTGCTCTTTCTGATACAGTGCTTGCCTCTTTGATCACCCTCTGTGTTATCTGTTTACATGCATTACTGTTATTATTCTAATAAAAGATTGTTTTACTTTACTATACTGACTCCTGGTTTATTCCTGGTAACCGTGACAAATGCACAAAACTTTCTCATTGGATCATTGACAGCTGTCAGGATCATATTGTTCCCTTTTAGCTCCAGTGGTCTCACAATAATTGTTCATTATAAACTTAAAGGGAGAGTAATACTTAAGATGTAAAAAAAAATATGTTGTAGGGTTTATCCCCCTGATTAAAACAAGGATACTCCAACTGTTGAGAGATATTTTATTAAAAAAAATAATAACAGCTCAAACTTGAATTTTTTAGGTGCAATATCACAGTGGCCTGAAAATTTACAGTGGCGCTGTTGCTACACCATCCTATGGAGATTTATGGTCTACAGACCAAAGCAGTCCATAGAATGGAAGCATGATGAGTATATGTGTGTATGTATCTGTGTGTGTGTGTCTGTTTATATGTGTGTCTTCCCAGCTATACGTTTGAGTGTATGTGTGTGTTTAACTAGCATTAAGAGGTTTAAAAGTGCAGGGACACAAAATGTGTCCACAACTATCAGGATTATATTTATTTAAACAAGTACCAGATGTTAACTACTGCTGCTGGTTTAAATAAATATAATCCTGAGTGCTCTAGAAACTTGCTGTGTCAATTTACTCTGCATCCCCCAGCCCACCAAGCATTGTTAACCCCTGCAGTACTGTATATTCATGCTGATGAATCACATAAACTTTCTCCAAGATAGTGTAGCTCATGCAAATGATCTGCATCGGGCACTCATTGAGTCCCACAATATAACCCAATAACCACACACACACACACACACACACTAAGAGACACATCATTGAATATTTAAGAACAGGTTAATAATAGAATAGATAGATTCTGTTTCAGTTAATTTTTTGTGTGTCACATCTCAATTCCTTTGTATTAAACTTAGTACCACTTGAACCTATAGGTGGGCACTGTGGGAGCTCATAGGAATTTTGGGGGATTCATCGCCAATATCCCTTTTTTAAAGGGATAGTAATGTTTTGCAACAAAAGCAGCTCCAATTAATCTTCATAGTATTTGGGCCATGGACAGTGTGTCACAGTAATCAAGGCAGAGAAGGACAGACACAAGGATAAGTATTAAACTACCTTTATTGAAAATGTACAGAGTACTAAGAATACACAGAATGACCCCAGACCACCGGGTGGGAGTACACAGACCACTTCCCAGGACTGCACACTGTGCCGAGGCCTGCACTACTCACGCTATATCATAAGATGTAGGAACTCGCTAGGGTTCTAGCACCTGCTAAAAACCTAGCTTTACAGTAGGAGGGCCAGGAAAAGCATAAGAGCATAGGATGGAGTGGAGGCAACAATGCTCAGGTCCGCCCCACGTGGTAGAGACAACCAGAGGCAACAGGGAGCGAGTAGTCAGCAAGAGCCACAGGTCAGAGCTGATGTGGGTAGTCAGACAAGCCGGGGTCATAAACTGAGCAGATTCGGAGGCCAAGCATGGGTCAACACAATAACGGAGGAACGCAAGAGATACTGGTAGGAACACCACAAAAGGGCAATGACTCCTAGGCCCAAGGAAGTTTAAATAGGAGCTCTCCAGTGTGGGAACTAATCAGGCCAATGGGAATTCACCAATAAACAAGCGCACGGCACTGGGCCCGCACTAGTATACGTCAGGAATATGGAAGTAGCAGGCGTACATGACGGCCGGCCAGGCTCGCCACAGAAGAAGCACAGGAGCACTAGATACTGTGATACAGTGTTATTTCAATACTGTCAGAGTTGTAGTTCAAGATTAATTCAATGATAAAGTGTACCCCCTCCAGACCCTTTTACTGATATAACACTGCTCAGCTCAGAGCAACAAGATTGTCCAGATGGATCACAGCAAGGGACAATCTTCAGTGAGCATAAGGGAAAAACCTGAAAAACCTGTCAAGGGGGGCAAGGTTTTCCTTATGTTCACAGAAAGAAGATTGTCCCTTGCTGTGACCTGTCTGGTCCCAGTGCCAGATTCCACATCTGAGGGGAGGTTGCTTACACTAGGTAAAAAGGGCGGGAGGGGGATACTATCATTCAATCACTCTTGAACTACAACTATGACAGTATTGAAATAACACTCTCCATGGCCCAAATACTATGAAGATTAATCCAAGCTACTTTTTGTGAAACATTACTATCCCTTTAAAGATATGTATAATAGGGCACAGTGGAAATTAGTGCATAATTGTTTCATTTTATCTTTCCTGCTGTAAGCAAGGAATTAAGGGTTTGATCAAATTGAACTAAATGTACTAAAGGGATTTGCTCATAAGCACAGGTGCAGATTCTTTATTTAACCAAACCAAATGAGCTGCTTTGGTGGATTTGAACATGCCTCTCGCTGTCTCCCTGGTGTTCTACTGTATCCACTTCTGGATTTAAGGAACCAGTATTCAAACATTGACCAAGGTGTTGTCACATCACTGCCTATGATCCTCCTCCTACTGTCTCTGTATGTCGTCATGATTTATAGTTAGATTGTAAGCTCCTTTGTGGCAGGGTCCCTTTTCCAGTGTATGATTCCCTTTGCTGCACTTTTCCCCCTGAAAATAATGCAATGATTGCACTTTAGCCTAATGCTCTTACCCCGGTTCTGTACTTTTTGTATTGTGCTATTATAACTTCTGTAAAGAGCTCTGTACATGTATTGGGCTATATAAATAAACATACATACATACAAACCCAGAAATTTCTACAAATAAACAACAAAAGCATGCAAAATGAAGATGAAAATGGTGCAATCCATTGATGTATTGACAGAAGTTAAGAGGAAGATGGTGGTGTCCCAGAATGTGAAACGGTTAGTGTGGATTTTCAGGGGTTCCATAAGGGGTGCATCAATCTTAGTAATTGTTTAGTCCTTTAGCAATAATACCTGTCCCTGCATAGTAATTGAAGGTCTTGCTTGTATGCAGGATGAATTCCATTTTCTATCTGCACAGGTATTCTCAGCCACATCTGAGAAATTAACCCTCAAAGGGTTAAATCTGCAGTTGCAGAAAGTTCAGATATTGCTTAGTGCTGTTCCTTTGACTCAATCACTATCAGCATAAGGAGAAACGTTAAATAGATATTTGAAAGTAAACATATTTGCGTCTTCAGTTCTGTGGAATACCAGGATTTTTCAAACAAATTAAAAGGGTTCCATGAAACAAATATATATGTATGCAAATGAGGCTGGAGAAGCAAACATATATCCAGTTCTTTAAAGGGATAATAATACTTTGTTTTATCTTTATTTTATTTTGTAGGAAATAAAAAAACACGAAGAACGATATAAGTCTTATCTTTCAAACCTTTATGGTTTGAGAGATATTCACAAGCAAAGTTTCCCCTCCCACCCCTTTTACCTAGTGTAAGCCATCTCTTCTCAGATGTGGATTGCAGTCCATAGATCAGACGGATAACAGCAGGGAACAATCTTCTTCCTATGAGAACAATGAAAGCCCTGCCTCCCTTGACAAGTTTTTCAGGTTTTTCCCTGATCATAATTGAAGATTGTCCCTCTATGCAATATACCTGGACACCTCCCTTCTGATCTGGCTGAACAGTGTTACATCAGTAAAAGGGGAGGGAGGGGGATACTTTGTCATTGAATTACTCTTGAATTACAACTCTGACAGAATTGAAATAATTCTCTCCAAAGTCCAAATATTATGACGATTATTTAGAGCTGCTTTTATTATGAAACATTATTATTCCTTTAAGTGTGAATCATGTCATATGAGTCAGTAAATCAGGATTTGATTCTGTGATTCAATTGTATGTATGTATATCTTTATATAGCACCACAGGGTGTACACAACAGTATTATGTTGCAATAAATAATTGAGGATAAAATGTGTGGTGCAGTCATAGAAACAATAGGAGAGAAGTTCCTAATCCAAAGAGCTTACAGTCTAAATTGGTAATAAGAGACAGACAACACGGTATGAGAGTGTCAAGTGCTGTGCATTAAAGTGCTGAGTTTGTCAAGAGGCACTGCATGGTGCTAGTGCTCCAGAAGATAGGATGGGGGATGGTTCTAAACGTAGGGAGAAAGGTATGGAGTTCCATAGGTAAGGAGCAGAAAAAGGTTTGAACTGGTAGAGGGCAGAGGGTGAGGATGATGTAATAAGATAGTCATTGTGTTAATTCTATCAACTTTGTGACTTCTATGAGATTTTCCATTTTATTTTACTTGCAATTTTTAAATGATCTGTTTTAGGTTGGTTGATCACTTTCAGTTACAAGGATTATAAACAAAAGATCACATGAGCCAGAGCAAATAATATGAAAAGATTTGTTTAACAGGCATTTCACAACATATATATGTATTTCATACAACCAGGACAGTTTTAAGAACCCCTGAGGCCCCCAGCAAATACAGGTTAACATTTAGGATCCTTAAATTTAGTTGTAGCCTTCCTCTTCCTTTATTCCTATTTTTGGGAAAAGCCTCCACATTTTATGTTGCGCACCTTGAACTGCCTCCCTCCTCACTGGCCATCTGACCAAAGGATTAAATTGATTCCTTTCTGTAAAACTGGTACTGTTGGAACCCTCTTAGACTGGAGGCCTCTGGGAACACCCAGGTATGCTCATGCATTAAAAGGCCTCTACATGTAACTAAAGATCCCAGTAACTCAGTAGGAGGACTATACAAACTCAGTGATGTAGCTAATGTAACACTTCCAGGTTTTTATTAAAGCATATAAAAGCATGATATTGCACACACTTTACCATATATAAGACTTATGAGAGAAAGTCCCAAATAACTCCTCTATAGCATGAGCAGGGAAATAGATTAATGATACGTTTCCTCTGAACCAAATTCGTAAATAGCATTACATATGGTTCCTCACCAAATTTGATTCCTCACCTATTTTAGTGAATTATCATATTAATAATCATAGTTAAAATTGACCTGTCCCTTACTTAACCCCTTAACCCCATCACAACAATTGACTTACCAGGTACGTCCCGCAAAAAGTGTCACTTAGTGACAGAGGACGTACCTGGTAAGTCCCGGAAGTCCAGGTCTCCATGCGGCTGCACGCCGTTCGGGGACTCCGGAATCATTTTAAGAAAAAAAAAATGTTAGCCAGGAGTTAAGGTGACAGCCGAGTACGCATGCGACTGTGACTAAGGGGTTAATGACTAATGACATACATGCATGTCACAGGGTGGATGTGCCTAAAGGACCAAGGACGAAAATGCACGTCATGGAATTCAGAGCCCTGAATCTGATAGAAAAAGAAAAGGTCCGTGGTCCTTAAGTGCCGGCCGCAAGCACACACAGAAGACCTTTTACGTGAATGATTTCTTTTTGATTAACACAATCTCGGCTATGCTGCAGAGCCGCCATATGATCGTAGGACAGGCTTCCCCTGCAGTCAGCTACAATGCTGACTTCAGGGAAAGGGGAGGGAGGGGGGAACCTTGCAAGTGAATATCTATGAAACCATAAAGGTTTGAGAGATGTCACTGGGGGCAATTAATTTATTTTTTTAGTACTATGATACCAGGATTAGTAATTTGTAAATATTACTATCCCTGCAACAGTGGCAGAGTTTGTGTTTGTGTGCAGGAATGCACTTAAATGATAATATTCTTTAGGGCATATCCTCAGTGTAGGAGCAGGGGTTGGAACATAACATTAACAAGCCAAACTGGTGGATTTGTAAATTCTACCTTTTATTTGATAACTCATTTTTGTGTGCTACAAAGTAATAATCTACATTTTCACTTATCAGTGTTTTGCAGTGAGGCAAACACCATCTTGCATTGTCATTGATATGGCTTCTCCACCACTGTACTGCAGACTGCCCACTTTTAAAATCACACCCATCTCAATTAAGTCTAATTTTTTTAATGCTTCCCCTCATCCTTGCAGTCATATCTCCTCATGTTTAAATGTGCACAATAAATGTTACACAATTGACAGTTGCAATAATTGTCCTGTAGGAACATGCCTGAAGTTCTCAATAGACTACATAGGATTACAGGCATGTTCTGTTATAACTTCAAAAGTTTAGATTGCTCATTCCTTTCCTCAACAGGTTTCTCTGTGCACTATTAAAAGATTTACTTTAAAGAAAAGTGTGCCTTTTCCCACAGACTGGTAACTAGAAGTGATTGCTGTCCATGCTTTAGAAATGTGAGATCACAAAGCTCCCTGCATTTGACAGTAAGTTGTTACATGGAATGTATCCAAAAAACAGGGAGTTGCTGGAACATTTAGTGGACTGACACTTTGTGCAGAAGAGATAAGGAAGCCATAAGATCACTTTAATTTCAGACTTTTCATTTTAAAATTCTTAAAAATGATGAGTGATAAAAAAAAGACTAAGTATATTCCTAGTTTTTAATCTTATGCATAATGCGATAAGGTGCATCCGAGGTGACAGGCTATCACATCAGGATAATTTTAGTTAGTTTTACAAAGAAAAACATTCTACCTATATGTTGTATTAGACATTTATTCTGTTAAAAAATGTTTTCCCTTTTTTGTAAAATTAACCTTTATATTTTGGTGGCACAGTATGGCATTATATGATATTTCACTTCACAGTATGTTAATTAGCTGCTTGAGGCCAAACACATCACTCCCTATATTATTAGAAATGCCCCAAGTATGTGAAATCTGCCTAGATTCTTTCATAGCACAATGTGTGTGTAAATGTTGGCTCAGTACAGAAACTAATGAACATAAATTCCCACATTGTGCCGATAACAAAAAAAAGCTAATTGCTTCATATATGGGATATGTAGCTGGAGGAAGCCTACAAGTGCGGCAGCTGTAATGGAGTGGCAATCACTCCGTGTAGGGGGGTAGAGAAAGAAGGAGGAGGAGAGACCTGTTGCCAGTGGCACTGTAGCTGATAGTGTGACAATATACGGTGGGTGCATCAAGGACCAGGAGATATGTGACACCAAGACAAAGGGAACTGTGGTCTGTGCAGCCTAGGGTGCCATTCTGTGGCATAGATTATCACATTCTGTCCCTAGGCCTATACCACCAAGCTGGACACGGGAAATTAAATCCCTCAGAAGCAAAATTCAGGGTGTTTGCAAACCCCAGAACAGCTCTTTGCTCACAAGCTATGTTACATGGGGTTCTAGTAAAAAGAGGGGGCCAAGTTTGAAATGTGCATGTAAAACCTCTGTGCATCTCAACCCTCAGCAACACTACAGCTTGTAGTGGTGGCCCTGCTGGACAAATACTCTGGGCAGCTCTAGCACAAGTTTTTCTCTGTCTAACAAGGTGCTGCATGGGAGAACCCCACAGTCTCTGTTTATTTGAGATGTATATGACTGCTGTTCAGTGTAGCTTTATAGCTCATGCTCCAGATACATGCTGGGGCTTAAGGGATCGATCCAAATGTTGGATTTAAAACCAACGTGAAGAAAAAAAAAGGCCTTCGTGAGTTAACCAAGACTGGGTAACGTGAAATTCAAATCTCCGTTACCCAAAAAGGCTAACGGGCAACGGCCTACAAAACACACGGAAACTGCAAAATCTGTGTCACCTAAAATCTGACCTCATCACCATCGCAAAACACATGATAAATAACATGAGAAACGTCCCAATCAACAAAAGAAGGTATCCAGGAGCACTCCTCAGGACCATAGCCCTTCCAATGAATAAAATATTGTAAGCGCCCTCTTCTCACACGGGATTCCAGAGTGGTTTGGACCTCATATTCCTCGTGATCTGCAACTCTCACGGGGGTAGGATGGACAGGAGCTGAAGTATACCGGTTGCAGACCAAGGGCTTTAGCAGGGTGACATAGTAACATAGTAACATAGTAACATAGTAGATAAGGCTGAAAAAAGACATGCGTCCATCAAGTCCAGCCCATGCCAATAACACCCCTGTTGATCCAGAGGAAGGCAACAAAAAAGCCCTCTGGAGCAATTTCCAATGTAGGTGTGTGTGTGTGAGTGTGTCAAATAGTTCCCCGGCTCAATATCCTATTTGCTTTGAAGCCATCTGTCATAACTGTCAATATTGTTCTGTGCTAGATAGGCATCCATTGCTTTTTTGAATGCAGTTACATTATCTGCAAGCACAGCATCCCGAGGCAAAGAATTCCATAGCCTTACCGCCCTTACTGTAAAGAATCCCTGCCTGTGTTTTAGTCGAAAGCGCCTTTCCTCAAGTCTTAATGGATGACCTCTTGTTCTTAGCTCAGCTCTTTGCATAAATAATTCATTGGATAGTTCTTTGTATTGGCCTTGAATGTATTTGTAAATGGTAATCATATCACCCATGGAAGACATTGTGAATGCGCATGTAGGCAGGAAGTTCCAATGCATAAGCCACCGGGTTAATTTTGCGCAACACAAGGAAAGGACCAATAAATCGAGGAGCCAGTTTGTTGCAAGGGACCTGGAGGTGCAAGTTGCGGGAAGACAACCACACTCTGTCTCCTGCTTGGAAGGTAGGTGCCGGCAGTCGCCTATGGTTAGCCTGCCTTTTCTGTCACTGCACAGAATCATGTAGGGTATGCTGTACCCATACCCACGAGGAACGGAGCACTCTTAAATGCTCATCCAGAGCCAGAATTTCTTGTGCTTGGAAGGTCTCGGGGAGAGCTGAGAGTTGGAACCCATAATTGACCAAGAATGGGGAACTCTTAGTGGAAGAGTTAAGAGCACTATTCCAGGCAAACTCCACCCAAGGTAATCGTGATGCTCAGAGATATAGCAGCGGAGAAACTGTTCCAAGGCTTGATTAGACCTCTCTGCCACACCGTTGGACTGCAGGTGGTACGCAGAGGAGAATGCCAGCTGAATTCCCATTTGAGAGCAGAAAAACCTCCAGAAGCGAGACATAAATTGTCTACCTCTATCGGATACAATGACTTGAGGGATACCATGTAATCTGAAGACCTCCTTAGCGAATATCACCACCAACTCTTGTGCAGATGGTAAGCGTCGCGGTTTGTTTTGACTCTCAGACACAGAGTTAAGATAAAAACACAACTTTATTGAAAGTTTAAAGAGAACCCTCGCGGGTCCTGACATACACATATATAAACACACAACTTGTACAAAGTAGTAGAGAACAATGGTACAGCAAATATGGATAGGCTCTACCGGCCTTGCAAATATACCGGGCAAGGCAGCCTGGAGACTGGTAACAGGAGATAGAAAAAGGCTCTACCGGCCTTGTCAATATACCAGGCAAGGTAGCCTTAGGACTGGCAAAACGAGTGAGTAGGCTCTACCAGCCTTGCCAATATACCGGGCAAGGCAGCCTGGAGACTGGTAACAGGAGATAGAAAAAGGCTCTACCGGTCTTGCCAATATACCGGGCAAGGCAGCCTTAGGACTGGCACAACAAGTGAGTAGGCTCTACCGGCCTTGCCAATATACCGGGCAAGGCAGCCTTAGGACTGGCAAAATGAGTGAGTAGGCTCTACCGGCCTTGCCAATATACCGGGCAAGGCAGCCTAACAAGGACTCGGTGTAGGCAAGTACTGGTACATAATGAAGGTGGTCTCAGTGACTGGTGAAGAGGTGGAGCAAACCAGTCGCAAGTGCTGGACAACAAGGAGACCTACCGCTGCTGTATAGGAGTCAGCAAGCAGCTGGTGAATAGAAGCAACCAGTACCCCCATACTGGACTAAAATGAAAGACATCCGGTGCTGTAAAGGAGCAAACCAGTACCCGTGTACTGGACTACACGGAGACGAAACTGGTGCTGTATAGGTGGCAATAAGAAACCGGAAAACATAGGAGTGAACCAGTACCCGCGCACTGGACTAACACAACCGGTGCTGTAAATTAGCAAACCAATACCCGCGTATTGGACTACATGGAGATGCTACCGGTGCAGAGAGGTGGCAGTAAGCAACCGGAATACATTGGAACGAACCAGTACCCGCGTACTGGACTACACAACTGGTGCTGTAAATGAGCAAACCAATACCCGTGTATTGGACTACATGGAGACCTTACCGATGCTGAGAGGTGGCAGTAAGCAACCGGAAAACGTAGGAGCGAAGAAGTACCCACCTACTGGACTACAGGAGTATACAACCAGTGCTGTAAAGGAGCAAACCAGTACCCACGTACTGGAATACACGGAATAGGCCCAGAGATCAGAATGTCGCCAAAGCGACCATGATAACGGAGCAGGACCAGGAGGGACAGCCAGGCCGGGACAGGAAGCTGGAACAGTAACGGCAGTCAACCGGAGCAGGAACAGAAGCAGGAACGTCAGCCCAAACCGGATCAGGAACGGAGGCAGAAACCACTTCAGCAGAGAAGGCTGTCAGTCAGGTAGGCAGGCAGACACTGGAGAGTAGAGGATTCAACCAAGGCCCATAGAACACAGGAAACAAATGCAGGTGGCTACTGACATAGAGACACCACGAAACGGCAACCAAAGGATGCCAGAACCCAGTCTATATAGGCAATACTGGGCGGACTAAAGACAGGCAGCCAATGGGAAAACCTCACAGATAACTGACAGGAAAAGGCAGCAATCACGGGCACCGTGATCGTAAGCCCTTAAGTGGTACAAAATGAGCCATCTTAGAAAACGTATCCACAATCATTAGAATAACTGTATAGCTCATGGGCCTTGGAAGTTCGACCATAAAATCAATAGATAGGTGTGACCAGGGACGTTTGTCACTGGCAACTGGCTGAAGCAAACCCACTGGCAAATGTCTAGGAGACTTAGTTTGGGCACAAGTAGTACATGCTGCCGTGAAAGCTGGACAATTGGCCCAGAGGCTAGGCCACCAAAAGACTTGTGACATGGACCATATTAGTTGGTCTCGACCAATGTGACCTGCTACTTTCAAAGCATAATACATTTCCAACAGTTTAATACGTATGTGTGCGGGAACAAAGCACCGGCCCTCAGACTTCTCCATAGAAGCAGAATCTTGGGCTGCCAGACTCTCTTCTCCCAGAGGGGACGTGATACAGGTATGAATAGTAGCGAGGATCCGATCAGCCAGAATGATAGGAGAAGGGGAAACCTCCTCTCGGGATAAGGTACAGAATTGGCGAGACAATGCGTCTGCCCTTACAGTCTTAGAGCCAGGAAGAGAGGAAACAACAAAATTGAAGCGAGACAGAAAGAGTGTCCATCTGGCATGTCTGGAAGACAAATGTTTAGCCTCAGAAAGGTAGGTGAGGTTCTTATGGTCAGTTAAAATCAAGATAGGCACCTTAGAGCCTTCAAGCAAATGCCTCCATTCTTTCAAGGCCAGGACTATGGCCTGTAATTCTCTGTCTCCAATATGGTAAAGCATCTCTGCTTTGGACAATTTTCGGGAAAAGAACCCACACGGACATGGCGTCTCACCCGGGGTTGTGCGCTGGATTAACAGGGCACCCACTCTGACCTCTGATGCATCCACTTCTAAGGTAAAGGGTAAGGGAAGGGTTGGGATGCGCCAATATGGGCCCTGCAGTGAAAGCAGCCTTGAGGTTGTCAAAAGCCATAATAGCCAGTTGAGACCATTCAGAAGCATTAGCCCCCTTACACGTCATGTCAGTCAGAGGTTTGACAATAGTAGAAAAATTCTTAATGAATTTACGGCAGTAATTCGTAAAACCCAGAAACCTTTGGAGCTTTTTGAGTCCCTTAGGATGCGGCCAATCCACAACTGTAGACAAGTTTTGAGGGTCCATGACAAACCCAGCAGCGGAAATTATATAGCCTAGGAAAGTCACTTGCGGTTTGTAAAATTCACATTTTTCAAGTTGTTTTTGGGTAAAAGGCTAAGAACCTTTGATACATCAGACTGATGAGTCTCCAATGTAGGAGAGTGGATAAGGATATCATTCAAATATACCACCACACAACTTTGAAGGAGTTCTCTTAACACATCATTTATGAACTCCTGGAAGACAGCCGGGGCGTTGCACAATCTGAAGGGCATGACCAAGTACTCATAATGCCCACTCCAGGTAGTAAAGGCTGTCTTCCATTCGTGTCCCTCTTTATTACGAACTAAGTTGTACGCGGCTCTCAGATCAAGTTTCGTCAAAGAGTTCGATGATCAGGGGAATGGGATATGCATTCTTGACCAAAATCTTGTTCAGACCACGAAAGTCAATAAATGGACGAAGCACTCCGTCCTTCTTTTTGACAAAGAAGAATCCAGCACCAGCAGGGGATGTGGATTTACGAATGATGCCTCTGGCCAGTGCATCAGACACACATTCCTCCATGGCCCTATTCTCTTCCATCGACAAGGATTAGACACGACCCTGTGGGGGAGTGGTATCAGGCAGAAGTTCTACCGTACAAGCATAGGGTCTATCTGGTGGGAGGAGCTCGGCCTGACTCTCACTAAAAACGTCTATAAAAGACGTATACTCCTCTGGAAGGACTGAAGTTGAAGCCTGAGTGACTCTCACGGGACATGATAGACAAGACTTTTTACATTGTGGTGACCAGTCTGCCACCTCACAAGTGTGCCAATCTATCCTGGGGTTTAGTTTCTATACCCAAGGAAACCTCAGGACCATGGCATGATGTGGAGAGTTGATTATCTGAAACTTCAGGGTTTCGGTATGTAGGGTTCCCACTCTCAATGTTAACAAGGCGGTCTCATGAGTAATGTGAGAGGGTTGTAAAGGTCTGCCATCTCCAAGGCCAATGGGGAGGCAAGAGGCAATAATGGAATATTGTTACTGGCTGCGAACTCCACAAACATAAAGCAGCCAGCCACTCCCGTATCCAATAACGCTGGAACTGAGGCAGATTTGTTAGTCCAATAAATACAGGCCTTCAACATGGGCTTATCCGAAAGGAACACTGGAGACAATGACATTCCCCCAATCATCTGTCTCCGACCCACTTTAGCATTCGAGCGACTCTCAGGGTGAATGGCACATGACCATAACAAATGGCCCGCCTTACCACAGTACAAACACAAGCCTTCCCTTCTCCTAAAGGCCCTCTCCTCCCTAGAAAGCCGAGTGGCACCCACTAGCCTGGGCTCACCACTCTCAGAGACCAGATCAGGAGGCATGGGAGGAGAGGGAGGATAGGGTGGGTCAGAAACATGAGGGGACAAATCTCTTTGAGGCCTCCGCAGGCCCTCAGTGGCCGGGAATCTCCCCCTGACAATGGCATCCACCTGCATAGGCTTGATATAGTTAAACACAAGTCCTGGAGGACTGGGAGGGGAGGAGGGATATGACAGACCAGAGTAATTAGTAAGCACTCTGTTTGAGGACCTCCGCAAGTACTCCTTAAAAGAGGGTCATTCTCTGATTCTGGTATCCACCAGAATACAAAATTTGATCAGTAAGTCTAAATTGTTAGGTAGGTTACGAGCCACAATCTCATACTTCATAGTATCGCCGTGCCCCTGAAAAAAATGGCCATCAGGGCCTCGTTATTCCAGTCTACCTCGGCAGCGTGGGTATGGAACTCAATGTCATAGTCGGCCACCCCGTGGTTAACCTGACGCAGGGTCATAAGATGCTTGGATGCCAAGGTCATGTGGCCTGGCCTATCAAAGACTTGTCGAAATGATTTCACAAAATCAGAGAAATTGTGAATCATGGGTTTATTCGTCTCACATAGTGGACTGGCCCATGCAAGCTCCCTACCAGTGAGGAGGGATATCAGAAAACCAACTTTACTTTGTTCACTGGGAAAGGCATATGGTACCAATTCGAAATATATGTCTAGCTGGTTCAGGAAGCCATGGTAACCTTCTGGATCCCCACCATACCGCTGTGGGAGCTGAGCGGATCCCGTCAACCTCTTGACCATACCTGCGCCAGGAGGATTTGAAACCATTGGTGCCTGGGAGGTCTCAGGAGGGGTCACCAATTGGGTACAAATTTGCTTAAGATGAGCGGTGCGCTGCAAAACCGTCTGCATGGCCAAAGACAACTGATCAAGTCGTTGACACAGTGTCTCCATCCTCTCCAGGATGCTTTGGAAAACTGCATTGCTTTCACCGTCTGAACTTATGGCCCTTGCGTACTGTCACGGGTCCCAGAAAAGTTCAGGAGTCAGTACGGTATAGTTAAATGCAATTTATTGGTAGTAGTAGATAGGCAAATATATACAGTAGTAACAAGCAAAGGGTTACAAGCCAGCGAGCACAGTTATCAGAACTAATAGGCTGCCAGTCTTGACCACAATGCTAGAGACTAGGCCTCAGCCACTGGTAGTCTCTATCGGAACCATGAATAGAACAGGAGCAGGAACTGGGTCAGGAATAGGAGCACAGGATCTAGATCCGAAGTGGAAGATGTACCGACGCACGCCTGCCATCAGTAAAGAGAAGACTCTGACTCAGCCTGCAGTCAGAAAGGAAGTAGATAGCTGACTCAGTATCAGAGCTGGTCTACCAGAGCCCCAGGTCCGCATTAGGTTGGATATCTGCTAGGTAAAGGAGCAAACGTAAGAGTAGTCAGAGCCACAAGTCAGCACCAGAGGGGGTAGTCAGACAAGACAGGTCATGCACAGTTCAGGTAGTTAGCCAGAGCGATAGGTCTGCACTAGGTTGGATGTCCACTAATAGGAATATGCAAAAGAATAGTCAGACAGAGACACAGGTCAACACCAGGTTGGATGGAAAACTAGCCAGGTCATACACAGAGCCCAAATTAAGAGAACTGCTAAGCACAACAACTCAAGAGCAACTGAATCAGGACCCAGTCTGCCTTTTAAACCCTTCCACAGGAAATAGGTAGGAGGAAGTAGGTAGGAGGAGACTACAGGAAGCAAACACATAAAACAGAGGACTGCTGCACACTTGAAGCCTCGCTCCTGTAGATGACACTGAAACTACGGTAAGCTGTAACAAGTGGGCCCCAGTGACTCTCTTTGTTATATGGCCAGGTCCGGACAATAATATGTCTCTGGTGGTTCATGACACTTCTCTGGTGATGATTCCCTCTTTACCTGAGTACAATATATAAATATGACCTAGAAATAGCTGTATCTATTGTGCATGCACCCTCCCTCTCTTTCCTTGTATTCTCTCTGGGGTCGCCTGCGGCACCCCCTTGGTTCCTTCCCCCAACTTTTTTTTCTCTTCAGGGGTGGGGTGACCACATTGTTCTTCGGGTTGTGGTAGAGCAGAGTATATCTGCAACTGGGGGAGGGTTACATATGCTATCCATATGCTGGGAGGGTAGAGTTAAAGTCAAGTCTATTTACCTGGGAACTGATTGGTAGGATGCATGTGGCCTTCCCACACTGTTGAGGTACACTAATAGAAATGATCAGCTATATAATATTTGAAATGACTATGACATGGGGTGGAGAGATGTGTTGGGGGGTGATGGACCTCTCTGTTGCCCCCAATGTTGAGTACAGGATGGGGGCTCTCTGCTCCTGATGGCATTGCTGGTGGTTGGGTCCTGATGCATGGGCCATGCGGCATCTGTAATGTTGAGGGAGTTAGGTTGCTTAGGGAAGGGAATATACCTGTATACAATGGTTATGTGGTTGGTGCTTCCCTGTGGTGGAGGCAGACTCTACCCCCTGTACAGGGGTCACCTTGGTCCCACTAGAGGGTTTTGCTGCATAGGGCATGGGAAGCTAACAGCATGTCCGTTAAGGCCCAGCACTAGGGGGCAACCTGCTTCTCACTAAACAACTAAGATTTTGGGTTGGAGGGGCAGAGTGGGGGGAGGTTGGAGAGCTGGGATGTCAGGTAGCCGATCTAGATTATTATTGGGATTGGGATTATTAGTAAATAAGGCATGAAGTGTGTTTACGAAATTGTCATTGTTGGGACAATTTATTGCATTATTTTTGTATAGTTGATTTGTTAAATTTTCACTATTTGATGGGAACTTGTGGGGGGTGGTGCTAGGGTACCCCTCTGGCACTCAAAGGGTTAAGAAACACTCCCTGACATTCTCATGTTACAGGAGACACACTTAATGGGAGGTGGGTTAAGATTATGTCATTAAAGAAACTGTGGGTTTCTACATTTTCCACACACACTAGAGGACTAATGATCCTTATATATAGGTCCCTCCAATTTGAACTCCTTGATGTCAAACTAGACCCTAAAGGGAGATATATATTTGAAGAGTGCAAGCTTAGGTGTCACTTCACTGTCCTGATGAATGTATATATCCCACCAACTTTCGCGCTTGATGTACTTCAGGAAGCCCTTGCGTATAAGTCGACAAATCAGAACATTTGGTAATACGTATGGGTGATTTCAACATGACGCTCAGTTCAGAGCTAGACAGTATAGGGGGTGCAGTGATGGACCTGCAGAGCTCTAGGCTTAAATTATCTGGTGTCATAGAAGATATGGGCCTGATTGATGCTGAGAGGGCACTTCATCCGGGAGTTAAAGGGATAGTAATGTCAGAAAAAAGTATTAACTATATGGTAGATACAATTAAAAGAGAATACTTGCACTTATTCATATCTCTCAAACCACTATGGTTTGAGAGATATAGGAAAATAAAGGTCTCCACTCCCTCCCCTTTCTGCTTGATGAGCTGTAAAGCTGTCAGAAACAATTTCTGGTTCCTGGATAAGATGGCGGCTCTGCAGCAGCACCGACATAGAGATACCTAAAAAAAGATACTTCATTGGAACGGTTTGCAAGCACACGTTGTAGACCATTCCACTGAAGTATTTATCTTTAGATATCATTATATTGGCGCTGCTGAAGAGCGTATCTGGTCAAGCAACCGGAATCTGCTTCTGACAGCTTTACAGCTCGTCAAGCAGAAAGGGGAGGGAGCGGAGAACTTTATTTTCCTATATCTCTCAAACAATAACAGTTTGAGATATATGAATAAGTGCAAGTAATCTCTTTTAATTATATCTACCATATAGTTAATACTTTTTTTCTGACATTACTATCCCTTTAAGGAGTTCTCCTGCCATTTCATAACATACAAATCCCTCTTACGTATTGATTATACCTTCATCTCGTACTGTGCATGGAACTTGATAGACTCCTGTTATTTCTTTCCTAAGATAGCATCAGCCCTCACACCACTGCCACTCTTGATACGCTTGGGAAAGGACCACACTTTGTGATGCTGGAAACTTCATCCATATTGACTATCTATGGGACAGATTGCAGATACTCACAAAGAAGTTGAGGTATTTCCAGGACAAAATACAGCAAGGCATGGGATGGTATGGAAGGCAAAAAAGGCAGTGGCTAGGGGCTCATTTATTTTGCTAATTTCCTCCCACAGAAAGAAATTGGGTGAGAGAGTGTGGCACCTTGAGATGGAGGCTCAGGAGGTAGAGCGACAGTACATTGACAACACAAGCATCTGTTGAAGGGAGGTAGGGGTACTTATACCCTAATTTCCATACTGGATTGCCAGGGTAACTTACTGTTCAATGATAGGAGTATTAATGCTGAGTTCACCAATTATTATCAAAATCTTTATACCTCTCAGATAGAGCCAAATGTGTATCAAATAGAGGAATATTTGTGCAGGGTTGATCTACTGTTTTTGCCAGAAGATAGTAAATTGCAGCTGGAAGAGAACACTTTTAGCTGCAAGAATAGAGTAGCTGGATACACGAAACATTCATGCTGTCATTTTGCATAAAAATGTTGCAGACTTATCCAATTTTGTAGCAATAAACCATAAACTTGTTGCTATCACCGGGCTAGCACTGAATAAAGCATTGTGGAAGGAAACAATAAACATCTTGTGCACAAAAAGTGTGGCTATGCAGAAGAATGTATACACAGGGCTTTGTGCAGCTTGTGTACAGTTACATTTGAAGGATGAACAAATAATAACGAGGCTCATGTACTAAGAATTTGATGCTGTTCTGGGGCAAAACAATCGCACAAAAAAAAATCCACAAATTACCATGGATTTGTGACTTTTAACCCCTAGACCCCTCTAGCATATATGTTGTTAAAAGTCACATTTAGATCAGTGGGAATTCTTTTTTTTTTACGCTTCAAGATACTACTTTAAGAAACTAAAAATCTTTCAACACCTTTGAATTTCCTAATGCATTCAATACCTAGGGCTAGTCTGAAAAAAAGGCTCCTCTTTGGTATGGGTTGACATACTGTAGTGGGTGCCAGAAGCATGGCTACTGGAGGAAATTGACCACGGAAGCAGACAGTGATGTTATATTCTATGGCTATCAGACAAATTTCCTGAAGTATGGAAAAATTCAGGGATCATCCTACTGCACAAAAAAGGTGAAAAAGGGTATAAGCCTATTGATAGTGGTCTGCAAGGTTTTCACAAAGGTACGATCAAGAAGAATGGACACAACACTTAATGCGGCAAAACCTAAAGAACAAGCAGGCTTCAGGAGCGGTTTCAGTACAATGGATCATATCCATACAGTGCAACAAGTTATAGAGCAATATAATGGATACAACCTTCCATTATGCATAGTCTTCAATGACTACAAAAAGGCCTTTGACTCAGTGAAAATGCATGCAATAGTCAATGCTCTACGGAACAGATACAGTGTATATCAATATCCTTCAATCAATAAATGAAAATGCAACTGCATCAAGACAGGTCAATAATGATAAAGTCCTGATCAACATAGAAAAAGGAGTCAGACAAGAACAAGCAATCTCCCCAAAACTATTTTCTACTTGTTAAGAAGAAATTTTCTGCAAACAAAATTGTGACAAAAGAGAACTTAAGATCAATGGAGACTACTTACATTGCTTATGTTTTGCAGATGATAACATACTCTTTACCATTAGTCCTGAAGGACTGCAATAACACATTAATGAGCTCCAATAGGAACCAAACATTTTGAGTAGGAGGACCAGGTATCACATAGTGTTGTAGTGGGTATTACTGCTCTTCCCACTTGACCCAGAAGTGCAAGAAACTCTGGGCTGAAGAAAAAGGGAAGAAAAGCAGTGATTGCTTTCCTAAAATCATCAGTATTTACCACCTATCACTGTCAGATAGGTAATCAGTAACATGAGGGGGCATGCAGAGGGAATTCATGTCACTGTAATGAGGTCTGATTTATGTATGTCTGTATGTATTTATGTACGTATGTATCAATTTATTTATTTATGAAAGGAGAGTGGGAAATTCCCATGCAGTATGTCATTCAGGCTTCATAACATGGGAACATTTTGCTAAGCTGTGCAGAATACTGTTATGACACTGAAAGGGTTAAGGGCATTGGAAAGGTGATTCTGTGTGATACATGAACAAACTTACTATTGTATACATTTAGTGATATTGTGCTGTGTAGCTCAGTGACCCATGCAATGGCAGCACAAACTAACTTACTGTGGTATATATATATATATATATATATATATATATATATATATATATATATATATACATTTCTCTCTGGCCCTCAAAGGAATAAAGAGAGAGTTCCCAGCTGCAACGCTACCTTCCTGACCTCCCAATCTACTCTCTTATGTGCAGTTTTGGTGCGGGGTTGGTATTAAGGGAACTCGGTACCATCTACTCTCTTATGTGCAGTTTTGGTGCGGGGTTGGTATTAAGGGAACTCGGTACCATCTACTCTCTTATGTGCAGTTTTGGTGCGGGGTTGGTATTAAGGGAACTCTGTACCAGGGCATTGGCGTAAGGGGTGTCCTGTCCCAAATGTGTGATGGGGGTTGGTGTTAAGTGCAAACTGTAGCAGATGTTTGCCAGGGGACTGGTGAGGGCACTCTGTAACATTGGTGTGTGTGTGAGATTTGCATTGGGACACCATGTACCAGATATGTGTGATAGGGTAGGGCTGGTATTAGGTGCACATTTGTGCCAGGATAGTGGTATTAGAGGCACCATGTCCCATGAGTCTGTGTCAGAGGGTCATATTAGGGTCACCAAGTCCCATAGGGGTGTATTAGAAGCACCCTGTACCAGAGGAGTGTGCCGGGAGCTGGTTCTAGGCTCACCCTATACAAGAGGGGTGTACCAGGGGGTGGTATTAGAGGCACCCTGTATCAGAAGGATGAGTTAGGGATTGGTATTAAGGGAACAGGGTACTGGGAACAGTCACAGTGAGCACTGAAAACCTGATCACTTCCTCCCCCAGCCAGCCTCTGATCTCTGCCTCCCTCCAGCCACCCCCTGATCTCTGACTCCGCCCCCGGCCATTCCTTGATTGCTTCCTTCCCCCAGCCAGCCCCTGATTGCTGCCTCTCCCCCCCCAGCCAGCCAGACTCTTATATCCTGCCCCCAGCCAGCCCCTCTTTGCCACCCCAAGCTGCATGAGCTGATCTAATACTAATGTAATCTCCCTGCTCCAAGCACTGACTATCCCTAACTTCATAGGCTGCAAAACTGTTTTATTTGAAACTCCTATGGCAGAAGTGAGACTTTTGTGTAGCACAGGCAGTAGGGATAGAGAGGAGATTACATGAGTATCAGCATGCTAGTGTATTATAACCATCCTCTTCTATCCAGCTCATCTGCCCCCCCCTCCTGGGATGCTTTCTATCCTATCTTTCCTCCTCTGAACATCTTCCAATCCCCATTATTGGTCAGTCCTCCTCCTTTCTGTACAGCTTTGTATCCTCATTATACATAGCTTGTAGCATTCCTGAGCCTCCCCTCTAATAATATCATCAGTCAATGACCCTACTTTATGTCACTCACTGGCCCCTGTCCCTTTTTGGTTCTGTCATCCTGTGCAGCTATGCCCTCAGACATGATGCTTAGCTCCCCTCCAACCACTCACAGCTTTCAAAACTTCCTGAGTAGAAGCCATAATCCTGCAATTCTATTAACTTGTTGAATGTTGAAGACGTTGATTACACATTACACAGCTATGCGTTGGATACCTATTTTGAATCCAAGGTATTAAAGAACAGTGTCAATTCATTGATCCCATACATTAAACATCTCGTGTAATTGCAGATACATGTAACACTCCGTTTTCACTTATCGTAAAAGTATAATCAATGATGAGAGATCAGAACAAGTAATATGTGCAAGGGGGTAGCTCTCCAGATGTGCAGACATGACAAGAACAGAGGATAATAGGAGGAACAGTGAAGTGGTAACAGGTAAGTTGTGAGAGAGGGCTAATTCCAAGGGCATAAATATAGTTGAGTAGTCTACATATCAGGGAGAAACAGTAAGAGAAAGAAATGACAACTCACGAGCAGTCCAAGTAGCGAGTGACCTGTCATTTCAATGAAGCAGGGGAGTGTGTGAGCATGTTGACAGCATGGTGGACATGAGGGAAGCAGGTTACGGAATTGTTTTTTGTAGTACCTAGATTGTTCTCAGGCAATGTGCATGGGAGTGGTGTGAGTCAGCTGTATTTTATGGGGGGAACAGGAGACAGTAAGGTGGGCCAAGTCCTTGCAGAGATCTTGAGAGGAGTGACCAGGAGTCCTTCGGTCCCCTGGCCCTGACCACTCTGAAAAATCACATGCCCTCTGTATCTCCTGCAAAGGCAGTATAGAGGAGAACTGAATATCTCCTCCTTACTGCTGGCCCTGGGTTTGTGTATGCCAGACACACAGACTTCTTATCTATATATATAAAAGAATAAGCCTCATTGCATAATTTATGGTACCCCACACACAGAACATAATTTATGTCTCCTCAGAAAAGAAACTCGCATTGAACAGAATGTCTAATTACATAATTTATGTCTCATTAGGAGACACAACTCCTATTGGGTGATTGGATGGGGACTTTACTGCTCTCATTGGGTGATTCAATGGGGGCGTGTTTATCATACAGGGAGTTGGCCCGCCCCCTCCAGCCTGCCCACCAGTATCCAACTGACAAAAAAATATATATATAACTGCCACTCGCTCCTGAGGTAGGGATATCAGTAACTTCTCCCGGTCCACTCACACTCTCACTCAGGATCATGACCCCACAAACACACTGTTTCACCTCCCACAGATAACTGTAACCCTCCATACACTCTGTTTCAGTATGAGGGTGTAATGTTCCCATAAAATACAAACTTAATAGCAACTCTTATTTAACTCATCATCTCTTCAGTCACCTCACAGTCTCAACTGTCACTCCTCCACTTCCTGATTCCCACCCTTTCTCCTTAAAGAGAGAGAGATGCTTTGCTGTATGTTACAGAGGGCAAGCCTCAAACACCACTTTCTATTTGATACCTCAGCATATTGCTACATTGCCTCAACTGAAGAGCCACCGTGTGTTATATTGCTATGTTAGCTCAACTTAACCCTTTGAGTGCCAGAGGGGTAAGCAACGCATTGCAAAGCACACATTCTGTCTCACACAGTCTCTCACACAGTCGCAGTCTCACAGTCGCACACAGTCTCAGTCTCACAGTCGCACACAGTCTCACACTCTCACACAGTCTCACACTCTCAGTCTCACACTTTCTCACAGTCTCTCTCGCAGTCTCACACAGTCTCTCTCGCAGTCTCACACAGTCTCTCTCGCAGTCTCACAGTCCCTCACACACTCTCAGTCCCTCACACACTCTCAGTCCCACACACTCTCAGTCCCACACACTCTCAGTCTCACACTCTCACAGTCTCTCTCGCAGTCTCACACAGTCTCTCTAGCAGTCTCTCACAGTCCCTCACACTCTCACAGTCCCTCACTCTCACAGTCCCTCACTTTCTGTCTCACACACTCTCAGTCTCACACACTCTCAGTCTCTCACAGTCTCTCTCGCAGTCTCACACAGTCTCTCTCGCAGTCTCACACAGTCTCTCTCGCAGTCTCACAGTCTCACACAGTCTCACAGTCTCACACAGTCTCACACTTTCACAGTCTCACACTCTCAGTCTCACACTCTCACAGTCTCACACAGACTCTCTCGCAGTCTCACACAGTCTCACACTTTCACAGTCTCACACTCTCAGTCTCACACTCTCACAGTCTCACACAGACTCTCTCGCAGTCTCACACACTCTCAGTCTCACACTCTCAGTCTCACACACTCTCAGTCTCACACTTTCAGTCTCACACTCTCAGTCTCTCACAGTCTCTCTCGCAGTCTCACACAGTCTCTCTCGCAGTCTCACAGTCCCTCACACTCTCACAGTCCCTCACACTCTCAGTCTCACACTCTCGCAGTCTCACACAGTCTCTCTCGCAGTCTCACACAGTCACACAGTCTCACACTTTCACACAGTTTCACACAGTCTCACACTCTCACAATCTCACACAGTCTCTCTCGCAGTCTCACACAGTTTCTCTCGCAGTCTCTCACACTCTCACAGTCCCTCACACTCTCACAGTCTCTTACACTCTCACACTCTCTCACACACCGTCTCACACAGTCTCTCACACAGTCACAGTCTCACACAGTCTCACACTCTCGCAGTCTCACACAGTCTCAGTCTCACACAGTCTCAGTCTCACACTCTCACAGTCTCTCACAGTCTCTCTCGCAGTCTCACACAGTCTCTCTCACAGTCTCACACAGTCTCTCTCACAGTCTCACACAGTCCCTAACACTCTCACAGTCTCTTACACTCTCACACACTCTCTCACACTCTCACACACTGTCTCACACAGTCTCTCACACAGTCACAGTCTCACACAGTTTCACACTCTCAGTGTCTCTCACAGTCTCTCTCAGTCTCACACAGTCCCTCACACTGACACAGTCTCTCACACTCTCACAGTCTCTCACACTCTCTCACACATGCAGTCTCACACACACACAGTCTCACACTCACACACAGTCTCACACTCACACACAGTCTCACACTCTCTCACTCACAGTCTCTCACTCTCACACTCTCACACAGTCTCACACAGTCACACTCTCACAGTCTCTCTCTCACACACAGTCTCACACATAGTCTCACAGTCTCTCTCACACTCTCAGTCTCACACTCTCACACACAGTCTCACACTCTCACACACAGTCTCACACTCTCACACAGTCTCACACTCTCACACACAGTCTCACACTCTTACACAGTCTCACACTCTCACACTCTCTCTCACACTCTCTCACACTCTCTCAGTCTCACACTCTCTCTCACACTCTCACAGTCTCTCACTCTCTCACAGTCTCACACTCTCTCACAGTCTCACACTCTCTCACTCTCAGTCTCACACACAGTGTCACACACAGTCTCACACACAGTCTCACACTCACACAGTCTCACACTCACACAGTCTCACAGTCTCTCTCTCTCACTCAGTCTCACAGTCTCTCACTCTCACACAGTCTCACTCTCACACAGTCTCACTCTCACACAGTCTCACACTCTCACACACAGTCTTTCACAGTCTCACACAGTCTCACACACAGTCTCACACACAGTCTCACACACAGCCTCACAGTCTCACACACAGTCTCACACACAGCCTCACAGTCTCACACTGTTTCACAGTCTCACACTCACACAGTCTCACACTCACACAGTTTCACACTGTCTCACACTGTCTCACACTCACACAGTCTCACACTCACACACAGTCTCACACTCTCACACACAGTCTCACACTCTCACACACAGTCTCACTCTCACACACAGTCTCACTCTCAAACACAGTCTCACACTCACACAGTCTCACACTCACACTGTCTCACAGTCTCTTACGCTCAGTCTCTCTCTCTCACACTCTCACAGTCTCTCTCACTCTCACAGTCTCTCTCTCTCATTCTCACACTTTCACACAGTCTCACACAGTCTCACACTCTCTCACACACTCTCACACACTCTCACACACTCTCACACACTCTCAGTCTCACACACTCTCAGTCTCTCACACTCTCAGTCTCTCACACTCTGTCTCTCACACTCTCAGTCTCACAGTCTCTCTCACTCTCACACTGTCTTGCACTCACAGTCTCGCACTCACAGTCTCACACTCAGTCTCGCACTCACAGTCTCGCACTCACATTCTTGCACTAACAGTATTGCACAGTCTCTCACTCTCACATAGTCTCTCACTCTCACATAGTCTCTCACTCTCACACAGTCTCACAGTCTCTTACTCTCACAGTCTCTCTCACTCTCACAGTCTCTCTCTCACAGTCTCTCTCTCACACTCTCACAGTCTCTCTCTCTCTCACTCTCACATAGTCTCTCTCTCTCACTCTCACACTCTCACACAGTCTCACTCTCACACTCTCACACAGTCTCACTCTCACACTCTCACACAGTCTCACTCTCTCACTCTCACACACTCACATACTCTCAGTCTCGCACTCTCTGTCTCACACTCACACAGTCTCACACTCACACAGTCTCACACTCACACAGTCTCACTCTCACACACAGTCTCTCACGCAGTCTCACACACAGTCTCTCACACAGTCTCTCTCACACACACACTCTCTCACACACACACTCTCACACACACTCTCTCAGTCTCGCACACTCGCACTCTCAGTCTCGCACGCTCTCAGTCTCACACGCTCTCAGTCTTGCACGCTCTCACAGTCTCACACTCTCACTCTCACAGTCTCACACTCTCAGTCTCACAGTCTCTCTCTCTCACTCTCACAGTCTCTCACTCATTCACACTCTCAGTCTCACACGCTCTCACACTCTCACAGTCTCTCTCTCTCACTCTCACACTGTCTCACTCATCCACACTCTCAGTCTCACTCATTCACACTCTCAGTCTCACACACTCGCACTCTCTCAGTCTCGCACTCTCTCAGTCTCACACGCTCTCACACTCTCACACGCTCTCACACTCTCACAGTCTCACACACACAGTCTCACACACACACAGTCTCTCTCACACTCTGTCTCACACTCTCACAGTCTCTCTCACACTCTCACAGTCTCACACTCTCTCACAGTCTCACACTCTCTCACAGTCTCACACTCTCACAGTCTCACACTCTCTCACACTCTCACAGTCTCTCACACTCTCTCACAGTCTCACACTCTCTCACACTCTCACAGTCTCACACTCTCTCACAGTCTCACACTCTCTCACAGTCTCACACTCTCTCACAGTCTCACAGTCTCACACTCTCAGTCTCACACTCTCTCACACTCTCAGTCTCACAGTCTCAGTCTCTCACACTCTCAGTCTCACAGTCTCTCACACTCTCTCTCACACTCTCACAGTCTCTCACACTCTCACAGTCTCACACACTCTCACAGTCTCACACACTCACATTCTCACACTCTCAGTCTCACACAGTCTCTCTCACTCTCTGTCTCACACCCAATCACTCACACACTCAATCACACTCACACAGTCTCACTCAATCACACTCTCACAGTCTCACTCAATCACACTCTCACAGTCTCACTCAATCACACTCACATACTCTCACTCTCAATCACACTCACACTCTCTCACTCTCAATCACACTCTCACAGTCTCACTCAATCACACTCACACTCTCACACAGTCTCACTCTCACACTCAATCACTCAATCACAGTCTCACACTCAATCACACTCTCACACTTACAGTCTCGCAGTCACACTCAATCACAATCACACTCTCACACTCAATCACACTCACACTCAATCACACTCTCACCCTCAATCACACTCTCACCCTCAATCACTCACACCCTCAATCACTCACACCCTCTCACTATCATACACACTCTCACTCACACATTCTTACTCAATCACACACACTCACTAACACACTCACTCAATCACTCACACGCAATCACTCAATCTCGCACTCAAACGCAATCACTCACACGTAATCACACCCCGGGAGCCAGCACGATCCACCTTCCACCATAGTATGTGCAGTTACCACACGCATTTCAATTACATGAATGAATGCCAGTCACTCACATCCCGGGAGCCAGCATGATCCACCTTCCACCATATTATGTGCAATTACCACATGCATTTCAACTATATGAATGAATGCCACAGTGGAGGCATAAGTACAAACACAAACTCATTCCAATGACACATAAGTCAACCCCTTATGACTCACTTCTGTGTGTGTGTGTCTCTGTGTGTGCCTGTGTGTTTCTCACTGTGTGTGTTGCATGTCTGTATCACACTCTATGTGTCTGCATGTATGTGTGTATGACTGTCGCTCTTTAAGCATCTCAGTGCATGCGTGTGCATTTGCGTGTGTGTCTGTGCATTAATTCCCTATATATCCTGACGGGCAACGCCGTCCCACATTGCTAGTATATATATATATATATATATATATATATATATATATATATATATATATATATAATGGTCAGGTGGGAGAGCACTCACTGTAAATCAATAACTTGCCTGGGCGCCAGTCCCCCAAGTATACAAGTGAAGGAAATAAACCACACACACATGTCTTGTTGATAAATAAAATGTGCTGATTTATTGAATTGAGGAGGAGGAACTGACCACTACCAACATTAAAGGGTCTGGGTGCCCTGACTCTCCATTCCCGGTGATTGCCAGTCCCCTGCATTACCCTTAGGGATCTTGGGGAAATGTCATGGGCAGAGGAAGAAGAGGGTAGTAGTGTGAGCAGGACAGATCAGCTACCTATGCTTACTGCCAGTGCTGCACCTGCCAAGGTGTCTCATGATTCTCAGGAGGAGGGGGGTAGGAGATGATACCAAGTGTGACAGCAGGGGACCCTAAGCTACTAATAAAATCCAGCAGCTACAGACTCAAAGTGTTACGAGTGAGGGAGAGGGTGACTCAGAGACTGACATTGACATGGCTGATGTTGGTAACAGTGATGGTGTAGCAGCTTGTAGGATTAGCATGACCACAGTAGATCCTCCTGCTGATGCTGAGGTGGTAGGGGAAGTAATGAGGAGTAGCCAGACTAGCAGTCAATGGAGCCCACAACATTCTCCTGACCCTGGGAGTCCCCTTTCCCCCACGGCATTGTCCTTATGGAACATGATCCTGAAGAAGGCAGAATTGGTGGCTCGCAGCAATAATACCACCACATCCAGCAGCATCTGAGGAGATTCCATCCAACAGAATACACTAAGCTGGTAGCAGGGAGGGTTCATCATTATTATTAAACTGCAAATTGTCAAGTGTCCTTAACGGGGAGTGAAGAAGGGACATACAGACAGCAGTAGTACGTGGTTTCTGGTGCGATGATTTCACATTGGGGACCCTAAGCATCATGGTGTTTGGTTACAGCTGTGCCAGGTATTTGATGTGGGTGCAGATGTGCCCATTGTTCCCAGTCCTTCCCTTATTTACTAGACACACACTGTGCATGTTCCAGTTGGTGATGAGAGGCACATCCTTCCTGCTCACATTCTAACAAAACACCCATGATTTTGGAGGAGGTACAGGCGAAGAAGCATTATTGGCCAACTTCTTTTTTCCACATATATTTGAAGTATTGGGGGATAGTTGTAGTGCTGCTACTGCCTCAGGTGCATCACTGGAGCTAGTAGTGGCCAGGCAAGTGGAACCAATGTTTTCTGGTGCCTCTAATAAGTCTAATTCCTACAAATCAATGTTTCATCAGGGCTTGGGCCTCTAACAACAATATAGACAGGAAGAGATGGTACACCACTTTAGGTATTTTGAATGTCAGTTAACCAAAGTGAATGTGCTGATCTGTAGTATTATGATAGAACCATATAGAAACAAAGAGAGAATACAGATGTAATAGCAACAATTCCACCCCAGTATTCCTAGACAAGTGTATTAATGGAATTTCCATAGAGGGAGAGTATAACAGCAAAAATAGAATTAAAATATAACATTTATTAGATTCAGTTAAAAGAAAAAGAGACACATTTTATTAAAAGCACTTAAAATAAAGACAGTATTAGCAACTATATGTGCAAAATACTGTTAAAGTCAATATGTGCAATGCAGTAAGTTTTGCACAGTTATCAATAGTATCCTCCTATTAGTATAGAGATATACAATATACTCTATATACGGCGTAGTGTGCATTACTGGTAATTAGCTGCAGTCTGTAATCCACACACATGTATTGCTAGCTTGTTGTTCGACTGTCTAATTTAGTAGAGAGATTAGTAATCACTTGATCAATGTTACTTTCGGTGTCCCAGTCTCAATCCCTGTCATTTATAGGAGAGGTTGAGTGATCCAAGTTATTCAGTGGTAGTTAGAGAGGCTTGCGCTAGTTTTATATAAATAGATTATACTGTTCTTCTTTGTTCAGTAACCCATGGAATACCAGCACAAATTAACTTACTGAGTTCTGTGCTGTCTGTCTGTTTCTGTGAAAGTTACCAATTTCGCGTCCAGTAAAGTCTGATATAAAGGTTTAAATGACTAAGGAGGGATCATGGTTAGAAAAACAGAGGCCAGTTGTTAAAGGCTGGTGATCAGTACTGTGATGTTGCCCTTCCTGTTCATGACTCTGGGAGTAAGTCTATTATTAAGACTTACAGATCAAGTTGTTTGGTAGGGTTCTGTGATTTTGGGGCAAATAATTTAAATTAACATGCTTCCTATTTATGTCATGTAATCTTAGTTGGGAAGTGGAGAGATCACTGTACAACAATTACTTTTGAGTAAGATCAATGAACAACATAATTAAGTTGCTTTTTTTACATGGATTTGTGGCAGGTAGTCTCAAATGTTTCTCTTAACATCATTTTCCCTGGACAAGTTATGGATCTTTACCATAAGGATGTGGTTTTCTGGCAGGTAGGAGCACATTTTTCTCCAAGAGCATAGTTTCTGTGAAAGGTATTGATTTTGTTTACATAGCTACAGTTTACATCCAGGTGTGGGCACATATCTGTTACATCATTCTACAGCTTGAAAGACTAGGATGGTTTATAGTTGTGTTAGTACCATGCCAGTACGATTTTGCCGTTATTGGTTATAGTTTTTTATCAGAGGGCATGGTCCGTGGGAACATTATGGATTTTTGTATCTCTACAGGGCAGGTATTATAGTGACGTGGTTTTGTGGCTGGTGATAACATGTTTTTCACTAAGTGCATGGTTCCTGTTAAAGTTGTAGAATCATTCTGGAAATCACTGAACGATGCTAATTGTTTTTCTGTGTCCACTTACTCTTGGTGATAATAACAATGAGCCTGTGGCTTAGTCCTAATTATTTTGTTTTATTTCAAATAAAAAGGGAGAGGAGGTCACAAAAAACAAAGTGGACTTGTCACTTTG
The DNA here is from genome assembly GCA_037306005.1 of Rhinophrynus dorsalis. Lineage (NCBI taxonomy): Eukaryota > Metazoa > Chordata > Amphibia > Anura > Rhinophrynidae > Rhinophrynus > Rhinophrynus dorsalis. Next base: position 400,061,461 of record CM074723.1, read on the forward strand.
ATTCAAGCTTTAATATTTGAAAACATAATTAAAAGCTGCCTGTTTGTTATGTTTGCCAAAAGACCAAGAAATTAATGTTAAGGAGAAATTAATACTTGGTACTGTATGCTAATGTATGCTAATTACAATATCCATGTTGGTACCAATTGTGTTTCATATGATATTTAAGCTTTTCAGTTTCATTTCATATGTTAATTAAGCATTTCCAGTGATGTTCCATATGCTAATGTAGGTTTTTAATGACTTTTCCTATTCTAATTAAGCACTGTGCTGCACTAGGAGACTTTCACTTTTCCCAGAAACAAAATTGTGAATATTTTATAAACTATACATCTGCTGGATTTTTGGATTAAATAACACATATACAGTTTTGAATTAGGTTTTCAAACATGTATAGAAATCAAGTTAACAGGTCCATTGTAAGTGCTCACTGTGCTAACATGGTTCTGTTTAAGAAAAATGTTGTGATGACCTGAGTGAGATAACTTCTGTTTGTGTAAGCTTGAACTTACCCGTGCTTACCTGCAGGGGTGCAGACCAGACAATCCCTGTCTGTTAGAATCTTTGCACACCTGTAATCATTTGGATACACCTACTTGGCTTATTTTAAGGAGCTGTACATGAAGCCTAGTATTCAGTTTGTTTCTGCAATCCTCTTGTACTAACCTGGCCTGTTGCAAAACCATCTATATTGCCAGCTAAGTTCTAGCCTAGTATTCACTATTTCTGTGATTGGTCAAGGTATCCAATACTCTTGTGTGCCAGTCTGCATCACTCTTTCATGACCCAACTATCTATTGCTTGTACCATTGATTCCTCTGTGTAAACCAAAATACTATTGGCTCAACCAGTGGTTCTTGTTCCTGTCACTCTCCTGTCTTCAATGGAGTGTGTTCTGAACACAGAGGCTGATTCCAGTAAGTATTTTGATATCTGAGAATTTAAAGTTCTGCCTAGCCTCTGCATAGCGAATCCCTTTGCCTGCCTAGAAAATAGTATGTACCTTGCATTTGTTTTGAGGGGATTTTGTCCAGTTGAAGGTGTTTATTTGTGTTACTATAGCAGGAGGACCTTGCCATATAAATGCATGTAAGATCAGTGAGAGGGTGAGAAAATAGGGTATACTCCACTTCTACATGGTAGAATTATTACATGTTAATTACAGAAGCCCTCTTATCTGTTCTGCCCTCACTTGGTAGCAGTAGCAGGATAAAATCTCAAAGAAATATGGCAGGACATGGAAAAGTATGTTCATGTAATACTGGTTGTATAAACTGTTTTCATTAGATGCGATTCTGGCAAAGTTCTGTTAATGTATGTCTAATTTGTATATTAAATTATGTAGCCATTTTTTCCATATATATGTCTCTTTGTCTTTGTATTGATGGTTGACAAGGTAGAGGGGTAATTGAGGATTCTGCAAGTTATTTAGTAAAGAGTATCTGATAGAGTCATTGACCACAAATGACTTACAACTTAGCAAGTGTGAAAATGTCATAATCTCTTAAATGAGCTATATATAGCTTTCAGGTTTTATTCAATTTTCGTTCTATAATTCCTCTGATCTTATTGTTCTCTTAATTTGTCTCACTTTCCATAAGCTTTGCTACAGTCTGAGTTTTCAAATCACATTGGAAAGTTTGTCCTTCCTTTAGCGACCACCCAAGAACAGAGCTGTGCTGGAAATGGAAGTAACACCACAATGTAATATCATAATCAGTTCCACAGTTGCACAAAATGGATAATCCCTTAGTTTATTGGGTAGCTTAAACAGGAACTTTCACACTTGCAGTCTGAAGAAGACACAGCATTGTCTTAGGCAAGGCAAACATATGTGAACATTGGAACACTGGTTAAGAAGTAAATATTCTATAAATACTAATTATGTGATCACTTTATATTAGTTATCAGAGAAGTATCATTGTTTTAAAGAGGAATATTTCTGTTTTAAAAATAAGGAATTCTTGTTCCATTTAATTAGGGAGAGTAATTGTTTTTTGGTGGAGTTTAACACCCTCTGTCATAATATAAAATAAATAAAACTATTTTGTTAGTTGATTAGGTAGTCAATATACCTACATTTGAAAGAGGATACTCTACTAAGTGAAGGTACTTTTATACCAAAATGGGCAGTGGGTATTGGCATGGGCATGAAAGGACAGGGTTTTTTTTAATTTTGTTGAGATTTTGGACAGGATTTTCACAGAAAACCCACAATGTGCCTCTTTTTTCTTGGAAATTCTCACTCATAGAAAATGTATATTTTTTTGCTAAAGTGAATTACTTTCTCCCTAGATCTTTGCCATTTTCTGCCTATATATTCCATGGTCATGAGAATGCCCTCTGCAGTACTGGGGGTCAGACTCAGTATATGTGGTTCTATGGTTACCAGTGCAGTGGGACAAGACCGAGGGGGGACGAGGTCAGTATGTATAGTTCTATGGTTACCAGTGAGCTATGGCTGGGGCTAAGTATGTGTGGTTCTATGGCTACCAGTACAGTGGAAAAAGGTTGTGAGGTCCTTATGTGTAGTTCTATGGCTACCAGTTGGACAAGGCTGGGCTAAGTATGTGTAGTTCTAAGGCTACTAGTGTAGTGGCAAAAGGCTGAGGTCAGTATGTATGGTTTTATGGCAATCAGTGCAGTGGAAGATGGGGGGAGGTCAGTATGTGTGGTTCTATGGCTACCAATGCAGTGGGACAAAACTGGAGGGTCAGTGTGTATGGTTGATTCAATGGCTTCTAGTGTGACAAGGCTGGGGGTTCAGTATGTGTGTTTTTAAGGTTGGGGAATCAGTATTTGTAGCTGTATGGCTATTAGTGGGACAAGGCTGTAGGGTCAATGTGTGTGGTTCAATGGATAATACTTTGACCAGGCTTTTACTCTCTGCCAGCATAGAACAAAATTGCAGTAAACTATCACTCCCTTCTATACTGAGTTAGCATGAGGGAATGCTTGGGGGAGGGGGCCTACATATTGAAGTGAATCATATTTTTCATTGATTTCAATGAGCGAGGGAATTTTTTGCACAAATTCCTAAGTGAGGCAAGATTTACATGTTTCTCTTTTGAGGAGACATGTTTCCCATCCTTACAGATATATATGCCATCCCTGCAGATATATATGCTAGAAGATATATATACTAGGGTTCTGACATTTCATACTCAGTAGAGAGATAATACATGTACATTTTTATAAGTTTAAAAAAGAAAGTTGTGGATCTTAGAATAAAAGTTACACCAAACGGGACAAAAAATATTCTAACATTCCCATTAATCTTCAAGCGAATTTTATTTCTTGATTGCTAGAAAGGACTCCAGTGCATCACTTTATAATTCATTTGATACTTCTGGCATTCAAGGGGTTAAAATCATGATTTTTTTTTTCCATTTGTCCCAGCACCAGTTGGTTTACACAAGAATTATTCTGGTTCTTCTTAGTATATAAATCTCACTAAGAGTGAATTTAAAAAAAAAAACGGCACTGTGACTATTTTTGTGCAAAGAGTAATTTACTGGGTGTGTCCTGTGTCCACTGTGGAGCAATACCTATGTTTGAAGCTATTTGGGTCTACTTAGCCATCTTGCACCTGCACCAAGAGTAAACAGTAGTGCTCAACTATCAGAAATCTGTAACAGAACAGTAATAGAACATGCAACAATATAGAAGTGAAAACTTTGTTCTTTTCCCTTCTACTTTTATATTATTTGTGTACTTAAGTATTTTTTATTATTATTTTTTCTAATGGTACTGACACTCAGAGTAATCGTCAAAAAATAGATACTGATTGTTGGCACAAATCCTCTGTAAGCAAGTTCATTTCTTGAACATATTAACAATTGTGACTAGACACATTTGATACGTTTTTGCATGATTTAGAGTGATTATCTGGAAGAAAAGGAATATATATATTTTTACATTTTCAATAAGGATTAAAATTTGTGTCAATATAAATATGCTCGACTCAGACAAATACCAAAGTTTATTTTTTTTATCAAGTTATATATTTTTAGTGTGCAGAATGCCAAATGAAATTTTCCATCCTCAATGAATTGCACAATCTTTTTTAAAGTAATTACAAAACAAAATAATGGAAACTTTGTGGTGTGCATGCTGTTCCTGTGCCCGGATTTTATGAGCAGCTGTTGCTGAATCTTTCTGATCATTATGCAATCCTACTACAAGTACTGCTCTTAAAAAACACCCAGACTCAACAATAATTTATACTTTACATTTATACTGTAATAACAAAGGAATTTATTTTTAGGGTCCTATGCATAAGAAAGTAGAACAATCCTGAAAAAATAAAGTTCATCATAGGAACGAACACAACTTCTGAATGATTCAATAGGAATTTTAAACTCATTGGGTGAGATTCACTAAGCAAGGATAAAGAGTAGTGTTGAGCGAGCATGCTCGGCCGATGCTCGGATCGGCTCGAGCATCGCTCTGCTCGGCACATGGCGGTACTCGTACGAGTACCGCATGTGCTCGCCCGCCATGTTCGGGTCTCCTCCCCGCACGTTTTGCGGCTGCTGCGCGGCCAATAAACGTGCAGGGAGGCTCTGACATCGGTGTAATGCCAGCAGCCATGTTGGCTGCTGGCATTACACTGATTGGCTGGCCAGAACCCGTGCTCGGGTGCTGTATAGCACCTGACCATCGAGTTCGGCTCAGTCTTAGCCAGGGAGAGCTGAGGATACGAAGTGAAAGGCAGTGTAGGGAGGAAAACAAGCAAAATTGTGAAAAAAAAGAACCAAAAGTCCTTTTTAGGACTACTGTGTGTGGGGGCAGCAGGTTATTTTGTGTGGGGGGGAAAAAAAAAAAAAATATATATATTCTGTTTAGTGTGCAAAGTTGCAGATTAGAGCACATTCTGTTTAGTGTGCACAGTTGCAGATTAGAGCACATTCTGTTTAGTGTGCAAAGTTGCAGATTAGAGCACATTCTGTTTAGTGTGCAAAGTTGCAGATTAGAGCACATTCTGTTAAGTCTTCAAACTAAAATATCAAAGTCACATATTCCATTCAGTGTGCGTCGCCGCAGTTTAGCAGCACATTCTGTGTACTGTGCAGAGTTGCAGAATAGGAAGAAATACTGTTAAGTCTTCAAACTAAAATATCAAAGTCACATATTCCATTCAGTGTGCTTCGCCGCAGTGTAGCAGCACATTCTGTGTACTGTGCAGAGTTGCAGAATAGGAAGAAATACTGTTAAGTCTTCAAACTAAAATATCAAAGTCACATATTCCATTCAGTGTGCTTCGCCGCAGTTTAGCAGCACATTCTGTGTACTGTGCAGAGTTGCAGAATAGGAAGAAATACTGTTAAGTCTTCAAACTAAAATATCAAAGTCACATATTCCATTCAGTGTGCTTCGCCGCAGTGTAGCAGCACATTCTGTGTACTGTGCAGAGTTGCAGAATAGGAAGAAATACTGTTAAGTCTTCAAACTAAAATATCAAAGTCACATATTCCATTCAGTGTGCTTCGCCGCAGTGTAGCAGCACATTCTGTGTACTGTGCAGAGTTGCAGAATAGGAAGAAATACTGTTAAGTCTTCAAACTAAAATATCAAAGTCACATATTCCATTCAGTGTGCTTCGCCGCAGTTTAGCAGCACATTCTGTGTACTGTGCAGAGTTGCAGAATAGGAAGAAATACTGTTAAGTCTTCAAACTAAAATATCAAAGTCACATATTCCATTCAGTGTGCTTCGCCGCAGTGTAGCAGCACATTCTGTGTACTGTGCAGAGTTGCAGAATAGGAAGAAATACTGTTAAGTCTTCAAACTAAAATATCAAAGTCACATATTCCATTCAGTGTGCTTCGCCGCAGTGTAGCAGCACATTCTGTGTACTGTGCAGAGTTGCAGAATAGGAAGAAATACTGTTAAGTCTTCAAACTAAAATATCAAAGTCACATATTCCATTCAGTGTGCTTCGCCGCAGTGTAGCAGCACATTCTGTGTACTGTGCAGAGTTGCAGAATAGGAAGAAATACTGTTAAGTCTTCAAACTAAAATATCAAAGTCACATATTCCATTCAGTGTGCTTCGCCGCAGTGTAGCAGCACATTCTGTGTACTGTGCAGAGTTGCAGAATAGGAAGAAATACTGTTAAGTCTTCAAACTAAAATATTAAAGTCACATATTCCATTCAGTGTGTGTCACCGCCGTTTAGCAGCTTATTCTGTGTACTCTGCACAGTTGCAGAATAGGAAGAAATACTGTTAAGTTTTCAAACTCAAATATTAAAGTCACATATTCCATTCTGTGTTCGTCACCGCAGTTTAGCAGCCTATTCTGTGTACTCTGCACAGTTGCAGAATAGGAAGAAATACTGTTAAGTTTTCAAACTCAAATATTAAAGTCACATATTCCATTCTGTGTTCGTCACCGCAGTTTAGCAGCCTATTCTGTGTACTCTGCACAGTTGCAGAATAGGAAGAAATACTGTTAAGTTTTCAAACTAAAATATTAAAGTCACATATTCCATTCAGTGTGTGTCACCGCCGTTTAGCAGCCTATTCTGTGTACTCTGCACAGTTGCAGAATAGGAAGAAATACTGTTAAGTTTTCAAACTAAAATATTAAAGTCACATATTCCATTCAGTGTGTGTCACCGCCGTTTAGCAGCCTATTCTGTGTACTCTGCACAGTTGCAGACTAGGAAGAAATACTGTTAAGTTTTCAAACTAAAATATTAAAGTCACATATTCCATTCAGTGTGTGTCACCGCCGTTTAGCAGCCTATTCTGTGTACTCTGCACAGTTGCAGAATAGGAAGAAATACTGTTAAGTTTTCAAACTCAAATATTAAAGTCACATATTCCATTCTGTGTTCGTCACCGCAGTTTAGCAGCCTATTCTGTGTACTCTGCACAGTTGCAGAATAGGAAGAAATACTGTTAAGTTTTCAAACTAAAATATTAAAGTCACATATTCCATTCAGTGTGTGTCACCGCCGTTTAGCAGCCTATTCTGTGTACTCTGCACAGTTGCAGACTAGGAAGAAATACTGTTAAGTTTTCAAACTAAAATATTAAAGTCACATATTCCATTCAGTGTGTGTCACCGCCGTTTAGCAGCCTATTCTGTGTACTCTGCACAGTTGCAGAATAGGAAGAAATACTGTTAAGTTTTCAAACTCAAATATTAAAGTCACATATTCCATTCTGTGTTCGTCACCGCAGTTTAGCAGCCTATTCTGTGTACTCTGCACAGTTGCAGACTAGGAAGAAATACTGTTAAGTTTTCAAACTAAAATATTAAAGTCACATATTCCATTCTGTGTTCGTCACCGCAGTTTAGCAGCCTATTCTGTGTACTCTGCACAGTTGCAGAATAGGAAGAAATACTGTTAAGTTTTCAAACTCAAATATTAAAGTCACATATTCCATACTGTGTGTGTCACCGCCGTTTAGCAGCCTATTCTGTGTACTCTGCACAGTTGCAGACTAGGAAGAAATACTGTTAAGTTTTCAAACTAAAATATTAAAGTCACATATTCCATTCAGTGTGTGTCACCGCCGTTTAGCAGCCTATTCTGTGTACTCTGCACAGTTGCAGAATAGGAAGAAATACTGTTAAGTTTTCAAACTCAAATATTAAAGTCACATATTCCATTCTGTGTTCGTCACCGCAGTTTAGCAGCCTATTCTGTGTACTCTGCACAGTTGCAGAATAGGAAGAAATACTGTTAAGTTTTCAAACTCAAATATTAAAGTCACATATTCCATTCAGTGTGTGTCATCGCCGTTTAGCAGCCTATTCTGTGTACTCTGCACAGTTGCAGACTAGGAAGAAATACTGTTAAGTTTTCAAACTAAAATATTAAAGTCACATATTCCATTCTGTGTTCGTCACCGCAGTTTAGCAGCCTATTCTGTGTACTCTGCACAGTTGCAGAATAGGAAGAAATACTGTTAAGTTTTCAAACTCAAATATTAAAGTCACATATTCCATTCTGTGTTCGTCACCGCAGTTTAGCAGCCTATTCTGTGTACTCTGCACAGTTGCAGAATAGGAAGAAATACTGTTAAGTTTTCAAACTCATATATTAAAGTCACATATTCCATTCTGTGTTCGTCACCGCAGTTTAGCAGCCTATTCTGTGTACTCTGCACAGTTGCAGAATAGGAAGAAATACTGTTAAGTTTTCAAACTCAAATATTAAAGTCACATATTCCATTCAGTGTGTGTCACCGCCGTTTAGCAGCCTATTCTGTGTACTCTGCACAGTTGCAGACTAGGAAGAAATACTGTTAAGTTTTCAAACTAAAATATTAAAGTCACATATTCCATTCTGTGTTCGTCACCGCAGTTTAGCAGCCTATTCTGTGTACTCTGCACAGTTGCAGAATAGGAAGAAATACTGTTAAGTTTTCAAACTAAAATATTAAAGTCACATATTCCATTCAGTGTGTGTCACCGCCGTTTAGCAGCCTATTCTGTGTACTCTGCACAGTTGCAGAATAGGAAGAAATACTGTTAAGTTTTCAAACTAAAATATTAAAGTCACATATTCCATTCAGTGTGTGTCAACGCCGTTTAGCAGCCTATTCTGTGTACTCTGCACAGTTGCAGACTAGGAAGAAATACTGTTAAGTTTTCAAACTAAAATATTAAAGTCACATATTCCATTCAGTGTGTGTCACCGCCGTTTAGCAGCCTATTCTGTGTACTCTGCACAGTTGCAGAATAGGAAGAAATACTGTTAAGTTTTCAAACTCAAATATTAAAGTCACATATTCCATTCTGTGTTCGTCACCGCAGTTTAGCAGCCTATTCTGTGTACTCTGCACAGTTGCAGAATAGGAAGAAATACTGTTAAGTTTTCAAACTAAAATATTAAAGTCACATATTCCATTCAGTGTGTGTCACCGCCGTTTAGCAGCCTATTCTGTGTACTCTGCACAGTTGCAGACTAGGAAGAAATACTGTTAAGTTTTCAAACTAAAATATTAAAGTCACATATTCCATTCAGTGTGTGTCACCGCCGTTTAGCAGCCTATTCTGTGTACTCTGCACAGTTGCAGAATAGGAAGAAATACTGTTAAGTTTTCAAACTCAAATATTAAAGTCACATATTCCATTCTGTGTTCGTCACCGCAGTTTAGCAGCCTATTCTGTGTACTCTGCACAGTTGCAGACTAGGAAGAAATACTGTTAAGTTTTCAAACTAAAATATTAAAGTCACATATTCCATTCTGTGTTCGTCACCGCAGTTTAGCAGCCTATTCTGTGTACTCTGCACAGTTGCAGAATAGGAAGAAATACTGTTAAGTTTTCAAACTCAAATATTAAAGTCACATATTCCATACTGTGTGTGTCACCGCCGTTTAGCAGCCTATTCTGTGTACTCTGCACAGTTGCAGACTAGGAAGAAATACTGTTAAGTTTTCAAACTAAAATATTAAAGTCACATATTCCATTCAGTGTGTGTCACCGCCGTTTAGCAGCCTATTCTGTGTACTCTGCACAGTTGCAGAATAGGAAGAAATACTGTTAAGTTTTCAAACTCAAATATTAAAGTCACATATTCCATTCTGTGTTCGTCACCGCAGTTTAGCAGCCTATTCTGTGTACTCTGCACAGTTGCAGAATAGGAAGAAATACTGTTAAGTTTTCAAACTAAAATATTAAAGTCACATATTCCATTCAGTGTGTGTCACCGCCGTTTAGCAGCCTATTCTGTGTACTCTGCACAGTTGCAGACTAGGAAGAAATACTGTTAAGTTTTCAAACTAAAATATTAAAGTCACATATTCCATTCAGTGTGTGTCACCGCCGTTTAGCAGCCTATTCTGTGTACTCTGCACAGTTGCAGAATAGGAAGAAATACTGTTAAGTTTTCAAACTCAAATATTAAAGTCACATATTCCATTCTGTGTTCGTCACCGCAGTTTAGCAGCCTATTCTGTGTACTCTGCACAGTTGCAGACTAGGAAGAAATACTGTTAAGTTTTCAAACTAAAATATTAAAGTCACATATTCCATTCTGTGTTCGTCACCGCAGTTTAGCAGCCTATTCTGTGTACTCTGCACAGTTGCAGAATAGGAAGAAATACTGTTAAGTTTTCAAACTCAAATATTAAAGTCACATATTCCATACTGTGTGTGTCACCGCCGTTTAGCAGCCTATTCTGTGTACTCTGCACAGTTGCAGACTAGGAAGAAATACTGTTAAGTTTTCAAACTAAAATATTAAAGTCACATATTCCATTCAGTGTGTGTCACCGCCGTTTAGCAGCCTATTCTGTGTACTCTGCACAGTTGCAGAATAGGAAGAAATACTGTTAAGTTTTCAAACTCAAATATTAAAGTCACATATTCCATTCTGTGTTCGTCACCGCAGTTTAGCAGCCTATTCTGTGTACTCTGCACAGTTGCAGAATAGGAAGAAATACTGTTAAGTTTTCAAACTCAAATATTAAAGTCACATATTCCATTCAGTGTGTGTCATCGCCGTTTAGCAGCCTATTCTGTGTACTCTGCACAGTTGCAGACTAGGAAGAAATACTGTTAAGTTTTCAAACTAAAATATTAAAGTCACATATTCCATTCTGTGTTCGTCACCGCAGTTTAGCAGCCTATTCTGTGTACTCTGCACAGTTGCAGAATAGGAAGAAATACTGTTAAGTTTTCAAACTCAAATATTAAAGTCACATATTCCATTCTGTGTTCGTCACCGCAGTTTAGCAGCCTATTCTGTGTACTCTGCACAGTTGCAGAATAGGAAGAAATACTGTTAAGTTTTCAAACTCAAATATTAAAGTCACATATTCCATTCTGTGTTCGTCACCGCAGTTTAGCAGCCTATTCTGTGTACTCTGCACAGTTGCAGAATAGGAAGAAATACTGTTAAGTTTTCAAACTCAAATATTAAAGTCACATATTCCATTCAGTGTGTGTCACCGCCGTTTAGCAGCCTATTCTGTGTACTCTGCACAGTTGCAGACTAGGAAGAAATACTGTTAAGTTTTCAAACTAAAATATTAAAGTCACATATTCCATTCTGTGTTCGTCACCGCAGTTTAGCAGCCTATTCTGTGTACTCTGCACAGTTGCAGAATAGGAAGAAATACTGTTAAGTTTTCAAACTAAAATATTAAAGTCACATATTCCATTCTGTGTTCGTCACCGCAGTTTAGCAGCCTATTCTGTGTACTCTGCACAGTTGCAGAATAGGAAGAAATACTGTTAAGTTTTCAAACTCAAATATTAAAGTCACATATTCCGTGTAAGATGAAGAAGGCGGGTAAAAAGGGACGGGGAAGTGGACGTGATCCTGATAGTTCAGGGCGCGGGTCAGGACGCGGAGAAACTGTGCCTGGTGCCAGAGCACAAGAAAGAAAGACATCCACCATACCTAGCTTCATGTCTAATTTTACAGGGCGTCGCAGGACATCACTCTCGAGGTCCGACCACTGCGAACAGGTGGTCGGTTGGATGACAGCTGATACTGCTTCCAGTCGGTTAAGCACCACCCTGTCTTCCACCAAGTCCACTCTCAGTAGCCAAGAGTCTGGTCAACATAATCCTCACTCTGATCATCCTTCCTCCCACCATACACGGTCTGGTCAAAGAAGTGATCCCACACTGGGATATAGTGAGGAGCTCGTCTCATCACCAATCCTTCATTTGACCCTCTCTCCAAGCACGCTTGCAGAGGAACATGACATCTTGTGCCCTGATTCACAACCTCTAGAGGCTACCCAATCACAAGAAGATGACAGATGTGAACGGCATTTAAGGTCAAAGGAAGTAGTGGATGATGATGATGATGATGAGACACAGTTGCCATTAAATCAACCACTATTTCCGTCTCAAGACCTTGTTGAGGAGAATGTTATACAGTTGTCAATGACTGAGTATGTGGTGGGATCAAGACTTGAGGAGGATGACCAGAGTGAGGAAGTGGAGGAGGACTTGGTGGACGATGAGGTGACTGACCCCACCTGGGAAGGTGTAGAGCCGAGCGATGACAGCAGTCCTGAGGGTGAGCCATCTGCAGCACCGCAACAGGCTGGAAGAGGCAGTGGTGTGGCTACAGAAAGAAGGCGGACCGCACCAAACCGGCCCGCAAATGTTCCACGGAGCACCCCCTTGCGTAAATCTACCTTGCCAAAGGGTAGGTGTTCCGCGGTATGGCGTTTTTTTAAGGAAAGTGCGGACGACAAAAGAATTGTAGTTTGCAACCTGTGCCACACCAGAATGAGCCGAGACATGAACACTAGAAACCTCACCACCACCAGCATGATCCGACACATGGCATCCAAGCACCGTAGTAAGTGGGAGGAACGCCTGGATCGCCCATCTGTGTCTGCAGGCCACACCACTGCCTCCTCTTCCCCTGTTTTCGGTGCCGGCCAATCGCCTGTCGAAGGCGCAGGCCCGCATACCTCCCGCCCTGCACCTGTACCATCTGAAGCACCATCAGCGACCACATCCACTTCCCTGTCCCAGCGCAGCGTCCAAATGTCGTTACCCCAGGCATTTGAGCGCAAGAGAAAGTACCCAGCCATCCACCCACAGGCCATAGCACTAACCTCACACCTTTCCAAATTACTGGCCATCGAAATGCTGCCATTTAGGCTTGTGGACACTGAGTCCTTCCGCAGCCTGATGGCAGCAGCTGTCCCTCGGTACGCGGTCCCCAGCCGCCACTACTTTTCCCGGTGTGCCATCCCCGCATTACACCACCATGTGTCCCGTAACATCACCCGTGCCCTGACCAACGCAGTTACTGGGAAGGTCCACTTAACGACTGACACATGGACAAGTGCTTGTGGCCAGGGACGCTACATTTCCCTGACGGCACACTGGGTGAATGTCGTGGAGGCTGGGAGCGACTCGGACCCTGGGATGGCACGGGTGCTACCCACGCCGAGGATTGCGGGCCCTACCTCCATCAGGGTTTCCGCCAGCACCTACGTTATTGGCTCCTCCTCCTCCGTTTCCACCTCCGAATTCTCTACACGCAGCGCCACTCCCCCATCAGCCAGTAGCTGGAAGCAGTGTAGCACTGCAGTGGGGAAGCGTCAACAGGCCGTGCTGAAGCTGATCTGCCTTGGGGACAAACAGCACACGGCCTCAGAGCTGTTGCAGGGGATTAGTCACCAGACCGAGCAGTGGCTCTCGCCACTCAACCTGCAACCAGGCATGGTTGTGTGTGATAATGGGCGTAACTTGGTGGCGGCTTTGGAGCTCGGCAAGCTCACACACGTACCATGCCTAGCGCATGTATTTAATTTAGTGGTGCAGCGATTTCTAAAAACCTACCCCAATGTGCATGATCTCTTGACCAAGGTGCGCCGCGTGTGTGCACATTTCCGTAAGTCATCTACAGCTTCGGCCGGCCTGTTGAAGCTGCAGCAGCGCTTACAATTGCCAGCTCACCGGCTGCTGTGTGACGTGAGCACGCGCTGGAACTCCACCTTCCACATGTTGGCCCGGCTTTGTGAGCAGCAGAGGGCAGTAGTGGAGTACCAGCTGTTACACGGTCGTCGCCTCTCCGTTCAACTTCCTGTAATCAGAAGTGAGGAGTGGGAATGGATGTCAGACCTCTGCGAGGTTTTACGCAATTTTGAGGAATCGACACAGATGGTGAGCGGCGATAACGCTATTATCAGTGTAACCATCCCACTTCTGTGTCTACTGAAACGCTCGCTGCTCACAATTAAAACCGACGCTTTGCATGTGGAAGAGGTGGAAATGGGGGAGGAAGAGCTTACACAAGGTGATAGCCAGAGCACCCTCACTTCGTCTTCTCAGCGACAATTGGAGGAGGTGGAGGAGGAGGAGGAGGAGGAGGAGGAGGAAGACACGGTTGCCTCCGCTACAGAGGGTAGCCATGGAACTTTAGTTCCATCTCTTCAGCGTGGGTGGGCAGAAGAGGAGGAAGAGGATGAGGATATTGAGAGTCATCCTCCTGGTGAGGACAGCGAAATCTTGACTGTTGGTACTCTGGCACACATGGCTGACTTTATGTTAGGCTGCCTTTCCCGTGACCCACGCGTTATACGCATTTTAAACAACACGGATTACTGGGTGTTCACCCTTCTGGACCCCCGCTACAAAGAGAATTTCTCATCTCTCATTCCTCCGGTGGAGAGGACAAGCAAAATGGTGCAATACCAGAAGGTTCTTGTTGAAAAATTGCTCCAAAATTTTCCATCTGACAACGCTGGCGGCAGAGTACGTGCTACCTTGGCCAACCGAGAAGGGGAGAAAAGGGGAGCACACAGCAGTTCCGAGAAAGGCAGGGCAACACTCTCCAAGGCGTGGGACACCTTCATGACACCCCGCCAGCACCCTCACCCTGATGCGCAGCCTAGTGTCACAAGGAGGGAAATGTTTTGGAAGATGGTGAAGGAGTACGTAGCAGACCGTGTCAGTGTCCTCAATGATCCCTCTGTGCCTTACAACTACTGGGTGTCCAAGCTGGACACGTGGTATGAACTGGCACTCTACGCCTTGGAGGTGCTGGCCTGCCCTGCTGCCAGCGTTCTGTCTGAGCGGGTATTTAGTGCTGCTGGTGGCATCATAACAGATAAGCGTATCCGCCTTTCCACCGACAATGCTGATAGGTTGACACTTATAAAAATGAACAAGGCCTGGATTTCCCCTGACTTCTCCACTCCACTGGAGGAAAGCCCCGGGGGAACATAAACTCACTTTATATATGTTATTTACAATGATGGGAATACTCTGTATTCCCATTCACCCCTTCCACCCAAAAAACGGGTATATGGTTGACTCTTAATCTTCTCATCCTCCTCCTCCTCTTCCATATGCCCTGGGATATAATTTTTATATAGGGCCAGCTCACCAGCGGGCCCTGTGATATAATTTTTATATAGGGCCAGCTCACCAGCGGGCCCTGTGATATAATTTTTATATAGGGCCAGCTCACCAGCGGGCCCTCTTTGACAATTTTTGTATAGGTCAGCTCACCAGCGGGCCTTCTCATATAATGTTTTATTGGGTCAGCTCTCTAGCGGGCCCTCTCATATAATGTTTTATAGCGTCAGCTCACTAGCGGGCCTTCGCATATAATGTTTAGGATGGTCAGCTCTGCAGCAGACCCTCACCCATAATGTTTTAGATGGTCAGCTCAGCGCACATTTCCCTCTTAATCATGGCCTCAGTTCAATAAAATCAAGGAAATTTTTGGGAGAATTTGCCTCTGCGCACGTTTCCCTCTTAATCATGGCCCCAGTTCAGAAAATCAAGGAAATTTTTGGGAGAATTTGCCTCTGCGCACGTTTCCCTCTTAATCATGGCCCCAGTTCAGAAAATCAAGGAAATTTTTGGGATAATTTGCCTCTGCGCACGTTTCCCTCTTAATCATGGCCCCAGTTCAGAAAATCAAGGAAATTTTTGGGATAATTTGCCTCTGCGCACGTTTCCCTCTTAATCATGGCCTCAGTTCTGAAAATCAAGGAAATTTTTGGGAGAATTTGCCTCTGCGCACGTTTCCCTCTTAATCATGGCCTCACTTCAGAAAATCAAGGAAATTTTTGGGAGAATTTGCAGATGATATACAAGTAAATATACAGCAAATATTGTTTGGTAACAATTTTTCGCCTAAAGTCGTTTTTATTTTCCTTTTTGTGTGTTTTATGGTCAATCTGTAAAAATGGCGTACTACGGGAGAAAGATCGTTCCCAGCAGCGATGTTGGAGTCCAAGATGCATCCAGACATCCTCCCTATGCTGTCCCTGAACCATTTCTGTGGTGTTTCCATCCTTTTCTGCCATTTTCCTATGGACCAGGTACCCTCCCCTCATCAGAGCAGGGGGTGCCTGGTGTAATGCTCGAGTCCTCCCATTGACTTCAATGGGGCTCGGGTGCTCGGCCGAGCACTCGAGCCTCAGGGGGTGCTCGGTCAGAGCACCCGAACACCCGAGCATTGGGGTGCTCGCTCATCACTAATAAAGAGGTGATAAAGTGGAGATGATTTTTCCAGTTTATTACTTCTCTAGTTCATATGTTACTCTATAGAGCCTATGCACTAAGATTTCTTCAACTTTGGAGATCTTTGTGAATAGGTTCTACAGAATAACGTAGGGACTGGAGAAGTGATAAACTGGAGAAGTCATCTCTACTTTATCACCTCTTTATCACCACTTAGTGAATCTCCGCCACTGAATGCTAGAGAGATCTCCAACTCATTTGTCTTGAAGAAGTTGAATGTTCCTTTTAAATTAATAAGTATTTGGGGAGTATTTATTTGTCACATGTGGTGCATTTGTTTTGTCCCAGAATTCTGTCTATTTTATTTTGTGCAGAGAAAAACCTTATTTTATATATCCAATAAGAATGAAAAAAAATCCAGCTAATGGAATCCCCAGCTAACTATATCAATCTGATTGCATTGGATAAAACAGTAATAGAAATAAATGCAGATCATTTAACAAAAAAGTGGCTACTGATTGAAACATAGGGTTTGACAGTAACCAGTTTTCTGATCTAGCTTACCTATTTCCATACCAACTTCAAATAAATTTAGGCTTCCTTATTGACCTGCCTTATTTCATACTCAAAATATATTCATGGCTAGCCCAAAATGTACTGAATTCAATTATTGTACTAGTTGGGAGTCTCTTCCATGTATACAGTATGCTTCTAAAACATTGCTGACAGCAAGCAATGGAAATCCTATGTATTAACCATTTGAATGTGAGAGTGGTATCCAATGTATTGCTTTGCTTGTAAGCAGACATTTTTATCAAGGAAAAAAGTCTAGTAAAGCTATGTAACAACTTATGCACCAAATAAAATAATTAAGTACGTGCACCAATTTGTTTCCGCTTGATGAAAATTTTCCAGCGAAAAGTGCTGATTTTCCTCTTTTTTTTCAGCTTTTTCCGCCTAGCTTATTCCATTGAAATCAATGGGAACATTGAAGTTACACATGACATAAAATAAATATTATTTAATTTCCCAAAGGCATAGTATAAAAGGGGCATGAGGGTGCCTGTGTTGGTGGCATGTGGGGAAAGAATCAGTTGAACAGGGGGTGATTATTTTGGGGGGGTGTTTACTGGGATTGGGGGGCACTTAATAAAAAAGAACTCCTAAGTAAAATAAAATAAAATAAAAACCATAAGCCATGGTATAAAGGGGTCTGAGGAGGGTGCCTGTGTTAATGAATGAATAATTTAAACAGGGAATTTTTTTGGGGGGGTTTCTTAACTGCTATTGTGGGGGGCAGTTAACTTAAGTCGCCACTGGGGTGGACTGATACTTTACTTGATAGAGTTTTTCGTAGAGGATGATTTGTTAGATTTGTTGTTAGAGGACCAAGACCTGAGGAAACATTGATTTGTAGGACTTAGGAATGTTAGAAACAACCCCCCCCCCATTTTTTTTGTAGGACTATGTTTTTTTAATTTATGTATTTTTTATTTTTCAAAGCACAAGCACTGAGAAGAAAATAAAAATGTCCTATTGGCTTAGTGCCAGCAGGTCATATTAGCCAGCAGCCACTGGCCATTGTCAAATGTCCTCCTGAGTCCTGAGTTGCAACTGCTGTTCATACTGCTGCCGCTGAGTTGTTTAAGCAGCAGGATGATTAGGCAGCTGAAAGGGAATGGGCTCAACAATAGCAGTAACATAGAAGATGGATGATGAAGGTTCCACTTGCCATGACTGGCTCCAGTGATGCACCTGAGGCAGTAGCAGAAGAATAAGTAGCCCCCCGTATATGTGGAGAAAAGAAGAAGCTGGCCATTAAATCTTCTCCACCTGCCCCTCCTCCAAAATCATGGCTGCGTTGTTATTAGAATATATATTTTTCCCTTGAGAACAGGAATTGTGGCTTCCATCAGCAACTGCAATGTGCACAGTGTGTGTGGTAAATAACATTTGGGGGCACAACTGTATCCAAATACCATGACATCCGAACCAAGTACTGCCACTGTCACTGTACCCCTTGTCCAGACCCCACTAAGGACACATGACAACTTGCTGAAAGTTTAATAGTAATGATGAACCCTCCCTGCCAGAATCCTAACATATTCTGCAGGATGGAATCACCTCAGATGCCACCTAATGACCTGATATGTATTCTCCTCCACCTCAATGGCATGTGTGGTCAGTGCATCACACAGTGTGCAATGGGTAGAGACGAACTGCCATATCCTAACATCAACAGAGTGGCTATCATTTGGCGAGGAGGTAATGATGAATGAGGTAGACTGGCAGGAGATGTACTTGTAACCCTACAGGAAGAAGGTGATGTTGATGGTGAGGTAGTTGTTTTGCTCATCATGGAACTTCCAGTGTCTGTCTGGATTTCTTTATTCTTCCTCCTCTTTGATCTCCACCTTTCTAGAAAGTCAGGGGGTACAGTAATAGCGGTGCTAGATTTCTGTAATGGGTGTTTGGCTTTAACATGTTTGGAGTAAATGTCATGGTGTCTGTGTTTCATGTGTATTATCAGGGAGGTTGTGCCAAGGTGTGTTCCCTCCTTTCCCCTTCTTACTAACTTGTCACAAATTTTGCACTGTACAATTGTTGATGATAACTTCACTGTGCCTGCCGGAAGTCCCACACCCATGACTTCTGGGGGGAGGGATAAGGAATAGATGGCAAAGAATGGCCTCTTTCTTCTTCTCCTCCACATTCCTCTTCACTTTTTGTGGCAGCGGATAATGTTGCTGCTACTGCCTCAGATTTAGCACTGCAACTAGGACCAGGAGTATTGCTGGAGCTGGCAAGTGGATCCTGTCCTAGTCCCACATTACTTGTTGACCCCATTCCCACTGTGTCAACGGTGGTCTGTGGCACAATAGCCTGCTCCTCAGCACCCTGCAGCCCTTTTATCTCAGCAGTAGCAGAAATTAGAGCACTTGCAATTTCCACAAATTCCAAAAGCTGATTGCTAGTGGTGGTGGTGATGCCCATCTTCATCCCTGTCTCTCATTCCTTCTCCCTTTCTGATAAAAAGGCCATCAATTTCTCTTTCACCCCAGCTTCTCCAACACCACCACCACCACTAGTCCCTACATGATGCTGCTCTATTCCAGACATCTCACTGCTGCTTGGAGCAGGGTCTCCTGCTGTCACACTCGGCATCATTTTCTCCTCTTCCCCCCCAAGTACTACAAGAAACACTAGCAGCAGGCAAAGTATTGGTGGCTGCAGGTTCAGCACTGGCAGCAGGTACAATACTAGTGGCAGCACATCTGGAAGCAGGTACAACACTAGTGGCTGCAGGTACAGCAATGGTGGCACTGGCAGCAGGGGCAGCACGTCTTGCAGCAGGCACAGGCAGCTGACCTGTCCTGCTCTCACTAGTACTACCCTTTTCTCCCTTCCTTCCCATTCCCTTTTCTCCCTCCCTTCCCATTAAATTCCCCAAGATCCCTTGGGTGATTTAGGGGAACTGGACAACATTGGTTCAGTACTTCCTCCTCCTCCTCCTCCTCCTCCTCAGACTCAGTGGACACATAAGGGTCCTTCCAGCTCCTCCATTGAAATTTTTCACCCTGCCCATAGTGATAGCAGTCACTATGAGCTTTTCCTGCCTCAATTTTTGCAAAATATCACAGCAGAACAGCACAGCACATCTGTCTCGCTCTGTAGCTGCTTCTATTGTGTCTGCCTTCAGAGAAAACATAACTTTTTATAGCGGAAAACAATGTAAATCAATGGCCGGAAACTTTATAGCCATTGAAATGCCGAAAAATTTTGGCCAATGGACGAAAGTTGCGAAAATTTTAACTGCTCGTTTTAAAGCAGATTTTCCCACTAAAAAGTGCATAAAACAGCGTTTGAAAGTTATGAAAATATTTCATTAAAGGGCAACTACCATGACTTAAAAAAGTCTGCTCCTATAGGAGCAGGCAAAGTAAATATCCAGGCACTTATTTCTTAATTGTGCAGCTTCAAAATGGCCTTTTTTTACCCATTTTGGGGGTGGGGTTAGAGTACTTATCCATTCAATTGACAGGGGAGCAAAAAAAATGTGGAAGTCTGAGTCTTGAGCCACAGCTGCAAATTGTTACTCACGTAGTCCCCATATACTTCCATTGTCACATCTGAAAGCCCTTAAAGAGATAGTAATGGTTCACAATAAAAGCAGTTCCAATTAATCGTCATAGTATTTGGACCATGGAGACCATTATTTCAGTACTGTCAGAGTTATAGTTCAAGTGGAATTGAATGATAAAGTATCCCCCTCCCGCCTCTTTTACTGATGTAACACTGCTCACTTCAGAGCAGCAAGACTGTTCGGATGGATCACAGAGAGGGACAATTTTCAATAAGCATAAGGAATAACCTGAAAAACCTGTCATGGGGGGCAGGGTTTTCCTTATGCTCACAGTAAGAAGACTGTCCCGTGCTGTGAGCTGTCAGGTCAAGAGACCAGATTCCACATCTGAGGGGAGGTGGCTTATACTAGGTAAAAGGGGCAGGAGGGGGATGCTTTATCATTCAATTACTCTTGTACTGCTACTTTGACAGTATTGATATAACATTCTCTATGGCCCAAATACTATGAAGAGTAACTGGAGCTGCTGTTTTCGTGAAACATTACTATCCCTTTAACTAGCTTCCTATGGGAGCTGTGTGTGCGTGCAACCTGGGACTTAACTGAAGATTTCAAGTCTCACAATTCAGTCTTTAAAATGCAGATGCCAAGCCTTCCCCTTTTCTTCCCACTTTAACCACTTTAACCAGTCTGCACTACAGAATGTACCACACTCCTTCCACCTTAGCAAAAGAACCTTTTAACTTATTTACACCATAGACCTTAAAATAAGCACACAACACACAATTTTTGGGTGAAAAATGGAGACCACAATTTATTAAGGATTATTTACTATTGAATCCCTTCAAAACCTTCCCATGTAATGTTGTGCTCCTGAGCCAAGGGGTCAGGGCATGGGTATGGTACGACCTGCAAAAACCAGGACAGCTACTAAACTTTCTTAGTCCAACCCCCACCATCAGTGGAGGCTCACCAGTTTGTGTCTTCTCGTGTTGTTGCTGGCAAAACCCTTTATCCTACTGAAGACACTAGTCAAGAAATTGGTGAATGCACCAAAACCTTCAGGCATGTCACACCAGCACAGTGCCCAAGAATGCCACACTACTGGCCCTTCAGTATTCTAAATCCTGGTAGGTGTAGCTGTTGACCTATCCTTGACCTCTGACTGTCTACATGATTTTGGGGTATTTAGTTCTTAAACAAAAAGTTGTAAATTACCTGAAAAGGTGGGTCAATTTTTTAAACAGAAAACACTTCCGCTTATTCCCACATCCATAGGGGGAGTTGAAAGAGAGATGACCCCCCCTCCTGGTTTTCCTGCTGATTGCGAAGGACAGACTCCTTCACTTTGTTCAATGGTCTGTCCTTATAAAACAGGGGAAAGGAGGCAGGAGGGTCCTGCATTTTATGTGGTTTCATGCTGACTAGCCACCCTCTGACAACTTTCTCATTGGATCAGCTACAGAGCTTGAGGACCCCAGGTACTCTCTCTAGCTCATACATAAGGCTGCACACTATGGGCCTGGTTTCATCATCCAGTTTACTACTGGAGCAGCAGACCTTCAGGGACAGCAACTATCAGATGTTAGTTGCCCTTTAATTTCAAAATACTGGTTGTAATTCAGCAGACTGCAAACCAATTCCCTTTCTCTCTCTAAATCAGGGGTTGGCAAATATTTGTGTCTGAAGGCCATATTTTGAGTGAGAATTTCTACAGTGGGTGTGTGTTGCCATCTTGCACACTTGCACACAAACATACATACACACATATATACACACTCTCACACATACTCACATTTTGTATCTATTTACAGGGAGGACTGACACACCCTACCTGCTAAAGCAAAACTGAAAATAGGCAAATATTTACTTTAGGTTTGAAGCAGATAGGGCCCCCCTCACATCTTAATATTGCTTCTCTCCTTAAACTTGGCCAGGTCAGCCTGTCACCTGGATACAGGGGACCCTGCCAGCTTCAATACTAAAGTAAAGCTTATTTCTTCTTCCTAAAAGACCTGTGGCCTGGATCTCATTGTTCAATGTGCCACAATTTGCCCACCTTTTATGCTAGAAAAGGGCATTTTCTACCATTTTAATCAGTTTGTATAAATATCATATGTTTGTACTGAGTATTCCTCAACTTTACAGCTCTGCTGAATAAGTTGGCACTTTATAAATGACTAATACTAAAACAACAAATAAACTAAAGCAACACATTTTAAGACCAAGATCCAGTTCTTTATTATGGCTTGATCATTTAGCATAGTTTAAAATGAGACATACACGTGTAATAAATGTAATTACGGAGTTATAATTGGTGAATCATCAAACACAGATGGCATAAGAAAAGAAAAATATGTAGCACCTTAATAGAATTTTAGTTATACAAGATGTACAAAGAATATATAAATTAATTACAGTAAGTGTGAATACAGATTACTACCCAGAGTGCATCTTAATAATCTTGCCACTAAAAATGTATTTTGTCTCTTACAAGGAATGTGTTTGTATCCAATGTAAAGATGCCATAGTCTGCCAACTTATTAGCACGTGAATAAATAGGAGTATATTATGTTCCCATTTAGGCACTTGGAGCCATATTCAATTCTGGGGAAAGCCAACTGCTCCATAGAGGACAAATAAAACTTCCCAACATTTCCACTGATTTAAATTGGGCTTTTAACCACTGTATGCCCAGAGCTGGATTTACGTCTCAGGAGCCTGTAGGCACAGAAATCTGAAGCGCCCCTCTCCCCCGTGGGCCATCTGCACTGGACACCTCCACAATGCTCCTAATCTCCACACTGCCCCCATCATCTCCATATTGCCCTCACATTGCCCCCCATTAGCTTCAACTTGCCACCATCATCTCCATATTGCACTCACATTGCCCCCATCATCTCCATATACCATATTTCCCCCATCAGCTCCATACTGCCCCCATCATCTCTATATACCATATTGTTTTCACATTGCCCCCATCAGCTCCATATTGTCCTCACATTGCCCCCATCAGCTCCATATTGCCCTCACATTGCCCCCATCATATCCATATACCATATTTCCCCCATCAGCTGCATACTGCCCCCATCATCTCCAGATACCATATTGCCTTCAGATTGCCCCCATCATCTCCATACTGCCCTCACATTGCCGCCCATTAGCTTCAACTTGCCACCATCATCTCCATATTGCCCTCACATTGCCCCCATCATCTCCATATACCATATTTCCCACATCAGCTGCATACTGCCCCCATCATCTCCATATACCATATTGCCCTCACATTGCCCCCATCATCTCAATATTACCCTCATATTGCTCCAGTGT
The DNA here is from genome assembly GCA_037306005.1 of Rhinophrynus dorsalis. Classification (NCBI taxonomy): domain Eukaryota; kingdom Metazoa; phylum Chordata; class Amphibia; order Anura; family Rhinophrynidae; genus Rhinophrynus; species Rhinophrynus dorsalis. The sequence continues at coordinate 400,084,796 of CM074723.1, forward strand.
CCGTTTCCTACCTCTTCCCTGGTGGTCCAGCGGCAAGAGAGGTCTGTGCCTCCTCTTTCTGCACAGAGCTGTAGCTGCTGGATCTCCCACTCGGTCTTCAGTAATGCAGAGCGCTGGGAGATGATGTCATCTCCCAGCGCACTCTATTACTAAAAACCCCGATGAGGAAGCGCAGCGGCTACAGTTCTGTGCCGAAGGAGGAGGAGGCACAGACCTGTCTTCATGGCGCCGGGCGGGGAGGTGACTGAGGCGAATTTAATAATAAAAAAAAAATAAAAAAAAAACACACACACATGATCCCAGTGACAGGCGCCCCTCTGTTGGGTGCGCCTGTAGGCAGATGCCTACTCTGCCTAATTCTAAATCCGGCCCTGTGTATGCCAGAGAGGTTTCCAACATATTAAAAACCCCAATTTTTCCAAATTATAATCTGCTAATTAAAGTATTATTAGCAGTTTGGAGTGTGAAGCAGTAGTATGGTGTTAACTGATAAAAAAAGTATTTTGTTTCTTTGAAAATTTTTGTTTTAAAGAAAAAATTAAAGACATTTTTACTGTCAGAAGGGATATCGTCAACAAGCTCATCTTGCTGTAATTTTTTTTTTTGACACATTTTCAAACATGGCAGAGTTATTTTTGAAAATACTGTCCCTCTTTTACAACTAACTCATGAGATGACAAGTTTTTCATTATGATGATTTTTTTGAACATCACACCCTATTTTACACATGTAGGAAAAATATTTACAGACCTTGACACCTCTGGTTGATTCTCTCTAGATCATGATTCCACCCAATCTGAAGTGCCTGCATGAATGATTTACAGATTACATGAAGGGATCTCTTGTATTGCTCCTCCTTTCCATTTGTTAGATGGTTTCATCATATATATTTTGGCAAAGTAAAAGGTTACTCTGATGATACTCCTGAGTCAGTACTGTGTTAGGTATATGTGGCACAGAATTAACCCAAGTAGTGGATTTCTAAGTATGAAAATGCAAAACAAAGTTGGGTGCTCAAAGTGTGTAATACATGCTTCTTATGGAAAGACCTCCACAGTAATACCAGGGTACTAACAATAATGAAGTTTGTTAACAAGGAAAGATGGACAGTTGGATTCTCACTGCCTCCACTTGATTTGACAGCTCTGCCGCTCCCCAAGATATGAGTATGGACAAATCTTCTAAATCTCTCAAACGACAGCAAACATAAGCAAGTGGGGGTTCATAGGAGTGTTCAATAATGTATACACAATAACATCCTATATACTAATTTGCTACAATGTTTGTCATGATGCAGTCATGTGCAGTAGAGACTGCCTGCATTCAACCAGTCTCTACTGCGCATGATTGCATCGTATGAGTAAGGTGATGCAAGACTGCATCTCGTGGAGCAGTGAGGTAGCGGCCTCTTAACCCTTTGAGTGCCAGAGGGGTACGCAACGCATTGCTTTGCATACTCCTCTGGCACTCAAAGGGTTAACATTACCCAGACCTTGGCCCGCGGGCTTTTACACTAGTCAATTATAAATAGCATGACCCGTGTGTGAATCCCCACTGTCTATATGTTCCCAGCTGGGAATAGTTCTTGCAGGGAAACCCACCCTGTCTAGGTGTACTTCTCTCAGGAATTTCTCATACAAAGTAGTAGATGATAATCAGTGGTGAACATATGTAAAAAATGTATTTAAAAGTGATAACTGTTGTAACCCTTTGAGTGCCAGAAGGGTATCCAATGCATTGCAAGCCCCCTGGCATTCAAAGGGTTAAAAAAAAGCTCAGTGCCATTGGATTATTTTTGAGATAGAAGATGATGATGATTCTCAGTAAATGGGTGGTTGATATACAATGTGAATGGGAATTATTTACTATTTGATGTAAGTATATGTAGACTTTTATGTGGAGAATGTGGAGTGTTTTTTTTTTGTAACTTCATTAGAGGTTATTTATTTATTTATTTATTTTTTCCTCCTCGTTCTTTGGCTACACAGTTAAATTGTATAGTTATTTCCCTAAGTGATAATTCATCCATTTTTTGTATTACTGAGATATGTCGAGTAACTGATTTGTATATCTATTTCTTTCTTTCAGAACTTTTATCCAAATAAATAAGGTTATCCAATTAAATTTTAATGTCATTATATTATATATTATTTTAATTTAGTGGGTTACAAATATCTAATTTTTTTTTCATTTGTTTTATCCTTAATCATTGCATCCTTATGACCATCAAAAGGTATCTCCTTAATCCTTTTATGATCTTAGTGGGTATATAAGATAGGGATTCGGCAAGATATTCGGTAAAAAATAGAGTATAATATATGTACCCACCTCTCCCTCCCTCTACCCAAAAAATATATAAATGTTCCGCTCTCTGCCCCTTCCCTCCCTCTCCCCACCTCAATACACAAAGTTAAAGAGTTAGTAATGTCTTATTTGAATAAAAATTAATATTGGAGATAATCAAAAACATAAATCCATAGATGCCAGTCTGATCTCTCAGACCTTTATGGTTTGAGAGATATACAGTGATAAAGCCCCCCCCACTTCAATGATGTCAGCTGTAAAGCTGACAGAAGGAGATTTGTGTCGGCCGACTTGAGGTGGCTCTTCAGCAGAGCCAAAATACCACAATCCAGAAATAAACACTGGTTTGCAAGCATACTTGGTAGACCATTCAAATGAAGTATTTCTTTTTAGATTGTGGTATTTCGGCTCTGCTGAAGAGCAACCTGCTGGCCCCAGGATCAGGATTTTCTTCTGTCAGCTAGAGGCTGACGTCAGTTCAAGGGGAGGGGGGGGACTTTAAAATGTTATATCTTTCAAGCCATAAAGGTTTGAGAGATCAGACTGGCATTGATTGATTTATTTTTTGATTATATACAATATTACTTTTTATTTATATAAGACATTACTGACCCTTTAAAATGCGTCCCTTCATTCTCTTTCACCCTAAACTTCCCTCCCTCCCTTGCCTCAACAGCATTATGTGTGTGATCTCCTTTCCTCCCTGTACTCATCTGCAGGATCAACATCTGGAGGTAGGCAAATCTGCACAACAGGTGGCATGCTTGACTTCCTTTGCTGCTGTGCCTCCAAAACCAGGGTACAGAAACTTTAGGGGGTTGCAATCACAATATTTTAAATGGCTCTCAATTGCGGTGGCAATAAGGTACTAGGCCTGCTTACCTGCCTACACAACTGTGAGACCATATGTGTCACTCTGAAAACTATTAAAACAAATTCCTAATTTTTTGTTATATTTTGCACAGGAACAAATATAACTCTCCCTTGCAGTGGCAATAAGGTATTAATGCTGGCTGCCTGCCTGTGCTACCTGCCTGCCAGGACACTCTCTATCTCCTTCTGCTCTCTCTCTTAGCTCCAACAATGGACTTACAGGAAATGCAGGCTGTCTGGGTGTCTGATGTGTCATTAGTCTAACCCCCATCATGAAACGAAGAAGCTAATTGGACTAGAGAGGAAGGGAAAGTATGGAGGGAAAGTATCGTGCACTGAATTTTCGAAACTTTCAACAACATTCTGAACCAGGGCTGTTCAGATTCGATTTTAAAAGAAGGAACAACTTTTTCCTTTTGAACGGCCCGAATGACGCCGAATGAACCTTATTCGTCCAAATTCCAAAATTGGCCGAACCGATTCGCACAAGTACATCCAAGGGTTTAACTTTTTTACCACATGGATTTTCATTTCTGAAAATTGTTACACCTCTGCTGGTTAGGTCCTGTGCTAATGATGTCTGTACATTCTGATATTGATAGACTGCATTAAAATAGTTATGTGAACATCAAATTATCTGCACCTCCAATTTTAAACTCCTGGAATAGGAGTCTCCCTTAGGAATGAAGCACCAATACTGTGAGGCCACCTGACATAGAGGGGTAGTGAGAATATAGTCTTTAGGCAGAAACAGATACAGATAACTGTAGCAAGTTCATAAAGCAGGTGGTACTAAAGAGCAGATCACCTACCAGATCTAGCCACAAACAAGATAGGAGATGAGAGTCCATGGAAACAGACAGATAGATGACTCTGTAGTTTTCAAGGGTTAAGTAGGATTGTGCTCAAAATACCACAGAGAACACCATCAGAAATATAAGCCAGAAAGAAGAAATGTATCAGTGGATGAAAGTAAACACTCAAGGAAATAAGCTACTTTTGCCCTCTTTGTTTACTATTTGCATATCAATTACTTCTACTCGCTCATTTAGCAATGATTGAGTATAATCATCATACATTTATTGAAAATGTGTTGTGGGCTAGTAAAGTAGGAAGCAGGGGGGCAGTGATGAAGTGACGATGCACATCAATGTACCAAGGGCAGAGTGACCAGGCTATTCGCGCTGCTAGAAGTTGGACTCCGAAAGAGAGCCGATGTCCCTGCACGAGAGCTTGGTATCAGAGGAAGGGAGAATCAGATCCCCTGGATGCTGGTAGTGCCCATGGTGGTGCGATCTCCTTTTCTATCCTTCACCTTTCTGTGATATAACTGATGCCCGATATTGAGTTCCCTGGATGCTGGTGCTTCCTGATCGCTGGAGCATCTTTTCTTTCTTTCCCCCTCTCTCTATACCTCCCTCCCTTTTGATTATCCAGCGTCATTGGAACTGGAGGCACTGTCCCAATGCTACTCCAATTGATGAATGAGCACAACAGAGGCCAGGCTGAATAAAGGCTGAAAAAAGTGATATGCATCAGAGTGGAGAGTTCCAGCTGATTTGGCATGGAACAGAACTTGCTGGCCCCCGACGAAGTGGGAGGCACAGAAAAAGTGATAATGTCACATGAGGAAGCTAAAGGTGTGAGTAGCTCTGACAGGGCAGAAAACTGTCTATAACCTTATAGCATAGTAAATGAACTGTAACTTCAATAAGTAAATATGTCTAGGGATGGATCAGTGGCTAAAACTATTCTGAAATTCGTACTCTGTGAATAAGCTACTCTGTGTATTAAAGAAGACAGAAGCAGTGAGCCAAGTGGTAATCTTGATGAACTCTTGTAAAATTGGTTTGTATGTGGGGAAGGAGGAGAGGAAAGATGAGAGATGTGAAGTGAACAGGGAGATTTGATTCTCTGAATAGAGATTAAAGTTGAATGTCTTAATATAATGATGGTACTGGCTTTCCTAATTGAGAAGGATCTATTAATGCCTCTCTTCTAAGTGATAAAGTTTCAGACTGAGCCTATAAGTAAAAGGTAAAATCTATCCTCTGAAAGATGGGTCCTAAAAAAGATAAGGACAAAGGTCACAATCAGGACAAAAATAAATCAATAAATGTATACTATTCCCCCAAAGCTCAGAATTCTAATATACATCAAACCCAAAGGAGATCAACTGCCAGAGATGGCAGAGATTTGATACAAGGGAACGGTAAGGGGGAGCTCCAAGGAAGGAAGGATATGGCAATTTCGTACTTGCCAGAATCATCTATGGTACCCAAAGAAATTATATCAACAATGATGGACAATCTGTATGGAAAAATTAAGAGGAACATAGAAGTACATATACTGGATTTAAAGAAGGAAGTTTCTGGTATGTCAGAGCTTATACTTTCTCAGGCCACATTGTTGACTAAGATCCAAGTAGAATATGCAAATCTGCAAATGGAAAATCACTCCTTCCATACGAGAATAAAAATATTGGAAGATAAAATTGTGGATATGGAGGATAGCATTTCTAATGGACTTGTGGCAGTCAATTGGTGGTGCTCAAAGATGGGGGCATAATTGTATGGAGAGATTCTATAGAGTAAAAAGGTCAAAAGAGATTAATCCCACTCTTCCAAGAGATGTTATCATATGCTTCTACAGTTGTCTTTTAAAGGATCAATTGATGAAAGAAATATGAAAGAAAAAAGTGCTTCTTGAGAATTTTAAGGATCTGAGCTACTATGCAGACATATCTCTTGCCACCAGAGTGGCAAGAATGAAATTCCAAGACTTAACGCTGATATTGAGACAGAAGGACATTCCATACAGATGGGGATTTCCAGTCTCTCTAAACTTGAGCTATGAGGATGCGTGGTTCTCATTCAGAGAGGTGGAATCGCAATAGATAAATTTAGAGAATGGGGTTTTATCCCTCAGAACCCTGTCAATTTAAGTTAGAATGTCATTTAGGATCTTAGGGATAGTAGTAATTATATGTGTATAGAAGGAATAGGTGTGAAGGAAATTTTAGGAAAGATCTAGAATAAAGTGTATCTAGGGCCCTGGGATGGGAGAGCGATTTTAAAAACCTAGATATCTAATGTATAGGGGTACATGGTTTACTTAATGATTTAGGGATATAGATGTGACAACAGCAAATAAAGGTGTTACACTATTTGAATTTAAGGGGGGCATTATGATAAAGAGTAAGTGATTGGGGTTTATTGTGTTAGGTGGGGTTACTTAGGTATGCTGGATTTGATATTAATGTAAGAAATTGGGTAACTACTAGTTTGGTTAACTAGGAGGTAATGAAGTTATACACGCAGGTGATTTCACTGATGTTTTTATTGGTGTCTGAATATGTAATTGATAAAGGGATGGGAGATCCAGTTGCTTCTCCTGACTCTGGTGAGGAATAGGACAGTTGGGAAGGTTCTTAAGATATATTAAGATGTGGGAGGTATGGATTTCCACCTTAGCCAGTTGAAACTCTGGATTTGGTTAATTAAAAATCACAAAGTAGTGGTAACACTGGGTTTCTGGATGAGAGTTTCAGTTGGAGAGGTTTTGGGATGCACTAATAGGTTTATTTAAGCACAGTTGGTTTAGGAATAAGTTGGATCTAGGGGGTTCTCCACTGACTCGGGAGGGAACTACAAAAGTTAGGAAGGTTATGCTATATTAGATTTGGGGGAGGTAGATTCCCACTCGTCTCAGTCAAGACTCTGGATCCTATGGGTTAAAATGCTTAAAGAAAGAGGAATATTAGGAAAGAGTCTCACTTCGTAGTTATGGGATAACTTTCACCCAGATTATTTTATATAAGTATAAACATGTGAACTGCTGTGGTGATAAGACAGATTAAATCGTCTCTCTGGATCCAGATTTGGGTGGCAAATGGGAGAAGGGACCAAAGAGGAGGGAGGGGATGGGTATTTGATATGGGTGGTATGATAATATATAAGAGTTAAAGGAAATGGAGGAGAGAGAGGGGGATGCATTCTGTAGGAAGGGAGATGGGAATTTTAAAATAAAGATTTTCTTAAATAAAGTATTGGTGATAGAAAGAGGAAGGGTGAGTAATATAATTTTACTATTATGATGGGGAAATCAGACTTAGTAAAGGAAATATTAGTAAGTATACAAAACTTATTTTAAGAGATTGGATGGATGGGAAAGTTGATAGATAAAAATAAAAGGGGTATTAATAAAGAACCTTTCCCTATCCAGTATTACTCTTTCTCTGGGCCCCAACCTTTGTTAAAGGGGGTATATAAAGGGTAGTAAATCAACACTGGTGAGGTGGGACACAGAGAACGGGAAGAGGGTAGTGAAATGAACTTAAATAATAATTGATAAGATCTTATAGTTTGGTCAATTGCAATTGGTAAAAGGAAATGTATGTTTTCCTACGGATTACGTATGATGGAGATTTCTGGGATAAGTATGAATGTTGGTTGGCTGAATCGGTTTAAGATAACCAGATGGTAAAACAAAGTTTGGACACAAACTTGGTAGAGGGGGAGGGAGAAAGGAACTTTGGGATGTCCCTTAAACTAGCATCGGTACAGTACAGGGGTTAAACATAAGATTGATATAGTCTTCATACAGGAGTCCCATTGGATTGTTAATCCAAAAATATTATGGAGATTCTCGATGTATTCAGTAGTATATTATGCAAATTTGCAAGGGGAAAAAAAAGGGGGAGTAGCAATAATAATATCTCAGGGAGTAAAATTTGAATATATTTATGATGAAGCTGATCCTAATGGACAATATCAGGTATTGATTTGTAAATTAAACAATATAATGTATACTTTGATAAATATATATGCACCCAATATAAATCCCTTGAGCGTTTTGAGGAAGGTGATTGATAGAGTTAAGCAAATAAAAAAGGGAGTCCTCTTTATAGGAGGGGACTTCAACTGTATTTCAAACCCAGAACTGGACCAGAAACTTCCCCTTGGGGCTGTATTGGATGCATATGTAATAAATTTAGCCAATTCATTGAAGATTTTTTGTTTAAGAATCTATTATATGATATATGGAGAGTATTTCACCCAAAGGTTAAGGATTTTACTTTTTTTTTTCAGCCTCACAGATCGTATTCTAGGATTGACTTCATATTAACAGAATCAGATAATTTGTCGCTGATAATTCAGTCAACTGTGGGCCAAATAATGTGGTCTGATCATTCCCCAGTGTTTGTAGAATTTAACAATAATCCTTCCTATAAGACCAGATCAAGGTGGAGGTTAAAGGGATAGTAATACTTCGTTTTAACTTTATTTTATTTTGTAGGCATTAAAAAAACATGAAGAATGATATAAGTCTTATCTCTCAAACCTTTATGGTTTATGAGATATTCACAAGCAAAGTTCCCCTCCCCGCCCCTTTTACCTAGTGTAAGCCATCTCTTCTCAGATGTGGATCAGGTTGTATGACAGGACAGATAACAGAAGGGGACAATTTTCTTTGTATGAAAACAATGAAAGCCCTTCCCCCCTTGACAAGTTTTTCAGCTTTTTCCATTATCTTAATTGAAGATTGTCCCTCTCTGCAGTCTACCTGGGCATCTCCCTTCTGATCTGTTTGAACAGGGGGGGGATACTTTGTTTGTGAATATCTCTTAAACCATAAAGGTTTCAGAGATAAGACTTATATCATTCTTCATGTTTTTTTAATGCCTACAAAATAAAATAAAGTTAAAATGAAGTATTACTATCCCTTTAAATGTACAGTTAGAAAAAAAGGAAGATTTAGAAGACCTGCGGAGGCAAGTCAGAGTATTTTTTGGAAATAAACGATAACGGGGAAGTCTCTGATTTAATACTATGGAATGTCTTTAAGTGTGCCATGAGAAGCTGGCTGATAAAATTGGGGGCAATGGAAAAGAAAAAAAAAGGGCCTTAACCTAACTAATTTGTATATTTCCCTGGCAAAACTAGAGAGACAAAATAAAGATAATCCTAATGTAATAGATTAATACGAAATTTATAAATTATGAAAGGAGATAACGAACAGATGACAGGATAAAATTAATAAGGGACTCTTAGCTATTAGACAAAGTTGGTATCACGAAGTAATAGAGTAGGCAAATATCTAACCAATAAATTAAATTACAGAGGGGAAAAAGAGTATCATAAAAAATAGTTGCTGGTAATAAGACCTTTATTTCTTTCTTACAGAAGCGTTTTAGTGACTATTATAAATCACTATCTAATTTAAATGCTTTATGTGACTCGAGAGAGGAGATGAACACATTTTTGGGAAGACTAAATCTGCCAAGATTAAGTGAAGGTAACTTAGAGAAGATCAATCTCCCAATATCTATTCATGAAATTAAAAATACACTTAGGAATTTGAAGAAAGGTAAAGCCCCAGGACCTGACGCTTATTCTGCAATATTCTATATATTGTATTTGAAGATATTATTTCCCCAATATTACTCAGGTTGTATAGGGAAATAGAGGGAGGTCTCGAATTCCCTGGGGAAATGTTACAGGCCTCTATATGCCCTATATTGAAGATATAGATCCCACTGTTATTTCCAATTATAAGCAAATTTCCCTAATAAATCTGTACATACAAATTTATTCTAAGATATTAGAAGAAAGACTCAAAAAAGTATTGCCAGAATTAATCCATAATGACCAAGCTGGATTTATTATGAATAGACAGACAACTGATAATACTAGGAGCATTATCACCTTAATAGATCTTAATAATAAAGAGAGACTGAGCACATTGATCATTGCCTTAGATGCAGAAAAGGCTTTCAATCGTGTAAGCTGGCCTTTCTTAGCAGAGACGATGTAAGCTTTTGGTATCCTAGGTCCCTTTCAAAGTAATACAATGGCACTATACTCAAATCCAACAGCCAAAATAGTAGGTCCTCAATTGGAATCGGAGTGGTTCAAAATCCAAAATGGGACAAGGCAAGGATGCCCATTGGCACCTTTGCTTTCTGCATTGATGACAGAACCATTGGCCCAATCCATAAGGTTAACAGAAGAAATATCAGGAATTAAGACAAAACCTTAAGAACATAAGATAATCTTGCTTGCTGATGATATTTTATTGACCTTGACACATCCGGCAAAATCTATTCTTAAAGGGGAACTACCACCCCAAAATAACTTAAGCTTGATAGAGTGCTCATCTGGCGACTAGCTGCTTAGTAGCGCTAGTCGCCAGAAATATTACCCGGTTCTGCAGATATCGGCGTTTTACCGATGGTGACAGGAGCAGGAAGCACGGACGTCTCTTCACAGTGACATCCGCCGATATCTGCAGAACCGGGTAATATTTCTGGCGACTAGCGCTACTAAGCAGCTAGTCGCCAGATGAGCACTCTATCAAGCTTAAGTTATTTTGGGGTGGTAGTTCCCCTTTAAGTTATTGGAGAAGATTAACGAATTCAGTCATTACTCGAATTATAAATTTAATTTAAATAAAACAAATGTTTTATTTGCAAATCACACTCCAGAGCAAATCAATGAGATGAGAGTTAGAGCTAAATTAGTTTGGGATAATGATGCAATCGATTATTTGGGCATTAAGATAAAGTATGACTTAAAGGAAATGATTAGAAACAACTGTTTTTTTTTGCTTTCTAAAATGAAAAAAAGTAGGGGACTGGAAGGGTTTGGAGATTTCCTGGTTAGGAAGAACTAATGCAGTTAATGCATATCTAGTTCCTAAATTGCTTTACTTAATGAGGGCAACTCCGTTAAGAGTCCCATACTCAATTTTATTCCAATTTCAGAGGATGATTGATCAATATATCTGGGAGGGCAAGAGACCCAGAATAGCATTTAATCAATTAATAAGAGATAGAAATAAAGGTGGTTTTATTTTCCTAGTGTAAGGGATTTATAGGAGGCTACTATGATTTCACATGTCTTTGCCTGGTGTGGAAGGGAGGATTTGAAAATGCCATGGTACCAACTTGAGAGAGAGGCATGTGATGGCTTCCAACTGGGTAATTTGATATGGATGAATTATGATATCTTTAAATCTATAGGAAAGGGAAATGTTATCATAAAAAATGCTATGCAAACTTTGAGTAAATTGAAAAAGAAGATGCATATTCAATTTTTACCTTCCATACCATTAGAAGTTTTTCAAAATATACATTAGGGATTTGGATCTAAGGAGATGGAGGCAAGCTAATATAAATTGTCTGTTGGATATAATGGAAGGTGGTACCATAATGACCTTTTCTCAAATAAAGGAAAGTTTGATTTACCTGAAATTGAAGTGTTTCATTATATACGGGTTAAACATGGAATCCCTTCAATTGGAATATTAGAATCCTCAGATTTTAAAACATTTAGAGGAAGTATCATAAACCTAAAATGATCTCTAGGACAAGAATATTTTGGGAAAGTCTGACAATGGATCCAATAGAAGCTAAAGTGAAGAAATGGGAATTGGAAATAGGTAGAACCTTCCACCTGGAAAATTGGTATCAAGCATATAGTCAAACTAGGAAAGTTACACATTGTATGGGTATGCATGAATTATTTTCCATAGATGGTACAGAGTTCCATCGTTGATACACAGATTTGATAGTAGTACATCAAGTCTATGTTGGAGACGTATGAAGGAGGAGGGAACAATTTTGTCATATGTGGTGGCAATGTGAGGAGGTAACAAAAATATGTAACTCGACTTTGCAGTTAATCGGGAAGTTACTTGGAATAGAGTTAAAGGCTCTCTCAGAAATTTTCTTGTTCCATTTAGATTTCCCCCCAGGATGTTTTTGGAATAAGAAACATTTAATGGTCCAAATTCTATTGGCTTGTAAAATCTGCTTAGCTAGGAATTGCAAAAGGAAAGAGAAATTAGCTATTTTAGGAAGTGAAGATGCAGATTCATTTTCAATATAAAATGGAGGAAGGATATAATAAGAGTAGATGTTTATTAAAGCTGGACTACCACCTGAATTAAAGTCACTCTGCTATACTTAGGCAGGTGGCGACTAGCTTAATAATCCTTATTTTACCTGTCAAAAGTGCCCAGGAGTAAAGTTATTGCTGATCTTCCGAGACTGACGGCCAGGTTAGTGCAGCTTGTGTGCCTGTGCCGTCAGTCTCTACCGGAGCCGTTCGGGCCAGTGAAGGATGACGGGGACTGAAAGTGCAGGCGTGTAGACAAGATGTCTGTGCTGATGCCTGGCTTCCAGTCTCAGAAGAGCAGCGATAACTTTACTCTTGGGTACTTTTGACAGGTAAATAAGGATTATTACGCTAGGCATCTGCCTAAGTATGGCAGGACAACTTTAGTTCAGGTGGTAGTTCCGCTTTAAATACATTTAAGCTCATTTGGACAACATGGAAGCAATATGTGGCGATTAATATATAAACTCAGGAAGTTGCACTGGATTGGATGGGTGAGTTCGCGCCCCAAAGAAAGTACATATGACTGAGTTGGTGGGGAGTCAAATCGGCTTCTCTCCATGGGACCGCCTCTGCTGGCTTAGTATTTCAAACTTAGATACAATAAATAATATGAAAGGATGGATGGATGGATGGATGGATGGATGGATGGATAAAAGGTTTGGAAGCTGCTCTCGGCTTGTTGTTTAAATAAGTGAAATGTATACGCATATTAGTTAATATCTATTATTGTATGATGTGTAATTTTGGATATTTGAAAAAAAAAAAAAAAAGATTGAGTACAATCATACACCATGGAAATACTCTATTTTCATACCCCAGTTTCTTTCTGAAATATCATATGTAACTGAGTGCAGATGTAATTAGGAGTGAGTGAACACTTCACTTCTTCCTGCTGGAATGTTTCATTATATGGGTGGAAGGAGAAGTTCATTGATTTCAAATGGTTTAACCTTTCAAACACACCTGCACTTACATAATCATACATTTATTCACTGACCTAATCCTTGCTCACACTAGCATTCATGTATACACACCAACCTGATATCACCAGATCACAGGTCCACATATGTGCGATTTCTTAATTTTATGTCATGTTCAGGCAGGCCATGTGTTGACTCAGCATAGGACCTGCTAAACATGTCCAGGAGCCAAAGAAAGCAGATACTGACGTTATTATTCATGTTAGCTTTTATGTATACAATTACAGCATATTCCTTTAAGCTATACAAGGGGGGATTTACAATTAAACAATTTGACATACATGTACAGACCGATACAAGTGGGCCCTTCTACTAAGACATCCAGTGGTGCCGTTAAGTTCCCAAAAGACCAACCAAGGAATAAGCTAGTACATAATTAGTATACAGTGCAGCCCAATTGCACCTTTCCTAGTAGAGCGATTAGCACCATTAAAAATCCCAAGACTGCAATAATATCCATGAGATGTGTGGCTTTTGCCCTCTCAGCCATTACATAGGAAGACCATTTCTATGCAGAATGTTATTGGAAAGGTCCTTCTCATGGGTATTCCTGCAAAAGTCAAAATATCATAGTCTCTGACAATTTTATCACATGGCGATTTGGGAGTGTGCGTATCAGATACTTTGCTTCTACACCTACTAATAGTAATAATAAACCCTCACTTATCTTAATTCAGACAATTCTAATAGTCAGGGACGTGCACATTTTGGGGGGCAGGGGCTCAAATGAAAAAAGGGCACTTCTCATAATTATCTTTTTATTTTTTTTTGTTAAAAGGGCACGAGGGCACTTTGGACAAAAAGGGCAGGTGCTCAAGCCCCCCTTGGTGTCTATGTGTGCACGTGCCTGCTAGTAGTCACTATAAATTAGTTCTGTGTGAATTGGTCCAGCTCTAATTCAATATTAATTTTGGAAAATCAGTCCACAAAGAATGATTCATAGTGGCCACTATGATTTTCTGAGGGTTTATTACTAGGAATATTGACTTTCCTTTAATAAATCTAGACCCAACTGATTGGATTTCACAGTTGTGGTAAAGAATAATGTCATAAACTTTTTTTGCCAGTTGTGTGTTTGTAGAGAAGTGATACTTTATTTGCATGGCTTCCTCTAGAACAAGAATGCTCAAAGCTTTGAAAATGATGCCCATTTTTGTGGTCATAATTTTTGTGGCCCTTATATTATTTTGGCCCGGTACATAAAACCAAGAATATTTTACTATATAAATTAATATAAATACACCGAACTAATGAAAATATTTTGTTTTCTTTTTTCAACATGTCTTGTTTTGCACAAGAAACACAAGCATACAGAGGTTTATATACTATGTCTTGGAGATATAATGGGGCAAACCAACTACAACACATAACAAACAAATAAAAATGACCATATGTGTGTGACATTATTGCTGAAATAAAAAATGAATGAAAAAAACACAGGAAATTGCAGCATATATCATGTTTCATATATATACATACATGTATTCACACCTAACAGGTATGAAGTATATATATATAGCCATATTATATATACTTATACTTACAATCTATTTAATGTTTTATATTCTAAGAACATACACATACATACATACTATTCCACCTCAGATCTTGGTAAGCAAACCCAAAGAAAACAAATACATTTAAATGTGCTGGAGTGCAAGCAATTTTGCCCAAAGATACACTCCAACATAACACTGCCTGAGAGGCAGTGTTATGTAAGTAAAAGGGGAGAGAGGGGGATCCTTTATAACTGAATTACTGTTGAAAAACAACTCCAATACCATTGATGTACCGCTCTACATGGTTAAAAAAGTATACTGGTGAATTGAAGCTCTGTTTATTTTCTTACATAGCAATCCCTTTTAGACTTGGGCAGCATGGCACAAACATGGTAATAAATGAATAAAAAATAATAGAAAAACTATGAGATTGATCCATTGACCACCTCAGCTGACAGACTTGGAACACTGCACAGAACAATAGTCGGTTAATTGCCAACTCAGCAATCAAGGGGCTAAGAGTACTTGTAAACTAGAGACTATGAGGTAGACCACATAACATGCTATAAAATCTCTAGCAGATACACATAAGCAATTAATCTTCTGGGAGTGTATGCACACATCAAAAGAATACAGAATAACTCAAATAATGCCACTATACTAAAATTAAATAATGTAAATAGTGTATAAAAGTGATGACTTCCTATATACAAATAAACAGCTAACGTAGCACCCTTTAGTCATATCTCTTCTTTCATCATTATTATTGATATTAGTGAGAAGTGTGAAATGAAGATCAGAACATAGGACAAATTATGTGAAGAAAAGAGGGGACTAAGATCAAAGAGAGAAGAATTCTATTTGTTTAAGAAATACTTTGTGGGCAGTGTCTATATTGATATATCATCAGTGCAGCATCATTTCATCTACCCATCTTGTCTTTTGTCTTCTTCTTGGGTGTTAAGTATCAAGTGGAATTCATTCCAAAATTCATTTGGTCCATCTAGTGTCATGTCTTCTTGCTATGTGGCCCAGCGATTTCCATTTCAAGAGCTTTCCTCTTTCAATGGTGTCATAGATCCTTGTTTGCTGACGAATCCATGTACACATTTTTCGGTCTATTTTTGATATGTTTATAATTCGTCGCTCCATACTTCTCTGTATAACCTTAATTTTTTTTATAGCTTTGATATTTAGTGTCCATGTTTCACAGCCATACGTAAGGACTGGGAGCACATTGGTCAAAAACCTTTCACTTGAGGCAGAGAAAATTTATCTTAAAGTTGGTACTGCTATGTTTTCCAAATGCTTGCCATCCCACTTTTATTAGTCTTTCAATTTCCATCATAGTTACTTGTCAACTTCTTCTAATTCTTGTCAATATACCGTGATTTTCCTTGGTATGGCAATTTTGTTAATCATGATTTTGTTGATATTCAATTCCGACCCAAAATTTTGCTTTCTTGTTGTAGCTCTTCATTGTGTTCTTGCATTTCTTCAATACTATTTGCAAAGAGTATATCTGCAAAACTTAAGCAGCGTAGGTTATCTCCATTGATCTTAGCCCAATTTAGTTTGCAGAAAATATCTTCTAAACAAACAGAAAATCATTTTTGTCCCCTTTTAAGGCTCATTTTACTATGTTGATCTGAACTTATCACTGTTAATCTGTATTGACGCAGTTTCATTTTCATATATTGATTGGAGGATATTGATGTAAGCTCTGTCTATTTTTTGGTTGATCAGGGCATCCATTATTGCTTGCTTTTTCACTGAGTCAAAGGCCTTTTTGTAGTCAGTGAAGGCTATGCATAATGGAAGGTTGTATTCATTATGTCGCTCTATAAATTGTTGCACTATCTAGATATGGTCCATTGTACTGAAACCGCTCCTGAAGCCTGCTTGTTCTTGAGGTTGTGTAGCATTAAGTGTTTTGTCCATTTTCTTGATTGTACTTTTGAGAAAATCTTGCAGACCACTGGCAAATGGCTTATTGGTCGGTAGTTTTTAGATGCGCATTATCACCGTTTTTGTGCAGTAGGCATTTTGAAATTAGTTTGGCAAGGGCTTTGAATAAAAGTTGACCTCCGGCTTTCAACATTACAGTAGGAACTTTTTCAAGTCCAGCTGCTTTGCTTTTATTCATTGATTGTATCTCAGCTTCAAAAAGTCTGGCATAGCTTCAGCCTTTGGTACTGCATTCATTTGTTGTCCTTCATCCAAATAAAGATTTGATTAAAATGTTTCCACTCGTTTTAGTATTTGTTATTGAGTTTTTGCTGTTGTATCATCTCCAGGCTTTAATGCAAACATTTGCCTCCTGTGTGTGGTCATCTTTCATTTTGCTTTCTTTATCCCTTGATTTTCTTCCAGTGTGCTTTTGATGAGCTCAGCATTGAATTTACACATTTCTTGTTTTATGCGTTTCTTTATTGTATTGCACATTTCTACTTATTCTACCATGTTTCCAATATTATCATTTTTCTTCATTTTTTTGTCACTTTCCATCATGGTAACTGATTCTTTTGATATTCGGGTTGATTTTTCTTGTTTTATCAGGTGATAGGGCTTGGGCAGTGTCTACGATAATCTCAATAACTTTTTCATTGTGCGTTGAAATGTCTATGTCTGAAAATTCTTGCAGGACAATGAAGAAATTAGACAGTGCTATGATTTTTCAGTAGCTGGCTTTTGTCGATCTTCATGTTTGTTGGCTTGATCATTTCCATTCTTTCGTGCACTCAATTTAGATTTTTACTCTCACTAGACTATGGTCACTTCCAACATTAATTAAAATGATTTAATACTGAGCAGTCAGTGAGTATCGTCTTATTATTTGCAAGTACAAAGTCAATTTCACTTGTATTACCATTAGGCTTTTCCACTTCCATTTTCTTCTGGCCTTTCTCCTGTAGAATTAATTCAAGATGTATAAATTTCGTTCTTGTACAAATTCGAACAGTTGGTTGTCTCTGTCGTCTATTTTTCCAGTCACATGTGGTCCAATCGGTTTTTCAACAATTTAGATATTACCAGTTCTTGCACTGAAATCTCCCATTATAAATCTGTAGTAGTAATTGCCCTCTCTGTAGAGGCATAATAAATCATCATAAAATGTTTCAACTTCATAATCACTGTGGCTACTTGTAGGGGTATCAACTTGAATTATTTGAAGAACATAGTGACTTTCAGAACTACTTTTTACTTTTATGACTGAGTCTGTCAGTCTTTTGTTAATCAAGAAACCGATTCCTCCACATCCAGGTAATGAGATCCTTTGGTTTTGTTGTGGAGCCATGCTGAGAGAATGGCTTTTGGATCAATTAAGGACTCAATTCAATTTGCCCAGTTGGCAAAAAAAATAGCTGATGGCAACAAGCACGGTAAGCCTTTCAATCATCTGTGCTATGAAAAAATACCAGTTAAAAAATGCACATTGGGTGCTGAAGTTTTTTTTTTTTCCTCCGAAAAGTTTTTATTTGAAAATAATATGCTTCATACATCACAATATAAACATTAAAACTTTCCATATTGATTTATATTACGTAAAAGACAAATACACATGACATACAATAATCCAGACTAGCAGGTATCTTCTTCTATAAATCCTATCCCATTAAATTCTTTGGCTAGAGTGATCATTATGTAATTATCTCAATATCAATCTATTGCATCTAGAGCACTCTGCCATAATTCAAACCATCCCTTTTTAGTCCCCACCCATCTGGTGAGATTCTGCTCCATCTTAAAATTATGTTTACAATGTTGTTTAATAAGTGCCCAGGTCGGTATAACACTTGTTTTCCAGCATTTCGCTAACTCTAATTTTGCCACAATTAATATATGAGTTATCATCAACCTTTGCACCTTACTCATAATTAGCCAATTGAGGTGGAACAAAATCTGCCCTGGCGTGCTGTCCAGCCTTATCTTACATTTCTCCTTTATACGCAGAATAACCTCCTTCCACATATACTGAACTTCTCTACATGTCCACCAGACATGCATGACATCTGCATAAGCTGCATTGCAACGGCAACAGTTGTGCAGAACCGTTTCATAAATTTTATGTAACCTAGATGGCACAAAATGCCATCTATTCCCCATTTTATAATGGTTCTCTACCAAATTTAGACAATGAACCGCCTGATGGACTAACTGCAATGCTCGTGTCCAGTCCTTTTCCTCTATTTCCACCTGTAGATCTTGTTCCCACTTTTTCAAGGCTGGAAATATAAGTTTCAATCTCATATTAGACAATAACCTTGAGCAATGTGTAATCAAATTCTTATTAAGAGGGTTTTATATGATCTCTATTAACATCAAAATGTTTTTAGAAGAATGATTAATCCTATGCTTCACCAAAAAATGACTCATCCTTATATATGTGTATATTTCGCCTTCAGGGATATTGTATTGCTCTTTAAGTTCTTGAAATGGTTTAATCTTATTCCGTTTAACCAAATCTCCTATAATATTAATCCCATTTTCTTTCCACCTATCTAATTTCAAATCTTGTACATTAACCTCTATTATTCTAAGTGGTAAACAATCCAGGATTTTCCCTTGCATATTTAATTTATTCTTTACATTGAGCCATAGTCTATATAACTGTTTAAGTCCCCCCATCTTCACCTTATTAGTCAAACTATGGACATTCCAAAAAAAATCCTGTAAGTCTATTTTCCCTAAACTTATTGACTCTATATAATACCACGAGTCCTTATTCGCATTTTATTTCAATATATTAATTGTATGTGAGAACAGACATGCTTTATGTATATCCATTATTATCGGCATCCCTAACCTGCCCTATCCTATTTTATGGGATAACAACTTTTGACTTATTTTTGGTACCTTGTGATTCCATATATAATTACACAAACTTTTTTGAATCATACTTAACCAAATATGTGGAATCTTTCTAGGGATCATACGAAATAGGTACACCCATTTTGGAATAACGTATGCTTTAACCAAATTTATTCTCCCCATCCAGGAAATCTCTGCATTTTTCAATTCCTTCAATTTACTATTAGTCTGTTTTAACAGTGATAAAACATTCACTTCCAAGAGTCTTCCTGGATTTCTCATTATTTTAACACCTAAATATACTAATTCCCTTTTAACCCAGGTGAACCTATATTTATCTTTTATCTCCGCCTTCGTACTCTGACTTAAATTCTTATCCAGAACCATGGTTTTATCTATATTTAACTTATAATTGGAGAAAACAGCATAATTTGTAATAATCTTCATAAGCCTCTGTATTGACTTCCTAGGCTTCTCCAATAATATCAACAGATCATCCGCATATAGAAACAACTTAAACTGTCTATCCCCAATATGGACCCCTTGTACCCCAGGACTGGATCTTATATCCATCGCAAGGGAATCTATAGTGAACAAGTATAAAATAGGAGACAAGGAGCAGCCTTGCCTTACCCCGTTACTAACTTGAAACCATTCTGACTTCAAACCACTTCCCACTACCCTTGCCCTTGGAGAAGTATAAAGAGCCATCACAGCTTCATATATCCACCCTTCAAAACCAAAAGCCTGCAAAGATGCCCCTAGGAAGTTCCCACCTGACCCTGTCAAAAGCTTTCTCAGCATCTAAGGACAGGGCCAGGAAGGGAGTCCCAGAGGCATGGACTATATCTATTATATCTATCAAGCCTCTAGTTGCGCTAGCGGAAGACCTTCCTTTCACAAATCCCACTTGGTCCGGATGGATCAAATCTTCTAACACTTCCTGTATAGTGATGATCGAGCACCCCGATGCTCGGGTGTTCGGGTGCTCTGGCCGAGCGCCCCCGGAGGCTCGAGTGCTCGGCCGAGCACCCGAGCCCCATTGAAGTCAATGGGAGGACTCGAGCATTACACCAGGCACCCCCTGCTCTGATGAGGGGAGGGTGTCTGGTTCATAGGAAAAGGTCAGAAAATGATGGAAACACCACAGAAATGGTTCAGGGACAGCATAGGGAGGATGTCTGGATGCATCTTGGACTCCAACGTCGCTGCTGGGAACGATGTTTCGCCCGTAGTACGCCATTTTTACAGACTGACTGTAAAACACACAAAAAGGAAGATAAAAACTAATCTGCGGCTAGGCACACTAAACAATATGTGACGCTAATCTGCGGCTAGGCACACTAAACAATATGTGAAGTTAATCTGCGGCTAGGCACACTAAACAATATGTGACGCTAATCTGCGGCTAGGCACACTAAACAATATGTGACGCTAATCTGCGGCTAGGCACACTAAACAATATGTGACGTTAATCTGCGGCTAGGCACACGAAACAGAATGTGACGCTAATCTGCGGCTAGGCACACGAAACAGAATGTGACGCTAATCTGCGGCTAGGCACACGAAACAGAATGTGACGCTAATCTGCGGCTAGGCACAGTGAACGGAATATGTGACGTTAATTTGTGAATTTGCACACTAAACAATATGTGACGTTAATTTGTGAATTTACACACTAAACAATATGTGACGCTAATCTGCGGCTAGGCACACTAAACAATATGTGACGTTAATCTGCGGCTAGGCACACTAAACAATATGTGACGCTAATCTGCGGCTAGGCACACTAAACAATATGTGACGTTAATCTGCGGCTAGGCACACTAAACAATATGTGACGCTAATCTGCGGCTAGGCACACGAAACAGAATGTGACGCTAATCTGCGGCTAGGCACACGAAACAGAATGTGACGCTAATCTGCGGCTAGGCACAGTGAACGGAATATGTGACGTTAATTTGTGAATTTGCACACTAAACAATATGTGACGTTAATTTGTGAATTTGCACACTAAACAATATGTGACGCTAATCTGCGGCTAGGCACACTAAACAATATGTGATGTTAATCTGCGGCTAGGCACACTAAACAATATGTGACGCTAATCTGCGGCTAGGCACACTAAACAGAATGTGACGCTAATCTGCGGCTAGGCACACGAAACAGAATGTGACGCTAATCTGCGGCTAGGCACAGTGAACGGAATATGTGACGTTAATTTGTGAATTTGCACACTAAACAGAATGTGATGCTAATCTGCGGCTAGGCACACGAAACAGAATGTGACGCTAATCTGCGGCTAGGCACAGTGAACGTAATATGTGACGTTAATTTGTGAATTTGCACACTAAACAGAATGTGACGCTAATCTGCGGCTAGGCACACGAAACAGAATGTGACGCTAATCTGCGGCTAGGCACAGTGAACGGAATATGTGACGTTAATTTGTGAATTTGCACACTAAACAGAATGTGACAATAATCTATGGCTAGGCACACGTTTAAAATGGCCCTTTTTGTCACTGCGTTGTAAAATAATTGGCCCTGTGCACCTAACAGAATATGTCAGCTTGTCACTGCACTGTGAAATATTTGTCCCTGTGCACCTAGTACAATGTCACCTTAGAACATGTCCCCCCCCACAAAAAAATGAAATTCTGCCACCCCCAAAAAAAATTAAATGCTGCCCCCACACACAACAGTCCTAAAAAGGACTTTTGGGTCTTGAAAGAGTTTCAACAATTTTATTCTCCCTACACTGACTTCCTGTGCATCTAGTATTATATGTCACCTTACTAATATCCCCCCCACAAAAAAAAAGGAAATTGTGCCCCCCCAAACAAAATATAAATGCTGCCCCCACACACAACAGTCCTAAAAAGGACTTTTGGGTCTTGAAAGAGTTCCAACAATTTTATTCTCCCTACACTGACTTTCCCTGCCTGAGCGCATCTCTCCCTGGCTAAGAATGAGCCAAACTCGCACGTCGGGTGCTATACAGCACCCGATCACGGTTCTGGCCAGCCAATCAGTGTAATGCCAGCAGCCAACATGGCTGCTGGCATTACACTGATGTCAGAGCCTCCCCGCACGTTTATTGGCTGCGCAGCAGCCACGAAACGTGCGGGGAGGAGACCCGAACATGGCGGGCGAGCACATGCGGTACTCGTACGAGTACCGCCATGTGCCGAGCAGAGCGATGCTCGAGCCGAACCGAGCTTCGGCCGAGCATGCTCGCTCATCACTATTCCTGTATCCTTGTTGCTAGAATACTAGCATAAATCTTAACGTCCCCATTTAGCAGAGATATTGGCCTATATGATGTAACCTTATCAGGACTCTTCCCTGGCTTAAGGATAGGAATTATATTTGCGCTCAACATTTCTGCAGGAACCTGCCTTATATGAACCATTGAATTGAATGTTTTCAGCAAATATCCTATTAACTCTTCCTTAAACCTTTTATAAAAAAAGATTTGAATAACCATCCGGTCTCGGGGCGCTATCTGCTCTCATTGCATCAATCGCTGCCCCAATCTCTTCCTTGACAAATTGACGGTTTTGTTTACCTAACTGTGTCTCTGAAAGATGTTGAAACCTTCTTCCACTAAAAAAATCTCGCATCTCAACATTTTCTGCTGAAATGTTGTAGAGCTTGCTACAATACTGTGCAAACGCTTCACTTATTTTATTTGGGACTTGCTGAACTCCCTGTTCCGTCACTATTTTATTGATCTTATTTTGAATCCTTTTACCCTTGACCCGATTAGTTAATAATTCATCCGCCCTGTTTCCCTTATAATACCATTTAGACTTTAAATACTCTAAATTCTTATTAGTTTGTTCTAACAACCCTTTGTTGATTTTATTCCTTATCACCGATATTTCTTCTGACCTCTCAATGCTAGGCTTAACTTTATTTAATTTAGTTTTATGGTAATACTCAATATACAAATCTGTCAGGGAACTACCATTTTTCTTTTTCTCTCTCGATCCCATCTTTATGATATGTCCCCGTAAGACCGCCTTAAATGCGCACCATACCATAGGATCTGCAACTTCTCCCCCCTCGTTTTCCCTAAAATAGCTCCTTATAACCATTCTTGTACTTTCTATGTCTTCCTTTGTATGTATTAATCTATTATTCAATCTCCAACTATCTCTTACCCTCCCCTCGCCTTCCTACTTTCAGATCCAATATCACTGCACTATGATCTGTCCATGTTATATTCTGGATAAGAACTTTTTGAGTAGCTTCTATCACCTGTCTATTTACACAAAACATATCTATTCTTGAATAACAATTAAATGTCTTTGAATAACATGTATAATCCCTTATATTTGGATTAAGTACTCTCCATGCATCATACATGTCATATTTCTTAAGTAAATTTTGAAAAAATTGAATTTTCTTAGCTCTCCCCAAAGATTTCCCCCCTCTCCAAAATTCTATCCACTTTTTCATCCAATACCAAATTAAAATCCCCTCCAATGATAAACTTTCCTTTCCTGATCATATCCACCTTCTTATATAAATCTCTCACAAATTGTTCCGTAGAACTGTTTGTGGCATAGATATTTACTAACGTAACATACTCATTTTGAATTTCCCTACTACAATTATATATCTAGCCTCCTCATCTATTTCTTGAAATTCCAACTAAAAATCTGTTTCTTTAGTTACAAGTATCGCTACCCCTCTTTTTTTATTTGATGGTAAAGCAGCACATGTTTTAAACTCAAATCTATCTGAAAAATACTTCTCAAAATCATTTTTCAATAAATGTGTCTCTTGTAACAATATTATTTGAGCCTTCTTTTCCTTTATCAATTTGAAAACCATAACTCCTTTGTGGGATGGTTCAATCCCCTTACATTACAAGTTATAATTCTAACCATTTGGATTTATACCTCCCATTCATCTTTTTATCTCCATTCTTCTATACCTGCCAGTCTGGATCATGTCACAAAAAACAACTACAACAACATTAGGACTTATCCCCCATTTTTCCTGGACCTGAAAAGAAAACCTTAACAGCGCCCAGGAACTGTAGTCCTTCTTGACTACAAACTGAAAAAACCTTCCCCACATGTGAGGTTGCAAATGAAGGAACAGTCGCCCCACCTGCATCCATCCTTCCTCTAAAACCCTTATCCTCCTAATCAATGTATACATTGATTAGACTTCCTACCTCCTTCCTCCAAAGCCTACTTGCAGTTGGTAGAGGTGACAATATGATATGTTTGGATCCATAGCCTACCTATTAGCTCGCAAGAATGAAAAATCTATCAGTCTATCTTTTCCTTCCTATCCTCTCATGTCTCTCATTACATATACATACACACCAACCTACCTACTCACATCCAAACCCAAAATCGCCTACCCAAACCCACAACATACAAACATATCAAACCATACATACCCTGACTCACTTCTAACCCCTTCCCTCAAAACAACCATCTCCTCAACCTTTGAGAACCCTACCCACCCCTGGGGCTCCCTACCCGAAGATATCGTGGCCCCCCCCCCCAACCTACCAGGGCTCCAAACTCGAGGGAGATATCCCCCAAAGGACACTCTCCCCACCTACCTCCTCTCCTCCAACTATTACATCCCCAAACCCCTTTACGTGCACAATATATCTAACTACTCCATTGATTTTTTTCTCTTTTCCCTTTCTCTCTCCTCCCCTCTCTCTCTCTTCCAATGAGAAAGGAGGAGGAAGGAAAAAAAAAACCCACCCCTTGTGTCTTATATAAACAACCTCAACTCCAAATAATCACAATAGTGCATTTATACAGTTTAAATATTTCCATCACAATACATACACTATGTACTCTATCTTAAATCACATTATGTATTCCTTAATCTTAACCTTTATCTACAACTAATTGTCTAAGTCTATTCAGTATTAACTTTCTCCTCAAAAATCCTTATCTACTACTTTAATTAAACCCCTTATTTCCCTTTTCTCTCTCCCTATTTTCTTTATCCCCATCCCTCTACTCCTTCCCTCCCTCTTCTCTCTCTCTCACCATCTCTCTTCCTCTCTCCTTTATCTTTATCCACCCTATATTCAAACACCAGTCCCCCTTTTTCCCCCGTGTCTCCAGACACCTTAAGGGGGATTCACACCTAATGGCGGGAAAGGCCAACAACTCAAAAGGAGGAGAGATTTATCAGTCAGCCTTATATACTAACTCATACATATGCCTAACAATTTCTTCCCCTTTCTTTTTCTCTCTAAAACCCAACTTTAAATATACCAAACCTCTTCCCCCACATTCATTAACAATTTGTGCACCGTTGCTGCTCAGTCCTAAAAAAAAAACCACGTAGATACCTCTACCCCGACCACTTTAAAAACTTTACCCACAAAAAATAACCCATATCCCCAATTATCCCCAATTAAACTAAACCCTCCCTTCTACCTTATCCATCCTCAAAAAAAAAAAAAAAAAAAAACCCTTAATATCTAAGTACCAAACTAATATTATTCAAAAGTCCAAGTGGGTCCCAGACTGAGCCGCATTGTGCACTGCCATCAAAAACTCTACCAAATTGGTTAATCATCCTTTTCTAACATCACAAACTTTCTTCCAGATCTAAACATGAATCTTTTTCTAACGTACTTAAACTCTCCAACCTCTCCCTCTTTCCCCCTCATAAAACGCCTAAACCATTCTTACGGTCAAAAATCAAATACCGGTTACCTCGACCTTTCTATAATAAACCCATCACCCCTCTATCCTAAGGCCCCACTGTTGAATCTCCTCCCTTGCAGCTACTGGATCTCTAAAGTAAAAACTTTTATTATCATGAGTCACTTTTATTGATGGAGGAAACCCCCATTTATATGGGATGTTTGCCTCCCTCAATACACCTGTAATGGACTCAAATTTTTTCCTCTTCTGACGAGTAGCTGGGGATATATCCAGGAAAATTTTTAAATATTTATATCTATCATCCTGTAACATCTGTTTTTTAAATTCCTTTAACAGTCGATCTTTAACATGACAGTTGGTAAATCTAATGATAACATCTCTAGGTAAATCATCGCTTATCCCTTTGGGCTTCTTCAGTCTATGGAACCATTCCATCATGTCTAGATTCAGATCTTGTTGTGGTAAAAGACATTGGAAAAATTCCATAAGATCAGCTCCCAAATCCTCTTGATGAATCTTCTCTGGTATTCCTCCTATTCATACATTTTTTCTTCGTGTCCTATCTTCCATGTCCACCAAATTATCCTCCAAATCTGTGATTTTTTTCCGAAGACACTTATTTTCTTCTCGAATCTGATTTAATTCTTCTTGAACATTCAAAATCGTATTACTTTGTGCTATAAGACCAGCCGACATTATATTGAGTTCTGTCTTTAACTCATTCACATTTTCTTCCAGGTCTCTTTTGATCTTAAAATACAGATTGTCCATCATTGATGCTATTAATTCCTGCGTTATCATCTAAGGGCTATCTATTCCTCCTTGTGAATCATATAGCCTCGCAATTTCCAGATCTTCTTTATGTGTCTCTAAAACCAAATTCTCCACGTGAGGACTACAATTTTCTCCTTGTTTAGAGGAATCTTTAGGAGAGTAATAAGTATTAATTTGTTTATTTTTCTCAGTACTCAACCGCTTCTCTTTGTCCTTATCCTTCTTAGGACCCATTTTGTTATCCAAAAATATGAAAAAAATATCCTGAAAAATAGGCTCATTGATTGTTAATATAAATTCTATATCTGGCCGTATAACCAGTTATTTATGTCAATCAATCCAACACATCTTCTATTATTTTCACTTCAGTACTTCCAGGAGTTTGTTAGATCTTTATGCAGTGCAGTTCTTTAACACTGTTAAACCTTCTTGACCTTTAAATATTAACTTTTGCTCCAGAAAGTACCTGGAGTCAGCTATTCTCTTTCTACTTCTCTTGAAGCCACACACCTTGGTACACAGTAAGTTGTTACTTATTTCGAATCTAGCCTTTAGGGCTTCTCTACCAAGAGAAAGACACTTTATCTCCAGTTTAACGCCCAATTAGGCTACTCACTGCGGCCCTTTCATTGTATAGCCAACCTCTCCTTCTGAACTTCATAAAACGGCCCGTTGATAATCGCTGTTCTCCGCGAATATCCTTCCGGATCTCTCGCTTAACTGTAAACCATTGTTTGAAATGACACCACAATTTCATGCCTCCTTATCACCGTAGCTTGACCCTCATAGAATAAAACCTCCTCTCCGAGCCGAGGTTATTTCCACCTGACCCCAGTCTTTAATCTTCGCCACCACCTCCTTTTTCCAGCACTATACCAAATCTACAGTGTAAAGTTCCAACAACTTAACGGCCCACAGGTTTAACAGCCCACTTCTTACTGCACTGCTCAACGCTCCACCGCACTGCTCAACGCCCTTAGGGATCCCTCAGTCAATTTGGCATTCCAAACTCCATTGCGTCCTCCTCCTTCACCTCCACCTCCTGGCACGTAAGCCACCTTTCGCGTCCGCTACGTCATCCCGCCATCCACAATGCCAATCACATTGGGTGCTAAAGTTAGCACCCACTGGAACACATTATAACAAGTCCAATTTTCCCATTCAATTCCATGCTTTAGTATCACGGTTCCCGTGCTATGCTGTCAATCTTAACTGAATTACCTGTGCATTGGAGGATGCTGATTGGCCTGCCCAGGATGTGCCTTTATACACTGGAGCTTCGGCACTTGTGATTTGCCCTTTCGTGGTGTTCCAGTATCTGCGCCTTGTTGCTGTGTTCCACTTCTCCTGTGTACCGATCCGGCTTGTCTGACTCTTCTGCTGATCCTGCTCCGTGTATGACCCGGCTCTGGTTGACGACTCTGCTCCGTGATTGACCCTGTTCTGGCTGATGATCCTGCTCTGTGTATGACCCGGCTCTGGTTGACGACTCTGATCCGTGATTGACCCGGTTCTGGCTGATGATCCTTCTCCGTGTATGACCCGGCTCTGGTTGACGACTCTGCTCCGTGATTGACCCGGCTCTGGCTGATGATCCTGCTCCGTGTATGACCCGGCTCTGGTAGACGACCCTGCTCCGTGATTGATCCTGTTCTTCGGCTGTTGTTCCTGCTGTGCTCCGGTTCCGGTTATCGACCAGTTCCAGCCTGCTGTTCCGGTGTTCCTGCATTACTCCGGTCGCGTCCGCGACATTCTGATCACTTGGTGACTCACTGTGCCTCTCACTGCTCTAGCTGAGTTTGAGGTTGCTTTGCCATCCGTTGGGTCCTGCTGTCTCTCTGTACAGAACCTGTTAACTCCTGCAGTGCCTTGTAGTCTCCGGTCTTGTGCCTCCGTGATCTTGCCAAGCTTACGGTTATCCGTTAGAGCCGCTACTCTAGTACCTCTGATACACTTCACTACCTTCTGCAGAGCATTGCTTGTCCGGTGTTCGGTGTGCACCGTGACCGCGCCTGTTGGCACTGGTATCCATTCGCTCTTGCTGGGAGAGTTACGTTCGGCACCGGAAGGGTGTCCTGGCTCCGGCCTAACATACGTTCAGAGGGTACGCTATCCATTTGCACTGTCCAGTGCTTCGGCTCTTAGTGCTTGTGCAGCCGCTATCAGAATTGACATCCAAGGGGTGTCAGGGCATTATCCGTTGGGCGCACGCAGGGTTAACTTCAATTCTCAGGAAGGGCGATTCTGGTTCTTGTACTTCAGCTTGGCAATAGCACTTCTCTATAGCCCACGGCGGTGGTATCTACTCAGCTCTGGCACTTTGTGCCTTCATATCCTATTTGAGAGTGAATTCAGTGCAGACACTTTGCTCCAGCTTTATTACTCAAGAACTGTGTTCCAGAGACTGCAATATATCCTGGGCGTTGGCCAAACTGAACTGTGTTACTCCTCTTGCACTTGTTAACCCTTTAGGGGTTATTCCCCATTCTAGTCATTGCCCATTATTCTTTTGCTGTATTGCATTCACTTTGTCCGTGTTTGCCATTACTGTTATTCCTGTGCTGGCCCCTAGGGGCATTGTATTACTCCTTGATTCAATAAACTGTGTTTTTACTTTATACCCTGGTCTGAGTGTCAGAAAACCGTAACATTTAGTCAGAAACATGTTTTAAGGGACCCACTTTATCAGGTGAACATCTGCACCCAGTTTTTTTTTTTAGCAAAGTCTACTAACACATGTTTAAACCTGCTGACACATGAATTGAAAACAGCTAAGTGACCAGTGTATGTACTGATATGGGGCCCTATAAGTGACAGAAGGGTGCACAGTGTTGCATGCCTCACTGGCACTCACATGGTTAATCCGACTAAGTGAACAACATCCCAAGAAAATAAACACTTACCTGAAATCCTGATGTCCAACAGGGTCTTCAGCACCCTTGTCAGTTACTGTTTGTCTTCTGTAATTTTCTATCTTCCTTCTTCTTCTTTCTCTTTATCTTCTGTCTTATCTTCTGATCTTCTTTGTGCCAAAGATGTACCTAAAAGGGGAAACATTAAATTTGCCCCAAAAAACTATGATTCAAAGATATGCAGCTGTTAACACTTTGACTGTTGTAGGGGTACACAATGTATTGCAGAGCAATGAGTTGCATACCTCTCTGGACTTCAAGGGTTACATATGTGGAGTCAGTCCAAGTCAAAAAATTTTCTCAAAATTAAAACATTTTTATTTTTCTCCAAATCAAAAAAAAATATTTTCTAATCCATTTCGATATTGTGGTAGTCTAAATATATCTTGCATTGAGGCAATGAAAGTGTTAAAATAGTCTACTGCCAGTGGTTAAACAACATTCCCCCTTTTTAGCTCTCAGCCATTGCCCAAACCTTTCTGTAGGAAAATTGAACTGAAACTGGCTTTTATATGGCCAGTCTCTATTCGGAATGGTTCCCAGCCCTCCATTGGCTGGGATGTGTGCTTACGCACCTCCCAGCCAATCAGCTTCTAGAAGGTTTTGTCATCCCCACTAGAAGCTGATTGGCTGGGAGGTGTGTAAGCACCGATCGGTAGCCCTTTTCCTTTGATGATCCCATTACTCACACTATTTAGTGTTGGTTTTTGGAACTTAAAACACACAACGGAAGTTTGGCCAAAAGTCAGGTTCTTTGGCCCAGCATTCATTGTGGTATCGGTTATTAGGGCAATTGAATACTCACAGTTACACAGTGTGTGTTTGTGAGTACCAATTGGTAGACATTTTTGACCTACCGGCTGTTTTAGAAGCTACAATTGACAGTCTGGTGTCTTAGCTTTGATCTGTCCACCTTGGGTGTTTGTGTCTTTCACATCTTTCAAAAACTGGCTGACACATGTGGGAGTAAGCCAATAATATTCGGCTTGCTGTCATGTAGGTATGCCTACGACACACCTGCCATGCTCTCCAATGTGAAAGTATCGTTGGGGGATTACAAGTGTTTGGAGGTGAATAAACAGACAGCTTAACCCTTTGAGTGCAATGTATTCCATACCCCTCTGGCACTCAAAGGGATAAACATGCATTGAATATACATACAGTACATGTATTTACACCTTAGAGATGTAAAATACAAATAGCCAAACTATATATATATATAGTTATACATACATACATACACCATATACAATCTTGCTTTTATTTTATGGACAAACACACTCAACAACAAGGACCATAACTAAAAACTACTGAGTACAAGAACAAAATTTCAGGCTAAGATTCTTCCCCTGTATATTATTAAATTGTTTATTTCCAGTATACAGAACATAGAGTCTGGATACTGTAATTTATAAGGGACAGGTTAACCCTTTGCTTTCAACACAACCTGTTTACATTCGTTTTTACAGTTCTCCCAATAATCAGTTGAATTTAATTCCTAGGGAGAGATTTTATTCAAAGTACTAACTTTTTCCTACTGTTTAACAGAGGTAAAAGAGCTTTTTATGAGAACAATATAGAACTGTCCCTTAAAAAAATAAACTAAGAATTGTTTATTTAACACTTTGAATAAAATTCCCTCTAAGTCTGGACCAGTTTCACATAGTTTTATACATGTTTGGACAAGCACATAATCTTATTGAATTAAACCAAGGCTTTATAAAACAGACCAGGCGTGAATGAGTACTTTATGTGTATTGCCAGTATGTTCTCTATATATTGTACATGGAGGAAAAAGCTCTATATTGTCAATAGGAAACATCAGACGACTAGAAATTTATTTCACATTATTCCACAATATAAACATATTTTACCCACAAATCCAATATACTTTGCTATTTTTACTTATAAATTGCAAACTCTCCAAAACACACTGCCCGTTTTAAAACAATTAACAGGTAACTTTTTAACCCCTTAATGCCCGAGGACTTACATGTACGTCCTCAGGTGGATGTCCCTTAAGGACAGAGGACGTACATGTACGTCCTCCATTTCCGGGTCCCCGCGCGGCTGCACACTGTTCAGGGACTCTGAATAAATATACACTGCGAGCATTAAGTGCCAGCCATGTGTGCGGCTGGCACTTACTGTTAGCCTCATTTCATACTAGTTAGCCTCATTTCATACTAGGAATTAAATTTAATTGCAGGCTATAACTGTTAGCCTCATTTCATACTAGGAGTTAGCCTTATTTCATACTAGGAGTAATATTTAATTTCAGGCTATAACTGATACCTCTAATGAAGTCTGAGTGACTGGTCTGAGGATTGTCACCTGCAATGGAATCAAAACAGTCAATAATTTTTATTTCCCACTGTCATGGATGTGTGATCTATGGATTGTTGCATAACAAGTATTATTATCCATTATTTATATAGTACCAACTTATTCCACAGCACAGATATATACATATAATTTAATTTAGGATAGGCCTGTTAGTCCAGTGCTGTAAATGCCAATTGTCAAGGCATACACTATATGACCAAAAGTATGTGGATACCCCTCCAAATTAATCAGCTTAGGTGTTTCAGTCACACCCATTGCTAACAGGTGTATACAGGGCCGGACTGGCCATCGGGAATACCGGGCATTTGCCCGGTGGGCCAGTCCATGATTTAAAAAAAATAACCAACGCCCGCCACCGCCGTTCCCCCCATGGGCTGCTCAAAAAATAAAAATGGGCCGCTCACCCTTAAATGCCAGGGCCTATTTTTTGTCCCAGTCCGGGTCTGGGTGTATAAAATCAAGCACATAGGCATTCCACCTTTGCCACAAGTCAGTTTGTGAAATCCTGCACTACTAGATCTGCCCCAGTCCACTGTAAGTGATATTATTGTGAAGTGGAAGAATCAAGGAGTAAAATTCCTGCCCTCTGTAGCATAATTCACTACAGAGTTCCAAACTGCCTCTGGAAGCAACATCAGCACAAGCATCTGGAGCTTAATGAAATAGGTTTCCATGTCTGAGTACACAGCCTAAAATCACTACGCTCAATGCCAAGTGTCAGCTGGAGTGGTGTAAAGCACACTGCCACTGGACTCTGGAACAGTGGAAACACATTTTCTGGAGTGAAGAATCACACTTCACTATCTGGTAGTCTGATGGATGAATCTAAGTTTGGCAGATGCAAGGAGAATGCTACCTACCGGAATGCGGTATTCTTAAAAATCTTGTACACAAATTAGCGTGCAACATAAAGGAGCTTTAACCAGGTTGCCATGATGAAAACGATGACATGAGAATATCGCCCTGCATCAAAGCGTGAGATTCTCATGTCACCTCCATAAACGTCTTTTCAAGTCAATCCTCAGGAAACATTTTAGTGCCAGTAAACCTTAGTACGGCTGGATCTCAATGCATGAGTCAGAGCTGCACATGGTGCTCAGAGAAGAATCACAGACCTGTCAGTGTCATTCTGTCACAGGGCAAGCTAGGCATGCTAGGTAATATCCTGCATCCTGATGCGGCAGTTTCTGAGTGGCATGGTTACTATAACTGCTTCATAGGTACAGTCTGAGAGTATTGAAATCCTAATGGCTATATTTTCAAAGGGGAGGCTGGCCACAGGATCCTATATAGCCATTAGATTACAATGCTCACAGACTGTATCTATGGAGCAGGTATAATAACCATGCCACTCAGCATCAGGATGCAGAATATAACCCGTACAGGGAACCTAGCTTGCCCCTCAACAGAAGGCAAGCAACCTTAAAATGTGCCCTCTACTGGAAGGTGTAAGGAATCCTCCTGTAGAATTCACTCTTGACACTACACCCAGACTTCCCTCTTTGTATTACCTACCACAAGCTGAATGAGAGAATACGACAGTGATCAGTGATAGGTCTGTGATTCTTGTCTGAGCACCATGTGCAGCTCTGACTCACGCACTGAGATCCAGCCGTACTAAGGTATGCGGGTACTAAAATGTTTCCTGCGGGTTGGGGGCAACTCCATATTAATGCCTCTGGTTTGGGATGTCCAAAAAAACTCATATAGGTGTGATGGCCATGTGTCCACATACTTTTGGTCATATATATATATATATATATATATATCAGGAACTCAGCTCTTATTCTATAGCATGGCTGATGAAGAGACCTAAAGCTACTCTGAAAATAGGATGAATTATGGAAAGGGACTTAGAACAATGAAAGAAGAATGATATTCTGTATTTTTGAAAAGTAGTTTGAATGCTGTGATTGTATCTATTCATAAACTTACAATGTACTGGATTATATATATGATTACTGCAAACATTATAACACTATAACCAGGGTCAACTAACGAGAGACTCACTGAAGGGCTCACACACACTCACATAGGTTCAGACTGGCATCACACAGGTAGCAATATTTCTGATTGCAATAGACCATCTTGCAGTTCACACAGCTGATTATTTACACACAGACTGCACCAGAAAGAAGCATGCTTTAACTTTAGTTCACCAGTACAGAACACACCCAAGATGCAGCATGCCAGAACTGCATGGTGGACTATGGGCCACCATGCATATCATTCACACAGGCAATATTAGAAGTTTTGATGTCTTTCACAACCTCCAAAGACTGCCTGACCAATGTAGGCATCAGGCAATAATATTCAGTTGGCATTCACATGGACTGGCCCTTGTCACAACCCTGCCATTCCCCCTGATGCAGATTGGAAAATGAATAAACAGGCAGGATATCCCCTTAAGTACCATTGGACCTGGGGTACCTTTTATCCTAAAGGACTACATAGACTACATTTGGGGAGCTTGCACATGTGAGCAATCATATGTATAGGCTCACTGAAATAGAGGCCCAAACTGGCTGCTTCAGTCTTAGAGCAGTCAGTTTTAGACTCCCATCATGATCACAGTGCACCTCCAGGATGGCTTTGATAAAAAAAAATCATGACGTGCCAGGACTGTCACCAGTACTTAATGCATGGACCCTCGGGACGATCCTGGCACATCACCGTTCCTTAAGGGGATTAAACAGTAGTGAATCATAGTGCTGTTTTAGTTTCTCATCTGAACTCAGACTTACACAACACACACATGCATCATAAATACATACATATATCCATACCTTATAAGTATGAAATATATCACATATTGTGTGTGTATTTATATACATATATATATATATATATGTGTGTGTGTGTGTGTGTGTGTGTGTGTGTGTGTGTGTGTGTGTGTGTGTTTCTGATTTGCTGTCAGCCACTCCCTTTTTGCCGCCCAGTGAGATGTGGCTGAGGGCAATATACATGGTGATTGGTTGATGAGTGCTCCCTGCCTCCTCAGACAAATGCACACCAAGTGAAAAGCATGCACATGATTCAAACAACACATTCAATGCATGCAGTGACTACTGCACCTGGACCAAGTCAAACAAAAACTGTGATTGTATTCAGATTACAGAAGCTAATACCACATGTCACCCCTCATCAACTCACCTCCCCTTCACCTCATTGTCTCCCCTTTGCCTCCCCTTCCCTTCATCTCCCCTTCACCTCTTCATCTCCAGCTTAGCACTCCCCTAACCCATGCATCAAACACCTCCCTTTGACTGTGTCCAGAGGACACAGCACCAAATGTGTGGAAGGAGAGGACACTGGATATAGTGATTATTCCAATGGCCTTCCATTTACCAGCTCCACTCACCCATCTCCCACAGTCCTCCCCATGACCCCCACTCCCCTCTGGATGTCTCTCTTCCCAGTGCTACTCTGCACCATTTCAATTGCTTTACCTTTATCAGCTTAATTTACTAACCTTGCATGTCATCTCCATGTCCTATGTCCCTCCTCTAAATGCTGCTTTGCAAAGGGACAAGAGGCACTGTATCGATTTGTGCTACTCTATATAACTTTCTCTCCAGCAGAAGTACTTTATTTAGGAGTGCACATACTTACACTGGGTTCTCCTAGTGCAAAGCAAACCAGCACCAGGAGGAGACGCATACAGTGCAGGAGGCATGGAGAGGACAAAGGGTAAAGAGTGCTGACTCCGACCACACAGGAGATTCTGGGGGATAGGTGGCTCAGGACAATTACACATGGTGGATGCAAATACTTTTCTACTCAATGGGGCAGCAGAGTTGACCTGGAAAGAGGAGGGTGGTTCTTCTCCTGTTTCTTTCTTTCCATGTTTGTCTCCCTTTAAGTACATACCTCTGTGCTATCTGGCTCTTACCAATGTATATCTCTTTCCAACATACTTATGTTCCCCCCACTTTCACAGTGTGTGTGAGAAACTGTGTATCAGTATAAGTATATTTGCAACACAAACTGTGTGTGTGTACATGTCAACGTATGTTACTTTGTTTTTTTGCAAACATGAAAAAATATTTATATATGCATAGTTAAAATATCTGCCTCTGACTTGGTGTGCAGTTATGTTCAAACTAGTGATAAGTGTAGTTTTTCCCCTTTTTTCACCTAGCTCATTGCATTGAAATCAATGGAAAGAAAACTTTTTCTCCACCACACTAAAGTTTTCTCTAGTTTGCTACAGCCATATATATACAAGGGTGCCAGGCTCTCATATCATGACATTCTCTCTTTGTGAGAGGAGAGAGCAGCATGTTTTCAAGCTGGAGAAGATAAGCAAATAAAGGGGAATTGAAGCCTAATTTAGGGAGTCATTTAGATAGGGCATTTGTTCTCTGTATTAGTGGAATCTGGGGGCACTTTGGAGGAGAAGAAGGGAGGAAGGAGGTTGACCCAAAATACCCCAAAATTTGGTGTGACTGACTGGCAAGAAACAGGCAAGTGGGTTCCAAATTGCTTGCTGTTTTTGCTTTTATTGTCTCTTTGCTAGGGAAGTCTGGGGAAAGAAGTTGTTGAATTTGTTTTTTAGTTATTATATATAAATATATATATATATATATATATATATATATTATTATTTTTTTTACTACCTGTGATAAGATAGGGTTGACAACTTAAAAAAAATACATAAATAATTAAACAAATACATATATTAGACAGCTGACTGGGAGCCTGATGTGAGCCCTGTGACTGATGCAGACTTGATAGACATCAGATATCACTGAGGGCGAAGGCCCAAGGCAAGTTATAACACTCCATCAGTTGTGTACTATAGAGAGTAAAGAGAAAAAACACACAGAGAAGTTGAGTAATGCCTAGCAAATGCACAAGCGGGAGGGAAAGGTGACTCCTGGCTTCTTCTGACTACCCGATCCGGCTCTGACTCCTGGCATCATTTGACTACCTGATCCGGCTCTGACTCCTGGCTTTGTATGACTACCTGATCCAGCTCTGACTCCTGGCTTCGTCTGACTACCTCCTCCTCTGTTGCGCTCCCGGCTTTGGTTTACTGCCAGCCTCGGCTACCCAGCCCCGGCTATCGTTCACCCTTGGCTTCCTGGGCCTACTGTTACCGCTGTGCTTGCTACCCTGTAGCAGTGCTTGTTCGGTCAGTCCATGTCACTGACTTTCTGCTGTATATGGTCCAGGTGGCTTGTTGCCTCGCCTAGCATTCTAGGTGCAGTTTACCTTTGCTTCTCAGTATACCCTAGCGGTAGGGTATAGTTGCGCTATTGTTAACCTGCCTAGTGAAGAGTTGAGGATATGCCGTGCACTGTCCTCATACCTGGTCTCGTGAAGGTTGCGGAGGGCTAGTACGCATACGCTACTATTTTACACCTGCCTAGTGAAAGGTTGAGGAAGTGCAGTGCACTGTCCTCACACCCGGTCTGGTGAAGATTGTGAAGGGCCCGTACGATACGCTACAAGTTTACACCTGCCTATTGAAAGGTTGAGGAAGTGCTGTGCACTGTCCTCACACCTGGACTCATGAAGGTGGTGGATGTATAGTCGCTAATTGGTGGTGCTCCAGCGTTCTGTAATTTCTCATTCCTGTTGCCTTTGGGTTTACCCTAGCATTAGGGTACAGACGTGGTACCATCTTACAACTGCCTAGTGAAGGGTGAACGAAGTGTCGTGCACTGTCCTCACCTGGTCTAGTGAAAGTGGAGAGGTACATTGCTGCTACTATTATATTTTCAATAAAATCTATTTTATTTTATCTGTACTTGTCAGTGTCTTTATTTCTCAAGTCACCCCGTGACAAATGGTTGCTGAAGCATGTGCAATAAATGATGATGATCCCTCTCCTCCCAGGGTGGATGCAGTTTCAAGGTCCCACTAATCACACCATGCCAGTCCCCCACAACCACTTCCATACACATTTGCCACATTGTAGATTGTACTTTATTTTTTTAATCACATGACATCATCATGAATATGTGCCACTGTCACTTAAACAGGAAGTAAGTGTTGTGGGCAAAGAACAAATGCACTCTGCATGCTAACACATTATTTGAGGTATATGTTACGGTAGGACTCACAACTTCCAGCTACTTATTTCTCCACTACAGCCACCAGAAGAAGTAATAATGTGCTGGAAAATGTTGCATTATATAAACATATGTATTGTTTTGGAATTGGAGAAAAATGTGTTAGAATAGGAGAAAAATATGTTGGAATAGGAAACAAATGTGTTGAATAGGAGTAAAATGTTCTAGAATAGGAGAAAAATGTGTTGGAATAGACAAAAATTTGCGGGAATAGATGAAAAGGAAGAAAATTTTGCACTGGAGAAAAGGAGAAAACTTTTGTGTAAAAATAGATAAATCATCTGTTTTTCACGAAAAATCATGCAGGAAATTTTTCACACGTCTCACCCACCCCTACTCTTCAGCAAGCCTCCAACAACTTCAGTCCTATGCCTTTTGCACTGTATACCAACAAATTTGGTAATTTCATCTACCCAGCTTGTCTGTGGTCTTCTTCTTGGGCATTTAGTATCGAGTGGAATCCATTCCAAAATTCATTTGGTCCATCTAGCATCAGGTCTTCTTGCTATGTAGCCTGCCCATTTCCATTTCAGGTGCTTTAATAATAATCCTAATAATCTTTTATTTATATAGCGCACACAGATTCCGCAGCGCTTTACACTCATATTGGTTCCTGTCCCCATTGGGGCTCACAATCTAAATTCACCTATCAGTATGTTTTTTGGAGTGTGGGAGGAAACCGGAGTACCCGGAGGAAACCCACGCAAACACAGTGAGAACATACAAACTCATTGCAGATGTTGTCCTTGGTGGGATTTGAACCCAGGACCCCAGCGCTGCAAGGCAACAGTGCTAACCACTGAGCCACTGTACTTTATCAATGATGTCATAGACCTTTTTAGACAGAGTAATGCACATGTTTTTTCGGCTATATATATATATATATATATATATATATATATATACATATATATATGTGTGTGTGTGTGTGCATACACCATACACAACCCTGTTTTTATTTTATGCCACACATCCAGCACCAATGGCATAACTAAATGTATCAGGGCAACATTTCAGACTGAGTATCCCCTTACCTATAATATTACTAGAAAAAGAAGTATGTTGATGCCTGTGCAAAAAGAGCAGGAAGGATGGGATAAATATTCCACGGTCTGACACTCTAGCCTTGTTCCACTGTCCATTGACTACCAATGGACAGTGAAACAAGGCTAGAGTGTCAGACAGTGGAATATTTATCCCATCCTTCCTGTTCTTTTTGAATTCAACAGGAAAAAGAAATCCATTGCAGTCAAGACTTCTCCATAAAATCACTTCTTTATTCAAAAGGGTTTACAAGAAATTGGGACAAATAGTCTTATAACTTTATGAATACCATATTCTAAGGAGTGTGGGGAGAGATAAAGACTGGGGATGTTAGAAGAAGGGTCAGAGAGAGAGAAAGAGAGGGAAACTTGGAGGGGAAAAGAAATACAATCTAGGAGATTGGAAAAGCAAAACACTGGGGGTTGAAGGAGGAGCTAGAGGAAGGCTTGGGGGTTGGTGGATGGTGGGGAAAGAGAAAGAAGGGTTTGTAGGATGGTTGAGAAGAAGATTGGGGGTTGGGGGGGAAATAAATAAAAAGAGAAAGAACATTGAAAGAGACAGTACAGAACAGAAAGGAAAAAAGTTATGGGATAAAAAGTGGAATACTGGTAAAAAGGAACAGTGAGATATTTAAAACCCTTTCCACACTTACTTTGCAGATGGAAAGCAATTTGCTGTCTGTCCACTACCACCTGAGCAATTCAGGCTCCACTGTCTAGCTATAGCAGCCCTTGTCTCTGTTCTCTAAAATGAACTCACTACTCTGAAGGAAGGTCAGGTAGCACATGTTACTAAAGGGTTAATTCTATATGTCTGATTATTAAGGTGATTTTATACTGTAATTCTGTTGTGTTTGGGGTAACCTAAGATGCCCAGATATAAAGTCTTGGTTGTGGCAGCAAATTGTAGTACTGGGGTGATAGTGCAGGAGGGATTTTAGAAGCTAATTTGGTTGCTAGGAATAGTAACAGGCAGGGGTCTGGTATTGTTAACCCTTTAACTCCCACACTCTCCCCACTATCTCAGCAGGGCCTATAGCCTTCACTTGTGACAAATACCTATACTGTTGTTGCTGTCTGAGTACAGGTTTCAGCTCCACTGTCACAGACTTTGAAAATACCAGAGGCTATATGCAGAAAGACAAATGTTAATCAATTCTGCACCAAACCAACTGCTCCAAGGGCAAATGAGCATTGCCAAATTCCCATTGATCAAAATTGATCTTTAACCCTTAGAATACTAGAGAGGCTGGCAAAGTAGAAGCTACACAAATGAAATATGGAATATATGCTCTTCACAATGCACTGGATACCACTCCAGCATTCAGGGGGATACAGGTCCCATTTAAATCAATGGAAATTTGATTTGCTCCCAATGGTTGGCCGTTGGTTTGCTCCAGGTTTGTTTCACTTGTGTCTTGGTGCATATAGTCCCAAGTGGCTCTATTATTCTGTTAATATTATAGCTCATGGTTAAAGAAACATGTAGACCTGATCTCTTAGAGTGCATGAAGTTTGAACTGAAATGGTGCCTGAACTCTAACACACAGGGCACAGTGATCATAGATAGTGTGGAGATATATCTAACACACACATATTGGTCTATGTAATTCAGATGCCCCAAGAAATTATGTTTTACCTTTTCAGCAAGAAAATGGATTCCTTGAAAAATTAGATTGGAAGCTCATTGGGACAGGGTCCCTTTCCTTTGCTTACTCCCTGCTAATAATGCAATTTTCACATTATCCTGATATTCTTAACCCTGTCCTGTATTTTTGCATTGTACTATTACTTTTTCTGTAAAGTTGCTATATAAATAAAGATACATACATACATATATACATACAACACATGTCTGACACTCATAGGCAAAATTATGTCCAATCTAGCCTCTACTGTGATTATCTGATAGACTGCTGTAATAACTGTAGACAAGAGGAGGGTCTGAATAGCTGTACGCCAAACAAATAAAGGGGTTAGGTTTGAATAATTTCTCAAGCTGTTGGGTGCAGAGCAATGAGAAAATGAAACATGCAAATTAGGGAAGGTTTCCTCAGAAGAGGAGGAAAGAGATCATTGCTATTCACTACCTTGGATAGTAGGAAGTTATACTATTACTGGCCAAAAACTATCTATAGATGGCCTCCCAGCTCCTATCCTCCTATAATCCATCAGCCAGTGTTACTACCTGATAGATTTTAGGAACTATCTCGAAGAAATATCCTTAATTATCCACTTACACTTCATACCATACATGAAGCTGGGTACTAAACCATTCATTAAGGTCTCACTGCTCATCACAGGCTAAATGCCGCTTACTAGCTACAAGGGCTAGATAGGTGCAAGAATATCTTTAGATACTTGTATCTAGTAGCAGTATTGCCAGTTAATTAAACTCTCAGGGTGGGCTGACAAACGATACCTAGGTTTGATCGTCATAATTTTC
This sequence comes from Rhinophrynus dorsalis, assembly GCA_037306005.1. Taxonomy (NCBI): domain Eukaryota; kingdom Metazoa; phylum Chordata; class Amphibia; order Anura; family Rhinophrynidae; genus Rhinophrynus; species Rhinophrynus dorsalis. The sequence continues at coordinate 400,126,435 of CM074723.1, forward strand.
CACTCTCTAGAGACATAGTACACCACTTCAGTCATTTTAGAATCAGAGTATTTCCCTTTTTTAAAATTCGCAGCTTGCCCGATTCTTTCAGGTTGACTATACATTTTATTTCAAGACTATTAAAAGTTAAGTTTTATCTACTTGTTATGGATCATTGATCTCATGTCCATTCTTTTACCCGTCAGTCCTAACTACTTAATAGACTGTGAACGAATAGGGTGGACAAAGAGTGGTGACTGGTACAATCTCCTTTAACTAATTAAGAGACAAATTTGAAAAAGAAACTCCTTTTACATTTTAATCTGGGATCATCACTTATCAGATCCAGCTCTGGGTTTTTGGAGTGCAACCATATAGCAATGATTTCTTTCCTCCTCTTCTAAGGAAACCTTCCCTCTTTTGCATTTTTCATTTTCTCATTACTCTACACCCGCCTGCTTGAGAAATTATTCAAGCCTAACCCCTTTATTTGTTTAGTGCTATTCAGAACCTCCTCCTGTCTTCAGTAATTTATCACCCGGTCTTCCGGGTCTTTTCTTCTGGAAAAGCACACCCAACAGTTATACCTCACGCAGACATGAATACAAATTTTAACATCACACGTAAGGAGAAATGGACCTCACAGGTCAACTCAGTCTTTTGAATTGAGCAACCAGTCACCAGAGAAACTATTTCTAATAACTATCCCAGGTTTTTAAAGGACTACAAATCTGCATACACAAGACTCACCTGGTGGAATAAGATTACTTATGAGAAATACACTGAACAAAAACATATCCCCAGAGGTCTGCATGTGTGAAACTTTCCCACATATACGTTTAATGAAAACATTTACAAAAAAGATGGGAAGACACATACAATAAGTGCTCATTTAAGTTCATGTTGATCCGTATGGACTATGAGACAGAAATAAAAGACACAATTGAAAAACAAATTGCTGAAATTGAAGAAGAGCTTAAAAATTGGAAATGGTTAAGTCCATGCAAATAGATATAGACAACTTCAACCAAGATTTGGATATATTGGAAACTAAAATAACAGAAAAAAAGAGGAGAAAATTTACTAGAGATCTCAATGACCTTAAAAATCAAACTGTTTACAAATGTCCATTCAATTCTAGAAAGATCAACCATACACAATCAGCAACAGCTGATGAGGATACCTCTGCCTCTGAAGCAGAGGAAGATGATGATGTCGTAGCTGACCTGCTGGATTTAAGCAGATCGGAAACACAAGCTACCGCCGGACCCTCCAATCCTTTTTTAGCCTCACATCTGGGGATAAGACTTCTATCCCTAAGAGAAAGAAGTACAAGACACGTAGAGGGGGTGAGGGGAAGATGATCTGATCTAACCTTTCAAAGAATCCAGAATCAGAGAGGACACCCCAGACAATATCACAGGGGGAGAGACAGAATGAGATCCCAGAGGATGCGCCACTGAATACCGAAGATTCTCTACAGACAATTAATTTATCTAAACACCCACTCCTGGACACCCACATAAAAGTTCTCTCGAGGGGACTTTCATTATCTCCATCCAATGACCTAAATCACTTTACATTCTTTAACCCCTTAAAGACCCTTGACGATCATAGTACGTCATGGGTCCATCTGAGTTAACGACCCATGACGTACTATGACCGTCATGGAATTCCAGGCTCCCTCCGCGGTTGCACGCCGTTCGGGGAGTCCGGAACAGGAATCTGAAAAAAAAAATGCTTCGTGGTTCTTAACTAACCGCGCCACGCCGATCGGCCGGTCGTTAAGGAGCTAAGGACCTTCATCTATACGGTCGCAAGCTATTGTTGGCCAAACAGTTTCACAGACCAAACATTGAATTGGACAATTCAAATCAAGATCTGATTTGTGCTAGTATCAATACTGATACCGAAACAGAAATAGCAGCCAAATTAAAGACACTAAGACCCAAATCCCAATATACTCCTCCAGGTCAAAATTGTCCAAATGTCCAGATCTTCTTCGATCTAGTAATGAAAGATGTTATGCAACTCCCCACCATACAGTGCAATAACAATTTCAATAGAACAGAAAGCGAGGCAATACGTGAAATGCGCCGATGGGAGGGCATTGTTATCAAAGCCTCAGACAAAGGAGGCAACATCGTTCTCTGGCCCATAGAAATGTATCTCTAGGAAGCCAAGAAACAACTTACCCTTTCTGGAAGCTACAAGAGACTATTTAGAGATCCTGCCACACAATGCTGCACAATACATTAGGGGAAGATGCAGCAAAAGATTTGGTAGTCACTAGCAAAGAAAAAGCCTATCTCCTGAAGAACAACCCCAAGGTAGCCACCTTTTACCTTGTACTGAAGGTTCACAAGAACAAACTAAATCCTCTAGGAAGACCCATCGTCTCTGGTAACGAGAGCCTCTGTGAAAACATGAGCAAATTCATAGGCCAAAAATTGAGACCTATGCTAGACACTCTGTAATCTCATGTAAGAGACACCATGGATATCCTCTCAAAACTGGACCAACTTCCAATAGCTGATGACACTCTCCTGGTGACTTGTGATGTAGAGTCACTGTATACGTCCACTGACCATTCCATAGGCTGAAAAGCCATTGAATACCATCTAGTGAGAAATAATTGGAAGGACACTAACAACCAACAATACCTCCTATGAATGCTCTCCTTCGTGTTACTACACAACTATTTTCTTTTCAACAATGTGTTTTACTTACAAACCCAAGGTACAGCTATGGGAACAGCATGCGCTCCAACATATGCAAATCTGTACCTCTGGTGGTGGGAGCAGGAGGTGGTATTTGGAGATAAAATGGAAATATACATGAAGAAGATCCTTATTTGGCATTGGTACATTGACGGCATCCTATTCCTCTGGAAAGGTCCGGTTAATACATTGAAGCACTTCATTTCTGAACTCAACATAAATCTATATAACCTGAAATTAACTATGGAATTCCATCCGAATCGAATCCACTTTCTGGACCTGACCATCTACAGACAAGATGATGGATGCTTGGGCAGTGATTTGTTCCGCAAGGAGACAGCTACCAATAGCATCCTGCACTCCACAAGTCATCACTTACCCAGTGTCAAAAATATTATCCCTTTCTGAGAATTCCTGTGCAAAAGGAGAAATTGCTCTGACATTAACATCTTTAAATTCAGAGCTAGAGAACTCACCAGTAGACTCCTTAACAGAGGTTATAGCAAATCTATACTTAAAAAAGCATATAATAAGGTATTAAGAAAACCAAGATCTATCTTCTTCAAATTAAAACTAAACAGCAACAAGACTATTGAACTGTGTTATCAAACAGACACAAACAATGCAGACAAACTGAAGCTATCCTGAATAAACATTTACCGATACTATTACAGAACCAGCAACTAAAAGAGATCCTGGGAGATAAAGTATCCACCACGTATACTAAAGCACCGAACCTCAGCAACCTCCTAGTACAGAGTCATTTTCAAGCTACTAGTAAAAAAAAAACCTAGGTACCAAAGGCTCTCACCTCTGTGGGAGATGTAAATTATGTACTACATGGTCAAGACCACCAATTTTAAAGACAGATTGGGCAAAACCCACAAAATAAATGATTTTATTACCTGTGAAACAAACAGAGTCATATACTGCCTGCATTTCCCCTGCAATATAAAGTATATTGGCATGACGAGTGGAATGCTCAAGCAAAGAGTGCTAGAACACATTGGAAAAATCAATCATGCCACAGCACTCACAAATGAGGGAAGACCCCTAACTAGTGTGGCCAAACACTTTCTTCTTTATCATCACTCACTCACTCAGGAGATTAAAAGTCTGGGCTATATAAAAACTGACAATGGGAATACGTGGTGGAGATTTGGAAAGAAACCTGTTACAGGTACAGAATAAATGGAGCTTCCTTCTAAATACCTTAATACCTAATGGAATGAATGAAGAAATCTGTCTAAGTGCAAATTTATAACAATATAGTAGTTCAACCAACTCTCAATACTTTGTCTCCGAGAAGTGTTACATATCTAGCTGCGATTGTATACATCTCTAATTATCTCTACTTTCAAATTAAGTTACATTGACTCAACCACAAACTACTTGTAACCCATTAGGGGCTCTAACAACTTGAGCAATTCCGTAATATAACGATAGGGGGTGTATAAGACTTTAAATACATGAGACCGTCCATCCGGCATTCATCTCTGAAGACGCTATTGTGAAACGCGCATCATTTCGTTCTGCGCCTGCACATGTGTAGCAGAGAACACCATGTTCTTATTATTCTGACCAGATCATGCTTATCCCAAACATGACTCTGTACATATGTTATTAAAACATAAACTTGTCCCTGAGTTTGTGTATGGAATTTGAGACTGGTAGTAGGCAATAGACGAGTCTTAGGTTACAAGATTGCCATAAGGGTGATCTTCTAGCACAGGGAACTACCACCTGTCCCTTATTGAACAACTCAGTTTATTTTGCTGAATTTTCAACGAAGTTACCCGCGACTTATATAACTACTCATGGGTCCAATATAGTGAAAATCCCTTGGTACGCAGAGTCTTAGCCATGGATACAATACACATATTGATCTAATACTACAAAGAGGCTTGATCCATGTAGCAATTAACCCCTGATGACCCTGAGCTCTAATAAATGGATCCCGGAGAATGAGCCTTATAGCACCCTAAACGTACCACTATAGAGCTGCTCTACTCTGGTAAGATTTGGTCCAAACCAAGGGGAACTTAGACTGGTCAAAAACATTGTAACCCTTTATGCAGGTCCCAGCTGACATAAACGCACAATACAATATCCCATATAACTTTATCTATGGTTAGACTTCTAGAGCTACATCAGTCTTAATCACTCAGTGATGAAACACAACCGCAAAGTGATTTATCCCCGAGGAACTGGAGCTTTCATAAGGATCACGGATAATGAGCCCTATTTGTGTTTTAGATTTAATTTTACAGAGCTGCTCTACTCCTGTAAGATCCGGGCTAAATAAGAGGGGACCAACACTGTGTACACCAATTTCTACCTTTTCATTGGACCCCGGCAGATACACTGTATATACCTTAACTATTGTTCTATCTCTGACTAAACCCTAGGGATGCACCAGCCTAGACTCTGTGTAAATATTTGGATCTTAAGTTAAATGTGTAATGCAAGAGAACTGTTATACTATTGCTAGCCGAAAACTATCTATAGATGGCCGACCAGCTCCTATCCTCCTATAATCCATCAGCCAGTGTTACTACATAGATAGATTTTAGGAACTATCCCAAAGGAATATCCTTAATTATCCACTTACACTTCACACAATACATGAAGCTGGGTACTAAACCATTCATTAAAGTCTCACTGCTCATCGCTGGCTGCCTGCCGCTTACTAGCTACAAGGGCTAGATAGGTGCAAGAATATCTCTAGACACTTGTATCTAGCAGCAGGACTGCCAGTTAATTAAACTCTCAGTTACCCAGTCACAATACTCTGAACAGGGTGGGCTGACAAACGATACCTAGGTTTGATCGTCATAATCGCCCACTCTTTAGAGACATAGTACACCACTTCAATCTTTTTAGAATCATATATTTCCCTTTTTTTAAATTTGCAGCTTGCCTGATTCTTTCAGGTTGACTATACATTTTATTTCAAGACTATTAAAAGTTAAGTTTTATCTACTTGTTATGGGTCATTGTTCTCATGTCCATTCTTTTACCCGTCAGTCCTAACTACTTAATAGACTGAGGACGAATAGGGTGGACAAAGAGTGGTGACTGGTACAATCTCCTTTAACTAATTAAGAGACAACTTTGAAAAGTAAACTCCTTTTGCTTTTTAATCTGGGATCATCACTTATCAGATTCAGCTCTGGGTTTTTGGAGTGCAACCATATAGCAATGATCTCTTTCCTCCTCTTCTGAGGAAACCTTCCCTAGACTGCTATAATCAGACAGCATTTAAGAGTCAGACACATGTGTAACAGCTTTCTCTGCAAGGTGTTACAGAACTTTCTGGCAGTGGTACTGAAAGGGAAAAAGTGTTACTTAGTGCAAAGGAGTCTTGGGGAAAATTATCCTGTATTACACTGTCTCTTTTATTATAGCTGAGCTGGGGAATGCTCAAAATTTATTTTTTTAAAATACTACATGTACCTGAGCAGCAGCCCATGAAGGTGACTCAAGACTGACACTTTGGAACCCTAGAGAAAACCACTTGGTTGCTGGAAAGTGCACAGCTCCCTAACCCTCATACATTTAACAGAGTGCCCCCTTAAAAAACTGGCCCAGTATTAACTGCACCCACTGTGGAGGTAGCTCTCATCTTAGGCCACAGCAGGAATGAGGCCCAGCCACCAGGAAGACCAAGTGACTGCCTGCACATTTGTTACAATGCAGTTACATTGCCTGCAGGGCCTTGCATATGTACAGCCCATTTAACTAAAGTTATGTGAAGGTGGATGAGTGGCTGGTAAATAGTGTCTGGGCCCCTTAAACTGCTACAGAACCTAGGGGGCTATGATCATCTTTCCACTTACATTTAGCTCTCCTGGGTCTCATACAAGTTCACTGGTGTCCTACATTCCCGAGAAGGCCTATAAGAAGGGCAAAAGGTGCAGGCCCTCTGGCCTCAGGTTAGACTCTTGAGGAAGGTCAGAGAGGTCAGTGGAGGGTGATAAGAAGGTCAGTTTGAGGGAAAAGTGCACATGTAATAGTGGAAGTCAGCAGAGTGAAGTATCTTAGGCAACCAGGTCCATGCAAGGAATCTCTTGACTACAGCATTCCTTTGACGTACATGCCATTCCCTGCCAGTGTGTCTGTCTTGAGACTGGCAGGTCCATCCTCCAGTAGCCAAATGAATACATGTGGAGCTTCTTCCCTTGCATGTAATTCTGTTATTTGTATTATTATATACATTGATTTTATTGGAACAATAAAGAGCAGTCATTTAACAAACTTTGGGTACCAGAAGGGTTTAGAACTCATTGCTTTGCAATGAGTTGCATACCCCTTTGGCATTCAAAGGGTTAAGAATTGCTTATATAACACTGAATAAAATTACCCTCTAAATCTAGGCCACTTTTGCATATTTATATATGTGTTTGGACAAGCACATAATGTTATTGAAGTGAATGGAGGATTTATAAAACAGACCAGGCATAAATGAGTACTTTATCAAGTGTATTGCTTGTATATTCTCTATTCTACATGTCTGAGAGGAAATAAAAAGCTCCAGTATGCTACATCATCAACAGGAAACATCAGAGGGAGTCATTATGGGTGAGAAGCAGAAGTCATGTGAGTAGTAACATGATACCCTGAATTCTGTACAGTATTACACTCTTGCTGTATTCTCTTATTTTTTCTTTATTATAACTATTGGTCAGCAGCTTGGGACATATATCTGAATATAGGGTGAATTTTGGGAAGAAAAGAGAGAGATGACTAAGATCAAAGAATGAAGAAAGGTATTCTCTTTTTTTGAAAAGTTCTTTGAAGGCATTTCCTGTATTGATATTTAGATGGATTGATGGTGGATTGGATATGCTTATGATTATTGAGAGAAATGTAGTGCAGTGGTCAGCTAATGAGAGAATGACCAAGTGGCACTTACACTTATTCATCTGCATAGGCATACACACTCATTCGTACAGAGACATACACACTCTGCAAAACACACACACATACACAGTGATGCATACAGGCACACACATTTGCACATTCCTCTGCACTCTCATACACATACACACACTTTTGCAAACAATCATACTCATACCTCACACACAAATGCACACTCGTGCACATATAATCCTGCATATATACAATCAGACCCATCTGAATACTCATGCAAACTACTATAGGTGCTTGGTGAGATGTATTTACAAGTGGTGGGTTAGAGCACTATTTGTTCTCTATCACATTTGGAGTAGCACCAGACACAGTCAATTACAAAACAGGACAGGAGGTTGATGTTTAATCACTGGCATGCAAGCAAAATAAAATAAAATATTAGAAACTAGCCCTGAAGTGAAAAAACAAATGAAATCCAGTATAGAGACTTAGTATACTAGCAGGATTCTCACTTGACCAAAGAGCTTGCTATTTGCTGTATGTCTTGCAAGCAAATAACCCTAATGTATTTTAGGAAAATTTGCAAAATCAGAAATTGCAAGCCCATTGGGGAACCCATGAGAGGTAGTTCCCCACAGATTAAGTACTCCTGTTCTAGAGCTTGTACTTCTGTTCTCCACATGGTTCTTTGTGACAGTTTTATGGTCTAGGATCTATTCAGTTAAGACATCATTGGGGAAAGGAAATAAAGGCTGTTGCAACAAATAGTCAGAACCTCCCTGGTGTATGGAAATCCCTATTATGTATAAATCACAGCTCCCCTCCTACCCTGTATGGATCAATGCCATCAACAAAGCTCTAAGTGCTGAAGTCCTCTGAGAGACATCTTGGAGAAAGAGGGATACAAGGCTATACCAGAATACATCCAGAGCCTGATATTCTAAGAACAGTGTAGAAATAATATGTCAATCCAACTTCACCATAGGATGAAAATTAATATTCTTATTAATTTAAATCAGGATTTGAAATACTTGAATTCTAGAGAGATTTTCAGCACATTGCAATGCATTGTGCTGGAGACAAATGCATCATTTAATGGGTTAAAATCCCCATTTAGATCCCCATTTAGAATTGTCCCAGTGGTACCGTTCTTTTTGCCCCAGAATTGCATCACTTTTCTTTATTACATCAGTCTCACTTTAAAACTAAAACAAATATCTCAGTTTAATCACTTAAAGAGATACGAACACCAAAATCTGAAATTGATTGATATACCTTTATTTCTTATGTTAGTCCCCTAAAATATCATCTCACATGTGTTGTTTTAATGAATGTACAGATTGTTCTATATAGAAACCATCTAGTTAATTCATTTTTGCTGTTTGTAATGAGAGATAAGAGCAAGTTCATTTTTTAAGATTCGTACCCAACACTCTTATATTTAGGAATGTTGTTACCTTGTCTCAACAAATTTACATACACTACAGCAATATCTCTCAGACACTAAGAAGATTGCTATGTCAATGAGAGACCTGAAAAATCCAGTAGAATCTACCATGGAGTATATGTGAAACAAGATTTTAAGCCTCACAAAGCAAAACAAATGGAGACATTTTATAGAGAGAGCATGAAGTAAAAGGTATTTAACCCTTTGAGTGCCAGGGGCTTTGCAATGAGGGTTCACTGTATATTACTACAGATAATATGTATATGTTAATGTTAATTTAAAATGCTGGGAGGCATGATGTTAAAAAGCACTCTGCGAATAGTAAATGATCGTGCACTGTATTAACCCCTTAAGCAGCAGAAGGGTTGCAATGCACTGTGAAGCAATGTGTTGCATTCCCCCTCTTGTCCTTAAGGGGTTAACGTTGCTATTGTGCCTATTTATTTACAATTTGGCTTCATGAGCTTCCTTTCTGATGCTTTTATAAAGCAGTCATGTAAAAGAAAATGTAGCTGTGTGCCCACAGATGGAATTAAATATAATGAAGTGCTCATGTAACTATTTTTCTTTCACAGCATGTTAGGGCATCTGTACTTTTGATTGCCTGATGTAGTTAAAAAATGAGGGGTGGAACAAGTTCAAGGCCTAGATGCACTAAAGGTTGATGCTGTGGCAATATGATTTTGTTGATGTGTTTGAAGCACTTTGAGTTTAAATTTAGACACACCGCCACATGCACTAACATTTTGGGATGCAAGGGGAGGGGAACAGAAAGTGCCCATTAGCATATAGGGTTGTCTAACTACTGTCGATGTGGAAGGGATGCCCTCCCTTACAAATCACCAGCAGCAGGACAATCCTGAAATCTGATAGCATTCTCTTTGCTTCCCCACTTGGTCAGTAGGTGAATGGAGAGGATCCTTTCACCACAAAGAATAGCTTCACTCCCTCATCCCTTTCTGTGCCTAGGGATGTGTATTGTGCACCCCTGTGGCACTCAAAGAGTTAAAAAAAAGTACACTGAATAGTACATAATCATCAACTCAGCTCTGTATCATAATTAATACATGTTTGCACTCCCAAGGGAACAAGGCTGGGTGTCAGAAAGGGGCCATGGGGATTTGTGGCTACCCGATGCCTCCCAGCCTTTTTCCCTTGCCCACTGGTACCTATAGAACCCCATGTACACTGCCTGGTCCCCAGACTTGTCCCCTTGTCCACTGGTACCTATAGAACCCCATGTACACTGCCTGGCCCCCAAACTTGTTCCCTTGCTCACTGGCAGCCAGAGATCCCCATGTACACTGTCTGAAACCCCCCCCAGCCTTGATCCCTTGCCTACTAGTAGCCACAAATCCCCATGGGCACTGCCTGGGCAAGGGAAGAAGGCTGGGGATTTCAGTCAGTGTATGTGGGCTAACACACAATAGTGATGTTCCCCATGCTAGCCCACAATATAGAAATCCGATATGCTGCCCCACAATATAGAAATCCAACATGCTGCACCACCCCAGTAAAATTTGACATATGGTCGCCACACACAGTTATTATCCGACATACGGTTCTCCATAACATGTGCATATATTTAAAAAATAATAAAGAAAATCTAACCTTGCAGGGGAGGGCATCAGGACCCCTCCTGATGGCCCCCTTGCATTGATCACCTATCCAATAGGATAGGTGATCAATGCGGTGACCAGGAAGGCGATCACTTTCTTCCCCTGCTACCTCCTACTCAAGCCATCATTTTATGAATGACCAGCTTGAGTGGGAGGATCCTCAAAACCCACTCGCATCACCTGGGTCTTGAGGATCCTACTCAAGCCGATTATTTACAGAATGACGGATTGACTAGAAGGTAGTAGGGGAAGGCAGTGATTGCCTTCCGGGTCACCGTATTGATCACCTATCCAATTGGATAGGTTATCAATGCCAGGGGAATATCTGGAGGGGTCCTGATGCCCCCCCTCGAGGACCTAATGCAGGATTTTAGATCCTCCACTATATGTATTTTCTTAAATATATACGCAAGTTATTGGACAGCATATATTGGATATTAACCCTTTGAGTGCCAGAGGGTACATAACACATTTCAAAGCAATGGCACTCAATGGGTTAATTGTGTGGGGGCAGCATATGTCGTATTTAACGGGTGGGCGTGCAGCATGTTGGATTTCTATATTGTGGGGCAACATGTCAAACATCATCATTGTGTGATAGCCATACATATATTGACTGACACCACCCCCCACCAGGCAGTGCCCATGGGGATTTGTGGCTACAAGGGACAAGGCTGGGAGGGAGATCAGACAGTGTACATTGGGATCTATGGCTACCAGTGTGCAAGGGAACAAGTCTGTGGGCCAGGCAGTGTGCAAAGGAACAAGGTTGGGGGCCAGGCAACGTGGTGTTCTATGGCTGCCATGTAACTTACATAGATGTATTTTATGGTTCAGCCACATTGCTGTGCCATTGTCAAAGTGGAAACCAGTTAAGAGCTTAATCTAGGTTACATTTTTCCCTAATCTGGCATTGCTGATGTATAAGTGGTTCCAGTACTATACATTGTAGATCAGCTGTCTTGGCCAGTATGAACTATGTGTTCCTACAACTCTGTGCATCTTAACACCCATGTAGGTCAAGGTGCTATATGACCACTAGGTGGAGACTTACTGTGGCACCTCATCTAACCCATGATAAGGACAATGGGCCCTCCCCACCTACTAAAGAGCCATGTTTACATCCTGATATCTCTGGGAGCTTGGCTGTCAAATCGTATAATGTTAGTAAGAACATCTGCCTGCAAAGGAAAAGGGTATATTCTCTCCAAATGCACTCTTTGCAATGTTTTGTGTAGCTACACTAATTGCAATATTGCAAAAAAGTCCCAGAATGATTGATAAGCCCAATAGTTTTTATCTGCATGTTTCCAATATCTCCTAACTAAATAGTTACTCATATATTTAGCCCTTTAGTATGTTATAAAATGCATCTCTATGACACAGCATGTTTTTAAATCTAAAGCTATCGTTTTATTTATAGACTAGTGTAAAAGCCCATGTACACGGGCAAATTCCAGGTGATATTAACCCTTTGCATGCCCCTCTGGCTCTCAAAGGGTTAAGAGTCCTGCTCTGCATCCTGCCACCAACGTAGTCATTCAATGTAGAGACTGCCCGAAAGCACAGAATGCTCCCAGCATTCTCTGTGTTCTGGCAGTCTCTACTGCGCATGACGTCTTCTGACAAACATCCTAGCAAATTATTATCTAGGATGTTTTATTTGCATTTAGAGTATCAATATATAAAATAACCAAGTAGATTAAACATACTGGGAATCAAATGTATACTGAAGAGTGGTAATGGCAAGGAGGGGAATTGTTGTTGTTCCCTAGGCCTATGTGTTGTGTATGCAATCGTTTGCTGTCACTTGAACGGTCATTTTTACATTTGGTTGTCACATGTATCACTCTTGTCAGGACACATATGGAAACCACACATCAACTACTATAGGTTGCTTACATCAATGTACTTGAACAATTGACAGCTAGCCTTTCGCATAACAGGTGCCGGACTGTCAATATTCAGTTCCATCCATTTGTGCGGTTTAAAGGGGTTATCCAAACAGGTATTTGGCTTAACATGCAACACAGATCATCCAGCCAAATAGGCTGTGATTTACACTCTGATAGGGAAACAAACGTCCCACACACTGAAATATTAGGTTGATCATTGAGTTCAATGTTGTGTTTAGAAAAAAGATATGAAGCAGCCACTATTGTGGTAAATTGATAACACCAAGCAGGGACAACATTGTGGGTTATCCAGTAATATATGGTAATGAGTTGATAAGGTGAAAGCTGATTTCTCCAGTGATATCACTTTTCCTGTTTGTGTGTTTGTTGATGGAGCCTATGTACTGAGATATCTCAAACTAGAACAATCTTAGTAAACTGGCTTCAATGACTAACATTGGAACTGGGGACATGTGATCACTGGGAAAGTTATGTCCTCTGTATCACTGTATGCATCTTATTTTATCACTGCCATCATCTCCTTGCATCAATACATCACCAAGTCCACTCATGGTCAAATAATTGGTTGACTCCTGTGATTAAGACCATGCCTTCCTATGTATAAGGGATACTCAACCCATGAGTATGGTTCCTTATTGAGATATATCTAATCCATCATTCAATTTAACACACACATATTGGATAGGGATGGATCTCCTTTAATATGTCTAACAGTACATTGAAACACACATGTGTTTGTATATTACCAATATGCACCGAGGATTTGTAGGGGCAACCAAAAGGTACATATAACCTAAAAAAGGAAACACAACTGAACTGTTCATGTGTTGTCCACAAGGTATTGTAACTCCAAGGTTGAGCATTCTTCCTGTTCAGGTTTGACATCTGGATATTATGTTGATATGTGAATGTTCCAGTAGACGTTGCTATGAACATCAAGTTACACATTGCTTCATCAACACAAGCACTTGAGAACATCAAGTGCTGAACTTCATGGATGTGGAGTCAAGGCTTCAGTAGAGTCAGACAGACAATCATCTGTTCCATGATGGGTCATGCTATGGATGCCTGTGGGAAAGGATGACAGGATTTTTAACAGCACACTCTAACTGCTTGTCATGCAGCAGCTAAACCATCATTATCCCATTAATCTTTAGCATTCCAGGGGAGTACACAAACCATTGTTTTGCAAAGTGTTCTCTACTCATTTGTAACCCATTATGTTAGCAACAAGGGGATGCCAACCAGCCATATGGATATGGGCCAAGGACATCGGATCAACGCATCATCACAGAGCCCCATGAAGCACAGGATTTTGGGCTGACAATGTCAGCATGGTGGGCCTTGAGACCTGATCCACATTTCATGACTCCAATACTGTGGAACACACTACCACTGTAGATCCATCCTACTGATGCAACTAAAGCTCACATGTTCACTCCAATTCCCCTTTAAACCCTGATGGGACAGAGTGGTATCCGATGCATTGCATTGGATACTGCTCTTTGGCTCCAAGGGGTTCCATGGTTCTATGGCTATGATCAAGTTAATTCATGTTATTTGCTGTCAGTTGAACCCAGGAATATGATGAACATCGGTAATGTTTTGTACCTTTGTTCACATGGGGGATGTATGATATCCTTGAAGTATCAATGGCAACATGGACACAGAAATAGCAGATGTCAGGTGAATACACACCCTCAATATGACAAGTCCATGGAATGGATGATGTATGGGTTTTTCACTGCTGGCAATGTTAGAGCTTTGACTCTGATTTGATAATGTGGGTTGAAACAGAATATAATGTGTGGTGTGGTTAGTGTGTTTGCAGAGATTCCCAGAAGCTGATCATGTACTTACATGGATTGTGTTAATGTCTGTATTATACTCACAGCTGAAGTGGTTCCTGATCATCCTATCTCGTATCTGCACCCCTCTTAGGGTCTCTTCATTCTGTGCGATGTCCACAGGTACATCTTCCAATAGTTGTATGTCCACAGCGATGTTATGCAAGATTGCGCATGACAGGATTATGTCGCAAGTCTTACCTGGTGCATATCGTAGTGCTCCCCCTGAGTTATCCAGACATCAAATCTTGTTTTTAACAGCCTGAAAGGGTGCTCACTGGCATTCCTCATTCTTACATAAGCCTCGTTGTAGCGCTCCTGGGCAGATATTTATGGTTTTCTGACTGGTGTGAAGAGCCAGAGTTTACACCCATAGCCTAAATCACCTGTGGAAAGTGAGTGACGTGGCGAGACAGGGACCACATGTTGTGTGGATGATGTTGTGTAAGGGGAACATTCTACCTGTAAATCATGAGTTTGTTGATCAGTGTTGTGTGTACACCTGTGGATTTTGTATTGTTAACTCACCCAGAAACCATCTTCTTGTATATGTTCAATTCCCAAAGTCTCTGTGTACAGAGGAGTGCTGTAGGATTTACGAATCATGAGAGCTCCCAGGATAATTTGCAGACACTGGTGATCCTCATTTGGAGTCACACACCATCAACATGTTCATGGACTGGAAATTCTTCCTGTTGATGAAGAGATGTCTCTCTCTCTATATATCTCTCCTTGACTGTTCTTACTGTAAATACATTACATCTGAGGAGGGTGAGCAGTCCCTTTAAGACAGTGGTGGAGTGTGGTTGCGGTGCAGTCATGAAGTAGGTAATGACCAATGGTAAGGTGTATATTGTCCAGGTATGTGTTTTGCGGGGTGTTTGTAATTCATATACTGATGTGTTCTGATTGCTGTGTAACTGTCAGGTGTGAGTGTGACGTTAGGAGAAGAAGGCTGTGTCTCGATCGGCTAGTGATGTTGCACAGGTAAGCTTCGGTTGTTTTGGATTGACAGGTATAAATGCTGTGTGTTAATCCCAGTTCATCAGTGCTATATTGTGATGGCTTGTGTTGGTATGCTTTTTGGAGCCCTTGGCCTCGGGGTGTTGCTGGGTTTTTGTAATGTGTCTGACACGTACTTGTGGGGCATGGGCATTGTTTGTGTGTTATCTTGGCTTTGCAGGGGTTAATGTAGCCATAGGTGTACTTGTGCTATGTGCTGTTTCTCTGTTTTATTTTGTCTGACGGTGGGGTTTTTCTGCAGTTATGTGTTTTATAGCTAACAAAACTGGGTCTTAAATTTTATCTGTTAAATATATCAATTTATCATCCTTTAGCAGTACTGCACACCTTTGAATGGCTCTGGGGATCTCTGTTCCATAGGTCTTAATGGATGTTATATTATAGCCCACTATCATTTTAAAACTGCCGTAACTGTTCATAAGATGGCTTTTTGAATTGTTTACCATGCTTAAAAAATAGTCCTTGGCTGTTTTGTTTTGTTTTTTTGCGTCGGACCTCTTTAGATCAAGCCCATACAGCTTTGAGAACGATTGCTTATTTTTATTTTTTTACACGCCTGCTCTCATATAACCCTAGCAGTCTTTTTGCTTGATTCTGCTTTACTTAAAGCAGATCTTTCAGTATATGTAAAATCACCCTGCAATAATTAGGCAGGTGGCGACTAGCTTAATGATAGGTATCTTACCTCTTAGAATTATTCCTTTCTAAAGAAATCCTTACTGTTCTGATGCCGGATGCCAGGCACCAGCCCAGACATCTTGTCTGTGTGCCTGCGCTGTCAGTCCCGGTCTCCACTGAGACACATTGCAGTGTGCCATATGGTAACCAGAAGGGACTGATGGCGCAGGCGCGCAGACTGCACTAACCCGGCCATCAGTCTCGGAAGATTAAAGATTTCTTTAGAAAGGAGTAAAAAGTTGTAAGATAACTATTATTAAGCTAGTCGCCCCCTGCCTAATTATTGCAGGGTGACTTTAGCTATGCTTAAAGTTACTCTTTAATAAATACATATATCATGACTGGACTTTTCATGTTAAATAAAGGAACAGCAATTCTACTGCTGGTAGATACATCTTTCAGAAGTGATTAGAGTCCAAACTTTGGCCTAAATAGCATTGCTGTGGATAAATGTTACCACTGGCTATATTTAAGAGATTCCCATTGCAGTATGTGGACATATCTGTAGATAAAACATTGATAACAATCAACTAGTATGCAATCCAGGGATTTCTTCATTTTATAACCTGTTAGCAATAGCATCACCTGGTGACCTGAGCACACAATTGCATTTTCATTGTCCATAGACAGCAATAACAACAGTGCAAATTGGTAAAAGAATGGCAATACCCCCTTTTTATTCATGATATAAACAGAGGATGTCTCCAAGATGTACTTAGCATTGAAACTATAGCCTGGAATTTGTATTATTGGGGTAACTGATTTTGTGGTAATTTACAGGGCCATTCCCAAAGTATGATGCTTAATGAAAGAGTAATTCATTTTACCTGACTAGGAATCTATACACTCATTTTTGTAATATTTCACAAGATTACACAAGGTACACAAAACTTTACAAAAGGTACAAGACACATATTTTACAAAGTGCCACATATAAAAATATAGCCATAGTAGGAAAAGAGGTCTCTGCTTAATAGAACATGTATTCTCATTGTGGAGTTAGGAAACACACAGATAATCAGTAAGAGGAAAACATGCTGTAATGCCATCTTTACTGGCAGATGAGAGTTACTCTAAATAAGTAACAGAGGATTAAGAAAGTGCTTTTAACAGATGAGATTTCAGGGTAGATTTAGAGATTGAGGAAGACAATTTTGACGCAAGCTGGAAGAGGGTTAGCAAGAGCATAAAGGGAGAGTGGTTTAAGTTGAGAGAAAGTAGTAGTAAAGGGTTGTATAAAACAAAGACAATATGTGGCCTATTTACCACTGTTTGGGTATTTTAGTATTTCCATACATGTGTCATTCTCATATTTATCAATAGAGTTGGTCTCATTCACTTATGAGTGTGGGAGTACAAGGTTATGCTATGAAATATTAGTGTTCAATAAGCCAGGTTCTGACTGGCATCACCTATTTTAGTCAGTGGAGTGCAAATGTATATTGCCTCTGACTAACATAACATTTCCCTCAGTAGCATACACTAAAGAGGCAAATATTCTCATTCATGAAATGACATCCGGTGGTATTTATAACATATGTGTAACATACTGCGTGCACATAGTGGTGGGATGTGGAGGCTCCCTTGCTAAATGGCCAGCCCATTTAACTCTTTGAGTGCCAGAGAGTTATCCAACGCATTGCATTGCAATGCGTTGGATACCATTCTGGCACTCAAAAGGCTTAAAGGGGAACTCTCACCTCTATTAAACGTGTCTTCTTCTTAATGTTCCTTTTGACTGAATCTGTAATCCGTTTTTTTTTAATATAGTGCTTTATTGCCTGAGATACTGGCTTTTAAAGTTAAGCCAGTGACGTCAGTTCTGTACAAGCTGTGGTACAGCTCTGTACCGCAGCCTGTCAGTCTTCCTTTGTTCCACTCCCCAAGTATTGCTTCCTTCCCACCTCTCATAATGGAGGATTGTGGTATATGACTTGGCATGCTCTCTTGAAAATGCGCATCCAGGTTCTGCGCTCAGTCCTTTATAAAAAGCAGCAGCCTGCTTGCCTCTGTGGCTATTTTTAGTTGACACTGGCACTTTTTTATAAAGGACTGAGAGCATAAAAGTGCTCAGTCTGTGCCTGTACAATGACCTGGATGCACATTTGCAAGGGAGCGTGCCAGGTCATATGCCGGAATCCTACGTCATAAGAGGAGATGGGAAGGAGGCAATATTTGGGGAAGGGAACAGAGGAAGATTGACAGGCTGCGGTACAGAGATGTACCATATCCTGTACAGAACTGGCTTAACTTTAAAAAGGCAATATCTTGGGCAATAAAGCATTATATAAAAAACACACGCATTACAGATTCAGTACAAACGAACATTAAGAAAAGACCTGTTTAACAGAGGTGAAAGTTCCCCTTTAAGAAGCAAAGGACATATGGAAATACAGGGAGAAAACAAAGTGTGAGGAGGAACTAATGAGTTGAAAGGAATTTTCATCTAAAACAATGATCTTATTTATGCCAGCATACATTCTAAGGGCCTTATACCAAATGCAATATATTAAAGGGATTGTAATGTTTCATAATAAAAGCAGCTCTAATTAATCATCATAGTATTTGGACTTTGGAGAGTGTTATTTCAATTCTGTCAGAGTTACATAGTTACATAGTAATTTAGGTTGAAAAAAGACTTGCGTCCATCCAGTTCAACCCTTTTCCTATTCCTGTTTACCATCGCTGACCCAAAAGAAGGCATCTGACTCCAAATGGCAATCAGACTTCTCCCTGGATCAACAAGCCCTAACTAAATATTAATCCCAATACTAACGTGCATAGCCCTCTATATTATGCTCTTTTAAATAAGTATCCAGGCCCCTTTTAAAGGCATCTAATGTATTTGATAGCACCACCTCCTCCAGAAGTGCATTCCATACCTTTATTGTCCTTACTGTAAAGAAACCCTTCCGCTGTTGTAGACTAAATCTCCTTTCCTGAAGTCTAAGCGGGTGGCCCCTTGTCCTGTGTACTGTTCTGTTAATGAACAGGTCTTTTGAAAGCCCTTTATATGGGCCTTGAACATATTTATATAGTGTTATCATATCCCCTCTAAGACGCCGTTTCTCTAGTGTGTTCAAGTTTAACTTTTCTAGCCTCTCTTCATAGCTAAAACTTTCCATTCCCCTTACTAGTTTTGTAGCCCTCCTCTGCACTTTCTCTAGTTCCATAATGTCCTTCTTCAGAAAGGGCGCCCAGAATTGAACAGCATATTCTAGGTGGGGTCTTACCATGGACCTGTAAAGAGGCATAATTATATCTTCCTCCCTTGAGTCAATACCCCTTTTAATACATGCCAATATCTTATTGGCCTTTGCAGCTGCCAGCTGGCACTGCATGCTACTGTTAAGTCTATTGTCTACCATTACTCCCAAATCCTTTTCATTAGTAGATTTCCCCAGAGAAACACCATTTAAACTATATGTTGCATTTTTATTATTATACCCAAAATGCATAACTTTACACTTGTCTATATTGAATCTCATTTGCCATTTGCCTGCCCAGTTACTCAATTTGTCCAAATCCTCTTGTAATGAAGACACATCCAGTTCAGACTTTATTACCTTACTTAATTTTGTGTCATCGGCAAACACTGATACATGGCTTCCTATGCCCTCTGGGAGGTCATTAATAAACAAATTAAAAAGAAGAGGACCCAGGACAGATCCCTGAGGCACTCCACTTATCACGTTTAGCCAACTGGAGAACTTGCCAGTTGTAGTTGAAGAGTAATTCAATGACAAAGTATCCCCCTCCCTCCCCTTTTACTAATGTAACACTGTTCAGCCAGATCAGAAAGGAGGTCCCCAGGTAGACTGCAGAGAGGAACAATCTTCAATTAAGATAAGGGAAAAACCTGGAAAACTTGTCAAGGGGGGCAGGGTTTTCATTGTTCTCATATGAAGAAGATTGTCCCCTTCTGTTAACTGTCAGTCTTACAACCAGATTCCACATCTGAGAAGAGATGGCTTACACTAGGTAAAAGGGGCGGGAGGGGAAATTTTGCTTGTGAATATTTCTCAAACCATAAAGGTTTGAGAGATAAGACTTATATCGTTCTTCATGTTTTTAATGCCTACAAAATAAAATAAAGATAAAACGAAGTATTACTATCCCTTTAACAATTCAGGAGAAAGCCAGCTGCACCATAGGGAACATATAACAATTATCAAAAGTTCTCTATGCTTTAAATGGGGGGTTTTAACTGCTGAATGTGAAAGAGAGTTTCCCAGTGCATTGCAAAACAACTATTTGGTGATGTCTCTAGCATTTAAGGGGTTAAAATACCCATTTAAATCAAGATAAGATTGTAATTCTACCACTGTGGTACATTTTCTTCAGAATTGCACATGCTTTTCCTTAAAGTGAGGCTAATGTATCAAGCAAGTGGTGCAATTATGAAGCAACCGAAGTCCACAAAAAGTAACCAAAAACAATACCAAAATTCAAATGGGGCTTTTAAACCCTTAAATACTAGAGAGGACTCAAATTCATTGCAAAAGCACATTAGGTCTCCCACTGCATTCATGCAAGAGGCAGAAGTCACCCTGAGTGTGTCAACGACATTATACAAAGCATTGGACAGTTACCTTGAGTAGACAGGAAAGGGTGTAGTCGGAAATGAAAACAGAAATATAAGAGTGTGCCAAAGAAGAAACTTACTTAAAGGAGAGAAGTATTTAGTAAGAAACACAAGACATTATGAGTAGCCAAGAGAGAGATTTCAGGAGCAGTTGAGTGGGAATGGAAGTTATTCTTGCTGCTGAATTGAGAACAGACTGAAGTAGAGAAAGTTCAGACAGTATGGTTCGGTTACTAAGTGGATGGTAAAAATTTCACCTGTGATGGAAAAGGGGGCTGGGGGCAGGGGTTAGGAAGAAATGCAACAAATTATGTCTTATCTACATATCGGTGAAAATTTCCACCTCCAATTGAAATCGGGGAAAAATGGTACTTTTTGCATGGTGAAAAATTTCCTGCGAAAAGTGCCGATTTTCTGCTTTCTCATGCTTTTTTCGACTAGCTCATTCCATTGAAGTCAATGGGAACACTGAAGTTACACACAACCAGGGCTGGTGCCACCTATAGCAGAGGTAGACACTGGCCTAGGGCGCACATGTACTGGGAGTGCAGGCATGCAGCAGAGAAGAGCTGCGCTCAGGGCCGGCCATTCCCGCTAGCAGGACTCCTCCGCCGGGCACTGCAACACAGTCAGGTCTGTGTAGCTACTGCGCTCCCTCATCGCCGTCGGCTCTTTAGTAATGCAGAGCGTGCTGGGAGTCAACATCTCCCAGCTCTCTGCATTACTGAAGATAAGACCACGCGGGAGCTTCAGCAGCTACAGGTCTGTGATGGGGGGCAAGTTGGGGCTGATGAGGGGCAAGTTGGAGCTGGTGGGGGCAAAGTGGAGCTGGTGGGGACAAGTTGGAGCTGATAGGGGCAAAGTGGAGCCAGTCGGGTAAAGTGGAGCTGGTGGGAGCTGATGGGGAAAGTTGGAGCTGATGGGGCAAAGTGGAGCTGGTGGGGGCAAGTTGGAGGTAATGGGGGCAAGTTGGAGCTGATGGGGGCAAAATGGAGCTGATGGTGGGCATCTCTTACAGGCATCTCCTGACCAGGGGCAGACTGCAGACTGGCCCAGGGGTCAGAGAGAGGACAAAAATTAATTAAGTAAATTATAGTTTTCCTCCCTAACCCTGACTACCTACACTGTATTTAGTTTACACTACAGTTTTGTGTGCACAGGCACTCAAAGGCAGGGATGTGCACATTTTGGGGGGGAGGAGCTCAATGAAAAAAACGGCACTTCTCATAATTATTTAATCAAAATATATATTTAAAAAAAAGAAAAGAATTTACATCTCAGGAGCCTGTAGGCACAGAAATCTGAAGCCCCCCCTCCACAATGCTCCTAATCTCCACATTGCCCCCCATCATCTCCATATTGCCCTTACATTGTCCCCTGACAGCTCCATATTGCCCCCATCAGCTCCACATTGCCCCCTCATCTCTACATTGCCTCCATCAGCTCCAACTTACCCTCACATTGCCCCCATCAGCTCCATATTGCCCCATCAGTTCCAACTTACCCTCACATTGCCCACATCAGCTCCATATTGCCCCTATCAGCTCCATCTTATCCTCACATTGCCCCCATCATCTCCATATTGCCCCCATCAGCTCCATATTGCCCCATCAGCTCCAATTTACCCTCACATTGCCCCTTCATCTCCATATTGCCCCCCATCAGCTCCATATTGCCATCAGCTCCAACTTACCCTCACATACATTGCCCCATCATCTCTACATTGCCATCATCTCCATCTTGCCCCCCATCAGATTCATATTGCCCCATTATTTCCACATTTCCCCCCAGTGTCCATTTCCTACCTCTTCCCTGGTGGTCCAGTGGCAGGAGAGGTCTGTATGTGCCTCCTCTGGCACAGACCTGTAGCTGCTGGATCTCCCTCTCAGTCTTCTCTTCATGCAGAGCGCTGGGAGATGATGTCATCTCCCAGCGCTCTGTAATACTAAAGAGCCGACGAGGGAGAGCAGCATCTACAGGTCTGTCCTGAAGGAGGCACAGACCTGACTGGGTGGGGGGGGTTAGTGCGGGCAGCGAGGCAACTTTTTTTTTGTTAAAAGGGCACTTTGGACAAAAAGGGCAGGTGCTCAAGCTCCCATTGGTGTCTATGTGTGCACGTGCCTGCTCAAAGGGCTACCAGAGAACATATGGAAGACTCTAACATTTCACAAAGTGTAATTTTGTGTAATATAAGATTCACCTTATAAAAAGCACTGTAACCTAGCTCCTTATAAGACAAAAGATCAGATACTATTTCTGATGACGGTATTTACTAGTAGAAACTGTCTTTGAAAGATGTTTTGATATTCATACTAGGTCAAAAAAACAACAACATACAGGGGAAATAAACATTTTTGTGACTTTTAACCAGTTGCACTTGTTAGAGACCTCTCTAATACAACATAATCTTCTCTAGCATTCAAGGGGGTTAAAAGTCCCAGTTAAGTCAGTGGGAATCTTTATTTTCTGCTATGGTGCAGTTGGATTAAATTGCGCTAAGGTAACAATCATGAAAAGAGGTGGGGCATAAGTAGGCATGGTATAAAGGGGGGCACAAGGGGCGGAGCCAAGGGGCAGCAAAATTAGGTATTGCCTACGGTGGCAAAACTCCTTGCACCAGCCTTGCACACAACAAAGCAAATATTATTTTATTTCCCAAAGGAAAAGAAAAAAGGGGACATGAAGGTGCCTGGGTTGGTGGGGTGTGGGGAAAGAATCAGTTGAACAGGGGATGATTTTTTGAACGGGGTTTGTTTACTGGGATTGGGCGCAGTTAATAAAAGATTTTCTGTTAGAGGCCCAAGCCCTAAGGAAACATTGATTTGTAGGACTTAAACTTATTAGAGGCACAAACCCTGAAGAAATATTGATTTGTAGGACTTAGGCTTGTTAGAAACAAACCCCCAAAAAATTGCTTATTTTTTGTAGGACTATTTTTTTTATTATTATTATTTTTTTCAAAGCACAAGCCCTAAGAAAAAAATAAAAATGTCATACTGGCCTAGTGCCAGCAGGTCATGTTTTTCCCTTGGGGGAAGCATAGTGCAATCATTAGCAACTGTACTTTTCACTATTTATGACAAAGTTATGAAATTGGCAAGGGAGGGGACACAACTTGACACAACAGTCCTGATCAAGCAAAAAAAAACAAAAACAAAACACTGGTCTTTTATATGTTGCAAGCTTGACTCCTGCAAAAAATAATTTACTTGGGGCTTTCATTATCTAACCTGGCTGTTCTCTGTGTAAGCCTTTTGCTATGCTGGCTAACCATTAATATACTATACTACATTAATAGTATAGAGCCCCAAGTGCATGGGCTCTATAAAATAACATAGGAAGTGGAGAAGTCATCTCCATTTTATCTCCTCTTTATCACCCCTTAGTGTATAACCCCCATGAATGCTAGGGAGGTCACCAGTGCATCAGAAGCATTGCACTCTCTAGCATGTCAGGGGGTTACGCAGTGTATTGCAAAGCAATGAATTGCATACCCCTCTGGCACTGGAAGGGATAAAACCATCATTTAAATTAATTTGAATATTCATTTCCCCATTACAGTTGGTTTATTGCAGAATTGTACGTAAAGGAAAATCAACCAGTTTAATAATACATACACTAAAGTCTGTAATTAAAGGAATGGAGGATTTCAAGTATGAAGAATGTGTAGCCAAATTTCTTTTATTTACTTTAGAGAAAAGATGACTAAGAGGGGATTTTGTTACATTGTACATGCAATGCAAGGTCAATACAAGGATCTCTCTAGTGAGCTTTTCATTCAAGGTCATGAATAAAGAAAAGGTGGTTTCAACTTCTGCAGAGAAGTTTTTTTTACAACAAGGTCTGTTAAATTGTGGAATTCTTTGCCCAAGGATGTGGTTATGGCAGATCCAATTGACACGTTTAAGAGAAGATTAGATGCATTTCTTTTAATAGGGAACATACAGGGTTATACTTTATAGTAGTAGATAAAACAGAAAGTTCTGGCAAATGTGTCTAATACTCATTTTGGAGACAGGAATGCTTACATAATTCTCATTTTTCTGGGTTATAAGGCAAAGGTTGAACTTGATGGACTTGTGCATTTTTTTAAACCTAATTTATTATGTTACTATGCTGCTATGTAATCAGTATGGGTCACAATTTAATAAAACACGTATACCAAGGGGAACGCTTTGTGTTAGAGAAATGACTCCCACATATAGTAGTGTCAATATTCAGCTATCTGTCCACAGATATGTAAAACAAAATACAAGGAGTAAACAATAGTCTCACCCCACTCCAGTATCAAACTTATATTGAAGCATCAATAAAAAGTATGTATATGGTCTCTCATATTTTCTCGAAAGGACTCCACACAACAGGTGTCCTAAAAAAATGTGGAGTATCACTTTTCTTGATTTGTCTACAATCCCTTTATTTTAATCCTATGTAAACTGAAAAGGGACACAAATAATGTGGTCTTATGTCCCCCAAGCTAACTGATACTTATGTATGTTTATCAACATTTTTTAAGTGTTCTTAAATCCTCAAAAAGGTATTAGGGGTTGAAGAAGACAGAGACAACACATAGTGTAGCAGGTTGGTTCATTACACCATGCAATACTTACATAATACCTTTGCCAGCAGACTTCTTATAGGTATGTCAGGTAACCCTTCAGTTATATAACTTTTCTCACATGTCAAGAAATTTACCTCTCTCTACCTTTTTAGGCTACTCGAGGGGTGGAATAAATTGATAAAGATGAATAATCATGGAAATCTTTTCAAGATGGAAGTCACCACTGAGGTGAGGACTTGGAAATGTGATAAGTCTTCTTTAAAAAATAAAGAAAATGGTACATCTTTAAAAAAAAAAACATTAAAACAATGTAATTTTTCATTTTTTATTAACAGGCAAAATGTTTTTTAAAGTGATAGGTCAATTTTAAAAATGTAAAAACTATTTAAAACTATTAGTCACCACCAAAACAACATTTAAAATTTAATACCACGTTAAAACCTTGCGGATGTTGGCTAGAGCCTATATATTAAGTGTCCCTATTACTTCAGTGCAAGAAAAGAAGCATCATGTATCCTGCAAAAGTAAGCTATAGGGCTTGTTGAACCAGATGGAGCCCTCAGCTGAAACTTCCCAAACACCACGTTCCTGGGAGATGAGGTGGCCTTTAAATAAAATGTGGTGCACTCCTGGATGTAGTTGTACTTCCAGGAGCACTGCAATAGAGATGTGTAGGTTACCCTCACAACCACCATGCATCATCATCATGTGAATGGGGGGACAGAGAGAGACCATCAAATTAGGGGGATTGCCACTGCTTTGGGCTTCAGCAGAGTTGCATTGGGGGGTTTCATCTGGTGCAGACAGTGCCCCAGAAGACTAAGGAGACTGATGATGCTTATCTCTTGTATACAGGTAATAGGGAAATCTTTGAATATAGGTGTCAAGGTTCTCTTTGCCATAACTACCCATGCTTCTCTACCTCCCTATAAAGGGACTTGTTACACTATTTGTTTGTACATTATTTCTAACATTGCACATGTACTCTCATGTTCTTACATATAGTGGTTCTGTGGTCTTCCCTATTATTCCACTCTGCATGGGCTCTCTAGGAGATAAACTACATGACTGGATTTGATTCATAATTAGAGAACTCTAGTGTTCTCAATATAGTCAATAGACTCTTCCTCATATCTAGCTCCTATTGCATTTAGCCCAGCCAAGGACCCAGCTATCTAAGAAATGCAGTCACTATGGCAAAATACACTGCTGTTTCAAAGCCTCCTTTGGTAATCCCTAATGAAACAGACATATGTTGTTTAAAGGGATAGTAATACTTCGTTTTAACTTTATTTTATTTTGTAGGCATTAAAGAAACATGAAGAACGATATAAGTCTTATCTCTCAAACTTTTATGACTAAGAGATATTCACAACCAAAGTATCCCCCCCCCCCCCGTTCAGCCAGATCAGAAGGGAGGTGTCCAGGTAGACTGCAGAGAGGGACAATCTTAAGTTAAGATAAGGGAAAAAGCTGAAAAACTTATCAAGGGCGGAAGAGCTTTCATTGTTTTCATACAAAGAAGCTTGTCCCCTGCTGTTATCTGTCTGGTCTTACAACCAGATTCACATTGGAGAAGAGATGGCTTACACTAGGAAAAAGGGACGGGAGGGAGAAACTTTGCTTGTGAATATCTCTTAAACCATAAAGGTTTGAGAGATAAGACTTATATCGTTCTTCACGTTTTTTTAATGCCTACAAAATAAAATAAAGATAAAACGAAGTATTACTATCCCTTTAAAAATGTTTTGCCTAGACAATTCTATTTTGCATTGCATATAAGATCTTTATTTTTGGTCTATATTTACACCTTCCTTCTACCTACCCTTTTACCCCAGGAACAGGATGTTCCATAAGTCTTACTTCTTATTCTTACATGATTATTCCAGTCTACAAATACTTTGATTGTTGGCTTCATTCATTTCCTTCATTGGCATGTAAACTGTTGTTGACATAGCATCTCCAAGGTAATGCTTCTTCTACACAGCTGCTTCCTGTATTTGCCTCACTTCTCATTAGATGTTTACAGCTGGTTTCCATGGACACTTGCCCTTCAAGTTGCCATTCTGTGGTCTTGAAAGTCTGGCTGCTATTCAGAAACTTCTGAGAATAAAAGGTATCATAAGTGATGTGAAGAAGGGCTTTGATGTAAGAGATGCTGACTCACATAAGAAACTGTCTTGGATTGCAAATAAAATAATTTGCAGAGGACTTTAGAAAGGATCAACACCGCTTTGGAAAGAGGCAACTGCTTTAAGTTATAAATACAAGAAAAAAAGAGTAGTTGGTTAATTCTGGCCTCTTTCACACCAAATTTCTTTAACCGAAGTAGACTAGTTCAATTTGACCAGATTAAATTTGTGTTCTATGAAACACTAATACTTTACTTTTATTGGTGACATTTAAAATAAACCAGTGTTGAACCCAGATCTTACACTTTTAATGTGCTTCCTGTGTGTTACCTTTCACATAAGAGCACATTTAAAAATAAAAACGTATAGAGGAGCATTTAATAAGGACTAAAGTCACAACTCTCCTTCTAAAAGTATGTAGTCTTTAAACAAAGTAGTGGTAGTAGTGGCAGCTTAAAGGAGCAATATAGGGGGGAGACTCCCTAAGCAGTGATAAAGAAGTGATGAAGTGGAGATGACTTCTCCAATTTATCACTTCTCCAATTCTTATGTTATTCTATGGAGGCTATGCAATAAGATTTCTTCAACTTTGGAGATCTTAGTGAATAGGATCCATAGAATAACAAAGGAACTGGATAAGTGATAAACTGGAGAAGTCATCTCTGCGTTATCACCTCTTTATCACCGCTTAGTGAATCTCCTACAGGGTCTACATGCTAGCCTGTGCGCAAAGAGAACATTACCATAACTCTAAGCTCCTTCACTGCTTTCTGATCACTGTGATCTGCAAGGCTGAGTTACATTAGTGCCAAGTGAAGCAATGATGTGAGATTGCTCTCATCTGTATAGAAGCCCATTGGCAGCAGATTCACTGACACACGGACTGTATAAACTTCAACAGAAAGGAGAGTAATCTCCCATGAGCATCTCACTTGGCACTGACATCACCCAGCCTTGCAGAGCGCCATGAATACGAATGGCTAAATCCACAAGGCAAATACAAGCATTAACAGAAAGCAAATCAATAGAATAAATGTTTCC
The DNA here is from genome assembly GCA_037306005.1 of Rhinophrynus dorsalis. Classification (NCBI taxonomy): domain Eukaryota; kingdom Metazoa; phylum Chordata; class Amphibia; order Anura; family Rhinophrynidae; genus Rhinophrynus; species Rhinophrynus dorsalis. Next base: position 400,154,855 of record CM074723.1, read on the forward strand.
ACTTTATTTGTCTGTGGATTGAAAATAATCAAAATAGAAGCCTTTCATAGTATTTCAAGGTTTGCTTTAAAAAAATGTGTGTGGCTTGAAGGACATTAGCAAACCTCATGGATTACTATTAAAGGAGAACAATACCTTAGTAATCCACAACTAGTGCACCCTTATAACTTAAAGGTAATTTTTCAAGGACACGATAAAGTCTGCAAACACTTGAACATATAGTTTCACAAGAATGACAGTGAATAACAATTTACATAAACATACTTTTGAAACTGAACTTTCACATTACTGTCAAAGTTTTCATACAAAAAATTTGAACCCTAAACTGTTACTCATGGCACATTAAAGTGCCATGAAACTCTGGTTGAGAACCACTGCACTAGGAATATGTGGCTCTTAATTTTTTTTACTACATTGACTTGCCAAGGTTGGAGTTCTTCGAACAGCTGTCAGATGTCAGAGATCAAATGCAAAAAACAATACATAGAAATACCTGACTTCTGTTTGAAGGGCACCTAGTACCAATGTAAGTCTTTAAGACAAATTAACACCCACTTTTTTCAGGGCACCAATTCCCTTAATATTGTATTTCTGGCATTTTTATCAAGTATAAATTGTCCTGTTCAAAGAGAATTTATTTCATGTGTGTATTGCTTGTAGTGAGAGAATTATCATAAGTTAATTGATTGTGTTTAGCACCCACTGCTCTTGTATTGTTAAAGGGATAGTAATACTTAAAATGTAAAAAAAATATATGTTGTAGGGTTTATCCCCCTGAGTAAAACAAAGTTACGCCCACTGTTGAGAGATATTTTATTAAAAAATTATTACAGATCAAACTTAATGTTTTTGGTACAATATCACAGTGGCCTGAAAATTTACAGTGGCGCTGTTGCTACATCATCCTATGGACTGCTCTGGTCCATAGACAATAAATCTCCATAGAATGGTGTAGCAACAGCGCCACAGTAAATTTTCAGGCCACTGTGATATTGCACCTACAAAATTCAAGTTTGAGCTGTTATAAATTTTTAATAAAATATCTCTCAGCAGTGGGAGTACCCTTGTTTTATTTGGGGACATAAACCCTTCAACATATATATTTTTACATCTTAACTATTACTATCCCTTTAATGTATCTCAGCTCCCTAAGATCATATGTAAAACAAGATTTTAGGCCTAAAAAAAAAAAACAAAAAAAAAAAAAGAATTTGTACAGGTGCTGGTATGAAGTAAAAGTTAATTAACTGTACATAACCCCAGTTCATTTTTGGTGTTAGTGTTCCTTTAATTTAGTCCCATAAGCACTGCCTTTTCCAGTAAAGCATAGCAACATCATCAAGAATTATACAGCCAGATCTGATGATAGTAACGAAAATTCCCTTATTAAAAAAATACTAAATCTTTTTTGTTGATAAATATGTATATTAACCCCTTGGGTGCTAGAGATTCTTTCAACAGCATCAATTACTAACACGTACTTATAGTCAATCCCACATTTTGTGACTTGTTTATGCATTTTGAGTCCGTTAGAAATATGAGTAACCATTTAAAATATAGAAAACATCACCCTCACATAATTTTAAAGTTGATAGGCACATTTAAAATGTTAAAGGGAAAGTAATGTTTCACAAAAAAAAAGAGCAGATCCGATTAATCTTCATAGTATTTGGGCCGTGGAGTATGTTATTTCAATACTGTCTGAGTTGTAGTTCAAGAGTAATTGTATGATAAAGTATCCCCCTCCCATCCCACCCATTTTATTCATCTCAGAGCAGCAAGACTGTCCGGATGAATTGCAGCAAGAGACAATCTGCACTGTGTATAAGGAAAAAAATGGAAAAATCTGTCAAGGGGGGGCAGGACTTTCACAGTAAGAAGACTGACCCTTGCTGTGAGCTGTCCAGTCAAGAGACCAAATTCCACATCTGAGGGGAGGTGGCTTACACTAGGTAAAATGGGCGGGAGGGGGATACTTTATCATTCACTTACTCTTGAACTACCTCTCTGAGGGCTAGATTTAAAGGGATAGTAATACTTCGTTTTATCTTAATTTTATTTTGTAGGCATTAAAAAAACATGAAGAACAATATGTCTTATCTCTCAAACCTTTATGGTTTAAGAGATATTCACAAGCAAAGTATCCCCACCCCCACCCCTGTTCAGCCTGATCAGAAAGGAGATGCCCAGGTAGACTGCAGAGAGGGACAATCTTCAATTAAGATAAGGGAAAAACCTGAAAAACTTGTCAAGGGGGGAAGGGCTTTCATTGTTTTCATACAAAGAAGTTTGTCCCCTTCTGTTATCTGTCTGCTCTTACAACCAGATTCACATCTGAGAAGAGATGGCTTACACTAGGAAAAAGGGGCAGGGAGGGGAAACTTTGCTTGTGAATATCTCTTAAACCATAAAGGTTTGAGAGATAAGACTTATATCGTTCTTCATGTTTTATTACTATCCCTTTAAAGGTTCCCGTTAAAACAGCCGCTAAGTAAAAAAGGCCTATTGGCCACAAATAATACATGATTTACGGCGGATTTGACAGGTAGTCTACAAGAATAGCTAACGAGCATTTGCACAGCAAAAACACATAACACAAAAACCCACGCTGCACCTTTTTTAGCATCACTGTGCATCCCAATCACCCATTAAAACACAACTTAAGTCAAAATGTAACATAACGGCTGGCGTTGTCTAGCAACCCTAATAGATGCACAAACAAAATTCAAACCTACAGCCAATCCCAAGGCCCCAAAGTATCAAAAATGTTCAAGTACACCTATATATACCCAACAATAACAGTCACACCTTGTCTGTGTTTCGAGTTTTGGCAAGCTAGAGTACAGGACCCAGGAGAGGAGGCTAGTGATCGAGAGAGAGAGAGAGAGAGAGAGAGAGGTGCGTATACTTGAGGTAGAAGGAGTTTTTGGAGATTGGAGAGAGGTGCACTAATTTCACACATATCACACTTTTGCACATATTACATACACCCATACAAACACAGACAAATACATATCCATACACATAGTCTTTTTTTATAACACTTTACACATTTTTTTTAATTCTATTTTTGCAGTGTGAATCTGTGAGTGAAAGAATGTGACAGAGAGTGGGTGGGATTGAATGTGTCTGTGAGGGCCTGTGGGAGTGCCTGGGTGTGAGTGGGTGAATGACTGCCAGGAGAGGAGGACAGGAGAGAGGGATGGGGAGAGTAGTGGAGAAGGAAGGTCAGGAGGGCATTCCTGAGCAGAGTAGGGGTGGGAGAGTTAGATCTGCAGGGGGGAGGGGGACCCGTCCCAGAAGAGCAGGCACACAAAGGCCAGGGACAGAAGCTGTAGTGGGACGAGGGGTACCTGCTGGGGACCACCACACACAGGCAGGGGCAGAGCAGGCAGGACACTCTGGTTCTGACTCCTCTCAGGCCGGAGCTGAGAAGGAGAGAATCAGGGATCCTCGCTATAAGGAGGAAGAGAATAGGGCCCTCTTGGAGGCTGTTTTGGAGATGAAGAGTGTCCTCTTCCTGAAGGAGAGGGTCCCTGGCCTGGCTACGAGGAGGAAGGCCGTCTGGAACCAGATCTGCAGCCAGGTGAATGCAGTGGCCACATGCACATGGGATGTGGAGTCCATTAAAAAGAGATGGGGCGACTGCAAGAGGCAGGTGAAGAAGAAGGTGGCGGATGCCGCCCTATACGCCAGAGGAACCGGAGGTGGTCCACTGGTAGACATCACCTATAACCGGTGGGAGGAGATGCTGCAGCAGACCATGTGTTCCACTCTCATTGAGCGGGTCCCTGGAGGATCAGACACTGGGGAAGATAGGGGCCTCCACACTACTGGTAAGTGCATTATCACATAAACACGCACCACATCAACCCACACAACCATTACACACAAACACAGTCACATCTCAACATATGCCCATCATTCATCCATACAACTGCACCAACACAGCACCCTGAGGGTTAAAACAGGACATAATACAAGGACAAATGTCAAGGTTCAACCAGGCACAGACCTGTCCAAGTCCCAGGTTAACCCTCATGTTGCTGTGCTCCTCACACACAATCCACACAAACCATGCTCATAAAAGTGTTTGTTAAAGATCATAACTGCTTCTACACATTGTCATCCATGTACCCACAGGGAAACCAGCACATAACACCTTGAGTGCTATAGGGATTATCAATGCATCGCTCAACAATGCTTTGGCAACCCCTCCGGTACTCAAAGGGTTAGCCATAAAACAGACACAAGTCAATAGGCTAACGATTACATGCTACACAGGGGACATTCACTAAGTAGTGAAAAAGAGATGATGGAGAGAAATTAACCCTTACATACCCTCACTTCAACAATCTCAATGTTAGTCTATGGAGACTATACAATAACATGAATCAAGTTGCTAAGGTTCTATTATAAAGCCTCCATAAAAAATGGGGAATTGAGATCACTGGAGAAGTCAGTATCATGTTCAATTCATCAGTGCTTACTGAATCACAAAAAGGATAGATCAGGTCACACATCACAGTGCCACTGAGAATAACTGGTTGTATGTGCAACACACAGGCCTAAAATAATTCTCCTGAATTAAAGGAGAAAAATGTAGACCATGCGTTGTGTATGCAATAATTTACTCTATCTTGAAATGACATATCTCACATTTGAGTCCCACACAGATCCTCAAGGGGTGGTGATACCATAGATGGATGTCACACCAGCCACTATTTGCAGGATACACATGGGAACCAAATTTGAAGCGTTGTAGTTTGTTCTCAAACAGGCCATGAAGGATGGATATCTCAGATTGAGTACGGGTGGCTCACTCAGAAGGATGGATGGGCTTATCCAGAGAAACAACATGCCTTAATCAAAGAAATCCTTCACTACTCTCCTGATTGCTGGCCTTCATGATTAAACTGAAACAGACCTCATGTACAGGATCCTGTCAAGTTCATCAATCTGTGATTGCAATGGTGATACCCCATGCATCACAAAGCAATGCATAGGATACCATCATGACAACTGGAGAGTCATGTCAACTACTGCAAAATCTTGCATTGTACTGGATAAAACTAAACAGATAGGGATGAATAACAGTTGAATCCTACTGCAGATCTGTTAAAAATATATCTGTACAAAGAAAGAAAATGGTCTAATAGCTATGTGGATATGTGCCTCTTATATGTGTACAAATATATCCTACCAAGATATGAACCCAGAGATCAGTTCAGTATGTTTGATTGCCTTACCGGCTATATATGTGCAACCATCAAAACTTAAGGTTTATTGATATCATAAATAAACATTCATAGTATATCCATCTAAGTGAGGTGGGATTTAGTAGGTATGTTTTTATTTGTGATATCAATAAATCTTAAGTTTTGATGGTTGCACATATATAGCTAGTAAAGCAATCAAATGTACTGAACTGATCTCTGGGTTCATATCTTGGTAGGATATATTTGTACACATATAAGAGGTACATATCCACATAGATATTAGACCATTTTTCTTTCTGTGTTCATTGTACGGGATAGTAATGGTTAATATCACCTTGTTGTAATATTGTTGGCAGTCAAATAAGCTGCATATTCCAGTCATTTGACCAGATGGAGACTCTTCAGCAGAGCCAAAATTTCGCTATTTAGAGATGCATACCCCACTAGAATGGTCCACAAAGTGTGCCTGATTTGTACGCACACTCTGTAGACCATTCCATTTTGGCTCTGCTGAAGAACCTCGGTCTGGTCAAATGACTGGAATCTGCAGCTGTCCCATAGAGAGCTGACTTGACTGAAACAGACAGGAAGAATTAACTTTACCAAGTGATATCTATCAGTCCATAAGGATTTGAGAGATAGGATCGATCCACATCTTTTTAGAATGCCTACAATTTTACATCAAGATGAAATTAACCATTACTATCATTTTAACCCTGTCATTACTACGTTTAAGAATCACACCATCTCATTTACCCACACAGCTTATGGGCGTCAAGCACAGCAGGAGCCCATGGAGGAGGCTGAGTCAGTACCCAGTGAGGAGTATACAGAGGAGGGGACCAGCTGGTACTCACTGTACCCACCATCATCACCTGCTCAAACACCTGCTTCACCTGCTCCAACACCTGCTCAACCTGCTCAAACACCTGCTGTACCACCTGCTCAACCTGCTCCAACACCTGCTGCACAACCCCAATACAGTGTCTGGATGCTACAGGAAGACAGGTGGATGCATCCCACCACCTCCACAAGGTACTACCCTCCAGCAGCAGCATCACCACCACCACCAGGGAGGCAATGGCTTCCAGGGACAGTGGCCACCCCTTATTATTGCCCATATGGAGAGCAGATGGACATACCCTCATGGATGGCTCCCCAGCATGGCCCCAGGTATGATCCCAGGTGGGGTCCAAGCACCTACCAATGGCCAAGGTATGACCCTTGGCCACTGGATTACCAACACCTGGGCCTGACTGGGGAGTCCCAGCGCCCTCTACGAAGGGAACACTTTACCCCACCACCACCACAGACATCATTTGACAGCACTGAGTCCCTAGATGTGGTGGGCACACGGCCATCATCTGCAGAAGCCTCTCCACCAGCGGACTCAGTAGCAGAAGACACAGCAGCAGCAGAAGACACAGCAGCAGCAGACACAGCAGCAGCACACACGGCAGCAGCAGACACTCAACCAGCAACAACCACACCAGCAGACTCACCAGGCACATCACCACCAGCAGTACACGCATGTGGGGGATGGAGGCGGAGTGCATGGTGCTCTAGAGGCAGGGGAGGGCTAGTGTGGGGGTAGGGGGGCAATTGCCCCCTGGGCCAGTCATATCTCTGAGCTGGTGGGCCACTCCCTCATTTTGCTACAATTGTAGCTACAGTAGTGATACCACAGAGCTTACAAGCGAAATGGAGCTACACTAGTGATACCACAGAGCTTACATGCGAAATGTAGCTACACTAGTGATACCACAGAGCTTAAAAGTGAAATAGAGCTACAATCCAAGTGGAGCTACACTAGTAGATTAACTCATTTCTCTTGTAAGTTCTATGGTACAGCTTTACTTACATTGTAAGCTCTGTAGTTGCACCAGTGTAACCCCATTTCAATTGTAAGCTCTGTGGTATTGCTTGCCTTACTTCACAACACTAACCCTTTGAGTGACAGAGGGGTATGCCACGCATTGCTAAGCAATGAGTGGCATACCCCTCTTGCACTCAAAGGGTTAATGGCAATTTTAAAATTAACAAAAGAGGGTGGGCTGGAACAGACGGCTGGAACTATAGTAAAATCGGGCCACTTGATTGTAGCAGCCCTCCAGGCCACAAATTGCCAGCCCTCCCCTGTCTAGAGGAGGCTAATCCGGGAATTCCAGAGGGCCAGCAGGAACCTCACAAGGCTCAGAAGGGAATCCCGGAGGAAGAATTGAAGCACGGATACATGCCCTGGATGTAGAGCACACGGTACAGAGCACACAACTCCATCAGTACCATACCGGGATGATGGACATGATGGGGCAGCTGCTAGTGGTGTTCCAAGACCACTACTGCAGGGAAAACCTGCATGTGGAGAGGGAGCAGCAGTCGACAGAGGGGTCCACTGTACCCACCACTCCCTCCAATGTGACCCCTGAAAGTACACCAAGGGTGCAAAGGGTGACAAGGCAGTCGGCCAAGGCATCCACCTCTGGCACCCAGTCAAAGGTCCCACCCAAAAACAAAAAATAAACTGCCCAACTTGTTATTTTTACCCTTAATAAAAAAAAACATTGTGCTTTTGAATTCTGTCTGATATGCTTTGTGTTTAGTGATGGCAGAGATGTCTCCAATGCATTGCCAAGCAATTCACTGAACACAACTTCAGCCTAGGTAATATGTTTGTGGGATGTTACAACATGGGTTCACACACACTGTTGTACAAATTCAACTGGCAATCCATCCCTGGAGCCAAATAACATGACAGTGTTATATGTTGATGATGTGTGTTGAATTTGAACAACAAAACATACGCCTTAGCACAACAACTGGTTCAACACTGTGAACATTCGTCTGAATCAATTGTTGTGTTTAAGGGGTTAACCAAACAGCTATTTTACTTAGCAGAGAACTAACAAGCAGGGCAGAGGGAACATGCAGCAAAATAGTATTTGATTCAAACTCTTATTGGGAAACTGACTTACTGGGGAACCCAATGTTCACCAAAGGATTTCAATGTGTGTGCTACACATTGAAATCCTAGGGTGAGCATTGGGTCCTCCAGTAAGCGAGTTTCACAATAAGAGTATGAATCACAGCCTAACTTACTGGAGAACCCCATGGTCACCCTAGGATTTCAATGTGTAGCACACACATTGAAACCTTAGGCTGAACATTGGGTTATCTATTGAGTTGTTTTTTTGTTTAACTAAGGTTGTACCAGACTTCACCAGTGATAACACTTGTCCACTCAGTCTGGTTGTTTGTTGATGTAGCCCATGTACTGAGATATGTCAAACTAAAGCAATCTCAGAACACTGATTACATTGAGCAACATAGAAAACGTGGACATGAAATCATTGTGGAAGTATGTCCCCTGTGTCACCTCTTTATCGCTCACAACACACATTAGTGTATCACCACCATCATCTCATTGCATGAATACATCACAGAGTCCACTCATGGCCAAACAAGTAGTGGACTCCTGTGATGTAGGTCATGCCTTCCCATGTATGGGGGATACTCTAGCCTTGAGTGTGGTTCTACATTGAGACATGTCTAATCCAACATTTATTCATACAGACACAGATAGAATAGTGATGGTTGTCCTCTATAGTGTCTCAAACTACAGTAAAACATACATGTGTTTTCTGGGTATAATACCTATATATACATTGAACACTTGTATGAGCACACAAAAGAAATTTCAACTAAATACGAACACTTCAGAAACACTACTGAACTGCTCATGTGTTGTACACAAAGTTTGTTAGCTCTGTAGATGAGAATTCTTACTGTACAGGTTTGATACCTGGATGTTAGTACACACGTGAATTTGTGTCTTGTGTGGATATGTGAATGTTCCAGTAGAGTTTGCTGTGAACATCAGATCAAACATTGCATCACCAACATAATCACTTGAAACATCAAGAAGGGAGCTTCATGGAAATCTAGACACATGGAAACTCCTCTGTTCAAGGATGGATCATGATATGGATGCCTGTGGGACAAGAGGACAGGATTTGGAGCAGCACCCTCGAACTGATCATCATGCAACAGCTTCAACATAATTCTCCCCTTAACCTTTTCTGTTACAGGGGAGTACACAAACCATTGCTTTGTAATGTGTTGTCTACTCGTCTGTAACCCATTATGGAGAGAACCAAGGGGATGTCAACCAGCCCTAGGGATATGTGCCCCTGACATAAATACACACATCAACAAATATGTTCTGATCGCTCCATGAAACAAATGACTTTGGGATGCCACTGCGAGAGTGACAGTGGCAGCCCAATTTTATTTGTTTCATGGAACTATTAGGACATATTTGTTGATGTGTGTATTTGTGTCAGGGGCACATATCACTGCACACACACTCAGGTCAGCACTGTGTCCCTGGAGATCTGATCCATGTTTCATGCCCTCTATGTTGTGTAACACACTACCACTGTAGATCCATCCCTCTGCTGATCATTTCAGCTATAGCTACCTACAGGTCCTATGTTCACTCCAATGGCCCTTTAACTCCTGATGTGACAGAGATTTATTGAATGCATTGCACTGGATCACGCTCTTTCGCTACAAGGGTACCATGGTTGCTATGGCTATGATCATGGCAAATCACGTTAGTTGCTGTCAATCAAGCCCTGGAAAATGCTGAACATGGGTTATGTGTTGTACTTTGGTTCTCCTGGGGGTATGCACAATATCCTTGAGGTAGCAATGTCAACGTGGAGAAGGGAATGGATGATGGTTTTGGAATCCTCACACTCAATATGACACGTCCATGGTATGGATGATGTTTGGGGCCATACTGCTGCCAGTGTCAGGGCTGTGTCATTGATCCTGTGGGGTGAAACAGAACATCATGTGCGGTTTGGTTAGTGTATTGGCACCAATTCACAGGACTGATGATGGACATGCATGGATTGTGTGAATGCCTGTCTCATACTCACAGCTGAAGTGGTCCCTGATGAGCCTGTCTCTCATCTGTGCTCCTCCCAGGGTCTCCTCAACATGGCCAATATCCACGGGCACTTTAGGTATACTGCTGTGGTCCCCCCTACTGGTCCAGACATCTGAATTGGGCCTTCAGGAGGCCGAGGGTCCGCTCAATGACATTCCTCATTCTGACATGAGCCTGGTTGTATCGCTCCTGGGCATCTGTTTGGGGATTTGCAACCGGGGTGAGGAGCCATGATTTGCAGCCATAGCCAGCATCACCTGTGTAAAGTGAGTGACATGGTGAGACAGGAAGCACATGTTGTATAAATGATATTTTCTGAAGTAGACGTACTAGATGTGAGCCAGGAGCATGGTGAGCAGTGTTGTGTGTACACCTGTGGATGTGGTGTGATTTAGTATTGTTAACTCACCCAAAAGCCATGCCCCTGTATAAATTCCATTCTCAAAGTCTCTGTGTATTGAGGAGTTTTGGAGAATGTAGGAATCATGACAGCTCTCAGGATACTTTGCACAGACATTCATAATCCTCAAGTTGCTGTCACACACCATCTGCACGTTCATGGAGTGGGTTTTTGCATTAATAAAGAAATGTGCGTCATGTGCTGGAGCTTTGATATGGATATGGGTGCGATCTATTGCACCCATGACCCTAGGCATGCCTCCCCTTGCATAAAAACCCTGCTTCAGATGTGTCCACTCCATGTCAGTGGTGGGAATATGTATATATGTACTGGCCTTGCTTTTGAGGGCTGGCAAGACCTGACCCAGCACCCTGGAGAATGTGGCCTGTGACATGCCAGATGCGTAACCTTCAGTCGACTGGAAGGCGCCACTTGCCATGAAGTGTATGGCATACAGGAGTTTTTTCAGGTCAGATAGGGCATGGTTGTGGATGTAAATCGGATCCACCTGATCCTTGGTGACCTCATACAGGGAAATGATACTGTGCGGCCTCAACCTGTACCGATCAATCACCTCTCCATCGGTCATTCCAAAGAGAGTGATCCTTGGGTGGTATACCCTCGGCCTTGGCGGTCGTCTATACATCCCACGCTGCTCCAGGGGTCCCTGTGGCAGCTGGGGAGCATCCTGTTGCTGAGGAGCATCCTGTTGCTGCAGCCATGCATCTGCAGGCAGGTGCTGTCCTCCAGGTGGTGATGGGCTCCTGTGTGGCTCTTGAGCTAACAGGTGAAGGCTGTTGATCAGGTGTGCCTGGGGGTTGCTGGTGTTCCCTAGCTCTCTCCCTTGCATGCCTTCTCTTCAGTCTTCGCATCAATATGTAAGCTAACATACTGATTGTTCTCTCTCTCTATCTCTATCTCTAACTATCTCTCTCTCTATCTCTCCCTGAGTGGAAAACAAGCCACAAGTGAGTGTGGTGTACTGTCCCTTTAAGTACCTGGTAGGGCATTGTGTAGGTGTGGTGATGAGGTGAGTGATGACCAATGGGAAGGTGTTTGATGTCCAGGTAAGTGTTTGCAGGTGTGTCTGTGTTTTAAAATGTGGTGTGTTCTACTTGGTGTAGGTTGTGTCTGGGTCATTGGTGATTGGTGATATGCTATGTTACAATGTACCGCTCATCCCTCTGACATTATGTTTTAATTACATATCCTATTGCCCATCAACCAAAGATACAGTGGGCAAGGGAGCTATGTGGAGAATACCAATAACACAGAGCATGGGTTAGTGAGAGCACTAGGGTCATCATGCTGAAATATTTTTTTCTCCTCTAGGGAGACGAGGAGGGTATTCTACACCATGGAAATATACAATTTCTGTATGCAATATTTTCTTGGGTATATTCCATGTAAGCAAAATAACCCTAAAGTACATATTCACATATACTGTGTATGTGTACACAGTCTGAGAGAGGAAATAATTATCTTCTAAGCAGAAATGCTACTGCTACCCACATTTCACAGAATATTTTTCAGTAATCACTTTGACATCATAACTCTTTAAACTAGAATACGAAGTAAAGTATTGGGATGTCATTTCATGTTTGGAATGTAAAGAATACTGGGCATGCGTATGCAACTTTAGCAAGTTAAAGCTATTTTCATAGAAAGGGGAGTGAAGCTGTACTAGACAGACAGACAGACAGACAGACAGACAGATAATCATCTTCAGCTGTTGTCAGTCCATTGTAGGATGAAAGTCTCCTCAGCAAGGACCCAGAAACTTTGGTCCTCTGCATTTTGTTGCCCCGTGTACCAACAAATTTGGTAATTACATCTACAGATCTCATCTTTGGCCTTCTACTTGGGTGCTTAGTATCAAGTATAATCCATTCCAATCCCTATGTTATTCTATGGAGCAAATGTACTAAGAATTCTACAGTTTTGGAGATCATAGTGCATCAGCTCTATAGAATAACGCAGGAACTGGATAAATGATATCACGTTATCACCTCTTTATCAAATTTTAGTGCAGACCCCCTGCCCCGCCCCCCCAAGCCTGCTATGTGGCCTGCCAATTTCCATTTCAGGTGCTTTACTCTTTCAGTGATGTCATAGATCTTTGTTTGCTGCTGAATCCATGAATAAGTTTTTCAGTCTCTTTTTGTTATGTTTAGAATTTGCCGTTCCATACTTCTCTGTGTAACCTTAGGGTTTTTTTATGGGTTTGGCATTAAAGGGATAGTAATACTTAAAATTTAGAAAAAAAATGTTGTAGGGTTTATCCCCCTGAGTAAAACAAGGGTACTCCCACTGCTGAAAGGTGTAGCAACAGTGCCACTGTACAATTTCAGGCCAATGTGATATTGCACCTAAAAAAATTCAACTTTGAGCTGTAATAACTTTTGAATAAAACATCTTTCAGCAACGGGAGTACCCTTGTTTTACTCGGATGGATACACCCTACAATATATATTTTTTTTACATTTTAAGTATTATTATCCCTTTTTAATGTCCATGTTTAACAGCCATGTGTAAGGTCTGGGAGGTCACACTGGTGAAAAACATTTCACTTGAAGCAGGCAGTGTGGTAACTTTGTTTTAAACAAGGTACTACCAACTGTTTGCCATTTATTTAAACCCAAAAAAAACAAATTTCTCAAATGAGGCACACCACCCAAAGAATATCAATACAAATAGTTTTATTTTTATTGAAAAACATATATCGATCCAGCAATAGAGATTTAAAACAATTAAAAAACATGATGAAGTAAATACTACTGGCCATATAAATCATGAATACAGTGGGAAAGTATAAAGTGAGAAGTAATAGCTGACTCACAAATACATCACTCCTATTGCAACCAGAAAAATACAGGGTATGTAAATTGAACCACACACCATCAAAATATTAAAGTGCTAGTGCATAAAGAAACAAACACAGTGGCAATACTGCAAATAAAAATTGTTTTGCAATGTCAAACAAATACTTATCATGAAATAAATGTTTGTAGAAGGACCGTCCAACCCAACGCGTGGCGCCACGAATGGCTTCGTCAGAGGATGTCGGACAATGGATATGGCTTGATATTTAAAGAAACCCTGGACCAAAAAGCACATCTGCGTGAAGTCACGTGACAAGTTTTGAATCACAGGGGAAAAACCCCCCCACAGCCGTTGTCCTATGATCTGGCACCAAGACAAAGTCACATGACAGCAGATCACATGAGAGGAAATTAAATATATGAGGCAAATCTTATCCCATCACATAATTAAGCAATAATGGTGTAACATAAATGAGGGATCAGGATGAAAAAATGTGTATACATGTCATATCGAGTATATGCAATCGTGATACAATGCCACTCCGCTGCATAATGAAACAGTGGTATTATGTAAACATCACATCATATCATGTCATGTGAAGATGCTAAAATGATGCTGCACTTGTGTCTCAAAACTACCTATTCTGATGTAAAAAATAGTAAGGTACCCCTAGGGAATTAGTACTTATATAGATACAGTGACTAGATAATGTCAAATATTGATGCTGGTTACACGATCAAAAAGAACATTTTGCTCATGTGCAAAGGATGGATCTGCTGTACAGTAACATGTCTATCAGACAAATGAGCGGCGCATGTCTCAACAGGCAACAGTTACCATACACATCTCCCCACAAGGATATACGGAAGTGACACACCAACACAGCAGATCACATGGGCGAAACTCAAACAACAACAAAGCCACATAGTATCCCAAACAAATGATAGTTAATAATGCAAAGTGAGCTCCACATTACGACCAATATAATAAAGAAATGTATATTATTACAAATGAATTTCATAACGATTTCATCCCATGATGAAAAGGTAATGACTTGTAGGCTGAACATTAACAAAAGTTATGTGAAGGTACTAGAAAGACATTTACAGTTTCAGCCCAGTGTCAATTATTGTAATGGTAACTGACAACTGTCTAGCATCTGTACTAGCACAGAGTTATTATATGTGGAGTACTTAGAAACTAAAGGCGTATATGTAGAATGATTGCCTAAAATATGTATAAATATGCTGAATAAAATATGTACACAAAACAGATTCTCTTTACAACGTTAATTCCTTTAGTAAAGGACAACAGTTATGGCAAATAACTTATGCCTCACTTGTTCACAGGTTCTGGAAAATGTGTCAGGGTCACAGGAAAATGCTCTTTCTTCTGATATTATGAATTTTTAATTGATATCTAAGTTGCTACTTTCCTCCACCACCCGTTTGTGGCATGCAGCTTCGTATGGTAATTGAGGGGACATCTATCAGCTACTGCAGCCTAGGTTTTTAATTATATGTCATCATATTTTTGGCAAGCCGGATCATGCCCCGGCGCCTATACAGTTTGGCAAGCTGGATCATGCCACGGCACCTATACACTCCTTTTATATGTAGGACATACTATATTTTTGAATTTGGGATGCCATGTATATAACTGTCTGAATTCCATACACATATCTTGGACATCAATGTTATGGCAAGCCAGTATATGCCCTGGTGATAGATATAACTTTTTATTTCTTACATTACTTAATATCTAACTAGAGATCAGCGGCAATAGCATAGAATATCTATGTTGTGGCAAAACAGATTATGCCCTGGTAGGAGACATTGCATTTCAAGTGATACATTATAACATACAGAACAAGAGACTAAGGGGTAGTTTTATAGAGTCCTGATGTTAATCACTTACATACCAGTGGGATACTACTGAATTAGATATATACTGTAATATGGTATAGCCATAACAATTAGAAATTGTCCTGGTAATAAGAATATATTATATCACCCAGGTGGGCATATTAGCCAGACATTATATGTGTATGTTAGCGGAGCATGATATTATCACTGCTGCTACTAATTGGACAAAGTACCGATAATGGATTTACTATGTAATATGGTTAGATATAATGATACTATTCAGAAATCAGGGGATTTATAGTAGATCTTGGCAATAGATATACTTATATTAGTCCATTATTGCTACATTTGTCCTTCTGAACTCAATCGATTGGTTGAAGGCAATTTGCCATTTAACAGAGAGAGCATTTTGGGACACACACATATAGACGGCCCATGATATCTTATACAACATTTATAAAGTTTCTGATATACTCATTGTAACAGAGTTCATTTTGAAACTAAAAGTCATGCTTTTCTTTTATTTCTGAGTTATCTAAAGGGTCCCCTTTGAAGCCCATTCTTGGATGCTGCATTCCAGTGTCACCAGCTCTTCTTCATGATTGTACCCGCCTTCTGAATGGAGAAACCCGGCACGACAGCCAAGGACAACCCGGCGTCCTTGGTTCCCGTTACATTAGTGGAAGAGATGGGACTGTCTCCCTCACCAAGAGAGTATGGATACATGGTCCCAGTGACCTCCTAGACCTACAGTTGGGGCTAAGCCAGCTAGCCTCCTGGTAATGGGACATCGAGTTAACGTCACCGATCTGCTACAAAGATTTAAAGAGTACCAAACAGAGGAGAAGGTCTGGTTGATCAACTTATCCTCTCATCTACTGGAAGAGTCGGAACCTCATTCCCCATCGCCAGCTCTGACTCTGAAGTTGAGCACCCCTTCGAGGAGTCCTGTGACCCAGAGGTGAGAAGAGTGCAGAAACTACTGCCATTTCAGGGACCCAATCCATTGGAAGAGATGGTGGCCCAGCTTAAGATGGCAGTAGAGCAGAAGAACCACAGAGAACTCAAAGGCTTTCTTACTGCACCGGACCTGGTGAGTGGAACTGAAGTCCTCACCAGTCCCTCCGTTGCCCCTGCCCTGGTGAGTGGGACCAAGGTCCTCACTAGCAGCGCTGTTACCCCTGACCTCGTGAGTGACCACAAGGTCCTCACCAGTCCCTTTGTTCCCCTGCACTGGTGAGTGGGGCCGAGTTCCTCATCAACATCCCTGATAACCCTGGCTTGGTGAGGGGGACCAAGGTCTGACTCCTCACCAGAAGCCATGATATCCCATGTCTGGTGAGTGGGACTACAGTCCTCAACAGTCCCTTTGTTGCCCCTGCCCTGGGAAGTGGGTTGAGGTCCTACCCAGTGGCCATGTTGCCCATACCCTGGTGAGTGTGACAGAGGTCCTCACCAGTCCCTTTGTTGCCCCTGCCCTGGGGAGTGGGGCCAAGGTCCTCCCCAGCAGCCCTGATGCCCTTATTCTGGTGAGTGGGACTGTGGTCCTCATAAGCTCCCATGATGCCCCTGCCTTGGTGAGTGGGACTGTGGTCCTCAACAGGGCACTTGATGCCCTTGCCCTGGTGAGTGGGATTACGATCCTCACCAGCTACCATGATACCCCTGCCCTGGTGAGGGGGACTGAGGTCCTCACGGGTCCCTTTGTTGGCCCTGACCCAGTGAGTGAGACACAGTTTTCTCAACACCCTGTTTGCAGACCTGTTTGAGGTCTGGCACCAGAGTAGTTGTTGCCGGCAGGGGGAATATGTATCAAGATATCCCTAGCTCTCCCATTACTGCTGGGCTCCCATGGTCCCACAGGGCCCCCTCCCACAGACTCTCCATGTTTCCCGAGTCACTTGCCCCAGATTCCTCAGGAACTGGCTTGAGCTATGCCCTGTTATCAGTGCCAGGAAGCCACAGAAACTGTTTCTGAACCGGGGAAACGCTACTAGAACAAACTCTCTCAGTTTTCTCGAGCCCTTTTTGGCCTGCCATGCCTACAGGCACTATGGATGGTTCACCGCACAACAGAATTTGGCCCTGAGGGACAGATGTACCCTCTTGCTGCCAAGTCACTATCCATCAATGTTACAGTTTAAAGTCAGAGTTTGCTTTGGAAGTAAAAGTGCTTTCTGTTCTTTTATTTCTGAATGGTCTAAAGCCCTTTGACCCCCATTCACGGATGCTGCGTTCCAGGTTCATTGGCCGGGCTACATGCTTGTAGCCACCTTCAGGAGGGAGAAACCTGGCAAGATGGCCAATGACAACCTGGCATCCTTGGTTCATGTTACACTCATATTAGCTCTTGATGATTACATCTGTCTATTTATAAATTTCTGATTAATTGAGGATAAATTCTCCTTTTATAGAGAGAGCATTTTGGGACATTTTTCTACATCAACAGATAGCCAACAACAGCTTTAGTATTGTTTGTAGCATTTCTTTTTGGCAAGCCGGATAATGCCCCAGCAGTACATCTATGTATTGAGCCACAATTGTATCTTGCCTGGTTATTTACTCATCTTTTGCCATTTTCATACTTAATGGGTTCTTTTATATGATGTCTATGAGAGTTATAATAGACAGCTAATATTGAAATATAATAAACATTGGAGTTTATTTATGTATAACTGGATCACGATCCCACTACTTTATATCTATTCCCTATCCTTGTATTACATATTATGATGGCAAGCCGGTATCTGCCTCAGCATCATTCTTTGGATATCATGGTTATTTTTTAATCTATAATAAAATTGTTACGGTTGGCAAGCAAGACAAGGAGTCAGACGATATAGTTAAGATCACCTTTATTAGAATAATAATATCAGTAATGCAAAAGATAAATAACAGGCAGAGAGTGACTGAAGAAGCTACGACTCTATAAGAAATAGGAGTCTGCCAAAAGATCCACCACTACTGCTAGAGACTAAGCCTCAGCCCACTCTAGTCTCTGTATATGGAGAAACGACCAACGGACTAGTATTGACTCAGCCTGCACTCAGTCTAGGAGAGATGTCTCCAATAATGAACGCAACCAAGGAGACTACTGACCCACACCTGCAGTCAGTAAGATAGGAGTCTGATTGAGCACCAGGTCTGCACTAGGATGGATGTCTGTGGAGAAGGAGCAAACACACATAGGAAACAGACAGAGCCAGCACCAGCTAGGATAGTCAGACAGGCCAGGTCATACATGGAGCGGGTAGTCAGCCAGAGCCACAGGTTTGCACCAGATAGGATATCCACTGAAATGTTGGTATGCTGGAAGCGCAGTGGAAAGAGCCCCAAGTCAACACCAGAGTGGGTAGTCAGACAAGCCAGGTTATACATGGAGCAGGTAGTCAGCCAGAGCCACAGGTTTGCACCAGAAAGGATGTCTAAGCCAAACTGGAACACTCACAGAGAATGGTCAGACAGAACCACAGGTCAACACCAACGTAAGGGTAACTGATACACAGGACCATAGAGGTTTATAAAGGAGTAGGAGAAGGCGGGACCAATTAGGTCCCCCAGGCTAGGCCCATAACAGGCGTTCAGGCAAGTGCCTGATTCAATGCTTCCAGTAACAAGGAACCAGACTAGGCCACAGGCAGAGAGGGACACGGCTAGTGATGCCGGAGCGCCAGTCCAGAACCCTGCTCCTGGCCAAATGGAGCAGGCCGAGGTAAGGCACTGTGACAAAAAGTTACGTTTTAGGGCACCTCCTTCTACTGTGGGATTGCATTTATCACTTATAATTAGCCTGGATAGTGTTTTAGAAATGCAGGGTTTCCTTTGTTCTTTATCTTTTGTAGTATAATATTAAAGAATTGAAAAGCCCATTTAAATCAGTGAGAATGTTCATTTTTTTTCATATGTCACAATTGGTTTGACCCAGAACAACTCCACTTTTATTTTGCACATTGGGCTCTTAGCCTTGTTTTTATATCTCCCATGATGAAAAACTACTCTACTGGAAAATTCATCCCATGCTCTTTTTGCAAACGCAGGTTTTTGATGCTTTGCAAATATTGCACTTACCTCAGTTGCTTGTGTGATATATGGATATGTTTACATTCAATTCTTCTCTAAACAATCCTTAACCCCTTAAGGACCAGCGGTCCCAGGGGTGGTTGTCCTTTAAGGACCACATAGGGAAGTTTAACGAGCCGGCACACTTGACTATCACGTGTGCCGGCGTGCCAAACTGGGAACAGATAGTGTCTGCTCCAGTGTGACGTGTCAGGACCATCACCGGTCCTATAGGCAAGTAAAATGGTGATGGTCTTGAAACGTCACTGGACATTAAGGGGTTAATGCAGACATAAAATGCCACATTGTAGGTAATTCAGTGTTTTTACACTGACCAGTTCTTGTAAAGATGTACCCCTTTCCCTAACTTATCATTACAGTAGCTAGCTGTTAGGTTTCAGGTTCCGGAATCAATTTATTGCACTGTGCCTGCCTAACTCCAAATCACTGAGCTACATACAACTATAATTCTCTCCTTAACAACTAAAGGGCAATGTAGTAATGTCTAAGCATTTTGGAGTAACATAGTTGATGAGGCTGAAAAAAGATATGCGTCCATCAAGTCCAGCCCATATCTAAACACCGCTGTTGATCCAGAGGAAAGCAAAAAAAACTCATTGAAGCATTGCCAATTAAGCACCAAGTGGGTAATAAATTCCTTCCTTACTCTAAATGGCAGTCAGATCAACAACCTATCTGCACTGAAGCCACCTGTCATAATTCTCAATATTGTTCTGTGCTAGATATGTATCCATTGCTTTTTTGAAAGCAGTCACAGTATCTACAAACACAACATCCCTAGGCAAAGACCTTCATAGCTTTACCGCCCTTACTGCAAAAAAATCCTGATTTTGTTGAAAGCTCCTTTCCTTTAATCTTAATGGATGACCTTTTGTTCTTAGCTCAGCTCTTTACATAAATAATTAATTGGTTAGCTCTTTGTATTGGCCTTGAATATATTTGTAAGCGATAATCATATCACCCCTTAGACGTCTCTTCTCTAATGCAAACCCAGTTTGGCTAATCTCTCTTTATAATTCACATCCTCCAATCCCATATTCAGTGTTCTTGCGCGTTTCTGCACTTTTTCCAGTTCAATAATGTCTTTTTTTAGGAACTGGTGCCCAAAACTGTACTCTATAATCTAGATGTGGCCTATCCAAGGATTTATATAGAGGTAGAATTATATTAGCATCCCATGCATCTACACCTCTTTTTATGCAGGATAGTACCCTATTAGCTCTTGCAGCAGCTGAGTGATTCTGCACACTGTTGTGAAATATATTGTCTATCAGTATATATAGATCAGCACTGGGCCCAGGACTGAACCCTGTGGCACCCCACGTATAACTTTAGACCAACTTGAAAAGGTTCCATTTACAACAACTCTCTGCCATCTATCATTTAACCAGTTCTCAATCCATGTACAGATATCACCTCACAAAGTGAAGCCTTTTAATTTATGCAGTAACCTGTTCTGAGGCACTGTATCAAAGGATTTTGCTAAATACAAGTGTACTACATCAATAGCAATTCCCTTGGCCAAATTACTACTTACCCTTTTGTAAAATGCAAGTAAATTAGTCTGACATTATATATTCTTCATGAAACCATATAATAATATTGTTTGTCTTCACATAGTTCTGAATACTGTCAGTAACCCTTCTAATATCTTACCCACTATGGAAGTCAAGCTCACAGGTCTATAATTTCCTGGTTTGGATCTTGCCCCCTTTTTCAACAATGGAACTATATCAGCTTTCCTTCATTCACAGGGCACTATGCCTGATAAATGCAAATCAATAAATATTAAGTATAATGGCCTTGCTGTTACTGAACTAAGTTCCTTAAGTGCCCTTGGGCGTATACCATCAGATCCAAGTGCTTTATTCACCATAACATTTTCCAATTCCTTTTGGACTTTTTCCTGAGTAAGCCATGTACATGATGGGGTATTCCTTTCCTCTACACCTTTCAGAATGTGATATACTAGCAAGGTGCAGGGAAAATGTTGTTTGTATAGTGCACCTGCCACCACGATTCAAATTTGCATATCTGAAAACTTCATTAAAAACTGCCTATGTGTTATGTTAGCCAAAAAACAGAAAATATATAGTTAAGAAGATAGTAGAAGGAAATAGAAATGGATATACAATCATATAAAGTGGCTGAATAGCCCACAGATACATAGTTCCTGGTGCAGACTCTAAAATTGTCTCCCGCCTACCAAAATTCACAGTATAGTGGTGATAGGAGAACACACTCAAGGCAATGTGCAATCAGATACTGAGCATCAATATACAGGGGTAGATTGTAGTAGAATACCAGTCTGGGGTATTTTTTTTAAATTGGCCCACTAGATATACCTGATTTATGTACTGTATGATTGATTCTTAACTTGGTATGTCCTTCTGTTTTAAATATTAAGAGCTACCAATTCCTACGTATAGGTTCCTATCCTTGCCTTCTCCATCACTTTCCCACATTGTTCCACTGTTCTGTGTACCCATTACATCTTCCTTCAAATCTTACCTTTGAAATGTGAATTCATTACCAACCATGATATCTGTGCATCTCCCCTCTCGTTTTCAACCCTTGTTTATGCCCTCTGCAACCATTACACCTTTTTAATAGTTTGTCATTTCTCTCTGTATTACTCCTCCTCTTTCTTTCACGAGTGAAGCCATTTACACTATCTGACTGGTACATTATTATGAGGAGCCGCACCACCAGAGGCAAGGTTGGATACACAGTGAAGCAGACTGAGTATTTTTAACAAGACAGAGCCGGTGCTGACACCTCTCTTAACCCTTTTAGTGCCATGGAGGTATCTAAAGTATTGCTTTGTAATGCATTGGATGCCCCAGTGGCACTGAACGGGTTAACAAACACAGCCTAGTAGTGTTTGTTTCATATAAGTTACTTCTACAGGAGTTTCATATAAGTTACTTCTTCCCAAGTGAAATTATATCCAACAGATAATAGTGAACAGGGGAATCTCTGCCTCCCCCATCAAGCTAGAAGAGATTAAGCAGACATCTGGAGCTCTGGGCAGGTGGTGCAGCATCCACTCAGTGTTATTCAGAAGTCCATGGTCTATGTACTTTGATCCCTTTCCTCCTCCTACCCAGTAGAATTAACATCCAGAGTACAGCTACAGCATACATTAATTAATGAATTAATATGTTTACTTATATAGCGCCACAAGTGTATCCTGTTCTCAGGTCAGGACTTGAGGGATTCCCTGATAAAACAGATGAAAAATGAAAAAGACTGAGCATCTGACCAACACTTGTATTTAAGCAGATAAATCCTCAAGTCATGAGCCCTAACCAGCCAATGGCTGGCTAAAGATAGTGGTAATTGTAGTCCCCAAAAGCTGTAAGCCCAATGGTTGACTACCCATGCTCTTCTGTAATGTTGGCAACTACACCAGAAATGTCATATATTTAATGCCACATCTGGGCACAGTGGAATCTTCTATGTCTGTTACAGCATATTTCTTTGTATAATCTTCAAGGTATAACCAATATGATACAGAAAGAACCCTTCATAGACTAGACTCCCTGCATTCATGACAATCAGTTAGACAGAAAAGTGTGATACAACACATCGCAGAGCATCACAAATCAAGTCCAATTGAAAGGTGTACACTTGCCGATAATAATGTAAGGGTGTGTCTGTACCAGAATGTGTTTTATATCCTTGGGGACAGTTGTATTTGCTGTTAAGTAAGGGTACACCTGTACCATAGCAGCATATTCATCTTGATTATACTCATTGACTGGGACTAAATAAATGCCTGTATTCCTGTGCACATACACAAACCATATTGAAATTAAGAGCACATCTGTAGTAGCCCACCATCTACTGTCTATTTTCACTCACAATTGATGTCATTTTAAAAGTATCTTTTCATTTATATAGTTTGTCTACTACTCCATACTGGTAGATATTTCATATATGATCTTTAGTATCGCTGTTTGAATTATTACTTCCACTTGAATTCTCTTGGTTACTTTTTACTTTTCGCATTGCTAGTTTTTATTCAAGAATTCAGTCTTATTCTGTGTTTGTTTGACTAGCCATTTGCATTTACTATTAGAATACATTCTTAACACTTCTTTTATATTCTTTCCCTCCTATTTTCTCTCCCCTTCCCATCCCTGCTGTGTCCTCCATGCCAATTTTGTTTTTCAGAACCAGGATGAAGCAATAAAAATAAGCCTGTATAATGTATATAACTGTAAACTATGCTTTGTACAATACAGTTTACTATTCTAACTACTGGCCGAGTGACCATGAACACTTAGGGCAGACTGATACAACTAAGAACTAGCTTTTGTTAAAATGAACACGTAATTTTGAGTGAATCGACATATTTCTGTAACTAACAAGGTATATTTATAGTCATGGGAGCAGTTTTGTGACAATATATGCTTCTCAGGTGTATTTATGCCAGAGGGTAGCTTTGTACTAAGTATACGTTTTACATTCATTGAGTTCTGAATGAAAAAAAAAACTGACATGAACACAGTTTTTCTAGCCATAGGCCTCTTGAAGCCAGAGAAGAATGTAAGTTAATACACAATGCATGCAATATTACTTGAGGTATATAATATTAAGCATTGCTTATGTATAGTGCATTTTTGGCCTTCTCCACAACAAAAGCATAAGTACAAAAGAAATATACAGTATTTCTAAGACAATAACCCCTTAAATGCTAGGGTGGTCTCCCACGCATTACTTTGCATTATGTTGAAGACCTCTCTAACATTTAAAGCAGGTATAAGCCTAATTTATGTCAGTGTGAATTGGGGAATATTTGTAGTTATCCCCAAAATGCAGTTAGTTTGCCTCAGAATTTCTCCAGATTTCTTAACCCCTTTGTGTCCTGTGACGTACCCGGACTGTCACGCTGGTACGGCACTTAAGGACCAGTGACGGTCCTGGTACATCACGTACTTTTACTCACCGCGCTTCTGCAGGAGTGCAGTGAGTAATACTGGGGACTGAAATTGATCGCTCCAAGACCAGAGCGATCTCTTTCAGTCCTTCGTTCGACGTGCCGCTCCACGTGATCAGTCACGTGGGATGGCACGTCGAACTCGCCTATCTGGTCTTTAAAGGACCAGACACCCCAGGACCGCTGGTCCTTAAGGGGTTAAAGGGATAGTAATACTTAATATATGAATATATATAAATATTGTAGTGTTTATCACACCTGATTAAAACAAGGGTACTCCCACTGCTGAAGGTGTTTTATTCAAAAGTTATTATAGTTCAAACTTGAATATTTGAGGTGTAGTATGACAGTGACCTGAAATTATACAGTGGCGCTGTTGCTACACCATCCTATGGACAGCTCTGGTCAGTTAACCATAAATCTCCATTACACGGTGTAGCAACAGCACCACTGTACAATTTCAAGCCACTGTGATATTGCACCTAAAAAATTTAAGTTTGAGCTTCAATAACTTTTGAATACAACACCTTTCAGCAGTGGGAATGCCCTTGTTTTACTGAGGGGAATAAACACTAACATGTATATTTTTTCACATATTAAGTATTAATGTTCCTTTAAGTGCATCAAGCCTAAAAATTAAAAGATAATTCAATTCTTCCTGACCGCTTGGATGATATGGAGATCTCTATGGCTATGTATATCAATGAGATGGGAGCTGCTCCAAGACCCAAGGGTGTTAAATAGAGCAAAATGAAGAGGATGCAGTTTTTCTAGGGAGCTAGAAGAGTAAACACTACAATAACATACAAGAAAACTCAAAATAATATTGGGGCATATGTTTATGGGAAATCATGAAGCAACTTTGTGACAATTTAACTGCCCCATCATGGACAAATAGATATTCCTATATGAGGGGTGTCTTTCCTTTAATGAGGGGTGACAACTTTCTATCCCTAGCCTAACATGCACAAATGTTTCCAGAATATAGCGCTAAAGGATAAAATAGGCATTTTTTAACTTTTCCACCCTTTCAAATGCACAGAAATATTTGGAAAAAATTGTATTTTCTACTGTATTAAATTGCTACTGCTTTTATGGGAAAAATAGCACCCTACTGGTATAAATTAACAAAATGTTTAAAGTGACAGAAGCACAAAACTACCCCCAACTATAATTTCTAATTTTTCTTTAATTTTTTTTACATGTTTTCACCCCATGAATTGCTTGTACTAAAATGGTTGCAACAACAACTAAAGAAATAGCATAATATTTCCAAAGACGATAACATAAAGCATCAAATAAGAGGTCACTTGACTTTCTACTCCTTACCCGGTGTACACAAATGTTTTCAGAAAGTGGTGGGAAGAAGGAAAGCAGTGCTTTTTGAAACACGTAGGGAGGGTGAAGATGTACAGAGAAGACAGGAAGACATAGCTCATTATCATTTAAACACAAATCTCTGGCTTATGCATAACCTTCAAACTCTGGATTTGGGCTGGTGCGTTGCGTACCCCTCTGGCACTCAAAGGGTTAATCTTCCAGATATTAATTTAAGAAGATGTTTTTATATTTCCAATGAAGGTGAGAGGATTCTGTATCGGAAGTTACATTTATTGGCCATCTAGAGATTACTGGAACACCTTAAACTGTTGTTGGCCTGATCCGTCCAAGTGTTTGTTTATTCATAACCTCTATTGGTTGTTACAGGACTATCTCTAATTTTGTGTTTGAATGATTGAGGTCATCATATCAGTTTCATCCATAATTCATCAATCATTCCACATATCTGTTTGATTTATTCATATTCATCAATGGACTGGTCATTTATGGCATTCTATAATTCATGCATCATTTAGTCATGTGTTGCAATTAACTGTTTTCATAACATTTCTATACATCAGTCTCATGTACTTCATTTACTAAACTTTTGAACAGATCACAATTATCACTCAGCACTGTCTTTTTTTTATTATTTTAGCACAATCTGGATACAGCATCACGTGCTCATAATTTATATTTAGAAACTATTTCACTCAAGTATAGGATTTAATTTATATTCACGCTCATTGTAGGGTGTTATTTTATATCATTTTATATTGTGGGTTGTATGGTTAGTAGAGGGGCATGGGCTGTTGGTGTGTGGCGTGGAGATCTGTATGTTACATGCAGACCACATGATACTATCACGGTCCCCGTGTTTTTGCTGTCAATCTTGGCTGTATACCTATGCATTGGAGGAAGCTGATTGGCCCGCCCAGGATGTTCCTTTATATGCTGGAGGTTGGGCACTTGTCAGTTGCCCTTTCGTGGTGTTCCTGTTCCTACGCTTTGTTGCTAGTTCCAGTATCTCCTGTGTACCGACCCGGCTTGCCTGACTACTCTGCGGTTCCTGTTCAGTGATCTGACTCGATTCTGGCTGACGACCCTGCTCCGTGATCTGACTCGATTCTGGCTGACGACCCTGCTCCGTGATCTGACTCGATTCTGGCTGACGACCCTGCTCCGTGATCTGACCCGATTCTGGCTGAAGACCCTGCTCCGTGATCTGACTCAATTCTGGCTGAGGACCCGACTTCGTGATCTGACTCGTTGTTGGCTGCTGAATCTGCTCCGTGATTGACCTGCTTCTCGTTGGTGAAGTCTACTGCTGTCCGGTTCCTGTTCCGGTGTTCCAGTACTCTGCAGTCGCTCCGGCGACATTCTGAACTGTATACAGACTCACTGTTTCTCTCTCTCGGCAGTAAGCTGTGACCAAGGGTACTCTGCCTTATGCTGGTTGCTGTCACTCCTTCTCATACCGAACCACTTAACCCGTGCGGTGCCATTGGTCTCCGTAGTGTGCCTTCCGTAATATCCAAGTATATGGTTAACTGCTGAGCCACTTATTGGTGTTCCTCTCTGTACCTTACGAGCTCCCTCTGTGCACCGACGCCCGGTGCTCGGTGTCTGTTAGTCCGCTCGCTACAGTAGTAGCTGCACCGGAGGGGTGCTCTGGCTCCGGCCTATTCACGATAGAGGATACGCTTTCAAGCCGCACTTCCAGTGCTCCGGCTCCATACAGCTTGTGCAGTAACCTTCACTGTGGCATCCAAGGGGTGTCCAGGCCCCATCTGTTTGGCACTCGCAGGGTTATTACGTAACTAGTAAGGGCGTTTATGGTTCTGGTCTCCAGCACTGGCAGTAGTATTCCCAGACAGCCCCCGGAGGTGGTATTGGTTCAGCTTTGGTCATAAGGGCGCAGTCCTATTTCTACTTGAGAGTGTATTCAGTCAGACACCATTTCTATCATTATTTGCTAGAGACTGTTCGATATATCCTGGGCGTTGGCCAATCCTGATCCTTTCTGCTGTTGTGCACCTATTAACCCTTAGGGGTTATTCTCCATTATATCATTGTGTGCATTCACTTGTCAGTGTTACCATTACTGTTATTCTTGTACTGGCCCTTAGGGGCACTATTTTACTATCCAGTTCAATAAAACTGTGTTTTTACTTCATAACCTGGTCTGTGTGTCAGAAACCGGGAACAGATACACACCAAGGTGGTGTATGGTATTGTTCAAATATAGACAAGGTGTATATGTTTATATGTTGTATGCAGTTGGTTAGATTGTTTTGTTTGTGTCTCATGCTGGGCTGGATCTCGATCCGTGGTTTTGGTCTACTGTGGATCGTTGTCTAAATCATCGAGACAGCACAGATAATAAACATACATAGTAACAGAGTAAATTAGGTCGGAAAAAGGCCTAAAAACAAAGCCCATCATGTTCAACCTTTGCCTCATAACCAAGAGACATGAGGGTTATATAACTTTCCTGCTGCCAAATTTAAATTTATTTTATTTTAGTGGGGTGTTTATGTTATTATATTGGTGGATATAGATATTGGTTGCCACCTGGATTGTCTAGTGGATGCTCGAGGTATAACTGTGTGTTGTCAGTGAGCAGTGGCGGCGACAAATCAATTGGATTCATTTGTGGCCATAGATTGATACCATTTTTTAATTTTTTTAATGTTTTAATAAATAATATTTTATCATGCATCCATGTGATCTAATTTTTTTGTGCAGCTACTAACTCATTTTATTTAATATTGTCCATCAACAGCTTTCTTCACTGGCGCTTCATACTTGGTTTATCTTCTGTTTTTTCATATAAATGGGGGATTTTGTGTGAAATAGCGACAGATATTCAATTTGGGGAGCAGTAGGAGTTGTTTTTATTTAATCAAAGTCTTTTTTTTACAATAATGGAAAAGGGAAAAATAGAATACAGTGCTAATACACACAAGAGAACACCATGGATGGGATGGAGCGAAGGGCTGATGTGGTAATGAAGGCCAGGTGAAAAGAAACACACCTCACAACTGAGGGAAAAAAACGTGAATGGAGAGTGAGTCAAAATCACCTAGTCGTCAAGAGACACTGTGTAATATATAAATGTCTAAAATAATGGGGAGGGGGAAAAAAAAACTTTCCCTAAACCATTCCAATCCCAAATCTTGGAGCCCCTTTCTCATGCAGCTTGTCCTCCAAGGAAGTATGTACACCAGTGTATATACATGCAAAAGAAGAAGGGAGTGGGGAGGACAGCACAAAAATCCCTCTAAGTGTAATATAATTAGAAATACAAGTATAGATAGAAAAAATCATGATTGTTAGATTCTTATTCTTCAATAATAAAATCAAAAATAATGTTAAAAAGTAGCAATTGAAAGTATATCCAGTATACAAGAGAGATAATTTGTATGCGTGTATGAACAATAAAAATCATCTACAACTTTTTGCCTTTTTCAACATAATTTACTATGTTACTATGCTACTAACCTTAGTGCCTACACTAAAATGGTTATAACCATTATAGATAGAAAAGGTACAAAAGGCATATCATTTTGGAAAGTAGATATTCATCAACATCAATTGAGTACTTGTTTATCTACCCCTAAGCTAGTGTGCATGACTATTTCCCGAAGGTAGCACTATAGGAAAAACACATACGTTATTACACTTCAAATACTTCATTGATGCTAAAATCTTTCAACAGCATGGAATTTCCTACTGCATTAAAGGGATAGTAATACTTAAAGGGATAATAATACTTAAGCATTACAAATCCCTATATTAAAGCCCTAGTAAAAAAAAAACGTATTGCCCCAAGTGTCATCTCTCAAACCTTTATGGTTTGAGAGATGAACGCTTCTAAAGTTGCCCTCTCCCTCCCCCTTCCCCGTAGTCAGCATTTTAGCTGACTGCAGGGAACAGAGTCGTATGACTTTCAGGCGGCTCTCCAGCACAGCCTGATCGCGTTAACTAAAAAAAAACTTTCACTGAAATGGTTTTCTACGTGTGCTTGGTTTGCAAGCACACGTAGAAGACTGTTTTAGTGAAAGGTTTTTTTTAGTTAACGTGATTGCGGATCTGCTGCAGGGCCGCCTGATGATCTCTGACCGGATTTCCCTGAGTCAGCTAGAATGCTGACTACAGGGAAGGGGGAGGGAGAGGGTAACTTTAGAAGTGTTCATCTCTCAAACCATAAAGGTTTGAGAGATGACACTGGAGGCAATACATTTTTTTTTTACTAGGGCTTTAATATAGGGATTTGTAATACTTAACTATTACTATTCCTTTAAAATGTAAAAAAATGTTGTAGGGTTTATCCCCCTGAGTAAAACAAGATTACTCCCACTGCTGAAAGGTGTTTTCTTCAAAAGTTACTACAGCTCAAATTTGAATTTTTTAGGTGCAATATCACAGTGGCTTGAAATTGTACAGTGGCGCTGTTGCTACACCATCCTATGGAGATTTATGGTCTACGGAGCAGAGCTGTCCATAGGATGGTGTAACAACATTTCCACTGTACAATTTCAGGCCACTGTGATATTGCACCTAAAAAATTCAACTTTGAGCCATAATAGCTTTTGAATAAAACACCTTTCAGCAGTGAGAATACCCTTTTTTACTCAGGGGGATAGACACTACAATATATATTTTTTTACATATTACTATCCCTTTAAGTACCATAAGTACATAGTATCAGTTTACCCCATTGATATGGGTTGACATGTCATAGGGAATGCCAAGAGCATGTCTAGCAGTGGAACAAGGCAGGGGAAGCAGACAGTGCATGTGTGGTTCTTTGACTACCATTGGACAAGGCTGGGGTATCAGAAAGTGTGTGTGAGTGTGTGTGAGGCTACCCTCTTGTTATGTGTGTTTGTCTGTGTGTGTGTGTGTGTGTGTGTGTGTGTGTGCCATGCCCCCTCTTGCTAAAGGTATGTGGGTGGGGGTGGTTGTGTGTGTGTGGATGTGTGTGTCATCCCCCCTCTTGCTGGGCTTGGGTGTCTACCAGTGAGACAGTGGAACAAGTGTGGGGTATTAGACAAAGTATGTGGGGTTCTGTGTCTACCAGTGGACAGTGGAACAAGGCTAGGGTCTAAAAATGTATGTGTGGTTCTATGGCTACCAGGGGAACAAGGCTAGGGAAGGAAATAGTGCATGTGTCATTCTAGAGTTACCAGAGGGAAAGTTAAACAAGGCTTGTCAAAAATTGTACTTGTGGGACTATGGCTACCAGTGAGGAGTAGAACAAGGTTAAGATGTCAGATAGTGTGAGGTTCTGTGAAACCAAGGGGACAAGGCTGGGATGTCAGACAATGTATGTGGGGGTCTATGACTACCAGTGGATAGTGGAATACAAGGCTGGGGATCAAACAAGGATGTGTGAATTCCAGATGGGTGTCCAATGCATTGCTCAGTTTTTTAAGGAATTCCAACCTTGTATAGGGAGCATCAGTTCTCTATTAATTCCTTTTCAGCTACTGATTTCCCTGCATATAACACTGGGGGGATGAGTAGCAGCAATAGTGAAGATGAGCCTAACTTCCCTGCTCCCTTTCTACCTAAACTTCTAGACAGGAGTGAATGGGTGGGTGTGGGTCTCCCACATCACCAGTGTCATACATGATGTGAGAAGCTTTCCCAGATCCTGCCGACTCCTACCTAGAGTTTTGGTTAGCATGGAAGCAGGGGAGTCATGCTACTACACATAGTCACCATACTATGCCATCAATGGGGGCCTAAGACGGGACCTGACCCCCCACCCCCAACACCCAATAAGGTCTGATTTTGCTTTGAAACATGTATAGGGGGATAATGAAAAGTTAACACAAGTACATATGGAATATGGCCTGGGTGGGGAAAATATTTGTGTGGTTGTATTCTATATGTAGTTGGCACTGAAAGGGTTAAGATGCTTACAGATACAGCCCTATGTAAAATTATGGGCTGAGTGAAACTTGTCTTTGGCACACACACACACACACATTTAAATTTCCACCCATTGATACTTCCCTCGTTTGTGAAAAAGGAGAATAATGCACTTAAAGGAACACTATTAACTACTAATAGTAAATCCCCACTTTCCATAATCTGTGTAGAAAATCTTGATATGCTCTATGAATCAGTTTTGCATGGACTCATTCCCTAGAATACATCTTTAATTAGTCCAGGATATCATGAACACTAAAGTGCACATGATTCCTTGTTGAAAGCATCAGAATTTCAAACTACTCCCACTGAAGTATTTTTTCCTTGATAAGAACATCTCTCTGGGAGAAGTAACAAAGAATGATGTCCTTTTCCATGGATAGGATATCCAAAACTAAATAAATATTTATTTTAGGGAATGAATTAACAGTGGCAACAGAACTTTCTGCACAAATTAAGGAAGTTGGGGGGGGGGGTGTTTAGTATTATTATTTAACCCTTTCAGTGCCAGAGAGTTACCCAACGTATTACTTTGCAATGTGTTGATTACCCCTCTGGCACTCAGAAGATTAACGCTATTATAAAAGTACCAACATTTTAGTAGCCATGTAGAAGCCACTTCTATTCAACATATTAGATACAGTGGCCTCACACTGCACTGCAGCATGGCGGTTGATAAAAACCTTGTGGTACTTATCAATCAACAAGATTCTTCCCTGTGTTGTGGATGCCATATGCCAGGAAATTGAGAGTTCTACTTATTCAATTCAGAAAAATACATGCATACGCAATGTTCTCATGTTTCGTACAACACTAGTCAGGAGCAGTGAGGTATATATATGATGGCATTAGTGCAATTGGACAAAAATGATAACACTATCCCCTTAGATGATAGAAACATCACCAAATAATTCCGGTACAATGCTATAGAGAGCTCTCCAACATCCAAGGGATTAAATGAAAAGTTCCTCTTTATTTTGATTTTTACATATTCCTGCAAATGCATAATATATAAAGTCAAGTTGCCTATGCTTTTTTTTTCCAAATTCACCTTATAGAAGCAAAGCATAAATTGTTATTTTGTTTCAACGTTTCAGCCAAGGATTAAGGTTCTTGAAAAATGCCATAATCCTTGGCCGAAACGGCAAAACAATAAGACAACTAATGCTTCATTTCTAAAAGGCTCCCATGAGTGCTGTCTACCCTGCTATGAACTGTATGTAGTCTTGTATTTCTGATATGTACACGGGACTTTACATATTGTTACAGCGATTGCATTTCCTTGCCTTTTTTATTTTATATATATATATATATATATATATATATATAATCAGCCATTGTTGAGCCACTGCAGGATGAAGGTCTCCCCAGCAGGTCTTGCTATGTAGCCTTCTTATTTCCATTTCAGGTGCTTTACTCTTTCAATGACGTCTGTCACAGTCAGACGGAACTACGGGAGTCTAGACGAAAGAAAGACTCCTCCAACAAGGATGATTGGGGCGAGAAGCTAGGGAGCGACACTAGAGAGCGTAGCTGGATACCATAGGCCAACCTCAGGGAGGTGTGCTGCGGCCAAGGCCATATAAAGATGCTAGCCGGAAGGCTAGATAGCCCCCTTCAGTTGAGCCTCCGGGGACCCTGCATACCCCACCACGGTTGGACTATACCCCAAAAACCCCAGGGAGAAACAACTCCAAAATCAGGAACACTAGAATAGGCAGAGAATGGTCAGACAAGCCGGACAGCAACTGGAGCAGGAACACTGGAGCAGGCAGAGAATGGTCAGACAAGCCAGTCAGCAACAGGAGGTCACACAGAAACAAGATTCTCAGAGTAGAAGCTGGTAACAGAACGCTTTGATAGCGCACCCGTTACTGGAAAAGGGCATCCACTTATAGTCAGGACAGCCTCTAAAGGCGGACTGCACATGCGCAAGCCCAACCCAAGCGAGCAGAGAGGAAGAGAGGATGCCGGCAATGGAGCGGAGACGGAGAGGTGACAACGTCATAGACCTTTGTTTGCTAATGAATCCACATACACATTTTTATGTCTCTTTTTGTTATGTTTAGAACTTGCCTCTCCATACTTGTCTGTGTAACCTTAAGTTTTTGTATGGCTTTGACATTCAGTGTTCATGTTTCACAACCATACATAAGGACTGGAAGGACACACTGGTCAAAAACCTTTCACTTGAGGCAGAGTGGTAAATTTGCCTTAAAGGGATAGTAATGTTTCACAAAAACAGCAGCTCCAATTAATCTTCATAGTATTTGAGCCATAGAGTGTGTTATTTCAATACTCCAAGACTGGAGCGGTCTCTCTTAGGCCTCCAAGCAGTCCTTAAGGGAATGTAACATCCCTGGACCGATGGTCCTTAAGGGGTTAATAAATATACTAAACTAAGATAGATTTTATTCCTTCTAGTTTTGCTGTTCAGCTTTGCTCTTACAATATTTGAGCACAATGAATGGCAGCTTAGTTTTACTCATAAACCAGTAAATGCAAAACCCCAACAAAGCTGACATAACTAAAGCTATGCTATGCTAAACTGCTTTTACAAAGCCAAGTTATCATTTGTGATAATACTACATTAACATAATTTGTCATATTTTCAAGTACAGCTCAGTAAGCCTATAGGTTTAAATAACAGTCATACAAGAATGGCATGTATAATTAAAGCATGCACGCCTGTCTGAGTATTTCAAGAGAGCACTGTCACAAAAATACTCCTAATAAAAATACTCATCCAGCACTGTCATAAAAATACTCGTATTTTGTCCACACTGCCTTTTATAATATGTCAGTGAAGTATATGTTAATAAAAAAAAGATACAAAAAGCTTCACCTCCTGCTGGTAAATTTAACCTACATGACCTCGCTGTGTGAATTTCTGTGGAAAGAAAAAAAAATAGATCCCTTACCACAGATATCCCTGAAGTGTGGAAATGCAGGATTCTGTACATCCCTGGTTGCTATCTTATTCCTTTAATACTGGATGATTGTGAAAGATGCATACTGCAGGGTTCCATAGGAACCTATGTAACCCTTGAGTATAGTTGGGCTCCTGGAAGCCATTCAGTTATTGTTTAATTACAATGGCCAGCTGAGGGTCATGGAAGTTGTAGTCTAAGAACAGCTGGAGAGTCAGAGTTTGCTAATCTGTTCTATAAGGTTGTAGTGGTTTCTTTGCAACCTTGTAGTATGTTTCCATTATAAGCATTCAGTATTAAAGGGATGAGGAAGCAACCTTGGGCCATTATCAATAACTGGTTGGCTTCAGTTACCAGGTCTTAAAAGGAAAGGGAGCATATTAAAAATCAACTGACAAAGCTAATTTCAATTCATGCAGGGTTAAAAAGCACAGCGAGTATATGCAGAAGCCCTCTTCTTCTCAGGTTTCAAGAGAGGAAGTAGATTTAAAATAGAAATGAACTGTCCGTGCTCATTTCATCTAGGGTTACAAAACACAGAGAGAATGTGCAGCAGTCCTCCTCTACTTGGGTTTCAGGTAAGGAAGTAGATTTGAAATAGAAATGATAATAATAACTCACTGAGCTGGCCAAAGCAACCAGGTACAAGATACCAGGCAGCTACACGGATGAAAACATGAATGCCTAAAAGCAAGGGGATATAAATCAATGTTAAATCTGAGAAAAAAGAAAACACATAACAAAACAGTTTTAAGACAGATGTCTAATAAGTTTGTTACTAAATCAGCTAAAGAGGAACATTTCGGGATCAAACCAGCTGCACAGTAGGGGTTAAAACAAAATTCTGAATGATTTAAATGGAGCTTTTAACACCAGGAATGCTAGAGCAATCATTATTATTATTATTATTAATCTTTAGACTGTAAGCTCTCACGAGCAGGGCCCTCTGATCCTCCTGTTCTACACATCTGATTGTACTATTTAATACCTCTGTATGTCTATTCCCCAATTGTACAGCGCTGCGGAATTAGTTGGCGCTATATAAATAAAGAATAATAATAATAATAAAGAATAATAATCTTTATTTATATCACCAATGCATTGCTTTGGAAAGTGTTTGAGCTCTCAATAGCATACAAGGGTTTAAAATCCCCACTTAAAACAATGGGAATATTATAATTGTTTATTTGTCAGCAGTGGTGCTTTTGGCTTGCTCTAGGCGTTAATCTTGTTTGCGTATTGAATACAGATCTTAGGGCCTTATTCAGTAAGCTAAAGAAGAAGAGCTATAATTATGGGGCACACCAGCTGCTCCGCAGCACAAAAATGGAAATTCCCATTCATTTTAAAAAGGCTTGCAAACAGGACTGGCCTTAGGCTAACCAGTTCCCAGTTTGAAAACTGACTGTGGTAAGCCCCTACATAAATAAAAGCACTAATCGTGGAACCAGCACACCAGTAAGAATACTTAAAGGAGAAAAAATGCTTGTTTTCATTTCATACCAGGGATGGGCAAACAGAGAGTCTCCAGCACTACAATTCCTAACAACAGCTGGTGGGCCACATGTTGCCCACCATGGTTTATAGAGCAGATGCTCTTCATTATGAAACAGACAATGACTGACATGACAGAGTGACAGAACTTGCAATCTGCAGAGCTCAATGACCCACATATAAAACTACATATCAAGCAATTTATAGAGTAACCCCCACAGCAGACCTGGAGCTTGATACTATTACCCCCTCTATTATTTTTAACCATCAATGGTAGTTTTCACAGCTCACTTTGCTATACTATTAACTGCACTGTCCACAATCACCACCTTGCAAAAAAGGTGAAAAATATGCGCCCATTGGACATCATGTAAAATAAGTAAAATTTGCTATCCTATTCCATGTGGTGGATTCACTGCATGTTAAGGCCTGCATTTTTCATGGTGAAAAAATTGTACCATGAAAAGGAGGTGCAGAGCCCCTAATGCATTGTAAAAACTCTGAGAGAATTTTGAACAGAGACTGCCTTTTATATGTGAGTCCCTGTTCAAAATAATTGGCAGCCTACAATGGGCTTACGCACTTCCTAGCCAATCAGTTTCTAGCGGGGGATGACGGAACCTGCTAGATGACGATTGGCTGGGAGGTGTGTGAGCACACAACCTAACCATTTAGAGTCTGCCAATTATTTTGAACAGAGACTGGCATATAAAAGCCAGTCTCTGTTCAAAATTCTTGCAGTCTGACTCAGACAACGGCCCAAAAGGTAGGGCTCTGTCAATCTATATGCCTGCCACCTCCAGCAGAGACAGAAGAACCTCTATTTAAAAAAAAAAAAAAAAAGAGGCAATAAAAAGAATAATCTAGAGATGGATGCCACACTTTTAAACCCTTAGAGCACAAGATTGGTACCCCTCTGGCACTCAAAGGGTTAACAGTATCATCTTTGGAGGGGCTTGATTCTTTTTTGTATTAAACATAACTAATCATTTACATTTTTTGTAAAGAACAAAGAAGAGAAGAAAAAGGGAAGAAATAAGACAGAAGATTGAAGAATATGACCAGTGGATGACAGGTAAGTGTTACATTTCTGGGTGTTTGGATGGTGTTAGGGGTAGTATTATTTAGTGTCATGTTAGGGACAGTGTAGGGTTGAGCTCACTCTTGTTTGACACTCTGTCAAACAAAGAGAGTTGGCTTTTTTCCTTTGATGTTCCCACAATTCATGCTATTTAGCGTGAGTTGTAGGAACAAAAACCAACAAAGAGCATTTGGTCAAAACGTGAATTTGGGCCACCAATGCTGGTTGTTCCATGTACCAGGCCAGCTATAGCTATGAGTGGATTTATCTTTCTGTCTCCCCCTCCCCTTACCAGCTTTTTTACTGGAGGGAATAGTATCGAGCCCCTAGTGATCTATTTAGTCCACTCACATGATACAACAGAGCTAACAATCTATTTGTGGGGGGTATAGCAAGTGTATTAAAATTGCTATATGGAAAAAAAATAGTCCCATCCCCTAAGCCTCTGTTGGCCAGGGCTTTTGATATTACAGGGTGTAAATTTGATGTAGTGGGGACTTTTGATGTTGAAGGATGAAGTCTTATGTAGATTTGGGATTTTGATGATGGTGGCCTTTTACACATTTTACATTTGATTGGGGAGGCAACTTTGGTGTTGTGGAGCCTTCATCACATTAAAAGATGTCACATAACATAAAATATAACGTACCACAGCAAAAACCCATTCCTAATCAACAGAACCCCCCTCCATTAAAATAAAACACTTCTTATATCAAATATCTTACCATAACATCAAAAGTAGGGATGGGTGAAAAATCACATTTCTGTTTTGCAGGAATTATTCCACAAAAATTCCCACACATAGAAAAAACAATAAGCTTCCACCTTCACCCACCTTCCCTTTACTGTCAATTAATTTCTCAGGAGAACTTTGCTGTTTGCCAAACATGCTTTCTATGGCCATAAGAGTTCCTTCACCAATACCAGAAAAGTCAGAAATTCCTACCTTACTTCAAGGTATAGTTAGTTGGTAGAGAATGGGAAGGAGAGAGAGAGTACAGTAGTTGTATTTTGTGTTGCTGCAGTTGCCTACTGCATTGAATTCAGTAAGTATACTGAGGCTTGGAAAACTACTGATGTGAATAATGAAACCTCTAGCATAGCACAAGCAGCAGTAAGACTCAGAGACCAGCAGCACCACCAGTACCTTGTGACGCCACCCCAAGGTAGAGAGCAACAGTGGCACAACAGAGTTGCCGCTGTCTTAGCCACACTCTGAGCCTGCTGCTGTCACTCACTACCACCAGCAAGAGAGGAAGAACAATGTGGTTACAGATGTGGTGCTGCTGCAATTGTGATACCATCTGTACCACCTATACCTATGTTACTTTATCATCATCATCACAAAGAGAGGAGGAAGAATCTTGTGGTGGCGGGGGTGCTGCTGCTGCCACCACTGATGAGAGCAGCACTGGTGGTAAATGTGATTCAGAAAGTATTCTTAGCTCAGACCAACCAGGAGAGGGAAAGTGAGATAGTGGGTATCACCATCATTGAAGACATTGTATGGTTTGATGATTATAGTAATTCCTGCTGCTGGTAAATCACATCAGCAATGTAACAGTTACAGCAGGATCAGGCTGGTGCATCCAGGTTATAGTTGATCCTCCTAATATTAATGCCTAGGCAGTAGCAGGAAACGTAGCAAATGCCTTATAGGCTTATAGATGTATCTGGGAAGAAGGTGCGCAGTGAAGAAAATCCTGCTTTGTCTCCCCCCCCCCCCTCAAATCATGGGTGTAGGAATACTTTTCATTTGGGCATGGCCAGTGCAATCCCCCTGAGGTGCATGTGGAACATGTGCAACATTCCCCTAGAAACAGACACAGGTGCTACTGTTACTCTGCCCACTATGAGAAAGATGTGGCATAAAAAATGTGAACTAAAAAAGGAACAATGCAATTCTCTACCAGTCCAGAACATTGACAACATCACCATTATCACTGTCATCTACTCGT
The DNA here is from genome assembly GCA_037306005.1 of Rhinophrynus dorsalis. Classification (NCBI taxonomy): domain Eukaryota; kingdom Metazoa; phylum Chordata; class Amphibia; order Anura; family Rhinophrynidae; genus Rhinophrynus; species Rhinophrynus dorsalis. The sequence continues at coordinate 400,193,867 of CM074723.1, forward strand.
AGGGCTGGGGCCAAGCTATGACCAATATGTCATTTGCCCCCACAGTGCCCTCAGAGTCTATCTCTGAAGCACTGCCACTGACATATTTGCCATCCGTACTGCCAGCAGACAGTACTTTTGTGGATGTAAGGCTCTGGCAATATGTCTCCACATGTAGCACATCCTGTAGAGCAATGACCACACATGGCTATATAGTGAAGAGTGAAATTAAAAGAATGAAAGCGGTATGTGAGCAGCTGTAGATTATCCACCCTGCAAATATCCCAAGCTCATACTGGGAAGGGTAAATTATTTTGAATTTACTATTGACCCATGGGAAATGTCAGTCACCCATCAACCTGCTACCACCAATAACAGTTACTTATTTTTTTGCTGGACAAGCAAGAGACACAGTGACTTATGCCACCTTTCTTAGGAACAAGCTTTATTAGGACACGTGAGTCTAGGGGCTATATTCTATTACATGTGCTAATTTTAACTCTGCATTTATCTCCAGTTTTCCCCACAGACTTCAATAGGAAAATGTTTGATAAAACGGATGTTAACATTTAGCACCTGCAATAGAATCTGGCCCTAGGTGTGTAATCCCAGTCCTTCCCCCTCTTCACAATCTTTTCACACACTGTGTAAATTGTAGTTGTTGAAAGCTGCCTAGCCCCTCCCTACTCTCACAGAAAATATGATGATTAAAACATGATTTTACAGCAGTTGGAGGAAAATAAGGATTATGTTTACTATAAACTTCTCCTCAGATGCATTTGAGATGTGGTGACCTGTTTGGGGCTACTGCTGCCTCAGTACTATGGCTAGTACTAACCATCACCAATTATTCCCTGTCAATGCGGTGCTGCTGGTTCCACCACCACAGGCTGTGGGGATGATTATCCCAGTCCCAATTCCAACACCAAAAATACTAACCACGGGCACAGTGGACAGCAGTCTAATTATGTTACATTTGATGCTCAGATGACTCAGCAACAGGAGATAAATTAGCAAACATCATAATAACAAGTATGGCATAATGTTCTAGCTAATTGGCAGTTTGCCTTGCCATAGTCAAGACATGCTACTAATAATTATTTAATGGCTTCACTTGTTGTTAGCCTGCTAGATATTTTTTTGTAAGCTTGCCACTTGCCTTGCTGTACAACTCTAATATTTGTTACAAGGCTTACCTTACCACATAGTAGGTCATACTAAAAACTTCTCTAACAGTTTGACCATTCATTATAATTCTTTTAATTATTTTTGCAAAGGTTAAACAATGTGTAAGCCATGTATAATTTTTGTAAAGCAGTTGTAAAAAAGCCTGCTGCCTAACCATTTTATAAACGGGTTTCATGTAATTACAATTTTTATAAAAGAGAATCAGCTTAGTTTGAAAAAAAAAAGAAAGAAAAAAAGACATGTTCTAAAGGAAGGATTACCTAATAAGTTACTTATCTTACAGTATACCTGTCATCCTTCCACTACCATGCTGCCATAGCAGGACTGTTAATAATTTTTGGAAAGCCATACCTGCTGACTGTTTATGTCACATGAGTGTGATTAGTCTGTATTGCTATCTGAAGCATAATGCAAAACATCATATATCTTGATAGCTTTTTTCTTAGTTTCTAAGTTAGTTATATTAATATCAACAAGAAATAAAAATGAATACATATAACTCAGAGAGCTCCTATAAGTTAAAAGCCTCTTAGAATCTCTTCTTGACCACTTTAAACAATTTTCACCCAGTTCTGATTTCCTATGATCCAGTAAATGGCTTATACCATTTTATTGTTAAACTGGTATACAGTAGCCACAAAATATGTTGAAATCAGTTCTTCACTTTCAGAATTGCTGTTCTGATGACCCTTTTAGATCTATCTTATCTTTGTTTCTGTTTACAACCTGTTTGTCATGACATATTATTTTGAAAGTCTTGAAACACGTAGCTTGAAAAACAAAGTTTCTATGACAAGCACCAAGAACAGCATAATTTACTGAATGTGTTAGGGAGACACACTAAGCTTGGTACTATGACAAAAAACATGTTCTGACAAACAAATTGTGAATCACATCCATATGAGCCAGTGATGTAACTTCTATTTTACTACTATCATCAGGAAGATGCAATGGTGTGATACACTAAATGAGCAAGGTCCTACAAGTTCAGACTCATTTGTCCCCACAAGGAATGTCATTTGGGATCCATGCTAATACCATCTTATACACAGAGCTGTGTTCTTGCTTAGGACTCATTCTCATGGACAACATAATCTTCAGGGGAGTTTCTAGACTCCCAAAAGACATGAAATATGAGCAAACCTAAAGCATTATTAGTGCACTGTGCAGCAAAAGCATACCATTCCCAGTACGGAGATTAGCACCACTACAGGTATAAGACTGGAGGTTTAGACCACTCATTCAAAACTTGCAATGTCCCTGTTTAGAATAGCACTGTCTGCATGATGTTGCACATGCAGAAAGAAAGCTGTGTGCTGGCTAGGCTGTTTACGTGGATGGTTATTGACATCCATGAAGCAACCCAAAGAGCATGCTACAATATCCCAGCATTTATTGAAGAAAGCAGGGAAATTTCGACAGGGCTGATCTGTAGGGATTATTAAAATGATTGTATACATTACAGAGTAGTACAAAAAAGGCTTCATCGTAAAACCAAATAATCTTGCAAAACAGGTGAAAAAGTTATCACATGATGTTTAAAAAAAGCAGGTACACATATCCTTAAAATCAGTCAAAACCTGCTCCTGCCCAACAATGTAGCAAAACTGCTTTGGTGGGTTAATACTACTTAAAACGAAGAAAAAAGTAGTGCTGGAGGACTCTACCTCCTGTTCTCCCTCTTTATGCTTCCCCATTCTCTCACTCTCTCTCTCTCTCCCATTTTGTTTCTTTATGAACTGATTCAGACTTAAGTCTCAAGGTACAACAAACTGATCCACAAAACATATCACATAGGTTTTATTCATATATACTATGACCTGCATGGTAGGCTATAGGGCTGCCATGTAGACTGTTCACATTCACAACATCTCAAAATCTCAGATGAATAGTTGACAGATGTGGATTACAGCCACTCATGTAAGGCTCATACCAATGTAAACCAGCAACCAGTCACATCGTCACAGAGACAAAATCACTGGAGGAATGCAGGACACCATATAAAAGTCGAACAGGCTGTTGACTGTAATATGTAATCAGCTCTGCCACATTGTGATAATCTTTGTGAATGAGATATTATGCGGTAAGGGAACAATGGATTAGACTAGGACTGAATTGTGAGATACTAAGATATTCTAACCCTTTCTTGATTTTGCCAGTACAGACATGTTTTTATGTCTTCTTCATATTGAAATTACTACTTTATAAAGGTCATGTGTTCTCTGCACATTTTGATTTTATGGTTAAAAATAGATATTAACTGCCCATGCTAGTTGTGGCTAATGTGACCATTTTCATATGGGATGCTAATGAAATACACATATTGCAGGATTGCACTGGTTCCTCTGAAGTCCTGCAGAATAACAATTTAACAAGTAATAAACATAAAATATGTGCTCCATGTGGAGGAAAAGAAGGTGAGTACAGTGTGAATCAGCCCCCAAATGTAAGTCCTTCTACCAACAGACTTGATATAGGGAATATTGCCCAAAAAAAACAAATTGAGCGCTAATATTGACACTACAATATCAGCTAAAAGACCATAAAAATATTATTGACTGAAATAATTCTATAATAGACTTACAAATATATCCACACATACAAATCCCAGTAATTTACAAGACCTAATTGATGCTCTTGTGTTTGTCTCAATATTAGACCATAATGGAACATACACCACTAATGCTGAATTAGCTGTATCACTCCAATACCCTCCCTCACCAACCAAGACCATCATTTGGATGTGTAAAAGAGTTGTTTAATTTGAAGAACTGTATGAACTGCAATAAACAATACTATGTATCCTAAAAACATATATATGGCCAGGATTCATCAAGGTGTGAATGGCTTAATGGGCAAGAAAATTGGAGGATATCTTTGCGCATTAACCATTCTCCCATTCAGCAACTGCCGACTTGTATCTGGCCATCGTTTATTGTATTGTATTGTATTGTATTGTATATTTTTATTTATATAGCACCAACCAGTGTACTTGGCACTTACATATTATTTAATATAGAAGGGGTACAATAAGTGCGGTGATTAAGTGCTTATATAGTCAGTCATAAGGGGAACAACAGGTGAGTATACATTAGGATAAGAGGTCCCTGCCCCATAGAGCTTACAATCTAAGTATAGGATGGGTTACATACAGATACAAGCTGGTAGAGGAGGAAGTGCAGTGTTTGGCTTATGATTATAATGTTTGATAATGATAATGTTTCAATATTACACTGTTGCTAGAGATAAAAGGTGCTCTTTTAGTTTAGATTTAAAGTTGTTGAGGGTTGAGGTTTGGCAAATACTGGGTGGTAGGGAGTTCCAGAGGTAGGGCACAGTAAGTGAGAAAGCCTTCAATTGTGAAACAGCGATCGTGGTTAAAGGGGCAGAGAGTCGTCCACCATGTGTGCTGCGTAGTAAACGTGCAGGAATATGGCAGGATATCAAAGAAGAAATATAAGGTGGGACAAGAGATGGAGAGCCTTGAAGGTAATGAGGAGGATTTTGAATGTGATACGCTGCTTTATGGGAAGCCATGACAGTGATGGGGTGAGTACTGTTTTGGAGGAGAGGAAGAGTATTCTAGTGGCTGAATTAAGAACTGATTGAAGAGGAAGAAGAGTAGGAAGAGTAGGAAGACCAATGAGTAAAGAGTTGCAGTAGTCCAGGCGAGAAAGGATAAGAGCATGCATAAGGGTTTCTGTTGTAGCATGAGAGAGGAATGGCCAGATTTTTGCTATATTCTGAAGAAAGAAGCGAAGGTTTTGGGAACGTTGTTAATGTGGGTGGAGAAGGAAAGAGAAGAGTCCAAAGTTACCCCGAGGCAGCGGGCCTTGTCTACAGGGTAAATTGTAGAGCCTTCGACAGTTATAGAAAATGGAGGTGCTGTGCAGGATTTAGGAGGGAAGATAAGGAGCTCAGTCTTGGACATATTAAGTTTTAAGCGACAATGAGCCATCCAGGAAGAGACAGCAGTAAGGCAATCTGAGACCCACTTCTGTATTTCAGGTGATGTTGAGGGTGCGGAGAGATATATTTGCGTATCGTCTGCATAGAGATAGTAGTTAAAGCCAAAGGATTTTATCAGTTGCCCCAGGGATAGTGTATACAGAGAAAAGAGAAGAGGTCCCAGAACAGAGCCTTGGGGTACACCTACCAAGAGGGGGATCAGAGGTGAGGAGGTGTTAGCGTATGTCACAGAGAAAGACCGTTGAGAGAGACAGGATAGAAGCCAGGAATGCAGGCCGCAGACGCCAAGTGATTGGAGAAACTGGGATAGAAGGGTATGGCCTACTGTGTCAAATGCTGCTGATAGATCTAGGAGGATAAGAAGAGAGAAATGGCCTTTGGTTTTTGTAGTGTGGAGATCGTTTGTTACTTTGAGAAGAGCAGTTTCTGTAGACAAAGTGGGCCAAAAGCCAGACTGCAGAGAGTCCAGAGTGTTATGAGAGTTGAGGAAGGTAAGTAGATGAGAGTAGGCTAGGCGATCAAGGAGCTTAGAGGCAAAGGTCAAGAGGAATATGAGGCGGTAGTTAGATGGGGAGGTGGGGTCTATTGAACTTTTCTTGAGGTTTGGAGATACTATTGAATGTTTGAATGAGGAGGGGAAGATGCCAGAGGATAGGGAGGAGTTGAATACCCGAGTTAGCATGGAAACTAATGTATGTTGCAGAGGAATGAGGAGGTGGGATGGTATAGGATCAAGGGAGCAGGTGGTGAGTGGCGATGTGGACAGCAGAAGGGAGACCTATGCTTCTGTGACTGAAGTAAAGGAATCAAATAAGTAGGATAGAGGATCAGGAAGATACAGTTGTGAAGGCTGGGAGGGTGGGATTGTTTGATGTATTGTGTTAATCTTTTGTGTGAAAGATTCTGCAAAGGCTAGAGGGGTTAGGGAGGGGAGGGGGAATGATGGAGAGGAGGGGCGAAGGAGGGAATTGAACATACAGAAGAGGCGCCGTGGGTTTGATTTGTGAGTATTGATAGTAAGGAGTAGTAGTGTTGTTTGGCAGAGGATAAAGGAGTGTTGAAGCAGGACAGGAGTGTTTGTGAGTTGAGCCAGGGGCGTGGGTTTGAGGGGCATTTGTGACTGGCCTGGACAGGGACATACAGATTAAGTGATGAGGAGAGGAGGTTGTTGTAGTATCCTATAAGTCTGTCTGGTTCAGAAAGAGTGTTGAAGGTGTAGAGGTTTGAGTGCAATGGAGAAGATAAGGCAGAAATATCTAGTGAGCGAAGGTTGGAGTGGGTTGGAGTGGGTTGGAGTGGAAGGATGGGCCGGTCTGAGCAATAGATAAAGGGTGTGGTTGCAAAATGGATTTGATGAGAGTAAGGAGGGGGAAATATGAATATGGGGAGAAGTAGGCATATAAATAGAGTGCTGGATTTTGCAGTATAAGAGCAGAATTGAATATAGCAATAAAAGGGCAGGTTTCATTGTGGGGTGGATTAGCAGAGCAGGGAGAAAGCAAAACTAAACAAGAGTCTTTAGAAGTGTGTGTTGCTGCAGGGAGGGATGTCCATCTTCAGTCCTACTTCTAACCTCTGCTCCAACATTCCTGTAACTCCATTAAGTCCTTAACAGAAGCATTTGAGATGTTTGTTCATCCTAGCACATAGTATCCCAGACAGTCCAAGTGCTAAGAGTGATTTATTTTGTATTAAACTCCAGAGGTTGATGGTGAGATTGGAAGCTGGCTCTTTAGGAGGACTGCACAGTTTTCAAATGTGAGGTGTTCTTCTCCAGTGGATACCGGTTGTTCTTCATCAATAAGCGATGGCCAGATAGATCTGACAATTTGATCCTCCATCTGCAAGCTGGCAGATCCCATTACAATGTATGGGGTGAACACACGCGTACACATTTTTCACCTGACTGGCCTATTTAACCCATTGAGTGCCAGTGGGGTATGAAGTGCTTTGCAAAGCAATTTGTTGTGTACACCTCTAGCACTTAAAGGGTTAAGGAATTTTCCCCACTTCGCATACACAAAACAGGGAAACACAACAAATTAAGCTGAATACCCAAAGGTATCCATCAATGATCCATCTCAGCGAAGTGCTGTTGAAGAGCAGTGTATTTGATACACTGCTTTTCCCAGCAGTTTGATGAATAATACTGGTTTCAGAAATGCCATGTTCCTCTAATTCCACTAACCGAGACAATCACTGAGATGTGTAAAGCTTGTTACTTATACAGATTGCCACAAAAATATTAATTGACGTAATAGTTCTAACATCTGTAATACCTCCATGTATCCACTTATTACTTTGAAATCAGCATCTGCACCCGACTCACAGTCATTATACTCAGTATTTCATGGTGGAACTCAGTAGTGGTGCCTTGGAGGATAACAATATAAGCGTGAATTTCAGCGTGTTAATTCTTAAAGCACAATGTGATGGCAAAATAACGTAATGTTCCATAAATGACTATTTTCTTAGGCAATAATATCCAACATGTTTTGAAGTGTTACAAAGCTCTGTACTTATTCTTCATGGAATGTCAATGGATCATTATATGTATCGCCTCCTCCATTTCCTGGGATGGAGTCATATAAAATCATGATACCCAACAAAAATATTGGGAACCAAATAAGTGGGATGTAATATAATTCTACCATAAAATAGGTACTATAATCTATTGGTGCTGCATCTGCTGATTATGTATGAACTAGGCATGATAAAAATTATCCCATTTATGCCACCTTCACCAAAGGAAGGTTAGTGGGAATATATATGGGAGTTTTGGGGAAGTCCCTTCCTCTCTGCCTTGTTTGACTCCATGTACTAACAAAATACAGTGTAAAACAGTGAATATGTACTTATTTTCCTGAGCATGCTATAGGTAAGGTGTTTGGGGCTTGAAGATAGAGTGTGTGCTAGTAAGCACAAAATAAATCATAGTCTATTTTATGTACCCCAAAGTGTCACCGTATGATTTAAGATCAACATCATAACATAAGTTAGCTTATCTGGTGCATTTGTACATTAGCCCGATAGATTAGTAACCCCTGAATCAGAAGAAAATAGCTAATTGCTCAAGAGGACTGACCACATTGAGTAACAGGTTAAAATTTAACATCTGAGACTAAAATAGGAAAAGTGGGAATCCCAAATGTAAGTATTGCATATGGTTAATAATGCCTACATAACTTTCGACAAAGTACAAAATAACTGAAACATTCAGAAAGAAAAGTTATATTACACGTGTTCAGTTTGCTTGTGTTAATTAAATCAACCAAAATGAGCACAGTTAATTCCTGTTTTAAATCTTCATCATCTAAAACCAAAGAAAAAGAGGACTACTACACATGCTTCTTTTGTTTCTATTGCCTAATTGCACCAAAACTAATGTGACCAGATCACCATTTTAATATGGGACCAAATTGAGCTCTAGTTTTGACACAGCAAAATGAGCTAAAAGACCATAACAAAATTTTAAGACTGAAATATGACGTAATGATTTTCTGTTGGTACCATTCTACATATGGACAACTACTCATGCTCTACAATCTTGATTTCAATGTATGTGTCCCTGGAAGCTGATCTGAGATGTTGGAAAGTGTGAATTAATAATAACTAACCATTTTTTATAATAGCTAGCCAACACTGAAGATGTGTGGCTGCCAAAATGCATGAAAGAGGAATATGACAAGGAGCCAAACTTAAGACTGTGTCTGTATAACTGGGAGAGGTGCATACCCTCCAACTGTATACCTTATAAGACAGAATAAGAATTGTGTACCTTTTTTCAGAACAGAAGGTAGGGGGGTTCTGCTGCGTTCACTCTGCTGATAACAGACAGAAACTCAGGGTTGGACTGGTCCACTGAGATACTGGGGGATTTCATAGTGGGCCCAGAAGCCTGGAGGACCTCATGCCAGAAAATGACTGGCTCTGCATGCAGTCTTTCACTTGCGTCTAAGGCTTGCTATTCTTGCTCCTTAACGGCCTAGAATGCTAGAGAAGTTTCCAATGCATTGTTTTTCCATGTGTTGAGGACCTCTCTAGAATTCAAGGGTTTAATAGATTACTTCTAACAGTATCAGAGCTGATCTATACATAGTAGTATACATAGTAAATATACATAGTAATTTAGGTTGAAAAAAGACTTGCGTCCATCTAGTTCAACCCTTTTCCTATTCCTGTTTACCATCGTTGATCCAAAAGAAGGCAAAAAAACACAACAATACAGCAACAATAAGTTGCTGGGTTCATTACTCCCAATATGTCCCACTTGGGAGCGAGTGTCGTAAGGGGTTTCCTTAATGCAGTATTACATGAGCAGGCCATGAGTATATTAACCTGTCAGAAGGAATATTAAACAATGCCTGTTGTGCACTCTTCCTCCATTCAAATCATGCAACTAGAATGGAAGGATCTGTCCATCCCTCTAGTGTCCCATAACCTCTCAGTTAATTTTTGCCTCGTTGTATTTTTTTTACACTCACCACCTCTTCCTAAGTCTTCAACTCCCCTCCACCCCACTTTCATCCTATCTCCACCACATCTTCATCCCCATTCCTCTCCCTCTTCATTCCCTCTCCACCTCTTCATTCCCTCTCCCTCCATGCTCATCCTCTCTTCCCTCCCTCTTCATCCACTCTCCCCTTTCATCCACTCTCCCCTTTCATCAACTCTCCCCTCTCCCATTTCATTCTATCCATCTTCTCTCTCTCCTCTTCATTACCCTTTATCCTCCTTCCATCATCTATCCCCCTCTTTATTCTCTCTTCCCTCTCTCCATGCTTTCTCCCCTCCTTCCTCCTCTCTTCTCCCCTTCATTTATAAGTGTGTGGATTCGAACTGTTGTATGCATGTTTGCAAACTTCTGTACGTGTGTGTGTGTTTGCTATGTATATGTGTAAAATAACACAACTTCTTGTTTGTTTCTATATGTAATGTATGACTCCCACTCGTGTTTTACAAGTGAACCCTAATAATTGAATTCTTGGCAGGCCCAACATATTCCAATTTGGCAATGGAGAAACACATGCCCAACATTGATCCCAAACATGCAATGTAATGAAAATTAATTTACAGAACAAAAATATATCATGCATTGTAAATAAAATCTCATTATTAAGTCTATGAATAACTTCTTGCACATAACACCCGGGTATTGTGTCCGAACTTTGATAAATATATATATCCCTTTGAGTGCCAGAGGGGTAAGCAACCATTGCAGAGCAACACATCGCGTACCTCTCTGGCATTCAAAGGGATATACACACATAGAATGTGTGTTTTAGCAGTTGTAGGGAGGAGGTGGCTGTGAATATACCTTTTTCATTTGTAAAATGTTAGAGAATATGGAGATTACAGGTAAGTGATCTGCATTTTCACACTTAAAGAGATAGTAATGCTTACAGTAAAATCTTGGGTATAATACACATGATTTCACCCCTCCTCACCTTATGTGGAGTGGAGGGTGTATTATACATAAGAGGGGAAAAAAGAAAAAGTCAAATTGCCGCACTGATTCCGTCCCTCCCCACTTACCCTGATCCTTCTCTCCCTCTCTGTAATCCAATTCGGCAGCCTGATAGGGTCACAGAAGGTGGCATGCTTCCAGCATTGCCCTGTCAGGACCTCTTCTTTCAAGCCAATGGTAATGTCTTGCAAGGATCAGCATCATCTGACACAGCCAGTGAAGGTTATTCTGGAGAAGAAGGCACTCCTATCCTCATAAAGCACATGTAAAATAGACATCACAGCATTTATGTTAAGCATATGAAAGCCAAACCCCCCAAAAACTGAAAGCCACTGTCATTGTGCACCCTTTCCCTCCATTAGGGCACAAAGAATGGAGATGAAAATCTCAGGGGAAGTCAAGAAAAAAACAGCCTGGAACTTTTATGGCAAACTTAACACCTGCGTCTTCATCATCTTCTTGTGCTAGGGTCTGGGTGCAGTAAAAATGTACTTGTTGTAACTCCCCCGGGCAGACTCAGGGTCCTCTACCTCCTCCTCTGGCATACTACCCTTGCCTCCATTACTTAACCCACCAGCTCATACAGAGCCTATAGATGTGAGGATCTGGAAGATAGTGTCTGCTGACCACATATAGCAATGTGGTAGAGAGTAATTGAATGCAGAGCATCAGGGATCATCTGCAGACATTGCATCCCTGCAGAATACTCTATGCTGGTCGCAGGGAAAGTTAATTATTTTTATTAAGTCTTCTAGCTTTGCATCATGTGTCCTTAGTGGAGTGGACAAAGGCCATAGTAACAGCAGAACTTGGTTTCTTGGGGGCATGGCTTTAAATTGCTGACCTAACCATCAAGGTGTTTGGCTGCAGATATGCCTGTTGCTCAAAGTGGAAGTTTCACTTTAATTCAGGTTTGCATATTTGAAAACTGCACTAAAAACTGCCCATGTGGCATGTTTGGCAAAAGACCAGCAAATGTACAGTTTCAGAGATATTCACACTTTTTACTATATGCTAATCTGTGCTAATTGCAGCACACATTGCATTTTCATATGCTAATTAAAACTTTAAGTGATGTTTCATATGCTAAAGAAGCTATGTGCAGTACCACATGTTCAGTTTCATTTTGCCCAGAAATAAACATGTGAATATCTCCTAAACTATACATCAACTATAGGCAGTTATTAATGCAGTTTTTAAAGGGATAGTAATACTTTGTTTTATCTTTATTTTATTTTGTAGGCATTAAAAAAACATGAAGAACAATATAAGTCTTATCTCTCAAACCTTTATGGTTTAAGAGATATTCACAAACAAAGTACCCCCCCCCCCCCCGTTCAGCCAGTTCAGAAGGGAGGTGCCCAGGTAGACTGCAGAGAGGGACAATCTTCAATTAAGATAAGGGAAAAAGCTGAAAAACTTGTCAAGGGGGGGAAGGGCTTTCATTGTTCTGATAGGAAGAAGAATGTCCTGTGCTGTTATCTGTCTGGTCTTACAACCAGATCCCCATCTGAGAAGAGATGGCTTACACTAGGTAAAAGGGACGGGAGGGGAAACTTTGCTTGTGAATAGCTCTTAAACCATAAAGGTTTGAGAGATAAGACTTATATCATTCTTCATATTTTTTTAATGCCTACAAAATAAAATAAAGTTAAAATGAAGTATTACTATCCCTTTAAATGAGCAAACTTGAATAAAGGTGAATAATATAAGAGCAGATGTTTCAATTGTTGTGATACTTCTCAGTCCGTCACCTTTTCGCAATGTTTCTTGTGCATACTGTGCACATTACAGTTGTTCAGGAAAGGCACAGTTCCTTCCAGCTCTCAAGGAAAAAATAGTATTCCCCTACACCCATGATTTCAGAGGAGTTGCAGAAGGAGAAACATTAATGGCCAATTTATTTTCTCTAGATGCACCTGAAGTGGTGTGAGGGCTTGTTGCATTGTTGCTGCTACCTCAGAAACACTAGGGCTAGTGGTAAGTAGAAGCACCATTGTACCACAGCATTTTATACCAGTGCTGACGATGATCCCATTCCCATGCAGCAGCCTAATCTTCCAGCTGCTTAGACAACTTAGCACAACAATTACAGCAGTAGCAAATGCCAGAATGTCAGAAGTGCCATTTGTACCATCATTTAGCACTGCAGGCACTAAACCAGTAGGGCATATATTTTTATATGGCTTGTTTTTTACAGGCATGAGGCTTGCAAACACATTTTCTCAATGCTAACTTTGTTTCAAGCCCTCAGTCATTTTTTTAAGCCTAGTCTTGCTTTAACTGTCTATAAGACTGCAAAACAAATGTTTTACACTAGCTTGTGCATGTCTGAGTTGTCATTATAGTAAGATTTGTCAACCATGCCGCTCAGTTATTTCTGCAGTAAATAGACCAATGGGAGAATCTTGCTAATTCCTGTCTCCTACACAACTATCCATCAAGGTGGTCTCCTCAAAAGGTTTCAGAAACTCACGTACATCACTTATTAGTTGCCGTTGCCCAAGTGACATAGATACTCCCAACAAATCCTTTCAGTTTTGCATTGTATACTTGCTGGCCATATTTTTCTCATGCAAATGCTCTAGCATAAACAAAGTGGAAATCCATTTGGTAGGGACTTCCATTTTCAGCCGGTGATGGGGCAGGAAGTTATTCTCTTGTTTGGAATATAATGCATTGTACACATTGTAGTAGTGGCTAAATGGGCACAGATTCTGTGTGTCATAGTCAGCATCTCTCCGAGGATTTTGGATTCTTACAGGAATCAAGTCACAATTAAATCTAGGACATGGGCAAAGCAGGGTACATGCACCATATCACCTTTTTCGCAAGGCAGTTATTATGTTGGGCCATTAATAGCAGAGACAAAACAAGCTTTCAAGGAGCCAGCTGCAAGTAATTACTCTATCACTTGCTCTAGTTTAGAGATTGGGAGGATAACTTAAAACAAATTATAAAAATAAAATTATAATAAAAAAATGAATACATAAATAATTAAATAAATATATTAGGTGACAGACAGCTGACTGGGAGCCTGATGTGAGCTCTGTTACTGAGGCAGACTTGATACACAGCAGACGACATTGAAAATTTTGTTGAGGACTAAGGCAAGACATCACACTCTATCAGCTGTATACTGTAGAGAGTAGAAATAAACACAGTAGTTAAATAATGTCCAGCAAAAGCACAATGGGTAGGGGGAGGGGGAGGGGGAAAGGGGGAGCAGTGCATGGACGTGGGAGAAAAGTATTAGTTCAATAACTAGCTGCAACAGTGGTTGCTGTAGCATGTGCAGTTAGTGATGATGATCCCTCTCCTCCCATGGTGGATGCAGTTTGACATGGTCCCACCAATCACACCACACCAGTCCCCCACCACAACTACCATACACATCTGACACATTGTAGGTTGTATTTTTTTAATCACTTGAATAAAAAAAAGTGCTGTCACTTAAGCAGGAAGTTAGTGTTGTGTGCAAAGGACAGATGCACTCTGCATGCTAACAGATTTTTCTAGGTATAAGTTGCTGTAGGACTCACAACCTTGACGTTCAGCTACTTATTTCTCTTCTACAGCCCTCAGAAGAAGTAATATTGTGCTGGCAAATGTTGCACCATAGGAAACATAGGTGGAAAATGTGTTGGAATAGAAGAAAAATGTGTTGAATGGTAGAAAAATGTGTTGGAATAGGCAAAAAAGGAGGAACATTTTTAATTGGCAAAAAAAGAGAAAACTTTTGTGAAAAAAGAGAAAAATCATCCATTTTTGTCAAAAGTCATGTAGAAAATATTTCTCACATTTCGCCCACCCCTGCTCCTGTCGTGTTGATGGTGTGTCTCCCAATAAGTCCTGTGGTGGTGCTTTAGGGGAAATCTCAGTGAGGAAGTGCCTATGTGTGAGCCTTCTTTCCCCTGCTCACATGCTTCTTACACAGACAACAGATAACAAAATGCTTAGCTCTTGGATGTTGCTAGAAGTATCTGCATACTAAGGACTTCATAGACTGAGGGGTTTCTGTAATGGACCATAGGACGTTACTGGAGGAACTTCATGACCCTAAGGACTTTTGGCCCCTTATTAAAAACTATTACATCCCATCTGGACCTTATGCTGGCAGTCAGCCGGCCACAGAGACTGATTTTCCATACACATCACACTTTGGAGCATCGACTTGGTGAAAGGGACTAAAAAACCAAGTGTGTCGGACTTTGTTATACACCTCCCAGTCGTAGGTTCGTACCCAGTCTCATGGCGTTGACACGTTGTCAGAGAAAGCTGAGACCGGGTCAGTAGGCCACCCCTGATTGGCCAATTCCCTGAGTCGACATTCCAAGGTTTCCCCTAGTTGTAACCTGGGTAAAAGTAGGCAACTCAGGGATTGGTCGACAAACGAATCACAGATGGACGCAGATTGGCCAGGGGTTGAAGCCGAATATGCAGGCTTTGACCCCCTGGCCATTGTTACCAGAATGTGTATTCCAGCCCCTTAAGCCTTTGTCTATTGTTTATCCCTGCCCAATTCCCTTTGTGCATAACCCAATCATGTCTGCTCTATTGTATAATGCCTGAGTTTCTGTTTACTTTTCTTTTGTATTCCTTTGTCTTGTACTGTATGAGTACACCGTTCTGGATGTATAAAAGATTGCACTGTGTTCCAATAAAGTGTGTTCATGTTAGACTAAGAAGTCTCTACGTGTCATTATTTCTTGGATTGCTAAAGAGTCTCCTCTGACTCCCATCCAAGATAGGCATTCCGAGCTATTCACTCCCTGTTTCCAGCATTCTTTGACTTCAACCCGAATCCTCGCGTTGACTCAGTGACTCCTGTCTGCCTCCTTACCAACTCGAAGTCGAATCGTTCCTATTGATTTCCTTCGATCCGCATCCATCGACTACAGCCCTGGCGAGGTGATTAGAGTTCGGTCAACCCCCCTATCAGTCGACTTCGACCCTGCTGGCTTTTGGTCGACTTCAACACGGGGTCAATGAATTATAATTGACAACATCCCAAGCTGTCGATCGCTCCATCTATCCTTCAACCGGTAGATACGATCCAATCCAGCCGCCTTTGGGAGAGAGGATTCCGGTACGATGGCCCAGGTGTAACGGTTTTCTGACACTCAGACCAGGGTATGAAGTAAAAACACAGTTTTATTGAAAATAAAACAAGGC
The DNA here is from genome assembly GCA_037306005.1 of Rhinophrynus dorsalis. Classification (NCBI taxonomy): domain Eukaryota; kingdom Metazoa; phylum Chordata; class Amphibia; order Anura; family Rhinophrynidae; genus Rhinophrynus; species Rhinophrynus dorsalis. The sequence goes on from CM074723.1 coordinate 400,209,645, forward strand.
CCCTAGAGGCCAGCACAGAAATAGCAACAATGGCAATAATGACAAAGTGAATGCACACAATGATAATGACAGGTGCTGGGATGGATAGGGAGTATTACCCCAAAGGGTTAATAAATGAAATGGGTGAGATATACAAGATTGGCCAACGCCCAGGATAAATAGCAGTCTCTAGAACACAGTCTCTCAATAACAGGATAGTGGAGTAACTGCACTGAATACACTCTCAAGTGGATATACTAGAGCCCAATGTCCAGAGCTGAGCCGGTACCACCACCGTGGGCTACAGAGGAGTGCTATTGCCATGCTGTAATGATCAGAACCAAAATCGCCCTTAACTAGAAAAGTAATAACCCTGCAGGTGCCATTAGGATTGTGCCCATACACCCCTTGGGTGCTGTACTGAGGGTGACTGCACAAGCTGTAATAGAGCCAATGCCCTCTGGAGTACAATGGGAATGTACCTTCAATGTCTGTGGCCCTGAGCCAGAGGATGAACACGGACTGACAAGGCTCTGATGGAATAAGAGACACACAGAAGCACTCAGAGGAAAGGCTATGTCAGAAAATGTATGCTTGGCAAGATATATCGGAGGCACCACACCGGAGACTACAGGCACTGCAAGGGTTAAATGGTTCTGTACACAAGCGAGTACCTTGGCAGCCAACAGAAGGCAAAGCAACCTCAGGCTACAGCTACTGACAAGTGAGAGGAACAGTGAGTCGCTTAAACAGTTCCGAATGTCGCCGAGGCGACTGGAATGATGCAGGAACACTGGAACAGCAGGCAGAACCGGAACGGTAACTGGAAGCAGCAGACAGGCCGGAACAGCAACCGGAACAGTAGGCAAGGCCGGCACAGTACAGGAACAGCTGACAGGCCGGTGTAGCAACCAGAACAGTAGGCAGGACCGGAGCAGCACCGGAACAGCAGACAGGCCGGAATGGCAATCGGAACAGCGGGCAGAACCGGAGCAGTACTGGAACAGCAGACAGACCGGAATCAATCACAGAGCAGGGTCGTCAGACAGAACCGGGTCAATTCACGGAGCAGGGTCGTCAGCCAGAGCCGGGTCAATTCATGGAGCAGGGTCGTCAGCCAGAGCCAGGTCAATTCACGGAGCAGGGTCGTCAGCCAGAGCCGGGTCAAATCAAGGAGCAGAATCAGGAGCAGAGTCAGACTAGCCGGGTCGGTACACAGAAGACACTGGAATATGGCAACAAGGCGCAGCAACAGGAACACCACGAAAGGGCAACTGACAATTGCCCAAGCTCCAGCATATAACGGCACATCCTGGGCGGGCCAATCAGTCTCCACCAATGCACAGGTACATCATGATAGATTGACAGAAAGACACGGGGACCGTGATACCAGGACACCCTGGCGTCTTGGGTTCCGGTTTCACTGGTGACAGCGGTGGAATCTTCTCTCCTATGAGGTCCAAACCACCAACTGGGGACCTGGCTGGTGAAGAAATGGCCGCCATCTACAAGCACACTTCCTTGGCCACTCTGCAGGATATGGTCGCCCAGTGAGGATGCAACGTAGCGGGTCTAAGGCGACAGGAGCTAATCCAAGCATTGTACGAAATGGATGAAGATACGGCACAACTGGCGAGGCACACCAACCTACCCGAGGAGAGCAGCCCTGCTAGTCATGCCCTTCTGTCGGATCCCTTGGGCTCGACTCGACAGACTGTCAACGATGATGACCCCGTAGCTCGAAAGGTGGCGATTCGACTAAGACTTTATGGACCTAACCCCTCTATAGCATTGATTGATCGATCGACTCATGGCAGAAGTCTGAGAGAATTACGCCTGGGAATTGTCTCAAACTCATCCTCCCAGTCGCAGCTCAACATCGGAACCCCACTCTGAGCAAGACGGGATTGTCTGTAACCCATCAATCTTTCCCGGCGTTCGACGATACCAAGGGAGACATTGATGGGTTCCTACATTTTGAAAGGTTTTGTCAACTACTGCAGGTCTATGAACAGAATTGGACTGCCATTCTCGTTGCTAAGCTCACCGGTAGGGTGTTCGAGGCATACTGGGCTGTACCCGACCAGGATATAGCTAATTATCCTGAGGTGAAGAAGAGACTACTAGCCCGCTATGCCATCACCTCGGACACGTACTGCCGGAGGTTCAGGGAAACAAAGAAACAAACCCAGAACACTTTTAACGAATGGGCATATGGTATGGAGTGGTCCGCCCGAAATTAGCTGCAGGGATGTGGAGCAAAGACTTTTGAGGACTGTTGTCAGCAGCTACACTTGGAGCATTTCTATTTGAATATCCCTGATCCTGTGAGAGACTGGGTGAGGGATCAAGATCCTTGCACTGACAACCAAGTCACCCAGCTAGTGGATAAATACGAGGACACTCGGAAAATGGGCTCCTGCCCTCAACCACCCCAGGCTGAGGTTGGGCCCCGAGCCCCATCCAAACATCCTTTTCCCCCTCGCACCGGATCAGCCCAGGTACGAGCCCCTTCCCCTCCAAGAAGAAACACTGCCCATGGGCCAGTCTGTTACACCTGCAACCAGAGGGGCCACATGCAATTTAGCTGCCCAATGAGCCTCAGAGGCCCAGCCAAGTACCAAGCCCCTTCCCGGTTCAGCAGTACCCCCAGTCACCCAGACCAGCTCCTCGGCAAACCCATTGCCTCACCAGTGAAGGACCCTGGCCCACCTATACTCTGGCCAATGACAGGGATCATTACGAATGGGGATCTTACCATGAGGTTGCTTTGACCCAAGGAGCCCATAAGGACAACCGCCAACATCACCTACAAACTGTCCATCTCAATGGCAAACCTGCTAAAGGCTTGCGAGATACCGGGGCCCTGGTCCAACCCTGTTGCGTGTCCCCCGGGTATAGAGTCAGCCAGGTCATGGAAGTACGAGTAGCCAGGGATCGAGTCCAATTGCCCATGGCCAAGGTTAATCTCTACTGAGGTACAGGACCAGAAAATCGGATCGTCAGAGTGATGCCAAGCTTACCTGCCGACATTCTTCTAGGCAATGACTTGGGCCATCTGCAGAGCCACTTCATCCCAACTGAGACCCAGTAGGACTGCCATGCAATCACCCGCGCTGCTGCACGCCAAGAGCTGGTAAGACCTGAACCGGCCCTTGCCCCAGCAGTTAACCCATTCCCCCCCATCTCCTGGTTCCACCCTACAGAATTCCGAGCTGCCCTGGCTGAAGACCCTACATTAGCTGGGTATAACCATAAGGCAAAGACAGGTGAGACAGGCCCAGAGGGGGAGAGATTCCTATGGGAAGATGGCCTCCTATATAGAAACACCCAGACCAGTTGCCAAGGCTCCACTACACTAACCCACACCCAATTGCTAGTCCCTGCCCAGCAGAGGGCGGCCCTCATATCCCTGGCTCATGACATTCCCTTAGCTGGACACTTGGGGGTCTGGCGCACTGAGCACAGGTTAACCTGAGAGTTCTTTTGGCCCAGATTGTCCCGGGACATCCACCTCTTTTTGCCAGACCTGTGACATTTGTCAGCAGGTGGGGAAAAGAGGGGACCACCCCCCAGTCCCTCTTCAGTCCTTGCCCCTTATCGGGGAACCCTTTCAGAGAGTGGCCATAGATATTGTAGGTCCTCTAGCTCACCCCAGCCACACTGGTAAGAAGTTTATTCTTACCATTGTGGACTTCGCCACTTGCTACCCAATGGCCCTGGTATTATCCAGCATCAATGCTGAAAGTGTCACGGACTCCCTGATTAAAGTTTTCACCTGGGTAGGGTTCCCTCAGGAAGTATTATCAGATCAGGGCATCCAGTTTACCTCAGAGGTTGTGCAACATATGTGGAAACTGTGCGGGGTTAAACCCCTGCACACCACAGCCTACCATTCACAGACTAATGGCCTCTGTGAAAGGTTCAGTGGAACCTTGAAACAGATGCTCCGGGCTTTCACGGAGTCACAGCGAGATTGGGAATGATATCTGCCCCATCTCTTTTTTGCCTACTGAGAGGTTTCTCAGGAGTCCACTGGCTTCTCCCCCTATGAGCTGTTGTTTGGGAGGACGGTCCGGGGGGCATCTGAATATCCTCCGTGAATACTGGGAGGGCAAATGTGACTCCGAGGAAACCCCAGTGGTAACGTATGTTGCAGATCTCTGGGAAAAATTGGAGGCCGTAATGGAGTTAGCTCACCAGCACTTATACCGCGCCTGGGTTAAACAGAAAACCCAGTATGACCGGCTGGCCCATACCAAAGAGTTTCACTTGGGTCAGCAAGTTGTAGATCTACACACAGTGAAACAAAACAAACGCCAAAGTGCATGGGAAGGGCTATGGTCATATGCACCCTGGCAGGCGATGACCCAAAGGAACAGGACATCCCTGACCTCTTGGCTGAAGCCCAGTCCCAGGGTAGCCATAACCCCTTTGTCCAGGGTGCCCATCTAGACGCGACCCAGCAGAGGCAGATTAGGGATATGATCCAGAAGTGGCCCCAGATGTTCTCCCCACTCCCTGGATTGACCTCCTTGACCCAGCATCAGGTTCACACCACAGGGCCCGGCCCCCTCCACCAACCCGCTTACCGGGTTCCTGAGTCAGTTAAGAGAGGTATGTTTCAAGAGCTGCAGGATCTGCTAGCTATGGGAGTCACTGAACCGTCTGCCAGTCCACGGGCCTCCCCGGTAGTCCTGGTGCCAAAGACAGATGGAACTACAAGGTTCTGTGTGGACTACTGGAGGCTCAATGACAGGAAAGTCATTGACACCTACCCCATGCCCCAGGTAGACGAGTTGCTCGACTGGCTCGTTGGAGCCCGACTTGTGTCTACCCTCGACCTTAGTCGAGGGAACTGGCAGATCCCGCGTGACCCTGAGGTGATAGCCAAATCTGCCTTCATCACTCCCTTTGGCCTCTTCCAATTCAAGGTGATGCCATTCAGGATGAAGAAAGCCATGGCTACCTTCCAGCGGTTGGACCATCTGCTAGCAGGGACACAGGAATTTGCCTGTTCCTACCTTGATGACATCTCTATCTTCAGCAACTCCTGGAAAGAGCACCTCCTTCACTTAGAATCCACTCTAGGGAGGAATACCCACGCAGGTCTGACCATTAGGCCCGACAAGTGCCAGATAGGGATGGGGGAAGTTCAGTATCTGGGACACCGGTTAGGGGGCTGACAGCAGCGGCCAGAAGCAGCCAAAATCGCAGCCATCCTAGAATGGCCTACTCCCCAGATCAAGAAACAGGTCCTGGCTTTTCTGGGAACAGCAGGATACTACAGAAAGTTTGTCCCCCAGTACAGCGCCCTGGTCTGATCTAACTAAAAAGGCCTTGCCCCGTAATGTAGACTGGTCCCCGGCTTGCGAACAAGCCTTTCAGGCTCTCAAGGAGGCATTGGGGCGGGAAACCATGCTGGTAGCACCCAATTTTACCAAGACTTTCTTGGTTCACACAGATGCCTCCAACTGTGGACTAGGGTCCGCTATAAGCCAGGTGAACCAAGCCGGCAAAGAACACCCTGTTGCCTATCTGAGCCGGGAATTGCTACCCAGGTAAGTGGCCTACGCAGCTGTGGGGAAGGACTGCCTTGCACTGGTATGGGCACTCAAGAAGTTCCAGCTGTGTTCACTGTGCTGATGGATAACAACCCCTTGGTGTGGCTCAACCGAGTCTCAGGGGACAATGGGCAACTTCTGCGGTAGAGCCTGGTCCTTCAACCCTTTAATTTCTCTATTAAATACTGGTCTGGCCAGGAGAATCGGGATGCAGATGGACTTTTCTGGCAGGTGGATGTTTAACCACCCTTCTTTGTTTCCTCCCCCTGAATGTGGACTAAAAAAGGGGAGTGACATAATGGGCCGTAGGCCGTTACTGGAGGAACTTCATGAGCCTACGGACTTTTGGCCCCTTATTAAAAACTATTACACCCCATTTGGACCTTATGCTGGCAGTCAGCCGGCCACAGAGACTGATTTTCCATAAACATTGCATTGTAAAATGCCTGAGTTTCTGTTTACTGTTCTTTTGTATTTATTTGTCTTGTATTGTATGAGTAAACTGTTCGGGATGTATAAAAGACTGCACTGTGTTCCAATAAAGTGTATTCGTATTAGACTAAGAAGTCTCCACGTGTCATTATTTCTTTGATGGTCTAAAGAGTCCCCTCTGACTACCATCCAAGATAGGCATTCCAAGCTATTCACTCCCTGTTTCCAGCATTTTCCGACTTCGACGTGAATCCTCACCTCGACTTAGTCACTCCTGTCCGCCTCCTTGCCGTCTCGAAGTCGAATCGTTCCTGTCGACTTCCACCGCTCCGCATCCATCAACTATGGCCCTGGCGAGGTGACTCGAGCTCAGTCGACTCCCCTATCAGTCGGCTTTGACCCTGCTCGGTTTTGGTCAACTTTGACACGGGGACGATGACTTACAATTGACGACGTCCAGAGCTGTCAATCACTCCATCTATCCTTTGACCAGTAGATATGACCCAACCCAACAGCCTTTGGGAGAGAGGATTCTGGTACAATAGCCCAGGACACCCTGGAGTCTTGGGTTTCTGTTTCAGCTCCTGACAGAGATTTTCTCTTTCTGCATTCAGGTCAGGTGTTGTACTTGTTTGTGTCACTGTCAGATGCAGCAGTTGGTAGAATGGTTTCATCATCTTCCATTATTCTAGCAACAGTAGAATGCTACTTGTCATCTTCAGTGTTCTTACCTGGTTATTAATATTACTCATGTTGGTGATGGAACTTATTATGGAACTTTAAAAAACAGCCTCCTCAGCAGAAGGACCATCATAATTTATTGCACACACTGCAGCAACCTTGGCTGCAGTAGAATTGCATCAACATCTAGCCCCAGTAGTAGTAGCAGCCCTTCAGGAACCCCACAGTCCATGAAGTCCACAATATGGAAATACTTCACTAAGGATCCAAAAGCTAAGCCTGTTACTATCTGTTGTCTGTGCAAAAAGCATGTGAGCAGAAAGCAGACTCACACCTAGGCACCTCCTCAATGAGTTCCTACCTCAAGGGCAACCACAGGTCTGACTGGGAGACACACCATGGACAGGTCAGATGTGCCACAACTAGCAGCAGAAGCACTCCAAATAGTCCCCAGGGCTCTGGGGTAGGTAAGAGAAGTAGTTATATTATTGATGTGTTAGAGAGTGTGCCACTGACAACAGAAAATTCATTCCAAATAACACCTATGGCTCCTGCTGCAAAGGAGAATGATGACTCTTTATTTGCTGTAGGAGATGGCAAGAGTCATAGACTGCCCACATATGATATGTCTACCTCCACCACCTCCTCTAGTCATGTTGTTAAAGCAATAAAGTTACAGGGTTACTCTGTTGTGTACTGCCAACCCACACTTTACTGAGTTCCTGGGCAGGAGTAAAAAAACTTCACAAAAACAATCCCAGTGTACACCTTTGGAATGTCAAGGTTGCCAAGATGTTGGCAGAGGACATGCTGTTGCATTCTTTTGTAGAATATTAAAAAAAAAAAGGTTTCAGAGAACTGATTTCATGTGTAGCTCGACACTGGCATATCCCAAGCCGCAGTTATTTTTCCAGAACGGATGTACCTGAATTGTACATGCAGGTGGTTATTGTGGTGGGCTAAGGGCTGGAAAGTGCATACAGCAAGAAAATTCACCTCACAACAAATATGTGAACAAGTGTGTACAGCACAGACTATGTGACTGCTCAATGGGTTTTCCTCTCACAAGCAGGCAACACTAGCTTACAGCATCAGGTAAAAGCCAGTAATCGGACCTCTGACTCTGTGATTAAAAGCCAGTGGAAGGATAGTCCATACCATTAGCAGACCACCTTGTGCATCCAGAGTTTTGAAAGACAGTCCCACAAAACTGTGTATATTTTAGCTGCTCTTAAGTGCACACAATGCTCTATATTCCATACAAAATGGTAACAACCTGCCCCATCACAATCTGAAAATGGAGCTCCCTACAAGGTGGAATTCCACACTGTACATGCTAGAGCATTTCTGCAAGCAGAATAAGGCCATTAACGAGTACACCATGCAAAACTAGAACGTTTTGGAGGAAACCTCTTTGACACCTGGCCGATGTCAACTAATATGCAATGTATGTGAGCTGTTGAAACCCTTTGAGGAGACAGCCATGCTGGTGAGTCACATAGGGGCAGAAATTTGTGAAATTCTACCACTGATATATTTATTGCAGAAAAAAATGGAGCATGGCTGAAGAATCTTATCATAATGACAACTGCACCAGCTGGTCATGGACATGTTAGCGTGCTCTGAACAAGATCATCGCATGGTGTCAATGAAAAGCAAAATATTTTTTTCCATTTTGTTGGAGCCCCGTTTTAAACACACAATTTTAGAATTTCTGCCAAAGGTCCATCAGCAGTTTGTGACAACATGGCGTCATGATGATTAGTAGCATCTCTCTAAGGAATTGGATTCTCTCAAGGAATATAAAGATATGCTTATTGATCCAGTGGAGGGTTGCATTGTTGAGGAGGAGCGAGACAAAGTTAGGGCACAGGAAACTTCTAGACAGCATAGTGAAAAAGAAGGCAGCAAAGCATTTAGACCAGGAGCAGCTATATCATCAACCAGAACTTCCCATTGTAATTAACAATGCAGAACTGCAAATGACTAGAAGAAAAGCTCAGTGGGGACGGTAGTTCGGTTAAGAAGATGAGACTTCTCCAACAAGGGCTGGTAGGGTGAAGGCTAGGAAGCAAGGCTAGAAGTTGTTGCTGGGATCTATAGGTCCCCTGATGTGTGTTGTTCTGTGGCCAGGGCCAGCAGAAGGCAGCTGGGCTGAATAACCAAGAGAAGTAGGTGTTATAGAAGATCCAGGGGCAGGCAAGGTCATTAACTAACATGCTTAGCAGGTACAAAGTCAGCAGGCAGAAAACATATTCCAGGGGCAGGCAGGATCAGCAACTATCAGGCCAGGAGGTACAAAATCGGCAAGCAGAAAAATGAAGTCCTAGGGCAAGCAGGATCAGCAACTTATCTGGTTAGCAGATACAAAAATCAACATGCTAAATCAGAATTCAAAGGCAGGCAAGGTCAAGCACAGGAACAACACAACCACAATACTAAAATTTATAATTGTGCGCCGAGGTAACTGGAGCACTCTATATAAAGTCCCAAACTGGAAGTTCGGGCTGGAACTGACGTCACCGCTATGAATGCAGTGAAGGAGAAGGAAATGAAGAGCTTGATTGAAATAGCACTCCCACAGGCAGCCTAAGGCCAGCGGCAAGGAGAGGCATGACATTCTGAACACTGGGAAATTCATGGGTCTATGCAGGAGTGGCAAATATCCAACATTGGTGTTGGTGGCACTGGTGGTGGGACATCTCTTTGGGACTTGACCCTGAATGTGGGTTCGTAACTGACATACAGGAACACTGTGAAGCTCCTAGGAATGGTACCACTGGATGTGATATGGTTTCTGCATACTTGTAGGATAGCTATATTCTAGGCAGAAACAATGAACCCACGAACTACTGACAAACAAAGCAGTGTATGTGTGTGTGTGTGTGTGTGTGTGTGTGTGTGTGACCAGCATTGACACGTACTGCAGTGGAAACCATTAGTTGCCCTCCAGCAAGCACTGAGTCTTTTTGGGTTTTCAGTGCTGCTGGTTACAGTGTGAATGACCGTAAAACACGACTATAAAGCAGCAATTTTGGGAGACTAATATTCTTAAAGATTAACCAACATCTCATACTATCTGAATATCAGGCAGCAGAAGCCACACATGACAGATAAAGCCAGGCCAAATGTATTAACAGCATTTCTCTTGAAATCATGCTGCATTTTCATTTTGTTGAAAACAGAGGCTTTAAATAACCAATGTCATGTGTTGCACCCTGCAGGAATATGTGCCAATGTCACTTAAGCAGAAAGTTAGTGTTATGGGCAAAGAACAAAGGCACTCTGTCTGCTAACATTTTTTTCAAGGGATATGTATCACGGTGCCCGTGATTGCTGCCTTTTCCTGTCAGTTATCTGTGAGGGTTCCCCATTGGCTGCCTGTCTTTAGTCTGCCCAGTATTGCCTATATAGACTGGGTTCTGGCACCCTTTGGTATATTCCTATTCCTGAAGATCATCAGTATTTCATTTGTTTTGCTATTCAGGACCATCATTTTCAGTTCACTACCCTCGTTTTTGGGCTGGTATCCACTCTGCAAGTTTTCACAAAGTTTATGGCAACATTGCCTGCCCACATTCATTCACTTTGGATTTCCGTTACTCGTTATCTAGACAATCTTTTATTAACTGCTCCTTCATGTCCATACTGAAGCAGCATGGCTGGGTTATGAGTTTAAATAAATCCTCTGTGTTACCCTCCTAGGTTCTAGACTTTCTTGGCATTTGCTTTAGCATACTTTAAGGATGGGTCTTTTTGCCAGCTTGTCCATCTTGCAACTTTGCTAACTTGCCCATTATCAAGTTTGTGAAAATACATGAAGGTGCTCGGTATCCGGTCTCTGTCTTGGAGGCAGTTCCATTCACACACAGGACACAGGAACTGCAGCTGGAGATTCTCAGATATTGGCACAGAGAGCAGTGTCATCTCTCCTAGATAATGTCTCTCTCTAGCCAGACGATGTTGGATCTTCACTGGGACTCCAGGACTCCAACCTCACTATGATCCATCCATTACTCAAAGTGAATTGATCAGTAGTGATGACAGATATCAGTCTGAAGGGTTGGGGAACCTTGTTCTGCTTACATACAGCCCAGGGCCTCTGGTATAACAGCGAGAGTCTTATATCAACCACCAAGAAAGAACCAGAAGCATAGCTATGTGGTCAGATTTTTGTCTAATTCTTACTTGGGTAGAAGCTAATGTTCCGGCTCTCTAGGCCGTGCACATTGCAGGAATGGACAACAGAGTTGTAGACTTTCTCAGCTGTCAGGGGCTGGATCCTGGGAATTAGGAACTCAGCCAGATGGTGGTTGACTCTACTGTTCTGGTATTGGGTCTCCCGGTGGTGAATCTGATAACATCTCGTCAAACCACAAGGTTCCCCTGTTTTGCTCCAGAAAACGGGACCCTGTCACTCGCTCAGTGGACACAAAAGCTTGGATTTTGAAACAAGCATTCTGAGCAAAAAGGGTTTCTCTGAACCTGTCATTGTTAGTATGATAAAGACCTGCAAGCAGGTTTCATGCAAAGCATATTCGTTTTCAAGTGGTGTGAATAACAGAGGTTGCAGCCATGCCCCTTTTGCCTTTCAGTTATTTTGGCTTTTCTTCAGGATGGGCTTCAGAAAGGTCTTAGAGCTGAAATGTGAACCTTGACAGAACTATCTGTTCTTTTTCAGACATGTATTACCTTGCTGACAGATGTGCAAGAGGGAGCTCATGCCTACCCTGTGTTTCGGGATTCCACTATCCCACAGGATGTAAACTTAGTCCTGGGAGTGCTTCAGAAGGAGTTTGGTATAGCCCTATGGTTCTTACATTTCACAATGGGCCTAAGAGGAAGGGAATGCTTGCATACTTACCAATAAATTCTTTTCACTTAGACCTTGTGGTACATAGGACATCCCACCCAGAGAAAAACAGGTTGTTTGAGTTCCGGGCACGTATGTCCTTTGAGTTTTCTGGTAAAGATGACCACTTCACCTGCCCTACTTCTTCTTCTTTATTATACTTTAAAACTGAGCATGATTGGTGGCAGTAAAGTGAAGTAGGGTGTGTGTCTACCTCCACAGAACTCTTTATACAAGTGCTCACCTCCTGGAGCAGGATACTTTACCCCATTGGTTCATGTGTTTCACAAGACCTAAGTGAAAAGGATTTATCAGTAAATGCGCAAAAATCCACTTTATACAGTTTTCAGGGTGCACTTTATAATAAAACAATGAAACCATGTTTAACCAATGCATACTTGAAATCTGATATAGGCAAACAGAAAAAAACTAAACCATTCTTTAAGGGGTTAAGTATAATACAGGTGTGCAATGCATTAATTTGTAAGGAGCTGCACGTTCCTCTCATACCTGCCAACTGTTTGATTTCCAAGGAGAATCCCTGATTTGGGCTCCTGGTCCATGTATCCTAATGCACCTTTTTGTCCCTGGTTTAGAAATTGCATTTCAAACTTATATTTTATTATGGAATTATCATTAAGAGATTAATAGTTTATGAGCTTCTCCGTCTGGCAGTCTTGCATACATATATATCTATATTTCATATAGGTTTTAGGTGTGGGCAATGTCTGTTCTGCCATAAAAAAGTGCAGCTTTAAAGGGATAGTAATGTTTCATAATAAAAGCAGCTCTAATTAATCATCATAGTATTTGGACCTTGGAGAGTATTATTTCAATTCTGTCAGAGTTGTAGTTCAAGAGTAATTCAATGACAAAGTCTCCACCTCCCGCCCATTTTACTGATGTAACACTGCTCAACCAGATCAGAAGGGAGGTGCCCAGGTAGACTGCAGAGAGGGACAATCTTCAATTAAGATAAGGGAAAAACCTGAAAAACTTGTCAAGGGGGGCAGGGTTTTCATTGTTTTCATACAAAGAAGATTGTCCCCTGCTGTTTTCTGTCTGGTCTTACAACCAGATTCCACATCTGAGAAGAGGTGGCTTACACTAGGTAAAAGGGGCGGGAGGGGAACTTTGCTTGTGAATATCTCTCAAACTATAAAGGTTTGAGAGATAAGACTTATATCGTTCATGTTTCTTTAATGCCTACAAAATAAAATAAAGATAAAACAAAGTATTACTATCCTTTTAAGCCGGTTGAGCTGACGTTGCACTGCACAATACTGTATATTATTATTCTTTATTTATATAGCGATAACTAATTCCACAGCGCAGTACAACAGGGAATGGACATAGAGAGAGATATTAAATAGTACACATCAAATGTGGAGAACAGAAGGATCAGAGGGCTCTGCTCATGTATACCACTAGTGACACTTTGTACTGTGATTGCCCTGGGCAGTGTTTCTCAACATTAGTCCTCAGAGCACACCAGCAGCTCAACTTTTCACTAAATCCCTTTTTAAACCTTTGCGTGCCAGAGGGGTACATCATGCATTGCTTTTCAATGTGTTGTGTACCCCTCTGGCACTCAAAGAACCAATGCTTAACAAGGGATGTTTTGAAAATCTAATCTGGTGGTATAACTAAAAACTGGAGTTGAGAATCACTGGCTCAGGGTAAAAGTATCAATTCGAAATATTTTTGAAAAGTTGGCATGTATGCCCTGTGTTCCTCTGTCTGCTTAAAAAACAACTGCCCGCAATTGTTGTGTCTTCCTCCATGGACAAGATATTTAGACCAGAATTAACATATTGTTTATTTAACCCCTTAAGGACCAGCGGTCCCAGGGTGTGCTGTTCCTTAAGGACCACATAGGAAACTTTGACGTGATGTCCTACGTGACTGATCATGTGGGGCGGCATGCCGAACGGGGCACTGAAAGAGATCGCTCCAGTCTTAGAGCGATCAACTTCAGTCCCCTGTATTACTCACAGCGCTCCTGCAGGAGCGCGGTGAGTAAAAGTACGTGATGTGCCAGGACTGTCACTGGTCCTTAAGTGGCGAACCAGCGTGACGGTCCTGCCACGTCAATGGTCCTTAAGGGGTTAACAAATTCACAAGGGTAAAATTCATAAGACCCATTATGGGCACAGATAGGAAAGTGGAGCAATCCTGGGGCAAGCTAACTGCACCACATGGGACTCATAAATTCCCCTTTATTTAAAGTACTGCTTTTAACCCCTTAACGACCGGCCAGCGCAAGCACGTGGTGGTCACTAAAGGACCACGGAGCATTTTTTTTTTTTTTTTGACGATCTGACTCAGGGCTCCCCGAACAGCGTGCAGCAGCACGGGGAGCCCTGAAATCCCTTATGGTCATATTATGTCATGGGTCGTTCAGGCACTTTTTACTCATGACGTACCATGACCGTCAAGGGTCGTTAAGGGGTTAACAACTTGAATGCAAAATACATCTCCAGCACATTGTAAACCAATGCATGAAATACCTCCAGCATTTAATGAGTTAAACCATTTGAATGCCAGAGGGTCTGCAACACATTGCATCACTGCTAGCATTCAGAAGGTTAAATTAACTTGCAATTTATAGGTACCCTATGGTTACAGCTGAAATTTTCCAGTTGCTTTTTCATATTGCCCTTCATTTGCTCTTGAAAATTTAGCTTTTTAAAACTCTTTATATTTGTATTGTATAAAATGTAGTGGGACATACAGCACAGGAAAAAACGAAATGTGGTTGTATTTAAACTATATCCTTGAGAGTATTTGAACAAGGCTCTCTGAAACTTCATGGTTTCCTACAAGCAGAATCGCTGCCTTTGCAGACATTTCCTTTTTTCATCTGGAGGAAAGATTTCGGTTGCCCTTTCTAACTAAAGTTTTTTTTTCCACAGCACTGGTAACTCAGCCTTGTTTTCCACCCCCTTGGTTCCATGTGACCCTTTCTGGAATTTTTGTGAATGAATCTCTACAGCTCAAAAAGGGCCTGGAGGCAAACCTGGGCCGCGAGTCTATGAATAAACACATCAATCAGATTAGAAAAACACGACTCTCCATTGGCTCCCTGGCGAAAGGCAGACTGGATGGCGGCCAAACTCCGCCCTCGTTACCCAGGCAACCGATCTTGCTCAGCCCGCTCCAGACGGTCTGTGCAAACTGTTGCTCAGATTACAAGAGGGGAGGGAGCAGGATACTTAATATCCATCTGAAAGAAACAAACAAATCCGGTGCAAACTGAGCACCTTGGCTGCACTCCTCCTATCAAGCGTATAGAGCAGCGAAATAGAATGTAACGACTGTGTATGATCATTAGCACGCAGTACTAGTACAACAGAACCTTTAATTTCAAGCCATGTACCCACGAGTAGGGTGACATGGGTTAATTCCACCCACAGGCTAGTTATCTGTAGACTGTTGTGTGTACTAAGAGGTCTTGAAGAATCCAAGTAGTCTAAAGAAATGGAGCAAATCTAGGACTAACTTCACCATGGGGGACATATACAACCCGCAAATGTTCAAAATTCGTTTTTTTATTCATGTGCAGGCTAAATATACCTTGCCCCTAGGCCTAGCATTCAAGGGGGTTAAATATTTTAAACAAAATGTTTGTGTGTCCCCCTGTGGTGCATTGGGTTGCCCCCGACTTGCTCCAACTCGCTAATATTAATGGTTTGTCTTGTAGCGCACCATGTGTGAAAAGAATTGGCATTACTCTAGGGCACACAGCTCTCACCATATGTAACACACTACAGTTCCCATTTGACTCAACTGGACTTTTTATTTGACCTCCTTTCGGTGGTCTTTTTTCCCACAATTGCTCCAAATCATTAAGGATTTGGTCCAGTTGCGGATAACCTGGCTTTCGTATGGGCCACTCCTGCAGAACCTCTTGTTTTATGAAGAGATTCCAGGTGTTGCTGCCACGACTCTACTGTTTTACAACATGTTGTGCAGGCCAAATGGACTTATAGGCATGGGTCATAAACCCTTTGAGTGCCAGATGGTGCGTGCGAGACAATGCAGACAAATGTACTGCATACATTCAAAGGGTTAAATTCGCACCACTCCTTCAAACCCCTGTGAGAAGAAAAAAAAACATACGGCCATGTCGCACCCTTTAACTCCCAGCATGCAAAGCAGTGCTTTGAAACATGTTTATGGAAACAATATATCAATCATTAATATGTACACTTTAACATCGAGGTGACAAATATATGAACAGAAGTGGAGAAACTATGGGACAAAACAATTTTAGAAATAAGATTAATCTAAAAAGTTGCATTAATTCAAACTGAACGTTGTAATCACTTTCAATGCTACTGAGGTCTCCAAAACATTGTCAAGCAATGCATTGAAGCTCTATATGACTATATAGCATACAAAGGGTAATTTTTATAGATACTGGTTTTGCCCAATGGTTTCGTTTTATAACTTGTGCGGATGTTTGTCATAGCTCTCACTCTCTAGTATTAAAATGGTTAATAATATGTTCTTTTGACAGACTACAGTCGTTTTAGCACCCACGAGGTTACTTTTATAAAATGGGCAAATTGTTTTGCCCTACACCAGGATTACGTTTGGCTCGGCTTTTGAGGACTACAACTTCCATCATCCCCCAAAACTGGCCACCTCTTCCCTAGATCTTCTGCATTTACTGCAAGGACGCTCAACTGGCCCTCCAGCTGTTTTTAACCCTTTGAGTGCCAGAGGGGTACGCAACGCATTGCGCATCCCTCTGGCACTCAAAGGGTTAAGGCAGGGGTGAGCAACTTTACCCCCACAAGCTGTTGTGGACTATAACCCCCATAATTCCTAGCCAGCTGAGAGGTTGCTGGGGATGAATGTACTTTTGGTCCATGACGGATGGAAGACTGGAGCTGGTGTAAGGGTTAATATTCTAAATAGTATGCCGTTGTTTTCACCACTTTTGTCTTCATAAACATGTCTCAACATTTATACTTTAGAGAACTCAGAAAAGCAGCGCATAACCCTTTTCGCTACTATGTAAACAAGAATAGGAAACATGAGGTAACTGGTGTCTCCTAGCAAACTGAAAAACTATATAGTTTGAGGGAAAAACCACTTTCTTTGAATGGGACTATCTTGGAAAAAAAGGCGGGGGTGTAAGGGAGGAGGGGTGGGGGCTGAATCTCTTCATTTTTATACAATGTTGTTTTGGGAAGTTAATGGAGCCGGCGGAAACTATGCATTTCCGAATTTCACTGGGAGGGTGAAGAAAGGGCAACAGAAAAGGTCAGAATTACACCTCCCTTGGGGGGGGGTGGAGTGGGGGAGGGAGAGATCAGGAGCCATTGTTTTTCTTATCACAGGGAAAGAAGGGGGAGGAAAAGAGAGAAGCCTGATTGACAAGCAGAAATCTGATCCTGTGAAAGAAACAGAGAGCCAATGGCAGGGAGAGGGAAAGAGATCTATCAGTTTGGATAGGAGGCCCCTGGAGGAGAAGGAGAGGAAAAACCACACAATTTCAGCTCTGTCAGTGGCGCTTTCTGCTTCCAAAGAGGAGGGGGAGTGCATGGAAATATTTTTATGCTTTTTTTTTTATTATTATTAATTGAATTTGGAGGGGGACTTTGGTGCATCCCCAACATCGCCATCAGGTGGGTCTTTAAGCGAACTTTTACGTCCGATCTTTCGTTGTTTTGGGGGACTGGAGTTTCGAATCTCCGCCTCTGCTCCCGTTAGGTGCACACAGCACATCATGTTGATCGCCATTACTAGTTCTGCACACGTTTTAGAAGTCACTTTCACAAAGGTCTCTTTTTGCAAGGGGGAGAGAATTAAAAAAAAAAAAAAAAGACAAAAAACTTAACCCCTTGGATACAAGAGAGGTGTCCAACTCACTGCGAAGCAATGCGCTGGGGACCTCCTAGCAACCAAGGGGTTAACTAAACGATACAAATCGCAGGTCGTTACTTCCGATTCAAGTGATTATTTGCAAGTTTTTAGCCACCCTTTCATGCAAATCCAGTTTAGTGCCTGCGGAGGGATTTTTATGAATGGGCCTGTTGGAAGGTTAATTAGCTATGCAAATCCAAGCCTCCCATTCATGATTTTTTTCCTCTCTCTTTTTTTTTTTTTTCTAAAAGCCATCTTGTTCCCTGTAGGTTGCTTGCACAGCCTAGATCCCGAGGAAATCACCAGATAAATGCCCCTAAAACACTAAATCCTGACCCCAAAGAGCTGCAGGATGGATGGATTTTATGATCAGCAAGTGCCTTATATGATCCCTAATGTAAGTGGTCGTTTCGGAAGTAATGGTGGGGTTTAAAAAGTTAACGTTAGACTTGGGGAGGAGGGGTTGTTTTGTTATATACGTCTTTATATCCCTCTGACAAAAGCATATTCCTTGCTCTAAATGTAATCGCTGTCAATTTTTCTTTCGTCTTTTATGGATTATACGGACATGCTTTTGACGAAATACTTTTGAATGTAATTTAATGAGATTTAAGAGTGGTTGTGTGCGCAGATAATAAACTTTATGTAGCTGCATTGTAAACACTACCATGCTTGTTATGTAATGTGTGTGTATGTATATGTGTGTATATATATATATATATATATATATATATATATATATAATATGAGAGTTTACTCAGAGTATTTCAATTAGCAGGTAATGTAGGGGTTGTTTTTTGTACAGTAAAGCTTATTTTTTCTACTTGTGACATTAACCTCTGGGGTGCTAGAAGTCTCCCAACATATTGTATGGGTTTTAGAGACCTCAGGATCCAAGGATTTGAACAGTTTTGGTGTTTTTAATAATTTATAAACTCTGCTTACCCTGTGCCTCTCTTATAGTAAGGTTTATTACTTAAATTAACTCTTTATGGACAAAGGAGTTTGCAATGCACTGCACATTCCTCTGGTCCTTAACTGGTTAATAATATGCATGGTTATACTTTTTATCAGTAAGATAGCTCTTTAAGTGTCATACAAAGGTCTAAAGTTTTGATCTGCAAAGCAGTGCTGATTTCATGATACACAGGTTTATTTGTTGAGTTCAAGAGGTGCATACAGTGCATTCCTGTTACTCACCTCTCTTGTACTCAAATGGCTAAGAATTAAGTCTTGTACCTTTTGGTTGTTGTATATTGAGTGTAAAAGAGGAAGAGATGTTCTCTCAGAGATAAAGTAAATGTAAGCCTGTCCGTGTGATCTCAGATCAGTGATTTTCGCTGTGTTGTGGTTTTTCTTTCCTTTATTTTAAGAATCAAAGTGGGAGAACTAGCCACGAAAGACCGTCAAACTCCAGGAAAAGAAAGTTTCTAAATAGGGATCTGGCTCATGATTCAGAAGGTGAGCAGTTTCATATTGGAGGCTTTGACTGTTTTGCCTTTTGTTGTCTTTTTTACATACTGATTCATGCAGTCTTTTTAGTTCTATACCTGCCTGTTTAAAAATGATTACTACTAATCCTTCTGCTCCCCTATAGCTCTGTATAAGTATATGGATGCATGAGGTGCACACAATGACTTTGCTGGCTTGTGCCTGCCATCTCACAGTTTCCATCTTCCTCTAAAGCATTTATCCTGGAGCAGACATCATAAATCCCAGTAACACACCTTGCATTTTGTTTTGTATGCAAAAAAAACATTACAATACCATGCTCTCAAAACAAAGAAGTAGCAGAAACCTTGAACAAGGTGCATTATGTGTGCCGTCGACAAAGGTGTTACTCTATTGAAGGTGTCTTATTTTTTTCTGTTAACCCTTTTCGCGTGTGGGGGGGCAACTCTGCAATGAAGCAGAAGGTTGAACATCTCTATGGCACTGAAAAGGTTGAAGATGCTACTTTTTATAACACAGATATGTAAATGTATTTAATAGTCTATTAACCCTCTGAGTGCTTGAGAGTTATCCGACACAATGCATTAGAGAGAACTCTCTGGCGACCAATGTGTTAAATTGAGAACTCTATGCAACTCAAGGGTAGAATTTTTTTTTTTTTTTTTTTGTATTCATGTGACTTAACCCTTTGAGTGTCATATGGGTATGCAACACATTGCAATCGTACCCCTCTGGCACTCAAAGGGTTTAATACCTTTTTAAGGGTGAGCATGAGCAACACATTGCGTTGCACACCCCTCTGCTCCCTAAATGGTTAACAATACATATCCAATGTAATAAACTAAAGTTCTGCATATTTGTTTAACTCAGTGGTTCTCAACCAGATTGCCTGGGAAGTTCACTTTTGGTCATTAGGTTAGGTGTCACTTGAAGGTACTGACAAGAATATGAAATTTATGTAAACATTTATATTCTGTGGGCCATTTTCAGATTACTTGTAATGTGTGAATCTGTAACAAACCAACTGCACCATAGGTGAAAAAAATAACTTCATTTTTTATAAATGTTTTAACCCCTTGAATTCTAGTGGTATCCAAAACATTGCTTTAAGTATTTCACCCTAGCTTCAAGGGGTTAACCCCCATTTAAAACAATTTTCATTTTTGAATTGACATTTGTCACCTATGGTTTGGTTTGCTCCACTTCAGAAATGTTCATCTTAAGCTTAATGAGACCCTATATCTAATTTTTGATCTTCTTGTTTTTTTACTTTCTGGTTGTGGGACCTACAGAGTAGCCATTTTTAGATGTCCCCTTAAACAGACCATTGTCAGGTTACCTATAAGAAATCGTAGGTGCACTGAAAAATCCAGAATCTGTAGATGGCTTCCTTTAGCAAAAAAGATTGAGAACCATTTAGTTCATCTATTTATTTCAGACATAATCACGTTGTGGTGCTTTTTGTTATTTTTAAATAAAATGTCTCAAAATGGTGTTGTAACCAAATATATCTAAGAATTTTTAATTTTAAAATATGGTATATTAAACCGCACTTATTAAACTTTGTCTCCAGAACTCTTCCAAGATCTGAGTCAGTTACAAGAAACGTGGCTTGCAGAAGGTAAGAACATAACAAAAAGAAAAAAAAATGCATGTTAAAAGGAAAACCAACAGCAGAGGAGAGGAAAAAAAATCCTGAACTTGCTGTCTTAATGTTCAGCCCAATTAATTGAGCTCTAAAAGAGCCACCTCATGTGTCATGCATACATTAGAGCCTCTGATGAGTTTGTCTTTGGGGACTCTGGGGCTGCTCTACCCAGTGTCATCACAAATTACCAGGAGAAATTGCTTCCAGCTCACAATCACATCTGCTTTTGGCAAGAACTAATGCTCCAAGACTTCAAGTTCTAAGCCTCTGTTCAGTTTTTTAATTGCAATTGATCAGGTTTATATCAGTGTACCTCAAGAGACTGCATACAGCCAGAACAGGGCTTGCTGTTTTTCTTCTGAGCAGCACACATGATTCTTTGGTGTTCTGGAAGAGTACCTTTCTGATGGCAGAAATTGGTTTCTCTGAGTTCATCAGGACGGGATGCTTCAAGAATTAAGTGCAAGTGTCTTCTTTCCACCCTGCTTACAGCATAGGAGTCTAGGTGTGTATGGAATTGATTATAAGCAAGAGTTTGGGATTATTTGTTGAATTGCAGATTTAGTGAAATATAACTTTATTTTGATTAGAATTCAGAAATCATTGTTAATGATGCATCTTAAGAAGATGTCACCATTTTAGTAGTAGTTATAAATCCCTATTGTTGTTTTCATTAGGCATGTTGAAAAGTTATGATGGCTTTTTTTTTTAATACTTCATGGGCACTCGCAGCCTTGATCACATTATGGTAAATGTGTATATATATTTTATAAATTATAAACATTTGGTTTTGTTTTCAGTTAAACTTTTACCTTTTTTTCATTTATGTATTTTTTCTTCATTTTTATGAAGTGCAATTTTAAGACTGTACCTTTCTGTAGTAGGATGTATTCTACATTTAAGTAAAGGGAAGAACTTGGGAAGACCTAATGTTGCTACATGTTTCAGTACTTCGTATGTGGTGTTTATATGGGATTTTACATCTTTTGGAATTTATAATATTTGAGACTTGACATTTTAAAGAATTTTGCCTATCAACTATGTGAAATAATGCTTTTGAAGTATACATAGAATATAAAATACAACTGACATAGTAAATAGTTCAAGAAATAGCCTTAGTTTTTTCTTTCATACTTGTTTTCTCTGTTAAAATAGCATCATAAATTTTGCTTCAGAGCAATATTATGAAATTGATCAGCTTACACTAATGCATTAACAGCATGTTAAATCATGGTTTTTGCACTTATCATGTCATCGGGTTTATTGTACATCCATTCTTATTTGTATCAAAATGGAATGCTGCTAAACTATGATAAATTAAACAGTTTCCTTTCATTAAGGCAAATCTAGGGTGTTTTTACTTGCATATTGTTCGATTCTCGGTATGATCCTAATTTATAATGGTTAATTTAAAAATTCTGAGGATAGGCACTGGTTAGATATACAAACATTTCCTATCCTGTATATGGAAACCCCCTGAAACCTGCATTTTTATCTCTAATTTTAAAGTGCTTATTTGATTTCTGGAAGAATGTAGTAGAATAAATATGTATAATAACTTTGTAATGTAGGCTTGCTGAACATTTTTCTTTTTTGATTAGCTATGTTGCAGATGAATCAAATTTCTTAAAAAGCCAGGTGCATTTGTACCTGCCCTAACAGGTTTTATTGTATGAAAAGGATTAGAAGTTGTAAATATCTCAAGAATACTTCACCTGGCCGATATATTACTATGTGAATTGCAAGAATAGGAAATACATTTACCTCTTTACGTAATATGTGTATGAATCTATCTCTGCTTTTTCAAGAAAGTTACCTCAATGATCAGTAACGTAACAATGTGTATATGTATTTTACCTGCAGGTAAAATACATAATTACCTGTATTGATAGTGGGTTTTATAAACTCTTAAATGCAGTACTTCAGTATGCAGATGTCTCAGTTATATTTTGATAGGTTTGACTTCTTCTTATAGACATTCTTTGGCTCAGTTTTATAGTAATTTTTGTATATCATTTTCTATGACTGTCGTTTTTGTGATTCCAAATTCTTCCTGTATCACAGCCCTTTTAAAAACATGGATAGCAACATACCGGGTCTTTTCTACAAGGTTTAAACACCTGAGTAACAATCCAATCAAAAATGATTAGTCCTGCAAATGTGGAGTATTCAACAATAAAACTATTGTAGCAATTCCTAATAACCAATGTAGTATAGAGTTAACTAATATAGATCCCAATGAGACTGCTGTACCAAGAAGCACTGGGGCTAAGCAGTTGCACCACGGTGGAGCAGATTTCGTAAGAATAAAAAAATAGTGCTGCACTATGCAACCTTAAAACCTCTCGTATCAGCCATTCAGAGGTCAGAAAACTGACTCCCTCAACTGGAAACAGATACTGAAGTCTGTGGCTCCCTGCCATGAACTCCAAGCTTGTGTGTGTCATCCTCATAGATCTTGGGCTTTCAACCCAGTACAGATATTGTATGGGAACTATCACACAGTTCACACTTTTAAGGGGAGTCAGACGTCTGTGGAGGCTCTCAGTGCAGCCAAAACATCATCGGTAGGTCTGCTCCCAGGGGAGGTAGATCTGCAGTTGGGGTACTTTCATATGATTTGCTTTTATAAATGCTAATTTTTATTTGTTTTCCGTGGTGAAGTTTGTTCTAGCATTGCCTCAGTTCTTACTTGTCAAGTATCATACGCAAGTCAACCATGGACTCTTTTATAATCTTAGTTGAATGGTTGTGAAAATAAACAGTAGAGTTATAGCAAGGTTTTACTCACCTTTATGGCATTTAAACAGTTAAAGCTGACTGGTACATTACATACAGGTTTTTCCTCAGGAAGTCTTACATATTTTTGAAAGTTGTAATCACTATCTTGAGCTAGCAGAAGGAGAGTAGTGGTCTGATTTGATTTTAACATACCAGATGGGCTTGAATAGAACCTACTAAATGGTACGTTATTGTTAACACTCATAATTGCAAAGAGCAGTGAACAAATCCTTATATATTAAGAAAAAGATGACATTCTATTTGGTTTCTGAGTAGGTATACTTTTTGTAGCGGTTTTCAATGGTACATTTCCTGTTTTTATTTGTACTTTGTGTGGCATGTTACAGGTACAGCTGATAACCATCTGTCCAGGTCATTACTTAAATATTATGTTTACCCCATACTAAGTCAAAGGGTGCACGTTTTATTGATCTTCTACTTTTAGGAATAGTGCTCATCTTTTCTGGAGTCGTAAATTGCAACTGTAGTCTAGGAATAAGTGACTATTAACATAGTGAGGCTGATGCTTCATTAAGAAATCGGTGCAATTCTTGAGTGTACCAACTGCATTTTAGGAGGAGGAAATAATTCACCTAAATGCCCACAGGTTTATATGCAACATTTAACTTCTTGAATGTTAAGTGTCTCTCCCCCACCCATCTTGTTTCAGAACACCTTGGACACCTCTAGCATTCAGTGACTTGAGTTCTTTTTAAATTAAATAAAACATTTTTGTATTTGTTAACTATAGAGCAATTGACTTGGACCACTTTCGTAGTACATTAGTCTCAATGACTAAGTGTCCTTCATGTTGTAAGTTGTATCTATTTTTATATTGTTTTTGCATTATGTCTGTTTTCTTCTCCCTGTCTCTATTGAAGTTTATTTCTAGATCACACGCCCTTATAGAAAACAATGGGCTTCAACAGACAGAATGACTTGTAAGGGATGCTTCTTTTTATCCAGTCTTAAACTGAAACTCGATGTAGACTAACAAAGGTCTATTGAAGACCACACATAGAGATACATTACTGATGCCTGAAGGACACAGCCTAAGACGTTCTCACAAACAAGTGAACCCTTTAAGGACCAAAGGTGTGCATCGTGTTAATTCACAATGATCTGTGCATGCCCTCGGGTCCTTTAAAGGGTTAAGAAAATCATTCTTCGGATACAGTCACCCTTTAAAAACACAAACATGGCAAAAGTTATAATTATCAATGAAAGGGTCTTTGGGTGTCATAGTCCAGCAATCAGCCAAGATATCTTGCAGCTGGGATAGTTCTGGTTTCTGGATAACTAACTTATAAACCTAGTTCAGTTACTTTCTCTTAACTTTTCAAGAATTGTCATGAAACTAATTTTGGTCTTTTTTAATTATTTATGTTTTAGAGTGTTTCAACCTGCCCAGTTTGCATAATACAGGCATTTTGTTTTCCTCCTCAATGATAAGCTGTATGAAAGTTCAAAGATCATTTTAATTATATATTTGTGGAAAGAAAAGGCATTTCATTCGGTTACTGTATGTAATGGTTTGATAATACACGGTGAACACTCAACAGACTGTATTTTTATTGAGGATACAGATAGCAGCAGGTTATTGGCAATGCTTGGTAAAGATGGTGTTTAGCATCCAATACATTAATCAGAGTTTAAGACCTCTAATAATTAGAGACATTCAGCATCCTCTGGGTTAAGTGATGTGTTGCAGACCCATGTGTGACTTACAGGGTTAAAAGGAAAGTGGAGCAATTCTGGAGTAAACAAATTCATAAGGGGGATAAGAAAGAGAGCCCACTCAAACAGGGCTTTTAACTTCTCAAATGTTAGAGGCTGTTCAGCATTTATGGGGTTAAATACCCCTTTTTGAATCTATAAGGATTTTCTTTTAATTAACATATGATCCAAAGAATGAGCTGTGGTTCTCTGAAATATCTTTTAAGGTTGTTAGTACAAATTGAGTTAAATCTGGTCTTCAGGAAAATACATAGTGCCTAATGGGTGTAGAAGATGCACATCCTTCCAACACTTGAAGCGTTAAATGTAGCAAACAGCTAGCCATGTTTACGCAGAGAGTTCAAGTTTACTTTTTCTGCAGGTTTCAGTAAGGGTGTGACATGTAGACTGTGGTCGGACCACATTGGCTGATGGTGGACTGTTTTTGTGAATGAAGGCAGAACTCCAGTTCCAACTGCTTGTCTTGAGAAATAGCTTAAGAGATCAGCTGTCTCATTCACAGGCAGAAAGAATGACTCATACATCTTCTGCCTTGTTTGGCTTCAGGTCATTGTTACAGTGGATAGAGCTTGTTTTAATTAAAATACTAACCCAATGCATGCTGGATGTTAAGGTTTTCTTGACTAACCCAATCTATTTAAGAATGCACTTTTTATTGTGTATTGTGTGCATTTATGACACTAATTTTCAATAAGTCTTTAATGAATCCTTTTATTCTGTATTTTTTCCCTGTTGATCTAGTAAAAGTGTAACATCTTGGGGGTGGGTTGAAACTGGCATGTAAATGTTAATGCAGCTTCCATCTCCACCTCCGCAGCCGCTAATAATAAAGAAGAAACATGCTTCCGATTCCCTCACTGTTAGCCTGAAATTGTTATAACTTATTAGCATCATTCTGTAATAATAAACCAGTATTTAGCTGCTTTTATATTCACATCAGAAGTTGCTGCACCTTTTTCCCAGATTGATTTCTACTCCAGAGAGAATTAACATGGTTCCTTAGTTTTCTGTATTACAAGTGTAACCCTCTGAGTGCCAGAAGGGTGACCCTCTGGCACTCAAAGGTTTAACTTTGTTACCTATCGTGCCTCAGTTGGATGCTGAAACCACAACCCTACTTAATGTTAAATGAATGATGAAACTGTTGCAATATATTGAGGATGTTTTGTTCCGGTCCTTATTAAAATCATTTGGCAAACCAACTTCTCTATAGGGGACAAATTCAAAATGCCCATTAATTTAAGTGGGGCTTTAAAACCCTTGCATGCTAGAGGTCTTCAATGCATTCCTGTTAACGACTATGGGAATTTTGTTTCTAACTCACTGGATTTTATCTCCTGCAATGGTATCCAGGCCTTATTTGCATCCTCGACTAAAGTTTACTATTAGATCTCCTTGAGTGGACTAAAAAACAAACAATTTAGTCCAAGCAGTGCCCCCAGTGCCATGTGCTTGAAATACTGAGAATAGTTTGTTTTTCATATTCTTATGGCTATGATTGTTCACTCAGCAGGGAGCATTGCTTCTACTTAAATGGGGCTTTTCACCCATTGAATGCTAGCAAGGTCTCCCCAGGCATTTCTGTGCAATCAAGGGGTTAAAAATCTAATTTAAATAATTTGTGATTTTTATTCCTTCCATGTGGTTTATTTGATTTACCTCCAGAATTGCGTCTCTCTTAGCTTTCTTGGAGTTGTGGTGGTTTTGTAGTGGTGATGGCTTTGTTTCATCTATAGCTCTGAATTATATCTACTGGAAGCTGTTGCAAATGTAATGGTTTTATATTTAAAATGAAAACACATTTGTAACTCAATGAATGCCTTAGGGGGATGTCCAGCGGTCTATAGCCCATATCCCTTTTGAGTGCAAGAGAAGTGTCCAACACATTGCGCCACTCAAAGGTTTAAGAGCTAGAATTGTACCTATGGGACTGTAATTCTATATTAGTCTGATTAGTCAGGAATAGCTTAATACTTGTAATCCACTTGGTTTGTTTTAAATCTATTTTATGGTTATGAAACATTAGTGTTTTGATATTGCTTATGATGTTTTGCTGGATTAACTCTAATTAAACATTAGTTTCTAGTGTCCCACTTTTCCCATGAAAATATTAACAAAAAAGTATGTGTTTCTAATCTAAATTTAGTGGAAATTTGTGCAAAGTACATTGTCATTCTGAGTGTAAGACCTCAGACTAACTATACTTTTATGTGTTGTTCACTTCTTTAAGACCTGTGGTATTGGCATGCACTTTCTGATACTTGCTAGCATTCTCCAGCATGAAGAATCTGTTCCTAAAGAGGTTTTACATCCTAGATATGAGCCAGAATGCATTTGTTCATGTGGAAGTTAGCACATTATATAATTCACGGTTATTATTTACCATATACGTGGGAGAAAAAGCACATTTGCGAAGACATGTTCTAGTGCAGGGGTGGCATCTAGAGGTCCTCCAGCTGGTGCCAGACTAAAACCGCCATAATCCCCCCCCCCCCACCAGCCTGGCAGCAATGTGACGGCATCATGTTGCCCAACTCTGTTCTGTTGAAAAATATGGATTAAAATAATGCTAGTCCCTTTCTGTAGTTTGCTTTACTGGTGCTCATTGATTTTACTGGAGTTGTTTATAAAATGTAGATACTTTGTTAAAGCACCATCACTTGTTTCTAGCGGGAATGCACAGTGCCACAATTATGCAAAGTAGGGGTGGACAAAAATGTAAAGAACTTTGGAACCACTGAAGGAGTTCATGTGCACAGGTATATATTAAATACTCTATGGGGGTTATTCACTAAGGCGTGATAAAGTGGAGATGACTTCTCCAATCCTAACATTTCTTGAGTTTTGGAGATCTTATTTTGTAGGCTCCAAAGAATAATGTAGGAACTGACGCAGTGATGATATTGGAGCAATCATCTCCTCTTTATCATGTCTTCATGTTAACCCCCAGATGTTTAAGAACCAGCAGTTAAATTTTGGAAGCCCCAGCTCCTGCAATTTTTATATCATTGGTTTTAAAGCCTCCCTGAAATGTACTTTAGCTTGTAACCTGTAGCTTTCCTACACTTGTGCAATTCTGCTAGCTTCCATAGTTTAGCTTACACTTCTTCCATGTTTTCTGAACACTGGGCCTTTTTGCAGTGTGGAAGTTGCACTTTTTAGAGTAAAGGTAGGAAAATTTCAGACTTCCAGCTGTTGAGGATGCAAACTCCTATCATTCACAACTAGTTCAGGGAGTTGTAATCCCAATAGCTGGGGAGCCAAAAAAGTTGACTGCTGCTCTAAATCATGTAAGCTTTTAGACAAATGAGCCACAATATATACATTATTACTGTTATTGTTCATGGTTAGAATGGCGTACACACTGCATGTGGGTTACAGTCAAAAATATCCTAAAATGTTAATGCTGCAACACATTAATTAAAGTTACATCGGGTTAAGGTTGGTTGTTGTAGATTTTCATTTTGTTTAACCCTTTGAGTGCCAGAGGGGTACGGAACGCATTGCTTTGCAATGCGTTCCGTACCCCTCTGGCACTCAGAGGGTTAAACATTTACCCACCACCACCATTTTATGCTGATCAATGTTTGCTGTTTTACTGGGAAATTTTGTATTAGTATAAAGGCAAATTATGCACTTTTCATATAGTTAAACAACAAGTGATGGAATTCTTTGCCCAAGGAGATGGTTATGGCAGATACAATGGATACATTCAAGAGAAGATTAGATACATTTCTTTCCAAAGGGAACATACAGAGTTATACTGTTTATTAGTAGGAAGATCAGGAAGGTCTGATAAAGACTAACTTATTTGGTAGCAGGAAAGCTATAAAATTACCGGGGTATGAGGAGAAGGTTGAACTTGATGGACTCGTGTCTTTATTCAACCTAATTTACTATGTTACTGTGTAACAAGTAAATGAGATACTGCTTCTCTCTCTAGCATAAAGATTTCTACATATAACATTTAAATAGAAATCTATGTAAGGTCTTGGTTTTATATTTTGGCTAAGTCAACTGAAAAGATTTGGTTCAATATGATACATTACCCTCTTGAAATACGTTGATGTGACGGGTAAAACCGCTTGGGCTTTGACTAAAATGTATAACCAAAAGAAACCTATACCTTTTCTGTTTGTTTTGATTCTCTTATTAAGTGTTTATGGAAGGGGCTGCACCCAAAGAGTTAAACATGCACACATGTACACACATTAAATAGTTTAACTATTAATATGTTAAGTGGAACCATGCACTAGGGATAAGTGTCTCTTAATTTTGTTTTCAATGGATTGACATTTTAGCTGTCAATGTAGCTTTCATCCTCGTGATGAAAGATATGTTGGCAGCTGAAACGTTGTTCCATAATCCATTCAGATAAAGATATTTAGAAATTTACCTGTAAACTTGTATTTTTTTTCCTTCCTTTTCTGTGTATATAATATAAAACCTCCTCTGAAGTCTGCTTCTACTGTAGTTTTACACCTACTTAATACAAAGAATAGTTTTCCGTAGTCCATAAAGGGGTATGTGACCCTGTCATCTTTCAGGTTTAGTTTACTAGCAGTAGACTACGAGAGAGAGATCAGTTGGGGGGGGGGTGTACATAAATACAACTTGCTGCTGTTTTAAAGGACTCTAATCTAGGTAAGTCCTTCTGCTTAACAAATTAAGAGGCATTGACCCCTAATGTGTAGTTTCTCTCCTTACGGAAGTGAAAATATTTTAAACTACCAGATTCTCTCCTCTTCCATATAGAATATTCACATTTTTGCAGTTTGACTATTACCCCTTGAGGAATGAACGACGCTTTACAAAGCAATTTGTTCTTTACGCCTCTGGTCCTCAGATAGATAAAACAACTTTTTAAAAAGACTGCAATATATTTAGTGATAGGAGAAAGCGTTTGCACACTTTACTGGCACTCAAGCAGTTAAAGGGGATGCTTGCCTAGGTTTTTTTTTTTTTTTTTTTTTATGTGTGGCTCAGAGCCAAACCTATTTGAAAACATAGGTACATTTTTATATTTTGGTTCAGTGTTTTTCAATCAATTACCCTGAAATTTGGAAAACTTTCTTGAAGGGATGCATTTTGTGTGATCATTTTTTCAAAGTCCGATTTAAACTCGGAGCGTTTTTCAGTTTCATGCTGTTAATTAAAATAAAATGGTTACATGTAAATGTCAGCATAACGGCTACGTATAATTCGGGGTATCTGACCTTATCATTCTGTGAAGTAACTGGCTTCTCTTTTATGTCCCTTTTAGTATATTTCAGATCATATTATTAATGATGCCTTGTTTCTTATTTTAGTTTTCAGATTCATAAAATACCAAAGCTAGTTATTTAAAACTAGTGAGACTATAAAATCTGGAATCTTCTAACCATGTAGGATAATAACAAAATCATAAATATGTCAAAGAAAAACAACTTTGGAAAAAGTTTGATCTTTTGCCATTAAATTTGTTGTGATATTCATACTTGTGTTCAGTGATCAAGTCAGGATGCATATATCATTTTTTTTTTTAATTTTTTTTTTTTTTTTTTTCCCCCCTTTATAGCTCAGGTGCCCGACAATGATGAACAATTTGTACCGGATTATCAGGCTGAAAACTGTAAGTATTGTGTGACTCCTATTTTTAATTGTGTGTGTGTGTGTGTGTGTGTGTGTGTGTGTGTGTGTGTGTGTGTGTGTGTGTGTCGCTTTCCAGTTCAGGAAAATAATTTTGTTCAGTGTTTTCATTTTGTAATTAAATTTTTTTTCTATAATAAGTAAATGGTTTTAAACAAAAAAACAGCCTTTGACCCTTCGCAGAGCAATGCGTTGCATACCCCTCTGGCACTCAGAGGGTTAAATCTCACCCATTTGCTCTCTATTTGCCCTTCAGATAGGTATTGGTGATCTGCAGGGCCAGGTGACATCAGCATCTCACTTGGAGCATATGGGAGAGGAAGCTACATCATTTTTCACTTCATAGAAGCCCCTTGTTTGCTTATTCAGTCACTGGGCTTTAGCAAAGAGGAGCAAAATCTCCCATAAGTGCAGAGTGAGGAGTTGTTGCTGCATACTGAAAGTAAATAATAATTGTATATAGCAGACTTATGTTTTTAAAAGTTGGTAACCAGTAGATTTAGTTTTACATTGAATTGTGGTTTAAACTTTGTACTTTTCTATTGTTCAGGGGAAACAATCCTTTTTAGGGCTTATACATTGCTGATGCTTCTTCCCCCCCCCCCTGTTTTTAAAGGGACATCATTGCACAAAAATGAACGTTTCATGCCTTTTTTTTTAATATGATGTTCTTCTAGTCAGTAGTTATATATTTGGGTATAGGCACATAAAATTTGACAATTTATTTTATAAACTTGCTTTTCCTATTTATTTTTTTGGAGGCAGGTATGTGTGATCATTTGACCCTTCTTTGTTTGTACAAGGGATAAGGGTAATGTATTGCATGATTTAGGTAAACACATACATAAGAGATAAGCGTACCAATGAGCCGAGTGTGTTCCAGTCTCAAAGCAACTATCACTATTTATGATTTTATCAGTTTTTTGTTTTTGTTTTTCTTTATAAAAAGTGGTCACTTTTACATTTTTTTTTTTATTTTGAAAAGGTATAAGTTTCTCACTTTTTTGGTGATCATGTCCCTTTTAAGTGTCAATCAAAAGCAGTTTGGTTAACTTTAATCCTTTGAGTGCCAGAGGGGTACGCAGCGCATTGCAGAGCAATGTGTTGCGTACCCCTCTGGCACTCAAAGGATTAATCAGTAATTTAGGGTTTTTTCTAGTTGGATGTTCTGCTATTGAAAGGTAAATCTTTATTGTGAGTCATGATAATTTACTATTTATTATAATACCAATAGAATGGTGGCAATATAAAAACATAACTACAACACTAAATCAACCCTTTAAGTACCTGACGGGGTGTCAGGTGCATTGCTGTTCAGTGCAGAAAGAGGGTTAAACTCACTGAATTATATATTTCGAAAATGTGTTACTTACCTAGTTGCTAAATAGGGTCTAGGGAGAACTGTCAAAGTTGATATAATGTATATATAAGTGTATATTATATTTTATATCCTTATCAGCATGGAAAATAGTGTAACCAAAACAGTTAGGTGTTTTTTGCAGTTAATAGTTCTGATGCCAATAAATCTAAAACAGTGTTTGCATCGTTGAACTACATGGTGGATACAAACACAAGCTTCTTGTACATGTAAGTCCTTTGAATATTTAAGTAATAATTCCCATACATTTCCATACCAATTTGTCCTCCATTAAAAAAATTAGACTTAAGACTAGAAGACTTAAAGGTGCACTGAAGTTGTCAGTGTGCTTGTTTACGGAGGTAGCAAATCCTGCGTGCATTTCCCTGTAATTCGTTGGGCTCCTCTCTAGCATGCAAAGGGTTGACCACAAATATCAATATAATCTAATTTGCTTTGTGTTTTAAATTTTACTCCTGTTGGAACAAAACCAAGAAATTGTGTAATATTTTGTTTGGATTCAGATTGGGTAAAAAGAAACGCAGAAAACTGTGGTTGGTGTGTGGGTTTTTTTTTTTTTTTTCATTTTCTCTCCTCTCAATCATAAACTTTTTCTACCCTTTTGCCTGTGAAATTGAGCTCCCTAGATTTGCACATAAACAATATGTAAAGTCCAAAAAGAAGGCGGGCTGTCACGTGGACATATAAGTATTTGATCTATTGTGATTCTTCAAGCAGAATGTGTTCAGGTGTTATGAGAGAAATACAACATATGTTTGTGGGAGTTGCACCCTATGTTGTAGGCTTTTGACTCGGATTGTCAATGATTCCAGCAGACTTTGGATCTGGAGCCTCCTCTTTTAACCCTTTGAGTGCCCGAGTGGTACGGAATACATTGCAAAGCAATGCATTCCATACCACTCTGATACTCAAAGGGTTAAAATAGCCTTGTCAAATTTCAAGTCTGGAAAGAATCTTTGTGTTTCATAACAGATAAATCTGTTAATCTTATATCCAATTAAATACAACTGACAGCAATCTTCCATGTACAAAGAATGTAACAAAAATGTAATATCGTATCCAATGTTGATAATTTGTTTGTAATAGCATTTGAAATCCCTCTAAAAATGCATATATTATTATTCAGACGCAGTTGGCTTTAGTGAAGCGTCTTCACTGAAAATTGTATTTTAGTGCAGTCACCTATTACTTTAATAACCTAAAGGACCCCCCCTCCCAAACAAAAGGAGAGGCATAAAATAAGATGAAGGGTTTAACTTAAAGGGATAGTAATACTTCGTTTTATCTTTATTTTATTTTGTAGGCTTTAAAAAAACATGAACGATATAAGTCTTATCTCTCAAACCTTTATGGTTTAAGATATATTCACAAGCAAAGTTTCCCCCTCCCGCCCCTTTTTCCTAGTGTAAGCCATCTCTTCTCAGATGTGAATCTGGTTGTAAGACCAGACAGATAACAGAAGGGGACAATGTTCTTTGTATAAAAACAATGAAAGCCCTCCCCCCCTTGACAAGTTTTTCAGCTTTTTCCCTTATCTTAATTGAAGATTATCCCTCGCTGCAGTCTACCTAGGCACCTCCTTTCTGACCTGGCTGAAAAAGGGGCAGGGAATATTTTGCTTGTGAAAATATCTCTTAAACCATAAAGGTTTGAGAGATAAGACTTATATCATTCTTCATGTTTTTTTAATGCCTACAAAATAAAATAAAGTTAAAACGAAGTATTACTATCCCTTTAAATCTCCAGAGGTAGAGGGTGTATATCTTCTCAAAGTAAACAGAAAAAGATGAAAAATCTGTAGGAAAAAAAAGCACAAGGGTGTAAAGTGGCTTTTTCTCATGATATGCTTCCATATCTATTCACATCCACAGGTGTTAATTACCACATCAGTCATATTTGACTCATTAGCTTGTGCTAAGACTGAAATGTTTTAAAACTTGAACCGTGTGGCCTGTTTATCTCAGGCCTATCTTGTTACCCCAACTATGTTTTAGTCAGTGCCACAGTGTCCTAATGTGGCTACATGCAGTCATAGAGTCCACTGGATCTTGTGGATGCCAGTCTGGTAATGAAATCGACAAAGATAACATAAGCCACATATTATTGGCTCACATTCTATGCAGCATGCTGTGTATATAAACCACTGTTTCTGGTCACATTTGTATAGCTTGCCTTGTCAGAAATCAACATATTATTTTGGACAACAGGTTACTGCTGCATTGTGACCCATTTATCTTCACCCTTTGGAATAAACTTCAGTAGGAAACTATTGTTGTATTGCACTCTTGTTACAACTTTGTGCAATATGGGCATTCAATCGATTAAGTTATTTCATTAATTTGTATCTTCTTTATTTATTTTTTCTTTTTATTGTGTACTACAGCAAAGCCATAGCGTAGAAGGTGTAATTTTCTAGTAAACTGCACAGTGCTCCCCATAAGCGCCTAAAGGACACTAAAATTTAGGCTACAGTCCCACCCATAGTTGAGTGACTGTTATATTACATCGGCTGCACACAGCTGCTTACATAATGGCTAGGTGGGGAGCCAAAAAGTAATTTTCATAAGTACCCAAGTCCCACAGATAATAGTGTTACGCAAAAACTTCAGCACAAAGGAAAAAATACACTAGTATAGTTGCTTTAGCATGTTTATTAAACTAATTAAAACTTGTTCTTATTTCCCTTAAATACCTAGTCCTGTATGCTATCTGTCTCTGTTTTCTTGGGCTTAAAATCTAATTTTATATACTGTCTCTGGTGGATACCATTTCTGCTTTTTCCAGGACTCCAGAGCACTTATTGCAATAGCAACCATAATAGGTGTATCAGAAGTGATCTTGTTTTATTATCTGTTAAGATAAGAGATCAGCCTTTCTGAATGGCAGCGGGTACTAAGCTCAATACATTAATTATTTGTGCACAGCTAATGCTATTAATCAAATTGTGTCTTTAAAGGATAGTTTGCACAGGTATTAAAATGCAAGTCTAGGCTTAAATTTTAAGGATCTTACCCAAAATAGCTACATTTTACAGACACTAGCTGGACATGCATGATAGTTAAAATAATGTATCCTAATTGTTCGTGTGTTGTTTTTTTTTTTTTTTTTTTTTTTTTTTTTTTTACGGCGTTCATTTCATTTAGGATTGCTGTTGAGAAACCCTTTAATACGGTTCTTTCTTGCAGCTAATAAAATATTTCATTATTAATGTTTGTTTTGAGTGCCAGAAGAGGTATGGCTCTCCAAAGGGTTAAGTGGTTTCTTTCTTCCTTTAATATATTTTTCAATTAAAATCATTTGATTTTGTTTGTTTAATGTTGACAATATGCCATACATTTCTTAGGTACTCATCCCTTCCATTTCTAGTCATGCATAAGAAACATGACATCAGTTTGTTTTATGTATGTCAGACATTTGTTTCTGTTCCTTTCTCTTTACCCTGCAGACAGCTAATATTTGTTGAGACCGCTACCATTTGTGTGTGTGTGTTCATTTGTGTAAGTGCAGACCAGTATGATTACTCATGACATTCATTATTTACCAGTGTAAAACCACTGCACTTTTTCATAAGTTGATAAAGGCAAACAAAATTGGTTGCAAACATGCTTTGGACATTCAAAATATTTTCAAGTTAGATGTTGGTGTTTTGATTATAGAATAATGTATAAATTAAAACTTCTGAAATTGATATTTATTCTAAATAATGTTTTGTTATCATTTAATCAGGCAGGAAAATTCCACATTTTTGTTGTATGCCTTTTTATATCTCTCTGAACATTTTAATTAGATGCAGTTGGGAAAAGAAGGAGAATAAAACAAAAAAAACCCTCCAATAAGGGTTTACTGTTTTCACGAACACCAGAAAATAGGTTTCCTTAACTTTAAATCAGATAATTACAGCAGACATATGTAAACATTCATTAATTATTCATACTTCAAATTCCTAAAATATGATCCTAAATTTGCTTTTTATCCCCTTGAGTGGCAGAGGGGGGGGCGCAACAAATTGCATTGAGTTGTGTACCCCTCCGGCACTCAGAATGCAGGTGTAGATTGTCCTGTTGGACTGTTTGCTTTTGAGAGTTAAGAGCTAATGTCAGCTAATTCAATGTGATTAGGTCCCACCTCTGTTTTATTAAAAAAAGGTTATCTTGATTTGGCAAAGTTACACATAATGATAGAAGATAAAAGGTAGGAATTCTGCTCCCTCAGAGCGTATGCAGGAATAGATGTTAAGCCTCAGAAAACAAAAAAAGAATATTTACAGATGCTAGCATGAAGTACAGGGTATGTAAGCATATACAGTACATTCCCTGTCCAGTTTTTAAGTGTTTTCCTTTAAATCAACACTCCCAATAAAATTATGTACTTTTATATTTGTGAATAAATGGTGCATTTTAAAGTTCACTAAAGGAAGTTTTGGCCAGTCTTATGCGCTACTTTTTGTTTTGTTTGTTGTTAACCATTGAAAGACCAGAGGGGTGGGAAATGTACTGCACACATCTCTGGTCATTAACCCTTTCAGTTTCAGAGAGGTATCCAATGTGAAAACTCTCTAGCACTCAAAGGATTAAAGTGTACTTTATAAAAGTTTAGTGTTTTACAATGAGCTTAAACCTGCCTACATGTTTTACTTGCCAATTTTTCTAAAAAAAAAACCCCATTTTTCTGATATTTAATATTTACATTTTGGTGGCACAGTGTGCCGCTTCATGCTGGTTCCTTGCACAATACACTATTTCTTTTTGTGCAAAGCCAAACTTACCTCTTGCTGTGTTAATCGAAATGCCCTCAGTGTGTGGGATCTTTTTAGATTCAGTAGTATTCCCATCAAACTAATTTGCATATCATGCCACCAACAAAGGTTACCTTCTCAAACTATTTTACAAACCAATGGATAGCACAACATATAGGTAGTGATCGTCTTTACAGTTCACTAAAAGTCTTAAGGCAACTTTAAAACATTCTTATGGCTAAAACTCAACAGCTTGCCTAATAATCCTATAGACTTGCCTTGTACCATTGGGCAAATGACAGTAATATTAATTAGCTTGCAGATATTGAAATACATAGACAGTTGTTTTTAAAAAGTGATATGACTTACTAAATGCATAAAGAAGTAACACCTTATAATCTCCTCCCCGATACATTATTATGTCCAGAGAATCCTAGTGGGTCTGTATGAGCCTCAATGCCTTTGTCCAAGAGAGAACAATCTGTCCTGGATTCCATGTCCAGGGAGGCTTATTAAGGGGTTTTGTTTCTCCTTTAACCCTTTGAGTGCCAGAGGGGTACGCAATGCATTGCTTTGCTATGCGTTGCGTTCCCCTCTGGCACTCAAAGGGTTAAGTTAACCTTACTGTGTGTGCCCTCTACTCAACTACTTTACATGATCCTGACTAGAATGAGTAATTGATGTCTTCATAAAACCTCTTTGTGGTGACTGGATAAAGAAGGTTGTGATAAAGCAAAACATTTTTGTTCATTTTGCACATGTTTTTCAGCAAATAAAATTGATTTTGACATTTTACATGTTTAACCCTTTCAAGAATGAAAGTGAAAATCAATCAGTTGCAAACAACTCTGGTTCTTAAAGAAACAGTCAACTTCCTTTTTGATTTGACATATTCTGCAAGTACAGATTATGACCCTGACATTGAGCTCTTTCTGCAACTCAGGGTGATGTCTGTTCTTCATGCCAGGCTCTTGTACATTTTCCCTAGTGCAGTGAACACTCTCTCTCACACACACACACACACACACACACACACACACACACACACACACACACACTCTTTCATAGTCCCTCACAGAGCTTCCTCAAAACAAATGTAGACCGCAATCTTTCGTAGAACTGGAGAATTTTTTTTTTTTTTTTTTTTTTTTAATTATAGCCAATTTGGCTTCTCTTAATATTTATTTGCTGAATATGTAAAAAGCGACTATGTAAAAGTTATAAAAGTTGGTGACATGACACGCTGTGTTGTTGTACACCTATTTGGATATCTGGTCTAAAAGTAACCTTAGAATCTCCACTTTGCTAACATGCAGTATTAGTGATAAACTGAAATTGATTATTTATTTTTAAAGCTACAATATATTCTACAACACTACACAGTAATATACTTACAGACTGATATAAACTGAGATGGTGTGCATATAAGGATTATTTAATATTTTTTCAACCATTAGCATTGCCAGATTCTAAGAGTTCAGATAGTACTATCAATGAACAACTTAACCCTTGAGAGGGGGATGGGATGAAGCTTGTCATTACTGAAAATCAATTTAGGTAGTCAAGGACTTAATTCAATATCCCGCTACTATCATTAGCAGATCACCTCTGCCCTTAACCAGTCTTATGGTGAGTGGTTTAAGACAAATGCAGACCATCTGCTCCTTTCTCTTCTTATGTCCCTTTTGTACAACTGAAGAGAGCACTTAAACTTAAAGAGAGAGTAATGTTTACTATTACTGCAAGCTCGAATCTTCAGTATACATTTTTATAAATAAGTGTACCTTCTATCTGCTCATAAAGTTGTCGTTTTTTATTTTAATATTTAATTGTACCCCTCTGGCCCCTTTTCCATACATAAGGAAAAACCTGCCCCCTTGATGAAGGAGGGATGTTTTTTCCTCCTTACGCTGACAGAAGATTGTCCCTCATCGGGATCCATCCTGGGCGGCTTGCTGTTCTAAAGGTAGGCATCATGATGTATGGTAAAGGGGCAGGAGAGGGACACTGTCCTCCCCCCCCCCCCCCACACACACGTGCCTATTTAAAAGCCCCATTTGTACCCTTCTCCCCATACCTTGCTCCTGAGTGGAGAGATGCATCACTTCCATTCTCTGACATCCATCACTCAGAAGTCAAATATAGGTCCACCTTGGGACCATGAGCCCTGCCCCAACACACCTTAATTGTCTGCAATCTGCCACCTGTGTTGGTAAACAGTACTCCACTTCAGGGTGTACTTCATTCATGGGAGCCCCCCCCACCACCACCACCTTTAAATATGTGGTCCCTGTATCCCAAAGTGATCCTCAGATTCTAGTCTTCCTCCGAGGAGGAATTGTCAGAAGGGGAAGATAAGGAGGGGGGACAATGAGTATATGGATTCCTCTTATTCCTATGGGGACTCTCTTATGTCTGTTCACACTTACTATTCGGGCTATTCTGATACTGGTATCATGGGGATGGGAGGGATGTCATTTCTCTTTTTTCCCACCTATGGGAGCTTAGTGTTCCATATAGGACATAAGAGAAAATAGGATTTTAGTGTTCTTACCTGTTAAATCCTTTTCTCTCTAGTCTGTATGGAACACACATCTCCCACCCAGAGAAAGGGACCTTTGCTGTAGTCTTACCTGCCTGGGCCGCTGAGTCCTTTTTAGAGTCTTTATTCTCCTGGGAGATCTTCTTGTTCTCCTGCTTGACTTTGTTGTGTGGCTTGCTTCACATTCATTCTGGGGCACTTACAGAGCAGGGGAGGGTTGAGCTGGGAAAGGCAGTCTCCACCCACAAGACTGCCTTTGAGATGTGTCATGCTGTCCAAAGGAGGGGTTCAACCCTGTGGTACCTGTGTTCCATATGTACTAAAGACAAAAGGATTTAAGAGATAAGAACACTAAAATCCTATTATATATTGTCTGTCTGAGAAATGAGCCTTATGATAGTCTGTCACAGTGTGGTGTTTTAAGCTAATGACTGACACTTAGTTTATTTTCATTCACATTTATAAAGTTATATACAAGATCTAAAATCTGTGTACTGGGGCGGTACATACAAAGTTTGGTTAAAAAACAAAACAAACAAAAAAACAAACAGATATTAAAACACAATGAAACCGAAGGATGAGTGTCCTGCTTGCAAAAGTAGAAAATTAATAGCAGGTGTGCCAAAAACTGTCCTTAAGGGTTACAACTAAGGTCAGAATTAAATCATTTTAAATGAGCACCCTTGTGTTAGTCAGTGGCTTGTTTATTTTTCCTGAAATGTTCTCAAGAAGGAATATCCTTTTATTTTGGTCTGTTTATGATCCTTGAGGACCAACTCGGATACCCCCAATCTACAGGAATTTAGCATCCGTCTTGGGCAAAAATTTCTACCTTTTTTGCCTAAAAAAACTATTGTCAAACTTCTTGTGCTAGGACTATTTCTAAAGTGACACATTGGCTTGTAATTCTGGCTTGGTATGAACAAACTACAAGATTTTGATGGATATTGGCAAAATGTAACATATTGTGACACCTAAAAACAAACGTTCATTTCTCAATGTTTCTCTGTGCAATAAATACTCCAAATTTTTTTTTAACTACTTTGAACTAAATAGGTTTTAAGGTGATGCGTTCACGATATATTGCCCCAGCTTGACATGTAATCCTAAAATTACACCAAGATATGTAAGTATTCATTATTTTGGCTGAAAATGTTGTGGTCTCCGAATTCTAAAAGCATATTTAAGTAAACATGGGTAACCCTGTGCGAGTCTGAACAGACTCGCACAGGGTTGCTCATGTTTACTTAAATATGGTTTAAAAATTTACATAAAATTAACTATTTCACCATTTAATAGACAAACATTGGATCAGAGCTTTTTACACGTTAGTTTTAAAACATAATTCTTCCATAGAAGAGTTAAATTTTCTATCGTCAATAATTCATACTCTGATGGTATTCTCACTGTAATTAATCGTCGTTTGCAGTCTAAATATCATCTGCTTACTCAAGGGTGTAATTGTCATTATTGTAGCTGTTTAAGCTGTTGCTTTCTTCTGTGATCTTGTTGGAATAAATATTATATGGATGTTTATTGCAATCTAGAAACTGATTCATGTGTCCACGCACAAATATCCATGAAGATAACTGCTTTTAGAATTTGGAGACCACAAAATCTAGAAATGGGTAATGTAGACTTAATTATATTCCTCACTCCCTAGTGCAAATATAAAATGTATCTTCATCAAGAAGACAAAAGTAAACACTTAGACTTTAAATTATACAATTTTTCTACTTTAGACAGTTCATCGTTGTAATGCAGAAATGTGTATAGGTCAAAATTGGTTAAGCTCAGATGTTGTCAAGAATATCATTTGGATGTAGGATTAGGTAGAATCTGGTGTAGTTTTCCATATATTATCTGTTTGAGATGGTGAGGTATTATTGACCATATCTTCTCATTGTACACACACCTTAGACCACTTTCATAAAAGCAACATGGTGAGACATTCTAGACTTTGGTGCCTTTCACACTGGCAACTATTCCCACAGGAATGCAGTATAGTTTCCGTAAAGAAGGTCTGTCCAGCGATCTATGGGGTTAACAGCATACCTTTCACATGAGCCAAGTCAGCGGTTACAGTGCTCATCATATCCACTGATGAATGGCCAACCCACATGGTAGCATTTGGCTACCCCTCACATGAGCTGATCAGAAGACATGCCCTTCCTGCTTCCAGATTAGCAGTGGAACCCAAGAGAGAGGAGAGCAGAATAAACTGCTCAGGTGATAGAACTGTTGCATCCTTTTGGAACAGTTATATCACCTCTCTGAAAGATCCATAAATGTCTCTGAAGGTAGACTCCGTCATTTGGCAACATTAGATGTTCCTTTGTTCTGCTGCATACTTGTTTAGGATCCTCTGGTGGGTCTTATCTTCCTTTATTTATTTTAGTCATTGATCAAGAGGGAGAGTGTGTTGTTTTCCAACTGGTCCTGGTATAAATTGTCATTATTTCCATCCTTATGACACCTATATGGTGGAGAATATGCATACATGAAATGGATGTTGAACCCGATCAACCTTTTTGCATTGTCATTTGAAGTGGAAAATGTTCAGTAACCTCACTAGATGTCCCAGTAAAAGTGCAAAAAGTTGAGTGCCAGAGGGTGGGATTACTAATCTTTCTGGCACTCAATGGGTTAATGACATAACAAACCATTTTCTACCACTACAGCAGCTCTGGGACCAGAAATGTACTCAGCAGGGTTGTCCTACATCGGGCCCTTTAGCTGCTGCAAGACTAAAACTTCCATCATCCACTGACAAGCAGCGAATGGCTGCAGAAGAGTGATGGATCTGTAATCCAGCAAAAGCTGGAGGGCCTCACATTGCCAGACTGTGGAATACAGTCTGAATGGATGAAAAATCAATGTGCAATGGTCGCTCAAGGTGGCTTAACATCTGTGGATCTGTATAGAATGGCTCACTCACATACAGACACTGATGGCAACTAGTAGTCCCACCTCGCTACTTGGGAACATAGAGAGAGGTCCTCAGCTCAACCACTTGTGGTACAATGAATAAAAGGCAGAAACTGTATTAAGAATGGTTAAAAACAAAAACAATGAATTGTCACTTCACATTAGGTACCACTAAAGCCAAACACAATGACCTGTTTTCTTTGGTCAAAAAAAGAAGACAAAAAGCTACCAGTAAAGCCAATGGCAATGACCTTTTTGTGTTTCTGACCTGACTTAATCACTGTGTATACACTTTTTAATTTCTGCCATCTTTATTCGTTGTACCACAGGTGGTTGTGTTGAGGACAATACTCTATTGATAGAATAGCTTTTTATATTGCCATCCATTACTGTATCCAAACTAGGTTGTGTGAGGTTGAGCCATTCTATATAGATCCATGGTTTTTTAAAATATTGCCCATTGTGCTCTCATTTTTTTCCATGCAAAAAACTGTATACAGTTCTGGTCCAAGAGCTGCTGTAACCCTTTGTGTGCTAACGAGCTGAGCAGTGCCTTACTCTTGCACTCGGAGGGTTAAAGGGTTTTTCACTGAAGATGCTATAAGACAGTTTTTGTTTTTTTTTGTTTTTTTGTAGTTTTAAAGATATATGGTGTTTATTGAGCATGCTGCACTTCATCTTCATAATTTTCATCTTTTTGTTTATTACCTTGTATATCTTCTGTCTTTTTAACTTGTATTCAATGCTCTCTTAGTTTCTCGGGCCAAGAACTCTGTTCCACTGCTTGTAGCCCAGTG
Source organism: Rhinophrynus dorsalis (assembly GCA_037306005.1). NCBI lineage: Eukaryota > Metazoa > Chordata > Amphibia > Anura > Rhinophrynidae > Rhinophrynus > Rhinophrynus dorsalis. Next base: position 400,252,656 of record CM074723.1, read on the forward strand.
GGTGTAAGGGGGCTATTATGCTGCTTTATCATTTGAGGTACATAGTGGCACCTCGGGGGACCCAGTCTTGATACCACAGAACTCTTGATACCTGTGTGGTAGGCTTGAGCCACTGCACCATTTTGAAAAGGTTATTGGCAAGTGACTGCCTACAGTCCTGCTTTTTCTGGACTTTAGGTCATGGCAAGAGGAGGTTCAATACTGATCGTTTTCCTTTTTCACTTTAATGTGAAATGCATGAAATTAATCTCTACTTTGTTGACTGCCACTTTAACCCTTTCAGTCAGATAAGTTTATATAAGTACTTTTACTGTACTGTAATATATTTTAAGGGGTCTCCTGGCTATACCTGAGCCTACATGGTCAAGGCCAAGGTTACCAAGACTTTGTGTCCCCCTTAAACTGATTGTGCCTCATGCCAGATTTGTTCTTCCTAGGAATTCCTCTTGTTCTTTATTTCTCTTGCTCTGTGGTCCCCATATAGCTCCCAGGATCCTCTTTTAATGAACAGGATCCTGCATTAGTTAAGTCCCTAATTTCTTCTGAGTTATATAGCTTCTTCTATTCAAGGCTTTTTAGAATCTTGGTCTCAGGGCTGTCTTGCCCCCCCCCCCCTTGGCCCCAAAAGACCTAAAAGACGTTTTGCAGAGGGAAATATTTCCCATGGTAGGGGACTCTTGAGATGATTTGGATTTGTCCTTCAACGTTGGGGAATCTTTTGAAGAAGACCCTGATTCTCCTATTGATGGTCTTATTCAGGTCATCTTGTAGACCCTATATTCCAGTTCTTCCACTGACTTCCATTTTTCATCCTCACCATTCCTAAGACCAGGTATTCCTGGATACATGAGGCTGTCTGACAAGAAGAGGCTATTGTTATAGCTAACACTCATATCCTTGAGGCTAATGCCTATGTTGAAGTGGGCTTTGCTACTACAAGATTTTTACTTCCTCTTGTTACTGCACATTGTACTCTGTGGCTAAAGATCTGATATGCTGTGCAATCTACCATAAAGTCCTTAGTGTCCCTTCAGTGTGTGTTTTGCCCAGTGCTGTGGAAGGCTAATGGTCATGCCACTGGAGGTAAGAGTGCTTTATTACCTCCAGGTTACTCCTAAAAGTTCCTTCTTTCCATGGACTTGCACCAGGGGCTTCTGCTCCTTCGGAGGCCCAATTGTGCTCTACCCCAAAACCCAAACAGGTCTTGACAGACAAGAAACCTGCTTAGAAGCACCCAGCTGTCAAGTCAGCCTCTGACTTGCAGGGTATGGCTTACTTCAGGTAGTAGGTCATCCCATTCTCTCTTCCCTCGACTTTGTTTTTTCCCACCGAGCATGGACTTTTTGTGTTGCTCATCAGTGGGTTTTCAGAGTGGTTTCGGAAGGGTACCGGGTTTACTTCAAGCCCCTTCCCATGCAGTGTTGTCTGCTTTCGTAGGGTCTATTCTCTGGTACATATGTAAGTCTTGGTACCTGTTCCTTCTCCGGAAAGGCTCATGGAATTTAATTCCAACATCTCTTACTTCCCAAAAAGGAAGGTGGTGCCGTCCTATTCTGGACTTGAAGCTTCTCAAAAGTTTTGTTCTTACACCTCAATTCAAGATGGAGTCTATGTACTCTATATTGCTGCCTTGTGTCCAGGGGAGTTTTTGGCCTCCCTTGATATAAGGGAAGTGCACCTGCATATTTCTATCCATGCAGATCATTAGTGTTTACTGTGATTGGTTGGCTTTTCAAGCCCATTACATTCAGTTCCCTGCCCTTCCTTTTGGAGTGGCTTCCACTCTGGATTTTTTATGAACGTCCTGACAATCTCTTCATCTCGCTTCACTCTCTAGGGATCTCATTGACTCCCTTTCTGGATTACTTTTTTGCTAAGGATGCCTTCAGAGGAGAGTCTGCACCTTCAGATTCAGACTTCCGTGTGTATTCTGAAACACAGGTTCCCAATATCAAGACATTTCTGGTTCTGTCAAAGGTTCTTCACACTCTGTGGACAGTCTTTCTAGCAGAAGACAAAATCCTGTTCTCTCCTGGTATCTCAGTCCCTATTTCACTCCTCTGTGGTGGTGAGTGAATGCGTGCTGGACTGAATGCATGCTGGGCCATCTGGTCTCTGCCATGAAGGCAGCTACATTTTCTTAATATTATACATGAGAGCTACAGCTGTAGATTCTCAGAAATTGATCCAGGGATCAGCGTCATCCCTTCAGTGTCATGTTCCTTTCTGTCCGGATGTTTGCAGTGGTTTTTGGCCGGATGTTTGCAGTGGTTTTTGGCTTCAGATGTCCTATTTGTCATTGAGACAGCCACTGGTCTTTCCAAAATGGATTGTATTCTCATCAGATGGGGTCCCACTTTGGGCCGTTAGAAGGCTCAGAGTCTTTGGACTGGAGCAGACGTTTTTCGGTCCAACAGTGTTCTGGAACTTTGGACAATTCGTCCAGCTCTGTGGCATTGGTCTCAGTTCCTCCAAGCATCCACTGTGCAGATCCAGTCCAACAATAGGTCAGTGGCCTACTTCAACCACCAGTGTGGACCATGTGGCTGTACTTATGGTCCATAAGTCCGGCTGATTATAACATGGATGGAGACTCGCACGTCAGAAGTCTCCACTATTCATATCCCAGGGGTAGACAAAGTTGTGGCAGACTTTCTCAGTTACCAACATCTGAATCCTTGGAACTAGGAGTTCAACCAGACAATGTTAAACAATATAGTTTTTCTGTAGGGTCCTCTAACAGTGGACCTAATGAGCTCTCAGTTCAACTGCAAGGTTCTTTGGTCCTGTGCCAGATCCCAGGACCCTCTATCTTTCGCTGTGGATGTGATTGTCATACCATGACATTTCCACTTAGCATATGTTTCCCCTTATTCTCAGCTGAGGAACATTAGTATGTAGAGGGGATCATGTCATTCTGATTGCTTTGTTCTGGTCCCATCGAGGCCAGGTTTTCAGGTCTTCTCATTTGTATTCTTGGCAGAACAGTTTCAGGTCACTCTTCTTCCAGACCTCTTGACACTGGGTCTGTTGTGTCATTCTGTGGTGGCGAAGCTGGTTTTGACTACCTGGCTCCTGAAGCTAACAACCTTGAGGAATTTGGCTCATGCCTGCTTTCAGGATCCCACTACTCAGTGAGACTTGAATTTGTTTCTGGGATTGCTTCAGAAGACTCATATTTGAGCCTCTGTTTTCAGTTTCTCTGTGTTATTTGACTTCAGTACAACCTTTTGCTGTCACTGTTCAGCGGCTCGACGAACGTCCTTCCAGGTTTACCAATCTTTTAACCATTACAACAGTAGTTTCACATACTCATTCTCATGTGTGCTTTTTGTTTTGTTAAATGAGAGTGCTTTAAAATGCTTCCAAAATGTGGCCAAATGTGTTTAACAGTGTACATTTGATAATGTCATTGTGTATTGCAGCTCTGTGCATGAATTGACCTTTGAAATATACCTTATTTCGTTTTCAAAAAAGTAAAAAAAAAAAAAAGAAAATTCCTTGTATTTGCACTAATACAACGAAATTGCACTGGGCCAACTCTGCAATTTGATGGGAACTAGTCCTATATAAATAAGTGACTATTAACCCTTTAAGAGCAAGGACTTGCTCTACAATGTGTTCGACACCCCTATGGAGGAGTGTTTTTGTACATGGCTCCACTATATTGGCTTTTAAAATGTATATAAATGTATTTCATTGTACCATTAGTTGCCTGTATATAGGCTTCATTTTAACTTGCTATTGGTTCACAAATGTGTACAGTATACCATAGACTTAAGCAGTCAGACCTAAGTAACAATAGGGTACTGGAGAAGTCCAGTGTCACAAATAATATAAAGATATTCCTTTAAATGTAAGTATTTTATTATTCCCATCTCTGTTGGCGCGTCAAAGTGGTTTGGATGTTTAGAACATGCATGCCACTTGCGTTTCATGTGATCTTGAATAGTTTATTCATGTTGCCTTCCCAGAAAATGTACTTCATTACTTAATGCATTGTTAATGGTATAACAGGAACACACAGTTCTACAATACCCATTTATCTACACAATCTATCTGCAATGGACTACAAGCTTGATGATCTCTCTTAATATGCAATATGAGACTCTGGGGATGTAGCTTGGCAAAACTACAATGGAATATTTTGTAAATTACAAGCTTCACTAAATTAGTATATGTGCTTTCTGAAATGCAGAATGATTCAAGAATGAGTTGCGGATATACGATAAATAGCTTCTACGACTTGAGTCTTAAAGAGAGAGGTATCACCTTGAGACTAGTGGTTAAAAAAAAAAAAAAAAGAGAGAAAAAAAGAAAACTTTATTTCCCAAAGTGCTCTGAAATGACGGCAAAGCATACAAATGATTTCCACAGATGGCTAAATTATTGCCAGGGCTTAATGCACTTGGAGCAAGGTAGGAGGAACAGGTAACATGGTTCTCCTACCCATGTATCATCCTCCTTTCAAACATCATCCTTGCTTTGTTTATTGTCTCCTGGTTACGATTATAACAAGCAGAGTACTGAACAAGCTTGGTCACATTGTATGATCAAGTAATGCAGAGGAGAAGCATGGGCCTTTTGGGCAGTGCACCCAGTTGTATAATCTATGAAAGTAGCATAATTTCATGCTGCACTATTAGGCATGTGTGCTCGCACATTCTGATCTTATAGGTGATTGAATTTTAGAGGGAAACCCATGGTTCTACAGTTTTTGAAACATTCCTAACTGGCCTCTCAAACAATAAAACAAAATTTGTACTTGGTTTTCAGTATGTTTGATACTTTGCTAATATCTCTAGGTTTGGTAAATTCAGCTGGTCCCATTATTCCTTTTACTGAAGGAAGCTGAGAGAGAGTTTGGTAGGATTTTAGAAGCTTACTTTACCAGAAAACTAACTCTTACTTTACGAGTATGGTTTGGAAGATATTCACTTGTAAAATATAGTAAAACTAGTTGAACAGCCCGTTAAACGGGCCACAGTGTCACAGCCACCCAGTCACAGGGCAGTCACGGGCCGCGGGCAGTCTCTACTGCGCATGACTGCAGCACGCGCAGCAGTGTCTACTGCGCATGTCGCGGCGTTACACACAATTTAGCGAATTATTATATAGGATTCTCTTTTCCTGGCTGTTTCAGCCAAGTCTGCCATCTAGTGGACAGATTTAGAATTCGGTCCACAGAGCAACCGGCAGCTCTTTAGCATTGCCGAGATCACGATCTTTAAAAAGAACTACTTAACTGGAACTATCTACAAAGTATGCCTGGCTTGAAAGCACACTTTGTAGACCATTCCAATTAAGAAATTCTTTTTAAAGATGGTGATCTCAGCACTTCTGGAGAGGCACAGCCGGTCCCAGGACCAGATTCCAAATCTGAAGGGTGGAGCAATGATGTCACTCCATTGGAAACTTTACTTCTGAATATCTCCCAAACCATAACGGTTTGGGAGATAAGACTTATATCATTTTTCATGTTTTTTAAAGGGCTACAATATAAAATAAACTTATTTTCAAGTATTACTATCCCTCTAAGACACATGTAATCTCTGTTCCTGCCCTTCAGCATGTCTTCTCCACTGGAGCACAACTGGAAAGCTAACAGGGGCTACACTGTACAGGAGGGGACATTCATAAGTCAGGAAAGTGACTTATGGCTATCTTGTTTGGCCTCACAGTGACAGAACTTTGAGACTTTTAAATTCTCACTGTTTTAGTTTATAAAGGCTGAGTTCACCCCAATACATTGCAAGTGTTAGGTTTAACAAACTCAACACTCGCCATTTAAGGTGGATGACATTGCAACACATGACACATTGCATGGAGCAGGATTCAGCTTTCTGTCTGCTGAAATGACTGACAGAAAAATGTGGGTATGACATACCCTCTACTTTATGATTTAGGTCAGAATTATCTAGGGTATTTTTTTGTGTAAGGCTAAATATACACTAATGAAAGGAACACATACAAGTTTTTGTTTGTCTGTGAGAGCAAGGGAGACACTTAGCGGGACAAGTGTCATGTCTGTAGGTTATATACTTTTTTGTTTTGTGTGATTACGTAAAACAATACTTAAATGTTAAGAATAATTAACTGATTAATATTGTGATCTTTGCTGCCTGAGTTCACCCCAATACATTGCAAGTGTTAGGTTTAACAAACTCAACACTCGCCATTTAAGGTGGATGACATTGCAACACATGACACATTGCATGGAGCAGGATTCAGCTTTCTGTCTGCTGAAATGACTGACAGAAAAATGTGGGTATGACATACCCTCTACTTTATGATTTAGGTCAGAATTATCTAGGGTATTTTTTTGTGTAAGGCTAAATATACACTAATGAAAGGAACACATACAAGTTTTTGTTTGTCTGTGAGAGCAAGGGAGACACTTAGCGGGACAAGTGTCATGTCTGTAGGTTATATACTTTTTTGTTTTGTGTGATTACGTAAAACAATACTTAAATGTTAAGAATAATTAACTGATTAATATTGTGATCTTTGCTGCCTGAGTTTTATGATAAAGATCGCAAGAAGTATCTGTTTTACTGTTAATCCATAGCATAAAAAGCTTCTCAAAGAGCCAAGATAGAGAAAGTAAGGTCAATCATCTATTTTTTTTTTTTCCAGTTTGCATTTTAATAGCAGTTTAGAAATGTTATCGCTAGATTTGTCACAGACATAATTCACATCTTTCTTCGGGCACAGTAAACAAGAGAAATGGTTTAATGGCTCCATAAAAGGCACTCTATGCTGATAGCTGAGATTAGGCCTTTCAGTAATGGATTTTGGTGTGGGGGAAGGGCTCCAGCTTGGCAGTGGTAAATGCATTGGAAGAGAATCTTTGAGAGGTTCTGATATATGTCAAGTGCTTTCATCTTTGTTGTGTACAGGAAGATGGCTTGAAAGGGACTGTGACACTTTTCTTTATCTATACGGACCTTATTTGCTTCTGGAATTTTATCCAGGTGCTAATTGAGGTTAGTGAGATCGATGAGGTACACAGGTAGTTTATCACATTTAGATATATGTATCTTCAAGTAGTGACACACCTGTGCACAGCACATTAAAAGGTAACTATTCTAATACATGACGGGGATAAGTACCTCAGGCTTGGAACTAAAACTACAATAAACCTCAAGAAATAATTGTATCAATATTGTTTGTTTATATTGTTTAAGTACAGATTTTTTTAATTTCCACAACAATAATTGTCACCTGTATGAACAGGGCCTAGAAAGGGGAAAAATAGATCTGAGTTGATGCAGGTGTTGGTAAAGAAGAATTTGCCACGCAGACTTTACAGTTCGCATAGATGAAGCAATATTGAACTAATATCAGTAATTTGTAACGTGGATTTCCAGCAAAGTTGATATGTTTATATTCATGAAGAGCTCTTTACATTCTGGCTTCACATGTATAGTATGAACACTCCTCCTCTAAAGGTAATATCTGTAGTGTGCGTAATATAGATATAAATTCGTTAGTATGTTGTTTAACTCCTGTATTGAAGATATTGCTTCACAATGCATCGAAAATGTCTTAGGCATGTATGGGGTTAAAAATTGAAATTAAAAAAAAAAAAAATTGTAGCTGATGGAGTCTGTTCTTTAGTCTAGTAAGCATAAGAACTTTGTAGGCCTACAGTTTTTTCCCACGCTCACGCCCTCTGTCTCTGAAGTGGTTGTGGGATGGTCAGTCTGCTTATTGTAAGTTCTCTTCCTGAAGAAAAGAGATCAATCTCACTGCTTATACAGAGAAGTCAGCAGGAGCAGTAAGCGTGTGGAAAATGGTAGTCTGTAAAAGAACCAGTGTCTCTTAGTGTGGGCCATTTTATATTGAAGCTGATGGCAGCTATTAGTTTATATATAACAAAAAGCATAATTTAACCCTTTGAGTGCCAGAGTGGTGAACAATGCATTGGATCTCAGTGGGTTAAACATAGTTTAATTTTCAAGCACACTTGATTTATCCAAACAAAATGAATTTTAACAAAAATCGTACATGTTCCATCAATCCAAACTAGGTATATTTAAAAAGACAAAAAACTTGTTACGCTCACATGGATTAATAAAAATGTGCTTTAAAACTAGACTTTATTTTAAACCATTTTACTTTTCAGTTGAGTACTTGTTGATAGCTTTGGCTGCCACAATAGCGGTCAGTGGTGTAACTTAACCTATTGAGCCCTGGGGATGAAGGACCCTCTGGGGTGCCAGCCACCATCACAATTGTGCATGATGCACTTCCTGTAATTACTTGCCTGATGGCAGTTGAGCAGAAGCTGTCTAGGGATGTGGGAGCTTTCTATGCACAGACCCCACTAATATGGAGTGAGGTTATATTGGCTTGCTCCAGCTCCACCCTGTTATGGAATCATGGCCTGGATTCCATTGTAGTTGACTTTTATCAAGTGTTTATGCACAAATTTCTCCATAGACTTTAAAAGGGATCGGTTTGACAGAACTGTTGAATCATATGCAGACTATAACAGTGTTAAGGTATCTTTGATGCGTACAATGCATGACGTCTGATTGGAGGGGGAGAGGTTATCTCTCTACACACACCAGTTTACTAGTTCCTAAAGCTCTTAGCTGGCTTCTAAGTTTGCAATAATTTTGGTTCACCGTATTACAAAGAAAGCATTAAAGATCTCTCACCTTGATATGGTTAAAAGTCCAGTTTAATTCAGTGTGCATTTGAGATTTTTATTTGTCCCATATGATGCAGCTGGTTTTCTCCAAAGTGCACTTCTCTTCTTCTGTGCATGAAACCCTATGATGCAGCATAATATATTCACAGTAAAGATTTTTACAGTATGCAAGCAAAATGTATATAGTAGGCAGCAGGCTGGAGCCGTGTTCAGTGAATTTAATTTAATTAGTGTTGATCATGACTCCAGATGATGGTGATTTGATAAGGAATAATTTAGTACTTAACAGGCTTTTACATGCACCAACTCCATGTGGGAAGGTAAAGCAAATTGCACAGAATGAATGAGTGCTGTGTTTTCTTGTGCAAGTGCCAGTGAGCTGGAAGAGTGCCTTTTAGCAGATGCTCCAGCATTACGTAGTATGGGATACTGAGTTTTAAAGTGTGAAAATAAGAGGAATGCTAGTGGGCTGATGGGTCTCAAATGCATTTCAAAGCTTTCGTTTGTCAGGGATAGGTAATGTGAGTGACACCCCCACCACCACACACATATATACACACACCCACACACACACACACTCACTCTCTCTCTCCTGATTTAAGTGATCAAAAGCCCTATTTAAAACAGTGGGATTTTCTATTTCACCTTTACTTTGTACATTGGGCAATTACAGTGTGCTTTAAAAATAGCTCTGCACTACTTTTTGGACATATCGGAACAATTGTGTATATGTGCCCAACAACAGTCATCTTATCTGCCTTTAAACCTTTGGATGCTAAATGGATATACATTATATTATTCCCAACCTTGTTCAAATTTGCTGCCATTTTTTCCCCTGATGTACAAAGCTGGTGAGGAAGATTAAAAAACTCAAAATTCAGAGTCCACATTAAAATGTACCTATTGTATCCTTAAGCATTTCTAGAAATATATATATTTTTTAACTACTGATACCTTGTTGAAAAGAATGAATGCTTTCTTTTCAATTATTATTATTTTTTTTTTTTTTTTTTTAAAGAAACCACCTTCTTAGGCTGCTAGAACCTATCCGTTTCCACCAGGAAGTGGAATACATTGTTAAAGTGGAATATCATGCAAATCCTTTCAATATGGAAGCTCCCACTGAGGGGAGGACATGGAAAGGTGATAATTGGTGTATCTTTTATTTTCCCCAAGTCTCATTTTACCATAGCTGTCTTGATGTGCATTTTAGAAGTGATTGTATTTTGTCTGCAAATTAGCTGAAATAATTTACCAGCCTTTCTGAATAGGAAAGCAGTGGGTACATTAACAACATTGTATCCACAAATGTTTAAACAGTGTGTTTGTGTATGTAGGATAGTCTACACATTGTGCATTAAAATGCAAGTTTAGGATTCGATTTGTGGGCTCTAAAATATAATGTACTTCCAGCTAACATCTATAAAATGTAGTTTATTAAATTTTAAAATTATGTTGCCCAATTTCATTTTGGTTGCTGGTGTACCATTAAGTAAAAATGCATTGCTTGTTTTATTTTGTAAACATTTAAATAGCAAGGTATTTTTGTAAGACATGCAATACAAATCTTGGCTTGTGACTTTAAGAAACATATTTGTGCAGTATTCTTCTACAACATATGATACATATGGGAATACTGACCACAGGAAATTAAATTTTCTAATAGTTTTTTTGCTGTCCACTGGCCAGTCTGGGGAAATTGACTAAATGCATATGAATGATGTATAGTCTTAATTGATATTGAATTGAATACATACTAAAAGAACTTTGTCATTTAATGTTAATTCAGTTCAGACTTCCTTTAGCATGAACTGATCAGACACTGAGGCTTTTAGTAAATGATTTTGGCATTAACAACATTTACCCACCCAGCTATCCAAGAATTAAAAATAAATAAATAAAACTTTGGTGCATCTGTATAAAGACAAAAGTAGACCAGTTCTAGGAGAGAGCCTGTAATTTATGTAACAAAAATAGCTGCTAAATCAGGTTTTTAACCCCTTGGATTCTAGAGAGGGCTTCAAAGCATTCTCCGTACTAACCTTTGAATGAAACATGAGCAGTAGTTCTGTTTCCTGTGATGTGAACACACCCTTTCCCAGTGTTTCCCTGCAAAGTGTCTCAAACTCTAGCACTATCACTGTGTAGGTATCAACTGTATGAAAGTGGCTTGGGTGTACCACTGTAACTTTACTGACATTTGGAAATATGTTGTGTTTTTTTTTTTTTTTTTTCCCCTTTTCTTTTTTGCAAAAGTGAATGTGATTGTATTTGTATTATATGTATACAGGGTTTTAGCGTTTGATTTTTTTTTTTTTTTTTGTGGACCTCATACCTCAGGTGGGCAGGTTCTAGTCCCAGCAAGGTCAACTCAGCCCTTCACCCTTGTGATGTACCAGGGTGGTCACGAGTTATGGTTGAGAGCAAAATATCTAACATTTTATAAATATTTTGAAGGTTAATATGGAGACTAGTCCTCTAATTGCAAATATAGCCTGCAGTAACAAGAAAATCTGTGAAATTAAAGGCATAATCTATCCTTAATCATTAACTGTTAACTTTAAAATGTAGTATTGGTAGCAAGGCTGAATTTTAGGAGTCTTTGTACACAGTTCATGTTTATAGATAGACGGATATTTCTCCATCCTCAGATGGTAGTCGATAAGACCAATAATTAAACCGGTTCATGTATATTGTTTCAAAAACGCAACCAGAAATGGTTATCTTGCATATAACCTGAAATAATGAAACATTATCTGGTTGTGAAAGTAGGTACAGTGTGCAAGACTTTTCATCAAGTTCACAAGCAATTGTTATTGCCACCATGTAAAATAGTGTTGGCCATAACCCTTGTTTACAACAGTCTACAGCATTATTAACCCCTTAAGGAGAGTGGACATCTCAGGATGTCACAACTTACGGTCCTGGCATGTCACAAGTTTAATTATCACAATGTGCCCGAATGTGCGATGTGATCATGCCGAGCGGTTGGAACAGACTGCTCCAAGACCCGGAGCTGTTTCAGCCTTTTCCTTGAGGAGCCAGTACAGGTGATCGCTCACATGTGCCAGCTCAGCGAATAAAATGGAGCTGTTCCTCTGTGTACAAAACACCTGGTCCTTAAGTGGAACACTAACCCTTAAAGGGCTAGTAATGGATAATTTTCATACAAAGTAATATTGTAAATATTCAAAAAAAGAAATTGACTGAAGCCACTCAGATCTCTGTCTTGTATAGTTTGAGAGATATAAGGTTCTAAACTTCCCACCCTCCTGGTCGTTTCACAGAAGTCTGCTCTCTAGCTGACAGCAGGAGATTATGGTCCCGGGACCAGCCGGTGGCTCTTCAGCAGAGCCGAAATAGCGCAATACTTCATCGGAATGGTCTACAAAATGTGTGCCTGGTTTGTAAGCACACTTTGTAGACTGTTCCAATTAAGTATTTCTTTTTTAGATTGCACTATTTCAGCTCTGCTGAAGAGTCGCCAGCCAGTCATTTGGCCAGAATCTGCTCCTGTCAGCCAGAGGCTGACTTCTGTGAAATGGCCGGGAGGGGGGAAGTTTAGAAACTTATATCTCTCAAACTATACAAGTCTGAGAGATTGGAGTGGCTTAAATTGATTTTTTTTTTTTTTTTTTTTTTTTTTTAAACCCCTTAACGACAGATGACTTACCAGGTATGTCCCGCAGAAACTGTCACTTAGTGACAGAGGACGTACCTGGTAAGTCACGGAAGTCCGCGTCTCCGTGCGGCTGCACACCGCTCGGAGACTCCGGACTTCTTTGCAAAAAAAATATATATATATTCGGCGGGCGTTAAGGTGACAGCCGCGTACGAACGCGGCTGTCACTAACGGGTTAATATTTACAATATTAAATTGTGTGAAAATTATCCATTACTATCCCTTTAATAATCCCTTGTTCCTTGGTTCAAAAAGATAACCTCAATCCATCATGAAGGTGGACATGACTGTTGCAAGTGGGGGGAGTACAGGACCTCAAATTCTGCTCTCTGGAACCTCCACTCACCAGCCTGATGCAGGCGGAGTGCGTGGGCAGAAGAAGATTACTATATGCATAGGGTAGTGCTTGAGGTACAGTAATCCGGCTACCTGGTTTCGTACCGGGATTATATGTCTATAGTAAGGTAACCTAGAGGTAATTACTATGTGATGGTTATGTTTCTTAAGTACTTGTTGGGAAGCAAATGCTATATTTGCCTCTTGGATGCTAATGACATTTCCAGCACTTTGCTTTACAATGCACCTGAGACTTCTTTAACATCCATTTGAATCATTGTGCAGAAAAATTCTTAGTACATCTGTAATTATCATAAAAAAAATGACTCTTAACATTTTTATATATTTTTTTTCTTTTCTAGTGGCTTTTCATGGTGTCCCATTAAAGATCAAGAAAGAACCACACAGCCCCTGCTCAGAACTCAACACTGCTTGCCATCAAGAACAGCCGTTCAAGTTCAGTTATGGGGAAAAGTGCCTGTACAATGTCAGGTAAAATTAAAAACAAATAGGTGAATAGTTTAAATGGAACTAAAATCGGGAAACTTGTTCGTATTAATATTAATCAGGAGCCTTCTATTCATGAATGTACAAAACTATTTAAGGCCAGTTTTTAAGTGGACCTGACACCACAAGGTAAGGGGGTTAAACTTACCGACCACCAGGACCGTAATCGGTGTTTGTGTGGCTGCCCGCCTCTGCCATCTCAGAATGCATCTCTTACCCCCCAAAAAAAGTGGTCCTCTAGAGCCATTCACCATCACACAACACTGTCTTAAAGGGGGTGAAATAGAATTAAAACCTGCCTATATATTATGCTTGCCGTATATTTGTAACACACACCGTTTTTGAGAAATTTACTTTTTCTTTTTTTTAATTTGTTGATGTCAGTGTGTGACACATTAGAGTCATCTCTAATGGCACAGCAAGTAATATGTTTGACCTCAACAGAATTAATTTGCATAAAGTACCACACTGTGTGAGAGAATGATTGATTTTTTATATATATATATATATACACATACATACATACAAAAATGTTGTATCATAGACACTATGATATCCTCAGCAGGCACACAGCGGTCTTAATAAAAAATGAAACTTTATTGCATCAATAGGTGGCGATTGGAGTGGAGTGTGAGATTGAATGCTTAGTTTTTTTTCTACAGTTGTGGTTTTTCTAGCGGATGTAAATATTTTATGGATTCCCTGCAATAGGACTCCCATGCTCTGTATAAAACACAGGCATGGTAGAGCCAGGGGAATCAGAAGTATTTCCACAAAGGAAGAATTACAGTATTGCAACTGTGTCTAGGCACAATGGAGATGGGGATGAACCAACAGACTGATGGCAAGACTTTGAGAAGTGAAATGTATTTACAAAGGTACTACAGAAGTAAACAAATGTGACACAAATGTATCTTCCCTATCATAGGAATCCGGAGTTCTGTCAAGAGACAGACTCTGTAGAGACCAGGGGAAGTTTGTACCAATATACAATGGGTTCTTTCAATACAATGAATACGACAAAATGTTAACATTTGGAGTATCGCAATGTAATTACTAGCGCATTACATAAGGAACAACGAGAGTCCCCAAGTATAGGAATCCGGAGTTTGGTCATGAGGCTGATAGAGACCAGGGTGAGCACGATCAGTTCCAGTATATGGACCTTCAGCAATTTATGAAATTTTTTATTTTTACTTAATTGATTTTATGTTGCCATCGTCTAATTTAGCGATACAAGTGGCTCATTAATGTGTAAAGTATCTTTGCAGCGTTTCTTGTTTGAGGATGTAGATTGAATGAACAATCTTGGACACTGGTTGGCGAAACAATGTATCCACCACCATTTCAGTATGAACCACTTGAATTATCTTTGCAATTAAGGTTCATCCTAGGTATCTCACTTACACTCCACCCAATCATCCTAAGTTTTTTCTATTTTGGATGTCATATAAGAAAGATGGTGTACCATAACATTAGGAAATGTAAACATGAATAATCACATTTGGTAACAACGATATGAATAATATTATGTTTATTTATCTTTATTTACATACAATTTTGTGCAGCATAAAGTTTGCATTGATTTATTTCAATTTTTCACGTTTAAGACTTTACAAAGTAATTTTTTTAATTCTATGAAGTCATTTAAACACGCAAGCTCACACAGCTGGTGTGCTTTTCCTACACGTGGACTTCAATTGGTATTTAAGTGAGGTGTGATTATCAAGACAGCAAACAATACTGTTAAAGACCCGCGTGAGGGTCGAAACGTGATGCAATAAAGTTTCATTTTTATTAAGACTGCTGTGTACCTGCTGAGGATATTGTAGTTTCTATGATACAACATTTTTGTATATCTGTTTTTACGGCAGTAGCACCTGGGCATTATAAGTGGTATTGGAGTGCCCATCTACCAACGTGTGATTATATATATATATATATATATATATATATATATATATATATATATATATATATATATATATATATATATATATATATATATATATATATATATAATATAATAGGAGAATTCTGTGCGTTCGGGCAGTCACAACAGCACTTGACTGCATCATGTGCGTCCCCAGTGAGGCTATTATATGATATAATTATAATCAGGGCTTAAAATTTGAAGTCCTTTGCTTCTAGCCAGACCTGAAAAGTACTCTCCATAGCATACCCGCTAGGGCTGAATTTCTACTCGTCAGGGCTAAATTTTCACTCACCATTGGCTAGTGGCCAGTGGAAATTTTGAGCCCTGTATATAATATATATAGTTTTCTTGGTTAGTAGTAAAGGCTTTGCGCACAAAAAAGAGAGAAGCAATTCTGCAGCATATGGGGCAAATTAAAAATTCCTCAAATTCTCGTTGATTGAAATGGAGCTTCCGTGCTAGAGAGGTTTCAAAGCCATTGCTTCACTGTGTTATGAACCCCAATTTAATCCTTGAGTGTTTTATTTTTCTCCTTTGGTGCAATTGGTTTGTTCCAGAATTGTTTGTGCATAAGGTCCAAAGTATTTTGCAGAAACTAAGAAGCTGATGGCATTATGCTGCTTGCAAATATCTACTCCTGCTTACTGATTACAAGTATTTACAGTTGGTTTTTTGAAAGCATTGCAATTTTTTTCTTTTAGTGATGCTTTAAGTGCTCAATTTTGGCTCCAAGCTTGCTACTTTGAATTTTTAATATACCTATACCAGAAATAAAGAGCACCTAAATTAGTATATAAAACCATATATAATGTAGTGCAGTAAATGCTATTATAGCTAACTAAATGTAATTAAAGTAAACTAGAGATTAGGGCTTTCCATTATTTAAGTAGAAATCTAATCAAGAACAAACTATAGGTTTGTGACTTTGAATCCAGTGGTGCTGTCTGTGCAAACTCAGCAGATGAATTCACAATCACCATCTAAAGACATTAAGACACCTTTCTAATTTACTCATCGTGGAGTTGCCAGTTCTATAATTTATGATGCTCTTTTGGGGCCCTTGGCTTTTCGTTCCTTTACATGAAAAATAATGCTTTTCAGTGGAGTGTTTTGGAAAAAAAAAACATTTTAACCTTTGCTTTCCTTGCTGTAATGCATTTTTGTTTAGCATAGCTGAGACAGGCTTTTAAAGTGATTTACATGATACTGTTCTATCCAGAGTAGGAATGCTTTGTGCCTTAGGTATATTAGGTATGAATTTGGTTTGAATTTTTACTGTTTAGTCATTTATATATAAACCTTGTGATCAAAACAATGCATTCATTAACCCTTTAAGGAGCAGAGTGGCGCAGAAAGCATTGTGTTGGACACCCCAGTGGTCTTTAAACTTATGAATTCCCCCCATGTGATAAAGAGTTTTTCTTTTTGCAGTGCCTATGATCAGAAACCACAAGTTGGAATGAGGCCCTCAAACCCACCAACACCTTCAAGTACTCCAGTTTCTCCATTACATCATGCATCACCAAACTCCACTCAGACTCCAAAACCAGACCGGCATTTCCCAGCACCTCTTCCTCAATCACAGCCCATGTCTGACAACAGTTATTCCATGGACCATAGGTAAACAATCAAATGCGCTTTTGATAGTTTTTATATTTTGAAGACTGCACAGTTACAGCTTTCCTCTTTGTAATAATTTGGGTATTTTTCAAAATAAAAGCAGCTCCAATTAATATTCATAGTATTTGGGCCATGGAGAGTGGTATTTCAATCCTGTCAGAGTTGTAGTTCAAGAGTAATTGAACGATGAAGTATCCTCCTCCTGCCCCTTTTACTGATGTAACGCTGCTCCCCTCAGAACGGAATGGTGGTGTCCAGATGGCTTGCAGAGAGGGACAATTATCTGTTGCCATACGGTAAAAACCGGTCAAGGGGGGGTCAGGGTTTTCATTGTTCTCGCAGTAAGAAGATTGTCCCTTGCTGTGAGCTGTCTGGTCCAAGGACCAGATTCCACATCTGAGGGGAAGTGACTTACACTAGGTTAAAGGGGCGGGAGGGGGATACTTTATCATTCAATTACTCTTGAACTACAACTTGAACAGAATTGAAATAACACTCTCCATGGCCCAGATACTATGAAGATTAATTGGAGCTGCTTTTATTTTGAAACATTACAATCCCTTTAAGTAGTATTCATTAATACAGTTTTATATGCTGGCTTTCTGTATACTTATCTATTATTTATTGGCTATTTAAGTTCTTCATTCAATAATTGCCATATGCCTGAAGTCTATCAAGAGTGTTGCTCAGTTGTACTTGCAATGGAATATAAGAAAGCAGCCTATGTACATCTTGCTCTGTTAGTGCTGATTTTTGCTGAACAAAGCATATTGAGAAACAGTCAAATAAGGCATTAGTCATGAAGCTACAGAGGCACAGTTCTGCAGGCAGCCAGCTGCACTTTGGTGGGGAGGAAAATCTCTTTATTTAAATGGGGCTTTTAATCTCTCAAGGACCCATGACAGTCCTGGCTCATCATGTTTGGCGAGCCATAAGGACACAAGATGTGCCAAGATAGTCCTGAATTTCAGGGCTCCCTGCGTGGCCGCACGCTATTTGGGGAGCTGTGAACCAGATGCACAAAAAAAAAAAAAGTGTCCGTGGTCCTTAAGTGCCAGGCGCGTGCATGCACACCCGCTTCTTAAGGGTTTAACCACTTGAATGCTAGTGAGGTCATAACAATTGCCATGTCATGGGGATAGAAGCCCCTTAAATCAAAAGGGAATTTTGTGACTGTTTTTGTCCCCTATGGTGCAGTTAGTTTTCACTAGAATTCCACCTTTTTTATCTTGGCGAATAAGGGCCACATAGTTCTCTCTTTACAGATAAAGTTCCCTGCAGACTGTTGTGGTTTTTTTTCAGACTTCTGTTAGGTGGTGCTCACTTTGAAAGTAGAAGAAAGCAAAATTGAAAGAGGAAATACCACCTTCGCTAAAGTTGCCCTGCAATACTTATGCAGGTGGCGACTAGCTTTCTAATCATTATTTTACCTCTCAAAAGTGCCCATGAATAAATTTCTCTTTAAGCTTCCGAGACCGGAAGCCAGGCGTCACCGTGGACATCTTGAATGTGCGCCTGTACTGTCTATCCTCTTCACCCTTCGCAGGCATTGCACTGGCCTGGACGGCTCCGGAAGAGACTGACTTTGCAGGCGCACAGGCTGCAGTAACCTGGCCGTCAGTCTTGGAACTTTAAGGATAACTATTTGAGGGCACTTTTGAGAGGTAAAATAATGAATAGTAAGCTAGTCGCCAGCTGCGTAAGTATTGCAGGGTGACTTTAGTGGAAGTGGTAGTTCCACTTGAAATACCCAGTACAAGGTAAATAAATAAGATTAAAGAAAGCAGGTAAAATGTATTTACAGTGGATATAAATCTACACACCCCTGGTAAAATGCCAGGTTCTTGTGATGATAAAGAATGAGACAAAGATAAATCATGTCAGAACTTTTTCCACCTTTAATGTGACCTATAACGTGAACAATTCAATTGCAAAACAAACTGAAGTCGTTGAGGGGAAAAAATAAAAGACTCTCAATAACCTGGTTGCATAGGTGTGCACACCCTTAAACTAAAACTTTTTTGAAGCACCTTTTGATTTTATTACAGCAATCAGTCTTTTTGGGTAGGAGTTTATTAACATGGCACATCTTGACGTGGCAATATTTGCCCACTCTTCTTTGCAAAAGCTCTCCAAATCTATCAGATTGCGAGGACATCTCCTGTGCACAGCCCTCTTCAGATCACCCCACAGATGTTCAATTTGATTCAGGTCTGGACTCTGGCTGGGCCATTCCAAAACATTAATCTTCTTCTGGTGAAGCCATGCTTTTGTGGATTTGGATGTGTGTTTTCGATCGTTGTCATGCTGAAAGGTGAACTTCATCTTCAGCTTTCTAACGGACGCCTGAAGGTTTGGTGCCAAAATTGCCTGGTATTTGGAACTGTTCATAATTCCCTCCACCCTGACTAAGGCCCCGGTCCGAGCTGAGAAAAAAACAGCCCCGAAGCATGATGCTGCCACCATCATGCTTCACAGTGGGTATGGTGTTCTTTGGTTGATGAGCAGTGTTTTTGTGCCAAACATACCTTTTGGAATTATGGCCAAAAAGTTCAACCTTGGTTTCATTAGACCATAACACATTTTCCCACATTCTTTTGGGGGACTTGATGTTTGTTATTGCAAATTTCAGCCGGGCTTGGATGTTTTTCTTTGTAAGAAAAGGCTTCCGTCTTTCCACCATAGCCCATTCATATGAAGAATACAGGAGATTGTTGTCACATGTAGCACACAGCCAGTGCGTGCCAGAAATTCCTGCAGTTTCTTTAATGTTGCAGCAGGCCTCTTGGAGAAGCCTCCCTGACCAGTTTCCTTCTTGTCCTCTCATCAATTTTGGAGGGATGTCCAGTTCTTGTCTCTGTTGTGCCATATTTTCTACACTTGATGACTGTCTTCAGTGTGTTCCATGGTATATCTAATGCTTTGGAAATTCTTTTGTACCCTTCTCCTGACTGATATCTTTCAACAATGAGATCCCTCTGATGACTTCTATTTAACATGAGATTGAATGTGATTGGTTAATTCTGAACACAGCCACATCCCCAGTTATAAGAGTGTGCACACCTATGCAACCAGGTTATTATGAGTTTTTTATTTTCTCCCCTCAACGATTTCAGTTTGTTTTGCAATTGAATTGTCCATGTTATAGGTCACATTAAAGGTGGAAAAAGTTCTGACATGATTTATCTTTGTCTCATTCTTTAACATCACAAGAACCTGGCATTTTAACAAGGGTGTGTAGACTTTTTAAATCCACTGTATAAATAAAACATTATATTTAAATTATACAAAAGGGGTTATACTAAATAAAGTATATACATTTATGAACTGCATCAACTACATTGTTCTAGACACCTAGAATCCCAGATAAGAGGATCCACCGTATTCCAGGGGTTAAAACCTCCTCAGTCCATTGTTACTGGATCTTCCAGTCACAAATGGTAAGCTCCAAGCCACTCCTGCTGTGTACCTGCCCTCTGGCTTTTTTTTTCTCATGTCGCCAATTTAAATATGCATTATTTTTTTATTTATTTTATTGGAGCCTTTTAAAGTGGAACTTTCACCTTAATTTAAGTTTGCATATTTCAGAACTGTATTCAAAACTGCCTATGCCAGTTAAGGAGATATTCACACTTGTTACCATTTACTAATATATGCTAATTTCAGTACCTGTGTGGTGCCATTGATGATTCATATGCTAATTAACTTTTTCAATGAAGTTTTATATGGTAACAAATCCTATTCCATGATGTTGCGTATGTTGCAACCTCAGTGTAATGCTAACCATAGCTTGATGTAATGATAGAACCATTCACAGCACACCGAAGGGAAGTGTAAACGCGCTCCATGGGGCAGCTGGGAGGGAGGAACATTGACCTCTTAAGAGGGCTTTCTTCAGAATTGCAAGCTTTGTTCAATTCTCCACTACAGGCATCTTCCGTGATCTACCTCGGTGTCTGCTGTTGCTGAACTTGCCTTTGTATTCTTGCATTTTAATAATTTACCATACAGTTAATTTTGACAAGCCTAATTATTTGATTGTCTCTGATCAGTTTATTCTGATTTTTCATCCTAATAATGGACTTTACTGGCAATGACATTTGTTTTCTCCTCGTGTTGAGATACAACAAATGCAAATGCCACCCCTAGAATCAACTCTAGTCCTTTTGATAGCTGTTGTTTATAAAAATAATGATGCAACAACATAACCTGGCCAAGAAACCGCTGACCAGACAATTTTCCAATTACTTTTTGCCCTCTAAAAGGGAGAGGCTTGGTATAAAAAAAAAAAAAAAGAAAAAAAAAAAGCTGTAATTCCAATACTTTTCGTGGTTTATGGATGTAAATATGCTCAAGTTAAAGCTGACAGTCTGCACTTCATACACTTAGTCATTGTTTTATTTCAAATACAATGTGTTGGATTACAGACACCCAAAAAAACAAAACAAAAAAAGAACTTGTCACTATCCAGATATATGTTGTATGTTAAGTAGGCTATTTTAGCTTAGCAAAATATAGCTTATTTTAAGCAATGCATATTGGGTATTACTACTAATTTAAAAAGTTCCTTTTCAGTAGTTCCTATAACATCTCATTTTCATGTCCATTAGAAATGGATATTATTTGAGCCACAACATTGTGTAACCTAAAATTAACATTTTACTATTCAGATTTCGCCGGCAGCTCTCTGAACCAAGCAATTCTTTCCCACCGCTGCCTGCAATGCCAAGGGAAGGACGTCCCATGTACCAACGGCAAATGTCGGAGCCAAGCATTCAGTTTCCTCCACAAGGATTTAAGCAAGAATACCACGATCCAGTTTATGAACACAGCACTATGGTTGGGAATACACCCAATCAAACCTTCCCACCACCTCTCATGATTAAGCAGGAGCCCAGAGATTTTGCATATGATTCAGGTAAATATTTTTACTTTGATTTTGCAAATATATTGACCTTTGAGTGCCAGTGTTCATTGTTCTGCAATGTGTTGGACACCCCTCCGAAACTCCAGTAAGATGAAGCTATTCAACCATCTACTTGGCTGAGTGTTTTGCAGGAATCATTGTTGCTTATTGCTGCATATCTGAATGAATAACATCATCCTATCATTAGCTTCAAACACTGCAGTGTGTTGAACTTTGATTGTTCTTTACATGTTACTCATTTGTAGTCTAGTTTTTCAACAAATCTGGAAGCTAAATGTTTTACATGCATTCTGTGCTTTCAACTTATTAAAAGTCCAGTTAAATTTAAGCAGCAAGTTAAAGTATTGGCTTTGTCTGCAAATTTATAAATATTTAGGCTTCTATTCCTGAAATGTATCAGTGCATGCATTACAGACTTAATTAGTTAGCATCTACAGTCAGTGTTGTATTGTTTAGAAACCTAGAATCGCACTGGATTTCAAAATAACTAAACTTAAACAATTGCTACAGGAAAAAAAAGTTGTGTTTTTTTTTTTTGTTTTTTTTTTGGGGGGGGGTAACCCTTTGAGTGTCTGAGGGGTATGTCCATAGCTACCACTAAACTAATCTGGTAGTTCAATGGTTAGTACTTACCTAGTTGTTCATCTGATCTTATGCTGATTCCTGCAGAGTCAAGTGCATGTCTCTTCCACTTCTGTGTTTGATTGGCAACTGGGGTCAGTGAAGGACAAACTTCCTGATGTCTCAAAATATATATTACTACTGCAATTGCACATAACAGAGATTTTGACTCTGCACATCTGCAATATTACTAACTGACTTGAGAAGTCAGGAAGTTTGTCCTTCAGGAATCCGCTCAGTATCGGATCAGCCTCTATTGTAAGTATTAACACCTGGACTACAGGATTAGTTTAGAGAGAGTCAAGAAAACACAGACTTTTTAGTTAATATAGAAAGAGCTTACTATATATCTTAAATGAACTGTCACCTTTTTAGTGTAATAAGGTATGTAAGGCCATATTCAATAAGCTAATGAGGTGTATTTCTGGAGTTAACCATTGGGAGAAAGTAAATATCAGTAATTTAAATTGGGTTTTTAACACCCTGAATGCTTGAAATGTCTCCGACACATTACTTCACAATGCATTGGAGACCTCTCAAGGATTCAGTAGGTTACGTAAGTACCATTAAATCAATGGAATCTTAGGACATTTTATTTTTCTCTTTAGTGCAGTTCTTTGCACATCTTTAGCAAATTTGTCAACATTGGTGGGGAAAAAAAAATTGCAGGTACAATGAGCAGTCCCGTGGCAGTCATAATGGTACATAATACAGCTTACATGACAGAAAACCTTGCGCAAAATTGCACAGCAAAATAAACCTAACGTACTACATTAAATCCATGTAAATAATCAAAAATTAACATGCAAGTAAGCTTATAACCTATTCAACTTTTTAATAATAAGCATATATAATATTGGGCTGAATTAATTTTAAACCCAGGAACAAGATCGATGACAGGGGCCAGAATGAGGGACTGTCCCTGGGAATCAGCTACAGTTGGCAGGTATGCTGAGTGAATCTGACCCATAGTACTTTGCATTCAGGCATTATGTTAAAAAGAAAAATGGATTTTTCTGGGGCTACCCAACGGTACCACTTCTTGGGAACCTAGTATATATGTCCTGGTTTCTCTAACTGGGCAACACTGCTTATAAGAAAAGGGTTGTATTCAGGAACCTTAACCCTTTTAACCACTTGAATGCTAGAAATGTCTCCAATGCATTACATTGCAGCACACTGGAGAACTTTCTAACATTAAGTGTGTTTAAAAGCCCCCATTTAAATCCTGGCAATTGGTTGCTCCCCAAATGCTCCTATTTAACTTCCCAAATAAATCCTTAGTGTCATCATTGTAAATGGCTTTCCATCCTTATCATGACTGCAGCCATGCAATAGAAGAAGTGTAACTGGTGCCACTCATAGCAGAATGCAACCAGCCCCCAGTTAGTATCTGAGTTTGATAGACTGAAAGAAAGATAGGAAAGAAAAAATGGTAGCTTAAAATAAAAGCGCATTTCAATTGAGTAAAGACTCCCCCCTTGTGTTGACCCTTTGAGTACCAGAGAAGTATCCAATGCATTGCAATGAGTTGGATACCTCTCTTGCCCTTAAAGGGAACTTGCTTATCTTCAGTAGCTAGAGATCCTTCAGAGAGGAAGCACACCAGCAGAGTAGGCAGGTTGCAGATCCAGGCATACTGCCAGCTGTGCAGATCTCCCAGCTTCCTCCGCATGGGGGTCCTTGTCATGGGGGTGGGTAGGGGAAAAATGGAGGCACACAGATAACTCTGAGGTGAGAAGAGTGAAGGGGGGCATTTTAATTTGTCGTGTGTGTTTTTCATGCACCTCCCCACTTCACATAAGGTGAAAAGGGGTTAAAAAACTGTATTATAACCATGATTTTACTGTGTTTTGGCTGACTACACTGTACCTTTTGTTTTGCAACCCTATTTTAGAAATTTTTTTATTTTTTTTTTATTATTTGAGGAAATTAAATCTAAGCAGAACTTTGCTCTTTGACGTCATCAGATAAAGTCTACATAATTAATTACTCTTATGTCCAAAAAATCCCTTCTCTACCTTCTTAATGCTGCTAAAACCAGTCAGTTTCCACCAGAGCAGTGGAACAAATGAAAGACTTATAATTATACAAATTTGTAGGTGGAATCTTCCACCCTGGGGAATACTTGAAAAGCGGATAAATCTTCCGGATAAAAAAAAAAAAAAAAAAATAATAATAATAAAAGGTGCATCTTAGGGAAAAAATAAACCTAATTTAACGTAATAGTAGTAGAAGTAGTCGTAATATCACAATATAAAGTTATTGTTGATGTATTCATTATATTTTTTTCTTTTCTTATAGTGCACGGTACAATTATAAATGTGCATATCCTTGTAGTCTTCTTATAATTTTCCCTATGTCACTCCTGCTGTGGGTTATCTTCTTTCAAAACTGGTATGCTTTGTCTGCCTTTCCTTCATTTCTGTAATTCTTACAACTATATTAATACAGGCAAGTCATGTAATAATTGAAAGAAAAATTAGAGGTTGTAGTTGGTAAAGACTGGGCTTCTAGCACCCCCTGGAGTATGTCGTCTAATACCAATGGAGTGTCATTTTTCTCTAAGAACACTAGTTAGTGAATACAGTAGGAAGTTCAATTCCTTTCAAATATTTTAGTACATTTCAAGATGTGGAAATGTAAAAAAAAATATACATATATATATTTCTGGAAACATTTGTGCACACCAGGCTAGGGGAAGAAAGGCAAGAGACACCTCATTACCTAATTTGATGCAGTGGGATATGTTTTTTACAGAAATAGTTTTATGTAGTTATTCAGGTGTTTTAAAATAGTTTTACCATGTGATCACTTCAATGTGCATTTTAGTTCGCAAAGTTGAAAATACCATTTTGATCTCCAGGTAACTAGGGGTCTACGCAGGCCATGACTGGTGGTAAAACTGGAGTATTCAGGGCTTTTTAAGATAATCCAAGCTTTCACACAGCATAAATATTTTTGATATATAGTGTGTGATTTTAGCAAAGTAAGTAATTTTTTTTTAAACCTTTTTTAATTGTGACATCATATCTTGTCACACAATGCAAAACTTCTTGTGAGGCACCATACAAAAACTCATATTTTGGAAAAAAAATGTATAGCTTTCCATATGTAACTAGAATTCTACTGGAATCCTGCCTAAATGGATGGCAAGCAATTCTGAAAATGTCTGTCTGAGAAATGTCCCAAACCCCATGGCACTTAAAGAGTTAAGTTTTATAACTCTTTTGGCCTATGTTTGCCATTAGAATTTCCACAGTAGATTTGATTAGTGTAGAATATTTTTTCCAAACAAATACATAAATATCATCAAGATCAACAGTTACTGTAAGTGCTACTGTCTTGTTATTTGATTTGCGAATGGAGAGTAGAGTCTGGATTTACTTCTTATGCATTAACAAAGGTCAGATGAACACATGCTATATTTTAAATCTTTAATGGACGTCTAAAGACTGCCTTAAGCCAATGGCATAAGCCTTGCCTATGACGGATTGATCCCTAGAGGCTGGGTTTTGTAAGCATTGCTTTTACATGAATGGGCTTTGTATAGTTTGAAATTTCATTCATAAAACTGAACAGAGGAAAGGAAAAAAACTGAATGGTTCAATATTAGAAAGCTAGAAGGTTTAGGGTTACATCAGCCGCTTAGCTTGCCAGATAACTTGAAGCAATGATTAATGTTCGTAGGCTGTGCCAATAAGTTATATGACACTGTTTTATGGCCACAGTGTGCTCCTAATGTATAGTGAATGAAGATTGCGTTCTGAGCTTTAAAAGATAAACAGGAACTGGTTGGTCTGAATTCCATTCAAATGTCATTGTCTTCATTTTCTTTGCAGCTTACTGAATAGAAAGTATAGGCTGTTTTAGGAAGAGTTTTAAACAACAGTGTCAATAATTAATAAAATGAGAATTGGATCAACATAACTTTTTATTTTTTTGCCATTTATGATTGTATTGCTTTAACCCATTAAAGGCTGGGGCTGCATTATGCTATGAAGACAGTCAAATTTCATATGTCTTGTGTAGTATACCTGTGCAGGCTATGTACTTTTACTTTTATTCTGAAATATTTTACAAGGGTTTTAGGCAGTTGGTAAACTCAGTCTGGAGCTTTTACAGGAGCTTTAAAGGGATAGTAATACTTTGTTTTAACTTTATTTTATTTTGTAGGCATTAAAAAAAACATGAAGAATGATATAAGTCTTAGCTCTCAAACCTTTATGGTTTAAGAGATATTCACAAGCAAAGTTTCCCCTCCCACCCCTTTGACCTAGTGTAAGCCATCTCTTCTCAGATGTGGAATGCAGGCCATAGACCAGACAGATAACAGAAGGGGACACTCTTATTCCTATGAAAACAATGAAATCCCTGCCCCCCTTGACAAGCTTTTCAGGTTTTTCCCTTATCTTAATTGAAGATTGTCTCCCTCTGCAGTCTACCTGGGTACCTCCCTTCTGATCTGGCTGAGCAGTTTTACATCAGTAAAAGGGGCGGGAGGGGGACACTTTGTCATTGAATTACGCTTGAACTACAACTCTGACAGAACTGAAATAACACTCTCCAAAGTCCAAATACTATGATGATTAATTAGAGCTGCTTTTATTATGAAACATTACTATCCCTTTAAATATCAGTTGTGTAGATCTTACTACCAAGACTCTGTTCCCAGCTATTATATATATATATATATATATATATATATATATATATATATATATATATATATATATATAAATAAGACCATTACTGCTATGTGTTTGTCCGTTCATGTCTGTAACAATGTTCTTCTCTCCCCTCTTTACGGTTCTCTATGAATAAAGGATAATGAAAAATTATCCTAATAATCTATTCAAATTCCACTTTATGGAAAGGGGTTATTTATTTATTTGTTATTCTTTGGCATCTAAAGTAGCATAACTCTATGGCACACAATAAATGTTTCTGACAGCATTTTCTTTTTATTGAGACATAGCATTAATTATGTTATGACCAGCAGTATTTTTAAATGCTTCATTTAAAAAAAATGTGAGGATCAAAGGTAATTTTATGATATTTTTTTGTGTGTTCATGGTTCTAATCTTGCATAAATATATGGTCACTGAAAAGACAAAGGCATTAGATATTTTTCCTCGAATAGTTAGAATGAGGAGCAATTCCAAATTTTCTTTGTCATTATTATTTATTTTTTGGGTTCCACACACCTACTCCTGGAGTGGTGAACACTTCTTTTATTTTCATACAATAACTGTAAAATAGACTAGCTAGATTTCAGCTTATCCTTCATACTTGTATGTTTTTGCTTTTTGTAAGACTGCAGATGTAGATAAAACAAGGGTTTCCTCCATATTTAAATGCTGTAATTAGTCTTATAGTATACAAGTTGTTGAATAAGTGAGTAGCGGAAAAAACAATTTATGGTAATCTATTTTATATCTAAAATTAATATGAAATGAAAATAGTCTCGTGGAATTGCATTTACTTTCCTTAGTCATGTCTTAATCATAAGAAGAGATAAAATCAGTCGGCAGTGTCTACTAATTGTTTGCTTTGAAGTAACCCTGTTTAACCAGCGCAAATAGTTTGTGTTTTGCATCAACGTTTAGTACAGTTTGAAACTGTAAATACTAAATTTCATTGATGTGACTTGTTATTAGATAAGGTAGAAATGGAAGCAGCAGGCAATTTAATTAGCTGCAAATTTTCTGGGCAAGTCATTACTTTGATGAACTTCAGAGCAATGTTTATGGCTCCTAATTAACCATGTTAGTCATTTGATTGAATAATCACTTTGGAAATGTTTCTGCAATTTGATTAGGGCCTGACCCACTCTGATAGTCATAAATTAACAGTTAGACCTTTGTGTAACGGAGGGACACCGGGTAATTTACAGGGAGTTCGATCTTCTGCATAGTGTCATGACAGAGGAATGGGTTTTAATACACAAGTTTTCAGTAGACAGAATTAAAAAAAAAAAAAAAAGTGCTGTATGAACTTTGTTTTGTCTTGAGTCCCTCACTCACATTTTAAGATGGCAGAAAAAAAAAACGCACTAGAATGGTGAATACATTTCACTATATTTAAGGTGCAGTGCACAAAAACTTCTCTTATACTTATCTGAACCACCTGAAGGATAACCTGTTTCTCTCAGATTTCTTGAAAATCTACTTATTTGGTCTACACCTAGTTATAGATTTTATATAGCAGCTACTGCATAATGTTGATCACCTGTATCCGTGTTTCTGAGTTCCAGTCCACAATGACCATTATAAATAATTGTGTTTATAAGCAGAGGTGCACTAATTGTTTGACACCTTCTTGGTCTCCTTAAAATCTACACTAGTAGCAGTCTTGGGAACTTGAGTGAGAATCAGTAGTCTATATGGTCTACCCTGACGACATTCACATATGTGATTTAAAGGGAAAATTTCAAGAAACTGGTATATTTTTTTATATTAAACATGCTGAAATAACTAGTAGTATTGGTGTTTTATTTGTTTGATTTGCAGTATTTTGCTTAAGAACCTATGGTCTTCGAGATATGTAGGCTCTTGTGCAAATTGATTTATTTCCCTCCACTCTACCTAGCCATATCTAAGCAGATCTGTAAAATCAAACCACTTTGAAGTAAGTGGGAAACCAGACTCTTTCATCCGTGTTCTTTATACTCTTATCAGGAGCGAGCATTGTGTAATTTATCAAAAAATAACACCTTCTACACTAGGCTTTACAGCAGTACATGGGGGGATTGTACCGCTAAAGCTGAATAAAAGATGGGAATTAACAACAAAACTGACAAAATAACCCAATGAGATTGATTACAATTATTGTACAGTGTTGTATTGACTTCCTAATGAAGTTTTCTGTTTTATGATTAGTTTCAGGTTTTTCACACACACACATTTAGTAAGTGTATGCTAACCTGCAGCCTGTATCAGTTTGGTATATACAGAAAAACCCCTCCTAACTTATTTCGTTAGTTATATGTTTAGAATTTCCATACGCCAGAAAACTTAGAACACAATGAATAAAACCAACAGTTTCCACAGCATTTTACAGTAGAACGGTGTTACAAACAAGTTGACAATTAACCCCTTAACTTCACATGACATGCCAGGACCATCATGCAGGTCTTGATATTAAGGGCCAGTGACAGACCTGGCCAGTCATGGAATTCATGCCCCTCTGCCATCCCAAAATTCAGGGTCTCTATGCCCCTCATGCAGTCTCCCCTACTACTCCACTGGGCCCCTCTAGCACCGATCAGGCATCTGCATAGGTTAAGATACTATTGTCTTCTGTCCATTGGGCGCTTCACACTTGGAAACCTATGCCCCCAACAGCCCCCTTCCAGTTGTTATTCAGTAGTTTCTGAGCCCCGTTGGCTCTTGGTTTAGTGTGCTTTGCTACTACAGTGTGCGTTGACATTATTGCCTGGAGAGGGATTTCCCTCTCCAGGAATCCTAGCTTTGGTATATCCCCATGGTACCTGTGTTCCATATTGGACTGAAGAGAAAAGTAGAATTCTAGTGTTCTTACCTGCTAAATCCATTTCTCTCTAGTCTATATGGAACACAACTCCTGCGCAGCGAAAGAGACCTTCATGGTAATGCCTTCTTGGGCAGAGGAGCCCTCTTAAAGGGGAATTGTCACCTCTTAAAAAGTTTCTAGCATAGGTTTAGTTATTAAAGTAGTTTTAGGAAATGTGTGGTGTGTTTTTTTCTTTTTTTTTTTTTTTTTTCACTTAAGTACTTTTAAAGATATTTCCTTTTCAAGCTGTGCTGGTCAGCATAATGGAACACACTGAATCTCTGGCACAGCTTATCTTGATTTCCTAATTCTCCTCCCACCTCCCTCCCAGCTGCCCCAGGGAGAGCTTTCACGCTTCCCTTCAGTGTGGTGTGAATGGCTTCTATTGTTACATCAAGCTCCGGTTAACATTATACCACAACCTCAGTATAATGCTAACCGGAGCTTGATGTAACAATAGAAGACATTCACACCACACTGAAGGGAAGCGTGAACGCGCTCCCTGGGACAGCTGGGACGGAGGTGGGAGGAGAAGAAGAGCTGTGCCGAAGATTCAGCTTGCCCATTACGTAGAAGTGCACAGCACAGAAAAAAAAAATATCTTTAAAAGTAATTGAGAAGAAAAACCCACACATTTCCTAAAACTACTTCAATAACTAAGGAGATATCATCTTTTTTTCCCCACATACTACTTTTTGTGTGGCTTTGGTCACATGAAATCTGAGAGTTAGTGGGCGGGGGGGGGTGGAGTTTGAGGAGCAGGGAGTCTCAACCCCAAAGACCCATTCTTTTGTGATGTGCCCTGCCCTCCAGATGGAACTAAAGGCATTAACATCCTGTTGTTTTTTTATATATATATATATATATATATATATATATAGACAAATGTACAGTTGAGATATTTGGTACTGTGTGCTAATTTCAGCATCCTTGATGTTTCATATGCTAATGAAGGTTTTCAGTGACGTTTCATATGCAAATAGAGTGCTCCTCTGTGTGATTGTTATAGGGTATACCAACTAATTTTTGCTAGTATGGGAGAGGGGAGTGACAGATTACTTCTTTTTGTAATAAGAAATGGGAACTAACTGATGACCACAACAGAAAGTTGCAGTTTACATTTTGAATGAAAAATCTTCCAGCCATGTGTATCATGTGTATGCCTTTTGAGTTACTTGGCAGGAAATGCACTATAACATTTATTATTATTATTATTATTTTCATAAAAGTTTACTGCCTGTTTAAACAGCTCCTGCAAACTTTTTCTTGAAATACAGTACTTGTTGTCACTTGCATTTTACCAGCCTGTACAGGCGTAAGCATAACTGGCTAAAGTTAACCTGGAGGTATGAAACATTCATATTGAACAATAAGGAAAACTATAAATAATGCAAATCAATACAATAACACTGGAAAATGTGTCAGAAAAAGTAAAGAGAATTAATATTTTTAAATTTTGCTTGTGTTAGTGATTAGTATTTCAGTGTTTTTTTTCTCCTATATTCCTAAATCAGTGGTATGCACTAAACAGTTTAGTGTAGTAAAGGCTTGTGTAGAACATGATTAAAGGATGGCTGCATATTACTTGTGGCTCTAACTGTTAAGTAGCATCTGACAATAATGCAATTAGACTCTTTTTAAGTGTAATTGTTAGAAAAGCATAGGGTATAGAAACTTGGAACAAATGTGAATTACTGTTGGTTTAAAAAAAAAAAATCCTAGGTGCTATTTAAAGTAAATTGTGATTGCCAGAAGAGTTGACCTTTAGCAAGGTTGATTATCCTAAAAGTTTGAGTTCAAGTGACTGATAAAATCAGTGTTCTTAATATCCTAGTTTTATTTTGCAGTGCCATGTGCTTGTGTCTCTGAAAATGCCAACAATGTGTTGACAGGTTCCCTTTTGCTGCAACTTATGTCCTTTTCTGTTACTCTTCTGTCCACAGCCTGACTCATTGATAACCTGCACACTTTCAATTCCAGACACTCCTTTGATTAGCATTGTCTTCTTTTCCTTTCAGAAGTGCCTAGCTGCCATTCCATTTATATGCGGCAAGAAGCTTTCCTGGCTCACCCCAATGGAGCAGAAGGTATATTATTATATGTTGTTTTATATTTGCTGTTTTCAATGTAAAAGTACATTTATCTGTCTTGAATTTTTACTTTATTATATTTCTTGTAGGTTGCATGTATGAAAAAGGTCCTAGGCCCTTCTTTGACGACACATGTGTTGTTCCAGAGAAGTTTGATGGTATGTATATTTTGTAACAAATTGGCATATGTTCTTGATAGAGAAAAGTCAAAAGGGAATTATACCCTGTGTCTCTGTATGTCTTTCACACACACACTCGCTTGCTCGCGGTCTCTCTCTCTCTCTCTCTCTCTCTCTCTCTCTCTCTCTCTCTCTCTCTCTCTCTCACACACGCTCTCTCTCTCTTCAAAATAAAGCTGAAGATAAAATGTAAACATTTAAATAAGGGCCATTCTTGGCTGGGTTAGTATACTTCCCCTATAACCCTTCAAGTATATAGAAAAAAGGGACTGCAGAGAGAAAAAAGGAATTCTTCTTCATGTTTTTAGAATGTGTTAGAGGAGAGAGGTAAGAGGCATTTATACCAAAATGTAATTGGTTCACTAATGACGGAGAGTGCAATCATATGCCTATGCACAAAGGGGTAGAATAGCAAACATGAGTCTAGAGGATGGAGTCCTTAACCCCTAGGGACCCTTGACGTACCAGGATCGTCAAGGGTAAATTTGCTCGAACGACCCTTGACGGTCCTGGTACGTCACGTACTTTTTACTTACAGCGCTCTACCGGGAGCGCTGTAAGTAAAAATAGGGCATGAAATAGACCGCTCCAAGATCGGAGCGATCTGTTTCAAGCCCCATAGTGACGCGCCGATACACGTGACAGGTCACGTGTACCGGCTCGTCAAAGTGCCCCTATGCGGTCGTTATGGGACGGAAATGTCCCATAACCTCCGGTCCTTCAGGGGTTAATAGTTATGTAATGGTCTACACACCCATGTTTTGTATTAGGGCAAGAGGAGTAGTGATATAGGTTTGAGGTAATGGGATTTGAATTTAATGGAAATTTAAATTGAAAATGGCTCAGGAAATTCCTTAAAGGAAGTTTTCTGCAACAGAAAATATAATATAATGTTTTTTTTATCCTGCCTCTGTAATTATCTAGACACAGGACAAAGGATAAAACATGCTTCTGATGACACAAGATGTTTGCATATTTATCTCACAAACCATGCATTGTGGATAACCAAAGAAAACGTTCTAGGCTTTTCCATGTGATCTTGAGCATCACTTGGTTTAATGCATCAGTTTAATGTTGTTAAAAGTCTTCATTTTAGGTATGCCGTCATATTAACTGTTCTATGTGGAGAGAACCTGTAAGATTACAGTATATGCAATCATATTAACAAATTGTTAATTCGTGAAATGATCTGCAATAAAAATGCATTTACTTTAACAAATGTATAATGATAGTCAGCAACTACATCTAGTTAGGCTTAATCAGTTTTGTCATATGATCATGACAGAATTCTGTGGTTGAGGGTCAGCTGGAGTACAAAATGGACAGATAATTGCCATAGTTGATCTGGAGATTGTCATTGCTTTTTTCAAAATCACTTATCTGCTAAGGGTTTGTTGAAGCAGTGTTGATATTCATTACATGCCTGACGTTTTTGAATGATAGCCATGAGCATGCTACTTATTGTGTTAAATTTTTTGTAACATTGTAGCCAGAAGAACATGCTTGCAATACGTTGCAGTAGCAGAATGAAAGCAACATATGCCATTTATAAGTAACACTGCTCCAGTGGGAATAAATTCACAAAAAGCCAAATGAGTCCAAACTCATTCAGTGCATATCATTTAAGTGCATAACTAAGTGCATAACCCATTTACTCTAGCAGGTATAAGTAAAATGAGTTCCGGGGCTATTTCCTCTATCTCCCATTCCACAATTATAGCCTGCTTATGCGTGGAGAGGAATAGCACACCATGAAATGCCTCACACTGCCCAACCCTTAGCACATATTGCGCAAAGTGACCATTTGAAATGTGAGAAAATAGTTTCATATAAGCGTTGAGCATGCAGTACCTATTTAGCTCTTAAAGGCAAAATAACACTTTATTTTGACTTGATATATTCTGCAAGTGCATAATACGTATAGTCAAATTTCCTACTATTTTTTATTTATTACCATTTTCACCAGACATCTTGTAAACAAGATACGCTGTCCCTGCAACACTGAATGCTGTGTGCGCCAACATTGTATTACACCCTCATTTTATGTCTGCTGGAAACAAATATCTGTGAGCTTACTGTCCATGATAAGAGGAAGATGAATAATGTCTAGGCTATGTGCTTTGCCTAATATATTATGTTTTTCTTTCTCACAAACATGTTTTAGTTTGATCACAATAAAAGTTGTAAAAGTGAATAGAAGTGCATTTTTTGGTGTGGGAGTGGAATCTTATGGATTTGTGTAGCACAAACTGAATTAATAGCATTATAAAAGTTTATAACTTTGTTTTTTGTGAAGGTGACATTAAACAAGAGCCTGGGTTATATCGTGAAGGGCCTACGTATCAGAGAAGGGGTTCACTTCAACTATGGCAGTTCTTAGTAGCGCTTCTTGATGATCCAGCAAATTCACACTTCATTGCTTGGACTGGAAGGGGCATGGAGTTTAAACTCATTGAACCAGAAGAGGTATGTAAATGTTATTCTTTAACCCCTTAAGGACCCATGACGGTCATGGAATTCCGGGCTCCTCGCGAGGCTGAACGCCGTTCGGGGAGTCCGGAATCAAATTACGAAAAAAAAAAAAAAAAAAATGCTTCGTGGTCCTTAAGTGACCTCCGCGTGCATGTGCGGCCGGTCCTTAAAGGGTTTAAAGGAGCAGTAAGCCTTTTTTTATGAAAACCTATATGTTACACAGCTTTTCCTGCTGAGTAAAACAGGGGAACTTTTACCCCTGTCAGTTTTTGTATTCAAATTGTATAACTGTTCAAACAACCAGGAAGTGAATTCACTTTGTGTACCTGATTGTTCTAACTGACAGGAAGTGACTCGGCAGTTTGTATCACATTCTGTGGAGAACTGTAAGTCACTGACGTTCTTCTCCATTAGAATGTACCAGGACAACTAATTGGAATTTGACCACTAGAGGGTACTGATGATGTAAAAAAAACACAGGTTTAAACAGTAATAACTTTGGAAATATGCATCTATCAGCAGTGGGAGTACACTAATTTTACTGAACAGGAAACACCCTACAATATATATTGTTCATAAAAAAAAAAGTTTACTGCTTCTTTAAGGAGATACTAATAAGCGTGTTCATTATATTGTTTGCCATTTGAATGTGACTGATCTTGTTAAATTCTTAAAACTATTTAGGCGGTTATTGTCGTCCTTAAAAGCACTTTCTCCTTTGAAGTGGGCTGTCTGTTGACTGACCATTGGAGCTTCGGTTGCCATTGCAACTTTACCCAGATTTCTTTTGACTGAGACCATTTCAGGTGTGTGAGTGCTTAAAATGAACACTAGCTACAATACTGCTAGTCCCCAGGGCTCATTTAAAACACAGGGAAATGTCTCTGTTGAATGGTTGCCATGTATGGATAATATGGCAACCTACTTCCATCGATTAGTCTGCTTAAAAGGAGAAGGGAACTGTCATTGTGTAAAGGGGAGGTGGCAGGAACTAATAACTTTAATCACTTCCTATATATAGAATTTAATTATGTTTATCATAAGCATTAGTATCTCTTTAATTGTGCATATTCAACACCAGTTCAGTTCTCTGTCTCTAAGTGTATGTATTGTAAGCCAAAGGCAGTAGGCTTTTGTTGATCAGAAACAATGACCTTAATATATTTGTTTTAAAGCTTAACAGATGTTTCTGATACACATAAAGAGTCATGTAACTTAATGTGTATTTACATTAAATGTTCTACTTTAGTCACAAAGTCCTTTAACTTACCTGTTTTTTCTGACCATATTCAGCAAAATTTACTGTGCAGATATTTTAAATTATTTAAAGAATGGTTTGCTGCTTTTTGAGCACAGCTTTGACCAGGATTATATCCACAGTACACTAATGCTTAAAATAAGTTGCTTTTATATTGGCGCATACTTATTACTAATATTACTGACCCCTGCCTGATGAAAACTACAATTGATAAATTAATATATCTAAAGTTATATAGTGTATGGAAACTTACATTTTTGTATCTGATTGTTTCAGTATTCTCTTTAATACATATGGATTTTATATCTGGTGTGTTTTTAACAAATATTTAACTATACACTTGGTTATTCAATGAA
Source organism: Rhinophrynus dorsalis (assembly GCA_037306005.1). Taxonomy (NCBI): domain Eukaryota; kingdom Metazoa; phylum Chordata; class Amphibia; order Anura; family Rhinophrynidae; genus Rhinophrynus; species Rhinophrynus dorsalis. Next base: position 400,288,832 of record CM074723.1, read on the forward strand.
TTACTGAATCTTTTAACTACAAATGTTCAAATAACTTTCACTGTGAGTTTTTTACTTTTCAATAACCATAAATCAAATGTTTTTAATTTGGCATGTTTCATGATCATTTGACTAGATATTCAATTGTTAAACAAAGCCTATTCATCTTTGGCTATCTTTCTGTGGCAGGTGGCACGTCGTTGGGGAATTCAGAAAAACCGGCCAGCTATGAACTATGATAAGCTTAGTCGCTCATTGCGCTATTACTATGAGAAGGGAATTATGCAGAAGGTGAGACATGAAAACTGTAGTTAGTTAACTGAAGGTTCTATTTCATGGTTTTATCAATCATAGCTGCCAGCTGACGTTTTTTGAGATAACAATTTCTGTAATGTAACACAATGTACAAGGGGGGTGGGAAAAACAGTCTGATAGTATTAGTGATCAAATCGACATGGCACATTCAAGATCCAAAGGACTTAATGTTTGCTTTTCTGAAAACAATTTGTATGTCCGTCTCAAACAACAACAAAAAAAAAGTTGTCTAATGGTGAAATCTTATGGATATTTAAGTTAATACAACCGTTTTCATAATAAACAAGTTTGAGATGTTTTTGTCTTAAAGATTTCATTGCAAGTTGCCTGGAATATAATTGCTTTCATACATTTTTAGATTCATACATAGTAGAACAACATACTCCATTTCTCATTCCTCTTGAAGGCTTACAAGGATTTATTGGCAATCTTCTCAACTCCTAATGCACCTAAAAAGTTAAAAATTAGATTTTTAGATCACCTACTGTCAGTGGGTTTGGTCACTTTAATTTATCCATCTGAATGGAAGTAAGGATAACCTGAAAAAATACATTCTTGGTGGCTCTTTAAAACACCAGGGTTGGCTTCCTTCATCCATAGTATGCCTGATTTAAAAGTTGGTTTTAAGGAGTGATTTTTAAAAGGATGCCATTGCATTTTATTGTGTGTGCCAATAGGCGTATGTGTAAAGTATGGTACAGTGTTGGCTCTAGAACGTGCAGGAGACTAGTGGAGTAAAAATGATACCTTTATTGGCTGAGTAACTTTGTATGCAAGCATTCAAGACAACTAGGTCTCTCTTTCAGGCATAATATGTTTCTTATTATGCCTGAAGAAGAGACAATAGTTGTCTTGAAAGTTTGCATCCAAAGCCACTCAGCCAATAACGGCATCATTTTTACTCCACTAGTCTCCTTCAATGGGTGTAGAATTACTAAAAATTCCAGCGCTTGCACATCCCCAAATTGGATCCATTCCGCCATTTTAGATGTCAGAAAACTGGACATGGTAGCTGTGATAAGCAAGTGAAGAATGAATGAATATGTTTATATAACTCCACAAGTATTTGCAGCACTTTACAATCTAAGGGTTTATGCAATACAGGGTTACAAGTGCTTCGCAAAGAGAAACACTGAAAGTGAGGTCTCTGCTTGAAAGCTTACAATGTAAAGTAGAAAACTTCACTTGTTGCACTATTGCCCACCATCTTACATTTGCCATAGCATTTCTGGTTCATCTTGCCATCAGCCAGAAAGCTTACAGCGTCTAAAAAGGTGTCTGCTTTGCACATATGTAGAGATGTGGGTTTTGTTTGTTTTGTTTTTATTTGAGTGGGGGATTGTTCACATCACTCTACACTAAAACATACTCTAGTACGTTACAGAAATCTTATATAAAAGAACATCACATGTTATTATTGAGCACTGAGCATAATTTGTGATGGAGTAGGTGTTCAGTTAAAGCTGACCAGCCAGTATGCAAATGTGTGGATCTCCAAATATCTTTCATTGGTTAAAGTGATTTTGAAAAAAAAAACAAAACAACCTATTCTACCTTTAATATCTTGATTGATTGGATTTGCCAAACCTGATAGCTTTTCAGTGGGAAGAATGAAGCTGCAGCCTTGAACCAAATAGTAAACAGTCATGATAACTGGGAGTAGAGAGAGGAACACTTTGAACTCTGCCCTTCATATTTCACATCTGAAATAATGTTTTAATATGGCTTTCAGGTTAATACTATAGGGAATTATGGACTGTGTCCAATAACATTTTGGCTACATTACTCGTAAATGAAGATCATTGTATGTTGCGGCTAGTTTTTAGACTAAGAACTAAGCTTTGCCTTTATTTGTGTTAGGTATGCTTTACTGTTAATACAGATTTTATTCTAATTATACTTGTTTTATTTGTTTTTAATTAAAAGGTTGCTGGGGAGAGATATGTCTACAAATTTGTATGTGATCCAGAAGCTCTCTTCTCCATGGCCTTTCCAGACAATCAGCGGCCATTATTGAAGACCGATATGGAACGTCACGTCAATGAAGAGGACACAGTACCACTCTCTCATTTTGATGAAAACATGCCCTACATGCCAGATGGTGGCTATTGTAACACTCATCCATATAATGAAGGATATGTGTACTAATAATAGACTGTAAATGATCAAGATCATTTCACATTTCTTCTTTGCAAGACCCCAAAAAATAGCAAAATATACTTTTTTTTTTTTTTCTCCAAAATAGTTCATAAATGGGCTTTTCCTGTTGCATATCTCCTATGGTCTGCCATGGACAGCGCACTTTATTTGAGGGGAAAAGGGGATAAAAATGTAAACAATTTGTAACAGGATGAAATAGATGAATAAACTGTTCATTTAAGCTTGGGAAGGGAACTAAAGTTTTAGGTACTTCATAACAGTCATGTGTTTTTGGTTTTTGTTTTGGTTTTTAAATAAGAGATTATCAAATATTATGCATCTTTTCTGGAAATCTAGGGTACAGTTAATTTTTATTGTATAAATAGCTGCTTGAAAAATCAGCTATTACTTTATTCCCAATTCACTTTTGTTACTGATGATACATTTAAAAGAAAATGAAAATTGTATTGCATCTTCTCATTTTTTTACTTAAATATTTATTGTTTTTTTTTTTGTTTTTTTTTGCTTTTTTGGTGGTTCTAGTTATTTGCATGCTCTCATGACAATGAAAGCTTTGGATTGGAGTCTGCATGATGAGCGAGTAAGACTGTCATCCTGATGTTACCTATTGTATTTGGTTCCACCTTGCTCTTTAAGGACAATGTGGTAAACAATACAAGCCTTTTAAAACATTGCAAGGTGGCGATATATCTCATGAAGGGAGTACAAAAATGTATTTAATTTCTTTTCCCATAGTACATAAATAAGTTATTTAATCAATAGGAATTAACTGTACTCAGTCACATATCTTATTATGCTGTTGTAGATACAGCAAGCACTCCTTGGGGGAAAAAAATAACCAATACAGTAAATAGGTACTATAGTAATTTTTAGGCACGGTACCCATTAATATGCATTTTAGCCTTTTACTGCTGTGTTATGTTGATAACATATATAAATACTAGATAATGCTTCTGCTGCTGTCTTTTCTGTACTATTCTCTTCAATGCTAAATTTACTACATTCATATGCATTGCTGTAACTACAGGTAGCATTTCAGGACAAAATAGATGACTTGAATCATTTATTGCTTAGGAAATAGCTTAGCTGTGCTGCAATCAGCTTCTACTTGCATCAACCAATGAATAGTAAGCCTCTGCTTGCTAAGGGAAGCTCAGCAGGATCTTTTGTAACTTTTGGTGGAACAGAGGCTTATTTACAAACTGTCAAGAGAATACAATGAAGCCACTGTCTGACCTGGTAGTGCTGGCACTGATGTTATCAAATTGTTTTGGACACTACATGTAAATGTGAGCAAATGTGTTTGGAGACTATTTCAAGGTTACATTTCTGGAATTTGCTTCATTTTATTTTTAAGTGAGAGACATGTACAGAGAGAATATGTATTGACAATTTATGGGCACCTTTTTATAGTTTTTGTTTTCATTTGAGACCTGATGAAAGTTGATAAGAAGATGGAAATATTAATGCAATCCTGTATGAGAGAGCATTTCTTTGTCTCCATAAAGAAGATATAATGATGTGCAAAGGCTAATTCTGATAGCAAGAATACACTTGCATCTTTGGGATTTATAGCCTACGTGTTAGCAGATCTGTTGCAGGATTGGTGCAAAATTTACTATATACATGGTTGTTCAATTAAAAAAGAAATGTATATACTGTTTTCATGTATTTCTATACAATTTGTATTCTGCAATAATTGCAAAAACTAAACCCTATAGGACAACTTGTTTTATGGATACATGTATCTTCATTTCACACATTAGTCTTTTCACTGCCAAAGTTTAATCTGTAAACATTTAGCATTTTTTTGTCTCATACTGAAGAGGCAGGAAAAAAACACACATTCAGTGAGGTGAAGATGATACATAATGCAAAACTGATAACCTTAATAGCTGCTTCATCATTTTAATCATAACAAATCAATGACAGCTGTCATTTTTATTCATGATTTGCATATTTTTATTCTCATTGTTATTTATCATTAAATGTATTGGGAGCAGGTTTGTAAACAATAACAATAGAGTTTCAAAAGATATGCTTTACCTACCTATGGTTTGTGGATCTTCTAAATTAGACAAAAGGTCTCTTGTAACTCCTTGCTTTTACCATCCTTCAGGAGTCAAGATTTCTGCCCTCACCAAAGAGGATATTCAACATCACACCTTGGTCAGAATTTATCATCTGAATATCCAGTGGAGTATTTGGCTCCTTTGCATATAACATATTTAGTTCAAAATTGCCCAGCAAAATCAAAGCAATGTTACAAAACATGTTTTGATATAAAAGGATGTATTTGAATCATTATGGTGATGCCACAACAGATGAGTGAATTTTTAATACTTTTATTTGAAAATGTTTTGTCTATTTAACAGTTTTTGAATATGTTAACTTTATCCAAATATTTTTCTATAAACTACGTGTCAAAAGGGGAAAGCAATCTTTCTTGTTTAGAAATCTCAAGAGAGTGACATCTTTAAAAAAAAAAAAAAAAAAATCCTCAATATAAATTTTTGAAATTTTTAAAGTGAAATTTCAAAGATCTGGCACCAGACCTCCAAAATCAGGTCATTCCCACTCATGTCAGAAAATTCTTAAAACAAACAAAAAAAAAACACTAAAATTGGTAAAAATGTGACTTTTTTTAGCATCTTGTAAACAACAAAAAAGGCATCCAAATGGTGTCGGGGGGGGGGGGGAATATGCAAAATGTCAAACTTCAAATGAAGAAAAAATAGATCTTAAAGGGACATTATCACCAAAAATAAAAAAGGTTTCTTTTCCATCAAAATATTATGTACTCCTTAGCAGTTTTTTTTCCTTTGGTGTGAAAGTGCTAAAATATGTAGTTACTTTATCAGGTTTTAGAACTTAAAATTAAATTCACAGATACTAATTTGTCTGTTTACCTCAGTCATGCTACATATTACCCTTATAATGTTAATGTTTTAGGAGCTTATATAAACAGGGGTCAAATGGCCTATGTAGGAAGAGCTTGTTTATAATATATTTGTGGCTTATGCACCTATTATTTTTTTTATTTTTTTTTTTATTAATTTCTGGCTAAGAATACATCAGATTTTTATAAAAGGGTATAAAATCAAATCATTTAGGCGATAATGTCCCTTTTAGGGACCACAAAATATATATTCATATTTTACAAGTCTGCACACAAATTAACAGTGATGTAACACTTTTTGAGTCCTTTAAAAAAAGAAAAAAAATCAAAGTACTATTTTAATTTTGTGAACACTCATGATCTTTTGGCTGACACATTGTGATGCATTACTTTAAATGTATGCAGAAATTTTCTAACAGAAAAATAGTTCTAATAATCATTCTTCTTTGCTTCATGCAGAGTTTAAAATGTAACATGCAACCACAGTCTGAACAGTCTGCACAAACTTATTGCCAACCCTGGGAAGCCTGTGATTATTCTTCAGCAACTGGAGGGCCACAGGTTGCCTATCTCTGATCTACATCATCAGGTCATTTTTTTGTCCCATTTATTTATGGTTCTAAAGAATGTCCAATAACAAAGCAAGTGAAGCTAGGTGCTTGGTAATTACAGGCCTCTTCATAGTTGCTTGCAAATAGTGATTGGTAAATTATAAAGTGATCCAAACTAGAACTGCTCACATCATATTTTTCTACTGTACAAATTGATCCAACTGAGCAAAAGTAAATGTTAAGGCATATTTAAAGTTATGCATATTTTTATTGGTTTTGTTTAATTCAGATAGATGAATAAAGTTGGCAGCTGATTTATGAAAACATGAGACATTTTGCATGTATTTTTACAGTTTCAAGAAGATAATATATATATACACCATGCGTGTCTGTGTCTTGATGAAATATTAATTGCCGTCTGAATTCTGTAATCTTTGTGGGAGGTGGGGTGGGGATTCCACTGGGCCAGGCAAAGATGGCAGAGTATTTCATAGTGTTAGAAAGATTTCCCCAGTTAATACCTTTTTTTTTTTTTTTATCCTATGTTTAAGGAAATAATCCAATACTGATGGAGCTATTCTTGTGGTTCTCAACCCAAGATAGGTTTTCAATTGTAAAGTGAATTAAAAAAAACTGTGTGTTTTTAGTAGAAATTTGTTCAGAATCTATTTTTTGAGATGTTAACATCTATTTATTGGCAGCACACTATGGCATTTAATGCAGCTAGTTTCTGTGCTGGGCAAATATTACCTCACACTGCTATTAATGAATATAGAGGAAACAATGCATCTGGGGCTGGGGCATTTCCAATAGCATGGCTAGCATACTTTCCAAAATTATAAACTGCCACACAGTGCAACTAAAATATAAAGTTTAATTTCACAAACAATTTTAGAAAAAAATGGCTAGTCAACAGGCAGACTTTAACTGCTTACTAAACAAGCACAACTTTTCTTAGGAGGACAGCTTACCTTTTAAATAAGGCACAATTTGTGTACTAGAAAATACCTGGGGTGTGAAATTGTGAATTATTAAGGCTAAATACAACATTAAATAGTTATGTAGATGTTTGTAAGTGGGATACACCCTTCTACAACAGAGCCAACCTGATGCCATCTAGCTGTTGGATGGGGCCATGGGGGCTATAAACGAGACAAAAGGGGCTGACCATAGTGTAGTGTATCCAGATCAGTAAATCAAAAGGAATATTCACTCCTGTTCTACTGTGCTTCTCAGACTGAATGTGGCTTGTTAGGAATATCACAATGCACCCACACAGGTATTTTTTTATCCTGCGTCTCCTCTCGTAATTCACTCCTAATGACATACTTGAAAACAAAATAAACCATGGGGCACTGTAACATTGATAAACAAAAGAGAACACTCTCCTTTCAAACACTTACTGTGCTGTCTTCTGCTGTGTGCTCTGATTTATTTATATATATATATATATATATATATATATATATATATATATATATATATATATATATATATCCAAACACAATGGAGCCAGCACTCACAGGTCTTTAAAACATAGTAACTTTTATTGCTGTCCAACGTTTTGGTCCGGTAGGGACTTTTCTCAAAAACATAAAAATAAATAACCTGAATCTTGCTTGAAGGGTAGTAAGCCTGCTTGGCTCAGCAATTAAGATAGAAGTTGATAGCTCCTGATTAACTATTTAAAAAAAAAAAAAAGTTAAAAGAAAAAATGAAAATGAGTGCTCTACACTTCTTGGCCATTTCATCAGGAGACAGTCGGCAAAGCTTAGGGTGGGCTAAAATTTTTAGTGTATTAAGGAAATTTCTATGTACTTATGGATGAATCCTTTTCTCTTAGGCCGTGGGGTAAAGTAGCTTCCTCTAGAGACACTTGCAGAGCTCAGTGGAAGTGGAATTTCCCTTCCAGTTCCAGGCTTTCCCCTGGGCAGCAATAGATTCCTCAATGTTAATGTATAGCAAAGATGCAAGAAAAACAGAAGTGGTGCAGGGGCACACATGCTTTCGTGAACTAAAAAAAAAAAAAAAAAAAAAAAAAAAAAACCTGCTTTTCTCTGGGAGAGAGATCCTCTGTTCCACAAGGGCTAGGAGAAAAGTATTTCTCTTATGTCCAATGTGTAACAAGAGTAAAAAAGGCAGGGCCTTTGAGGCAGGCTCCCTTCTTTCCCTCTAGCCTTACCCCTGCCTCACAGTTACAAGTGATATAATTTATTTTTATCTTGGATATGGGACTTGTATAATCTCCCATTACTGGCTTCCCTGGAGTTGGAATGCCCAGATCACAGGTGTATTTCTGGACCCTTTCCTGTGGTGGTTGACCACACATCCTATATAATAATTTGCTAATTCTTGTGTAACGCCGCAACATGCGCAGTACACTCTGCTGCGCGTGCTGCATTCATGCACAGTAGAGGCTGCCCGCGCCGTGGCTGATACAGAGCTGGGCGCTCCAAAGGAGCATCCAGCTCTGTATCAGCCATGGCGCGGGCAGTCTCTACTGCGTGTGACTGCCCAGCGACCGGGTGCCAGTGGCACTGTGTCCCATGTAACGGGCTGTTCAACTAGTACTCCAATTATAAAGAACTTCAGGAGAAATTAATTCCTGGACTTCTCCTGAAATTTTTTATAATTGGATTCTGAAGACAGAAGACTGACAACTTAACCACTGGAATGATGTAGTCATTCTTTTCTTACCTGGCATCAAGTATAAAGTGGTGATATTGCCTGATTAGCAGTCAATATTTCATATGTGTTCTGATTTCTATGCTTGCAAAGGTGGCTGCTTTTAGTACTATGGGTTTTTAACCCTTTCTGCACTGTATGACACTTTGACCCATGTTTCTAAAAGCAGAAAAGTTATTCTGGAGTAAAGAGACTACACCATAGGGTGACATAAAAATGCCTGTTAGATTGGGCTCTTAACTAGGGATGAGCAAAAAATGTTCTCGTCAAACCAAAATCGGCTCATCTAGCTCATTGCATTGAAATCAATGGGAAGACTGAATTTTTCCCCACCACATGGCAGTTTTCTCTTCTTTTCCTGCAGGCATATCAAAGTGTTTCAGGCTCATATCATTCTTTATTTCTAAGAGGAGAAAGCTGTATGTTTTTGAGCTAGAAAGATATGCAAATAAAGGGAGGTAGGAGTAGGGGAGCCTGGGGGCACACTGGGTGAAAAGAAAGGAGGTTGACCTCAACTACCCCAAAATTCAGTGTAACTGACTGGCAAGACACAGGCAGCTGGGGTCTGGTTTGCTTTCTGGTCTTCCTGTTATTCTCTGTGATGGGGAAGTGTCAGGGAATAAGTTAATGTTTTTGTTTTTCAGTTATATATTTTTTTGTTTTTGGACAGACTGTGATAGGTTAGGGTGGACAACTTAATTTTTTTTTTTTTTTTTTATGTGACACACACACACACAGCTGACTGGGAGCCTGACATGAGCTGTGTGACTGAGGCAGACTTGATAGACTACAAGATGACATTGAGGGCTAAAGCAAGACATTACACTCCTTCAGTTTTGTTGTGTACTGTAAACACACCGTAGTTGAGTAATGCCCAGCAAACTCACAAGACAGAGAGGGGAAAGGTGGAGCAGTGCTGGGATGTGAGAGTAAAGTGGTAGTTCAAAAACAGAAGCCATGGTTGCTGCAGCGTGTGCAATAAATGATTACCTTTCAGTTTGTTAAGGTCCCACCAAACGTTCCACCACCACCAGTGCCAATAATATAAATACATATATGAACAACACTGTCGATGACAATAATGATGGCAAAAGCATAAATGGAGGAAGGTGTAGCAGCGGAACCAACTGCTCGATCTGACAGTGAGACAAACAAAAACTAAAACACCTGTCGTCAAAGTAGTAGTGAACTTTGTGAAATTAAAAGTAAAATGACATTGTTTGACATCTCTAAAAGCTTAGACCAGTATAAGGGTAATGGGCAAGAAGTGTCAAGTGATGCTGAGGATGACCTAATGGTGCAGATCCAGAATATATCCCTCCACCATTCAGATACAGATGAAGCTCCGAGTGAGAGAGATTATTACATGGTCAGAAAGGCAAAGGGACATACAGTGTCTGTGCACCATTTTCACCTATAAGATCCAGAAAAAAAAAAAAAGAATTGCTTGTTATGCTCTATTGCATGGACATTGTTCAGATAACTATTTTGCTGTCTGGAAACTGCTGAAGAACCACTGTTTGCTTAGTGTTTGCAATGGTATGCTACACTACCCAGAATACCCTTTTACCCAGGATTTCTGTTAAGGAAGTGTTGGTGCTTCAGCAGTTGTCTTAATACTCCTATTGCATAGGCTACATAGAGGCTGTATTGTATTCTGTTTAACCCTTTGCTGTCATAAGTACCTTTTTAGGTATTTCTGTGTATTTTATCATACCTTGCACTACTTTAGCCTACTTTTAGGGTTTTTTTCCTCTGAACATGTCTCATACCAAGGGTTACATGGGGAAAACCACACCTTTAACCCCTCTAGCACACTTTCCTCATGCCAAACTGGGCTTCCATGGGGATACGCTCACCCTTTAACCATTTTGCACTGTGGCCCCTACTCCTCCTCAGGGGCTCTCCACTGCAAACCGAGAGCCAGTTTGAGTTAAGACTCAGATAAGTACTTTTTATTGCTATAAGTACTTTTCTCTGACTTTGCTGCCGTTTGGACTATCTTCTACTACTTTGGGGGTTCCTTTGGTCAGATGCCAAGCCAGATATTCTGGGGTCCCCTTTAGAATATGGGTAATTATGCCAGACTGGGATCCCTATGGATTTTTCTGGTACTTTCTTTCTTGCACGTTTGCCCAGACTCCAACTTCAGGGCCTTCCACTGCAGAACAGGAACCAGTTTGGGTTAAAACTGATTTCTTCAGTTGCCTCTATACCCTTGATGTTTCCCTGTGTGCCCCCCCCCATCAGGCATTTAAGTCCTGTTTTTGGGGGTCATTCATAGTCTGTATGGGATTCCTCTGAAGAGGAAATTAGACTGCTTTGAATTCATTTGATTCCTCTCCCTCCTTCAGAGATGTCTACAAGGAGGTTTTTTTTCCCCTCAGCTGAGGGACTTATCCGTGTGTTCCTGGAGACACTTGAGGTGTTTCAGGTCTCTGCTCCAGACATCTTCCAGAGACGTAAAAAGGAAGCACACATTTTTCCTCCCCATCACTCATTGGAGCAGGGTCTCATGGAAGACCCCTGATAGGAGACTTTCTTAACTGGTGCATTTCTAATTTATACCCTATTTCAGCTGAGGCTTTGATGCAGTGGGCTACTCCACCTGCATTTGATCCGCCTATATCCTGCCTTGCCAAGAACACTGTCTTGCCTCTAGTAAATGATGTGGCTTTTAAGAATCCAGTAGGTAAGTACTTGGATGCCTTAATAATGGCAAATTGTGTGGTTGTGAGTCCTGCCTTGCTACTCGTTTTTTCTACTGCTTGGGTCATGAGCTATGGCTGTCTGGGGCAAGTATCTCTCAGATGCTTTCTCAAGGAGCAGCTGTTGGTATGGTTTCCAAAGTTCTTGAGGCAAACGCATACCTTACAGAATGCAGCTCTTGACTCCGCCATATTTTCTGCTGCTCATCGCATGTTGTGACTCAAGATATCGTTAGCTGACCAATCTTCCAAAAATCCTTGGTGTCCCTTCCCTTTGTGCGGAAATGGCTGTTTGGTCCTGACCTTGACAAGGTCAACTCATGCCACCATAGGCATTTGCCCTTTCCTGTCTCAGATACCATGCTTTTTTATCCTAAGAAAACATAGTTTGTTACCCCCACCAATATGGGGCACCCCACCCCCTTAGGCTTTACAAGCCAGCCCACACCAAACCCCAAACAGGCTTGCTTAAAGAAAAGGATTACTCAGAATCCTAATGCACACAAGCCCACCTGTAACGGTTTGTACGACACTCAGACACAGTAGGTTAGAATAAAACACAGTTTTATTAAAAGACACAATGAGAATACCCACCGCGGGCTATAGTGCATCACAGTGGAATAGACAGGAAAATATAAATCATGGACAAATGCCCACACAGGCCCAGTCTACAATGGGAAGAAGGTTAGATACTGTCACAGGTCAGGCATAACAAGGCAACTTCAGCACAGCATGGGTTAAAGTTCATAGATAGTAATCAGTCTCTGATGTGGTGTGTTTGGCAACGCCTAGTATTATGGTAATTGTTATCAAGAGACTGTGGTGCGAGATGGGGAAGCACCTAAGTCTGCAAAGCAGGACTGAGACTTATACCCACTGCTGTAGCAGTAATGGAGGCCACAATACTCTGCTAGAGCTTGAACAGACTTGAGCCACGGGCACCCAACCGGTGCAGTAATGGAAGCACAGTACTCTGCAAGAGCTGGTGGACTTAAGCCAATGGCACCCGACCGGTGCTGTAACAGAGACAATGTACTCTGCAAGAGCTGGTGGACTTGAGCCAATAGCACCAGACCGGTGCAGTAACGGAGGCACGATACTCTGCAAGAGCTGGTAATATTGAGCCAATGGCACCCTGCCGGTGCTGTAGCATAGGCAACCATACACAGCAAGAGCTAACAGAATGCAACCACGGCTTACTGCCGGAGCAGTAATCGGAGGCAACAATAGCCCTGCAGAAATAACGGAAGGCTCAGTGGTAACTGGAGGCAACAGTGCTCTGCAAGAGTTAACGGAAGGCTCAGTGGTAACTGGAGGCAACAGTGCTCTGCAAGAGTTAACGGAAGGCTCAGTGTTAACTCTTGCAGAGCACTGTTGCCTCCGTTAACGGAAGGCTCAGCGGTAACAGAGGCCACAGAGATAGTCTGCTAGGCCAACTAAGCGGAAGTAAGAATGTCGCCCAAGCGACACGGAGAACAGGAGCAGAATAACTGGGCCAGATCTCAGCGCAGGAAAGTCAGACAAGCCGGGTCAGGTCACGGAGCAGGAACGTCAGCCAGGCCAGGTCGAATCACGGAGCAGGAACCAGAAGGAGTAGTCAAATGGGCCAAGTTGGTACACAGGAAAGCAGGAACACAGTAGCACTGGTACAGGAGCACCACGAAAGGGCACCTGACAGGTGCCAGAGGCCCGGTATAAGAAGGCCATACTGGGCGGGCCAAACTAAGCTCAGCCAATGGGAGCGCAACACACAGAGAGTGACAGAAACAAAGCACGGGCACAGTGATACCACCTCTGCACAGCTTGTGGGATTCTGGTCTGTTTCTGCCTGTTGGGGGTTGCCTCTGGCTCTTTTGAGACGTGGGAGGCTTAGGTGATGGATCAGTTGGTGCTGCTGTTAATTTTAGAAGGGTATATTTTAGTCCCTTTCTCCTCACAGTTTTTTGTCTAGCGTTGCTTGGTATCCGACTCTGGCATGTCTTTTAATAGACTGACTACTAAAAACCAGGTGTTTGTCCCCGTTCCATAGCAGGAGTACTCCACCCGATTTTCGTCTGAAACCTTTTCATGGTTCCCTTCCAACTACTTTGTACTGGCTCTGTGGTTCAAAATGTGTTTCTCATCACAGATATGTATCCAGGGAAATTTCTTGCTTCCCTAGACCTCTAAGAAGCTTGCCTACACATTCCAATTCACCCTAATCATCAAGATTTTCAGTGCTTTGCCCTTCAGGAGTCAAGTCATTGACCTCCCTTTTGGTCTGGAGTCTGACCCAAGGCTATTCGTGAAGGTAATTTCTGCTTTGCCAGCTAACACTGGTGCTTAAGGAATTTCCTTGACCTTCTTTATCTAACCAACCTTTTACTAATCAAGGTTCTTTCAGATAGTACTACCCTCACGGTTTGAGGAGTGCATCCACATACTAGAACTACAAAGTTGAGTGCTCAGTCTTAATAAGTCCTCTCTGGTGCTTTCCCAGGTTCTGCATTTCTTACGCATGAGATTCAACACACTCCAAGGGAGGATTTCTCTTCCAGAGGGCAAGATCCAGTCCTTGTTTTGTGAGGTGTCTCAAATTTCCTGACAGACAGCAATGGTGCGGAAATACAAAAGAGTATTTGGCCTTAGAAGCAGTTCCCTTCACTCAGTTTCAAACTAGGGCATTGCAGTTGGACATCCTCAGGAAAATATGTGGATTATCATCTGCAGGAATATGTTCTAAATTTGCCTGGATATATACAGGACACCCACCATGTCATGAATGATATTCAGTGGTCACAAGAGTATATTTGGGTGTCTCTTTATGTTATAGCTCTATACACTAATATCAAACATCATTTAAGTTTACAAGCTTTGGCCCATTACCTGGATAAGGATTTAACTAAGCCTATACAACAAAAAGTGTTTTTGCTTAAAATTGTATTGTTCATATTGAAAAAATAAAGAAATTGTGTTCAAGAAGAATTCTACTTACAAAAGAGGGGAACTACCATGGGTACTAAGTTTGCTCACTCCCACGCCAATGTATTCATGGGATATTTTGAACATGAGTATATATGGGGAAATTTGGTGTGGAGGGAGCACTTAGTATACTATGGCAGATTTATAGTTGATATGCTCCTCATTTGGAGAGGAGATATTAATATAATTGAATGAGATTATCTCAAGTCTTCGTAAGAACAACTTGGGCATTAAGGTTACTCACAATATACAAATTGAGTTCCTGGACATATTGTTGGAAGGTAGCCATGAGGGCTATGTAGAAATCAATAGGTATAAAAAACAAGTTGCTATTAATTCATACTTACATTCAGATAGTACTCATTACCAAAAATGGCTATTAAACATGCCATATGGGTAGATTTCATCATGCAAAAAGAAATTGCAGTAAAATAGATTATGAAAAACAAGGAACTCTTATGTAAAATTATTTCAGACAGAGAGTATATAAAGATGAAGTTATAAACCGTACTTATAATAGATCAAAAAGCCTTGAAAAGAAAGATATTCTAAAAAAAGAACAAGGGGGATTTCTCTGGGAGTAACAATGTCAATTTAATAACTACTTACATTAGCCACAGTAAAAATATAAAACAGGTAGTTGATAAACATTGGAATGTGCTCCTACAGCATCCCAATCTAAGTGAAACTTTACCTAAGAATTGTAGTATGATCTATAGAAAAATAGGAAATTGAGATCATATATTGCCCAAAGTATACCTAAAATTATAGATTCTAATATATCCAATATGAGCAGTAATAGTTTATTATAAACTTGGAAATTTCAAGTTCAAGAACAAAAGATGTAAAACATGGCCCTTTATTGCAGAAGGAAAAGTGACATTTGAAAATATAACTAAAGATAAAACATATAAAGTTAAACAATACATCAATTGTGAAACTACCTATGTAATATACATGTAGAGTTGTCCAGGTGGAGCTTTATATGTGGATAGAACCACTAGACAACTGAGAACTAGGATAGAAGAACACAAAAGGAAAATATTAAAAGGCACTCTAGAACATGGAGTATCTAGACACTTCTGCACATGTAAAAAAGGGGGCATTAAAATATGCAGGCAGTGGGGTTAGAAGAGTTTCCAGCAGGTAAACCTAACAGGGATAAACTTCTGTGTCGGCAAGAGGCCTACATATACACTCTGGGAACATTAGAGGGAGGAAGTCTAAATGAGAAAATAGCCATGTGTTCTTTTTAGCGAGGTGCCTTAATGGACATTTCAACACTTAATACATGACATATCGGCACTTATTACTTATGTACAAAAATATATAAGAACATTAAACACACAGGTAAAATACACAAATATAAATATTTATAAGGGGGCCACATACAAAAAAAATATTTGTTAGAAAATGCACTCACTTATAGATTAACATATATAAAAAAAAATAAAGAACACTAAAATTAAGTAAAAAACAAACACATAATATTGGTTAATTAAAATAAATAAAATATACTTTAATATAGTTGATGGTTAATTTTCAGAGATTAATACATAGAGTGCAGGATAATGCCACTGGATGCCGAGCTGATTGGCACATGCCTGTCTCTAGAAAGACCAACACCTTACGATGAATGTCCTGTGTGTATTAGTGGTATTGCCTACACAGAGATTTACTTCTGCTATAATTTTCTATTTTTAGATTAATGTGTATGTACATACAATTTGTGGATTTATTACTTAAAGCCAATTCGCTAGCACATTTCATCAAATCTTCTTTAATGTAACTCTACCATTGATCATAAGATCCAAAACTTATACTGACATGCGTACAAGCTCTATGCCAATGGAAGTGTGGCATAACATTGAGAAACTTAATGTCTATCACAGTGGAACACATAACATTAGATGTACGTAATGGATAGTGTGACAGATAGAGGATTCCAGAAATGGAGGCTGTTTGGCGGCAAGTAAGTTCACGATTGTTTTCTATAGTTTGTTTTTGGAATAGTATAAATAGATGATTCTATTGGCATTATCTTCATGCTCCCGAGGAAGTAACATATAGTTACGAAACGTGTAGAGCTATATTACACGTCATATTGTTTTTAAAATCCATTTTAAATTGTTCTTAAATTTGTTAAATAAATACGGCTAACATTTGCCTTGATAACCTGAGTGCTAGTATTATATATCCCACCACCTTACCCTAATTGGAACATTGGTCATTAGGATATCCACTAGGGTGAATACCCATAGCGTGAACTGAAGTAGCCCTATAATATTATCACGTTGCCCGTGATTACTCGCCCTTGCTGTCAGGTGTGTGTATTCCCCATTGGCCGCCTGACTATCGCCCGCCTAGTGCTGCCTATTTAAACTGGGCTGAGGCACCCTTTGGTTGCCCTTTCGTGGTGTCTCTGCGTCTGCAATCACCTGTCTTACCTGTATCCTTGGGCCTGTTGATCTGCTACCAGTGTCAGAGGTTCTCCACTGTCAGAGTTGAAGTTTGATTTTTATCTTACTCTGTGTCTGAGAGTCAAAACAAACCGTGACAAATATCTTTGTTCCTGAGATCCAGAGGATATTAGAAGATCAGCTAGAGGGGAGTGATGAGGATTAAACCTGTCTGGGGTTTGTACCTGCAGAGCTTTCATGATCTAGAGGTGATCTATTAGAGCCTCTTGTAAATGTGAGTATCATTCTGTGCACCAGATGATGGTGCTGGCAAACAACTACTATGCTAAGAGAACTCTTCCTGTGCTGCCTTTTTTCTTGTCATTTTCTCTAGAGTAAATATCGCGGGGAGTCCCCACCCTGCTTGTGCAAGCTGCGGAAGATATCAAGCATTTCTCTGGATTGTTCTATGGACTTTTAAAGAAGGCCATTCATCCTAACATACGTTGATATCTGTGAGGTGCCTCCATAGCATTGCTCACCCAGACTACTTAATTGTCTTCTGGAGGAGTGTGGCTATTTTTGTTTTTTTATATTCAGGAAATGGTCTTGTTTGTCTCATCTCATATCATAACCTTCTCTAGTGGCTTCAAAGCTCCTATCTGATGCCTGGATGTCTGTCATCTCAGAGTGTGTAGTGATCACAGACACCACTCTGATGGGCTGGGGGACTAAGCTGGGTTCCTTGACCTCCCCAGGTCTTCTTCCAATCAGTATTGGAGTTACTGGTGATTTGCCTAGTGCCACAAAACTGGTCTCATGCTCTGTCAGGCTCACAGTTGATGACCCAATCGGACACTGTAACAGTTGTTGTTTACATCAGTTGTCAAGAAGCAACCAGAAGCATCACAGCTTGGATGGATGTTTGCAAGATCCTCCACTGGTCTGAGACTCCTGTTCTTGCTATCCCTGTGGTTTACATCCCAGTTATAGAAAATGTGGTTGCAGAAAGTCCCCAGCATCTGGATCTCGGAAACTGGAGCTCAGCCAGAGCAATTTCAACCTGTTTGTCCACCTCTGTGGATTACCATCAGTGGTCTCATGGCCTTCTGCATGAACTGAAAAGTTCCTCTATTTGATGCCATGGATGTGATGGGTTTGACATGGATTCAACATCTATACTTTGGAATTTTCATCTAGCATATATGTTTCTTCTGATATTCTGAAGTCACTGGGTGCTGAGACAGGTCAAGACAGAGCGATCATGTTATACTCCCTTCTGGTCTGGTTCTTGTATCTTCTCAATCTATCCAATGTGGAATCCTTTTGCATCACCCTGAGGCCTCATCTTCTGACCCAAGACCTGGTATGTCACCCTTAGGTGGTGGAGAGTTTGGCAGTGATGGCCTGGCTCTTGAAGCCAGCATCTTGAAGAGAAAGAGGGGTTTGATCATGGTCATTTCTACCATGCACCAAGATAGAAAACTGGTTTTGTCTAAGGCCTATCATAGGGTTCAGTCCTCATTCTGTCAATGGTGATCCCTTTGTATTTGTCGGTTCTCTGTTCTTTTCCAGTGATGCATTGCTTTGCTTCCTGATGTTTGGGCAGAGGGTGGCTCAGGTCTACCCTTTCTTCAGGATCCCACTTCCTTGTGGGACTTGAATCTGATATTTGGAGGACTCACTAAGCTCCCTTTCAAACCTCTTTCAACTGCATCTGTCTTCTAATGCTCAAGATGGCCAATCTTGTGGCCATTGTGTCCATTCTGTAGGTAGGCGAAGTTTCAAGCTTTAACTTTTAAGCCCCCTTTTATGTTTTTTCTCATCAGAACAGGGTGGTTTTGTGAACTGTCAGAAGCTTTTTGCCCAGGGTTGTTTTGCAGTTTCACATCAACCAAGAGATTATCCTTCCTTCTGTCCAGCTGATTCCAATAGCCAGTAGCAGGATCTTCCTCTGTTTTGTGTGTTATGTTGATTGAAAGTCTGTGTTTATCACACAGAGCCAATTTGGAAATCTGATTCTCTTTGTCATCCTTGAGGGCCTACATGCAGGCCAGGCTTTGTCTAAAAATTACAATCTCTTCCTGGCTCAAGGCTGCCATCCATCAGCTGTATGTCCTTAAGAAGAAACCTGTTCCTTTTCACAGTGCACTCAGAGATCTGTGGGTATTTCTTGGGCCTACAGAAATCATGACACCATAGAGCAGCTGTGTAAGGCAGTGATTGTTCTCGCAAACTTTCATCAAACACTAGTGTGTGAATGTCCTAGTCTCAGCAGAATACAAGTCTACAGTGAAGGCCCCCTGTCCCCTTTTTTCTCCCAGGAATCTTGGAGGATAGCTTTGGTATGCTCCACTGGTTCTGGTTTTTCATATTGGATGACAGAGTAAAGAGGATTTTAGTGTGCTTACTGTTAAAACTTTTTCTTGTAATCCATGTGGAACAAAGGAACTGGAGGTCAGGGCACTTCAAAAACGTAAGGCCTCTGAGACAAAGACTGTCCTCTTCCCTCCAATTTACCCTACATCCTATTCCCAATTTTGACATATACCAAAGTGAAAGAAAGAAGAAGCAAGAGGGAAAAAAGAAATTCCCTGACCTCAAGTGGACTCCTCATCCCACTAACACAAACAATATGCTTTTTTTCCCTCTCTCTATAGTTGGAAGGCATATTTTCCAGATGGAATGAGAAAAAAGATTTTATGGTTATTATACTAAGATCTTCTTTTTCCATTGTGGAACACAAAGGCCATGGCCTTTTACCAAAGCTGTGCCACCAGCCTTATAGGGAGGGGAAAAAAAACACACCACACACACACTCAAAATGTGTAGTAGTGTCTACAGGAAATTATTCTGAATATCAGATACTAGAAAGAAAGACATATTCAGACACTATGGTCTGTAGAATGTTCCCTCCTAATGTCAGGTGAGGGCAGGACATTGATTCTGTAGGGCTTTGCAAACATGTGGAGTTATGACCATATCACTACCCTGCGTGAGTAGCCCACTGAGGCCAGATTCTCTCCAAAGCATTGCAATGCATTTTATACCTCTTTGGCATGTAAAACATTTTACTGCCAGGGGGGTGCACAATGTATTGGGTATTTATCTTTAATACTTCGAGTTCCAGAGCGGTATCGAACACAATAAAGTGCATTGGCTGCCTCTTTTTGGCACTCAAAGAGTTAAACATTTTATTGCCAAATTTGTGACCAACTCTTAACTCTTACAGTGCCAGACAGGTATCCAATGTATTGGATACCCCTCTAGCACTCAAACAGTTATACCACATGGACAAAGCCGTGGGATTTTTGCAAATATATATTACTAGGTGACAGAGACAGGACACTGACATGGTCTGTTTAGATGAGAGAAGGAGCATTTTGTAAAGAACAATACATCACACAGAATCAGTTCTATCGTGTACTTCATTGGAAAAAAAACAGTAGTTAAATAATGTCCATCAAATTCACAAGCCTAAAGGAATATAAATGTAGTGGGTAAGAAGTGGTGGATAATGTTGTGGATGATCTAATTATTGATGATGGTGTTGATCTGAAATATATCACTCCAGCATCCTCCTCTTCTTCAGATACAGATGAAGTTGAGAGATAATGGCGTGACCAGACAAGTAACTGAAAGGCAAAGGTCCAATCCACCACTGAAAATGAGTGTTGTGTCTGTTTATAATCTGTTTGAGGAAATCAATTGGAAAGTCTTACTCTGACCAAGTAAAGATTCCTGAAAATATGCAATCTTCCTGTCAGTTCTCATTAGCACCATCACCACTTCCAAGTCCAATACCCACCTAGCCATACACACACAAAGTAATTAGCAACATGGATAATCAACATTCACAACCCTACCTATGCTGCTGCTGCTGTTGGAAGTGCAGCACCTTTGACACCAACTAGTACAATTGCAACATTTAGCCCCAGTAGTAGCAGCCACTCAGGGACCTCTCAGTCTATGAAGCCTACAATGTGGAGATAATTAACTCACAATCCACAAGATAAATATGTTACTATTTGTTGTCTGTGTAAGAAGCATGTGGGCAGCAGACTACTAGGAAGAGGTTATCTGACCTGTTAAGGTGTTCAGGCACACGTTTTAGACCATTCCAAGGGATTCCATGTAAGTAAAGAGAACTCGGCACTTCTCAAGCGCCAGCGTGTCGACCGACACGGATCTCCTGCTGACAGCTTTACAGCTGTCAGTAAGAGAAATCAAACTTTAAACGCCCGTATCTCTTAAACCATAGCGGTTTGAGAGATACGTTTTTTTGCATTTAGATCAGCTTTTTAAGCTCTTCTAAATGCAAAAAAGTTTTTTTCAGACATTACTAACACTTTAAGCACTGTGCCACGCTTATTGCCTCCCATTAAAAACCTCTTTTGCCTTCTCTAAACAGTCCTGATCAGGCTGGTTTTGTGCCAGGTAGGGAGTCCAGAGACAATATTATCAAAGCCTTGTTCCTGATACATATATCATCTCGGTCCTCTGTGCCTTCTCTTCTCTTGTCATTGGATGCAGAGAAGGCTTTTGACAGGGTACGATGGGATTTCCTGTCAGCAGTGCTACATCGTTTTGGGATTGGTCCGCTTTTGAAGTCCGCTATTCTTTCACTGTACTCCTCGCCTTCGGCACAAGTCAGTGCCAACGGTTTTTTGTCATGCCCTTTCTGTATCTCTAATGGGACCAGACAAGGGTGCCCCCTCTCTCCAATTCTCTTTATACTTACTTAAGAACCTTTACTCTCTTCAATCTGACTTTTTGATTCCTGGTCTGACAGTCTCTACTCGCGAAATTAAATTAACAAACTATGCGGATGACATTCTCCTTTTTGTGTCTAATCCAGAGCAAGCTTTCCCTCCCCTAATCTCTATTTTATCTGAATATGGCTCCCTCTCTTCTTTAAAGCTCAATTATAATCCGGGCCTGTTATCCTTTCCCTTGGAAAGAAGGCTCCATTAAATACCTTGAAGTTAGGCTTACGACTTTCTTAAGCTCTCTGATCCCCCTTTACTTTGATCTGGTGGAGAAAGCAGTGCGAGTGGAACTTTTGGCTTGGTCCCATGTCTTTCTATCGTGATTTGAAAGCGCGAACCTGATTAAGATAATATTGCTGAAGATACTCTACCTCTTGCTTTCAATTCCTCTTGCATGTCCTCTGCGTCTCATTCATTCAATGCACTCCCACATTACCCCTACCCCTTCCCCTCTTTGTTTTTTAGTAGGTAATCCAAATTTTCCCCTGGTTTACAACCCTCTGCCTTCTGCTCTTGGACTCTCTTGGGGTTGGATGATTTGGACCACTTACTTCCTACAGGTAAATTTCCTACCTTTAGAGATCTCTCTGTTTCTCATAATTTTCTTTTCTCTGAATTTTGAAGGTATTGCCAAGTATATCACTTTATATCTCCGATGATCAGTGGTGATTTCAGTCTCTGGGTGATCTCACCCTTTGAGCGTCTCCTTCTCACTGCTTCCTCCTCCAAACGAGGCTTGTCTTGTATGGTCAAATTTATGGACTCCACTCCAGCTCCTCCACCTCTACCACAGAAAGCTCTTTGAGAATCAGATTGTAACATAGAAATCTCTGAAGCCCAGTGGATGTCTGCTTTTAGAATTCACACAAAACTTTTGACTAATGTTCTCCTCAAGGAAACGAACTATAAACTTACGATGTGATGGTACTGTACCCCAGTTAGCTTGGTTAGACTCTTTCCTGGAGTTTCCCCTCTCTGTTGGAGGTGTGCAAAATATGAAGGTACCCTGGTTCATGTGTGGTGGACTTGTCCGACGCTGACTCAGTTTTGGTTGGATGTTGGAGTACGTCTCAAGACTTTCTGGTCTACAATTTCCCTGCTCCCCTCAAACCTTTCTTTTAACCATACTGCCAGTTGGTCCTCCTATTCCACATGCTTCTGCTCTTAAACTTTGGATCCTTTTGATCACGGCCTCTGGGCCTGTATTACCCAAAGATGTAAATCTACTACTCCTCCCTCTATGGAGGATTGGAAAACACGCATCTGACACTTGCTCCAGATGGAGAGACTTTATTACATCTCCCTGGGGTGCCTGAAGGATTTTTAGTTTATTTTTGCCTCTTGTCTATCATTCACCGCATTTTGAATTTATTTGATAATCCATTGCCCCAGACTAAACCACACTCCTTACCCCCCTCTTCCACTCCTCCTTCCCCCCTTCTTTCCCTTTTTTCCTTTCCTGACTGTATACTTCTTCTTATCCTATACCTGCTTCTTCTCATTTTTCGTTGACTAAACCTTCTGTCATTACGGGGTGCTCTTCTGTGTCTCACTTGCTTTTCCTATTCTTCCTCTACTATTTGGACCTATTCTGTTCTAATTCTGTCATTCTCAGAGCTGGTATCTCCTTCGATTCTGTCCTAAGGAGAAATCTCTTTCATCTGCTATACAGCAGAGTTTATGGCTTAGGACTATACTGCTATATCTTTATTATAGGAAGAAATTTCTTTAATCTGATGTGTAGCAGACCTTCTCAATTTGGACTATACTACTATATCTGCTACTAGTTTGAAGTATTTCTCATTAGCTTTTATTGTATCTTTAAACATCTAGATAGCATTGACTATGTTTTATCTCATTGTTACTGATGCTAGCTGTGTGTGTGCAGCTTCATAATTGTATGTTTTCTGTTTTGTAAAAAAAAAGCATGTGGGCGGGGGGAGAAAGATCACACTTATGCACATCCTTGTTGAGATACCACCTGAAGTACAACCATAGGTCTTTTTGGGTGACGCGCCATCAGCATATCAGAGGTTCCACAACCAGCAGCAGCAGAAGCACTCCTTAAAGTTCCCAGGGCTTTGGGATACATAATAGAAATACTGTTTATGTGCGTGCCATGATTTCCTGTTCCTGCTGCAGAAGAGGATGACTGGCTTGTTTTTTGAAGATGACAAGAGTCATAGAGTGCCCACACATACTGGGCCACTTCCACAAATCATGTTAAAGAAGTAGTCACACAGCTGTTCTACAATGTACTGCCATCCCACACTTGCTAAGTTCTTAGAAAAAAGTCAAAACCTGCACAACATCCAAAAGTATGTCTGATGAATAGAAAATGTGCCAAAATGACGGTTGACATGCTGCACTTTTCTTTTGCTAAAACAGAGGCTTTAAAGACCTGATGTCATGTGTTGCACTTTACTGCAATATCCCAAGCCACAGTTATTTTTCAAAGTTGACTGTGCCAGTGTTATGCAAGCAGGAGGTTAGTGTTGTGGACAAAGGCAGTTAGCCTGTTAAGAAATATTTCAAAGCATATGTTGCATTAGGACTCACAAGTTTTACTTTCAGCTGTTTATTTCTCCACTTTACCCCTTTGAAGAAGTAATCATACAGCAGGAAATTTTGTAGTCATAGCTCCCACAGGAAATGTATTAGCAATAGTGAAATTTTATGTATTTTCTATGGGCAGGAATTTTCATAGAAAAGTTGTTTTTCCTGTGAAGATTCCAGTGGGAATTGTTTTTGACTTTTCTCCCATTTCTACTCACTAGTAGTGTCACTGTCAGATTCTAAACCTACACTTTGACCCTTGCCCACTGGTAGACAGAGATACCCCACCTCTACTGTCTGACACCCATCCTTGTTCACCTGCCCACTAGTAGCCACCAACTCTACACATACACTGTTTGTCTCACATCCTTGATCCCTTGCCCACAGGTAGCCAAAGATTCCCCATATTTACTGTCTGACCCCCCCCCCCATCCTGATTCTACTGGCACCCACAGTGTCAAAAGAGGAACAGGAGATAAATAGCACTTTCCATTAAGCAAGAAATATTTCACGAAAAGTGCAGTTTTTTTTTTATTTTTTTTTCACCTAGCTCATTGAATTGAAATCAATGGAAAGAAAGAATTTCTCCCCATGCCCTGCAGGCATATAAAAGGGTGTCAGGTTCTTGCAGCATGCCATTCTGTGTTTGTGAGAGGAAGAGAAAGCAGCACAGAGCCAGAAAAGACAGAATAATAAAATGGAGTTGAAGCTTAGTTTTGGGAGTCTTGTAGGTGGGAACTGTTCTCTGTATAAGGAGAGCTTGGGATTGGAAGACACAGGCAGCCATGTTCTTTCTGATCTGGTGTTATCTATGTCCTATGGAGTCTGGGGTGTAAGAAGGGACAAAGGAGGTTTACACTAAATACCCACACATTTTGTGTGACCGAGTGTCACGGTTTGTTTTGACTCTCACAGAGTAAGATAAAAATCAAACTTTATTGAAAAGTTTAATGGGAACCCTCATGGGTCCTGAACATACACATAAATCACATGTACATAATGGTTTCAAACAGTAGTTTTTGCAAGATACAGCATGGTAGGCTCTACCATCCTTGCCAAAATACCGGGCAAGGCAGCCTGGAGGGTTACACGACAATATGAATGTGGCTCTACCGGCCTTGCCAATATACCGGGCAAGGCAGCCTGAAAGATGGCACTATGTAATGGAGACAGGCTCTACCGGCCTTGCCAATATTCCAGGCAAGGCAGCCTGGAGTGTTACATGACAATCTGAATGTAGCTCTACCGGCCTTGCCAATATACCGGGCAAGGCAGCCTGAAAGATGGCACTATGGAATGGAGACAGGCTCTACCGGCCTTGCCAATATACCGGGAAAGGCAGCCTGGTGGGTAACACGACAATCTAAATGTGGCTCTACCGGCCTTGCCAATATACTGGGCAAGGCAGCCAGAAGGACAGCTCCACTAATGCTGAATAGATGGAGCAACAGCATAAGAGGTAACAGTGGAGCAAGCCAGTATCACAACCAGGGAAACGAAACTGGTGCAATAATGAAGGCAGCAGCAACCGATGAATGAAGGGTTAACCAGTACTGTGCACTGGACAACAGTATAGCAAACCGGTTCTATAATAGATGGATCAGCAACCGGTAGATGAGGAGTAAACCAATATCGTGTACTGAACAACAGGAATGACCAACCGGTTCTATAATGGAGGAATCAGCAACCGGTGAATGTGGAGTAAACCAGTACCGCGTACTAGACAACCGTATCGCCCAACCGGTTCTGTAATGGAGGAATCAGCAACCGGTGAATGTGAGTAAACTAGTACCGCGTACTGGACAACCGTATCGCCCCACCGGTTCTATAATGGCTGGATCAGCAACCGGGGAATGTGGAGTAAACCAGTACCGTGTACTGGACAACAGAAACGCCCAGCCGGTTCTATACTAGCGGGATCAGCAACCGGTGAATGTGGAGCAAACCAGTACCGCCTACTGGACAACAGTAACGCCCAAACGGTTCTATTCTAGCGGGATCAGCAACCGGTGAATGTGGAGCAAACCAGTACCGCGTACTGGACAACAGTAACGCCCAAACGGTTTTATTCTAGCAGAATCAGCAACCGGTGAATGTGGAGTAAACCAGTACCGCATACTGGACAACAGTAACGCCCAACCAGTTCTATACTAACGGAATCAGCAAACGGTGAATGTGGAGTAAACTAGTACCGCGTACTGGACAATCGTATCGCCCAACCGGTTCTATACAGCGGAATCAGCAACCGGTGAATGTGGAGTAAACCAATACCGCGTACTGGACAATCGTATCGCCCAACCTGTTCTATACAGCGGAATCAGCAACCGATGAATGTGGAGTAAACCAGTGATCAGAATGTCGCCCAGGCAACCCTGCAGCCAGACGGATGACAATCAGGATTCAGAAGCAGGAACAGCAGACAAGCCAGGACAACCACTGGAATGACAGGACTGCCAACCAGGTCAGGAACGGTGCAGGAACAACGGCAGCACGGGATCAGGAACAGAAGCAGGAACGACAGCCCAACCGGATCTGGAACGGAGGCAGGAACCAAGCAGGAGAGGCACTGACTACTGGAGAAACGCTGACACTGGCAGCAGAGCAAAACAGGCCCAAGGAAAACAGGTACAAGGCAGGTGACTGCTGACATAGAGACACCACGAAAGGGCAACCAAAGGGTGCCTCAGCCCAGCCTATATATATAATACTGGGCGGGCAAAAGACAGGCGGCCAATGGAGAGTACACACACCTGACTGACAGCAGAAGTCAGCAATCATGGGCACAGTGATACCAAGTAGATACAGGCAGATGTGATCCAAGTTCCTTCTTGATCCGACTGTTATATATGTGTGAGGGGCTTCTGTGGGGGTGTGAGAAGGGAGCATAGGAAAATTACCCCAAATACCCAAAAATCATGTGTGACTGACTGGGAAAACACAGGCAGAGGTTACTCAGTTTTTTTCTAGATCTGGCTGTTATTTCTGATCTAGGGGAACCAGGGTTGTGAAAAGACAACAAAGGTGTTTTACCCCAAATACCCCAACATTTTTTATGATGAGTAGACACAAGCAGCTGTGTTTCAAGTTCATTTTTGACCTTGCTGTTATGTCTGTGTCAGGAGAGTATGGGGCTGTGAGAAGGGAGCAAATGAGAATTACCCGAAAATTTTCTGTGACTGAGAATACACAGGCAGAGGTGATCCATGTTTCTTGCTCCTCTGGCTATTATACCCGTCATAGGTGAGTCTAGGGCAGCAAAGGAGAATTACCCCAAATTCTGAGTGACTAACTGGGAAGACACGGGCAATCATGATCCAAGTTCATTCCTGATGTAGCTGTTTTCTCCATACTAGGGGAGTCTGGGAAAAAGCAGTTGATTAGGGAGTATGAGTTTTTTTGTTGTCAGTGATACAGATTGGGGAGATAGTTAATTAAAATAAATAAATACAATAAAAAATGAATAGGTGACAAAGACAGAGACCCTGATGTGATCTGTGACTGAGGCAAACTAATACTAGACAAGAGTATTTGTATCTATCCAAGGAAAGACATCACACACAATACGTTATATTGTGTACTTTACAGTAAAAACACACAGTAGTTGAGTAATGTCCAGCAAACACATAAGGGGGAGGGTGAAAGGATTAGGAGCTGTGCAGAGACATATGAGTAAAGTGGTAGTCCAAAAACTGACTGCAGCCATGGTTGCTGCAGCATGTGCAGTAAATTATGGTGATTTCTCTCCTGCCAAGGAAGATGTAGTTTGTCAAAGTCCCACAAAAAGTTCTAGCACCAGTACTATTTATTAATAAACCATATAATAGCACTGACAACGAGTCGCATTCCAGTGTTGACTGCATATTGCAAGATGGTATAGCAGCTCAAGCAACTGCTACATCTGATTGAGACAAACAAGCACAAAAACACCTGTCCTGAAAGTAGTAGTATCAAACGTTGTGAAAATTCCTCAAAGGGTAAAAATAAAAAGAAATAATTTTAAACCTCTAAAAGCCTAGAGAAATAAACGTAGTGGGGTGGAAGCAGCGGGCAATGCTAAGGATGACCTAATGACTGATGATAATGATGATGTAGATTGAAACTATATCCATCCGGCATCCTTCTCTTCTTCAGATACAGATGAGGATGAGATTGAGAAAGATGATGACATGGCCAGAAAGGTAGCTGAAAGGCAAAGGCTCAATCTTCCACCACTGAAAAGAAGCACTGCGTCTGTCAATAAATGGTTTGAGAATACAAATGGAAAGTCTGACCCTGCACAAGCAAATATGCCAAAAAATACACAGTCATCATAAGCTAGCCCTGAAAAAATTTGTATGTAGGTCTCAGGCTTGTAAAAAATAAAGTCCTGCAAAAAACAAGTCCTGAAAAAAAATTGTATGCCCTAGTGTTAGCAGTGGCACTTGTGACGTACTGCATTTGCTGCTGCTGTAATTTATGCTACTGAGCAGCATGAGGAGTAGGCTGCTGCATAGGACTGGGATCATTATCAGCACTGATATAAGACAGGCTAGTTGTCACTAACCCTAGTGTCTGTCAAGCAGCAGCAACACCACAACTATCCCCCACACCACTTCAGGCGCATCTAGATAGAAGAAGTTGAACAATTATGCACCTCCTCTAAAACCACTGGTTGTGAATAAAAAGTAATTTTTTGTTTGAGAGAATTGTGCCTTTCATCAGCAACTGCAATATGCTCAGTGTGTACAAGTAAACACTTTGAAATAGGAGAAGAACTGGGTGGTAAGTATCACAACAATTATCACATCTGTATTCATATTAAATGGAAAAAAAGGTATAAATAGAATATTTGTCAGAATATGAGCTTTGCAAATCAAAGACTTATTATAAAACAAAAACAAAGATTTTCAGTAGTAAGCCGCACCTCCTGCATTCAGTCTTTACAACAGTGCAACTTACCAGGTAAACATAGTGGAAGGATTTTTCTATTGATGTACTTAATTGGTTAAAAGTTAACCTTTATTAGTTTACAATTAAAAATACTCAATATTTGATATTTAAATATCAAATATTGAGTCTTTTTAATTGTAAAATAATAAAGGTTAACTTTTAACCAATTAAGTACATCACTAGAGAAATCCCTCCACAGCATCTAACAGGTCAATTGGCGGTCAACTTGAACTGCTGTAGAAACTGAATGTAGCAGGGTTGCTTACTACTGAAAATCTTTATTTTTGTTGCATTAATATTAAGCAACAGGAAAAACTTCAAACAAACACCTGTAAAAAAACACCTGTAAAACCATCCCCCAATAAACTTGCTGCCTTTTGGCCTTTGTCCATTCTGCTAAGGACATGTGATGCAAAGATAGAATAATAAAAATAAGGAATTCTCCCAGCCACCAGCATAGCGTATTCAGTGGGATGGAATGTCTACAGATGCTTCCTGAGATGCTGCATTAGATTGTTCTCCACCACATTCGCATGTGTGGTTAGCACTAGGCATGTGCGAAAGGTCGCATTGTGTTCCCGTGGAAAAAATCAGCAAAAACCACGTTGTTGTCCACTTTTTCTCAGTACATTTTAAAAAAGCAATTAAAATTTCAAATTTTTTGCACATTGGCAAATATTCTTCGCCATTTTTTCAATTGCTAGAAAATTTTCGCCCATTGATTAACTTGTTTTTTTGTCTTTTTGCTTTAAAAATGTGATGTTTTCCAGTAAGTGAAATACAACAGAGCAAGATAAATGTGCTATGCTCTTTTGCTGTGATCTTGAGGCAAAATTGAGGCAGGAGAGGCTCATAGTGACTTCTATGACTATTATTATTCTTTATTTATATAGCGCCAACTAATTCCACAGCGCTGTACAATTGGGAATAGATATACAGAGGTATTAAATAGTACAATTAGATGTGGAGAACAGGAGGATCAGAGGGCCCTGCTCGTGAGAGCTTACAGTCTAGAGGAAGGTAGGTTTGACACAGGAGTAACTATGAGAACGTTTAAAAATAACAAAAGGAGGAACTGGAAGGAGGAAAAAACAGAAGCGCAAAAAATCTGAGAGCAGCAGTATGTAACTGATAAATAACTCTCGTAGTCCGATTTTATTAGATAAGGATCCCAGTTATCGTACTGAATTACCTCAAAGGAAATCACTGATCGTCTGCATAAAATAAACAGACTCTCTAAAGGTAGACTGTTTTACACGAATAGCCCCAGTATTCGCCTCCTTAAAGTTGTACTCACTTGATCCACTATCTATAATCGCATATCAGTTATAATGACAGGGTACACAATTCTCCAAACCAGGATATTTTATTACTCAAATCTGTTTATTTTATGCAGAGGATCAGCGATTTCCTTTGAGGTAATTCAGTACAATCACCAGAATCCTTATCTAAGAAAATCAGACTACAAGAGTTTCCTGACAGACAAGGGAACTTTAATATGATTTGGGCACTCTTAACAAGTTATCCTTTTGCAAGTTCATCTAACACTATTGAGTTACGTACTGCTGCTCTCAGAGTTTTTTGCGCTTCTGTTTTTTTCCTGTTTGTATGTGCATTATAAAGAGAAAAAGCAACAGCAACTCTGATTGAACAAGCTGTTAAAAACTCGAATTTTATTGATACATGCAATAAAAACTATGTCTCAAAACCATTGTAGTGGCATAAAAAATAACACATTCAACCACCTAACACGTTTCGGAATGAAGTCCTTAATCATAGGTATAATCACCTGACCAAGAGGTGTGCTTTTAAAGTACTGATTTAATTGCGATAAATTTGATCTATATCTCTTACTCTCTATATAGGATTTTCCTGATGTGTTTAGGTTTATTTTCTATAAATGGTCTTTTAATTGACACTATATATTGTATGTGTTTTTCTTTTTGTTTTGATCTGTTTATTAACATATGCTGTATGTGTGTATCTTTAAGAACTAGATATACAATTAATAAGCTCTTTCTTGTGTATCTTTAAGAACTAGATATACAATTAATAGTCCTTTCTTGTTTTTGATTTTTTTTTTAGTTATAATATATTCATTGTGGTGATCTCTCTTTTGACAGATTTGTGTTTTAAGGTTTTATATTAAGACAATTATGTACACATATCATATTTTTATTATGTAGATGTGTGTTTGTTTAAGGTGAGCACATAGAGGTGGGGCTTAAACTTTAAAAGCACACCTCTTGGTCAGGTGATTATACCTATGAGTAAGGACTTCGGTCCAAAACGCGTTAGGTGGTTGAATGTGTTATTTTTGATGCCACTACAATGGTTTTGAGACATAGTTTTTATTGCATGTATCAATAAAATTTGAGTTTTTAACAGCTTGTTCGAGCAGAGTTGCTGTTGCTTTTTCTCTTTGTGAATCAGAGGTGGACTCTCCGTTTAACGTGCACCTATTCCTTTCAAGTTACCGCGTGTATGTGTACTGGCTTGGCGTTCCAACTTTGGCACCGGTGAGTGAAGTTCCCGTGAACATATTATATGCATAGTATTATATTGTGTATACTTGGGTTCTTTTCATACCCAACACTTGTTTATTTTATATACCTGAGCGGCTTTTCTTTTCTCTTTGAATGCAATGTATGTGCATTATAGACTGCAAAGGTGCAGCTGAAGACACCATACGCAAGAAGCTGCAATCTGGAAAGCGGACATTTTGCTGATTGTTATAGGTAAACTTTTTATTAGAATAATAGACTTAAAGACTATTATTGGAGCGCTTCCATTATTCTATTTGTCTCTATTTGTTTTTTGTCACAGGAACTGGATGGACCCTTATGTGTCCACTGATTCTGAGGAGGAGGAAGAGGAAGTGACCACTACTGACCCAGTGCTGGCCAGTCCCCCTAAATCACCCCTAGGGATCTTGGGGAAATTAATATCAAGGGAAGGAGAAGAGGATAGTATGAAGAGCAGGACAGATCAGCTGCCTGTGCCTGCTGCCAGACGTGCTACCCCTGCTGCCACCATTGCTGTGTCTGCTGTCAGACATGCTGCCCCTGGTACCACCAGTGCTGTGCCTGCTGTCAGACATGACAACTCTGCTGCCACCAGTGCTGTGCCTGCTGTCAGACATGCTGCCCTTGCTGCCACTAGTGCTGTGCCTGCTGCCAGTGCTGCCTCTGCTGCTGCCAGTTTTGTGCCTGCTAACAGATGGGCTGCCCCTGCTGCCACCAGTGCTGTGCATGCTGCAAGTGTTGAACCTTCTGCCACCTGTGCTGAACCTGCTGCCAGAGTGTCTTGGTGTTAGTGGTAGTACTAGTAACAATGATGGTGAAGCAGATGGTGGGATTAGTGTTAGGGGAGTGGTGGGGAAGCAATTGAGAGCATCCAGACTAGCAGTCAAGGGAGCCTGTCCTGTTCCCCCCACGGCATTATCCAGGTGGAACATGATCCTGAAGGCAGAATTGTTACCTAGCAGCAATAATACCACCACCACTAACTCCTGCTGCTGAGTTGCAAGGGCAGCATGGTGCTGGGGCAGGAACAGTGCAGTCATCAACAACAGCACTGTGCACAATTTGTAACCAATCAGTGAGAAGGGGAAAGAGGGAACGTGCCTTGGCACAACCATCCTGATAATACACATGAAACACAGACACCATGACATTTATGTGAAACATGTTAAAGCCAAACACCCTTCACAGAAATTGAGTACCAATGCTGCTCTACCCCCTGACTCTCCAGAAAGGCAACAAGCGGCAAGGCAGAGATCAAAGAGGAGGAAGAACAGAGAAACCCAGGCAGAGGCTGGAAGTTCAGTGACAATCAAAACAACTAGTTTGCCATCACCTTCTTGTTCTAGGGTAACTACAACTTCTGCTAATCCACCTCTTTCATCGTTACCTCCCTCACCATTCTGTAGATGTTAGGATGTGGCAGTTTGTGTCCACCCATTGTACACTGTGTGGTGCACTGACCACACATGGCAGTGCGATGGAGGAGAATCACAAGTAGGGCATCAAGAGGCATCCCACAGAATATGCTAAGCTGGTGGCAGGGAGGGTTCAACATTACTATTAAACTGTCAGCAAGTTGTCTTGTGTCCTTTGCGAGGTATGGACAAGGGGCATAGTGACAGCAGCAACACAGTTTCTGGTGTCATGATTTTTGCATAGAGTTGTGCCAGGTATTATTTACCACACACATTGTGCACATTGCAGTTGCTGATGAGAGACACAGTTTCCGCTCTTGAGGGAAAAAAATCTATTCTAGTATCAACATAACCATGATTTTGGAGGAGGGGCAGGTGGAGAAGAATTATTGGCCAACGTCTTTTCTACACGTCATGGCAAATGGAACCTTCGTCCTCCATCACCCATATTACTGCTGTTGTTGATCACATTCCCTTTGAGCTGCCTAATCATGCTGCTGCTTAAACAACTCAGCAGCAGTTGCAAGAACAGCAGTCTCATATTCCACACTTACATCACAGCATTTGACAATGGCCAGTGGTCACTGGCCAACACGACATGACCTGCTGGCACTAGGCTAGTAGGGCTTTTTTTTCTCAGGGCTTGTGTTTAAAAAAAAAAAAAAAAAACTTGTTTCTAACAAGCCTAAGTGCTACAAATTAATGTTTCCTTAGGGCTTGTGCCTCTAACAACAAATCTTACAAATCATCCTCTACAAAATACTCTGTTATGTCAAGTATCAGTCTACCCCAGTGGCAGCTTATGTCATGGAGTCCCTGTATCTATCACGTTACATACAAATTTCTTATTTTATTTATTTATTAACCATCCCCCGAATACCAGTCAACAAGCCCCCCCAAAAAAATTCCTTGTTCAACTGATCCTTTCCCCAGACTCCACCCAAAAACACAGGCACCCTCCTTAGACCCCTTTTATACCATGTCTTCTGTTTTTTTTTAAATTGTATTTAGTATTTATTTTTTATTAACTGTCCCCCAATCCCAGTACACAAACCCCCCAAAAAAAATTCCCCGTTCAACTGATTCTTTCCCCACACTCCACCAACACAGGCATCCTCATGTCCCTTTTATACTATGCTATTGCGAAATAATTTAACATTTGCTATGTTTTGTGTGTAAAATCAATGTTCCCATTGATTTCAATGGAATGAGCTAAGTGGGAAATGCCATTATTCGTTGATTTTTGTTTGAGGGGAAAATTTATGCCCATCCCTAGTTAACACACCACACAATATGCAATGAGTGGAAACAAACTGCCAGATCTGCAGAGCCGCTATCAGTTTGTGGAGGGGTGACAGAGGCAAAGGTGATACTCCAGATAAGGAAGTAGAGGATGCCGGAGCAGAGACAGTGGTACATTTTCCCACACCAGGGCTCTAGCACAAGAAAATGATGAAGATGCAGATGTTATGCTCATCATCACACTTCCAGCCTGGGTTTCTCTAGTCTTTCTCAGGGCTTTTTGCCCCTTTCTTTGTTTCCTTGAGGAGGTACAAGGAACACAGTGACAGCTGCTCATGATTTGTCTATTTTTGGGATTTGGCTTTCGATTGATTAACATAATAGTTGCGGTTAGGGATGGGCAAAAACTTTGCATCATACCAAAATCAGCAAAAATGGCACTTCCCACTTGGCAAATTATTTCCTGCGAAAAGTGCCTTTTCCTGCTCCACCCCCCCAGCTCATTGCATTGAAATCAATGGGAAGAAAAATTTTTACCCACCACATGAAAGTTTTCCTACTTTTCTACAGCCATGTAAAAGTATATCAGGCTCTCACAGCAGTCCATTCTGTGTTTGTGCGAGGAAAAAGCAACATGTTTTTGAGCTAGAGAAGATAGGCAAATGAAGGGGAATCGAAGCTTATCTTATGGAGTGTTTTAGGTAGGACATTTGTCCTCTGTATCAGGGGAGTCTTGGGGCATTCTGAGGGAAAAGAAGGGAGGAAGGAAGTTGACCACAAATACCCCAGAATTCAGTGTGATTGACTGGCAAGGCACAATCAGCTGGGGTCCAATTTTCTGGCTTATTTTGCAATTATTGTTATTGTTTTTTTAGGTATTTTGTTTTGGAATGACTGTGATAAGATAGGGTGGACAACTTAAAATAAAATAAATAAAATAAAATAATACTTTTTGTTAGAAATTTAATACATACATAATTAACCCCTTAAGGACCCATGACGGTCCTGGACCGTCATGGGTTGTTATCCCCTTAAGGACCCATGACGGACCAGGGCCGTCATGGCTTACATGATAGCAGCGTGCCTCCGTGCACGCTGCTCTCATTAATTCCAGGCTGAGACTGAGCGCTCTGAGACTGGGGTATTCAGTCTCAGCCCTTCTTGCTTGTACCGGTTCATGTGATCGCCGTAGCAGCATCACATGTACCGGCATAGTGAGAGACAAAGGTAGCACAGAAAGCATGCTGTCTCTGCGTGTCTCTTCTACCTCTGTCTCCCTTGCTATCAAAGTAAGGGAGACAGAGGTAGAGAGGAGACACCTAGTGGCAAATGAGAATACAGCAGCTGGGGATATTAACCCCTTTACTGCTGGTGCCAGAGGCTTGCTAAATGCAGGTCAAATTCTGACCTGCAATGATACTTTTTTTTTTTTTTTTTAATACACAACACACTTTTTTTTTTTACAGAAAGATATTTTATTTAAAAAAAAATAATAATAATCTCATTAAACAATTTTCAAAGTGTGATTGTTGTGGAGCTATGTAATACACTTATACACACCGCCAAATGTCATGGATAAAAAGTATCAAAATAGGGTGGGAAAAAGGAACATGGGGATTTTCACCCAGGGGGGACAGTGGCCACTTTAAACTGCACATTTTGTAAGTATGACTGACCGGTCATACCTTTCATGCAGTCGCCATAAAAATTTAACCCTTTGTGCCCAATTGATCCCATGAGAAAAAACAAAAATGGTGGTTTTTTTACATTTTTTTTTTACCTTTTTTTTACATTTTAATAAAGTAAATGGTGGGTTATCCATATATGTGGGGTATCAAATGAAAGCCCTATTTGTGCTTAAAAAAAACAGTATATAATTTGTGGTCGGGGCTTCCAGAGTATGATTATTTTGGAGGGTTGCTGTCCCCCTGAGCTATCGTAAGCTTCAGGGGATGAGGCGACGAAGGTGACCTGTAAAGAGGACCACCTTAATAAGTCCTTTAAAGAAAGGGTGTTGGTGGGGGGGCACAACTGACGATGCGACCCGTTGGAGAGGCTGTGGCCCGCTATTTAAGGGCTTGCAGCCCCTCCCACAAATACAGGCCCCCTGCCTCTCACTTGTGGTCGGGGCTTCCAGAGTATGATTATTATGGAGGGTTGCTGTCCCCCTGAGCTATCGTAAGCTTCAGGGGATGAGGCGACGAAGGTGACCTGTAAAGAGGCAAAAGAGACTCTACTGATGTAACTATAGGAGCCTGCGTAAAGATGACATGTATTAACTAGGTTAGTATGTGTTCTGCCGATCTAGTATCTGGATTGGGATGAATCTATTGAGGCATGTAGATTGCCATCTACTGAGTTGTATTGTATGAGCGGGCACTCCTGTGGCTATTATACTGCCCAAAGAATGACCTGGGTACTATGGAATGTAGCCTAAACGTGACAGGATAGTATGTGTAGGATTCGTGAACGTGGATATACTGAGTGGCCTGTAAGCAGTGAACTATTATCTAGATTTTGTTGAGAATGCCGCAGTGAGGCGAGTTTAGTGACTGTATGGCATCAATGGACATTGAGATTAAATACGGTAAATGACTGGCTTAAGACTTATCGTTTGGAGTGTAATAAAGTGAACTGATCAGAGCGGCGGGTGAGTTAGTACTGACACAAATCCTATTGATCTAGTGCGACAGGAAAACACGCCCGGACAGAGAGGACAAAAAAGGGATGGCATGAAGCTGCCTTAATACTATGTAGCTGCAAAACGATTTGTGTGAGGAATCATAGACACCTCTGAATATGTGCCTGGAGATGTAGTGAATATTTAATGTCTCTGAGAATATAAAATGGGCAGCCTAGATGGCCTTACCAATGATGGTGATGTTACTGACGAAGTGTGTTGTTGTAAGAATAGATTGCAAAGGCTTAAATACTGCCGAAGCTGTAAGACAGAAGAGGATAAAAGTCAGAGCATTTAGTACTTCCTGTGGCCATGTTCTGTAGACCGTTGGGTGCTACGAATGCTGAGGAGCCCTGCTCCTTCTACTGCATCTATATAGACTGCAGGCTATATGGTAGGTGAAGAGGAATAGGGACCGGCCGTTCAAAGTTGGGAGTTTGACCATATGCATAAGTCTGAGGGGCTGCATTGATCGAGGGTAGATTGGAGTGTGTGACCTGGACTTTAATGAGGAAGTAAGTATTAGAGTGTATCCTTCCTGCTTCTGTGAAGAAGTAAGACTGGGAGTGTGATTGCTTCGGCCTCTGAGAGGAGGTAATATTTATAGAGTAAGTCTTGTTGCTTCTGCAAATATTAAGGATCAGAGTTCAATTCCCTCAGCCGCTGCAGGGAGGCAAGGATTGAAGTGCTAACCTTCAGCCCCTGCAGTAGGTAAGGATTCAAGTGTGATCCTTCGGCCCCTGCGGTGAGGTAGGGATTGAAGTGTGATCCTTCGGCCTCTGCGGTGAAGTGAGGATTGAAGTGTGAAGCTCCGGCCTCTGCGGTGAGGTGAGGAATCTGTCTGTGGGACCTCCGGCCTCTGCGAAGAGGTGAGGTATCTGTCTGTGGGACCTCCGGCCTCTGCGAAGAGGTGAGGTATCTGTCTATGGGACCTCCAGCCTCTGCGAAGAGGTGAGGTATCTGTCTGTGGGACCTCCGGCCTCTGCGAAGAGGTGAGGTATCTGTCTGTGGGACCTCCGGCCTCTGCGAAGAGGTGAGGTATCTGTCTGTGGGACCTCCGGCCTCTGCGAAGAGGTGAGGTATCTGTCTGTGGGACCTCCGGCCTCTACGAAGAGGTGAGGTATCTGTCTGTGTGACCTCCGGCCTCTACGAAGAGGTGAGGTATCTGACTGAGAGTTCTACTTCTTTGAAGATGTGAGGTATCTACCTGGGGAACCTTCGGCCTCTGAGAAGGGGTGAAGTATCTGACTTGGGCATGACCTCTGTGAAGAGGTAAGTTGAGTAGCTACCTCTGTTAGGATTAATACTACCTGAGGAAGGGCCTGCTTCTGCTGAGGGGATGGGGAGAGGTGCTAATGTTGCATCAATACATAGAGTATGTAATGATTGGGTGTTTGAACAATGGGAATGTTGTACATGTACATACAATATAGTAACTGTACATTGTGCGATAGAATGTGAATGATACATACTGTAAGGTGAAATGGAAGTGTTGGGTTGATGACAGTGATTGTAACTACATCTGTAACAGGGGACGGGTAATGTAAGTGAGTTGCTCTGTAACTGAGGGATGTATCAATACATATATTGTGGTGTAAAAATAGGGAT
Organism: Rhinophrynus dorsalis; assembly: GCA_037306005.1. NCBI lineage: Eukaryota > Metazoa > Chordata > Amphibia > Anura > Rhinophrynidae > Rhinophrynus > Rhinophrynus dorsalis. The sequence continues at coordinate 400,327,213 of CM074723.1, forward strand.
GTCGTAGAGTACATCGATATGGTATAAGTGTATGCTGTACCATAATAATGTTGTATTAGTACAAAGGTATGGAGTGAGTGGACGTTTGTATAATGGAATGTTGTATTAGTACCTGTGGTGTGGAGTAACTAGACGTATGTATAATGGGATGTTGTACTGGTGCATACCGTATGGTATACTGAACTTTGTTACGATGTAATGTAGTAGTGGTACATACTTATGGAATAACTGGCGTGAGTACTATCGGAATGTTGCAATGGTACGTACTGAAAGGTGTAACTGGACGTTGGTATGACAGGAATCTTGTAGTGGTACAGCTGGTAGAATGGTATAGAATGTGAAGAGGTAGGGTGTGGGGCTACCTCTGCTACGTTAAAGTCTGCCTGAGGAAGGACCTGCTTGCTGAGGGGATGGGGAGAGAGGCACCAATGTTGCATTGATACCTACAGTATGGAGTAAATGAGCGTTGGTTGCAATGGGAATGATGTATTGGTATCTACGGTATGCTGTGGTATTGGTACATAGGATATGGTGTAACTGGACATTGTTACGATGGAATGTTGTAATAGTACATTGTTATGTATAACTGGACATTGTACTATAGGAATGTGTATTGGCACATATGGTATGGTGTGTCTGGACTTGTTACAATGTGAATGTTGTATAGGTATGTACAGTATGTAATACCTGGCGTAGGTCGCAGTGGGAATGTTTTACTGGAATTCGCAGTATGGCATACTAGACTTTGGTTGTGGTGTGATGTTGTATTGGTACATGCATTATGGAAAAACTGGACGTTGGTTACAAAAGGAATGTTGAATGGTACATACAGTGTGTGTAACTGGAGGTTTGTTATGATAGGAATGTTTGTGGTGGTATATAGAGTATTGAATAACTGAATGTTGGTTGCAATGCTGTAGTGGTACATCAGTAAGGTGTGACTGGACGTCGGTATAGGAAATGTTGTATTGATACATGCGGTATGGTGTAACTGGATGTTGGTTACCATGGAATGTTGTATATGTACCTACAGTATGCAACTGTACGTTGGTTATAATAGGAATGTTGTATTGGTACGTACAGTATGGATAACAGTACATTGTTAAAATGGAATGTTGTATTGGTACATCCGGTTTGGTGTAACTGGACGATGGTTACAATGGAACATAATATGGTGCATACGGTATGGTGTAATTGAACATAGGTTACAATAGAAATGTTGCATTGGTACTTACGATATGAAGTAACCGGACGTTGGTTCCATAGTATTGATACATACAATATGATGTGTCTGGACGTAGGTTACGACTGGAATGTTGAATTGGTGCCTACTGTAACGTGTAAATGGTCATTGTTACAATGGAAAGGTGTAGTGGTACATGCAGTATGGTGCAACTGGATGCTTGTTATGATGGGAATGTTGTAGTGGTACGTACAGAATGGTGTAATTGGATGCTAGTTACGATGGGAATGTTGTATTGATATGAACGGCATAATGTAACTGTACGTTGCTACAATAGGAATGTTGTATGGGTACATACAGTATGGTGTGACTGGACGTGGTTATTATAGTAATGTGGTATTGGAACATACGGTGTGGTGTAACTGGACGTTGTTACTTATGGGAATGTGTATTGGTATATATGGCATGGAAACTGGACGTGGTTACGATGGGAATATTGTATATGCCTACTGTATGGTAGCTGGACGTTGGATACAATGGGAATGTTGTATTGGTATATACAGTATGGTGCAACTAGACATGTGTAACAGTGGGAATGTTGTATTGGAACATACAGTATGATGTAACTGGATGTTGCTAAAATAGGAATGCTGTGTAGGTACATATGGTAAGGTGTAACTGGATGTTGGTTGCTATGGGAATGTGTGTTGGTATATACGGTAAAATGGGTATGTTGTATGAAACATATGGTATGGTAACTAGACATTGGTTATGGTAGGCATGTTGTATTTGGTACTTACAGTATGGGTCACTAGACGTCTGTTATGATGCAAGTGTTGAATTGTTACACAGTATGGTGTAACTGGACATAGTTTACAATAAGAATGTTGCATGGTACGTATAGCACAGTGTGAATGGACGTTGGTTTTGATAGAAGTGTTCGACTGGTACCGACAGTATGGTGTAACTGAACGTTGGTCACAATAGGAATGTTCGTACATGCGGTATATTGTAACTGGACATTGGCAATAGGAATATAGTGTTGATACATATAGTATGGTTCAACTGGACGTGGATACAATAGGGATGTAGTGGGTATTGGTGAGTGAACAGCACATCGAGCTTAGAATGTATCATGAATGTGGCTTCTTGGTAGCTTAAATATGCATGGAGAAGTGGAACAGTCTATCCCAGTACAACTATATTGCTTATGTAATTACACCGAAATAGCGTTTAAACACATTAAATATAGGCTATGGTGACAGAGAAGCAGCATGTGAGAGTTGACAGAATGATTGGGTAGTATGAGAATGCTGTGGCTTTAAACTGGACATGGCAATGGCTATGAAGTGTTGAAACATACGGTATGTTGAACAGGATGCTGGTTATGATAGGTATGTTGAGTTGATACCTACAGTATGATGTAACTGGACGTGATTACAATAGGGCTATAGTGAGAATTGGTAAGTGAACAATACATCATGCTTGGAATGTAACATGAAAGTGTTTCTAGATAGCTTAAATATGCGTTGAAGAAGAGGAGCATTTAATCCCAATGTAGGGTGAGGAAAAGACCAACTATATTGCTTATGTACTTATGCCGAAATAGCAATATACAATTTAAACATAGGATATGATAATAGAGAAGCAGCGGATATGGTGAATGATTTGGTAGTAGGAAGATGCTGAGGTTTTAAGGGGGGAAAATGAGTAATGTAGTAGAATGATTAAGTTGAGGCTGAACTGCACTGAGGGTTGAGAGCCACTAGGGGCGATAGAGAACAAGGTCTGGGCTAAGCTGGAGAAATGAAGCACGTACTGCTGGTTGTGTGGGCGGGGAGCTAGAGGGAAATGCTCGTAGGAAAGGTAAGGTGTGGGGGAGAATTTAACAAATGATGATGGAATCATGGGAATGGGTACTTACAGTGGCTGGATGTAGGATAGCATGGCACTTTTAACTGCACTTGTTAGCAACGGGTAGGACTACTATTCCCATGATTCTTAGTGAATCTTTCTTTGGAAACAAGCAGTTGATGCAGTAGCTCTTGGAGTTTGATTCCCAAGTAGAGGATACTAAATACTAAGTTGCAGTTATGAGGAGAAAAGTATTAATGCTGTACCGTTTGCAGTATGCAAGTAGCTATGTTTAGCTGGTAGCTTGATCGGGGGGGGGGGAGGCTTTGAACGTATGCAACATGCTGTGTGCTATGAATGATGACATGTGGTACATGTTGCTGGACATGAGAACGTTATGTGGCCACAACTGACGATGCGACCCGTGGGAGAGGCTGCGGCCCGCTATTTAAGGGCTTGCAGCCCCTCCCACAAATACAGGCCCCCTGCCTTTCACTTATGGGGGTGGAATAAAAGCCTAAGAGGGAAAATACTGTTGAACAAAGACATAGTCAAAAAGGTCAGAATTGCTCCGGTCCTTAACCCCTTAGTGACGGCCGCGTGCAGACTTAACGCCCGTCTAACTTTTTTTTTTTTTTTTTTTGCTATTAGAATCCGGAGTCCCCGAACGGCGTGCAGCCGCGCGGGGATCCGGATTTCCTGGACGTACATGTACGTCCTCTGTCACTAAGTGACAGCCACAGAGGACGTACATGTACGTCCTTTGTCGCGAAGGGGTTAAGGGAAAACGACCTCAGATTTTTCCAGTTCTTAAGGGGTTAAACAAATACATATATTAGGTGACAGACAGCTGACTGGGAGCCTGATGTGAGCTCTGTGAGGCAGACTTGATAGACAGCAAACGACATTGAGATTTTTGTTAAGGGCTAAGGCAAGACATCACACTCCATCATTTATGTACTGTAGAGAGTAAAAACACACAGTAGTTGAGGAATGTCAAGCAAATGCACAAGGGGTAGGAGAAAGGTGGAGCATTGCAAGGACATGGGAGTAAAGTGGTAGTTCAAAAACAGACTGAAGCAAAGGTTGCTGCAGCGTGTGCAATAAATTATCATGATCTCTCTTCTCCCAGGGTGGATGCAGTTTGTCAAGGTCCCACCAATCACACCATGCCAGTCACCCACCATCACTACCATACACTTAAGCCACATTGTATGTTGTGCTTTATGTTTTTTTTATTACTTGACATCATCATGAACATGTGCCAGTGTAACTTAACCCTTTGAGTGCCAGAGGGGTACGCAACACATTGCAAAGCAGTAAGTTAAGGTTGTGGGAGAAGGACAAATGCACTCTGCATGCTATCAAATTTTTCAAGGTATATGCTGCTGTAGTACACACAACTTTGACTTTCATCTACTTATTTCCCTACTACAGCCCTCAGAAGAAGTAGTATTGTGCTGGGAAATATTGCACCATATTAATCATAGGAGAAAAATGTGTTAGAATAGGAGAAAAATGTGTTGGAATAGGCAAAGCATTTGCTGGAACAGGCAAGAAAGGAGGACAATTTTGCACTGGAGAAAAGGAGAAAACTTTTGAGAACAAAGAGAAAATTAATCCGTTTTTCGTGAAAAGTGATGCGGGAAATTTTTCTCACTTTTCGCCCACCCCTAGTTGTGGTGTCTATGTTGCATGTGCTGTATCAGGGCAGATGTTCCAAGATGCACCCCCTTTCCCATCTTCACTACCTGACACTGTTTTTATACTATGCCTGCGGGTAAAGAAGGGAAACTCGCCACGTGGTGGGGAGAAATTCTGCCTTTCTGACTGATTTTAATGAAATGAGCTAGGCAAAAAAGCAGAAAAGCTGCACTTTTTTGTTAAAAATGTGTCACATGAGAAAAGTGGCATTTTTCTCCTGTTTTGTTTTTGAGACAAAAACTTTCTCCCATCCCTACTTTAACCCTTTGAGTGCCAGAGAGGTACGCAACGCATTGCTCTGCAATGCGTTGTGTACTCCTCTGGCACTCAAAGGGTTAAGTAGTGAAAGACTGCTAACAGTTAACGTTCTGTCCATGTCATCATCTCTCTCACTCTCAGCTTCATCTGTATCTGAGCAAGAGGAGGATGCTGGAGAGATATATTCTAGATCTACATCATCATCATCAGTAAAGTTCATCCTCAGTATCACGTGCAGCTTTTTTTCCCACTACTTTTATATTCCTGTAGTCTTTTAGAGGTCTCAAACTATTTCTTTTTACTTTTCCCCTCTGAGGGATTTTGAGAACAGTTACTACTATTTTCAGTACAGGTGGTTTTGTGCTTGGTTGTCTCACTGTCAAATACAGCAGTTGTTTGAACAGTTACACTTTCTTTCACTATGCCATGAACACTGGAATGCAATTCATTGTTGTTTTCAGCGATTTTAGATGGTTTATTAATACTACTGGTTCTGACAAAGTGCATCCTCCTCAGGAGGAGAAGGATCACCATCATTTATTATACACACTGCAGCAACCATGGCTGCACTCAGCTTTTGGACTACCACTTTACTCACACATCTCTGCACTGCTCCTAACCCTTCCCCCCTCTACCCCTCCATCCTGTGCATTTGCTGGACATTAGAAAATGACTGTGTGTTTATGATGTAAAGTACATAATAATAATACAACCGATTGAGTGTTTCTTGCCTTGGCCCTCTACAAAATAATCTATCCTATATAGTATCATACTGCCTCAGTCGTAGCTCATTTCAGGGTCCATGTCTCTGTCACCTATCAATTTTTTTTCTAAATGTATTTATTTATTTTTTAATTAGCTGTCCCCCTTATCCCCTATCATGGTCAAGAAAAACACAGTCTCTGTTCAACTGCTTTTCCCCAGACTCCACTATCACAGACATAACAACCAGATCAGGAGGAAACTTGGATCTCCTCTGCCTGTGTGTTCTCAGTCAGTCAGACAGACAGAATTCTGGGGTATTTGGGGTAATTCTCCTTGGCTCCCTTCTCATCCCCTAGACCTCCTTGACACAGAGATAACAGACAGATCAGGAAGGAACTTGGAACACAAAATGTTGAGTTATTTGAGGTAAACCTACTTTGCTCTAGTCTCATAGCCACAGACTCTCCTATGACACACAAACTTTTGGTTATTTGAGGTCACACAAAATTTTGGGTTATTTGAGGTAAACCTACTTTGCTCCAGTTTTACAGCCCCAGACTTTCCTATGACAGAGGTAGCACCCAGCTCAGGAAGAAACTTGGATCACAGCTGCATTTGTCTTTCCAGTCAGTCACACAGAATTTTGGAGTCAATCTTCCTTCTCCCTTCCTGTCCCTCAGCGTCCCCCAGACTTTCCTAATACAGAGAACAGATTTCCTGCTTTCAAGACTCCCTAAACTAAGCTTCAACTCTACTTTATTAACCTGTCTTCTGTAGCTCAAAAATATGCTGTTTTTTCTTCCTCTCACAAACACAGAATGGCATGCTGTGAGAACCTGACACCCCTTTTGTACTGTGGCGGTGGGAAAGGAAACTTGCAATAGGGTAGAGAGGAATTCACTCTTCCCATTGACTGCAATCCAATAAGCTAGGAAAAAAGTAAAAAAATTGCACTTTTCACAAAAAATATACAACTCTGCAAAAAGTGCCATTTTTCTCTTTTGAAGAGAAAACTTTCAGCCATCCCTTTTGGTGATATTATACATAAATGTATTGCGACATGCATGTTGGAATTCATTGTGCTACTTCACATCCTATATAATAATTCGCTAAATCGTGTGTAACGCCATGACATGCGCAGTAGACACTGCTGCGCGTTCTGCAGTCATGCGCAGTAGAGACTGCCCGCGCCGCAGCTGATAGAGAGCTCTGTATCAGCTGTGGCGCGGGCAGTCTCTACTGCGCATGACTGCCCCGCAATCGGCTGTCAGTGGCACTGTGGCCCGTGTAACGGGCTGTTCAACTAGTACGCCATAAAACAACAATATAATGCTATGTGATCTCCAGAATATTCAATATAATTTTCCTAGTACTGTATTTTAACAATGCTGCAGTTGTAAAGCTCTGTCTCCTAAAACAGTCTTTGCTTCCCTCTGCTGGTTTCCCAATAAGTTTTGTATTTGATCTATAAACTTTTTTGGTTATTCAAAGCTCTGCATTCTTGTGTTAATTCAAACATACAGAAACATTCCTGGTCTTCTTCAGTAATCAACAGGGATATCAATACAAATACTTAATAATAGCAAGAAAACCTTGTTTATAAATTGGAACCTGGAATAGACTATGATTAACCCTCTGAGTGCCAGAGGGGCATTGGATACTGCTCTGGTACTTGAGGGGTTAATTAAGGGCATTGTGGGTAACAGAAAGCAAACCATCTGCACCATAGAAGAGAAAAAAGACCCACATTCCTACTGATTTAAATAAGGCATTTAGGCTGCTTTTCACACGTGGCAGATGCAAAACAAACAAACACCCGGTGGCATTTTCTTCAAGCACAGTAATCCATTCAATGCTGTGCTATACAAAATACCGTCAGAACAGTCACACGTTGCGTGCTAAGGTTAGCTCCCACTGAAACCTATTAAAACCAGTCTCCTTTTCAAATTCATTTCCATACGTTGAGCAATAAGATGCATTAAAGTGATGGTAATACTTAATTTTTGGTTTATTTAGTATTATAGGCATTAAAAAAATATTAAGAACTATGTAAGTCTTATCTCTCAAACAGTTATCTCTCCCTGGCTTTCCAGTCAAGTCTGCCATCTAGCTGACAGACTTGGATTTTGGTCCGTCTAGGAGCTCTGCTGAGATCGCGATCTTTAAAAAAAAAAAAAAAAAACTCCTTAATTGGAACGGTCTACAAAGTGTGCTTGTAAACCAGACACACTTTGTAGACCTTTCCAGTGAAATAGTTTTTTTTTTTAAGATCATAATCTCGGCTCTGCTGAAGAGCCGCTGGCCAGTCTGCAGACAAGAATCCAAATCTGTCAGCTAGAGCACTGACATCAGGGAGGGGGAACATTTAGTTGCGAATATTTCTCAATCCATAAAGATTTGAGAATAAAGACTTACATAGTTCTTAATATTTTTTAATGCCTACAATACTAAATAAACCAAAAAATAAGTATTACTATTACTTTAAGGGACTCACTCTAATTGGTAAAAATCTGCACCAGATTTTTTTTGGGTGCAGAGTCCCCTAATGCATGTTTAATCCTGCCAATGAAGGAATTGAAGAGGAAAAAAAAAAACCTAAGTGATCAGTGGATGTATTGATATTAGGCCATAAGCCCCATATCAGTGCATCCAAAGTATGAAAAATATGTGTCAATTGTTAGTAGCATTAACCCTATGAGTGTCAGTGGAGTATGCAGTGCATTACACAGCGTTGCATACCTTACTGACACTCAAAGGGTTAATGCTACTATGTTTACAACATCACATGAATACAAACACTGACCTGTAATACTGATGTCCAAGGGGTCTTTAACACCCTGCTGAGCTACTGTCCATCTTCATCTGTCAAATCATATCTTCATTCTTCTTCCTCTTCATCTTCTGTCTTCTAATCTGCTGTTTTCAAAAGATATTTTTGTCAAATATATGTAGTCATGAACCTATTGAGTACTGGGGGGGTACGCAGCAGTTTGCAGAACAATGCGTGGCTTACCTCTCTGGTACTCAAAGGGTTCAATCTGTTCAGACATTCCAATATTAAAAATAAATATATGCCCAATGCGAAAAAAATATTTTTCTAAAACAATTTGCAAAATCTAGGGTTGTAGCCCACAGAGAAAATATAATGTATTGTCTTCCCACAAAATAATATGAAGAGGCATTGAATGTGTTAAATAATGCTGCCACCTTTGCTGTTGTCACCGGTGGTGGTGGCAGAAATGCATGCCAAAAAACCCTTCCTTCATATCTCTCGGGCCATTGCCAGAGTGTCTCTGTGAAAAAATGTTACTTTTATAGCTTTTAGATGTCCAGTGTCTGTTCAAAATTGTTTCTAGCCTTCCATTGGCTGGAATGTGTGCTTACGCACCACCCATCCAATCAGCTTTTAGCAGGTTTCATCACCACTGCCATGAAGCTGATTAGCTGGGAGGTGCGTAAGCTCACATCCCAGCCAACAGAAAGCTGGAAACCATTTTGAACAGAGACTGGTCATATAAAAACTTTTTTCACAGAGACACTTGGTCAACGGTCTGAGAAGTATGATGGAGGGGTGTTTTTTGGAATGCATTCCTGCTGTCACTGCCAGTGACAGCATTATTTAACACATTCAATGCCTCATCATATTATCTTGCGGGGAGACAATATATTATATTTTTGCTGTGGGCTACAACCCTAGCTTTTGTGAGTTGTTTTAGAAAAAATATTATTTTCGCATTGATTATACAGTTATACAGCTCTGGGTGTTAGGATAGTGTTAGGGGTAGCGAAGTTGCACTTTCATGTTAGGAGTAGTGTAGGGTTAGTGTTTGGGAGGGTGACTTTGTGTTTGAGCTAATGCTCAGTGCTTGACAGTGTATCAAGCACCATGTTTTAGCCCTTTTCCTTTGATGCTCCCATTACTCGTGCTATTTATCGTGGGTGTTTGGGAACATAAAACACACAATGGATGTTTAGCCACAAGTCAGGTTCTGTGGCCCAACATTCATTGTAGTATCAGTTGGTAGGGCAATTGAATACCGACGGTGACACAGTTTATGTAAAGGTCGGTAGCCAAACTTGTCCTACCAGGTGTTTTACAGTGCACGTTTGAATCGATGCCTTAACCTCTCAAACGCTATTCAATTAGTTAAAAATATCTCTAACATTCAATGGGTTAAAAAGCCTTATTTAAATCAACGGAAATTAGTTTTTTCTTCTTCTCTATTGTGCAGTTGCTTTGCCACAGAATTCCTTCCATTTTCTGTTGAAAACAAAACTGGATAAATTGTGGAATGAACCATCTGCACCACAGGTGACAACTAAAAATTCTCACAATTCCAACGCACATAATCACTTGAATGCTAGTGAGGTGTCCAACACATTGGTTTGCAATGCACTGGACTTCTCTAGCATTCAAGTAAATAAAAGCCTTTTTAAATCAAAGGACGTTTTTTATTTTTTCCTCATGATTCACTTGGTTTGCTCCAGAATTACTCTTATATATGTTAGCCTTCATATAACAGAGGACACAGTGAATCAATATAAATATTGTACATAACTTATTTAATAAAAATATAAAATATAAAAATAATAATAAAATAAAATAACAAACATGAAAAATCTCTTAATAGGATACCACTTATATATGTCCAGAGAAATATCCTCCTTGTCTCCACATCGACAAGTGTAGCATTCTGAGGACTATCATAAACTCCACGCTCAAACTAGAAACATACCTCCGTATTATCCGGTTGGATGATTCCTCCCACACGCTATGTCCAATACTCAGTCCATACTATCCACACTCATCGTCAACAGGGAACAATCCAATATTATCCCATCATAACATACAGTGTATCCAATAAGAGAGTACTCAATATTAATCACAAGTAATTCAGTTCCAATTATCTATGAATGCAATTGAGAATCAACACTGCAAATACAATTACAGCTTGGTTCTCAATATAGCCCATAATTATTATGTGAAAAACCCTTCACCGGCAGAAAACCTCATGTGAGGAATCTGTAGATGAAATTTCACAACCCCTCTACAACCATACAATACACATAAAACAATAACTAATAAGAAAAAAAGAGTAGTATTCGCTGCACTCCATTTAAAAAATACAGACATCACTGTCTACTCCTTAAAACACACATATTTCTCTTTAAGGGAAATTGTAATGTTAATTTTCGGCTTCACTTGCAAATCCTATTATTCGTGATATAATATCAGCAATCGTGAAAGATCTTATATCATTACCTTTTGCCGCAATATAGACATTTGTAAATATTTCACTTATTTGTTGATTTTATTTTACCATCTGGACCCGGATCTCTTTTAAAGGCAATGTGAGTCAATACATATTTCTTCACTGTCAAGAATATATTTTCTTCGAGATCCTCAGTTTTCACACTGTGTCATACAGACATGTGTGTATTAAATGAAAGGGAAATATGACTGAAGACATGCTAAAAAGACCAAAATTGCTCTTGCCTACAACTAATAACAACCTCAGAAATTTTGCTTATGGGACTGATCAAGATTATGACCAGGGCTTATCAAATAAACTGTTACTGAAATGGTATTCAGCATGCAAATAAGCTGTCTTGCAGCATCATTGGGCTGCATAAAATTATGAATTTTGTAGTAATCAGCGAAGATAGCCATTTAGATACCATGTGACTGCTATAGAGAAAGGATGTTAACCTTCAGTGTCACTTGCATTACTGTGGAGGTGTACCTTTTTCAGTGTCATAACAGCTAAAAACTAGCAGTCAAAATAGGATGTTAACCCTTTCTGTGCCAATAGCATTACTGTAATGGGAAATCAGGATGTGAACTTATGTCATTCTAAGGAAATGGAAAAATTGAATAGACTAGGACTGCAGGAAAGACCGGCACCTACTGTGACAATTAATGAAATACCCACTCTTCCACAGTGCAGTATAAGAGGTGGTCCTTGTCCACCATGAGATCTTTGAGGGCTGCCATGCAGGCTGTGAGGAAGTCCACCAACCATGTAGACTGTTTTGGCTTCCCACAATGTGTCAGATGGTGATGTCAGAGGTCTGAGAAACAGAACCACCATGTGGCCTGAGAGGTGTACCACCATACATGCGGATTGTCTTAGTTCCCACTGTATGTCAGAATGCAATACCAGAAGGACTCCATTTGGCCTATGATAGAGCCCCCATGTGGATGAGTTGAAAAAAAAAAATAATATGGGCTATATGCAAAGAATTTCAGTAACCATGCTGCCTGCCTGAATAATAGAGCACTGGACATGGGCCACAGAGGATATAGTAGACCTGGAGCCCTGTAATGATCTGTCACATACCTGTAGGTGGATCTTGTTTAGGAGCTTGAGTCTCAATACAAGGTGACACCTGTGCAACAACATACTAACACAGGGCCTGAGGATGAAAGCAGATGGGATATGCAGGGCTGAGAGGGTGTATGTTCCTCTAGAGACTGTTCTCTTGCCTTGTGGGAGAAGGAGCTTAAACCTTTGGTCCCTGTGTCTACCAGCAGACATAAAATATAAAGGGCTACTTTCCCTTTATATCAAGACCTAATTGTAACAAAATATCTATATTAAATTGGATCTATCTCTTTATAATGAGTTGTACAATTTTGAAAGAATTTCAAAATCACCCATATTGTATCCAAAACATTGAGTTGCAATGCAAAGAATGGCTAATATAAATATAGGGAGACAAAAAGAGTTGTGAGGAGCACACATCAAGCACGAACAAGATTAAGTGTCTTGTTCTAAGGCATGGTAGCCTCTCAATGGTGCTACAACTCACGTTTTTCACTCCCATGTGCCATTACAGAGAGGAAATCTCCATGTCCATATCAGACTGGTCCCACCCACAGACAGTCCAGCTCCGAAATGTCAGGGAAATCCTCTCCGCACGAGAGAAACGGCAAAACCACAGACGTACGTTTCGGCCTATGTGAGCCTCGTCAGTGTGGTGCAGCCGAATCCCTCTAGGCACATGGAAGCAAGGGCCCATGCCTGGGATGCCCTTAAACTTAGGGAGACAAAAAGAGTTGTGAGGAGCACACATCAAGCACGAACAAGATTAAGTGTCTTGTTCTAAGGCATGGTAGCCTCTCAATGGTGCTACAACTCACGTTTTTCACTCCCATGTGCCATTACAGAGAGGAAATCTCCATGTCCATATCAGACTGGTCCCACCCACAGACAGTCCAGCTCCGAAATGTCAGGGAAATCCTCTCCGCACAAGAGAAACGGCAAAACCACAGACGTACGTTTCGGCCTATGTGAGCCTCGTCAGTGTGGTGCAGCCGAATCCCTCTAGGCACATGGAAGCAAGGGCCCATGCCTGGGATGCCCTTAAACTTAGGGAGACAAAAAGAGTTGTGAGGAGCACACATCAAGCACGAACAAGATTAAGTGTCTTGTTCTAAGGCATGGTAGCCTCTCAATGGTGCTACAACTCACGTTTTTCACTCCCATGTGCCATTACAGAGAGGAAATCTCCATGTCCATATCAGACTGGTCCCACCCACAGACAGTCCAGCTCCGAAATGTCAGGGAAATCCTCTCCGCACGAGAGAAACGGCAAAACCACAGACGTACGTTTCGGCCTATGTGAGCCTCGTCAGTGTGGTGCAGCCGAATCCCTCTAGGCACATGGAAGCAAGGGCCCATGCCTGGGATGCCCTTAAACTTAGGGAGACAAAAAGAGTTGTGAGGAGCACACATCAAGCACGAACAAGATTAAGTGTCTTGTTCTAAGGCATGGTAGCCTCTCAATGGTGCTACAACTCACTTGCTTCCGTGTGCCTAGAGGGATTCAGCGCCACCGCACTGATGAGGCCCATATAGGCCGAAACGTACGTCTGTGGTTATGCTGTTTCTCTCGTGCAGAGAGGATTTGCCTGACATTTCGGAGCTGGACTGTCTGTGGGCAGGACCAGTCTGATATGGACATGGAGATTTCCTCTCTGCAATGGCACATGGGAGTGAAAAACGTGAGTTGTAGCACCATTGAGAGGCTACCATGCCTTAGAACAAGACACTTAATCTTGTTCGTGCTTGATGTGTGCTCCTCACAACTCTTTTTGTCTCCCTAATATAAATATAGGAAACCCTTTCAAAATTACCCCAATTCATTTATTCCTTATAAATTGTTAGTTCCACTTCTGATTATGGTGAGATTCTTAAACGGTAGTTACACAATATAGAAATGTAAAATAATCGTATTTTAGCCATTTGGAAACTAGACATCTCTCCAATAGATTGTGAAGCAATGCATTGGAGACAACTCTTCAGTTAAATATTCAAGTACAAACATTCATAGAAAAACATTTCAATTTAAAGGTTTCAATTTCATTATTCAGAAGAATCCGCTATTTACATTATTATTTAGTCTCATTTTAGATTCCTGTATGTTGTAATGCATTATTATACGGAAGAGCCCTGGGGCCAACAAAAAAATAAAAATTCTAATTTTGACTTTTAAAGTCAGAATTTCAAGTTTTAAAGTCAGAATTTTGAGTTTAACAGTCGAAATTTTGACTTTTAAAGTCAAAATTTTGACTTTTAAAGTAAAAATCTGAAAGTTATAATTTTGTGTTTTAAAGTCAAAACTTTGACTTTTAAAGTCAGAATTCTGACTTTTAAAGTCAAAATCTAAAAGTCATAATTTTGTGTTTCAAAGTAAAAATTTTGACTTTTAAAGTCAGAATTCTGACTTTTAAAAGTCAAAATTAGAATTTATTTTTGTTGGCCCCAGGGCTCTGTTAGGCATACTGAAATATTTATATTATTTATCACTTTCACCTTTTATAATAATCACCAAATCTGCCATCAATTAAGAAAGGGTGTGTCTAGCATCAGTAAGGGACATATTCACATTCGTATTTCATTCATATGGAAAATGTTGAGGAAATCCTACCACACCCCTTTTAACCCATTGAATTCTAGATGTCCCCTGCATTCAAGAGATCAAAATCACAATTTAAATCAACAGAAATTATGTGAATTTGTATTTGTCCCCTATAGTACCAGAAAACAATCCAGTGAAAATGGATGCTTCCACTGAAGTAATGATTTTGAAAGGTTACTTCCTTGGGCCAAAAGCACACTATAAAATTGTAATAATTCTGGGGTAAACCATCTTTGCCATAAGTGACAAATACACATTATTATTTTTTATTATTTAGCAGCACTTGGATCTTGATTCATTGTTATTTTATCTGGCCCTTCAGAAAAAATGGTTACTTACGTGCATTGTAAGAGGATGCAATGAGAGACCACTCAGTGAAATTGTACAGTAGTCCATTCTATGGAGAGGATGGTGAAGCAACAGCAGCACTATACAATTTCAGGCTGCTGTGATACTGCAGCTAAAAAAATCAAGTTTGAGCTGTAATATCTTTTGAGTTAAACACATTTCAGCAGTGGGAGTACCCTTGTTTTACTGATGGGAATAAACACTACAATATATATTTTTTTCCATTTTAGCTATTATTATTCCTTTAATTTAAAACATTATGAGATGTGTAGCTTTACTTGTTAATGTATGCAAATGAAGTAGCACTGTCTTGCAGGGAGTGGCAGGTGGGAGGGAGAACAGTGTAGAATGTTAGAATCTACCAGCCAGTAGTAGCTATTTTGCATAAACTAATACATAAATAAAACTTACTCTTTCATAATCTTTTGTTTTAAGTAAAAATGACTGACAGCAGTATAGGTGATTTTGAAAGCATTTTCAAAATCACCTAAGTTGTTAATTCCACTTTAAAGGGATAGTAGTACTTCGTTTTATCTTTATTTTATTTTGTAGGCATTAAAAAAACATGAAGAACGATATAAGTCTTATCTCCCAAACCTTTATGGTTTAAGAGATATTCACAAGCAAAATATCCCCCCCCCCCTGTTCAGCCACATCAGAAGGGAGGTGCCCAGGTAGACTGCAGAGAGGGACAATCTTCAATTAAGAGAAGGGAAAAAGCTGAAAAACTTGTCAAGGGGGCAGGGCTTTCATTCTTTTCATACAAAGAAGATTGTCCCCTTCTGTTATCTGTACTGTCATACAACCAGACTCACATCTGAGAAGAGATGGCTTACACTAGGAAAAAGGGGCGGGGAGGGGAAACTTTGCTTGTGAATATTTCTTAAACCATAAAGGTTTGAGATATAAGACTTTATATCATTCTTCATGTTTTTTTAATGGCTACAAAATAAAATAAAGTTAAAACGAAGTATTACTATCCCTTTAAAGTGAAACTCTCACTTTGTAAAATGGGTTAAATAACTTATTTTGAAAATCACCATTTTGTTAAAAAATGGCAGCTCAACTGTAAGCCTGAAAATTAGGGCAGAGGAAGAGAGATAGAAGCTCCTGCTTCCTTCTCTCTTGTAATGCAAACCTTTAAGGACCAGAAGGGGTGCTGCCATGTGTACTGGATATCACAAATCACAATCCACTTTACTATATAGACAGTATGAAGATAAAGAAAAAGAAACAGTGCAACAAGACACCTCTAAGAGTATCAGTTAATAGTATTTTGATATATTAATCCTTCACCCTCTAAGATGTCTAATCACATAAGTTAGAGGCTTCTCCTGCCTCTCAGTATAGACCGGCTGCACTGGAAATGTGTGCGTCACTCCAGGCCAATGACTTCCTTAATAGTACTTTTAGTTTTTCACAGAAGTAAATGTAGTTCCCAAAGATGGTTATAGACCACATATGTATAGTAAAAATATGTAGGCTACCCCACTTAGAATCAGAGGATAGTAGGAACGCATAAATGCAATACAATACGACAAAACATAAATGTATTTAGTGTGAGTAACCTCTTCATATCATGAGGGTATGTAGGGTTAAAAAAGGGAATTATATATTTTCTTAAAACTTTATTGAATAATTAAAAAATCATGCCAAAGAGTATGTGAAGATCACACTAGGCCCCTCTCCAAGGTATAGGAGAAATATGAGCCACAATGTTACATAGATCACCACCAGGATTGGGTTCTAATTAGTGTCCTACATATAAAACTAAATGAAATGAAAAGCAATGTACCACTATTATCAAAATAGCAATATCAGGAAGTCTAGCAAAGATAAAATAAAATGCAATAAAAACAATAGAGTAATATCATACAAATATCCGTACCAGTGATTCTGTAAAGTTCAAGGCGTTTTGTGACTAAAAATATAGATGCCACTTCCTCAGGAGCAAAAATGAACAGTGTAATACCTGAATATCTCTGTTTTTATCTCCTCATGTCTCCATGCCGATCGGTCCCATGGAGATGAATTCAGCCCACTGCTGCCAGCCCAGTATGCCAACGGGAAGAGTTGTGCACATCTCCTGTGTTCCACACATGGAATGCTGAGCCTGTATTACTTCTATATAGCCTTGCTTCCCAACACGGGTGGAAACGCGCATGCTCCAGTCAAAAGATGCGGTGATGGAGGTACTTCTGCATTGTTTCGGATCCTTTGCATTCCATCTCCTTTGGCCTCCTTCATTCATTGCACACTCCTACAGTCCTTAAAGGGTTAGGTGAGCCAGCAAAATATGTTACATGGGCACAATGACATAGGCCTCGATTTAACTGTACACGGTAAAACTGCCGTTAAAGCAAAAAAGGCCAATGATCATTAGCCATGTCTGACTTACGTAGCTCCAAAACCTGCGTTGCAACATTTTTTACCTCACCATGCATTCAAATCAGCTGACCATTAACATACAATATGTGTAATACAAAGGAAAAAGATAATGGTAAATGTTATAAAGAGACACTGAACATTGTCAACACGACATCAAACTAAGAGCCAATCACAACACATCAAAGTATCACATACATTCAAATAAACCTATATATACACCCCAAAATAACTGACAAATCTAGTCTGTGTTTTGAGTTTTTGCGAGCTAGAGCACAGGACACAGAGTCAATGCATAGTCAGTGCAGGAAGGGCATAAAAGCCACAGCTCAGATACATCCAAGTCTGGTAGTGATGATGAGAGGCTGTGGGATCCCAAGTACACCTAAGAGTTGAACAAGGCTCTTTTTCAAAGCATCCTGGAGAGGGAAAGTATCCTGTACCAAAGGGAGAGGGTCCGTGGCCTGGGTGCAAGGAAGAATGCTGCCTGGCGACAAGTACTCAGCAAGGCTAATGCAGTGTCCAGTTGCAAGAGGACTCTGGAATCAATCAAAAAGCGATGGGGTGACTGCAAGAGGATGGTAAAAAACAAGATGGGAGATCTCGCCATGCACACCCGAGGCACTGGAGATAGGCCCCCAGTGACATCACCTTCAACCCCTGGGAGGAGATGCTGAGACACAATCTGTCACTGTTGAAGGAAACCCTGGAGGATGTGACACTGGGGAGGACAGCACCCTCCAGACTACTTGTAAGTGCATCATTCCATAACTAGACAACACACAAACTCTCATGCCTACTACAGGCCAACACAGTGACAGCTGAATACATGGCCAACATTGATCCACACAACTGCACCAACACAGTGCTTGGAGGGTTCAAACAAGGACAGGATACTGGACAATCCAAGCAGAAATGGGAAGACTTAACCAGGCCAAATCCTGCTCAAGTCCCGGTTTAACCCCCTCATTGCTGTGCTCATCTTCATACCCACTCCACACAAATAATGCTTGCCATTACATTGTCATATAAAAATCTGTTATGTTCCACCACAATGTTACATATGGAGCCACAGGGAGGTCAGCACCTAACCCCTTGCGTGCTAGAGGTATAAGCAACACATTGTTCCAATATGTGTTGGGTACCCCTCTGACACTCAAAGGATTAATAGAAGATGAACACAACACTACAGGGTTAAATTGCACAGGTCCACAGGGGTCAGTTCACACAATGCAGTTCTACTGAGATAAAAGCATTGCATGTACAAGACATAGGCCTCAAACTCAAAAACACCAGGGCCCCAAAGCTAATTAATGCACCGTTAAGAACAATGACAACTAAGTTGAAAAATGTTTTGGTTACCATATCTATCCTGAGGAGTGGGCATGTGTTATGGTTTTCTGACACACAGACCAGGTTATGAAGTAAAAACACAGTTTTATTGAACAGGATTGTAAAATAGTGCCCCTAAGGGCCAGTACAAGAATAACAGTAATAGTAAAACTGACAAGTGAATGCACACAATGATATAATGGGGAATAACCCCTAAGGGTTAATAGGTGCACAACAGAGGAATAGGATCTGGATTCAACGCCCAGGATATCTCGAACAGTCTCTAGCAAGTAATGGTAGAAAAAGTGTCTGTACTGAATACACTCTCACGTAGAAATAGGACTGCGCCCTTATGACCAAAGCTGAACCAATACCACCTCCGTGGGCTGACTGGGAACACTACTGCCAGTGCTGGAAACCAGAACCATAAACGCCCTTAACTAGTTTTCGTAATAACCCTGCGAGTGCCAAACGGATGGGGCCTGGACACCCCTTGGATGCCACAGTGAAGGTTACTGCACAAGCTGTATGGAGCCGGCGCACTGGAAGTGCGGCTGAAAGCGTACCCTCTATCATGAGTAGGCCGGAGCCAGAGCACCCCTCCGGTGCAGCTACAAATGTAGCGAGCAGACAAACAGACACCGGGCACCAGACGTCGGTGCACAGAGGGAGCTCGTAAGATAGAGAGGTACACAGATAAGTGGCTCAGCAGTTAACCATATACTTGGATGTTTCGGAAGGCACACCACGGAGACTAATGGCACCGCACGGGTTAATTGGTTCGGTATGCGAAGGAGTGACAACAACCAGCATAAGGCAGAGTACCCAAGGTAACAGCTTACTGCAGAGAGAGAGAAACAGTGAGTCTCTATACAGTTCAGAATGTCGCCGGAGCGACTGCAGAGTACTGGAACACCGGAACAGGAACCGGACAGCAGCAGACTTCACAAACGTAGAAGCAGGTCAATCACGGAGCAGATTCGGCAGCCAGCAACGAGTCAGATCACGAAGTCGGGTCCTCAGCCAGAATCGGGTCAGATCACGGAGCAGGGTCTTCAGCCAGAATCGGGTCAGATCACGGAGCAGGGTCGTCAGCCAGAATCGAGTCAGATCATGGAGCAGGGTCGTCAGCCAGAACCGGGTCAGGTCACGGAGCAGGAACCGCAGAGTAGTCAGGCAAGCCGGGTCGGTACACAGGAGATACTGGAACTAGCAACGAAGCGTAGGAACAGGAACACCACGAAAGGGCAACTGGCAAGTGCCCAACCTCCAGCATATAAAGGAACATCCTGGGCGGGCCAATCAGCTTCCTCCAATGAATAGGTATACAGCCAAGATTGACAGCAAAAACACGGGGACCGTGATACTACCCCTCGGTGGCGCCACTCCCGGGGGCAAATCAATAGCGCAATCATAAGGCTGATGCTGCGGCAAAGCACCAGCCTCACCTTTACTGAATACGTCACTGAATTTGCAGTATTCAGCTGGCACAGAAGGAGAGGTACACATAATCTTAACTGGGCGAGATAAACAGTGACCAGAGCAGTAGTCAGACCATGACCTAATTTCACACGTTTGCCAGTCAAACTGGGGATTGTGCATCATTAACCAAGGGAACCCCAGAATGACTGCATGATGGGGTGAATGAATAATCTGGAAGCGCACCTCCTCCTTGTGGAGGACCCCAACAGACATAGTGATGAGAGTAGTCTCCATGGTGATAAGGGCTGGTTCAAGAGGTCTGCCATCAATAGCCTCAATGGCTAGCGGAGTATCCCTTTTAGGCAGAGGAATATTGTATCTTTCAGCAAACGCCCAGTCCATGAAATAGCCTGCTGCGCCAGAATCTACCAGAGCACATACCTCCACAGCTTGGTCATCAAGGAGAAAACTCACCGGTATGGTGGGTTTTTTGGAACTAGGATCTGGGGACGGTTGTACACCACCTAGGGCCTGTCCCCCAAGGTACCCTAGGTGCGTGCGTTTCCCGGACGTACCGGGCAAGTGCGTAGTAAATGCCCCTTTTGCCCACAATACAGGAATAGCCCTTGTCTTTTGCGATAGGCCCTCTCCTCCTTAGATAACCTAGTGAAGCCAATCTGCATAGGCTCCCCTGTTTCGAGTGCCTGACCAGGAGGAATGGGAGGAGAGGGTGGGTCAAAAAGCCTGTCGTGCCCATGGATTTTGGAACTAGCCTTTTTAGCCAAGCGTCTCTCGAGCATGCTAGTTTCAATGAGTATCATATATTCTATGTACTCATCTAGATCAGTAGGTACCTCCCTGGCAGCGACTTCATCCTTAATGGAGTCGGATAAGCCTTGTGCAAAGGCTGCCAGTAATGCCTCATTATTCCAGGCCACCTCAGCTGCTAGAATCCGAAATTCTATAGCGTACTCCGCCACAGTACGATCGCCCATCTGTAATACCATCAATTTTTTTGTCGCAGAGCTGACTCGCCCTGGTATCTCAAATACTCTGCGAAACTGTTTGACAAAGCTCAGCGTACAGGGTTTAGCCTGTTCCCATAAAGGATTAGCCCATGCCAAGGCTTTGCCCGTTAACAGAGATATCATGAACCCCACCTTGCTACGGTCATTCGGAAAAGCATGGGGTGTGAGTTCTAGGAATATCTCAAGTTGATTAAGGAAACCTCTACACAGTGTGGGTTCGCCATCATATCTTAGCGGTAACGGCGCCGCCGCCGTAAAACTTCTGGGGGGAGCCAGTAATTGCCCAGTAGTATTATCCGGTGTCATAACTGGGGTGACCACCGGATTCAGTTTATCAAGGTGTACCGTACGTTCAAGCAAAGTTTGCATGGCCAATGCCAATTGGTCTAGGCGTTGCTCATGAGCGTCCATCCTCCAGTGGAGGTTCTGTGTATTACTGTCACTTTTCCCGTCTGAGGTCATGGCCCTTTCGTACTGTTACGGTTTTCTGACACACAGACCAGGTTATGAAGTAAAAACACAGTTTTATTGAACAGGATTGTAAAATAGTGCCCCTAAGGGCCAGTACAAGAATAACAGTAATAGTAAAACTGACAAGTGAATGCACACAATGATATAATGGGGAATAACCCCTAAGGGTTAATAGGTGCACAACAGAGGAATAGGATCTGGATTGGCCAACGCCCAGGATATCTCGAACAGTCTCTAGCAAGTAATGGTAGAAAAAGTGTCTGTACTGAATACACTCTCACGTAGAAATAGGACTGCGCCCTTATGACCAAAGCTGAACCAATACCACCTCCGTGGGCTGACTGGGAACACTACTACCAGTGCTGGAAACCAGAACCATAAACGCCCTTAACTAGTTTTCGTAATAACCCTGCGAGTGCCAAACGGATGGGGCCTGGACACCCCTTGGATGCCACAGTGAAGGTTACTGCACAAGCTGTATGGAGCCGGCGCACTGGAAGTGCGGCTGAAAGCGTACCCTCTATCGTGAGTAGGCCGGAGCCAGAGCACCCCTCCGGTGCAGCTACAAATGTAGCGAGCAGACAAACAGACACCGGGCACCGGACGTCGGTGCACAGAGGAAGCTCGTAAGATACAGAGAGGTACACAGATAAGTGGCTCAGCAGTTAACCATATACTTGGATGTTTCGGAAGGCACACCACGGAGACTAATGGCACCGCACGGGTTAATTGGTTCGGTATGCGAAGGAGTGACAACAACCAGCATAAGGCAGAGTACCCTTGGTCACAGCTTACTGCTAGAGAGTGTAACAGTGAGTCCCTATACAGTTCAGAATGTCTCCGGAGCGACTGCAGAGAACTGGAACACCGGAACAGGAACCGGACGGCAGCAGACTTCACGAATGTAGAAGCAGGTCAATCACGGAGCAGAGTCAGCAGCCAGCAACGGGTCAGGTCAGGAAGTCGGGTCCTCAGCCAGGATCGGGTCAGATCACGGAGCAGGGTCTTCAGCCAGAATCGGATCAGATCACGGAGCAGGGTCGTCAGCCAGAATCGAGTCAGATCACGGAGCAGGGTCCTCAGCCAGAACCGGGTCAGATCACGGAGCAGGAACAACAGAGTAGTCAGGCAAGCCGGGTCGGTACACAGGAGATACTGGAACTAGCAACGAAGCGTAGGAACAGGAACACCACGAAAGGGCAACTGACAAGTGCCCAACCTCCAGCATATAAAGGAACATCCTGGGCGGGCCAATCAGCTTCCTCCAATGCATAGGTATACAGCCAAGATTGACAGCAAAAAACACGGGGACCGTGATAGCATGGCAAGGAGGGGAATATCTTTTAATGTGTTTAATTAATGTGGTGATTAACACTCAATCTTAGGGTTAATTCCTATAAGCTGGAGTTTTTAGCTTGAAGTTCTAGTAACCTCATGGATGGCAGATACTATTCCATAAAAGATCTATAATACTAGAGCAAACTAAACTGTATCTGTAGGTTACGATTGCGTCCTAATCACCACATTAACTAAACTATCTCAGATTTAACATATTGATACAACAAGACAACCTCTTCTGCTCCCTTGATAGAGGCAATAATTAAGGACATAATACATTTTGAATGATACTGTGTTCTGGTTCATAATGATGATTGTATAAGTGATATGTCGTTCTGGATATCTGCAAGATCAACTGAGTCAGTAACAAGCTAATCTTGACCACACAAATCTGACCAAGTTAATTTTAAAATCTGTATCAGCTGGGCCCGCTCAACTGCCAAATGGACAATCACATCCAGCTTAGTAATACTTTGATAATTGAGGGCAAAGACTTACCTATTTTTGTACAATATATTACTGATTACCTATAAACAGAAAATAAGGGAATCTAAGGAGACACCGCCCACAAGTAATGAATGCAGCATAGCCCACTACAAATTATCATTCCGTGAAAGCTAAAACAAGCAGCAGAATTAACAGCGGGTGGATCCTTAGACTAAGCACAACAAAGTAAACCTTTCGGTAATTCAGAATCTCCAGTGAAACTGTAAACATCATCACAAAAGAATTGACACAGCCTTAATGACAATACCATTCTCTCTGGTAACATAGGAATATAGTTAGTGTGCGTGTAGGGTATGCTTCTCCATGCTTAGCATAAAGCCTGGAGCATAAACAAACAATCTCCCTTATATTGCACCACTACTAGACATTATTCCTTATACAGATTGAAGCAGCCTTCATTATAAAACAATATACACTTTATTATGAAAAGTTAAAAACATACTTGCTTTTCAGTAATCCTGAAAAGATCAAAGATGAGAAGGGTGGGACTTACAGAGTGGGTAATAACGACCTCACAGGTGATCAGCAAGATCAACGCGCTTACTCATGATCAAACAAAGTCCTTCTTTGAATGGCTGGTTACATTTGAAAATTCAGTAACCAATTAAATTGGAAGCGTTCTTCAATTAATTGAACTAACCAATTGGCTTATCCCTACATTCAATCCAATGCACGTGTAGAATTTTACACTTTTTTAAAATTGAATCAAATTAAAGGCAAAGCCAATCAGTAGTCCATCTGTCCCTTCTGTAGTTCTCAACTTATATTCCACAATATGTTTAGGTCCCTGTATGCATATTCGCCTAGACTCCCCTATATAAAAGTCAAAGAGCTTCATTTTTTATATGGATATAGTGTTACTAACACTTTATCGTACATAAGCATTAAGCAATATTCCTGA
The DNA here is from genome assembly GCA_037306005.1 of Rhinophrynus dorsalis. Lineage (NCBI taxonomy): Eukaryota > Metazoa > Chordata > Amphibia > Anura > Rhinophrynidae > Rhinophrynus > Rhinophrynus dorsalis. The sequence goes on from CM074723.1 coordinate 400,351,574, forward strand.
CTACAAAAATCCACATTCAAAAGCAGTTGCCATCTAATGTGTACACCTAATCATAAATGGTCTCCCTATAACATTTAATCTATATATTTGTTATACATTTATTGTTCTCAATATTAGATATCAAAAAGGACATCAATTCTATAGTTCTAAACCTAAGTCATATAACCTCTATATTTCAAAATAAATGTTCACTAAAGGTCTCTGTGTTTCATTCTCTTACTATAATGTTTTGTCTCCCATGTTGCCTCAAACATATTTATTCTAAATTCTGAACAACAAGAAGATCTACGTAAGATTATTCCAACATTATTCAGCCCTTAGTAAACTCTTATAAGTTAATATATATGTCCAGAATTATGAAACAAATTTAGAGAGCCTAATTATGCTGTTTAAATAAATTACTTTGGACTTAAAAAGACGGAGGCATTTTTAATATCTACATATTTAGAATTCAAGTTTCAATGCCTCTCACCTCCAACTGCGATCTCACCATTGTCTTATTCCTCCTCCACTAAGGACATTAGATGACATAAGCAAACACAAAACACAATAGAAGTGAAACACAGAAGGGACAGATTCCACATCCTTCAAACCGAAGTCATCTAACGTTCAAATAGAGTCATTCCTTAATTATATAACAAATATGTATCTAAAAGACTGAAAACAAAAAAAATATAAAAAATAGAGATAATATGAGGATATAATGTGTCCAAATCCAGATATCACTACGGAATCTTCTAGTATACATAGAATCACCATATATACTTGCATTTATACAAGTTGGACATTTACACGGAGCACATGACATCATAGTCTTTGTTAAGACCCTTCAGATGACTTGTGCCCAGTGTAAATATTAAATAAACTTCATGTTTCAACAGTACCACATCTAAATTTCCCCTTCTTTTTCCCAGTGCATTCCTTTCTATACCCTGTATTCTAAATGTTTCTAAATTTCTCGCGTGCACTTCTTTAAAATGTGAGGAAATATTTGATCTAAATTCTAAGCTCCAAATATCATTCAAATGTTTGTTCAAACATTCTCATAGTGTTCTCAGTGTCTTCCTATGTATTGTAACCTGCAACTGGTACAGCTGATCATATAAATGATCCCCTTGGTAGCACAATTAATATAATTATTAATTTTATAAATTTTATCTGTTGCATAGGATACAAATTCTTTGGAGATATTTATATAGTTATAGCATCCACATTGTGAACTACCACACTGTGTTTATTTAACCATGTGATCTTCGATTTTGCTCTCTTGAACAAACTCGGAGAAACAGAGTTTGATATAGTATGAGCTTTCCTTGACACAAATCTAAAGCCTCCTGACACTGCTTTTTGTAATCTCTCGTCACCATTTAGAACAGGAATATGTTTTTTGATGATATTAACTATATCTTTATATTCATTACTATATGGTGTCGAGAATACTACTGGATCTTTCTTCTTGGACTGTACCTCATTCCTGATTTTATAATCTAACAAACTAGAACGTTCTTTGCTTTTTGCTATCTCATAGGCTTTAGTAACCATCCACTTGGGATATCCACGTGTCAAGAATCTATCATAAAGCTCTCTAGATTGTGTCTCAAAAGATGCATCTAATGAACAGCTTATCTGTAGTCTCATAAATTGACTGGTAGGTATACCTTTTACAGTGTGGAATGGGTGGCAACTATCCACTCTTAAAACCATATTTCTTGAAGTATTCTTCCTATAAATTTCTGAAGATATAATACCATTAATAGAGTCACCTCTAGGAGTCAGATCCAAGAAATTAATAACCTCCGAATAAAATTCAGAGGTGAATCTAAGGTTTAAACTATTGTCATTCAGATAGGACATGAATGAATCTACATCCTCTGCTTTCCCATTCCACACAAGTTCATCAATGTAGCGCCCAAAAAATAAAATCGATTCTCTGAATGGACTTTCAGCTCCAAAGACGCGGGACTCCTCCCACCAACCCATTGACAAGCCCCTTGTCAATAGAGAACCCAGAAGGCGGGAAAAAGTTTTAGTGGGGCAGCCACTGGCATCATGTATGACTCACTATCTGATAGCTGTCGCATAGCCTCCAAACGATATTTCTCTCTATCCAAAATTACCATCGCCCCACCCTTATCTGCACTTTTTATAATTTTTTCGTCCTTCTCTAGTAAGGAGATGTCACAGAGTGACTACAGAAATAAAGACACTAGACGAGTACAAATAAAATTAATTTAAACACAATAGTGGCAGCAATGATAATACACTTTCACAAGACCAGGGAAGAACAGTGCACACGCTTTCTTCATCCTTCACTAGGCAAGTGTGATATGACCCACGTCTGTACCCTAATGCTAGGGTAAACCCAGGCAACAGGAGTGAGGAACTCCAAAACAGTGGAGCAACACTGTATAGACTCAAACTCCACCACCTTCTCGAGGCCAGGTGTGAGGACAGTGCAAGACACTTCCTCAACCCTTCACTAGGCAGGTGTAGATGGTATTCGGACGGCCCTTAGTAACCTTCATAAGACTAGATAGGAAGACAATGCATGGCACTTCCTTGATCTTTCACCAGGCAGGTTAAGAATAGCGCAACTATACCCTACTGCTAGAGTATACCAGAGGCAAGGTAAAACGGCACCTAGAATGCTAGGTGAGGCAACAACCCAGCCGGACTTAGACCACAGGAGATCAGTGACACGGACTGACCGACAAGCACTGCTACAGGGGTAGTGAGCGTGGTGATAACGGTAGGCCCAGGCAACAAGGATATCAATAGCTGGGGCTGGGTAGCCAAGGCTAGGAGCAAACAAGCTGGAGCACAACAGAAGAAGAGTAGTCAGACGAAGCCAGGAGTCAGAGCTGGATCAGGTAGTCAGATGAAGCTGGGAGTCAGAGCCAGATCGGGTAGTCAGTAGTGTTGAGCGAGCACCCCGATGCTCGGGTGCTCGGGTGCTCTGACCGAGCACCGCCGGAGGCTCGAGTGCTCGGCCGAGCACCTGAGCCCCATTGAATTGAATGGGGCGACACGAGCATTACACCAGGCACCCCCTGCTCTGATGAGGGGAGGGTGCCTGGTCAATGCCCCCCTTCATCTCCACAATGCCCCTCTTCCACAATGTCCCCCTTCATCTCCGCAATGTCCCCCTTCATCTCCGCTATGCCCCCTTCATCTCCGCAATGCCCCCTTCATCTCCGCAATGTCCCCCTTCATCTCCGCTATGCCCCCTTCATCTCCGCAATGCCCCCTTCATCTCCGCAATGTCCCCCTTCATCTCCGCTATACCCCCTTCATCTCCGCAATGCCCCCTTCATCTCCGCAATGTCCCCCTTCATCTCCGCTATACCCCCTTCATCTCCGCAATGCCCCCTTCATCTCCGCAATGCCCCCCTTCCACAATGTCCCCCTTCATCTCCGCAATGTCCCCCTTCATCTCCGCAATGTCCCCCTTCATCTCCGCTATGCCCCCTTCATCTCCGCAATGCCCCCTTCATCTCCGCAATGCCCCCTACCTCCAGTCCCTGGTGGTCCAGCGGAGCGTCTTCAGATCTGTGCCTCCTTCGGCACAGATCCCCGCCACCCGAACATGCCGGGCGAGCACATGGCGGTACTCGTACGAGTACCGCCATGTGCCGAGCAGAGCGATGCTCGAGCCGATCCGAGCATCGGCCGAGCATGCTCGCTCAACACTAGTAGTCAGACGAAGCCAGGAGTCAGAGCCGGATTGGGTAGTCAGACGAAGCATGAGTAATACACAGGAACTAGCAAATGGACCAACACAGCATTAGACTCAGGTACACCACGAAAGGGCACTGGTAACTGGAAATGCTGAGGTCTTTAAGGCCTAGTAGGTGGGCGGAGAGATGACATCACTAAACCAGTGACCTATAAGAACAGTGACTTGCATAGAGCGATAGGTAGGAAGTAACAAGGTCGCTGTTACAGCTATTAAACACTGGAGGCAATCAAGGGTTTTATTTTCTTTAATTCCACTAAATCATCTTCAATTAATTTCTGAAAATTATTCAGTACCTTTCCTCTGCATCTGACTGGATAAAAAAGTAGAATGTTTCGAGTTGCTTACAGCTACTAATGAGCTAGCAGACATGGAATTTGATGATCTATGGGTATTTTCTTGTTTGATGTTAACCAAATCCATCAGAGAACAATAGTCTCTGAAAGACATATGGGTGTCATCAAATATTTCTTTGTTCTTAAGAGAGATATCCATTATTGTATTATCAATGGATTCAGTGACATTTTACAGAAATAATTTTTTCAATGTGAATTTTCTCACTAGTCTGCTGACATCTATAATGGTTTCAAAGAGATTGAAGTGTCTTGATGGTGCAAAATTGATTCCTTTTTTTAAATACTCTTAATTCTTCTTCTTCTAAAATGCAAGTGGATAGATTAATTACTGTGTTTTCTTCCTGTTGTTGATTTTTTTTCACATGATGTTTCTTTCTTCCACGTTTTATTTCTATTTCTTCCACCTCTTCTTGTTCTGGTGATTTTCCTTTGGGGAGGCATGATCAGATTTGTCCTCCTCTGTTTTGAAAATCCTTGCCACTTCATTCTCCCTCTCTGTTGACAAAAAAGAAGTAGAGGAGGAGGAGATACATATTGGGCTTGCTACAAAGTCTCCTGACATCGAAACAATTTTATCTTCTTTACCTTCTTCAGTTGAATCAAATTCAACACTGGAAAAACTGACTCTTTTCTCTGTTGGAGATGTAAGTATGGATTTGTGTCTTTGATGTTGATTCTCACATTTCCATTTATAAATATTCCCTTTATCATAATCCTCCTTACCTCTAAAAAATGTATTTTTGTTTGATCTCCATAACAGTTTTTTCTAGTTTTTCCAGATAAGAAGATAACTTGCTGTCCAAAGTCTCAAAATCTTCATGACTTCTTTGCTCAATCACTGAAGTTTGTTTACTCTTTATAGCATCCTGTAACTTTTTTCAAGACTTGCTCCTTATATTCCATTATTAAATTAAATTTTTGAGCAATTAGATAAGGCCTCATTCTATCTTTCATGGAAGTTTACATCTTTCAATGTGAAGGTGGGCATTTTTCTAATTCTCAAAACCCTAGGTATTTTATCTACCTTCAAATATTGTCTTATCCTTGTGATTTCCCACTAGACCTTTATTTCTTTTTCCATTAATTTCTCTAATTCTTTATTCAATTGTAAAAGACCGTAAAATTCTACACGTGCATTGGAATGAATGTAGGGAAAAGTCAATCGGTTAGTTGAATTAATTGAAGAATGCTTCCAATTTAATCGATTACTGAATTTTCAAATGTAACCAGTCATTCAAAGAAGGACTATGTTGGATCATGAGTAAGCGTGGTAGTCGCAGAAAACGCGTTGATCTCGCTGATCACCTGTAAGGTCTTTAATACCCACTCTGTAAGTCTCACCCTTCTCATCTTTGATCTTTTCTGGATTACTGAAAAGCAAGTATGTTTTTAACTTTTCATAATAAAGTGTATATTGTTTTATAATGAAGGCTGCTTCTGTCTGTATAAAGAATAATGTCTAGTAGCGGTGCAATATAAGGAAGAGTGTTTATTTCAATCCTTAGACTCCCCACTGTAATAAAGGGTACACAATATAAAATCAGAAGATAGACTAGCATTATGATAAGGAATTAGCCGCTTGCCAATATTAACTCACATATGTGGATTCCTCCCTCTGTATGTCCACATAACCACTTAAGTACTTATGTATCCCCCAGTAATAATCAAGATCTTACTTTTATCTTAACCCTTTTGTTCTTCTGGAATCGAACATGATGATTTTAATATAAAAAATAAAGATTTGTATTTTATTATCAGATGACTGCCATGAATATGGATTCTCCTTTCTTTGGAATCTCTTTCTGTACAGGATCTTGTCAAGCTAATCAATCATTGAGTGCCACAAAGGTATCCCATGCATTGCAATGCAATGCATTGGATACCACCCTGTCCCTCAAGGGTTCACATATCAATGTCATCATCTTGCATCCCTCTTGCCATAGCTAAAATGATTACCCACACCATCTCATTTCCCCACACAGCATCCATGCCTGCAGCACAGCAGGAGGACAGTGAGTAGGAGACCTAAGGCTTCTCCCCAGTACACAACCTCTGAGGAGCCAGGAGAGTGACCCAGCAAGAAGTCATCACCACCACCACCACAACCAGCCTTTGGGTCTAGGCTACTACCACCACTGTCACAGAGTTGAAGATTCCCAGGAGTTGGGTGACTACCACCACCCAAGGCCAGCAATGGATGGCACCACCAACAGCACAACTCACACTGGGTTGACACTGGATGCTGAGTATGGTCATCACTCCACAATATAGGTCATATGGGCACACACCACAGCCACCCCCCTGGATGCAGCCACATCATGGGCCCAGATATGTACCCATACCGATGAGGGAAAGAACCAGCTAACAGGGGCCATGGCATGACCCGTGGCCCCTGAACTATGAGCATCTTGGAGAGCCACAACACCCACACCCCCTTGAAAAGTTCACTCCTACCCCCACAGACTCAATCAGGTGGATACTTATCTGTTCGTAGTGGGAAGTCTCAACCAGGGGGAGGCACATCCATGAGGAGTAGCAAGTCGATTGATGTGGTGTGGGACTGAGCGTCCCTGCAGTCCTTGCATGCTGGCCCCCTGACATTCCACTGTATCCTTTTGAAAGGTCGTGTCACGGAGTGACTATGGAATAATGACACTGAGAAGTACAGACACAGTAAAATCAATATCTTTATTAAAACAAGAACAAAAAATAAATACAGAAAGCACTTCCCCAACCCTCACAGGACCAGGTGTGGAGACAGCACATGATCCACTGACGGAACAAGAACTGATCCCAATCTGACTATGGAATGGGAAGGTAACAAGGATAGCAGTATCTACTAGTGTAGGTAAAGCGGAATCATTCAAACAAATATGAGAAATGTTCCACTAGAACGCTAGGGTACACCAATGTAATAGACTTGGATAACCTAGAATGCTAGGGTAAACCTACAGGCAATGGTGACCAGAATTCCCCAGAACGCTAGGGTAGCTATGGGCAACGGTGACTCAAATCCCTAGTACGCTAGGGTAACCCAAAGGCACTAACCGTCGGTAACAAGCAGTATAGGATAGCCAGAGACAAGGTCCGGTGCAGCAGGAGGAAACAGCACAGCTCGTACCAGAGAGATCAGCAGGAGCACTGTCTAGCATAGGTGCAGAGTCAGTCAGGCCAAGGGTCGGAAACGTATCGGATAGTCAGCTGGAGCCGGGGTCAGCCCAGAGCTGTAGTCAGCAAAGCCAAAGTCGGTACAATATCGGACAGTCAGCCAGAGCCGGGGTCAGCACAGAGCAGTTAGTCAGCCAAGCCAAGGTTGGAACCATATCGGATAGTCAGCTGGAGCCAGGGTCAGTACAGAGTGGGTAGTCAGACGGTGCCAAGGGTCAGACCAGAGCAGAAGGCAACAATTCAGGGATTGAACGTAGCAGGAGTCAAACGTAGCCAGAGGTCATTCACTGATCAGAGCATAGGAAATAATCACAATAGCTAGTGCACAGGTATACCACAAAAGAGCAAAGGAGTACTTGCAGAATGAGGCCTATAAGGCCTAGCAAGTAGGCAGAGACTGACTTTGGCAATTACCACAGGCCTATAAGAACAGCGAACGCACATAAGCGTGACACTCAGGAAGTGATAGTACAAAGTTGCTTGCAAATAGCAACCGTGCTCCCAGAGGGCAATCATGGGCACCATGATAGGTCGCACTCAGAAGAGCGTGCAACCATTCAACTGTTTCAGCAGGTCGTCTGGATAAAAAGCACAATGTGACAATCTCACAGTGCATGACAGCTGTCAATGGGAGCATTAAGCATTTCAAAGTAATTTCAAAAAGCTAATGTTAAGCACACAGAGGCAGCTGGAGCGCCTCCGTGTGCTGCATATGGAGGCACTCCGCATGTTACAAAAAATTGACTACCTCTGGTATAGGACAGAGGTGTAAAATGGAACATTTCTAGGCAGTCCTTCTTAACATTGCACAGGTTAGAAACTGCTAGCCTCCATAGTTAACTGATGTGCACAAGACCTCTCCTACGGAAATTCCCAATTATTTAAAATGAGTTATTTTAACCCCCTAAATAATAGATCTCCAATGATCTGTGGTGAAGTTGGTTTGTGCCACAATTGACCAAATGCAGCCCTTACTGTTGGCAGTGAGGCTGATGTACTTACTTAGAGTGTTAGTAATGTCCTAGTACATAAACGTTCCATCTGAATCGCCAAGTTCAATAAAGTATATCGGTAGCTTTAATTTTGAAAAGAGTTAGGTCGTTCTTTAGTTTTTAACCTTCAAAGTTTAGTGGCAATGGAAGCCCGTCTGCCATATTTAAAAATCCTTAGATCGAGCGTGTGCTCGTGAAGTCTGTGTCTTCTATGCGTGCTCCACTGAATTAGCCGATGGGAGGGGGTGCGGAGGAGGCAACGCTCACTGCTGAGGCGGCAGGATTACATACAAACTGCATAGAAGCTTGTGCCTGTGAAGGATCCATTGTGTCGGCCGACACCAAGTCGGCTCTAACCAACTTACAGGGAGTTTGATGAAAAGGGGCGGGAGGGGAAGACTTCAATAAGGATATTAAATGAAATGATACAGGTACAGACATTACAAACAGGGCCATGACTACTGAAAAACGTTAATGACTCAAACTAGGGCATATTATTGTTGGACATTACTATCCCTTTAATGTGGTGTAATTCTGGAGTGAACCAAACCCTCCACATGGAACAATTAGCAATATTGCTATTAATTTAAAGACTTTTAACCCCATGATTGCTAGTGAGGCCTCCAGGGGATAGCCCTTTGAGTGCCAGATGGGATTGCAACACAGAGTTGCAGCTGAATTTGCTTCAGTATACTTTCATGGTCAAGATCCACACTTCCTGCTACTATCTTCAGCACCTATCTTGCATATTTGTTTGCCATTATATAAATGTGTTGTAGAACCCGGAGGTTTCACAGAACCCAGTTTAAACATTTTAACATTTTTTAATGAGAAAAGGGGAAAAATATTCTAGAGCTTTTTTTCATTTACAAATTAAAAAATGTGTGTGTATATATATATAACATTTTACTTTTTAAATATTGCATGGTTATGAGTCACAAACTACAGCAAGGCTAAATTCACCAATGCTCATATGTTTGAGGTGCTGAAGTCGCAAAATCACGGAAAAAAACCAAACAGCATGCATTTTCCAATGCATTTTAAAATTGCACAAATCTCTACATTCCCACCCAGTTCAGCCTTTTATTATCTCTCTCTCACAGCCCACAGAGGTGCTCCAACTGCCTCTGTATGCTTAATGTACCCATTGACAGCACAATGCGGCAATCTTGCGATGTCATGCACTGCAAGACTGTCACATTGCACTTTTTTCCCAGATGACCTGCTGAAACAGTTGAATGGTTGCACGCTCTTCTGTGTGCAACCATTCAAAAGTGAACCCATTCCACCACCACCAGAACCATAGGACGACATGCTGGAATACAATGCCTAAATGGAGCAGGCAGAGGATGTTGGAGAGGCATCCCCATCACCTGTGGCTTCAACCTCTAAAGCCACATCCCCTTGCACAGGTTCATATTATACCTGAGATTTTACAGTAACTGTAACCAAACACCATGCTGCTTAGGGTCCCCAATGTGAAATCATTCCACTAGAAACCAAGTACTGTTGCTGTCACTATGCCCCTTTTCAACTCCCTGCTAAGGACACGTGACAACTTGCAATTTAATAATAATAATTATCAACACTCCCTGCCACCAGCATAGTGTATTCTGTGGGATGGAATCTCCTCAGATGCCGCTTGATGCCCTGCTTGTGATTATCCTCCCCCACAATGCCATGTGTGGTCAGCACACCACACAGTGTGCAATGAGTGGACACGAACTACCACATCCTGACATGTACTGAATGGCTATCAATTGGTGGGGGTAGGTAAAGATGTATGAGGTGGATCACCAGAAGATATAGTTACACGATCTTCCCTTGTCAGAGGGTACAGCAACAGCAGTGCTGGTTTCTTTGGAGGGTGCTTGGCTTTAACATGTTTCACACAAATGTCATGGTGTTTGTGTTCCATGTGTGTTATCAGTAGGGTTTGGCGAAAAGTGGGAAAAATTTCCCACATGTTTTATCTCTTTTTTCGCAAAAGTTTTCTCCTTTTCGCCAAAGCAAAATTTTCCTCCTTTTCACCTATTTTAACAAATGTTTCACCTATATTTCCTATGGGTACTACATTTCCCACTGTAATATTACTTCTTCTGAGGGCTGTAGTTTAGAAATAAGTGTCTGAAAGTCAAAGTTGTGAGTCCTACAGCAACATATGCCTTGCAAAATGTGTTAGCATGCAGAATGCATTTGTCCTTTGCCCACTACACTACCTTCCTGCTTAAGTGATATTGGCACATATTCATGATGATGTCAAGTGATTAAAAAATTATGGTACAACCTACAATGTGGCAGATGTATATTGTAGTGGTAGTGTTGGGGGACTGGCATGTTGTGATTGATTTGTATAGTTTTTACCATTGTTTTTGTGTCAAATCACTATCCTCCTTCTCAGATTATTGACACACATTACTTATCAGTCATAGCAGTGGTCCCAAGTGGGGTAGATGCTGGAAACCCTTCTTCACATCTCTCTTCCTCTTCTGTACTGCTGTTAATATATTTGTTCTGGCTTTCTCTGTCATGTGTGGTTTCTGCTACCTCGTACTCAGATGGTATGAGATGTTGGTTCATTTTTAAGAATGTCAGTCTCCCAACATTGCTGCTTTATAGCCGCGTCCTGCGGTCATTGACAATGTAACCAGTCGCACTGAAAACCCTCTCACACTCAATGCTTACTGGAGGACAACTAAGGGTTTCCACTGCAGTTTGTGTTAATAATGGCCACACACACACTGCTTTGTTTCCCAGTAGTCCATGAGGTCAATGTTTCTGTCTAGAACATAGCTATCCTGCAAGTATGCAGAAGCCATCACACATGCAGTGGGACCACTTCTAGGTGCTACACGGTGTTCCTGTGTGCCAGTTACAAACCCATACTCAGGAAGCAAGTCCCAAAGAGATGTGCTGCCACTGCTGAGACCCATAAATTGTCCTGTGTTCAGAATGGGATATTCTGGATGGTAATTTAACTGCTTCTGTTGGTTGAAATGCTTTGCTGCCTTACTTTTTACTATACTGTCTAGATTTGTTGTGCCCTCACTTTCTCCATCTCATCCTCCACAATGAAACCCTCCACTCGATCAGTAAGCATATCTTGATATTCCTTGACAGAGTCCGATTCCTCAGAGAGTTGCTCTTCATGACTCCTTGTTGTGACATACTGCTGATAGCCCTTTGGCAGAAACTTAGAAATGTTGTGTTTGAAGTGGGGGTCCAGCAAACTGTCAAGAATGTATTCCTCATTGCTTTTAATGGACGCTGTGCGAGGATCTTATTCAATGCACGCTAACATGTCATTTACCAACTGGTGCATGTCTGTGTTGTCATTATGGTAAGATTCCTCAGCCATGCTTCTCATTTGTTTCTGCAATAAAAATATCAGTAGTGGTATTTCACTAATTCCTGCCACAATGCGACTCACCAACATGGCTGCCTCTTCAAAGGGTTTCAGCAGCTCACATACATTGCACATACGTTGCCATTGGACTGGTGACAAAGAGGCTCTCTCCAAAGTCTTCCAGTTTTTCATGGTGTTCTTGCTAATGGCCTTTTTCTGCCCACACAAATGCTCTAGAATGTACATTGTGGAATCCCCCCTAGTAATGACCTCCATTTTCAGCTGGTGATGAGGCAGGTTATTACGCTCTTGTTTTTTATAGCGAAAAGGAGGAAAACAAGTTAATAAAGGGGCAAAAACTTTCTAGCTATTGAAAAAATGGCAAAGAATTTTTTCCAATGAGTGAAACCGACAAAGATTTTAATCACTATAAAGTTGATTGTCCCATGAAAAACTGGACATTGTGGTTTTTGCAGATTTTTTCATAGAAACATGACGGGACCTTTTGCCCACCCCTATCTATCAGGGATGTTCTGCCAAGGTGCTTTCCCTCCTTTAACCTTTTCACTGATTTACCACAAATTGTGCACAGTGCCGTCTCTGATGACTACATTGTGCATGCCCCCCAAAAAAAATTATAGGCTCACACCCAGAACTTTGGGGGGGGAGGGGAAAAGTGGAGAAGAATCGCCTCTTTCTTCTTTTCCTCCACATTCCCCTTCACTGGCTGGGGCAGAGGATGATGTTAATGCTGTTGCTGATACCATATTAAAATCAGGACTGCAATTAGGACCAGGAGTGTTGCTGCTGGCATGTGGAACCTGTCATAGTTATGCATGACTGGACCCCATTCCCACTTTGTCCATAGTGGTCTGTGGCACATTAGCCTACTCCTCAGCATTCTGCTGCCCTTGAAACTTAGCAGTAGCAGGAATTACAACAGCAAACTCCACAAATTCCAACATCTCACTGCTGATGGTTGTGGTGGTGGTGATGCCCATAACCATATCTGTCTCTCCCTTTCCTTCTCAGTTTGGGATAAAAAGGCCATTAATATCTCTTCCACCCCATCTTCTCCACCATCATCATCACCGCCATTAGTCCTTCCTTGCTGCTGCTGCTGTTTTATTTCTATTTTTCGTAGGAACTCCTACATATACCCAGAGAAAATGGAGGTATTAATTAGGAATGCAATGGCATGGACAGTGACCAAGGCACTGAGCTTTAGTAACATTGGTGGTAGTTGGTCAGGATTGTTATTTCACTTTTGGGTTGCCCCAAAGCACACACCCCTATCCACAAACACCCTCTTTATCCCCTGCATTGCCATGCGAGTTCAGGTTAAAGTATATTACATTTAAAAAAGATATGCATCTCTAAAAAGATATACATTCCCTCCTCACAAAAAAAGGACTGGAATAAAATGTGGATAAGGAAGGAAGGTATGTTGAAAATAATATGGGGTCCTTAGATACCATATTATGTTTTTTCATTAAAGGGCGGTGCAGAGTGCTTTGGCTGGAATATCGACCTATGCATTAAGGCTCCAAGGGAGTCCTTAGTACATGGGCATACTGTGGGTCACTATGCATAGAACAAGCAGATCAATGTGCCTCTTGCACCCAGACTCAATTCACCTGACCTTAATGCATTCTACACAGTGTATTCTTATTGATCTGTATCTCTAATGAGGCAGATAATTGTTAGTAAGTACCGGGGAGATCTGAGAAGACCTATCCAGCACCAGTGCAAGTAGAAGGTTCCCCTTCCCTCGGCATCACCAGTGATGCTAGGGGGGTGAACCAGAATACTAAAGTTGGGGTATGAACACAGTGCTAGTTCATGCATAGTGTTTATACTTAAGTTTAATTCTTCATCTTTATGGAGAAAGTTGGAAGATAAAAGGTAGTGGTACGGAGGCGGGGGGGGGGGAGATCCCTATGTGGTCCCGTAACTGTCAGGAGAAATGAGACGTCCCTCATCACAGAAATATATTGGTAAAGAATGTTGAGCTGCTTACCACTGATCACCAACAAATGGGAATTTCCAGCCCTGCTCATGTGACTGTTGGCTTATCCTTCTCACCCTCCTCTCTTGCATATACCAATGTCACATTAACATAAAAACACACCTTGAGGAATGCAAAAATGGCTCATTAAGTCAGATTTGATTATACAAATGAGCCATTGATAATGGTGACACTGAAAGTGACAAAGATATTGAGAAGGCATGTGTTTGCTGTGTTTGAAACTTTATTAGAGATATTCAGCCTTAGTTGAGCCAGTAGACAGACAAGGATGAGTACTCAGGTTTACCGAGGAAGGCAGAGAAAGCTGCGCGAAAGACTGAGGGATGGTTGAGGCAAGGCAGCATGCAAGCAAAGCTGAAGTCGAGACAGGCAGAGTTCAAGTGAAGTCAAGGTACAAGCTGAGGTCGAGACAGACAAAGTTCAAGTGAAGTCAAGGTACAAGCTGAGGTCGAGACAGACAAAGTTCAAGCGAGGTCAGGATACAAGCCGAAGTCAAAACATTTTTAGGAAGAACTGGAAGGTATAGGGTAAAACAAGGGTACTCTCACTATTCTGGGATGCTTCATTTTTTTTTTTATTATTGCTCAAACGTATCTTTCTTACATTAAACTGTGGTCACCATTGTCCCTATCACTTACTAGTTTAATGTTTTTGACACTAATTTAGATGTTGCTAACAGTTTGATATAAAAATTGAGCTGTATTACATTTTGAATGATTAATCTCACACCAATGTGAGTAACCCTATTTTAATTAGCTAAAAATGCCCCATAACATATTTTTTCATAAAAAAGTTTACTAGTCCTTTAATGGAGAAATAAAACCTCCTTCTACTACCCCCCCCACCCATTACTATGGCCAAAATCCTAATGGCACACATGGCAGGCCAAGTACTTCAGCTTATTTAACCATTTTAGGACCAGATGGGTAGGATATATATTGCACATTGCATTAACTTACTATTGTGCATGCATTATAAATTTAAATAAAATATGGGTTGGGGCCCTGAAGGATCCCTTTTGCCATCTGCCCATGTTTTAGTCATATGAAAATACCAATATTTTAAAGAGGGGGCTTTTCTCTTACAAACAAGGGCATGCTGAAGGTACGATTTCCAAAACTGAATATACATTACAAGTTAGAAGGGGGTACCCACTTTTCAAATGATGATACTCCTAAGAGAATGACTGGAGGATTTTGTGATCAGCTAAAATTATTACTTAAGGTGGGGGTAGATTCACCAAGTCTTGATAAAGAATTGATAAAGAGGTCATAACTTCTCCAGTGATATCACTTCTCCAATTCTCATGTTATTTTATGGAGCCAATTCACTAAAATTTCTAGAACTTTGGAGATCTTAATGCATAGGCTCCATAGAATATCCCTTTATCAGTTTTGTTGCAGGTATATGTACTTTTTCTAGTTTTATAATGTTTTTCAAGAATTGGTGCCTGACACTGTACTCTATATTCTAAATGAGGCCTTACTAATGATTTATATAAGGTAGAATTATAATCCCATCCCATTTCCAAATGATATTCCAATGTGCATTTATATTCATTTTTTATACATGATAATACCCTATGGGCTTGTGCAGCAAATGAGTGACACTGCACATTGTTGTGAAGTCTGTTCTCCATCAGTACTACTAAAATGTTTTCTATCAAGGATTCCCCAAGTTCTTTTACATTTAGTTTATGTATGTAGCATATTTTTCTGCAAACCAAATACACAAACTTACATTTATCTATTGTAAACATCACCTGCCACTTTTCTGCTATTCATTTAGTTATTCTAAATCTTTCTACAGAGGAAATACTTCCTGTTCTGTATGTGTCTCTTTACAGAGTTTAATGTTATCAAATATTGAGACACTACTGTCAATATACACTTAAAAAGGCCAGTATTGAACCTTGTGGTGATCCACTTACAACTTTAGACCTACTTAAAAAGTTCTATTTACAACAATTCTCTTCATTCATTCATTTAACTAGGTCTCTGTCCATGTACAGATGTCACCTACCAATCTAAAGCCTTTTATGTAGTAACCTGTTTTGAGGCTTTTGCAAAATCCACATATACTTCATAAGTTTAATGTGTGCGAGTGTAACGCCATGCAGTTGGGAAGAAAAAAATTGCATTGCTACTTACAAACTAAACTGAATCATTTTGGGGGTCTCATTGATAAAGACCTTAGAATCCAGTGGACCCTTATGTGTCCAGTGAGTCTGAGGAGGAGGAGAAAGTGAGCACTACAGAACCAATGCTGGCCAGTCCCCCTAAATCACCCCGTTGGGATCTTGGGGAAATTAATGTTAAGGGAGGAAGAAGAGGGTAGTAGTGAGAGCAGGACAGGTCATCTGCATGTGCCTGCTGTCAGGCATGCTGCCCATGCTACTACTACCACCATTGATGTGCCTGCTGCGAGATGTGCTGCCCATGCTGCCTCAAGTGCTGTACTTATTGTCAGAAGTGCTACCTCTGCTGCCACCAGTGTTGAACCTGTTTCCACCAGTGCTGAACCTGCTGCCAGTGTGTCTTCTAATACTCAGGAAGGGGAAGGAGAAGATGATGCCAAGTGTGACAGCAGGGAACCCTAAGTCACACTTGCCATACCCAAGCAGTCCTGCCAGTGCTAGTACTACTACTAAGAAGGTCCAGCAGCTTGTTAGCATTAGGAGTGAAGAAGAGGGTAATCATCATATTACTAGTGACTGTAAGGACTCAGGGGCTGAAATTGATGTGGTAGATGTTATTGGTAGTACTTTTAACAGTGATGGTGAAGCAGCTAGGGTTGACTATTGTTAGGGGAGTGGTAGGAGAAGCAATTGGGAGTATCCAAACTAGCAGTCAAGGGAGCCCACACATTCCCCTGACCCTGGTAGTCCTGTTCCCCCCACTGCATTGTTAATGTGGAACACGATCCTGAAGAAGACAAAATTGTTACCTAGCAGCAATAATACCACTACCACCACCAGGAGCACAGACCAGCTGCTGTGCCTACTGCTAGTGCTGCCAGTCTGCCTTCTTCAGGTCACCAAGAAAAGGCAAGTGTGAAATCAAGGAACCCTCTGTCACATTTCTCTTCATCTCCTCCAACCATCAGTGAGATGTCTGTAATAGAGCAGCAGCACAGAAGCTGGGATGGAAGAGACATTGATGGCCTTTTTGGCCCAAGCTAAGAAGGAATGGGAGACTGGGATGAGGATGGGCATCACCAGCAGCAGTGAGATTTTGGATTTAGCAGAATTTGCAACTGTTCTAATTCCTGCTGCTACTGAGTTGCAAGTAGGGATGGGCGAAAATTTTTGCCTCAAACTGAAATCGGTGAAGAATGGTACTTTCCGTTTGGTGAAAAAGTTCCAGTGAAAAGATATGCTTTTTCCTGCTTTTTTCCCCTAGCTCATGGCATTGAAATTAATGGGTAGAAATTTTTTTCTCCACCTCACTAAAGTTTTCTACAGCCATATAAAAGACTGTCAGGCTCTCAAAGCATGCCATTCTGTGTTTGTGAGAGGAGAGAGCAGCATGTTTTTGAGCTAGAGAAGATAGGAAAAAAAATGGAAATTGAAGCTTAGTTTTAGGGAGTGATTTAGGTTGGACATTTGTTCTCTGTAGTAAGGGAGTCTGGGGGCACAATGGGGAGAAGAAGTGAGAAAGGAGGTTGTCCCAAAATACCCCAAAATTTGGTGTGACTGAATTGGCAAGACACAGACAGCTGGGGTCCAAATTGCTTGCTGATTTTACTTTTATTGTTTCTGTGCTGGGAAAGTCTCAGGAAAGAAGGTGTTGATTTTGTTTTTTAGTTTGTCCACTATATCTCATCACTAACTGTGATAAGATATAGTGGACAACTTAAAAAAATAAATAAAAGAAAGTAAAAAACATGAATAATTAAACAAATAAAAATATTAGACATCTGACTGGGAGCTCTGTGACTGAGGCAGACTTGATAGACAGCAGATGATATTGAGAATTTTATTGAGGGCCAAGGCAAGACAGTACACTTCATCAGTTGTGTACTGAAGAGAGTAAAAACATATACAATAGTTGAGTAATGTCTACCAAATGCACTAGTGAGCATGAGCATGGGAGTAAAGTGTTAGTGCAAAAACTGACTGCAGCAATCGTTGCTGCAGCATGTGCAATAAATGATGATGATACCTCTCCTCCGGGGTGGGTGCAGTTTGTGAAGGTCCCACCAATCACACCACGCCAGTCCTCCACCACCAATACCATACACATCTGCCACATTGTAGGTTGTACTTTATTTTTTAATCACTTGACATCATCATGAATACGTACCAGTGTCACTTAAGTAAGTGTTATGGGCAAAGGACAAAGGCACTCTGCATGCTAACACATTTTCAAGGTATATGTTGCCGTAGGACTCACAACTTTGACTTACAGCTACTTATTTCTCCACTACAGCCCTCAGAAGAAGTAATATTGTGCTGGGAAATGCCGCATGATATTAAACATAGGAAAAAAATGTGTTAGAATAGAAGAAAAAATGTGGTGAAAAATTTGCTGGAATAGGCGTAAAGGAGGAAAATTTTGCATTGGAGAAAAAGAGAAAACTTTTGTGAAAAAAGTGAACAATCAGCTGTTCATGTGGGAAATTGTTCTCAATTTTAGACAATCCCTAGTTGCAAGGGCAGCACAATACTGAGGAGCAGGCTAGTGTGCCACAGACCTCCATGGATACAGTGTGAATGGGGTCAACAAGTGATGCGGTACTACTAGGACAGGTTTCACTTGCGAGCAGCAGCAATACTTCTGGTCCTAGTTGCAGTGCTGATTATGCAGCAGTAGAAGCAATACCAGCAACATCATCCTCTGCCCCAGACAGTGAAGGGGAATGTAGAGGAGAAGAAGAAAGAGGCCATTCTTCCCCACCTTTCTCTCCCCCCTGAAGTCATGGGTGCGGGACGATTTTTTTTCTTGAGGTAGGAACAGTGCAGTCATCAACAACAGCACTGTGCACAATTTGTGACAAGTCAGTGAGAAGGGGAAAGGAGGGAACACACCTTGGCACAAGTACGCTGATAACACACATGAAACATAGACACCATGACATTTATGTGAAACATAATGAAGCCAAACACCCACCACAGAAACCAAGCACTGTTGTTTCTGTACCCCTGACTCTCCCAAAAGGCATCAGGAGGTGAGGCAGAGATCAAAGAGGAGGAAGAATAGAGCAACACAGGCAGAGGCTGAAAGTTTGATGAGGAGTGAAACAACTAGCTTGCCATCACCATCTTGCTCTAAGGTAACTACATATTTTGCGAATCCACCCTGTTCATTGTCACCTCCCCTGCCAAATGATAGCCGCTTTGTAGATGTTAGGATGTGGCAGCTCATGTCCAGCCATTGCACATCATGTGGTGCACTGACCACACATGGCAGTGTGGTGGAAGAAAATTGCAAGCAGGGCATCAAGTGGGGAAAATTCCATCCCACAGAATATGCTAAAATGGTAGCAGGGAGGGTTCATCATTACTAGTAAACTGTCAGCAAGTTGACATGTGTCCTTAGCAGGGTGTGGACAAGGGGCATAGTGATGCAACAGTTCTTGGTTTCTGATGTCATGGTGTTTGGATAGAGTTGTACCAGGTGTTATTTACCATGTACACTGTGCATTTGCTGATGAGAGGCACAGTTTCTGCTATCAAGGGAAAAAATTCAAACTAGTAACACCCATGATTCTGGAGGAGGGGTAGGTAGAGAAGAATTATTAGCCAGCTTCTTCTTTTCTTCACATATACCTGAAGTGGTGGGGGCTAGTTATGGTGCTGCTATTGCCCCAGGTGCATCACTGGAGCTAATCATGGCAAGTGGAACCTTCATCATCCATCACCCATGTCACTGCTGTTGTTAATCCCATTCCCTTTGAGCTGCCTAATCATCCTGCTGCTTAAACAACTCAGAAGTAGCAAGAACAGCAGTCACAAATTCCTCATCTACATCAGGGCATTTGACAATGGGCACTGGCCACTGGCCAACATGATATGACCTACCGGCACTAGGCCAGTAGGGCATTTTTTTTCTTAGGGCTTGTGCTTTAAAAAAATAAAAATAAATAAACAATAAATAAATTAACAATTTTTTGGGGGGTTTGTTTCTAAAAATCCTAAGTCCTACAAATCAGTGTTTCCGCAGGGCTTGTGCCAAACAAGTTTACGTCCTACAAATCAATATTTCCTCTTTGCTTGGGCCTCTAACAACAAATCTTTAAAATTATCCTCTACAAAATACACTATCATGTCAAGTATCAGTCTTTCCCAGTGGCAGCTTATTTCAGGGGGTTCCTTTCTCTATCACGTTACATATACTTTTCTTAATTTATTATATTTATTTTTTCATTAATTGTCCTCCAAAACAAGTTCCCTGTTCAACTGATTCTTTCCTCAGACTCCAGCCACCAACACAGACACCCTTCTTTTGGGTTTTTTTAATTTGTATTTAGGATTTTTTTTTATTACCTGACAACCCAGTAAACAACCCCCCCCCAAAAAAAATCCCTGTTCAACAGATTCTTTCCTCACACTCCACCAACACAGGTTCCATCATGTCCCTTTTATACTATGCCTTTGGAAAATAAAATAATATTTGCCATGTGCTGTGTTTAAATTCAATGTTCCCATTGATTTCAATGGAATGAGCTAGACAAAAAAGTGGAAAAACAGCACTTTTCATGGGAAATTATTCACCAATGGGGAAGTGCCATTGTTCTCCAATTTTTGTTTGAGGCATACGTTTTTGTCCATCCCTAGCATGTCCCTATTTGATAAACTAGTCCACCCTCCCTCTCCACCCTCAATCACATTTCTTTTTCTACACTGACTTCCCCAGTTTTTGTTGTTGTACCCTCCTTCCTTCCTAGTTTAAAGTTATCTCCAAACCTCTCACTATCCTAACACTTAGCACAGTAACCCCCCCTTGCTTCCATTAAGGTGCAATGCTTCCCGATTCTAAAGACTGCTCACAAGGGAAAGACAGTTCAGTGCTCTAGATAGTCAAACTCCTCCTATTCACACAAAGTCTTTAGCCATGAATTTAACGCCATAATTTCCCATTGTCCTTTTGTTGAAGAGCAGGGTTCAGAAAATACCCACTTAAAGGTCCTTCACTTAAACTTAAATCCCTGAAATACTTCTTAATGGCCCTGAATTTTCCACTGACTTTGTCATTGGTACCAATATGTACTATGACAGCTGAATTATACCCAGATCTACTATGTGTTGAAAACAAGCATTTGGGAGACGGCAGACTGATTTTAGTGATCCTGGGGGTTATGAACTAAGGTGTGATAAAGAGGTGATAAAGTGGAGAGCACTTCTCCGATTAGCTAGGATTTGGAGAAGTGATATCAGTGGATACGTTATCTCCACTTTATCACACCTTAGGTTTATCTGTCACCAGTGGGGAGTTGTACTATTTGTCTTTCTAATTACAGAATACCCTAACAACAACAGCATGGATCCCATTGGTGCTAAAATGGCTATTTTTATGGCTGTTAAAGGCAAAGTCATCTCCAACAAGGGCATTCCTGTGCCAACACCCCAAATATCATCACTCAATGTAGAATATCTGATAGGATGCACAAACACAGGAGTGTCTTTCCTATTCCCCTTCCCCTCCTTGCTGTGTCTCATAGTTACCAATTCCTTCTTTGTACAATCTCCATCCCAAGTACTTCCTACATCAGTTTATTTCTGTCCAGTGTGCAGCAAACCCGACTCAAGATTGGTTGTCTCCTCAGTGTTGCACCTCATTTATATTGGTATCCTTCTAAAATGTCAAGCCACGTAAAGCGCGCATTTAAATGGTGCATTTCATATGTTGTACGTCATCGTATGGCGCATTTCTTATGTCGTGCGTCATTGTATGACGCATTTCTTATATCGCGTGTCATTATATGGCGCATCTCTATTGTCGCGTGTATTACATGGCGCATCTCTATGGTCGCGTGCATTATATCTGTCGCAATGGTACATAACAAACAGCTATCAATCCTACAGGCCATCCTGTCTATACAATTGCATCCATATGGGTGCAGTGGGTGCTAAAGTGGCGCGCTGTCAGGAAACGAACAATGGAGATGGTAGTTTGAAGTCACAGTTCTGTTACCTGTGCTGTAATAAAGTATCACATGTTAAAAATTCATGATGACAGACAGATTAGCACCCATTGAAATCAATGGGACAGCATTCTATTTTATCCACTGGCTGTTGACACTCATTCAGGGAATGCATTTCTGCTGGTAATTCAGCTTCTACCAGACATAGGCATTGAGTCATTAATGTATGTTAAAAACCACTGAACAAGAAGCAGTACAAACATACACAGGTATGCACAACTAGGTGTTCCTACATTAGTAACCCAAAGATGAACTGATATTGGAACCAAAGCCCCTTATATAAATTCATCCAAATATCAATAAATAAATAAATAAATAAATAAACAAATGTCCCCTAACAACTCACCCTCCACAACACTACCAGCATAAAAAACAATTAAATCTCCCCATTCCTTAAACTAATCTATGTCCTAGGACCCCACCCCATGTGTTTCACACATATCATCTCACAAAATAAAATAAACATAAAAAAGTCCCTAATACCACATCCCCTCTCCTATAAACTCATCTACAAAATAGTTCCCTTACCTTTGTTTTTCTTGAGTCATTGCCCAAGCCAGAGCAAGCAAAATATAAAGAGGGATTGGCTTTTATATAGCTAATACCTATTCATATTAGTTCTCATGCTCCCATTGGTTGAGATGGAGGGCGTTACAGAAGGCATGGACATGCCCTAGAGTTACTTCAACTCCCAGATAATTAGTATCAAGCTGGAGGGGTCATGGATGCGTGTAATGTCGCTTCTCCAGCTATTCAATGATTGGTTAGCTGGAGGCCATATAAAAGCTAACCCATTTTCATATTTTGCTCGCCCTGGCTTGGGCAATGGCCCCAGAAAGACTAAGGGGCTGGGGGGAGGAAATGGAGGAGGACCAGGCCATAGAGGATACCACTTGACTCCAACATCAAAGTAAACGTGCTACTTGTTAAACGTGGTAGGACATAGGTTGGAACTAGAGGGCCATTGTATTGGCAGTAATATGAGAATTGGTGCAGCAGGTTGATTATTTTAGGTGTAGTGTATGGGTGGGTTGGGGGAGGATGATTGTGGAACTAACTCACATTCAACATTTTGACAATATGTCAAACATAAAACATCAGTTTCCGTTTATGTTACCACTTCTCATTCTATTTAGTGTGAGTTGTGGGAATAGAAATCCGCCATGAGCATTTGACCACAACATGAATTACTGTGACCAATGCTCATTGTATAAGATTCTGACCGGATAATAGAATTCCAGTGGTAGAATGATATATGTGTCGGAACTGAGCGTGATTTTCTGGGCCCAATAGTAGCAAGCCCCAGATCGCTAAGATGAGTTTCCAAAGACGATACTTGCTCACATCTGCCACAGAAGTATGAATCCTAGAATGGTTGTTTCAGTTGTGCAGAGTACATATGGCAGCTTGCCCACTGAGTTAAACTGGCAATGATACTAGCATTGATTATCCCAGTCACTGCAATTTAAAGGGGAACTATCACCTGAATTAAAGTTGGCTTTATTTGCATTTTCATTTGCAAAGCATCTGTAATACTTTTAAACTCAAGCCTGTTACTTCACTTCAGGACAGGCTATGGGTCATTCTGCCTCGCAGCTTATCAGTCTTCATCTGCTCCCCATGTAGCACCGCATTCCAAGATAGAGGATTTTTCCATGTAAACGGAAGAGCTCTCTTGCCAAGGATTACAAATGAATTGCAAATGAGCATTCAAATATAGTCAACTTTAATTCAGGTGATAGTTCCCCTTTAAGAAGGCAGGCCAAAAATGTTTTGTAATGTACAAGTATTGTTGCTTCCCTGTTTAATTTTCTGCTTTTAATTCTCTGCAGTTTAAATTCCCAACACTTAACCTACTGCTACAATTACACTTTTTCAAGATTCACACATTCAAGTATTCAATCTCAGTCTGATTTATATAACAGAAGGCCATCAATTATAGCCCTCCAAACAAAAAAGAAGCACACCCAACACAGACACAGTTTGCAATCACTTGCCCACAAAACATTTGCAAGGAGAGGAAAAAACACTTTGGTTTTTAACCTCTACTATACCACACTAATAGAACACACATCAAAAAAACAATTATTCTAGTTAATGTGCACAGAAATAGCTCACAACTTACTGTTTTCAAAAGATAGAAGCTACCTCCATATTAAAAATATATATATATAACTTTGCAAGGTTAACCTCTTCAGGGTGTGCAAAGCATTGTGGCTCTGGTCCTCGAGGGGTCAAGTGTGTTTTATTATTCTTTTTTACTTGAATTGAAGAATGCTGAAAATGGAATAGAAGACAATATTGCATCCTATTTTTCAGTCCCTAATTTTTAAAACAAGACCTGAATTTAAAACTTAAATTTTTCAAGCTTTAGAAACACAAAATGACAGCAAATGCAGGCTGTGTGGATATATACATGGATAGTGGAACAAAGCCAAAAAATTGCTTTGCATTCACTTTATTGGACTTTCAGTTCATTAACCCTTTGAGTGCCAGATGGTACCCCATGCACTACTTTGCAATGTGTTGCATACCCCTAGCATTCCGTACCCCTTTGGGACTCAAAGGTTTAAACGATTTAACAATGCATTGGGTATATTTTCACTGACAAAGTCCTTTTAATCCTGCTAGATGTCACATTGATTTACATACCTCCAATGTGTACCTCTTTAGGCGGTACTGTCCATCTTTAACACCCAAATACCTCTTTCCATCCCCGGTGTCCTCCTTTTTAGGAGATCAGACTGTGTGGTGTATAGATAAGTGTATAACATTGCTCAACAGCAATAAAACTAATATTAATGTTTGTTTAAACTTCAGTATGTGTTTATAAATTAGTCTGTGCAAATAATATAATTTTGTCTTGCCTGAAATAATGTATTCAGCTACACAAAGAGGTGTCAGTAGGTTGTGAAATAACCTGAATATTCTCTGTAATGCCCTGCCCACTAGCCATCCCCCCAGCAAAATCACCTAAATGGCCCTCTTTGGCCATCTGAAATATTGGGAGGAATGGCTTCACAACGAAGAGGAGAACTCTGTATCATTATAAAAACCCCAATTTCAACAATGGAAATGGATATATGGTGCAACTGTTTTGCCGTGGAATGTGTGTGAGTACAGGTGTGTGGTCTGTCATTTTTCACTGTATACCATGGTCATTTGTACTAAGGTGAGACAGAGGTGACATAAACTGATTTAAGAGAGAAATCTCTCTAGTTCCTTTATGCTGGTATAGTCAAATGTTGGACCTCCAGCTGTTGGTACTAACAACACCTACCATTCCCAACAACCTAATGGCTAGTTGGGCAATGTAGACAGTTGTATTCTCCAAAAGCTGAGGATCTGACAATGACTATCCTTGATCTGTACATGTGTTCCCTAGAATAACACAGGAACTGGAGAGTTTCTATCACTGGAAAGTTTATATCATATTAGGGAATCTTCCTTGAACATTCTTAGTATCATCTTTCTCCAGTTCAAATAATATGGTGGAGGATGACATGGCATAAGTTTGGATCAAGGGTGGGTTTGGAGATGAACACTAGGATGGGGTGTCAAAGTTTGGTACCCCAGGGTAGCAAACAGGCCAAGTTTTAAGAATTTCTCTGATAAAGCACAATTGAGTTGATCAGTGGCTTGTTCATTTTGACAGACAAATGTGCTCAAGCAGAGATATCCTTAAACTCTGGCCTGTTTGCTGCTCTTCAGGACTGAACTTCAACACCCCTGTTTTATGATTTATAAAGACATGGAAACATTTGCATAAATACCTGCGTATTGTATGCATGTTCATAAAAGGGTGATATATATTTTATCATTAGAGTTGCTTTCATATAGCATTTAAATATTGGATCCTAATTTCTTTTAATACAGCCCATGTACTGATTTTTTTTTTCAACAGATGGTTATGATGACTTACCAGGCCATAGATAATTCATTTGCAAATAACAAAAGCTGGTTAGCAATTGTTCTGTGAATTGTAGATGTGTTCTTAGCAAAATAGATGTTGCTGTTTATAACTACTTGTGAAGTTTGCTTTGCTATGTCATTAGTAGCAAATTGTGTTTACTTAAGTTGAATTATTTGTATGAACCATTTCAGAAGCTGTGCTGCAGTTACAATAAATTAACTTTAAAGTGAAATGAAAATCATCTGGCTTATTTGTTATCTCAATTGACCTCAAGTGATAGTGAAGCCTGCTGAATTTCCTTATATTATATTTACGTTTAAGAAATGTTGTATAACCTTTCAGTGTTAACAATCTAATTTATATTCTTGGTTCTACAACTTTTTTGTTGTGTTTAATTACAATTGACGAAGCTGCCCCATCAAGTCTATTTAATCAATGCAAACAATATGGTTTGACACTATTTTTTATGAATATTAATTACTGTTATAGAATTGATGCTAAAATTAATTAGGGTTTA
The DNA here is from genome assembly GCA_037306005.1 of Rhinophrynus dorsalis. NCBI lineage: Eukaryota > Metazoa > Chordata > Amphibia > Anura > Rhinophrynidae > Rhinophrynus > Rhinophrynus dorsalis. Next base: position 400,377,776 of record CM074723.1, read on the forward strand.
ATTTCAGGTTTAATTTCATATAAACAAAACAGTTAAATTGAAGCGAATTTGGTTTTATTTAATAATTATGGTGGGAACTCCATATGTTTTGAAGAAACTGATAAGAGAATGATACAATATCTTTAAAGGGATAGTAATGTTTCATAAAAAACAGTTCTAATTAATCATCATAGTATTTGGACCTTGGAGAGTGTTATTTTAATTCTGTCAGAGTTGTAGTTCAAGAGTAATTCAGTGACAAAGTATCCCCCTCTTGCCCCTTTTACTGATGTAACAATGCTCAGCCAAAGCAGAAGGGAGGAGCCCAGGTAGATTTCAGAGAGGGACAATCTTCAATTAAGATAAGAGAAAAAGCTGAAAAACTTGTCAAGGGGGGCAGAGCTTTCATTGTTTTCATAGGAATAAGATTGTTCCATGCCGTTATCTGTCTGGTCTATGGACTGCATTCCACATCTGAGAAGGGATAGCTTACACTAGTTAAAAGGGGCAGGAGGGGAACTTTGCTTGTGAATACCTCTCAAACCATAAAGGTCTGAGAGATAAGACTTATATCGTTCTTCATGTTTTTTAATGCCTGAAAAATAAAATAAAGATAAAACGAAGTATTACTATCCCTTTAAACACAAAAACATCTCTGAACACAATGCGGGAATGTTTGAATCTGGAAACAAAGCTCTTTAGGTTATGTACTATAGTATGTGGTTGCTTTAGTGCATACCAGAGCAAACCTTCTCGCATCTTTAAAACAAGCCCTGAATGATGTCCCTATAGCAAGCTCTTTTAAGTAAAGGTACACCAGTTTCCTCTACACGTTGTTTGATACTTTGAATGCCAGAGGGACACACAACACATTACATTCAGAAGCTCTTGAAAAAGTAAGCAGGTCTTACGAAACGCGTTGAGCATTTTTACTGATTGTATTTTATTGTTGTATGAGTATACAATTTTATTAATGCTTTTATATTTTCATTTGGCTACAAATAAATAGTTTGTTACTATAGTACCCGTGCTTCAGTACTCTAAGTCCTGTTCTAGTGGTCTTATACCATATACACAGCAATTATACACTCTGAGTGTATAGGTATATATAAGGCTGACCACAGAGGTGGTGCTCCAGAATAAGAAGGAGAATACCAGGAAGAGACCTAAGGAGAGCAGAACAGTGATAACCAACCTGGGGTTTGAACCAGAAATATCTATCTTACTGAGAGGCAGTTTTTAACCTCTCTAAAAGGTGAGTGCCTGTCTTGAGCACGTAGTGAAGGTGGAGGAAGAAAAACTTGGTGAATACTACGCTTAGAGGAGCCTATTTGCACTGTTTTTTATTCTTTTTCTTTTGGCTTAATCACAATGATTGAAACACTAATTTCACACCTGTGATTAAGCAGCAATATCCTAAAAAAACTGACATGTTGGTATGCCTATCCTTGAGAAACACGGCCTTAGCACCAGCAGCATTAAAGGGATAACTTTCAACATAAATAGGCAATAAACAGACGTAACACTAGAAAATAGTTTCCAGCATCTGATTTAGAAGAGGATGGTGTACTTACATCTAGGAGTGGGAGAAAAGTGAGAAAAATTACCTGTATGACTTTTCACAGAAACTGGCCGATTTTTCTCTTTTTTTCTTGAAAGTTTTCTCCTTTTCGCCAATGAAAAATTTTCCTCCTTTTCACTATTTTAACAAATTTTTAGCATATATTTGCTATGGTACAATATTTCTCAATGCAGTATTACTTCTTCTGAGGGCTGTACTGGAGAAATAATTAGCTGAAAGTCAAAGTTGTGAGTCCTACAGCAACATATATGTTAAAAAAATGTGTTAGCATGCAGAGGTCCTATGCCCACAACACTTACTTCTTGCTTATGTGAAGAGGGGTGCACATGCTCTAAGTGTAGACTGTTTGCACCAGTGAAGACCACCACCGAATAATCACCTTTTCATGTGCTCAATATTCTACTCACATGTAAATGAGGCAAAAACTTGCCTCACAGTATAACAGCATCCACTGGATTACCCCCCGTGGAGGTATCTGTGTCACTCCCTCTTTTCTCCGTCTGATGTCCCTCAGGCTAGGATTCCAGCTTGTCGCCTCACCCAGAGCGTATCCTGTTGATTCTCCAACCGCTGCAGTTTTATCTCTAATGGAATCTAATATGGAGTTCTATATCTAGTGGGTGAATTACCTCTGGTCTATAGCCTAAGCCTATATGGGACTAAATATCACTTCCTCAGGGATCTATCTGAGGAAGATAAATAGACAGACCCCTGAGGAAGTGGTTCTAAATCACGTAACACGTAGGGTAAAGGACTAGAGTGGCAGTTTTTTATTAATTTTTGTGTATTGCAGTGATTTTTATTATATGCCAGCACTGCCAGTGCATATTTTTTATTTTTGTTTATATTGCTGCTTATATATGTTTTATATTTGTGGACACAAAATAAGTAACAAATATTTGTTCTTAAGTTGAAAGAAAGAAGTACAACCTACAATGTGGCAGATGTGTATTGTAGTGGTGGTAGGGGACTAGAATGGTGGGATTGAGTTGTGTGTGTATATATATATATATATATATATATATATATATATATATTTCTTTATCAGATTATTGACACACATTACTTATTTGTCATAGCAGTGGTCCCAAGTGTGCTAGATGGTAGCAACCCTTCTTCACATCCCACCTGTTAATATATTTCTCCTGGCTTTCTCTGTCATGTGTGGTTTCTGCTAACTGATACTTGGATGGTATTAGACATTGTTTCATTTTTAATAATGTTAGTCTCCCAACATTGCTGCTTGATAGCCACTTCCTGAGGTCATTGACAATGTAACCAGCTGCACTGAAAACCCACTCAGACTCAACTCTTGCTGGAGGACAGCTAAGGTTTTCAACTGCAGTAAGTGTCAATGCTGGCCACACACACTGCTTTGTTTGCCAGTAGTCCATGGGATCATTGTTTTCTGCCTAGTATGCAAAAACCATCTAATATGCAATGGGAACACTTCTAGGAGCTACATGGTGTTCCTGTGTGTCAGTTACCAACCCATACTCAAGGAGCAAGTCCCAAAGAGATGTGCCTCCACCACCACCACCCTTATTGGGTTTTTGCCCCCCCCTTCTGAGAATCATAAATTGCCCAATGTTCGGAATGGGATATTCTGGTTGATAATGTATGTGTTTCTGCTGGTTGAAATGCTTCACTGCCTTCCTTTTCACATGCTGTCTAGATGTTTTTTGTGCCCTCACTTTCTCCCTCTCATCCTCCACAATGCAACCCTATACTCGATAAGCTGTTGATGTTGAACGTCATGACTTCCGGTTGTGACAAACTGCTGATGGTCCTTTGCAAAAATTCTGAAATTTTGTGCTTGAAATGGGGGTCCAGCAAAGTCGCAAGAATGTATTCCTTATTGGTTTTAATAGACACTATGGTGGGATCTTGTTCAAAGCACACTAACATATCATTTACCAGCTGGTGCATGTCTGTGTTGTCATCATGATAAGATTCCTCAGCCAAGCTCCTAATTTTTTCTGCAATAAAAATATCAGATTTCACTAATTCCTGCCGCAATGCAACTCATCTGCATGGTTGCCTCCTCAAAGGGTTTCAGCAGCTCACATAGATCGCACATTAGTTGCCATTGGCCAGGTGATAAAGTGGCTCCCTTCAAAGCCTTCCAGTTTTGCATGGTGTACTTGCTAATGGCCTTATTCTGCTCGTACAAAAGCTCTAGCATGTACATTGTGGAATTCCACCTGGTAGGGACCTCTATTTTCAGCTGGTCATAGGGCAGGTGGGTACACTCTTGTATGGAGTATAGAGCATTACATGCACTGTAGGAGCAACTAAAATGGACACAGATTTTGTGGGTAATAGTAAGCATCTCTCTGAGAGTTTCTGATTCAGCCAGGAATTTGATCATAAATAAATTTAGCACATGTGCAAAGCAGGGCACATGCACCCTATCTATTCTCAAATCATCGATTATGTTGGAGCCATTATCAGCAGACACAAAATGGAGCGGGGTACAAGCCATTCCTCTATCACCTGCTCTAGCTTACTTAAAAGATCTATGGCTTTGTGGGATTGTCTTTCAAAACTCTGCATGCACAACGTGGCATGCCGATGGTATGGCCTATCCTGCTGCTGCCGCCTTTTAATCACACTGCCATAACCAGAGGCAGGATTACTGACTGTAACCTGATGCTGTAGGCTAGTGTTGCCCACTGTTGGTGGTGGGAGGAAAACCCAGTGAGCAGTCACAGTCATATAGTGCTCTGCCCACTTGTCCACATATCTGTTGTCAGGTGGATTTTCTTGCCATAAGCACTTTTCAGCCCTTTGTCCACCACACTAACCAGATGTTTGTACAATTCAGGCACATCCATCCTAGAAAAATAACTGTGGCTTGGAATATATCAGCTTGGAGCTACACATAACATCAGTTCTCAGAAACCTTGGTTTTTGGAGTGCTTCTGCTGCTAGTTGTGGCATCTCTGACCTGCTGATAGTGTGTCTCCCAGTCAGACCTGTAGTTGTGCTTCAGGTGGGATCTCATAGAGGAGGTGCCTAGGTGGGAGCCTGCTTTTCCCCTGCTCACATGCTTTTTTTACAGACAACAGATATCAACACGCTTAGCTTTAGGAACCTGCGTGAAGTATCTCCATACTGTGGACTTCATGGATTGAGGGGTTCCTGAGGGGCTGCTACTACTACTGGGGCTAGATGTTGATGCAGTTCTACTGAAACTACTACTAGGTGTCAAAGGTGCCTCACTTCCAGCAGCACAGACACTCATTGTATCTAACATTGTGGATGTTAATAACCTGTTTTGCTGTTGTTGTTGCTTCTGAGTACTCAACACAGGTGTGTGTGGCTGAGTGGGACCTGGACTTAGAAGAGACGATGATGCTGATGATGACTGATAGGGTGATTGTGTACTTTTTGCCATCTTTACTTCTCCAGGGTCAGCATTTCTAATGGTTTTCTCAAGCAATTTATAGACAAGCACACTGCTCCTTTTCAGTGGTGGAAGATGCATCCTTTGCCTTTCTGAAAACTTTATGGCCATGTCATTATCCTCTCTCTCACTCTCAACTTCATCTGTATCTGAAGAAAAGGATGCTGGAGGGATATATTCTAGATCTGCATCATTATCATCGGTCATCATTAGGTTATCTTCAGCATCAGCATCACCTGCTACTTCTTTCCCACTACCCTTATATTCCTCTAAGCTTTTAGCTGTCTCAAACAATTTCTTTTTACTTTTACTTTCACAAAGTTCACTACTACTTTCAGGATAAGTATTTTGGTGCTTGTTGGTCTCACTATCTGATGCAGCAGATGGTTCAGCTTCTACACCTTCCTCCTTTATGATATTGCCATCATCACTAGAATGTGACTTGTCATCTTCAGTGTTCTTCTTATATGTCTTCTTATATGGTTCTTTTTTTGAACTGGCACTCGTGGTGCTGGAAGTTTTGGTAGGACCTTGATAAACTACATCGTTCTTGGAGGAGAGGGATCATCATCATTTTTTGTACCTGCTGCAGCAACATTGCTGCAGTCAGTTTTTGAGCTACTAATTACTCTCACATCCCTGCACTGCTCCACCTTTCCCCCTTCCTCTGCCCCTTGTGCATTTTCTGGGCATTACTCAACTGCTGTGTGTGTTTACTCTATAGTATACAACACAACTGATGGAGTATGATGGCTTGGCTTAGCCCAGACAGCTGTCTGTCACCTAATGTATTTAGTTGTTTATTTATTTATTTATTTATTTATTTATTTATTTATTATTTTATTTTTTTAAGTTGTCCAACCTATATTATACAGTCTATCCAAAAAAAATTATAACTGAAAAACAAAATCAACAACTTCTTTGCCCAGACTTCCCCATCACAGAAACAAAAACAGCAAGACCAGCAAGCAAACTGGTCACCAGCTGCCTGTGTCTTGCCAGTCAGTCGCATGGAATTTTGGGGTATTTGTGGCCAACCTCCTTTCTCCCTTCTTCTCCCCACGGTTCCCCAGACTCTCCCAATACAGAGAACAAATGTCCTACCTAAAAGACTCCCTAAACTAAACTACAATTCCCTTTTCTTTGCCTATGTTCACTAGCTGAAAAAACATGCTGCTTCCTCCTCTCACAAACTCTAACTCTCTATCCTTTCCATGTGCTTTGGAGCATGGATGGCTGCAATTTCCAGGGTTAATCCTATCTCTTCTGGTTTTCACTAGTTTGGGGGTAGTTATGGGTCTGTTTTCTCCTTGATTACTGCTGGGGTCTAATTTTTAGGATACCCTCACATTTCCCATGACAGTTTTGGGTCTTTTTGTAACTTTATAAATTTTGACCAAAATTGCATTGCAGCCCCTTTAAGTACAAGTTCCCTCACTGCTGCCATCCTTGCTATATTGACTTCTAAGGGGGGACAAAACGCCACAACTGTTTGACATGCAGAAGTTAGAGTGGGCTTTTTCTTCTTGTCTCCTCATGCCCTTTCATCTGGTTCAAATCCTGAGTGTCTTGGGGGCCCCTGTTGATCCTTCGACATAGTTGTAGGCTGGGCAACAGCAACTGAGAGTGATACATTTCCTAGAATGCCCATTTTACAGGCATTCTTCCATTTGGCCTGTTTTGCAGTCACCATTTTACGTCTCTTTTGCTTATGCTATGCATAGGCAGACTCTCCTTGCTCCATGTTAATCCTTTGCCTGCCAGTTAAGTGGCTTATCTGGGCTTTCTAGGGTGATGTATTAATCTAGGGATAGCATTTACTAGTTTTATACTAGCTTAAGACACATTTACTCTCAGGATGCCTGATTGCAAGGTTCACGGGATTAAATCCAAGACTAAGGACTCAGGGGCACCCCTTACCCCCTTTCTTACTGTTCCTCATATCAAATGGAGCTTCCCAGAGAGTATTCCAGATCTCTCTTCCCCTCATGTACTGTGACCCCTACTAACCCACCAGGGGCCTGCACTGAACAAGAGCAAGTTTCTCTCCTCAGTAGCTCAATTCTGGAAGCCCCCCACTAATTTCAAATATGAGGCCTCTATATTGCATAGTGTTCCCCAAATTTTAAGGGCTTCCTCAGAATAGGGATTGTCTGAAGGGGAGCATAAGGAGGGGGAATATGAAGATATGGATTCTTGCTACTCCTATGGGGACTCCTATGAGATGGACCCCCTTTACTCAGCTGAGGTACTCATCAAAGCTGTTTTGGAGACCATTCAGGTCTCTGACACCTCTGATTAGGGTCTTCTTCTATGGATATCTTCCAGTGGCATAAGAAATCTCCACCATGTTTTCCCCCTAATGCCACTCTTGACCAGATACTGCTAGATGAGTTGGAAACTCAAGACAAAAGGTTGATTATTACCAAAGGGTTCCCAAAACTCAGAGCCAACTTTAGCTCAGTGGGCCTTTCTTCTAACTGTACATCCACCTGTCTCCAGGTTGGCTAAATCTATTGCCTTGCCTTTGGCTGAATCAGCTAGACTTAAAGATCCAGTGGACAAGGCTGGACTGTATTCTCATGGCCAACTTTGTGGCCCCTGGTGCAGCACTTAGACCTATCTTCTCTTCTGCCTGGGTCAATAGGGCAGCTTATGGAGGCTGTATGTGCCAAGGTTTTCAGGAGTGACTTGTTTGTTCTTTTGGCCAACATTTATGTGTCTGAGGCTCTTTTTGAGGCAGTCAGGTTGTCTGCCAAGGCCTCTGCAATTTCTGTTTTGTGCAATGCAGCTTGTGGCTAAAGATTTGGTCTGCTGATCAATCCCCCAGAAAGCCACTGGCTTCCATGCCCTTTTAACACAAGTCTCTGTTTGGACCTGAATTAAAGCAGATAATTAGTGATTCTATGGGGGGGGTGCAAGAACACTTTGTTGCCTCAGATGTCCTCCAAACATCCAACCATTGTAAGGAAACAAGCTTTTCAGCCCTCCCATGCACGCTCCTTTAACAAGTCTAAACAGCAGTAGCAGTCCAAGAGAACAGTTCTAAGGGCTAAGTCTGTCAAGCAATCTTCCACATGACTCAGAGAATCCTGGTACACATTTACCAGCAGGGGGGGCATGTTCACCTGTTTTGAGATGCTGGGAGTCTATCACGGTGCCCGTGATTGGTGCTGTTCAGTGTCAGTCACTTGCTGAGTATCATGATTGGCTGTCTGTGATTAGCCCTCCTCACACAGCCTTTTTAAACCCAGGCTGAGCACTTCCACGTTTCCCTTTTGTGGTGTTTCTGACTCCACTCTGCCTGACCTGCTTGTCAGGCTTCTGGGCCTGTTCCTGCTGTTCCTGCTGTACTTGCTGATCCTGTGTTCCAGTGATCCTGTTGCTAGTGTTCCTGTGTTCCAGAGTTCCAGTGTTCCAGCACCTCGCGGGTTAATCTTACTGAGTTCCAGTGTTCCTGTGTTCCAGCACCTCGCGGGTTAATCTTACTGAGTTCCTCAATCTCCTGCTGCAGCCGTCGCTCTGGCGACATCGTTCTTCTCGCTGCTGATCATACTTTGTTGGTTTACTCCACTAAACTTGGTTGCGATATACATTGTTGGTCCCAGCGTGCGGACGCTGGTTTACTACACTAAACCTGGTTGCAATATACATTGTTGGTCCCAGCGTGCGGACGCTGGTTTACTCCACTAAACCTGGTTGCGATATACATTGTTGGTCCCAGCGTGCGGACGCTGGATTACTCCACTAAACCTGGTTGCGATATACATTGTTGGTCTCAGCGTGCGGACGCTGGTTTACTCCACTAAACCTGGTTGCAATATACATTGTTGGTCCCAGCGTGCGGACGCTGGTTTACTCCACTAAGCCTCGTTGCGAGATACATTGTTGGTCCCAGCGTGTGGACGCTGGTTTACTCCACTAAACCTGGTTGCTATATACATTGTTGGTCCCAGCGTGCGGACGCTGGTTTACTCCACTAAACTGGTTGCGATATACGTTGTTGGTCCCAGCGTGCGGACGCTGGTTTACTCCACTAAACCTGGTTGCGATATACATTGTTGGTTCCAGCGTGCGGTCGCTGATTTGCTCCATTAAACCTGGTGGTGCTATTACCATTAGTCCCAACGTGCGGATGTTGGTTTGCACCTGAACATCCAGTACTGTGGTCAGTCGCTGTCCACTTCCTTGCAGTTGTCTGAGTATCCCTGGCAATAGACTCCTGCTGAGTAAGACCTCTATACTTATGCTCTATGCTGTCTTAGTCACCTGACAGCTGGTCTACTCACTCAGGCTGCCCTGCCCGGTATTGGTGAGGCCGGTAGAACCTTGACGATACCATCCTGTAGGTTGCCTCACCCGGTATTGGCAGGGCCGGTAGAGCCTACTCCAGTACTCCTTTGGGCTGCCCTGCCTGGTATTGGTAAGGCCGGTAGAACCTTGTAATTCACCATCTTTAAGGTTGCCTTTCCCGGTATTGGCAGGGCCGGTAGAGCCTACATTCAGCATTTCGTGGGGGCTGCCTTGCCCGGTATTGGTAAGGCCGGTAGAACCGGTATTTGTCATCTCACGGTTGCCTTACCTGGTATAGGCAAGGCCGGTAGAGCCTGTCATTAAAACTGTCACTTGGGTTGCCTTGCCCGGTATTTAGGCAAGGCCGGTAGAACCTATTATATGTTATATTACTGTTATTGTTATGTATGTTTACCCTACGGGGACTGCCTTTAACTTTTAATAAAGTTAAGTTATTTTACCAAACCTTAAGTCTGAGAGTCTTCAAATCCGTGACAGTACGAAAGGGCCATGACCTCAGACACTAAGAGTGACGGTAACGCACAGAATATCCATTGGAGGATGGATATGCACGAGCAACGTTTGGATCAGCTAGCGGTTGCTATCCAAACTATTCTTGAACGCACGGTACTTGCGGATAAGTCCGGTGCTAACCCGGTGGTCCCGCCAATTCCGACACCGGAGAATGAGTCTAAGCCCTCAGGGGCCGCAGTCAAAGGGTTAACGGCTTCTGCACCCTTGCCGCTGAGATATGACGGGGACCCTCAGTTATGCAGAGGGTTTATTAATCAACTTGAAATATTTATGGAATTGACGGCACACGCAGCAAGGTTGGGTTCATGATATCCCTGCTGACTGGCAGAGCATTGGACTGGGCCAACCCACTTTGGGAAAACGCTAAACCTTGCACAAAGAATTTCTGTGATTTTGTGCAATCCTTTCGGAGAGTATTTGAGCCTCCTGGTAGAACTACCTCTGCTGCTAAACGTCTCATGGAGATACAACAGGGCAGGTGCACGGTTGGCGATTATGCCATTGAATTCCGCACCTTGGCAGCAGAGGTAGGGTGGAATAATGAGGCCCTGTTGGCAGCCTTTGATCTTGTCCGGTAAGTCTGGGAAATGAACACACCTAGGGTACCTTGGGGGACAGGCCCTAGGTGGTGTCCAATCGTCCCCATTGTTGGACACACTTAAACCCACCATACAGGTGGTATTGTCATGGGCACAACGCTCGGTTAAGGTTTTGGCCTTGGTTGATTCTGGTGCAGCTGGGTATTTTATGGACAATACCTTTGCTGAATTGCATGGGGTACCACGGATTCAGAGAGAAACCCCTCTTGCTATTGAAGCAATTGATGGCAGACCAAGTTACTTTTGAAACGATGCCCTTGTCCATGACTATTGGGGCTCTTCACAAGGAAGAGCAGCAGTTCCAACTGATTAATTCTCCTCACCATGCCGTGATTTTGGGCTTTGCTTGGTTACAGTTGCATAACCCACAATTTGATTGGCAGAAATGTGAGATTGCTGCTTGGTCTCAGTTCTGTATGGATAAGTGCGTTACCCATCCTGTTAAGGTCTTGTGCACCTCCCCTTCACTACCTGATGCCTACCAGCAGTTTAGCGACATTTTCAGTAAGGGAGAGGCTGGCACCCTACCTCAGCACAGACCATACGATTGTCGCATAGAACTGAGTCCTGGAGCAGTACCACCGAGGGGACGCACGTATCCATTGTCTTGTGAGGAGAACCAAGCTATGGAGGAATACATAGCAGATGCCCTCAGTAGAGGGATCATAAGGAAATCTACTTCTCCGGCCGGTGGCGGGTTCTTTTTTGTTAAGAAAAAAAGTGGCAAACTGCAACCTTGCATAGACTATCGTGGGCTGAATAAGCTGATGGCAAAAAATGCCTACCCAATACCACTCATCATCGAGCTGTTTGATAGACTTAAGGGGTCCTCGATTTTCACCAAATTGGACCTAAGGGCAGCCTACAATTTGATACGTATCAGAGCTGGTGATGAGTGGAAAACTGCCTTCAATACGAGATCTGGGCATTATGAATACCTAGTCATGCCATTTGGTCTATGTAATGCTCCTGCAGTATTTCAAGAACTGATCAATGACGTTCTTAGAGATATGTTACAATCTTGTGTTGTAGTCTATCTTGACGACATACTTATCCACTCCAAAGACCTGTCACAACACATCAAGGATGTGTCTGAAGTCTTTCTGCGCTTACGAAAAAATAAATCATTCTGTAAACTGGAGAAATGCGAGTTCCACAAAACCAGTGTACCGTTTCTGGGGTTTATAATTGGCAAAGACGGCATTGCCATGGATAAAGAGAAATTGACGGCAGTCTTACAATGGCCTAAACCCAAGAGCCTCAAAGCCATCCGACGATTTCTGGGCTTCGCCAATTATTACAGGAAGTTTATTAAAAACTTCTCTATCGTGAAACCTCTGTCTGACCTCACGCACAAGGGGGCTAACCCATCCCTCTTGCCGGTGGCTGCTGAAGAGGCCTTTGAGAAGTTGAAGGTAGCCTTTGCTGAAGCGCCTGTGTTGTCCCACCCTAATCCAATACTCCCCTTTACTTTGGAAGTTGATGCCTCAGATATTGGGGTCGGGGCGGTGCTCTCTCAGCGACAGGTTAAAGGCGGTACACTCAGACCCTGTGGATTCTTCTAAAAAAAACTGACTAGTGCTCAAAGTCATTACAAGATTGGTGATCGAGAATTACTGGCCATTATCCTCGCTCTCAAAGAATGGCATCATTTACTTGAAGGCACAAAAAACCCCGTTTTGATTCTAACTGATCACAAGAATCTGACGTATCTTTCTGAGGCCAAGAGATTGTCTTCTCGCCAGGCCAGATGGGCACTGTTTCTATCCCGATTCAATTTCGTTGTATCATACCTGCCGGGATCAAAGAATGTTAGGGCTGATGCTCTGTCTAGACAATTTGAAGCAGAGGTTGACAGAGAAGAGGTACCAGCCCCTATCATTCAACCTGATCGAATATTGGCTACCATACGTACTAGTATTACTTCACCACTAGGGAAGGAGATTTTGGCATCCCAAGCCTCTGCTCCTCATGAGACTCCAGTGGGCAAATGTTTTGTCGCTGAGCCATTCTGTACTCGATTACTTGAGACCTACCACTCCTCTAAGGCTGCGGGACATATTGGTAGGGATCAATTGTTCTGGTCTCTCTCTCAGCTATTTTGGTGGCCTTCTATGAGAGCAGATTGTGCCAATTTTACGAATGCCTGTGCCACCTGTGCCCGTGCCAAAACCCCTAGACATCTCCCTGTGGGCTTGCTTCAGCCGGTGCCTAATGGTGAACGCCCTTGGTCTCACGTCTCTATCGACTTTATGGGAGAATTGCCCAGGTCTAGAGGGTACTCCTTCATATTGATGGTGGTAGACAGGTTCTCTAAAATGGCACACTTCGTACCCCTCCGTGGCCTTCCTTCGGCCAAGGAACTGGCAATGGTATTCGCTCGAGAAGTATTTCGGTTACATGGAGTACCCAGGGTGCTGGTGTCTGACAGGGGAAGCCAGTTTGTGTCCAGATTCTGGAGGGCATTTTGCGAACAGATGGGCATACAGCTATCATTTTCCTCGGCATATCATCCCCAGACTAACGGGGTCGCTGAGAGGGCCAATCAAGGATTGGAACAGTTTCTGCGACGTTTTGTGACTGACCATCATGATAATTGGGCCGACTTGTTGCCTTGGGCAGAGTTCGCCAGGATCTGCGCAGTTAATTCTTCCTCCGGGAGCTCTCCGTTTTTGATCAATTATGGGTTCCAACCCTGTCTGCTCCCGGATTCCTTTCAATCACAGCAGATTCCAGCTCTGGATGAGCATATAGAGCAACTCCGTTCCACATGGGCACAAGTTCAGAGGGCACTGGGCCAGTCTTTTCAGCGACATCAGCGTCATGCCAATCGCAGAAGGCTTCCAGCGGTTTCCTTCCGAGTCGGGGATAGAGTATGGCTGTCCTCCAAGAATCTAAAGCTCAAGGTCCCATCTAGTAAGCTGGCACCTCGGTTCATTGGTCCGTACAAGATAATTTGCAAAATTAACCCTGTTTCCTATGCCTTGGAATTACCTGCTTCTATGCGCATTCATAATGTATTCCATGTGTCTCTCCTTAAACCTCTGGTTTGTAACCGTTATACTACCACACCTGTGAGGCCAGGTCCTGTTGAAGTCGAGGGGCAGGAGGAGTATGAAGTACAAAACATTATTGATTCCCGCAGAGGTAGAGGAGGGGTACAGTATCTGGTGCATTGGAAAGGTTATGGTCCTGAGGATCGTTCCTGGGTAGACAGTAAGGACCTTCATGCACCCAAGTTACTACGAATATTTCATGCCAAATACCCTCAGAAGCCTAGACACTACTCTGGGAGAGGGGGTCTTTGAAAGGGGGGTACTATCACGGTGCCCGTGATTGGTGCTGTTCAGTGTCAGTCACTTGCTGAGTATCGTGATTGCCTGTCTGTGATTAGCCCTCCTCACACAGCCTTTTTAAACCCAGGCTGAGCACTTCCAGGTTGCCCTTTCGTGGTGTTTCTGACTCCACTCTGCCTGACCTGCTTGTTAGGCTTCTGGGCCTGTTCCTGCTGTTCCTGCTGTACTTGCTGATCCTGTGTTCCAGTGATCCTGTTGCTAGTGTTCCTGTGTTCCAGAGTTCCAGTGTTCCTGTGTTCCAGCACCTCGCGGGTTAATCTTACTGAGTTCCAGTGTTCCTGTGTTCCAGCACCTCGCGGGTTAATCTTCCTGAATCTTGTGCTCCAGCCGTCGCTCTGGCGACATTGTTCTTACTCGCTGCTGATCATACTTTGTTGGTTTACTCCACTAAACCTGGTTGCGATATACATTGTTGGCCCCAGCGTGCGGACGCTGGTTTACTCCACTAAACCTGGTTGCGATATACATTGTTGGTCCCAGCGTGCGGACGCTGGTTTACTCCACTAAACCTGGTTGCAATATACATTGTTGGTCTCAGCGTGCGGACGCTGGGTTACTCCACTAAACCTGGTGGCGATATACATTGTTGGTCCCAGCGTGCGGACGCTGGTTTACTCCACTAAGCCTCGTTGCGAGATACATTGTTGGTCCCAGCGTGTGGACGCTGGTTTACTCCACTAAACCTGGTTGCTATATACATTGTTGGTCCCAGCGTGCGGACGCTGGTTTACTCCACTAAACTGGTTGCGATATACATTGTTGGTCCCAGCGTGCAGATGCTGGTTTACTCCACTAAACCTGGTTGCGATATACATTGTTGGTTCCAGCGTGCGGTCGCGGGTTTGCTCCATTAAACCTGGTGGCGCTATTACCATTAGTCCCAACGTGCGGACGTTGGTTTGCACCTGAACATCCAGTACTGTGGTCAGTCGCTGTCCACTTCCTTGCAGTTGTCTGAGTATCCCTGGCAATAGACTCCTGCTGAGTAAGACCTCTATACTTATGCTCTATGCTGTCTTAGTTACCTGACAGCTGGTCTACTCACTCAGGCTGCCCTTCCCGGTATTGGTGAGGCCGGTAGAACCTTGACGATACCATCCTGTAGGTTGCCTCACCCGGTATTGGCAGGGCCGGTAGAGCCTACTCCAGTACTCCTTTGGGCTGCCCTGCCCGGTATTGGTAAGGCCGGTAGAACCTTGTAATTCACCATCATTAAGGTTGCCTTACCCGGTATTGACAGGGCCGTTAGAGCCTACATTCAGCATTTCGTGGGGGCTGCCTTGCCCGGTATTGGTAAGGCCGGTAGAACCGGTATTTGTCATCTCACGGTTGCCTTACCCGGTATAGGCAAAGCCGGTAGAGCCTGTCATTAAAACTGTCACTTGGGTTGCCTTGCCCGGTATTTAGGCAAGGCCGGTAGAACCTATTATATGTTATATTACTGTTATTGTTATGTATGTTTACCCTACGGGGACTGCCTTTAACTTTTAATAAAGTTAAGTTATTTTACCAAACCTTAAGTCTGAGAGTCTTCAAATCCGTGACAGAGTCCTCGGTAACAGGTTTTGCAGGTAATCTCTGAAGGGTACCACATAGATTTTACGTCCCTTCCACCATTTAGTTTCTTTTGTCCAGAGTGCCAAAAAAGCCAGAAAAGATTTGTCTATTTCTGGAAGCAGTGGACTCTCTGCTAGCCAAGAAGGTTCTGATCCCAGTTTCTACACCAGAGTGCAGTTCAGTTTTCTATTCCAACCTGTTTGTAGTCCCAAAGAAGGACGGCTGTTGTCGTCCCATCCTGGACCTGAAGTCACACAACAAATATGTGGTGACTACAAGCTTCAAGATGGAGTCTGCATTCTGTCATCACAGCGATGTGCCCTGGGTAGTATCTGGCATCTCTAGACCTTCAGGATGTGTATAGTCACATTCCCATTCACCTTGACATCCAGTGCTATCTGCTTTTTGCTTATGGCTCGGATCACTACCGGTTCACAGCTCTGCCATTTGGCCTGGCTTCTGTTCCCAGAGTGTTCATCAGGGTCATGGGGGCCTTAGCTGGCCTTCATTCACACCAGGGGCATTTCCAAGACAATATCTTGATGAAAGCTCCTTCAGAGGAGCTTCTGGCCCAACAAGTCCAAGACTGTGCCCGGCTTCTGGTCCAACTTGGGTAGATTCTGAACATGCTGAAGTCCTCTTCAGTACCTTCCCAGGAACTGGTGTTTCTGGGGATGAAGTTCGACACCCGGCAAGAAAAAGTTTTCCTGCCAGAGAAGAAGACTTCTCTGGTTATGCAGGTGGTGTCTCTGTAGTGGCCGTCGGTCACAAACCGGGAGTATATGAGAGTTTTGGGCAAGCTAGTGTCAACACTGGAAGTGGTGCTGTCATGTTCCCACAAAAAAATCTTTGAAAACCACATGGTTGCCCAAATTTTCACAGGAAAATCCGCTTTAAATACAGTGATTGAAATCTTTTGTGTTTTTGCCTATTGGGGAAAATTTGTTGCTATTTTTTCAATGGCTAGAAAGTTTTCTCCCCTTTATCAAAGTGTTTTTTTTCAGTTTTGCTATAAACATGTGCCATTTTCCAGGACGTGAAACACAATACAAGCCAATACAGAGTGAGAGAGAGCTGTTATATTTATAGAAAAATTGAGACAGGAGAGGCTCATAGTGACTGCTATCACTATGGGCAGGGTTAACAAACAATATAAGGAGGAGCCGGAAGGACCATTATGTGTCAAGTGAGCCTGAGGAGGAGGAGGAAGTGACCACTACAGACCCAATGCTGGCCAGTCCCCCCTAAATCACCCCTAGGGATCTTGGGGAAATTAATATCATGGGAGGAAGAAGAGGGTAGTAGTGAGAGCAGGACAGATCAGCTGCCTGCTACCTGTGCTTCCACTATTGCCACCAGTGCTATGCCTGCTACCAGTGCAGTGCTGAACCTGCTGCCAGTGTGTCTTGTAATTCTCAGGATGGAGGAAGGAGAAGATGATGCCAAGTGTGACAGTAGGGGACCCTAAGTCATACTTGCCATCCCCAAAAAGTCCTGCCACTAAGAAGGTCCACCAGATTGTTAGTGTTAGGAAAGAATCATGGAATGTATTTAAAATGCTCTTGGGCAAATATACACGTCAATATATACCATTGGGAAATAAGCACAAGAGAAGTAAAGCGAAACCAGTGTGGCTTAATAATGTGGTTAGCAGGGGATGAGAAATAAAAAACAGGCTTTTAAAGTGTTTAAGTCAAACGGGTCAGATGCATCATTTAAACATATAAAGAATGTAATAAAATCTGCAAACAAGCAATTAAGCTAGCTAAAATAGAAAATGAGAGAAACATTGCAAATGAGAGCAATAAAAACCCTAAACAATACTACAAGTATATTAATAACAAAAAAGTTAAGGTTGATATTGGTCCTCTTAGGACTGAGACAGGTGAATTGATTAGTGAGTATAAAGCTATGGCTGACATCCTAAATACGTTCTTTGCTTCAGTATATACAAAGGAAGCAGCAATGACAAGCTATGGGCAAACAGACAAAACCACGGAATTTCCTCCAACATCTACATGGCTTACTGAGGACTAGTGATGAGCGAGCGTGCTCGGCCGATGCTCGGATCGGCTCGAGCATCGCTCTGCTCAGCACATGGCGGTACTCGTCGAGTACCGCCATGTGCTCTCCCGCCATGTTCGGGTGGCGGGGATCTGTGCCGGAAGAGGCACAGATCACAAGACGCTCCGCTGGACCACCAGGGACTTGAGGTACGGGGGCATTGCGGAGATGAAGGGGGCATTGCGGAGATGAAGGGGGACATTGTGGAAGAGGGGCATAGACTCTATGCCCCTCTTCCACAATGTCCCCCTTCATCTCCGCTATGCCCGTCTTCCACAATGTGCCCCTTCATCTCCGCTATGCCCCTCTTCCACAATGTGCCCCTTCATCTCCGCTATGCCCCTCTTCCACAATGTCCCCCTTCATCTCCTCTATGGCATAGAGGAGATGAAGGGGGACATTGTGGAAGAGGGGCATAGCGGAGATGAAGGGGCACATTGTGGAAGAGGGGCATAGCGGAGATGAAGGGGCACATTGTGGAAGACGGGCATAGCGGAGCTGAAGGGGGACATTGCGGAGCTGAAGGGGGCATTCGGAGATGAAGGGGGCATAGCGGAGATGAAGGGGGCATTGACCAGGCACCCTCCCCTCATCAGAGCAGGGGGTGCCTGGTGTCGCCCCATTCATTCCAATGGGGCTCGGGTGCTCGGCCGAGCACTCGAGCCTCAGGGGGTGCTCGGTCAGAGCACCCGAGCACCCGAGCATCCGGGTGCTCGCTCAACACTACTGAGGACAAGGTCCAAAAGAGACTGGAAAGGGTTATAGTGAATAAAGCGCCTGGACCTGACGGTATACACCCAAGGGTACTTAAGAAACTTAGTTCAGTAATATACTTAATATTTATTGATTCACTTTCATCAGGCATAGTGCCCTGTGATTGGAGGAAAGCTGATGCAGTTTCATTGTTTAAAAAGGGAGCAAGATCCAAACCAGGAAATTATAGACCTGTGAGCTTGACTTCCATAGTGGGTAAGATACTAGAAGGTTTATTAACTGACAGTATTCAGAACTATGTGAAGACAAACAATATCATTAGTAGGAATCCGCATGGTTTCATGAAGAACAGATCATGTCAGACTAATTTACTTGCATTTTATGAAAGAGTGAGTAGTAATTTGGACAAAGGAATTGCTGTTGATGTAGTATACTTGGATTTTGCAAAAGCCTTTGATACAGTGCCTCGCAACAGGTTACTGCATAAATTAAAAGGCTTCGGTTTGGGCGGTGTTATCTGTACATGGATTGAGAACTGGTTAAATGATAGATGGCAGAGAGTTGCTGTAAACTGAACTTTTTCAAATTGGTCTAAGGTTATAAGTGGGGTGCTGCAGGGTTCAGTCTGGGACTAATGTTTTTTAATTTGTTTATTAATGATGTAGAAGTGGGAATTGAAAGTAGCATCTCAATCTTTGCTGATGACACTAAGCTATGTAAGGAAATACATACAGAGCTGGATGTTTTTTCCCTACAGAAGGATTTAGATAAACTAAGTGAATGGGCAGAAAAGTGACAGATGTCATTTAATGTAGATAAATGTACGGTTATGCATTTGGGCTGTAGAAACAAACTTGCTACATATACTCAAAATGGGAAACAACTTGGGAAATCCTCATCAGAGAAAGATTTAGGAGTACTGATAGACAATAGACTTCACAGCAGTGTGCAGAGTCACTCAGCTGCTGCAAGAGCAAATAGAGTACTAGCCTGCATAAAAAGAGGTGTAGAATCAAGGGATGCTAATAATATTTCAGTAATAAAGACCGGAGGCAGAAAAACATGTATGTACATATGGGATTATTGCAGTTCAAGGGCGTCATGATTTCATATGTTTTGAAAAATGTACATTTTGCATATTTTATTGCTGAAATCATTTATGTTCTTCCTGCATTATTATTTAACCTCATTGTGTATTCTTTACACTCTTAAGTACATTCTTCATAAACATGAGCATTTTTTGGACTACAATAATATGGCAACAGGTTGGACGGCACTTATGTGCTCTGTCCCTGTGCCGTTTTTTGCGTAGTGCATTTAATGTATTTTATTGCCAAAGGTAGTGTGTGACATTTGTAAGGTTTCTTTATCTGCTTGATGTATATGGTGTCTACTGTAGCAGAGTGTATGCTACAAAGTATGTCTCGTAGAGGCATTGATAGACTGCTGTCAGCCGGCAGCTTCAATTGCTGACTCTATGTTTTGTTCTTTTTTCGGGTACTTGTTGCTTATTAACGGCACCCGATGACGTCAGGACATCCTGGAGTGCTGGTGGACGTTGATTTTCTGGCAACTGCATTACGTTAGAGCCCCATGATGTTACTTGACATAGGATAAATTTGAAAGGTATATATGTATGTTGTTTTTAATGCACCCCTTTTTATGCCCTGAGGAAGGTCCATTGTGTTGGACCGAAATCATTTGGCTAGGTTGCTCTAGCAGAAAAATGATGCTCTCTTCAATAAATGGATAACATTGGATTTACCCATGGTGTGTGCTGTGCCTCTCTGCCGTTTGGGACACCTCAGGCTGAGTACTTCTAATTATATATAATTATCCTAAAAAGCCCTAAAAATTACATCAATACAATATAGAAGAAAATAAATATTACAATTCATGGAAAAATTCAGGAGAAATTAAATATAGCTAGATCTCATAATGAGTAGTCTATTATACAATGGACCCCATGCATTTTGCAAATAATGATGCAGAACAATATCATGTATCCAACCAAACTGAAGTATTATAAGCACATTCCTCAGTCACTGGAACTAAGCAAAGGAAATGTCCAAAGATCTTAACAAGATGCAAACACTCTCAAAACCTTTCAGTTAGCAGAGTTCCTTACACATGTGCATAATATAAATGCAGATGTTGATACGCATCCAACAAGAAAAATAATTGGTAATTTGTAAGGTTCCAATGAAATATTTTCAATATATATCATGCAGACTTAAGGTTGGGATAGTTAATCAACATTAGTTAGCCTTTGGCTGGTAGACTGGCATATTCGAGCTTAATAATTTAACACACACACATAAATCAGATAGCAGTAGAACAATAGATAGATAAACATGCAACAATGTCATTTTTATACTTAACATTTATTGGCACCATTTCTCAAATCTAAATCTCCATTGTTGTTCACCCAACTCTGTTTTTTGTTTGCTGTATTAGTGCTCCACCACCTAATATTCATATCTTCTTTGTCACATTACTCACAGCCTCTTCACTGCATTATGACATTTTCACCACATTGCTCTTCAGACATCCAGTGGCATCACACAACTTGTTGTATGTGTATAAAAGTGGTCATCTAATACTCCATGACACTGCCAAACAAAGTACCCTAAAGGTTTCACACCCAACAGATGTTTACAGGGCTTCTTCCAGCTAATTGCTTCCTCAATGGGTTTATATAGCAAATAACTTCTGAAGCAAATATGAAACGGTTTTTCTGCTCCATTTTCATTAAATGAACTTCACATTAATAACCAAATAAATCTCAAATAGCTTAAAAATTCCAACAATTAGTCTAAAAATAAACTAATACCAATCATTGAAATTAAATGATATATCATTTGCTATACCAAATGTATTTTAGGACTAGAGATACAGCGTTTTCCTTACTTCTCCAAAAATGTAGTACATTTCTGATCTCATATTTCTTACTAACTCCTGAATAATAAAAATATTTAGGTTTCAGAATATAATTACATATATTGCAGTTTCCACAAGGGTAACTTCCCAAGCTGATCTGATTCTTTCTAACCAAGATCTGTTATTTATTGAAAATTTAGAAGATAGAGACTACATGATTTTTAATATGTTTTGCTCTCCATGCTGTCATGCTTGGTGGGGATTGGGGAACCTACTAGTTCTTTAATACATCCCTTTTCCAAATCTTCCAATTTTTATTTTTGCATAAATGTGTCATTGTTAGCATTTCATTTCATTCATAGAGAAGGGATTTCCCACTCATATTTTTAGAATGTTCATATCCTTGTTTAATCAGAATAACATTTGTTTTCAAGCCTCTGTTTCATTTCTAAATCAGTTATACTTTAACCATTCCCTATAATAATTAGCAGATCCAAAATGTTTATTTGTTTATAATCCCAAATTTATTGTCAGAACAATGTTAAATTCAGTTTTATTTAATTCCTAAACAAAGTACTGAAGTTCTGATGGTGCGCCCTTACAAACCAGGAATATGTCATCAAAATAGCAAATCCACAGAGCCACCTGTGCACCCACTTGATCTACCAAATATCCAAATACCTCCTTTTGCAGTCATCTTGCAAGGTGTAGATAACATATATTTTTTGTTTCAAGTAAAGACATTATTAGTAAGGATAAATCTTAATGCTCTCACCATGAAAATATGATGTTTATAGTAATATCCTTTGCACCTGAAAAACTGTTGACTAGCTTTTATTCCCAGTTTATGGGGTATGGAGGAATAGAATGATTTCATGCCCAAGGAGACCAAAACTGACTTCCCTCATTAGTAATCCATCAAACAACTGTAACACATCTGCAGCATCCTTTAGATATTATTGCATACCGCTTAAAAACAGGACAAAGAAATGTTTTCTGTTGGACCATCAATGACCGACATTATAAATTTCCCAGTAGAATTGATTGGGGACTTCTAAATTTTTTGTAAAACATAAAAAATTGAGAGTTTTGGATTTTTATGATATAAATATCTATGCACTTCGTTATTTATTGCTACATTCCTCAAAGCCTCAGAAAGTAGGTTTAAGAAATCATTCTGAATTTGCTGAACAGGAATAACAGACAGGCAAATATAGTAGTCTTTTTAATTATCTCATAAATTCAGAGACATATTTCTCCGTCCATTACCACAACATTACCTTCTTTGTGAGATGGTTTTATTATTGATTACGAATGTTTTCCCAAATCCTACCTTGTGAGCCCACTTTTCTCCTTTCAGTTTTAATGACAACATTCCCTCTTCAACCATCTTAACAAAATAAACATTTTGAAAAAAAGACAAAGGTGGATATTTTTGTGATTTTCCTTAAAGAACAGCAAGTCCTAGCCTATAATCTTTAGATTCCTCCTGTCCTGTAATTAGTTAATCATTCTTTTAAAGATTTCAATGTCACTATGATTTTCATCTGAAGTTCCTGAAAAATGTAAACACTGTGTTCCACCGTAAACTGAGATTTTTTTTTTTTTACTTCTTGTTAGTTGTTTTTTCTTTGGCTAGCTCAGCTGACTTTCTAGCAAACAAGTTAACATACTTAATAACACCAAACATATTCAAAGTTGCAACTGGTAAGAAGTGTAGTCCTTTTTCCAACACTGATATATTATGTTTGTTTAATGGCAATCTTGACAAATTAATCTCTGTTGTCCCTGATAATGGGGATTTTGTTGTGATGTCCAATAATTCCATTTCTTTTTGTCTCTTAATTTGTGTTTTCTACCTACCTTCCTGTTTTGGCAGTGCTGTCTTGAAAAAAAAAATCATTATTTCTATTCTGTCCATTATATTGCTTAATACCACTTCTTTGTTTTATAATATCAACACCTAAATCTGATTCTGAATTTGCTAGAGAGGGTCCACAGATGTGGGAACTTGCTGGATCAATGCTTACAGTATGAATGGTAAGACTTATGTACAACTATCCAGGGATGTTTTCTGAATGGAGGCATGCATAAACAAGTATACCAAATGTTGTATATAACCTAAACTAGGAACACAGAGGCTCTACAAAATGAATCCAAATGTCCTGGGCTTTTCTTCCAGGGACTATAATAATCCAGGCTCAAGAATCTAACTTTTAGATAACTTCTAGGACTCCATGGGTTAATATTTGAACCCCAGATAGCTCTCCTGGGCAGCAACACCATGCAATTAGAGAAAATTCAACTGGTGATCTATGTCTACATGGCAATATGCTTCATAACACTATCTAGCTGATTACAGCTAAATTGAACTTGGGAACCATAATAGACAGAACTTGCAGACTAGAATGACTCTGTACCACCTTACTAGACACAACTCATGGATTTGGCCTCCCTGGTCTTCTCCTGTGTTGACTGCAGATTTGAGTTGTCAGCTGTCTAATGGAAAACAGTAACTGTTACTTGTATTGACCTTAGGTTTGTCTCTGACCTGTCATCTACCATCCTACTAGTAATGGTACAATTGAGCAGCACAGTGCACTACTATGTATTAGGTTGGATCAAGTGCCACACACATCTACCTGATATGCACCATATACATTTATTCACAACAAATGTTTGTTATCCTGGATGGCTTAAGTGGCCTGCTATATCAGGATGGGCTAAAACCTTTACCAAAAAAAGATAAAACTGTGAACAATTCTCTTTCTACTTCTGCTCAAAAAATGTCAGTTTTTCAACTTTTTCTGCAGAAACTCCTAGCCTTATACAGCTGCACTTGTAGACCTTCACACACACATACTGACCCCCCATATTTGTTCCTTGGTAGATACATAACCACACATACTATCCTGGCCTCATCCCAAAGTTGTCACAGGACTACTTATACTCATCCCAACCTTGTCCAACTACATTGGTACCCACTGACCCACACATACTACTCCCCAAGCCTCGTCCCACAGTAGCCATAAAACTGTACTTAATGACTTCCCAGCCTTGTCTCACAGTAGCCATAGAACCACACATACTGACCCATAATGACCCAGACCCATAATCTAGTAACCAGGATGGGTATTGTGACTTGTAGCTTTACAGTTGTTGTCAGTCTGCAACTATCATCTAGGGACTGACAAAAAGTTAAAAAACAAATTCCCACAGGATTTTTCACAGCAAACCAACAATTTCCTGCTTTTCCAGCAAAAATTCCCGGCCATTAAAAAGACAAATTTTCCACCTTTTCTCCACTGTCAAAAAAATTTATAGGAAAATGTTGCCATTTTTACCTTTGTTTTCTATGTCTGCAAGATTTCCCACACAATATTACTGCTTCTGAGGGGCGAAGTGGAAAAATGAACAGCTGACAGTAAAAGTTGTGAGCAGGCCTAAAACAACATATGCTTTGAAAAAATTGTTAGTAGCTGAGATCCTTTCTCCTTTGCCCATAACACTAACCTTCTGCTTGCATAACAGTGACACAGCCATCCTTGAAAAATAACTGTGGCTTGGGATATTCCAGCAGGGTGCAACACACAATATCACTGTCAGTTCTTTAAACCCTGTGTTTTTAACACATTTCAGGTGTATGCGGTCTACTTTAAAAAAGAAGATAGTAATTTCCTCCACTTACTTTACTATGGCCAGATAACCCTAATGCTTCTTTGAATTTAACTGTTAACCCTTTAAAGACAAGATGGATGTGCATGGCATTGCTTTGTACCTTGTCTTTAAAGAGTTAAGTAGGCTCATGCAGTCTGTCTACTTCAATTAATAAAAAAACTGCTAGTAACTGTCATGTTGACCTCTATGGACATTACGCTCAAGACTGATTGAACAAAGACACAAGGGCAAAATTTATAAGGACCTTTAGGATTTTCTGGCCATAGTAAGATATGTTAAGTATAATAAATGATAATTTTATGTCCCAACTAGTAGAGGAACCAACTAGAAAAGAGGCGTTGCTTGACCTAGTGCTCTCAGACAACTCTGACATGATAAACAATGTACAAGTAAGGGAACATTTGGGAAGCAGTGACCACAATATGGTATCCTTTGAAATTTGTGAGAAACCCAATAGCAAGGGTTTAACTAAAACATTCAATCTAAAAAGGCTAATTTTACAAAGTTAAAAGACGTATTGAAGGATATTCAGTGGGGTGTAATTTTCAAAGAAAAAAAACGGAACAAGAATCACGGATTGTATTTAAAATGTTCAGACAAATATACATGTCAATATATATACCATTGGGGAGTAAGCACAAGAGGAGTAAATAAAACCAGTGTGGCTTAATAATGAGGTTTGCAAGGAAATGAGAAACAAAAAACAGGCTTTTAAAGTTTTTAAGTCAAACAGGTCAGATGCATCATTTAAAAAAATATAAAGAATGTAATAAAATCTGCAAACAAGCAATTTAGCTAACAAAAATTGAAAATGAGAGAAATATTGCTAATGAGAGCAAGAAAAACCCTAAACAATTCTCTAAGTATATTAATAACAAAAAAGTTAAGGTTGATATTGGTCCTCTTAGGACTGAGAAAGGTGAATTGATTAGTGAGGGTAAGGCTATGGCTGACATCCTAAATACATTCTTTGCTTCTGTATATACAAAGGAAACAGCAATGACGGACTATGGGCAAACAGACACAATGACAGAATTTCCTCCATTATTTGCATGACTTATTGAGGACTAGGTCCAAAAGAGACTGAAGAGGGTTATGGCGAATAAAGCACCTGGACCTAACTGTATACACCTAAGGGTAATTAAGGAACTTAGTTCAGTAATAGCAAGACCATTATACTTAATATTTATTGATTCACTTTCATCAGGCATAGTGCCCTGTGATTGGAGGAAAGCTGATGCAGTTCCATTGCTTAAAAAGGGAGCAAGATCCAAACCTTGAAATTACAGACCTGTGAGCTTGACTTCCATAGTGGATAATATACTAGAAGGGTTACTAATTGATACTATTCACAACTATGTGAAGACAAACAATATTATTAGTAGAAATCAGCATGGTTTCATGAAGAATAGATCATGTCAGACTAATTTACTTGCATTTTATGAAAGAGTAAGTAGTAATTTGGACAGGGGAATTGCTGTAGATGTAGTATACTTGGATTTTGCAAAAACCTTTGATACAGTGCATCACAACAGGTTATTGCAGAAATTAAAAGGCTTCAGTTTGGGCGGTGTTATCAGTACATGGATTGAAAACTGGTTAAATGATAGATGGCAGAGAGTTGTTGTAAATGGAACCTTTTCAAATTGGTCTAAAGTTATAAGTGGGGTGCCACAGGGTTCAGTCCTGGGCCCAATGCTTTTTAATTTGTTTACTAATGATCGAGAAGTGGGAATTGAAAATAGCATCTTAATCTTTGCTGATGACACTAAGCTATGTAAGGAAATATGTACAGAGCTGGATGTTTTTTCTCTGCAGAAGGATTTAGATAAACTGAGTGAATGGGCTGTAAAGTGGCAGATGACATTTAATGTAGATAAATTTAAGGTTATGCATTTAGGCTGTAGAAACAAACTTGTTACATATACTCTAAATGGGAAACAACTTGGGGAATCCTCATTAGAGAAAGATTTAGGAGTGCTGATAGATGATATACTTCACAGCATTGTGCAAAGTCACTCAGCTGCTGCAAGAGCAAATAGTGTACTAGCCTGCATAAAAGGAGGTGTAGATGCAAGGGATGCTAATATTATCCAACCTCTGTATAAATCCTTGGTTAGGCCTCATCTAGAATATGGAGTACAATTTTGGGCACCAGTTCTTAAAAAAAAAAAATTGTTGAACTGGAAAAGGTACAGAGACGTGCACCAAAACTGATAAAGGGATTGGAGGATCTGAGTTATAAAGAGAGACTAGCCAAATAGGGTTTGTTTATATTAGAGAAGAGACATCTAAGGGGTGATATGATTACCATTTACAAATACATTCAAGGTCAATACAAAGAACTAGCCAATTAATTATTTACGCAAAGAGCTGAGCTAAGAACAAGAGGCCATCCATTAAGACTAGAGGAAAGGCGCTTTCAACTAAAACAAAGGCAGGGATTCTTTACAGGAAGGGCTGGTTAAGCTTTGGAATTCTTTGCCCTGGCATGTTGTACTTGAAGTTAATGCACCTGCTTTCAAAAATGCAATGGATGCCTATCTAGCACAGAACAATATTGAAAATTATGACAGATGGCTTCTAAGCAGATAGGATGTTAATCCAGGAAAATATCTGACTGCTATTTGGAGTCAGGAAGGATTTGTTTTACCCACTTGGGGCTAAATTAGAAATTGCTGCAGAGGGTTTTTTTTGCCTTCCTCTGGATCAACAGGGGTGTTTTTGGCATGGGCTGAACTTGATGTACACATGTCTTTTTTTTAAGCTCATCAACTATGTTACTATATAGGAAAGATAAGTAGGGTTTATTATCTGGATATGTTCATTCTACTTTAAATATTTTCCTTGACATATTTTTAATTCATATAAGTTATAGATAAAACTACTCACATTAATTCTGCACATGTCATCCAAACAAACTTGAAGAGCAGGGTTTTTTTTTCATACACAAGAGGCAACACATATAAGATATTGATGTACGATTACAAATAATTAGGCCATGTAAGTCTTGCTTTTTCTCTCAAGTGATCTTACTTGTTTAGAAAGCTGTTTCTTGATTTATGATTGATGGGTAGCCATATAAACTATTAAAAAGGTATCAAGAAATACATAAAGGTGTTGCACTGACAATGACTATGATAAATAGCATGTGGTATGTGTTAAGAAAACTGTGAAATTAGATATCGAAAAGAAGTGATGCTTGAGGTTGTTGATGTTCTTGATTCTGATGATATTAAATAAACAAAAGTTGTTTCAAATTACTTTTAAAATGTTGCTAAGTTGTTGGATAAACTATATTTATTTGTTATGCAAGATCAAGGATTAAAAATGCACACATACCAAATTAAGAATGGGGACATTTTTGGTAGAAGCTAGTTAGCTATGATAGTGATCTGCATTTTGGAGCAGTATCTTAATTGTGTGATATGAAATGCAGCTCGTTAAAGGAAATTCTAAAGAGCAACTTGCCGCACATGTAGCATACAATTGGTATACAATTAAACTTCCAACTTAGAGGAGAACTAACAACTAACTGACAACTTTACTTACTATGGCCAGAAAATCCTAATAGCTCACATTAAATTTACTCTTGTGAATTTGTTCAAGAGAGAAGAGCTTCAATCAGTCTTGGATGTTATGTCTGTGAATGCAGACATGACAGTTGCTTGCAGGATTACAGGACCTCTGCTTGCTACAGAGTGAGGTAGTTGTGCTGTGCTGTTCTGCTGTGATTTTAAGGCAAAATTGAGGCAGGAGAGGCTCATAGTGACTGCTATCACTATGAGCAGGTTTAAAAATAATAAAAGGAGGAACTGAAAGGTCCGTTATGTGTCCACTACAGAATAATGCTGGCCAGTCCCCCTAAATCACCCCTAGGGTTTTTGGGGAAATTACTGTCAAGGGAGGAACAAAAGGGTAATAGTAGTAAGAGCAGGACAGGTCAACTGCCTGTGCCTGCTGCAAGACATGCTGTGCCTGCTGCCAGACGTGCTGCACCTGCTGTAAGATGTGCTGTGCCTGCTGTCAGATTGCTGCCCCTGCTGCCAGTTCCACCACCAGTGCAGTGCCGGCTGTCAGACCAGGGGCGTAACTAGAAGACAGCGGGCCCTGGTGCAAAAATTGCTATGGCCCCCCCGACCACATTGCCCCCATTGGGTATCTCCTCATTGCCCCTAGTGTCCACCTCTCCACATTGCCCCCAATGTCCACCACTCCACATTGATCCCAATGTCCAGCTCTCCACATTGCCCCCAACTCTCCACATTGCCTCCAGTGTCCAACATTGCACCCAGCTCTCCACATTGTCCCCAATGTCCAACTCTCCACAATGCCCCCAATGCACCACATTGCCCCCATTGCCCATTTTCTACCTCCCTGGTGTCCAACAGCATGGCAGGAGAGGTTTGTGCCTCCTTCTACACACCAACACATTCATACATAGATACACCTTCACCAGAGAACTCATATACAAACACCAGTGGACTCATATACAGTATACAAGCACACACAGAATGTAATAGTGCACTTTCCAGTAAACGCATACATATGCATACTGGTACAAACACCCATATAGTAACATAGTAAATTAGGTTGAAAAAAGACACAAGTCCATCAAGCTCAACCTTAGACTCATAACCCAGTGACCAGTGGCATAACAATAGGGGCCACAGGAGTTGCACCTGCGACCAGGCTCATCACTCCAGGGGCCCTGCCACCCCCTGCAACCACCCCCCTGGTGCCCACAAAATTCTTTGGCACAGACCTTTAGCAGCTGATCTTCCTCCGGCACTCTAGTAAAGCAGAGCACCGGGAGATGACATCATGTCCTAGTGCTCTGCATTACTGAAGAGAGGACCGACCGGGAGCTCCACCTGTATAGAGATCTGTGCCGAAGGAGGCACAGACCTCTCCTGCCACGCCACTGAACCACCAGGGAGGTAGGAGATGGGCAATGTGGGGACAATGTGGATATGGGGGGCTATGTGGAGATGGGGGGCAATGTGGAGATGGGGGCAATGTGGAGCCAATGTGGAGATTGTGGACAATGTTGAGGTGGCCAGTGGAGATGGCCAGTGGGGGGGGCAATGTGTTTGAAGGGGGGGCTATGTCATTGGGGGGCCCATGGCAATTCTTGCACCAGGGCCCTGTGGCTTCTAATTATGCCTGTGAGATGAGAATGATTTAGCCTTCCTGCTACCAAATAACTTAGTCTTTATCAGACCTTCCTAATTTGCCTACTAATATGCAGTATAACCCTGTATGTTCCCTTTTTAAAGAAATGTATCTAATCTCCTCTTAAATTTATCCATTGTATCTGCCATAACTACATCCTTGGGCAAGGAATTCCATAATTAAACAGATCTTACTGTAAAAAAATCCCTTCCTCTGCTGAAGTCTAAACCTCCTTTCCTCTAATCTCAAGGGGTGTCCCCTGATCTCCTCTTTTCTCTAGAGTAATAAACCAAGTAAATATGGACACCTATAAAAACACTAGTGGACTCATATACACCCACCAGGGGTCTCATACACACTATTACACACACAGACAGTAGACTCATATACACACAGGCCAGTATACTAATGTACAGACACACAGGCCAGTTGACTCATTTATACACACACCAGTACTTTCATAAACACCCCCCCAACACACTCATGCACAGATACACACACACACACACACACACCAGTGAACTCATATACACACCAGTACTCTCATATACACACACCAACACACTCATACACAGATATACATACAAACACACCAGTGGACTCATATACACACCAGCAGTCTCATACACATTATCACACACACACACACACACCAACACACTCATACACAGATACACACATGCCAGTGAACTTATACACACACAAACACTCACACCAGTAAAGACACACACACACACTATAAACTTATATACACAAACCAGTTATCTCATATATACACACACAAGCAGACACACATACAGTGACCAGTGGACTTATACATGGACATACACCAGTGGACACACACACAAACATGTGGACTCATATACACACAGCAGTGGACTCAAGCCAACACACACAGACAGACCAGTGGACTATTATATACACACACCCAAGTAAACTTATATACACACAATTGTAGACATAAACATACACCAGCAGACACATACACACACACATACTAGTGGGCTCATACATGCACGTATACCATTGAACTAATATAAACAAACACCTGTGGACACACACAAACACACACACAAGTGTACTCAAATACAAACACCAGCGGACACATACAGACCTCTCTAGCATTTAAAGGATTAAAAATCCCTTTTAAATCAATGGACATTTTTGAATTGTTGTATTTGTCATCATTGATAATTATAGTACAATTGTTTTGCTTTTGATTTTATTAAATGTTTGTCTCTAACATTTACAGATCATAGTAGCAGTAAGCCCACATGTGACTGATCCCCGTGGTATAGTAAGGACAAGGCCAGGGTTGAAAAGGACAATGGATAAGGCTGATGAAATTGAACAAAATAACTTTTATATTGTATTAAGTAAATTGGGTTGCAGTTGCATTGCCAAAATCTTTGGTCACACCGTCAGCAACACAACATCAAGGTAAGTAACTCCTGTGGAAGGACTTCAGTCTTTATACAGTCCTGTAGCTCAAATCTGGTCACATCCTTCATTTTTATCACCACAGGACATATGAACCCTCCAATCAAAGAACAGCTAACACTTCCATTGATATTGGCAACCAGTGAGATTAGCTCCTGCAGTTGTCTCATTGAGCTGAGGCTGGCTGATACAATCCACTGGGACTTATACAGAGTGGTAGCCCGTATATATGCGGACCCTCTGGAGAGTTTATTGTTCTCCAGGATCCCGCTTCATGTGCCAAGAGACAATGGATCTGGGTGTGTACAGGGGCTGATACTTGAATCCCTTGCACTTAAGTGCCCCATTGAGCCAGGACACTTTGCTGAAACCTGCAGTCACATACACCATATCTTCTACTGAATATAGACCCAGCCTTGGGTCCATTGTACTGAGCAGCTGGGTATATAGGTGGGTATATGATACATTTCACCTGAAACGGCAAGGGCAACCCAGTGATGGGGATGCATATCAGAGAGGGAGGGATTGAAGATGGGGCGTCTGGGCCTAACAATTATTTTACTTCTCACCCTGTCACTCCAGAGGTTTGCACAAAGCAGCAGTGATAGAAGCCACTGGAGTAAGAGACAACATGGAAGCTTGAGGGGAAGCAACAGAGAACAGGACACTTTTATCTGAATACCCTGTCACTCCAGGTCTGGAGGTGTTATGCAATACCACATTTACAAGGTAAATCAAGAAGAGAAAACCTTGAGAATACCTAGAATTAAAAACAGGGTTCCAGGTGACTCACTGATATAATAATTGATTGTTTTTATAATATATTTTCCCTTCTCTTTTTCACTGACTAGGAAAATCAAAGTTATAACTTTGGGTGGGCACCTAATAACCCATTCTATATTTGGTTCTACTGATTAGGGAATGGTGAAAAGTCAGAAACATTTTCTTTCATGAAGAGTTTTCTTCGTCACTGCAAAATTGTTCTCCTTTTTTTGTTAGTGCCAATCAATTTTTTGCATATGTTTCCTATGACTGGAACATTTCCCACCACAATATTATTTTTTACGAGGGCTTAATTGAAGAAATAAATAGCTGAAAGTGAAAGTTAAGAGTCATACAAATAGTTGTTAGCAGGCTGAATGCCATTGTCCTTTCCCACAACAATAACTTCCTGCTTATGTAACACTGGCACAACCATCCTTGAAAAATAACTACGGCTTGGGATATTCAAGCAGGGTGCAACACATGACATCAGTTCTTTATTGCCTCTGCTACATCTTCCTCCATTATGCCATCAACACTAGAATGTGACTTGTTATCTTCAGTGTTTTTCTTACATGTTTTTTTATATTACTGGCACTAGTGGTAGAACTTTTGGTTGGACCTTGACAAACTGCATAATTCCTGGAAAGGTAGGGATCATCATCATTTATTGCACACACACTCCAGCAAACATGGCTGTGGCAGTTTTTGAACTATCACTCCCACATCCTTGCACTGTTCCTTTCCTCCTCCCTCTTCCTCTTGTGCATGTGCTTGCCATTACTCAACTACTGTGTGTGTTTTTAATCTAAAGTACCCAACACAACTGATGGAATATGATGTCTTGCCTTGGCCCTCAACAAAATACTCAATATCATCTGCTATCTATCATGTCTATCCCCATCACACAGCTCATGTCAGGGTCAAAGTCAGATGTCTGTAACCTATTTATTTTCCACTTGTCCACCGTATCTTATAACTGTCGAAAAAAAAAAATATAACTAAAAACAAAATCAACAACTTCTTTCCCCAGACTTCCCCAGCACAGAGATAGCAACAGCAAGATCAGCAGGAACTTGGACTGTAGCTGCCTATGTCTTTCAAATCAAATAAATCAAACAGAATTTTGGGTTATTTGGGGTCAACCTCCTATGCTCTCTTCTCACACAGCCAGACACGTCCAACACAGCCTGACCCGTCCAACACAGTGATAGCAATAACAGCAATATCAGCATCTGCCTGTGCCTTTCAAATCAGTCAGGTAGAATGTTGGGGAATTTGTGGTAAACCTCCATTGCTCCCTTCTCACACACCCCAGACTCCCGCAACACAGAGATAATAATAGCCAGATCGGGAAGGAGCTTGGATCACAGCTGCTTGTGTCTTGCTAGTCAGTCACATCGAATTGTGGGATATTTGGGGTCTCCCCCAGAGTGCCCCCAGGCTCCTCAATACAGAGAACAAATGTCCTACCTAAAAACTCTGTAAACTAAGCTTCAACTCCACTTTATTTGCCTGTCTTCTCTAGCTCAAACTGTGCTGCTTTCAACTCTCACAAACACAGAATGGCATGCTGTGAGATCCTGACACCCTTTTATACGGCTGAAGGAAAAGAAGACAAAACTGCCATGTGGTGGGGAGACATTCAGCCTTTCCATTTATTTCAATGCAATGAGCTAGGCAAAAAAGTAGGAAAACTGCACTTTTTATGGTAAATTTCTCGTTGGGAAGGGGAAGTGCCATTTTTTACCTATTTTGATTTCAGGCAAAAATGTTCGCCCATCATTACTACTGATACCAATTAACTCCTTCCCTGTCATAGACTGTTAGAGAGAACCATAATTTTTTACCCATTAGATGGAGAAGTTTTTGTTAAACATGTATTGCTGCCCTGTGCATAGCACCTTCACTGAACTGAACCCAACACATAAACACAGCTGCATCCACCAACCCCTGAAATAAACTGCCCAGTACAGTTACTGTCCTTAGATAAAATGTCTCATGTGACTTGCAATTTACACAGACAATCATTGAAAAAAAAACAACAACAAATAATGAATCCTCCCTGCACCCAGCTTAGCACATACAGTGGGGTGTAATGTTTGCAAATGCTCCGTGATACCCGCATTCAGTTGTTCTCTACCACATTGCCATGTGTGATCAGTGCACCACTCAACATGCAATGGGTGGTAAGGAACTGCCAGATCCTCACATCTACAGACTCTCTATCAGCTTCTGGTGGAGGTAATGGAGGCAAGGGTGGTATGGCAGTGGATGAAGTAGAGGACCTGAGGGGTGGCAGGGACAATTAGTACATTTAGCCTGCACACGAACGATGACTACGCAGATGTTATGCTCTTCATCTAACTTCCACGCTGGGTTTCTTTTGTTTTCCTCTGGGGTTTTTCCACCATTCTTTGTACCCTTGGGGAGGAAAAAGAGGCACAGTGACATCATCTCTTGCTTTCTTTTTTTGGGGGTTGGCTTTTGCATGCTTAATATAAACTTTGCGGTGTGTTGCTTGTGCTTTATGAGGGCAGATGTGTCAAGGTGTGTCCTCTTCTTTCCCCTTTTCACCACTTTATCACACATAGATCACAGTGCTGTCACTGATGACTTCCTGCCTCAATGGAAAAATATTCCTATAACCATGATTTTAGTGAGAGGAGAGGAGAGGTGGTGAAGAATGACCTTCTTCTTCTCCAGAATCACCGTCATTGGCTGGGGCAGACACTGCTGCTGCCTCAGCATCAGAACTAGAGTTAGAACCAGCAGTAAAGTTGGCAAGTGGAGTTCCATATTACAACTTTCTGACCCCAGTCGCATGGTGGCCACAATGGTCTGAGATGCTCTAGGCTGCTTATCATCATCCTTCTCCTGTGAAAGATGAATATCTGTCTCTGATGACTCAGCATCAGGAATTACAGCAGCAGCAAACTCTGGGATATAACTGCTGATGGTGGTGGTGATCCTTACTGCTAAAACCAGTTTCCACAGAAGGGGTGTGATAAACTGATAAGAAGGAATAGTCTTGCAAATCCCTTCAAGTTCGAAGCTAATGATGGGAGGACTTGGAAAGGTGAGAGGTTTTCTTTAAAAAAATAAACACAACAGTGCATAAAATTAAAATATAATAAAAATTAAACTTTTAATGTTTATCATTTTTATTTAATATGTAAATCCATTACATATATGTTTCCACACAATTAGTGTGGTTGATGTAAAATACACCAAGACAAATTATTCTAAATATTCTATCAATGTCTTAAAGGAGTTGGGTTTTATTGTACTTTGGCAAATAAATGGGTAAAATTACATGGTGGGCATAATATTTTCAAAATGAGCTATAATTATATTTCTATTATTTTATATTCACTTCTTTACTATTTTTTTTTAACTATTTTAATAGGGATACATGCTGTCATAAACAGCTTCCCTGTTTAATCTGGAGGCTTACACATGAGCATGCCCTTGTCCCTTCAAATGTCCTCTGTAACTGCCGGTCACAGTGCTCACATTTCAAATGGATCAGGGTAGCTAATCTTACTGCTGGGCACCAATATGTGCATGCATGACAGTGCAATGTCACTGTTGATAGCTATCTATCATAGTGGTCCATCAGATAGCATGGAGTTAATATGCAGGAACATATTAGACTGGTTCCCTTTAGTGAAAGAAGACATGGGCTGTTAAAAGTAGTCTAGTTCGGTCTTCAGCACTCATCTGTTTAAAAGGCCATGTTGTTTATGAACAGGACCTTTGCACACAGTCCAATAAAATGTGCTACCTAAAAACAACATAAGTCACTTCAAGGGGTTAATAGAAATGCAAACAACAAATGACAGTAGTAACATATAATCTTGACCACCAGTCTTATACTTTTGGTGATGGGGAGTTGGCTGCATTAATGTCTCAAGCAGACCAAAAAGCATTACTATCTACAACATTGTGCCCCAGACTAATGGCACACTTTGAGGCCATTGGCCTGCCATCATATAGAGATGGTGTCATGAAGCAACCACTGAGGCAGCACTTATTTTTTTTTCTTATTTCAGGAGACGATATGCTGAATGGCCAATGTGAAGCTTAACACAAGTGAGGATACAGTTCCCACTTGACAATGCTCACAGCACATGCAGTGAGAAACAGTGGGATCTAACTCATTGCAACACAATTTCTGTGTAGTGTGAGGTTAGTACAGTCTGTCCTAGCTTTACACCACACTCAGATAGTATAACAATGCAATAGGTGCTATTCATCACCAACTTGGTATGAGTACAGTATGTGACTTCATGAGGGGGGGGAAAGCCATGCATGAAATTTTCTGGTCCTTCTTCCTACTTCCCAAGCCGTCCCACATCAACTAGGTGCTCCCTAAAACAGCTGCTAATGAACCCTGTGCTAATGTTTATGCATTTAATTAAAACAATTGTTATCAATCCTTTTTAGAATGAGGCACTCACCAGCAGCATATATCCCTGAGTTATACATGGAGTGGAAGGGGGTAGACAGTAGGTCAAGCGAGAAGGTGATTGGCTGGCACTGTGAGGTCTGCTTTCAGCCACCTTGCAACTTTTGACTGGGTAATTTTATCAGGAGTGGTGTGAGGGGCTGTCTAATTTCAAGAGATAATCCAGGAAATAGAGCAGTGTGGCTAACTGTATAGAACATTTTGGTATATGTGTGTGTATATATGTATTATGTCTCTGTATTTGTGCAAATACGCAACTCTTGCTATAAACACTCCAGGACATACTTGAAAACGAGAGAAAACGCAATGTATTCTTCCTGGTAAACCATTTTCTAAATAAATAAAAATAAATAAAACTGCATCATGTAAAGCTATGAGCTGGCTCGCATCTCCTTTTGGGACATGGAAGAAGCCACAAAGCAGTTTTTCTTTTTTAGTTGAAACACACGGTGTTTGGCTATGTCATCAATGTTAAACATAGGATATGTTAAGGCTCTAAAATATGAAAATTTGACTGACTTGGGAGCATTCGTCCCCCTCGTCCAGCACACCCTCTCAATCTGCAACAAATAAAAATACATTCAGTTGTGGTGCCAGTGGAAAAGAATGGATATTTTGCACTGCACTGCAGAAGCCCTTTCCACGTGTACATTTGAACTGGATATGTCATAGACACCACAGCTTTGAATTGCTCACTGCATATCTGTGTAGAGTGAGATAAGCATGAATTGCCCATGTACAGTTACCCAGTTGATTTTGTGACTGGTAACAGAGATAGATCACAGTCACTAGAGAAAGTTTAACATTATAAAACTTGGACACTTCATGGTTAAAATTATTGTAAATAAATCAGTGCAAGGATAAAGAAACAGGACTGTCCAGGGTACATGGGTAGAATGAGAGTTATATAAGTAAAATGGTTGACAGCAACCACTCCCAGAATTTTATGGATAAAGGGATATGGTAGATTGGAGGTATTAACACAATTCTGAGCTTAAATAAGTGAAGGAACTGATTTGTTTTGTGCTGCTTCTGCCTAATACCAATGTACTAATCTAATGAATGCAGAAAACACTCCTTTTTATGCCCCTTGCTCCAAGGGACATGTAGTGTGGTAGTGTAAATGTGTTTGGAGCATCCATTATACCTTGTATCTCACACGTAGTAACAAGGTGCAGAGGAAACAATTTGCACATAGACATAGGTGAAAGTACTTGTTTTTAATCACTGGCAGATTAGATTATTCCCCCTGTTGTGTGCACATATGTAATGCATGCATGTGAATATTTATAAACATGCATTGCAGTTATTGGTAGCAGTTTACAAAGTGCTAAAGAAGTGTTAAGTAGACTACTCGGTGGCAAAGAATGGGTTAAAGCAGTGCACTATTTTAACATAAACACAAAAACCTGTGAAATGCAATGTTAAAGTAGAATGAAACAACTTTAAGCTGCTCTGCTTTTGCTGATGATGTAATGCATTACATTGCAAGTGATTGCATAAATGACATCACTGATCTCAATTTGAATGTACTATGTTTGCAAGGTGCCACTTTCTCCTGGGAACAAAAATGACTATTGGGGTTAAGTATACATTGTATTATGTGTTAATATCCATTCTTTCATTTGCTTAATTGACAGTCCTACCCTGTCATCATGAGCTGTCCTCTTGCCTGATTAAGGAAACTGCAATTAGTCTGAAGCAGCCTCTTGTTTAAATATATTTTTAGTACTAAACATTTTCAGGTGTCTATTATTAAAACAAAACAAAAAAAAAACACAGAAAGGGAACAGTTCAATAATATTGAGGCTGATGTTCCAAGAGGCAATGGAGTAATTGTGGGACAAACCAACTGCACCATAGGGGACAAGTAAAAATCTCCATTTACCTAAATGGGACTTTTAAATCCTTAAATGCTATAGAGGTATTAAGTGAATTGATTCAAGGGGTTAAAAGCTCTATTTAAATCAAGGGAATTCTGGTGATGTTTTGCCTACTGTGGTGCAATTGGTTTGCTCTAGATTTACTTCAGTTTCCCTTAGTACATCAGCCTCACTGAGTTTTACATTTGATATGTAATAGTGTTTAATGTGAGTGTAATACCTTTATCCCCAGACTTGTCCTTAAATGTTAACCCTTTGCTCACACACAGGGAAACTCTGATGTACACTCAAATACATACTCATTTGACTTTCTTTCAGTGGGGCCTTGTGGGGCAGTAGTATGGGCATACTTACTGGACACCAAAGGATTCAACAGAAAATACTTTTTATTAACAGAAAGACTAAAGAATGCAGAAACAGGCTATTCTCTTAGTTCAGTGCAGATTCCTGTAGAGCTCTTTATATCCCTTCCATCACTTGGGGAGGAAGGAAAGATGATAAATGTGCTTACCAATGTTTCAGTTTCTTGTGTGTCCCTCCACAGCAACGAAAGTATGTATATATCTGCTCCTAACTGGGTGGGATCAATCAAAGTATATAAGGAAGTCTAATGTGGTGTAGTTCCAAGTACCTTTTGGTGTGGGTTGGGGGTGTCGTGTGCCTTGGAAGAACAAAGAATAAAAGGACGGTAAGTGCATTTTTACCTTCTGTGTCCTTGTCCATGGCAAGGCATGTATAGGACAATAATGAACAAAATAAAGTACATTACCAAGCCCCTTTGGTCCAGAGGAACTTTCTCTATCATTTTCTTCTGGACTAAATCACACACCAATTGTCTCATCATTTCTGCTTTTGACAGATCTGATTGAATTCTTGATCTTGTGAACACATTCTTGATTGGGACATCTTGAATTCTAGATGGCAATCCATTTCCACCGCCTGGTGAACTCACCTGTCTGGATAGGATATTTTATCCCAGGGTTTGCTCAAATGCCCCAGTCTTCCCCTTACTGGTACCGAGGACAGCAGCATGCTTCTCCTCATTGGCATTTTTTTTAATTGGGCCTTATGAGATAACTCCTTCTTGGACCCCCCCCCCACACACACACATACCTTGGGTCTTGCAAGGGATTTTGCTTCCTCTGCACTAGTATCTTTTAGAATCACAAAAAAATCTATCTCCTTGACCTGTTCCCAAAGGAGCACACTGGAGGAGAGGATCTTATTTCTTGTAGCAGAAAATAACTTTTTTTTCCATATACAGTTTTATTATTTGCTCTAGTAGTCCACTAAAGAAGAACATGCATCCAGAAAATGCCACTAGTTTACCATTTGAAGATACATCTGCTCCCAAGGAATTTCATCGTAGATATTTCCTTGCCATAACATATAACAAAGAATATCTAGCAATGAATCCAATTATATATAGGGATGTATCGAATGACATAATTGTAGTTTCAGTGAATACTGCTACTTCCCTCATTAATTTGGATTTAGGCACTGAAAGGGATGGAAACACATATATAAAACATATAAATTGCAGGGCTTATCCTCTCAAATAAAACATAGGCAATCCAAATACTGAGAGGTGTTTTATTCAAAAGTTATTGTCGCATAAACTTACTTTAGGTGCAGCATCTCAATGGCTGCATAAAACACCTATGGTCGTTTATGGTCAACTGACCAGAGCTGTCCATAGGATGATGTAGCAACAGCACCACTGAGATACAACATCGAAACATTTTTTTTGAGCTGCAATTATTTTTCACTCTCCATCTTCTTTTCCATTGCAACCCTTAATTAGGAGCCATAATCCATAGGGATGGTAATTCTTTTTGCTAGATAAGCGATGGCTGCATCAGTCTTAAGAGGAGTTACCCACTCTTTAACTTCTTTCTCATTGAAGGGATACATCTTCAGAAATCATCTGAAAACATTAGATCTCTTGTTCCCCTTATCCCATTTGAACTTGATGAAGTCTGTTACAGAGTGATGAATGAAGAAAAGAGAAGATGCCTTCTTGTTTATCAAAGAGGCAGTTCCCACAATGTCTATCTCCTTTTGCATATCAGTTAAGGCTAGTGTTTTAACACAGAAGCATATAATTTGACGGCAGCTAAGAACCATTCAGCCCATGTAGTCTGCCCATTTCTGTACTGTCTGTGGGGACACAGAATAAATCTTTATTTAGAGAGTAACACTATTAGGGCTAAACTGGAGGATTTGTACTTCGCCCCATTGTGTTAGTTAACAAAAAATTACAATGTGCTTTAGAGCTATAACATAGAAATGAATACAATGCAAATATTTCTATCCTTAGCAATTATTTGAAGCAAATGAAATCTCCATTTTTGTTGTAAATTTAAAGCACAGTTTTCTTAAATTTTTATTACATTCCATGTACTTCATTTGGATAGTATTTCAAGTCTCCTGATTAGATTTTTCCACTGCCTTAATTTATACATTTTACTTACCAGTACCAGACTTTGCCTCCAATATACAAGTATACTTCAGTCCAATCTTAATTACATTCATATTATTTTTTTTATTAAATATAGAAAATTACTTTTAAAATATGAAATGTTAATGTCATTGACTATGACAAATGATGCATTGTTTTATTACTTGTTTAGGCTTCTTTCAGTACACTTGAAAGTCAGTATGTGCAAATTGCTTTCCACTGCAAATAAATATCGTTACTTAGGAGGAGAAAAGTAAATTAATTTTTCACTTGAAAATTCAGTCTAAAGGTTAAATAAGTCAGATGTATTTTATTTTACCATGGATTAAGTTGGGAAACAATTTCAAAATGTTTGCTCATCTTTAATATCTACAGTAAACTTTCTATACAGCTGTACTCTTTGTGATTTAACTAGTATAAAAGCCCATGTACACAAGCTAAGGTCCAGGTAATGTTAAGTGGCCACTACCTCACTGCTCCACGCTCTGCAGTCTTGCGTCGCCTCACTCACGCAATGCAATCATGTGCAGTACAGACTGCCGGAACGTGGCCAGTCTCTACTGCGCATGACTGCATCGTGACAAACATCCTAGTGAATTATTATATAGGATGAATGAAAGAAAAAAAAAGACAAAACAAACAACAAAAAGCAAAATACCAGGCTTAACAAATATTAAAATACCGGTAAAACTGAATCTAGGGCCAGGCAGAGTAGCTTAAAGGGTTAGTAATGTATTTTGTAAATAAAACGTAATATTGTAGATTTTACAAAAATAAACTAACTGATGCAAGTCCCGTCTCTCAAACCTTTTATAGTTTGAGAGCTATATGATGAAAAACATACCCCCTCCATCCCCTTTCACAGACATCCTCTGTAAAGCTGACCTCAGACACTGCTCACTGCACATGGTAGCCTTCACCATTTAAAGGAGCATTAAACTTTTGCTATTAAAATTTATATGCTATTAGGCTTTTTTGATTAATGGTGGCATTGGTTTTATTCAAAAGGTATAACAGTTCAAACAATAATTGCAGTTATTATCATATTGTTGTCAGTGACTCGTTTCCCATAAAATACAATAAAATAAACTAAACTAAACTAAACACCAGATAGAATGTAGGTGAATTGACTGAACACCAGAGGGCATTGTTCATGTAAAAAACAGGTCAGACAGTAATAACTTTATAATGACACATTTGGGCATACCTTGTTTTATTCAGCAAAAAACTCTACAATATTTATATTTTATTCATAAATGGTTTAATTGTTCTTTAATGAGAGGAATATAAAGCATTGTGAAGCAATATGTTGGGCATCCCTCTGGTCCTTAAAATGTTAAGTAGGCTCATTAACTCTACCTGCTTCATTTTGAAAAGCTGCCAACATGGAAATGACATCCTGCACAGGAACAAGGGCGAAATTCATAGGGACTATTAGGATTTTCTAGCCATAGTAAAGCATGTGTCTGTGTATGGGTTGTTATTATTAGTTGTTCTTATTTATACAAGCTACTATTCTCTTACTTGACATTGTCTGTGTTTGCACCTATAGAGTATAGTGACTTTCCAATTCCAAGCTGCAACATCCTCTACATTGGATCATCGTCCTTTAGTTGCACATTGATACCCTACTTGGTCTCCCTTTTGGATCCTTCTCAAAGTGTTAGAAAATAACAGGACTTAACTTATTAACCATAGTTAAAATGGATAATAAATAAATGTTCTTTAATTAAAAAAAGAGCAATATGCCACTCTACCTGTCTACAAATATAACCAATGTGTATGTGTTTATACATACATTTACTTTGTAATACCAGCTGGTTAAAGAGATTCCATTATTCTTATTTAGTATCCTACTGGACTTACAGGGGTTAATGTAGGAAACTGCCACTGCTCCACTCGCAATAGCCTCCGGCACTAGTGGCTACACTTCATGGTATGCATTGCAGAAGGCTGTCAAACTCAAATACAGTTAAGTGCAGTATACAAAACGAATCCCTCTTAGGGGGACTACATACTAAACAATTACCACTAAGGAGGGCCCCAGCAATGTCTACTGGTGTCTGCACAGTTATTTCATTGGTAGGCCTGGAGAGGGGGATGAACTGTAAATAATCTTCTGCGTTGCTGTGGCTGCTCTGATAATAAGTTTATAGCTCAACCATAAAATGGGTTATGCAACTTTTGGCTCTCAAGCTGTTGGACAATGAATACTAAACTTGCATCATCCCTAACCAGTCAACACTGGAGAGTCATTGGTTTCCATTCCCTGCTGTAGAATATGGGATAAAACCTGAATGTGGTGCAGAAGGCCTGCACTGTAATTAAAATGTTATATTCTGTGGGGTTATAACGGAGTGGAACACCATGAGCATACAGCTGCTGTGGTAGCTTAAACTAAAGCTACTTACTTCCTTGCCCTCAAGTATCCTAGCTCTGTCCTGTTTTACTTGTGCAATACCCTATGTCACTAATCCACTCCCCATTTCCTCCATTATCCTCACTCACCCAGTTCATCTTTCCAAATCTCCTTTCTGACCCCTGATCACAAACCACACACAGTGTCTGTCTGTCTACACAAGTGGAAGCTAGAGACATGCCCTGCCCATTCTGTGCTGTTTACTGTGTCCCCTCTCTCAATGCCACATACTTCTGCTGTGTGCTGCGGATACATTCACCCCAGTCTTACCTGCTGTAAAGCTGCAGCAAGGCCCAGTCTATTCTGACCTGCACAATCTATTCCCAAGACAAAAAGTATGCTCCGGTCTAGCAATTAGAAACTTTCCTGCACTAACCTGTGGAGGCAGCTTATCTGCAGCAATTTCTTCCGGTCTTATGTCACTTGCTATTCTGCCTGCCTTCTGCTCTAGCTCCACC
The DNA here is from genome assembly GCA_037306005.1 of Rhinophrynus dorsalis. NCBI lineage: Eukaryota > Metazoa > Chordata > Amphibia > Anura > Rhinophrynidae > Rhinophrynus > Rhinophrynus dorsalis. The sequence continues at coordinate 400,421,490 of CM074723.1, forward strand.
TACTGAGCCAACAGCCACACTAATGTACTAACCTAAGCAGTGCACTACTGAGGTAAACAAACTGCAACATAGGGAACAAGTATTACCATTGATTGAATGGAGCTTTTAACCCTTATGTAAAGCCTTGTATAAGTGATGTGTGTTGGGTTGTGTAAGGAGAAGGCTTCCTTTGTTCTTCTTAATTACCACTGCATTACATAAGGATATTTACATACCTCCCAAGAGTCCCTCTTTTAGACCCAAATCCCCCTGCTCCTCTTTCCCACCCCGATATCCCTCTTTTTAGGACATCAGATTGAGTGGTGTGTATAAAAGTGTATCGCATTGCTCTACAGCATTAAAACTCACATTAATGTTTGTTTAAAAATGAGTATATGTGTATATAAATTAGTCTGTGTAAATAATATACTTTTGTTCTTGTTATAAGTCATTTATTAGGTTTCACAAGGAGATGTCAGTAGGTCATGAAATCGCCTAAAAGTTCTCAGTAATTCCCCGCCCACCAGCAGCTCCCCCAGCAACACCCCTAAAACACAAGTGTCCCTCTTTGGCAATTTGAAATGTTGGGAGGTATGCAATTTTAATGCATTTTTTGCCTATGCTGCATAATTTACCACCACAATATTACTTCTTCTGATGGCTGGAGTGGAGAAATAAGTATCTGAAAGTCAAAGTTGTGAGTCCTACAGCAACATATGCCTTGAAAAATATGTCAGCATGCAGAGTGCATTTGTCTTTTACCCACAACACTATCTTCCTGCTTAAGTGACATTGGCACATATTCATGATTATGTCAAGAGATAAAAAAGTATATTCCTGAAGTAGATTTTACCATTATAAGGTTTGTGTCAAATGTAAGCTTTCATGCTTCTCAGATTACTGATACACACTACTTATTGATCATAGCAGTGGTCTCAAGTGTGGTAGATGGTAGCAACCCTTCTTCACATCCCTCTTCCAACTCCTCATCTGTGTTACAGTTAATAGATTTGCCCTGACTTTCTCTTGTACAATCTGTGGCTGGGGATATGCCAATGTGGAGGTACACATGACACCACTTATTTGAAACCTTGGTTTCCTACAAACGAATATGGCAGCATGTTCACTATCAACACCTTGGCACCCTTGCCATTCCACAGGTGTACTACGGGATTCTTTTTGTGACGTTTTTGACTCCTTCCCAAGAACTCAGTCAGTGTGGGTTGGTAAGACATGACAGAAGAACCCTGTAACTGTATTGCTTTAACAACACAACTAGAGGAGGTGGGGGAGGTGGAAGCAGCATGTGTGGGCTGTCTATCACTCTTGCCATCTCCTACAGCAAAGACAGAGTCATCATACCCCTCTGCAGCAGGAGCCATAGGTGTTGGAATGAACTGTTGGTAGTGGCACATTCTATGACACATAAATAACATCACTACTTCCTTATCTTCCTCAGAGCCCTGGGAACTTGTATATACACTTTTACTAGCTGTTATTTAACCCTTTGAATGACAGAGAGGTCTCCATCATATTGCCAGGGAGGTCTCCAAGACATTGTAAAGCTTTAGAGATCTCTCTACCAGCCAAGAGGTTATGAGCTTTTTTTGTGCTATTATATTGTGTAGATTAAGAGTATTTTCTGTTCCAAGCAACAATAGATTGGGGGTGTGGTTGTATGATGTTTGGAGGTGTGCCCATAGGAAGGGTTATGGGTGTCTGACTATAGGTGCCTAATATGTAAATCAAGCCCTGACAACATCCTATATAATAATTAGCTAATGTATGTTTGTCAGAAGATGTCATGCACAGTACAGACTGCCCACGCCGTGGCTGACTACAGTCTGAATTCAAAGCGCCCCTCTCCGTTATCAGCCACGGCGTGGGCAGTCTCTACTGTGCATAACTGCACCGTGGCCATTGCTGGGTGGCACTGTGGACCGTGTACATGGGCTCTTCAACTAGTACTATATAAAAAGGTACACATTGATGCTGTGTGACTTGGTACAGGGGTAGATAGGGGCACTGAAGTGCTTGTAAGGCACACAGGAGAACACCTGTGCATATATTTAGAGGAGCATACCCAGGATTTTCAGAGAGTGGCTTCCAAAAACTAAAACAGGTATACAATAGCATTGCCTAGCTTTCATTGTGTGTACTTCTGTATCCAAAAACCCTTTGTCATTACCTGAGCATAGACAAGGGAAAGGTAACCTTCTACCCTCCAGCTGTTGTTGGACTATAATTCCCCTCATCCTCAACTGGCCAATGGCAGGTGACTTTAGGGCTGCTTGTTCCTAGCTTAGTCTTATGCACAACAACAGGAAAGTTATGTACTTATTAGAGTTAGTAAAGCCATATCAATCACTGATCTGACAGAAAGCAATAGAATGCAAAGGGGGTTTCTGGACAACTGAAAAATCCCTCTCAATTTGCATCTTGCGTATAGATAGCATAGATAAGACATCCTTATGTATGTATAAGACATCCTTATGTATGTATATGTAAGTGTGTATATGTGTATGTATGTCTGCATATGTATGATTGTGTCTACATGGGAGTGTGCATGCTCATATGTGTGTGCAGGTAAGTGTGTGTGTATGTGTGTGCGTATGACAATGTGAATGAGTGTGTGTGCATATAGGGATTATGAGTGTGTGCATATGGGTGTGAATGTCAGTGCCACAGTGCTGGGACTAACCATTTAAGTGCCAGAGAGATGTTCAATTCACTGTTTTCATGGATGCATATGCTTCTGGCACTCAAGAGGATAAATCAAATTAATTTATTTGCAAAATTAAATTAGAATAGTAATAAGGAATAATAATTTAAATTGCAAAAAATTAGAATAGAAATTAAACTCATTAATTAATGTAATGTATTTTCCATATCACATAATAACAACACATTATTTATTTATTTTTTATCCACTCCTTTGGTCCTCGAGGGGTTAATGTGTGTACAGGAAAAAAAAGAGAGAACACTTACTGAGATAGCATTTATGATATTTGAAGTGTTCAGTTAAACCAAAATGTCCTAGATACAAATCCTTATCAAAAGCAGAACCTAGAATTTAAAAGAAAACACACATTCCATTGACATGATTATCAGAATTTTAATTCATTATTTAAAACTAGTGTAAAAGCCCATGTACACGGGCCAAGGTCTGGGTGATGTTAACCCTTTGAGTGCCAGATGCGTTGCATACCCCTCTGGCACTCAAATGGTTAAGAGGCCAGTCCTGCTCTGCGTCCTGCCGCTGAACAGTCATGCACTGTAGAGACTGCCCGAAAGCACAGAATGCTCCCAGCACAGAACTCCCAGCATTCCTACACCTCCCAGCATTCTGTGCTTTCGGGCAGTCTCTACTGCACATGAAAGCTTCTGACAAACATCCTTGCAAATTATTTTATAGGATAATATATCTTCAGTAGCTATTTGAAGATCACTTCTTTAGACACATATTTCATATTTGCTGCACATATTAAGTTTAAATAAACAGCATATAGCTCATGCACTAAGCAGAACTGGAGCAATTCGGGGACACAATAGAAGATAAAACATTCCATTCATTTAAATGAGTCAGTTAATGCTTGTGAGATTTTTAACATATTTCCAAGCACTGAGTTAACCTGGAGACCTCTCTAATTGCCAATGGTTTAACCCTTGGAGTGCTACTTACCTAATTGCCCTATTAATCTGTCCTTTGCTTTTGATCAAGAGATTACATCTTCAGTCAATCCTCAATGTCATGCCCATGGAGGCAGACCTCAGACTGTTCACTGCAAATTATAGTCTTAACCCTTTAAGGATTAGTGGGGAATTCAACGCAATCCACATTTGTCTTGTTTTTAAAGTTTTAAGTATGCTCGTGCCTGCTTCAATATGAAATAACTGCCAGCAAATGTCATGTTATCAAGCTGAACAACAGGACTGGAGGTGAACCCACAGTGCAGATGAGGACCACTAGGTAGTAGAGACACTGAAACACCATCCAGGAATAGAGAGAGGAAGCAGAGTATGTACATTTTTACTTACTTGCCAAAGTGGAACAGGATGCTGAGGAGCCAGGGGTTAGCACACAAAACAGAATTTAATCGCTGCTTAAGAGCTAAACTGAAGAGCTTAACTAATGAGCAGTGTGGACTGCAAGTGCGCCATTGGTGCAGCTATAAGCCATGGAAAACTTTGTTGTTTGCAAGGTTGAATAGCCAGGATGAGTTGAGCTAGACTTGGACCAGGATGATCACTTGCTCATTGGAAGCAGCAGCATCAAGAGGCATATTCAGGCAAGAATCAGAACTAGAACCTTATAAATGAATCAAGGTCGTAAGATCCAAATCAGCATACACATACATAAAGGAATAAGCATACAAAGGGTTAACACTTTGAGTGTCAGCGGGATGCACAATGCATTGCCCTGCAATGAGTTGTTTACCCTTCTGGCACTCAAAGGGTTTAAAGGTCCTTTTAAGTCAAATGCTTGTTCTCTATGATCATTTGGTTTACCCCAGAATTACTTCAGTTCATCTCATTAGGGTAAAAGTTCAACATCACCAACTCAGCTCCACTAGAGTTATCCTACTATGCCAGTGGCTGCAGTCTGGGTGAGTTATTGCTGTAGTACAGTTGTGGGTAACATAAGACCCCCCAGTTTCTGCCAGACAACTCCCATCATTCCCCACCGGCCAAAGGCAGCAGCTAGTAGTCCTCACATTGCCCAGCACTGATTTAGTACATACCAATGCGCACATGCCATCATTAACCATTTGTGTGCCAGAGAGGTATCTAGTACATTGAAGCACAATGCGTTGACACCTTTCCGACACTCAAAGGGTTAAGACTTTGATATCAGCCGCCCATAACATTTGTAGTCTAGCATGCGCAAGTTAACAAAGGAAAATAACATATATATATATATATATATATATATATATATATATATATATATATATATATATATTGTTTAATATATGGAATTAAACAAGCTACAGAAGAAAGGAACACTCTGAAATGCCCATAGACTGCCACACTACCCCTTTCTTGGCACAAATTGTGTTAACCCTTTGAGTGCCAGAGGGGTATGAAAGGCATTGCTCTGTAATGAAATGCATACCATGCTGGCACTCAACATATTGTGTTGCAATGCGTTGAATATCTCTTTGACACTCAAAGGCTTAAGGGAAGAATTTTCAGTGCAAGTAGCTCAGTAAATTGGTACCAGGCAGGTGTAAAGGCTACAGAATAACCTCCAGCTCCAGTATCAAAAATATACAATCCCCAAAGAGTGTCACACAGTAAAGTCCATGATGCTGATGGTGCTAAAAACAGTAAATCTGGGTAAACCAACTGCTCCACGGGAAACAAATAACAATTCCTTTTGCTTTGTATTCTAGAATCTCCTCCAAAGATGGAGACCTCTTTAGCATTCAAAGTGTTAAAAGCCCCATGTATATCAATGGAGATTTCTCTTTGTACCCTATGAGACTGTTGGTTTGTGCCAGATTTTCTAAGCATATTAGCTTACACAGGTTTTTAAGGAATTTTGCTGCTATAATTTGTAGCTTCTCTGATGCTGGATGTTTCTACCTGATTGTGGTTAATGCACTAATAAGCACATGTTAAGTCAAATGAAATTGTTATATCTAATCCTATGCTGCAGTTTGTTAGCCCCAGAATCCCTCTAATTCTTCTTAATGGGCTGAGAGTACAAATCAACCAGCACAGCCCTACTGGCCATAGATATCAATGCCAGTAGTTGTAGTTCATGGTATGTACTCTTCATTATCACTAACCCTTTGAGTGCCAGAGAGGTGTCCAACTCAATGCAATGCACAAAGTGTTAAGACTATAATGGCAGCAAGCCTCATAGTGTGTGCAGGAACACGGAGTATAGTTTCACTATTTCCGTTGTACCTTGTTTAACCCTTTGAGTGCCAGAGAGCTATACAATGCATTTCAATGCAACACCTGTGTTATGCCTCTCTGGCACTTAAAGTACATATATATATATATATATATATATATATATATATATATATATATATATATATATGTAAAATAACAAGCAAAATGAATATCTTGTAATACCTTTTTTATTGGACTAACAGAACTATAGATTGACAAGCTTTCAGGATAAACTCTCTTTCTCAAGTCTAAAGCATTTCTGAGCACAAGGACACAGAATTCACAGTTAAAACAGTTAATACATTGAATTCAAAGCTGTGTTGTTTGCTGGGGTTATTTTACATCTACATCACTGGACTAATACAGCTACAATCTTAACTCTCTCTCTCTCTCTCTCTATATATATATATATAGATATATATATATGTATATATGATTATATATATATGATAATATAACACCAACAAGTTTACTTAGCGGTTCACAGTTTACATTTAGTATAGGGATGATACAATAAATGCAGCACTTAAAGGAGCAGTAAACTATTTGTTTGAAAACCTATATATTATAGAGCTATTCCTGTTGTAAAACAAGGTCACTCCCACTGCTGTCAGTTGTTTTATTCAAATAACAGTTCAAATCATCAGGAAGTGAATTTTCTGTGTGTTTACTTCCAGATAGGAAGAGACCTGTGTAAAAAACAGGAACTTATGGCGAGATGTAAGAGACGTTCGCATCGGATAAAGGAATTTTTGTGCGCAGATAGATTATGCGCATGTTCTAATCCAGGGAGCTAAATACCGAACGCTTCTTGAATTGCTCATAAAAAATTACATTTTACGACAACAGTACACAGATATATAAATTCATTCACTATAGCAGTTCCTGCGTTAGGCGCATTCGCTATTCCACTCACACAGATTTGTTAAACTTAGCCACGCCCACAAAAAAAATAATCTTGAATTTTCGTGAGCAATTCAACAAAATCATGAGCAAACCTATTCCCTAGTGGTTTTCACACAGGAAATAGAGATTGAGCACGTTTTCTGCATCATGCCATTAGTAATAGTTTAAGGGTTACAGTGTATATACAAATAAGTGATCTGCATCAAACAAAATAAGATGAGGCACCACATCTGGTAACAAATAGTCTCCAGATTCATATTCCTGATATTATTGTGTGAGCAAGCAAACATCGAAAACGATAAATCAAAGTCCAATTACAGAATGAAATGAAAATATGTAAGGACGATCTAAATACGTATGAGAACACCACCATTTCGTAAAAGAACATTGTGAGTTGTGTTGAAATAGACTCCTATTAGAATACTCATTATGGTCTCAGAATGCATTGCACAGCACACAAAATGTACATCAAAGAGGACAAACAGGGTAAAAGGGCAAGACTAATCAGTCGCCATGCGTAATTGACCTATAGATTAATGTGCAGTTCCAATTCAACAGACTCTGCAGTTATCGGAACCTATAAATCATCATCATGATCATCATCTGTTGTTGATCCACTGCAGGATGAAGGCCTCCTCAGCAAGTCTCCAACAACTTTGGTCTTGTGCTTTTTGTTGCGACTGTGTAACAACAAATTTGGTAATTTCATCTACCCATCTTGTCTTTGCTCTTCTTGTTCTTTTAGTACTGAGTGGAATCCATAACAAAATGTGCTCATTACATTTACCATCAGGTCTTCTTGCTATGTGGCCTGCCCATTTCCATTTTAGGTGCTTTACTCTTTCAGTTGTGTCATAGATCTTTCTTTGCTGATGAATCCATGCACATGTTTTTCAGTTTATTTTTATGTTCAGAATTTGGAGCTCCATACTCTTCTGTGCAACCTTAGGTTTTTGTATGGCTTTGGCATTCAGTGTCCATGTTTCGTAGCCATATGCAAGAAATGGGAGGATACATTGGTCAAAAACCTTTTGTTTGAGGCAGAGTGGGAAATTTGTCTTCAAGACCGTACTACAAAGTTTTCCAAATGCCTGGTGTATCCATTTCTTGACATTTCCAATCCAATAAACCAATACCACAAGGTGGAGACCAAAAAGGCACTCGGCCTCTGTATAATATATAAATATACCAGTGTACTCTTAAAACCCCAAAAAAGAAGCTACTACAATTCTAAAAGATAGAGGGTGTATATTCAATAAAAGAAACATACAGCTATAGCACCAGTTATATCCAACAGTCCCGACATTCAAGAGAGCTGCTGAATCAGCCTTGCATAGGCTTGAAACATCAAAGCAGTGGCTTGTATCACACAAAAAGAGCACCAATCAGCCTGAGAGCTTGGATCTCAACAGTACTACTATAGAAATATACCTCTCCGCGCTGTCTGGCTATAGGACTGTCTTTTACATCATCGGTGAGGAACTTTTACAGGCGAGTCCACGCTGTTACAGTATAACACTGTCTAACTATCCATTAAAAAAGCGGTGGAAGTAGAAGCCCACCACATCGCAATGAGACCTCGGTGGGCTAGCATCTATTGCCATTTTGATACATCACCTGATCTTCCTTCCAATGTAGCGGTGCAGTGGAGGTGGCCTACCATTACAGTTTTGGGGCCATTAAGAGCTTGAAGGCATCCATGCATGCTTCAGATGGCAAAGTACTACAGATGGGAAAGGTAATTTATGTAACAACATAACAGATTTTTGCCACAGTTGTATGCAACAAAGGTTGATAGTGTGATACTAGTGATATTATACAGCTACTGTATATACTGGGTACTAGGTACCATTGATACTCTTTATACATTATTTGTATGTTTCTTGTATGCTATTTTGTTTATTTGGATTAAACCATATTTACATATTTGGTTATAGGTTTTTCTGCGCCCCACTGTCTTTTCAACACAAAGCAGTGTACCATTGAGTGTGTGTCCCTGTCATTGGTTTGGGGTGAGCACTCCATAGATACACACTATAGTGTTGGTTTTATATAGTATATTTATTGGCGCTCCCCTTTACTTAGTTTCCTATCCAATGTACATTTCAGCACTTAAAAGCACAGGAATGCTTGCCCTGTTGGATGTTAAAGACAAAGAATTGTATTGAAGACCTATCTAACATGCAAGAGGTTAAGAACAAGACACTTATCAATGAGCCAAATAAAAAAATAATAGGTATGTACCAAATAGTTCATCTTCACAGTTATCTTGATTTTCCATTGCATGGTTTCTCTCTTGAATGCTAATAAATACAAATGAAATAGACTAACATATGTTGCACACTTAGTATCTCAATGAATCATGCCATATTATCCGGAGAACACACAGTTTGTTCATTAAGTCAACTTTGCTACACACTGAGCATCATGGGAAATGTGTCACTAAGTGATTGAAAGTTCAGTAGTAAGAGCAACGTCTTTTCTATTATCCTCATGACATGAGCAATTCAGTTTATGTTATAAAAATACTCAACATATAATTTAAGAAAAAATGAATTTAAATGTATGGGTTACTAAGATTAGATGTAGTACCAGATTTAGAAAATATTTTGAAAGATAAAACGTGAAGCATTTAAAAATTGAAAAGATTTAAATATGTTTTTGAAATTTTAAATGTAGCCTGAAATAACTAAATTACTACTTTCTGTTGCTACATACTAGTGAGCAATAGAATGGAGGAAAAAAAAACACATGTGGACAGGACAGATCTAAGACAGCTATCTCAAATGTTGTTCATTGCTTGAATGGTTTTAATGGATAAAATGTTTCATCACACTAGCTTCCCTTACTAATAATTTTTAAAATATCAGTTCAGTATAGTTCAGCAAAAGCTTATGAAACAAGTTTGAACCATTAAAGAACAACACTTAAAGTTTCAACATCTAAAGCAGTTGTTGAAATTCATTATGTTTCTTCCTCAGATCTTGATGGTTCATATTTAAGTAATGGCAAAAAAGAACAAAATCTAGAAAAAATGCACTAAATGGATACATTATTCCAAACCTTGCAGTAGTTAGCAAAGTCATTTAACTGAAGAAAATTTCTTTTCAGAATACTAAAATGCTTATTTTTGTGCTCTTTATGAATAGATACCTTTCATCATGTGAACAATTTGTCCTCCCATGACGTTAATCAGCATATATGAGAACGGAGCTTTAAAAACAATCATTGCATTTTCAAGCTGTACAATGTTCCTGCATTCGCTAACAATTTGCACCATGCTAGCTAAGATGCTTTTTAACAATTTTCTTTTTTTGGTTCTCTCCTAGAGCAGCAGGTAGCTTGTGATTGACCAGCATCTTGCAAGTTCCCAAATTATGATTTGCAAAGTAGTTTTTCATGTGTAATTTGAATAACAATTTTTTAAAGTGGTACTGTTCCACTGATTTTTACGTGTTGTTTAATTTCTTTGCAAAAAGAAAATAAAATGTGTTATATTAAGTACAGTGTTTATTTTGTCAGGTTAGCAATATAAAGATATATAAATAAATAGTAGGGTGAAAATAACTTTTTTCCAACTTTTTTTTACAGACAGAGAGCCTGCTTTGAGAACTTTTATATGTTGATAGTATATGTTACAGAGGTTCGACTCTCGACGCATGGCTCTTTTTTTTGTTTTTAACTCAAGCTGATATACTAAGAATAGGAGGTTATAGATTAATGTGTGATATGACTTTTCCAGTGTGATAAATGCTCCAGTTATAGAGCATATGCATTAAGATATCTCCAGATTGACATATCTTAAGGCCGTATGTTCAAAGAAGTAGAAAAATTGCTTTCGTCGTTTGTAACGACATTTCAAAGTACAGTGTCTTTGGGCTTTTCATATTTTCAGAGAGTTTTGGCTGTGATCGGAAATATGTTTGTCATTGAAATAAGATTCCTGACTGAAATTGTCATATGTAACGACAAAAAGTGTGGTGGGACTGTTATTAGCAATGGTAATAGGTTGTTAAAGAATGAAAGTAATGTTAAATGTGGGTTTCTTAAGGTGTCTGATAGTAGAGAATGAATATTTGAGGTTTTCTTTTGTGAGTGATAGAACGATTGAAGTAATTAGCAATATAGCCTGATTGGAAATATGTTAAAGAGAATATATGAGTTTGTTTTATGAAATGTATGTGTATATATATATATATATATATATATATATATATATATACAGTTCATGACTGGGAAGTGAAGCATAAGTTGTTTTATTGTTTTGATATGGTTATTGTTATGTTTCACTTCAAAACGGTTCCCATGAGTGCTGTCTATCCTGTCATGAACTGTATATATCCTTATCTTTTTGACACGCACCATGTTTTTTCTTTATATTGGTACAGTAAATGCAACCATCTATCCTTTATGTGTGTGTATATATATATATATATATATATATATATATATATATATATATATTTTTTTTTTTTTTTTTTTTTAATTTACTTATTTCAATATATGGATATTTACATTACACATCACAGTACATCTGCCTATTTGAATACTTACAACAGATAAATCTCTATTTCCTTCAATTATTATAGGTATCTCAAATTCAGACTTTACATTTCCTCCAGTTTTTTCTTAATGTACAAATTCTGTAATTTGCATGGTATTTTTTTGCCTTTGTATACAACAAATTTCCTTTACCTCTATAAGATGCTGGCTAATAGTTTAGCCACATCCTTTTGCCCTGCAATTCTGGTGTTGTTTCAAACATGATGGACATTACTAGTTTTTTGTCTTATATTTTATAGAAGATCTGTAATTCATGCATACAGTTACTTATTTGTGCCAATCATATGACATATTTTTGTTGTTATCTCTTTGAACATATGACTCTTTGTGTCTAGTATCCATAGATAATCATAGAGAATTCAGTTTATCACATTGGAAATGTCATCTGCTCTTTATCACACCTTTATCGCACTTATTGCATAAGCCCACTAGAGTAATTCAGGAGTTAACCAAATAGCTGAAATAAAAATTCCCATTGGTTTTAATGGGTCCTTTAACCCCTTGAATGCTAAAGAGGTCTCCAAAGCATTATGAAGCAATGTGTTGGAGACGTCTCCATCATTCAAATGGTTAAAAGTCCCAATCAAAGCAACAGGGATTGTATACATTTTTGTTTCGTTTGATGCAACGGATTTGCTTAATAATTATTCAAGTTTTTCTTAACCATTTGAGTGCCAGTGAGGTATCCAGCGCACTTGTGTTGCAATGCGTTGACTAACTCTGACACTCAAAGTCTTTTAATGCATCAGTCCCACTGTGTTCCAAAATGATGATCCTAAGCATTTATCTCAGATACCCCTTGGGAGATGCCCTCAAACAGCATCCCTATGTCTCCTGCATTGCTGCTGTAGTTCTCGTAATGGGTTCTCTTCTTGTACTGGACAAAGAGCTCCCTGCCTCAAAGGTACAGTAATCATAATTTATGGAAAATGTATCTTATAGGGTTTTCATGCTGAGTTGAATAAGGGTACTTCCCCTGCTGGGATGTTTTTCATTCAACAGTTATTAAAGCTCAATTTTTATTGTATGTAAACTACAGTGTTATGTTCTAGTCATCACCAGGTGGTACTTTTCCTGTCACTTACTATAGAGAGTCATAGTCAGTGACTCATGATCTACCACAAAGTGCATTATAAAAAAAAAGCCTTTTGGACACTAGTTGACACAGTTACTAAATGTTTGATGAAAACATACATTTCATTTGTAATTTATTTTCCCATATTTGTTTCCATGTTAAAGACAAAGGCACTTTAACAGATACTGTTAGGTCAATTGTTGTGCTTTCATGCTAGCTTCTGAAGGAGACAGTATAAGTGGTAAGTCCCAATTTAAGTGTAGGCACACTCCTAGCTCATACTATCTTATGATATCTCACTAGGTTCTTCAATAGATATGAGACACAAATACCAATCCTAATCCATTTCACCTGACGTGCTTCTCATTTACTGTATGTGCACCACTGACTTTTAAAATACAATATTGATCTCTGCCTTTTTACAAGGAGAGCACCTTTGAAGATTATATGAGATGGATATGTGTCATACTAAGTTTTACCCTCTCAAGAAATTCTCACTATTCAAGTAAATGTAAAACATTTCCATTCTGGTAGTTATTTCTGGGAAATATTCCCTTAGTGTTGTTTTTAAATACATATATTAGTACAAGGAACTTTTTAAAACCCTTGGATGCTAGGATTTCTCCAGCATCCAAGCATATAATAGAATAATTATGTGGCTGTCTCTAACAAATAATGACCTGATGTAGAAACATATCCAGTAAAAAATAAATATACATGTATACAATTATGATTTTTCTAATTGCAGTATTGAGCAGAACAATGCATTATATATATTGAAATTTATATTTGTATAAATTAATATTTTAAATCATATTACATCTACCAATAATAATGGTTATTTATAAGTGTTTGATGCACAGGTGGCATTCTCTCATACACTCATACAGTGTCTCCTGCAGGCTTTGGTAGTAGCCCTTAGCAAGAAAAAATACATTAGGGACAAGCGGTGTTTGATGTGATGATGTCCTCATTGTAATTTAATTAGTTAGAAATACTTTTTAAAAGGAATACCGTAGGTCTTATTTAAATAAAATATGCATTATTGACAGTATTTACAATATTTTGTAGAGATGAATATAAGAAATGCCTACTTAGCAGTTTAGTTAACTGTTACACTACGTAGTATGAATTTAAGGTAAGGCCACATATGATGTATAATGGTGCTGCAAGTTGTTTCATTCCATGAACCACATTTTAGCCTAAAAAAAGTAACAAATAAGGTAAGCGCTTCTCAGCTAATGCTTATTTCAGAAGAGATGTTCCTTGAATCTCCCACCCCATCAGTGCAGAATTTAGAATATCCTCAAGTGTGCAAAGGTACTTTTATCATTATCTCAGGTAGACCTTTCAGATTGAATGAGCCACTGATTGATTCACCTGAGCTCATGTGAGAAAATGCTAAAAACATTCAACATTGAAGATCTTGAGTGGAGAACAAGAACAATTTATTTTGCAATGACCAGTAGAGTAGATGAGAAATCATTCTTGTAATGAAAAAATAAAATCAGATAAACAAAATAGCCCCAGAACTTAAGGCGTTAATTAAATATGTTCCATTAAGTTCTATAATATCTTTTGAAGAAAATTTCCTCTCAGTTTATGTTGATTGTGGCATCCTCTGTACCAATAGTGTCACCAATCTTTAACAAACCTGATTGTGAATTTATTAAACTTTCTTCTTCAGCCTATCCAAAGAATACAATTATTGGGGATGGTGTTTGAAACAATCATTTGTACTGTTTTCTGTGCAGGAGACAAGCTTCAGAAACCATCTGGTTGGCAGAACAGTGAAAGTTCAGGAGAATATCCATGCAGATCCTTATGCTAAAGACATCAACCATCCTTGCTGTCCCTTCGAAGAAAGCTAATCTAGGTTTACTCAAAAACAATGTCCTTCAGAAGTAACAAGGTTCTTTGTCAAGCCTGGATTCCTTAGCCTCCTTGTCAAGACAGTGAAGATGTAAATGTACTGGTGGGTTCAGTAAAATATCTTCACCCAAGTGATATCCTGGACTCCTCTTAAATGGCTGCCATCACAGATGCAAGCAAATAATTCTGGGCTGCTCAATTAAGCAGTCAATGTGTTCAAGGAATGTGTGTGTTCTTATAATTTTGACTGTCAGCACACAGACATTCCCAACTTATTGTAAATTGTTTACAAATATTGTGGTCGGATCTTATACCGTCACAAATGAATGAGTGCATGGGTAGTAGTGAAATATGCCTTAATTTCCCAGCCTGACTGATCAGGTGGGACGTGAAAGTAGTAAACCTGAAATGATGGTTCACTCATACTGTAATAATTAATTAAGAGGAGGGATCTGGGTGGGGAATGACCCACCATGATAGAGGAGGGGGAGGAGATCTGGAGGGTTTATATAGTCCTCCAGCTCCTCCCACAAATACAGGCATAGCCTTATACTTGTGGTCGGATCTTATACCATCACAATTGAATGGGTGCATGGGAAGTAGTGAAATATGCCTTAATTTCTTGGCCTGACTGACCAGGTGGGACGTGAAAGTAGTGAACCTGAAATGAGGCAAAAAGTCAATAGAAATAACGTTTATTAGACATTGAGTGAAAGGAGTACATGTAATTACCTAAGCAAGGCTTGTTGAGCTCTTTTGATTTCTGTCACAGGATTGTGTACATAACGGGTAAAACAACTCGATTTCCACCGACCTAACCTTTGGATGATATGAGGAGGAACTTGTTTTTTAGAGGCTGTGGTGGCTGCTCCTATGCAAAATGAGTGACCTAAATATTGAGAGACCTTTAAGCCCAAATGAGTCAAAAACCAGAGTATATGATATGTAAACACAGAGGTAGACAACGGAGCTCCGTTGACTGGCAAAAGTGGAAAACTAGAGGGTTTGTCATGCAATAGTGAGGTTAGTGACTGGAGAGCTGACACCGGGCACCATGCATCATGCGTGGTGTGATAAGTGATAGAGGTACCCTGAGCTAATTGATCAGTTTTGGAACGTGGAAGAACAATGGTGAATGAGTCTTTTGAGAGAGACAGGTGACCCAATTTTAGAAATACTGAGTGTGTACTAGAAACTGTGAATTCACTGGGTCTCAAAAAGCCAAAGAAGGCCAAGTGAATTGCAGCTAAGATTACGTGGTTTGTCATAAAGTCAAATGGCTGTGAATGTAAAAGATTAACCAGTTTCCTAAATAGGTTGCCATCTAAAGGCAAGCGATGGTTGTGTGGGGTTGATTGGGATTTTGTCAGACCTTTGAGAAAAAGAAGAAAATATGGAAATCTGGCTGACAGAGTGCAAGTTAATATGATGCTGGATCCCTGCTAGATATAGTTTTATTGTTATTGGTGGAACAGTAAGCTGCAAAAGCCAGTATATTGGTAATACTGAAGGGTTCTAGAGCTTTGAATTTGTCATTAAAATGATTGAACACCTCCCATGCTTTAGCATAGTTTCTTTTAGTGTTAGGGGTCAATGCCCGGCTGATAAATTCTTGCGCATTATTAACATGCCGTGTTAGTTCATAATGAGTTCTCTGAACGGAGGTGGTGTGCATCGTTGAAGAGTTGTATGATGATGTAATTGGAGCAACTGTTGAAATTTGAAATGGGAAAGAAGGTCAGCTGCTTTATTGAGATGACCTGGCAAAAATGTACATTTAATGTGAAAGTTATGTGTAAGTGAAAGGAAAACTAATTTCCTGAGGAACATCATGAGGTGAATGTTTTTTGATCCACCTTTGTTAATAGTATACGTACAGTAAGAGCTTGATTATCAGAATGGAAGACTATAAGTTGACCTGACCATAAGTGACCCCACAAGGCTGCAGCTGCTACAATCGGGTAAAGTTCGAACAGGGTAATTTATGAATATCTAGTACCTCAGCTGGCCAGGATTCGGCGAACCATAGGGAATCAAAAATAGCTGTGAAGCCGTACCCAGCCGAGGCATCTGTATAAATATGAGGTGAGTGATTGGAAACTGAAGGTAACAACATAGAGCGACCATTCCAGTTGGAAAGAAAATGGTCCCACATAGCAATGTCTGATCTGGCTCACTGTCTATAACCACTGTAGGAGTGTGGGATTTTAATGATAGTAAGTTTATGAGATGAGAAATGAAAGTCCTACCTTGAGGTAAAATTTTTGTAGCATAGTTTAGATGACCTAATAGGGACTGTATTAGCAAATGAATGTAGAAGATTCCTTATTCTGTAAAGTTTGTCAGATGGAAGTCTGGCTTCCATTAGTATGGTGTCTAGGGTAATCCCTAGGAATTCAATAATGTGAGAGGGGCCTAACGTTTTGTGGTCTGTGGTAGGAATGTTTAGTTCTCTAAATATATTGAGAGTCTTTGTCAAGATATTAGGTACTTGGCCTGGAGGGTCTATCAGCAGGAAGTCTTCCAAGTAATGGATAACAACTGGACATTTACTTATGTTAAGGATAAACCATGCCAGAGTATATGCAAAGTATTCAAAAAGTTTTGGGCTACTTTTGGAGCCGAAAACCAATCTGGTAGCGAAATAGCAGTTACTTTCCCAACGTATGCCATGGAGATGCCATAATGAGTGATCAATAGGTAGTAATTTAAATGCATCGGAAATGTCAGTTTTGGATAGCCAGCAACCCTGGCTGAAACTGAGAATGTGAGTGATAGCATCGTCTACTCTGGCGTATTCCATAGACATGTCTTCCGAAGGGATCAGGGAGTTTAAGCTAGGTTGAGTGGCACCATGAGGAGTGGAAAGATCTATGATCAGTCTCTTTTTGTCCAGATGGAATTTTTTGGAGACAATCCCTTATGGATTCATTCTCCAAATTGGGAATGGCGGGGATGAGAAGGGGCCTATCATGAATCCTTTATCTATTTCTGTTTGGAGGAGATTGGAAACTATGTCTGGGTTAGCTGTAGCGGATCGAAGATTGGGACATTCAATCGAAGTTTCTGGGCAAAGGTTAATACCAGTATGGAAACCCGAGGTAAAACCTGATATGAGGTAATTGGAAAGTGTGGTGTTAGGATGAAGAGAAAGAAGAGACTGCAACTTTGAAATGCTGATGAACCTTGGTCCTTTATTGGCAGAGAAGTTTTTTTGGCAAATAACCCTAGAATGGCATTTATGGCAGAGTGAGCATTGATGTAGCATCCTGCATGCACTATAGAAGCACCCCTTGCTGTTAAAATTATTACATATGGGGGAATTGCCAATATAATAAATAGTTCTGCCCAACTTATCTTTAGTTGGGCGAGAAGCTTGTTCCGATGGAATGAACTCCTGAACTGCGCTAGTGGAAGGGCATTCTGAAAAATTTGTACTAGCGGAATCAGAACATAACTGAGTAGTGTGAGAAGTGGCTTGGCATATTTGGCAGGTAGGCATCTTGAGACCTACGAAATGTCTGCAAAATAATTCATTGTCAAGAGAGCTCCAATCCATGTGACAGTTGAATTGGGACAAGGCGGCGGCAGCCTTAGCCGCAAAGGACTTATGATAGTCATAATAGGCAAAGCCTCCGTATCTATGTCCCAAATCAACAAGGGTGTATAAATAGGTATCTAATTCCTGACATCTGTGTGGAGCGGTTGTTCAGATAATTGTAACAGTTTTGTAAGACACTCAGACCAGAGGTTAGAATAAAACACAGTTTTATTGAGAGAAACAAGGAACACTGCCCCCTATGGGCTAAAATAGGTAATGGCACGTAATTGGATATAGGTAATGGATGCCTTTGCAGGCACAGTATGGATTAGGAGCAATACTGTCATATACAAAGAGACAGTAGTGGCACAAGGGTTAAAGGCCAATGCAAATAATCAGTCTCTGTTGTGGGGAGTTTAGACAATGCCCAGTAGATGGTAAGAGCAGCAAGAGACTGTGGTGCGAGGTGGGAAGCACCTTAGCAGTGAGGCAGAGCAGAAACACTCCAAGGACAGGCGATAAACGAGATACCCAACACTTCTGCAAGAGCTGAATGGAACTAGAGCCAAAAGCACCCGACCGGTGCGGTAATGGAGTCACAAACACTGCGAGAGCTGAATGGGACCAGAGCCAACAGCACCCTTCTGGTGCGGTAATGGAATCACAAACACTGCGAGAGCTAAATGGGACCAGAGCCAATAGCACCCTTCTGGTGCGGTAACGGAGTCTCAAACACTGCGAGAGCTGAATGGGACCAGAGCCAATAGCACCCTTCTGGTGCGGTAATGGAGTCTCAAACACTGCAAGAGCTGAATGGGACCAGAGCCAATAGCACCCTTCTGGTGCGGTAATGGAGTCACAAACACTGCGAGAGCTGAATGGGACCAGAGCCAATAGCACCCTTCTGGTGTGGTAACGAAGTCACAAACACTGCAAGAGCTGAATGGTATCGCTCAATAGCACCACGCAGTGCGACAACTGCTAACCTGTGCTCGAAAGGTGTAAGATGGAAGCACAGTTAACGGAGGCCACAAATGCTCTGCAAGTGTTAATGGACAGGCTCGGTAACAGAGGCAACAAGCTCAGCAAGTGTTAACGGACAGGCTCAGTATCGGAGGCAACAAGCACTGCAAGTGTTAACGGACAGGTTCAGTAACGGAGGCAACAAGCTCAGCAAGTGTTAACGGACAGGCTTAGTATCTGAGTCAATGAGCTCAGCAAGTGTTTAATTGACAGGTTCAGTATCGGAGGCAGCAAGCTCTGCAAGGGTTAAGTGGATGATCAGTCTGCAAAGCACTGTACTCTACAGTTCAAATGTTGCCAGGTGACACAGAAACAGGATCTTGCAGGAAACTCTCAGGACGACAGGAACACTGGAATCAGGTCACGGAGCAGGAACGTCAGCCAAGCTGGGTCAGTCACGGAGCAGGAACGTCAGCCAAGCTGGGTCAATCACGGAGCAGGGATGTCAGCCAAGCCGGATCAATCACGGAGCAGGAACCTCAGACAAGCCGGGTCAATCACGGAGCAGGAATTAACAAGAATAGTCAGACGGGCCAAGTCGGTACACAGGAACGCAGGAACACAGCAACGGAAGCACTGGTACAGGAACACCACGAAAGGGCACCTGACAGGTGCCAGAGACCCGGTATATGAAGGCCACACTGGGTGGGCTAAACAATCTCTGCCAATGGGAGCACACCACAGCAGAGAGTGACAGCGAGATCACGGGAACTGTGATAATAATATCCCTGAAAATACTGAAAGCAAGCACAAATTCAGGAATTGTTAATTTTTGGGCGAGTCTGGGGTCTTTTGTTTTGAGGGTGACAGACACTTCTCCACAGCTCACAGTTTTATTCTCCGTAATGTCTTGGGAGGCTAAAAGTATTGCTGCGAGAGTCACTTCTTTGCCTTCCAAGATGTCCCTACGCAAGTTATGTGGTATCACGTGTGCAGGTGTAATGCAAGGGGGCATGTTAGAATTACCTGGTTGGTACAAGTCAGAAGATATAATGTTTTGTGGAGAAAGATAGGTGTGGCTGGATTCCAGGTTGGACAACCTGGTTTGGATGTTTGAAACAGTTGAAGTTAATTCCATTAGCATCTGAATTATTTGGTGAGAATGTTCTGTTTGTGGAAGCGATGTAGAAGGAGAATGAACCTGAGATAATGAAGGTGAAGCAACAGTGTCTAGACCTGGGGAAGGTGGTATGGGTGTGGTGATAGTTTTATCGCAAAGTAAGTGATAAAGTTAATTTTTCCCTGCTGCTGCTGAGTAATGAATTCCTTCCCTATCCAGTTCAGCCATGAGTTTGGCAATAGTCCATGATCTGTAAGATGACCCGGCAGCGCTAGTGGATCGTTTCCGAGGAGTGTTTTGGATTATTGTTCTTGAAGGGTCAGTTCCTGAGGTTCTGGGAGCGTTAATGTCTTCCATAATGAATCATATTCTACAAAACAAGATGCATGTAAATAGAAGATAGATCATAACGGCCTTGAGGCCTACTGCCTGATTTTACCTAAAATTTGTGCCTGATTACCTTGTCGTGATCTGAGTCGGTAACAGGGAAAGTACTTCTTCCCCAAGATTGAAGAAAGCGCACCGTGGGTCCCGAGTCAGGAATGAAACAGCTTGCTCCCTTGTAGCAGCTGAATCAAATGACTACGGATAAGTTAATACACTGACCTTCTTCTTGGTTAGGAGATGAATACCCTTCCTATGATGATACCTGCTGATCCACTGCCAATCGTATTACCCCAGGTTGAGTGAATTCTTACTATTTAATTAGAACAAGGCACCCGAACCCGAGCAGGATATGACCAAGATATATATATATATATATACCTACCAGTGTACCATAACCAAAGTGCAATAATAATCTAGAACTAAGCCTAGGAGTAAGTAGCCAGTAATTTTGCTAATTAAACAACATTTGTAATAGTGATCATGAGAAAAAACACCAGATCAGGAAGTTCCTTCAAGCACCCCTTTGTTGTATACTGAGTGGTAACACCTTGTAATACATATATTAGTATAAGCTACTAGTGAATATGCTGGAGTTGAGCAGTTCCATGATGCGCTGCACGAACCATACACTGAACCCGTGGAACCACAGATATGCATCACCTGTACAGCTCAAAACAGACTGCGTGACAAGAAAAAAAAAAAAAGTAACAGAAACATGAGGATAACACCAAGAATAAGAGCAATGTTACTGAATATTGTGCTGGAATGAAGTGCATAGGACAGCAGTGAGGGTATTTGCCCGCATTACCTCGTACCTGTCTGGTTAACTCGTGGCAGCGAGGAATAGGATGAGTGCGTTGCTGAGAAGTGACGTCAGAACCTGACACGGCCCAGTCTGTGAAAACGGTAGTGATGATACATGAACTGCCTACGTTATACTGCGTGTACTGAAGGATAAGTAATATACGTAGAGCACCTTAAGCGTACTAAAATAAGGTAACGTGTGGAGTGAAGAGAGACTTTGCATTGGATAGATACTAGAATATAACTCCCGATGCGCTTTAGCTACATGTGTGGTCGATAATGGCAGATAGTGATCTGAAGTGCGTAAGGGAATTAGTCAGTACATAAGACCGTTGTAACGAAGCAAGGTTTAATAAAGAAATAACTTACATAGAAGAAGTGAGATACTTCTTGGCAATGTATATTACTCACTGATGACGCTCGAATGTAACGAATGACCCACCACGATAGAGGAGGAGATCTGGAGGGTTTATATAATACTGGGGACTTTTTGAAAGGGTTACCTCTGTTATATTGTGTTACATAACCCTGTTTCAGGTTTGTGCTGCTATTGAAGGAATCAGATTTTAGGTAACATGAAAAGCAGTCTTTCCTTAAATCTAACATCGTATTTTACTATGAGCTTTGGCCAGTAAAAATGTCCATGATGGCTGAATTTCTAGCCTTGACCATGACACACACGCATTAATAGTAATTTACTTTATGATGTTATATATATAAAACATGTGAAAAGATTGGGCAGCACCCGTGGGACTTTTTCAATGCTGTTTATTGACTACAGAATCAACAAAGTGGTCGACGTTTCGGTCCAAATGGCGGACCTTTATCAAGACAGTCTAAACAAACAAAAGCTTGGATATAAATACCCTGGTCAACCTGAGTCTTGCCCATGCCTTTGATGATGTCATCACCCACCCGCCATCCAACAGGCTGCAGGGGGTGGACATACCTCACTGGTCAATAGGTTCACTGAGGTGTGTATTATAAGGGTAGTTGTTGAATACATTTTATGTATGTGTATATTTAACAGTAACAAGCATAAACATGTGTGTAATTAAAAAGCCCTGTGTCCTGAATTCACATACCGGCATGATCGCGTCATAAACTCACATCTCACTCCTCCGAGATTCATCATCTACTCACCGTTATGATGAGCGGTGTGTTTTCATTGGTGGGAGTGTGTGGATCAGTTAACCAACCTAAGCCCTTAGAAAGACACATACCATATAAGGCATGCTGTGCAATGTGAGGGAGATCCCTCACCAACGGAGTCCATGAAGAACTAAATTGTTACTAACAAAGTTTAAATGTATCAAAAAGGTGTTGTCACTTGCACTAGTGATCCCGTTCACTGTATGAATCCACAATCAAAGAGATATGATGCTTCCACACCGATAGATGCGATCGTCTGAATCATTTGGAGATTGTTATATGTTAAACCGCATCTGTGGGAGTGTTTGTAAACAGAACCCTACCACCTTTTATTTCTTAATCAGCCATTCTCTGGATAGTCCCTGCTGGTTATTCAGATAATGATAGTCCTCTGTTAAAATGTCAATGATTGTGACTTCAAGTAAAACCACGACCCTGTGTATAGAGGGGAATCAGTAAACCTATTGTGTTTATTTGAGTTAGAACCACGTGCTTAGGGTTATCTAATAAATAACAGTAGAGAGTGTACATATAGAATGAGTGACTGGAGACATGGAGTACTCCAGTATTGGACTAGCCAGTGGTTTAATGCTAGAGTATGTTCAAGCTCTATGGATATCACCATAGAAATCACCATTGAAACCTACCAGGCCCATAGCAAGTCCTGTAAGGGTCAGATGTTGTGAGGCAACACCCCACTATTTGGGGATTTATGTAATAAATGTAACAGTAATGATTACTGTTGTTGATGCTGACCTGTGGGGCAAGTGTAATTCATATGGAGAGACGTTATTAGGGCCACTTGACACTCCCCTATTATATCCATCAATTTTTTTATAGGAAGTAAGTGAGGCTTGCCCTTTCATTCAGTCCTCTGGGGTGTAATGTGTCCAAGAGATAAATCCATCACTCTTCCATTTGGAGCAATTTTTTGCCCCTATCACCTCCTCTGGGTAATTCAGGTTGACAATCTATGATCATATGTCTCAAATCGGCCAAAGTGTGTTTGAATTCCACAAAATGTCTGGCCACTGGCTTATCACTGTTTTTTTGCCTTGAAGAGCTTCTATAATACCGGAGCGGTGATTTGCCATCCTTTCTCTGAAACTTGTTGTGGTCTTGCCAATGTACAACATGCAGCAAGTATGCTCCCAGAATGTGGATGTGTAATACCCTCTCCTGTCAACATGTGTTTACATGTTGTACACCCTGTACATTTATAACAGTCCTTCTTTGCTGCTGCAGCAAGGAGTTGTAATTGCTTTTGTAGCAGTATTGCGTGTCTGTGTGTACAAGTATATCACATAGAATGCGTCCCCTCTTATAGCACATCCTAGGTGGGTTTGAGAAGGCTTTAGGTAATGATTTATCCATGGATAGGATGTCCCAAGATTTCAAAATCACCTCCTTTATGTGAGGACTCGAGGTGGTAAAGGTGGAGACAAATGTCATTTTTTCTGTAGTCTCTGTGTTATTCGGTTTCTGTAAGAGAGTTCCCTGAGGATGTTCTAGTGCTTTGAATAGAGATGTCTTTAACCCATCAATTCTGTAACCTCTCTACAAAAACCTGTAGAACAACTCATTAAGTTGTTCTAGAGCTTTATCCGGATCCGAGTTGTTCCTGATAATTCTTTGAAATTGAGCATAGGGCACCCCATAGGGCACATTGTTTTAAATGTTTTGGGTGAAAACTCTGAAAATGCAACAGTGTGTTGCGATCTGTTGATTTCCTATAATGAGTGGTGCCTAAGTGTTGATCAACGCGAAATACAGTCAGGTCAGGAAAGTTGACCTGCTGGAGATCTGCACAATATGTGAATTTAATAGGTGATTGTAATTCATTTAATCTCTCTACAAAGGTGTTAAATTAATGTTTTGTGCCCTTCCAAATTAGAAACAAATCATCAATGAATCAACAATAAAATAAAATTTGAGAGCGCAACAGTGGTAAGATGTGGGTGTTCTCATACAGTGCCATATATAAGTTGGCAAACATGGGTGCTACATTTGACCCCATTGATGTTCCTGAGATTTGTAAATAAATCAATGGGGTCAAATGTAGCACCCATGTTCGCCAACTTATATATGGCACTGTATGAGAACACCCACATCCTACCACTGTTGCCCTCTCAAATTTTATTTTATTGTCGATTCTATATATAGAGATCCACTATGAAAGCACTGCCTCCTAAAGTTCAAACTGCCCAGGTGCACAATCCCTAGAACATTATGCAACATGCCCAGGTGCACAATCCTTCATTGATAATGTAGAGATAAGGCAGCATCAGTGGGACTTTTTAGGCAAAAAAAATAGGAAATTTTATTGTCAATGTTTCGGTCCTACCATGGACCTTTCTCAAGTAAAGCCATAAATAACTGTCTGATGCTCACATAGTGCATTATCGAGGATAAAACTAATATATATGTGATCTAAATAAATGCACTCACATGTAAAATATACTGTGTCCTATCATATGATATACACAGCTATGTAGCATGCAGAGAATTTCCTAATGTCTCTGCTCAGTCTTAGATGATTGGTATCTCACAACCTCTCAGCACAGAAAAACTGCTCCATGAACACACCACGTATCCAAAAAACATAAAGTTTAATAAAATATTGATATAAACTGTAAATATATAAGCATTAAAGGTTGCCTTAACTTCAACGTGTTCCATAGCGTTACACGCTACTTTACTGAGAAAAAAAGGCATAGACGTCTAGCAGCCAAAGGGTTAAATGTTTCCCTTACTTGCACTGTCCCTGTGTTTTCCCCAGTGATCCCATCACTAAAAGTGCTTTGGAGGTGTGACTAATGCACGACCCATGTGTATGAGCCAGAAATAACTGACTGATGCTCACATAGGCCAGCCTTTGATTTGGTAACATGATGGTGTATTCAAGGCAAGACATGGAAATATCACACTCACACTGAGGGAAGTGTGAAGTTACACCTGAACCCTCATTGACCTTTGGTGCATCTTCCCCCTTAGTTGTTCAATTACTGCAATCAATGGGCACAAGTTCAGAACTTTCAATTGTAAAATAGGATTCATTTCCCTATATATCTGTAGGGATTTTTAGTTATAGCTCTTACAAAACAATTTTAAATGTCCCAATTTCCTGGGGCTTACAGTATTCAAAATATCCTTAATATTGATTCTTCTCTAGATAGTTATAAGAGGACAGGAGTAATGTGGAAATGATAAACAGTGTTATAATTAGTTTGCACACTTTCTTTTGTAATACAATGAAAGGTTATTTCATAATTCACCTTGTTTGTCAGTGTACACACTATTTAATGTCTACACAAATAAATATTATACCAAACCTCAAGGAAAATAGAGTTTTCATAGTTTATATATACATAGAAAATAGATAGATAGATAGATAGATAGATAGATAGATAGATAGATAGATAGATAGATAGATTAATAGACTCCTTTGTTACAAAGACACAATTAGGGGACCCCTAAAAATAAAAGATGTTAAATGCAAAATCTATCCAGACAATAACATCCATAACCTAGAGCAGGGGTGTCCAAGTTCAGTCCTCCAAGGCTACCAACAAGGCAGGATTTAGGGATTTTCCTGATTAAGCACAGGTGAGTCAGTCAAAATGAGTGATGCACTAATTAACTCACCTGTGCTTAATCAGGGAAATACCTAAATCCTGCCTTGTTGGTAGCCCTGGAGGACTGAACTTGGACAGCCCTGACCTAGAATATGCTGGTTCCAAGATGGAAATCTGTTAATAACAATAGTCTTTCCTATCTGATGCAGACACGATGGTCTTCAAAAAACAATACTAATAATTTCACAATAAAAATGGAAGCTTATAGAGATACATAGAACATATTTGTACATTCTCTTTTCAAACCAAAATTGGCAAAAAATGGAACTTTTCACTTGGAGAAACATTTCCAGTGAAAGACCTATTTTCACACTTGTTTCGCCTAGCTCATTGCATTGGGACGAAAAATGTAAGTAATAAATAAATAATGAAACAAATAAATATATTAGGTGACAGACAGCTGACTGGGAGCATGATTTGAGGTCTGTGACTAAGGCTGACTTGACAGGCAGCAGAAGACATTGAAAAGTTTGTTGAGAACCAAGGCAAGACATCACATTCCATTAGCTGTGTACTGTAAAAACACACACAGTAGTAGAGTAATGTCTAGCAAATACACAAGTGGAGGGTGGGAAGGTGGAGCAATGCAGTGACATGGGAGTAAAGTGGTAGTTCAAAAACTGACTGCAGCAATGGTTGCTGCAGCATGCACAATAAATGATGATAATCCCTTTCATACCCGAGGTGGATGTAGTTTGCCAAGGTCCCACCAATCATACCACGCCAGTCCCCTACCACTACTATACATATCTGCCACATTGTAGGTTGTACTTTATTTTTTTATTACTTGACATCATCATGAATATGTGCCAGTGTCACTTAAGCAGGAAGTTAGCGTTGTGGGTAAAGGACAAATTTCACTTTGCATGCTAACACATTTTTCAAGGTATATGTTGCTGTAGGACTCATAACATTGACTTCCAGCTACTTATTTCTCCACTACAGCCCTCAGAAGAAGTAATATTGTGCTGGGAAATGTTGCACCATAGGAAATATTGGAGAAAAATGTGTTGGAATAGTGAAAAATTTGCTGGAATAGGTGAAAAGGAGGAAATTTTACATTGGAAAAAAGGAGAACATTTTCATGAAAAAAAGAGAAATATATAAATTTTTCACAAAAAAATCATGCAGGAAATTTCTTACTTTTCACCCACCCTACTCTTTAGTTGTCTAAGTACACAATGAAGAGGGATATGATTTCTGCAGTTATGGATAACCTGCCAAAAACATTAGTTGGAGTTCTTCTATAAGTATCAACATAGAAAAGAAATTCACTGCCCTAAATTGTGCTGACTCCTATTACGTGTTAGATAGTGGACTGGAGTACAATGGTACCATGTTCATGACATAAAAAGAAACAAACCAGATATATGTGGTATATTTTATAGAAGTTGTATGTATGAAAATAAGCTCATATGGGACGAGGAAAGGATCCATGAGAAACACCAGCGGTTTAGTTCCTCATTCCTTCCCTATGGGATTAGTGGGCCCAGCTTGAAAATCTAATAGCTTTCTCTTTTAGTAGGTATCTCAGATCTGTTTCCTCCTCTAGCCTGTGGTGGGATATGTTTTGAACAAGTTAATCTAAAGTTCCTGATATTCATCTATTCAGGACAGCTGTGACGATGTTTAGGATGTGAATGTTTTAAAGATCTCTTTAAAATGTTATTCCATGCTCAAGAAATGTGTCCTTTAACTGTCTCATTGCACATCCCACATTATATTATATTATATATTGCTTACTACAGCCACTCTCAAGACGATATATGACAAATTCAGAACAACAATGATCAATGGAAAATACCCATCTTGTCTTCCTGGAAGTAGAGGATTTCTTTTTATTCTCATTACTAGTTGAACAGCCCATTACACAGGCCACAGTGCCTCTGGCAGCCGGTCGCGGGGCAGTCACGCGCGGTAGAGACTGCCCGCGCCTCTGCTGATACAGAGCTGGTCGCTCCTTCGGAGCACCCAGCTCTGTATCAGCCGCGGCGCGGGCAGTCTGTACTGCACATGACTGCCGCACGCGCAGCAGAGTCTACTGCGCATGTCTGGCGTTACACACAACTTAGCGAATTATTATATAGGATGATGATAGCATGTGATACATTGTGCATGGCCACATATGTAATTCCCTAGGATAGCAGAACAGGCTGTTATAATGTTCTAGGTATTCCACTTCATTATAAGCATTGCCAACTGTTCAGGTATTTACATTCAGTTGGTTTGTTTTGATGCACATTTCAGTGTGCGGACATATGTGGTTATAAACCATGTAATTTCTGCCTGATGTCCATGTGCCTTTCTACAGTTCCTATATTCCTTCCATGTGGTGTTCCCATTGGTCATGCTGAGTCACCACACTCAGGTACATTTGGGTAGCTAAATACCATGATGTAACTCCCTTTTCAACATAACATTTGAGACCTATTTAAATGAATGGAAAAGGTAAAAACAACAAAAAAAGCAATCAATTGGGAATGAAAAATAAAAAAACTGGAAGCTTTATCAAACTGGCACAATATTGAAGATTAACCCAGCATTACCTAGAATAGTGCATTTCAAAAGAAGTTAAGAATTTAACCCCTTGAATGCTACAGAGGTCTCCAA
The DNA here is from genome assembly GCA_037306005.1 of Rhinophrynus dorsalis. NCBI lineage: Eukaryota > Metazoa > Chordata > Amphibia > Anura > Rhinophrynidae > Rhinophrynus > Rhinophrynus dorsalis. The sequence continues at coordinate 400,450,004 of CM074723.1, forward strand.
TGCACCACTCTATAATTCAAGGAGTTAAAAGACCGATTTTAATCAACAGGAACTGTTATTTCCCCCCTATGGTGCAGATGGATTTAAACAGAAATCTTCCTCAAGAACCTGATCATAATGTTGTGTTTAACTCATTGCACTGCAATGCATTGTGTACCTCTCTGTCAATCAAAAGGTTAAAGGTAAACAAGAATTGTTATGCTAGATTCTTTTTAAACCAGTGCACCAGCTTTCACTCTCAGCTCAAATAGCCATTGTGTAATGGAGTAACTCTTTCACCTAGATTAGTAAATGGCAGATGTATTTTTTCCCACAGTACTTAAAAACATAAGTTTATATTGATGATGTTACCAGAAAGAAAGGTACATTCATTTATCATGTACAATATTTGTTATATCAAGATATTAAACCAAGGCATAGTATGACATGTAACAGCATATTCCAGAAGTATCTGTTTTCTGTTGTTGATATGTGGCTGTCCTGTTAATTTACAAGAAACATATTTTAAAACTAGATGTTACTTCATGTCTTTTGTCAAGCTTGTGAGATATATAAACCATAATATTTGTACTTTATCAGAATACGTATGTACTGGGGAAGAATAGTTTTACTCATACATCAATTAGTCCACGTGCATCACCAACCTGTTGATATCCCTGTTGAATCATAACTAATAAGTTGCTCAATCATTGTGACAGACCGGCCTATGCTTAATTAGGGTTATCCTAAAAACCCTGACCTGCTGATGCACCTGAAGGATGGTAACTGAGAATCACTGCTTTAGACTGAGGTGAAAGATAAAGCTTAACCCTTTGAATACCAGGGAGGTACCAGCCTTCAGTACAATAATTATTCCTGTCTTTTGTCTTTGAAATACATTGGAGATCCCTCGAGCATTCAAATCTACCTTATAAAATTGATAATTAGCAATAAAAAGTGTATGTAAAAAAAAAAATCAAAGCACACAATTTTTCTTACGTGAACTTTCATTTGTAAACACTACAGTTAATGCTCTAGCAGCAGAGTATGCTAATTAGAGTAGAATGTTCTAAAGAAACTGCAAGAGTTCTGGGGCAAACCATTTGCACTATAGGAGAGAACTAAAAATCCCCATTGATTTAAATTGGGTTTTTAACCCTTTGAGTGCCAGAGGGGTACACAACGCATTGCAGTTTCTTCCTTCACAGACTGATAAAGGAAGGAAATTATGCTAAAAAAATAGTAGTTTTCAGAATTTAAACTAAAGTGACAATTTACTATACAACAAGCAAGATTAGTGTAACTAATAAAAAAGTATACCATTTTAATGCCTAATACACTGATGCCAAATATGTGCAAAATGTATGTCCATTCCTGGTATGCAAAAATATTTCAAGAATATGGCACTACAGGAAAAAATTGTATTTTTTACATTTATACTCTTTCAAAGTTACTGAAATGATTGAAAACCATGGAATTCCCTACTGTATTCATTAGCTATTGCTCTTCCAAGAAAGCAGCACCCCAGTGATACGAGTTGAGATATTATAGAGGTGCCAGAGTATAAAATTACACCTACAGTCTCTCATTTTATTTATGGTTTTTCAAATACGACTTGCCTGTAGTAAAATGGTTGTAACAACTACAGAGATGAAGGTATACAAATCATATCAGTTTTGAAAGGAGACAATAACCTCATTAAATGAGGGTTACTCACTGGTTTAACCTTAGGCTAGTGTAAACAAAAATATTTTTAGAATGTGGTGCTTTAGGAAAAATACATACTTATCTGTACTAACATGATTTTAACTAATACACAAATGGAGAACGCAGACAACCAGCTCCATCAAATGAGGTATCATGTGCCTTTTTGCCCCTAGAATAGTATACACAACTATTTCTAGGTGGGGAGATGCAGAAAGCTTTGATGCTGTGGTGATGTGTCTGGTGATTTGTTGGGAGCACATCATCCCTGAGAGGATGTTCTCAGCATTGTTTACTGTTTATGGTTGATTGAGGGCTGTTACTGCATAGAAAGCTGCAGGGATATGCCAACCTTAGGTAGGAGATATTGGGACAGTGAACTCTGACAGCAGGGACAACAGGCAAACAGCCACATTAACATAAAAACACACCCACAAGAATAACACAGGCTCATGCATTTCCATATGGAAATTTTTCATTAACCTGCATTTCCATATGTCAATATGTTCAACCCATACTCATAAACCTATCAAAGGCATGTCAGTTTGTGTGTGATTGAAGGGGATAGGATGGAGAAGACACATTAGAGTGCATACTGGCAATGTGCCTTTGACACAGAGCCGTCCTGAGCCCTCATCAACCTAGTGCTCCAGAAATTGGAACTATAAGGAAAAAAAACACATACTTTTTTACTTCAATCACTTTAAAGATACTAAAATCTTACAATTCTATTGTCATGGGCAATCCTATTTTTATGCTGCTGCTAGCTAAGTGATACAAAGGGATATTAACTCTGTTTAAGCCTGTAAGTCTAACAGATGTGCTAATTTATACAGATGGTGTTCAATATAAGCATAAATGTCCATAAGATATCCATAAACTAGTGTAGTGTGCTGAAACAAGAGAAAATCCATAGTAAAGTGTACTGCTAATTTACTTTATAAGATGCTAGGTGTGATGTATTTTTTTGAACAGAGAGAGAGGTAGAAAAAGATAATTTGTACAAGTCTAATGGTTTGTAATCATTTTATTATTGCAAGTATATTATTTAACTATGCTCTGCAAGTCCCACTGATACATATTGTTACTAATCAAATAATTTTTACATGTCTTATGCATTGGGGTATTGGTTCAAGAAAAACACAGACCACCTAATATGGGTTTACTCAGGACACAGCTTTATTTAGTAATACATGTTAACCATTTTGTAATATAACGTTCCCTTTAAACTTTAAGCCCTTGCCAATAACCAATTTTAATTGGCCAACACCTGCCTATCCTCCCTTTTGAGCCTTAGGCTCAAACCCCAAACTTGTCTCACCTTACTGAGCCCCATTAGCTGGTCAATGCAGCTCAATGAGGCCTGTGTCTAAACCCGTGACACAGTCCGGGTGTCATTAGCCCTAGGCTGCTGACCTACCATCTTCATGTAACATATCCAATTTAATGACCTTCTAATCATTGACAAGGGCCCAAAGTGCCACTAGGGGCCAGTGTGTTCACCTACACATTAGACCCTACCCCACCAAAGCTGCGGCCTGTTCCAATGCCCCCGCCAACTCCAGGTTGAAGAAATCCAACCCCTACTCGTTAGGGTGAACCCCGTCAGCTTGGAACAAATTAAGCGCTGTGTTCTCAAAAACCCTATGTCAAATGGCCAAACTCCCCTGTTCCACGACAAACCTGGACACCCGCCAATTTAACCGAATCTGGCTCTGATCTAGGGCCCGCAAATCACGGGCCCCAGCCCAGCGCCGGCGCGGGATTATCTCCGAACAGACAATCCTCAAACCCGGAAAATGCTGAAGCAACTGAACAAAATCCCCCCGGACAGTCTCCCCCAATAACCAAGAAGGGATAAGCCCCAGATCATTATCCCCTAGGTCAGCGGTTCTCAACCTTTCTAGTGCCACAACCCTTTGATAAAATTTCCCAAGTTGTGGCGACTCCTAACAGTAAAATTATTTTCGTTGCTCCTTCATCACTGTAATTTTGCTACTGTTATGAATCGAAATATAAATATCTGATGGTTTTAGGTGACCCCTGGCAAATCATCATTCCACCCCCAAAGGGGTCCCGACCCACAGGTTGAGAACCACTGCCCTAGGTGCACCAATAAAACATTAGGAACCACCCCCAATGCAAGAACCAGCCGAAACACCTCTGGTAAAAACTGAGACCAGCACATGCCCCGATACCCGAACCAGGAGACCCGGCCCAAGGAGCCGTCAATGGACATCTGTAAGCTGCTGTCATGAACCGCCACCCGCCGGCTCGCCCAGAACACAAACGAGTGGCCAAGGATCCACAACTGTAGAACAACCGCACCTGAAAAAAAGAAAAGAAAATACATAAGAGATCCCAAGAGGTCAAACCTAAACCCCTAAAACCATACTAGGCCTAACATAGGACTGAATATGTCTAGATTCCCAACGGCCAATCTGCCTGATCAACTCAGCCCCCAAACCCATCCTAGCCACCTCAGTGGCCACACTAATACGAAAAGAATGCCTGCCGAAATCCTCAGGCAGAACCATCAAAACAGCGAGGCACCGCTTAAAACCCCCAAAAAACTGATAGCAAGTAAGGACCACACCATCCTGAAGTACTAAAAGCGGCCCGGACGCCGAAGGACGGGCCCCCAGGAAACAACTAACACAGCCCACTGGACACACCGAAGAACCAGGGAAGCTATAAAGGGTCACCCAAGCCCCAACTCCCAACGGATCGGTCTTAGACCGACGTATGCGGAAGTCAAGCGAGCTCGCCCCCAGACGAACATCCTCAACCCGAACGCCGCCCGGGTGATACTTGTTCCCGCTCACCAGTTCACTGATATGCAAGGCCCCAAAAAAGGCCAACGTAAAGGCCACGCCGAACAGGAATGCTTCGTAAGCACTATGGCAAACATCTGGCAACACGCCCACCAACCAACATAATAATTGGAACAAAACCGGTCGGAGGGAAACCAACACCGAAGACCCCCACCTCAAACCTTGGAGCGCCATCCGAACCATAAAGTCCTTGGTAGAGTCCCCCTATCACCGAAGCTTAAAACCAAATGTCAGTCCCGACACTTTTCCAGAAATCGCCGCAGCAGAGAGCCCCCTGTCATGCCAATCCCATATCAGCCACAGGACTCCATCCCTCCTCTCCAGGTCAGTCAGAATATTGCCCGCCACACATTCCAGGCCAGTCCAATCTTTCCATGCTGCAGCATACCGCTCTCAGGTGGCCGGCAAAACTGAATGCTTCACCCAGGTGGCAACGTCACTCCTCCAAGCTCCCACGGGAAAGCCGGGCAAGGCGTTCCCTGAGTCTTCGCCCCAGGACAGGCGTCCCAAAATGCTGCCACCTGAAAATAAGATAACGCATCAGCAGCAACATTCTGCACACTAGACACGTGACATGCCCTAAAAGAGACATTCAACCGCAGACAACACAAAATGAAGTACCGAAGCAGTGCCAGGACCGGAGGGGAAGAAGCAGTGGCAGTATTTACTGCCTTCACCACCCCCATATTATCGTAATGGAACACAACCTTGCCATCCCTCATCCTGTCACCCCACAGCTTCACGGACACAACGAGAAGGAACAATTCCAAAAACAGAATATTCTTCGTCAAACCTGCATGAGACCAGGCCGCAGGCCACCGCTCAGCACACCAATCAGGGCCTAACAACGCGCCAAAGCCCAGCGACCCAGCCACATCAACGTACAATTCCATCAGCTTGTTAGACCGTGACGTCGACTGCTAGTAAGATCGTCCATTATAATCAGACAGAAACATCTCCCACACCCCCAAATCCTCTTTCAGAGGCAACATCATCCATACCCAATGATGAGGCTTTGAGGCACCCCCTGTAGCCTGTGCCAGCCGCCTGTTGAAGACTCTACTCATCGGCATAATCCTGCAAGCAAAATTAAGCTTACACAAAAAGGACTGCAAGATACGAAGGGACACCTTCCGCACCCCGAGGCAAGCCGACAATTCCCTTTTCAGGTCATCCAATTTGTCCTGTGGCAGTCTACGCTCCATGGCGACCGAATCTAATTCGATCCCCAAGAAGCGCAAGCAAGTCGTCAGCCCTTCCATCTTCTCCCCGGCCAAAGGGACCCCGAACTCAAAGCAAACTTGCTGCAAGGTATCCAGCAAATGCCGGCATACATCCAGACCACCAGGGCCAACACAGAGAAACTCATCAAGGCAATGCAGGATAGAGGTAAAACCAGACTCCCTGCATACCACTCATTCCAGAAAAGTGCTGAAACACTTGAACAACGCACAGGAAATAGAGAACCCCATGGGTAGACACAGGTCGACATAGTAATCCTTCCCAACCCTTCACCCCAAGAGATGATGGCTGTCTGGATGCACCAGGAGAAGGCGGAAAGCTGATTCCACATCAGCTTTCGTGAACCAGGCACCCTGCCTGGCTTTGACAGCCAGGGCCACCACCTTGTCAAAGGATGCATAGGAAACACTACACAGGGCCGGGTCAATTGCATCATTGACCGAAGAACCGTAAGGGAAAGACAAATGGTGAATGAGCCTGAATTTCCCGGGCTCCTTTTTGGGGATCACTCCGAGCGGCGAAACCCGAAAAGCAGGGAGAGGTGGACTCAAAAAAGGCCCTGCCATCCGACCCAACGCCACCTCCTTTTCAACCTTATCCTGGAGAATCCCCGGAAAATGGGCAGCCGACTGTAAATTAACCGCCTCCGACACCCCAAACCGCTCCCTTTCAGGTATCCGGAAACCGGACTCAAAACCATCTTCCAGAGCCAGTGCCGCTTCCCTATCCCTGTAAACCCTTAACCAAGGGCTCATCCTGTCGACGGACATGGGCGTCAGGCCCCTTACCCCCCACGGCCCCACCTTTTGCACCACCTTTTTGAGTTTTGAAGCATTTGCTAAGTGGGTGAGACCCTGAACAGCCCGAACATTCGTGTTCAAACTTACAGGATCCCCCACTTGCACTGCCCCTCGTTGTATTGCCAGAAGAAACTGACCTTCTTTTTGGAGGCAGACTGCGCGGCGGGAAGCCCCAACCCCCTGGCGCCGGATTGAAAGGACTGCAGTCCCATGGGAGAACTGGCTGGACGGGTCATCAGAGAAAGCCACAACCCTATGTCCATGTGATCCCACGAAATAGTGGGACGCACCCCCATCCGCTGGCGGAACTGTTCGTTATAATGCCACTACGCCAGTCCGCCATAAGTCCTGCAGACGTTCCAGATAGTGTCCTGGTAGCAGAACAACAAGGAGCATTTTCCAGAGAACTGTTCCCCAATAACACTGGCCAAGATAGAAAAGGCCCTAATCCAGTTCCCAAACACCTTCGGGATCTTCCAATAGTGACGGTGTTCCTTCTCCTCCTTCTTCTACACATCCTTCTCCGGCAGCGCTTCATCCAGCGGAAGAAGTGAGAAAATCTCTACAAACTCATTCTGCCATATTTTTCCAGAACCTCCCCTTTCAGATGCATTCCCAGCAGACCAGACCAACACATATACGCGGCCCCGTAGGCCGCCGTCTGAACCCCACCCAAGTGAGGCCCCCCGGCCAAGGTCCCAGCAGCACCTAAACCCTGCCAAGCAGTATCCCAGAAACTGGAGCCAGGCACCATCCCAGTCGTGGAGACGCCCAGCAAACTAGGAGTTCCGGCAACCATGCTGCTCCCCCCAACCCCGGGAACACCCGCCGGCCCTGAGAACTGAGCCAGGGCCCCACTCGCCACTGGTGCCCCACCCAGGCTGGATGACACCACCCCCTGCAAACTACCTGCCGCAGACACACCCGGGACAGCAAGCCCCCCTGAGGCCATACTCACAATCCCAGGGCCAACCCCTTGCAAACCCACTGACCCTCCTAAGGGCACGCTGACCGTGGAGCCACTCCCCACTGACACTGAGCCAGACCCAGGGCCCCCCAAACCGCTGCCAGGGAAGCAACCCACTTGGACCCCCCAGAGCCCTGTCTTGCCAAACCCCCAAGGTTTGATGGAGAGACCCCACTGCTTCAGAGCCCCCTCACCCCGCAAAGCCCAACACTCCAGACAGCCCCGTACCTGCCCCCAGCATAGGCACAGCCGGTACGGTCTGCGTCACTGCTCCACCCGCCATCACCTTGCTGCTGCCATCATCCCTTTGCCAAACTACTCCCAAACTGGGCGACCCCGCAGCAACCTGGAAGAAAAACAGGAGGAAAAACCTCATATCCCCACAGCCACTAGACAGCCCCAAACCATCATACCTGGGGCCTAAGCCCCACCAAGTGTATCAAGAGATACCATACCAAGGGGAAAATCCTGCCCCAAAACCACCTGGGGTAGGAGCACACCAAGTTGGACATCCCCTACCCAAATCATACAGGGTCTCGGCAAACCAGAAGGCAGCTAATGCCCCCACACAGCACATTGTAGTTAAGAAGGTAAGAAAACTGTTTTTTTTTTTTTTTTTGTATCAGTACTGCAGTGGTATGGAGATCCACCCAACAGCCCCATACATGCCCCCAACCACAACACCCCGCTACACAGGCCCCAGGCTCCCCCCACTGGAGGGACACCACGGGACCAGGGGACCACCACCACACAGTAGGGGGGGACCCCCCAACAGCACCACAGTAGCCTGTACCATAAACCCAAACAAGGGGGGAGGGGAGTGGGGAAAAGGAAGCAGCTCCAACCCAGGAGCAGCAACATAATGTGCAGGGAGGAAGGACCAGGGAAGGAAGCAGGACCGGGGACAAGAGCAAGGACCGGTGAACAGAACAGAAGAGGAAAAGGGAGGGAGGGGAAGGGGGGGGAGTGGCGAGGGAATGAATAATTGCCAACACCAGGGCCAAGTCCCGAGGAAGGAAGTGGGAGTCACCTGAGATGCCTCATGACTGGATCGGCTGGAGCGACTCCTGTTGCTCCCCAATGACACCCGCCCGCTCCACCCCAATCTCCTGGATGAGCGCCTGTCAGAAGTGGAAGACTCCTCCCTCGTGCTAGATTCTCCGCGCCGGGAGGATGCTCCGGCACTCCTGCGGCCAGTCTCCACACCACGGGCAGGATCTCTTCTCGCTCCCCTCCTCACAGAGCTAACGCTCCCCCTCCGGTCATGGGAAGCAGATGGACTCAGTCTGGCAGGCGGCCGTGCTTGAGTGCTGCGCACTGGCCGAACCGGCCCTCCATGAAGGGATGTCTCACTCTGCCTCCGCGCAAGCTGCTCACACAGCCAGGAACCGCCACCAGCCTCCAACAGGACACGGACCTCCTCCAGTAAGGGATCAGACACCATAGCCAGGTAGGATGCACAGCGCCACAACCAGCAACGCTGTGGAGTTCTTCATATACTCTTTAGCAATCTCTGCTAAACAGGAAACGCATCATTTATACATTTATCATTAAGACCACCCACTACCACCTCACTTCCTGTCCCATCTACCACATATTTTCTTGCCACTCCCAGCCCAGACATGCCTCCCCTTCTAATTCTCAGGGAGTTTTTTTTCTGTACAATCTATGGTATATGCATAATAAATGTTTGAGACAGGAAGGGCAGGAGACAGAAAAGCTGGGATGGGCTGAAGCTGGACACAGGAAGGCCAAGATGGCCTGGTGTTGGAAACAGCAATGCCAGGGCAGTCTGGTGCTGGATACAGGAAGGCTGAGGTGCCCTTTTGTTGGAGAAAGGAAGGCCAAAGAAAAATGGTGCTGGAGGCAGGAAGGCTAGAGACAGGAAGGATGGGATAGCCTGGTGCTGGAAACTGGAAGGCCAGGGCATAATGGTGCTGTAGACAGGTAGTCCTGGGCAGCCTGGTGCTAGAGATATGAAGGCCAGGGTGGCCTGGTGTTAGAGACAGGAAAGCGGAGGTAGACTTCAGCTGGAGATAGGAAGGCAGGGGCTGCCTAGTGCTGATGACAGGGAGGCCTGCTGCTGGAAACAGGAATTCCAGGGTGGCTTGGTGCTGGAGACAGGAAAGCCAGGGCAGTCTATACCTGGAGACAGGATGGCCAGAATAACCTTGTCCTGGAGACAGGAAGGCCAGAACAGGTTGGTGCTGTGGACAGGGAAGTTGGGAAGGCCTGGTGCTGGAGATGGGAAAGCCAGGGCAGCCTGGTGCTGCAGGACTAGCTGACCTGATCATCTAGTCCGGTGGCAGGGGAAGTTCCAAAAAGTGGATGCAAACCACTAGAACTAAGAACAATAATATCACCAGAATCCTTCTGATTCAAGAGTCTCCAGTGGCTCATGCTGGAATTCAAAAACCCTATAGCCAAAAGATTGCAGATTCAAGACTGACAAGAGGCAGGCACTGCACGTCTGTGTCAGGCAGTTTGCAACCTACAATGAGCAAGACAGTCAGACAGTTTATTTGTGATCCTTACCTCACCCGCAGATATTGATTGCAAAGCCAATAGTGCTGGACAATCAATGGTGGTGACACACAATCTGAACATCTGGGTTGAGTGGAAGGGACTGAGGGGATCTAGCCATATCTCTAGTGATGTCACCTTGGCATTAGTCACTCACTAATTTCAAGGAACCAACACCAACAAATCCAGTATGACTTAAAATGTACTGTTGTGATGGTGGTTTATTTTAGAATATTTTTGTTTGCCCTGGAGTAACCTCACCTTTCAGCGGATAAGAAATGAGGAGGAGGGGGTCACACATATATAACACAAACCCTTTCTTTTCTATGATTACCCTGAGAAAGGGGTCACATTTTGTGCATGAACGAGTCCTTTTCCTCATTCCTGATCTGGATGTTATATCTGTTCTAGGGTAGTCTGGGGAAAGAAGCAGTTAAACAAAGGGTGGGTTGTATGTGGTGACTTGAGGCAGAATATAAAGAGTATTTTGTAGAGGGCCAAGGGAAGACATTACACACAATCAGTTCTATTGTGTACTTTACAGTAAAAACTCACACAACAGTATTGTAATGTCAAGCTAACGTGCAAGGGGTAGGAGAAGGGTGAAAGGATCAGGAGCATTGTAGGCATGTCAGAGTAAAGGGATAGTCTAAGAACTGACTGTAGCCATGGTTGCTGCAGCATGTGTAATAAATTATGGTGATCCCGCTCCTCCTGAGCAGGATGCAGTTTGTCAAAGTCCCACTAAAAGTTCCACCACCACCGGCACCAGTACTATTAAAAAACCTAAAAACACTGAATATGACAACAAGTTTCATTGCAGTGTTTGTGGCATGGTGCAAGAAGGTAGCAGCCTAACCATGTTAGCGGTTGACATGCTGTGCTTTTCTTTTGCTGGAAACAGAGGCTTTAAATAACGGATGTCTTGTGTTGCACCCTACTGGAATATCCCAAGCTGCAGTTCTTTTTCAAGGATGGCTATGCCAGTTTTACTTAAGCAGGAAGTTGTTGTTGTGAGCAAAGGACAAAGGCACTCAGCGTGGTAACAATTTTTTCAAGGCATATGTTCCTGTAAGACTCACAACTTTTACTTTCAGATATTTATTTCCCAACTTCAGCCCTCAGAACAAGTAATACTGCAGTGAAAAATCTTGGCAAAAAAAGAGAGTTCTCATGGGAAATTTATTGGCAGTGATGAAAAGGCAGACGTTTTATATATATTCTATGGGCAGGACATTTTGTGAAAAAAATGGGAAATTGTTATTTTTCCATGAAAATTCCTGAGGGTAATTTTTCTGACTTTTCACCCAACCTTATATAAAACTAAGCAGTGACACCTACCAGGGGTGCAATCTCTTAAAGGGGTCCACATCTGGATTTCCCTATTACCTTTTGGGTAACAATACAAAGGACAATTTGCAAGTGCAAAGAGCTGGTCACAGATGATGAACCCCTTGCAAGTGCAGGTGGTTAGAGGGAACAGCTACACCTCACTGACAAGGCTCAATAAGGCTGAAACATACATCTGAGGTTGGCTGTTTCTCTTGTTCAGAGAGGGATTGTCTGGCATTATGTAGCTGGACTGACATTTTTGGCAGGACCAGTATGATATGCTACAGAAAATTAATTTTCTGTGTACAGCACTTGTTAGCCAAAAGAGACTGCACTCTGGGTGTAGAATACCAGTTCAGATTAACTTTTTCATATCCTTGCAGGTTCATAAGCCTAGTTGAGCATCTCTGGTTGATACTTTTGGATATACCTTTCAAATGCACTTTTCTTAGCAAATATATGTTGCAGTACTACAGGCAATCCCCAAGGCCACATCATGTTTCATTATCAGCTTTTACGTAATGATACTACCACTGGATTTTAATATGAGAGCATGATTTTTATTTGCATATAACTAGTTGCACCACAGGACTTAGATGTCATTATATCTCAGCACATTGGTTATCAATGTTTTTTCCGTCAAGACACCCCTAACATGCAATCTTCTATTTTTTGAGGAAGCCCTAACATTTGATACTTCATGTGTCAGGTCATAATGAAACTATAATTATATAGTTATAATTAGGTTTCCAATCAGAATAACAAAAAAGCATATTGTATATAACAAATTCCATTAATAAACATTTGAAACTGAACATTCACATTTTTATAAAAAGCTTTATAAAAAAACAAAGGGCACTCTAAGTGGATGTCCATGGCACACCAAAGTGCATCTGTATATATCCTAATGCCAGAATGTCTCAAAGCAGCAGGGCTGTTACAGTTGTAGATCCCAATAAGAACGGCTAGTATGTGTGCAAGTGTTTACTGTGTTCTGTTTGCTGAGCTGGACATCTTTACCTTAACTATACATGATTTGTTTAAGTAATGCTATGACTTTTCCTTTAAATGGAAAATGTAATTATAGAAAAAAATGGCAAGAAAATTACACATTTCAGGAAACTGAAAATGCAATTAAAAAAACAATGAGCATTAACGAACCAATTTTTATACTTCACATAAAAATATAACTACTAGAAAAAAAGTGTGAGATTATTTGAACTGCTGAAAAAGTAATATTAACAAATGTCCAGTTAAGGTGCGACAGATTTTAATGTAACACACTTCCTCAGTCCCCTAAAGCCTGATTCAGTATACTGTCTATGCTGTTACAATTGATTATCTATATTATTAAATACAGTAATTATATAAATCTCTCAAATCACTCAGGTTTTCTTTTATCAGTCAACCTTGCTTTAACCTAAAATGACAGATAGGAAATAGTTTGGCAGTCTATTTTAATTCTTCCTTCATTTGTTGGTTTCTCTCTTCTGTCTCTTATGAGTTTTCTTTCTTCTTCAGTGCTTTACTATCTCATACTGTGCTGTTGGCTGATGAGGTGCAGCTTCACCTTCTACAATGTTGCTTGATCTTTGATTTCCTGTGAAGCACAATGAATCTTACATTAGACTGTTCAGAGTCAGTTGGTGCACCATCTGTTTCCAGGATTGGAAAACACTGCGTAACAGACATCAACAGTAAAAACAGCTACACAGTTTTCATCAGAATATTCATATTCACACAATGACAGAGATACAGATGACTAAGAAAGATTATTTTCACAGTCAGCTTGTACAAGTGACAAAGTACTTTTATAAACCATATGTAATGTGCATAAATTCAGTAATTTAAACAAATGTTTATTTAGAGAAAAAATATACACACGTACACACATACACATGCTTATTTTTTTAATGGGATTCCTTTTCTCAGTTTGGCTACTGCTTAAATCATAATACAAGACATGGGTTAATGTGGCTTTTGCGTGTCAGAGGGGGTATGCAATGCATTGCTTTGCAATTCTTTGTGTATCTCTCTGACACTCAAAGGGTTAAGAAGCTATATATTTCTGTACTAGTGTAAAAGTCTGTGTACACGGGCCAAGGTCTGGGTAATGTTAACCATTTGAGTGCCAGAGCAATGCTTTGCGTACCCCTCTGGCACTCAAAGGGTTAAAGTGATAGTAATGTTTCACAAAAACAGCAGCTCAAATTAATCTTCATAGTATTTGAGCCATAGAGAGTTTTATTTCAATACTGTAAGATTGTAGTTCAAGAGTAATTGAATGATAAAGTTTCCCCCTCCTGCCCCTTTTACCTAGTGTAAGCCTCCACTCCTGAGATGTGGAATCCAGTCCATAGACCAGACAGCTCACATCAAGGGTCAATCTTATTACTGTGATAACAATGAAAGCTCTGCCCCCTTGACAGGTTTTTCAGCTTTTTCCCTTATCTTAATTAAAGATTGTCCCTCTCTGCAATCTACCTGGGCACTTCCCCTGCTGCTCTTTGTTGAGCAGTGTTACATCAGTAAAACGGACAGGAGGTAGATACTTTATCATTCAATTACTCTTGAACTACAACTCTGACAAATTTGAAATAACACTTTCCAAGGCCCAAATACTATGATGATTAATTAGAGCTGCTTTTATTATGAAACATTACTATCCCTTTAAGAGGCCGCTACCTCACTGCTCCACGCGATACAGTCTTGTATTGCCTCACTCATGCGATGCAATCATGCACAGAAGAGACTGCCTGGGCAGTCTCTACGCACATGACTGTATTGTGACAAACATCCTAGTGAATTATTAACCCCTTAGTGATTCCCTTAGTGATCGGCCGTGCTCGTGTGTGGCCGGCACTTAACGCCCACCGAACTTTTTTCCCATTACTTCAAATGACTTCCGGGACTTACATGTACGTCGTCTGTCCACCTGAGACATCCACTGGGGACGTACATGTATGTCCTCGGGTGGTAAGGGGTTATATAGGATAATCAGCCATGTCACTTCATATAAACATTCTAATAGTTTAGTTAAATATTTGGGTGCTTTAAAAACCACGTATTATTATAATTTCATATTATGTTACTATATTCACCAAGATGTTATAGTGTGAACTCATTGTTCTAATTAGTTTCCAAAATGTAGAGCTGTAGAAATCACCTTCATGTATTGTAATTTTAGGCAGAATAATATCTTGATATAAAAACAATCTTCCGGTGGCTCTAGCATCTAATACATTAAATTGCTTTCATGTCTAATACATTTTAATATCTAAATCATAAATATTACAAGCTTACAGTTTTTATTTCAATTGCTGACATATAAAGTTTATATATAATCCACTGAAATGAGTGACAAAATTTGGATCAATAAGAATTTATAAAACAAAAATTAAGTTACCATAAAGGGTTGAATCAAAGATAGAAAACAACTTAAAATACTCTTCCATTAATTCAGATTTTTCTGTTTTCATAAAACAGCTATTTAAACAAATAATTGCCAATCTTTATTAATTGATTAATCTTTTTGGTTTAAATAGTTTTATTGAAAACTTCCATTGTACTTTGGTATCTGTACCTTTATTAATTGTTTTATCATAATTTCATTGCAAACCATTCTTTTATAACTGCTGTAATATATACATCAGAAGGGTCACTTGGGGAGGGTTTACCCAATCCACTCAAAGAAATCTTTGAACCAGAAGTAAGTAATCACTTGACAGCCAAAGTACTCTGACTTGCTTGATAGCCTTAATTAGTGATCTTGTAATTGGGTATCATGTCAGTTGTCATGTAACAACCAGCATTCACAAGGAACTCATCTGAATCCCTATTCTTCCATACCATCTCAAACACTGCCAATGCCATTCATTTGGGGAACTGTTCATGCATATTAAGAAAGCCCTCGGGTGCAATTAATTTAAGCAGTTACACAACTTAGTATGAATGAAACATTATCATGTGAGCACTGAAGGTCAGATGATGCCATAATTTACACTTTTGTTGCAAGAAATGAAAATTAGCAATTAACACAAATCAACATATGGATAGTTTAGCCTGTATGAACTAATGAGTATAATTATATATTTGCCGTAAGTAAGCATTTTACAATGTGAGAAATTAAAATTATTTTCAGTGTTTAATATTGCTGACAAAGTTAGTCTTTAAATTGTCAAAAAAAAATAGTTACTTTATAACTGCAATTTAGGAAAATAAATCTTAGAGTCAAAAATATGCTTTTCCAATAAAAATGAATAATATGCATGATGGCATTAAATAACTGTGCTGCTAATAGAATTCATTTTATGAAAAAAAAAAATATATATATATATATGTCCAGTGCATGAGTGCATTTGTTAGGAGTGGTGGTCTGCCTGAACGTAGGAGCCTGGGGGAGACATTGGGAACAACGGTCTCCCAGATTATTTTCAGGTTGGAACAATGCAGAATCTGCTAAATCACTTAGGATGGGCTTGTGCAGCCTAAACATTGTGGCATGCACTTCATTGGTCCATGCAAAAAAAAGAGAATTGGCAAGACTGGTGAGAACAGCCAATCAACTTTGAAAGCAGGTTTCTCATCTGGAATTCTAGTTGGGCCCAAGTGCTTCCTCTCAGTCTCTGTTTCAGATGTCAGCTGTACTAGCTGCTGCCTTCAGCTGGAGACATGATTTTAGTGGTAGAAAGACATGTTGGTAGAAACACTTACTGGAAGGTGGATCACCTGCATGTGCGGAGAAATGGCTGTGAATATGGGGAGAGATGGATGTGTGTGTGGGGGGAAGATACATGCATGTGACAGTGTATATGTTAAGAAACCTGACGTATTAGAGATAAAGCTCTTTTGGGGAGAGACCTGTGGATGGAGGGGGTAGAATGTGAAAAGGCTTAGTCATAGGAAAAGCAGAGCAACTTGGCTGGGATGTGAATGAAGGGAGAAACTAGGGGTGGGCAAAAAGTAAGAAAAATTTCCCACATGACTTTTCTCAAAAACAGGCCAATTTTTCACTTTTTTTGTGAACGTTTTCTCTTTCTCCAGTGCAATATTTTCCTCCTTTTCGCCTTTTCCAGCAAATTTTTCACCTATTCCAACACATTATTCTCCTACTCTAACATATTTTTCTTCTATTCCAACACATTTTTTTCCTATATTTAATATGGTGCAACATTTCCCAGCACAATACTACTTCCTCTGAGGGCTGTAGTGGAGACATATGTAGATGGAAGTCAAAGTTGTGAGTCCTACAGCAACATATACCCTGAAAAATGTGTTAGTGTGTAGAGTACCTTTACCCTTTGCCCACAACACTTACTTCCTTCTTAAGTGACAGTGGCATGCATTCAGGATGATGTCAAGTGATTTAAAAAAAATAAAGTACAGCCTACAATGTGGCAGATGTGTATGGTTGTGGTGGCTGGGGGACTGGCATGGTGTGATTGGTGGGACCATGAGAAACTGCATCCACACCGGGAGGAGGGGGGTCATCATCATTTATTGCACATTCTGCAGAAACAATTGCTGTAGTCAGTTTTTGTACTACCACTTTACTTCCATGTCCCTGCATTGCTCAACCTTTCCCCCTTCTGATTGTGCATTTGCTAGACATTACTCAACTACTGTTTGTGTTTTTACTCTCTAAGGTACACAACAGATGGAGTGTGATGTCTTGCCTTGGCCCTCAACAAAATTCTGCCTCAATCACAGAGCTCTCAGTCAGCTGTCTAATATATTTATTTGTTTAATTGTTTATGTATTTATTTTTTTTATTTATTTATGTATTTATTTTTTAAGTTCTCCACCATATCTTACCACAGTTAGTCCCCAAAAAATATATATAACTAAAAAAACAACTTATTTCCCTAGACTTCCCCAGCACAGAGATAATAAAAGTAAAATCAGCAAGCAATCTGGACCCCAGCTGCCTCCGCCTTGCCAGTCAGTCACACCAAATTTTGGGGTATTTTGGGTCAACCTCCTTCCTCTTTTTCCCATTGTGCCCCCAGACTCCCCTGCTACAGAGAACAAATGTCCGGCCTAAATGACTCCTTAAAACTAGATTTCAATTCCCCTTTATTTTCCTATCTTCTCTAGCTCAAAAACATGCTGATTTCTCCTCTCACAAACACAGAATGGCATGCTGTGAGAGCTGCCTGGAACTAGTTTTCCTGAGACCTTGACAAACTGCATCCTCCTTTGGAGTAGAGGAATCATCATCATCATTGATTGCACATGCTGCAGCAACCATTGCTGCAGTCAATTTTTGAACTACTACTGTAATCTCACATCCCTGCAATGCTCCACCCCTCCCCTTCCCTTTGTGAGTTTGCTGGACATTACTCAACTACACTGTTTTTTTACTGTACGGTACACAACACAACTGATGGAGCCTTGCCTAAGCCCAGTCAGCTGTCTGTCACTGTCACCTAATATAGTTTTTTTTTTTTTTTTTTTTTTTGTCTGTCATCACAGTCTGTCCAAAAAAAATTATAACTGAAAAACAAAATCAGCAACTTCTTTCCCCAGACTTCCCCACCCAGCACAGAGACAATAAAAGCACGATCAACAAGCAAATAGGTCCTCAGCTGCCTATGTCTTGCCAGTCTGTCAATATGAATTTTGGGGTATTATTTGGGGTCAAACTCCTTCCTCTACTCTTCTCCCCAGAGTGCCCCACTGACTCTCCTAATACATGGAACAAATGTCCTATCTAAAAGATTCCCTAAACTAAACTTCAATTCCCCTATCTTCTCTAGCTCAAACAAGGTGCTGCTCTCTCCTCTCACAAACACAGAATGGCATGCTGGGAGAGTCTGACACCCTTTTTTATGACTGTAGAAAATGTTTGTGTGGTGGAGAAAAATTTTTCTTCCCATTGATTTCAATGGGCAAAAAAGACAGGAAAAAGTAGAAAAACTGCACTCTTTATTCACCAAGGTGAAAGTGCCATCATTCACCGATTTCAGTTTAAGGTGAAAATGTTCGCCCGTCCCTAGTAGAGACCTGGCTGGGTGAGATTTAGAGTTATGTGGCTGGAGGGGAGTAGAAGAGGTGTGTGTGTGTGTGTGTGTGGTGGGGGTGGAGTCTTTTACTCAGTAATTATATAGATACTAGTGTAAAAGCCCATGTACACGGGCCAAGGTCCCGGTAATGTCAACCCTTTGAGTGCCAGAATGGTACGGAATGCATTGCTTTGCAATGCATTCCGTGGCACTCAAAGGGTTAAGTGGCCGCTACCTCAGTGTTCCATGCGATGCAGTCTTGCGTCGCCTCACTCAGGCGATGCAATCATGCTCAATACAGACTGCCTGAACTGGACAGTCTCTACTGCGCATGACTACATCGTGACACGCATCCTAGCAAATTATTATATAGGATACCTGACTGCTGTTTAATGGACTCCTGCCTAGGTCATTCCAAATGCTATTCATGATAACTATATTGATATACCTGACTGCTGATGAACTCCTCCTTAGGCAAGTCCTTCTGTTACACACACTGTAATTATATAATTATATAGTTGAAGGACTCACACTAAGTTAGGCTGTTAATTAGCTCAGTATATATCTATACCTGACTGGAGTATGATGGACTGGACACATATTTAAGTCCTTCTGTTACACAGAACAGTTATATTGATATACCTGGCTGCTATATGATGGACTGTTACCCAGGGATGGGCAAAAAGTAAATTTTTTCCCATGGGAAATTTTGCAAAAATTACACTATTTTCCACTTTTCCCACAGGACATTCCCGTTTGTTTCAAGTGAAAATTTTCAGCAACTCAGAATTTTTCATTGCCTTATACTATTGATTTTTAGTGGCGGGAATTTCCCGTCCCATAGAAAAACAGCCCTTCACCACTTAAGGGCCCATGACGGTCCTGGCACGACATTTGGGGAGCCCTGAACAGGATTGGGCAAAAATAAAAAAAGGTCCGTGCTCCTTAAGTGCGCGCATTGCCGGTCCTTAAGGGGTTAATGTCCCCCCAGCCTACACTATAAAAGCCAAGAATTTCCCGCACTTCAGTGCGTGTTTTGTTAGTAGAGAGGTGAAGGTGTTTCCAAGAAAGGAGACAGCTCATAAAAATAAAATTGTGACTTATGTAGTGTGCAAAGTGTATGTGATTTCTAGTCAGGTTAGTGCGATCATGCAAGTGACATGTTATGGCAGTGGGGGACATTCAAATTTGCAAGTTAGTGTTACGGCAGTGAGGGAGGGTCATTCAAATTGTGAGTTAGTTTTAGGGTAATAAGGATCTGTGAAGTTGGTAGTGTGAATGACTGTTTTTTCATATTTTTTGTATATATATATATTTTTTTAATCTATACTATAAAATGGTAGCAGTCATGTGATGGAGGATTCTCACACACTGGGAAGGCAGTAAGGAGGAGATATGCTAATCTCATTGTTACTGCCTGTTTCTAACATACAAGGGGGCATGATTTTGACTGCCCCCTGGCTACTCCTGTCAAAATCTCTGAAAGGAGTTTCACCTCCCAAGGAGTTTCCCATCCATCTCCCATTCACAAACTCCTGTGTATATGCCCTCCCTCCCATTCTGCACAATCACCTCTGTGTGTTGTCCCTCCTTTTATGCACTTATTTCATTCATTGCCAATTTCTACTGTGTTCACAATGTCTCACATGTTCTCCGCCCCTCCCCTTTACACCATCACCTCCATACACCTACTCCTGTGTCCACACCTTCCCTCCAATGCGTCACCTTCTCTTACATTTTGGCCTTTAATCCATTCACCATTTCACCCCCCCCATTCCATTCGATGCTTCACCTCCCCCTCCCATCCATTCAAAGCTTCAACTGCCCCTCCCATCCATTTGATGCATTGATTCCTCTTCCCATCCCTTTAATGCTTTGACTCTTTCTTCCATCTGTTCAACACCCATGTCAGCCGTTTGCGACTTCAGCTCCCTCCTCCCATCCATTTAACGCTTTAACTTCTCTTCCCATCCATTTGATGCTTTGACTTTCCCCTCCTATGCATTAGAATTTTCGGCTACCCGTGCCAACAGCTCTCTGCCTTCCTCTACATCAGTCTATTCTTTACTCTATACAGCAAAGTGGAGAAAGGGTGGAAGTGGCAAAATTACAAATCTGGAAAAGGAACAGGCTAATTGAGCAGTGATTCCTATATGTGACTGCTTGGTTTGCTGAATTTGCCAAGTCTTTGTGTGTTCTGTTTTATTTCGGTTAACACACAGGCAATGTTGTCCTAAGTCTGCTAGTCTTTAACATTTTTTTATAATAAAATGTATAATATTTTTTTTCTTTGTTCATAATAAGACATGCTCGTTCTTATCAGGGGGGCAGTAGGCCACACCTAAATCAGGGTGCTCTCTCATTTGACAAGGTAGAAGGAGAGGCACTAGTTGTTAGCAATGCCATTGCTACTACAACCACGAGCAGCGGCACTACAGTGGAGCCCCAGCTAGTACCACCTGCTCCAACAATGGTGGTAACACCAAGTGCACCCCCTTTTTCACTGGGGATGAGCAAAAAGTACTGTTTTGTTCTCGAAAGATATATAGCAAAACTCTTGTAGCTTTCTGATTTTTTCATGAGAAATTTCATCCATAGTGGGCCCATTAGTGTTTCTTCCAATTCTCTTAGACCCAAAAATATTTAGCAAAAATGTTCCATATTTCGCTTATGCCTTTATGCCTATGGTGCAAAATTTCCCTCCCACATACTATAAATCTTTGCTTTTTTTGATCCAAAAAGTATTCTTTAAATAGCAAGTAAATTGAGTGGAATGACAGAGTGGGCAAAAAACTATATTAAATGCAAGTTGTACAGTGATATAAGATTATTATTGGTTCATCATGCAGGCAGCAGTAATAAAAAAATAATAGAAGCTAAAAGGACCCTGATGCACTCGGTAACACAGGGGAGGAGGACAAAGTCACCTCTACCATCTCTAAAGGAAATGAGAGACCACAATCCCCAGACCCAATTATGCCCATGCTCAGCCCCCCCACCTAACATCATCACTTGATATCTGGGGTAATATTGTGAAGAATGCAGAATTTGGTATTACTGCTGCCAGTGTGCCTTCTACGTCCGAGGAGGAGGTGGCAAGTGTGACAGTAGGGGACCCTAAGGCACACTTGTCATCCCCAAGCAGTTCTGCTACCACACAGCAGCTAGAGACTGGCGGCATGAGGGTAGTAGCGGAGAAGCTGCAAACCCACATAACCCTGAATCTGTGATTCTCATTCCCCTGGCATTGCACTTCTGGGGAATAATGTTGAAGAAAGCAGAACTGGTTAACAGTATGAGTAGCAGCACACATCAGTTGCCTGCTACTACTGCTGTCAGTGTGCCTTATTCATCTGAAGAGATGGGAAGTGTGACAGCAGTGGACCCTCTGTCAAATTTGTCATCACCAACTAGTCCCACTCCCATACAGCAGCATCAAGAGACTGGTGATAGTGGTGGTAAGGAGAGTGAGGATGATGATGGAGCAGCTGGTGTGGAGGAGAGAATGAGGAAATGTTTAGCTGAATGTGAAAAGGAATGGGAGACAGAGATGCAAATGGAGGTGGGCATTACCACAACCAGCAGGGACATTGCAGAGTTTGCTGCTGCTGTAATTCCTGTTGCTGAGTCACCAGAGCCAGATATTCCTCTCTCTGCAGCAGGATGATGATGAGAGGGCTGTCCCCTCACTGAAATCATGGTTGTGGGAATATTTTTTCTTGGGGCAGGCACAGTGCAGTCATCAGTGACAAGATAGTGAAAAGGGGACATGAGGGGATACACCCTGGCACAACCATCCTCATAACACACATGCAACATAGACACCACAATGTTTATATTAAGGATGTGAAAGCCAAAGCCCCACAAAAAAATGAGAGCTGCTATCACTGTACCCCCTGCCCCTCCCCAAGGAAACAGAGATCATCAGTGAAAAAGAGGATGAGTAGAGAAACCCAGCCTGAAAGTTTGATGGCGAGTATAACATCTGTATCATCATCATGTTTTTGATCTATGGTCTGGGCGTTGGAAAACGTACCATCTGTCCTTCCCCCGGGCACTCTCAGCGTACTCTACTTCCGTCTCTAGTGTACCACCTCTGCCAATGTTACCTCCCCCACCAGCTGATAGCGATTCTATAGATACAAGGATGTGTCAGTTTGTGTCCAACCATTTCACATTGTGTGGTACACTGACCACACATGACAATGTGGTGGAGAGTAATTGAATGCAGAGGTTCGGGAAGCATCTATGGCTATTCCATCCCACAGAATATGCTGAGCTGGTGGCAAGGACAATTCATTATTATTATGAAGTCTTCTTGTTATCACATGTCCTTAGTGGAGATCATAGTGACAGCAATATTTAATTCCTTGGGGGATGTTTTTACACTGGGACCTAAGGGTCAAAGTGTTTGCTTGCAGTTCTGACAATTGTTCCATATGATGAACACATGTGCGTTAATTGTTTCCACCATGTTTCCTTATACACACACACACGCGCACACACACACACACACACACACACACACACACACTGTGCATATTGCAGCTGCCGATGGAAGGCACAGTTCCTTGTAGCAGTCTAATGCTCCTGCTGCTTAGACAACTAAGCAGCAGGAACTACAGCAGTAGCAAATGCTGGAATGTCACTATTGTAATTTGCCAACTCCTAACATACCATCATGTACTGCTTTTGTTGTTTGACCTAATGCTTTCAAACTATTATAGCATGATAACTTTATACAGGTAAAGAAACATTTAGGCAGCAGTGACCACAGTATGGTATTCTTTGAAATTTGTTATGAGAAACCAATATCAAGAACTTAACCAAAACATTCAATTTTTAAAATGATAAGTTTATAAAGGTATAAGCAGTATTAAATTATATTCAGCATTATTCAATCTTCAAAGATAAAAATTCACAAGAATCATGGAATGTTTAAAATGCTGTTAGATAAATATACACGTCAATATATTCCATTTGATATACCACTGGGGAATAATCACAAGAGGAGCAAATTAAGTGTGTGTGTGTCTTTTTTCAGCCTCATTAACTATGTTACTATGATAGCATAAAAGGTGCAACAGGTTCCCACAGCATGTCATTCTGCATTTGTGAGAGATAGAGAGGACAGCACAGTTTTAAGCTATAATCAAATATTGCGCATCAACCACCCACCTGAGAGTATACACCTCTAGTAGCGTGAAGAAATCGTAGGGACAATAAGTATGAAAACAAGATAAAGGTGCCGTATTATAAAAAAAAATAATAATAAATAATAATAATAATAATAATAAAATGGAATATGGAAAATTATGATAAAATACTGATATAAATATAATAAAAGACTAAATAGAAATGGAAATAGCCTAAAGTCCCGTACTGAGACAATCGGGAATTAAATGTAATGGATAGATGAGATGATAACCAGGACAAAGATACAAACAGTAAATGAGGATGGATACAGTCACTGAATGATTAAGTAAATGTTCAACATACAGTCAATATGATGACCAATAATGTGCATAATCAGATAGTAATCCTATTAAGAGTATGATAAATCCTGAGTCTTATAATATATTGAGATAATTAGTACATTATAATCCAATGAAAGTATACAAGGCAAGTGATAACTTAAAATGTGATAGAACATGAAACAATGATGAGATAATGAGATGAAGATGAGATGAAGTACAAACAGTCACGGTGGGACCTGAACCTTAGTGAGTGTCAGTCAATTACCCTAGCTCTTTCGTGGGACTTCTCACACATTGTGTGTCACCTAAAGGGAAAGTCCAATAGCATATTGAAAATAGACGAATTGAGTAGTCAAAACATAGTAAACAAGATTCTGGAGTTAATTCTTATTCTTATATCTACTTTGCTTTCTTCCCTCGGGTTATCTCTGCAACGGCTTCCATTGTACAACACAGAGGAGGCTACCATGAATTGACATGAACTAGCACAGGCAAATGTCACACCGGAGAGGAGGGAGCCGAAAGGGGCAGGCTTAATTAAAATAAAGTAAATGCAAAATTAAAAAAATAAAAACAAATAAAATAAGAAAAAGTTAAAAATAGTTTGACTTATAGATGACAGACAGGGGCAAGACATCACAAACCACCAGTTCTGTTGTTTCCATCACTGCAAATAATAAACCATCTACGAACACTGAAGACAACAATAAACCACATCCCAGTGTTGAAGGCATGATGGAAGAAGGCATAGCAGTTAAAACAGACTGCTGTGTATGGCAATGGCACCAACAAGGTATGAAAAGTAGTAGCAAACATTGTGAAAATTATTGTAAGGGGAAATGCAAAAAAATATTTGAGACTACAAACATCCTAGTGGAATAGAAAAGCAGTGGGGAAGAAGCTATTGGAGATGCTGAGGGTGACTAATTACTGATGATGTTGATCTAGAAAATATCCTTTCAGCATCCTCCTCATGTTCAGATACAGATAAAGTTGAGAGAGATGATGGCATGGCAAGAAAATTAGCTGAAAAGCAAAGGCACCGTCTTCCACCACTGAAAAGGAGAACTGTATCTGTTTATAAACTGTCTGAGAAATCAATAGAAAAGTCTGACTCTGGCCAAGTAAAAATGCCAAACAATACACAATCATCCTGTCAGTCATCAGCAGCAACACTGCTTCCAAGTCCAATCCCTACTGAGCGACATGGTTGTAAGCATCCACAACCATAGCTATGATGAGTGCCCTCTGCTACTGTTGGAAGTGCAGAACCATTGACACCTAGTAGTGGTACAATTGCAGCAACATCAAGCCCTAGTAGTAATAGTAGCCCCTCAGGAACCCTTCATTCTATGAAGTCCACAGTATGGAGATACTTCACTCACAGTCCCAAAGCTAAATATGTTGCTATCTCTTGCCTGCATAAGAAATATGTGCATAAGGGGAAAACAAGCTCATACCTAGGCATCTCTTCATTGAGATCCCACTTGAATCACAATGACAGATCTGACTGGAAAACACACCATCAGCATGTCAGAGGTGCCACAACTAGCAGCAGCAGCAGCACTCCTAAAAGTTCCTGGGTCCCTAGGACACATAATAGAAGTGATGTTGATGTGCCAAGAATGTTTTTGTTTGAAATAACCTCTATGGCTCCTGCTGCAGAGGAGTATGACTCTTAGTTTGTTGAAGAAGATGTCCAGAGTTATAGAGTGCCCAAACACACCACTGCCAAAAAACCCCACCTCTAGGGATGGGTGAAAATTTTCACCTCAAACTGAAATCGGCAATAATGGCACTTTCCGCTTGGCAAATAATTTCCCTCGAAAAGTGCTGTTTTTCCGCTTTTTCCCATCTTTTTCTCCCATTGAAATCAATGGGAAGAAAAATATTTCTCCACCACATGAAAGTTTTCTACAGCCATATAAAAGGATATAATTCTCTCACAACATGCCATTTTGTGTTTGTGGGAGGAGAGGGCAGTACGTTTTTTGAGCTAGAGAAGACAGAGAGGGGAATTGAAGTTTAGTTTAGGAATCTTTTAGGTGGGACATTTGCTCTGTTAGGAGAGTCAGTGGGGTACTCTGGGAAGAAGAAGGGAGGAAAGAGGTTAACGCAAAATACTCTAAAATTCCATGTGACTGACTGGCAAGACACAGGTAACTAGGGACCTATTTGCTTGCTGATCTTGCGGTTATTGTCTCTGTGCTGGGTAGGGAAGTCTGGGGAAAGACGTTGTTGATTTTGTTTTTCAGTTATAATTTTTTTTGGACACACTGTGAGAAGACAACAGGGTGGACAACTTAAAATAAATAAACACATAAATAAATAAAAAATAATAAATAACTAAATATAATAGGTGACAGTGACAGCGGACTGGGCTTAGGCAAGGCATCATACAGCTCCATCAGTTGTGATGTGTACCGTACAGTAAAAAAACAAACATGTAGTTGAGTAATGTCCAGCAAACGCACAAGGGGAAGGGGAAGGGGGAGGGGTGGAGCAGTACAGGGACGTGAGCGTAAAGTAGTAGTTACTGCAGCCTGTGCAGTCAATTATGATGATCCCCCTACTCCAAGGGAGGATGCAGCTTGTCAAGGTTCCAAGCAAAACTAGTTCCAGCACCACCAGGGCCAGTAGAAATAAAGAACCATATAAGAAGAACACTGAAGATGACAATAAGTCACATTCAAGTGTTGATGATGCTGGCAATAGCATAATAGAGCAAGGTGTCAGGTGATGCTGATGCTGCTGAGTATGACCTAATGATGACTGATGATGATGCAGATCTAGAATATATCCCTCCAGCATCCTTCTCTTGTTCAGATACAGATAAATTTGAGAGTGAGGATGATGACAGGGCTATAATGTTAGCAGAAAGTAACAGACTGAATCTTCCACCACTTTTAAGGAGCAATGTGGCTGTCTATAAACGGTTTGAGAAAGCCATTGGAAAGTCTGACCCTGGACAGGCACATATGTCACAAAGCACACAGTCACCCTATCAGTCATCAAGCAGCAATGTTGGGAGACTAACATTCTTAAAATGAGCCAACATCTTATACCATCTGAGTATCAGTTAGCAGAAACCACACATGACAGACAACACCAAGACAAATATATTAACAGCAGCACAGATGAGGAGGTGGAGGAGGGATGTGAAGAAGGGTTACCACCATCAACCCCACTTGCAACCACTGTTATGACCAATAAGTAATGTGTGTCAATAATCTGAGAAGGAGGCTAGAGTATGACAATGGTAAAAACAATATATATGCACAAATCACACCATGCCAGCCCCCACCACCACTACAATACATATCTGCCACATTGTAGGTTGTACTTTATTTTTTTATTACTTGATAACATCATGAATATGTGCCAGTGTCATTTAAGCAGGAAGTTAGTGTTGTGGGCAAAGGACAAATGCATTATTCATGCTAACACATTTTTCAAGTCATATGTTGCTGTAGTACTCACAACTTTGACTTTCAGCCGCTTATATCTAAACTTCAGCCCTCAGAAGAATTAATATTACAGTAGGAAATGTAATATCTATAGGAAATATAGGCAAAAAATGTGTCAAAATAGGTACAAATTTTGTTAAAACAGGTGAAAAGGAGGACATTTTTGCATAGGTGGAAAGGCAAAATTTTTGCACGAAAAGCAAAAAATCTTCAAGTTTTTGCAAAAAGTGATGAGGGAAATTTTTCACACTTTTTGCTCACCCCTGTCTACCACCTCCACAAGTCATGTTGTTAAAGCAATACAATTACATAGTTCTTCTATGTACTGCCAACCCACATGAGAAAACTATTTGTAGGCCCCAGGTTTGCCAAAAACAAACCCTGAGGAATTGTTTATAGGCCTCAGGCTAGGGAAAAACAAGCCCAGAGAAAAATGTGTCTGTAGGCCTCAGGCGTGTCAAAACCAAACCAAGAAAAATGTGTTTGTATGCTTCAGGCTTGTAAAAAACAGTTCATAAGAAGAATGTGTTTGCAGGTCTCAGGCTTGCAAATAAAATAAAAAAACAAGTCCTAAAAATACATTCCCTACTAGCCTAGTGTCTACAGTTCTACATGGTGGAGGCAAATGCCACTTGTGACATTCTTAAATTTGCTACTGCTGTCATTACTGCTGAGTCATGTGAGCACTAGCAGCAGAAGGATTAGGCAGATGCATGGGAGTGGGATCATTATCATCAGCACTGATATAAGACAGGCTGTTGTACAATTGTGCTTCTACTTTCTTTTTTTTCTACTTAACCCTAGTGTTGCTGAGCCAGCAACAGCACCACAACAAGCACCCACACCACTTCAGGTGCATCTAGAGAAGTTGGCCAACAATATTCTCTTTCTGCACCTCCTCTAAAATCATGGGTGTGGTAGAACACTGATTTTTCCCTTGAGACCAGAAAGAAACTATGGCTTTCATCAGCAACTGCACTGTGCACAGTTTGTACATGGAGACATTGTGAAATAGGCGAACAACTGGGAAGTATCACAATTAACCCATCAGCACTCATATTACACAACAGACACAACTGCAACCGAACACCTTGACACTTAGTCCAGCAATGCTAAACAATTCTCAAGAAATCAAATACTGGTGTCACTATGGCCTTTGTTCACTCCGCTAAGGACATTGATGTCAATATAAAAGAATTAATAATAATGAATCCTCCATGCCACCAGCTTAGCATATCCAGCAGTATAGAATATCTGCAGATGCTTCCCGATACCTTGCATTTGATTGCTATCCACCATAAAGCAAAGTATGGCCAGAGCACCACACAGTGCAATGGGTAAACAAACTGCCAGGTTATCACATCTACAGACTCATTGGTAAAGGTGGTATGCCAAAGGAGGAGGAAGAGGATGCTGAGGGTTTCTGGGCAGGTATAGCGGTATATCTTCCCACACCTGTTCCCTAGCACAAGAAGACGATGACAATGTCAGTGTTACATTTGTCATCAAACTTCCAGGCTGAATTTCTTTTGTTTTCCTCTGGGATTTTTCGCCTCCATTCTTTGTGCCCTTGGAGTGGCCACAGAGACAGCAGCTCTCAAAATTTTTTTCTGGGGTTCGGTTTCACATGCTTAACATAAACGTTGTGATGTCTATGTTGCATGTGCTTTATGAGAACAGATGAGTCAACTGCCTTCTGTGAGAGCCTGACACCCTTGTATATGGCTGTGGAAACTTTCTTGTGGTGGAGAAATTTTTTTCCTCCAATTGATTTCAATGCAATGGGCTAGGTGAAAAAAACTGGAAAACAGCAGTTTTTTTTTGCAGGAAAATTTTCAGCAAGTGGAAAGTACCATTTTTCGCCAATTTTGGTTTGCGGCGAATGTTTTCACCCATCCCTACTGATAACTGAACTGTGCCTTCCCCAGGGGGAAAAATATTCCCACACCCATGATTTCAGTGAGGGGAGAGGTGGAAAAGAGTGGCCTTCTCCTCCTCCTCCAGAATCAACTTGGACAAGTGATACATCAGCACTAGAGCTTGGACCAGGAATATTGGTGGCAATTGGAGCCTGTCCTAGTCTCATATGAATAATTGATTAGAGCAGCAGCAAAATCCTGAATGTCTCTGATTGTGGTGGTGGTGGTAGTGATGATGCTCATCCCCATTTGCATCTCTTTCTCTAATTCCTTACTGCATTCCACCAAAAACATTCTCACACTCTCCTCCACACCTGTTAATACCTTCACTATCGTTACCACCACCAGTCTCTTGTTGCTCTTTGGTACTAGTTGGGGATGAACATTGTGAAAGAGGGTCCCCTGCCATCACACTTGCCACTTCACCAGAACAATGTGCACTGGCAGCAGTAGCAGCAGACACAGGCAGCTGATGTGGGCTACTTCTCATACTACTATACACTTAAGCCTTCTTAAATTTACTTCCCCAGACAGAAAACGCCACTGGGGGGAATGGGGCTCATTGGATCAGAAGTGTGAGTGCTCCCTTGACAACTGTTGCTGACTTCCTCCTCTATACATCTGTATTAGCAGCATCAAGGTCCATCCAGCTTCTCCTGCTGGTCAGTGCTAACCAGCACTTAAAACATATTTTAATTTAATTTAAAATTTTAAGTTTTTTCTCTTTCCCTCTCTCTCTGCCTACTTCCACTTTCCTTTTCTCCTAAAACACACTATGCTGCATGGCAGGAAACTTTTCATTGTACAGTGCAGGAAATCGAACTGTTCCCAAGGGAAAGTCTGTGGTGTTAGCGAAACCTGAGAAAATCTATGGGTTTCACTATTGGTGGGAATTTCCTCAGATAATGTGTAAAAACATGCTTTTTTTACAAAAATTCCCAAACGGACAAAAAGGGACTTTTTGCCCATCTCTATTCATGAGTGGTGGATAGCCACAAAATAGTGCACCTAAGCTCAGCTCATTCTTGGTGATTATATGTCCACACCAGGAAGAACCAAATGCATCTCTCTAATAAGTCACAGGAGGCCAATTTAGATCTGAGGTTCACTGGGTTTTTCATGTAGAGAAAATTTGGCTTACCTTTTCAAAAGGAGGCCAATTTAGATCTGAGGTTCACTGGGTTTTTCATATAGAGGAAATTTGGCTTACCTTTTCCAACTTGATTATTCTTATGGACAGGGTTATACAAGTATACACATGCAAATATTTCCTCTGTAATGTCAGAAGAGTGTTTTTTCCAAAGTATATCAACCACTGAACCCATTGTCATGCTAACTACTATGCCTCTCATCTCTGTTTTCAGATTATAGAGCTTAAATCTTGGCTTTATTTTTGCTGAATGCAGTCAAGATAACACTTGGAAAAATCTTCACTGCCTTGAATGTGTGTGGAACACCTTCTTTGCTGGAATTTTCCATTGAACTTGGACTTTTTATGGGTTCCAGAAGTTTGGGGACATTTAGTGAGAAACTAAGAAGACCAGCTAGCCAGCACAATGTTGACCTGCACAGCAGAGGAGGAATTGCTAGTTCCCAACCCCTATACATGGGATTAGAATTTGGAACCATGGCCATCCTGGAGACAACCATGGCTAGAAGAATAGATAAGGCATGACAATAGCACACTTTAAAGGTATAGTAATACTTTGTTTTATCTTTATTTTATTTTGTAGGCATTAAAAAAAACATGAAGAATGATATGTCTTATCTCTCAAACCTTTATGGTTTGAGAGATATTCACAAGCAAAGTTTCCCCTCCCGCCCCTTTTACCTAGTGTAAGCCATCTCTTCTCAGATGTGGAATGCAGTCCATAGACCAGACAGATAACAGCAGGGGACAATCTTCTTCCTAAGAGAACACTGAAAGCCCTGTGCACCCCCTTGACAAGTTTTTCAGCTTTTTCCCTTATCTTAATTGAAGATTGTCCCTCTCTGCAGTCTACCTGAACACCTCACTTCTGCTCTGGCTGAGCAGTGTTACATTAGTAAAAGGGGTGGGAGGGGGATATTTGTCATTGAATTACTCTTGAACTACAACACTGACAGAATTGAAATAACACTCTCCAAAGTCCAAATACTATGATGATTGATTAGAGCTGCTTTTATTATGAAAAATTACTATCCCTTTAAGGAAAGCAAAGGTTAATGCAGAGTAAGACTATATTGTATATGTTGTTTTAGGAAGTTTAATACCACTGCTCAACACTATATGAGAAACACTGCACTGGGACACTAAAGATGTAGTAGTTGCAAGGAAAAAGTATCAGGAGGGGAGACAATTAAGAATTGAATTGAGAGCTATGTTACAGCAATAGTGATTGAGAATGAGGTAAATGTGTCTCAATACTGGCTACGTAGCAATGTGAAATCTGTATTGGGTCCGCACAACAGAAAAATAGGGGGCACCCAAATAGTGTAAATCAACCTGATAGATCTTTATAGATGGTAACAAATATATATACACTCACAAATGTAGTTGTCAGAATTATTCCAACTGACAAATAGGCATATGGAGATCCATCTCTGCTCAGAACTGACAAGTAATTAACTTGTCCACTGAAGAATAGTGGACCCAGGTGGTTGTTGATCTCAAATGTTCATTTGTTTATACACATAAAAATAAAAAGTCTTAAATCTATATGGTATGAATTCACACAATCCATACGATCTCCCACTCGCCGCATTTCCCTGATGTAGGAGGTTATGATGATATGCATGAATTGAGCTTTATTCATATTGGTCAACTATGATTGTGTAAAAATAAAAATATATATATTGAGATTTTAAGTTGATTTTATAGTGATGAGCTCCTTTATAGTGATCATAGATGGTTTTAAAACTTAATTTATTTATACTCCGGAGTACGTTTGTTTGGAAATCAGAGAGGATGATGATCTCGGATGTCTAACCATGTGACTAAGTGATATTGTGGAGGCTCCAACCACAACCATTCTAATATGATAGTGGAGATGTGGTGATGTGGTCCAATTATATGTGTTCAAAAATTAGTGTAGAGAGGAAGGTATAAGTTTTTTTGGTGTTTTTTTTTTTCTTTTGTTTCAGTCCATACTCTGAGGAAGAGGTGGTGTTTGTACAGCAAAACATGTTATTGATTTATGGCGTTATATTTTTGAATATATATGTATTCTACTAAATCTCTGAAAACATTTTTAAAATATTTTTTAAATAAGAAGGAATGCATTAGATATTCAAACAGCATTATTGCTTTAAAGCAATAAATATGTAAGGAAGGGTTTTTAAGTCTATCATACTGTATACTCCCAGCAATAGCATCAAAATTTGAAATATATTTTGAGTGACTTATGTACGCACAGATCACAAAAAAGATATCACTGGTAATAAAACCAAGTCCTTTGAGTTGCAAGAACAAACCGAAAGCAGATTTCCAGTTGGCCTTGCTTGTAGTACACTGTCCTTATCAGATCAATGAGAAAACCTTTTTTTCACACTGTGTCTGTTATTGTACATTTGTGCACAATCGAGCACAATGGCTAATGAGTAATTCAGCAATTCAGAATTACTAATAACACATTATAGGTATTGCAATTGAATCCTTATTTTATTTTTTTGGGAAACCTCTCTCTGGAAATCCTGGGTTTGCCCTTAGATATGTTCGGTGGCAGAGCAGAAACAATAACACTGTGTGGTCTTTGTATTAACCCTTTCAGTGCCAGGGGTATCCAATGCATTGTTTTGCAATGTGTTGAATACCTCTCTGGCACTCAAAGGGTTAAACTCTGACATTGCAGTGTAGGGAAAGTTGTTCCCTACATTTAAGACTTATTTGAAGCTTCTTTTTGCACAAGAAGTAAGTACAGGAAGGAGTGTGTAGAGTCACCCATGTTAAAATCATAGAGTTGGTATTATAGGCCCACTTTTCAGCCTAGGGCTCGATTTAATTCCCACCAGAAAAAAAAAAAGAAAAGGCGGTAGTTTTTTAAGCACAATAAGCCATTCCGTGCTTAAAAAAAACTGTGCTGTGAACAAGTATTGAGGAAAAAAAACCCAAAAAACACGTTGAGCGGAAAATGTTGCACTCATTGGAAGCAATAAAAAAAGATATTGCATTTCAGATTCAATTCCATATGTTGGGAGGTAACGTGTTAAGGGACCCCACTGTATCGCCAAAAATCTTCTCCTACAGAAAATAGGAGGAGAGTCCCATAACGCATGTTTTAAACCACCAACACTAAAAATGAAGTTGAAAAAAGCAAAGAAAAAGCTTAGTATTGAAAAAATGTGTGTAATGTAAAAATAAATTAACCTTATGAGTGCCAGTGGGGTATGCAGTGCATTGCAGAGCATTGCATCATACCCCACTTGCACTAAGAGGGTTAATTCCCCTAAAGCTAACAACATCCCCTGAAAGTAAACACCTGTGATCCTGATGTCCAGAGCATATTCAGCATATTCTCAGAAAATCATGCTATATATGTAATTTACTTTACTTCTTTATAAATATGACTCATTGTATTAGCGTAATGGTTCTCAACCCTTTGAGTGCCAGAGGGGTACACAATGCATTGCATGCCCCACTGGCACACAAATGGTTAAACATACACTAAGCATGTTTTTTATACATTTTCACAATTTATTCTAAGTTCTCTCCAGAGGGCTGACTTTTTAAAAAGTGGAGTAGAAAAGTTTGTCGTCCAAATAAAAGTTACAGCACAATGTAGATCTGAAGAAATTCACTAATGGGCACAAAAATTAAGGCAGTTATGTCATAATGCCTAGTATACCCTATTCGTAATGAAATTTTATATAAATGATTTGTGAATTTTCCCAGAGAGAGAGACTAGGGTTGCTACCTTTTCTTCTTCTTCAAAAAAAAAAAATACCGGCCATGGCATTCCCTCCATAGACTTAACATTGGACAGAAGACAATTTTTTACCGGCCTGCCGGTAAAATACCGGCTAGGTGGCAACCCTAAGAGAGATATATTTATAAACTTGACTTTACCTTTTCATAAATATGAACTTTCACTGCAAATTTTAGTGACAATTCTTAAACATACCACTAAAAATGTTTTTATATATCCTCTACATAGTCTTATGCAAAAAACAAAACATGAGCAATTCTGGAGCAAACCAGCTCAACATTGGCACATTGTAATATGTTGGAGATCAATCTTACATTCAAAGGGTTAAAAGAACCATTTTTTTTTAATTTAGGGAGGAGTTTTTTTTAATATCGCTCTTATAGTGCAATCATAGGGCCTTATGCAAAAGAAAAAGAGGAACAATTTGGAACAAACCATCTGTACATAGGGTATCTTGCTAGCATTCATTTAGGTTAAAAATTAAACCTCCATTCAAATCAATGTGTAATTTATCTATTCCATATAGTGCAGCTGGTTTGCTCCAGAATTACTCTACTTTTGCTGTCTCCATAAGTGTAATGGTTTAATTTAACAGTATTCAGGATCTGAATGACTGAATCTCTCTCATTCTCTGTGCAGTATCATTGAAGGCCAGATATAGTACCTTGCACTAAGCAGAGCATTGATGATGGGCATATGGCTTATTTCATGATGTCAGGAAGAGTAAAATATTATGGTTGGCTGCTTACATGTGGCTACAGTCCAGACACTGATAATAGAAAGAGTGAAAACTCTTTTTGTTGTATTGAGATAGATTGTGAGAAAGAGGAAGCAAAACAAGACTTTTACATGAATATATAAACCTTTTTGTGAAGGCAGTTTATGGATAGCAATGTTTTATTACTTCTGGATTATATAAAACGAGTAATATGAGAAAGGGATTCTAGTATTGTGGTTTTCAGTTTTCTTTTTTTTTTCTTGAAGTGAAATAATTTACTCTGTTTAAAACGGACTTGAAAATGTTAAGCAGGGATGTTGATGCAATATGAAGAACAAAAGTAATTCGCAGGTAAACCAACCGTGTCATAGCGGATAAATAAAAACTGTCATTGTTTTAAATAGGACTTTTAAACCCTTGATTGTGTTGCAGCATTAATCCAAGGGAATTATTAATTGTCTCATCTGCAGTTAATTTTCCACTGAGTTGCTCTATTTTGCATGTGGAACTAATAGCCATATTCAGTAAGCTAAAAAGATGCGTGAGTGCCTACCTCTGCTTTGATGTCTACCAGTCTTGCAGATCACTGTAGTCCTTACCATAGGGCATAATCTGCGTACATCAACAAATACATAAAGCCAAATATCTCAGGAACTATTGTTTTAAATATAAATGGCTAAAATAACATAATATATTAAAATCACCTAAGTTATAAAGTGTTATTTCTTCTTCAATTTTTCATAAAGTGTCCCCTCCCACCTTTTTCACCTGTGTAAAGCTGCACAGCAAGACCGTCTGGATGGCTCACAGCAAGGGACAATCTTCTGTTAGCATAAGGAAAAATTTGCCCTCTTTTTCAAGGGATGCAGGGTTTTCCTTATGCTCACAGCCAGAAGATTGTCCCTTGCTGTGAGCTGTTTGGTAAAGTGACCAGATTCCACATCTCAGGGGAGGTGGTTTACAATAGGTAAAAGGAGTAAGATTACTCTGGAACTTTACATGGTAAAGAATGATAATACCGCTCTACATGAACCAAAAACTATAAAGAACAATTGGAGCTGCATTTATTTTGAAACATTATTATCCCTTTAGGCATTTGAAATAAGCCATATATATGTCATTATGGCCATGAAGAGGTTCAATGGGAACCATACTAATAGGAAAAAGTGACTATTAAAGAGTATTAAATGTTTTAGGATAAAATATTGGAGTTAAGTTCCTGCAAAATAAAAACAGTACTCCCATTGCTGTGGGATTTGTCATTCAAAAGTTATTACAACTCAGACATTATTTAGTGATTCTGTTCCTACCATTTTGATGGAGAACTGCAGTCAATAATTCATAGAGTGTATTATAAACAATGTGCTGATTAGGAAACAGTTGACACTATTGTTTAAAAAATATGTCTGGGCTGTAATTACTTTTGAATGAAAAATCTCCAGTAGTGGGGAGGACCATTGTTTTACTCAGAAAAAAAGCACACCACCACACAGGGACACCCACAAACAGACTACCCCCCCCCACACACACACACGTGTGAGCGCAGGCATACACTCACACACATGCACACACACAACATTTATTGCTTCTCTAACCCCCGTGAGGACCAGAGGTCATGCAATGCATTGCTTCAAATTGTGTTGCATATGCATCTAGACCTTAAGGGATCAATGTGCTTAACAGAAGCACTTAAAGGGATAGTATTATTTCGTTTTATCTTTATTTTATTTTGTAGGCATTAAAAAAACATGAAGAACGATATAAGACTTATCTCTCAAACCTTTATGGTTTAAGAGATATTCACAAGCAAAGTATCCCCCCCCGTTCAGCCAGATCAGAAGGGAGGTGCCCAGGTAGACTGCAGAGAGGGACAATCTTCAATTAAGATAAGGGAAAAACCTGAAAAACTTGTCAAGGGGGGAAGGGCTTTCATTGTTTTCATACAAAGAAGATTGTCCCCTGCTGTTATCTGTCTGGTCTTACAACCAGATTCACATCTGAGAAGAGATGGCTTACACTAGGAAAAAGGGGCGGGAGGGGGAAACTTTGCTTGTGAATATCTCTTAAACCATAAAGGTTTGAGAGATAAGACTTATATCATTCTTCATGTTTTTTAATGCTTACAAAATAAAATAAAGATAAAACAAAGTATTACTATCCCTTTAACTAGGTAGGTGAACTGCATACAACAGTCAGACACACTTTATATTCATTTTTGCATAGTATATGCTAGGCTTTAACATTGTGAATGAAATCAGTCATAGAGAAAAAACTCCAGGCATGACTCTAATGGGATATGAGATCCTTTGTAAGGCAGTAATAAGCTCCTTCACAGATTACAGCTCAAGAGGAAAAACAAAAACAGGTACAGCACAGTGGCTCAGTGGTTAGCACTGTTGCCTTGCAGCGCTGGGGTCCTGAGTTCAAATCCCACCAAGGACAACATCTGCAGTGAGTTTGTATGTTTTCACTGTGTTTGCGTGGGTTTTCTCCGGGTACTCCGGTTTCCTCCCACACTCCAAAAAACATACTGATAGGTGAATTTAGATTGTGAGCCCCAATGGGGACAGGAACCAATATGAGTGTAAAGCGCTGCGTAATCTGTGTGCGCTATATAAATAAAGGATTATTATTATAACTAACTTCACACATTCCTAAGCAAATTGTCTATAAAGAAACAAGGAGCACTGGATGTTGAATAATCTCTGTCACAACTGAATTCTCTAAAAAAATAATAGTTATAATTTAATTTGATCTTACAATAAATATATCACTTAATATGATCAGGGTCAATAAACTATTAATGATATAATATGTAAAAATTAATCATAAGAAAGACAAAGGCGTAGATTTAAATGTCCCCACTAAAAAAGCTGGTAGAGTAAAATTAGATGACAACCCATTAGCAACAAGTGCTAGCGGAGCTATTCAATTCCCTTACCATTTGAAAGCACAATGAATGTTAGCCAACAGAAAAGGACTCGTGGCCAAACATCCATTTTGTGTGTCAAGTTCCCAAAATGAGCTAAATAATGGCAACAATGGGAAAGTAAAAAAGCTAATAATCAGTGCCTGACACACTATCAACTGACTGATAGCTCAAATACAGTCACCCGCCCAAACACTAACCCTACACTACCTCTAACAGTAAAGTGCCATTACCCTTAATACTAGCCTAAAGCCCACAACTGTAACACTTACCTGTCATCCACTGTCCATCTTCTTCTCTCTTCCTTCTTTTTTTCCTCTAAATTTCTGCTCTCTTCTCTTCTTTGTTCTTTCTTCTGTTCTGTCTTTTTCTTCCATTCATAGTCCTGTAAAAGAAAGAGAAATATTAAAGGAGCAGTAAACTTTTTTATGAAAACACATATTTTATAGAGCATTTCCTGCTGAATAAAACAAGGTCACTCCCACTGCTGTCAGATATTTTATTCAAAATTTATAACAGTTCAAATAATCAGGA
Organism: Rhinophrynus dorsalis; assembly: GCA_037306005.1. Taxonomy (NCBI): domain Eukaryota; kingdom Metazoa; phylum Chordata; class Amphibia; order Anura; family Rhinophrynidae; genus Rhinophrynus; species Rhinophrynus dorsalis. Next base: position 400,488,337 of record CM074723.1, read on the forward strand.
AGTGAATTTACTGTGCATTTACTTCCTGAGAGTTCTAACTGACAGGAAGTGACAGGCAGCTTCTATCACATTCTATGGAGAACTGTATGTCTCTGACTTTCCTCTCCATTAGATTCTAACAGAAAAACTAATTTGAATTTGAACACTAGAGGGCACTGCTAATGTAACAAAACATGAGTTTAAACTGTAATAGCTCTGGAAATAGAAATCTCTAGGCAGTGGGACTACCCTTATTTTACTCAGTAGGAAATTCCTTACAATATATATATTTTTTCATAAAAAAAGCTTACTGCTCCTTTAATGATGTGCCACAAAAAGAAGTCGCACATGTGCATAGTTAATGTGCATAGTTTAACCTCTTGAGTGCCAGAGGGGTAAGCAATGCAGAGCAATGTGCTGCCTACCTCTCTGGCACTCAAAGGGTTAAGCACTGTGCATATGTGCACATGAAAATAGTAGTTGATACCAAATGATCCAAAAATATTTCTCCATAAATAAGATTGATTGCAAAAACTGAATCTTTATTAAAAAGCCCCCTTTTTTGTTCTCTGCCGCTGTTGGCGGTGGAGGAAGGAATTGCAGACATAGCCCCCCTCTTAGTACCCCATGGACCAATGCCCGTTCCATTATGAGGGAATTATGAACAGAGACTGCCTGTATTCTAATTATAATTTGTAATTACAGTGTTTTCACTATTTTGCTGTATTTAATATGTTGACAAATAACTGTCAGCAGGTATCTGCAGTACCTAAGTTTCATGAGGCTACACATACATATACAGTTTTTATTTCACTCCAGTTTTAGTCTGAAAACTACACAGAAAGATCTGAAATGTAATTAGCACATGAGTGGTCGGAAATCAAACCTATTGTTGAAAAGGCTCGTACAATAAGCTATTGAAAAATTGTATAGTGCATGCAGACTTACTGAATTACAGCTTTGAATTTAAATATCTGTGAAATATCTGAATTCTCTGCATGAGCTACAAAAGTTACCACAAAATGACACAAGGAAACAGAGCCCATTTACAAATATGATTTGTGTCATATACAATTAAAAATTGATTAATACAGTATGAAATAATTAATAGTTTTATTCTTAGTTCATTCTACAGTAATATCCTTACCTGATGTTGAATTGAAATATAATTCTGTATTTTTGCACAATATGTATATCCATTATGTTAATAAAATAATGTATATTGTTATTGGCGTGTATTACATTTTCTTGAAATAGTAGATAGTACGAAATTGGGTTGCACGGTATGCCAAGAGGAAACATTAAATATTATGTACTGCATCTGTGATACTGTATGTGTGAATTAGTGCATACAAGTGAACATGAACATCTAGCCTAGCCCAGATCAGAGCAACTCATGATTACATCCACTGGCAAAACCTTTTGTGTCTAATTCTTGTGTGTTGTACTTGAATGCACAACTTTCATATTGTCCACCCCTTAGAACATGAAGGCAACATGGCTGTTTTTTGCTGTGAAAAGGATATTGTACATGGAAACAACAAAAATAGCATTGTACAGACGGATAAAGCATGAACATGGATCACAGCCATTTGCACAAAAACACACTAAGCACAATGTTCATACTTGCCCCACAGTGAAGCTAAAGGGAGACTAATGTAATCAGCCCAACAGGAGCAATTCTGAGGCAATACAACTGCACCATAGGATATTTCATTATGCTGCTTTGTCCATCAATGTAATTACATTATCCATCATTGTGATATGTTTACAAAACTAAATTGGCTAAAACTTGAATCCAGGTGTGCCTTTCACCTTCCTTGCTTAGTTTGTAACTACTTCTAGACTGTAAGCTCTCACGAGCAGGGCCCTCTGATCCTCCTGTTCTACACATCTGATTGTACTATTTAATACCTCTGTATGTCTATTCCCAATTGTACAGCGCTGCGGAATTAGTTGGCGCTATATAAATAAAGAATAATAATAATAATAATAATAATACTTCTATAGAAATCCACCACACTAACTAAGCAGTATGCTCAATCCAGCTCTTCATACTTCCTATACCCTCTGCTCCACTGGCAACAACTCACTGATTATTTTACATTACTTGAGCCATACGGTTACTCCAGTTCTCCATATTTCCTATGACCTGTGCTCCGCTACCAACAATTGATTCATTATTCAATATAACCTGAGCAGTATCCTCACTCCAGCTCAATCCTTAAAAATGACTGCTTCTTTGTATTTAAAAACATGTAACTGCATATAAATGTTACCTTGTTAGTTTTAGTTTTCTTTTTTCTATTTTGTAAATGTTTAACTTTGTATCATAAAGGCGCTTCAGGTCATACTTGAAAACAAGATACATTTCAGTGCATTCTTCATGGTAAAATGCTTTCTAAATAAATAAACAAAAATAAAAATAATTACAACTTGCATGAATGCTCTTTGATGTAATGGATATTTTGTGTTCCCTAGGGTTCCACTGCTTTGCCTCATAATTAATCCAGTTCTTTTAGGCCTAATCAGAGAACAACATGACAGGGTACCTGGCTGGGATATATCCCACAGTCCATCTGTGGGTACCTGGCCCTGTGGGAGATTGATCTGCCACACTGGGATCAATCCAACTGACCAAATGGCAGAAGCAGGCCTAGTCAGAGATCAAACAGTTGAGTAACGTGGAGAGAAGACAGAAGCAGTAGTCAGAAAAAAGGCCGAGGTCAAACCGGGAGGGCAGTAGAGAGAATTGTAGCTGAGGAACCAAGCCGGATTGTACCAGAAATGAAAGCAGAACTGGGAGCAGACAAAAGCAGAAGTCAGGAATGAAGCCGGTGTCAGTATCTGGAACAGGATCATGATAAAAGACAGGATTAAAAACAGGATTAAGCTCCAAAGCTCACAAAATGCCCTGGTAGTTCGAAGATAGGGCGTGGAAAGCCCAAACCAAGAAGGCGTTAAAGGGCCGTACAGTATATACAGTAACAGTATGAGGACTGCTGCTATTCTTGGTGCTGAAATTTATCTGCATCCTCCCTGCTCTCCCCAACACATTGACACCTTTACAAAAGAATGATATGCTAATGTACAAAGTCTCTGTCCCTCCATTTGCATTCCTAAATCTTAGTGCATGTGGCAATATGTGTCTCTATCACCAAGGCGATGTGCTTGCCACACATCTCCATAGCATCAACCCCTAGTGCATCTCCCCTCAGGTGTTATCTAGTCACTTCAAGTTTTCCCTGTGTTACATACCTCCTCTTGATATCTCCTCTTGTTACTTTTTGGGGAAGTACAAGCACCAATACCTTTGACTTTCCATTACTGGGGCCACTCCTTATATCCACATATTCATTACTTTTCTGCTCTGACTAGACAACCATGTTTCTTTGGACTACCCTCTCTGACTGCATTCCTTGCAGTCTCTCTTGGCTCCTTCTTCACAGCTGGGCTTTAGGGCTCTGCTGAGCTGCTTCATTACACTGTTAACCCTTTGGGAGGATTTATTAACTCTGCTTGGTTATTGACCTTTGGTGGATGCTGATGAACATCTTGATCACTAGTGGGCTGCTGATCCCTCCTAAGACAAGCGCTGTCACTTGGGTCATACTTTCACTCTCCATCAGCACTTCCTTTTCTGCAGTACAGCTCTCCTTTATAATATTTCTAACTTTCTCATTTAAATTTGTTTTACGTTTGAGTTTTAAGCTGTATATAAAGTTAAGAGAAATGTGCACTATATGATCTAATTCTGATCATTTACTCTATTCTCATTTTTCAAAAGGCTTGCAACCACTGAATCTAGTATTCTATGTACATTTTCCAGACAGGATAAGGGATATTAAACTGGTGTAGTCTACTTTTTAATATAACCAATATTAGGTTGCACAACAATGGAGACTGAGAACTAATATGCCATCCAGCCAGAAAAAGGAATCCCTGCTCTCAGTTTCCAAAAAACACTCAAAATGATACATTGATAATTTGGTGCTTGGAATCAGCTATTATGGGCTAAAACTGAAAAGGACAGACACTCTTACTAAAAAGCAAAATATAATCTACTGCAATTCAAGCTCCATATTTGTTTAAAAAGAATTTATTAAAGAATCGTCCGTGTCCTTTGCGTCCACATGCGAGTTAGACTCTTCAAAGATATTAGGCCTAATACAATTACAATATCATTCTATATACTAAAATCACCAAATGGTAAGGAATGATGGGAAAAATATGAACATGGTAACTTTATATCCACCAATTAGGATCCAAAGATCACAATATATTCCCAAATAATAATATAAAATGTTCAGCTGATAACTGCATCAAAAAGATGTGAACACCCAAAACATTTCACCCAGGATTGCTCTTCAGGGCCATAGCCCTTCCAACGTGCAAAATATTAAATGCACCCACGGACTCTACGGGAGTCCAGAATGTTTTGAATTTCATACTCCTCATGGTCTTGAATGTGCACAGGACCTGGCACCACTGGAGTAGAAGCGTAGCGGTTACAGACCAAAGGCTTCAATAGGGAAACATGGAAAACGTTGTGAATGCACATACTTCCAGGAAGGTCCAAGGCATAAGAGACAGGGCTCACTCTCCGAAGCACCTAGAAAGGACCTACAAAATGTTGAGCCAGCTTATTACAGGGTACTTGCAGGTGCAGGTTTCTGGAGGACAGCCACACTCTATCCCCAACTTAGAAAACAGGAGCAGGATGCCTCCCGCGGTCTGCATGCTTCTGGTAGCACTCAGAGGACCTTTGCAAGGCATTCTGAACCTGTGCTGAGCTGCCTAATATGCTCGTCCAGATCCGGAATATCTTGAGCTTGAAAAGAGACCGGGAGCAAGGATGGTTGACCCATAGTTAATCAGGAAGGGAGAGCACTCGGACGAGGAGTTTATTGCACAATTCCTGGCAAACTCAGCCCACGGCATCAGGTCAGCCCAATTATCATGATGGTCGGAGATAAAACAGAGCAAAAATTGTTCCAACCCCTGGTTGGATCTTTCAGCAGCATCATCCATCTGGGGGTGGTAGGCCGAGGAAAATGACAGTTTGATGCCCATCTGGTCACAGAAGGTCCTCCAGAACCTTGACACAAACTGACTCCCACGGTCAGAGACCAATACCTTGGGTACTCCGTGGAGTCGGAACACCTCTCTAGCAAACACCTCAGCCAATTCCTTGAAGGAAGGTAGGCCCTGGAGAGGGAAAAAATGAGCCATTTTGGAAAAACGGTCCACTATCATTAGTATGACTGTACACCCCTTGGACAGTGGCAACTCCACCATGAAATCTATGGATACATGTGACCATGGGCGCTCACCCTTCAGAACCATCTGGAGCAACCCCAGAGGAAGGTGTCTTGGGGTCTTAGCACGAGCACAAATGGCCTCCACAAAACTGTACAATCTGCTCTTAGACTAGGCCACCAAAAGAGCTGAGATACTGACCAGATCAGTTGGTCACGACCAATGTGTCCAGTTGCCCTCGTGGAGTGGTATGTCTCTAGAAATCTGGTTACAAAACATTTGCCGCTAGGTTTTTCTGCTGGAGCATTGCTCTGGGACACCAGGATCTCCTAGTCAGAGGAGACATGATACTAGTGAGAATGGTGGACAATATGCAATCTGGATGAATAATAGGTACAGGTGCATTGTCAGTCTCACTGTCTGGCCCAAATTGCCTAGAAAGAGTCAGCTTGAACATTTTTGGACCCTGGGAGATGTGAGACCACAAAGTTAAATCTGGACAGGAATAGAGCCCATATGGCCTGCCGTGGTGACAGCCTCTTTGCCTCTGATAGATATGTCAGATTTTTATGATCTGTCAAGATCAGGATTGGGGCCTTCGTCCCCTCCAGGAGGTGACACCATTCACGGAGAGTGAAGATTATGGCTAGCAACGCCTATGTCGTATAAGCTCTGGGCTTTTGGAAAAGAACCCACATGGCATGAGGGTCTTACCTGGTTAAGATCTTTGGGACAACACTGTCCCTACACCTGTCTCCGATGCATCCACCTCCAGGGTAAAGGGCAAGGCAGGGTTCTGATGTGACAACACTGGAGCCACGGCAAAGGCAGACTTCAAAGCTTCAAAAGTACTGTTGGCCTCAGGGGACCAAGCTGAGGGATTAGCCCCTTTATGGGTTAAATCAGTCAACAGTTTGACTATTGTAGAAAAATTTTGTATGAATTTTCTATAACAGTTTGCGAATCCTAAGAATCTCTGTATAGCATTCAGGCCCACCGGACGTGGCCACTGCAGAACTGCCGAGTGTTTCTCTGTATCCATAGCAATGTCATCAGCAGAGATTACATACCCCAGAAATGGCACTCGATCTTTTTGGAATTCGCATTTTTCAAGTTTACAGTATAGTTTGTTCTCTCTCCATTTTTGCAATACAGTAGCAACATCTCTCCAATGTGTCTCAAGGTTAGGAGAGTGTATCAAGATATCATCCAAGTAGACTACTATTCAGGACTGTAGCAGTTCTCTTAGAACATCGTTTATAAATTCTTGGAATACCGCTGGTGCATTACACAGCCCAAAGGGCATGACCAAATACTCATAATGGCCACTACGAGTATTGAAAGTGGATTTCCACTCATCACCTTCTTTGATTTGGATTAGGTTATAAGCTGCCTGTAAGTCGAGCTTCGTGAAGACTGAGGAGCCCTTCAAGTGGTCAAACAACTCGGTTATCAATGGAATGGGTAACGCATTTTTTACCATCAGCTTATTTAGACCTTTATAGTCGATACAGGGTCTAAGCTCCCCATCTTTTTTCTTTACAAGGGCGAGGAAGACTTCCTGATAATTCCTCTAGCCAAGGCATCAGAAATGTACTCCTCCATAGCTCGGTTCTCCTCTGCCGGCAAAGGGTAGGTGTGGCCTTTAGGAGGTATCGTGCCTGGCATCAAATTAATAGCAAAGTCGTATGCCCTATGCTTCGGCAAAGTGTTAGCCTCCCTCTTACTGAATACCTCACTGAACGACTGGTACTCTGAGGGTATAGAGGGGGAGGTACACAAAATCTTAGTGGGCTGCTGTAGACAAGACTTCTGACAATAATCGGATGTGTCTAAAGCCAAGGAAACCCCAGAATGACTGCGTAATATGGAGACTGAATGACTTGAAATTGTAGGGTCTGCACATGGAGAGCTCCTACTCTGACAGACAGAGAACAGGTCTTGTGTATGACATGGGATGGAACTAGTGGACTACCATCGATCACCTCCACAGCCAATGGAGAAAATTGAGGCACCAAGGGAATATTATGCTGTTTAGCGAATTCACCATCAATAAAGTAGCCTGCAGCTCCTGAATCGATCAGGGCTGGTGTCACAACAGAGGAGGCTGCCCAAGAGATTGCGACCTGTAAAATGGGCTTGTTCTGTTCTGGGTCTGGGGACTGATTTACTCCACCTAGGATCTGTCCCCTCAGGGATCCTAGGTGTGTGCGTTTCCCAGACATACCGGGCAGGCCCGTAACATATGTCCAGCTTTTCCACAGTACAGGCATAGACCTTTAAGACGGAAGGACTGCTCCTCCCTCCTTCATCAATCTTTTTTATGTTACCTGGGCCCTTTTGATATATTTCTATATATTCTTTGTTTTTTTTTCTGGTGTAGTGTAGGAATAGATATATTTTTCATATTCTGGATTGTTTATATTACATTTTTATCCCAGCAATTCCCCCGTTTTTACAGACCAGGGACAGGTGGGATTTAGAGTAATCTCTTTCCCAGTCCTGGCCGAGTATGACGGTGGACTGGTGGGGCGTGGTGTGATTTATCTGTCTGTTGCTCCCTGTTTTTTTCTGACTACGGACGGGTGGTATTCTTTAAGATCATTCTCATAATCATGGTCGTAAATAGCTGGGGACTAGAGCAACATATTGTGTTAAATGTTTCAGGTGTTTACATCTTTTTGATGTGGTTATCAGACGAACATTTTATATTATTATTTGGAAATATATTGTGATCTTTGGATCTAGAGTTACCATATTCATATTTTTCCCCATCATTCCTTACAATTTACCATTTGGTGATTTTAATATATAGAATGATATTGTAATTGTATTAGGCCTAATATCTTTGATGAGTCTACGTGCATGTGGACGCACAGGACACGGACGATTCTTTAATAAATGATTTTTAAACAAATATTGAATTTAAATAGTAGATTATATTTTGTGTTTTAGTAGGAATGTCTGCCCTTTTCATTGTTAGCCCATAATAGCCGATTCCAAGTGCCGAATTATCAGTGTATCATTTTGATAGTTTACTTTTTACTTTATTGTAATGGTAAACATTTACAATTCCTATTTAACTCCCATTTCTATAAATGCTTTTTCTATTTTGATTAAAGCCACTTTAAAAGAAAATAAATTATTCATACTATTGAATATTGGAATTGGATGAATTATATCTTCCATATGAGAAAGAGGTTTACTTGCTCTTGATTTGGGTTTTGTGCAAATATGTTACACAGACACAGACCAAAACAAATTGTAGTGTATCTATGCATGTATGTATCTTTATTTATATAGTGCAATGCATGTACACAGTGCTATACAAAAAAATTGTAATAGTAGAATACAAAAATACAGAACTGGGTTAAGAGTGTAAGACTAAAGGGCGATCAATTAAATATTAACACTGGGAAAAGTAAATCAAAGGAAACCATACATTGGGAAAGGGACCCTGCCCCATAGGTAAATCAAATCTAATTATCAATCATGACGACATACAGAGACACTAGGAGAACGATCATAAGTGCAAGTACAAGGCTCATTGAAGGAAGTACAGAGAGGTAGGTATTGAGCAGTATTCAGCTTGGGTAATCATTAGATTAGATTGTATAAACGTTGGTGTCATTAGATTAAAGTATTCTATTTTATATATTTTTTTTTATTTAAATAAATATATATTTTTTCTATTTGTGAATTTGGTGTACATATTTTTATGCCATTTTGCCTTTTTTTGCCTTACAGGTGAGGGTTTTGTGTGGTTTAGCGACATATTCCACATTCATGGAGTACATTAGTATAACTAAACCATCTAAAAACACTGAAGATGACATTGAGTTGCAATCCAGTGTTGATGGCATAGCGCAAGAAGGTATAGCAGCTCAACCAACTGTTGCATCTGACAGTGAGACAAACAAGCAAAAAAACACCTACCCTGACAGTAGTAGTGAACGTTGTGAAAATCTCTCAAGGGGAAAAGTAAAAGTAAATAGTTTGAGACCTGAAGAATATAACAGTAGTGGGGAAGAAATGGCAAGCGATATTGAAGATAACCTAATTACAGATGATGATGAAGTACATCTAGAAAATATCCCTCCAGCATCCTCCTCTTCTGATACAGATGAAGTTGATAGTGAGAGCGATAATAACATGGCTAGAAAGTAAACTGAAATGCAAAGGCTCAATCTTCCACCACTGAAAAGGAGCACTGTGCCTGTCTATAGACTGGTTGAGAAATCATTTGGAAAATCTGACCATGGACAAGCAAAGATGACAAAAACCACAAAGTCATCCTGTCAGTCATTATCAGCATCATTACCACTTCTAAGTCCAACTCAGCGACATACTAATATTGCTGAGTAACCAACAACAACACAGGTTATCAGCATCTAAAGCCGTAGCTTTGAGTGCCTCTGCTGCTCTTGGGAGTGTAGCACCTGTGACACGGCATAGTAGTAGTAGTAGTAGTAGTAGTAGTAGTAGTAGTAGTAGTACAAATTCAGCAACATCTAGCCACAGTAGTAGTAGCAGCAGCAGCGTCTCAGGAATCCCACAGTCTATGAAGTCCATGATCTAAAAGCTACTCATTTTGCTGTTTCTGTGTAAGAAACATGTGAGCACTTCCTCAATTAGTTCCCACCTGAAGCACAACCACAGGTTTGACTGGAAGACACATCATCAACAGGTTAAAGGTGCCACAGCTAGCAGCAGCAGAAGTACTCCTACATGTTCCCTGAGGTACGTAACAGAATTGCTATTGATGTGTTAGAGGTTGTGCCAATATTTTTCCTGCTGCAGAGGATTATGAATCTGAATTTGTTTTTGGAGATGACAAGAGTCATAGAGTGTCCACACATACACCCACCACCCCAATCACCTCCACAAGTCATGCCATTAAATCAATAAAGGTATACAGTTCTTCTACTATGTACGGCAATCCCACACTTACCATGTTCTTAGAAAGAACTTAAAACCTGCATAAAAAGAATTCAAAAGTAGGCCAATGGAATAGTAAAATTAACAAAATGTTGCTGGTTGACATGCTGATGTTGCATTTTTTAGAATAAGAAACAAAGCTTGTTCTGGTACAACACATTTATTTTGTTGTCTTCATCTGAAAACAGATAAATAACACTGTTTTACTCCTGGGCATTCTAGGACTCTGCTTCTGAACTGCATTGTGTCTGTCTCAGGATTACTAAATCACTGACTATATATAACATTATAATACAACATCATTATACATTCTCTTTATTACAAACAATTAGTACAAACCTGCAAAGAAAGAAAAAACGGGAAAGGAGCCTACAGTGTATTACCAGAGTTGGTAAGATGGCAGAGTGTATATACACTATAGATCAACTAACATTTAATAAATCTTAGTAATCAGGCTTATACCTGTCACCAACTTAAAAAGCCTGCAGGGTACTTTACCCGTCCCTGTAAAGGTATATGATGTCCACTGTTCACGTCCTCCACCGGAACCAATCTCCAAATTACAGGAACTGGAGCTCCAATGATACTCCACAGAAATCCAAACAGGAAAAAAGAAATACTATATGTTGATATGACCATAAAAATAAAAATAAAAAAGGAACCGTTCTGGACTGATGAATAATACAATTTCATTAATAAAAAGCTCTGAATTATTCATCAGTCCAGAACGGTTCCTTTTTTATTTTTTATGGTCATATCAACATATAGTATTTATTTTTTCCTGTTTGTAATTCTGTGGAATATCAGTGGACATCATATACCTTTACAGGGACGGGTAAAGTACCCTGCAGGCTTTTTAAGTTGGTGACAGGTATAAGCCTGATTACTAACATTTATTAAATGTGAGTGGCTCTATTGTGTATATACACTCTGCTATTTTACCAACTCTGGTAATACACTATAGGCGCCTCTCCTGTTTTTTCTTTCTTTGCATATTTTACTTCTACTTTGTGAATTATTGTGGAGGAGTGGAGCAACCTGAGTTTACTGCTGGAGGGGAGCAGTTCCAATTATATCCCCAAAAAGCTCATATAGCTGAACACCACATATGTGTTAGTGTCAGCCACCTAGTTTGTAAGTGCAATTTTATTGGTGGTGGTTGATGTTTTTTTACCATTACTTTAATACACTAGGAGCACCTCTTGGTTTTTTCTTTTGTTTTTAAATTAGTACAAACGTATCTGGAATTAAACAAATCTATCCAGCATAATACAATACTATCTGAAAAACATTCTGTGTTCCTTTAAATCTCTGTTGAAGTTTTACCCAGTACATTTATTATACACAGCAAACAATATATTCTGCTTAACTTTCTTACCAATAAAATATATTTTAAACTACTTCTGGATAACAGAACTACTTAAACATAAGGTCTCTATTACTTTACAACATGTGGCTGCAGCAAATACATTTAACAACCTGTTTACAAACTTTTCCTTTGTTAATCTGTCCCCATCCATGCTAATGGAGCAAACAAACATATTAATACAATTACTGCAGTTTACAATACACATTATACTCTGATGCCTATAACAATAGTATTTAACTTTCAAATCTTTAGGTTTCACTGTAATAAGCAGTCTGGAAGTCAGTTATATTCCATGGTCTCCAAAAACTTGCACTACAATGTGTAGTGTGAATGTCCTTTACAGGTACTTCTCTTTGTATTACAGAGGGTTGCCCTAAAGTTTCATAAGTTAACATCCTTTGTTGGCGTCTCTCTCTCTCCGCGGGTATGATCTAGGTGATTGTACAGGATTTTCTTGTTTTCTTTTCAGCTACACTCTTGGCGGCTATGTTCTTTATGGCATAGACTTGTGCAAACCGGGTGTACTGATGCATGACTACCAGGATCTATTCATAGCCTTGCTTACATGTTTCCAAATGCAGGAAATCCATGGATACCATTTCAAACAGATACGTTTTGGTAATATTAGTCAACGGTGCTCGAGTAGGCTTATTGGTCTTCTTCTTCTTAAGACATTCACAGACTCCGATCACAAAGTTTTCAATATCCTTCAGCATATTTTGCTAATATAATCTGTCTCTAATTAAAGTGAGTGTCCTTTCAACACCGAGGTGTCCCATTTCTTTGTGTAATTCTCGGAATATGAGTGGGTGGTACTCTTTGGGTAGAATCAGTTGGTCTTGTTCCTTTATTTTCCTGTGTAATACGCCATCTTTATTCATATACAATTTTGTCCCTTGTTTCAGTAATAACTGGACATCTGGATGCTCTTCTGGAAGTCTTCTGGACTTCATTTCCTGGATGCTGATTCTTTAACTTGTATCTCAGAACTAGGGGTGGGCAAAAAGTGTGAAAAATTTCCCACAAAAAAGTTTGCGAAACCATGACGATTTTTTGCTTTTCCTGCGAAAACTTTCTCCTTTCTGCCTATGCAAAAATGTCCTCCTTTTGGCCTATTTTAACATATTTTCTGCCTAATTTAACATATTTTTCACCTATATTTCTGATAGGTACTACATTTTCTACTGAAATATTATTTCTTGTGAGGTCTGAAGTTTAGAAATAAGTGGCTGAAAGTCAAAGTTGTCAGTCCTACAGCAACATTTGCCTTGAAAAATGTGTTAGCATACAGAATGCATTTGTCCTTTGCCCACAACACTAACTTCCTGCTTAACTGACAATGGCACATATTCATGATGTCAAGTAATAAAAAAATATATAAAATACAACCTACAATGTGGCAGATGTGTATGGTAGTGGTGGTGGGGGACTGGCGTGGTATGTATGTATTTTTCCCATTGTCACATGCTATCCTCCTTCTCAGATTATTGACAAACATAACTTATCTGTCAGAGTAGTGGTCCCAAGTGGGGTAGATGGTAGCAACCCTTCTTCACATCCCTCCTCCACCTTCTCATCTGTGCTGCTGTTAATATATTTGTCCTGGCTATGCCTGTCCTGTGTGGCTTCTGCTACTACTACTGGAGCTAGATGTTGATGCAATTCTACTGCCACTGCTACTAGGTGGCAAAGGTGCAGCACTTATAGCAGCAGCAGCAGAGGCAATCGTCATATCTAACATTGTGAATGTTAACCTGTGTTGTTGTTGCTAGGTATTCAAAACAGGTGTGTGTGGCTGAGTGGGAATTGGATTTTCAAGAGGTGATGATGCTGATGATGAATGATAGGGTACAACACATTTATTTGTTGTCTTCATCTGAAAACAGATAAATAACACTGTTTTACTCCTGAGCATTCTAGGACTCTGCTTCTGAGCTGCATTATGTCTGCATCAGGATTACTAAATCACTGACTATATATAACATTATAATACAACATCATTATACATTCTCCTTATTACAATTAGTACAAACATATCTGGAATTAAACAAATCTATCCAGCATAATACAATACTATCTGAAAAACATCCTGTGTCCATTTAAATCTCTGTTGGAGTTTTACCCAGTAGATTTATTATACACAGCAAACAATACATTATACTTAACTTTATTACCAATAAAACATATTTTAAACTAGTTCTGGATACCATAGTGACTTAAACATAAGGTCTCTATTACTTTACAACATGTGGCTGCAGCAAATACATTTAACAACCTGTTTACAAACTGACTCTACTTTTCCTTTGTTAATCTGATCCTATCCTCTACTAATGGAGCAAACAAACTTATACAAGCATTAATATAATTACTGCAGTTTACAATATGCATTATACAAGACCTATTTTAGTAGACTATGTTCCATACAATATTATTTCACATCTAAATTACTTTAATAAGATTTACCATTGACTCTTATACCTGGATGCTTTTCTGCCTACCTGAAAACAGATAAATAACATTGTTTTACTGCTTGGCATTCTAGGACTCTGCTTCTGAACTGCATTGCGTCTGTCTCAGGATTACTGAATCACTGAGTTGTGCACCTTATATCAGTATAGTTACTATGTCTGAGAGCCTAGTGATTGCCACCTGCTGGTAGGAGGTTAAAACAGCAACAAAAGAATTATAAACAATGCAGTCATGGGATTTCCAATACCAACAATAAAAACAATGCTTAAAACCCCTTAGAGACAGACGACTTACCTGTTAAGTCCAGGAAGTCATTCGCTATAATGGGAAAAAAAAACCCTGTCATTAAGGGGTTAATACTTGCTTCTGCATACTATATTCTCTTGGGGTACAATGAGTTTAATATCATTTAATACACAAAGTTCTACACTGACATTACATTGGTTGAAAACAGAGGCTTTAAAAAACTGATGTCATGTGTTATACCCTGCTGGAAAATTCCAAGACACTATTATTTTTGAAGAATGGTTGTGCCAGTGTTACTTAAGCAGGAAGTTAGTATTGCGGGCAAAGGACAAATGCACTTAGCTTGCTAACAATTTTTTCAAGGAACTTGTTACTGTAAGAATCACAACTTTTACTTTCAGATGTTTATTTCTACACTTCAGGCCTCAGAAGAAGTAATATTTTGGTGGGAAATGTTGCAGTCATAGAAAACATAGGTGAAATGGCAAAGTTTTGGCAGCAAATGTATTGGCAGTGACAAAAAAGAACATTTTAAGTATTGTCTATGGATGAAAACTTTAGAGAAAAAAGCAAACAATCGTATTTTTTTTTTCACAAAAAGTTTTGCAGGAAATTTCTCTGACTTTTCGCCCATCTCTAACAATAGGCAACCTGCAGAGACTGCCAGCACCACAGAAAAAGGGAAAAAGAGCATTATAATGTGTATTTCAAGACATTAACCCTCTATATTCTAAACACATCTCTCAGTGGAGCAAGGCTGGGATGTTAGCCAGTGTATTTTTCTTTCTGATACTCCCAGTGGGACATTGAAACACAGCTCCATGGTTTAACAGTGCTTCTGTTGCCATTGCAATTATTTATCTGATAAATATACACTTCTTAGTTTATACTAGTGTTATGGGTCTTTGTTGTTTATAAATTTTGTTTATTACGAAGATGCTGTGCGTATATATTTTATTACTTAGGGCTCCAATTGCCAGAGAGGAGTCAGTGCTAAGCTTCATTCATATATTTCTATGTGCAACAGTGATCTTAAAGGAGCTGTTGGATTCCTCCTATAATTTATGGCTACAGGACTCCCAAGGCTATAAGAAATTCCCACAGAGATTAATAGAAAATTAAAAAAAGATATTTATCCAGTTGATGTTTCCAATCAAAGTTTTTTTTGCGTTCTGATTTAGTGCCTCCATATATATTGCACTACATATATCACTCAAAGATGTCAAAAAAGACCAAGGGTCCGAAGCATCACAAAGCCAGGTCTCTCTTCTCCATGTATATGATAAAAGAAGTCTCTGGAACACGATAAAATACTGAATTGTGGAGTCAAAAGTAGGCCCATTAATTAACACAGGATGATGGACTGCTGGTGTGGATCGTCTACTCTTCTTAGGCAAATAGTATAGCAGGCACATCATAAAGCATAGTTCCAGGTGTACAGAGAGTAAAAAGCACTCATCAGTTTATCAACAAATCTGCAAAATACACTTGTCTAAATACTGTAAGTGTTCCCCTAAAGATATCAAATTATCAAGCTTGTCAGTAAAAATCACAAATAGAAGTGCCCTTACAATGAAATAAGCTTTAGAGAGTCATACATGTATACAAGAGAGGCACCTGTTGCACACTAACACATAATATCTCTGATATTTTCACTAACATTTTATTTATAGAAGAATTCCGGTGCTACAGGGCAAACTAGACACGCAGTATATGGAGAGTTCACTAACATATTGTCATACCTAATCACTATGTACAATGTATCCCAGGTATGTTATAGAATGAAAAACATATAAGCCCAATGAATAAGGTTAAATTAAATATAGGAACTCATCAGGGTCAAACCACATACACGTACAACAAAACTGAAAAGGGGTTTGGAGGGGACAAAAATAAATGGGAACTATTGGTTCTGGATTAATAGAACAGAGCCTCACACTCAATCCATGTTCGGACTGGCAACCCTCCTCTTGTAAACATACTTAGAGGAGGGGGGCAGAAAATGTGCTGGACCAGAGTCCCATTTTGTGAGTGACTTGCTGTTACAAGCTCCCAGCAATCAGGTCCATAGGCCCAGGGAGTAGGGGTGGGCAAAAAGTGAGAACATTTCCTGCATAACTTTTTGCGGAAAACGGATGAGTTTTCTCTTTTTTTCGCAAATGTTTTCTCCTTTTCTCCTTTCTCCAATGCAAAATGTTCAACCTTTTCTCCTATTTCAACACATTTTTCTCCTATTCATCATATTTGTCTCCTATTCCAACACATTTTTCTCCTATGTTTCCTATGGCGTAACATTTCCCAGCACAATATTACTTCTTCTGAGGGCTGTAGTGGGAAGTCAAAATTGTGAGTCCTACAGCAACAAATACCTTGAAAAGTGTGTTAGCATGCAGAGTGCCTTTGTCCTTTGCCCACAGCACTTATTCCCTGCTTAAGTGACACTGGCACGTATTCATGATGATTTCAAGTGATAAAAAAACAAAGTACAACCTACAATGTGGCAGATGTGTATAGTAGTGGTGGTGGGGGACTGGCAAATTGTGATTGGTGGGACCTTAACAAACTGCATCCACCCCGGGAGGGGAGGAATCATCATAATTTATTGCACATGCTGCAGCAATCATTGCTACAGTCAGTTTTTGAACTACCACTTTACTCCCATGTTACTGCACTGCTCCACCTTTCACCCTCCCTCTTGTGCATTTTCTGGCCATTACTCAACTACTGTGTGTGTTTTTACTCTCTAAGTACCCAACTGATGGTGTGTGATGTCTTGCCTTAGCCCTCAACAAACTTCTCAATATTGTCTGCTGTCTATCAAGGCTGCCTCAACCGTACAGTTCACATCAGGCTCTCAGTCAGCTGTTTGTCACCTAATATATCACCTAATATATTTATGTATGTATTTATTTATTATTTTCTTTATTTTATTTTATTTTCATTTATTTTATATTTTTAAGTTGTCCGCCCTATCTTATCAGTCTGTCAAAAAATTAATAAAAAGTATAACTAAAACACAAAATCAACAACTTATTTCACCAGACTTCCCCAGCACAGAGACAATAACAGCAACATCAGCAAGCAAACTGGGCCTCAAGCAAACTGGACTTTACTTGCCTGTGTCTTGATTGTCACACCGAGTTTTGGGGTAGTTGAGGTCAACCACCTTCCTCCCTTCTTCTGCCCCCCAAGTGCCCTCAAACTCCCCCAATACAGAGAACAAATGTCCTCTGTAAAACACTCCATAAACTAAGCTTCAGTTCCCCTTTATTTGCCTATCTTATATAGCTCAAAATGTGCTGATCTCTCCTCTCACAAACACAGAGTGGCTGCTGTGAGAGCCTGACACCGATTTATATGGCTGTAGAAAAGTTGAGAAAACTTTCATGTGGTGGGGAAAAAAACTTCTTCCCATTTATTTAAATTCATTGAGCTAGGCGAAAAAAACAGGAAAATGGCACTTTTCTCAAGAAATTATTCACCAAGCAGGGAGTGCCATTTTTCACCAGTTTTGGTTTGAGGTGAAAGTTTTTGCCATCCATACCAGGGAGTCAAAAGCAAAAGCATTTAGTAGAATGCAACATGCTCAACACTTCATTTAAATGGATGTTTCACATTGCAGTAGCTTCAAAGCACAATTGCCGCTCCATTCATTGGGATGATGGGATCAATAGACCTTAATGATGGAAATGTATGGTTATGTTCCAGGAAATAACTTGTCATCGGCTTCTCTGTTTTCTTGTTCATCAGAGAAGCTCTAATGGTGGATCTATGGTTAGCCATTCTTTCCCTGAATGAGGTGGTGGTTTTTGCGCACATAGTAGAGACCACACAGGCAAATGAATAAGTGAACTACAATATCGGATGTAGAAGTCAGTCTGTGTCAGATCATGATGGATCCATTAGTATGGGGGTGCTTAAAATATGTACCAGACAAAATTATGTTACAATTAAGACAATTAGTCCATCTATAACAGCTCAGTTTCTCTTGTAGCCAATTAGAGTTCATAAAGGCATTATTTTTAGTACTTAATGTCTGGTTGGGTTGCATGAGAATGTCCATTAAGGTCTTCCCCTACAAAACACCATCATAGCGGGTGGCCTGTTGTAACATGGTAGAGATTGGTCCATGGCCAAAATGGGCCAATTCTTTCATACTGCACGCATAATTTGCGTGTTTTCAGGCAAACAGATTGTTGCAAAAGTTAGTCTTAGTTTCATTTGAAGCCAATCTGGCTAAACAATATCACCATAAAGTATAGAATTAGGAGATAGATTGGAGAGAGGTAATATTATTGAAAATGTCCAATATATAAGGAATTTAATAACATTCAGAAGTTAACATTTATCAGAAGAGGAACCTCACTGCAAGTGGCTATGGCTAAAATTGGAGGTTGGGAAAAAATAAGACAAAATGTGAGGACAAAACTACATTATGGAAAAGGTACTAGAGACATGGAATAGCCTCCCAGTCCCAGCAGAAGGATGTAGGGACTAAAATAGTAAATTAACTTAAATGGGGACTATTCCCTAGTAATTAAGGTTTTTATTTTGTTTAATAGAATCATTTATCTTTGTAAGTGTCCTTTACACAGCAGTCAAGTAAATTTATAATTTATTGTGGACATTTAGGGCTAGATTTAAAGGCAGCCGTTAGCCAAAAAAAAGACTAACGGGTGTCTTAACATGCAGTAGGCCATTCAAAGGGCCATGTAATGAACTGCTAACGGCAGTTCATCTAGTGTACCGGCCGCTACACTAACGTGTGTTTTGGCCCATAGAAACAAAAAAAATGCTCCACTTTGCCATTCAATAGCCTGCGTTAGCTGAAAAAGATCCGATGAGGGACTCATTACCGCCTAAAATTTAAGACCCAGTTTGTTTGGCCGTAGAGTCCCACATCGGATCTTTTGCCAGCTAACGCAGCTTTTAACTGGCAAAAAAACCCCAAAGTCCTCAGTGGATGTATTGATATGGGGCCCCAAGACCCACATCAATACATCCAAAGTGCCTGAATTGTGTTAAAATTTAGTAGAATTAACCCTATGAGTGCCAGCGGGGTATAATTACCCCGTCGGCATTCATAGGGTTAAGCCGACTAAGTGAAAAACATCATCACATTAAAAGTTACACTTACTATTAATCCTGATGTCCAGCGGAGCCCTCAGCTCCCTGCTCCTCTTCTCTTCTTTCTTCTACCTTCGCTACTTGTCGCTTCTTTCTTCTATCTTCTCTTCCTTCTTATGTTCTCTCTTCTTTCTTCTCTTTCTGTCCTGTAATAGAAAATAGAGTATAAGTACATCTTTGAAACAAGATACAGTTGAACCCCTTGAGTGCCAGAGGGGTATACAACGCATTGCAAAGCAATGTGTTACGGACCTCTCTGGCCTCAACGGGTTAATTAAGTGCCACAAAATAAACATATACAGTGCCATATTAAATTGCCAAATAAAATATGCCCCCCAGACAACATGTGCGCACATATGGTCAATATCCCTGAAACAAAGTATGTTGACTTAGCTTTAGTATGTCTCCGCTGCTGTGTGTGGACGCAGAGGCGGCGGCAGTGGAGACAGTGGCGTGAGCCACTGGTTCCCTCCTTCCGGGGGGATGTCTGTTGCGCAATGAGGGAACCAGAGCAGAGACTGCCCTATATATGGGCAGCCTCGTATCCAATTCCCTCACAGCCATTGGCTGAGATGTACTGACACACACACATCCCAGCCAATCAGTTTGAAGCACAGTTTATGGAAACACTGTTGTACACTGTAGGTTTTCCCTTGTGTTTTGGCAGTTAAACAGTTAGCTGCAAAATGCACATTTCTAAAATTATAAAATTATAATATATATATATATATATATATATATATATATATATATATTTATATATATATATATATATATATATATATATATATATATATATATATATATATATATATATGTATATATATACACACACATACATATATATATATATATATATATATATATATATATATATATATACCGTAAAATCTCGGGTATAATACGCACAATTTTACCCCTCTTCACCTTATGTGAAGTGGGGGGTGCGTATTATACCCGAGAGTTTTTTACAGACTTTAAAAAAAAAAAAGAAAAGTTAGCGCTTCCTGCTCCCTCTCTCTCCCTGCAATCTGGTGATTAAGTAAGACTTACTTTTTGAAGCTTTTATGGTGTACCGGTATCTGAAAATAGATCCCTCTCTCCCATCTCCCTGCGGGCGGCATGCTTGCATCTGCCACCCGCTTCCTTCAAATCGGTTTTCAGGACCTTGAGATCCTCACATAGGAGGAAGGTCCTGAAAACCGATTGAAGGAAGCGGGCGGCAGATGCAATCGTGCCGCCCGCAGGGAAGATGGGAGAGAGGGATATTTTTTCAGATACCGGTACACCATAAAAGCTTCAAAAAGTAAGTCTTACTTAATCACCAGATTGCAGGGAGAGAGAGGGAGCAGGAAGCGCTAACTTTTCTTTTTTTTTTTTTTTTTTTTAGTAAGGGGAAAACAAGGGTGCGTATTATACATAGGCACTCTTGTTTTCCCCTAAATCTTGGGCATAATAAACACCTGCGTATTATACACAGGTGCGTATTATACCTGAGATTTTACGGTATATATATATATATTTCCATAGTCTTAAAAGGATTGAAGGAGCTGTACATTTGTTTATAAAATATAAAAATATATATATTGTCATTTTTCTGCTGAGTAACACAATGGCACCCCCATTGCTTGTTGTGAATTTTGCATTCAAAAGTTATTACAACTCAAACTAGCTTTAAAATTAAACTGAAATTTTTAATTGAAGTCATCTGGGGTGCCATTCTTTTAACTATCTAAGAAAAGCCAAAGTCAATTATATATTTTCCTATTGAGTTAATTAAAAATTGCCTTTTTATACCATTTGTCACTGGTGCTTAACACTTTGAGTGACAGAGAGGTATCCAATACATTGCAGGTTTAACAAGACAAAAGTTGTAATGAGTTTTGAGTATCAAATCTTCCAGCAGTTGGAGTAGCCTTTTTTACTTTGCAGGAAAGGCCCTATATCATTTTTTGTTCATTAAAAATGTAGTTCTTCTTTAACATGCCATTCCATGTATAGCAAAGTCATCAACGGCACATATACTTGTAGGCATCTTGCAGATGCAGAATACCCCAGGGATTCTATTAAAGTAAAATTAACTAGACAGAAACATGCAGTTAAGGTCCAGATCTACCACTGAGTACTGTAGCTCCATTGACTCTTAGTAAAGAACCTTCACTGTGATAGATATGGAATTATTTCTGTAGGAACACATCCAAATGACTTATTATGCTTTCACTGTACTGATGTGAACAACCACAGCATGCAACATTTTAACACCTGAATTAAGCAAGTTATTCTATTACTAATAAAAAACAGGGGATTGTATGAGATATTCAAACTGAAGAGCAATTTGATTTTGCTGATATTATGGAATAGTTTTTCAAACTTAGATTAAAAAGAAACACTCTAAATAAGAGCCTAAGCTCAGTAAATTGCATCAACATTAGAGGAAAAATAAAGGTGAAGTCATAGTTCTCTCTCAAGTGATCAAAAGTATAGACATGATGATTATCCAGGAACTTTCCTTGAGCTTCTGAGCCTCACTTTGGAGTCATTTTTTGTTTCCAAAGGGACATTGGTTGAAGAAAAAATATTTCAACCAAGCAATCCAATTCTGGCTCTCAGTCAGAACATGGTTGCAGAACTGAGGAACTGGAAATATCTGCTGAACTGAAATATAGCCATTATGCAAATATTACCAGCTGTAATGGAATCTCAGCCATAATACAGGTCTAATTTATCCAGCAGGATTCTCCCATTTAGAGATGCTTAATATGTTCATTATTAAACCTAGCACTATAATATTATCAATGTCACAAATGTTTAAAATACTGCTTTTATCTGAATGGGGAAGTTTATAATTTAAATGATCATATTCAGAAAGCTATAAAGGAGCAATTTGGGGCAAAATCATTTTGGAGAGATGCACTAAAGGGAGTGAAGGGGCCAGAAAGGCAATATGGTGGTGAATTCATATTGATAGCATATTGACAGTGTACACTGAGATGTCTTCATCATCTTATCCCTGTGAATCCACCACTAAGCCTCCACAATCCTTCAACATCATCATGAACTGATTTATGATTTTGCTTGTCAATGTCTCATTTGCATATGGAATGTAGTTTAATGATCCATTATCATATTCATTTAGGTGTGTATATGTTAATGTGGCACATCGCCTCATGAATTAATCTACAATAGCACCCTTTGCTATCAGCGTTCATAGTCTCAATATCGCCAGCCTAAGCACATTGTGCACTGAAAAGGTTTCAAATGAGAAAATAGCAGACAAGCTATATATCACAGCTTCTCTGCTTTTCTGTACTGACTGAACCAGATGCGGTGGCTATCCACAGATCAGATGTTTCAGGGAAATACAGGACTTGCAAGACACTCTGTAACAAAGTGCTTTGTGAATCTTGTGTTTACAAAAACAGAATAATGGACATTAGACAGGCCAGAGGGAGAAATGTTACTTACAGTCTAAATTATTCTAATGGGGTCTTATTTGCTAATCTTTACTCACTGCTCATCAGGAGCCACAGAGTAGCTAAATTAAACTGGCTGTAATAGATGAGCAATGACTTCTAACGGACAATAAAAACAAATGTCCATTCAGAGACAGCTAAATTAATTTTAAAGTGAACACAGTGAAACCTGCAACATTAAAACTTGATTTAAAAGAACATCATTCTCATTGAATGCTAGCTTGGGTAGCAAATGAGCTCAGAAAATCCATGGGACTGCAAGAAGATAAAAGTGAATTAGATGTGGAACATATAATCCACTTCATTGGTCTCCATCCTGGGCTGGAATTTTCCAGCTCCCTGACACCCTGTTCTTTCCTGGTGAAGGTGTTGCAGTTGCAGAGTATCTTGCAAGTCCTGTGTTTCCCTGAATCAGCTGATAGATGGCTCAGCTGGTTCAGTCAGAACAGAAGGTCAGAGAAGCTGTGATATATAGCTTCTCTGCCGTCTCTCTTTGGAACCCTTGCAATGCACATTCCTACGGCACTGAAAGGATTAAGGAAGAGCTGCTGTTTGTGGTGCTGAAGTTTGAGTTATTCCTCTTAGCTCCCCCAGTGGACAATTGGTGGAGCGGAGAGGATGCACTCTTCTGGGTTGTCAAACTACTGGTGATGTGTAAGAGAGGGTATCCCTTACACATCACCAGCAGTTCAACAACCTGCATTCTAGTGAGAGTTCTCCCTTCCCTTGCATCCATAATGTTTAGGGTATATGGTGATGTTTGTCTCCATTGCCAAGGCAATGTGCCTACCACACATTGCCAGATACACATAGCCAAAGAATAACCCCCAGTGTATCTCCCCCAATCTGTTGGAGACCACTCTAGCATTCAATGGATTAAAATCCCCATTTAATTCAGTAAGTATTTGGGAAATTGCATTTGTACCTTAAGATGCAATTGATTTATGCCAGGATTACTCCTCCCCAATAATGTTCAAAATACTATTTTTGAAAGTGGATGTTTAAAGCAAAGCATTGGTTACATCTCTGGCACTCAAAGAGTTTAAATATTCTTGGTCCATCCAGCATATATAACTTTGTAACCTGTACCGCATATAAAATAAAATACACATTATTTTCACATGTAATAAAGCTGTCAATATGAAATGTAGCATCATTGCCTTTTAAAAAACAAGTAGTGGCTGATTTGCCTTAAAATCATATGCTATTTACCTTTCTATTACATTTCAGTGTCTCACAGAAACCATGTAGATGTATTTTATATTATTTCTTGTTTTCTTAAAAATGATCTTGGTTTGAGCAGGTAGAATTGGAATTGAGACAGCAACACATTTTAAAACATTCAGGTGTCTCTGAATCACATCAGCAATCCAAGTGGTTATGGAGTAAAACTTTAGATAAAGGAAACTTTGTCTTTTATCATCACAGTCACTGCCAACCCAGTTTGGAATCATTCCCAGTGACACTGTTAGGTAAGGCATCTCCCTACATTTATTTAGAAAATGTTTTACCAGGAAGAATACATTGAGATCTCTCTCATTCTCTCATGTTCTGGAGAGCTTTTAGTAAGAAGTTACATATTTACACAAAACAGAGAGACAATAACAAAACAAAGACACACAAAATATATACAGTTACTAGGAGAAGATCTGAGTTTTTGGGATAGGTTATTGCAGGCTATCGGAGCACTTAAAGAGAAGGATGATCTACAGGCTTCTTTCTCATAGTGTGGAATATTCAGTGAGTTGTTAGCAGTGGAGCAGAGGTTATAGTTAGTATGAAGAGCTCAAGTGAGCATGCTGCTCAGGTAGTCTTGTAGCTTTCCAGAAAAGGGGTTATAAACTATGCAAGAAAGGTGAAGGGTACATCTAGATTTGAGTGTTAGTCAGTTTAGCTCCTTAAACATATCACAGTGATGGGTTGTCTAATTACATTGGAGGACAAAGTGGCATAATGAATTATACAGAGTTTCTAGTTTACCAAGATTGATTAAATTTATATTCATCAAGGAAGGAAACTTTCTGCCAATCAAATACCCTTTATTTACCTCCTTGTTTAAAGATCTTAGATCAAAGGTTTTTCCATGATCTTACTAATGAATAGACTTGTGCACGACAAAAATGTTCAGTAAAATTCAATGTCTGACTAATTTTTTTTTTACATTCGTCGACTCCGCAATTTGGATCCAACCTGTTTGACTCGGACGAAAGTCAGCGACAGTCCAAATTATTCGGTGACTTTAAAATAACTTTAAAAATACAATAAAAAATGAAAATTAAATGAATGGAACCATTTCCAGGGTCTAAATGATGATGGTGGAACAGTGTAAGGTGAGCATTTAACCTTATGGTACTATGGTTGAAGTAGCTAAAGTATAGATGTAGCAATAAGGCACCCTGCCTGCCTACACAATACACATACACAACTGTGAGACTGGCTGATGTGTCACTCTGAAAATTATTCAAATAAATTCCTCATATTCATTTTAATGTTTAACACAGAAACAAAAGTGACTTTCCCTTGCAGATGCAATAATCAATAATGATTCAAACAAATGCATACTAGTTTAGTATTTTTAATATTTAACACAGGAACACAGGTGACTCCCTTGCGGTGGTAATAAGGTACTAGGCCTGCCTGCAGAACTGTGAGACTGGCTGATGTGTCACTCTGACAAATTATTCAAACAAATCCCTAATATTAATTTTAATATTTAACACAGAAACAAAGGTGACTTTCCCTTGTGGTGGTAATAAGGTACTAGGCCTGCCCGCAGAACTCTGAGACTGACTGAAGTGTCACTCTGAAAATTATTCAAACAAATTCCTACTATTATTTTTAATGTAAAACACAGAAACAAAGGTGACTTTCCCTTGTGGTAGTAATAAGGTAATAGGCCTGCCTGCAGAACTGTGAGACTAGCTGAAGTGTCACTCTGAAAATTATTCAAACAAAGCCCTAATATTACTTTTAATATTTTACACATGAACAAAGGTGACTTTCCCTTGCGGACACAATAAGGTACTAGGTCTGCCTATAGAACTGTGAGACTGGCTGATGTGTCACTCTGAAAATTATTCAAACAAACTCCTACTAGTTTAGTATTTTTAATATTTAACACAGGAACACAGGTAACTCCCTTGCGGTGGTAATAAGGTAAAAGGTCTGCCTATAGAACTGTGAGACTGGCTGATGTGTCACTCTGAAAATCATTCAAACAAATTCCTATTAGTTTAGTATTTTTAATATTTAACACAGCAACACAGGTGACTCCCTTGCTGTGGTAATAAGGTACTAGGCCTGCCTATAGAACTGTGAGACTGGCTGATGTGTCACTGAAAATCATTCAAACAAATTCCTACTAGTTTAGTATTTTTAATATTTAACACAGGAACACAGGTAACTCCCTTGCGGTGGTAATAAGGTATCAGGTCTGTCTATAGAACTGTGAGACTGGCTGATGTGTCACTCTGAAAATTATTCAAACAAACTCCTACTAGTTTAGTATTTTTAATATTTAACACAGGAACACAGGTAACTCTCTTGCGGTGGTAATAAGGTAAAAGGTCTGCCTATAGAACTGTGAGACTGGCTGATGTGTCACTCTGAAAATCATTCAAACAAATTCCTATTAGTTTAGTATTTTTAATATTTAACACAGCAACACAGGTGACTCCCTTGCTGTGGTAATAAGGTACTAGGCCTGCCTATAGAACTGTGAGACTGGCTGATGTGTCACTGAAAATCATTCAAACAAATTCCTACTAGTTTAGTATTTTTAATATTTAACACAGGAACACAGGTAACTCCCTTGCGGTGGTAATAAGGTATCAGGTCTGTCTATAGAACTGTGAGACTGGCTGATGTGTCACTCTGAAAATCATTCAAACAAATTCCTACTAGTTTAGTATTTTTAATATTTAACACAGGAACACAGGTGACTCCCTTGCGGTGGTAATAAGGTACCAGGTCTGCCTATAGAACTGTGAGACTGGCTGATGTGTCACTGAAAATCATTCAAACAAATTCCTACTAGTTTAGTATTTTTAATATTTAACACAGGAACACAGGTAACTCCCTTGTGGTGGTAATAAGGTACCAGGTCTGTCTATAGAACTGTGAGACTGGCTGATGTGTCACTCTGAAAATCATTCAAACAAATTCCTACTAGTTGACTAGGTGACTTTCCCTTGAGGTGGTAATAAGGTACTAGGCCTGCCTGCAGAACTGCAGGACTGGCTGATGTGTCACTCTGAAAATTATTCAAACAAATCCCTAATATTATTTTTAATATTTAACACAGAAACAAAGGTGACTTTCCCTTGCAGTGGTAATAAGGTAGTAGGCCTGCCTGCAGAACTGTGAGACTGGCTGATATGTCACTCTGAAAATTATTCAAACAAATCCCTAATACTTTTAATTTCTTGCACAGGAACAAAGATGACTCTCCTTGCAGTGGCAATAAGGCACTAATGCTGGATTCCTGCCTATGCCTAATGCTAACTGCCTGCCTACACAACAACTGGACACTCTCTATCTCCTTCTTCTCTCTCTGAGCTCCAACAACACAATGAGGAAATGCAGGCTGTCTGCCTGGGTGTCTGTGTCATTAGTCCAATCCCCATCATGAAATGAAGAAGCCAATTGCAATAGAGACAAAGCGGGAAAGTACTGCATGAAACGGAGAAGCTAATTGGACTAGAGATATGGAGGGAAAGTAATTGAAAGCGGGTAGTAGTCACCGAATTTCCAAAAGTTTCAACGACATTCAGACCAGGGCTAGTTGGATTCGTATTTTTTTTGGCAAGCGACCCTAGCCTGTTGGAAGGTCCGAATGTTGCTGAATTACCCCTTTTTCGTAGAATTCCGAATGTCGCCGAACTGAATTGCTCAAGTCTGCTAATGAATAATAACTGTTGTCTTCCTATCAAATTCACAATCAAATACAAACTTCTTCTATCCTTCAAAGCTCTTTATCTAAGGATTTATACCCTTCCCCTGTGGCCTGCCTTCTCATTTCATCCAGGAAAAAGACTGCTTTACCACCTCTACCATAATTTTCTGAAACCTATTTCTAGAACTACTTACCACTTGTTGCAGTCCAGATACTTTACTTCCCTCACTGCTGGGTAGATTGTGTCTAGCTTCTGAGAATGCTCATGTGAGGTGACTCTTTCCTCTGTTCTTTGTCCCAGACACCACCAACATCATGAGTCATGATGTCTTATGCTGCTTCTAAATAAATCCTTGATGGACAGACTCAGATGCTCTTTCAATGAGTTCCCTTGTGTGTACACTTACCCCTGGCCTTGCTCTATCAACCTAGAGCAAGGCCAGGGGTAAGTGCACACACAAGGGAACTCATCGAAAGAGGGTCTGAGTCTGGCTGTCAAGGATTTTGATTTTGACCCATCACTTGTTTTTTCAGATATTGATCATATTCTGCCTACCCTTGACCTCGGTACTGTTTTTGACTTCGTCTTCTCACAGCCAGCCCCTGACGTCAGCGTGTCTCTTGTTAATGAACCTCTGCAACCAGCTGTGACCTCAGCCTGTCCCACACGTTCTCTCGGTTTTTCACTCTATATTTATGCATTTGGTTTATTCGTGGTCTCAGCCTGTCTGTTTCATCTTCATATTATTTATACACTGTTTGCTATCCTCTGTGTAGCTCACTCATCACAGAGATAATATTCAAGCATTTGACATCCCTCAATATACATTACTGCACTTTCAAAACTTTTCTGCACCAGTACTTATTCAGAGTTGTAATCGATCAATCTTCTGAATCACCATTCTGCACTTTGAAGAACCTGCTTTACTGCAAAGTTTCATCTTTTGACATCTATTGTTTCTGTTATTCATTACACCTAATTAGACTTTATGCTGTCTAGGGCAGGAAAAAAAGCATGATTTTCTGCTGGAATTCTCTTTAATGGAGAAGTCCATACATTTTACATCATTTCACTAAAACCACAGATTTTTCTGCAAGAATGTTCCCATTTTCCAGATATGTTTTCCAATTGGGGGTGAAATTTCCCCTCTCCGTACTATAAAAATCTGTAGTTTCCCACCATGCAGCATGGTGTAGTTTAGGAGACAAAGAGAGTGGAGAGAGAAAGAAAGAAAGAAAGAAAGAAAGAAAGAAAGAAAGAAAGAAAGAAAGAAAGAAAGAAAGAAAGAAAGAAAGAAAAAACATAAACATTAAAGTTAAAATACAAAAGAAATGTTTTAAGTGATGAAGGCCACTGTATCTAGTAGGATAAGCTGGATGGTATCACGGTGCCCGTGATTGCCTCCAGTGGGTAATTGCTGTAACAGCAAGATTGTTACTACCTGACTGTCGCTCTATGTGAGTCGCTGTTCTTATAGGTCACTGTGCTTGTGATGTCATCTCTCCGCCCACCTGCCAGTCCTTATAAACCTCAGCATGTCCTATTACCTTTGCCCTTTCTGGTGTACCTGAGCCTAGTGCTGTGTTGGTCCATTGCTGTTCCTGTGTATGACTCCTGCTCCGTCTGACTACCCGTTCCAGCTCTGACTCCTGGCTACATCTGATTACCCATTCCGGCTCTGACTTCTGGCTATGTCTGACTACCAATCCAGCTCTGACCTCTGGCTTTGGCTGACTACCTGTTCTGGTTCTGATCCCTGGCTGCCTTTGGTTACTCTCCCTCTGTTGCACTCCGGTTGTGATTACCAGCCTAGGCTACCTAGCCTCGGCTATTGGGATCCTTGCTGCCTGTGCCTACCCATTTCTATGCTCGCTACATCTAACAACGTTTGTCGGTCAGTCCGTGTACTGACCTCCCGTGGCCATTCCGGTTTGTGTGTTGCCTTACCTAGTCCTCAGTGCTGTTTTGCTTGCATTCGGTATAACCTAGTGTTAGGGTATAGTTGCGCTCCATTTAACTGCCGACTCAGATTGAGCACTATACTTCTATACTGTCTGTGAAGATTCCTAGGGCCAATCGGAGACTAGCTACACCTGCCTAGTGAAGGGTTGAGGAAGCGTCTTGCACTGTCCTCACCTGGCCTCGTGGAGGTGGTGGAGTTAGAGTCTACTGTGTGCTCCAGCGTCTGGAACTACTCGCTGCCCTTGCCTGAGTTACTCTATTGTCTGGGTATAGACTTGAGCCTACTGCACTATCCTAGTGAAGGGTGAGGAAAGTGAGTTCACTATTCCTTCCTGGCCTTGTGAAAGTGTGTTACTCATTGCTGCCAACAATTGTGTCATCCATTGCTGCCACTGTTGTGTTACACATTGCTGCCAACTATTGTGTCACTCATTGCTGCCACTATTGTGTCATCCCTGTTGCCATTATTGTCTTTAAAAAAAAAGTTTTATTTTAAGTTAATCTGTACTTGTCAGTGTTGTTATTTCTTAGTCACTCCGTGACAGATGAACACTGATGCACTTGATGGTGGAGGAGGAAGTCAGCAGCACCAACAGTAAAGGGAGCTACATATCCCTAACCCAATGATTCCCATTCCACTGGCACTGTACCTGGCTAGTGGTATGAACAGCTTCACCCATCAGCTGTCTTTGCCTGCTGCTGCTACTGCCAGTGTGCCTTCTTGTGAGTGGATGTCAAGTGTGACAGATGGGGATGCTTGGAGGAGATGGCAAGTGCAACAGCAGGAGACTCTCGATCATACTTGTCCTCCCCAAAGAGCAGCAAGAGACTGATGGTGGTAATGACAGTGAGGGTGATGGTGGAGCAGCTGGTGTAGAGAACAGCATGAGAGAATTTTTGGTGGAAAGCATTAAGGAATTGGAAAAAATATGCAAATGGGGATGGACATCACCACTAGCACCAGCAGTGACATTGTGGAGTTTTCTGCTGCTGTAATTCCTGCTGCTGAGTCATCAGAGACATATGTTTATCTATCACCACAGCAGGATGATTATGAACAGGCTAGTGTACCACAGACTACCATGGCCACCATGGGATTGTGTTCTTCAAGCAGTGATATGGGACTAGGACAGGCTCCCCTTGCTGCCAGTACTATTGGTCCCACTCTAGTGCTGATGGCCAGGCAGCAGCAAAATCATCTGCCCTAGCCAGTGAAGGGGATTCTGGAGAAGAAGAAGGCAATTCTTCTCCACATATCCCCTCACAGAAATCATGAGTGGGCGAATATTTTCCCTTGGGGCAGACTCAGCACAATAATTAGCGACTGCACTGTGTTCACTATGTGTGATAGGATAGTGGAAAGGGGATAGACCTTGGCACATCTGGCCTCATAAAGCACTTGCAACTAGACACTACAACATTTATGTTAAGCATGTGAAACCCAAGCCCCCCAAAAAAGAAACCAAGACCTGCTCTCACTGTGTCCCCCATTCCTCCATAAGGGCAAAGAAAAGGGGGATGAAAATAACAGAGAAAGACAAGAGAAACCCAGTCTGGAAGTTGGATAATGAGCATAATGCCAGTGTCATCATCTTCTTGTGCTAGGGTCTAGGTACAGGAAAATGAACCCATTGTCCCTGCCCCAGGACACCCACAAGGTCCTCTGCATCCTCTTCTGGTGTACCACCTTTGTCTTCATTACCTCACACACCAGCTGATAGCGAGTCCCTAGATATTAGGATCTGGCAGTTTATGTACACCAATTGCACATTGTTTGGTGCACTGACAACACATAACAATGTGGTGGAGAACAATTGAATTCAGGGTATCAGGGAGCATCTGCAGAAATTCCATCCCACTCAATGCGTTCAGGTAGTGGCAAGGAGAATTCATTATTTTTACTAAGTCTTCTATCTTTACATCACATGTCCTTAGAGGAGTGTAAAAAGGGGGGACTGTTTTACATTGCTGACCTGATTGTCCAGGTGTTATTTTTCAGGCTTTTTTTTCTGTAAGTTTGGAAACGTTTCAGCTGAAAAGAGAAACGGGAGAAAATTGTACTTTTCGACAATTTTTTCTTTTTTTTTTAAAGCCTCAATTTTACACTTTTTTTTTACCTAGACCATTGCATTGAAATCAATGGGAAGACTCACTTTCCCCTCACTACGTGGTAAGTGTGCCTTCTTTTCCCATAGGCTTAGTATACATTTTTCTAGCATAGTAAAAAAGGGGTGCCATGTTCTTCAGCATACCAATCTGTGTTTGTGAGGAGAACAGAAAGAAGCATATTTTTCTGCTAAAGAAGTCAGGCTAATAAAGCTAAAGTTTAGTTTAGGGAGCATTGTAGGCAGGACAATTGTTCTCTGTATTAGCAGAGTCTGGGGGACAGAAAGAGAGAGAGGTTTAACCCACATACCCCTAAATTTAGTGTGACTGATTGGGAAGACACAGGCAGCCGTGATCCAAGTTTTATTCCAATCTGGCTGTTCTAGGGGAGGCTGGGGGTATGAGAAGGGAGCCAAGGATATTTACTGCAAATACCATAACATTTTGTGTAACAGACTGGGAAGATCAAGGCAGCCATGATCCAAGTTTCTTCCTGATCTGGCTGTTATCTCTGTGCTAGGGAAGTCTTGGGGTGTGAGAAGGGAGCAAAGGAGAATTACCCTAAATATCCCAACATTTTGTGTGACTGAGTAGACACGAGCATTTGTGATCCAAGTTCCTTCTTGATCTGGCAGTTATCTCTGTGTTTGTGGAGTCTGGGGAAAGAAGCAAATAAAAAGAGTGTGTGTTTTTTCTGTCTTTGTTGACAGTGATAGGGTATCACGGTTCCCATGCCTCCTTGTCACTCTCTGTTGTGGTGCTCTTCCATTGGCTGAGCTTGATTGGCCCGCCCAGGGTGTCCCTTTATATACTGGGCCTATGGCACCTGTCAGGTGCCCTTTCGTGGTGTTCCTGATCCTGCGCCATTGTTGCTGTGTTCCTGCGTTCCTGTGTACCGACTCGGCCCGTCTGACTACTCTGCTGTTCCTACTCCGTGATTGACCCGGTTCTGGCTGACATTCCTGCTCCGTGATTGACCCGGTTCTGGCTGACATTCCTGCTCTGTGATTGTGACGGCCCGGCAGGGTCCTTGGGTATCTGCAAGACAGGAGCCCAGGTGCAAAGGACAGCGGGTAGATGCACAGGAGTAAACCAGCAGGATACAGACAGAGGCACGGTCGTGGACGGGTCAGAGGTCAGGGCAGGCGGCAGCACAAGCGGAGTCAGAGACGAGCCAAAGGTCAGGGCAGGCGGTAACACAAGCGGAGTCAGAGACGAGCCAAAGGTCAGGGCAGGCGGCAACACAAGCGGAGTCAGGAAACGAAGCAGGATCAGGAACCAGGCTATCAGACAGGACTGTAAGACACAGGTAAGCACAGCAAGGCTACAGAACAACTGAGCAAAGACAGGAGGGAGAGAGCAGACTTAAAAAGGGAACAGACAGTCACATGACCTGGGGAGCACCACTAGTGGAAAAGACACTCCTACTCTACCATAAGCCTGCCCACCAGCTCATTCATTACCCCCAGTGGACACAGCTGACATGTCTCCCGCAAGGGGGTAACCACTGGAGGCATCAGAAGGTGGTGAAGGAACCCAGGATAGAGGTCGTATAGCCGGCCGGCCGCGCATGCGCCGAGGGGCAAGGACCGCGGCGATTAGAACCCGGAAGCGCAGTGGGCGCCTCGATCCCAGAGTGGAAGCCAGCCGATTCTGCAGACGCCGTGGGTGCCTGGACCAGGTAGGAGACCATCGTCCATCGTGACAGAGCCCCCGCTGCAGACGCGACCCCAGGGCACGACCCGGGGATGGACGACCAGGATGACGTCTATGAAAAGCCCTGACTTTAGCAGGGGCGTGTACATCCCTGGCTGGCTCCCAGGATCGTTCCTCTGAGCCGTAACCTTTCCAGTGTATCAGATATTCTAACCTGCCGTAACGCCTCCTGGAGTCTAAGATTTCTTGGACTTCGTACTCCTCAGACCCATTGACCATGATCGGGTCAGGAGGGGGAGCGGTGTATTGTCGAGCGAAAAGGGAGGCTCTCCAAGGTTTAAGCAAAGACACATGGAATACTGGATGCAGCCTATAATGTAAAGGAAGATCCAAGCGAACTGTCACAGGATTAATAACCTTGGAGACGGGAAATGGGCCAATATAGCGAGGCCCTAGCTTCTTGGAAGGGTAGGACGTTCGCAAATACTGTGTGGACAGCCAGACTTTCTCCCCTGGCACAGAGGTCAGTGCCTGAGATCTTTTTTTATCGGCTTGTCCTTTGTAGCGTTGTTGAGCTGCTACTAGGGAGTGCTGCAGGGTACGTCTCAGCTGGTATAGGGTGTTGAGTCGTTGGGCAACATCAGGCACTGTAGTAGGACAGGGAAGATCCGGAAGGGCAAGCGGGTGATAACCATAGTTGGCATAAAACGGGGTGAGTTTGCTGGAGTTGTGGATGTGGTTGTTATAGGAGAATTCCGCAGTGGGAAGCAATGAGGACCAGTTATCTTGGAGGTAGGAGGTATAGCAACGGAGGTATTGTTCGAGTGTTTGGTTGGTCCGTTCTGTTTGCCCGTTGGTTTGGGGATGATAGGCTGAGGACAAACAACGTTGGATATTCAAATGTCGGCAGAAGTGAGTCCAGAATCGAGAAGTAAACTGAGTACCACGGTCAGTGATTATTGACGGGGGTAGACCATGGAGGCGGTAGATCTCCTGCAGAAAAATCATGGCGGTCTTGGCTGCAGAGGGTAACCCAATCCTCGGGATAAAGTGTGCCATTTTGGTGAGACAGTCCAAGACCACCAGGAGGGTGTCGTGTTTGTGTGATGGTGGTAGCTCCACAATAAAGTCCATTGCAATATCTGACCATGAGCTGGAAGGAACTGGGTTGGGTTGAAGGAGGCCTGCGGGTCTGGTCTTAGGTGATTTGGCCCGGGCACAAACCTCACAGGAGGATACATAATCCTTGGTATCTTGTGTCAGGGTTGGCCACCAAAAATAGCGACGGATATTCTCACTAGTACTGGTCACCCCGCCGTGGCCTGCTGACAGAGTGTCATGGAACAATTTCAAAACATCAGGGCGGATAGCCGGAGGGACATAGACCTGAGCTCCATGGTGCCATAGGCCTTGCTGCAGCATTAGTGGGGGTTCCATGACTGGGGGACGGTTAATGGAAGTGCGTATTCGATCCAGCAGTGACACTTGGGTGGCCAAAAAATGTTGCGGAGGTATGATGGTGTCTGTTGTATCTGTATCCTGGGCCAAGTCCTCATACATTTGGGATAAGGCGTCAGCCTTCTGGTTCTTGGTTCCAGGCCGATATGTAATCAGTAGATGAAAGCAGGAGAAAAAGAGAGACCACCTGGCCTGGCGAGGACGAAGTCATTTAGCGGACTTCAAGTATTCAAGGTTACGGTGGTCCGTATACACTGTAACGGGTAGAGAAGCCCCCTCCAGAAGATGGCGCCACTCCTCTAGGGCACATTTGATAGCGAGCAGTTCCCTCTCTCCAATGTCGTAATTTTTCTCTGCTGATGATAGTTTGCATGAATAGAATGCTACCGGGTGGAGGCGGTCATCTTTATCACCTCTTTGAGACAAAACCCCACCCAGGGCCAATTCCGAGGCGTCACTTCCAAGTAAAAGGCTTTGGAAGCGTCTGGTTGCACCAAGATAGGGGCTTGGGTAAACAGACCCTTAAGTCTGTCAAAGGCCGATTGTACCAGAGGTGTCCAGGAGAATTTTTCACGTGTCTTAGTGAATGACGTAATCGGAGCACAGACGCGGGAGAAGTCCCGTATGAACTTTCGGTAGAAGTTTGCAAACCCCATGAAGCGTTGGACGGCTTTCCGATCTCTGGGGATAGGCCACTCCAAGACTGCCTTCACCTTCCGGGGATCCATTTGAATGTGGCCTGGCGTAAGTATATAACCTAGGAATTCAACGGTGGTAGTATCAAAGACGCATTTTTCAAGCTTGGCGTATAGGCCGTGCTCCCGAAGACGCTGAAGGACCTGGCTGACATGACAAGTGTGTTGGTCCGGGGAATCGGAGAAGACCAGAATATCATCTAGATAAATCACTATGAAGGTGTCAAGAATATCCCGGAAGACGTCGTTCAAGAAGTGTTGAAAAGAGGCGGGTGCGTTACACAGCCCAAAGGGCATGACTAGATATTCAAAATGCCCATACCGGCTCCTGAAGGCTTTCTTCCACTCATCCCCGTCTCGAATGCGCACCAAGTTATAGGCTCCTCTAAGGTCAATTTTAGTGAAGATAGCGGCACCTCTCAACCTGTCAAGCAATTCCGGGATCAACGGGAGTGGATATCGATTTTTGATGGTTATGTTGTTGAGGGCTCTGTAATCTACGCAGGGGCGTAGACCCCCGTCTTTCTTGCCAACGACGAAAATGCCCGATCCGGCCGGCGAAGTAGAAGGCCTGACGAAGCCTTTGGCCAAGTTGTCAGTGATGTATTCTTTCAAGTACTTGAGTTCAGACTCCGCGAGTGGGAATATACGCCCAAACGGAATAGGAGCCCCTGGGAGTAGGTCGATGGGGCAGTCATAGGGATGTCTAGGAGGTAGTTTGTCAGCATTTCTCTTGTTAAAGACATCCCTGAAGGCTTCGTACTTGGATGGTAGTGCAGGAACAGAAGTGACGGACAAATGAGGGACTGAATGGGTTACCTGAACCCCAGAGGAGGCATTGAATGTGAGAGTACCCTTGCTCCAATCGATGGCGGGGTTATGGGTGCGGAGCCAGGGCAGACCGAGAATAAGTGGAAAGAGTGGAGAAGGTACCAGGTCCAGAGAGAGCACCTCTTCATGCCGGTCACCAATGAGGAGACAAACCGGAGCTGTTTCATGAAGGATAGGACCGGTCTTTATCGGTGTGCCATCCACTAGGTATAACAGCAAGGGGTATGGCTTCTTTCGGGTTGGAATGTTCCATTTCTGGGCCAGGGCTTGCCCCAAGAAACACCCGCTGGCTCCTGAGTCGATGACGGCTGAGGCGGTGTGGAGCTCATCGTCCCACTGCAGAGAAAGAGAGACAGATAAGTAAGTTGTGAGCGTAGGGGTGGCCATGTTCCAGATGTGATGTCTAACAGGTTTCTTACCCGGAGGCGTGGAAGGACGTACTGGACATGTACGAAGCATGTGTCCGGGCTTTCCGCAGTATAGACAGAGGTCTTGGGAACTACGTCTCATACGCTCTTCTTCGGTAAGGGGGCGTCAGACGAGGCCTATCTGCATTGGTTCTTCAGCCAGGGAAGCAGGAGTAGAAGGGGTAGCAGCCACTGGTGGGGCAGAAAACCGGCTGGATGTGTGAAGCCTCTCCATCCTCCTCTCGCGGAACCTACGATCAAGTTGAGTGACTAGTAGGATCAGTTCTTCCAGAGAGGGAGGCATACCTACACGGGCTAACTCGTCCTTGAGGTGTTCTGAGAGTCCTAGGCGAAATTGTTCTATCAATCCGGTCTCATTGAGTCCAGTATCTAGTATCACGGTATTCTGTAATGTAATCCTCCACAGGTCTTCTCCCTTGATGCAGGGAGCGTATAGCTGTCCGGGCCGCGGAGGACCTCAAGGGGTCATCCTACAGGATTCGCATAGCATCTGTAAAGCGAACCCAGGAGTCTAACTGAGGGCTGTTGGAATGCAGTAGCTGATGTGCCCAGACCTGTGGTGGCCCTGATAGCAGTGTGATGGCTGTCCGGACCTTGATGAAGTCATTTGGATAAGTATGAGGCTTCAGGGAAAAGAGCAATTCACAGGCGGTGATAAATGTCCTGAAGTCAGATCTCTTGCCTGTGAATTTGTCGGGCATAGGAATGGCTGGTTTGGGTGCCGGAAACATCTGAGGGCGCGCTGCAGGCGGAGGTGATGGTGGGAGGGGTACAGTCTCCGCTCTTTGTCTCTCATGGAGCATAGTGGCATGACTGGCCTGGAGTTCTTGGAAAGACTGCGTAAGAACGGTCACCTGGTGTGTTAGCGCAGTGAGCGCTTCCGCTATCTCTGCGGGCTCCATATAGGGCTCAGTTGTTATGTGACGGCCCGGCAGGGTCCTTGGGTATCTGCAAGACAGGAGCCCAGGTGCAGAGGACAGCGGGTAGATGCACTGGAGTAAACCAGCAGGATACAGAGGCAGGGTCGTGGACGGGTGAGAGGTCAGGGCAGGCGGCAGCACAAGCGGAGTCAGAGACGAGCCAAAGGTCAGGGCAGGCAGTAACACAAGCGGAGTCAGAGACGAGCCAAAGTTCAGGGCAGGCGGCAACACAAGCGGAGTCAGGAAACGAAGCAGGATCAGGGACCAGGCTATCAGACAGGACTGTAAGACACAGGTAAGCACAGCAAGGCTACAGAACAACTGAGCAAAGACTGCAGGGAGAGAGCAGACTTAAAAAGGGAACAGACAGTCACATGACCTGGGGAGCACCACTAGTGGAAAAGACACTCCTACTGTACCATAAGCCCGCCCACCAGCTCATTCATTACCCCCAGTGGACATGTCTCCCGCATTGGGGGAACCACTGGAGGCATCAGAGGGTAGTGAAGGGACCCAGGATAGAGGTCGTATAGCCGGCCGACCGCGCATGCGCCGAGGGGCAAGGACCGTGGCGCTTAGAACCCAGAAGCGCCACGGGTGCCTCGATCCCAGCGTGGTGACATTCTGAACTGTGCTGGTAGTGTTGCACTGACTGATCACGCTTCCTCTGCTGAGCTGTTGCCTCCGTTACCGAGCCTGTCAGAGTGTACTTGCTGAGCCGTTGCCTCCATACCGAGCCTGTCAGATACACTTGCTGTGCTTCTTGCCTCCGGTATTGAGCCTGTCTCTGTACACTTGCCAAGCTTGCTGCCTTTGATTCTGAGCCGTTTAACACTTGATGAGCTTGTTTCCTCCATCACCGAGCCTATCCGTTTACACTAGCAGAGCAGTACTCCAACTACCGTGCTCGTTTCCTTGCAGTTGTTGCACCGCGTGGTGCTATTGGGCTTACCGTTAGCTCTTGCAGTGTGTTGCTCCTTTTCGGCACCGGAAGGGTATCTTGGCTCTGGTCTCCTATTGCTCACAGTGTTGTACCATCATATCGCACCAGGAAGTGCGTTTGGCTCATGCTATCTTTGCTTGTGCAGTGTCTGCTCCATTACGGCACCTAAGGGGTGCTCTTGGCTGTGATCCCATTTGCATATGCAGTGTCTCCTCCTTTGCCGCACCTAAGGGGTGCTCCTGGTTCTGGTTCCATTGGCTCCAGCAGCGACTCTCCTCCGTTATTGCACCCAAGTGGTGTTGTTGGCTCTAGCTCCAGTCAGTCCTTGCTATACCATTGGGCATATTACTCTACAGCTATCTGGGAGTGATCCAGTTCAGTCGCACTGCTAGCGCTGTCCTATTGCACTACTACTGGGACTGTTTATATTCACTGGGCATTGGCTTATCACCACAACAGAGACTGATCATTTGTGTTGGGCATTAACCCCTTTCCTTCAATGATTCTGTTGAGTGCTATTTGCTCCTACTATATTGGGCCTGTACTAAATCCATTACTTGTCTATACCTGCTATTACCTATTCTGGCCCCCAGGGGCACTGTTCCTTAATATTGCCTCAATAAAACTGTGTTTTATTTTTAACCTTGATCTGAGTGTCGTAAAAACCGTAACATAGGGATAACAGGGACAGTAATTAAAAAAATAAAAAAAAATAAAAATTGATAGATGACAGAGACAGGAACCCAGATGTGAGCTGTGACTGAGGCAGGCTGATACTAGACAAGATAGAGTACTTTGCAGAGGGCCAAAGCAAGACATTACAAACACAATCAGTGTTATTGTGTACTTTACAGTAAAAACACACATATTAGTTGAGTAATGTCCAGCAAACATACATGTAGGGGAAGGGTGAAAGAATTAGAAGCGGAGCAGGGCATGTCTCCCTCTTCTTCTAAGGATTCAGTTTGCCAAAGCCCTGCTAAAAGTTTCACCACCCACACTAATAGTTTTGACTAACCACTAACCAGCAACAACTCAGGTTATCAGCATCCACTGCCTTAGCTATGATGAGTGCTTCAGCTGCTGTTGGAAGTACAGAACTTGTGACACCTAGTAGTAATACAATTTCAGCAACATCCAGCCTCTCAAGAACCCCTCAGTGTATGAAGTCCACAGTATGGAGATGCTTCACTCATGATGCAAAATCTGAGCATGTTGCTATCTGTTTTCAGAGCAGGGATAAAGCAGTCTCACACCTATGCACCACCTCAATGAGATCCCACCTGAAGAGCAACCACAGGTCTGAATTGGAGACACACCATCAACAGGTCAGAGGTGCCACAACTAGCAGCATCAGAAGTACTCCTAAACATTACCAGGGCTCTGAAGTACATAATAGCAGCTGTTGATGTGTGTGATTTGTTAGCGAGTGTACCAAGATTTTCTACTCCTGTTGCAGAGGATTATGACCCTGAGTTTGTTTTTGGAGATAAAAATAGTCATAGCGTGTCCACACATACTGCTCCCCCCCATCACCCCATCCCCTCCACAAATCATGTTGCTAAAGCAATAAAGTTGCACAACTCTTCCACTATGTACTGCCATCCCAGACTTGAAAAAGGACGCACGTGGAATAGTAAACTTGCCAAAATGTTGGAAGTTGACATGCTGTCCTATTTTTTCTGCTGAAAACAGAGGCTTTAAAGAAATTATGTCATGTGTTAAACCCTGCTGGACTATCCCAAGCCACAGTTAGTTTCAAGGATGGTTGTGCCATTGTTGCATAAGCAGGATGTTAGTGTTGTGGACAAAGGCACAATTTTTTTCAAGGCATATGTTGCTGTAGAATCACAACTTTTAATTTCAGCTAAATATGCCTCCACTTCAGCTCTAGAAGTAATATTGTGGTGGGAAATCTTGCAGTCATAAAAAACATAGGGGGGAAATAGCAAAGTTCTTGCAGGAAATTTATTGGCAGTGTATCACGGTGCCCGTGCTCCTTTGTTGTTTTTCTATCAGTCTATCCTGTGCTTTGCTCCCATTGGCTACCATGTGTTTGTCCTGCCCAGTATGACCTTTATATACTGGGCTATTGGCACCCCTCCGGTGCCCTTTCATGGTGTTCCTGTGCCAGTGCTTGTTTCTGCTCAGTGATTCCCAGTGTACTGACTTGGCCTGCCTGACTACTCTGCATATTGTCTTCTGTTCCTGTGTACCAACCTGGATTGCCTGATTATTCTTCTGCGCCTGCTCCTGTGTACCGACCCGGCTTGGCTGACGTTCCTTCTCCTGTGTACTGACCCGGCTTGGCTGACGTTCCTGCTCTGTTATCCGACCCAGCTTTGCTGACGTTCCTGCTCCGTGATCCAACTCGGCTTGGCTGACGTTCCTGCTCCGTGATTCGACCCGGCTTGGTTGGCGTTCCTGTGCTGTGTCGCCTAGGGACATTCTGACTGTCTGGCAATTGTGTCACCATTTCCTCCTGCAGAGTACCAGTGGCCAGTTCCGTTACTGCTACGGCAGTGTCACGGTTTGTTAAGACTCTCAGACGTAAGGTTTAGGTAAAAACATAACTTTATTGAAAAGTTAAAGGCAATCCCATAGGGTTTTCATGCACATACAAACAATACATAGCAGATAATGACAATAGCAAATAGGTTCTACTGGCCTTGCCAATATACCGGGCAAAGCAACCCAGGAGAGTCTGGAACAAGAGGCTCTACCGGCCCAGCCAATATACCGGGCAATGCAGCCTGACGGAATCCCAATAAGTAGGCTCTACCGGCCTTGCCAATACCGAGTAAGGCAACCTTAAGGTGGCAAAGTGAAAGGTTCTACCGGCCTTACCAATATAACGGGCAAGGCAGCCCAAAGGAAGGTGACAACCACAGTAACCTAATGACTGTCAGATGATAATGATAGTAAGATGGAATATAGAGGTTACCAGGTCAAGTGGTTTCACAGTAATCAGAAACTCTCGTGCCCATAAACTGTAGGAATCAATGCTGTTAGAACTGGACAGCGCACTCGGAACCATCAAGAACCTGATTGCAAGTCAGGGAGTAAACCAGCGCCCTACTTTAGGAACATACAGGCAGAATGATAGCCGCAAGGCTTAGTGGAGCAAACCAGCGTCCGCACGCTGGAACCAACAGACTGTAATGTGAGCCGCAAGGCTAATGGAGCAAACCAGCGTCCACACGCTGGGACCAACAGACTGTAATGAGAGCCGCAAGGCTAATGGAGCGAACCAGCGTCCGCACGCTGGGACCAACAGACTGTAATGAGAGCCGCAAGGCTAATGGAGCAAACCAGCGTCCGCACGCTGGAACCAACAGACTGTAATGTGAGCCGCAAGACAAATGGAGCAAACCAGCGTCCGCACGCTGGGACCAACAGACTTTAATGTGAGCCGCAAGGCTAATGGAGCAAACCAGCGTCTGCACGCTGGAACCAACAGGCTGAATGTGAGCCGCAAGGCTTAGTGAAGCAAACCAGCATCCGCACGCTGGAAACCAACAGGAGGAAATGTCGCCGAAGCGAATGAAGAACAATGTCGCCACAGATGCAGGAACTGGAAGCAGGAAACAACAGGAACCAGCAGAGAAGATCAACCGGATCAAGCGCGGCCAAGCAGACTGGCCACAGGAGCATCAGCTACTGATGAGAACAACCGGAACCGGACTGGAACTGACAAAGCAAACAGGAACTCAGGAACAGGTTGACTCAGGAACTCAGGAACTCAGCTACAGGCCCAATCAGCTACTGCAGTAAGGAGGAAGTGGATGCTGTCAAAGACACCATGAAAGGGCAACCAAAGGGTGCCCAGACTGAGTTTAAAAAGGCAATGTGAGGCGGGCTGAAGGCAGACAGCCAATGGGAGCCCCCTACAGGTGATAGACACTGAATTGCAGCAATCACGGGCACCGTGATAGGCAGTTTGCCTTGGGCCTAGTTTCCGTTACTGCCTCTGCTGAGTGCAAGTGTCTGCCTCCGTTATTGCTCCGGCAGTGAGCCACCGGTTTGCCTCCGTTACTACTTCTGCAGAGTGCAAGTGTCTGCCTCTGTTACTGCTACGGCAGTTTGCCTTGGGCCTAGTCTCCGTTAGTGCCTCTGCAAAGTGCAAGAGTCTGCCTCCGTTACTGCTCCGGCAGAGTGCAAGTGGTCTGGTCTCCATTACTGCTATGGCAGTACCTTATGTGACTCTGTTCCCATTGTTGCCTAGGCAGTTCACATTGTTCTGCTTATCTGTTTCTGGGCTTTACGTATCATTCAGCTGTCTATATGCAGAGAGCCCCATCACAGACCTCTCTGCACATGGGACTGTTTACACTCAAAGAAGACCATTAACCCATGCAGTACCTTGCTCCTGGGAATCCATTATAATCTGCCTGACCTGTGTCAGTATAGACTGTTGTGGACTTTATGTTTATGCTGGACCTGTGTAGGCATATGTATGTATATATAACCTGTCGTTTGTCTGTATTATTCAGCTTATATACTACAGGACCTGTGAAGGTTATTTTATTACTGTGATTTCAATAAAACTGTGTTTTATCCTAAACCACTGTGTCTGTGTGTCAAACAAACCGTTACACAGTGACTAAAAGGTGAACATTTGATGTATATTCTATGGGTGTGAATTTTTTGGAAAAAAATCAGGAAATTGTTGTTTTTTCACAAAAATCCCATGGGAAATTTCTTTGACTTTTTGTCACCGACTCTCAGTAAAGAACCACACGAAACAGTAAAAGTGAATTTAAACCAGTTTATTGAGCAATAGACAATAAGAATACTAGTAGTAATAATGAACACTTTCTCAGTCAGATGGGAGATAGAGGACAGTGTCAGTCCACTACCCAGGAGTTCACACTGAACCACTGTAGGTCTATGGTACTGAGTCTTAGAACCGTACTTGGCGCTACCACATCAGGGAGGAACGATAAGACTAGTACAGGAACGTACCCAGCTGAGGCACAGAGCTTGAATAGACCACCGATACCAATAGCATAACTGGTAGCACCACTCGAGGCAGCAGAGTAGGAGCTTAGATAGATGCAGCCAGATAGGAGCTCACACTGAGGCAAAGCGTGAGACAAGCTGCACTGTATCTTACCGAAGGCAACTAGGAGGCACAGAGCGTAGGTAGCACCGTGAGTGCTAAGTCAGGCAACAGGTAAGTGAAGAGGCGAGTGCCCATAAGTGAGACTAAGTTGCAGTAGCTGCTCGGAGGAAAACGGAACGCACCAAGCGGAGGCAACCTGCAAACGACCAGCTGGTGGCTGAGCTACTAGGTAAAGGAGTGTTCCTGGATTGGCCTAGCGGTAGTCAAACAGGAGTGAGGCACAAATGGAGCGTCAGTCAGACAGGCCACGGTCAGGAACCGGATCGCGTAGTCAGCCACAGCAATGGTCAGCACAGAGTGGGTAGCTGGACAAACCAGAGTCATACATGGATCAGGGAGTCAGCCACAGACAAGGTCACAACCCGAGCAAGTAGTCAGACAAGCCAAGGATCGAACACCAGGAGACAATGTAAGCCAAGCAAGGGTCAGAGAAACAAACTAGATGTGCACAGAAACACCACAAAAG
Organism: Rhinophrynus dorsalis; assembly: GCA_037306005.1. Classification (NCBI taxonomy): domain Eukaryota; kingdom Metazoa; phylum Chordata; class Amphibia; order Anura; family Rhinophrynidae; genus Rhinophrynus; species Rhinophrynus dorsalis. The sequence goes on from CM074723.1 coordinate 400,532,682, forward strand.
GGCAACAAGTCCTAGCCTCAATGAGGTTTATAAAGCAGCAGAAGGAGGCGGGACCCAATTAAGCCCAACAGAATAGTCTCATAAACAGGCGTCCATGCCAGTGCCTGAGGAAGTGGCTGGAGGCCATGCTGGCCGGCGGCCATACAGAGGTAAGAGCACAGGCTCACTTTAGGCCTCAAAGGGAGAAAGTGATAGTTTTCACCAATGTGGGAGGTGTACGACTGTCTGACTCCTGGCTTACCCGCCAGTCCGACAGCCTGCTCACCCGGCTACTCTCCATCAGCTGGTATCCAACTTCCAACACCAAGTGCCTGTCTAGCGGTGTGGCCTATACCCATCCTGTCATCTGGCTTTGTGGCCTGTACCTTTATCTCCAGTTTCGGGCACAGCAAGGGTATAATGCTACACTGCCTACGAGCTCTATCTTCACACTCAAACCTTGTTCCCTTGCATCTTCAGGTTACTTGGTACCACTCTCTTGTTCTTTCAGTGTTACAGGAAGAACGTGCCAAACATCATGGACCTACCCAATATAAGCCGGGTACTTTCCAAACAGGAAGACCAGGAGCAGGTCCTAGCTTTACATGCTTCTCACCTACATCCTCTATCCTCTAGCATCCTCTATGCGTCAAGAAACTCCGCCATCTGATGCCATGCCTTTAGCCACAGTCTCTACCACCACTACTACGATTCAGTTCAAACCACCTAAGATTCCATTCCTGGAGAGATATTCTGGCTGCCCTACAGAATGCAGAGGATTCTTAAACCCATACCTCCTACATTTCAAGACATTGCCTCAATCCTTTGGGATCCACGCAGCAAAAGTTGCCTTCATCATCTCCCTATTAAAGGACAAGGCCTTAGCCTGATCTTCCCCTCTGGTAGAAAAAGAATCTTCTTTGATAGAAGACACTGATGACTTTATCGTTGCCTTCAGAAAGGTCTTTGATATTCCAGGCCGCACCACGTCAGCTGAAGCAACTCTAATGGATATCTACCAGGGAGCCTCCACTGTGGCCCAGTGTGCTGTGGAATTTAGAACCCTGTCATATGAAACCAACTGGAACAAAGAAGCAATATGCCCTGATGTAGCAGGAGACTGCAGAAGACTTGGAAGTTTCCACCTCACTGTGTCTAGAACTAGACATTATGATGCAGGAACGACAGCTAGAGAAAGAGCGATGTTGCAGTTTTTGAAACATGTGTAATCATCTTTTGCTCTTCCCACTCCTGAGAGAAATATTCAGAGAGAAGAATCCATGGAAATCGGGGCCGTAACTTGTCTATATGAGGAAGAGAAATGCAGACGCCAAATTCTGGGATTGTGCATGTATTGTGGATTAAAAGCTCATCTCCTCCACCCATGCCCTACCTGTCCAGGAAACTTCAAAACTTGAAGGGTGGCAGTGAGACCCTCTCAAGCTCTGTTTCCAGTCCCCACAGATCCAATCACATGATGGTTCCTGTAACTCTGACTTGGGTTAAAAGATCGATCTCTACTGCAGCATTTGTTGACTCCGGAGCTGATGGAATTTTTATGAACTGTGCCTTTGCCCACCTCCATAGGATTCTGATAACAGGTAAGGCGACAACCCTCCTCATATCTGCAGTGGATGGTCAACCCTTGGCTAGAAGCATTGTGTCCGCAGAAACTGTCATCTTTACTCTCAACATGGGTCTGGTCCATGAAGAGATTATCAAAATTGATCTGATCGAATCCCTATCAGCTCCTGTGATACTCTGACCTCCATGCCTAAAACTGTGCAATCTGACCATTGATTGGAGATCTGAACAAATCACTGACTGGAATTCAGCTTGTCAACGCCTATGCATCCTCCAGAAGCTCACCCCCGTAGCTTCCATATCTCAGGAGGAACATCTGGACAAAGCAGTTCTGAAAGAATACAAAGATTAATTAGATGTTTTCTCCAAATAAGAAGAAGAGAAACCCCCAACCCCATGTTCATCAAAAACCGTGACACCTGCTCTGTGTACCGACTCGGATGGGCTGATGTCCCTGCTCTGTGTACCGACTCGGATTGGCCTACGTTCCTGCTCTGTGTACCGACTCGGATTGGCTGACGTGCCTACTCTGTGTACACCCAGTTTGGGAAACTTCCTGCTCTGTGTACCCTGGTACCACTTGTTGCTCTCCCTGTGCCCAGGTGGGAAGGCTTCCCTCAGGAACATACTACTGTCTCTGAGAGTTGCTGTTTGCCTCCGGTTTGCACTGCCTTAGCAGAGCTGCTCTGTGACCCTGTCTCCTCTATACGCTATTATATCCATGCTTAGGTATCAGTGCCGTCGCTTGCACCCGGTACGCTTGACCTGTCCACTCGCTATTCTGAGGTTGGGTTCTCTCTGGGCGCCTCGGTCAGTTTTCTTTGCTTGGCATTTCTGTCCAGATCTGAGCATTCGGTTACCCCTCACTGGTTGGTGCTATAGAGTTTCAGGGTCACAGACGTTCTGGGAATCCTCCCTGAGATTGTGTCTGGCAGTATTACATATCCTACCATCCAGGCAGTCCTGCCAGTGTGCCTAAAATACCCTAGAGTCAGTGGCCTCCGATAGGCTGATAGGGTATCTGTCCATTGGTCTCCTCTCCTACCCAATATTTGGCTCTGTTGCCCAGTCTCTATCTTACTATCCTGTGGGATAGTACTGATCTCAGCTCTGTCCTTTATCTGTGGCTTACGGTTGGGGCTCACTCCCTGCATAGGGAGTATCTGTTATCCATTCACTACTAGGGCCTGCCAGCCTTCCATGGCCTGGTAGTATACTTGCTTGTTCTTCCAGAATCACACGAACTGTGACCGGACCCATGTCAGTATTGCACCTTTGGTGCCTACTGGATCTGAGTGGGTTACTTTATCCTGGGGACCTGATCTGTGTCAGTCCTGTACAATTGTACCTACTGGACCTGTGTGGGATACTATATGTTATTGTAGCCTGACCTGTGTCAGTTGTGTCATTTGTATGTACTGGACCCGTGTGGGTCACTTTATATCTGTTCTATTAATAAAACTGTGTTTTTACCATAACCTTCCAAGTCTGAGTGTCTTTAAAACCGTTACAGTACAAAAGGGCCATGACCTCAGATGGTACAGGTGAGGGTAATGCACAAAATATCCATTGATGGATGGATTTACATGAGCAGCGTATGGATCAGTTGGCACTGGCAGTACAAATGATACTAGAGCGTACCACTCATTTGGAGAAACCAGTACAAGCCTTGGTGGTCTCCCCCGCTATGACACCGGGAGCTCAGTCTCTGACTCTGGGAAACTCGAACAGAGTGTTAACAGCTACAGCTCCACTACCATTAAGATATGATGGTGAACCCACCCTGTGTCGAGGGTTTATTAATCAGTTGGAGATTTTCTTGGAGTTAACTCCTCAAGCCTTTCCTAGTGACTGAAGTAAGGTGGACTTTATGATTTCATTGATGACGGGCAGAGCATTGGCCTGGGCTAACCCCTTGTGGGAATCAGCCAAACCTTGTACCCAGAATTTCAGTGAGTTCTTGTGTGCATTTCGTAGAGTGTTCGAGGTCCCTGGAAGATCCACCTCTGCTGCTAGAAGATTAATGGAGATCCAACAAGTGTCCCGTACAGTTGCTGATTATGCGATTGAATTTCGTACATTGGCAGCGGAGGTAGGCTGGAACAATGAGGTGCTGGTGGCAGCATTCGCACAGGGACTCAATGACCATATTAAAGATGAAACGGCAGCTAGAGACTTGCCGAATTACTTGGACGAGTTAATTGAGTTTTCTGTCCTTATTGATTCTCGCATCAGGGAGCGGAACTTGGCTAAGGACCGCAAGCAGCGGATCAGAAATTTTGGACAGGCTAGCCAAAGTTTCCCACCCATGCCTCCCTCACCTCCCATTCCTCCTGAGCGTAAGCAGGAGAGTTGTGAACCAATGCAGCTAGGTTTCACTAAACTGACCAAGGAGGAACAGGCTCACCTCCTCAGACAGGACCTCTGCTTATATTGTGGACAAGCTGGGCATTTGCTGTGCACCTGTCCTATATTGTCCAGGAAACGGACGCACCTATATTACCTTAGGGGACAGGTCCTAGGTGGCGTTCAGTGGTCCCCAGATCAAAAACCTACGGTACATGCTGTACTTTCTTGGGCAGAACTCTTGGTGGAAGTTCTGGCTCTGGTAGATTCCAGTGCAGCCGGATTTTTCATGGACAATTCCTTTGCCGCATTACACAAGATTCTGCTGGTTGAAAGGGAATCCCCTTTGGCTATCGAGGCCATTGACGGTAGGCCACTGGTACTGGCACAGATTACTATGGAAACTATACTTCTCCCTCTACACATTGGGGCTCTCCACACGGAGAAGCAATGTTTCCAGATCATCCAGTCTCCTCACCATGCTGTCATTCTGGGGTTCCCCTGGTTACATTTGCACAACCCTAGGTTCGATTGGCAGACATGTGAGGTCACGGCCTGCTCTGACTTTTGTATTAAGCATTGTATTTCACATCCCACTAAGATCATATGTACCTCTCCCTCCTTGCCTGCTGAATATCGACAATTTAGCGATTTCTTCAGTAAGGGAGAGGCTAGCACTTTCTGCAGCATAGGGCTTACGATTGCGCTATTAATTTGCCCCCTGGTACTGTTCCTCCTCGGGGTTGCACGTACCCATTGTCTTGCGAGGAGAATTGGGCCATGGAGGAATATATCTCGGATGCCCTGAAGAGGGGCATCATCAGGAAGTCATCCTCACCCGCAGGGGCTGGTTTCTTCTTTGTGAAAAAGAAAAGTGGCAAGTTACGACCATGTATCGATTACAAGGTCTAAATAAACTTATGTCCAAAAACACCTATCCTATTCCACTTATCAAGGGGCTTTTCCACAGGTTGAAAGGCTCCTCCATTTTCACCAAGTTAGACTTGCGGGCTGCTTATAACTTGATCAGAATCAAAGCCGGTAATGAGTGGAAAACGGCGTTCAATACCCAATCTGGACACTATAAGTACCTGGTGATGCCTTTTGGGGTATGTAACGCCCCCGCAGTGTTCCAAGAATTTATTAACGACATTCTCCGTGACATGCTACAGTCTTGCGTAGTTGTGTATCTTGACAATATACTCATACATTTGTCCAATTTGTCGCAACACATCAAGGATGTGTCCGCAGTATTGCTCAAATTACGTGAGAACAAATTATACTGCAAGATTGGGAAATGTGAGTTCCACAAGTCTATGGTTCCATTTTTGGGCTTTATGATTTCTAAGGATGGCATTGCCATGGATAAGGATAAACTCGCAGCAGTTCTGCAATGGCCATATCCCACGGGGCTCAAGTCTATCCAATGTTTTATTGGCTTATCCAATTACTATAGAAAATTTATTTGAGACTTTTCCACGATTGTAAAGCCATTGTCTGATCTTACACACAAGGGTGCTAATCCCTCCCCATGGTCTGAGGAAGCTGAACAAGCATTTGTGACATTGAAATCTGCTTTTGCGACTGCTCCCGTATTGTCCCACCCTAATCCCTCTCTCCTTTTCACGTTAGAGGGTGACGATTCGGAGACTGGGGTGGAAGCAGTGCTTTCCCAGTGCCTGGACCCAGGGAGCACCCTCAGACCATGTGGCTTTTTCTCAAAAAAATTGACTACTGCTCATAGTCACTATGAAATCAAAGACAGAGAACTCCTGGCAATTGTTCTAGCCCCCAAAGAATGGCAACACCTGCTGGAAGGTACAAGGGCTTCGGTGTTAATCTTAACTGACCATAAGAATTTGTACCTTTCTGAGGCCAAGAGATTGTGCTCTCGACAGGCCAGATGGGCCTTATTCTTGTCGTGGTTTAACTTTATTGTGTCTTACCTACCTGGGTCTAAGAATGTTAGGGCTGATGCCCTTTCCAGGCAATTTGGTCCTGAGATTGAGAAAGATGAAGTTCCTGCACCCATTATTCAGCCAGATCGTATTTTGGTTACCCCACGGACCAGCATCACATCACCACTGGGGGAGGAAATTCTGGCCACTCAGACTGCCGCACCCCCTGACACCCCAGTGTGGAAATGTTTTGTAGCAGAGCCTTATCGTACCTACTTACTTGAAACTTACCACGCATCCCGGGCGGCTGGACATGTAGGTAGGGACCAATTGATCTGGTCTCTCTCACAGTTGTTCTGGTGGCCCTCCTTACGCGCTGATTGTACCGCCTTCACGGCAGCCTGCACTACTTGTGCCCATGCCAAATCTCCTAGACACCTCCCAGTGGGCTTGCTTCAACCAGTTCCTAATGGTGAGCATCCTTGGTCCCACGTCTTGATTGATTTCCTGGGAGAACTGCCAGCGTCTAAAGGATATTCGTGTATTCTGATGCTGGTCAATAGATTTTCCAAGATGGCTCACTTTGTGCCTCTTCCTGACCTTCGCTCTGCCCAGGAGTTGCCCCGCCAGTCTGACAGCCTGATCACCTGCCTACCCTCCATCAGCTGATATCTAACCTCTGACACCAAGTACCTGTCTAGTGGTGTGGCCTATATCTATCCTGTCATCTGGCTTCGCGGCCAGCGCCTTTACCTTAGGCTGTAGCAAGGATATAATGCTACACTGCCTACAATCTCTAACTTCGCACTTAGTCCCTTGCTCCCCAGCATCTTCAGGTTACTTGGTGCCACTCTCTTGTTCTTTCAATGTTACACACCTGTACTAATGTCTTAGAAAAATTATAAAACATAGTATTTTGTTCGTCAATCACAATTAAAATGAAAACTTTTAAAATGCTGTATTAAAAAGGTCTAAATAATAGGAACAGGTGAAAAGTCCAAAGATTTTCCAGCAATTTTCCAAGTTTCCAAAGAAAATCCCAAAACTTTACAAAATACATAACATCTCTGCCTTTTTCACTACTGCCAAGAAATTTCCTACTAGAACTTTGACATTTTTACCTATCTTGTCCCACAGCAATATTACTAGTGTTGAGAGCTTAAGTGAAGAAATCAACATCTGAAAGTAAAAGTTGTGAGCAGGCTACAACAGCAGTTCCTTGAAAAATTTTTTAGCAGCTCCTGAGTTCCTTTGCCCATGATACTAATCAATGTCTTGTACAACTCTTTCACAGCCATGCTTGAAAAATAACCGTGACTTGGGATATGTGAGCAAGTTGAAACACAGGACATTAGTTCTTTAAAGCTCCTGTTTTCAACAAAAGAAGGAGAACTGTGTAACTTTATTTCTCTAATTACTTGTTGCTCTGACAGTTGAGGTGGTGATTGTGGCAGAAGCATGTTTAGGCACGCTGTGACACTTCGTCATTGCCTTCAACAAAGTCATAGTGATACTCTTCCATGTTGTTAATTTACAGAACAGCATCAGGAGCTATGATACATCTACAAAAATATTATCATGTGCCTCTAATCACAGTGAAATTGTAGGAGCATTTCTACTGCTGATAGATGATGCACATTTGATGTGCTGTTGCTGGCTTGCTACCATTTAGCCCTGTGATTGTGCTTCTGGTGGGATCTCAATGAGGATGTGCCTAGATTGGATTCTGGGTTCCCCATGCTCACATGAGTTTTTTTTTTTTTCCAAGATAGAACATCTTGGAATCATCACCAGGTGTTTGTCTTGATAAAAGTGGAAGTGTTCACTGAAAAGTCGACCTTCTTTGAATAAACACAATCTTTTTTATATACTTTTTCTATGGAAAAGACCAGTGATTGCTATTCTTCAAATCTATGTTTCCATTATTTAATGGCACCCTGGCATTTTTTGCTAGTTCTCTGAGTGTGTCCTATAGACATAGTTATGTTACATTGTTACTAGAATAAATCTGGAACATAAATCCGCTAGTAGTCCAGTTGCTCTCTCATTTTCCTGTGCCCAAATAGTAGCATTAACTAAAATATTGCACTACTGCTTCATGCTGAATCATTTTTCAAACACGCTGAGTCATAGAGTTTAGATTGCACATGTGATTCTATTTGTGTGAACTTTCTTATGAAAACATTGTAGGTATATATAAATATATATATATATTGTTATTATTTTTTATTTTTTTTTTTATAATAGAAATTTATGGAACACATTTTTTTTTTTTTTTTTTTTTTTTTACTTAGTTGAAGCACACACTCATTTTTTAGCCAAACATTTTTAACATTCACTTACGATCTCTTCTTATTAACACAAAAAATGCTTCATGTTTCATAGTTACAAAAACAAGAATGCGAAGAGACCTTCTTATTCCATATGGCTTTATTTGTGTTCTGCTGGCACAGCTAGAGACATACAGTAACCAACATAAATTTTTAGTTTTATTATCACCTCTAAAAAGAGACAGAAATGTGAAAATTGAAGCCAGAAGGTTTGTATCACAGGATTAATTAAGCAGGGCCAAGTGGAGTCACACTCCTCTTGGCAGTGAATGCCTCAAGAAGGTGCCTGTCTTCAATTATGAAGAGCACAAAGCAATTAAAACCCTGTTTCTTTTTCCTGAGGTGTTACTTGTTACTAGATAAATCTCTTTCTTTAAATTCTCTGGAGACCTGAACTGGCGAGAGGTGCTGTCTACCAGGGTATATATTTAGGGAAAATTGATTTAAATGTAGCCTAAGTGTAATGGTTTTCAGACACTATTGAACTGGATGTACAATATGTATCTTGTTTGAATTATTATTATTTTTTTGACACATTAAAACAATCCTAACAAATTTATTATTTTAAGATAATAATTAATTAAACATGACAGCTGATATTTAGTTTGTATATTAGAATGCAGAATGCTTAAGAACTAGTGATCAAATAACCAAACATTTACAATTTACAATTACAAATATCTAAATGATATTTACATATGTAGATGCTCAAAATAGGTATTTTCTGTTATCAGAATTTTTGTTTAGTAATTATAAATTATTGTTAATGACTTAGGCTCATCTACTGCCTTGCAATAGCTAATAATTAATACACTCTTCAATGTAGCTTAAAGGGCAAAAACTATATAAGAACTATAGGGGACAAATACAAATTTCCAAAATTGCAAGTGATTTCAGTGGGGTTTTTTACCATTTGATTATTAGAGAAATCTCAAAGCAATGCATTTGAGTCCTATCTTACATTCAAGGGGTTAAAAGTCCCATTTAAAATGTATATTTTTTCCCTATGGTGCAGCTGGCTTGATCCAGAACTACTCTAGGAGGAAGAATCAGTGAGGTTCGATAAGGGTCCAGGGGCCAGATTCTATTGCAGGAGATAAATGTTACCTCCCGTTTTATCAAACATTTTCCTATTGAAGTCTATGGAGAAAACTGAAGATAAAAGCAGTGATAAAATTAGCACCTGTAATAGAATCTAGCCCCAGGTTGGCATTATTGTGGCATGTTTGCACAGATTCTATCTCATTATATATGCACTAAAACAGGGCTGTCCACATTCAGTCCTCAAGAGCCACCAACAGGCCAGGGTTTAAGGATTTTCCTGATTAAGCACAGGTGAGTCAGTCAAAATGAATGAACCACTGATTGACTCTTAATCAGGGAAATCTTCAAATCATGGCCTGTTGGTGGCTCTTAAGGACTGAACTTGGACAGCCCTGCACTAAAATATCTTTGCCATCATATCTCTGTGAATACATCACATATACACAAACATTGCCATGCTTTCAACATGTCTTTGCCAGGTTTACAATGTTGCAGTGTCTATTTCAATAATGGCCCATTTTCATATTTCTTAATGAATCATTGTTGTATTGCTGTGGGTGTGTTTATATGTACCATATACACTAAATTCAGATAACTCTCTATGCTGTTGAAGTTAGCAGTCCCAAGTTCTCTAATCAGAGAAGGCAAAGTTGGGATCATCACATAGCTTTCTATGGTGTCACAGAGTTTGTTTTCTCTACTGGTGAGCAGAAACAGCAGCTGCCCTCCCTTAACCCCTTGAGTGCCATAGGTTTATGCAGCAAACTGCTCTGCTATGTATTGCAAACCTATATGGCACTGAAAGGATTATAACAAACAATCCCTTGCCCTGCTTCACAGATTATTTAATTACACACAGAGTTGGCAGAGAAGATGTGACATGTAACAGCTGGTCTGACAGTTCTGTTTTTACCTGAACTGGCTGATCAGCTGTTTCAAGTCCACAGGGGACTATGTTCAGATCAGCTGACAAATGTAAATATTAGACTCTGCTATACTCCACAGGTCTCTTATTTGCCTTGCTGCATGTAGTAGAGTTTTCTGTTTTCATGAATCAACTGATCGGTGGATAGCCCATTGTAGGCTTGAAATGCATGATCAGTTAAAGTAAACAGGCAGGGAAACATTTACTTGTAACAACTGATCTACTGGTTTTGTTTGTATTTGAATAATCTGTCATACAGGAAAGGGGAATTATTTATGTTTTATGGGAGGGCTGGTGGTATTCTTGGTGCTGTATTCTTAGCGTATCCTCTCTGCTCTCATCTGACCTCCCTACCACATCACCAGAATTAAAACAACCTGTGTATGGCAATGGATAAAATCTCTTCCTTCCCCTTGCATAGATAATTCTTAGTGCATATAGGGAAGTGTTGCATATTTTCCATGACAAATTTATCAATGTCATTGCATCAACTCATAGTGCATCCTCCCAGTTATATTTAGTACATTAACCTCAGAATGTCAAAAATAAATATTGAAAAGCAATCTCAATAATAAAAATATATTTCATACAATGTAATCACAGACACTCATGATTTAGCATCCACTTGAGATAACATCCCTGAGATCCCTACCCAACCAACTTCAAAGCAGTCCTTAAAGGAAGTCCACTTCCCGGATCGCTCATGCTTAAGGGGTTAAGAACCAGTGGTGTGTCTGCACTGCAAAGCAATGTATCACAAACAATGGAAAAAAAATAGTTATTGAAAATTCAATAATAATAGCTTAAATGATTACGAAAGAACTTTCAAAATCATTTATGTGTTCTATTTTAAAATAATTTATTAGTTATTTAGTTAGCTTCATTTTCATCCTTATTGCAGCTAAAATACCTTCCCTAGCCATTTTGTAATTCCTCTTCCCTGGTGGTTTCCCTCTCACCTCCCTCTCACTAGGCTTATATTTAGCAGGTAGAGATGTGGATACCAAGAATAGGGATGGGGAAAAACTCCTATTTTGTTCTCATGAGATATGCAGTAAAAACCATGTGGTTCTCCTCTGTAAAAACTGAGACCTGGATCCAGTATCCTCTAGGTTTGGAGGTTAGTGAGCTTTGGATGGCATGCAGAGAAGCCTCAAGAGTGTTTGAACTGCAGCCAAAACTGGAAGTAAAGATGCTGGACCCAAAGCCAGATGTCTGACTTTGGTTGAGCCAGAGCCGGCACCAGGATAAACACTCTTGAATACTCTGTATCTAGAAGATACTGGGCTATGGCTAGGAGTGGATAGCTGTAAGCAAATATTATAGAAGGGTGAATCAAGATAAGAATCAAGATAAGACCAGAACTGAAGCTAGAAATGCTTCAGAAGGATAACCACAGTAAGGACAAAACATTAGGTCTCTCTCTGGAAAGAAAAGGTGCATATAGATAGCATATAGATACTGCAAGGCGAAAATGAATCAGGTGAACACTGCAACAGATGTGTACCTAATACCCCAGTCAGAAAAAAATTAGAGACAGCTTACCCCAAGGAATATGCTGGCAGACAGCTGTAGAACTCGAAGACTGGGAGACAGTACCGGATTATCCTTGTGTACTGATCCAGATAGTTGGAGAGTAGGATCACTGAAGCTGAATTGGTCCGCAGACAGCAAGACATGCTGTAAATAGTGGAACAGCTCACAGATACAGCTAGGGGAACAAAAGTTTACAATAAACAGCTCACAGACACTGAGGTAACTAGTGAGAGTAGAAGCAACCCAAGAGAGGAAACTGGTATGCAGACAGACAGCTCATAGGAATCAAGCAGAAGAGCAAATACAGCAATGAGGCCAGAGAGTGTAAAAAAACCGTAAGAAGCAGAGATTATGCTATAGTAGAGAGGGCATACGCAGAACTGACAAGGAATACATGTAAGGGTATCAAGAAAGTTAGGTCAGAGTCAGCAACTAGGAGATCAGATCAGAACAGCGAAGGTACAGAAGGGGCAGGTCAATAACATAGCCAATGAGAGCCAGGGGTCTGGGACCAATAATTCAATCAATCAAGCAAAGGTAAGGGAGGAGAGTCAGAAGAGAGGTCTAAGAAAACCAGACTACCAGACAAGGGATCCCACACACCCCTTACTCTGTGATTCCCATTCCCTTGGCATTGATCCTTTGGGGAATTATACTGAAGAAGGTACAACTGTCTTGTACAAGCAGCAGCACACATCAGCTGCCTGTGACTGCTGCTAGTGCTGCCAGTGTTCCTTTTTCACCTGAAGATATGGCAGGCAAGACAGTAGGGGACCCTCTGTCAAATGTGTCACTATCACCAACCAGTCCCACTCCCATACAGCAGCAGTAGCAGCAGCAGCAGCAAGAGACTGAGGGTGATGATGGAGCAGCTAGGGTGCAGAAGAGAATGAGGTCCTTTTTAGCAGAAAGAGAAAAGGAATAAAAGACAGATATGCATATGGGGATGGGCATCACCACCACCAGCAGTGACATTGCAGAGTTTGCTGCTAATTCTTAAGTCTCCAGGGCAAAAAAATAATCAGTCTCAGATGCAGGATGATGATACACAGGCCAGTGTGCCACAGACCACAGTGGCCACAGTGGGACTGGGTTCCTTCAGTAGTGATTCAGGACTATGACAGGTTTCACCCTTAATTGTATTCTTTCTTTGTTTCCAGTGTCCCTTTTTACCCATTCTTCCTCCTCTCCTTTTTTTTTTCCCTTAACAGGCCTATACTATCCCTCCCCTACTGTACTAAATGCTTTATACTCCTTACCATTAGACTTTTTTCTACCTAATTGTCCCTGGGTGCGTCTTGTTCTGGTAGTTGTGGAAGCACCCCTCTACCACTCGTTGAAGACTTAATTATTGGGACCTATCATCGATTTTTGTTATGCTACTTTTTGCTCACACAGGAATGGTTATCCTTTTGCTGATATGTTTCCACATACTAATTTCTGTAAGTCATGGATTGCATGGCGGCTGTCGTGCTCAGTTTGCCTCATCCAATTGGAGTGCTACATTTCTTATTCTTCCTTGCCTTCTCTTTATATATGCTCTGCTTTTTTCTCTTTTCTTTCTTTCTCTGTTCTTTTCTTTTCTCTTTCCGTGACCCATCTCCCCGGCCCCGGGGCCCATGTTCTATTCCAAGTAGCAAGCTCATGCTTTGGGTTTGCTGGAAGTGTCATTATGGAGTTGTGATATTCTAATACCCTGGTCAGTTTTTCTCATTATTCTAAAACCCTTGTCATAAATATTATGGCCAATAAATCTACTTATTCCAATATATTTTCTATTGTTTCGTATAATATCAAGGGTTTAAATTCACCTTTCAAGAGTTCAGTGGCACTACGCGAGTTCCACCGCTTGAGGGGAGATGTGGTGTTAGTACAAGAAACGCATTATCAAAAGCAAAGGGAACTTTCTCTTTTAAATCACTTTTATTCCCAGGCTTATCTGGGTTCAGGCCCGGCAACACGTTGTGGAGTGGCAATTTTAGTCCATCGTTCTCTCCCTTTTATACATCACCAAACTGTTAAGGACCCGGAGGGCAGGTTCCTATTTGTCAAGGGCACTATTGATAATGCTCTTTTTACATTTCTCAACATCTATGCTCCGAACTCCATGCAGGTTGAATTCCTTACCCAGGTTTTAGATAAATTGCTCGGCTTTCAAGAAGGTGTCTTAATCCTTGGAGGTGACTTTAATGTGCCATTTAACCCATTGCTGGATTGTTCCTCTGGCTCCTCCTCATTCTCTAGCTTGAAATTGAAGACCCTGCTTAAACTTCTTCATACGTCTAGATTAATTGACGCCTGGAGGATTTGTCACCCAGGGGATCGGGATTATTCCTTTTATTCCCATCCCCATGATGTATACTCCCAAACAGACTATTTGTTGATTTCCATGATGCTTTAGCCTCGATTGTTTCTTCATCTATTGGCCCTATAACATGGTCAGATCATGCTCCTGTGATGTTGTCCCTCCGTCATCCCTTTGGGGTGGAGCTTACAGGCCTTGGCGTTTGGATGAATCCCTGTTGACACAGGATACGGTTCGATCCTCTATCAGAGACTCCATTTCCAACTATTTTATGGTGAATCAGACTGATGGGATGTCGCCTCTTACAGTGTGGGAGGCGCATAAACGTGTCATACGGGGCGCATTAATCAAATTTGCTTCTCGCCGGAAAAAACTACATGAGGCTCAGGTGTCGGAAGTGTTGCGGGAGATTAGAGATTTGGAAGTGTCCCATAAGAGTAGCCGAGATACCTCCCAATTATCGCACTTGACTCAAGCGCGGCTTCGCCTTAAGACTTTATTGGATATTCGCATAGAGAAACTATTCTTGAAAACCCTTCACTCCTTTTACGAATATGGAAATAGAATAGGAGCTGTCCTTGCGCGACACAGGCACAAACAAAATTGGTCTTATATCTCTAATATGGTTGATGGAAAGGGTCAGAAGGTGTATGCTCCAGATCAAATCGCTGATCAATTCCGTACATTTTTTTCTAACTTGTATAATTTGGGAGATTCAGGGACGACTTCAGGTGCCAGTTCTGACATAGGATCATATCTCCATACGTTGGCACTGCCTAAACTATCTGGGGCAGCAATGGAGATACTGGATGCCCCTTTGACTTTGGCTGAAGTCACAGCGGTTATTTCATCCCTGCAGAAAGGCAAAAGTCCGGGTCCAGATGGATTCTCCTGCACTTACTACACAGTTTTTGGTGAGCTTTTGGCGCCTAGATTGTTACGAGCGTTTGAATCTATTCCGGACGACATATGTGATAAACCAGAGACTTCTGAGGCCCATATCTCTTTGCTTAACTTAGATTTTAAGATGTATGTGAAACTCTTGGCAAACCAACTGAGACCTTTTTTGACATCACTGATTCATAGAGACCAAGTGGGTTTTACCCCTGGTAGAGAGGCTAGGGACAACACAAGGAAGGTTCTTTCCCTCATTCATTATATCATCTCAGAACGCCTTCCAGCAGTCCTTCGTTCCACAGACGCGGAGAAGGCGTTCGATAGAGTGAATTGGACATTCTTATTCTGGACTTTGGAAGCCTTTGGGGTTGGCCCTTATTTCTGTAAATGTGTTCGGGCTTTATATCTTAACCCTTCTGCAAAGGTACGAGCCAACGGATATCTATCAGATCCCCTGCCTATCTTGAATGGAACTAGACAGGGATGTCCTTTATCACCCCTTCTATTCATATTGGCCCTGGAACCGTTCGCACACAAAATAAGATCGGATCCTAGGATACAGGGAATTACACTGGCGGTAATGGAACATAAATTGTTCATCTTTGCAGATGACGTTCTGATGACATTATCGAATCCGCAAGAATCTATGACAGCAGTCATGGAACATATGTCAGAATTTGCTTTATTATCTCATTTCAAGGTGAATTTCACAAAATCCAAAGCTCTTCTGTTGCATTGTTCACTATGTACTTCCTTCCCATTTAAATGGGCATCTAAGGGGCTCAAATACTTGGGCATCTGGTTGGAGGCCGATATACAAGATATCTTTCAATTAAACTACCCTCCTTTGCTTAAGGCGATCCAACGAGATCTTCATATGTGGAATTCGTTATATTTATCATGGTTGGGAAGAATCAACTCCCTTAAAATTAATATCTTACCCCATGTTTTATATATTTTTCAAACACTGCCCATTAGGGTGCCTAGGGCCTTTTTTGTCTAATTATCTCAAGTTGTATCTTTATTTGTATGGAGTGCGAACAGACCTCCTCTGAAATGGGTCTTCCTGTCTAGGCGTAAAGAAGGTGGGGGCTTGGGAATGCCAGATTTTCATAGATATTATTGAGCTGTTCTTCTCTCAAAACTTTTGGATTGGAAGCATAGGGGCACCTCGAAGCTATGGGTTACGGTGGAACACTTTTTCTACCTGGATCTGGATGTGTTATTAGAAGCTTTTTTACCACCCTCTTCGAGGGATTCCAGGATTCTATCTCACCCGGTGTTTGGAGCAGTGTTTGCAATGTGGTTGGGTATGGCATCGGGGAATGAGTTGACGTCGCTCCCGTCTCCTTTCTCACCTGTGCTATACACTCGGGATACGCCTCACACTTTATCACGTTAGGACTTCCCAAATTGGCCTAGGGATTCCTTTCTTTGTGTAGCAGACTTTATAAAGGATTCCAAGGTGATTCCCTTTTCAGATTTAGAACATTCTTACTGTTTAGCTCCTGGCGAAATGTGGAAATATTTCCGTATCAGACATCTGCTGGATTCACGAGTGTGTAAGGAATTATTCTCCTTTTGAAACTTTGCTCCATAAGCTCCCGTTGCATATATCGATACTTAGCAGGATGTACAGGATATTGGGGAGTGCAGAGTCTACTTCGAAGCCGCCATACGCATTAGCATGGGAGAGAGATTTGTGGAGTCTTAAGGATGAGGAATGGGGAAGGATCTGGAGGACGGCGAGCACTTGCTCTATATCCACACAACTGCAGGAATCTCATTTTAAATTTCTCTCTCGGTGGTACTATACTCCTCCTAGACTACACAAGATGTTTCCTTCTATACTCTCTACCTGTTGGAGGTGCAACCAACATAGGGGCACATTTGAGCACTTGTGGTGGTCTTGTTCCTTATTGCAATCGTTCTGGCCGGACTGTTTAGCTTGTATGAAGCAGAGTTTGGGTGTGACACTTAAGAGAGACCCTTGGCAAATATTGCTTTATAATGAAATCCCTCACTTGCCCTCAGAGTCCAAACAGTTGTTATTAACGATGCTAGGATTGGCTAAAGCTATGATTCCAGCGTGTTGGAAATCGACCACACCACCTCTTTATGTGGATTGGATATGTAGGATACGGGAGGCAGCCACTATGTTGCGGATCTCACTCTCCTTGAAGGGGAGGGACCCTGACCTGATTGATTCCTTCCTTGCTACTGCTTTTAAGCCCTAATTGGTGGGGTGGGGTCTGGGGGTCGGGGCTTGGGGTGCACGGCTTCTTCTTTCTTTTCTCTTCTTTTCTACCCTCTTATATCTCTGTTTCTGGCCACCATCTATTTCTATACTGGTCTGGTCAGATAACCTCCTAGGAGGTTAGATGGGGCCTTTTTGCTTCTTCTTTCTCTTTCTGTTCTTTACCCTCTATTTTATTTTTCTTCTCTAACTTTCCTGTTCTCTTCTTCATTGCCAATTTACCTGTTCTTCTTAGGTAATGTTTTTTGAGACCTCTGTTAGAGAATACATTTTCTCTGAATGGGGCCCTTGGGCTAGTCATTGGGAACATTCCATGATTTGTATAGTTCTCCCTATAATGATGTCTTATGATTGTCATTATGCTTCATTATGTCGCTGATTGTTTGTGTATCATATTCTTTTTTAATGCTTTAATCCTTCAATAAACTTTTAAATATTAAAAAAAAAAAAGCATATCTTTATATTCCTTGACAGAACTGAATTCTTCAGTGAGATGTTGCTGACCATCATGACTCCATGTTGTGTCAAATTGATGATGCTTTGGCAGAAATTCTGTAGTTTTGTGCTTAAAGTGAAGGTCCAGCAAAGTGACAAGAATATATTACTTGCTAACTTGTTCATTACCAGCTGATGTATGTCTGTGTTGTCATTATGGCAAGATTCCTCAATCATGCTAATAAGTTTTGTCTGCAATAAATGTAATAGCTAATTACTATCCCTATGTGAATAATCAGCATAGTTGCCTCCTCAAAAGGTTTCAGCAGCTCACATATATTGCACATTAGTTGCCATTGCCCAGGTGACAAAGAGGCTCCCTCCAAAGCCTTCCAGTTTTGGAATGGAGTGGGACCTCCATTTTCAGTTACTGATGGGGCAGTGTGTTGCACTCTTGTATGGAATATAACATGTTGTGTAGGCTGTAGGAGCAGCTATAATGGGCCCAGATTTTATGGCCGATATTCAGCATCTCTCTTCTGCCAAGAATCTGGTCACAACCAAGGGCAAATGCACC
Source organism: Rhinophrynus dorsalis (assembly GCA_037306005.1). NCBI lineage: Eukaryota > Metazoa > Chordata > Amphibia > Anura > Rhinophrynidae > Rhinophrynus > Rhinophrynus dorsalis. The sequence goes on from CM074723.1 coordinate 400,550,795, forward strand.
ATAACATCTATTCTCAATGCAGCTATTATGTGGGAGCCATCATCAACAGAAACAAAACCAGCTTTTAATGTGTGAACTACAAGCCTAGTTCACTTAATAAATCTATGACTTTGTGGGGCTGAAAACTCTTCATGCACAATGTGACATGCCGATGGTCTGGGTTATCCTTCTGCTGCCTTTTAATCATACTGCCAGAATCAGAGACAAGATAACTGGCTGATGTTGTAAGCTAGTGTTGCCACTGGTGGTGGGAGAGAGACCCAGTTTGCAGTCTCAGTCATATAGTCTGTGCTCTTCCCACTTGTCCACATATCTATTGTCAGCTGGATTTTTTACTGTATGAGCTTTTCAGTTCATTGCCAACCACACTAACCACCTGGTTGTATAATTCTTGCACAGCCATCCTGGAAAAATAACTGCAGCTTGTGAAATGCCAGCTAGGAGCTACACATCAGATCCGGGGGCTAGATTCTATTGCAGGAGAATGTTATCTCCCGTTTTTTAAAAAATGTTCTATTGAAGTCTATGGGGAAACCTGGGGATAAAAGCAGAGATAAAATTAACACCTGCAATAGAATACACAGAAAACACATAGGAACATGCTTAGCTTTTGGATCCTGAGTGAAATATCTCCATACTGTGGACTTCACTGACTGCGGGGTAGGGTTACTGAGGGGCTGCTACAACTACTGTGGTTAGATGTTGCTGCAACTCTATTACTACTACTACTACTAATACTACTAGGTGTCAAATGTGCAGCACTTCCAATAGTAGCAGTGGCACTCATCATAGCTAGGGTTGTAGATGTTGATAACCTGTGTTGTTGTTGCAGGTTACTCAATGCTAGTGAGTGAGGCTTTGGACTTGGAATCTGTGATGATGCTTATGATAACTGACAGGATGGCTGTCTATTTCTGGCCATCTTTGCTTGTCTAGAGTCAGACTTTCCTATTGATTCCTCAAATAGTTTATAGACACGCACAGTGCTCCTTTTCAGTGATGGTTGATTGCACCTTTGCCTTTCAGCTAAATTTCTGGCCAGATCATCATCTCTCTCGCTCTCAACTTCATCTGTATATGAGAAAGAGGATGCTGCTGAAGGAATATATTCTAAGGGCTCAGTTCTATTCCCCCCCACACTATTTTATAAAACTGGCGATGGTGGTTTTGACAGCACAATTTGCTATTCTATTAACTGCGTTATCAACAACTGACATGCAAAAATGTTCAACAGGCATGCAATTTACGCCCACTAGGACACCATGTAAAACAAATAGAATTTGTTATTCTATTCCATGCGGTGGCTTCACTGCACCTTGAGGACCACACATTTCATGGCACAAAAACTGAGCTATGAAAAGGAGCAGCAGAGTCCTTAACGTGCATTTAAAACCACAGATGTGTGTCAGAAAACTGGTTTTCAACACACTGGTGCTTAAAAACAAAAGAAGATTAACCCTGTGGGTGCCAGTGGGGTATGCAATGCATTGTACAGCATCACATACCCCACTGGCACTCATAATGTTAACCCTTTGAGTGCCAGAGGGGTACGGAACGCATTGCTTTGCAATGCGTTCCGTACCCCTCTGGCACTCAAAGGGTTAATCTCCCAAGAGTTAACACTTCCTGAAAAATAAAAATTGACCTGTAATCCTGATGTCCACTGCAGCCAGGTCCTCAGCAGCTTGGCAGCTACTGGCAATCTTCCTCTTTGAAGGGGGACTTTCACTGTCATGACATTTGATGTTATTGAATGTAGTTTCTATTGATGTCTATAGTTTGTGCAATGTTTTTTTTCTCCTCAGTTCTTCAAAAGATATAGCTTTTTAAAAAGTAACAGGTGATGTCACGTTCTTCTTCCTGTGGTTACAAGCTGTACCGCCAAACTCTGCAAGATGCCCCCTGTTTTGAATTTCTCCTCCACCTCCCTCCCCAGCTCTCCTTAGGAGCGAGCATGCTCCCTTTAATGCAGATGCTCCCCTTTACTCTCTTCCCTGCACCCAGTGCACTTATGTACAAATGTAGCACTAAAGCACATTTATTTTTCTATCTCCTTTCCTCCTGAGAACCTGCCATATGGTTATAGCCATTGCACAAATGTAACCCTCTGAGTGCATAGCATACCTCCTGTCACTGAAAGGGTTAAACTCCCACAATGTTTATAACTGTATGACAGACACTCAGGAGGAAGGGAGATAGAAAAATAAATGCTCTTTGGTTCTACAGCCATAAGTACATTCCACTTCCCCAGGGGGTCAAAGATGGATCTCGTGGAGGGATTGGGACCAGCTCCTCAAAAAGTGGAAGACCTGAAATGGGCTCCATACCACCCCGGGAGCCTCCCCAATCAATCTCCCATCCCAGCACCGGAGCAGAGAGGCATGTCCCCAGATGGATGTTCCCCAAAGCACAGCACCCAATCAGGTACACTAAGACGATGTCCGGACTGCCCTCCATCTGTTCAGTGAACTCTTCTTTGGGTACATCTTCTGCTGTAACAGAGCCGATACAGACAAAAAAAGAGGTGGGCTTAGGGAGGAGAATGTCAGTTCCTTAGAGAGAGAGCGCTGCCAATCGTTCAACACGTTATTAAGATGGCAGCGCTCTCCCTCTTGAATTGGAGCAGACAACAAGTGGATTTTATTCATATAGGGAATTTATATGACATGGGTTTTTTAAGATTGTTTGGAAGGTTTAATCCAAATTGGGGGGTGAGCTAGAACATGTCAGTTCGCCTTAAACATCTCTCTTCTTTCTTCTTTACTTATTCTCTCTTCATTAAAATCTTGTTAAAAAAATAATCCAATTAGACTTGATTGTAAAATAAAACAATGCCCCGAAGAGATACCACAGTTAACCCTTTGAGTGCAGGAGGGGTACCCCTCTGGCATCACTTGGGGAAATTATTTTATTTCACAGTGATATCTAATTGAATATATATTTTTTAAGATTTTAATGAAGAAAGAAGAGAAGAAGGGGAGAAAAATAACAGAACAGACAAGACTGAAGAAGATGGAGAGGTGATAAATTTGCTGGTATTGGGATAGTGTTAAGTGTTCATGTTAGTGTAGGGTTTGTGTATGGGAGGTGGGGGAGGGTGATTGTTTTGAGCTCACTCTCGTTGCTTGACACTGTGTCAAATGAGAGTTGGCTTTTTTCCCCTTTCCTGTTCACACAATTCATGCTATTTAGCGTAAGTTGTGGGAACAAAAATCAACAAGTATTTGGCCACAACATGAGATTTTAAATGGGAAATAGCGAGCAGGCACAGATAAATCAATTAAAACCAACCTGACTATAACCTACTGAAATAGTGGGGTGTGCTTTGGAATGCCAAACGACTATGTAAAGATACCACAAAGAGGGGTAGTCACAGCAAAACTTTTCCTCAAAGAGGAAAAGTGGGTTCCATAAATGAGGTACTCAAAGTCAGGATGGAAAAAGAAATGTACAAAAATATTTTATTGGTAGACTGAAATATATATATATTAAAGGACAAATGACATTTAAAAACACTTAAAAACAGTACAGGGGTAGAACTGCTCAGAACCTGTATGTAAACTGCATACCACCGTAACAAATGGTTCCCAATACAGGTAATACACTATCTCTGTAAAATACAGTGTATAGGAGAAAATATCACCATATAAATAAATATATATATATATATTATATTATATATATATAGGCATGCAGTAACATATTAGGAATCACATGCTAACTCCACAGTTTATATTCAGTAGCGAAGCATCTATAAGCATTTATAAATAAAATAGCTATATTAATAATCCACCCTGGGCAAAACAAAGAGCCGATCAGGTATAAGATATAAAATATGTGCCAGTGGGGATAAAGGATATGAAAATAAATGACAAAGAAACATTATACTTATTCAAAGTGAGGTAGCAAGATAGATCTAAGAGCAAAATATCCCCTGTACACCAACCATCCCAAAGTGTATCACCTATTACAGACTTTGTCAGGGGATAAACAAAGAGTAACAGTTGGAACTGTTTAAAGGAATAGTAATGTCCCAACAAAAGTATACACAAAATTGTAGACGCAAGAACAAAATACTAAATGCCCTTACTCTTATCTCTCAAACCTCCCTCCCCTTTCTGCCTGACGAGCTGTAAAGCTGTCAGAGGCATAATCTGGTTGGACGACCAGACGCGGCTCTTCAGGAGTGCTGACATCGAGATATCTAACTATAAATACTTCATCGGAATGGTCTACAACGTGTTCTTGCAAACCAGGCACATTTAGACCATTCAAATTAAGTATTAATAGTTAGATAGCTCGATGTTAGGGCTCCTGAAGAGGCGTCTGATCCCGGAAACAGGATAGCATGCGTCAGCTATACAGCTGACGTATGAGAAGGGGGAGGGAGCGGAGGACTTTATTTTCTTATATCTCTCAAACCATAAAGGTTAGAGAGATACGAGTAAGGGCATTAAATATTGTGTTTTGTTTAATATTTTTTGGGACATTACAATCCCTTTAAAGTCTCCATAGTCCAATGGGGAGCCTTAGTGGAGATCATGGGGCAAAAGCAAATCTAGTCATGTGTTCGCATATGTCACATGATCACCACACATAAACCATAAACCTAAATAAAGAAGGTCATCCAAAGAAATATACTGAACACAATGTGTCATAAATAAAAGTGTGGAATCCATTGTAACATAAATAGATTTCTTTTTGGTTTACAGAAGTAAATTATAAGTATGCTACAGAGTACAGAGACCTGATAACAGGTTTATGTGCATGCGCGGTATCGTCCGATTCATGCGCATGAGCAAAGATGTAAAAAAAAAAGGTGAAATCATACGAAGGTGCAAGTATATCACGGTCCCCGTGTCTTTCTGTCAATCTATCATGATGTACCTGTGCATTGGTGGAGACCGATTGGCCCGCCCAGGATGTGCCGTTATATGCTGGAGCTTGGGCAATTGTCAGTTGCCCTTTCGTGGTGTTCCTGTTGCTGCGCCTTGTTGCCATATTCCAGTGTCTTCTGTGTACCGACCTGGCTAGTCTGACTCTGTTCCTGATCCTGCTCCGTGATTTGACCCGGCTTTGGCTGACGACCCTGCTCCGTGATTCGACCCAGCTTTGGCTGACGACCCTGCTCCGTGATTTGACCCGGCTTTGGCTGACGACCCCGCTCCGTGATTCGACCCAGCTCTGGCTGATGACCCTGCTCTGTGATTGTTTCCGGCCTGCCTCTGTTCCAGCATTGCTCCGGACCTGTCTGCTGTTCCAGTTACCGCTCCGGTTCTGCCTGCTGTTCCGGTTGCTGTGCCGGCCTGTCTGCTGTTCCAGTTACCGCTCCGGTTCTGCCTGCTGTTCCGGTTGCTGTGCCGGCCTGTCTGCTGTTTCAGTGATCGTTCCGGTTCCGCCTGCTGTTCCGGTTATGGTACCGGCCTGTCTGCTGTTCCAGTTACCGTTCAGGTTCTGCCTGCTGTTCCTGTGTTCCTGCGTCATTCCAGTTGCTCGGCGACATTCTGAAATGTAATAGCGACTCACTGTCCCTCTCACTTGCCAGTAGCTGTAGCCTGAGGTTGCTTTGCCTGCTGTTGGCTGCCAAGGTACTCGCATGTGTACAGAACCATTTAACCCTTGCAGTGCCTGTAGTCTCCGCTCTGGTGCCTCCGATACTTCTTGCCAAGCATACATTTCTCTGACATAGCCTTTTACTCTGAGTGCTTCTGTGTGTCTCTTATTCCATCAGAGCCTTGTCAGTCCGTGTTCATTCTCTGGCTCAGGGCCACAGACGTTGAAGGTACATTCCCATTGCACTCCAGAGGACATTGGCTCAACTACAGCTTGTGCAGTTACAGCATGGCATTAGCACTCCTCTGTAGCCCCAGGCATGGGTACCGGCTCAGCTCTGGACTTTGGGCTCTAGTATTTCAACTTGAGAGTGTATTCAGTGCAGTTACTCCACTATCCTGCTATTGAGAGACTGTGTCCACTATCCTGCTATTGAGAGACTGTGTTCCAGAGACTACTATTTATCCTGGGCGTTGGCCAATCTTGTATATCTCACCCATTTCAGTCTTTAACCCTTTGGGGAAAATTTCCTATCTATTCTAGCACTTGTCATTATCATTGTGTGCATTCTCCTTGTTATTTTTGCCATTGTTGCTATTTATGTGCTGGCCTCTAGGGGCCTTGTTTTATTTTCAATAAAACTGTGTTTTTACTTCATACCCTGGTCTGAGTGTCTGAAAACCGTAACAGTACGAAAGGGCCATGACCTCAGACGGGAAAAGTGACAGTAATACACAGAACCTCCATTGGAGGATGGATGTTCACGAGCAACGCCTAGACCAATTGGTACTGGCCATGCAAACCTTGCTTGAACGTACGGTACACCTTGAGAAACCGAATCAAAATCCGGTGGTCCCCCCAGTTATGACACCGGATAATAATACTGGGCAATTGTTGGCACCCTCTCGTAGTTTTACGGCGGCGGCGCCGTTACCATTAAGATACGATGGTGAACCCACTCTCTGCAGAGGTTTCCTGAATCAACTAGAGATATTCCTAGAACTCACACCCAATGCTTTCCCAAATGACCGTAGCAAGGTGGGGTTCATGATATCTCTACTAACTGGCAAAGCCCTGGCATGGGCTAATCCTTTATGGGAGCAGGCTAAACCCTGTACTCAAAACTTTACCGAGTTTGTCAAACAGTTTTGCAGAGTATTTGAGTTACCTGGGCGAGCTATCTCTGCGGCAAAAAAATTGATGGTAATGCAAATGGGCGACCGCACTGTGGCAGAGTATGCTATAGAATTTCGGATTCTAGCAGCTGAAGTAGCCTGGAATAATGAGGCACTCCTGGCAGCCTTTTCACAGGGCCTATCCGACTCCATTAAGGATGAAATTGCTGCCAGGGAGGTGCCTGCTGAGCTGGATGAGTTTATAAACTATGTAATACTCATTGACACTCGCATGCGTGAGAGGCGATTAACTAAGAGGGCTAGTTCCAAGACCTATGGGCACGAGAGGTCTTTTAACCCACCCTCTCCTCCCATTCCTCCTGACCGGGCGTATGAGACAGAAGAGCCTATGCAGATTGGCTTTACCAGGTTGTCTAAGGAGGAGAGGGCTCATCGCAAAAGACATGGGTTATGCCTATATTGTGGCAAAAAAGGGCACCTATTAAATACTTGCCCGGTACGTCCGGGAAATGCACGCACCTAGGGTACCTTGGGGCCCTAGGTGGTGTACAACCGTCCTCAGATACTGACTACAAGAAACCCACCATTCCGGTGAGGTTTCTCCTAAGCGACCAAGCTAGTGGAGGTACTAGCCCTGGTAGATTCTGGCGCAGCAGGCTATTTCATGGATCGAGCATTTGCAGAAAGACATAATATTCGTTTGTCTAAAAGAGATACTCCGCTAGCCATTGAGGCTATTGATGGCAGACCCCTCGAACCAGCTCTGGTTACCATGGAGACTACTCTACTCTGTATGTCAGTTGGGGCCCTCCATAAGGAGGAGGTTCGTTTTCAGATTATTAATTCACCACATCATGCAGTCATTCTGGGGTTCCCTTGGTTAATGTTGCATAATCCCCAGTTTGACTGGCAAACATGTGAGATTAAGTCATGGTCCAATTATTGCTCTGATAACAGTCTGTCTCATCCTATCAGGATATTGTGTACCTCTCCTTCTGTGCCAGCAGAGTACAGCGACTTCTGCGATGTATTCAGTAAGGGTGAGGCCAGCGCATTGCCACAGCATCGGGCATATGATTGCGCTATTGATCTGCCCCAGGGAGTGGTGCCACCGAGGGGTAGGACATACCCATTGTCCTGTGAGGAGAGTAGGGCCATGGATGAGTACATTGAGGATGCCCTCAAACGAGGGATTATTCATAAATCATCCTCCCCGGCAGGTGCAGGGTTCTTCTTCGTAAAGAAGAAAAGTGGCGAGTTACGACCGTGTATTGACTACCGTGGACTCAATAAGTTAATGTCCAAAAATGCGTATCCCATTCCACTCATCACAGAGTTATTTGACAGGTTGAAAGGCTCCTCTATCTTTACAAAACTTGATCTACGTGCCGCCTACAACCTAATAAGAATCAGGGCCGGTGATGAGTGGAAGACGGCATTCAATACTAGGTCAGGCCACTACGAATATCTTGTGATGCCATTCGGATTATGTAATGCACCTGCCGTATTCCAAGAATTCATTAACGACATCCTCCGCCACTTGTTACAGTCATGTGTGGTCGTGTACCTGGACGATATATATTGATCCATTCTGCTAGTTTAACCCAACACATCCAGGATGTGACCGAAGTTTTACTCACATTACACAAAAACAAGTTGTTCTGCAAACTAGAGAAATGTGAATTTCATTGTTCCCAAGTACCCTTCTTGGGTTTTGCCATATCTAAGGATGGCATTGCCATGGACCAAGAGAAGTTGGCCGTAGTCCTACGTTGGCCAAGACCCAAGGGGTTAAAGGCGATTCAAAGGTTCCTAGGCTTCGCCAACTATTTCAGAAGATTTATTCAGAACTTTTCTACCATTACTAAACCATTGTCTGACCTGACACATAAGGGTGCGAATCCCTCTCAATGGTCTGAGGCAGCTGAGATGGCCTTTGAAACCCTCAAGAAGGCATTTGCATCTGCTCCTATATTATCCCACCCTAACCCAGCCCTACCGTTCACACTAGAGGTTGATGCCTCCGAGTTTGGGGTAGGGGCAGTTCTCTCCCAACGCCCTAAGGAAGGGGGTAACTTGAGGCCGTGTGGATTATTTTCCAAAAAACTGTCTAGTGCCCAGAGCCATTACGAAATTGGTGATAGGGAGTTATTGGCTATCATCTTGGCATTAAAAGAATGGCGACATCTTCTGGAAGGTACAAGGACCCCAGTATTAATCCTCACGGACCATAAAAACTTGATTTACTTGTTCGAGGCCAAAAGGCTGTCATCTCGCCAGGCTCGATGGGCTCTATTTCTGTCCAGATTTAATTTCATAGTGTCTTATCTGCCTGGCTCCAAGAATATTAAGGCCGATGCCTTGTCGAGACAATTCTGCACAGACATTGAGAGGGATGAGGCCCCGGTCCCCATAATTCAGCCCGATAGGATTCTGGCTACTATTCGTACCAGCATCACTTCGCCACTGGGAGAGCAGATCTTGGCATCTCAAGGGCATGCACCTCCGGAAACCCCTGTTTTCAAGTGTTTTGTGGACGAGCCTTTCCGTACCAAATTACTTGAGACCTATCACTCCTCCAAGGCAGCTGGGCACATTGGCAGAGATCAGTTGGCATGGTCCTTATCTCGAACATTCTGGTGGCCCTCTCTGAAGGCCGACTGCTCTGCATTCACTGCTGCTTGTACCACCTGTGCCCGTGCCAAAACTCCTAGGCATCTCCCAGTGGGACTGCTCCAACCTGTGCCTAATGGTGACCGTCCTTGGTCCCACATTTCTATAGATTTCTTGGGAGAGCTGCCTAATTCTAAGGGCTATACTTTCATCCTTATGGTGGTGGATAGGTTCTCAAAAATGGCTCACTTAGTGCCCCTTTCTGGCCTTCCCTAGGCCCAGGAGTTGGCATTAATTTTTGCCAGAGAAGTATTCCGCTTGCACGGGGTGCCTAGAGTGATAGTGTCCGACCGGGGGAGTCAATTCGTGTCGAGATTCTGGAGGGCTTTCTGTGGCCAGATGGGCATTCAATTGTCCTTTTCCTCCGCCTACCATTCCCAGACCAACGGAGCCGCTGAGCGTGCCAATCAGGGACTGGAGCAGTTTTTACGCTGCTTTGTGACTGATCATCATGATAACTGGGCCGACCTGTTGCCGTGGGCAGAGTTCGCCAGGAACTGTGCGGTTAATTCATCGTCTGGGAGCTCTCCGTTCCTTATTAATTATGGGTTCCAACCCTGTCTGCTCCCAGACTCATTTCAGTCCCAACAGATTCCGGCTCTGGATGAGCACATGGAGCAGCTCCGCTCCACTTGGGTACAGGTGCAAAGGTCCCTCAGTCAGTCCTTCCACAGACATCAGCGGCATGCCAATCGCAGACAACGGCCAGCAGTTTCCTTCCAGGTTGGGGACAGGGTATGGCTCTCCTCCAGGAATCTCAACTTGCAAGTACCTTCGAACAAGCTGGCCCCCCGGTTCATTGGACCATTTAAAATTATTTGCAAAATCAATCCTGTGGCATACGCTTTGGAACTTCCTAACAATATGCGTATTCACAATGTGTTCCATGTGTCATTGTTAAAACCCTTGGTTTGCAACCGTTATACTACCACTCCGGTGGTTCCTGGGCCGGTGGAGGTGCAGGGCCAAGAGGAATACGAAGTTCAGAGTATCATTGAATCCAGGAAATTTAGAGGCAAGTTGCAATATTTGGTCCACTGGAAAGGGTATGGACCTGAGGAGCGCTCTTGGGTTGACCATAGGGACCTCCATGCTCCATGTTTGTTGCGCAACTTCCACTCCAAATTTCCGAAGAAACCCAGACCCCCCAGCAGGGGAGGGGGTCTTTGAGAGGGGGGTACTATCACGGTCCCTGTGTCTTTCTGTCAATCTATCATGATGTACCTGTGAATTGGTGGAGACTGATTGGCCCGCCCAGGATGTGCCGTTATATGCTGGAGCTTGGGCAATTGTCAGTTGCCCTTTCGTGGTGTTCCTGTTGCTGCGCCATATTCCAGTGTCTTCTGTGTACCGACCCGGCTAGTCTGACTCTGTTCCTGATCCTGCTCCGTGATTTGACCCGGCTTTGGCTGACGACCCTGCTCCGTGATTCGACCCGGCTTTGGCTGACGACCCTGCTCTGTGATTTGACCCGGCTTTGGCTGACGACCCCGCTCCGTGATTCGACCCGGCTCTGGCTGATGACCCTGCTCTCTGATTGTTTCCGGCCTGCCTCTGTTCCAGCATTGCTCCGGACCTGTCTGCTGTTCCAGTTACCGCTCCGGTTCTGCCTGCTGTTCCGGTTGCTGTGCCGGCCTGTCTGCTGTTCCAGTTACCGCTCCGGTTCTGCCTGCTGTTCCGGTTGCTGTGCCGGCCTGTCTGCTGTTCCAGTGATCGTTCCGGTTCTGCCTGCTGTTCCGGTTACGGTACCGGCCTGTCTGCTGTTCCAGTTACCGTTCAGGTTCTGCCTGCTGTTCCTGTGTTCCTGCGTCATTCCAGTCGCTCGGCGACATTCTGAACTGTAATAGCGACTCACTGTCCCTCTCACTTGCCAGTAGCTGTAGCCTGAGGTTGCTTTGCCTGCTGTTGGCTGCCAAGGTACTCGCGTGTGTACAGAACCATTTAACCCTTGCAGTGCCTGTAGTCTCCGCTCTGGTGCCTCCGATACTTCTTGCCAAGCATACATTTCTCTGACATAGCTTTTTACACTGAGTGCTTCTGTGTGTCTCTTATTCCATCAGAGCCTTGTCAGTCCGTGTTCATTTTCTGGCTCAGGGCCACAGACGTTGAAGGTACATTCCCATTGCACTCCAGAGGACATTGGCTCAACTACAGCTTGTGCAGTTACCATCAGTACAGCACCCAAGGGGTGTAAGGGCATATCCTAGTGGCACATGCAGGGTTATTACTTTTCTAGTCAAGGGCGATTTCGGTTCTGATCATTACAGCGTGGCAATAGCACTCCTCTGTAGCCCCAGGCGTGGGTACCGGCTCAGCTCTGGACTTTGGGCTCTAGTATTTCAATTTGAGAGTGTATTCAGTGCAGTTACTTCACTATCCTGCTATTGAGAGACTGTGTTCCAGAGACTGCTATTTATCCTGGGCGTTGGCCAATCTTGTATATCTCACCCATTTCAGTCTTTAACCCTTTGGGGAAAATTCCCTATCTATTCTATCACTTGTAATTATCATTGTGTGCATTCTCCTTGTTATTTTTGCCATTGTTGCTATTTATGTGCTGGCCTCTAGGGGCCTTGTTTTATTTTCAATAAAACTGTGTTTTTACTTCATACCCTGGTCTGAGTGTCTGAAAACCGTAACAAAGTACTTAGAATGACCACAAGCTAATACATCCTGGAGCGGCATAAATCCATTATGCATTATACCTCAAACATACCCAAGACATATGGCAATAACACATACTGAAAAGGCTGTATCTTGTCAAATGAGTACATATTCCCAAATATTAGTATATATGAACCTGATAAAAACCTAATATGGTGAATAAATCTACACAATATAATATATACATTGTACAGCCCATACATATAATATAGAATACACATTATATCCCACACTTGCAGTGATTAATGACATCTATTTCGGTACAATAGATGGCCCACAAAATCAGAAAAGATCCCTAGACTTCTGACCATGGAAAAATAAACAGAAATTAAAAAAATCTATTTTGGTTGTTATGATTAGTTATGTATAATCAGACATCCTAATTAGCATAATATTAGACGTTATAACCAAAGAGTCCACATAAACGTACGGCTTGAAACCGCTTCTGTTAACTCAAAGGTCCTGATCTTCATTAGATGATTCAAAAGGATACAGATATACTTTCTTTGTAAATTGAAAATTTTATTTTACTTTTTCGATGAAATGAGCCCCAAAGGAGTAACTACAACTATGTGTGTGACGTATCTGAAGCTTTCTCCTCAGAAAAAATCATGTATTATGTTCTTGTAAAACATATCTTCAGAGAGATTAACATACCATATGCACAAGTTAGCTGGAAATACTATAAAGTCTCCAAATAGGGAAAAAAAACAATCAATATCTAAACCAGCTATAATGAGTATTTCCAACTTCTTATAATTTAGTGGAAAGATTTTCCGTTTCTTTTCCTCCTAAGTCTGCAGACAGAGAGCTCCCATCTCCAAAATAAGATAGAATACCATTAATCCACAGAGTAAAACATTTCTGGGATCGATCATTCAATAGAAGAGTAACTGCAATTATGGTAGAAAAATACAAAAGAGAAAGTATAGTTAATAGAGCACAAGGTATCTACTGTTTATCACTCAGTTGCCAACCAAAGTCTGTAAAAGAGGAGGCATGTATTATGTATATATTAAACTGCACAAAAAAAATGCAAAAAACACCCCAAAAGGAAAATGTCCCAAAAAGTCAACCTGGGGGGGGCTAACACTCTCAATGTACATAACTAGAAAACAGCATGTCCTCATTCATTCCCTTAGGGAAATAGGTTTGCAACATATAAATCCATCATGCTTCTCTTTGCAATAAGGATTTTGAAATACTACCTCTCCTGATGTTCCCATTGATCTTTTCAAGGCCAAAGATGCCCAAACCTTCAACCGAGCCTTCATGTTCCTGCAAAAAATGGGAAGCTACTGTGGTTAGGGTGATTCCCTTGCTCAGATCAGCCCAGCATCACAGATCAGAGACAAATGATTTTGTATTCTAGATTTCAACATTTGTGATGTCTGACCCAGGTAAAGCTGATTGCATGGGCATTGAATGGCATAGATACAATTTTAAGTACAACAGTTAATAAAATGTTTTAAATCTAAGGCCTTACCTGCCGCTGGACTAAAAATAGTTTTAGATGGAATAATGTATCAGTAGATGGAACAAATGCCACATGCAAAAGTTCCCACACACTTTTGTACAGGTATCATTGTGCCCGTGATTGCCTACAGTGGTGCTCTGTGGTACAGACGACCTTGTTATCCTCCGGGTTGTCATTATGTTCTAATCGCTATTCTTATAGGCCACTGGTGTCTCTACCCAGATGCAAGGCCTTATTAGCCTCAGCCTCACTATACACCTTTGCCCTTTCGTGGTGTACCTGAGCATTGTGCTTCTGTGTTCTGATTGCTGATTCCTGTGTATGACTCCTGGCTTCGTCTGACTTCCATTCCGGCTTGACTCCTGGCTTCGTCTAACTACCTGATCCAGCTGAGACCCCTGGCTTCATCTGACTACCTGATCCAACTGAGACTCCTGGCTTCATCTGAATACCCGATCTGGCTGAGACCCCTGGCTTCGTCTGACTAACAGATCCGGCTGAGACCAATGGCTTTGTCTGACTACCCGATCCGGCTGAGACCCCTGGCTTCATATGACCATTCATTTCTGCTTTAGTTGCCTCTCGCTCAGCTGTGCTCCTGGCTTTGGTTGACTTTCCACTCCGGCTTACCCAGCTCCAGCTGACTGTTACATCCTTGGCCTGCCTGGGCCTACTGTTGCTGCCACGCTTACTGCCTCCGGGCAGTATTCAGTATTATCAGACTTGTCCTTGGCCTCCTGCAGCCTATTGTGTGTGTAGCCTGTTGTCTCCCTAGCATTCTAGGGATGTTACCATTGCCTGTCAGGCTCCTAGCGTTCAAGAGCCTGCCCTGTTGCCTGGTTATCTTCAGAGCGTTCTGCGGATTCTCACTCCTTGTAGATGCTCCAGTGTTGTGGGGTATTGTCAATGTACTATCTTCACACCTATCTAGTGAAGTTTTGGGGAAGTGTCGTTACACTGTTCCTATACCTGGACTAGTGAAGGTTGGAGAGGTGCTTTCACTCCCTGTAGGTGATCCAGCATTCAGGGGTATTGTCTGTAGACTATCTTACCACCTGTCTAGTGAAGGGTTGGAGAAGTGACGTTGCACTGTCTCCATACCTGGTCTGGTGAAGGTGGGAGAGGTATTCTGCTTCCTTTTATTTATCTCTTAATACATTTTCATTTTATTGTATCTGTACTTGTCAAGTGTCATTATTTCATGTCTCCCCATGACACCAGGTACATGTTTATTAAGGGTTGAAAATGGCCATGGACTAATTTGTCAGAAAGGTTTTTTCCTCATTGAGCTATGATGGAAGGTCATAAGCCGATGTATTTGCTCAAAGTGGCATCACTCTATAAAATATGTCAGTGTTTTCTGAATAGTTCCAACACATTAGACCATTATAAATTGAAAGTGGTAATAGGATGTATCAGAATAGGTCTATTATTTAACTGATTTTTTTCGTACAAGTAGATCTCTCCTCATAGTTTGTTGGGACGCTGATAACCCCTCTTAATACAGTCATGTGGATCCCCTCCGTCTCTAAATCGCTGTTGTAAATCTGGAGCGTAGACATTCGTAAATACTGTGCAGTTGGAATTGCTTTTTAAACATGTGCAGGGTGAGCCGTGGAAAAGTGCAAAAGTTAATTGACAACCATTAGTTTCCTAAATACTTTTGTTTGCATTTGAAAGTCATTATCAATACTGATGGTTAGATCCAAAAATTCCACACCCTTTATAGAGACATTAGATGTTAGACATATATTTAATTTGTTGTCATTTAATTTGGCTATAAATTGCAGACATAGTTCTTGTGAACCTTGTTGCACTATAAATATATTGTTTATATAACAATACCATAAAAGTACATGCTCTGTCAGGTCAGCCAAGGTAACCTCTACTTTTAGTTTACATATTCTGCAAGTACATAATTTGTACAGTCAGATTGCTAATACTTTTTAAAAATAAAAATTATCTACACCTATTTTATTACGTTCTTATACCCTGATAGTAAGTGTACTGAATTTATGTTCCCAGATTCCAGTTTTCTAGTTGATAGACAATCAGGATGTAATACAATGTTACACTTTCCCTTTATGCTATTTTATTTACATTGTATGTTTTTTCCTTTAAACTATGCAGATGTGATAGAAATAAGCTAGCACCTGTCAAGTGGATGCTCACCATAAATTGTAAATATATATATTTCATGATAAATCTCTCCTGCCACTCTACCGGTAAATCTGGACAGCAGATAAAATAAGATAAAAAGGAATCCTCCTATGATGCAATGGACAGCATTTCCAAAGAAAGTCTATAGGAACTAATGGCTCGATCCAAATGTTGGCGTTGGCAGAAAAAACTGGCAATGGTGTTTTTTTAAATCAAGTATGACAGGGCTTAAAATTTGAAGCCTTTGCTACTAGCCAGACCTGAAAAGTTACTCGCCACTGCAAGGCATAACATACCAACCAGGGCTGAATTTCTACTCGCCATTGGCTAGTGGAGAGTGGGAATTTTGAGTCCTGAAGTATGAGATGCAAATGTTCACACAAGTAAGAAATAACGGAAGTTTTGAAAACACGACACCCTGATGTTGTTTGGCTTTGATATGTGGTCTGTGAGTGGAACTTGTACAAAAGTTTCTGTATGTGATATGTGTGCTTAGCCCTGCTGTAAAAGCTTGGGACGCCATCCATTGTGCATGAGTTGTGTTCACTGCATAGCTTTGAAATGCATTGGAGACAACTGTAACACAGTGTATGTTGTGTGTGCCCCCTCCCATAGTTCAGTATTCCATACCCAGGTTAGTTGTGCATGAGTTGTGTTCACTGCATAGCTTTGCAATGCATTGGAGACAACTCTCCCACTAACCGGGTCCGATAAAAAACAAACAGACATGGACATGTGTAGAAGCAGCTGCACATTTATTAAGTCAACAATGGGCTCCTATTTTTTTTTTCTTGGGTGGTGCTTTGGGCAGGGCTGCAGGGGTGGCCTCCTGTACTCTACACCGTGAGGCCCTAGTGTGTCTGCAGGCTGTGGGTGGTTGCGTTCCCGGTGTGGTGGGTGCGGGCAGCGGGAGCAGTTCTTCTCTGCTGCATGCCCGCGCCCCCAGTACATGTGCGCCCTAGGCCAGCGCCTACATTGCCTATAGGTGGCGCCGGCCCTGCGATAAACATATAACGGTCAAAAAGAAATCACTGATAAAGATAATCCACATACCTCACAATCATGTAAAAAATAGCAAAATGAACCCGTGCAATGCCAAAAGAACACAAAAACATGGACAGACACCACAAATCACACACAACAACAAGCAACACCACAGGGACATGGACCTCCAAAAAAACACCAACACAACATGGCACGGAACAATGGGGGTTAGAACACAACACGGACACCTGCCAATAGAAAACAAGCTCACCTGTGCAATATCACCACACGATCCAGATGCAACCTGCACCCCACAACTTCACACCCTCAACTGACACAGACACAGCAATCAGAACACACCACATATTAAAACACAGACACACCTGCAAACACTTACCTGGACAACAAACACCTTCCCATTGGTCATCACTCACCTCATCACCATACCTACACAATGCCCTACCACATACTTAAAGGGGCAGCTCACCACACTCACTTGTGGCTTGTTTTCCACTCAGGGAGAGAGAGAGAGAGCTAGAGAGAGATAGCGAGAGAACAATAAGTATGTTGGGATACTTATTGATGAGAAGACTGTGGAGAAGCCCTCAAAAGCAAGGCCAGTACCTACATACATTTCCCCACCACCGACATGGACTGGATACATCTCAAGCAGGGCTTTTACGCAAAGGGAGGCATGCCCAGGGTCATGGGTGCTATAGATTGCACCCATGTCCCTATCAAAGCCCCAGCACATGACACACATCTATTCATCAACAGGAAGAGCTTCCACTTCATGAACGTGCAGATGGTGTGTGACAGCAACATGAGGATTATGAATGTCTGTGCAAAATATCCTGGCAGCTCTCATGATTCGTACATTCTCCAAAACTCCTCAGTACACAGAGACTTCGAGAATGGAAATTATACAGGGGGATGGCTTCTGGGTGAGTTCACAATACTACATCACACCACATCCACAGGTGTACACACAACACTGCTCACCATGCTCCTGACCCACAGCTAGTATGTCCAGCACACAAAACATCATTCACACATTCACCATGTCACTCACATTACACAGGTGATGCTGGCTACGGATGCAAATCCTGACCCCAGTCACCAGTCCCCAAACAGATGCCCAGGAAAGATACAACCAGGCTCATTGCAGAGCGAGGAATGCCACTGAGCGGACCTTTGGCCTCCTGAAGTCTCGATTCCGATGTCTGCACCACAAGGGGGGAGCACTGCAGTATGCACCTGGAAAAGTGTGTGATATCATAATGGCGTGTGCAATACCTCACAACATCACAGTGGACACCAGGTTGTTGGATGATATCCAGGCCCCCCCATACCTGAAGTGCCCATGGACCTCGGCCATGTAGAGGAGACCCTGAGAGGGGCGCAGATCTGAGACAGGCTCATCACGGACCACTTTAGCTGTCAGTATAACACAAGCATCCAAACAATTCATGCAAGTCCTCCATCAGTCCTGTGAATTGGTGCCAACACACTAACCACACCGCACATGATGTTCTCTTCCACCCTACAGGATCATTGACACACCACTGCACTGGCAGCAGTATGGCCCCAAACATCATGCATACTATGGACGTGGCATATTGTGTGTGGGGATTCCAAAACCATCTTCCATTCCCTTCTCCACGTTGACATTGATACCTCAAGGATATCACGCACACCCCCAGGAGAACCAAGGTACAACACAAAACCCATGTTCAGCATCTGACAGGTCTTGATTGACAGCAACTAACATGATTTGCCATGATCATAGCCAGAGCAACCATGGTAGCCTTGTAGCGAAAGAGTGTTATCCAATGCAATGTATTGGATAACACTCTGTCACATCAGGGGTTAAAGGGCCATTAGAGTCAACATGGGACCTGTAGTTTGCTATAGCTGAGAAGAGCAGCAGAGGGATGTATCTACAGCGGTATTGTTACACAACATGACACGTGGATCAAATCTACAGGGACACCATGCTGACCTGTGAGTGTGTAGTGATATGTGGCCCTGACATGAACACACACATCAACAAATATATGTCATAATAGTTCCATGAAACAAATAAAATTGGGCTGCCACTGTCACTCTCACAGTGGCAGCCCAAATATATTAGTTTCATGGCACTCTCAGAACATACTTGTTGATGTGTGTATTCATGTAAGGGGCACATATCCCTAGAGCTGCTTCACATTTCCTTAGTTCTCTACATAATGGGTTACAGATGAGTACACAACACATTACAAAGCAATGGTTTGTGTACCCACCTGTAACAAAAAAGATTGAGGGGATTAAGAAGTTGAAGTTGTTGCATGATCAATTTGATGGTGCTGCTCCAAATCCTGTCCTCTTGTCCCACAGGCATCCATTGCATGATCCATCCTTGAACAGGAGATCTTCCATGTAACTGGACTGATGTCTTGACAATACTTCTATGAAGCTCACTCCTAGGTGTTTCAAGTGTTTGTGTTGGTGATGCAATGTTTGACCTGGTGTTTACAGCAACCTCTACTGGAACATTCTCATATAGATACAGAAAACGCAAATTCATGTGTGTTCTAACATCCAGGTATCAAACCTGTACAGTTAGAATGCTCATCTACAGAGTTGTCAGACCTTGTGGACCACACATGAGCAGTACAGTAGTGTTTCTAAAGTACTAATATTTCATTCCAAAGAACATGTAGTGTGCTTATACAAGTGTTTATTGCAGATAGGCAATATACCCAGAAAACACATGTATTTTTTAATGTACTTTGAGACACAATAAAGAAGAACCATCACTATAAAATCTGTGTCTGTATGAAGAAATGTTGGATTACACATGTGTCAATGCGGAGCCACACTCAAGGCTAGAATATTCCCTATACATGGGAAGGCATGACTGACATCACAGGAGTACACTACTTGTTTGTCAGTGAGTGGACTCTGTGATGTATTCATGCAAACAGATGATGGCAGGGATACACTAATGTATGTTGGGAGTGATAAAGAGGTGATCCAGGGGACATACTTCCACAGTGATTTCATGTCCACAGTTTCTGTGTTTATCAATATAATCAATGTTCTGAGATAGCTTTAGTTTGACATATCTCAGTACATGGCCTACATCAACAAACAATCATTGCCTGGATTATTGATGTATCCTCCTGGATTTCCTTCTGCTCCTTGCAACATTTTTGTTGATGCTGTGGCATGCCCAGAGTAGCCTCCTTAGGGACATGCACTCCACCTCCATCCCCATGGATTGTGCAATTCTGGAGGATGGATGTGCCCAGTGACACTGCTGGTGGGGTTCCCGCTGCTGCTGCTGCTGTGCCCTCTGCTGCTGTGTCCTGAAATACTGCTGTGTCCTGAAATGCTGATGTGTCCTGAGCTGCTGCTGTGTCCTGAGCTGCTGTGTCATCAGCTGCTGCTGTGTCCTCAGCTTCTGTGTCCTGAGCTGCTGTGTGTACTGTGGCTGCTGCTGCTGTGACAGCTGTTGGAGTGCCTGGTGCAGATTATGGGCATATGCCCACCACTTCAAGTGACTCACTACTGCCCAGTGATGTCTGTCCTGGTGGTGGAGTGAATATTTCCCTCAGTAGAGGGAGCTGGCGCTCCCCAATCAGGCCCAGGGGTTAGTAGTCGAGTGGCCAAGGGTCATATCTTGGCCACTGGTATGTGCTTGGTCCCCACCTGGGATCATACCTGGGGCCATGCTGGGGAGCCATCCAGGAGGGTGGGTCCATCTGTGTGGAATAAGGCACATATTGGGTGGTGGACACATTCCCTGGCAGCTATTGCCTCCCTGGTGGTGGTGGTGGTTCTGCTGGAGGGTAGTAGCTCCTGGAGGTGGTGGGATCCATCCACCCCTCCTCCTGTTGCATCCAGCCACTGTACTGGGGTGGAGCAGCCAGTTGGGGATCAGCCAGTTGGGTCTCAGCCGGTGGAGGTACAGCCAGTTGGGTCACGGCTAGTGGAGGTGCAGCCAGTTGGGTCGCAGCCAGTGGAGGTGCAGCCAGCTGGGTAGCAGACAGCTGTGGAAGAGGTGCGGGTGGTGAGTACGGTGGCCAGCAGCTGATCCCCTCCTCTGTATACTCCTCACTGGGTGGTGAGGTAGCCTCCTCCACGGGCTCCTGTTGTTGTGGAGACCTATAAGCTGTGTGTAGAAATTAGATTGTGTGATTATATCTCTCTAACTACTTCTACCTGTATGTGATGTGCCTAAACTCCCTTTCTTTCACTCTAGCCTCCACACCTGGGTCCTGTGCTCTAGCTCGAAAGAACGCGATACACAGACAAAGGTGCATTGGTTATTTTGGGTCAATATATAGTTTATTTGACTGAACTTGATACTTTGGGGTGCTGTGATTGGCTGGGGCACATGGTAATGTCAGACGTTTTGCTTGATTCTTTTATTGGGACGTGTCTCACATTATTTTTGTGTGTTTTGCGACAGCGATGAGGTCAGATTTTTGGCGACTCCAGTTTTGTTGTTTTTGTGTGTTTTGTAGACCGTTACCCATTAGCCTTTCTGGGTAACGGAAATTTGAATCTCACGTTACCCAGTCTTGGTTAACTCGCAACAGCATTTTTTTCCTTCACGTTGGTTTTAACTCCAACATTTGGATCAATCCCTAAATCTCACAAAGTCTCAGTATTTTAATAAAAACATAACACAATAATAAAATGCAATGTAAAAAAGGCTACACTGGTTCTAAGTGTTTTGTGGGAATATCATCCCACTTTCTTAAGAAACAACTCACTGTTTGCCTTCCCTTCCTCCTCAACCCATCATTGTTCAAATGCAATAACATGAGTGGTCCTTGAAGGTCTGAAGGTCCTCCATATCGAGTTCCTCCATCCCCACCTAGAAATCTGGAGAATGCCTGTTTGAGGACGGAGGGGAGAAAGGCAGTGAGTGCCTTCTGGGCACAGTATTGTTCTCCTATAATTATCAGATAGACATTCAGTGCCAAGCATCAGACACCAACAATATCTGAAAGTTCTTTCCTGCTTTTTCTTAAGAGAATCCATGGATCCTGAACTAAGTTTAGTTCAATACACATGTTTGCTCCAGTGACATCAGAGTGTGAGTTTTAGGGTCAGTTTAAGCTTAAAAATTAATGAGGTTGGTCTTTCAAGCCCACTTTGACAACCTTGTGAACTTTATCAGGTTGACAGTGACACACAAAGGGTTAAATGAAACTGTTAGCAAAAGCTGATGTTCATGCAGGCGTTTATATTGCATCATATGGGAGAATTAAGCCTTTGGGTACATCTCAATATAATTCTACAGTAACACCTCAGCCACGTCATGTCCATTTTAACCTTAACATTTCTATAAAACATTTCCTAATGGTGGGAGAACCCTTTTCCTGACCAGTAAAAGCCATACAATATATGTAAAACATTAATATTCCTTCAAAACTGACATCATAATAGTAGAAGTAATTTGTGAACGTACAACGTTTGATACTCTGATTTATTTATGTGCAAACTTGTAAAAACTGACAAAGACTGAAATGAAGCAATACAGAGGTACTTTTTGTTCATAAATCTGCATGCCACAACCAATAAGAAATATCAAATACAATCATTATTGAGGTGGTGGAGATGGGCATATCAATGATCCTCTCTTGCACACCAAATTATACAAGTGGCAAAATAAAACCCTTCACTCATCTAATTTGTATGTGACTGAAAATCAGTTTTGACAGATTTTATTGGACTTTGCTGAATGCTTGAAAATATTCAGTTTCATGGAAAAAGAAAAAAAAATGTTATTTTATTCATTGCAAGTTAACACTTGGCCCTTTTGAGTGTATTGTTTAATGTACTTTTTATTCATTGTGACAATGTGAATTTAACCAGTCAATCAAATTCATTCCTTCTTTTCCTTCACAGATTATGGGCCTTATGTACAAAACAAAAAGCATTTCTGAAGCAATCAAACTGCACCATAGGGGTAAATAAATATTCCCATTGATCTAAACAGGTTTTTACCCCCCATGCATGCTAGAGATGCATTGATTTGAGATTTTGAGATAGTCCTCTCTGGCATTCAATTTTTGTTTGTCCCTGTGATGCATCTGACATGCTCAAGAACTGATTTGCTTCCAAATAAGGCCCTTTGTTTTCTATTTTCTTTCTTTTTTTTCAATTTATTTTATTAAAATACTAGTGAATTAAACATTTTCTGTATATAGACAACATCATTATCACCCAGAACTATGGATGGTGAAAATCCCATTTTTGGGGATATTTTTACAGAAAAATCAAAAATGTATATTTTAACCCTCAAGTAGAAAAAGAAACCTTGCCAATTTTCGTACATGTTTCCCTCTACAATACTATGGCTGCTGAGTGTAGCCATGTAGAAATCCACAGCTGAAATAAAAAGTTGATAGCAGAGTCATGCCGCAGCTAATCCTTGAAAAATGTAACAGCAGGCTGAGTCCTATGGCAGCATAATCCTTGAAAAAATTATTAGCAGGCTGAGACCTACAGCAACTTGATCCCAGGAAAATTATTAGCAGGCTGATGCTGAGGACAAAGAGAAGGGACAAAATGACAGCAACAGCACCTAGGGCTTGATTTAATAAAATACGGTAATGCTGCCGGTAAGGCAAACCCTAGTACCAAACTTTAAGCCATGTCTGAGTAGCTCAGCTATGCAATAAGCCATCTGTCAGAATGGCCAATGAGTTTAAGCCACAAAAATACACATAGCCTCAAAACGTGCATTGCACCTTTCCTTACCTCACTGTGCGCTCATTTCAGTTGTTAAAAAACGCCAGATATGTCAGCTTCAAAGGAAACAAGATAACTCCAACATATAGATAGAGAATCAGACACTAGAGAGATATATACGGAGTGGGGAGCAGAGGGCATTGCATTTACATATACACATAATACACTTTGGCACATTTTGCACGCATATTATACAAACACACACACACCTTTTATTTTTCCACACACAAAACATCTTTATTTTTTATTGATACAGTGTTATTCTGGCAGTGCCTGTGTGAGGGAGATAGATGGGCGAATGATAGGAAGATGGCTAGGAGACAAGTGGAGGCTGGAGGGATGGGGAGAGGTGCAGGAGTCAACAGGGGATCCCTGGTCAGGGAAGGAGGGAGGAGAGCGAGAGCA
Organism: Rhinophrynus dorsalis; assembly: GCA_037306005.1. NCBI lineage: Eukaryota > Metazoa > Chordata > Amphibia > Anura > Rhinophrynidae > Rhinophrynus > Rhinophrynus dorsalis. The sequence goes on from CM074723.1 coordinate 400,574,600, forward strand.
GCTGCACAGAGGGGTAACCAATTATGGTCAGGTACACAGCTGATAGGGACCGACACACCAGTGGAATCAAAGGGGAAGTGCTGCAGGAGTACTCACAGCCAGGGATAGTTCAGGCAGAGCCTGAACACCAAATCGCCTCTCAAAGTTCTGACATGTCCCAAGATGGTGTGTAGGAAGACAGATTGTGGGACCCCATGTACTCCCACAGGGAGAATATGGTCCTTGTGTAGAGCATCAGTGAAAGGGAGCACATCTTGTTCTCCACGGAGAGGGCCAGTCGTATTGATATGTGGAAGAAGCTCTTCTGGCGTCAGGTCCTAAACGCAGTCAACATAGTGTCAAGGTGTAAGCAGACCACCTACTCCATAAAGAAGAGATGGACAGACTTCAAGAGGAAGGTCAAAAACAAGATGGGAGACCTGGCCATGCAAGCAAGAGGCACTGGAGGTGGTTCCCCTGTTAACATCACGTTTAATGCCTGGGAGGAGATGCTGCATGAGAATATTTCCACAACTGCTGTTCAGGGGAACCCTAGAGGATGTGACACTGGTGACAACAGCACCCTACAGACTCCAGTTAAGTCAATATGTCCATAACTGTCCAGCACACGAAGTCTCTTAGCTAGTATACCATAGCTGAACACATGTCCATCACTGATCTTCACAAGTTTACCAACACTGCGCTGATAGGGTTCAAACAAGTACATTTTGTTGTACATCCAAAGCAGAAATGTGAATGATTAAGAAGGACAAATCATGTCCAAGTACAGGTTTAACCCCCTCCTTGTTGTGTTTATTCTTCATACTTACCTCACTGAAAAACAATGATTTCCATCACACTGTCATAAAAACATCTCTTATGTTCCTCCACAATGTTACATATGGAGCCACAGGGAGGTCAGCACTTAACCCTTGGAGTGCTAGAGGGACACCCAATGCATTGTTCCACAGTGAGTTGGGTACCCCTAAGGCACTCTAAGGGTTAACAGAGCACTAAAACACTACACTAGGGTTATATTGCACAGGTCCACAGGGCACAGCACCATAATAGTTCAACAAGCAGAAACATATTGCATGTTTGAAACATAGGCCATGTGTGCAATAACCCAAGGGCCTCGAAATACACATTTGCACTGTTTACAAAACCATGACAATGAATACAGGCAATGCAAGCCCACAATTACACACTGAGAGGGGGAGCACAGCAACACAAGCAGCTGGAGGACACGTTTAACTCATCAGGAGAACCAGAAAAAACACATCCAACATGTCAGGGCTGAGCTTTGGTTATCATATGTATCCTGAATCCTCAATAACCCCAGTGACACAGCCCCTGAAGAACCAGAGGAGGGTACCAGCTGGAGGTCAGCATCACCACCAACACCACCACCATCAGAGTATGGGCTGCCACCCACAACTGGCCAACAGTGGATGCTGCAGGACGAACACCAGTGGAGACGCCTTCTACTCCCGCAGGCCAGTACTGAATGGCCCCCACCACCACCACTGGAACACCATTAGATGCCCAGTATGGTCAGCATAATGAGGCATATGAGGACACATCCTGACCCGATCCACCCACCTGGATGCAAGCACATCAGGAGCCCAGCCTTCAGACAACAGCCAGGTGACAAGGTAACAGTTCTGAGTGGCCACTGTATTAACTATGGCCACTTGACTTTGAACATCTGGACCTCATAGGTGATCCACAGCACCCTCAAAAGGTCACATAATTCACCCCCTCAACACAGAGTGAATCAGTGGAACAAACATCAGTGACCAGAGAGGAGACAATAGATGTGGTGGGGGCACAACCATCACCCTTACATTCATCACTTACTGGTCCCCTGACACCTGCCTATCCTTACACCTCACCACCAGCTGCAGCATGTGAGGCACATACAGACCGTGAGGACAATAATGGGCAACAGACAGAGCCAGACAAGGAGGAGCGTTATCCTCAGCAACTCCAAGTGCACCATCCATGCCCTCATCCTCTGTCACAGCTACACCAAAGATATGGATGGATAGGGAGTTCATCAGCATACAGAGGAGGCTGCTGAGGGAGGCCAAACACTACTCCAGGAGATGTCAGCAGCACATGCAGAGAACCAGAGCCACCCTCAACACTATCGAATCACAGCAAGCCATCATCACTATGGAGTTATGTCATATTGGAACCAGACTCACTGACATGTTTGGCCAGATGCTGATTGAAATGCATGAGCAGAATCACCTCCAGAGGCTGCAGATGGAGAGAACGAAACAATCAACTGAGGGGTCAGCTGCAACCACTCTCCCCTCCAGTGTGACCCCCACAACAACCCCAAGACAGCCCAGAGTCACCAGTCAGTGAGGGCATCCACCTCTGAACAATAGCACTAGGGAGCAGCAAGAGGTGCATTTCATGGAAGTGGAGTCAGCATTTAACCATGGTCACTTAGACATTCCTCTGTGAGATGATGGGTCATGCTATGGATGTCTGTGGGAAGTAATGACAGCAGATGAACCTGCACTGCATTACTACCTTTTGCATTCCAGAGGAGCAGACAACCCATTGGAACTCATAGGTTTAAGAAAAAAGGGATGATACCCTGCCATATTAATATGTAAACTGGACACTGTAGCAATACATAACATAGTATTTGAAACAACCCCCATGTAACAGAAGGTGTTGGTGTGCCATTGTCATTGTGCTGCACACACATATACACACACACACACACATGTCAGTATGGTAGGCTTGCCAACCCCCCTCCCAATTTTGAACTTCGATGCAGCAGCCAACACTAACACAGTAAATCCATTCAGCTACCTTATGCATTGCAAATCTATTGTTATCATAATACCTCTAATTCCCCTTTAACGTATGGAATGCCAGGGGTAGCCAATGCATTGCATGTCAGTGCATTGGATACCTCTCTGTCATTCCAGGGGTTCTATGGTTGATACGGATATGTTCAACTCCAATTCAGATTATTTTCTGTTAGGAATATGATGGAAATAGACAACTGGGTGTACCAGTGTTTGCAGGGGGATGGTTGATATCCTTGAAGTGGCAATGTCATCATTCACAGCCTCCAAACATGACATGTCAGCTGCATGTGTTCATTATGGTGCCAGGCTGCCAGCTATGTTGTTGTGTTGTTGAAGCAGGCAATTTCAAGGTTGGAGGCTCATGTGCATCTCAGTCATCCTGTGGAGTGAATTATATCAGTATGTCTGGTGTAAGTGGGTTTTCACACATTCCCCGTGCTAGTCATGAGCATACATGCATTGTGTTTGATTCATGTATTATAGTCACAGGTAAAGTCCCTGATGAGCATGCCTCATATATATACTCCCTCAGAGTCTCCTCATCCTGTGGCTGGGGAACAGGTACCTTCACAATGGGTTCTGGATCCATATCCTCCACTAGACGTGTCCACAGCTATGTTGTGTAATATGGCACACTCTAGTATGATATTGCATACTTTGCCAGGTATATATTGCAGATCTCCCCCTGTATTATCCAGGCACCAAAATCTGGTTTTTAGCAGGCCAAAGGTGCATTCAATCAGATTCCTGGTCCTGACATGAGCCTTACTGTAGCAGGTGTTTGGGGATTTTGTACTGGTGTGAGGAGCCATGATTTGCAGCCATATCCACATCCCCTGGGGAAAAGACGTAACATTGTGACACATGGACAACATGGTTATGTGGATGATGCTGTGCAAGGGGGACATATTACTTGTGTGTCATGGCCATGCTAAGCTGGGTTTTCATTACTCATGTCAGTGTCTCTGTGTGTGTTATTTAAAGTAGGAGTCAGAGAAGCTCAGCTAGGAATGAGCCTGCAATAGAAATTTGCAGGCTCTCTAAGAGTGGTGCCCTACCCAGGGAGCAGTCCTTTTTAGCTCACTAGTGCCTTTTACATAGACAAAATATCCTAAAGCATATCATACTGGTCCTGCCAAAACAGCAGTCCAGCCACAAAATGCCAGGCAATTCCTCTCTGAACAACAGAAGCAGCCAACCCCAGACATATGTTTCAACCTTGATTGGTCTCATCAATGAGATGTAGCTGATCTGTCTAGGCACTGTGAGCTAGGGGTCCAATTGTGAATTACACTTTACCATTCGGGTGAATAATTCCAAGGATGATTTGCATAAGTAAAGTCAAAGTTAGAGACGCTCAACTTGGAACAAGCCTGCAACAGAAATTTGCGGGCTCTCTAGGAGTGGTATCTTACCCAGGGTGCAGTGTCCTTTAGCCCACTAGTGCCTTTCACAGAGAAGAAATATCCTAAAGCATATCATACTGGTCTTGCCAAAACATCAGTCAAGCAACAAAATGGCAGGTAAAATGCTTTAGGATATTTCATCTCTGTGAATGGCACTAGTGTTCTAAAAGACACTGCACCCTGGGTAGGACACCACTCCTAGAGAGCCTGCAATGTCAACCTGTAGCAGTATCTCACTTCAGCGTCTGTCACCCCAAAGAGCGTGACCCTTGTGCAGAGTATCCTGGGTCTGTGAAGTCATCTGTCATCCCTGTGCTGCTCTACAGGTCCCTGTGGCAGCTGTGGGAACTACAGGGCATCCAGTTGTGGAAGCTAAGGTGCTATTGCCCGTTCTGGTCCCCCAGGTGGAGATGGGCTTCTGTTTGGCTCACGGGTATCACAGTCTACCTTTGAGGCCTAGTTAGCCTGTGCTTCCTTCCTCTGTGATGTGTCTGCCCACATCCTTGCGGCCACCTCTGCATTACTATGTCTGTTACAGGCACTGACTCAGATGCCTGTTTATGGGCCTATTCTGGGTGGCCTAATTGGGTCCTGCTCCTTTATAATCTTCCTTGGGGCTAGGAGTCATTGCCCTTACGTGGTGTTCCTGTTAGTTACTCTTGTGCTCCATTGTGACCTGTGTTTATCTGAGAATCCACTCCATGTATGGCCCCGGCTTGTCTGACTACCCACATTGGTTCTGACATGTGGCTCCAGCTGACTAACTCACTCCTTGTTAACTCCGGCTTGACTGACTACCCACATCGGTTCTGACCTGTGGCTCTGGCTGACTCACTCCGTGTAGTCCCCGGTTTGTCTGTCCTCTGGCTCCGGCTCCTATCTTGCTCTGTGTATGCCCGTCTTGTCTGACCTGTGGCTCTGGCTGACAACTTGCTCTGTACACTCCGAGCCTGCCTGACCATTAGCCTCTGTGTCCCACGGCTCTGTCAGACTCTCGCTCCCTGTTGCATTTAGTCTCCGGTACCTCGCAGTAGTGCAGTGCGTAGCACAGTGTGCAGCTCCGGGTAGGAGCTTGGGCCCTATCATCCGGTGGTCTTGGGTTGTGTGGGATATTATCATCTCTATATCTCATATATTATTATCACTATATAAGCTGCTTACAGCACTGGTTATTGGATGGCTTACTGTGCTTTCAAAACTAGTGGGCTGTTTTTTTTTAACGTTTGGAATTTAATTGAGCCCTTAGTCCTATGATGTTTACAGTCTTTTGCCCACAACCCTAACCATCTGTTTGTACTAATCTAGCACAGCCATCATTGAAAAAGAACTGCAGATTGGGATATGCCTGTGAGGTGCATCATATGATATCAGTTCTTTAAAACCTCTGTTTCAGCAAAAGAATAGGGCAGTATTTCTACTGGCAAAATTTTTATACCCCTGCATTCCACAGGCATACTTTTGGTTTACATTTGTTAATTTTTTTACTTTTTTCTAAGAAGTGCATGTTGCCAGCACATCGAAGAAGTCAAACAGAAAAATAGAAAATAGTGCTCACTGGGAAAATGTTTAGGGTATTGTCCCTAAATGATTAATGTTATGGATGATATATTTGAGTCCACTACACTCTCTGATTTATATATATGTATATATATATATATATATATATATATATATATATGCGCTAAAAACTGCTGAATGGATGTAGAAATAACAATAGATAAAAATAATTAAAGTACGGTTCTAAAAGGTGTAAATAACACAGTGATCAATAATAGATGTACAAACACACTCAATCCAAAAGCTAAACAGAAATTGGAAATGTTAGTACAGTCAATGAGTACAATTTGAGAAGATGGGATATTGTAATCAATGGTACTAAAGTCAATACAGAATGAAATGAAAATGATGAATGATATGGTTAGATGATTAATACGTCCACTGGAACTGAATGATAAAATTATGGTTAGCCGGTGAGTGAATGAAATAATGGAAAGGATGAGTTTATGTAGATCTAAAGAGTAGGTGATTCCAGCTACCTTGCCAATCAACCTTGTGTCTTTCACTGATACTGCTTAACCCCTTAACGACCGGGGAATCCGGACCCGGACGCGACTGAATGACAACGGAGCTATTTTTTTTATTGCTCCGTTTCATTCCGGACTCCCTGAACGGTGCGCAGCCGCGGGGGGAGCCCGGAATTCGATGATGGTCATAGTACGTCATCGGTCGTTCAGTCAAATCGACCCTTGACGTACTATGACCGTAAAGGGTCGTTAAGGGGTTAAATCCCAGAGTCCCCTCGGGTTGAGGGGCATATGCAAAATAAAAACAAAACAACTCACAAGAGATCTAAGTGTAGCAGTAAAAAACAAAATAAACTAAAAGAGTGTATGGATAGCCTTTGGAAATATCGCCCTGTAGTTAGCGAGCATCAAAACGGCAAGATCAGAATGTTGTCTGCACCATGAGGGTGCGATCACAATCACCCGCGTGAAATATTCTCATGATGCAGTTTTGATGGCTGACTGCTTACTACTACTGCTGACTACTATTTCTATACATCCACAAGGACCGTGAGGAGAGATAGAGAGTGGTGTTGCTGCAGGCCCCTCCACACATGTGCCCCACACAGGAATAAATAAGTATTATAGTATAGTATAGTACAGTATTGCATCCCCACACAGGGATAAATTAGGGGTTACATTAGCAAGCAGTGTTTGGGACCTGTGTCCCACACCAGAGACCGAAGAAGCAGCATCATACCTGACTGCCCTGCCTTCTTCTCAATCACACAACCTGGAATGGCCTGGTTAACCAAGGCAAAGAGAGACAGCAGACTGTGTGTAAGTGTTGAACTCTGATTAGCTTAGAATAGAACAGACCCTCGCCTCGTTTTGGCTGTGCCTTACTCAGCTGTTCCAGGGTTCTGTTATTGAGAAGGTAGGGCCGGCAGTATGATTCTGCTTCTTCGGTCACTAAAATAGGTTATTCCACGGTGTTAGACACAGGTTCCAAATACTGCTTGCTAATTTAATTTTTTATTTATCCCTGTGTGTCGATGCAATACTAACACACATGGCATCTGTGGGGAGATGGTCACATGTGCAGAGGGGACTGCAGCAACATCACTCTCTATCTCTCCTTGCAGTCCTTGTGGATGTATGGAAGTAGTAGTTACCAGGGTGCGACAATCAAAATGGTGACATGAGAATATCACCCTTTCCATGACATTCTGATCTCGCCCAAATGGTGCAGGAAACATTCTGATCTCGCTGTTATAATGCTCGCTAACTAGAGGGTGATATTTCTAAAATAAACCAGGTGTATGAATATAAAGTAAAATATGCTGGAATATATCTCTGAAGGGTCAGTGTATACAGATTAAATAAAACAGCAATGATAAAGGAAAGTAGCTAATGTAAATTGACACCAATAATATTCAAGATCAGAGATAAATTTAAAGTTTGCCCTGTATTTGTGGGAGGGGCTGGAGGCCCTTAAATACGAGCCACAGCCTCTCACACAGGGCTTGTCATCTCTAAAGTCCCTCCTCTAATCCCCTCCATTTTATCAATATTATACAGATGGCCCTCTAATTTGACTTTCCTCATCTTTCTTTCACTGGGCAAAGGTTGCACCCAGATTTATCCACACTAACTTTCCATACTCAGCTTCTCTTAACCCTTTGAGTGCCAGAGGGGTACGGAACGCATTGCAAAGCAATGCGTTCCGTACCCCTCTGGCACTCAAAGGGTTAAAAATAAATAATAAAAAAAAATAAAATATATAAAATATAAAACTAGGAGCACTTTGAGGCTACAAACTTATCTCAAATAAGTACCCAGAACACAGCCTAATTAGGAGTGTATTTATAATCCTTGGGGGACAGTAAATGGGACTTGTAGTTAGGACTGATATGTGATGTGAGTGACTGGGATGATACAAATTGAAATGAATTGGTAGAGGCTTATAGCATAAAGCTGTGGTAATTAGATAATTAGATAATGGCCAGTGTTCACAGAAGGTATACTTGTCATAGATGCTTCTTAAAACAGTTAGTACAGTCTGCTCACTGGAAAAACACATGCAAGTGGGCCATACAAATAAGCATATTATTCTGAGTTGCAAAAGTCCTTATTCTGGTATTTATTCCAGTCCGTTTACTTAATTAATCTCCCCTATAGATTGTCACAATGGATGTGTAGATTATAGGATGACAATATTCCTTTGATGCTATCAAGCGTTTCAGGGAAAAATTACCCCTTCATCAGGCTAAAGTAGTCAATGGACTATGAATATATATATTATTGGTGTCAATTTACAACAGTTACTTTCCTTTATCCTGCTGGTTTTATTTAATCTATATATACTGACCCCTCAGAGATATATTCCAGCATATTTTATTTTATGTTTTTCTCTCATTCCAGTGGCACCATGCTTGCCTCCTCCTAACAGCAAGTACCTTGGGCATATCTGGTACTCTGTTGTGACCATAGTATTACTGCTGATCTTGGGCTTTCTTGCTTTTGGGTTCCATTACCTTCTTAGGACCCCTTAATCTGTTCTATGCCATTAGTCTCCACATGATTATCCCATTAAATTGTACATCCCGATATACCTTGATCATCCCGGTTACTATAGCAGATTCAGTAGTTGGGCATTACTTACAAGAATACATCTTGTGAGTAGTTTGATTTATTGCATTTTATTTTGACAAATCAGATGCTACTCTCAGGTAGCCTTTGTGCTCTCTTTTTTCTTTTCTCTTCTATATAGACGATATTGAGCGTGACTGTGGACGCTTTTAAGAGAGTTGCAGACCTGGGAAAGACTGGATTGTGTTTAGAATTTTATTCATCTGATTTTGGACATTTATTGAGGTGGACTTCCTGTGGAGGGTACTCACTGTGTTTTTTTGTGTGTTTTTTACAACCCCTGGCTTTCCCAGATAGTTTTTTGGTTAATCATTCTGTACTTTACTATTGGACTCATGTAAAGTCCAGGAGGCCACACAAATAAGGGAGCTCAACTCCTGTGGTAGGCAGGGTATATATATCTATGTATGTATGTATGTATCTATCTATCTATCTATCTATCTATCTATCTATCTATCTATCTCAAAACGGCAGACGTTTTAAGTGGTTTTATGTCCACAGGAATTTTCATTAAAAAAGTATTTTTTTAGCAAATGTACGGAACACCCTGTAATTGTAACTCATTGCCAACATATCGATAAAACCTATAGTGTCTAACTTCCAGGTCTGGCTTCTAAATCTAGAATGAGCTAGCCAGAGAGCTGGCCTGAGGCTGGACTGAGAACATACCTGTTGGCATCTATTACAAGGAGACCAAAACTTCAACATCACTAAATCTTAGAATACATGTTCTGAAGGTAAAGGATTAATCTGGGGGGGTAAGCACTAAGGTGTGATAAAGAAGTGATAATGTGGAGATGGCTTCTCCAGTGATATCCCTTATTCAATTCCTATGTTAGTCTATAGAGCCTATGCACTAAAATCTCCACCATCTGAAAAATCTTAGTGCATAGGTTCCATAGAATAACACTGGAATTGGAGAAGCGATATCACTTGATAAGTCATCTGCACTTTATCACATCTTTATCACATATCAGTGCATCTCCTTCATGGAGTTTCAGGAACCCTGTTGTGAGTAGGAATAAGCAAAAGGTGCCTTTGTGTTCCCACGAGAAATGCCATGAAAACCACATGGTTGTTTGCTTTTTCAATAGGAAATCCACCCACAGCAAAACCCTTAAAAATGTCTCCTTTTCACCTACACCAAAAAATGTTTTTCTATATTTTCAGTGGCTACAAACATCCCGTCCATTTAATATTGTTACTTCTCATTTTTGCTCCAAAAACTTGATGTTAACAAAATAAGGCTAGCAGAGGCTCATAGTGTTGGCTAATACTATGACCACCCAGAGTCTAAAACAAGATTATCTGGAAGGGCCATGATGAAACCAGTGAGTCAGAGGAGGAGGAAGTGACTGTCACCAGCATGGAAGGGTCTGGGAGCATTGATTCCCCAGACCAAATGATGCCCAGTCCCCCTACATCATCACTTTGTATCTGGGGGAAAAGATTGTCATCATCATCAAAGCGGGCACAGGAAAAAGTGAGTAGCAGTGTGAGCAGGACAGGTCAGCTGCTTGTGCCTGCTGCTACTGCTGCCAGTGTGCCTTCTGAGTCTCAGAAGTAAGAGGGGGAGATGATGGTAAGTGTGCAAGCAAGTGTCCCTAAGTCACACTTGTAATCCGCAAGCAGTCCCACTACTACCAAACAGCAGATAGAGAATGGTGGGCTGAGAGTGGGGGTGTTGGTGATTGTGAAGCAGTTTCTGGGACTAGTTTGAGTGTTGATCCAAATGCTGAGGTTGAATAGGAAGAGAGCAGCCAGGCTAGCAGTGAAGGGAGCCACAGCATCCCCCTGACCCTGTTATTCCCATTCCCCTGACATTGTCCCTCTGGCAAACAATGGTAAAGAACTGTCTAACAGTATTAGCATCTGTACACATCAGCTGCCTGATCCTGCTGATAGTGATGCCAGGGTACTTTCCTTACCTGAAGAGATGACAAGTGTGAAAGAAGAGGACCCTCTGTCACACTTGTCATCATTGACAACCTGTCCCACTCCTGTAGAGCAGCAGCAAGAGACCAGTAGGGTGGTTGTGGTGAGAGTTAGGGTGATGGTGGAGCAGCTTGGGTGGAGGAGAGAATGAGGGCCTTAACAGTGGATGTAACCCAGGGATCAGTCCTGGAACCACTTTTCTTTAATCTCTATACTCTCTCACTTGGTGACATTATTTAATCTCTTGGCTTTAATTACCATCTCTTTGTGGATGACACACAACGCTACCTCACTCCAACAGTACAGTCCCAGTTCACTCAGTGTCTCATGGCAATCTCTTCATGCATTGCCCACCATTATCTTAAACTCAACATGACCAAAACCTGCCCCCCAACCACTTTTTCCCTCACCATTGACAATTCTACCATTCACACCACAAGCAAAACATGCTGTCTTAGTTCAATTCCGCCTTGACATTCCCCCATAACCCAGGTGTCACCAAAGGCTGACATTCTTCCTTAAAAAGATTGCCAAAATACTCCTGTGTATGTCAATTGCCAAACTGTCACTTAGGCCCTCATTCTCTGTAGACTAGATTCACTCTATTCTTATGTCTTCCTGCCTCTCCTCTTTCTTCTCTTCAGTCTGTTTTTAATAAAACTGCAAGAATAACTATTCTTGATCCCAGATACCTTCCCTCTCATCTCCTCCTGAAATTCCTCTCTTGGCTACCCATAAAGTCTTGTATTTCATGCAAAATTCTACTCTTCTCCTTTAAATATATCTCTTCTTCAGCACCCTCTTGCATTTCTGCTTTTATCTCTCACTAAACTCCTTCCCACTACCTGTAATTTCTTTGGAGCAGAGGTCCCTTTCCAATGTATAATTTCCTTTGCTGCACTTTTCTCCTGTTAATTATGCAATTATTGCACTTTCACCTTTAGGTTAATGCTTATCCCTGCCTTGTATGGTGCTAAATACATAAAGCTACATTCATACATACATATATAGGGCATTTCCATAAAAGGCAGTACTAGTTTATTTAGTGTACCAATTGTGTGCAGAAAAGCAGGTCAGAATCACAGAAAAAGTTATATACATTATACACGTATATTACTAAAATAGAAATGATTATATTCCCCCAAAAAAACAGTATATGGTTTGCACGGGTGCTTTAATAATGAACTGGCAAACATGTAGCGAGAACCATGAAATTGAAAGTCCTTTAGGTGAGATATACCTTATGGGGTTAATCATCCTTAAAAATGTAAGTATATTTTCATTAGCTATGTATTTACAACTTTGAAACTGCTATGATAACTTTACAGCTGTAGTATAAAAATGATATGGGTTTCCATTCTGCAAATATATAAATACAGGAGCATTCTTGAATCACATTGAAATTCTTTCTAAGGTAGTATTTAAGAATAATGGTTTTGCTTTTAACAAGAAAAGTTTTATTCTGATGCACTATGCTTTCTGACAAAACTGTCCAAGAAATTCATGATGCCTCTGCAATATTAGACTAGAAACAGGATAAAATGTCCAGCTGGAGTTCACAGAATTTACTTTTTTGGCAAAAAGGTAATGTCTTTCAGTATAAACAAAGGCTATATAAAATCTATTAGTCCTGATTTACATTTGATATGATCATCTTTTCTGGTAACAACTAATATTTTATTTTAATGCTTCTAAGGTAAATTAATTAAAACACATACAAAAAAAGTAGAAGTACCAAATGCCTGAAATTATTTTGTGTACCTATGAATTTATAAAACTTACATTATAGCTAAAAAGGAAATGTGTTCCATATTTAGATTTTTGGGGGGTCCTGTGACTGTTAAAATTATTTAGGCACAGATATCGCTTCTACTGAAGTTATATATTACTTTACTCACTTAAAACACTTGTTTATTGTTTCATTTGTTTTATGATTAATAGCTAAACTATCAGTGGCAAAGAAACAAATGTTGTGATGAGCACCCATCGAGAACAAACAAGATAAAGTGTCTTGTTCTTGGGCATAATGGCCTATCAATGGTGCTACAAGTCACATTTTTCACTACCATGTGCCATTGCAGAGAGGACATTTCCATATTCAGATCAGACTGGTCCTGCCCTCAGACAGTCAAGCTCCGAAATGTCAGGCAAATCCTCCCCGCACGAGAGAATCAGCAAAATCACAGATGTACGTTTCAGCCTATGTGGGCCTCGTCGGTGTGGTGCAGCTGATTCTCTCTAGGCACATGGAGAGCAAGGGTCCAAGCCTGGGATCCCCTTCCACTTAGGGAGACAAAGAAACAAATGTTGTGACGAGCACCCATCGAGAACGAACAAGATAAAGTGTCTTGTTCTAGGGCATAGTGACTCCTCAATGGTGCTACAAGTCACTTTTTCACTCCCATGTGCCATTGCAGAGAGGAAATTTCCATATTCATATCAGACTGGTCCCGCCCTCAGACAGTCCAGCTCCGAAATGCCTCCTAGTTTAAAAAAAATACTTAATCAATGCAGCATTGTGGAACCTAACACTACCGAATGGCATCAGAAAACTTTAAAATGTACCTTTATATTTTCATATTTTCAACATTATCTAAATTCAGCTGGTATAATCTTCTGTCCGGTTTTTATTATTTTAAAACTTCCTCTGATGATCAAAAGCCAGTCCACTGAAGGCAATTTGAAGGAACAGGCTGAGCTAGAGGGCTTGGTGCAATCAGAGCTAATGATATCACCAGAGTAGAAGAAATTGAGTGCAAAGTCTTCCTCCTTTGCAATAACAACACAAGAAGCTTGTTTGCCTGTTTTCAATTTTTTATATGAATAACAGATGTGAGGACAAAAATAATAACACATACTATATGATTTCTCTGCCATTAACATGTTATTGTACTTTTCTCAATTTCTTTCTAGGAATCATTGTCCCTTTAAATGGCAATTATGTGTGTGCACTCTGTGGTTTGGAGTCAAAGCTGTCTTGCTTTAATATTTAATATGGACACCAATCTATTGAGATCTAACATATACATCTATGAGACAACTGTCAAACTCAATGGGCTCAGGATCCCTTTCAAAAGACTCATTCATATGTTACAATCTAATACCTACAGATGTACATAGCTCATGTTTCTCCAGTTTTCCACAATGAAATTCTGGATATTTTCCTTTACAAAATTATGCCATTTGGGTTGTCAGACATTTGTGCCACTACATCCTTGCTAACAAGCAAAAGCTTCATGTGAACACAGTGGAAGTCAAGAAGGGTCTCATTCATTACACAAAAGTGGTTAATGTAAATGGGCACTCACACATTTTGCTACAGTGTGTATGTCCTGTAATATTGCTGTTCCACATGTTCAATATGTTCATAGTAACTAAAGTTACATAATTGAAGGAAAACTATTACAACTTAATATTAGTCCCACTTATCTTACTATGGCCAGAAACTTGTAATGTCCCAGATAAATTTTGTCTTTGTACTTTTGTTTAAGATACACCTTATGTTATATCTTAACCCTTTGAGTACCAGAGGGGTATGGAACTCATTGAGTTGCAATGTGTTCCATATCCCTCTGGCATGCAAAGGTTTAAGATATAACATCTTTAATTAGTCCTTTATGTCAGGTATATGGAGGCAGACATGATAGTTGCTAGCAGGATCAAATGAGCTCAAATTCTGCTCAGTGCACATAGTAATCTTATGCACACTCATGAATTCTGCCTGCTTCAGTTTGGAAAAGATTACCAGCAAACTGAAAAGACTTCTAACACTTTGTTAATAATAATAACCTCCCGCTTAACAAATTATGACCAGAAATCCTAGTGGCCCCTATGAATCCTGCCCTTATGCTTTTATTCAAGACATGCCATCTTCAATCAGTCCTGGGTACCATGTCCATGGAAACAGGCATAAATTTGTTTCTGCTGTTTCATATGTTTTTCTAATTTGCACTATTTTAATGCAGAAGTGTCAATGTTTAATCCTTGAGGGTTTCAGATATGCCATGATGTAAAGTTATCCCTTATAAAGTTCAAGTAGGTTAATTAGTGAATTATTCATTTTGTCTGATCCAAAGGGACATCCTTTTCACTGCTTCTCGGTGCGTTACACACTACCGTGGTCCTAAATGGAATGCTATCTCCTCCAAATTATAAGCTCCCACTTACCTTAAACTGAGCAGAAAATCCTAATGAACTCTGTGAATATATATTTTTTATGGATTAGTTCTAATCCATAATCTTTAATTAGTACTCAGTCTAGACATACAGGACTTTTTGTTGGGTCTAGTTGAGTCTAGTATCCTTGCAAATGCCTGTCTCCATGGACATGTTGAGCTGTAAGTACATTTAATTTTGGCATAGGTGACAAAAAAATTCCCCAAACTGCCATTGATTTAACCCTTTGAGCACCAGAGACGTATCCAACACATTGCACTGCTATGCATTGTATATCAAGAGTCAGAGATGCTCAACTAGGAACAAACCTGCAATACAAATTTGCAGGCTCTATAGGAATGGTGTCCTACTCAGGGTGCAATCTCTTTTAGCCCACTAGTGCCTTTCACAGAGAGGAAATATCCTAAAGCACATCATATTGGTCCTGCCATAACAGCAGTCCAACCATGAAATGCCAGGCAATGCTATGCATTGGTTGCATCTCTGGTGTTCAAATGGTTAAATGGGGCTTCTTAACATCTTGAATGATAGAAAGGTCTCCAACTCATTTCAAGACAATGCATTGCCAACTACTCTAGCTTTCAAGGGTTAAAAGTTCCATTTAAATCATACGTATTGTTTATTTGTCCCTTATGGAGAAGGAGGTTTTCCACAGATTTGCAACATTCCACTTTTATACGGTATGTATGGCCCGATAGCATTACCAATTAAAGATTCATTTTGAACAACCGATCCACACAGAATTCTTTCTCATAAGGATTGTCTTCACAAGTTAAGAGCAGTAGTGTGTGTGTATGTGTGGGTATGTGGGGGGTATTGCTAGGAGGCGTTAGTGCTCTTTTAAAGGGTTAACCTGGGATATCCGTAAAGACTTGCTAGTTTGCAGCCACTGAATGTTTCAGATTAAGAGATTAATTTGAAAAAATACCAGTAGTCCAGATTCTATAAATCTCAATGTAATAAACTAATATTAAAAACAAATTGTTTTGAAATTAAGCATTAAAAGCTTGATGAAGATAATTAACCCTGTGAGTTCCAGGGGTATAAAGATACTTCAGGGAAGATGCACTAAGGTGTGATAAAGAAGTCATCTCCACTATCACCTCTTTATCACACCTTAGTGAATAACCCCCTTCATCTTTGTAAGTTTTAACCTTCTGAGTGCCAAAAAGGTATCCAAAGTATTGTGTTGCAATCTAGCAGTCAATGGGTTAAACCTCTCAGCTATATTTCAAATATTTGTGGTTCAATTTCTACAAATCTTGCAGGAGAAAAACAGCTGTCCTGGCACCTTGCCCACAAACGTGCTGCTATTGCAAAATCTGTCAACAGGAAAAATACAAATTGTAACCCTCTTCACTTGTGTTTGAGAAAAAAGTGTGACCCTCAAGAGGCTTGTTCAAAGCAGCAGGTCAAAGGGGTAAAAAAACTGTGAAAATATGTCATTGCCCTTGTGAAAGATTGCATGTGATACCATATGGCATTGCCCTTCTGCTGAATGTTATTTGTCAGACATAAGAAAGACATTTCTACACTGGTATTGTTTATAATCCATATGGTCCTCTGTTTAGTTTGTTAATGATTACATAATGCCTTCCCCTCACTTAATTGCTAGGCAGTACTGAAGTAAAATAGCGGACCTTCTTCATATACCTAAAGAGGTGCAATTCTGGAGCAAATCAACTGCACTATAGGGGGAAATGAAAGTCCCCATTATTTTCAATTTTAACACCATTTAACCCCTAGAGAAGTCTCAGCACAACACTTAGCAATGCATTAGAGAACTTTCTATTATTGAAGGAGTTGAAAAGCCACATTTAAATCAATGAGGAGTGCCATAATTTCCATTTCAGTTCTATGGCGAAGTTGGTTTTCTCCAAAATTATAATTTTTTAACCTGATGAAAAAGCTCATATAATGAGAAACATGGAACTTAAACAGTTAAATTTTTGTGTAAGAAAAGTAGCCTTATTTAATCCCCTTAGATGTTAGAGTGGTCTCTATTGCATTAATTCATAATACATTGGAGGCCCTTTCTAGAACTCAAGGGGTTATGCATTATGGTATGATAAAGATAACGTCTCCAGTTCCTATGTTATTCTATCGAACCAATTCACTAAGATTTCTCCACCTTTGGACATCTGAGTGCTGCATAGAACAACACAGGAACTGGAAAAGTGATATCACTGGAGAAATCATCTCCACTGTTTCACCTCTTTATCAAGCCTTAGTGCATCTCCCCATAAGGTTAAAGGACAATAATGAATTTAAACTGGTATCTATATATTAAAGGACCTATAAAGTTTAAATGCACATGGTAGTGATTTTCCTGCTGAGCATTACAGTGGTTTATTTAGACTGTTGTGGGATGATTCATTTAAAGGTTATACTAGCTCAAAGTCATTTTTTAATGAAACTGTTAGCAACAGCACCAATTGATGTCCCACTGGTATTTTTATTTCTAATGTACACTGTGGGAGAGCTTGAGTCTTAGTTTACAGCTTTATGTTAAAAGTGGCAGGAACAGTGCCACATGGTGATCATACTGTAAAACTGCATTTAATAAACAAAAACATGTGAGGAATATATTAACTTTTGAAGGAAGCACCTTCCAGCAGTGGAAGTATCTTGTTTTACCTAAGAGGGTACACATTGCAATATTCATGTTTTAATAATCAAACAATACTTATTACTTAAAAATAAGACTGTAACAGATACATTTCAGCAGATCTAATAAAACTCCTCTTTAAATATGCAGAGCAAAACAAATGCTGATTGTGATTGCATTTGACATATTTGATTTAGCATATTAAAGGAACAATAAACCTCCCAAATTTCAATATTTAAACTGAAGGACATGTTGCCTTAATTTAGCAATGCTACAGTAACAGGTGAAAACTCAATATTTAGTGAGTTGCTCACCAGATCCCACTCAGATTCCTGCAGGGTCAAGTGAAGCCTCCTTCTACTTCTGCATCAATTTTGGATGACTAATGCATTGTTTGAGCAGAGACAACCTTCTTCCTTGTTCAGTTACTGCATTACTGATGGGTATGAGAAAAGGTGTAACTGAATTTCTTATTTCACTTCTTCATCATCTTGAATCACTGAGGCAATGTGAGCAGCAGTGAACATCATCAAACATTTTATCATATTTATATCAATCCCCCTCCTCATTTTCTCCTTTGCTTGCATTAACCAGGAAAAATACATAAACAGGAAGTGATATTAAATGCATAAGCATATTCAGTATGCACTCAGACTGCAAGAAGTGGAGAAGAGAAATGAACAGTTCTTGCTATGTTGTTCCTATGTCAGCATGCTACGTTGGCACCCTAGTTATCTGGGGAAGGCACTTTTTGTGGCAAACTAGTGTTTCAGGAACCACTTAAACATAAAAATGGGGCACATGAATGAAAGCATTGGCATAGGCTTGTCAAGCACAATATGAGAAGTGGGTTTGAGCTCACTTTGTCTCTACAACCAAGGAACAAAAGTAAGGATGAGTGAAAATTGTTACCTAAAAAGAGAAAAGTCCAGTGGTACTTTTTCCCTCCTATAGGAATTTCAGTAAAAAGCGCTAGACATATTTGTTTCCACCATACACATGGCGACTCCCAGCCTTATCCAGTCCACTGGTAGCCATAGAACCACACATACTAAACCCCAACCGTGTCTCACAATAGCCACAGAACCAGAGATACTGACAACCCCACAGCCCTGTTCCATGGTTGCCATAGAGAAACACATGGTGACCCCTAGCCCTGTCTCTGTACACAGGTAAGCATAGGAATAGTCAACATGAGGTTCTCCAGCTGCTGACAGACTGCAACTCCCATCATTCCTTACCAGTCATTGGGATGGATGGAAGATATAGTATGCCAGCAACTTGAGGGTCTCATGTTTCCCACCCACTGCCATAGAAATACACATAGTGACCACCCTCAGCTTTGTCTCACTGCACTGGTAGTCATAGAGTCACATATACTGACCACCAGTCTTGTTGCAAAGTAGCCACAGAACTATGCACCCTAACAATCCCTGGAGGTAAATCTCAGACAGAGGTGGAAACAGGCAAAGTCCTTGTGTGACATTTCTTGGGGTTAGGGAAAAGGCAGAAATATTATGAGGTTTTGATCCTTAAACAGAACCTGTTATTTTCTTTACAGTTGTCCAGGGTAGCATAATTGAAAGCTCTCATAGATAGGCTTCCATAGCTGAATTGTGCCTGTATATGCACTACGGGATGTGATTGCATTTATACCTGCTCATAGGTTCAGATGTTTGTATTGGGGATTACATAATAGCCTCTCAGTGAGGCTGATGTACTAAGGCAAAATGACTTAATATTGAATTAAACAACTGCCCCACAGGACAGAAAGAAAAATCCTTAAAATTCATATTGCTTTAAATGGGGCTTTCATTCCCTTGAATGCTAGGGATGAGGACCTCAACACATTGATTTGTAATGGGTGTAAAGCTCCATTTAAATCAACAAAGCATGCATTTGATCCCCATAGAGCAGATGGTCTATTTTATGATTACTCCAGGGGGAAGATTCACTAAGCGATGATAAAGCGGTGATACAGTGGAGCTGATGACTTCTCTAGTTTATAGCTTCTCCAATTCCTATGTTATTCTATGGACACTATGCACTAAGATTTCTTTAACGTTGGAGATCTTAGTGAATAGGCTCGATAGAATAACATAGGGACTGGAGAAGTGATAAACTGGAGAAGTCATCGCCACTTTATCACCTCTTTATCACCATTTAGTGAATTCTCCCCATAATACATCAGCATCAGTATGCATTGAGCCAGAATACTGTACATGCCTCATATGTTTTTAATAACTGGCATTCTCTTTGACAAATATAAGCCCCTTGTTTTACAGATATTAAGGGGGCACCTTTGATGATTCCATTAGAATGTTATGCATCAGTATGTATCAGTTTCTAAGTTATTTGATGTAAGCGCAACATGGAGCCTTTTATGTATTTATTGTTGACTCTGATTCATCGTCCTCCCCAGTCAAGTGGTCCCACCATAACATTTGTTCTCATCATTCTTGCATTTCAAATATATATATATGATCCCTCTTGTGTCTTACTATAGTGCAGAAAATCTTATACGATAAATAGGAGAGTGGAACTTACCTGTTTTTACCTGGTATAACCTTTATATAACAATCATTAACAGGTAGTTTTAGATAATCCATCCATAGGATTTATTTTCTATTTATCATTTACAGTTGACTTAATAGTGCATTTCTTAGATTGTTCATCATTTTTTGTTATATTTTTAATTTTTTTTATTTTAAGGATTCTAATATATACAATTAAGATACAAATTATTTTTCACCTGATAATCATATTAAATGACATTAACCTTCATATTTCATTTGTTTTCCCAAGCTGCCATTTTATATAAATCCCTATGTAGAGAACAAACATCCTGTTCTGAATTTATTACCCTACATAATTTAATGTCATCTGCAAATATTTAAATTTTGCTTTATATACCTATTTCAAAAGAAGTGTACAAAGTACTGAACCCTGAAGTACTCCACTCTCAACTTTAACAGTATTGGCGAATTTTCCATTTACAACAACACTCTGTTCCCTATCCTTCAACCAGTTTGCTATCCAGTTGCAAAGCTTATCTCCTAGCCCCAAATTCCTTATTTTAAATATCAGCCTTCTGTGTGGCACTGTATCAAATGCCTTCGCAAAATCTAGATATACTACATTTACTGTTTTACCATTATCTAGGTTGCTTCCTCAGAGAAGCTGAAAAGATTAATTTGGTAAGATCTATTCCTCATTAAACCATGTTGATTCCTGTTAATAATTTTATTTTCTACTGTGTAATGCCAAAATATAATCCCTTATTATCCCTTCTAGCAGTTCACCCACAACAGAGGTCAAACTCACAGATCTATAATTCCCAGGTTTTAGTTCCCTTTAGTGATGAGCGAGCACCCCAATGCTCGGGTGTTCGGGTGCTCTGACCGAGCGCCCCCGGAGGCTCGAGTGCTCGGCCGAGCACCCGAGCCCCATTGAAGTCAATGGGAGGACTACACTACAATGGGAGCATTACACCAGGCACCCCCTGCTCTGATGAGGGGAGGGTGACTGGTCCATAGGAAAAGGGCAGAAAAGGATGGAAACACCACAGAAATGGTTCAGGGACAGCATAGGGAGGATGTCTGGATGCATCTTGGACTCCAACATCGCTGCTGGGAACGATCTTTCGCCCGTAGTACGCCATTTTTACAGACTGACCGTAAAACACACAAAAAGGCAGATAAAAACGACTTTAGGCGAAAAATTGTTACCAAACAGTATTTGCTGTATATTTACTTGTATATCAGCTGCAAATTCTCCCAAAAATTTCCTCGATTTTCTGAAGTGAGGCCATGATTAAGAGGGAAACGTGCGCAGAGGCAAATTCTCCCAAAAATTTCCTTGATTTTATTGAACTGAGGCCATGATTAAGAGGGAAACGTGCGCAAAGGCAAATTCTCCCAAAAATTTCCTCGATTTTTCTGAACTGGGGCCATGATTAAGAGGGAAACGTGCGCTGAGCCGACCATCTAAAACATTATGGGTGAGGGTCTGCTGCGGAGCTGACCATCCTAAACATTATATGCGAAGGCCCGCTAGTGAGCTGACGCTATAAAACATTATATGAGAGGGCCCGCTAGAGAGCTGACCCAATAAAACATTATATGAGAAGGCCCGCTGGTGAGCTGACCTATATAAAAATTGTCAAACAGGGCCCGCTGGTGAGCTGGCCCTATATAAAAATTATATCACAGGGCATATGGAAGAGGAGGAGGAGGATGAGAAGATTAAGAGTCAACCATATACCCGTTTTTTGGGTGGAAGGGGTGAATGGGAATACAGAGTATTCCCATCATTGTAAATAACATATATAAAGTGAGTTTATGTTCCCCCGGGGCTTTCCTCCAGTGGAGTGGAGAAGTCAGGGGAAATCCAGGCCTTGTTCATTTTTATAAGTGTCAACCTATCAGCATTTTCGGTGGAAAGGCGGATACGCTTATCTGTTATGATGCCACCAGCAGCACTAAATACCCGCTCAGACAGAACGCTGGCGGCAGGGCAGGCCAGCACCTCCAAGGCGTAGAGTGCCAGTTCATACCACGTGTCCAGCTTGGACACCCAGTAGTTGTAAGGCACAGAGGGATCATTGAGGACGCTGACACAGTCTGCTATGTACTCCTTCACCATCTTCCAAAACTTTTCCCTCCTTGTGACACTAGGCTGCGCATCAGGGTGAGGGTGCTGGCGGGGTGTCATGAAGGTGTCCCACGCCTTGGAGAGTGTTGCCCTGCCTTTGTCGGAACTGCTGTGTGCTTCCCTTTTCTCCCCTTCTCGGTTGGCCAAGGTAGCACGTACTCTGCCGCCAGCGTTGTCAATTTTGGAGCAATTTTTCAACAAGAACCTTCTGGTATTGCACCATTTTGCTTGTCCTCTCCACCGGAGGAATGAGAGATGAGAAATTCTCTTTGTAGCGGGGGTCCAGAAGGGTGAACACCCAGTAATCCGTGTTGTTTAAAATGCGTATAACGCGTGGGTCACGGGAAAGGCAGCCTAACATAAAGTCAGCCATGTGTGCCAGAGTACCAACAGTCAAGATTTCGCTGTCCTCACCAGGAGGATGACTCTCAATCTCCTCATCCTCTTCCTCCTCTTCTGCCCACCCACGCTGAAGAGATGGAACTAAAGTTCCATGGCTACCCTCTGTAGCGGAGGCAACCGTGTCTTCCTCCTCCTCCTCCTCCTCCTCCGCCTCCTCCAAATGTCGCTGAGAAGACAAAGTGAGGGTGCTCTGGCTATCACCTTGTGTAAGCTCTTCCTCCCGCATTTCCACCTCTTCCACATGCAAAGCGTCGGTTTTAATTGTGAGCAGCGAGCGTTTCAGTAGACACAGAAGTGGGATGGTTACACTGATAATAGCGTTATCGCCGCTCACCATCTGTGTCGATTCCTCAAAATTGCGTAAAACCTCACAGAGGTCTGACATCCATTCCCACTCCTCACTTCTGATTACAGGAAGTTGAACGGAGAGGCGACGACCGTGTAACAGCTGGTACTCCACTACTGCCCTCTGCTGCTCACAAAGCCGGGCCAACATGTGGAAGGTGGAGTTCCAGCGCGTGCTCACGTCACACAGCAGCCGGTGAGCTGGCAATTGTAAGCGCTGCTGCAGCTTCAACAGGCCGGCCGAAGCTGTAGATGACTTACGGAAATGTGCACACACGCGGCGCACCTTGGTCAAGAGATCATGCACATTGGGGTAGGTTTTTAGAAATCGCTGAACCACTAAATTAAATACATGCGCTAGGCATGGTACGTGTGTGAGCTTGCCGAGCTCCAAAGCCGCCACCAAGTTACGCCCATTATCACACACAACCATGCCTGGTTGCAGGTTGAGTGGCGAGAGCCACTGCTCGGTCTGGTGACTAATCCCCTGCAACAGCTCTGAGGCCGTGTGCTGTTTGTCCCCAAGGCAGATCAGCTTCAGCACGGCCTGTTGACGCTTCCCCACTGCAGTGCTACACTGCTTCCAGCTACTGGCTGATGGGGGAGTGGCGCTGCGTGTAGAGAATTCGGAGGTGGAAACGGAGGAGGAGGAGCCAATAACGTAGGTGCTGGTGGAAACCCTGATGGAGGTAGGGCCCGCAATCCTCGGCGTGGGTAGCACCCGTGCCATCCCAGGGTCCGAGTCGCTCCCAGCCTCCACGACATTCACCCAGTGTGCCGTCAGGGAAATGTAGCGTCCCTGGCCACAAGCACTTGTCCATGTGTCAGTCGTTAAGTGGACCTTCCCAGTAACTGCGTTGGTCAGGGCACGGGTGATGTTACGGGACACATGGTGGTGTAATGCGGGGATGGCACACCGGGAAAAGTAGTGGCGGCTGGGGACCGCGTACCGAGGGACAGCTGCTGCCATCAGGCTGCGGAAGGACTCAGTGTCCACAAGCCTAAATGGCAGCATTTCGATGGCCAGTAATTTGGAAAGGTGTGAGGTTAGTGCTATGGCCTGTGGGTGGGTGGCTGGGTATTTTCGCTTGCGCTCAAATGCCTGGGGTAACGACATTTGGACGCTGTGCTGGGACAGGGAAGTGGATGTGGTCGCTGATGGTGCTTCAGATGGTACAGGTGCAGGGCGGGAGGTATGCGGGCCTGCGCCTTCGACAGGCGATTGGCCGGCACCGAAAACAGGGGAAGAGGAGGCAGTGGTGTGGCCTGCAGACACAGATGGGCGATCCAGGCGTCCCTCCCACTTACTACGGTGCTTGGATGCCATGTGTCGGATCATGCTGGTGGTGGTGAGGTTTCTAGTGTTCATGCCTCGGCTCATTCTGGTGTGGCACAGGTTGCAAACTACAATTCTTTTGTCGTCCGCACTTTCCTTAAAAAAACGCCATACCGCGGAACACCTACCCTTTGGCAAGGGAGATTTACGCAAGGGGGTGCTCCGTGGAACATTTGCGGGCCGGTTTGGTGCGGTCCGCCTTCTTTCTGTAGCCACACCACTGCCTCTTCCAGCCTGTTGCGGTGCTGCAGATGGCTCACCCTCAGGACTGCTGTCATCGCTCGGCTCTACACCTTCCCAGGTGGGGTCAGTCACCTCATCGTCCACCAAGTCCTCCTCCACTTCCTCACTCTGATCATCCTCCTCATGTCTTTATCCCACCACATACTCAGTCATTGACAACTGTATAACATTCTCCTCAACAAGGTCTTGAGACAGTAATAGTGGTTGATTTAATGGCAACTGTGTCTCATCATCATCATCATCATCCACTACTTCCTTTGACCTTAAATGCCGTTCACATCTGTCATCTTCTTGTGATTGGGTACCCTCTAGAGGTTGTGAATCAGGGCACAAGATTTCATGTTCCTCTGCAAGCGTGCTTGGAGAGAGGGTCAAATGAAGGATTGGTGATGAGACGAGCTCCTCACTATATCCCAGTGTGGGATCACTTCTTTGACCAGACCGTCTATGGTGGGAGGAAGGATGATCAGAGTGAGGATTATGTTGACCAGACTCTTGGCTACTGAGAGTGGACTTGGTGGAAGTGTCACGGTTTATTATGACTCTCAGACACAAGTTTTAGGTAAAAAAAATCAATTTTATTGAAATAATAAATGATAACTTAGGATGGCAATAACATACATATATATATATACAGAATATAGCACAGACAGAAGGCAGACTCTACCGGTCCTGTCAATATACCGGACAGGACAGTCTTTAGGCTCTACCGGCCTTGCCAATATCGGGTAAGGCAACCTGCAGATGGAATAGCATAACGGTTTTACCGGCCTTACCAAATTACCGGGCAAGGCAGCCTCAATAGATACACAATGTAGGCTCTACCGGCCCTGCCAATACCGGGTAAGGCAACCTCAGATGGAATGTGGTAAAAGGTTCTACCGGCCTTACCAATACCGGGCAGGGCAGCCCAGAGATAATAGCAGCAGTCAGATGGAACTGGCAAATTAGCAGAATCGTTAAGCAGCAAGGCTTTGGAGCAAACCAGCGTCCGCACGCTGGAAACAACACTGAATAGTATAGCCGTTAGGCTTAGCGAGCAAACCAGTGACCGCACACTGGAGTAACAAGCGAGTAGTATAGCCGCAAGGCTTAGGAGCAAACCAGCGTCCGCACGCTGGGACCAACACAGATTAGTATAGCTGATAGGCTTTGGAGCAAACCAGTGACCGCACACTGGCGTAACAAGCGAGTTTGTATAGCCGCAAGGCTTAGGAGCAAACCAGCGTCCGCACGCTGGGACCAACACAGATTTGTATAGCTGAAAGGCTTTGGAGCAAACCAGTGACCGCACACTGGTGTAACAAGTGAGTTTGTATAGCCGCAAGGCTTAGGAGCAAACCAGCGTCCGCACGCTGGGACCAACACAGAATTGTATAGCTGATAGGCTTTGGAGCAAACCAGTGACCGCACACTGGTGTAACAAGCGAGTTTGTATAGCCGCAAGGCTTAGGAGCAAACCAGCGTCCGCACGCTGGGACCAACACAGATTTGTATAGCTGATAGGCTTTGGAGCAAACCAGTGACCGCACACTGGTGTAACAAGCGAGTTTGTATAGCCGCAAGGCTTAGGAGCAAACCAGCGTCCGCACGCTGGGACCAACACAGATTTGTATAGCTGAAAGGCTTTGGAGCAAACCAGTGACCGCACACTGGTGTAACAAGTGAGTTAGTATAGCCGCAAGGCTTGGGAGCAAACCAGCGTCCGCACGCTGGGACCAACACGGAATTGTAGCAATGTCACCAACGCGACCAGGCAGAAGGTCGCCAGGATACTGAAGACAGGTGATGAGATGACAGGAACCAGCAACGATCAGTCAGGTCAGAAAACAGCAGAGAAGTTCAGCAGGAACTGCAACACCAGAGACTAGGCCGGAACCAGGACTGGAAGTACTTCAGCATGCAGGAAACACTGGAACAGTAGAGATCAGGAACTCAGGAACACATGAGATCAGGAACTCAGGAACACTGGAACAGAGGCCCAGCTATCACTAGCATAGTGATAGCAAGAAGGTCAGAAACAACACGAAAGGGCACTCAAAGGGTGCCCAATCCAGGTTTAAATAGTCAATAAGAGGCGGGCTATCTGCAGAGAGCCAATAGAAGCCCCCTACTGGTGACAGACAAGTAACTGCAGCAAATCACGGGCACCGTGATAGTACCCCCCTTTCAAAGACCCCCTCTCCTAGAATAGGGTTTAGGTTTCTGCGGGTAATTGGCATGAAAGGCCCTAGTTAACCTAGGTGCATGAAGGTCCGTACTATCCACCCATGACCGATCCTCAGGACCATACCCTTTCCAATGTACCAGGTACTGTACCCTTCCTCTAAGCCTACGGGAATCAATAATGCTCTGAACCTCGTACTCCTCCTGGCCCTCGACCTCAACAGGTCCTGGCACCACAGGTGTGGTAGTATAGCGATTGCAAACCAGAGGCTTAAGAAGGGACACATGGAACACATTATGGATACGCATGGATGCAGGTAGGTCTAGTGCATAGGAGACAGGGTTAATTTTGCGAATAACTCTGTATGGACCAATAAACCGAGGAGCCAACTTATTAGACGGAACCTGCAGCTTGAGATTTCTGGAGGAAAGCCATACTCTATCCCCAACCTGAAAGGAAACCGCTGGAAGCCTTCTGCGATTAGCATGGCGCTGATGACGCTGAAATGACTGACCAAGTGCCCTCTGAACTTGTGCCCATGTGGAACGGAGTTGCTCGATATGCTCATCCA
Source organism: Rhinophrynus dorsalis (assembly GCA_037306005.1). Classification (NCBI taxonomy): domain Eukaryota; kingdom Metazoa; phylum Chordata; class Amphibia; order Anura; family Rhinophrynidae; genus Rhinophrynus; species Rhinophrynus dorsalis. The sequence continues at coordinate 400,601,913 of CM074723.1, forward strand.
GAGCTGGAATCTGTTGCGTCTGAAATGAGTCTGGAAGCAAACAGGGCTGGAACCCATAATTAATCAGAAACGGAGAGCTCCCAGATGAAGAATTGACCGCACAGTTCCTGGCGAACTCTGCCCAAGGCAACAAGTCGGACCAATTATCATGATGGTCAGTAACGAAACAACGGAGAAATTGTTCCAAGCCCTGATTAGCTCGTTCAGCGGCTCCATTGGTCTGGGGATGGTAGGCAGAGGAGAAGGACAGCTGTATGCCCATCTGTTGGCAAAATGCCCTCCAAAATCTAGACACAAACTGGCTCCCCCTGTCAGACACCAGTACCCTAGGCACTCCATGCAACCGGAATACTTCTCTGGCGAACACCATTGCCAATTCCTTCGCTGAAGGAAGACCACGGAGGGGCACGAAATGAGCCATTTTAGAAAACCTGTCCACCACCATGAATATAAAGGAGTACCCCTTCGACATAGGCAACTCTCCCATAAAATCAATGGAAACATGAGACCAGGGGCGTTCGCCATTAGGCTCCGGTTGAAGCAAGCCCACAGGGAGATGTCTCGGGGTCTTAGCGCGGGCGCAGGTGGCACAGGCATTCGTAAATTCGGCACAATCGTTTCTCATGGAAGGCCACCAAAATAGCTGAGAAAGGGACCATAACAATTGGTCTCTACCAATATGTCCCGCAGCCTTAGAGGAATGGTAGGTTTCGAGCAGCCTAGTACGAAATGATTCAGCGACAAAACATTTGCCCACTGGGGTTTCATGGGGAGCGGACCCCTGAGAGGCCAGGATCTCCTCCCCTAGAGGAGAAGTGATACTCGTGCGTATAGTAGCCAGTATTCTATCAGGTTGGATGATAGGAGCTGGTGCTTCCACTCTGTCACTGTCGGCCTCAAATTGTCTTGACAGTGCATCAGCCCTGATATTTTTTGACCCTGGCAAATATGATACAATGAAATTAAATCGAGACAGGAACAGTGCCCACCTGGCCTGACGAGAGGACAATCTCTTGGCCTCCGAGAGATAGGTCAGATTCTTATGATCTGTTAGGATTAAGACAGGATTCTTAGTACCTTCAAGCAAATGACGCCATTCCTTAAGAGCAAGGATAATGGCCAATAATTCTCTGTCACCTATCTCATAGTGGCTTTGAGTGACAGTCAACTTTTTAGAGAAAAACCCACAAGGTCTGAGAGTTCCACCTTTCTCGTGTCGCTGCGAAAGTACTGCCCCGACCCCAATATCTGAGGCATCAACCTCTAACGTAAATGGAAGTAAAGGATTGGGGTGGGATAACACAGGAGCCGCAGCAAATGCCAGCTTCAAATTCTCAAAGGCTTTCTCAGCAGATACCGGCCAACAAGAAGGATTAGCACCCTTGTGCGTAAGATCGGACAGAGGTTTGACAATGGAAGAAAAGTTCTTAATAAACCTCCTATAATAATTAGCGAAACCCAGGAAACGCTGTATGGCTTTAAGACCCTTGGGTTTTGGCCATTGTAGGACAGCTGACAACTTTTCTTTGTCCATGGCAATGCCATCATTGCCAATTATGAACCCCAAGAATGGCACACTGGTTCTATGAAACTCACATTTTTCCATTTTACAAAATAATTTGTTCTCACGGAGTCGTAGCAATACTGCGGATACATCTTTGATGTGCTGTGCCATGTTTTGGGAGTAAATCAGTATATCGTCGAGGTACACCACAACACATGTCTGTAACATATCTCTCAGAACATCATTTATCAGTTCCTGGAAAACTGCGGGTGCATTACACAGCCCAAAAGGCATTACTAGATACTCGTAGTGCCCAGCTCGAGTATTAAAGGCAGTTTTCCACTCATCACCTGCTCGAATGCGAACCAGATTGTAAGCGGCCCGTAGGTCCAACTTGGTAAATATCGAAGCGCCCTTAAGCCTGTCAAAAAGCTCGGTGATGAGTGGTATTGGGTATGCGTTTTTTGCCATTAGTTTATTCAAGCCCCGGTAGTCAATGCATGGTCTTAATTCGCCATTTTTCTTTTTTACAAAAAAGAACCCAGCCCCAGCTGGAGAGGTAGATTTACGTATGATCCCTCTAGCAAGGGCATCAGAAATGTAATCCTCCATAGCCTTATTTTCATCACAAGATAATGGATAAGTGCGTCCTTTCGGAGGTACTGCACCAGGCTGCAATTCAATGCAACAATCATAAGGTCTATGCTGGGGTAGCATACTAGCCTCTCCTTTGCTAAAAACATCGCCAAACTGTTGGTACACATCCGGCATAGCAGAGGAGGTGCACATGACCTTAATAGGCTGGATGACGCACTTGTCCATACAAAACTGGGACCAAGCAGCAATTTCACACTTTTTCCAATCGAATTGTGGGTTATGTAACTGTAACCACGGAAATCCCAATATCACCGCATGGTGCGGGGAATTAATCAGTTGAAACTGCTGCTCTTCTCTGTGAAGTGCCCCAATAGTCATAGACAATGGCATAGTTTCAAATATAACCTGAGGCGGTTCTAAGGGTCTACCATCAATCGCTTCAATAGTCAAGGGGTTTTCTCTTTCAATGCGTGGAACTCCGTGCAATTCAGCAAAGGTATTATCCATAAAATACCCTGCTGCACCGGAGTCAACCAAGGCCAAAACCTCCACAGAGCGTTGTGCCCAAGACAATACCACCTGTATGGTGGGTTTCATTATGCCCGACACTGGGGACGATTGTACACCACCTAGGGCCTGTCCCCCAAGATACCCTAGGTGTGTGCGTTTCCCGGACGTACCGGACAGGAATTTAGCAAGTGCCCTTTTTTCCCGCAGTATAAACATAACCCTTGTTTTTTGCGATATAGTCTCTCTGCCTTGGATAGTCTAGTGAAGCCTATTTCCATAGGTTCACTTGTTTCCCGTACTGGTTCACTAGACTTCAATGCCAAGGGAGGGATGGGTGGGCAAAACATGCTACTAGGCTCATTATTTTTTGACCGTAACTTACGATCTCTGGCAATTGATCTCTCATGTATTCTGGAGTCAATTATCATAACATACTCAATGTAATCATCTAGATCAATAGGTAGATCTTTAGCAGCGATTTCGTCTTTAATGTGGTCATTCAGGCCTTGAGAGAAGGCTGCCAATAATGCCTCGTTATTCCAACCTACCTCTGCTGCCAATGTGCGGAATTCGATGGCATAGTCGCCCACTGTACGCCTGCCCTGTTGTATCTCCATAAGGCGTTTGGCAGCAGAGGTGGTTCTACCAGGAGGCTCAAACACTCTTCGAAAGGAACGCACAAATTCACTAAAGTTCTTAGTACAAGGTTTAGCATTCTCCCACAAGGGGTTAGCCCAGGCCAATGCTCTGCCAGTGAGCAGTGATATCGTGAACCCCACTTTACTACGATCATTGGGAAATGCGTGTGCCGTCAATTCCATAAAGATTTCGAGTTGATTGATGAACCCTCTGCAGAGACTAGGGTCACCATCATATCTTAGCGGCAAGGGTGCAGAAGCCGTTAACCCTTTAACAGTACCCCCTAGGGGTCTGGTATCACTTTCCGGTGTCTGACTTGGCGAGACCACCGGGCTAGAGCTAGATTGGTCAGCAGGTACCGTGCGTTCAAGGATCGTTTGAATTGCAACTGCCAACTGATCCAAACGTTGCTCGAGCACATCCATCCTCCAATGGATATTCTGTGCGTTACCTTGACCCTTGCTGTCTGAGGTCATGGCCCTTTCGTACTGTCACGGTTTATTATGACTCTCAGACACAAGTTTTAGGTAAAAAAAATCAATTTTATTGAAATAATAAATGATAACTTAGGATGGCAATAGCATACATATATATATATACAGAATATAGCACAGACAGAAGGCAGACTCTACCGGTCCTGTCAATATACCGGACAGGACAGTCTTTAGGCTCTACCGGCCTTGCCAATATCGGGTAAGGCAACCTGCAGATGGAATAGCATAACGGTTTTACCGGCCTTACCAAATTACCGGGCAAGGCAGCCTCAATAGATACACAATGTAGGCTCTACCGGCCCTGCCAATACCGGGTAAGGCAACCTCAGATGGAATGTGGTAAAAGGTTCTACCGGCCTTACCAATACCGGGCAGGGCAGCCCAGAGATAATAGCAGCAGTCAGATGGAACTGGCAAATTAGCAGAATCGTTAAGCAGCAAGGCTTTGGAGCAAACCAGCGTCCGCACGCTGGAAACAACACTGAATAGTATAGCCGTTAGGCTTAGCGAGCAAACCAGTGACCGCACACTGGAGTAACAAGCGAGTAGTATAGCCGCAAGGCTTAGGAGCAAACCAGCGTCCGCACGCTGGGACCAACACAGATTAGTATAGCTGATAGGCTTTGGAGCAAACCAGTGACCGCACACTGGTGTAACAAGCGAGTTTGTATAGCCGCAAGGCTTAGGAGCAAACCAGCGTCCGCACGCTGGGACCAACACAGAATTGTATAGCTGATAGGCTTTGGAGCAAACCAGTGACTGCACACTGGTGTAACAAGCGAGTTTGTATAGCCGCAAGGCTTAGGAGCAAACCAGCGTCCGCACGCTGGGACCAACACAGATTTGTATAGCTGATAGGCTTTGGAGCAAACCAGTGACCGCACACTGGTGTAACAAGCGAGTTTGTATAGCCGCAAGGCTTAGGAGCAAACCAGCGTCCGCACGCTGGGACCAACACAGATTTGTATAGCTGAAAGGCTTTGGAGCAAACCAGTGACCGCACACTGGTGTAACAAGTGAGTTAGTATAGCCGCAAGGCTTGGGAGCAAACCAGCGTCCGCACGCTGGGACCAACACGGAATTGTAGCAATGTCACCAACGCGACCAGGCAGAAGGTCGCCAGGATACTGAAGACAGGTGATGAGATGACAGGAACCAGCAACGATCAGTCAGGTCAGAAAACAGCAGAGAAGTTCAGCAGGAACTGCAACACCAGAGACTAGGCCGGAACCAGGACTGGAAGTACTTCAGCATGCAGGAAACACTGGAACAGTAGAGATCAGGAACTCAGGAACACATGAGATCAGGAACTCAGGAACACTGGAACAGAGGCCCAGCTATCACTAGCATAGTGATAGCAAGAAGGTCAGAAACAACACGAAAGGGCACTCAAAGGGTGCCCAATCCAGGTTTAAATAGTCAATAAGAGGCGGGCTATCTGCAGACAGCCAATAGAAGCCCCCTACTGGTGACAGACAAGTAACTGCAGCAAATCACGGGCACCGTGATAGGAAGACAGGGTGGTGCTTAACCGACTGGAAGCAGTATCAGCTGACATCCAACCGACCACCTGTTCGCAGTGGTCGGACCTCGAGAGTGATGTCCTGCGACGCCCTGTAAAATTAGACATGAAGCTAGGTATGGTGGATGTCTTTCTTTCTTGTGCTCTGGCACCAGGCACAGTTTCTCCGCGTCCTGACCCGCGCCCTGAACTATCAGGATCACGTCCACTTCCCCGTCCCTTTTTACCCGCCTTCTTCATCTTACACGGAATATGTGACTTTGATATTTGAGTTTGAAAACTTAACAGTATTTCTTCCTATTCTGCAACTGTGCAGAGTACACAGAATAGGCTGCTAAACTGCGGTGACGCACACTGAATGGAATATGTGACTTTAATATTTGAGTTTGAAGACTTAACAGTATTTCTTCCTATTCTGCAACTGTGCAGAGTACACAGAATAGGCTGCTAAACTGCGGTGACGCACACTGAATGGAATATGTGACTTTAATATTTTAGTTTGAAGACTTAACAGTATTTCTTCCTATTCTGCAACTGTGCAGAGTACACAGAATAGGCTGCTAAACTGCGGTGACGCACACTGAATGGAATATGTGACTTTAATATTTGAGTTTGAAGACTTAACAGTATTTCTTCCTATTCTGCAACTGTGCAGAGTACACAGAATAGGCTGCTAAACTGCGGTGACGCACACTGAATGGAATATGTGACTTTAATATTTTAGTTTGAAGACTTAACAGTATTTCTTCCTATTCTGCAACTGTGCAGAGTACACAGAATAGGCTGCTAAACTGCGGTGACGCACACTGAATGGAATATGTGTCTTTAATATTTTAGTTTGAAGACTTAACAGTATTTCTTCCTATTCTGCAACTGTGCAGAGTACACAGAATAGGCTGCTAAACTGCGGTGACGCACACTGAATGGAATATGTGATTTTAATATTTGAGTTTGAAAACTTAACAGTATTTCTTCCTATTCTGCAACTGTGCAGAGTACACAGAATAGGCTGCTAAACTGCGGTGACGCACACTGAATGGAATATGTGACTTTAATATTTGAGTTTGAAAACTTAACAGTATTTCTTCCTATTCTGCAACTGTGCAGAGTACACAGAATAGGCTGCTAAACTGCGGTGACGCACACTGAATGGAATATGTGACTTTAATATTTGAGTTTGAAGACTTAACAGTATTTCTTCCTATTCTGCAACTGTGCAGAGTACACAGAATAGGCTGCTAAACTGCGGTGACGCACACTGAATGGAATATGTGACTTTAATATTTTAGTTTGAAGACTTAACAGTATTTCTTCCTATTCTGCAACTGTGCAGAGTACACAGAATGTGCTGCTAAACTGCGGTGACGCACACTGAATGGAATATGTGACTTTGATATTTTAGTTTGAAGACTTAACAGTATTTCTTCCTATTCTGCAACTCTGCACAGTACACAGAATGTGCTGCTAAACTGCGGCGACGCACACTGAATGGAATATGTGACTTTGAAATTTTAGTTTGAAGACTTAACAGTATTTCTTCCTATTCTGCAACTGTGCAGAGTACACAGAATGTGCTGCTAAACTGCGGCGAAGCACACTGAATGGAATATGTGACTTTGATATTTTAGTTTGAAGACTTAACAGTATTTCTTCCTATTCTGCAACTCTGCACAGTACACAGAATGTGCTGCTAAACTGCGGCGAAGCACACTGAATGGAATATGTGACTTTGATATTTTAGTTTGAAGACTTAACAGTATTTCTTCCTATTCTGCAACTCTGCACAGTACACAGAATGTGCTGCTAAACTGCGGCGACGCACACTGAATGGAATATGTGACTTTGATATTTTAGTTTGAAGGCTTAACAGAATGTGCTCTAATCTGCAACTTTGCACACTAAACAGAATGTGCTCTAATCTGCAACTTTGCACACTAAACAGAATGTGCTCTAATCTGCAACTTTGCACACTAAACAGAATGTGCTCTAATCTGCAACTTTGCACACTAAACAGAATATATGAAATTTTTTTTTGTTTGTTTTTTTCCCCCCACACAAAATAACCTGCTGCCCCCACACACAGTAGTCCTAAAAAGGACTTTTGGGTCTTTTTTTTCACAATTTTGCTTTTTTTCTCCCTACACTGACTTTCCCTTCCTATCCTCATCTCTCCCTGGCTAAGACTGAGCCGAACTCGCTGGTCAGGTGCTATACAGCACCCGACCACGGGTTCTGGCCAGCCAATCAGTGTAATGCCAGCAGCCAACATGGCTGCTGGCATTACACCGATGTCAGAGCCTCCCTGCACGTTTATTGGCTGCGCAGCAGCCGCAAAACGTGCGGGGAGGAGACCCGAACATGGCGGGCGAGCACATGCGGTACTCGTACGAGTACCGCCATGTGCCGAGCAGAGCGATGCTCGAGCCGATCCGAGCATTGGCCGAGCATGCTCGCTCAACACTAGTTCCGTTCTTAAAGAAAGGCTCTACTTTGGCTTTTTGCCAATCTTGTGGCACTGAGCCTGTGGTGATATTTGGAGGTGTTAATTCTCCTATAATGCAAACAAGCCTCAAAGGCCTCCCCTAAAGCATATGTAGGGAAATGAAACAAAGTTACAAAATATCCAACTTTTTAATAAATGAAATTAAAAGGGGCAAAGGAATGAAACACCCCAAAACACCAGAAGAATTCTCACACTGATATCCCTTTGGTGCATGTGGCATTCAAAGGATAATTATACTGACCTAAAAAGGTTAGTAAATTGTAACAGGGTCTGTCCACAGCATCACACCCACCTGAAGTACAGGTGGGGGTGATGTTACAGACAGCTGTTGATAGATAGACAGAAGATAGATAGATAGATAGATAGATAGATAGATAGATAGATAAAGTGGACCTTAGGAAGAGATTAACTGAAATACCTAAAATATCTGTAATGAGTATCAGAAGCAAATATCAGGCTTAGAGAGAGGGAAACATACAATGTAGGGGTTGACATTCCATTTTTTTGTGATCAGTTTAATTTTGATTTTTTTTTTTTTTTTTTTGTTCATGTGAGTCACCTTTTAACTGTATATGTTTATGAGGCTGATGTGCCATGAAAACTGGATCACTTCTGAAGGAAAATAACTAACCACATAGACAAGAAGCAATAACCAGCATTTCACTGATTGAAATGGGGCTTTTAAAATCTTGAATGTAATACAGGTCTCCCTGCAACACACTGATTTAAAGGAGAACCAACAATAATAACCGATAATGACCCCTACATAGGTTAATACTACCAGAAAATCCTAATGGCCCCTGTGCATTTTTTTCTTTTCTCCTTGGTTCAAGAAATAACATCTTCAAACTGTCTTGGATGTCATGTCCCAGGAGGAGAACATGGCAGTTGTTGGTTTTTTTATTTGTTTGATTTTCAAACTGAAGAAGACTACTGTTTTGTACATCTTTATGGGCATTATATCCAGGATAGTTGAAGATGTTGAGGGAACTGTACAAACATGATTCCACACAGAAGCAAACATTGGAATTTGTTTTCTGGCCCTACACTTGACTAACACCACTTCTTTAAACTGCTTGTCCCAATGGGAAAGCAGTGGGGCACTGTATTTCAGAGCAATCATTTTCTCTACATTTTACTTAACATGCATTAAACAAAAACAGAGGAAATGGTGTTACTTTATTGAACTGACCTGCTATTTAGAAACATTTCAGGGTTTTCTGGCATGAAAGTCTTAATGACAGGGGAGTCTGTGCACCTTTATGCACTAAAGAGATCATACACTCTAGTGCATTTGCTGAAGTGCAGACACTGGCGTTGGATGCTAATACCAGTGGAGCTGTGCTAATGGATTCATACACTGACCCCATATATCTTAAACAAAGGTGCAAGGACTATATAGGCATGACTACTTTCTGTCTGCAATAAGGTGTGCATGGGAGGGTATTCATTAGACAGTGTTTGTTGTCCTTTAAATCATTGAGAATATAATGTAAATGTCCCCTGTGGTTTAGTTTTATTAGGAGATGTTAGTTCTTCAGAACTGCACCATTTTATATATCTGTATATATATATATATATATATATATATATATATATATATATATATATATATTAGAATACAAACACTGCAACTCAAAATACATTTCAGCTGTTTCTCTTGTTCACAGCTGCTTTACTTACAGGATCATAATGACAGTCTCTGATGAAATCACATAAATGAGAGTATTAGCCACACCATCTTTAGTGAAATTCTTGAATACCATAGACCATAATGATGAAGATGTGTTTGGACATGGAACAATCCTAACCAAAACGTTCATTCAAAGATGATATTTATTTCAATACTATTAGCCACAAAACTAGAATTTTCATTTGGTTGCCTATAATTTCATGGCACTTTTCCTAGCCTGATTTTTGCTATGTGCCACAATCTACCCACATTCCTCAGGAGTCATATTATTTCATAGAAAGGCAATAGTGGGAACCAACCAAACAACAGGCAATATGTTTAATCAATGTGCAACTATTAATTTAACCTTCCTTTCCTGTAATAATATTGAGACAGACTGTCTGCCTGTTTTTACATTATGGCTTGCTTTGCAATCTGTATACAATCTAATGAGGTGTGTAATTCTGTAAACTTATTGATTGTGACCAATTCAAAGATGAAAGCATTTAGACTTTTTTATATTTTTGTTCTTTTCAATGTATTATTAAATAAACTAACATTATTCTAGAATAATGTATTGACTTTCCATTTAAACATGCAGAGGAGGTTATGAATGAAGCATTCAGATGTCTAAACATTTAAAAAGAATTTATAGAATTAATATTAAAGTCAAAGAAAATTGTTTAGTCATTTGTATTAGCAAATTATTTATGTTTTCATGATATACAGCAGAATATTAAAAGTAAGCAGTTAATTTAAAGATATGAAAGTAGCATGTATTTATTTGCATTTATCCACAGGAACCAGTTAAAAACTCAGTTCCATGATCTATTAGAATTTGGTTACTCTTTTATTAACTAACACACTTAATGATGTCAGGTAGAATATCCTGCTGCAATCCACATAAACACTTTTATCCAAAGCATATGAAAATTGTGTTCTAGCAAATTTGAGAGTCAGCTAATGTAAAATAGTATCAAAGGTTGGCTCACATTAGCCTCTCAAGCAAGATATGTTCTTCCTCTTTACTTTTCCTTAAGGTCCACAGAAATGCCATGAATCCAGTTCTTTAACTAATTACCATGGATTACTTCATATACAGAGCTTCATATAGTGCACCAAACTAGTTTCACATAATTCAAGCAGTGAAACATTATAACCTAAGCAAATGCATTGCAGCTGACCTATAAATGCATTGATAGTAGATTTAACCATCAGGGTATGCACATAGGGATGGGCAAAAATATTTGCCTCACAAAATAGGAGGAAAATGGCACTTCCCACCTACTGGAAAATTTCCAGCGAAAAATGCAGTTTTCTAGCTTTTGTTTTTCTAGCTCATTGCATTAAAATCAATGGGAAGATTGAGTTTCTCCCCACCACATTGTGATTTTTTCTTCTTTTTCTGCAGGCATATAAAAGGGTATCAGGCTTACAGCATGCCATTCTGTGTTTGGGAGAGTAAGAGAAAGCAGCACATGTTTGAGTTAGAGAAGATAGAATAATAAATTGGAGTTGAAGCTTAGTTTAGGGAATCTATTAGGTAGGACATTTGTTCTCTATATTACGGGAGTCTGGGGGCACACTGGGGGAGAAGAAGGCAGAAAGGAGGTTGATCCCAAATACCCCAAAATTCTGTATCATTGACTGGCAAGACACAAGCAGACATGATGCAAGCTCCATCCTAATCTGGCTGTTATTATCTCTGTGCTGGGTGAGTCTGGGGGTGTGAGAAGGGTGCAAAGGAGGTTGACCCTAAATACCCCAACATCCTGTCTGACTGATTTTATTTAAAAGACACAAGCAGCTTCCTTGCTGATCTTGTTATTATATCTGTGTTATACATGTCTGGGAGTGTGAGAAGGGAGCAAAGAAGGTTGATTCCAAATACTCCAACATTCTGTCTTAATGATTGAAAAGACACATGCAGCTGTGGTCCAAGATCCTTGCAGATCTTTCAATTATTATCTCTGTGTTAGACATGTCTGGGGTGTGATAAGGAAGCACATGAGGTTTACCCCAAATACCCCAACATTCTGTCTGATTGATTTGCTTTGAAACACACTGGCATCTGCAGTCTAAGTTCCTTGCTGATCTGATGGTATGAGAAGGGAGCAAAGGGGGTTGACCCCAAATTCCCTAACATTCTCTCTGATTTACTTGAAAAACAAAATCAGAAGTGGTCCAATTTCCTTGCTGATCTTGCAGTTATTATCTCTGTGTTGGATGTGTCTGAGGGTGTCAGAAGTGAGAAAAGGAGGTTGACCTCAAATACCCCAGCATTATGTCTGGCTGATTTGAAAGAGACAGCTATGGTCCACATTCCTTGCTGATCTTGCAATGATCATCTATGTGTTATAGGTGCCTGAGGGTATGAGAAAGAAGCAAAGGAGGTTGACCCCAAATACCCCAACATTCTGTCTTACTGATTGAAAAGACACATGCAGCTGTGATCCAAGATCCTTGCTGATTTTGCAGTTATTATCTCTCTGTTAGATGTGTCTGGAGGTGTGAGAAGGGAAAAAAGGAGGTTGACCCCAAATACCCCAACATTCTTTCTGACTGATTTCATTTGAAAAACACAAGCAGCCGTGGTGCAATTTCCTTGTTGATCTTGCTATTACTATCTATGTGCTGGGGAAGTCTGGGGAAAGAAGTTATTAACTTAATTTTTAGTTAAATATTTTTTGGACAGCTAGAATGGACAACAGTTTAAAAATAAAATAAAAAAAGTAAAAAATATTAGGTGACAGACAGCTGACTGGGACCCTGACTCGAGCTGTGTGACTAAGGCAGACTTGATAGATAGCAGACCAGACTGAGTATTTTGATGAGGGCCAAGGCAAGCATCATGCTGCATCAGTTCTGTTGTGTACTGTAGAGTAAAAACACACACAGTAATTGAGTAATGTCCAGCAAACACACAGGGTGTAGGGGGAAAGGGGGAGCAGTGCAGGGACATGGGAGTAAAGTGGTAGTTCAAAGCTGACTTCAGCCATGGTTGCTGCAGCATGTGCAATAAATGATGATGATGCCTCTCCTCCCAGGGATGATTCAGTTTGTCAAGGTCCCACCAAAAGTTCCTCCACCACAAGTGCCAATGCTATAACAAAAATATATAACTGAAAACGACAATGAGCCACATTCTAGTGTTGATGATGGCATAATGGAGGAAGGTGTAGCAGCTTAACCAACTGTTGTATCTGGCACTGAGACAAACAAGCACCAAAAAACACCTGTCCTCAAAGTAGTAGCTAACTTTGTGAAAGTAAAAGTAAAAAGAAATTGCTTAGAAAAAGCTTAGAGGAATATAAGGGTGGTGGCAAAAAATGGAGTATGATACTGAGGATGACCTAATGATGACTGATGATGTAGGTATAGAATATATACCTCCATTATCCTCCTCTTCTTCAGATACTGATGAACTTGAGAGTGAGGTAAATGATGACATGGCCAGAAATTTAACTGAAAGGAAAAGACTCCACTGAAAAGAAGCACTGTGTCTGTCTATAAACCGTTTCTGAAAACATTCGGAAACTGAACTTGTACAAACAAATATGCCTAAAAATACAGTCATCCTGCCAGTCATCATCAGCATCATCACTGATTCCAACACCAAGCACCACTCAACCACACACTCTTGCATTCAGTAACCAGTAGCAACAACAATAACATGTGTTATTAACATCTACAAATTTACCTTTGACACCTAGTTGGAGTAGCAGTAGAACTGCATCAACATCTAGCTCCACTAGTAGAAGCAGTCCCTCAGGAGCCCCTCAGTCAATGAAATTGGGGATACTTCACTCAGGATCCAAAAGGTAAGCATGTTGCTATCTTTTGTATGTCCAAAAACATATGAGCAGGGGGAAAGCAGGCTCACACCTAGGTACCTCCACAATGAGATCCCACCTGAAGCACAACCACAGGTCTGACTGGGAGACACACCATCAACAGGTCAGAGGTGTCACAACTAGCAGCAGCAGAAGCACTCCAAAAAGTTTGCAGGGCTCTTGTGCAGATAAGAGAAGTAGTGATGTTACTGACGTGTCAGAGAGTGTGCCACTGGCAACAGTTAGATAATTCCAAATAATACCTATGACTCCTGCTGCAAAAGAGTATGATGACTTTGGGTTTGCTGCAGGATATGGCAAGATTCATAGACTGCCTACACATGCTGCTCTACCTCCACCACCTCCTCTAGTCATGTTGTTAAACCTGTCAAGTTACAGTGTTCTTGTGCCTTGTATATTGTTAACCCACAGTTACTGAGTTCCTTGGATGGAGTCAAAAACTTCATAAAAACAATCCCAAAGTATGCCTGTGGAATAGTAAACTTGCCAAAATGTTGGTAGTTGACATGCCCCTTTTCTGTTGTTGAAAACAGTTATTTTAAAGAACTGATGTCATGTGTTGTGCCCTGCTGGAATATCCCAAGCAGCAGTTATTTTTTAAGGATGTCTGTGCCAATGCTACTTAAGCAGGATGTTAGTGTGGTGAGCAAAGGACAAAATCACTCTGCCTGCTAACAATTTTTTCAAGGCATATGTTGCTGTAGGACTCACAAGTTTAACTTTCAGCTAATTACGTCTCCATTGCAGACCTCAGAAGAAGTAATATTATGGTGGGAAATGTTGCAGTCATAGGAAACATAGGCAAAAAATGTAATAGCAGTGGGAAAAGGGAAAAACTTTTGCAGTGAACAAAATGAGGAAACTTTTGCCATAAAAGCAAAAATTAATTAGTTTTTCATAAAAAGTCAAGGGAGAATTTTTTCTGACTTTTCTCCCACACCTATATGCACTACAGCATATTCAGTGCCTACCATTTCACACACCTCTGTCATTAAGACTTCACTGCCAGCCAACTACTTAGCTTAAAAAAAAGACATTTAGCTAGAACAGTACTATAAAATCGATTCCAGCATCTGTTTTAGTGTGAAATCTTAATCATACATTTATCCCAGGAAGAAGTTATTACAAACAGTAAAAAAATTGACTAGAATTCCTCTGATAGACTACGAGGTTTAATGTTTTGAGTGCTAGGGGGTATAAAATGCATTGCTTTGCAATGCATTCAGTACTCCTCTGGTATTCAAAGTGTTAAGCAGGGAGGAAATTTGTACATGCTCAGAGCCTATATAATGGTTTGAGGATGAGCGACTGAAAATACCAATAGTATCCAACCCGTCAATTATGTTAAGACTCTGGGATTTGGTGATTTACAAGGTAAGTATTTGATTTTAAACATTTATTTAGCAATCACTAAATTCATGGCAGAATGCATATTAGTTTTAACAGTTTTGATGATAGCCTTTACTGACCCTTTAAAACCATTTGAAGATGTACTTGTGTCACTTAAAAGACCGCACATGTAATGGAGAGATCAAACAAGAACATGTGCTTTATGGGACACACTCAGAATCATAATCCTTAATTTATTTATATCATGCCTCAGATGACCATAGATTTGAAGCCATATTTACAAAAAAAACCTCTCCAGTTTCTGAGGACTACAATTCCTATAATGATGGGGTCTCTAGCCCACATCAACTAAAGGGCCTCAAGCTGTCCAAGCTTGAATTAAAGAGTGTTATGAAATAATAATTAGGATTTTTGCAATTATGTCCCTGGGTTTAAATAATTATGCAATAGAAGCTTAACCATTTGAATGTCTGAGAGGTACACAACACATTGATAAAAAAACAAAAAGAAAACCCTGTCTAAATAGCACTCAAAATATAAATTCAAATTTGCTACCTGAACACAGAGCATATATTGATTAAAACTGAACCTTTATTAGTAATGACTAAGGCACAAAATGAAAAAGCAAAATTAAATAAAAATGTACTGCGGGGGCACAACCAGCTTGCCATATACATTATATAGAATTCCCAGGTCACAGTCGGCTTACAATGTAAAGGTATATAGAATTTACCACTGTGGTCCGTGGGGATGGGTCCAGGGGGGTCTGTCTTGCCCGCAGGAGGGGGGTTGGTTTGGGATGTTCGGGTTTGTTAATTAGGGTTTTTTTTGGGGGGGTTTAAACAAGTAAAATACAGAGAAGCTTTGTTTTTCGTATTTGATTTGTGTCCTATAATACCTGTAAATGTATAAATGTGTATTGTATAATACAACTTCCTATTTGTTATGCATATGTATCAATCTGCTCTGAATAAAAAACTATTTAAAAAAAAAGTATATAGAATTTACAATTACTACAGCACAAATACATGTAGAGTCTGAAGAAAAATGTGAAAAGATAAAAAACATCATATAAGAACACCTTAAAGAAAACTAATGGCAGGACTCCCAAAACAGGAGCCATATGGTGTAAATCTACAGGGAAAATGTTCACTGTTAACCAAGACTGAAAAAAATTGTTTGCTCACAGAAAAAAATCCTTCAAAATTTATAGAAAGAAAAAATACCATTTTCCAGCCCTGGTTGTTAGAACTTATTCTCAGTTGAAAGCTATGAAACAAGGTTGCAAACTCTGTTGGAGAACACGTCCTCAAAAGCAGCCCAATTAAGCCATAAGCAATACTGGATTGGGACTGGTTCTTCTTTTTTTATTTCTGTACACAACATAGTGCAATTAATATAAAGTATATGTCCATTATGAATCATGGATATATGTTAACTTCTGTAACAAAACAGAACAGAACAGTGAATTGAGGACACCTTTATCAACATGTCCATAATTATTTGGTTCCACTAGTTAATAATAATTTTTGTTCTAACCAGTAATTTTGGGGATCGGTTTTCCTAAACTACAAATAACACTTGAGCAGTGCTTTTCAAAAGTCGTGCTCTTCCCATTACTACAATGAGATAATTTAGGTTTGTTCCAAGGGTTTGTCCTGCCTCCTGCTCCAAGACTCTCTCTTTGACTCTTACTCGGTTTTGCATTGTTCCATAACTTACATATGGACTAATTTCTGTCTAAGCCAAACTGATCACCAAAACAAATACAAAATTGGAAGCTCAATCTCTGCAATGCATGTTTCCTCTCTCTGTGCCTGATATTAGTTTCTGATATTGGACTGTAGTACATTATAGCTATTTTATGCACAACCTCTCTTGTGGGTACTTGTAGGTAATTCAGTTCCTCTCTTCATAAGGCCCAGTTTCTCTCTGTCTCTCTCTGTCTTATGCTGTGTTGCAGTGCAGCCATTGGTATAGTACCAGTCCACTCCTCTATGTTAAATGTCAACTTTTCAAATGTTTATAAATTTTTAGTCCAATGACAAATTAGGTTGAAATTTGGTTGCTCAGGAGTCACTGCCACAGTCCCACAATCTCTGCAAACTAGCAAATAAACATGATCTAAGTCCACTGAATGGATATGCACCACATTTTACAATGAGATAGAAGTTTTGGGGACCAGCTATCTATCAATCTATCTGTCACTGGCACTTTAATAGGACTTACTTGCCTCTCTTGGATTTAGTGTATCATGTTCCTGGCACTTTGTGCATGTGAAGCGCCTAACTTTATAAATAACAGACTGAAAACTGAAATAACTTATGTTAAAAATTGTGATACATTCTAACTCTAGTATACATAAGAATTCCTAAATATAGTTCATCCAAATTCAATTTTGCCTTCTGTTCTGTATGTATATGTGTGTGTGTGTGTGTGTGTGTGTGTGTGTGTGTGTGTGTGTGTGTGTGTGTTTGTGTGTGTGTGTGTGTGTCCATGTGTTTATGTTTGTGATACTGTGTTCACTGTTCAGAAAATGGTACCTTTAATTATTTTCAGAGGCTCACATCATGGATTCAGGCTCGTTTTCTTCCAGGTATTCAGGAATAGGCATTCTCTCAGATTTCTCCTGATTCTTTAGTAGACCAGCTGACGTCTAACTGTAACCATATAGCAATAAACAGTACATTAAAAAGACGACTCAACTTAAAGGGATAGTAATGCTTAATATTCTAAAAATATATATTATAAGATTTATCATGTTGCATAAAAAAGGATACTCCCGCTACTGAGATATGATTTATTCTGTGAAGTGCTTCCATGGCCTGAAGTTTTCAGTGGTACCATTATTACAGCATTCTATGGAGGTTTATGATCAACTGACTATAGCTGACCACTGACTGCTGTAGCAACAGGGGTGGCATCTCTGACCAAAATACACACAATTATAGAAAAGAATCTTTGAAATTATTACAGGATGATGATACCTATGTCCCTCTCACAAAGTATTCCAATGAGCAATATGTATCTGAATTAGAATATTTTATATTGGATGTTAAAAGTTTGGGAATCATTGATGAGAATGAATTTAGGTACTTCTGTCAGTGACAGTGTACAATAGCTGTATTTTACCATTAACCTAAACTTGATAAAGACACTAATAATCCTCTAAGAAGACCAATAGTGTCAGGAATAAATAGCGTGATGCACAATCTTTCCCACTATTTTGACCTGTATCTCAAACTGTTGGTATATATCTATTGTTATCTTTTTTACATGATAGCACTCAGGTCCTAAAACTGTGGAGGAAATGACATGGAAGGATTCATATTTATGGGTCACTCTCGATGTGACATGATTATATACCAATATTTCACACAACAAGGGCATAGAAGCTATTGAATGATTTTGGCACAGGATGGTGTAATCCCACAAGCCCAGATGCAGTTCCTAATTTTAGCAACCAAGTTTGTTTTAGAACAAATAATGGGAACTGCTATGGAATGTTTTTGTGCACAGTTGTTTGCCAATTTATATATAGTAAATGGGAATCTCAGAATTTATGAAAGAATAGTATGTTTAAAGATAACTAATTTATTATGGAAGGGACATAAATTATATTTTAATTATCTGGGATGGAAGTGAAGCAAAATTACAAGATTTTAGAAATATCAATAATAGCACGTTCAACCTAAAATTCACCATTCATTCTGATTGGACACAAATAGAATTTTTAGATTAGATTTTACTTCATGAGATTGATAAAATGCTGAGTAGGAAATTTAGAAAGAAAGGTGACAGCAATTTCTATCAAACACCACAATAAGTGGAAAGAAAATATTTCAATGGGTCAGTTACAAACGGTCACAATTAATTTTACCAGAACTGAGGTCATAAAAACAACATTTTTTAAAAGGGATTTATGGAAAAATTGGTAGAAGATTCTTACAAAAAGGTGAAGAAGATTAAAAGAACAGAATTAATTAAGTATAGAGATAAAACAAAGATCAAGAAAACTATACCCCCTACCTAAGTTTAATAATGCAGCCTATGATACACAACAAACCTTTACTAAGCATCGTCATATTCTGACGGAGGATCCAGTTATTTGACCTATTGTAGGTGTGAAATTAAAAATAACATTTAAATGAAACCAACAAGTAAAGGAAATTGTAGCTACCAATAACATCCTTAAGAAAACTAAGGCATTCAGGAAGGAAATACACAACAAGGGTGAAATTGGTGTTGGGCACCCTGTGTCTTTTCAGTTTTATGATGCTGTGTAGATGCGTGTCTGGCGATGTTTGGGGAGAACATCACCTTGGAGATGGAGACGGACATGATCATATGCAGTGAGAATTAGTGATGCAAATGGAAGGTGGTTAGAATTTCCCCAAACAAGGTTGTTGTACTGCTGGTGATGTATAAGGGATGCCCCCACTTGCAGTCCAGCACCTGAGATGTAAAATAAACCCTTTGGTGTCCAGCATATGATCATACAGCACCTAGCCCTCCTCTCCATGGACATCTGCGCCAGGGACTAATAGGTGCTAGTTATACCCCTTGGAAAATATTGTGTGCTAAGGGGCCAGAAAAAAAAATTGTATCAAGGCCCAGCAATATTAGTTATATCACCACTGACTGTCCTGTACCCACATTTCTCTTTACTCCCCCTAATCTTGCCCTTCCTTCCTAGCCATTCTGCCTCTCAGCCTTGTTTGAATCAATCCTCTTCCTATTGCTTTACTTCAGCCCATACCAACAACTAAAAATAATATTCTCACATTTCATTCTTTATTCAATAGGTTGCATGTCCCATTAAAATCAATGTTAATTTTAACTTTCATCACTCTGCCACCCCTCCTCCACCAGTTCACCACTCTGCCACCCCTCCTTCACCTGTTCACAACTCTTCCACACCGCCTCCAATCCATTCATCACTGTGGATGGGGGGCTAAAAGTTACACTTGTCCTTGGACCTGTGTTTTCTGATGGCAATTCTGGTTGGAATACACACTAATAACATTTCTTTGGCATTTGTATAGGCATTTAAATTGTTTATCAGTATTTAGCAATCACATATGTGAGATTAAATAAATAATAAACCCAAATAACTCTCCTGCATTTAGAGGCCCTCCATCAATTAACCTTCCACAGACATGTAATCCAAGCACAAGTAAACTTATTTGATGAAAAACATATATTTTGGTGAAACAAGGGAACTACTACTGCTGGGAAATGTGCCATTTCAAAATTATTACAGTTCAAACATTTTGTTTTATTTTTAAATTAACAATGCCTCTTGGTGTTCAGAAGACTTTGCTACAGTTTATTTGGTGTTAGGCAGTTATTATATTGCATTCTATGGATGTAAATAGTAACAGTCTGAACAATTATATATTTTGAATAAATCTTCTGCCAGCAGTTGGAATACCATGGTTTATTCAGCAGGAAAAGCATATAATATATAGGTTTTCATGAAGAAGTTTAACAAGCTGATCACTTGATGCCCTTGTGACTTCTGCAGGGATAAGGTGATGCCAGATCTTACTTTCTCTTTATTAGCAAATAGCAAATATGGAGTCAGGGAGTAGGTCATACATGAGACACAATGGAATATATGACCTACTAAAGCAGCATGAAATAAGTTGCTGAGTTCTGACATTGTCATGGAACATTACACATATCCACCCTCACAGGCAGAGCTCACTTTTGCTGGTAAGTACGGATGGGAGAAAATGTTCGCCTCAAACTGAAATCGGCGAATAATGGCACTTCCCACTTGGAGAATAATTTCCAGTGAAAAGTGCAGTTTTCTGCTTTTTTTGCCTAGATCATTCCATTGAAATCAATGGGAACATTGAATTTACACACAACACATAACTAATATTTTTTTATTTTCCAAAGGCATAGTATAAAAAGGGCATGAGGGTACCTGTGTTGGTGGGGTGTGGAGAAAGAATCAGTTAAACAGGGAATTTATGGGGGGTTTGTTTACTGGGATTAAGTGGCAATTAATAAAAATAGATCCTATATACAATTAAAAAAACCCATAAGACATGGTATAAAAGGGGTCTGAGGAGGGTAAAGAAATATAAAATCTCAATAAGAGCACCAGTCTCACTCCTATATAGATGACATGTGGGATCAAATTGGTGTGAAGTAAATAAGAGGAAAGTTATTAAAAACAAATTAAAATTTAACTTTTAATGTCCCTTATGTTAAAAATAAACAAATTTCTAAAACCACTAATGGTCCCAGTATATACTAATTAACATGTGTTTTAGTAAGATGCTATTATAGATTCTATATTCTTACTAAATTCTCATCTATAAAACATAAATGGTGTCTCATACAATAACATAACAAATGTTTCACTTTCTTACTTCCTATTTCTAGGTACGAACATTAAATAAAGACATGACCCAAATATATAATCCAGCGTCTCATGCTCTAATTACTCTAACATATGTGTTTCGTATCTGGTAATAATACTATGCCTCTCTTACTACGGTAGTTCTCCCTACCTATATATAGTATAAAGATAGAAGAGAGGGTGGCTGCAAAAGGTGATCATCACTTAAAAATTGAAGCTAACACTTCCAAGAACCCCAGCGGTTAAGTCTTCAAAAATCATTGGATAATAGACCCGCTGGGCAAGTGACTGATATAGGCCAAAAAATCTAGAGAGAGAGAGGTAAAGAAAGAAATCTAATGTAGCATTTAAGTATCTATCTGGGACCACACCAAACTGAAACACACAGTATGTGCCTCAGGAACCCTTCTGAACCCATCTTAGGAGGGTGCCTGTGTTGGTGGGTGAAGTCTGGGGAATGAATCAGTTGAACGGGGAATTTGTTTTGGGGGGTTCTTGACTGGCATTGGCGGGACAGTTAATAAATAAATAAATACATAAATACATAAATAAATTAAAATAAAATAAGAAATTTGTATGTCAAGTGACAGAGACAGGAACCCCCTGATATAAGCTGCAACTTGGGTAGAGTGATACTTGTCGTGATAGAATATTTTGAGGATGATTTGTTAGATTTGTTAATAGAGGCCGAAGCCCTGAGGAAACATTGGTTTGTAAGACTTAGACTTATTGGAGGCACAAGTCCTGAAGAAACATTGATTTGTAGGACTTAGGCTTGTTAGAAACAAACCCCTCAAAAATATTTTTTTTTTGTAGGACTATGTTTTTTTTAATTCTTTTTTTTGTTTTTTTAAGCACAAGCCCTGAGGAAAAAAATGCCCTACTGGCCTAGTGCCAGCAGGTCATGTTTTGTTGGCTGGTGGCCACTGGCCATTGTCAAATGTCCTGAGTCTATAATTATGGAATTTGCAACTGCTGTTCTTGCTGCTGCTGATGATTTGTTTAAGCGGCAGGATGATTAGGAAGCTCAAAGGGAATGGGATCAACAACAGCAGTAACATGGGTGTAGACTGATGAAGATTCCACTTACCACAACTAGCTCCAGTGAATCTCCTGAGGAAGTAGCAGCATAATAAATAGCCCCCAGTATATGTAGAGAAAAGAAGAAGTTGGCCAATAATTCTTCTCCATCTGCCCCTCCTCCAAAATCATGGGTGTGTTGTTACAAGAATAGAAATGTTTCCCTTTAGAGCAGGAACTGTGCCTCTCATCAGCAACTGCAATGTGCACAGTGTGTGTGTGGTAAATAACATCTGGGGGCACAACTATATCCAAACATCATGACACCAGAAACCGAGTACTGCCGCTGTCACTATACCCCTTGTCCAGACCACGCTAAGGACACATGACAACTTGCTGACAGTTTAATAGTAATTATCCATCCTCCCTGCAACCAGCTTAGCTTATTCTTAGGCATGGAATCTTCTCAGATGCCTCTTGATGCCCTGCTTGTGATTCTCCTCCACCACACTGCCAAGTGTGGTCAGTGCACCACACAGTGTGCAATGGGTGGAGAAAAACTTCCACATCCAAACATCAACAAAGTGGTTATCATTTAGTGGGGGAGGTAATGAAAAATGAGGTGGATTGGCAGAAGATGTAGTTGATACCCTAGAGCAAGAAGGTGATGGTGATGACGAGATAGTTGTTTAGCTCATCATGGAACTTCCAGTCTCTGCCTGGGTTTCTCTATTCTTCCTCCTCTTTGATCTCTGCCTCACCACTTTTTGCCTTTCTGGAGAGGCAGGAAGTACAGCAACAACAGTGCCCTATTTCTATGGTGGATGTTTGGTTTTAACATGCTTGACATAAATGTTATGTTGTCTGTGGTTGTGCCAAGGTGCTTTCCCACCTTTGCCCTTTTCACAGACTCTTCACAATTTGTGCACAGTGCTTTCACTGATGACTGCACTGTGCCTGCCACAAGAAAAAAATAGTCCCACAGCTAGGACCTCAGGGGGGGGATGTGTAGAAGAATGACCTCTTTCTTCTTCTTCTCCTCCACATTACCCTTCACTGGCTGGGGCAGAGGATGATGTTGCTGCTGCTGTTGCTGCTACTGTCTCAGAACAAGCATGGCATCTAGGACCAGGATTATTGCTGCTGCTGGCAAGTGGAACCTTTCCTAGTCCCAGATCACAGGGGAAGCAAGTCTGACAACAGGCACAGCACTGGTGGCAGCATCAGCAGTACAGGCAGCAGTCACAGTACTGGTGGCACTGGCAGCAGGGGCAGCACGTCTGACAGCAGGGACAGCACTGGAGGCAATAGGAGCAGTACTGGCGGCAGGCACAGCACAGGTGGCACTGGCAGCAGGGGCAGCATGTCTGACAGCAGGGACAGCACTGGTGGCAGCAGGTTCAGCACTGGCAGCAGGCACAGCATTGGTGGCAGCAGGGGCAGCAAGTCTGACAGCAAGCACAGCACTGGTGGCAGCAGAAGCAGTACTGGCAGCAGGCACAGTACTGGTGACACTGACAGCAGGTGCAGCACGTCTGACAGCAGGGACAGCATATCTTACAGCAGGCACAGCACATCTTACAGCAGACGCAGCACGTCTGGCAGCAGGCGCGGCATGTCTGGCAGCAGGTGCAACTTGTCTGGCAGCAGGTACAGCTTGTCTGCAGCAGGCACAGGCAGCTGACCTGTCCTGCTCTCACTACTACCTTTTTCTTCCTCCCTTGACATTAATTTCCCAAAGATCCCGAGGTGTGATTTAGGGACTGGCCAGCATTGCTTCTGTAGTGCTCACGTCCTCCTCATACTCAGTGGACACATAATGGTCCTTCCAGTTCCTCCTTTTATTACTTTTAAACTTTACCATAGTGACAGCAGTCACTATGAGCCTCTCCTGCCTCAGTTTTGCTAAAAGATCACAGTAGATCAGCACAGCACGTCTACCTCACTCTGTAGCTGCTTCTATTGTGTTTCACTTCTTGGAATACATCACGTTTTTATAGAGAAAAGGCGAAAAACACATAAATCAATGGGCAGAATCTTTCTAGCCACTGAAAAAATGGTGAAGAATTTTGGCCAGTAGGTGAAAAATGTGAACATTTTAATCGCTTTTTTTAAAGCGGATTTTCCCCCCAAAAAAAGGACAACAACATGGTTTCCACAGATTTTTCCACGGGAACACAGCAGGACCTTTTGTCCACCCCTACTGGTAAGTAGAGTGGGGTAGAACAATCTTTTGTTTTCTGTATTGTTTTCTATAATTATTATCACCAGTTTTTAAAATCTGATCTTAGAATAGTAAGAAGAACATAGTAACATAGTTGTTGAGTCTGAAAAAAGACTTGCGTTCATCAGTAGAAACATAGAAACATTGAATTTGATGGCAGATGAGAACCATTCGGCTCATCTAGTCTGCCCTTTTTCCTATTGTAAAAACCTCAAACCTTTTTTGGTCCTTGGTCTTTTCTTACATTAAGGACAACCTTATGCCTATCCCATGCATGCTTACATTCTGTCACTGTATTAACTTATGCCACTTCTGCTGGTAGTCTATTCCACTTATCTACTACCCTCTCAGTGAATTAAAACTTTCTTACATTACAGCTAAACCTGTGTCCCTCTAGTTTTAGACTATGGCCTCTTGTCCTAACATTTTTACTCCTTTGACATATACTTCCATCCTGCACTTTGTTGAATCCCTTCATGTAGAATGTTTCAATCATATCCCCTCTTTCTCTTCTCTCCTCCAAGCTACACATATTCAGTTCCATTAGTCTATCCTGATATTTCTTTTCCTGTAAACCAGTTACCACTTTGAATTTTCTCTAGAGTATCTATATCCTACTGTACACAATACTCTAGGTGAGGTCTAACTAGAGATCTGTAGAGTGGCATGACCACTTTCCTTTTTCTGCTACTAATGCTCCTAGCTATACAACCCAGTACCCTGCTTGCATTCCCCACCACTTTATTACATTGCCAGCCTACCTTTAAGTCGTTAGAAATAATTACTCCCAAATCCCTTTCCTCTGTTGTCTGTGCAAGCACAGTACCCTTAATAGTATATTTTTCCTTTGGATTTTTATGTCCCAAGTGCATTATTTTACATTTATCAACATTAAACTGCATCTGCCACACTTTTGTCCATTCTTCTAATTTACCTAAATAATTTGTCATTTGACTTAATCCTCCTGGAATGTCTACCGTATTGCAGATCTTGGTATCATCTGCAAAAAGGCATACCTTTCCTTGAAGACCTTTTGCAATATCACTAATAAAAATATTAAAAAGAATGGGCCCCAGTACAGATGCCTGAGGTACTCCACTAGTAACACTCCTTTCGTCCGAATATTCTCCATTGACTACCACCCTCTGTCTCCTGTCACTCAGCCATTGCCTTATCCATTTAACTTTTTTACATCCAGACCCAAACACTGCAGTTTATTAATGAGTCTACTGTGGGGTACAGTGTCAGATGCTTTACTGAAACCTAGATAAGCTATATCTACTGATCCCCCTTGGTCTATTATTTTAGTTACCCAGTCAAAAAAATCTATGAGGTTAGTTTGACAAGATCAATTTCAGCCCATGCCTAAAACACTACTGCTGATCCAGAGGAATGCAAAAAAAAAAAAAAAACATTGAAGCCATTTCCAATTAAGGCCAAAGTAGGTAAAAAACTCATTCCTGACTCCAAATGGCAGTCAGATAGTTCCCTGGATCAACAACCTATCTGCATTGAAGCCATCTGTCATAAGTCTCAATATTTTTCTGTACTAGATAGGTATCCATTGCTTTTTTGAAAGCAGTTGCAGTATCTGCAAGCACAACATCCAGAGGCAAAGAATTCCACAGCTTTACCACCCTTACTGTAAAAAGTCTCTGACTTTATTTAAGTCAAAATCGCCTTTCCTCTAGTCTTAATGGATTACCTCTCGTTCTTAGCTCAGCTCTTTGCATAAATAATTAGTTGGATAGTTCTTTGTATTGATATTGAATATATTTGTAAATGGTAGTCATATCACCCTTTAGACTGCTTTTCTCTAATATAAACCCAGTCTAGCTAGTCTATCTATCAGATCCTCCAATCCACTTATCAGTTTTGTTGCACATCTCTGCACTTTTTCAAGTTCAATAATGTATTTTTTAATAAATGGTGCCCAAAACTGTACGCCATATTCTAGATGAGGCCTAACCAAGGATTCATACAGTAATAGAATTATATTACCATCCCTTGCATCAACACCTCTTTTAATGTATACTAGTACACTATTTGATCTTGCAGCAGCTGAGAGACTCTGCACAATGATATGAAGTCTATTGTCTATCAATACGCCTAAATATTTCTTTAATGAGGCTTCCCCAAGTTGGTTCCCATTTACTGTATATGTAGCATGTTTTGTTTTTACAGTCCAAATGCAGAACTTTATCAACATTAAATGTCTTCTGCCACTTTTCTGCCCATTCACTCAGTTTATCTAAATCCTTCTGCAGAGAAAAACATCCAGCTCTGTATGTATTTCCTTGCACAGCTTAGTGTCATGAGCAACGATTGGGACGCTACTTTCAATTCCCATTTCTAGATCATTAATAATCAAATCAAAAAAGCACTGGGCCCAGGACTGAACCCTGTGGCACTCCACTTACAACTTTAGACCAACTTGAAAAGGTTCCATTTACAACAACGCTCTGCAGAGAAAGTGACTTCTCTTCACAAGTAAATTAAGACATTTAATTTTACTTTAGCATCCCCTCTCCTGATAAAGAGGGAGAATCATTCCATCAGCATATTTAAGTTAATATGAATTCTTTTGAACACATATATTAATTATTTGACTGAATTCTTCTTCCAGTGGGAATGTAGGAGAAGGGATCAGATGAACACTCCCTTGGTTTTTCATTAAAACTGTAGCTTATGAACCCCATAAAATGCGTTATGTTTTGGAGGTGAATAGTAATTAATATGATGACTTTGGAGTACATATTTATTTTTGTTTGAGTGTGGGGGTAATAATAATATTAATATGAGGTCCATAAATACCCATGTTACATTTGTTTTTGAAAAAATGATATGGAGTCCATTGACACCATATTAATATTTAAAATTGAATTGTCATGAGTCACTTGTTGCTAGGGTCAATTTCTACTATGCAGTGGATTGAGGTATTGACTTTTGAGTAGTGTTGAGCGAGCGTGCTCGGCCGATGCTCGGATTGGCTCGAGCATCGCTCTGCTCGGCACATGGCGGTACTCGTCGAGTACTGCCATGTGCTCGCCCGCCATGTTCGGGTGGCGGGGATCTGTGCCGGAGGAGGCACAGATCAGAAGACGCTCCGCTGGACCACCAGGGACTGGAGGTACGGGGGCATTGCGGAGATGAAGGGGGCATTGCGGAGATGAAGGGGGACATTGTGGAAGAGGGGCATAGCGGAGATGAAGGGGGACATTGTGGAAGAGGGGCATAGACTCTATGCCCCTCTTCCACAATGTCCCCCTTCATCTCCGCTATGCCCCTCTTCCACAATGTCCCCCTTCATCTCCGCTATGCCCCTCTTCCACAATGTCCCCCTTCATCTCCTCTATGCCATAGAGGAGATGAAGGGGGACATTGTGGAAGAGGGGCATAGCGGAGATGAAGGGGGACATTGTGGAAGAGGGGCATAGAGGAGATGAAGGGGGACATTGCGGAGATGAAGGGGGACATTGCCGAGATGAAGGGGGGCATTGACCAGGCACCCTCCCCTCATCAGAGCAGGGGGTGCCTGGTGTAATGCTCGTGTCGCCCCATTGTATTCAATGGGGCTCGGGTGCTCGGCCGAGCACTCGAGCCTCAGGGGGTGCTCGGTCAGAGCACCCGAGCATCGGGGTGCTCGCTCAACACTACTTTTGAGCAATTTTTTTTCAAGAAAAATATATGATTATAAATGTATAAAACTGATGATGACTGTTATTATAAAATTCATTAAACATTTTGAAAGGGTAATGAAAAAAGTGTGCAATTTATTACCTGAAATATCAAGATATGAGCTGCAATAATTTGTAGATTAAAAGCAAATACAGGCTCTTCACATAAAGGTTTAATCTATCAAATGCATGTGAGGTGTGAGATGGTGCAATTCTGTAGCAAACAGTAAGTGGTGGAGGATTTATATGGGTGTTTTAACCCCCTTAATGCTTGAGAGGACCCAAACTCAATGAGTTAGGGCATCTTTAGGATTTAGGGTGTAAAACAAAGTCAGGGATTTTTTTTTACAGTAAGGGCTGACAGTTTCAAAACAGATAGAATGTTGTTCCAGGGAAATATTACACATGCCTCTGGCACACTAAGGGTTAACCCATACATTCATTAGACTCTCCCTTCTGAAGCTGTAGTCACAAACAGTTTGTACACTCGAATTACTGAAACAGCAAAAAGGAAGATAAGCTACAAAGAGATGACTGTACTGATTTACATAGACCAGGGCTATCCAAGTTCACTCCTCAAGGGCCACCAACAGGCCAGGATTTAAGAATTTACCTGCTTAAACACAGTTGAGTTAATCACAATGAATGAGCAACTGATTAACTCACCTGTGCAGGGAAATCCTTAAATCCTGGCCCTTGAGGACTGAACTTAGACAGCCCTGACATAGACAATGGTGATAAGAATTTCACTTCTATTGGAATTTAAATGTAACAGATTGCTTGAGTGTATAACCTGTCATATATTTTGTATTCAACCTTCTTTCTAAATATGCATGAAGAAGAGACCTAAGTTGTCTTTAAATCCTTCATCCTAGAGCTACTCAGTTAGTAAAAGTTTCACTTTTACTCTGCCAGTCCTGCTTTTTCTATGGCTAACACAGTATCACCTTTTACCTATAGGCAAATAGTAGACAGCTTTTTGCAGTCAGGAAGGACTTTTTTACCAACTCAAATGGAAATTGTTTCAATAGGGTTTTTTTATGCCTTCCTCTGGTTCAACAAGGGTAATATAGCATGGGTTGAACTTGACAGACACATGTCTTTTTTCCAGCATCATGAACTGTTACTGTAAATGAAGGGGAAAATGTACGTATTTTTACTTTATTTATTCATGGATTCTGTATTCCAATGATCCATTCTGATGGAATATAATGCAGCCATATGACAGTTTGGCCATATCTACTAATAATGGCCATTATCATACTAATAACTAGGGATGGGCAAAAATTTTCTCTTTAAACAGAAATTGGCGAAAAATTGCACTTTCCGGCTTGGCGAAAAATTTTGCTTAGAAAGTGCTGTTTTTGCTTCTTTTCCTGTTTTTTTTCGCCTAGCTCATTGCATTGAAATCAATGGGTAGAAACATTTTTCTACACCACACAAAAGTTTTCTACAGCCATATAAAAGGATGTTGGGCTCTCACAGCAGCCAGTCTGTGTTTGAGAGAGGAGAGAGAAGCATGTTTTGGAGCTTGAGAAGATAGGCAAATAAAGGGGAATTAAAGCTTAGTTTTAGGGAGTCATTTAGGTAGGACATTTGTTCTCCATAGTAGGGGAGTCTGGGGACACAATGGGGAGAAGAAGGGAGGAAGGAAGTTGACCCAAAATACCCCAGCATTTGGTGTGGCTGACCAGCAAGACACAGGCAGCTGGGATCCAAATAGCTTGCTGATTTTACTTTTATTGTCTCTGTGCGGGGGAAGTCTGGGGAAAGAAGTTCTTGATTTTGTTTTTTTAGCTATATATTTTTGGGGGGACTGTGATAAGATATGGTGGACAATTGAAAATGAATAAATAAATAAATAAATAAATAAGAACATAAATAATTAAACAAATAAATATATTAGAAACTGACTGGGAGCTCTGTGACTGAGGCAGACTTGATACACAGCAGACGACATTGAGAATTTTGTTGAGGGCCAAGGCAATAATCACACTCCATCAGTTGTGTACTGTAGAGAGTAAAACACACACAGTAGTTGAGTAATGTCTAGTAAATGCACAAGCGGAAGGGGGAAAGGTGTAGGAAGTGCAGGGGCGTGGGAGTAAAGTGTTAGTGCAAAAACTGACTGCAGCAATCATTGCTGCAGCATGTGCAATAAATGATGATGATCCCTCTCCTCCCGGGAAGGATTCAGATTGTCAAGGTCCCACCAATCACACCACTCCAGTCCCCCACCACCAATACCATACACATCTGCCACATTGTAGGTTATACTTAATTTTTTTTATTACTTGACATCATCATGAATATGTGCCAGTGTCACTTAAGCAGGAAGTAAGTGTTGTGGGCAAAGGCATTCTACATGCTAACACATTTATCAAGGTACATGTTGCTGTAGGATTCACAACTTTGACTTCCATCTAATTATTTCTCCACTACAGTCCTCAGAAGAAGTAATATTGTGCTGGGAAATGTTGCACCATAGTAAACAGGAAAAAATGTGTTGGAATAGGAGGAAAATGTGTTAGAATAAGTGAAAAATGTGTTAGAATAGAAGAATAGAAAAATAATGTGTTGAAATAGGCGAAAAATTTGCTGGAATAGGCGAAACAAGGAAAATTTTGCATTGGAGAAAAATAGAAAACCTTTGCGAAAAAAGCAAAAAATCTGCCGTTTTTCTCAAAGTCATGTGGGAAATTTTCCTCACTTGTCACCCACCCCTACTAATCAACACATGAACAAGACAAAAGTGAATGAATTGTGGAGTAAACCATCTGTACTATAAGGAACAAACAAACATTCCCATTGATTTAAATTAGTATTTGACTTTTGAATGATTGAGGTTTCCAGTGCATTGCTTTGCAATCCGTTGCAGAATGCTCTATAATTCTACAAGTTAAAAAGAAACATTTGGGAATTATTATTATTATTTGCTTTCCTGTTTTGCAGCTGGTTTGCCTCACTTCTAGTTCATGACTACGGCCCTATATCATTACATATGCTGCTAAACTGCTAACATTCATGATTTGTTGTGCTTTGGGAATATTTTGCAAGCTTAGAGGAGAAATAGCACCTCCTAATAATAATCCTCCACTTACCTTACTATGGCCAGGCAATCCTAATGACCCTTATGATTTTTTTCCTTGTGCCATTGTTCAAGAGATAACATCTTCAGTGAGTCTGGGATTTCATGTTCACAGAGGCAGACATGGCAGTTGCTGACAATTTTTAACTCTTTGAGAGCCAGAGCAATGTGTTGTGTGCCCACTCTCACACTCAACAGTTTAAAAAGTCTACTTAATATTTTAAGGGCAAGAGGGATGTACAAAACATTGTGAAGCAAAGTGTTGCACATCCCACGGGTCCTTATAATGATACAATTACCATGTACAATGACAATGAGTAGAGTTTGTGACTTATGGTTCTGCTAGCAACTGTCCTGTCTGACCCCATGGAGCTGGCATCTAAGATTGATTGATTGAAGTCAGAGTTGTAGTTCAAGAGTAATTGAATGATGAAGTATCACCCTCTCCCGCCCCTTTTACTGATGTAACACTGCTCACCTCAGAGCAGCAAGTCTGGATGGAAAGACTGTCTGGATGGAGCAAAGAGAGGGACAATTTTCAGTGAGCATAAGGAAAAACCTGAAAAACCTGTAAAGGGGGGCAGGGTTTTCTTTATGTTCACAGTAAGAATATTGTCCCTTGCTGCAACCAGTCAAGAGACCAGACTCCACATATGAGGGGAGGTGGTTTACACTAGGTAAAAGGGGTGGGAGGGGGGATACATTATCATTCAATTACTCTTGAACTACAACTATGACAGTATTGAAATAACACTCTCTATGGGCCAAATACTATGAAGATGAATTGGAGCTGCTTTTTTATGAAACATTACTATCCCTTTAAATTATGAAGCAATATACATCGAAAGCTAGAGACATCAAGAGAGTAGAAATAGTTAACATTAATGGTTGCCCAGACAGTCATGCAGTTATTTGAAAAATATACTTTTTAAGTCTGAAATACTGTTCATGATCCTGGTAAAATGAACATGCGTATAACATTGCAAGACAAATGAAAATATTTAACAAGCATAATTTTCTATTTGATTTAATAGTGCCCAATAAATGGAATCTATAAAACCAGAGTAATGAAATGAGCACATAATTTATCTTATTCTGTTGTCCTCTCTGTGTTCTTTTGTCCTTTGATTGCACTGGTGGATAATATTATTTTGTTCCCAAGGAAATATGTCCCTTTGATTAGGTTGCTGATATTCCCTCATTTGTCACTGTTCTATCAAGCTAAGCCATGTAACAGCAGGAACCCTTGATTATTTAATTGCTTGTAAGAACTCATTAAATTTTGCTATCAATCACAGGACATATGGTGAATATCACCCAATGGTGTGAGAGACTTTAACAATGATGTTTCACCATTTTTATAGTTTTTAAGCTTTTTTTGTATTTCTCAGTAAACTATTGTTTAATATTTATATATAATAAAACTGTGCTGTGTAAAATACATTTTATATAGTGCAGCAACAAAAAATAAAATACTAGTAATTCTCCTATCTTTACTTCCTGTCAAGTCACAGCAATGTGTTTTGCAGACTTTATAAAGATGCTACATCAAGTCAGTTTTGAAACATGCTAAATGGTGTATTACAAAACAACCTAGTTAATTAGAAATATAAGTGGTGTTTTATATTTTTAATATTTCTGAAAATGTAAATGATGTACTAGAATAATAAAATGTAAATGTCTTACGAGATGCAGTCTGAGGCATATATACTAAGTAACAATGGTGTAATTCTGGAACAATCCACCTGCACCATAGTGACTAAATATAAGAAAAATCCACTGATTTAAATGGGACTTGTAACCCTTTGAGTGCCAGAGGGATACGCAACACATTGCAGAGCAATGACTTGTGTACCTCTCTGGCACTCAAAGGGTTAACTCCTGGAATGCTAGACAAATCTCCAAAATAATGTGAAGCCGTGTGTTGTTGACCACTCTAGCATTCAAGAGGTAAAATGCTACATTTAAATCAATAGAAATGTTTATTTGTTGCTTATGATGATATAATAATAATAATGCCCCCACTGTCCAGCTACAGAAATCTGCCCCCACTGTCCATCTCCACAAATCTGCCCGCCATTGTCCACCTCCACAAATTACCCCCACTTTCCATCTCCACAAATCTGCCCCCACTTTCCATCTACACAAATCTGCCCCCCACTTTCCATCTCCACAAATTACCCCCACTGTCCAGCTACAGAAATCTGCCCCCACTGTCCATCTCCACAAATCTGCCCGCCATTGTCCACCTCCACAAATTACCCCCACTTTCCATCTCCACAAATCTGCCCCCACTGTCCATCTCCACAAATGTGCCCCCACTGTCCATCTCCATAAATTTGCCCCCTTTGTCCACCTCATACATGGATCAGGAGGAGGGGGCCTCATCCTTGGTGGTCCAGCAGTGTGGCAGGAGAGGTCTGTGCTGCCTTCTGCACAGACCTCTATATGCAGCTCCCGCACGGTTCTCTCTCCAGTAATGCAGAGAGCAGGGAGGTGATAACATCTCCCAGCGCTCTGTATTACTAGACAGCTGGTGACAGCGAGGAAGCTTCTCATAGAGGTCTTTGCCAAAGAAGGCATAGACCTCAGCTTGCCGGTGGGGAGATCAGTGTGATCTTCCCATCAGCAAAGCTTTTTAATGCTGGCAGTGGCGGTGGTATAGCAGGGGGTGCCCAGGTCCTTGGAATGACAAGCCCCGTTGCAGTTGTGACCACTATTGTTACGCCACTGATAATAATAATAATGTCAAAGTAGTTTGCCAGGTAGAATAAGAGATTTTCTCTAGTTTTCAGATGGTTTGCTTTACAATTGCATCACTTTCTTAGTACATCAGCACCCATATTTTAGTATTTACCAGGCCATATGTGCAAAGTGCAAGTGGAACAATTCTGGGTAAAGACGACTGCTCCATTGTGAATAAATTCAAATCCCCATTGATTTAAATTATACTTTTAACCCTTGTAAATGCAAGAGAAGTCTGCAATGCTGTCCTATTTAAATTTGAATTTTTCTACTTTCCTTGTTCATATTGCCAACTTTATTTACAGGAGCAGTAAACTTTATGAAAAAATATATCGTAGGGCATTTCTTGTTAAGTAAAATAAGTGTACTTCCACTAATGAGAGATGCATATTTCCGGAGCTATTACAGTTTTAACCCATGTTACTTTACATTAGCAATGCCCTCTAGTGGTCAAATCCCAATTATTTATTCTGTTAGATTCTAATGGAGAGGAAAGTCAGTGACTTACAGTTCTCCATAGAATATGAAACTGCGGAGTCATGCTGTCAGTTAGAATTGTCAGGAAGTAAACATACAGTAAATTCACTTCCTGATTATTTGAACCATTATAAGTGTTGAATAAAACAAGTGACAACAGTTAAAGTGCACTTGTTTTACTCCTTTAACCCCTTAGCGACAATGGACGTACATGTATGTCCTCTGTGGCTGTCATTTAGTGACAGAGGACGTACATGTACGTCCAGGAAATCCAGATCCCCGCGCGGCTGCACGCCGTTCGGGGACTCCGGATTCATCTGGAAAAAAAAAAAATGTTAGACGGGCATTAAGTGACGGCCGCGTCTGCACGCGGCCGTCACTAAGGGGTTAATATTATACCTTTGCAGTAAATAAAACAGATTTTGGAAAGTAAAGTATACCACAGTCATATTTTAGGAATGAGTGAATGTGTTCATTAAGGGAAGATATTCAGAAGTAAAATAGGGCCTAACACATACCTAAGAAATTATTTCAAGAAGGCCCTTTCCACTGACATCTTATTCTTCTCACAAGAGTTTCCATGGAAAGGAGAATTTTAGCAGACTAGTAGAGTAAAAGTGATACCTTTTTTGACTATATGTGTATCTGAGTAGCTTTAGAGTGCAAGCTTTCAAACATACTTAGGTGTCTTTGTCAGACAAAGTACAGAATGTGCAAAATTTTTAGGCAGGTGTTAAAAAATGCTGTAAACTAAGAATGCTTTCAAAAATTGACACATTAACCCTTTGAGTTCCAGAGTGGTACGTAATGCATTGCCTTATGTGAAGAATAAGGTAAAACATACCTGCAGATGATTAAGCGCAATGATTTCAATAGGTGAAACCTTCCCATGGCATGTTCCCATTTTGTATTCCTCCATTACATTAGGGCCCCATATCAATTCATCCACTGAGCACTTAGGTTTTTTTGCATTCAAGGGACTCAAGTTAAAAAAAGTAGGTCTTAACTTTCCTGCGATAACTTGAGTCCCTCATCTGGTTTTCATGGCTAACGCAGACATTTGAATTGCTAATTACAGTGTTTTCATAACTTTCAGTGGATGAAAACACCTCTTCACTTCATCACCTGATGGCTCTTTTTTTGCCTGTATTTTTTCACAGCACAGGCATCTGAATAGCTTACTGTGCTGGAAAAAATGCCATTGGCAGGAAAAACAGCCATCTCCAACATTTGGATTGAGCCCAGAGAGTGCAAGCTAAGCTGAAGATCATTTTTAACGCTGTGAACTGTGGCCTGAACAGTGACAAAGAATTTATGTTACATTATTACATACAATAAACATATCTTACCCACAAATTCAATATACTTTGCTATTTTGTTTGTAAATTGACTTCTACCAGAAACACTTTGACCAATATTGAAGCAATTAACACTTCAAAAGGGAGAGAAATCTTGAATTACTTGGTTACATTTTATACTGGGTGGTGAATTTTATTGCAGACTATAAAAGATGCTCCTAATAAAGTCTAAGGAGTAATTTAGAGATTGACTGGTGATAAGACTGTCATTTTCAATTGAATCCAAAGCAATCAATAACTTTTACTGCCCACTGTCATTATCTACTGTATGATGAACGTAATGTTTTGATGTCTGTGTGTATATAAAGCTACTCAGCTAGACAATAAAGGTGTCAGTTTCACTGTACCAGTCTCCTGCTTTTTCTACGGCTAGCAGGATACCACTCTTTATCTTCTCATTTTAATGGGATACTCATGAATGTATATTTCTAGTTACTTGATATTGCTAAAGACTTTGCAAAAAACTTTTTTCCTCTGTTAGCTCGTTTTAGTAGGCAGATTGAAGAAACAAGTGACTCTTAGAAACAGACCTGGAAAAATGTCAATTAGATTCGTGGTGCAAGAAAAAAGTTACTAATCAGGAGCAGGGTATGAAACAAAAGAGAAACATGACAACAAATAACACTTTTTCATGAAAAGTGCCAATTTTCTGATTTTTTCACTATGTATTGTATTAAATTAAACTGCATAACTACATTTCCACAAAACACTGAGTATTCTCGCAGTGCTAGTATAAAAGGGTGTCTTGAGAGTCTCACAGTTTGTCAGTCTGTGTTTGGGAATGAGAGAGAACAGCATACTGTGATTTCTAGCGAATTTTGCCAAATAAAAAAACAATAAAGTGAGCTATTTGTTTGTTGAGGAGTTAGAGGAGTGTTGGGGAGACATAGCTGGTTGTTTTATGGGTGTGGGTGAGACGAGAGAGTTAACCCCCCAAATAATATGAGTGTTAGAGTGAGTGACAACAAGCAGCCATCCA
Source organism: Rhinophrynus dorsalis (assembly GCA_037306005.1). Taxonomy (NCBI): domain Eukaryota; kingdom Metazoa; phylum Chordata; class Amphibia; order Anura; family Rhinophrynidae; genus Rhinophrynus; species Rhinophrynus dorsalis. Next base: position 400,638,502 of record CM074723.1, read on the forward strand.
TCATGAGACTGTGTGTGTATCATTCACAGACATCCAAACTCCAATACATCCATAATTACTAGAGGGTCAAAGAAGTATATATTCTGGTGTAGTGCTGCACTGGTGAACCAGTGAATGATTGCTTTGTGCATTATTTTTTTTTACTACCAGCTGTAGAGAATGTGATTTCTGAAGCCAACCTAAATTTATCCTGCACAATGCCATAAAAATACTAGTACAGTAGTTCTTTGGGAGATAAATCAAACTGGGCAACTATTAGTCTAGAGGCAAAGAGGGAAGCTAGCTGCTTGCAGCTGTAGGAAGTGTGGGTGTGTGTGAATGAGTTGCATAAAGTGACTGTAACAGACAGAAGCAATTGAAGAAAAAATAAATTGTAAAAAAAGTAAAAATACATTTAGACTGATAGTGACAAGCAAGATTTTTTGTGAGCTACAATGACAGACAGTAACAATGACAGAGACTGACTGTAATAGTGAGACATAGATTATACAGTAGCAGGACAAAATATTATTCCACCAGCCATGTTGTTTACATTATCAACAATCAACAGTACTATCACAATGCTCAGCAAATGTGTCAAGGGCAAGAGTAAAGGGAAAGGAGGGGTACAAGGATTGCACGGATGTGGTGTGATAGTAGTAAAGTGAGCATCTTGGTGATGTTGGGGGGACTCAGAGTCCAACATGAATGGGGCTCAAAGTGGGAGTAGGACACATTAGTGGCAATGGGGAACTTACATTGGGAGTGGGACACAGTGGGGGACCAAGTGATAGGGATGGGGACATATCTCCTAGCTCTGCTTTATTCACCATAAAATCTAATTTCATTTATGCTGGCACTGGGTTGCCCTATGTTACTCACTGGGCAGGAATACACACTGCTGCTTCTTGTGGAAGAATCATCCTCCACAAGAACAGAATAATGCCTTCAACTTCTCCTACTGTCCATGGTGCTTCACTGTTTCTCTCGTTCTTTCCCTGGCTCCTTAAATTTGCCTATATGACTCTATGGAACTCTGAACACTTTTTAACCTGACTGGGAGTTCAGGCATGTTTTTCTATGATGTCCCATAGTTAAATATAAACATAAATCATCAAACTTTTCACAAGAATTTTTCAAGAGTTGGTGGAAAGATGGGCAAAATATGTCATGGAAAAAGTGAAGAAAAAAAAAGCAGAATTTCTTATAGAAAAAATTGACGTTTTGCTCATTCTTTGCTGGGAGGTGAAAAGTTAATAGGCTACCTAATGTTACACGTAGAGAAGAGCATCCTTTTTTATTAATTTATCTGATTTTTCTTTACTATTTACAGACTATATAATAGTCCAGCCCTGCTTATGAACCATTCATGCTATTAACATTTATTGTTTGCTGTGAGCTAAAAGAAGACCAACAGAGTTCACTTTATACAGACAACTGAAGTCACAATGTAAAAAATATCTCAGTTATTAGTATTCTTATTATTGCACAATGTATTGTTTATAGCTGTACAAAATGGGGGAGTGAAGATCATACAGTGACATCCAGAAACTGATCAGAGCAAATGGTTTCTGAGAGCTTGACATCTAGTTAAAGATATTCTGGGATATTATATGGACAACTACCCAGGAAAATCCTGATAAGCAATTTAGACAGATGCAGATACAATGTAAAAACATATAAATTATTAATATCCTTTAATTATTGAGAACCAATGTATTCTTCATAGCTGTTTCAAACGGGGAGAGAATATAATACAGCAACATACACAAACTGGTCAAAGATAATGGTACAGAGGGCCCTTTTTATGAGAGCTTATCATATAAATAAAGATATACTGGACCACTGTACGATGGACACCTACTTAGGTAAATCCATCTGTTAAGACTCAATTCCATTGCACTCTTTCATTTTATTAAGGGTGTTATCAACACATTTCTCCATAGACTTCAATGAGAATCTATTAAATAAAACCACTGATAACCACTTATCAGTTGTAACGTAATCTAGGCTTTAGAGTTACTTCATTCTATTATTTAATTCCCTTTTCACACACTCAGTGGGTCTTACACAGAGAAGAAAAAAAAACAATTACACCACAGAAGAAAAAGTCCCTTTGATAAAATATCTCTGACATCCTGAATTCTAGAGATGCGTCCAACACATTGGGGGAGATGCACTAAAGGTCAGAGAGGGCTTGTAATCTCAATGTCCTGTCAGAGCAGTGTCGAAGGCACATCGACATATGCACTAAAGCAGGGCTCAAAATTTCCACTCGCCATTGAAAATTTAGCCCTGGCAAGTAGAAATTCATCCCTGGTGAGTATGTTTTGGCTTGCAGTGGTGAGTAACTTTTAAGGTCTGGCTAGTAGCAAAGGACTTAAAATTATAAGTTCTGCACTAAAGGATGTGACTTCGACACCACATCTCCATCAATCTGACAAAAATCTGCCCACATCGATATCAATAAGACATGTCTTCAATAGTTATACAAATTTTCACTCATCGCATTGACAATGGCCTCTTTCCATATGGAAATACAGCATAATGAGTCATTTCCATATAGAAATGCAGGATAATGAGCCATTATCGTATTCACCATATGCACTAAACTTCAATAGCAGCCTCTGATGTCAGAGTTCACAATCTCAAAGTCACCCACCTGAGGCTGGCGAAGTTGGGATCTCCCTGTAAAATATAGTGCAATTTTGGGGCAAACCAAAGTTAGCATGGGGCCATTGTTTGGGCTTTGAACTCCTTGTATACTGCAGAGGTCCCCAGCACATTGCACAACAATGCATTGGAAGCATCTCTGAAATGCAAGGTTTTAAAACCTCATTTAAATAAATGGGAATTTGAGGATTTCTTATTTGATCTCCATGGGGCATTTGGTTTGTCACACAATCGCTCCCCTTTTTTACTTTATGTCACAGAGAATTGCCCTCAATGCAAAAACTCATCTTAATAATGCATATAGCTTATCGAACGCCAGAGGAGCAATGCATTGCGCAATGCGCACCCCTCTAGCACTTAAAGGGTTAATACTTTTAATTAACCTATTATTTTGATTAGAAGTTTGTTTGGGTTTTGCAAAAAAGACTATATATACCCAGCACTTTATTTTCAGCACAGTTACCATTGGAAAAACTGGAGGTTGCTATCTTTCAAAAGAAAAAATAAAGAATTCAACTTGATAGAATGTAAGTAAAAATATATCAACTGTGACCCACATTTATTGCAAAGCACGCCATTAGTACAGCTACACAGTGACCTCAGTGTAATACTTATCTGAATGACTATAAAACATTTTCAAGATCAAAGCATATGGGAAAGGCGATAGAAAAGGGCAGTCAAAAGTAAATTGATGACAGCGAATTTACCTTTTATAAGAATGTTCCTATTGCTGTTAATAGAATTTTCGTATATGTTGCAGCAGGCACACTAATTCCAGTTATGCTATCAACCTCTCTACATTTTAAGAAAAGTATATTTTGTATAGTGTCTTTTTTATGTATTCAGTTATATCCAATAATATATTTTGTAATGTGGCCACAAGTAATACAATAGGGCCCTACATTATTTGCCTTCATTTAGTTAAAGGGATAGTAATGTTTTATAATAAAAGCAGCTCTAATTAATCATCATAGTATTTGGACTTTGGAGAGTGTTATTTCAATTCTGTCAGAGTTGCAGTTCAAGAGTAATTCAATGACAAAGTATCCCACTTCCGCCCCTTTTACTGATGTAACACTGTTCAGTCAGAGCAGAAGGGAGGTGCCCAGGTAGACTGCAGAGAGGGACAATCTTCATGTAAGATAAGGGAAAAACCTGAAAAACTTGTCAAGGGGGGCAGGGCTTTCATTGTTCTCATAGGAAGAAGATTGTCCCCTGCTGTTATCTGTCTGGTCTATGCACTGCATTCCACATCTGAGAAGAGATGGCTTACACTAGGTAAAAGGGGCGGGAGGGGAAACTTTGCTTGTGACTATCTCTCAAACCATAAAGGTTTGAGAGATAAGACTTATATCGTTCTTCATGTTTTTTTAATGTCTACAAAATAAAATAAAGATAAAACAAAGTATTACTATCCCTTTAAGGAGGAGGATTCACTATCAAAATGGCGTAGATTTGGGAGCACACGTTACATTAGCATGTTTAAAATATTGCTTGCATCAAAACAGTGCATATAAAATATTGTTGGTGTCAAAATGGCTCATTTAAAATGTTGCCTTAGTAAAACAACTGTACCCCCAAACTACCCTATCTAAGCCTAAATCTAACGTCCATAACCTAACTAAACTTCTAACCTATCCTAACATAACTACACTAAAGAAATTAAAACAAACCTAAACCAGCCTCCAATTCCTAAAACAACTGTACCCCCAGCCTACCCTAACCTAACTTACCTTTACTACCCTATCAGACTACCCCAGCCTACCCTAACACTACCCTAACCTAAGCACCCTAACCTAACTACTGCTTGGTGGCATAATGTTAGACACTGTTTTAATAAGGCAACATTTTGAAAGCACCATTTTGATGCCAGTCATTTTTATGTGCTGCATTAACACTCAACATTTAATACTCCTCTTGCAAAATAGGATATCAAAGAAAAGTACTTCTGGTACAAACCAACTGAATCCCCATTGACTTAAATGGGGCTTTTAACACCTTGGAGGTTATACAGTAAGGCTTGATAAAAAGGTGATAAGTGAGATGACTTCTGTGATATCACCTCTTTAGTTAATCTGTTTTACTATGAACCCAATGCACAAAGATTCCTCAAACTTTGGAGCTCTTAGTGTATAGATTGTATAGATTCTATAGAATAACATGGGAACTGGAGAAGTGATATCACCAGAGACATCATCTCTAGCATTCAAGGGGTTAAAAGAGCTATTTAAATCACTTTCTCCCCGTGTTTGATTTTTTCCAGAACTGTTGCTCTTTAGCGTACTACTGAACATGGCCCAAAAGAACTAAAGCTGAAAATAGGTCTGATTTTCAAATAAACACAAGCCTGAGTAAATTGTCTATATCAATGGCTCCCAAAGTGAGCTCGATGGGACCTCTGGCTTTCCTAGAAAAGTACAAGAGGTTTCACTGAACACATTTAAGTAAATGGAAAGATTTGGAGAACTATAGAATGTAAGTGTGGTTATTTCTGACTACTAGTGGATATGTGGATGACTAAAATGTTTAAAACAACATAATTGCTTCTGTTAGATTTATCTTGTAAAAATATCATGCCCTTTAAAAAATATATTAGTAGATATCTTTAATTTGTAGCTGTTACTTGCTGATTTGTATCTTAATAATCTTAACAATTTTGTCTTAGATGGGCCTCCAGCTGTTTGATTGTAAGTATTCTAAAGATATTCCATTTGTAAGGCTTCCACCAAATCAAAACATTTGAGAACTACTGATAATCAAGCATTTTCTAAATTACATTTTAGGAATCTGTTATGTTATCAGAACTAACTAAAACTTGGATTCATGGGCAAGTCCCAACAGTGGAGGCCAAGATGCCAAAGCAAAAGCTAGAATAACAGGACTATTCTATGGCTAAAGTGCTTCAGGGCAAATTCTACATTGAAAAGTCACAAGAAAAAGGTCACCACAATGTTATTTCTGATATCCAAATGGATCAGTCTCTATCTCTTTGTTCAAAGGATAAATACACTTATACATTATCACTTGTGTGAGAGACTATTAACTGTCTTCAAAGTTGTGTTTCAACCCACTACACGGACAAAAAACTCCACTGCACAGGAACAAGAAACAAGACTGGGATGGCATTTTTTAATGCAGACAAGTTGTCACCCACAAAAGGAAGGAGGAGTAGAAGAACATAACACAAATGGTATCATTACCCTGCCACTCCCCAAGGCAGATTCAGTCCCAGCCACGCTCTCTTAAAGTTATATTCTGCATCATACTATGCCTATACTCAGTTCAGTAGTCTCAGATCTTCAGAAAAGGTTTGATAAGGGAAAAGGATGACCAATGCTCCTCCCCCAATTTGTTTCTTTATGCCACAAATACTTATACTTATCACTTTAAGACAGACACTACATAGTCCTTGAGCTCTCTCTTCCCCTTCCAGTATAATGCCAAAGCATCACAATATCAGATGCTGCATTATAATAACTATCATGAACTTATATTTTAAAAAAAGGGCTCTCCAGCTGTTGGAGAGTACAATTCCCATAATCCCTAATAATTTGTTGGGGATGATAAAGTTATATTCTCATAAGAGATGGAGAGTCAAAGGTTTTCTGTTCCACTTGTAGTGTTTTCTCAGAGAAACTAGAAGGAACAAAACTTTACACTGGCTAAAGGCTACAAGTTTTGATACATTTACAGGCATTATATAGAGTCCTAATGATAATGAACACTGCATCTGGAGGTGGGAGGGGTGCTTAAACCAATAGAAGTTGGTCAAAACATCCAAAAGTACAATTCCAGTCCATGTGTTGGGCGTACTTACCAAAACCTGGATAGACAAAGCAATCATATGATGTCTATCACCATCCCAAGTTGAAATGAGAGGCAATTCTTTCATATCCCCCCACACACACACAAACACACACACACCAAAAAAAAAGACATAAATAGAAACAGTGCTCAGATGCCGACCAGATGTTAAAATTACAGTTTCATTAAAAAAAAAAAAAACAACAACACACAGTCAAGTTTTCAGTAAATATCTTTTGCATGAAGAATCTCTCAGCAGAAGGATTACTATTATCAAGGACATTTTAAAGTATAAGCATACCTAGGCAGGGCCATGCAGTCTCTGGGGGCCTCGCCTTGACTTCCCAACAGTCCCAATGTTACAGAGAGGAGCCTATTTTATCATGTGGCCAGCTGAAGGAGGAGTGAGGGTTTGTTGGGAGTACAAAACAAAAATGTGTCTGTTTTTCTCCACAAATAAGAAAGGAAAAAAGCAAGAATCCAGGATGAGTGAAGAGTGGGGGCCTCCATTCAAACTTCCACCAAGGGCCTCAGTGGTTCCACGAAGGGCTTCAGTGTTTCTTCAGACCAGGGCTCAAAATTTCCACTCGCCACTAGCCAGTGGCGAGTAGAAATTCAGCCCTGGTTGGTATGTTATGGCTTGCAGTGGCAAGTAACTTTTCAGGTCTGGCTAGTAGCAAAAGACTTCAACTTTTAAGCCCTGCTTCAGACTGCCTTGTCCTTTAGTTACCCAGTAAGAAGAGTCCTACACTACATACAAATACTTTCATAATAAAGCATTACTGTTTCTTTAGAATAGCCTCTATGTTTACACACCTCCATCATGTACCCTGCTGTCAATTATTTAGTTGTGTTTTTTTATATCAGTGTATTCCTCCCAACATTTTAAATAGCCAAAGAAGGAAAATTTTTTTAGGTGGTGTTTCTGGGGGCATGGCAGGTGGTGGGGCATTATAAAGAATTTTTTAGGTTATTTCATCATCTATGACACCTTTTTGTGTAACTGAATAAATGATAAATAATAAAGTATTTTATTAACACAGACTAATTTATAAACACATACACAGTTCCAGTGAAATTAATATGAGTGTTATTGCTGTGGAGCAATGTGAGACACTTATATACACATCACATGGACTGATTTCTTAAAAGGAGGGACATCAGGGTAGGAAAGAGGGAGAGAGGAAATTGGGTCTCAAAGAAGGACTATCCCTCCTAAAGAGTGACACTTGGGAGGTATGATCAGTGTAGGCAGATGTTTCTTATCTGCATATTTATGCAAACTGTGTGACTAATCTCACAACATCTGAACTGAGAGGTATCAATGAGTGGAATAGAATAGATATTGCAATTAATGAGTCTGACAAGAGAGGAAAAGAGCACTTGTTGCTTAGTGATCTTTATAACATAAGAAATAATGAAAAAAGAACATAATACATTTTATATACCCCTTTATCCTGTGATTTCACATTATTATATTATAGCAGCGCAACAACATTGCCATAGTTACTGTTTGAAATAGGTCCTTTGTTAAATGCCATTTGAATTTAAACTACCTTCCCCAATTCATATAAAGCTTTCAAACTAAGGAAAAAAAGGTTTATAGTTTATGTGTACAAACAGTATTGTGTTTACATGACAATGGAGGGATTATAAAAAAAAACCCATAAATATTAATCCCCCCCCAATGCACATATTTAAAATGCTGTGTATGTATACTTCTATTGCCATAATGGGCCTCAGCACATTGCAATGTATAGTTTGCTCCCAGATTGTAACAAAGTAGTTAATTACAATAAGAATACAAATATTTGCCACCCAACATCCCCAAACCTAAAAAATAAATGTCACTATCCCATCTATTGCAAAAGAGGGTTTACTTTAATACAAATAAAATATAAGGAGTAAATAGACCATATATATTACATATATTGCACAAGGAGGGGTCTTCCTGTCACCTCTTCTCTCATCTAGGTATGACTATACAGGGCAGGATTTACATAAAAGTCACCCCTAGGCAGGGCACTCTAGGTCCCATTAGCTCCACCCATGACCACACCCCAGTCCTCAAATGACCCCAACCCTGTCCTATCCACTATTTCTTGGCACACAAAATACCCTTGGATTATAACAAGTGAGGACAAAAAACGCTTTAACCTTTTGCTGCTAAAGTGAACTCCAAAGCATTACAAATCTCTATAGCACCCCAGTATCCCAATATCCTGTAACAATATATAAAACTTGTTCAGGGACAGTAAGATGGCACTGGCCACACACACAATCCAGAATATGGGTGTAATCAGCACAGCTGAGGAGCCCCCTCAAGAATTGGAGCTGTAGGTAGTTGCCTACTCTGCTTATTGGAAAATCCACCCCTGTGAATAAATATAATGTATTAGGTCACACAAATAAATATTTGCCAAGAAAATGAATCACCCTCTCCTCTTGTATTGTCTGGTAAGCACAGGGGTAACTACAGGGGGTGGATAGGGGCACAATCTGACCCAGAGTCCAATATGTTGTAGTTATGCCTCTGTGAAATTATTTTTTGAGATCAAGGGCTCCACCGGGGCTATTCAGTGACTAGTTATGACACTGCTAGTAAGTAATAAATTAAAATTTGCACAAGCAGTTGCCCCCCACTTAAAAGGAATAAATATATACAAACAAATATTGGTATATGTAAATTATGTTAGTGATCTCCTCTTCACTAAGTTCAGAATTTGTATAACACAATACCATTTGCGAGACATAAAAAAATATAATTCAAAACAGGTGTTTCATTTCTTGTTTTGTGCGTTGTTTTAACCAGATTGCAGGAAACGCAATCACATTGTTGTCCAATAAAAAGCAGGTTCACTTACCTTCAGATGCCAATCAAACTGATTCCAGTCAGTTTCACTCTCAGCAAGCAGCTTCTTTGGTGGGATAGTATATGCAGACAGGACTTCTGCACAGCTCTCTTTTTCACTTTGCCCCCCACTCCCATGCTTTATCACTTTTATTCTCAGTCTCCATCTCTCTTCTTCTCCTGGATCCCTCTCTTCTCCATCTATACCCCCCTCTCTCTCCCTCTGTCATTTTCCCTTAGTCCTGCCACCTCTCTCTCTCCCTCACTGCCACTGCTCTCTACTGATCTCTCCAGAACTTCTACATCATTTAATCTTTTGCACTCTTCAGAAAGCCCTCCCTACCCTTCTTTCACTCTTTCCCTGCTCCCATTTTCTTCACTTTCCACTATCCATAAGCAATTAAGTTGAACTGATTTGGATGGAACCAATATTTTATCTGGGTCCTTCATATTTATTTGGGAAACAAATATATTTTGCTGGAGACTAGTAGAATAATAATGATACCTTTATTGGCTGAGTGGCTCTAAGATGCAAGTTTTCAAGACAACTAGGTCCCTTCTTCAGGCATAATAAGAATGAAGGCTGAATGCACAATACATAACTTTAAAACTCATTCAAATTATTTTAATATGTAAATCCTACTACTTATCAGTATGTCTATAATTCATACTCTAATCTCTAGTAAACTTTCTATGATGTGGACTAGAGGATAGGGATGGGTGAAAATATTCGCCTCAAACTGAAATCGGTGAAAAATGGCACTTTCCGCGTGGTGAAAAATTTCCCTAAGAAAAGTGCTGATTTTCCACTTTTTCCCGCTTTTTTCGCATAGCTCATTCCATTGAAATCAATGGGAACATTGAAGTTACACACAACACATATCAATTATAATTTTATTCCCAAAGGCATAGTATAAAAGGGCCATGTGGGTGCCTGTGTTGGTGGGGTGTGGGAAAAGAATCAGTTGAAGAGGGGATGATTTTTGGGGGGTTATTTTATTGGGATTGGGGGGCAGTTAATAAAAAATAAATCATAAATAAAATGTAAAAAAAACTATAAGACATGGTATAAAAGGGGTCTAAGGAGGGTGCCTGTTTTGGTGAATGAATCAGTTGAACAGGGAATTTGTTTTGGGGGGTTTCTTGACTGGTATTGGGGGAACAGTTAAAAAAATAAATTAATAAATGAAAATAAGAAATTTGTATGTAAAGTAATAGACAGGAACCCCCTGATATAAGCTACCACTTGACTTGACAGAGTATTTTGTAGAGGATGATTTGTTATATTTGTTGTTAGAGGCCTTTGTAGGACTAAGACTTATTAGAGGCCCAAGCCCTGAAGAAACATTGATTGTAGGACTTAAGCTTGTGTGGCACAAGCCCTAAGGAAACATTGATTTGTACGACTTAGGCTTGTTAGAAACAACCCCCCCCCCCCCCCGGAAATTGATAAGTTTTTTTAGACTATGTTTTTTTATTATTATTATTATTATTTTTCAAAGCACAAGCCCTGAGAAAAAAAATAAAAATGCCCTACTGGCTTAGTGCCAGCAGGTCATGTTGGCCAGTGGCCACTGGCCATTGTCAAATATCCACCTGAGTCCATAATGGAATTTGCAACTGCTGATCTTACTGCTGCTGAGCTGTTTAAGCAGCAGGATGACCAGGCAGCTGAAGGGGAATGGGATCAACAATACCATTAACATGGGTGATGGATGAGGTTCCACTTGCCACAAATGGCTCCAGTGATGCACCCTAGGCAGTACCAGCACAAAAAGTAGCCCCCGGGCTATGTGGAGAAAAGAAGAAGTTGGATAATTATTTTTCTCTACCTGCCCCTCCTCCAAAACCATGGGTGTGTTGTTATTAGTATCTAATTTTTCCCCTTGAGAGCAGGAACTGTGGTTCTCATCAGCAAGTGCAATGTGCAGTGTGTTTGTGGTAAATAACATTTGGAGGCACAACTGTATTCTAACACCATGACACCTTGAAATCAAGTACTGCTGCTGTCGCTATACCCCTTGTCCAGACTCCGCTAAGGACACATGAAAACCTGGTGACAGTTTAATAGTAATGATGAACCCTCCCTGCCACCATCTTAGCATGTTCTGCGGGATGGAATCTCCTCAGATGTCGCTTGGTGCACTGCTTGAGATTCTGCTACACTACACTGGCATGTGTGATCAGTGCACCACACAGTGTGCAATGGGTAGAGAAGAACTGCCACATCCTAACATCAACAATATGGCTATCATTTGGCGGGGGAGGTAATGATGAATGAGGTGGATTGGCAGAAGATGTAGTTACCCTAGAAGGTGATGGCGAGCTAGTTGTTTCACTCGTCATGGAACTTCCAGTCTCTGCTTGAGTTGTTCTATTCTTCCCCCTCTTTGATCTCTGAATCGCTTCTTGTTGCCTTTCTGGAGAGTCAGGGGGTACAGAAACAGCGGTGCTTGATTTCTGTGTTGGGTGTTTGGCTTTAACATGTTTGACATAGATGTCATGGTGTCTGTGTTTCATGTGTGATATCTGGGAGCTTGTGCCAAGCTGTGTTCCCTCCTTTCCTCTTCTCACTGACTTGTCACAAATTGTGCACAGTGCCATTGCTGATGACTGCACTGTGCCCAGGGGAGGGCTAGCAACTTTTGGCCCGGGGGCAAGTATAATCAAGTGGCCCATTTTCTAGAATGTTCCAGTGCAGCTCATTCCCTTTTGATATATTATAATTGCCATTAATGTTGTAATGTGATGCTCACAATGAAGATGGTGTTACATTACTGATATGGAGCTACACTAGTGATACCACAGAGCTTACACCTCCACATACTGTCCGTACTGTTGCGTTCACCCCCACACATTGTCCACACTGGTGTCTTCCGCCTCTACACAATGTCCACACTGGTGTCCCCCTTCTCCACACAATGTCTACATTGATGTCCACCACCTCCACACTATTGTCCATATTATTTTCCACCACCTCCACACTATTGTCCACCACCTCCACACTATTGTGCACACTATAGTCCACCACCTCCCCACTATTGTCCACACTATTGTCCACCACCCCCACACTATTGTCCATCACTTCCACACTATTGTCCATACTATTGTCTGCCACCTCCACACACTGTCCAAACTGTTGTCCACCACCTCCACATACTGTCCACTGTTGTCCACCACCTCCACCTTGTTGTCTACCACCTCCACACTATTGTCCACACTATAGTCCACCACCTCCCCACTATTGTCCACACTATAGTCCACCACCTCCCCACTATTGTCCACACTATTGTCCACCATCCCCACACTATTGTCCACCACCTCCACACTATTGTCCATACTATTGTCTGCCACCTCCACACACTGTGCAAACTGTTGTCCACCACCTCCACATTCTGTACACTGTTGTCCACCTCCACACACTGGCAACATTATTGTCCATCACCTCCACCTTGTTGTCCACCACCTCCACACTGTGCACATTGTTGTCCAACTCCACACTCTGTTTACCTGACCGTGTGCCACATTGTCTTTCAGCCCCCTGGTGTGGCGATCCTTAACCCTCATAACATTATAGTGACATGGACTGTAATGTTTTCTGGCGTGCTCTGAGCGGTGCACCTATTTATATTGCCCCCATGATTTCATTATCACGCCCCCCCTGCAGGCCGTGATGACATACTGCTCATGGTACGCAGACCAGAAGGTCACGTACCGTGAGCATGCGCAGTGAAGCCAGCTGACTGAGCTTCATTCAAGTGTGCATGTGTGTGTACAGACAAAGCAAGCTGGTAAATGATGGGGCCAGGTGCATGGCAGAGTAGCGTGGAACTAGCCTCATAGTAGAATGGCCTCCAAATAAGTGCTGACAGTGACTGGCCCTGCACACTTGCATCTCCCGCAGCCCACTGGCCTGGGGGGCAAATGCCCACCGGGCCAGCCCGACCCTGACTGTGCCTGCCCCAAGAGAAAAACAGTTCCACACCCATGACTTCATGGGGGAGAGAACAGGTAGAGGAGAATGACCTCTTTCATCTTGTCCTCCACATTCCCCTTCACTGTCTGTGGCAGTGGATAATGTTGCTGTTGTTGCTGCCACTGTCTCAGATTCAGCACTGCAACTGGCAAGTGGAACCTGTTCTATTCCGGCATCACTTGTTGACCCCATTCCCACTGTGTCCACGGTGGTCTGTGGCACACCAGTTTGCTCCTCAGCATCCTGCTGCCCTTGCAACTTAGCATCAGAAGGAATTAGTGCAGCTACAAATTCCTCTAATTCCAAAAGGTCACTGCTAGTGGTGGTGGTGATGCCCATCCTCATCCCTGTCTCCCATTTCTTCTCAGTTTCTGCTAAAAAAATTCAATGTCTCTTCCACCCAGCTTATCCAGCATCATCATCACCACCCTCACTAGTCCCTACGTGCTGCTGCTCTATTACAGACATCTCACTGCTGCTTGGAGGAGGTGACGAGTAATGTGACAGAGGGTCCCCTAATGTCACACTTGTCATTTCTTGGTGACGTGAAGAAGGCAGACTGGCAGTGACAGTAATAGCAACAGGGACAGGTAGCTGATCTGTGCTCCTGCTGGTGGTGGTATTAATTGTGTGCCTGTTCTCCCCCAACAATAGTTCTGGCCTCTTAGTCTTCAGGATCCGGTTCCATTTGGACACTTTAGTGAAGGGAAGGGGAGGACTCCCAGGGTCACCAACCACATAAGGTTCAGTTACAGAGTCTTCTTCCTCAGTCTCACAGTCACTACTAATATGAGGATATTGTTGTTGATTACCCCTCTTACACTCCTAAAGCTAACAAACTGGTGGACCTTAATAGTAGTAGTACTAGCACTGGCGGGACTGCTTGGGGATGGCAAGTGTGACTTAAGGGCCCTTGCTGTCACATTTGGTATCATTCCCCCCCATCCTACTAGCAGCAGGCAAAGTATTGGTGGCAGCAGGTTCAGCACTGGCAGCAGGTACAGCACCGGAGGCAGCAGAGGCAGCACATCTGGCAGCAGGTACTGCAATGGTGGCTGCAAGTACAGCACTGGTGGCATCAGGGGCAGCAGGTCTGGAAGCAGGTACAGCAATGGTGACTGCAGGTACAGCACTGGTGGCAGAAGGGGCAGAACATTGGGAAGCAGGTAAAGCACTAGTGGCAGCAGGATCAGCACATCTGGCACAGGTAAAGCAATGGTGGTTGCAGGAACATCACTAGTGGCAGCACATCTGTCAGCAGGTACAGCAATGGTGGCACTGTCAGCAGGGGTAGCATCATAACTTGCAGCAGGCACAGGCAGCTCACATAGCCTGCTCTCACTAGTACTATCCTTTTCTCCCTCCCTTCCCATCCCCTTTTCTACCTCCCTTCCCATTAAATTCCCTAAGATCCCATGGGGTGATTTAGGGGGACTGGACAGCCTTGGTTCAGTGCTGCTAATCACTTCCTCCTCCTCCTCAGACTCAGTGGACACATAATAAGGATCCTTCCAGCTCCTCCTTTTACTACTCAGAGTGATAGCAGTCACCATGAGCCTCTCCTGCTTCAATTTAACAAACAGTTCACAGCAGAACAGCATAGCATGTCTTGCTCGCTCTGTAGCTGCTTCTATTGTATTTCACTTCCTGGAATATGTCACGTTTTTATAGCAAAAACATAGTAACTCAATGGTCGGAAACTTTCTAGCCACTGAAAAATTTGCGGGGAATTTTGGCCAATGGGCAAAAAATGCAGAAATTTTACTTGCTATTTTAAAAGCGGAATTTCTCACGAAAAAGTAGATAATAATGTGGTTTTCTCAGAATTTCTCACGGGAACACGGTGACAACTTTCACCCATCCCTACTAGAGGATGCAAACAAGATTAAATACCTATTTTATGCCCCATTGAAGTCTACATTCTAGTCGATTGAATGTATGGGTTAACCCTCCAAGCACCATAGTGGTGCACAATCCATTGCATGCAATGAACTGTGTAGTCTCCTTTTTATTTTGTAGGATAATGTGACAAGGGGTGGGGGGGGCTACACAGTTCATTACAAGTGTTGGATTGGGCTCCCCTCTTGCGCTTGTATAATTCCCTGTAGCATAAAAAAAGATAATTAATCTTGTTTGCATCTTATAGTCCACTTCAAAGAGACTGACCATCTTCCACAGTTCAAGACACATGGGACCAAGACAAAAGCCCAAATAAACTGCTAGGGATGGGTTTTTAAACTTCACGTTAGTAGTCTATAGGTCTGAACAATCCATCAGGGAAGTATAAGGCCTTCAGTCACCCACATTTTGGTTTAGCCCAGGCCCCAGCCAGCTGATCAGGTGTATTTATTTTTTTTTAACCCACACTGTGAATGGCAAACAGGAGCTGTTTCGGGACTGTACATCCAAGGCTCCTTTATTTATTTATTTATTTATTTTTTTAATAAAACATGAATTGCCCTTTATAACTGATTAGCCCAAAAATATAACTTGATGTCAAAGGCTCTGGAGGAGGGTTAAATGGATAGGGGGTGATATAGATGGAATCTTCAAATATGTAAATTACTTAATACTAGTGTTGAGCGAGCATGCTCGGCCGATGCTCGGATCGGCTCGAGCATCGCTCTGCTCTGCACATGGCGGTACTCGTACGAGTACCGTCATGTGCTCGCCCGGCATGTTCGGGTGGCGGAGATCTGTGCCGAAGGAGGCACAGATCTGAAGACGCTCCGCTGGACCACCAGGGACTGGAGGTAGGGGGCATAGCGGAGATGAAGGGGGCATAGCGGAGATGAAGGGGGCATAGCGGAGATGAAGGGGGACATTGCAGAGATGAAGGGGGCATAGCGGAGATGAAGGGGGACATTGCAGAGATGAAGGGGGCATTGCAGAGATGAAGGGGGCATAGCGGAGATGAAGGGGGACATTGCAGAGATGAAGGGGGACATTGCAGAGATGAAGGGGGCATAGCGGAGATGAAGGGGGACATTGCAGAGATGAAGGGGGCATTGCAGAGATGAAGGGGGCATAGCGGAGATGAAGGGGGACATTGCAGAGATGAAGGGGGCATAGCGGAGATGAAGGGGGACATTGCAGAGATGAAGGGGACATTGCAGAGATGAAGGGGGCATAGCGGAGATGAAGGGGGACATTGTGGAGATGAAGGGGGGCATTGACCAGGCACCCTCCCCTCATCAGAGCAGGGGGTGCCTGGTGTAATGCTCGTGTCGCCCCATTCAATTCAATGGGGCTCGGGTGCTCGGCCGAGCACTCGAGCCTCCGGCGGTGCTCGGTCAGAGCACCCGAGCACCCGAGCATCGGGGTGCTCGCTCAACACTACTTAATACATTTTAGGGGGAATCCTTTTTTCAGAAAAAAGTAAATAGTAGAGAATATGACCTAAAATGACATGGTGGAAAAAGAGGAAATGAGAAAAAATACTTGACAGAAATGGTTATAGATACAAAGGAATAGCTTCCCACTGAGGACTCAATTCTATTAAGGCTTTCTGACATGATAAACAGTATACAGGTAAAGGAACATTTAGGCAGTAGTGACCAGAAAATGGAATCCTTTGAAATTTGTTATGAGAAACACAATAGCAAGGGTTTAACCAAGAAATTTAATTTTAAAAAGACTAATTTTACAAACCTAAAAGGAGTATTAAAGAATATTCAGTGGTATGTAATCTTCAGATATAAAAATGAACAAGAATCATGGAATTTGTTTAAAGTGGAACTTTCACATTGTATAAAGTCGCCCTCCAATAATTAAACATATGGCGACTAGCTTCATAATAATTCTATTACATCTCAGAAGTGCCAGACATCAGTACAGACATCTTGTCTTAGAAACGTCTGCGCTCCTGAGCTGTCAGTCCAGGTCTCCTCTAGGAGGCATTGCATGTTACCTTAAGGTAACTGGAAGGGACTGACAATGCAGGTTCGCATATGGCACTAACCTGGCCGTCAGTAAAGGATTACTTTAGAATCGGGTACTTTTGAGATCTAATAGAACTATTATGAAGCTAGTCGCCATATGCTTAATTATCGGAGGGCGACTTTATACAATGTGAAATTTCCGCTTTAAAATGCTCATAGACAAATATAAGGTCAAAACATACCATTGGGGATTAAGCACAAGAAGAGCAAATTAAGACCATTAATAATGAGGTTTTCAGGGAAATGACAATTAAGAAGCAGGCTTTTAACGTGTTTAAGTCAGATGGGTCAGATGCATTATTTAATATATATATATATATATATATATATATATATAGAATATAATAAAATCTGCAAACAAGCAATTAGGCCATCTAAAATTTAAAATGAAAGAAGTATTGCAAAAAGAGACCAAGAAAAATCCTAGACAATTCTGCTAATATATTAATAACATAAATTAAGGTTGATATTGGTCTGAGACAGGTGAATTGATTATTGAGGATAAGTCTATGGCTGACACCTTAAACAAATTATTTTCTTCTGCATATGCAAAGAAAGCAACATTTACATTCCATGGGCAAACTGAAAAACCACAGAATGTCCTCCATCATGTACATGAAAGGAATGGGCGAAACTTTCGGCCTCAAACTGAAATCATCGAGAAATGGTACTTTCCGCTTGGTGAAAAATTTTGCACGAAAAGTGCTGATGTTCTGCTTTTTCCGCCCATTGAAATCAATGGGAACATAGAAGTTACAACACATTACAAATAATATTTTATTTCCCAAAGGCGCAATATAAAAGGGCATGAGGGTGCCTGTGTTGGTGGGGTGTGGGGAAAGAATCAGTTGAACAGGGGATGATTTTTGGGGGGTTGTTTACTGTGATAAATAAAAAATAAAATAAAGTAAAAACCTAAGACGTGGTATTAAGGGGTCTGAGGATGGTGCCTGTGTTGGTGAATGAATGAATAATTTGAACAGGGAATTTGTTTTGGGGGGTTTCTTGACTGCTATTGGGGGGACAGTTAATAAAAAAATAAATCAATAAAATAAAATAAGACATTTGTATTTAAAGTGACAGAGACAGGAACCCCCTGACATAAGCTGCCACTGGGGTGGACTGATACTTGACTTAATAGAGTATTTTGTAGAGGATGATTTGTTTGATTTGTTGTTAGAGGCCTTTGCAGGACTTTACAGTTTAATAGTCAGTTTAAATGTAGTGATGAACCCTCCCTGGCACCATCTTAGCATATTCTTCAGGATGGAATCTCCTCAGATGCCGCTTGATGCACTGATTGAGAGTCTCCTCCACCACACTGGCATGTATGGTCAGTGCTCCACACAGCGTGCAATGGGTAGAGACAAACTGCCACATCCTAACATCAACAATGTGTCTATCATTTGGAGGGGGAGGTAATGAACAAGGAGGACTGGCAGAAGATGTAGAAGGTGATGGTGAGCTAGTTGTTTCTCTCATCCTGGAACTTCCAGTCTCTGCCTGGGTTGTTCTAGTCCTCCTCCTCTTTGATCTCCGCCTCGCCTCTTGTTGCCTTTCTGGTGAGTCAGGGAAAGCAAAAGCTGTGCTTGTTTTCTGTGGTGGGTGTTTGGCTTTAACATGTTTGGAGTTAATGTCATGGTGTCTGTTCTTCATGTGTGATATGAGGGAGCTTGTGCCAAGGTGTGTTCCCTCCTTTCCTCTTTTCACTGACTTGTCACAAATTGTGCACAGTGCCGTTGCTGATGACTGTACTGCACCTGCCCCAACAGAAAATATTTAAAATGTGCACAAAAGTAATAGTTATGGGTAATTTTAATGTGTCAGATGTGTACTGAGATGTTTCTGATGCAAAATCAGTTAGAAACATGGATATCATGGATTCCTTACAAAATATATCTCTTAACTGCTTATTCAACCTACTTTGAAGGACACAACTGTAGATTTGACCCTTTAAGTTCTAAATAGGTCTAAGGAGTGGAGCAGCTGACAGTGACCTGTCTACAACTGCTTGACCATGTTGCAGGCTTGGCCATATAAACCATCCAGCTGTGGAGCTAGAAAACACCTGTAAGCTGAGCCAGTGAATTTCAGGATGATCAAACAGTGTAAGTTCTCCTGTAAGGGAAAGGGGAGGTTAGGGTGCATGGCTAGGGAGGAAGGCTAGCTAGTGGGTTCCATCTGGAGGTAGACAACTATTCTGTAGATAAGATAAGTAACACCAAAGTGCATGTTAGGGACAAAATGAGGATATAGCTAGCACAATAGCTGCAATGGGAGCAACGAAGCAGGATGTTAGAAGCACCTGCCAGGAAATAGACAGTAAGAGTAGTCGTACAGGCCAAATCAAACATAGGAAGACAGCAGAGTAGTTGTACAGGCCTGGTCAAACACAGAAAGATAGCTTGGATAGTTGTACAAGCTGGGTCAAACGCAGAGGAGCAGCATGGTGGTTGTACAAGACGAATCAAACACAGAGAAGTAATCTGAATAGCAAGACCTATATAATCAGGCAAGAAGCACAGGAACTCAAGACTGGGCATGGAAATACCAAAGTGAAAGTGAGGCTTAGAAGCACACAGAGGTATGTGTGACAGGAGCAAAAATGAAAACGAGCCCACACACTGACACTCCACTGACATTAAAAGAACTTAGGACTGTACTTGCATCACCATTAGCTGAACTCTTATGATAGGAACAGTGCCAGATGACTGAAGAATTGCTAATGTAGTCACACTTTCAAAACAGGTAATAGGGAAGACTCTTGCAACTACAGTCATATAAGTTTAACATCGGTTGGCGCAAATTAATGGAAACCATTTTGAAAGATAGAATTGTTGTTTTTCATTTTCTGACTAAAACCATAGACCAGGGTACAGCAGTAGATGTAATTTATCTGGATTAATTACAACCTTTGAAACTCTCCCACATAAAAAGCTAATCCACACAACAGTTACAGGGCCAGATTCTATTTCATGCGTTAAATGTTAACACCTGTTTTATCAAACATTTTCCTATTGAAGTCTATGGGGAAACTTGGAGATAAAAGCAGTGATAACATTAGCACCAGGCCCACAGTCTCTTGATAAAGTGACTGAGAAGGTCAAATAACACTGGTGATACCTTTTTAATTGGAGAACTTTAATACAAGTTTCTTCCTCAGGTCAAGAGCAAAGTCTAAATGACAAAGTCTGTTCAGTCTTACAATCTGTTCAAAACAATGCAGAATCCCCATGTTAGATAACACATCCAATAATGTACAGTATATGAAAGAGCACTTTATAAATATTAAATGCTTGGATTCCTACAAGGGCTTAGAAGTACAGAGAAAAACATAAAGGTATGTATAATATCAAAAAAGCTTTACTATATGTCCAGAAATGAATGAAACTTACATAAAAACATAGCCACAACAGCTATATAACAATAAAATATATATATCAATGCAATAAGGTCCAGCAGCATATAGTTAAAATGACTGAAGTCAAAGTCACATAACAGTCCACTGTGTAGAAATCTTCATGCATGCACCTTTGGTATAAAACATATATATTGAGTATCTCTCCCAACTTATATATCTGCAATTTGCCCAGAGGCTGCTTTATACACCCCAGTCTAGTTTCCACTATTAACCCCTAGCAGTAGCTCTTAATCCAATATCAGTTACAAATGAGTGTACTTAGCTGATCTTTCTGCTAGATCAAAGACAAATTGACTCTGGATGTTGAGGTGTGGACTGAGGTCAGAACTCAATATCGCAGGGTTCACAAGGGCTCTCCAACTAATATTTCAGTGAATTCAATGGTGGGAAGACGTCTTGGCAAAACAGTGTAAACGTTCACAGTGGCCCAACAGTTTGAATGCCTCCAAAATGATAGTAACAAAACACAAAATGTCTCTTTCTTCCAACACGTTTCATGCCTCTGTCTGACACTTCCTCAGAGAATAATATGGAGGTAGAGACTAAAGTATATTTAAAATACTGAACAACCAGTGGTTACCATTTGCAAACATTATTCTATGGAACCTATGCACTAAGATCTCCAAAACGGAAGAAATTTTGGTGCATAGGCTGCAGAGAATAACAGAAGAACTGTAGATAAAATATCACTGGAGAAGTTATCTCCTCTTTATCATGTTCCTGTCACACCCTGAACTGTTTCAAGTTATTTCCCTTGACAGTTATGTATGAGCTACTTTTGACTTAAAAGTCCACAGTCAAATAATAAATACACATAGCTAACATCCCTCACTGTCTTTAGAGCACATATATTTCCTTAAACTTGGACCCAGTACCATAAGATAAGGTTAATTCATTTTAAAGAGAATTAAAAACTGCCTATAGATTGAGATAGCTACATGTTTGTAATGTAAATATTTTTTTAAAAAAATCAACCTTTATTTGTTTGTGGTACTGAGTTAAACATTGTGCTAATTAGTTCTGTGCTGATCCATTATTGCCACACACTCTGAAGCTGTTGTACTATGAAAGTGTTGCAGTTCTGGAGCAAAATAAGTGCACAATGGGCATTATGTTCCCCAAATTCTCATAGACTAACATGGGGCATTTAAAGCCCAGATGTTAGAGAGGTTTCCAGTGCATTGCAGAACACTGCATGATGACCTCTCTAGCTTTCAAGGGGTTGAAAAGTACCATTTAATTTAAACCAGTGAGAAGTTGAATTTGTTCCCAATAGCGCAACTGGTTTGCTATAGTGCAATTGGTCTGTGCTATGGATGGATCCAGTCTGAGCCCATATTCTAATAGCAAAGTGAGCGATAAACTGACCTATTTAATATACTTGTAGATAATTAGAATAAAATGTAATGCTGTGCCATCAGAATGTAACCCTTTGAGTGTTGCAGATGTATCCAGCACATTGCGAACCAATGCGTTGGATACCCATCTGGCACTAAAAGGATTAAAGGGTAGTTTCTCAAAAACTATTTGTTTTTCAGAAAAAAATGGCAGATTTTAGATTTCTTTATAATAAAATAAACTTGCCTTAAGATATTGTATGTGATTTATTAAGAACACTAATGCCAGCTGTCCTGATAATGTAAAGTACACTTTGTAAGGATATTTAAAAGAAGATATAGATTATCTAGGGAAATCTAGAAAAATCTGCAGTTATTTTGTAATGATATAGTTCATATTGCTCTTTGTTGTTTAAGTACTTTGAAACATACAAATGGGTCATCTAATGTTATATTAATAAGTAAATTAATATTTTAATTTGATTTTCTTTATAGTTGATTTGCTTGTGGCTGTTTCAGTTTCACTCTTAATGATGTTAAATACATTCATTATCATATCGTACCTCCAGGTTGTGAGATAACTCCAGTGATCACTACTCTATGGAGAGTGGGAGGTTTCTGATGACACGTAAGCATTTTAAAATGACACTTGTATGCTCATTTTAATGAAAATGTTTCATAGCTGAGTCACTGGCTTTTAACTTGGTGTTATTCACACTGAGGTCGATGTACTAAGAGGAAATTGAGCAAATATGTAACAAACCAACTACACCATGGGGGACAAATATTAATTCCTGTTGCTTTAAATGAGTTTGTTAACCCCTTGCAATGCATTAGAAACTTGTCCAGCATTCAAAGGTTTAAAGGGATAGTAATGTTTCACAAAAACAGCAGCTCCAATTAATCTTCATAGTATTTGAACCATATAGAGTGTTATTTCAATACTGTCAGAGTTGTAGTTCAAGGGTAATTGAATGATAAAGTCTCCCCTCCTGCTCCTTTTACCTAGTGTAAGTCACCTCCCCTCAGATGTGGAATGAAGTCTATAGACCAGACAGATAACAGCAGGGGACAATCTTCTTCCTATGAGAACAATGAAAGCCCTGCCCCCCTTGACAAGTTTTTCAGGTTTTTTCTTATCTTAATTGAAAATTGTCCCTCTCTGCAATCTACCTGGGCACCTCCCTTCTGCTCTGGCTGAGCAGTTTTTCATCAGTAAAAGGGGCGGGAGGGGGATACTTTATCATTCAATTACTCTTGAACTACAACTCTCACAGAATTGAAATAACACTCTCCAAGGTCCAAATACAAAATACTATGATGATTAATTAGAGCTGACAGATGTGTCTTTTTAAGATGTTGTGCTGCCAGCTGGTGCTTTTGGTAGTTTCACGTGAAAATCATGTGTCTCTGACACTCTGTCAATAATAGCCACAGTGTCACCTAAATGAAAAAAAAAAACTCTTGAATTTACTCTACAAAATGCAAGTTTGCTCTGTAGTACTAACATTTGATAGAAGAATCTCCCAGCAGACAAAATACCATTGCTTTACTAATCTCCCTCGCACCACTTTCTGTGACATCAGCCTTTTCTAATACTCAGGGGACTCCAACACAATAGAGTGGTCGTCATGCCAACTAGCCCAGCAGTACACATACAAAGAGAATTCTGGCACCATGTAAGTAGTTTTAAACAAAACTTACAGCACTAGCCACCATAACATATACATGATTAAAGTATGGAGAGCAGCAAGAACTAAGTGTATCAACTGTGTTGATAAATTTGCAAATAATGAGGATGTTGTTGCATAATGTGGACAAAGTGTGTTTAAGCTTGCTTAAAACACCAAGGTACCCCATTTCAAGTGAGCCCTATCTATTATACATTGCCATCGCTATCTAAATTTAAAAAGCACTGAATAAATTCTTGTGAGGAAACATGTAGGATTTAAACCTTTTAGTGACAAAGGAGTACGCAACACATTTGCAGTGCAACATTTCTAATATGTTTATGATTGGACTAACCAGCTTTCAAACAGTGTTAACTTGTAGTGAATGAGTAGAGTAGGGATCAACAGCGTTTTTGCCTTAAAAGCAAAACAGGAGAAAAATGTCAGTTTTCGCTGAATGGCCACCTTTTTTCGCCTAGCTCATTGCATTGAAATCATTTGGAAGCCTGAATTTCTACCTAGTACAATGCAAGTTTCCCTTATTTTCCCACAGGGATACTATAAAAGGGGTGGGATATTCTCACAGCATGCCATTCTGTGTTTGTGAAAGGAAGAGAGAACACCAATTTTTGAGCTGGTGAAGTGGAATTGAAGCTTAGTTTAGGGAGTCTTGGTGGCAGGGCATTTTTCTCTGAATTAGGGGAGTCTGAGGGATAGGAAGGGAGAATGGAGGCTGACCCCAAATACCCCAACATTCTGTCTGACTTATCTGATTTGAAAGACAAAGGCAGCTATGCTACAAGTTCCTTGCTGATCTTGCCATTGTTTTATCTTAGACATGTGAGAAGGGAGCAAAAGAGGTTAACTCCAAATACCCCAACATTCTGTCTGACTGATTTGATTTAAAAGACAAAGGCAGTTGCGGCCCAAGTTCCTTGCTGATCTTGCTGTTATTATCTCTGTATTTTTGTGTGTCTGGGGGGTGTAAGAAGGGAGCAAAGGAAGTTAACTCCAAATACCCCAACATTCTGTCTGACTGATTTGATCTGAAAGACAAAGTCAACTATGGACCAACTTTCTTGCTGATCTTGCCATTATTTTCTCTCTGTTAGACATGTCTGGAGGTGTGTATGAAAAGGGAACAAAGGAGCTTGACCCCCTAATACCCCAAAATTCTGTCTGATTTAATTTGAAAGACACATGCTGCTGCAGTCCCATTTCCTTGCTGATCTTGCTGTTGTTATCTCTGTGTTAGAAGTATCTGGGAGTGTGAGTGAGAAGGGAGCATAGGAGAATGACCCCAAATACCCCAACATTCTGCCTGACCAATTTTATTTGAAAGACACAGGCATCTGCGGTCCAAGTTCTTTGCTAATTTTGCCATTGTTATGACTGTGTTAGACATGACAGGAGATCTAAATAGGATGGGTGCAAAGAAGGTTGACCCCAAATACCCCAATATTCTTTCTGACTGATTTTATGTGAAAGACACAGGCAGCTGATTTGAGGTCCAAGTTCCTTGCTGATCTTGTTATTATTTCTTTGTTAGATGTGTTTGGGTTTTGAGTGAGAAGGGAGCAAAATAGGTTTACTCTAAATACCCCAACATTCTGTGTGACCAATTTGATTTTAAAGTCAAAGGCAACTGGGGTCTAAGTTCCTGGCTGATCTTGCTGTTATTATCTCTGTGCATGGGGAGCCTGGGGAAAGAAGTTGAACAGGTTTTTGTTTTTTGACAGTGATAGGGTGAACAACAGTTTTAAAAAAATAAATAAATAAAAGAAAAAAAATATATATATATAATATATAAATATATATATATATATATGTGTGTGTGTGTGTGTGTGTGTGTGTGTGTGTGTGTGTGTGACTGAGGCACACACCAGCAAATGCACAAAGGGCAGGATGAGGGTGAAGGAATAGAAGCAATGCAGGGATATTTGAGTAAAGTGGTCGTTCAAAAACTGACTGCAACATGTGCAATACCTGATGGTGATACCTCTTGGATCTTGCAGTCATAGTAAACATAGGCAATAGATCGCAAAGTTCTTGTGAGAAATGTATTGGCCGTGGCGAAAAAGGAGAACATTTTATGTAATGTCTATGAGCAGTAAATCGTTTTTTTTCTAGAAAAGTTTATTGACGTTTTTTGACCATCCCTACTGCCCACACATGCTGCCTCTACCTCTGCCACCTCCTACAGTCATGCTGTTAAAGCTATCAAGTTATAGAGTTCCTCTGCTATGAACTGCCAAGCCATTTCACACTTACTGAGTTATTGGGAAGGAGTTAAAAATGTAACAAAAATAATCCTAAAGTACACCTGTGGAATGACAAAGTGGACATACTGCTGTATTCTTTTGTAGAAAAACAAGGATTTAGAGATCTGATATCATGTGTAGCTCCTCTCTAGCATATTCCAAGCGACATTATTTTTCCAGGATGACTATACCAGAATTGTACAAGCAGGTAGTTAGTGTGGTTGGAAAAGGGCTGGAAAGCTCAAACAGCATGAAAAATCTAGCTGACAACAGAAATGTGGACAAGTGGGCAGAGCACAGACTATATAACTGTAACTGCTCACTGGGTTTTCCTCATACTACCATCATTGGGCAAAACTACTAGCTTACAGCATGCAGAGTTTTGAGAGACAGTCTTACAAAACCGTAGATTTATTAAGTAAACTAGAGCAGGTGATAGAGGAATGGCTTGTACCCTGCTCTTTAAAAGCTGGTTTGTGTCTGCTGATAATGGCCCCAACATAATAGCTACATTGAGAATAGGTGATATGGTGCGTGTGCCCTGCTTTGCACCTGTGCTGTACTGAGTTTTGAACAGATTACTGGCAAAATCCAAAACCCTCAGAGAGATGCTGAATATTGTCCACAAACTCTGCACCCATTTTAGCTGCTCCTACAGTGCACACAATGATTTATATTTCATTCACGAGCATAACAACCTGCAGCATCACCAGCTGAAATGGAGGTCCCTACCAGATGGAATTCCACACTGTATATGTTAGAGCATTTGTACAAACAGAATAAGGCCATTAATGAGTACACAATGCAAAACTGGTCAGTGGAAACTAATGTGTGATATATTTATTGTAGATAAAAACTGAGGAGCTCGGGGGGCGTGGCTTGGACTGCCGAGCGGATGGCTGCTTAATGCCTTAGCTCTTGGGCTCCCGGGCAGATTTTGCGTGATTTTACTGACATACATCGCCAAAACAACCAGCTAGTGAACTGTAAGTAATTACTTCTACGCCGGAGGACTTCTTTATGGCGAGAAACAAGCAGAATAAACGTGATTCTGGACTGCGCTCCTTTTTCCCGCCACGGCCTGTGGGGGAAGAGGCTTCTATATCTGACAAAATGGCTGAAGGGACAATTGGAGAGACTGAATCTGCTTCCAGGTCTAGATCCCGTTCCCCTGTACATCGTTCAAAGGATACACATGGGGATTGTGAATCCTCTGCCAGATCTCCGTCTACTAAACAAGACTTACAAAATCTCCTTCAGGATTTAAAGGCCTTTCTTCGAGAGGAACTGAAAGATGTGCGGGCGGATGTCCGCGTCTCTGCTATTGAAGAAGATTTTGAGGATTGGAAAGCATTCAAACATGATGTGACAAGAAAATTAGACTTTTTACACACCCAGAATATGGATTTGCTGGTTAAGCTTGACGACGCTGAAAATCGATCCCGACGCAACAATTTACACTTCAGGGGGATCCCTGATGACATCCTCCCTGAGGCACTGGGACCCTACCTTGGAGAACTTTTCACTCACATTCTGCATACCAATACCCCGGTGAATCTACCACTTGACAGGGCGCATCGCCTAGCTAAATCTAAATTGGCTCCTAAAGAGGCTTCTAGGGACGTTATTGTCCGATTTCAAAAATATCCTGATAGAGAGGCGATTTTCCAAGCTGCTCGAGGCAACACTGCTTTTTCTTTTCGGGGTGCATCGATTACTGTTTTTGGAGATTTATCGCCACTTACCTCATCATGGAGAAGGGAACTTCGTCCTCTTACTACCTCACTGCGACAACACGGCATCCAGTATAAGTGGGGCTTTCCTATGCGTCTGATGGTTTTCAGAGATGGGATTCATCATGTGCTGCAGTATAAGGGCAATACTAAAATGTTTGCTGAAGCTTTACAGATCCCGCTTCCTGAGGCGACTCCTGTGCTAGCTCCACAACTTGGGGAAATGCAGTGGTCCTCTACAGCGTCTCCGCGATCCCAATGGCACCCAGTTCCACGAAAAAGGAGGAACAGAGCTTCACCCACCACTGAGGAGGACTCCTCATCTCCCACACGGCAGGAACGGGGATGAAACTTTTTATACGGTATAGCCTTCAGACTGGTACCTGATTTCCCTGACTCCGGTCAGATGCTCTATATTTATACCGGAGGTAGCTCCACTTGTATGGAGCTCTTCAGAAACTGTAGCCTGACAGTGTTATTAGGCTCTTTTTGAGACTTTTTACCATGGATGCTTGTGTTCCTGATTGCTTATCTCTGGCTGGGGATCCTAGAGATTCGTAGTTGGAGGATGCCCTGGTAGGGCGGGAGGCCGCCGACTCATGGCGGGGCTTTGGAGGTTGAGTGGGCCCTATTGTGGGTCGGTAGGCCTTCCGGTCTCTGGGACATATGTACTGTTATGTTCCTGTTTCGGCTGGACACTACTGTTGGGGTGGTTTCGGGGTTTGCTGGAGGGAGCCCTCGGCCCGCGGTCGGGCTCCTGGAGAGGAGTGGGGCCCTATCGCGGGCTGATTGGCCACCCGGTTATGAGGTGGTAGTTCTTGTGATTTTTAGTGGGACGTATCCTGCTCCGTTTATGGTCTATATGGGGATTTTGTTTCCTTTTATTTGGCCCTCGGCGTGCGGTCTGGTCGGTGGGTCATGGCGGGCAGCTACTTGTGGCCCAAACACGGGCATACTAACCTTATAAGATCTCGTTATGGACTTTACTCCCTTGGCTTTATTCCTGGGCCTTATTTGGATGAAGAGTTTTAGCTGACTCTTGCCTGCCCTCTGGCTCAGGACCGCATGTCGATAGCGAATTTTTGGAGGGGGGGAGATGGGAGTTATGGAGTTGATATGTTGGCAGCGTTTGTCTTCGGCTCATGGCCGGTCCTATGGGCTTTTGTGGGACCGGCCGTGGGCTGACGGCCTTTGCTTGGTTAAGTGGGATGGTTATGTTTGATGGGAGTTTTGTGGGGAACGGTTAGTCATGTAGAGTGAGAGGTCTGGATCGCGAGAGCGCCGCAGCTTTGTTTTTTGCGGCGATGTCGCGGTTTGGATCTTGGGGGAGAGAGTTTAGTGCTCCTTTATGATTACAAAATTTTGTATTGAATGCACTGTGGATACTCAATCACCGGTAATACCGGAGTTAATTGACATTTTTATGTTGATGCTATGCATATTGTTTATGCTGTTTGTGACTAAATATTTTGCCTGAGACAAGACGGTTTGCTTCTCCCTGTTCGACAGTATCCCCCCTCCTCTTTCTCTTTTAGTCCTTTCCTCTTTGGTGACGAGATTGGGAGAGAGATTATCTTGCAGGTATTGGGAGAACTGATGTTCTAGCATGGGGTACCTCCATTTGGGATGCCTTCGATGGGATAGGGGATTTATACTGCTGCCTTTAGAGACTCTGGGTTAAGATGCTCTACCCTTTTACTATTCCACACTGTCGGGCAGGGGAAGCATTTGCTGGTCTCGCATTAATGTTTGTCTGGGGTTTGTGTTATCTCTCCAATGCTGGCCTGGCTTTCCTTTGTCCATACTTTTGTGCCTTTTTCATTGTTTATAGCTGCCTAATGGTGTTTTTCCCTCGTGTGTCTGTCTACCTTCTCTTGCTTTTCTTCTCCACCCTTTTTCCCCCCTATATGTTCCTTTCTAAATTGTCTTTTCCTATGTCCTCTTTTGTAGTCCATATAGATTTTGTTATTTCTTTTAATGTATGTTTTCCTTATTTATCCTCTTCTCTGTCCGGGAGCCTACAGTTCTATGCCTCACCCTTCTTGCTTTTTACAGTCTGGGGGTTTGCTCCCCCAGGTGACTTCCTTACTTTTCTGTCTGCTCTGCTGTTTAAGTCTAATCTCTCTGATGTACATATTACCCCGGGTGGGTGGCTATACGCCTCCTTGCCCCTGCTCGGGTAGAGTGTGCTATTCTACTGTATTTCTTC
The DNA here is from genome assembly GCA_037306005.1 of Rhinophrynus dorsalis. NCBI lineage: Eukaryota > Metazoa > Chordata > Amphibia > Anura > Rhinophrynidae > Rhinophrynus > Rhinophrynus dorsalis. The sequence continues at coordinate 400,668,357 of CM074723.1, forward strand.
TTTTCTTTTCTTCTTTTCTACTTTATTCCTTTTTTAGAGATCTTCTCTACTCTGTATTCCTCTCTCTTTTCTCTTACTCTTTTTCTTTACCCTATTGTCGAGTGCTCCGGTGTAGTGGGTCTTCTACCCTAACTCTATATGGGATGCCATCCCTTCCTTGCCTCGTTGGGGATACTTGGGTGGCCCGCATCTCTTCCTTTCTCATTTGATGTCTACCAAGGTACTCCCTTCTACTTTGCGTGTGATCTCAATGAATGTTAAAGGGCTAGGGACTCCTCAGAAGCGATCTATGGCTCTGAAAGATTTTCATCAATCACGTGGTGATGTGATTTTACTTCAAGAAACTCATTTTGCTTCTCATAAAGAACAGAAGCTTACTAATAGATTTTATGAGCATGCATTTTTGAGCTCCTCATCGTCGAAACGTAATGGAGTCGGTATCTTATTTCACAAGCGCCTATCTTTTGTTTCAACTCAGGTTCGCAGAGATAGAGACGGCAGGTTTCTCTTTGTGAAGGGATTGATTGACAGGCAAATGTACACGTTCGCTTCTATATATGCTCCGTCGGATTCTCAATCTTCCTTTTTTCATAAGGTCCTTGATATTCTTGATGATTTCAAGGAGGGCATTGTTTTGGTGGGCGGCGACTTCAATTGTCATTTGAACCCTACTTTAGATTGTTCTACTGGTCGTTCTCATCTTCCGTATTCCTCCATTACTCGAGTCATTACACGTCTCCATTCTTCATTCTTGGTTGATACCTGGCGTCTGCTCCATCCAGACTCTAAGGATTTCACTTTTTACTCACATCCACATGATTCCTATACTAGGATTGATTATATCTTTGTTGACCATCCCCATTTGCATCTTCTTCACTCTGCGGATATAGGTTCGATTACATGGTCCGACCATGCTCCGATCACTATTGATTTGTTACGTCGAAATCAGACTTCCACTGCGAAGCTTTGGCGTCTGGATGAATATTTACTTGCCTCGGAAGATGTGAAATCTTCTATTGAGAAAACTATTAGGAATTATGTGACGGATAATGCATCAGCAGACGTCTCGCCGTTGATGTTTTGGGAAGCTCATAAATGTGTGATACGCGGTGAATTGATCAAAATCGCGTCTCATAAGAAGAAAGAACGATCGGCGAGCGTTGAGGAACTTTTGAGTAAGATCAGGACACTTGAGGCTCAACACAAGCTTTCCAGGGCATCTGCGGTTCTTCCCACTTTGACGGTACTTCGGCAACAATTGGTTACTATTCTTCATGAACAAGTGGAGAGAATGTTTTTTAAATCGAGGCTTTCCCTGTTTGAACATGGCAATAAACCAGGTCGTTTACTCGCTAAACAACTCAAATCTCAATTTCCGTCCACCTATATTCCAGCTATCCGTACATCTTCGGGGCATACCTGTTACTCAGATGCCGAAATCTCTGACACTTTTCGATCTTTTTATGCTTCTCTATATAATCTTCGAGAGGGGTCTGGAGAGACCATGGATCACTCCACCCGTATTGATGCGTATCTCAAATCGACCTCTTTACCACACATTGATGACCTTGATAGGGACGCTTTGGATGCTCCGTTTTCTGCGACCGAGATAGCCAGCGCCATTAGGTCTCTTCCACCAGGTAAAAGTCCGGGTCTTGATGGTTTCTCTCAGGGATACTATAAATCATTTTCTCACTTAATAGCTCCTCTCTTGGCTACTTCTTTTAATTCCTTATCAGATTCAATTTCTTCACACCCAGATACTCTATCCGCTCACATTACGGTCTTACCCAAACCCGGGAAAGATAAGTTGCTTTGTGCAAGCTACAGACCCATCTCTCTCCTTAATCTAGACATTAAAATCTATGCAAAACTTTTGGCCGATAGGTTGAAAACTAGACTCCATAAATTAATACATCTTGACCAATCTGGCTTTGTTCCTAGGAGGGAAGCTAGAGACAATACTAGAAAACTCTTGTCGCTCCTTCATATCTCTTCTTCTTCATCGACGCCTACTGTTTTTCTTTCCACGGATGCCGAAAAGGCGTTCGACAGGGTAAATTGGAAGTTTTTAGAACACACACTCCGTGCTTTTGGGTTTGGTTCGGTCTTTATTCAGAGAGTAATGGCTTTATATTCTTGCCCTTCGGCGAAAGTTAAAACTAATGGTCACTTATCCAATGATTTCCGTATTTCTAATGGCACCCGTCAGGGATGCCCCCTTTCACCGTTATTGTTTATTTTGATTATGGAACCCTTAGCACAACGCATACGTAATAACCCGAATATTCGGGGAATTCTGCATGCTCACAAAGAATATAAGCTTTCTATGTTCGCTGACGATGTCCTGATCTCCTTGACGGAACCCTTGTCTTCCATGCCGGCTTTAATGTCGGAATTTGATACTTTTTCCTCCCTATCGGACTTTAAAATTAATTTTAACAAATCAGAGGCTCTCCCCATAGCTATCTCTTCTAGGTTGCTTAAGGATCTTCAATCTTCTTTCCCATTCAAATGGTCTAGATCTTCAATTTCTTATTTGGGGATTCGCCTATCTTCTTCTTTCGATGGACTATTTGCGGCTAATTACCCTCAACTTTTGGTTTCGATTCAAAGGGACCTCAGGAAGTGGGATCCTCTATTTTTGTCATGGTTAGGCAGAGTTGGGGTTTTGAAAATGTCGGTTTTACCTCGGATTTTGTACTATTTTCAGACTCTCCCTATTTACCTACCCCCCAAGTACCTTACTAAATTAATGAACAGTTTGAATTCTTTCATGTGGCACTATCATAAGCCGCGAGTAAAACTGGATACTTTGCGTCGCCCAAGATCCAGAGGGGGATTAGGTGTACCAGATATTCGTCTTTATTATATGTCAGCTTTGTTATCGTCGATTCCCGATTGGTTGACGAACTCAGATTCCAAGAGCTGGGTTTCTTTGGAGCGCTCCTTTCCACTGGGAGGGGATGTCGCTGTAGAGGTTTTCCTCCCTGCTAGTTCCAGACATCCTTTGTTGAAAACACATCCTCTCCTATCTAATATTATCAACACTTGGTCCGGCTGGACGAGTTCCTGTAGACTGGGGACCCTGCCCTCTCCGCTTTCCAATGCATTTTATTCTAGAGATACCCCTTTCTCGCTTTCCTCAAGAGATTTTCATGCCTGGTCCTTCGGATCTGTTCCTCGGTTCCGAGATTTCTTTGATGGCTCCACTATCCGTGCTTTTTCCTTCTTCCAAACCCAGTGGGGCCTTTCCCCATCGGAGATTTGGCGTTATCTCCGCCTCAAACATTTCTTCTCAGTTTCAAACATTAGAGATGCAGCCTCTAGGAATCTCACTCCCTTTGAACTACTGTGTACCTCGCTGGGCCCGAAGAAAAGGTTTCTTGGAAGAATCTACTCTATTCTTCTGGATGTATTGTCAGTGAAGGATCCTTCATATACAGCAGCCTGGAATTCTGAACTAGGTGTTGATTTATGCCCAGATGATTGGACCAAGATTTGGGCTTTACATTCCAGTGCATCTATTTCTTCTCGTATATTAGAATTAAATTACAAATTTCTTTTTCGTTGGTATTATACCCCGGTTAAATTGAGTAAAATTTATGCAGGGACCAGCCCTATGTGCTGGAGATGTTTAAACCAACGGGGAACTCTTCTACATATTTGGTGGTCATGCCCTCTAGTACTCCCTTATTGGGAAGGATGTAGAGATATTATTCATCGGTTTCTTGGGGTCTCATTGGATTTTGACCCCCTTCCATTTCTTTTTTTCAAGGGTCTCCCCCGGCTCCCCAAACAACAGAGATCACTTATTCTTTTATTACTCTCTGTAGCAAAGTCTCTGATACCAATCCATTGGAAGGATCCTGCTCCACCTACGACTACTGAATGGCATTCTAGGGCTAGGGATTCTCTACTACTACATAGGATGTCCTTAATCAAGCGAGGTGGGGACTATATTGCGTGGACTGCTACTCTTCAGGGCTGGGACTTAGTGCGGGCATCCTAGGCCTTTGCTGTGTGGCATTACCCATAGCTCGGCTGCTTTTGATTGTGGGGTTGCTTGCCTGCTCGCCGGGGTGCTCGACTCTCTATTCTTCTTCTTTCTCTTCTTTATCTGGTCTATTCTTTTCTTCCTCTTGGGTCCTTCTTCCTTTTCTTTCCTCATCTCCCCTCCTGCCTGTCCTCTTCTTTCTCTATCTCTTTCTTCTTTTCTCTCTTTTTTTTTTTTTATATTTTTCAGTAAAAATTATGGAATGGGAATGTCAGGCCATCACACTTAAGTTTGCTTCTTTGTCTTCTATATGTACTCATTGTGTTTATATGTGATGTTCATATCCTTTATATGGCTGTTTGTTTTTTCTTTTTACCTTTACCATGGCTTTGTTTTTGTTTGATGATGGTTGTCATTCTTATTTCAATAAAGATTTAATTATAAAAAAAAAAACTGAGGAGCTCGGCTATGTCCATATCATCAGTCCTCAAAGGATGAAATTATGTGATGGTCCTGGCATATCATTTAGCATTAAAGGGTAAAATAAATGCTCTCTGAATAGGACAGTTTTGTAAGCAAGCTTAGAATTATATTTTAGGTATGTAACATATGAATAGTTCATTTTTACACACGCTAACTGAAAGTTTACAATGTTTTAAAGTTATGTAATTTTAATTTTAGGTGTTAACATTCCTTTAATAACCCTCTGAATGTCAGAATGGTGTGTAACAATCAACAGATGGCATAGCAGCATGCCAATGATATCTGGAACAAAACAACACACCCATGGAACCGGTAAAAAAACTCATACAGTTTATACTCACCCACAATTACTTCAAGTTTGGGCACGACCTCTATCTTCAGAAAATGGGGACTGCGATTGGTACCCAAATGGCACCACAATATGCAAACTTGTTTATGGCAAAATTGGAAGAGGACTTCCTGTCCACCTGCCAGATAAAACCCCTGGTCTATCTCCGCTACATAGATGATATTCTTATCATCTGGACCGCCAGTGAAGAGGAACTTCTCAAATTCCATGAGAACTACAAATGTTCTACCCCAAATACCAAGACAAAATCTGTTGAGCTACAAAGAACAACATAAGGGAAACCGGGTGCCACTGGTGGTCAATTACCACCCCCAGGTTGAAGTTCTACACAAAATATCAAGAGAACTTCAAACAACATTACATACGGATTAAATACTTAAGAACATATTCCCACAGCCTCCCTTAGTCTCCTCCAGGCAGCCTCCAAATCAACTGATGGTAAGGAGTGCCCTGAATAAAAATACAAAAAATGGCACATCTCCCTTCCTACAAAAGAGGTGTGAAACACATTTACACTACAGACAAGGTACCCATACTAAACACCCAGTTACACCATAAGATCAATGGTACCTTCACCTGTAAATCAACCAATGTAATATACCTCATCATGTGTGCAAAATGTCCAACAGCTCTTTATGTGGGTGAAACTGGACAGCCACTACATAAAAGGTTTAATTCCCACAGATCCAGTGTTAACAACAAAAAGACAGAGACACCAGTGGGAGAAAATGTGTCAGGGACATTAGATTAACTGTACTAATGGGACTGTTCCGTACTCAGAGGGTCAGAAAGTATGGGAGGTTAAGTTAATATTGAAGTTTAATGCAATTCATAATGGTTTGCTTTAAGACAGAGAACTCTTGTCACATTATCACATTGTGGATTGACCTTTCCAACAGCCCTTCTGGGATCGTAAATACCTCTAAAGCCTCAGAGGAAGACTGCAATTTACTACTGACTGATCAAAGTATCTGGACCTGGACTGAGTTCTCTTATCTGATTTCCATTCTAAACAATGCAACGTGTACTTGTACGTAAGAGAGATGTTTTCATATTTATCTGTATAACATGCCTGAGGAAGAGACCTAAGGTCTCGAAAGCTTGCATCCTGAATCTGCTTAGTTAGACAATAAAGGTATCAACAACTATATTTGTCTCCTGTATTTCTATGGCTAACACTGTACCATCTCTCATCTGTTATCAACAAGGGCTCCATTGACAAGAAGCCATGAGAAATATCTTCTACTGGATATTTAAACAAGCACACTGTTTAAAGATATATGAAATTGAGAAACCAAGAACTTATATATTGAGATGTATAGTGTGTATATTGTGTATTGTATATTGACATGGTTAATAAATGTAATACACCTCAGGTGATGCTGTTCTAGAGAAATGCAAAATAAAGAGTATCACTATAACCAAATAAAAACACCAAACATATATGTAGAGGGATATTGTTATTATATTACCACTTTGGATCTACAAGTATGTATCTTCCTTTCAAAATAAATGAGCGATTATAAAAAAACATGAAAAGGAATACGTTTCTATGCAAGCTCCCCTTCAGCATGGATATCAGTAATGTAGGTCACTTTGCACATTCCAAATATCAGCAATTAGAAATGCAAAGGCAGAAGACCTCCTAATAAACACCAACCCCTTATCTTAGTATGAACAGAAAATCCTAATGACCCTTATGAATTTTGCAGTTGTGCCTTTGTACTAAAGGTAACATATTCAACCAGTCCTGGATGTCATATCCATTGAGGCAAACGTAATAGTTACTATTAGGACTTCAGGACACAAGCATAAAGAACACTCACAAGCATAAAGAACACTCCTCTTAAAGTAGGGTCATGCAGTCTGCCTGTGTCCATTTAACCCTTGAATGCAAGAGTGGTATGCAGTGCTTTTCTCTGCAATGTTTTGCAAACTCCTCTGGCACTTAAAGTATTAGAAAAAACAGACAGAAACTACAATGTCCACCTCCATGGACATGAAATCCAGGACTGTTATATTATGTAGATTTACTGCAATTACAAGAGCTAGAATCAAATTTCAATACCTAATGCTGCCTAACGTCATTTTTCATTGCTCTGTATACCAAATTTCCTCCCCTTAATGACACTTGTTCAAGAGGAGTGTCAAAGGGAAGTCTATGGGCATCTTGGGCATTCCTTTCCTCTTCACCTTGTTTTAGTCAAACTATAAAACAAAGCATAGGGTAAATAGTGTTGTTCATTTTCCAGTGCATGTTATGGGCATGGAATCATTAGGATTTCCTCGGAATGAAGGGTTATTTTTAAGATGTGTTATTGCTTGCTCATTCCCTCATCTTCCATCAACTTTCACAGAGTAAGCTGGTCCCGATTGCTTCCAGTCATGAGGAAACACCTTGTTCAAAAAGGTTCTATCTCCTTTATCTCATTAGTGTTGATGGAAATGGATTCATTCACAGGCACACACAATTATGGCTGCTACAAAAGGTACTAGGCTTCAGTCCTATAGTTTATGTCCTAGTTGCTGTATTGTGCTTTGGAAAGACTAAATAAAAAGTAATATGATCAGTTAATCTGTCCAAATGTCTGACATCTTGTAATAACCTTAATATATATTACAAATGTTCCATAAAGGACTATTAACGTCTAGAAATGAAATTGGCCTTAAATATCATGTACTTAGAGTTAGCCTCTGTAAACAATATTTATTTTGAATTAAAATATTAAATAAGTGTTGATTGTCCTATTCCAATTCCCTTTAGTTAATTTAGTTTGTGCTCTTTGCAATGAGAGATACTAACTATTGAGATTAGTACCCATTTTTCTCATATTGAAAAAAGTTGTTACAGTACATCACCCTTTTACAGACAATAAAAAATGATCATCTACCAGACTCCTACCAAGACTGCAATGTTAATGGGAGCCAAGGGGGCCTGCAAAAGGCACGAATGGAAGTTCCCATGAAGCATTCATAAGAATAAATTTCAGGTCTCAAATAACAGAGAACGTTTAAAGAGTGTAGAGTGAACTTCCAAGTATTTAAGTGTATATAAACGTAGTTCATTAATGGTATTACTGTTCCTTTAAAATATATCAGTATTTAAAATGTGTCAATTACATTGGAAATGCTCATCTCTCTTTGTTTTGAACTTCTATGAAACCATAGTAAAGTTGTCACTTTCTAACAAATAGGTGAGCTTCAAAGACCATGCATCTATATTCATGTCAGACATGCTTTATTTAATACAAAAGTTTATGAGATATTTAGCTTTACTTGTCAGTTAATGCATGCCAGCCAGTACTAACATTCCACACTGCTATATATTACTATCTGCCATTCCCTGTCATCCAGTGCAAAGATATTTGCATAAACTGACAAGTTAATATAGCAAAATATCTCAAGAATTATTGTTTGAAAAAATGGCTAACCATAAATAAAGGTGGTTTTGAAAGCTCTTTCAAAGTCAACTATTTGTTATAAAGTGACAGTTCCACTTTAAGTAGGCTCATGCCCTATGCCTACTTCAACTTGAAAACACTGCCAGCAGCTGTCATGACTGCCTTTATTGACCTTATATTGCACCTTTGAGATAAATTGTACCACCAGCTCACAGTCCAGAGATGGGTTCTCAAGTCCCACATAAACAATTTTATGACCCACTTGCCTTAAAGCCAGTGAAGATGGGAGGGTGATAGATGGGAAACCACAGTCTCAGGTAATAGAGCTCCAACCCCAACATGATGCAGAAGCTGTTGGAGATTACAAGATCCCTATTAGTTAAAAGCACACTAACACCTAAAAAATGAATGTCCCTCACTGACACGGTGTCCATTGTAGTATCCATTAGTGTCTCTTTCTTTTTTTTTTGTTAATACTGGATCTGTGAAAGTTAATCATTTTATGTATTGGTTAGCCTGTTTCACCCACATAGAGAGCTGTTGGGTATTTTTCACACCTAATGAGGTATATTATACTGGATTATTTGCAGGTGAAGGTATCATTGATCTTATGGTGTAACTGGGAGTTCGGTATGGGAAACTTGTCCGTGATGTAAATGTATGCACAGGTTGCACACCTCCTCTGTAGGCAGGGAGATGGGCCATTTCTTGTAGCTTTATTCAGGGCACTACGTACCATCAGTTGTTTTAAATTGGGAGGTTGTTTGAAGGAGAGTAAGTTGTCGGAATATATTATTAAAGGGATAGTAATGTTTCATAATAAAAGCAGCTCTAATTAATCATCATAGTATTTGGACTTTGGAGAGTGTTATTTCAATTCTGTCAGAGTTGTAGTACAAGAGTAATTCAATGACAAAGTATCCCCCTCCCTCCCCTTTTACTGATGAAACACTGTTCAGCCAGATTAGAAGGGAGGTACCCAGGTAGACTGCAGAGAGGGACAATCTTCAATTAAGATAAGGGAAAAACCTGAAAAACTTGTCAAGGGTGGCAGGCTTTTCATTGTTCTCATAGTAAGAAGATTGTTGCCTTCTGTTATCTGTCTGGTCTATGGACTGGATTCCACATCTGAGAAGAGATGGCTTACACTAGGTAAAAGGGGCGGGAGGGGAAACTTTGATTGTGAATATCTCTCAAACCAAAAATGTTTGAGAGATAAGACTTATACAGTTCTTAATTTTTTTAATGCCTACAAAATAAAATAAAGATAAAATGAAGTATTACTGTCCCTTTAAGTCTTTCATCTGTATGTAATATTGTTTGAAGTTCTCTTGATATTTTGTGTAAAACTTTATCTTGGGGTGGTAAGTGACCACCAGCGGCACCCGGTTTCCCTTATATTGTTCTTTGTACCACAACAGTTTTTTTCTTGGTATGTGGGCATCATTCTGTGTCTTAGAGTCAATAATACTGGCACTGTAACCCTGTTTTATAATGTCTCCTCTGAGTTTCTGGAGGATGCAGTTATACTCTGACACTTCCAGAGGATGACTGCAATTCACACTGCTTTAGCATTTTCTGATCAAAGAATCTAGGTCTGAACCGAGCTGACCTTATCTGCTTTCTATTTTAAACAATGCAATGTGTACTTGTATTTAAAAGAGATATTTTCATATTTATCTGTATAACATGCATGAGGAAGAGACCTGAGAGGTCTTCAAATTAAGCTTGCATTCGAAATCTGCTTAGGTGTTCCTTTAAAACACCACACAAAAAAAAAAGAAAAAAAAAAAAAAAAGAATGGTAGTGCAAATGCCATCTAGTGCCCCAGACTCTACACTTCCACCCCATATTTTCAGAATCAAATTGAAAGAAATTAACCCCTTGGATTCTGGTGAAATCTCTAGCATCTGAGGGATTAAACCACAAAGACCTTCACATGACTGCTTCCCCACAACATTTCTAATCTCATATTCTCTTAAGGCCTGTTATGTTCTACAAATAATCTTCTTTTCACAATCACATCTCTATTCCACCTCTAAGGCCTTTTCAGAGCTGCACCCTGTCTCTGACACTTGCTGAGGTTACCCTAATAAGATGAACTAGAATATGTTTGTAGCAAACCAGCTGTGTTATAAAAATCTCATTGATTTAAATTGGGCTTTGAAGAACTTGAATGCTAGAGAGGTTTCCAATGCATTGCGTACTAGTGTGTACCATGATCCGTTTGCTCTAGAATTGCTCCAATTCTTATTTGTACATCAGCCTCACTGCCATTCTGTGTCAGACTCACCCTCAGCATCCACATTTCAAGTCCTCCCTTTACTGTTTACTTGCTCAATTACCTCCACTAGAAAGATAGTAATCTTTCTAGAGTGGATTTATTTCCTTAAAGGGATAGTAATACTTCGTTTTAACTTTATTTTATTTTGTAGGCATTAAAAAAAACATGAAGAATGATTTAAGTCTTATCTCTCAAACCTTTATGGTTTAAGAGATATTCACAAATAAAGTACCCCCCCTGTTCAGCCAGATCAGAAGGGAGGTGCCCAGGTAGACTGCAGAGAGGGACAATCTTCAGTTAAGATAAGGGAAAAACCTGAAAAACTTGTCAAGGGGGGAAGAGCTTTCATTGTTTTAATACAAAGAAGACTGTCCCCTTCTGTTATCTGCCTGGTCATACAACCAGATTCACATCTGAGAAGAGGTGGCTTACACTAGGAAAAAGGGGTGGGAGGGGAAACTTTGCTTGTGAATATCTCATAAACCATAAAGGTTTGAGAGATAAGACATATCATTCTTCATGTTTTTTTAATGCCTACAAAATAAAATAAAGTTAAAACTAAGTATTACTATCCCTTTAAATGTATGTCAGAACATGTATATATCATGTCTGTATTTATGCTCCTCCTGCTTTGAAGTGCCAAGGAACATGTTCGTGTTTCATAAAGAAAAAAAAAAAGAATAGGTAGATATAAGCTAATTTGATTGGGAAAAAAAGACCTACTGGCCTTGTGCCTGCAGGTCATGTTGGCCAGAGGCCACTGGCCATTGTCAAATGTCCTCTTCCTGAGTCCATAATTGCGGAATTTGCAACTACTCTTTTCTGCTGCTGCTGAATTATTTAAGCAGCAGGATGATTAGGCAGCTGAAAGGGAATGGGATCAACAATAGCAGTAACATGGATGATGGATGATGAAGGTTCCACTTGCCATGACTGGCTCCCGTGATGCGCCTGAGGCCAGTAGCAGCACAATAAGTATCCCCCAGTATTTGTGGAGAAAAGAAGAAGTTGGCACCCCTCCTCCATAATCATGGGTGTGTTATTAGAATAGAAAATTTTCCCTCGAGAGCAGGAACTATGGCTCTCATCAGCAGCTGTAATATGCACATCTGGGGGCACAACTGTATCCAAACACGATGACACCAGAACCCAAGTACTGCCGCTGTCACTATACCCCTTGTCCACCTCCCACTAAGGACACATGACAACTTGCTGAAAGTTTAATAGTAATGATGAACCCTCCCTGCCACCAGCTTAGCATATTCTGCAGGATGGAATCTCCTCAGATGTCGCTTGATGTCCTCCTTACAATTCTCGGTCACCACACTGCCATGTGTGGTCAGTACACCACACAGTGTGCAATGGGTGGACACAAACTGCCACATCCGAGCATCAACAAAGTGGCTATCATTTGGCAGGGGAAGGTAACGATGAATAAGGTGGATCGGCAGAAAAATTTTAGTTACCCTAGAGAAAGAAGTTGATGGCGAGCTAGTTGTTTCACTTGTCATGGAGCTTCCAGTCTCTACCTGGGTTTCTCTATTCTTCATCCCCTTTGATCTCCACCTTACCTCTTGTACCCTTTCTGGAGTCAGGGGGTACAGCAACAGCGGTGCTTGATTTCTGTGGTGTATGTTTGGCTTTAACATATTTGACATAAATGTCTTGGTGTCTGTGTTTCATGTATGTTATCAGGGAGGTTGTGCAAAGGTGTGTTCCCTCCTTTCGTCTTCTCACTGACTTGTCACAAATTGTGCAGATTGCCCCAAGAGAAAAATAGTCCCACACCCATGACTTAAAGGGATAGAGATAGAGAACAGGTGGAGAAGAATGGCCTCTTTCTTCTTGTCTTCCACATTCCCCTTCACTGTCTGTGGCAGCGGATGATGTTGCTGCTGTTGCTGCTTCTGCCTCAGAATCAGCACTGCATATAGGACCAGAAGTATTACTGCCATTGGCAAATGGAACCTGTCCTATTCCCACATGACTTGTTGACCCCATTCCCACTGTGTCCATGGTGGTCTGTTGTACACTAGCATGACTTGTTGCTGACCTGAAGAAGGAAGACTGGCAGCATTAGCAGCAGACAAAGGCAGCTGATCTGTGCTCTTACTGGTGATGGTATTAATTTTGTGTCTACTCTCCCCCAGCACCAGTTCTGGCCTCTTCAGGATAATGTTCCACTTGGACACTGTAGTGAAGGGAAGGGGAGGACTCCCAAAGCCAGAGGAATGGTGTGGGCTACCTTGACGGCTAGTCTGGATGCTCTCAAATGCTTCCCCTACTAGTCCCCTAACTCTAGTCCCACCGCCTGCTTCACCATTACTGTTACTACTAATAACACCAGCCACATCAAGTTCAACCCCAGAGTCTTTCTCTTCACAGTCACTATTAATATGAGGATACTGATTACCCCCTCCTTCACTCCAAACATTAACAAGCTTCTGGACCTACTACTACTACTACTAGCACTGGTGGTACTGCTTGGGATGGCAAGTGTGACTTAGGGTCCCCTGCTGTCTCACTTGGCATCATCTTCTCCTTCCCCCCTCCCTCCTGAGTATTACAAGACACACTGGCAGCAGGTTTGGCACTGGTGGCAACAGGTTCACCACTGGCAGCAGGCAAAACACTGGTGGCAACAGGGGCAGTACCTCTGACAGCAGGCACAGTACTAGTGGCAGCAGGGGCAGCATGTCTTACAGCAGGTACAGAAAATGAAATAGGAGAGCAAAAACAAAGGGATCCGATATAAGTGCAGTAATAGATTTAAAACGATTTATTTCCCTCAGTATACAAAAAAAACCCTTCAGGGTATCTACTCACAAAAAATACTTTAATAAACAGCCCATATGGTTTCAGGATCTCTCTTCTGCTACGGGGAATCCTCTTCCACACAAGTCCATGGTGTCCTGTATGTGCACACTCTGTCCGGTCTCTTGAGAAAGCGGGTTTGGCTGCGAAACGTATGTAGGGAAATAGGATCACGGAACTGTAAGCAAGGTGGAACTGATTCACGCAGAGCTAAGGCTGGGAACGTGTTACTGCATGGACTTGAGGAGTGACGTCACCGAAGAGACCCGACAGAGTGTGCACGTACATGATACCAGGGACTTGTGTGGAAGAGGATTCCCCGTAGCAGAAGAGAGATCCTGAAACTATAATGGTTGTTTATTAAAGTGTTTTTTGTGAGTAGATATCCTGAAAGGGTTTTTTTTGCATACTGAGGGAAATAAATCGTTTTAAATCTATTACTGCACTTAGATCGGATCCCTTTGTTTTTGCTCTCCTATTTCGTTTTCTGCAGCTAATTGGATTACTAACAAGGAGGCCCAACTTGTTTTTGGATGGAGCAACTGGGACTTGATCTAGTTATATAAAATGGACATTTTGACTCTGAATTTGGGAATAAAGTGAAGGAATGAACTAGAGCTCTATATTAGATTTATGTGGGTTTACAGCAGGCACAGCAATGGTGGTAGCAGTAGTAGTGACAGCACGTGACAGCATGCACAGCACTAGGGGCACCAAGGGCTGCACATCGGGTAGCAGGTACAGAAATGGCGGAAGGAGGAACAGCACATCTGGCAGGCTCTCACTACTATCCTTTTCTTCCACCCTTCTCATTAAATCCCCTAAGATCCCAAGGGGTGATTTAGGGGGACTGGATAGCATTGGTCCTGTAGTGCTGCTCACTTCCTCCTCCTCCTCAGACTCAGTGAACACATAAGGGTCCTTCCAATTCCTCTTTTTACTATTTTTAAATTTTCTCAAAGTGATAGCAGTCACTATGAGCCCCTCTTGAGCCGTCACCATATTCCATTGTGAAAATCAGGTATGCTGAAACCTGGATGTACACACTGCGTGAATACATCCAAGCTACAGCATGTTGTGTTAGGGTACATTACACTAGATGCAAATCGTCCTTACGAAAAGCATATAGCAGGGGGTTTCATAAGGATGTATTCAGAGCAACCTTAGAAATGCTACACTAAAACTGTCCATATGATAAAGGCATACAGAGCATCTCTTTGTTACCAAAACTCATACCACATAGCAATTACTTTTTAACACTTAAAGTGCCATAGATATGTTGAACACATTGTTTCACAATGCTTTGCATCGGATACCTCAAAATGTTAAGAAATCTATTGGCAACAGTTTTTTTAAGATGTATTAATAATATCACATCATAGTTCAGAGAGTTCTAGCTACACTTTATTTTTTATCTTGCAAATGTCATTATTTCTACCACACAATGATGAGTTTGGAAAACAGTTATTTGCTTTTCCTCCTCTAGTTTTAATATTTACAGAATCTGATGAACTCAGAAAAAGCAAAACAACTGCACAGAATATATACAATTTCCTGTTTAACCCTTTGAGTGCCAGAGGGGTACGCAACGCATTGCAAAGCAATGCGTTGCGTACCCTTCTGGCACTCAAAGGGTTAACTAAATGGCGCTTATAAGCCCTTGAATGCTAGTTACATCTCTAAGGCATTGACAAGCAACGGCTTAGAGACCTCTCCAGCATTCAGGGGGTTAAAAGTTTCCTTTAAATCAATGAGAATTTTAAGAACTTATATTTACTCCTTACAGCGCAATTAGTTTGTTCCAGAATTTCTCCAATTCTTCTACGTCCATCAGCCTTAAAATGTACTGAAGGCTATTAAAAATTATCTCTTATGTCAATTTTATTGGGATCTGTTAAGTGCCATTACACGAAAAAGTGTTATATATTGGTTCATTAAGCACATTCAAAGTCATCATCCAAGTGAAGATATGACAACAGGCTTTTTATCAATAGGTAATAAGACAGATAATTTAACCGTAAAGCTCTAATTGGTCTAATTCACTAACTGACCTCTCACCACTTGATTCACTAGTACAATTGAGCTCTGATAAATCCTTTAATTGTAAATTGCACACAGCTGTGAGCTGTTTCTCACGCTGGCACAAAAACACTATCATCGACTGTTTCATCTCTGCGACCTGCTAATTTAGAGCATATGCAACTGTTTTTAATGCTGAAGGCTTGACATACCACAAACAGCAGATGTTGCAGCTGCCCCTGAGATGCTTTATTTAATTCAATTACGTCTTTTGGAGATATGTTAAAAAGCTATGAGAGATGAGGGAGGGCAGGGGAATGTTAAAAATGGAGCCCCTGGTTGAGGCCCAGGTGGCTCTGTAGGCAAATGATTGGGTGAATGTCTGAATGATCTTTTTAATTGAGTAGACTGACGGCTAATCAGGGTCATGAAGTGTTATCACACTGATGAGCTGAGTGGAGCCCTGGGCTGCTCTGCAATTAATGCTGCTTTTGTGAAAGGAGAAAAAGAAAGCTAATGTATGCCATCTGGCAATTGTTTATGATAAAAGCAGCAGTTTTCTAAAAATTCAAGTTAAATGTTATTCATAATTATTTGATTTTTTAACCACTTGCAAAGGCACCAAATTTAGGTCTTCACGATTTCATATTTCTAAAATAGCAAAACATTAATTATTTTACACAGGCCATTGTTGTGTTTCTTTATGCTTTACAGAATATCCCAAGTAATGTCTGCAGGTAAAACTCTCAAAGATGAATCTATGCTACAGTGACCAGACCAGGCTGGATTTTATTGCAGGTGCTAATTTTATCACTGATTTTAACTCCAGGTTTCCTCATAGACTTCAATAGGAAAATGTTTGATAAAATGGGTGTTAACATTTATCACCTGAAATAGAATCCAGCCCATCATCTTTAAAAGGGAACCTATACCCTTAGACATAATGAGGCCATTATAGAATGAATAGATAATTATAGTAGAACTAGTATGGAAGCCCATATACACGGGCTAAAGTGTACCCAGCTGCCCCAGCTGCTGCCCCGGAGCCAGGAGCAAAGACATGACGTGAGCTGTCCGGAGCCGGGCAGTGCGTTAGGCGAGTCTCTACTGCGCATGACTGTAGTCATGCGCAGTATAGACTCGCCAAATGTGCTGATCCTTAGCAGGGAGCTCCAGACGGCTCACATTAAAACTCCCTGTGTGTGAAACCACACATGCACAGTAGAGACTCTCTACTGTGCATGTGCTGTTACGGCTCACAGTGAGCGACGCATTCTACCACTTTATGTTATAGGATATATATATATATATATATATATATATATATATATATATATATATGTATTCAATCCTGTCATTGTCAGTTAAAACTTACAGTCAATCACTTCTGAATCAAAGCATGAACAAGCACACATCCTATTTCCTGTTCTTTCTGGTTCATGCTTTTATTTGGAAAGGGACCAAAAGTAAGTTTTACTTGGGAAGATGGAGCTCAGTATGCTGCATTTTTGAATAGTTCATATATTTTGCTTGAGTTCATTTGAATTACTTGAACTATATATTCTAGTATAATTATCTAATCAAAGACTATAAGTTAATGTAAATACATAAATACCTTGGTATTGGTGATAACTTTTTTATTTGGACAGTTTATATTTTTTACGTTTTTCAAGGTCATATGATACTAAGTTATGTTTCTGTACATAGAAAATTCAGAAAGAGAGTAAAAATACATGTAACAAGGCAATGGAGATAATTACAGAAATAACTAATAATATAGGTTAACCCTTTAATGCATTGCATACCCCTCTGGCACTCATAGGGTTAATATGTGAATACTTTATTTGATGTATGCTTCTCTTTCTATCTATTTGGATACAGGAGACTTTTCAAACACTTTGCAAGTCATCGTAGAGCTTAAGGTAATCAAAGTGCCATGAAACAAAAATACGTAGGTTAGTTACCATATTATATTTACATGTAATAAGAAAAATATAACCAGCAAGCATTATAAAATACTATTTAGCAGGTTTTTTCAAGTATAATACTTAATCGTTTAAGCCTCACAAAATACACTTTAGGACCAAGTCTGGGAGTGCTAGTATATTACTCACAACATTAAATACACTTTGAGACAGGCTAGTCCATTGTCTGCGTTTCACAGCATGTGGGTAGATAATGGATTAAATAGGTCTAGGGTGGGTAGGGCCATAAAAAATTTTCCAGTCTTGTTAAGGATGCTAAGTTCGCTAAATACCTAAAACTTCATGACAGATCATATACGTTTCCAGGTGTAATTGTGACAATTTTCATTTTAGCATATTGTTTGGGGAAAGAAAATAAACTGCTGTTCAGAGGTAACATATTTCTTTTTATATTTTAACTTATACATTTAAATTAGATCTATGTAGCCAATGCATGTACTTTCTAATAACCTTGCCCTCTGAAATGATTTGTCATTTTCTTTGTGCATACCATAATTTATAGCCACTTAATCACTAAACACACTGCCTTCATGGAAAAAGGTGATGACTTTACTTTACCATTAAAAAATTGGGTAGCTGTTCAGTGGCAAGCAAATCTCATGACCAACTTAGTTTGTGATTAGATTTTGTAGTAAATACATTAAACATGCTTACATTTGGCAGAAAATATTCTTGTACTAATTTACTTAGGCAAAGTTGATTTATCTGCAAATATGAAAAATAGGAATATTTTAAAAATAAGTATCCACCAGGATAGATCATGGTTCAAACCTAACAGTGTTTAAGAGGAATACCATTTTTGATTTGTTTGTTGACCGAAAATTAGTAAACTAATTGCTTGGAATAAAACTGTGTCATTTTTTTAGATTCAGACCATTTTGATTTTGCACCGTGTTTCAGTCTGTCATGCTATTATACTGTTTCCATTAAAAGGGATAGTAATGTCCCACAAAAAATATTTTTCATACTGTAGTCCTTAAAAAGTTGAGCACAGCACAAAAAAATGTGTCTCTCAAACCGCTATGTGACCATTTTGTCAGTGTTTAAAAACAGTTTGCATTTAGCTATCCATCTTTCATCTTGTAATACTGACTTATCTGTGATACGTGTGCACAGAATATGCTTTGTAGATTATTTATAATAAGAAAAATAGAAGAGGGACAAGAATGAAACTTAGGAGAATCCCACTTCTTTCTTTGAGAAGAAGGGAAATATTGTGGCCAACACACACATATTGTGTTCTGTCTTATAAATAGGATTGGGACCAGTTTAGAGAATGATTGCCCAGTCCTGAAAATTTTAGCTTATTTGTCAGAATATTGTGATCTACTGTATCAAAGACCTTTGAAAAATCTAGGAAAATAGTACAGTAAGCTCACAATTTTCCATGACAGTCTGGATATCTTAAGAGGCATAAGAGGGCAAAAAGAGGGCCATGACTGGTGAGATATTGAAGCAATGTGAAGAAGCTGGACAATTTGTAATACTTTTATAACTGCATCTCAACACATTTTTCCAAGGCTTGCAGAAAATCGGAAGTAAGGATTTTCGTCTGTAATTTGATACCGCATTTTTATCAACACTTTTGTGGACAGGAATAACTCTAGCCACTTTCTGGGATTTGGATATATACCTGGATGACAAGGAGACAACAATTAGGGATGAAATCATATGGGCAGTTGGTCAGGTACAGATTGAGATTTCATGTTTGGGTTGAGGAGGTGGTCATATGTTCCACTACTGGATATTAGGTTAAACTTGAATTCACAAGTGCTATTGGACCAGGGTGGAGGTGACAGAGACTGTTCAATGCATGTTCCTACTTCAGAATTGATTTCGTTTTGGGTAATCAGGTAGATGGCACATCCATCAAAGTGGTTGTTGAATGCATTAGCTATTGATTCTCATGAATTAGCTATTGAATGTATTGTTTATTTGCATATTTTTTATAATTGAGGTGAGAACTGTTAGGGAGCTGTACATATTTTTAATATCTATTCAAAAGTTGGCCAAATTTGATATGCTACTATTAAAGTTTTCAGTAAAATGTTAATCTTTGGCTGGTTTTGTTTGCTTTGTGCAGGTATTCTACAATTGTTTGTGTAGGCAGTGTGATGCTATCATCCTTTATTTTTTGAGTACCAACATATTCTGCAGAAATGACAAAACATGGGTGAGAACATACTATGTCATACAGAACCTGATAAAACAAATGGTAGTGAGGGCCCAAGAGTGCTTACAACAATCTAGAAGGTATAAGATAACAGTCAGAAATATTTCCCACCAGAATTTTCATACAAAAAACAAAAATGTTCCTCTTTTTTGTGAAAATACATAACATTTTAGACTTTTTACCACTGCCAAAAAGTTCTCCACAAGAACTTTGCCACTTTTTATCTACGTTTTCTATGACTGCAAGATTTTCAACCACAATATTACTTTTTCAGAGCTGAAATGGAAAACTAAATAGCTGAAAGTACAAGTTGTGAGTCCTACAGCGATATATGTCTTAAAAATTTGTTAGTAGGCTGAGTGCCTTTGTCCACAACACTAGCTTCCAGCTTAAGTAACACTGGCACAACAATCCTTCAAAAATAACTGCAGCCTGGGATGTTCCAGCAGGGAGCAACACATTAAATCAGCATGTCAACCACCAATATTTTTTCTACTTTACTATTCCACAGGCATACTTTTGCATTATTTTTGTGCAGGTTTTGACTTAGTAAGAACTTAGTAAATGTGGGATGGCAGTATATAGTGGAAGAACTGTGTAATTGTTTTGCTTTAATAGCACCACTTGTGTAGGCGGTGGAGATGTTGCCAGAATGTGTGGGCAGCCTATGACTCTTGTCATCTCCAAAAACAAACTCAGAGCCATACTCCTCTGCAACAGGAGCAGAAAATCTTGGCACACTTACAAATGCATCAACAGTACTTCTATTCGGTACCCCAGAGCACCAGGAATGTTTAAGAGTATTTCTGCTGCTGCTAGTTGTGGCACCACTGACCTGTTAGTGGTGTGTCTCCCAGTCACACCTGTGGTTGTGCTGTAAGTAGGATCTCATTGTGGAGGTCCAAAGGTGTGAGCCTACTTTCCACTTGCTCATATGCTTTTTTACACAGACAACAGATAGCAACATACTTAACTTTTGGATCCCAACTGACATATTACAATAGTGTGGACTTCATAGACTGAGTGGTTCCTGAGGCACTGCTACTACTGGGGCTAGAAGCTGCTGAAATTGTACTACTACTAGGTGTCACAGGTGCTGCACTTCTAACAACAACAGAGGCAGTCATCATTAGGCGTGAAATAAATCTCTTGCCTTGTTCCCGCGAGTAATTCATCGAAAACCACATTGTTGTCCGCTTTTTTGCGGGAAAATCCACTTTAAAACTTGCATTTTTCACCCATTGGCAATAATTCACATTGATTTACATGGTTTTCTCTTTTTCGCTATAAAAACATGAAACATGCAGAAGTAAACCACAATAGAAGCAGCTACAGAGCGAGGTAGACATTCTGTGCTGTTCTGCTGTGATCTTGAGGCATAATTGAGGCAGGAGAGGCTCATATTGACTGCTATCACTGTGAGCAGGTTTAAAAATATTAAAAGGAGGAACTGGAAGGACCCTTATGTGTCCACTGAGTGTAAGGAGGAGGAGGAAGTGAGCACTACTGAACCAATGCTGTCCAGTCCTCCTAAATCACCTCAAGGGATCTTGGGGAATTAAATGGGAAGGGAGGGAGAAAAGGGTACTACTAGTGAGAGCAGGACAGGTCAGCTGCCTGTGCCTGCTGCTAGGAGTGCTGCCTCTGCTGCCACCATTGCTGTCCCTGCTGCCACTAGTGCTGTGCCTGCTGTCAGATATGCTGCCCCTGTTGAAACCAGTACTGTGCCTGCTGCTAGTGTCGAAGCTGCTGTCAAAAGTGCTGAAGCTGCTAGTGTGTCTTGTAATACTCAGGAGGGAGGAAAGGAGAAGATGATGCCAAGTGTAACAGCAGGGGACCCTAAGTCACACTTGCCATCCCCAAGCAGTGCCACCAGTGCTAGTACTACTGCTGCTACTACTACTACGAAGGTCCAGCAGCTTGTTAGTGTTAGGAGTGAAGGAGGGGGTACTCATCATATTACTAGTGACTGTGAGGAGGAAGACTCTGGGGCTGAACTTGACATGCATGGTGTTATTAGTAGTAGCAGTAACAGTAATGATGAAGCAGCCGGTGGGACTAATGTTAGGGGAGTGATAGGGGAAGCATTTGAGAGCATCCAGACTAGTGGTCAAGGGAGCCCACACCATTCCGCCGGTCTGGTAGTCCCCTTCCCTTCACTACAGTGTCCAAGTGGAACATGATCCTGAAGAGGCCAGAACTGATGTTGGAGAAGAGCAGGCACAGAATTAATACTACCACCACCAGCAGGAGCACAGATCAGCTGCCTGTGCCTGCTGCTACTGCTGCCTTCTTCAGGTCAAAATTAAATGCCAAATGTGACATTAGGGGACCCTCTGCCACATTGCTCATCACCTCCTCCAAGCAACAATGAGATGTCTGTAATAGAGCAGCAGCAACAGCATGCAGGGATTGGGACTAATGGTGGTTTTGATGATGATACTGGAGAAGCTGGGGTGGAAGAGACATTGATAGCCTTTTTAGCAGAAACTGAGAAGGAATGGGAGACATGGATGATGATTGGCATCATCACCACCACCACCAGCAGTGAGCTTTTGAAATTTGCAACTGCTGTAATTCCTGCTACTGCTGAGTTGCAAGGGCAGCAGGATGCTCAGGAGCAAGCTAGTGTACCACAGATCACCTTGGACACAGTGAGAATGGGGTCAACAAATGAAAGTGGACTAGGACAGGTTCCACTTGCCAGTAGTAGAAAAACTCTTGGTCCTAGTTGCAGTGTTGATTCTGAGTCAGAAGTAGTAACAGCAGCAACATCATTCGTCTCCACAGACATTGATGAGGAATGTGGAGGAGAAGAAGAAAAAGGACAGTTTGTTGATGTTAAGATGTGGCAGTTTGTCTCCACCCATTGCACACTGTGTGGTGCACTGACCACACGTGACAGTGTGGTGGAGGAGAATCGCAAGCAAGGCATCAAGCAGCATCCGAGGAGATTCCATCCCACAGAATATGCTAAGATGCTGGCAGGGAGGGTTCATCATTAATATTAAACTGTCAGCACATTGTCATGTGTCCTTAGCAGAGTGTGAGCAAGGGGTATAGTGACAGCAGCAGTACTTGGTTTCTGGTGTTATGGTGTTTTGGATACAGTTGTGCCCCCAGATGTTATTTAGCACACACACTGTGCACATTGCAGTTGCTGATGAGAGCCACAGTTCCTGCTGTCAAGGGAAAAATTTATATTCTAATAACAACACACCCATGATTTTGGACGAGGGGCAGGTGGAGAAGAATTATTGCCCAACATTTTATTTTCTCCACATAGACTGGGGGCTACTTATTATGCTGCTACTGCCTCAGACACATCACTGGAGCTAGTCGTGGGTGGCAAGTGGAACCTTCATCATCCATCACCCATGTTACTGCTATTGTTGATCCCATTCCCTTTCAGCTGCCTAATCATCCTGCCGCTTAAACAACTCAAGAACAGCAATAGCAAATTCCACATCTATATCAGGGCATTTGACAATGGCCAGTGGCCACTGGCCAACAGGACATTACCTGCTGGCACTATGCTAGTAGGGCATTTTTTCCCTCAGGGCTTGTGTTTGGGGGGGTTTGTTTCTAACAAATCTAAGTCCTACAAATCAATGTTTCATCATCTTTCTCAATCTCAACTTCATCTGTATCTGAAGAAGAGGAGGAAGCTGTAGGGATAAATTTTAGATCATCATCATCATCACCAGTAATTGGGTCATCCTCAGCATTTCTTGCCGCTTCTTCTCCACTAGTTTTATCTTCCTGTAAGCATTTCTCAAACTATTTCTTTTTACATTTCTCCTTTACATGACTTTTACAATGTTCTCTTGACAGGACATGAGTTTTTGTGCTTGTCACTCTCAGATGCAGTTAGTTGAGCTGCTACATCTTCTTTCAGTATGCCATCAACACTGGAATGTGACTGGTTGTCACCTTCAGTGCTTTTCAGTGGTTTATTAATTGCACTACTGCTGGTGGGGGTGGAACTTTTAGTGGACTTTGACAAATTGTATCCTTCTGGGGAGGATGGGAATCACCATAATACACTGCACACTCTGCAACAACCATGGCTGCAGTCAGTTTTTGGACTACTACCTTATTCACACATCTCTGCACTGCTCCTAATCTTTTCATCCTGCCCCTTGTATTTTTGCTGGACATTATTCAACTATTGAGTATGTTTTTGCTGTAAACTACACAGTAGAATTGATTGTGTGTGATGCCTTGTTTTGGCCCTCTACAATGTCTTCTAAGATTAGTCTGCATCAGTCACAGCACACATGAGGTTCCGTCTCTGTCACCAATCAATTTTTTTTTTGTTATTATTATTATTATTATTATTATTATTATTATTTAACTGCCCCCATCCTTATCACTGCCAAAAAGTAAAAAAAAAAACAAAAAAACAAAAACACACTCCCTGTTTAACTGCTTCTTTCTCCAGACTCCCCTGGTACAGAAATAGAAGCCAGATCAGGAAGAAATGTGAATCACCTCTGCATGTGTGTTCACAGTCTGGCACACAGAATTTTGCAGTATTTGTGGTAATTTTTATTTGCTACCATCACACACCACCAGACTCCCTGGTCACAGAGATAACAGCCAGATCAGGAATGAACTTGGCTCACAGCTTCCTGTGTCTACTCAGTAACACAAAATTTGGGGTATTTGGGGTAAATGTCCTTTGCACCCTTCTCATGCCTTTAGGCTCCACTAGCGCAAAGATAACAGCCAGATCAGGAAGGAACTTGGATCACATATGCCTATGTGTTCCCATTCAGTCTCACAGCATTTTGGGGTATTTAATGTAATTTTCTTTTGCACCCTTCTAACTCCCACAAACTCCCCAGACGCAAAGATAACAGTCAGATCAGGAAGGAACTTGGACCACAGCTGCCTGTGTCTACTTTGTCACATAAAATCTTTGGGTATTAGGGGTAACCCTCCTTTGCTCCCTTCTTACACTTGCCTAGCACAGAGATAACAACCAGATCAGGAAGAAACTTGGATCAGGGCTGCCTGTGTCTTCCAAATAAGTCACATAGAATTTGGGATATTTGGGGTCAACATTTTTTCTTCTTTCTTACCCCCACAGAGTCCACCAGACAGATTCCCCTATACAGATAAAATATTTCCTATTTACAAGATTCCCTAAACTAAGCTTTAACTCCACTTTATTAGCCTTTATTAGCCTGTCTTCTCTAACTCAAAAATGTGCTGCTTTCACTTCCCCTCACAAACACAGAACGGCATGATGTAAGAACCTGACACCTCTTTTACACTATGCCTATGGGAAAATAAGGGAAACTTGCCATGTGGTGGGGAAAAATTCAGTCCTCCCATTGATTTCAATGCAATTAGCTAGGCAAAAAAACAAAAAAATGCACTTTTCATAAAAAAAAAAAAAATAAATAAAAAATAACAGCTCAGTGAAAAGCTCAATTTTTCTCTTGTTTCTCTTTTGATGCAAAACCTACAATCTATAGGGTGAGGAAACATGGAAGAAACAGAGTGAAAGTGAGTGTAAAGGTAAGTATACAGATGGACAAATAAGAGGGTGAAAACACTAAGGCATTTTGGAAAAGGATTTTGGTAAGAGGTGTGTTTTTAAAGAGCTCTTAAAAGTTGGGTGTTGGGTGAAAATCTGATATGGTGTGGCAGTGAGTTTCATATCTTGGATGCAGCTAAATTATATGTTATAGGAGAATGAGAGGAAGCTATTATGGTGGATGAGAGGTGAAGGTGATTTGAAGAGCACAGGGAGTGGGTAGGGAAATATTTGATTATGAGAAAAGAAATGTGGACTCTTTGCAGTCTGGATTCTGGTGTTGACATTAAACTGAGACAGCTCTCTGTAGAGTGGCTAATGGTCTCCAGACTGAAACATCCAAAGGTCATTCTCTATACTCATACTATCTGACTTAACCTCAGCCTTGAATACAGTTAACTATTGTCTCTTTACAATATTGGTTTCCCCAATCAACTTACATGCTACTAAAAATAGAGGGCACAATGATTTCCCGCCTGAAACTATTACAATGTTGCTACATACTGCTAAAAATAGATCTGGTAAAACAGATGCTTTACAGTTCATGCAAAGTGCAGATATTAACCACATAAGGACACAAGCAATTTTGCCATTTTTTTATGTGTGTGTTCAACCATAATTCCCATCTTTCTCATTTATTGCACAAACACATACTATATACCATTTTTTAAAGGGTAGAAAGGGATTTAATTTGATGTGACAGATAAATATATATATATATATATATATATATATATACATATATGTGTGTGTGTGTGTATAGGGGTTTATAAAATACCCCTACCTGTCTCACTAGAGATTTAATATTATAATTAATGTAGTTTAATCTATTTTTTTTATTTTTATTTGTTTCATTTTAATTTTTTATTGAATATTTAAAAATTTTTAAAAAATTCAGCTGAATAATTCGGACTATTGACGAACTTCATCCAAGTTGAACAGGTCTGGTCCGAAATTCAGATCCTCCATATATAAAAAAAAAAATTATCGAAACTGAATTTCACTGAAAATTTTTGCAGTGCACAAGTCTAGTGGAAAGACACTACCAGCTACTTCTATCTTAAATCAAAGAGCTGACTGTGAGAGTGAGTCCTTTCCTAGCTAATGGCCACTTACATGCTGGAGATTCCTGCATAATCTTGTTTGATCCTTCTGACCTCTGTGCAGGACCTTGGAGTCTGAATACTGGCATCTATGGATCATTCTAGTGAGGATCAATAAGTTATTTTATCCTTATTTTTTTTTCATTTTAACCCTTTGAGTGGCAGTAATATACACTGTGTTGCACACCCCTCTGGCAGTCAAAGGTTTTTTATATTTTTAAGCCAGTCACTAGTATTGCCCATAACTACTGAACTTGTTTCTTAGTGTAATACTTACTATAAGTAAAAGTGGGTACTGTGTTAGCCACAGAAAAAGCAGGAGAAGCTTCATTCAAAATATGTCTGAATAAGAGACCTAAGCTGTCTTGAAAGCTTATATCCTAGATCCTTTAGTTAGCCAATAATGGTATTACTTTTACTCTACCAGTCTCCTGCTAATCCAATTTCAGAGCAACTTCTGCACTGATAAATTAAATCCTATATAATAAATTGCTAAGTGTGTGTTTGTCAGAAGCCATCATGCGCAGTAGAGAGGGCTGCGCTCTGCAGTCATGCGCAGTACAGATTCCCCGTGCAGAGGTTGATAAAGAGCGGGGCACTCCAAATTCAGACTGTAGTCCTCTCTGCACACCAAAAATGCGCATAGAGGACTACAGTCTGAATTCGGTGTGCCCTGCTCCGTATCAGCCGTGGCGTGGGCAGTCTTTACTGTGCATGACTGCACCACGGCCGTTGCTGGGTGGCACTGTGGCCCGTGTACACGGGCTCTTCAACTAGTTCACATATAAACACACACATACATTGAAGAAGTAGAATAAGAGTGAGAAGGCCAATCCCAGAATTACAGTATTTTAACATTTTTCAATAATTTATAAATCCATGTTTAATCCTCAGGTTGTCTATTATTATTATTATTCTTTATTTATATAGCGCCAACTAATTCCGCAGCGCTGTACAATTGGGGAATAGACATACAGAGGTATTAAATAGTACAATCAGATGTGGAGAACAGGAGGATCAGAGGGCCCTGCTCGTGAGAGCTTACAGTCTATATGGTATTGTCTTCCTGACTGCTCACCTCTCACAGCTTGGCCAACTCCAACTTTTTTCCATCAATCTATTTTTAAACAATGTAAGTACCTACATATAGTGTCAGCTTCTTTTTTTTTTAGTCTAATTTTTTTCTTTTTTCTTTTCACATTCATATATTTTTATACGTGTTTGGTTGTTTTTTATGATTTTCTGATCAATTATCTTTACATTGGGATTAAACAGATTAATATGGTGTATCAATTTAATTTTTAATAAATTAGATAAATTTTTTGATATTTAAGTTATTCACGTGTAAAGGAATCATGGAGTTTGCTATAGATGAGACATATAGGTTAAGCACCATAAATTTGGCATGAATTCTGTATGTTTTTTTGGTTAAGTGATTTGATTGCCATTTTCTTGGGCAGCGATATCTTGTATGTCTCTTTAGTACAATCTTGGTTAGGCCAACTAGTGCATTTTGTTTTGGCAGCTATCTATCTATCTATCTATCTATCTATCTATCTATCTATCTATCATAGCCCCTTGTATGCTGACTAATCCATGCGCATGTTTTTCAGTCTCTTTTTGTTATGTTCAGAATTTAATGCTCCATACTTCTCTGCATAACCTTTACGTTTTTGTATGCCTTTGGCTTTCGGTGACCATTTTTCATAGCCATACCTGGAAGGACACATTGGCCAAACACCTTTCACTTGAGACAAAGTGGTAAATTTGTCATAAATACAGTATAAATAAGTCTTCTAAATGCTTGCTATTCCAATCTTATTTGTTGTTCAGTTTCCTTCATGATATATATATATATATATATATATATATATATATATATTTAGTGTGTGTGTGTATATTTACACAACCAAAACTCTCTGTCCATGCCACACACACATACAAGGGATGCCTTAAGGAGATGTGATTTTCACAGGGCTGGGCCAGGGGGCAAAGCTTCATTTGAAGGAAGTTTGTTGGTAGTCAGGAGCAGCTCATAGTTACAAGGTCCACAGTGAAGCAGGACAACTCTAGGAGAAAGATAGGGATTAACAAGGAGTAATCTGCAATCAACAGGAGTGGAACCTAGGCTTCAGTATTGCAACCAGGCCTGAGTTCTGCATAGGCAACAGAATGCTTCCTTTTCCAGTGCCCCCCTCCCAAATTCAGCATTTCCTCCACCCTACTTCCAGATTCTCCTACCTGCTCTCTGTTTCTATTCACTGGCTAAAGTAATTTTACTGTTTATTAAAACATATTTTTAGAGCTCCTAATGTATAAGAGAAGTGATCCAGAATGCATATAGATTGAGATTCAGATATGTATTATTTTTGGTCTGCACATATGTTTCATATTTACCTTTTCCCTGCTGACTGCAAACTAAGGGGTTAATCTATCATTGCAAAACAGGAATATTCACTCCCCTTTATTGCCAAATTATACAAATACCCCCTTATCAGGTATCCTGCGTGGGATGTTAGAGTAGGGGTGTGGTAGGGATGCCAAGGATCCCTTGCCTAAGGGCTCCTGAGATGTAAATCCAGGCCTGTCCCTGTCAGTTACTCACTCAGTAGATTATCCAGCTCGACCATCTCAGTCAGGTAAGAGCTTGGATCACCTGTCTTTCTACATTTCAGTAATTCAGTCCAAAGGGTACTTTTGTTTGTATTTATTTATTTTCCCTACTTTCTCTCTACACACCCATACCTAGAGAACTGCTGGTAGTGGCTACAACCAATACTCCATCACCCTCTCGTTGCCTATCTGCCTACTCTAGCTAGCATCTTTCTCTCTCTCCCTTTCTTCCAAACACAGACTGACAATATGCAGTAAACTTACAGCCCCATTTTTACTAGTTTGTACTTTGCTCAAATACATGGGAAAAACACCATATTGGAGGAATACATTATTATCATGAATTTCAATGCAATAAAAAAGTGGGAAAAAAAGCAGAAAAACTGCAGTTTGTGCAGTCCTACTTGACAGTATTGAAACCTGAATAAAGAAATAGGGGTCAAATGCTCATGCTACCAGGTCTTTTGTGCCTAAAATCAAAGTGTTGGAAAACCTAGCATTCAAGGGGTTACATTTTCCTTCTAATTCAACATTAATTTCTGGATCTTTTTGACCCTCCCTATTTTGCAACTGGTATACTCCAGAACAGCTCATCTTTTGCTTCCTGCATAAGGCTCATAATCTATAATTCTAGCGGCCTCTGTGTGACAGTAACCGGAATAGGCATATTGCTGCTTGCTAGCAGTTTTAGAAGTGATTTAGAGGTTAAATACATTAGGCTTTTAGTTGTAAAGCTGACATAGAAGAAATATAAAGATATTCACATATACTATGGGCTATATGTATACAAGAAAAGTAGAGGAATTCTGAGGCAGGCCACCTGTACCACAGGGGAGCAAATTCAGACCTAGATTTGAAGTTGAAAAGTGTTATCAATGTTTTTTCTTTATAACACATTTGTAATGAAATCTATGGAGACATTTGTAGATAAAACCAATGATACAGTTATCAACTGTTTATTTAAATGAGGCTTTTAAGCCCTTGAATGCTATATAGGTCTTGAAGTCATATAGTGACATTGGTGATATTTTGTCTGTGGGGGCATTACCTCATGTCTTTTTTTGGGGGTGCAAATTTTGTCACATTTTTCTTGTCGATGGGGATGGACAGGGGTACAATGACAGTAGCACCTGATGTTTTCGTGGGAGATCATTCCACGTGTTCTACATGCACCTCAGGTTAGTTATTCTTCATGTGCTTTATGAGGATGGATGTACCAAGGTGTGACCCCTGCCTCCTCCTCTTCACTGTCTTGTCACAGAGAGTGCACTTTGCAGATGGAAATGATTTCACACTGCCTACCACCTATAAAAAGTATTCCCACACCCACAATTTAAGGTGGATAGGTAGAGAAGGATCTTCTTGACCACACACCTTCTCCACAGATGCACCTGAAGTAGCTTCTGTTCTGACACTGCTTCTACTGCCTCAGCACTAGTACTAGAATCCTCCCCCATCTGTCCCATAACACTGCTGGACCTTATATCAGCACAGTCAGGGCCAGATTTATATCTCAGGAGCCTGTAGGCACAGAAATCTGAAGCGCCCGCCCCCCCAATTGGCCATCTCCACAATGCTCCAAATCGCCACATTACCCCCCCATCTCCATATTGCCCTCACATTGCCCCCATCAGCTCCAACTTGCCCCATCAGCTCCAAGCTCCAACTTGTCCCTATCAGCTCCAAGCTCCAACTTGCCCCATCAGCTGCAACTGTCTTGCCCCATCAGCTCCAACTGTCTTGCCCCCATCGGCTCCAACTGTCTTGCCCCCATCAGCTCCAAGCTCCACATTGCCCCCATCAACTCCAACTTGCTCTCAGATTGCCATCAGCTCCACATTGCCCCCCGTATCTGTTTCCTACCTCCTGGTGGTCCAGCGGCAGGAGATGTCTGTGCCACCTTCTGCACAGACCTGCAGCTGCTGTTGCACCCCATGCGGTCTTCTCTTTAGGAATGCAGAGCGCTGGGAGATGATGTCATCTCCAAGCTCTCTGCATTAGAACCAACGAGGGGGAACAACAGCAGCTACAGGACTGCACCGAAGAAGGCACAGACCTTAGCATGTGAGGGGCGGGCTGGGAGGTGGGTTACTGTGAGCAGCGCTGTGAATTAAAAAAAAAATGTATTTCAATGACAGGCACCCCTTTGTGGGGTGCGCCTGTAGGCAGGTGACTATTCTGCCTTATGGAAAATCCGGCCCTGAGCACAGTCTGTGGCTGGAATGATGATCACACTCTAACCACTGCTACTACTACTAGTGGAGAATGGCATTAGCAAACAACACAATATCATCACTGCTGCATCTGGTGTCACACTCACAGCAGGGTCAATTCTGTTGCACCATTGCTGCTCTCCATTAACATGCCTCTCCTTAAAATCAAACCCCAGGACCCCAGGGATGTGACTGGAGTGGCAGCAACATCTCCTTGTGGTATTGCTGAACTCTTAACCCCATTGCTGCTTGTGCTACTACAAAAGAATTCCTCCTCCACATCATCACCAGAAGTTCTATAGCCCCTCTTTTTAATTCCTGAAAAGAGTGTCTCAGGCCTCACACTGCTGCACAGTACAACAGGTAACTGCAGAAATATAGACTATAGCTACTGCAAACTATTATTTCAGACCTATAGCTCATCTATCTCTGTAGTTACTAAGCTATATCTCACAGCATGGCAAGAAATTGCAGGTTTTTATATTGAAGCAGGAATTCTCACAGCCAGAGAAAGCATAGGCAGAAAATGGTAAAGTCTCTTTTCTACCATCTGACTGTTGTAGTATTTCTAAGGACAAAGACTCTCCCCACAGATGGAGAGAAAAAATAATTACCTAATATGCACTCCAGTAATAATTCCCCACTCAGGATATGAAATGTACAGAAAAATGGAACAAATGGAATAGACTGTTTAAATTAATCTTTATTCAATAAATACAAATATTCTATTGATATCAAATAATATCTACACCCAGGAGATAAATTAATTCAGCTGCAACCTGGCTCAGAAGTAAGTAGGGTTGATGGATGCTGAGCTTTCTATAGAATTGTGAAGGTCAGCTACTGGACATATGTACTGGGCTATGTGGATCCTAGCACACAACATCTCATCGAGCATCAAAATTCAAATGCACAGATTAAATGATATTGTACTGGGCAAACGTAATTGCTGGAGTAATCGATGTTCATTCCCCTAACAAGGAGCTCACAAAAAAGGAAATATATGCACAGAATATAACGAATCAACCCCGTAGTAATTGTAGAATTGTGGTATATGATTCCCACACATATGTTCCCAGTCATTAATGTGCAAGTAACTCAGGGCTCGATCCAAATGTTGGAGTTAAAAACCAACATGAATAAAAAAAAGGCCTTTGTGAGTTAACCAAGACCGGGTACCGTGAGATTCAAATCTTCCTTACCCAGAAAGGTCAACGTGCAACGGCCTACAAAACACACGAAAACCACAAAACTGGAGTCGCCAAAAATCTGACCTCATCGCTGTCGCAAAACATGAGGTAAATAACATGAGAAACGTCCCAGTAAAAGAAACAAGTGAACGTCTGACGTTACCTAGTGCCCCAGCCAATCACAGCACCCCAAAGTATCAAGTTCAGTCAAATAAACTATATATAGACCCAAAATAACCGATGCACCTTTGTCTGTGTATCTCATTCTTTTGAGCTAGAGCACAGGACTCAGGCGTGGATGCTAGAGTGAGAGAAAAGGGGGTTTAGGAGCATCGCATACAGGTAGAAGGAGTTGGAGAGGTTGACAGCACACTTTGTGACAAATAATACACCTTTGTACATACCAAATACATGCATTCAAACACACACACATATAGGCCATATTTGTTTTTGTTAGTAAAACACATACACTTTTATCTTTTTTGTTGACAGTGTGAGTCTGTGAGTCCATGTGAGTGACAGAGAGTGAGTGAGTGAGTGCGTGAGGGCCTGAGTGAGTGCCTGTGTGTGTGAGTGGGTGAGAGGAATGGAGAGCAGAGGAGAGAGTAGGAGGAGAGGAGGAAGAGGAGCAGGTGGGCATCCCCAGTCATGGTAGGGGAGGGAGATCCCTGGGGAGGAGAGGGAGCCATGCCAGAGTAGGCACACAGAGAACAGGGCCAGAGATGGCAGTGGGATGAGGGGGTACGTCAGGTGTAGCACCCAACATAGCCAGGGCCAGCATAGGCAGGGCTGGAGAGCCAAGGACAGGGCTCCCAAAGAACCTCCGGGGGTGAGGAGGAGGACAGGGTGAGAGACCCCAAATATACGGAGGAGGAGAACCTGGTTCTGATGGAGGCTGTCATCCACAGGTTGAGAATCCTTTTCCCCAGGGGGGAAGGTCATCGGCATGGGGGCCAAATGAAAAGCGACATGGAGGGAGGTCCTTCCTGTTGTTAATGTCATGTACAGCTGCAGCAGATCACTGGAATCTATAAAAAAAAAGGTGGGCTGACTGTAAGGCCAAGGTAAAGAAGAAGATGGGACAGGAGGCCTTGCATGCTGCCAGCACAGGGGGTAGTCCACCCCTGTGCATGGACTACAGTGAGTGGGAGGAGGCTGTGCGCAGGACAATATCTGCAACATCGGTGCAGGGGATCCCTGGATGGAGTGACACCGGGGATGAAAGAAGCCTCCAGACCACCGGTAAGTGCATCAAGGCCGACATACATAGTAACATAGTAACATAGTAAATTAGGTTGAATAAAGACACAAGTCCATCAAGTTCAACCTTCTCCTCATACCCCAGTAACTGAGAATTTTATAGCTTTCCTGCTACCAATTAAGTTAGTCTTTATCAGACTTTCCTGATCTGCCTACTGATAAAAAGTATAACTCTATATGTTCCCTACATATCACACCAAACTGGACACCTACCATACATAAGCCAACACAGTGACACTTGAACACATGGACAGCATTCCACACCACAATTCAGCAACACAGCTTGGAGGGATGTCAAACAAGGACAGAATACTTGTCAAACCCAGCCTGAATGGTAATGGTCAAATCCCTGTTGAACCCCCTTCATGCTGTCTACAACAACATCATGCACAGCACAAAAACAATGCACACCATCATGTGTCAGTCAACAATATAACTGTTATGTGTATCACAATGTCATACATAGAGTGACAAAGAGGTCAGCACAATACATTTTGACAATACAAGTTTGACAATACATTGGCTAGACCCCTGGCAATCAAAGGGTTATGTAAGATAGCAAGGCAGAGAAATGATGTGTATTCTGGAGTATTGTTATGCATGTCAGGGCTTGGCATTGTACATGTAGGTAGTTAGCCCAAGTGGAATAGTCATGGTTCAGCTTCCTGCATCATATATAGCCTGCAGAGTGTGGATGGACAGAGGGCATTCACCGCCATCACCAAGCTGCAGGATATGTGATTCACAAGGCTCAACCATGATGGGGGGGACATTCACTAGGGTGTCAGAAAGAGGTGACAATGTGTACATGACAACTGCAGTGTCATCACATCTGCAATCCCTGTTTTATTCTGTGGAGCCAATGCACTGAGATCTAAACAACTTGGGACATATCAGTGCTCAGGCTCCATAGCATAACATAGTAAAAGGGAGAAGTAACCTCCAATAGTACAGTATAACCATGCACATGTTTGCTGTGTGTTAGGATTTTAGCTGTCCTGGCGTGTTTTCTCATGTCCTCCAGCTAATTGGGTTGTTGGCTTCCACAGATCATGTTTGTTGTTGTGATTGGTATATCTGTTACTGTTGCTGACATCATTGGTTGGACTCTGTAGTCACTGGTCATCCCTGGTGCATTGCTCTGTTCAGAGGTCATAGTGTGTTTGCTGTGGAGGCCTAAGTGTATGTCATGCAATGGTTTTGTGTCCCTCAAGGTGCGATGGATCAGTTTTGGTCAACACATGGATCCTGAAGAATGTGGATAGCAAGGAGGTGTGCCTTGCCATCCACACTGCTCAGAATACACAAGATGACCAAAGCTACATCAATGTAGGTTAGTAGAATCAATGTATGGGATCATGTCAAGCTCAGCAAAGTGTGTCAGGATGGTGACCAATGCACTGCAAAGCAATGCAATGGATACCATCCTGCCACTCAACGATTCACATGTCAATGTAATAGTCTTGCAGCACTCTTGTCATAGCTCACATCACTAATTACATCATGTCATTTCCCCACACAGCATACCAGTCAGCACAAGTGGAGAAGTCAGGGGAAACCTCCTCTGAGGAGGCCACCACCTCCAGGGCGCTGCCACCACCACCACCCCAGCAGCAGCAGCAACAGTGGGCTCACCATGGCCCCCAGGGTCCACCTTCACAGCCACAGCAGCAATGGGAACATCATGGCCCCCAGGGTCCACCTCCACAGCTACAGCAGCAGTGGGAACATCATGGCCCCCAGGGTCCACAGCCACAGCAGCCACAGAAGCAGTGGGAACATCATGGTCCCCAGGGTCCACCTCTACAGCCACAGCAGCAGTGGTAACGTCATGGCCCCCAGGGTCCACCTCCACAGCCTATGGCGAGGCACAGGATGCCACAGACAGTGACAATGCCAGGCCAGGTAGAGTATCGCATGAGGGCCAGGCCACAGCCACTCACGTGGATATCAGGCAGCCAGGAGGCATCCGAGGTGTGGCCCCCTGGACTACCAGCATCTTCACCTCATTGGGGATCCACAGTGGCCATACTGCCGCACCGACTTCACACCACCACCAACGCTATTACCCCACCCCCAGCAACACAAGTGTGCCACTCTGATGCCAGAGAATACAAGGGGAGTGTGTTTTCCCCCGAATCATCCATGCTGGTGAAGGCACTCCTGAAGCACTCCATGGGAGTCTGCTACCCCACAGCACACAACACAGCCTCCATGCCCTCCACGCCGGTGATGTCCACGGCCACAGCAGTCCTTGATGTGGCATGTGCGGCCGACCAGGGGGAGCAGCTGATAGTGATCCTGAGGTGTATTCAACAGCTCCAATTCCACACCGGCATGATGGAGGTCCTCAGTCACATGCTGGTGGAGATGCGGGACTCAAACTGCTGGGAAAATCAGCACCAGAACATGGCTCAGCCATCACATGAGGGGTCCAGTAATGCATCCCCAGCCAGCAGTGATCCACCTCCACCAGCCACCAGACCCCTTCGGATAACCCAACTCAGTCAGAGGGAATCCACCCCTGCAGCCCCCCCAGCCCCCCCCCGTAAAAAAGAAAAGGTAAGGCCAACCTTCTCCAGACCCCTCAATAAATATTTGCACTTCTTCATAATATCTGTGTCCATGTATGTTTCCTATTCAAGATGTTGTTTGTTTGGCAGAGTTGTCTCCAATGCATTGCAAAGTTATGCAGTGAACACAACTCATGCACATCTAACATGGGTATAAGGTAGTGAGCTTTGCAGTGAACACAATTCATGCATGATGAATGGTGTCTCAAGCTTTTACAACAGGGGTGAACACATGCATCACAAAAATGTTTGTACAAGTTCAACTCACACATTTCAAAGCCAAACAACATCAGGGTGTTGTTCCATGATGTGACTTGAACTTGAACAAAATGAACACATTAGATAGATCAATGGATCAACAACATGAACACAATTAAGGGGATGGTAATATTTAACATAGTTAAACAAATATGTAGTAGGGTTCATCCCCCTAAGTAAAACAAGGGAACTCCTACTGCTGAAAGGTGTCTTATTCCAATTTCAGCTCAAAGTTGAATTTAATAGATGAAAGATCACAGTGTCGTGAAATTGTCAAGTGGCACTGTTGCTACACCATCCTATGGAGATTTATGGTGCTGGGACCAGAGCTGTCCATAGGATGGTGTAGCAACAGCGCCACTGTACAATTCCAGGTCACTGAGATATTGCATCTGAAAATTAAACTTGGAGCTGTTATAACATTTAAATGAAACACCTTTCAGCAGTGGAAGTTCCCTTGTTTTACTAAGGGGGATAAACCCTACTACATATATTTTTACACCTCTAGCAATCAAAGGGTTAACAGAGTAATATCCGATGCATTGCATGTCATTGCACTGGATATCTCTCTGTGGCTCAAAGGGTTTTACCAGTGTCATGACAATGTTCCAACTGGTAGATGGGGTTTTCCATCAGTACAATGTAGTATGTGATATACATGGCCAATCTGGTGTACCTTTAATCCAAGGTTGACGGCTGTGTTGATGGGTCATTCTGTGGAGTGGAACAGATGGTTATTTTTGGTGTGCATGTGTTTGCATGCATTCCACAAGCACAGCCATGCTCACACATGCATATTACTCACAGGTGAAGTAGTCCCTGATGATCCTGGTTTACATTTGTGTCCCGCTCAACATAACATCTTCTCCATCATTGGGAACAGGGACCTCCATGAGCTGTTGTGGCTCAACATCCTCCACGAGATGTATGTCCACATCAATGTTATGTAATAGGGCACTTGCCAGTCTCTCTCTCACACTACATCTGAGGAGGGTGGACTGTCAGTTTTCAACAGCAGTAAGGTGTTGTCCATGAGCAGTCATGTGGTCACAATAGACCAATGGTAAGGTGAGTGTTAATTGTTTGCTGGTGTGTCTGTGGTTGGTGGTGTGATGTGTTGTAATTGGTATGTACCTGTCAGGTGTGTGTTTTGTCTCCATTGGCTGCTGAGGCTACATAGGTGAGCTTAATTTGTTTATTGAGTGCCAGGTGTGCATGTTGGGTTGTGTGTTAACCCTTGGTGTTCCAGGGTGTGTTGTGATGGCTTATGTTGTGCTGCTTTGTGTCCCCCCTGTCCCTGTGCGGTTGCTGTGTTCTTGTTTGTCTGTGACTTGTTTGTATGGTGTGGGACAGTGGTTCACAACCAGGGTGTCATGGCATGTTGGTGTGCTATGTGCCCCAGCTCAGGGTGTGTCACTTTTCCCATGTTGCTATATTCTACATTAGTAATTAGTAATATTCATTTTATACATTTTTTGGGGAGATGTGTATACGGGACATATAATGCACTATATTCTCCTCATTATCATTGACACAGTGAGACCTGATGTTAAGCAAATGGTATTTTCTGTTTGGGAATTTCCTTGTGCCCAGAGGCGTAACTAGAAGCCACCGGGCCCTGGTGCAAGAATTGCCATGCCCCCCCCCGACCACATTGGCCCCCTCATCCACATTGGCCACCTCCACAATGCCCCCTTCATCTCCACATTGCCCCTTCCACAATGCCCCCCCTTCATCTCCACATTGCCCCTTCATCTCCACAATGCCCCCATCTCCACTTCATCTCCACATTGCCCCTTCCACAAAGCCCCCATCTCCACAAAGCCCCCATCTCCACATTGCCCCTTCCACAATACCCCTGGCCCTACCTCCAGTCCCTGGTGGGCTAGCGGCGTGGCTTGACAGATCTGTGCCTCGTGTTTTCAAAACTGCCGTTATTTCTTACTTGTGGGAACATTTGCATTACATACTTGACTTACAGATCCACCGTTGCCAGTTTTTTTTTGCAGACGCCAGCATTTGGATCGAGCCCTCAGCATCCAGATGGGTAGAAAATAAAGTCCACTACAGCGCGGGTCAGAATTGAGTGTGGTTAATAGACGCCCAGCTTTCTATCAAGTTTTTGCAGGTCAGCTGATGAATGTTGAAGTGTGACTAAGCTATGTGGAATCCTAGCACACGGCGTCTAGTGTTTCAAATACTCTTAGAATAATAATGCACGATGAATATGACGACAGCTCATTCCCCTAAAGAGTGACTTGTTAACTGTGAAAGGAAAATTGATTTCCATATTAGGTACAATCAGGTATTGATGATTGAGTACAATAATTAATAGATTGCCAGGATCCTAAACACACATCAAGATCTTGTCTGAGTGCATGAAAAAGTGACAAATGCATTCTCGTTAGTATTTTTTTGGCCTTTTTTGCCTCCTCGGTGCTGGAATAGATTTTATAGATGTAAAATAGTACTAGTACATCAGCATCCCCATTTTTTGTCACTGATGTCAGTGATGGGGTTACTGAAGTTTTCTAAAATCTTTTCCGATCATGGTCTAAACATTGACAGGTATTCAAACTTAAGAATCTGTTCTCTGAGCAATTGCAGTAGAAATGTTGGGTTTCAGCAAACAAAAGTTCTACCTTGCTCATACTCCATATTTCCCCTTAAAGTTTTTTTAGATTAACAGTTCACTGATCCTTTAACTGTACTAGAAAGGTCCTGGACACTGTCACTCTATTTTCACACAAGTCTAAGCACAAACTGACAATAAAGGCAATATGTACACAAGAAAATTGGAGTAACTCTAGGACAAACCAACTGCACCATAGGCAATAAATTAATCATTCTCCACATTACCATTGATTTAAATGAGACCTTTAAGCCCCATGAATGCTAGAGAGCTCTCCAGTGCATTACAAAGTAATAAGGTGGAGATCTCTGAAGTGCTCAAAGGGTTAACAATACCTTTTAAAATGGAAATGTTTACTTGTCCCCAGTTGCTCTGATTTTCTTTTACGCATATAGCCCTTGGAGACTCACAGATACAGACTTATAATTATCCACACTGTGCTGCACTCACCCACAGTTCTTTACAGATAAATGAAAGAAATG
Source organism: Rhinophrynus dorsalis (assembly GCA_037306005.1). Classification (NCBI taxonomy): domain Eukaryota; kingdom Metazoa; phylum Chordata; class Amphibia; order Anura; family Rhinophrynidae; genus Rhinophrynus; species Rhinophrynus dorsalis. Next base: position 400,707,734 of record CM074723.1, read on the forward strand.
GGAGTATATAGATACAGTAGGGAGGTCACTGGTGAGACTTTAAAGGAAGGGCAAATACACTAAAATAATGTGGTGCACAATCAATGATTTATCTTTATTGATAGAAAAATAGCACAGAATGAAGCATTAAAACATTTAAAACCACAATCAGAGGATTGATAATAATACTTCCTGATCGACCTGTATATATGAGGAAAGTAAAATTAACAAGGCTCCTATATATAAAGGAGGGCCACATGCATACACACACACACACACACACACACACACACACACACACACATATATATATATTTATACATATATATGTGTGTGTGTGTGTGTGTATATATATATATATATATATATATATATATGTAAAACTTCAAATAAGGTATTTTCCCCACTGATAGGAACTGAGAGGGTTTTGCTTCTGATTGTGCCTGTTCCCCTACTAATTGACTTTGATTCAGATAATTGATAAGTATTTTCTTATTTCACTTGTGGTATTTGTGTACCTTATTACCTTATGCATCAACCTTTTTCTATTAGATACAGAAAACACATTTATATGTATGTATTTATTTGGGCTATCGGGCCTTTAGGGTAACACTCACTTCGATTCACATTGTTATTATTTTCATTTTGGGGTAGATCTATATATAATTTGAGGTGTATCGTTCCTATCAGGGGGAAAAATACCTTATTTGAGGGTATATATATATATATATATATATATATATATATATACACACACATATGTATATCCTATATAATAATTCGCTAAAACGTGTGTAACGCCGCGTCATGCTCAGTAGACACTGCTGCGCGAGCTGCAGTCAGGAGCAGTAGAGACTGCCCAAGCCGCGGCTGATACAGAGAGCTCTGTATTAGCCGCGGCGCGGGCAGTCTCCACTGCGCGCGACTGCCCCGCGACCGGGTGGCAGTCACACTGTGGCCCGTGTAATGGGCTTTTCAACTAGTATATATATATATGTGTGTGTGCGTGTGTGTGTGTGTGTGTTTGTGTGAAAGAGGAGATGTAGGTACAGAAAGGATGAGGGGGTGTTTTGATAAGTACAAAAGAGATAAGCTAAACTGGTTAGAGCTGTGCACTTTCAGTTTCACTTCCGACTGCGTCAGCACTCTTGCAGATGAGCAAAAAAGTATCATTGATATAACAGCGCTGCAGCTGCTCTGTACCTCCTCTCTAACTCATGTTCAGGTTAAACACAAAGTAGGAGGAGTGAGGAAGTCATAGGGAGCCCCAGGACTATTCTCACTGACTATTCAGTCTCCTCCTTCTCAGCACCAAGCAGGCAGCTCTATGCTGAACATTGGAACAGCAAGCAAGTACTTTCTGGAAAGAAGCCCAAAAAGATGTACTATATCACCCATAATGCATAGTTACTGAGACTTCTGACCTAGCAGCCTACATTTTTGTTCCTTCCTGCCCCAACAAAACCAGGAAACTCCATCTGTGCCCTCCATGAGGGTCACATGAAGGTGGAAGATGGACTATAGCCTCACTCCTGATATCTTTTCTGTCATAACTGGTTTCAGACCATGACACTATCCTAAAAAAATGGGGGGCATATAATAAACTAGAAAATTCGAGGGACTTGGCAAAAATGTGCTGCCTGTTTATATAGAAAAAAAAAGTTAAAAGGTTCCAATGTGCTGCTGCACTTGTCACTGGCCCTTGTATTTGCAAATACCACCAAGAGAATAAGCACCCCAGGCTAGCCTCTGTAGAAGGCTGTTAAAGGCTGTTCTTTGACAATTATTACATGGTGCTGGCCAGTAGGGGAACAGGAGGAAGCCACAATATAAATAAGTCTGTTTTTAGTTAGAGAGTTTTTACTACTAAGCAGAATAATGAAATCCCAGTGCAGATGATTCAATGCTACTGCGAGGCCTGCAAGCACACAGTTAACAAGTAAAATTGGTTGCTGCACACTGCTCCATGGCTGGGCCCCTCAGGTTTGTATGGGGCCTAGACATTAAGTACATAATCTGGCTGTGACAGGAGATTTCTCACAAAAAATGCATTGGTGTTAGTAAAAAGGGAGACATTTTATTTATTTTATATGTGCAGGAATTTCCACTGGAAAGTAGCAAATTCTGAATTTTTTGAGAAAATTACCATGACAACATGAGCTTTTCTCCCATTTCTTCTCTTTATTTGAGCTGTATCATAAGAAGAAGAAAAGCATAGATGGAGTTATTCTAAATGAACACCATCAATAAATAGATCAGCAGCATCAACTAATAGAACCAAATTATCTTCCTCATTAATACTTCTATATTAGTCTGAAAATTTTATTTTTAATTTTCCCCTTATAGAATATTGATACTGACCATTAGTTTGTATCAGGGTGTCACTGTCTCTTCCAGCAGTTGGTCTCACAACTGCTAAATCTTCCTGGTTTGCAAGCACACTTTGTGGACCATTCCAAAGAAGTATTTATCTCTAAATGGGGCAATTTTGGCTCTGCGGAAGAGCCTCCGTGTGGTCAGATGGCTGATATCTACAGCTGTCACATAGAGCAATATCTGTCTAACAATGAGTGTTTGAGGGATAGGACTAACATCGATCCACATTGTTTTACAATGCCTACAATATTAAATCAAGGTGAAATTAACCATTGCCATCTCGTTAAAGGAATAGTAATACTCCAAATGTGAAAGAAAATATAGATGTAGTAAGGTTTAGCCTCCGAGTAAAACAAGGGTATTCCCACTGCTGATGGGTGTTGGATTCAAAAAGTCTCAGAGCTCAAAATTGAATATTTTAGGGGCAATATCCCATTGGCCTGAAATTGTACAGTGGCGCTGTTGCTACACCAGCCTATGGACAGCTCTTGTCCCAGGACCAGAAATCTCTATAGGATGATGTAGCAACAGCACCAATGTACAATTTCAGGCCACTGGAATATTGCACCAAAGAAATTCAACTTTGAGCTGTGATACATTTCGAATGAAACACCCTTCAGCAACAGCAGCAGAGTACCCTTGTTTTACTCAGGGGGATAAACCCTACAACATATATTTTTCTTCTCACATATTAAGTATTAATATCCCTTTAATCACACAATCTCATTTCTCCACACAGCTTACGGGCCTCCAGCACAACAGGAGCCCATGGAGGAGGCTACCTCACCACCCAGTGAGGAGTATACAGAGGAAAGGACCAACTGGTGGCCACCGTACTCACCACCTACACCTCCTCCCCAGCTGGCTGCTCCCCAACTGGCTGCACCACCACAGGATGCTCCACCATATTACAGTGCCTGGATGCAACAGGAGGAGAGGTGGATCCATCCCACTACCTCCAGGAGCTATTACCCTCCAGCAGAACCACCACCACCATGACCAGGGAGGCAATGGCTGCCCGGGACTGTGGCCACCACCCAATATGGGCCATATTCTTCCCAGATGGACCTACCCTCCTGGATGGCTCCCCAGCATGGCCCCAGGTATGATCCCAGGTGGGGGCCAAGCACCTACCAGTGGCCAAGGTATGACCCTTGGCCAATCGACTACCAACCCCTGGGCCTGATTGGGGAGCCCCAGCACCCTCTTCCAAGGGAATTCTTTACTCCACCACCAGCACAGACATCAGTGGGCAGCAGTGAGTCACTTGATGTGGTGGGCATATACCCATCATCTGTGGCAGCCACTCCACCAGCTGTCACAGCAGCAGCAGCCACAGCACACTCAGCAGCAGCAGAGGACACAGCAGCAGCAGCAGCAGAGGACACAGCAGCAGCTGAGTACACAGCAGCAGCCACCACAGCAGAAGAGGATTCCGACACATCAGGAACCCGACCAGCAGAGTCACTGGACACATCCACCTCCAGCATTGCACGTCCCACGGGGATAGAGGTGGAGTGCATAGCCCTACAGAGGAGGCTACTCTGGGCATGCCACAGTACAGACCAGAACATATCAAGGAGCCAGAGGGAATCCCTGAGGAACACCTCCAGGATAGAGGCAAGGATCCATTCATTGGAATTGGAGGTGACAAAGATCAACACACAACTCCATCAGTACCACACGGGAATGATGGAAATATTTGGGCAGGTGCTGGTGGAGTTGAGAGACCACAGCCGCAGGGAGAACCTGCATGAAGAGAGAGAACTGTGGTCCACTGCACCCACCACTCCCTTCAGTGTGACCCCTGAAGCCACACCTAGGGGTCAAAGGGTGACCAGGCACCTAGTCTAATGTCCCTCCCCCCAAAAAAAAAACTGCCCAACTTGTTATGTTCTCCTTAATAAACAAAGAATTGTGCTTTTGAATCCTGTCTGATATGATTTGCGTTTAATGATAGCTTGGGTGGCAGAGTTGTTTCCAATGAATTGAAAAGCAGTGAACACAACTTCTGCCTAGGTAACATGTTTGTGGGATGATACAACATGGGTTAACATATACACCATTGTACAAATTCAACTGGCAATCCATCCCTGGAGCCATATAACATGACAGTGTTATATGGCGATGTTGTGGTTCGAATTTGAACAACAAAGCATACCACCTAAGCACAACAACTGGTGTAACAATGAACAATCGTCTGCATCAATTGTTGTATTTAAGGGGTTTACCAAACAAACAGCTACTTGACTTAGCAGAGGACTAACAAGCAGGACAGTTGGAACATGCAGCAAAATCGTCTTTGATTCACACTCTTATTGTAAAACTGACTTACTGGGGAACCCAATGTTCAAAGGATTTCAATGTGTAGCACACACATTGAAATCCTGGGGTGAGCATTGGGTTCTCCAGTAAGTTGAGTTGTTGTTTTACTAAGGTTGTAACAGTGATAACACTTGTCCACTTAGTCTGGTTGTTTGTTCATGTAGCCTATGCACTGTGATATGTCAAACTAAAGCAATCTCAGAAGATTGATTATATTGAGCAACACAGAAACCATGGACATGAAATCACTGTGGAAGTATGTCCATTGCATCACCTCTTTATCACTCCCAACACACATTAGTGTATAACTGTCATCATATCACGGTGCCCGTGATTGGTGCTGTTCAGTGTCAGTCACTTGCTGAGTATCATGATTGGCTGTCTGTGATTAGCCCTCCTCACGCAGCCTTTTTAAACCCAGGCTGAGCACTTCCAGGTTGCCCTTTCGTGGTGTTTCTGACTCCACTCTGCCTGACCTGCTTGTCAGGCTTCTGGGCCTGTTCCTGCTGTACTTGCTGATCCAGTGTTCCAGTATGCTAGTGTTCCTGTGTTCCAGAGTTCCAGTGTTCCTGTGTTTCAGCACCTCGCGGGTTAATCTTACTGAGTTCCAGTGTTCCTGTGTTCCAGCACCTCGCGGGTTAATCTTACTGAGTTCCTGAATCTCCTGCTCCAGCCGTCGCTCTGGCGAAATTGTTCTTCTCGCTGCTAATCATACTTTGTTGGTTTACTCCACTAAACCTGGTTGCAATATACATTGTTGGTCTCAGCATGCGAACGCTGGTTTACTCCACTAAACCTGGTTGCGATATACATTGTTGGTCCCAGCGTGCGGACACTGGTTTACTCCACTAAACCTGGTTGCAATATACATTGTTGGTCTCAGCGTGCGGACGCTGGTTTACTCCACTAACCTGGTTGCAATATACATTGTTGGTCTCAGCGTGCGGACGCTGGGTTACTCCACTAAACCTGGTGGCGATATACATTGTTGGTCCCAGCGTGCGGACGCTGGTTTACTCCACTAAGCCTGGTTGCGATATACATTGTTGGTCCCAGCGTGCAGACGCTGGTTTACTCCACTAAACCTGGTTGCTATATACATTGTTGGTGCCAGCGTGCGGATGCTGGTTTACTCCACTAAACTGGTTGCGAGATACATTATTGGCTCCAGCGTGCGGACGCTGGTTTGCTCCACTAAACCTGTTTGCGATATACGTTGTTGGTTCCAGCGTGCGGTCGCTGGTTTGCTCCATTAAACTTGGTGGCGCTATTACCATTAGTCCCAACGTGTGGATGTTGGTTTGCTCCTGAACATCCAGTACTATGGTCAGTCGCTGTCCACTTCCTTGCAGTTGTCTAAGTATCCCTGGCAATAGACTCCTGCTGAGTAAGACCTCTATACTTATGCTCTATGCTGTCTTAGTCACCTGACAGCTGGTCTACTCGCTCAGGCTGCCCTGCCCGGTATTGGTGAGGCCGGTAGAACCTTGACGATACCATCCTGTAGGTTGCCTCACCCGGTATTGGCAGGGCCGGTAGAGCCTACTCCAGTACTCCTTTGGGCTGCCCTGCCCGGTATTGGTAAGGCCGGTAGAACCTTGTAATTCACCATCTTTAAGGTTGCCTTACCCGGTATTGGCAGGGCCGGTAGAGCCTACATTCAGCATTCCGTGGGGGCTGCCTTGCCCGGTATTGGTAAGGCCGGTAGAACCGGTATATGTCATCTCACGGTTGCCTTACCCGGTATAGGCAAGGCCGGTAGAGCCTGTCATTAAAACTGTCACTTGGGTTGCCTTGCCCGGTATTTAGGCAAGGCCGGTAGAACCTATTATATGTTATATTACTGTTGTATTGTTATGTATGTTTACCGTACGGGGACTGCCTTTAACTTTTAATAAAGTTAAGTTATTTTACCAAACCTTAAGTCTGAGAGTCTTCAAATCCGTGACACATCATCTGTTTGCATGAATACATCACAGAGTCCACTCACTGCCGAACAAGTAGTGGACTCCTGTGATGTGGGTTATGCCTTCCCATGTATGGGGGATACTCTAGCCTTGAGTGTGGTTCCACATTGACACATGTGTAAGCCAACATTTCTTCATACAAACACAGATTGAATAGTGATGGTTCTTCTTTATTGTGTCTCAAAGTACATTAGAACGTACATGTGTTTTCTGGGTATATTGCCTATATGCATTAAACACTTGTATGAGCACATTAAATGTACTTTGAAAATAAATCTGAATACTTTAGAAACTACTGTACTGCTCATGTGTTGTCCACAAGGTTTGACAACTCTGTAGATGAGCATTCTAACTGTACAGGATTGATACGTGGATGTTAGTACACACATGAATTTGTGTTTTTTGTTTCTATATGAGAATGTTCTTGTAGAGGTTGCTGTGAACATCAGGTCAAACATTGAATCACCAATACAATCACTTGAAACACAAAGGGGTGAGCTTCATAGAAGTGTTGTCAAGACATCAGTCCAGTCACATGGAAAATCTTCAGTTCAAGGATGGATTATGCAATGGATGCCTGTGGGACAAGAGGACAGGATTTGGAGCAACACCCTCGAACTGATCATTATGCAACAACTTCAACTTCATAATCCCCTAAATCTTTTTCGTTACAGGGGAGTACACAAACCATTGCTTTGTAATGTGTTGTGTACTCGTCTGTAACCCATTATGTAGAGAACTTAGGGTATGTGAACCAGCCCTATGGATATATGCCCCTGACATGAATACACACATCAACAAATATGTTCTGAGAGCTCCATGAAACTAATGAATTTGGGCTGACACTGTGAGAGTGACAGTGGCAGCCCAATTTTATTTGTTTCATGGAACTATTAGGACATATTTGTTGATGTGTGTATTCATGTCAGGGGCACATATCACTGCACACTCACAGGTCAGCATGGTGTCCCTGGAGATCGGATCCACGTTTCATGACCTCTATGTTGTGTAAGAATAAAACTGTAGATCCATCCCCCTGCTGCTCTTCTCAGCTGTAGCAAACTACAGGTTCCATGTTGACTCTAATGGCCCTTTAACCCCTGATGTGACAGAGTGTTATCCAATGCATTGCATTGGATAACACTCTTTAGCTACAAGGGTACCATGGTTGCTCTGGCTATGATCATGACAAATCACATTAAGTGCTGTCAATCAAGTCCTGGAAGATGCTGAACATAGGTTATGTGTTGTACCTTGGTTCTCCTGGGGGTGTGCATGATATCCTTGAGGTAGCAATGTCAAAGTGGAGAAGGGAATGGAAGATGGTTTTGGAATCCCCACACACAATATTCCACATCCATGCTATGGATGATGTTTGGGGCCATACTGCTTCCATTGCAGTGCTGTGTCAATGATCCTGTGGGGTGAAACATAACATCATGTGCGGTGTGGTTAGTGTGTTGGCACCAATTCACAGGACTGATGGAGGACTTGCATGGATTGTTTGAATGCCTGTGTTATACTCACAGCTAAAGTGGTCCGTGATGAGCCTGTCTCTGATCTGTGCCCCTCTCGGGGTCTCCTCAACATGGCCAATGTCCATGAGCACTTCAGGTATGGGGGGGCCTGGATATCATCCACCAGTCTGGTGTCCACTGTGATGTTGTGCGGTATTGCATACTGCATTATGATGTCACAAACTTTTCCTGGGGCATACTGCAGTGCTCCCTCTGAGTGGTCAGACATCAGAATCGAGACTTAAGGAGTAGTGATGAGCGAGCACCCCAATGCTCGGGTGTTCGGGTGCTCTGACCGAGCACCCCCGGAGGCTCGAGTGCTCGGCCGAGCACCCGAGCCCCATTGAAGTCAATGGGAGGACTCGAGCATTACACCAGGCACCCCCTGCTCTGATGAGGGGAGGGTGCCTGGTCCATAGGAAAAGGGAAGAAAATGATGGAAACACCACAGAAATGGTTCAGGGACAGCATAGGGAGGATGTCTGGATGCATCTTGGACTCCAACATTGCTGCTGGGAACGATCTTTCGCCCGTAGTACGCCATTTTTACAGACTGACCGTAAAACACACAAAAAGGAAAATAAAAACGACTTTAGGCGAAAAATTGTTACCAAACAATATTTGCTGTATATTTACTTGTATATCATCTGCAAATTCTCCCAAAAATTTCCTCGATTTTTCTGAACTGAGGCCATGATTAAGAGGGAAACGTGCGCAGAGGCAAATTCTCCCAAAAATTTCCTTGATTTTTCTGAACTGAGGCCATGATTAAGAGGGAAACGTGCGCAGAGGCAAATTCTCCCAAAAATTTCCTTGATTTTATTGAACTGAGGCCATGATTAAGAGGGAAACGTGCGCAAAGACAAATTCTCCCAAAATTTTCCTTGATTTTTCTGAACTGGGGCCATGATTAAGAGGGAAACGTGCGCTGAGCCGACCATCTAAAACATTATGGGTGAGGGTCTGCTGCGGAGCTGACCATCCTAAACATTATATGCGAAGGCCCGCTAGTGAGCTGACGCTATAAAACATTATATGAGAGGGCCCGCTAGAGAGCTGACCCAATAAAACATTATATAAGAAGGCCCGCTGGTGAGCTGACCTATACCAAAAGTTGTCAAACAGGGCCCGCTGGTGAGCTGGCCCTATATAAAAATTATATCACAGGGCCCGCTGGTGAGCTGGCCCTATATAAAAATTATAGCACAGGGCATATGGAGGAGGAGGAGGAGGATGAGAAGATTAAGAGTCAACCATATACCCGTTTTTTGGGTGGAAGGGGTGAATGGGAATACAGAGTATTCCCATCATTGTAAATAACATATATAAAGTGAGTTTATGTTCCCCCAGGGCTTTCCTCCAGTGGAGTGGAGAAGTCAGGGGAAATCCAGGCCTTGTTCATTTTTATAAGTGTCAACCTATCAGCATTGTCGGTGGAAAGGCGGATACGCTTATCTGTTATGATGCCACCAGCAGCACTAAATACCCGCTCAGACAGAACGCTGGCGGCAGGGCAGGCCAGCACCTCCAAGGCGTAGAGTGCCAGTTCATACCACGTGTCCAGCTTGGACACCCAGTAGTTGTAAGGCACAGAGGGATCATTGAGGACGCTGACACGGTCTGCTACGTACTCCTTCACCATCTTCCAAAACTTTTCCCTCCTTGTGACACTAGGCTGCGCATCAGGGTGAGGGTGCTGGCGGGGTGTCATGAAGGTGTCCCACGCCTTGGAGAGTGTTGCCCTGCCTTTGTCGGAACTGCTGTGTGCTCCCCTTTTCTCCCCTTCTCGGTTGGCCAAGGTAGCACGTACTCTGCCGCCAGCGTTGTCAGATGGAAAATTTTGGAGCAATTTTTCAACAAGAACCTTCTGGTATTGCACCATTTTGCTTGTCCTCTCCACCGGAGGAATGAGAGATGAGAAATTCTCTTTGTAGCGGGGGTCCAGAAGGGTGAACACCCAGTAATCCGTGTTGTCTAAAATGCGTATAACGCGTGGGTCACGGGAAAGGCAGCCTAACATAAAGTCAGCCATGTGTGCCAGAGTACCAACAGTCAAGATTTCGCTGTCCTCACCAGGAGGATGACTCTCAATCTCCTCATCCTCTTCCTCCTCTTCTGCCCACCCACGCTGAAGAGATGGAACTAAAGTTCCATGGCTACCCTCTGTAGCGGAGGCAACCGTGTCTTCCTCCTCCTCCTCCTCCGCCTCCTCCAATTGTCGCTGAGAAGACGAAGTGAGGGTGCTCTGGCTATCACCTTGTGTAAGCTCTTCCTCCCGCATTTCCACCTCTTCCACATGCAAAGCGTCAGTTTTAATTGTGAGCAGCGAGCGTTTCAGTAGACACAGAAGTGGGATGGTTACACTGATAATAGCGCTATCGCCGCTCACCATCTGTGTCGATTCCTCAAAATTGCGTAAAACCTCACAGAGGTCTGACATCCATTCCCACTCCTCACTTCTGATTACAGGAAGTTGAACGGAGAGGCGACGACCGTGTAACAGCTGGTACTCCACTACTGCCCTCTGCTGCTCACAAAGCCGGGCCAACATGTGGAATGTGGAGTTCCAGCGCGTGCTCACGTCACACAGCAGCCGGTGAGCTGGCAATTGTAAGCGCTGCTGCAGCTTCAACAGGCCGGCTGAAGCTGTAGATGACTTACGGAAATGTGCACACACGCGGCGCACCTTGGTCAAGAGATCATGCACATTGGGGTAGGTTTTTAGAAATCGCTGAACCACTAAATTAAATACATGCGCTAGGCATGGTACGTGTGTGAGCTTGCCGAGCTCCAAAGCCGCCACCAAGTTACGCCCATTATCACACACAACCATGCCTGGTTGCAGGTTCAGTGGCGAGAGCCACTGCTCGGTCTGGTGACTAATCCCCTGCAACAGCTCTGAGGCCGTGTGCTGTTTGTCCCCAAGGCAGATCAGCTTCAGCACGGCCTGTTGACGCTTCCCCACTGCAGTGCTACACTGCTTCCAGCTACTGGCTGATGGGGGAGTGGCGCTGCGTGTAGAGAATTCGGAGGTGGAAACGGAGGAGGAGGAGCCAATAACGTAGGTGCTGGCGGAAACCCTGATGGAGGTAGGGCCAGCAATCCTCGGCGTGGGTAGCACCCGTGCCATCCCAGGGTCCGAGTCGCTCCCAGCCTCCACGACATTCACCCAGTGTGCCGTCAGGGAAATGTAGCGTCCCTGGCCACAAGCACTTGTCCATGTGTCAGTCGTTAAGTGGACCTTCCCAGTAACTGCGTTGGTCAGGGCACGGGTGATGTTACGGGACACATGGTGGTGTAATGCGGGGATGGCACACCGGGAAAAGTAGTGGCGGCTGGGGATCGCGTACCGAGGGACAGCTGCTGCCATCAGGCTGCGGAAGGACTCAGTGTCCACAAGCCTAAATGGCAGCATTTCGATGGCCAGTAATTTGGAAAGGTGTGAGGTTAGTGCTATGGCCTGTGGGTGGGTGGCTGGGTATTTTCGCTTGCGCTCAAATGCCTGGGGTAACGACATTTGGACGCTGTGCTGGGACAGGGAAGTGGATGTGGTCGCTGATGGTGCTTCAGATGGTACAGGTGCAGGGCGGGAGGTATGCGGGCCTGCGCCTTCGACAGGCAATTGGCCGGCACCGAAAACAGGGGAAGAGGAGGCAGTGGTGTGGCCTGCAGACACAGATGGGCGATCCAGGCGTTCCTCCCACTTACTACGGTGCTTGGATGCCATGTGTCGGATCATGCTGGTGGTGGTGAGGTTTCTAGTGTTCATGCCTAGGCTCATTCTGGTGTGGCACAGGTTGCAAACTACAATTCTTTTGTCGTCCGCACTTTCCTTAAAAAAACGCCATACCGCGGAACACCTACCCCTTGGCAAGGGAGATTTACGCAAGGGGGTGCTCCGTGGAACATTTGCGGGCCGGTTTGGTGCGGTCCGCCTTCTTTCTGTAGCCACACCACTGCCTCTTCCAGCCTGTTGCGGTGCTGCAGATGGCTCACCCTCAGGACTGCTGTCATCGCTCGGCTCTCCACCTTCCCAGGTGGGGTCAGTCACCTCATCGTCCACCAAGTCCTCCTCCACTTCCTCACTCTGATCATCCTCCTCATGTCTTGATCCCACCACATACTCAGTCATTGACAACTGTATAACATCCTCCTCAACAAGGTCTTGAGACAGTAATAGTGGTTGATTTAATGGCAACTGTGTCTCATCATCATCATCATCCACTACTTCCTTTGACCTTAAATGCCGTTCACATCTGTCATCTTCTTGTGATTGGGTACCCTCTAGAGGTTGTGAATCAGGGCATAAGATGTCATGTTCCTCTGCAAGCATGCTTGGAGAGAGGGTCAAATGAAGGATTGGTGATGAGACGACCTCATCACTATATCCCAGTGTGGGATCACTTCTTTGACCAGACCGTCTATGGTGGGAGGAAGGATGATCAGAGTGAGGATTATGTTGACCAGACTCTTGGCTACTGAGAGTGGACTTGGTGGAAGACAGGGTGGTGCTTAACCGACTGGAAGCAATATCAGCTGACATCCAACCGACCACCTGTTCGCAGTGGTCGGACCTCGAGAGTGATGTCCTGCGACGCCCTGTAAAATTAGACATGAAGCTAGGTATGGTGGATGTCTTTCTTTCTTGTGCTCTGGCACCAGGCACAGTTTCTCCGCGTCCTGACCCGCGCCCTGAACTATCAGGATCACGTCCACTTCCCCGTCCCTTTTTACCCGCCTTCTTCATCTTACACGGAATATGTGACTTTGATATTTTACTTTGAAGACTTAACAGTATTTCTTCCTATTCTGCAACTGTGCAGAGTACACAGAATAGGCTGCTAAACTGCGGTGACGCACACTGAATGGAATATGTGACTTTGATATTTTACTTTGAAGACTTAACAGTATTTCTTCCTATTCTGCAACTGTGCAGAGTACACAGAATAGGCTGCTAAACTGTGGTGACGCACACTGAATGGAATATGTGACTTTGATATTTGAGTTTGAAGACTTAACAGTATTTCTTCCTATTCTGCAACTGTGCAGAGTACACAGAATAGGCTGCTAAACTGCGGCGAAGCACACTGAATGGAATATGTGACTTTGATATTTTACTTTGAAGACTTAACAGTATTTCTTCCTATTCTGCAACTGTGCAGAGTACACAGAATAGGCTGCTAAACTGCGGTGACGCACACTGAATTGAATATGTGACTTTGATATTTGAGTTTGAAGACTTAACAGTATTTCTTCCTATTCTGCAACTGTGCAGAGTACACAGAATAGGCTGCTAAACTGCGGTGACGCACACTGAATGGAATATGTGACTTTGATATTTGAGTTTGAAGACTTAACAGTATTTCTTCCTATTCTGCAACTGTGCAGAGTACACAGAATAGGCTGCTAAACTGCGGTGACGCACACTGAATGGAATATGTGACTTTGATATTTTACTTTGAAGACTTAACAGTATTTCTTCCTATTCTGCAACTGTGCAGAGTACACAGAATAGGCTGCTAAACTGCGGTGACGCACACTGAATGGAATATGTGACTTTGATATTTTACTTTGAAGACTTAACAGTATTTCTTCCTATTCTGCAACTGTGCAGAGTACACAGAATAGGCTGCTAAACTGCGGTGACGCACACTGAATGGAATATGTGACTTTGATATTTGAGTTTGAAGACTTAACAGTATTTCTTCCTATTCTGCAACTGTGCAGAGTACACAGAATAGGCTGCTAAACTGCGGCGAAGCACACTGAATGGAATATGTGACTTTGATATTTTACTTTGAAGACTTAACAGTATTTCTTCCTATTCTGCAACTGTGCAGAGTACACAGAATAGGCTGCTAAACTGCGGTGACGCACACTGAATGGAATATGTGACTTTGATATTTGAGTTTGAGGACTTAACAGTATTTCTTCCTATTCTGCAACTGTGCAGAGTACACAGAATATGCTGCTAAACTGTGGTGACGCACACTGAATGGAATATGTGACTTTGATATTTTAGTTTGAAGACTTAACAGTATTTCTTCCTATTCTGCAACTGTGCAGAGTACACAGAATAGGCTGCTAAACTGCGGCGAAGCACACTGAATGGAATATGTGACTTTGATATTTTAGTTTGAAGACTTAACAGTATTTCTTCCTATTCTGCAACTGTGCAGAGTACACAGAATAGGCTGCTAAACTGCGGTGACGCACACTGAATGGAATATGTGACTTTGATATTTGAGTTTGAAGACTTAACAGTATTTCTTCCTATTCTGCAACTGTGCAGAGTACACAGAATAGGCTGCTAAACTGCGGTGACGCACACTGAATGGAATATGTGACTTTGATATTTGAGTTTGAAGACTTAACAGTATTTCTTCTTATTCTGCAACTGTGCAGAGTACACAGAATAGGCTGCTAAACTGCGGCGAAGCACACTGAATGGAATATGTGACTTTGATATTTTAGTTTGAAGACTTAACAGTATTTCTTCCTATTCTGCAACTGTGCAGAGTACACAGAATAGGCTGCTAAACTGCGGTGACGCACACTGAATGGAATATGTGACTTTGATATTTTAGTTTGAAGACTTAACAGTATTTCTTCCTATTCTGCAACTCTGCACAGTACACAGAATGTGCTGCTAAACTGCGGCGAAGCACACTGAATGGAATATGTGACTTTGATATTTTAGTTTGAAGACTTAACAGTATTTCTTCCTATTCTGCAACTCTGCACAGTACACAGAATGTGCTGCTAAACTGCGGCGAAGCACACTGAATGGAATATGTGACTTTGATATTTTAGTTTGAAGACTTAACAGTATTTCTTCCTATTCTGCAACTCTGCACAGTACACAGAATGTGCTGCTAAACTGCGGCGAAGCACACTGAATGGAATATGTGACTTTGATATTTTAGTTTGAAGACTTAACAGTATTTCTTCCTATTCTGCAACTCTGCACAGTACACAGAATGTGCTGCTAAACTGCGGCGAAGCACACTGAATGGAATATGTGACTTTGATATTTTAGTTTGAAGACTTAACAGTATTTCTTCCTATTCTGCAACTCTGCACAGTACACAGAATGTGCTGCTAAACTGCGGCGACGCACACTGAATGGAATATGTGAGTTTGATATTTTAGTTTGAAGACTTAACAGAATGTGCTCTAATCTGCAACTTTGCACACTAAACAGAATGTGCTCTAATCTGCAACTTTGCACACTAAACAGAATGTGCTCTAATCTGCAACTTTGCATACTAAACAGAATGTGCTCTAATCTGCAACTTTGCACACTAAACAGAATGTGCTCTAATCTGCAACTTTGCACACTAAACAGAATATATGAAATTTTTTTGTTTTTGTTTTTTTCCCCCCACACAAAATAACCTGCTGCCCCCACACACAGTAGTCCTAAAAAGGACTTTTGGTTCTTTTTTTTTCACAAATTTGCTTTTTTTCTCCCTACACTGACTTTCCCTTCCTATCCTCATCTCTCCCTGGCTAAGACTGAGCCGATCTCGCTGGTCAGGTGCTATACAGCACCCGACCACGGGTTCTGGCCAGCCAATCAGTGTAATGCCAGCAGCCAACATGGCTGCTGGCATTACACTGATGTCAGAGCCTCCCTGAACGTTTATTGGCTGCGCAGCAGCCGCAAAACGTGCGGGGAGGAGACCCGAACATGGCGGGCGAGCACATGCGGTACTCGTACGAGTACCGCCATGTGCCGAGCAGAGCGATGCTCGAGCCGATCCGAGCATCGGCCGAGCATGCTCGCTCAACACTATTAAGGAGGCCAAAGGTCCACTCAGTGGCTTTCCGAGTTCTGCCATGAGTCTGGTTGTATCTTTCCTAGGCGTCTGTTTGAGGATTGGCAACCAGGGTCAGTAGCCAGGATTTGCAGCCATAGCCAGCATTACCTGTGGAATGTGAGTGACATGGTGAGACAGGGAGCACATATTGTGTGAATGATGTTTTGTGTGTTGGACGTACTAGCTGTGAGTCAGGGGCATGCTGAGCAGTGTTGTGTGTATACCTGTGGATGTGGTATGATTTTGCATTGTGAACTCACCCAGAAGCCATCCCCCTGTGTAAGTTCCATTCTCGAGGTTTCTGTGGACAGAGGAGTTTTGGAGAATGTATGAGAGCTGCCAGGACATTTTGCACAGACATTCATAATCCTCATGTTGCTGTCACACACCATCTGCACATTCATGGAGTGGAAGCTCTTCCTGTTGATGAAGATTTGTGCGTTACGTGCTGGGGCTTTCATACGGACCCTGGGCATGCCTCCCCTTGTGTTAAAGTCCTGCTTGAGATGTATCCACTCCATGTCGGTGGTGGGGAAATGTATGTAGGTACTGGCCTTGCTTTTGAGGGCTGGCAAGACCTGGGCCAGCACTCTAGAGAATGTGGCCTGTGACATACCAGACACGTAACCCTCAGTGGACTGGAAGGTGCCACTTGCCATAAAGTGTATTGCACACAGGAGTTTTTGCAGGCCAGATAGGGCATGGTTGTGGATGTAAATGGGATCCACCTGATCCTTGATGACCTCATACAAGGCAATGATGCTGTGGGGCCTCAACCTGTAGAGATCAATCACCTCGTCATCGGTCATTCCAAAGATAGTGACCCTTGGCCGGTATACCCTGGTCCTTGGTGGTCGTCTATACATCCTCCACTGCTGCAGGGGTCCCTGTGGCAGTTGGGGAGCATCCTGTTGCTGTGGAGCATCCTGTTGCTGCAGCTGTTCATCTGCTGGCAGGTGATGTCCTCCAGGTGGGGATGGGCTCCTATGTGGCTCTTGTGCCAGAGCCTCCTCACTCGCAACAGGTGAAGGCTGTTCATCAGGCGTGCCTTGGGATTGCTGGTGTTCCTTAGCTCTCGCCCTTGCATGCCTTCTCTGCAGTCTTCTCATCAATAAGTGTCCCAACATACTTATTGTTCTCTCTCTAGCTCTCTCTCTCTCTCCCTGAGTGGAAAACAAGCCACAAGTGAGTGTGGTGAGTTGTCCCTTTAAGTATATGGTAGGGTGTTGTGTAGATGTGGTGATGAGGTGAATGTTGACCAATGGAAAGTTGTTTATTGTCCAGTTAAGTGTTTACAGGTGTGTGTTTGTTTTAAGATGTGGTGTGTTGTGATTGGTATGCCTCTGCCAGTTGCGGGTTTGAAGTTGTGCAGTGCAGGTTGTGTCTGGATCGTGTTGTGATGTTGCACAGGTGAGCTTGTTTTGTATTGGCAGGTGTCCATGTTGTATAATAACCCTCATTGTTCCGTGCCATGTTGTTTTGGTGTTTTTTTGGAGGTCCTTGTCCCTGTGGTGTTGCTTGTCTTGTGTGTGCAGGGCTCAAGTCCTGCAGGAACACGTGGGAACGGCGTTCCTGCATATTTTCCAGTGGGGAACGATTTTCCGCTAGCAGGCAACATAACACAATCAGGTCTGTGCCTTCTTCGGCCGCGCGGGAGCTGCAGCAGCTACAGGTCTGTGCCAAAGGAGACACAGATGACAGACCTGGACCACCAGGGAGGTAGGAAATGAACACAGGGGGACAATGTGGAGCTGATGAGGGGGGCAATGTGGAGCTGATGGGAGGGCAATGTGGAGCTGATGGGGCAAGTTGGAGCTGATGGGAGGCAAGTTGGAGCTGATGAGGGCCAAAGTGAAGCTGATGGGGGGCAAGTTAGAGCTGATGGGGGCAAAGTTGGAACTGATGGGGGCAAAGTGGAGGTAATGGGTGCAAGTTGGAGCTGATGGAGGGCAAAGTTGGTGCTGATGGGGGCCAAAGTGGAGCTGATGGGGGGCAAAGTTGGAGCTGGTGGGTGTAAGTCGGAGCTGATGGGGGGCAAGTTGGATCTGATGAGGGGAAATGTTAGGGCAATGTGGAGATGATGGAGTGCAAGTTGGAGCTGATGGGGGAAATGCGAGGGCAAAGTGGATTTGATGGGGCAAAGTGAAGCTGAAGGGGGGCAAGTTGAAGCTGATGGGGGTAAATGTGAGGGCAATGTGGAGATGATGGGGGCAATGTGAAGGCAATGTGGAGATGATGGGGTAATGTGAGGGCAATGTGGAGATGATGGGGGGCAATGTGTGTGCATGCATGCAACAGTGATAGAGACAAAGATACATACAACAGACGTACACACATATAGACACAGAAACTCCCACACACATGCACTGACATACATAGAGTGAGATAGACACACTCATACATACAATGATACATACACACACACACATGTATAGAGAGAGAAGCACTTGACATGAGCCATACATATTTATTTTGGGCGGCGGGGGATCTTGGGTGAGTTCCCACACTTTTTTTTCCCAGGACTTGACCCCTGTGTGTGAGAGTGATTTGTGTTGTCTAGCACGGGTTAATTTTGCCATTTACATGCTTGTGCGGTAAGCATTTTGTCTGTTTTCCTATGTAACGGTTGTTTTTTTTACCCTTAAGTATCTAACGGCTAAGAAAAGTGGGTCTAAACTTTTGTCCATTAGGTGTATCTTTTTTCAGCCATTAACAGTACTGCAAGCCTTTGAATGGCTCTGGGAATTCTTGTTCCATGTGTCTCAATGCACTTAAGTGTATCAGCCGTAAGGATTATCAAATTGCCGTTAGCTGTTTTTTAGAAGGATCTTTAAATTGCTAAATACATCTTAACGCACCCGGTAGTGTTTTTTTTTGCTAACGGCTGCCTTTAAATCTACCCCACAGTCAGTAAAAAAAGGAATGTGATGTAGTACTTCTATTTGCATCATAATATAAGATCTCAATTAAACTAAGAATTATATATTTTTAATAAAGCATGGTACCTTACATTAGTAAGTGGTTTTTGTAAAATTTTATGCCTTAAGGACTTTGATAATATAGCACCTTTTTTGTTAAGAAATTTGAGAATATTATGAATATTCTAAATAATTAATGATTGCCAGAGATCAGAGGAAAGCACTAAACACCAAAGCAATGTAGGATTATGCTTTGATAGAAGCTTGTGAATTATTCAGCTGAATGTAAATCATTACATCGCATGAGTTGCTAACAATTGATTTGTCCACATAGACTAACAAAGTGATTAACAGCCTTATGTTCAAAATAAAAGTGACATAATTCTGGAGCAAACCATTGACACTGTAAGGAGAGAAATAAAAAATTCCCCAAATTCCTATTGATTTAAATTAGGATTTGAAGTCCTTGAAGGCTAGACAGATTTCTAAATAAATGCTTTGCAATGTGTTGGATAAATATCTGGCATTCAAGAGGTTAAATGTCCGATTTGTTCCAGAATTGCTACACTTTGCTTTTTTAACATAATGCTGTAAGAAATGAATCCTCTTTACAACATGCATTAAATGAAAGAAAACCAAAACAGTCTATTTTTTCATATCAGTGTATGTATGTCATTATTTATATGGCGCCACCCAGTGTATGCAGCTCCTTCCAACAGTAGCATGTTACAATAAATAAATGGGGGTAAAATAAGTGTCCCAATCATAGAAACAATAGGAAAGAGCTCTCTGCCTAAGGGACCTTACAGTTTAAATTTCATTTTATAAATATTTACATTCTATGCTGATTGTATACTATTGCTAAAGTTATTAATGAACTGTAATGGAAATAATACCCACTATAGCCAGAGGATTTCAATGACTATCCTTTCTTCAGTAATTACTGGGAGAGAGAAACAGGATGTGGGGCAGTTTAAAGGGACAGTGATGCTTAATATGGAGAAATATATTTGGTTTTGTGTAATGTGGCATGCAGCAACCATGAAGTAAAAGTAACCTCCTGCAGGAGGTCACAACACTTGCCTTAAAAGGCTCTCTAGTGGCAGAGACTCCCTCCCTATTCCACTTTACCCCACCAAACATTATCAATTTTAAAACTGACCTCAAAGGTGACACATCAGGGCAAAGATTATTTTAGATAGCCTTCACTATTATTTTCTTAAAGCGGAACTATCATCAAAATAAAATAGCTCCCCAAGCCCTTACTAACTTTGTGATAGGCAAATGCATACTTTCATTAGGCTGAATAAGTTAGGCTTTATTGAGGAAAAACAGTTTATTTGGCAGGCAACAGCGTTCGCCTCCAGGATTGGTGAGAGGTGTTCCTTGGTACCTTAAGGCACGGGAAGGGACTGACAGCACAGGTGTACAGAGCTTCTCTTGCAAGACCTGTGCAGTTGATGCTGCCAAATAAGTTGTTTTTCCTCAATAATGCCGGACTTATTCAGCCTAATGAAAGTATGTCTATGATTATAGATATGTTAGTAAGGGTTTGGGGGGCAATATTATTTTGCTGATAGCTCTGCCTTAACTTTTATTGGATTTTGCAATCCCCCATTAGGTGACTCCTATCTCTGCTCTCTATTGTTGGTTTGAACCAGGATCTGGGCCTGCTAGAGGATGGCTTTCTTTATCAGCCCTCTTTTTTATCTTCTTGGCTTGTCTGGACATGAAATATGTATACATATTCTGAAGGACTGACAGGATTCTAGTATTCAGAATGAACAGGTCCTGTGAGTAGGTCCCTGTCTTTCTAGCAGCCACATTCAGAATGGGGACATTTTTAACCCATGGAAGGGCATTTATATATTGACAAAAAGAATAGCTTAAACTTTTCTTGAACCAGAATGGCAGCATATTCTTTTTAACAGATATGCCAGACAGCATTTAACCCTTTGATTGCACTTACATTTTTCCTTTTTCAGCTAAAGACTGTACAGAAGACAGAAGAAAGAGGAGAAAATAAAGAAGATGGAAGATTATAGAAGCCAGAAGATTAAAGGGAAAGACAGACAGAAGATGACAAGTAAGTGTAACACAGATCTGGGTGTTAGGCTAGTGTTAGGGGTAGTCTAGTTGCCCTTTACTTTTAGGGGTAGTGTAGGGTTGGGTAGTGTTATATAGTGATATAGGTATATACGTAGGTGGCCTGAGTATACAGGTATATATATTAGAGGCTCTCTTGTGCTGTCAGCTTCTAGAAAACTATCTGAGCAAATTGAGAAGCTCAGAGGTTAGCAGGTAGTTTGTTTGATCTGGATAAGAAGTAAGGAATCCAGACAGCAAAACCTGAGTGGAAAAGCCAGAGGAAAAAATGAAAACGAATGGTCAGGGACAAGCCGAGGTCAGTGGCATGCGGAACAGGTTCACATGTGATAAAACAGGCCAAAGGGTCACGGGAAGGCAGACTGGATTCAGAAACGGTAAACAGGCCAACGTCAGGGGCTGGCAGAGACACTAGCAAAAACCAAAAGGCAGGCACGGGTCAAAACTGGAGGAAAACAACGAGGAATAAATATGGAACAAGCCAACAAGAACTATAAACAAGAGCCCGACAAGAGAGCACTGAAAGGCAAGCTGTGCTGGATAAAATAGGCCTAAGAACATCCTGATGTCACAAAGCGTGATGTAAGGAACCCAGAAAAGCGTGATGAAGCACCGCACATGCGCAAATCGGCAATCTGGAAGAGACAGGCGAATCATACCAAGCAAGCACTAACAGGCAGCGCACCTCAGGTACGGGAACCGGGTTGCGACAGTCCCTAAACAAAAGTTATCCATTACCTTCATGTAGGAAATAGCCAAAAATCTGTACATCATCTAACCCAATCCAGGAAAAATAACTAGGTTGGTCAGAAGTATTCCCGATCTTCAATTCCAACCTCACAGTAACTAAGATTGTTGGACAGTAACTAATCTGTGCAATCTGGGTAAATGAGTTAACCAGGTCACCTCCAACACCAAAACATGGTGTTATAAATAACCCAGCAAAGAATAAACTCTGTTATATATATACCAAGGACACAAGATACAGATTCAAGGCCTGTGACTGGTAAATTCAGAGCATCTCAAACTGCCACAAAGTTAGACTAGACATTACATACGTTCACTAATGGTCTAGAGACCCAAATATACATATATAATATATAGTATAATAGATCCTGTATCGGATATTTTGGCTATTTTCCATATGAAGGTGATAGCTATCTTTGTTTAGGGACGGTGTACAATGAGTGCATTATTTGTTTTTTATTAGTATATTGATCACAAAGTCCTACTAAACAGATGGCTTCATATTCTTGTAATTGTAATATTAGAGTTATATGTATGGTATATTTGTAGGTGTTAAAATATTGGGGGTTTTTAATAAAATATATTTCCTTTTTACAAAGTATCTCTTTGTAATTGAATATATAGGGTTTGGTATATTGCATCCATAAGCACAGGGCCAAAATCTTAGGTCTTGACAGATCCTGACTTAGACATTTGTTTTTGTCGGCCAGTAGTCAATTTTGTCCTACTGCAATCAAGACCATAGTCTGCATTTCCTACCACCTCAGTCTGTTCTTCAACCATGAGTGCAACCTTTTCTGTATTTGTACATTTCCCTTGAAGCCTAGTTTTTCCCCAGGCCTCAGGGAGAAGGAAGAAAATGCTCTATTCTTACCCACTTTCTTTTTTCATGCAAAGTGTGAGACACAGGGCTGGATTCTCCCTCCTTGCATTCTGGTTTAACCCCTTCAGACAGATAAGTTGTTTCAATAAAATGTCTCTCTTGTATTCTTTCTTTGGGGTCTCCTTGCTATGTCTGAGTCCAGTGGAGATTTGGGTAAGTCTTAGACCACAAGGGTATCAGGGGTTTCACTGTTAACTGTTTGTTCATCTTGTCATACTGGTCTTTTAAGGGACTTTGCTGCTATATTATTTTCCTTTTTGTTCTGTGACCCTTACACAGCAACTCCTGTGCCCCTTTTTTCCTGAATGGGAACCTGCATGGGTTAAAACCCTTATTTCTTTTATGAATATCACTTCCTATATTAAAGGGATCCTTGAGTTCTGGCACCTGGACCATCCCGTATCCCCCACTCTGGACACAGGGGTTTCTTCTAATGAGGAGGGGACACAGATGAGGATGATTTTTGATTCCACATTTATTCCTGGGAATTACCCTGAGTCACCTGTGTCACAGTGGTGTTCAGAGACGTGTATGGGTTCTGAAGCCTCTGACTCAACATTTTTTTACCAGATACATTGTAGAATGCCTTTCCTTCCCTGTCCATGCTGACTTGCCAAGATAGAGGATGTTCTGGCTGTTTCTAAGATCCCTGAGGGAAATAGGTAGCTTATTTGAGTGGCACTTTGATTCTGCTATGCTTAAGGGAAGGCCTTAACACTCTTTTGTGCTGCTTATTGTGCTCTTTGGCTAAAAATATGGTCAGCAGACAAGTTGTCCAAGATGTCCTTGGACTTTCTCCCATTCATAGGTAATCTGTTTTTTTGCCCAGAGCTGGAGAAAGTTATTAGCCATGCTACTTGAGGTTGGGTGTACTATTACCTCAGGTTACCCTCAAATGTTCCTTTTTTTCTTATGAAGATGGATGGTGTTTTCTTACTCCTGACAGTGTGGGCATGCATCCAGAGTGTCTACTCTTGCAGCGACCCTGGCATGCCTTCCCCCAAAACCCAAATAATTTGTGCAGGCAATACACCTAAACAAAAGCCCTGAGCTCTCAAGCTATTTCTACATGACTCATCGGGGCTTGGTCTGCCTCAGGCTATCAGCGTTCATCTCTTTCACAATATGTGGATTTCTCTCCATGGTGAACCAGTGGGTTTAGAGTATGATCATGGAAGGGTAACATATAATTTTTCAGATCTCTTCTTTCATGTTGCTCCTACATATCCAGAGTTCCTTGTGATCTAGACATGTAGGTTTCTTTCCTGGTAGACTTGCAGGTCTTTGTGCCTGGTACTCCACTGTAAAGTTTCATAGGACCCTATTACAACCTTTTCATAGTTCCATAGATAGAAAGGGGATGCCATCATTTGTAGTTCATCATGCTCTCTTTTGGGTTGATGTTTGCTCTTCTGGGTTTTCCAAAGGTCTTCGCAGCCTTTGCTACACACATTCATTGTGTCAGGATTTGCTTATTCCCTGTCTGGATGACCTTTTCTTATAGGATCCTCCTTTGGAGGCTTTGTGCCTTCAGATTCAGTCTTGTGTGTCTCTTCTGCAGCAACAACATGGTAGGGTACTCATTTTCATGAAATCAAATTATAAACAGAATGTGCATTGGATGGGAGAGGGCAAGGCAAGCACTATTCTACACAGCAGCTCAATAAAGGAAGAAACCCCCACCACAGGATCCTCCATTGATAAACTGTATGTCAAGAAAGGAATCAAGGGAATTACGTGCTTATGTTAAAAAAACAGTACTTTAATATATAAATTAAGTACACAAAAATCCCCTTTTTGCAGGACTTACACTTCTGAATTAAACATAGGTACTCCCACTGATGTTGTGTCTACAAAAAGTATTGTAGCTTAAACTTAAGCTATGGTAAGTTGAAAATAAGCCTTCATAGGATGCTGTAGCAGCAGCACCACTGAAATAAAACATTTCTTACCAGTCTTAATATCAATGAAAGGTGTAGTTAGTAGTTGCTTCTTTAAATCATTGTGGATAAAAGGGAATTGCATACCACCTGGTCCTTAAGGGGTAAGTTGTCTGTAGCACTTTCTGTCACCATGTGTTGTGTCCACCCTACCCACCTGGTCAGATCACCGATCTGCAGCCTCTTACCAAATATTTCCCTCAGTAACCCAGGCAACTCTTACACAAGGAGAGAAAAAAGGTGCTTATGCTGTGATATCTCCTCTTTCTATGTATTCCAATGGCTGCCACTATATGATTGAGTAGAATTAGCCATTGGAGTATAAACAGAGCAGAGCACACAGCACAATCACTTTGTCTGAGATGATTAGAAACAGGGGCAGAAGTTCTGCTGGTAACAGGCACTAGGACCCAGAGATTCATGGGGAGCAAAAAATACAAAATAGAGAAGGCGCCTCTTATGTTGTATCTTCCAATCTATTCAACTATCACTGCACCACCACCAATAGAGTATAACTCACAAAACTGTTGGCTGGAGACACATGTATATGTGTGCTAGCTAAAAGGGCTTCAGGAGTTATAACTGCCCCCTCAATCAGCTTTTTCCAATCTTGGATGGGTTTAATAGGCTGTGTCTCCTCAATCATCCTCTTGGGACGTGCAACATGCAAATGAACAAAGAAACAGAGGGGAGCCAATACTGCCTTATCTAAGGCTAAAAATGATATGTATATGATCTAAATAAATATATTGACATTTAAAATATGCTGTGTCCTATCTTATGACATACACGGCTAGATAGCATGCATCTCTTCTTCTCCCAGCCAAAAGAACCAATGTGAAAAAAGCTACTCCACAAACACACCACATATCCAAAAATCTTAATTTGGATGTGTCTCCTATAGTTCAGTTGGTTTGCCCCAGAATTACTCCACTTCTTTATGCATATTTTCCAAAGCATCTTACAGTCAGGAAATTAAATAAACATAAAATTCTATTCATATGAATTTTCATAAACTTTTATAAGTGTCGTCAATATGGATGACTTTTGCCCTAAAAGAGAAAAACATTTTGAAAACTTTTCACCTTTCACTTTCTGTGGGAATTCCCACAGTGCCTCTTTTCTGTTTTGTTCTGCTGATACCCCCAGCTTTGTTCCACTGCACCATAATTACACACATACTGAACCCCAGCCTTGTCCCACAGTAACCATAGAACCATACATTCTAACTTTCCTCACCTTGTCCCAACAGAAGCCTATCACGGTTTTTGATGAACACTCAGACAGAACGGTAAGGTTAAAATTACTTTATTAGAATAAAGAGCATACACAAATATAGGTCCTAAGACCCACAATACAGATCATACAAATATATACACAGTAGGATACAGCCAGAGGCACCAGTATAGGTAGACTGGACGGACTGGGCACAGACTGGCAGTAAAGGTTCTGGCAGAACCAGTGAAATGGAGGTACACCGTTCAGGAGCTGACAACAGGAGAGCATACACAGGAGGTCCGATATAGGAGGACTGGCATAACCTAGACCCCTGGGTACCGAACCAATAGGAGCGAGGCAACATTGACCCTGGTACTAGGCTGCAGGTAACGAGGCAACATTGACCCAGGCTCTAGACCGCAGGAAACGAGGCAACAGTGTAAAAGATGGAACACAACCAGTGTCCCCTCAACCTGCGAAATGAAAATGCAACGCTGGCTCTAGAGCTCAAGGCTTCTGCAATGGAACAGTACTCGCCCTTACCTGGATGATCCAGGTACTCACAGGGTTAATGGTCAACGCCCAGAGAAGAACAGCAGCTCCCAGAGGGAGTGAGCCCAACGGGTCAAAGGAGGTGGACACAGAGAGTGATCAGAGTAACACAGTCAGTGATGCAACACTGGACCGGTACTTCGATTGTTCCCACAGCCAGTGGCGGTTAATAAAGCAGCATAAGCACGGGGCTTAGCCTTTGGTCGACAAGAAATAGCACCATGCAGCGCACACCGACAATGACATACAAGGCCCAGTAATCTCGGTGACCTCACGGGGTCGCCCAGTAGCTCAGCCAGACACGGTCAGTACCGGTGCAGGTACTACAGCCAGATGAAGTCAGCAACGGAGCGGTTTACAGCCAAGTGCAGTCAGCAACGGAGCGGGATCTTCAGCCAAATTGTTACGGTTTTCTGACACTCAGACAAGGTATAAGTAAAAACACAGTTTATTAGAACTGAAAATCAAGAATAGCGCCCCTGGGGGCCAGGTCAGGCATATACAGACTGGTATAAAGCAGTAATAAACTAAATATGGAATAATACTGTATAGCAGGATAGACAAGGGTTAATGAATAACCCACTGATCAGTCACAATGATGGTAAGCTGACATCGCCCAGCTGAACCAATAAGTCTCTGGAAGAATACACGATCAGTAGTAGGCTTGCTCAAATCACTCTCATATAGCTGTTACAAAAGGACGCCCAAGGAGACTGCATAAGCAGCCAGAGCTGAGTAGAACTCCAGGAGGAGTGAATGGATGAGTGCTAGCAGAACTGGTAAACGGAACCGGTGAAGCCCTTGCACGTACAGAAGTACTGTTGTGAGCCAAATGAGATCAGAGCCAGGTCACCCACTAGGTGCCAACAGGAGTAACACTATGCCAGCCACCGCGAGCCATGCACAGGAATGCGCTGAATGAGATACACACGAGCAATGACTAGCGCCCAGACACCCTTCCAGTGCCGTATCAGTACCATACATCGAGAGCAAACGGAGGCCACTGCACCGGGAGGTGCATGCACGGTAACCCACGTACCGGAACTAAACTGCTCTGCTAAAGCCACGGACAGACTAGGTACAAAGCGCAGCTCGGACAGTGTAAGCGGCTCTGATCGTATAATAAAGCTTGGCAAGTGTATTCGGCTCTGCAATGTAGGCAACACACACAGTAACTGGATCGGGTCTGTACGGCCACAGATGGGCAGCTCAGCTAGCATACAACAGCTCGGTAAACGAAGGCCACGGTGCAGCGCCAATGAGAGTGAATGAACGGAGCCCCACTACTACTACAGTTCAGAATGTCGCCGTCGGGCGATCTGGAACACAGGAACTCAGGAACTGATGAGCAACCGGCAGCGATGACCGGAACCAGGGATCCCTCGATCAGGAACGTCAGCCACAGCCAGTTCGGTAACGGAGTAGGAACGTCAGCCACAGCCAGGTCGGTAATGGAGCAGGAACGTCAGCCACAGCCAGGTCGATAACGGATCAGGAACGTCAGCCACAGCCAGGTCGATAACGGAGCAGGAACGTCAGCTACAGCCAGGTCGGTAACGGAGCAGGAACGTCAGCCACAGCCAGGTCGATAACGGAGCAGGAAGTCAGACAGCGCAGGAATCCAATCAGAGAGCAGGAACAGAGAATGGTCAGACGAGCCGGATCGGTACACAGGAACACAGTAACTCAGCAAGAGGCTCAACTTCAGGAACACCACGAAAGGGCATCAGACAGCTGTCACAGGCCCAGTATAAAAAGGAACATCCTGGGCGGGCCAAACCATCTGCACCAATGCACAGGTATCATCAGTGTGACTGACAGGGAATCACGGGCACCGTGATACAAATACGGTCAGCAACGAAGCGGGTTCTCAGCCAGATACAGTCAGCAACGGAGCGGGTTCTTCAGCCAGATACGGTCAGCAATGGAACAGGTTCTCAGCCAGATACAGTCAGCAATGAGCGGGTTCTCAGCCAGATACAGTCAGCAACGGAGCGGGTTCATTAGCCAGATATGGTCAGCAACGGAACAGCAGAGAACAGGAACTCAGGAACGTAGTCAGGAAGGCCAGGTCATACACGGTAAGCAATAGCACGGATACTCAATCAGGAACTCGTACACCACAAAAGGGCACCCTAGGAACGACATACCAGGGTATATAAAGGCAAGCCCTGTGTGGAGCAATTATGACCAGCCAATCAGAGTACAGCAATGCATAACAATGTTGCCGTTAGAGCAGGAAGCACGGGCACCGTGATAAAGCCATACAACCACACATAATGACCTCACAGCATTGTCCCACACATACCAATCTCCAGCACTGTCCCACTGTACTTCACTTTTAAAATGTCACACGCAAAATATCATGTGACTCTCCTTCCTCCCTCCTGGCTGTCAGTGTCAGCTGGCCACGGAATGCCACACTGCCATCCCCTGCTGCTGCTCACACCTGTGTGCCCAGCTATGGTTACATGTCCCCAGCCTGACTTGTCCTCATGAGCTTGGTGTGCACACTACCTTGAATCGCTATTTATCTCAGAGAAAGTGAATTGATGGTAGCATTTTACTGTAAGTGGGATAGTGCAATAGGTTACTAATTACTTTTATACCATGATGGGAATTGCACACTCTACCTTGCATAGCTATTGAACTCAGAGAAAGGAAATGTTACTAATTACTATTTTTTCCTACAACCTTTCATGCCGCCATGGGAGTTGTATAGGAGTTGTAGTGCAATATGTTAGTAATTACTTTTTTCTGCAACTTTTCATGCAGCGACATGAGTGTAGTCGTATGCTGTTTTGCATGTAACATTTTAAAAGGATTCCGTGTTGGTATAGCCAGTGACTACCACCAACGTTTCACAGGAAATTTCTTGAATTATTGCAGAAAAAGTGGCAAATTCAATGTCTTTCACCAAAAAAGCTAATTTTCCGTCTTCCCTAGTCTTGAGATAACTGTCTTCACTGTGTATCTAAAAGTGATAATATTTTCCACAGAACAAAAAATATTAACATTTTATGTAAACTGTCTATCCCAGTGAATTACATATCAAAGGTCCTATGTTCAAAAGGAAACTGGACTAATTATAGGTCAAACTAATGGCATCATGGGAAGGAATACACATTCCCCAAATTCCCATGAAAATAATTGGGAGTTTAACTCCTCAAATGCATTGCTTCACAGAGCTCTGAGACCTTTCTAGCATTTGAGGATTTAAAACCCCCCATTTAAATGAAAAGGCATTTTTATTTGTCCCTTAGGGTGCAGTTAGTTGGTCCCAGAATGACTCAAATCTCTTTTGAACATAAGGCCCCAAAACACAGATTTATCTATCACAGTAACACACTGTACAGTTTTCCATGTAACCCATTATATAATGAATTTGGAAGGCTTTTTGTTTGCATGCAGTTGGTTGCTTTCCTGGTATTAGTATGAGATGAAAAGACAGATGGTCGTTGCCTCATGCTTTGTTGAGCGCAGTTTGTAAAAATCATGTCTTACATTTCTGGGGATTTTTGATATGTCACAAAATAGCAAAACATGGCCAAAAGGGAATTCCCTCATGTAAATATTTACCTGCTCCTCACTGATGCAACTGAAACAGAAGAAAATCCTAGCAGGGATATTCAGGTTCAAAAACACTATGTTCATTCCACAAACTCATGGCAGATTCCAAACCTATGCAGATTGCAGTAGCTAAGGGAATTTTGGCACCACAGATTTCATCAAGGTTTTGTAAATGAGAGGCTTAAGTACTGATAATCCAACAGAGTGTTAGGATGTAAGTACAAAAGAAAAAGGTGCAAAAATGTAGTGCAAGCAATCTGCATCATTCATTAGTGTAATAATAAAGCTTTGCAAAGCAATACATTGGTGACTTTTCTAGCATTAAAGGGATTAAAAGTCCCATTTAAATCAATGGAAGTTTTGAACATTTTTATTTCCCACTATGGGTAAGTTGGTTTTCTCCAGCGTTGCTCCTTTTTGTGCATACGGTCCTTGTTATGACTCAAAAAATATATATTTTTATTCATCTGTTATGTCTCTAAATGTGTCTACCATAATAAATATATATATATATTTCTTTCTATACATATATTACTAGATTATTTTAATTTGGCAGGAGCAAAGTAGCTCTCCCAAGTTAGCGTTTGTGTTAGACTGTGTCTTGTACAGCTCCACTATTATGCACAGATTATATTGGGGTGGTAATCATGACTTGCTGGCATTCTATTTATTTTCATTTTGATCTAATGAGCATGCTTACTAATCACTATATTGTGCAAGGTGATTTCTAGATAATCACAAATACATGTTAAGGGAATATAAGAATCCACCACAGCAGCTAATTTTCTGCAATGGGACTTTGGCTCCCTTCTCATGCACCATAGTGTGGACAGAGATGGCTGAACAGTCACTTTTTTTTTCTTCTTTGGAATTCCTGCTCCTAGAGATATACATAGTAGTTCCTCCTTTTCACCTATATCAATGACTTTCCTACAAAAATCTTTGTCCATTTCCTCCTTTGCTTTCTATGGCTGTGAGAATTCCTGCTGCTATAGTATAAAGACTTGGAACTTCCCACACATGCTGCATGATTATAGATTAATAGAAAAATATAAGGTTTTAGCCCTCATGCAGTTTGCTTGATGGAGAATAAGTAAGATTAGTTGGAGAGATGTTAACATAATGATGTTTGCTCATATACTTCCTGCTGCTGAGTCGTCTGAGTCTGAACATTATCATAGGGATGGGAGAAAATATTCACCTCAAAAGTGAAACAAGAGAAAAATGGCACTTTCCACCAAGCTGCAAATTTTCTGCTTTTTCCAGCATATCTCATTGTACTGAATTTCCCCCACCACGTGACATGTCTTCCTTCTTTTCTCACAGGAATAGTATTATAGGGGTGTATCACTGTACACTTAGGATAAAGAATCACACAACACAGGTACAGGTGAATTTAACCAGTTTATTAAGATCAATTTACAGGGGCAAAACACTTCCCCAACCTTCCTAGGAACAGGCATGAGGACAGTGTGCAGTCCACTACCCATGTGCTAACTCTGAGCTACAACCTGCGACCATGGATCGCCAAGGCAGCAAAGTCAGTAGAATCTCGCTTATGATTCTACAGAGTGAGCAAGCAGATACCTAGAGAGCTAGGGATCAGGCAACAGGAGCGAGACCAGGGTACAAACAGGTAATAGCCTTGGAGGTATAGCTAGTCAAGGATGCATGGAGCAAGACTGCTAGAGCAAAATCTGAGACGAGACTAACCCTAAACCACCGTGCAGAAGGCAGCCACAACAATACCAGGGAGGTAAAGCTTGTTCATAGGCTGTACAGAGCAAGAGCCATCAAAAGCTGGTTGAGACAGATGAAGAGTCAGACAGTACCGGGTTCAAGCATGGAGCGGGTAGTCAGACAAAGCCACAGGTCAAAACCGGATCAGGTAGTCAGTCAGAGCCACAGAACTCAAGGAGCGGGTAGTCAGCCAGAATCAGGGTCAGACTAGAACAGGTAGTCAGACAAGGTCTAGGTCATATACGGAGAAGGTAGTCAGACAGAGCCACTGGTCAGCATTGGAGTGGCTAGTCAGACAAAGCCAAGGATCGAATTGGAGAATCAACGGAAGCCAAGCAAGGGCCAAACGAGAGCACACACACAGTAGTAACGCACAGGTACACCATGAAAGGGCAAATAAGCCCAGTATTCAGGCCGTATATAAGGCCACAGGAGAAGGCGGGACACAATCGGCCAATTAGTGCCGGTGGCTACAAAAACAGCGAGCACAACATCAATGACATGCGCCAGCAACAGAGAGGCCAGCAGACAGGCGACAGCAGCCATCAAAGCCGTTGCCCGCTCGCCAGAGGGAACAGGACAGACACCCATACCAGGCAGGCAATAATCACGGACACCGTGATAGGGTGTACGTTTCTCGCAGCCTGTTATCTCTACATTTGTGAGAGATAGAGAAAGAAGCACATTTTTCAGTTATTTAAGATAAGCAAATAAATTACAATTGAAGTGTGGTTTAGGGAGTTTTTTATGCAGGAAATTTGTTCTCTGTCTTTGGATAGTCTGGGGCACTCTGGGGAGAAGAGATTTACTCCAAATTCCCCAAACTTCTGTATGACTGACTGGGAAGACAAAGGCAGCCATGATCCAGGCCCCTTCCCTATCTAGCTGTTATCTTTGTGCTTGGGAAGTCTAGGAGTGTGAGAAGAGAGCAAAGGCGAATAACTAAAACACCCCAACATTCTGTTTGACTGATTGGATAGACACAGGCAGCTGTGATCCAAGTTCCTTCCTGATTTGACTGTTATCTTTATGCAAAGGAAGTCTTGGGTGTGTGAAGGGAGCAAAGGAGATTTACCCCAAATACCCCAAAATGTTGTGTAACTAAGAAGGCAAAGGCAGCTTTGATCCAAGTTCCTTCTTCTTGACTATACTTTGTGTCAGGGGAGTCTGGGGTTGTGAGAAGAGGGCAAAGGAAAATTACCACAAATACCCCAAAATTCTGTGTAACTGACTGGGAAGACACAGGAAGCCATGATCCAAGTTCCTTTCTGAGTTAGGAGAGTCTGGGGGAAGAAACAGTTGAACAGGGACTGTGTTTTTTTGTTGTTTTTTGTTTACAGTGATAGATACAGGTGACTTACTTGACCTGGGACTGGGGCATACTGATAATACAATGTTGCCATACATTATACACTTTGCAGTTATTGATAGCTACATCATATCTTTCCTGATCCCAAGGAAAAATATTCCAAAACCCATGATAATTAGAAGTGGTAGTGAAGGAGAAGGGTTATGGTGACTGGACAATATCTTCCAAGATCCACCTGACATGGTGGTGGATTGTTATGGTGCTGCTGCCACCTCACCACCACCTATCACATGGAACCACTGCTGCTAGTTCCACTATTACAGTATGTGGAGATGATAATCCCAATCTCACTCCTACTACCATTACCCATGTGCATGGTGGATAAACAGCCTAATTATTTGAGATTTCAGGCTTAGTTGACTAAGCAGCAGGTTCTAAATTAGCAAACACCATAAAGTCAGTGATGGGTGGGTGACATATAATGTTCTTGGTGGCTTAACACCTGGTACTGCTGGCAACAGGCCCACAGACCCCTTGCCTTTCTGCAAGCCTGCAAACAATTTTTTTCTAGGATCTCCTTCCTGAAAGCTTACATATCATTTTTGCAAGGTTTGTCTTGTTGTAAGCCTGCTAACAATTATTTTCAGAGCTTGTCTTCCTGTAAGCCTCTTAACAATTTTTAGGGATTTTCTTGCTCCAAGCCTGCTAAAAAAAAATTCAAAGATAATTAAAAAAATAAAAGGTATGCTTTAACATGGTGAATGTGATGATGATGGTGACTATATGATGATGATGAATAGGAAGGAATTAGAGACAAGTTGCCATATAACCTCTCAGGATTTTTCAGTCATTAATCAATATTGACAGCCCTTGTCCCAAATGACTTAGATGGTGGCAACTGTGCAAATCCCTCCTGTTCCTCCTCCTCTTGAGTGCTGCTATTACTACTAATACAGGCACTGTACACTTCTTTGCCTTGTGTAATTTTTAACACTTCTGCTACAGGATACTTGTATGGTTTTAGATGCTACATTTTATTAATATAATTGTACCAGCACTGCTGCTTGATATATATGCCCTACACTCATTAACAATATAACCTGCTGCATTAAAAACCGACTCTGACTGTGCAACAACTAAAGTTATCCACAGCAATGTGCATCATTGTGGTCTATATACAATGTTTTATTTTCCAGTACTCAAGTGGGTCATTGTTTCAGCCCAGAAAATGTTTATCCTGCATGTTTGCTATAACTATCTCACAAGGGGAACTTCTTGGCGATAGACAATGTTCATATGTATCAGTTACCAACCACTATTATGGCTACAAAGTTCTATACACCAGTGCCACCACCACAAATGTTAGATTTTCTCCACCTTAATTGATGGTGATAATGATGTGTCCTGCAAAATATGACGTTGTTTTCTAGTATTTTTGGCCCTGTATTTCTCTCCCTCATCCTCGGCAATGCAATTTTCTTCTCAATGTATAAGGATTTATTTATATCCAATTCATAGAGTATTGATTCTCAGCAGTGCCAAGAGTGCATTCCTCTTTGCTTTTAATGGGGACTGTATGAGGATCCTGCTCAAAGAATGACAATATGTCATTCACCACCTGCTTTGTTAGTGTTGTCATTATTGTCATTATATTGCAAGAATCATCCGCCACACTCCTCATTTTTTCTATAGTAAATATATTAGTAAATGTATCTCACTAACTCCTGCACTGACACGACTAACCAGCAAAGTGGCTTCTTCAGAAGCAATCAGCAACTCACATAAGTCACACATTACCTACCATTGACCATTTCTCCACTTCAGTCCTCAGAAGAAGTAATATTGCTGTGGAAAATCAAGCAGTCGTACAAAAACCACAGGCGAAATATGGAGGGACATTTATTTGCAGTGGAGAAAAGGAGAAAAGTATGTGTATTGTCTATGGGCAGGAAGTTTTGTGAAAAAAACATGAAATCTTTTTATTTCCATGAAAAAGTCTGTGGGAAATTTCTCTGGCTTTTTGTTATAAGCATGTAAAACAGAGGAAGTATTTCCTACCAAAGTGGCAACCAAAATGTATGCCTATTTATATACAGAGGTGTCACAGTCTGCCCCTGTCTAGGCAGACTGCCAGGCGTGGTCATCCCTCTGGCAGATCATGGTGGAATTGAACCGGTGTCCTTATGTACTCTGTTCCTGCTTTCTTGCCTTTGAGCCATTGCTGAATCTGTTCCATCAGTGTGATTCTAGCCTGTATTATCTGCTTTGCCTGCAGCACACGGGGGCTGGACTGCTGCTATCAGATTTCACCTATCATTCAGAGTCCACCTGAGGCAGCTTGTTAATTAAGCTGCTGATTACCTGGGTATAAAACATTGCCTCTCCCTGAGGGCTGGGTCAGTTCATTGTTGTATTTCTGTTCCTGTGGTTGGTTCCAGATTACCAGACTGATTTGGCTTGTGACCCCAGCTTGCTGTTCCTGATTTCTCTTCTGGATTTGCCCTTGTCTGATTCTTCGCATCTGGTTCCTGTTCCTGCCAGCCCCCGTGCACAGATTCACAGCCCAGGTGGCTTTTTACCTGGTCACTTTGGACTGTGTCTATCTGCAAGGGTGAGCTAACATCTCTGCACTACGGACTCCAACCAAGGTAAACCTGTTACAGAATGAACTGACCATTATGGAGTCCGCAGAGATGTGCAAGTCGCTTACCATCCTTACCCAGCAATTGTCCAACTTGACCCAGACTGTTTCGGAGCTGCAGCAAAATATTTTTTTTCCTTAAAGGGATAGTACACCCAACCCCGGAACCTGTATATCCTGAGCCATTTGTTATAATGCCTGAGAGATTTGATGGTAGCCGTGCCTCCTTCCAGTGCTTTAAGGTGGATTGTGAGCTGTTGTTTGCCTTAAAGCCTCGAACATATGCCACTGACTATATCATGGTCCGTGCAGCTATCAATTTGTTGTCTGGACGGATCAAGACATGGGCACACCAGATGTTGCTGGCAAAGAGTCCTGTCCTCGATAGTTGGGGGGCCTTCATGACTGCTATGGACTCGCAGTGCACGATTTCTAGAAAAACCACTGTTCAAAGGTCTGTTTCACGTTCACGCAGATCATGGCTTCCCCATGAAAGAGAGACCCTGTACCTGAGCAAAACCTCCATGTTGCCGCCATATGGACAGGTTTCAAGAGACACTCCTGAGGTATCCTCTGCTCCTTCCCTAGACACTGAAGAACCTATGGAGATGGGGCTTGTCCAGACTCCATTGTCTCCTGGTGAAAGAGAGCGGAGGAGAAATTGTGGCCTCTGTTTTTACTGTGGTGAGAGAGGGCACTTCATTCCCCACTGCCCTACACGTCCGTCTAAAACTACATGTGTGGGTACAGTCTGTTTGCCCTGTCAAGACAGTTGACAACTCTATCAGGCATCAAAGTTGCTGTTGCACTGGAGCATGTTTGTCACCTCAAAGCAGTACTTGTGTCGCTGAGGAATCTTCTTCCACTATTCCATGTGAACCTGTTTCCGGAACGCCTGCTCAGCCATTGGCCCTTCGTTTGGGTACTGCCCAAGTCCACCCTGCCATCACTGCATCTCAGCCTGAACCTGCACCTGAGATCCCTGAGATTCCCCTTCCACTTGATCCAGAGGCTTCTCCTATCCCTTCTGACAATATGCCTGTTCCAGAAACCATCACTACATCTGCTGTGGTAAGCACCTATACCACTTCCTGCCCTGCAGAACAAGTCCTGCCATCTGATTGTACTTATGCCTCAAATGGCACTATCGTCCGCAAGCAGGATCTTGAGATATTTGAAAAGGCATTGCAAGCTGCAAATACTTCCCTTGTGAGTTCTTTGAAAGCATCTAAGTCCAAAAAGAATGGGAAGAAGGGAAGAGTTGCCATCATGCCAGACGACATCTTTGACTTCTCCGAGGATGAGAGCGACTTTGATCACAGGGTCGATGTAGTATCTAACAAGTCTGGTTCCGCCCGGAGGGCGTCTTTGAGGAGGGGGTACTGTCACAGTCTGCCCCTGTCTAGGCAGACTGCCAGGCGTGGTCATCCCTCTGGCAGATCATGGTGGAATTGAACCGGTGTCCTTATGTACTCTGTTCCTGCTTTCTTGCCTTTGAGCCATTGCTGAATCTGTTCCATCAGTGTGATTCTAGCCTGTATTATCTGCTTTGCCTGCAGCACACGGGGGCTGGACTGCTGCTATCAGATTTCACCTGTCATTCAGAGTCCACCTGAGGCAGCTTGTTAATTAAGCTGCTGATTACCTGGGTATAAAACACTGCCTCTCCCTGAGGGCTGGGTCAGTTCATTGTTGTATTTCTGTTCCTGTGGTTTGTTTCCAGATTACCAGACTGATTTGGCTTGTGACCCCAGCTTGCTGTTCCTGATTTCTCTTCTGGATTTGCCCTTGTCTGATTCTTCGCATCCAGTTACTGTTCCTGCCAGCCCCCGTGCACAGATTCACAGCCCAGGTGGCTTTTTACCTGGTCACTTTGGGCTGTGTCTATCTGCAAGGGTGAGCTAACATCTCTGCACTGCGGACTCCAACCAAGGTAAACCTGTTACAAGAGGGAGCAGAAAGGAACCATCTGTCAAGACCTTCCCTGCCTTTCTGGGTTTTCCTGGCATTTCTTGCCAGGTATTCTATTTTTTCCTCTGTTCAGTTCCCTGCCTTGTTGTGTGATGCTGTTGCTGAGCCTTTATCAAATGTCGGCACCTTGTATCGGTGCGTGACCTAGTTCAGTAGTGTTCCTGTGTTTCCTGTGATTCCAGTGTTTGACCCGACTCTCGTTCAACTACATTTACATCTCTCTGTATCCTGTACTGGTTTGACCTCGGCTTCGTTTCATCAACTCCCCTTCTCCCTGCTTCTTGTGTAATGCCTTTGCCCAACTGGTTTTGCCTTTGGCTTGCTCGACTATTCTCCTCTCTCATCCCTGATACTGTCTCTGCCCGCTTTGTTACCGACCCGGCTTGTCAGCTATTCTCCCTTCTACTCCAAAGGATCTCCTGCACACACCTTGTCCAGTTCGACTCTGTCGACCACTATGTCGAGTTTGACTCTATTGACCACCTTTGTCAAGTTCGACTGCATTGACCCTTGTGACTCCTCGAGTTTCAACTTGCTGTTCCTGGTTCTTCCTGTTCCAGTATTTCAACAGAGACCGTTGTACTGCTGGTAGGCTTTATATACTGATTCCTGTCTCAGTGAGTAGCTGTCTGTGTCTAGGGTTGTCATCTGGCTTCATGGCCAGCACCTTTAACATGGCCTAGGCTGCAGTAAGGTTTCCTTAGAGCAGCCCCTACCAGCTAGCCACACTCTGCAGCCAGAGTACTCTAGCATCTGGCTCACTGAGGCCTACTCAGCAGTACATCTTTTATTATTGTCTGTTGCTTTATTTTATTCAAATTAATAGCAGTCTGTATACTGTGGGCATTCCACTCTACAAAACATAACCCACGCATCTAACATTGGGCGCTCCTATTCTGATCATCACAACATCGCCTAACCCTGTAACAAAAAAGCAGAGAAGTAAGGCAAAATACACTATCTACACTTTCCAGTTATTGATTCCTCATCACTAACTCACTAGAAGAGATATATATATTGCATAATATACCATTTAACCATACACACAAAAAATTACAACATTTATCACAGTAAAAATGGTAGACACACAGAAAAGCTCTCTTGTGACCCTTTGTCTTTCAGTTTAATAAGAATACATTAGGCATATACATATATTACTTTAGACCTTATTTGAACCACAGCCCAGATGAGTAAGCTATAAAACCCAAGTTCAGATAGTTAGATAGTTTTTTGGTCATTTTGGATTCCATTAGTGCATAGCTGATTTTCTGAAATTTGACTGTGAGACAAATATTATAAATGAAAGTTTTTTGGACTTAGGCAAAAGATGAATCACCTGAATGGGCCTCATTGTTTCTTCAACCACAGTCTGTAGATGCAGTAAAATTAGTAGTTACCCCGAGTTTTTGTGGTAAGACAGGATTTAGCATTATTGGTAAAATTGACACTTACTTTATGAGGATTTTTCCTTTGCTATACTATGTGCAGTTGGGGTTTTTGGTCAGTATTCTGTATAATGCTTTTTATATCTCATATACTCAGTGGGAGTCCTAACAAGCAAGTGTAGTCATAGACTTCTTGTTTCTCATCGTTTATGTCAGAGACCATGGAAATTTGACATCTTCACATTCTGGCCTTTGTGTGTATTAATAATGTCTGTGTTTATTTTATTAGACTGTATCCTGCTTACTGGCATAGGCAGGTTAACACTTGTCACCCCAAGACTATCCAGGGGCTACCTCTCTCATTTGTTTTAGCTGCCCCTTTACTCCCGGATTTCTACTTATCATAACTTTCTTCATTTACATCATCTCACAATAACACATAGAATCTGCAGTTCTCAGAAGTCTTTGAGGTTTATCTCAATTCCTTTGTCATTTTACTCTGGTGTGAAACAATATAAATTGGATGTAAACATGGTTGCCAAGTGCCGAAACTACTGGGATGGAAAAGGTTTGGAACTAAACAAAAAAGTAATATAGGTTTGTATACACAAAGACATATGATTTGTTTGCCAGTTGGTCAAGTAATGCATTGTCTATTATACATGCCTATAACCTTGGGAGCATTGCAAGGGTTAACACTGAATAATTATCTCACACCCTCTCTGAGGCCTACCTAATGCCCAACACTGCCCTTTTCCCCAATATACATATATATTTATTCCTTTGAAGGGGGAGAGGTCTCCAGCAAACTGTGCTTCAATGGTTTTGAAACCTCTCCATTCTCCAATGGGTTAACAACTACATGTCCACAAGGGCTGCATCAGCTTCCTCAACTCCAGAAGACCTAAAAACCTTTCAATATATGTCCCCTCACCCACTTAATATATTTTTATCAAACAGCATGGGCAGAAGGGGAAATAGCAGGCAAGATCAAAGTGTAATGTGTCCCAGCTGGACATCTCTGATCCTGCAGACAGCTTATTAATCTATAATACATATGCAAATTTATGATGAATGTATAATCCTTAGTGCATATGGTGAGACAAGACCTGTCATACTAAGGAAATTGTTTTTCCACTCCTTGCAAGACATATGTTGCCTCAAAACCAGAGTTTATTCCACTTCTCCCTCAAGCTTTTACCATTCTGTGTCTACTAGAGAGTGAATGACTGAATGTGCAAGTGCAATGCACCACAGGGGCTGAGTAGATATCCCATATTTCTAATGCCTTACATAGGACATTTCAACCTTGCAATGCTTTGGATACTTAAATAGTTACTCTGCATAGCTACACTGTAAATGAGATTGAAATAAGTCCATCAAGTTCAACCTTTGCCATAGTATGAAGGGGTTAAACAATATTTACATGTTTGTTTTAGATAGCCTTCATTTAGATGAAAATTCTTCAGCATGTGCATCAGGCATGGTGCACCATTGGTTAATAAAATAGAAGGGTATCTTTATGTGGACAGTTAAGATGTTGGGATTTATGAAACATTTGTACCATCCAATGTTCAACAGCCCAGTGATTATGGTATCTGCTCCCAACCTGCTCTAATTTAAAGATCATCACAGATGGTATAATACAAGAACTGCCTCCACATGCAGTAACATTTGAACATTAATACCTGCACATTAGAAAGAACACCTATCTAACAGTAAGTATTGGGGAGCACCTTGTTATTATTAACAGTACCCTGGAAATGTATCTGAATTAATTTGTCTGACACATGGTGTGACATACTTATGAATATATGCATGTAACTGGAAAGACCTACTAACCTACATTCCTAACTTTAGAATATTAATCTGCACAATTTACTCTTACTTATGGTAGACAGTGAGTTTGCTTGATTATTGATGAATACTCAAAGAGTGTTTCATCAGTGATTATGATGAACAGTATCTAATTTGTTCCATTCAACTTTGCTAAAGATATACCTACATGCCTGTGTACCCATGTAAACAAGGATGGCAGCTGTTGCTTCACCTAACAGGGTCTCTGATATGTCCTTGTTCACATGTGTACGCAGGCAAGTAGGTGCATCTTAATGAGACTCTAGGGTTGTCTGCTGGTTATGTGTAAGGGAGGGCATCCCTTCACATAGCAAGTAGTTCTACAACCCTCATGCTAATGAGGATATTCTACCACCTCCCCTTGCATAGCTAATACTTTGTGTATATGGATATGTGGTACTCCATCACAAAGGCAATGTGGTCAGCACACATCACCACAGCATCAACTCTTAGTGTATCTCCTCCAAAGTGGCTTCAGTATTAATTTTTCCAGAGTCCCCATACTCTTCTTGTGTAAACCCTAAAACTGATAATGGTAATGTTGTACTTATTTATTTAGGCTCTTCTACAATTGCTTGTTCCCAGGTATTTACCAATAAAAATAATGTGTTCAGAACATCAGTCTGCTCCCTTATTTTTACTAATCAACATACTCATCTCTTTATTTATATATATTTTTATAACATTTTTGAATTAGTCTTGCTCTCCTTTACAACTCAAGTTTCTGCTTCCATTTTTGCTAAAAATTGCTCGCCTTCCTTGCGATTTCCATCTTTACATTTGCATTTAATCACACTGGTTGTGACTGTCATATTTTCTACATTTGTTCCACAAGGGAATATACTTGACTATATTTCTTCAACATAAATTTGAAATCTAACCATTTTTCATAAGTACTGCTTCCCTGTAATAATTCATTCCAGTCTATATGTTGTACTGATGCTGTTAACATTTTGAAGTTAGACTTTTTTTTAAATTAGGAGTCTTCATTGCACCTGTAAAGTTTTGCTTCTTCAGAATGATCTCAAATGAAACCATGTTATGATGTTCACATAGTTGAATACTTGGCACCATTTCTATGCTATTTGTTATCACTATGTGCAATAAATTGTTATTCCTTGCAAGCAGTTTCACCATTTGTGATATGTAGGTCTACCTAAGAATGCCGACAAACATGTTACCCTTAGGTGCGTGACAGGTCTGATTATTCCCAAAACGTACAGTTTTTTTTTCCATTTGCATTAATAGTTGGGTCTTATCATTCTCAGCCATATTTGGTGGTTTGTAAAATATATATCCACTAATCCCTATTATATTTTTACCTTTTATGTCACTGTTAACAATTTCAACCCACAAGGATTCCACATTATCACCAGCTTACTTACCAATATCGTAATACCTTAATCTCTCTGATTTAAGTCTGGCATATCAAGTTATACATATATGTATATTTATTTATTTAGAAAATGTTTTACCAGGAAGAATACATTGAGATTTCTCTCGTTTTCAAGTATGTCCTGAACAGTTTTCAGTAGAGGGTTGCATATTTACACAAATTGAGAAACATTATATATTACATGTTATTAAATATACATACGAATATACATATATATGGAAATGTTTAAATTATAAACAGTTACACTCTGTTTTTAGATATAGAGAAGCATTTACTTTTAAGGATTTTAGACTGGGAGCAGATCTGATTATTTCAGGCAGATTGTTCCAGGCCTTTGGAGCTCTGAAAGAGAAGGCAGATCTTCCTGCTTCTTTCTTGTATTGTGGTATACGTAGCGAGTTGTTTGCGGTGGAGCGGAGGTTAGACTTAGTATGGAGAGCAGGAGTGAGCAAACTGCTCAGGTAGTGTGATAGTTTTCCAGAGAAGTGGTTGTGTACTAAGCAAGAAAGATGAAGGGCACGTCTAGATTTGAGTGTTAAGCAATTTAGTTCTTTTAACATATCACAGAGATGAGTAGTGTAATTACATTGGAGGCTAAAGCGGCATATTGAATTATACAGGGTGTCAAGATGGATTTCTGGTGCTGGAGCATAA
The DNA here is from genome assembly GCA_037306005.1 of Rhinophrynus dorsalis. Classification (NCBI taxonomy): domain Eukaryota; kingdom Metazoa; phylum Chordata; class Amphibia; order Anura; family Rhinophrynidae; genus Rhinophrynus; species Rhinophrynus dorsalis. The sequence continues at coordinate 400,750,608 of CM074723.1, forward strand.
ACTACATAACCACAGTCTATGACAGGCAGCAACATCTGTTGCACAATACGTGTGTCTAAAAAGAGTACTGATTTTGGGATAAAGCTTGGAGGTTAACTTGTCAATATGATGTCCAAAAGTGAGGTTGGGGGTATATGGGGTATATGCCCCCCTCTTCTGTCATGTTAGTCCTGTCTCTACTAAATAGGGAATATCCCTCAATATTTATAGTCCATTCATGCATATTTTCCACCATATTTCAGTAATACCAGTTATATCCTAATGCTCATTAACAGTAGGATTTCCAAGTCTATTGTTTTTCCTCACTTACTTCTGGTAGTCACACCATACAATTAATTTTGTGGTCATTACATATGCCTTTTTTTGCATGAGATAGTATTGCTTAATATGGAAATTATATATATATATATATATATATATATATATATATATATATATATATATAATTTCAGTCCAGGTTTTGGTAAGCACACCCAAAGAAAAAAAAAAAGAACAAACATTTAAGCTTTCTGGAGTGCAACCAATTTTGACCAATATAGCTAAAAGCAAATACACAGAGTATTGGTTCACATCCAAATTTTCATCACTATTAACCCTTTATTCTGCAGCATTGTGCCTGCATATCATTACTATATTAAAGATGAGGATTTAGTCACATTATATGGCCATAGAATGCTAAGCTTGCCACCAACGTCAAGGTACCTCATTTTTGGCAAGTACCTAACCTTAATATGCTTTGTCTTATGAGCCGAATCTCTCCTATTTTAGGTATTTACTAACCTTAATTTACTTTATCCTGAGAGCTGAATCTTTGTCAGCTTTACTCATTAATGAAGAGAGACCCCATTAATTGCTTAATATGGAAATGATATATATATATATAATATATAAATTGCAGGGTTCATCCTGATAAGTAAAATGTGTACTCCTACTGCTGAAAGAAGTTTGTACCTCAAATATAAATTTTTTGGTGCATCACTCCCATGACCTGAAATGTTATGATGGTGCTGTTGCTACAACAGTCTATATACAGCTATAGCAAATTGACAATAAAACTCCACAGTATACTGTAGTAAAATTGCCACTGTAAGATTTCAGGCCATGGAGGTACTGCATAAAAAATGTAAGTTTGAGCTTCAATAACTTTTGTATAATACATGTCTCTGCAGTGAAAGTACCATTGTTTTACTCAGCAGAACAAACCTGCAATGTATATTTTTTCAATATCAGGGGTGGTTATTTCTTTTATCTTTAGTTACACCCCTTTATCCACTCCCATCACCCTTTACTTTTATCCATTTCCTATCTACACTGTCTACCCATTTTTATAAGCTATGCCCTCCTCTCATTTCCTAGTTTTAAAGCTCATTCAGACTTCTAAGCATGCTGTCTCATAGAACTGAAGCTCAATTTCCTTTTGAAGTGCAATCCATCAATACCATAAAAATGTATCCCATGAGCAGAGTCATCCCAGTGCTCTAAAACCCAAATGCCCTCCTTCCCGCACCAAGATGTAAAGCCGTACTCTTTCATTCAATGGCTTAAAAGCTCTGTGATCAATAGAAATGTGTATGTATCCCCTATGGGGCTTTTGTTTTGCCTATAATTGTTCCACTTTACTTTTATTCATATGGGCTATAAGGCCTTATGCACAGAGTAAAAGAGGAGACATTTTGAGCAAATCAAATCAAACTTGTCCATTGTTATTTAGATAGTTTGCCCCAGATTTGCAACAATTTGTATATACAGTCCATAGTGACCTATGCATTGTAACATTTATGTAGGGTAAAGTTCAGTTGCAAGTAACTCTGGTCCACACAGGGACAAACTTTCACACCCTGGGTTGAGCCCCAGGGTGTGTGTGGCCACAAGTGGTCAAGAAGGAAAATACAAGGTACTGAACAAAGGGGCAAAATAAAGCAAGCAGTCAAATGTCCAAGATAATGGCCTTGTAGCTCAGGTTGAGAGCCATTAACCAGGCAGATAGTTCAATGGAAGAAACATTCATACCAGCCAACTGTCCCGATTTACGCGGGACAGTCCCGAATTTATGGCCCAAACCCGCTGTCCCGCCCGCATTACTGTCTGTCCCGTTTTACCAGGCCTCTTAAAATTTGCCCACACGGACCGGCTCTCCAGCAGCAGCTTGGACGCACGGCACGCTCTGAGATTGTGTGTGAGCAGCTCCACGCAATGTGCTGAGTTAAGTGATATCAATCGTAACGTTTACCCCGCGCATGCGTGCCACACACTTGTTAAATGTGCGCACGCACGCAACCGCGCCATTAGTCCGCCTGCCCGAGCTGCAGTAGTGAGTGTGAGGCTGGCTGAGATAGCCACTGCAGACACTATCTGCCCCCGCTGGCTGCTCATGCTGGCATACCGGGTTACCACAGCCTGAGTGACAAATATCTGGCATCTTCTTCACCGCATCCTGGTCGTCCTGTACGGTCGGGTCCCTCCAACCTCAGGTACATTTATTAAAATATATTATTTTCACACAGTGAGTGTGCACTAGTGTCGTCCTGTGCGATCGCAGTGGTGGCTTGCCGCTGTCATACAAAGCTAAATTGTGCGGTGGGGGGGTTTGCTTAGAGCTAGGGTCGGGTCCCTCCAACCTCAAGTACATTAAAAAAAAAATTTCAGTGAGTGTGCAGTGCACTGTGCAGTGTCGTCCTGTCCAATTGTAGCGGGGGCTTGCCGCTCTCAAACAGAGGCACCGCACGGCACTGTCTGTCTCTCCGTTACACACTGAGCCTGCCTGGTGGCATCCAAGGTCGTTTGGGACTCGGAGGAAGTAGTTCCTAAGCCCGGCTGGTGGTGTCTGAATGGGCGGCCCGGACAGAGCAGTAACCTGGACACAGCAGTGAGTCAAATGAGTCAGTGACAAAGGAAATGTAAAGTATACATTGCCTTTGTTACTCTTCTCTGTAGGGGGCACTTTTGATTTACTTGTTAGTGCTGGGGGCAGAACTAGCAGTAGAGCAAGTTTGGTCACTTGATGACCTACTGCCACTTGATTGTGTAACAGAATAAATGATTTAGAGCAAGACCAAAATATTTAATTTACACAAAATCATTTATAAACATATATGCTGACGTTTAAACAAACATTATGTGAGTTTCTGTTACTGTGGAACAATTTGATACACATATATATATATATGCACCACGTAGTCTGATCAACTAAAAGAGGGATACCAGGGAGGGAAAGAGGGATTTTTGCCTCAGAGAGACAGTACCCACCTAAAAAGGGACATTTGGGAGGTACCTTTTATCCAGTCCCTGTGTCAAAATGAACAAATTGAGCATAAATTATGACAGAAAAATGTGTTTATAAATAAATAAATATACATTTGTCTTGTTATAAGTCATTTATTAGGTAACACAAGGAGGTGTCAATAGGGAAATAGCCTAAGAATTCTCGGTAATGCCCCGCCCACCAGCCATGCCCCCAGCAACACCCCCTAAAACACAAGTGTCCCTCTTTGGCAATTTGAAATGTTGGGAGGTATGAACATTCAAGCTGAGTCCAAGGAAGCAAGCTGGATTAAGATCTAGTAGATAGGAACAGATGAATACCTACAAGCAGCAAGTAAAGAGCCAAGACTGCTTGATTGTAGTTGGGCTTTATAGATGAAGTTTAGTACCATGAGATAATATGTTTGCAAGCAATTTGCGCTTCCAGTGCATCCTTCTGCTGCATATGCACATCCAATGCACTTTTGCTGTACACTTTTTGAAAAGCTACTGGCTGTGTGTCTGTTCTATTGTAACATTGTGCAGTAATTGCAACAACTTTGTCCAAGCACACAATGTTATGGCATTGTGTCAAACTCACAGGTAATATCTGTTGAGCTCAGCTTTATCTTAAATTACTTTTGCTGCACTTCTATTGTATGTTCCCAAGGGCAACCTTGAAAATGGATTTTGGACATTTTCTAAAAATTCTAAAATAAACAGCTAACCCCCAGTGATGTTGTTAAAATGGGTAATGCTTTACTGTATGCACCAGAATGCAGCATGCTGCAACTTGGATGCATTCTATGATGGGCAAATCCAATCTGTAGTTTGCCTGATCTGTACAGCTGCCTGTGGTAATCACAACCTCCGATAAAAGGTTGACCTATGTGGGTGTAAGCCATTAATATAAGGGTGAACCCCCATATGTATGAAGTGTTAAAGGTAAAGCTCAGAATTATATTAGTGTATCCTCTTTACTATATGATTTTGTGTTTTCCTTACTAATATGCAGATCACATGGTCATCCTTTATTAGGATTTATCCAGTTCACCTCCCGTTAATCTCCATTTCTAATGTGCATGGGTGATGCTTATGCACATATCAATAACTACTCAAAGCTCTACTTGGAGCAGGTGTAACTAGATGCTGAAGTTTGACTGTAGGTTACACCTCCTCACAATAAATAATGGCCTGCAATAGATCTGAGTGACTCAAAAGGGACAAAAGTCTTTACCAGACTGTAAATTGAATCAATCAGCAGTGGAGTACACATAGCTTTGTCCTGACTACATTGTAAAGGAAGTTACCTGTGTAAATAATTCTGTTAAATTAAACAAGAGTCACATTTTCCTAGAGTATATTTTCCCTTAAAAAGAATTCTACTGTATTTGACATGAAGAATTCACAATATTTTAACGAGTGTATATGTATTACCTAAGTGTGATTAAATAATCCTTTATAAACCACATGAATATGAGCAACTACACTTTCCAGATTTTCACCTTGGGACATACTGTTCCGATATCACTAAACCTTAGAGACAGAAGGTTACACCAGAGGGTGTAACGGTAGGATGCTGAGAACCTGGTGAAACAGTGTTCAGCTAATGAAGGCATGGCCTACGGCCTCTGCTGGTGTGCCATATGCTTGGAGAAATGATAATCTCTTCAATTCAAATACCTTTTTTCAATGTATAAATTCATTTTGTAAATGGCCTGAAATCTATGTGATCACAGTTAAAAAGAACAAAAAGAGCTAGCTAGTGTTGTTTTCACATGTATTATACATAATAATTAAAACTCACTCAATTCTTCTTAATTACACCTTGTGGAAACAATGGAGCATTTTTCAAGAAAACCAGAAGAAAACAAAGATCAAGAACTAAAAGGCCAATGTACAACAACTGAATAATTAATCACTCAGATAATTAAGATGCCAAACAAAACAATTGTTAGAATATGACTGAAGGCCCAAATCAGATGATGCTGGTAAGGGTATGATTAAGTACACAACTCTGAGCATTGCTGTAGGAACTGCTGTAGCAGCTTACACATATAGTGTCAATTATCGCTGACATGAATACAAGATAGTTACATGGCATTTTCACACAGAAAAGAACATTCTTGTAAGCAGACAGCCTACTAATTATGCCCAACAAGATTTTCTCTCCATAGATAATGGAATTGGTTACCCTCTTATCTACTTTTTAAATGATTTTGCTTTATGGATTGTTCATAACAAAGTGATCCATTTGTAATATTTCTTGCTACTTACACTACTGCAATTGTTTTACTATTGCATTGAAACCATTCCCTGTTGTTAAAATATCTATCTTTCTGCTGGGGTTTTATTCTATGTTCTGTTCTGTATAGCTTATATTTTGGTTGTAAAATCTCTACTACTTACACATGTGTAACTAACTACCTTTCATATGATGTCATGTTCCCCATTCCTACAGAGATATTGCACTTTGATATATATAATTTTAACAAATTATTTGTGTCACACAGGGAGCATTGCTACAAATTGTTTTAGTGGAGTTAAAAACCCAAGTTTCATGCTTATATGCCCAGGATCTTATTGCCAGTTTGCTGCATGTAATTGAGGCAATATCCCACAAAATAATGTTGAAACTGGGCATCACAGGGCACTAATAATGCATTGTGATCTTTTGGGAACTTAAGGGCTAGATTCTAGTACAGGTGCTATTTTTATCTCTACTTTTATCTCCAGTTTTCCCAGAGCCGGTGCCACCTTTAGGCAAGTTAGGTGCCGGCCTAGGTTGCACATCTACGGGGGGGAGCAGAGCAGAGCCACGCCTCATTCACCTCGGCGGATGCTGTGTCAGAAACCGAGGAGAAAGAGGCACTACTCTGAGTAGAGTGAGCTCCTAGAAAGCCTCATCCTGCCGCCCCAACGAGAGTTGCAGCACCCTAATATGTTAAACCATGTGGGCCGGCTGTAAGTAATGTCTCCCCTGAATCCAGACTATGGAGCACAGAAGAGAGGTGAGAAGTTACAGGGACTGGCTGGGCATGGGGGGCAATCATGCTTATGGGCCAGTGCCCCTATATTTTAATTATCTATTTAGGACCAGCAACTCTGGTCCTCAAGCAGTGGCAATGTGAGGGGGCAGAGGCATCCAAAAAGGCACCCTATACGATGTGACTGGCCCTTTTACAATACGTTACTGTAGTGAGTGGGTAACCTGAGGGCACCTCAGCTGCAATGGCCTCAATTTGAAATCCTGCAGTGGAGCAGTTTCATTGGCTTCCTTTATACAAGATAGTTCCTTGTAACCTGGGAGTGTCTTGTAATGAGGGAGCCCGCGGAACTGCTGCACTGTTTCATCACAAATGGAGAGCATTGCAGTGGCGGTGCCCTCTGATTACAAACTTACTACAGAAAAATGGTAAGGGGGATCAAATAGCGTATGTGAGGAGGTTGATTTATTTATTAAAATTTGTTCTATGTAGTACAGCAGGTTATACATATTTCTTATATAGTACTGATAACATTAAATGTTGTTTTCAGTCCAGATAAAATTAGCACTTAACCCTTTTCAAGCTTGTAAAGAGTTCACCATATAATTGAAGAGGTGATTTAGTCCACCAGTTAATTGAAGAGGTGATCTGAATGCTTGAATTATTGTAAAGATGGGTCTCTAGCACATTACTTCCCAACACTTTGGACTTCAAATTTTGGAGTTAAGAGGTTACATTTAACTGCATACTGAGCAGCAAATGGATCAGTACTCAAATGGATACACTGTTACAAATTTCTCACAATGTTTAATTTAGTGTGTGTATATGTGTGTGTGTGTTTATCAGAGGGACTTAACTAGATACAGGTAGATGTCTTGCAAACAGCAGTCAGTTAATATTCACTGTTTTTATGTACATTTGGTCTGCTCAGCTGCTGCTTTTTTTTTTTTTGTTCAAAATCTGAAAGATTAGATGATTGTTACTTGTGAGTGATTTGTGTCTATTGAAGCCCATTGTTTGCTGGGAGGAAGGGTGATCTAGAGGGAATTTTCAATAAAGTTTATTATGTAGAGGTAACTAAATATAATTCAAAAACTAGGAGGTATACCTGACTGCTGTATGGAGGACATTTATGTCTAAATTTGTGACAAAAAAATCTATTAGTTAGTGCATAAAAGGCGCTAAGGTAACACTCATTAAAAGAGATGGGAGATGGGTTATAAGTGGGTGGGGCATAAAGGGCAGGACACAAGAGATGGAGCCAAGGGCGTGGCAAAATGAGGTTTTGCCTAGGGTGGCAAAAATCATTGCACCAGTCCTGAGTTTCCCCATAGACTTCAATAGGAAAATATTTGCTAAAATGGGTGTTAACATTTAGCACCTGCAATAGAATCTAGCCCTAAATCCCTTGTAGTGGTATAAAGCTGGGCAGGATCCTACTTACCCTACATAAGGAAACTGGTAAACAGATTCTAATGAACAAACTGGCACTTGGTAGGAGGGTGCATGATCTGATCTGGGCGGAAACTATTGTCTAAAGAGGAGTCCGAGCCAAGACTTAGCTTTAATGAGGAGGGAAAATTTAAGTTTAACCCAATAGAGATACTACATTTAGGAATAAAAAGAAAAGCAAATAAAGGATGCCTGCCAAGCAGATATATCTATATTTAATATTTAAACAAGGAGGTTTAGTTAAATCAGCCAGTAATTGCCTGATAATATGACAGCCTATTATTCTCCAGTTTCTAAATATGTCAAAAATCTCAATAATCAAAATGCACTTTAATCATTCAAAACCATGTTTTTTTGGGAGTGTGGAAGTAAAGACCCCATAGAAGCATTCTGTACAGACATGAAACATATTTTGGGTTTTTCCCCACTGACACCCAAATAATGAGCACTCTTCTGTTCCTCTGAGTGAAACTCTCAGGTACTCTCATATGTGGCATTCACTTTGCCTCACTGTAACCTTGTCAGTAAACCTGTTATATATTTTTTTGGTGGTAAGGAGTGTTTGATAAATGTGGCCAGTGCAATTTCATGCTTCAAGTGCCCGTATTAACTTTCTTGTATAATCATGTATTTATCATAAGTATCATTTTGGTCTCCTCCTGGAAGGTGGACTACAGAGACCACTACCAGGGTTTATGCATTTTATTTTTCTTTATATACCTCTTTATTGATTATTACCATGTGCAATTGTTTCCACCTGGTATTTTTAGTTTACCTTTCCTGCCATAAAAATATAATTTTCTGTTGTTGGAACATAGGTATTGGACCCTTTATGCAAATTTTCCCATTTTGGATAATTTTTCATTCTTTGTCTCCCCTTCCTTTAATTTAATGGGGTTATGCACTAAGGTGTGATAAAGGAGTGATAAAGTGGAGATGACGTGTCCAGTGATATCACTTCTCCAGTTCCTATAATATTCTATGGTGCCTATCCACTAAGATCTCCAAAATGTGGAGAAATCTTAGTGCATTGGCTCCATAGAATAATATGGGAACTGGAAAAGTGATATCTCTGGAGAAGTCATCTCCACTTTATCACCTCTTTATCACACCTTAGCGCATCCCCTCTTTTGTATTGTATTATCAGTGCTTGTACACCCCTTCTTATTTTGTAGTTTTTACACTGATCTCCATTGTCAATGTGTTGATCCATTACATGTGGGTGGAGGAAACCTTTGCCTTTTTCTGTGATGTGTTATAGCTGTTTAATTTTTCCTGTAAAAGGACCTCTTAATTGCTAAAATCTATCATTTACTAGGTAATGATAATAACACAAATAAACAGTAATTAACAGATTAAACTAGTGATAACAGGTAACACTATTCTGGAGAGGAAAAGTGTCACTAAAGGAAATTTAGATCACTCAGCGGAATCCTTTTTAGATAAAGTAAGAAAACTAGAGCCACTGAAAATAGTTTCACACCTAAACTTATACATATACCACCTGAATGTATGTATGCCCCGTCTATCATATATTGTTGGTTACAAAGAGAGAAGATCACATTTATTTATACATATATTTTGTGTGTGTGTGTGTATATGTGTGTGTGTGTGTGTGTGTGTATGTATGTAATTCAGGAACAAGTCAAAGGTACTTTACAGGGGAAATAAAAATCCATATTTATTTAAATGGGTGTGTTAACACTTTGAGTGACAGAATGCATTGTGTACCCTTATAGCACACAAAGGGTTAAACCCAGGAATGCTAGAGTGGCTTCCAATGCAATTGAAAGCTTTAAAGCCCCATTTATATCTTCAGAAATGTCAGTAATTTAGTGAATTTGTATTTATCTTCTGTGGTGAAGTTGGTTTTCTCCAAAATTAATCAAGTTCTTTTCAGTACATTATTCTCCAAGCCTTATAAGAGATTAATATATATAAATGGTATTATTAGTAGTAGTAGTAGTATTGTAAGCTGCCCGAATCTCTTATACCAACTTCTTTCTAAAGAATACTCCAATATATCTGAAAATGCTCTTTCTGTCCATATCTCCTTCTGTCCATATCAATATCTGAAGGCCATGCTAAAATGATATGATATGAGTCACTGCGTATCTCAGTCCTAATGCTTAGTGATCACACAAGTAGAGAGAGCATACAGATGCACACAATCCCCAACATACAGACTGGAGGCAGGACAAGATTTCCCATTAGGCAGAGTAAGCAACTGTCCGAAGCAGGAAATTCTGAGGGGTGCCTGAGCTGTTCTAGTCACACCCACATTTTGAATTATGTGTGTGGCAAGAGCAATCTCAACATCACTGGATCAGTTTATATACCACTCTACAAGTTATTTTTTAACCCTTTGAATGTTATAGAGATCTCACATTGGTGATCTCTCTAGAAAATAAGAGGTTAAAGATGAGTTTGTTTTGTCTTTGCCTTATATAGGTCAAACAGTGGATAGGATTGAGGGTGGAGCCATGTGAGGAATGGGGTTGTGCCATGAGTAGAGCTAAGGGCACCTAGAATGCCTTGCCTAGTGGCCCTGGGATATAAATCAGGACCTGCAGGCAGGTAATAAATAACCCATGAAAATTCAAGCATCTTGCACTTTGTCAGTTTCCACAGTCCTATTTTACCTTTGTTTCGATGTAGTAACAATTAGAGTTTATGTCCTCACATACATAGTAACATAGTAACATAGTTGATGAGGCTGAAAAAAGACATGTGTCCATCAAGTCCAGTCCATGCCAAAAACACCCCTGTTGATCCAGAGGAAGACAAAAAAAAAAGAAAAACCCTCTGGAGCAATTTCTCATTTAGTCCCAAGTGGGTAAAAAAATTCTTTCCTGACTCCAAATGGTAGTCAGATATTTCCCTGGATCAACATCATATCTGCTTTGAAGCCATCTGTCATAATTTTCAATATTCAAGCAATCTATTGCTTTTTTTTTTTTAAAGCAGTTGCACTATCTGCAAGAACAACATGCCAAGGGGATATCATTCCATAGCTTTACTGCCCTTACTGTAAAGAATCCCTGCCTTTGCTTTAGTCAAACGTGCCTATCCTCTAATCTTAATGGATGACCTCTTGTTCTTAGCTCTGCTCTTTGTGTAAATAATTAATTGGCTAGTTCTTTGTATTGACCTTGAATGTATTTGTAAATGGTAATCATATCACATCTTAGACACCTCTTCTCTGATGTAAACAAACCCAGTTTGGCTAGCCTCTCTTTATAACTCAGATCCTCCAATTCCTTTATCAGTTTTGGTGCACATCTCTGCACTTTTTCCAGTTCAACAATGTCTTTTTTAAGAACTGGCACCCAAAATTGTACTCCATATTCTAGATGAGGCCTAACCAAGGATTTATACAGAGGTATGATAATATTAGCATCCCTTGCATCTACACCTCTTTTCATGCAGGCTAGTACCCTATTTGCTCTTGCAGCAGCTGAGTGACTCTGCACGCTCCTGTGAAGTCTATAGCCTATCAGCACTCCTAAATCTTTCTCTAATGAGGATTCCCCAAGTTGTTTCCCATTTAGTGTACATGTAGCAAGTTTGTTTCTACAGCCCAAATGTATAACCTTACATTTATCTACATCACTTAGGCCTCTATTCAATTGTGGGCGGTAAAACTTCCTGTAGGGCAAAACTGACCACCGACCGTACACAAAATATGTGTAAGACAGTATTTAATTGCCCTACCAACAGAAATCACAACAAACATTTCTCTAGAGAATCTGATTTATAGCCAAACATCCATTGTGTGTTTTTAGTTCCCAAAACTCAGGCTAAATAGCATGAGTAATGGGAACATCAAAGGAAAAGGGCTAACAATAGGTAAACACAGTCACCTTCCCAAACACTAACCCTACAGTACCCCTAACAGTAAAGTGCAACAATACTAGCCCTGTAAAGTGCAGCAATACTAGCCCTAACACTAGCCTAATACCCACAGCTGTATAACTCTTCCCTGTCATCCACTATCTGTCTTCTGCTGTCAGCTTCCTTCTTCTTTCTCTTCATCTTCTATCTTCTTCTCTTCTGTCTTCTGAAAAGAAAATAATTAGACATGAAATATGGTCCACAAACATAACTTGGAAATATGTGCAGTGGTTAACCCTTTGATTGCCAGAGAGGTGTGCAACATATTGAAGAACAATGCGTTGTGTTCCTCTCTGAAACTTGAAGGGTTAAATTAATGCATCCATTCCAAGTCACAACAAAACAACATTCCACCACATCAAATAATATGTTTAAAGATCCATTTCGCTTCAAAATAATACTCCTTCAAAAAAGAAAAATATAGGCTTATGCGAAGACAGAAGATGGAGAGAAAGAAGACTGAAGATACCCCACTGGCAACTCATAGGGTAAATTCTACTAATAATTGACACATTTTTTCCTTACTTTGGATGTATTGATATGGGGCTTAGGGCACCATATCAATACATCCATCGGTCAGTTGTTTTTTTTTGGGGGGGGGGCACTTTTTTCACTTTCAATAGTTCATCAACAGTTTAAACATGCATTAATGGACTCTGCACCCCCAAAAAACTGAGTGCAGATTTTCACCTGTTGGAGTGGGTCCCTTAACACATCTTAATACGGAACACATGGAACTGAATTGCAAATTCAGACTTTTTTTAATGCGTTTCAACAGGCATAAATGGGCGAATGGCGTGCTTTTTTCCGGCAGTATTTTTTCACAGAGCAGGTAATTGAATTGTATACTATGCTTGAAAAGATGCCATTTGGTGTTTTTTTTTTTTTCTTTTTTTTTTTTTTTTTGCATCGGCCTCAATTGAATCAAGGCCTTAATGAAGATTAGTTGCAAAAGGTCTTCAAGGTAAGGTATGCCTTTTTGCAGAGAGTACAAAGATCTGCAATAGGGTAGACCTTGCAGGGGGAATACGCCAAATGACCAATGATTTAGCTAAATTAGAAGGATGGACAAGTGTGTGGCAGCTGAAGTTTAATGTTGATAAATCCTATATAATAATTAGCTAAATCGTGTGTAACGCCGTGACATGCACAGTACACACTGCTGCGCGTGCTGCAGTCATGCGCAGTAGAGATTGCCCGTGCTGCAGCTCTGTATCAGCCATGGCGCGGGCAGTCTCTACTGCGCTTGACTGCCCCGCGACCGGGTGGCAGTGGCACTGTGGCCCGTGTAACGGGCTGTTCAACTAGTGTAAAATAATGCACTTGGAACCTAAGAATCCAAAGGAAGAATATAGTATTAATGGTACTGTGCTATCAGAGACAACAGAGTTAGCTGTCTGACATGGGCTGTGCACACCTGTCACTGTATTGTGTCTTTATTGTAGGTGCTTCCAGCCTAGGAAATGAAGGCCCTGCATCTATTGAAGTTCAGATTCCAGACAAATCTGAATACCTGCATATGTGGTCAGATACTTCTGACTTATACCTTATTTCTCTGTCTTTAAAACAACCCTAAAGCTTCATATTTTAATCCTTAACATTTTTTATCAATGCAGGTTTCATGGTACTTAGGTATTCTGCACTATACTTTGATTATCAAACTCTACTGAAAACATTAATGGAAAAGGCAATTCATTGTATCAGATGATCATCAATGGTGCAAACAGAACCGTGCACCCTTTTGTTCCACTGTATTTTGTTTGCTTCTGTTAAATTACCCTGAACCTTATATTCACAATTTGTAAATAGATAAATAAATCACAGCATCTTTATATTGTAAAATGTGCACAGATTAAAGTAGTTTATAGAAATATAATGTAACGTTTAATGTCTGGATTTGAATAACTTTTGATTTCTGTTTTTCTTTTTTTTTATCCCAAAGGCAGCAATTTGCTTTAAGGCACATTGTGCCACTATCACTCGCTGTAACACAGCATATTTATGTTTGCTGAGCCTTAGTTTATTTTACTAGGGGAATACACAGTCAACTAATTATCTCCTGAGAACTTGCTATAATTTTAAGGGTTATGCACAAGATGTTAATTAATCACACAGCTCCCAGATATTTGTAACATGCAGTGTGATTGCGAAGATGCATTTAAATGAAGACGAGGCATGACTACTGATGTCTTGTTTGATAATGCTGCAGAACAATGAGAAGGCTCTGTTATTTAAAGCATCACACATGGAAGCTGATGTACTAAAAGGAACTGCGTAATTCTGGAGCAAACCAATGTCAGGGGGATTAATAAAAATTGTCCTAGATCCCATGGATTTAATTTGAATGTTTTTTTTTACCACTTGAATGCAAAGGAATTCTTTGGACATCTCGCTAGCATTCAAGAAATTAAAATAGCTATTAAACCCTTTGAGTGCCAGGGACATGGGCGGATTGTCTTATTGGGGGATCGGGCATCCCTGTGGGCCACTAGATCATGGGCCAATGGGGGAGATCAGAGGATCTCACCTCACCGTCCCACGATATTTTGAAGGAGAGGTCTGTATTGCCACAGGCACTCTCTGTGACAGCCTTCGGGTTCATTGTTAACCCTTTGAGTGCCAGAGGGGTACGCAATGCATTCAACGCATTGCTTTGCAGCTAGTGGGCTGCTTTAAAATCAAATGCCCGGGCTTGTATTCCCCTACAATCCGCCCCTGGCCAGGGAGGTATGCAATGCTTTGCAATGCTTTGGATATCTCTCTGGCACTCAAAGGGTTTTTAAATCAGTTGGAATTTTGATTTGTTCCCTGTGATGAAGATGATTTGTAGCACAATTACTCCAGCTTTTCTTAAAGAGGTCTCCAGCCCTTTGCAAAGCTATCAATCAGAGACAGCATTAAAGGGATTCAGTTACATACACATATGCTTTATGCAGAAAGGAAAATATTAGCAAGTCCAAATGCACCATAGGAGACAATATAAAAATCCCCGAATTCAGTTGAACTAATTTGGGCTAGAAAAGTCTACAACGCTTTGCTTTTCAATGTGTTGGAGATATCTCCATTATTCAGGGCGTTAAAAATCAAAATAAATTAATAGTAATTTTCTCCCAACTCCACGGTGGTTGGCTCAATAATTATTTATATTTTGCTTTCTGTCTAAGACCAATGTACCTAAATACTACTTTAGAAAGTCCAATATTTATTAAGAAGGACATTGCTCTAAATATGAACCCAAATATAAAAGGTAAACAGATTCCATAGCGTACCATATGACTGCAGTGATGCCTTAAGTATTTCTTCTCGCATAAATATGTAAAGGGATTTTTCGTTTTTTTTTTTCTCTGATTTGTCCCTGAGCTGAAAAGAAATATCCTGTTAAACTATTTCTGATATCCAATGAGTTAAAATGTAAGTCTTTGTTCCTTTTTTTGTTTATTTTTTGTAAAGTTTGCAAACATGTATCTATTCCAATCTAGTATGTTTAGATAAGTATAGATTAGTAGATTAAATTGACAAAATGGCTTCATATTAAAAATGAGTGAACATTTATTTCTCTGAAAAAGATGTTCCGAGAGCCCCATCTGTCACAATTTTAAAATGGCAACTATAGAAGAAAAAAATAAATATCAGTTTCACCAGATTTTATATTGTAAAATATGCAGTAAATGTATTGCTCTGTTGTCACTCTCCCTTTTTAACCGTTTGAGCACTGGATACCCATCTGGCACTCAAAGGCTTAATTAGTCATTGATATGCATCATAACAATTGTGTCACATTACTCTCTTTTGGAAGAAGCTTAACCCCTTAGTGACGGCCGCGTGCAGTCGCGGCCGTCACTTAACGCCCGTCTAACATTTTTTTTTTTTTCCCATTAGAATCCGGAGTCCCCGAACGGCGTGCAGCTGCGCGGGGATCCGGATTTCCTGGACGTACATGTACGTCCTCTGTCACTAAGTGACAGCCACAGAGGACGTACATGTACGTCCATTGTCGCGAAGGGGTTAAAGGAACAGTAGCCTTTTTTTTAAATATATATACTGTAGGGCATCTCCTGTTCAGTAAAACAAGCGTACTCCCACTGCTGATGCATATTTCCAGAGTTACTACTGTTTAAACCTGTTTTTTTTTTTTTTACATTAGCAGTGCCCTCTAGTGGTCAAATTCCAAATATTTATTCTGTTACGTTCTAATGGAGAGGAAAGTCAGTGATAAACACTTCTCCATAGAATGTGATAGAAACTGCTGAGCCACTTCCTGTAAGTTAGAACTATCAGAAAGTAAATGCACAGTAAATTCACTTCCTGATTATCTGAACTGTTATAAGTTTTGAATAAAACAACTTACAGCAGTGGGAGTTCCCTTGTTTTACTCAGTAGGAAAAACTCTATAACATATAGGTTTTCATAAAAAAAGTTTACTGCTCCTTTAACGAAGTTAAGACCAGTAAAGGACAAGGCTTGGTACAAGCACCTGAGAAGGGTATGATGAAAAACTACTGCAGTGTCCATCATTGTTCTCAATCTCTTCTCCTCCTAATAGATAAGAACTGCATTTCCCATAAATAAATTAAGTCAATATAGGTTTAACTACTGGTTATTTGTCAGTTAACAGCAATCTTAAAACATCACCAACTTAATAATTTAACCCTTAGAATGGTAGAGAGGGATCCAATGCATTGTGTTGCAATGTATTGGATGTCTCTGGCACTCAAAAAGGTTAAATGAGAACTTTCCCCTTTGAATAAGGGGCTCTTAATTTATTTAATAGATTACCTTACCTTGGTAGGTGTTTTTAATGCAGCAGTCAGGTGTATATATCTATTTATTGCTTGCATTATACTTGCAGTTTCCTGTATATAGTAATCTCTATCCAGGTTTACCTCTAGATCACACCTGCTTACAACAGGCCTCAATGGACCTGAATGGATCATAAGAGACAGAAGTTTTTATCATTTTTTTTTTTCAGATTGCAAACAGAAATACTGATCCACATGCTTTAGATCAGGGCTGTCCGTGTTCAGTCCTCAATTGCCACCAACAGTCTAGAATTTAAGGAGTTCCCTGCTTAAGCACAAGAGAGCCAATCAAAATCACCTGTGCTTAATCAGAGAAATTCTTAAATCCTGGTCTGTTGGTGGCCCTTGAGGACTTGGACAGCCCTGTTTTAGAGTATCACTTTTTTGCCCAGATGGAACACAACTACCAATTTGTGGTTACAACATTGATTCATTCCTGATACTCTACAAAATCAAACTCTACAATGATCTCAATATTGACCTGAAAAACCTCTTCACAGTATTAACAACTACATTTAAGACCATTTCAATCCTATATAATAATTCGCTAAATCGTGTGTAACGCCCGACATGCGCAGTACACACTGCTGCGCGTGCTGCAGTCATGCGCAGTAGAGATTGCCCGTGCCGCAGCTCTGTATCAGCCGCAGCGCGGGCAGTCTCCACTGCGCGTGACTGCCCCGTGAACGGGTGGCAGTGGCACTGTGGCCCGTGTAACGGGCTGTTCAACTAGTAATATTATAAAACCTGACCTTTACTTTTGATACCTGTTGGTAATTATCATGGTGAGGGCTGGATCAGTCTCTAAAGCATTGATTTCAAAGTGTCATCATATACATTTGTAATATAATAGATTTATAAGATTCAAACATAACGTTTGTGGGGGAAATATATTTAGAAAGGACATTTATATAAAGGCAAAACAGTTAACCCCTTGACTGATAGAAAGTCTTAAACAAATTGCTTAATGTAGTAATTAGCTGAACTCAGGGGCTGGAGTTGATGGTAAGGCCCTATTCCTGCTTAATGTCATTTTTTAATCCTTTTTGTGCCAGACAGGTATCCAGTGCATTGCAATGTGTTGGATAACTCTGTGTCAGTAAAATAATTAAGCTATGTACATCAGAATTCCTTTCATTAATGCAGTGTGTGCCAATAGGAGGAAAATGACTCAGTCTAAGTACATTTAGGGACATTCATTTCCTCTACATCAAGGCGATAACAGGGAGCTGCCGCTAAGCCTGGCAACAAACAGAGATAGTGAAGGTGAGACTCCTCCAACAAGGGATAGGAGTGCAAGGAGCTGGGGAGCTACACTAGGGGTCAGAGCTGGGGTACGGTGGTTACCTACAGGGAGCTGTCCTGCGGACTAGCCATGAAGCTAGATTGGTCCCCTTCAGTTGAGCCAATTGGTCCCCAGGATAACCCCCTATAGAAAAACTATACAGCCCATATCCCCAGGGAGAAAACACAGCTCCAACAGGAACAGAACTAAGCACACTTACTTCTACCAGGTGAGCTGGAAGCAAATGCTGAGGAGGACAGACAGATCCAGAGAAGGCCAGAGGAGGAGATTTGGTCTGGTATAGTAGGAGCAGGTAGTACAGGTGGTAGCTCTGAAACAGAGGACAAACAGTGTCAAAAACTGAGGAGCTATGCATGAAGCTCAGAGGCAGCAGGAACAGAGAGGACAGACCAAGCAGGATAAGCACAGGAAGATGTGCAGCATAAAACCACCAAGAGGAGAGTAGTCAGGGCCAGGCAAAGTCATACACAGGAGATCACAGGGTGCAGTACAAAATCAGGAGACAGGAGGCAGAAACTGGTTCACGCAGGGTCATACACAGGGATATACTGAGCGCAGTACATAATCAGAAGGCTGGAGGAAGGAACCAGTTGAGGCAGGGTCATATGAAAGGATAGCAAAAACACATGAATGATACTCTCTGGAGATGCTATACTAACACGTCCCAGAGAGGCATACCTGGTTCTAAAATAGCAGGCCGGCAGGAGCAGAACATGCAAGACCGCATGAGACCAGAGGTGTCACGTGATGCAGCAACCCGGAAGTGGCCAGAAGGATCGAGCATGGCGGTAGATGGGATATAGGATGTCTGTGATCCAAGACATAGCTGCTGGTAGGTGACACTCTATGGCTTGGTTAAGACAGTGAGCTAACCAAAAAAAGAAATTATAATACCAAACTTATATTAAAAATTAACCACACTTTGTCAGACATTTGCATTAAATAAACTGTTTTCATCCTCCCAAAACTGCAAAACAAAAAATACCAAATTTGTAGAATTGATTTGCTATGCTTTAAAACCAAAATTAGAAACAGACTGATAACCTTTTTACAACTTTTGCATCTAACAATGTCTATTATGAAGAATTTAAACTGAGCCTCAATAAAGAAGTGATAAAGACTAAAGACTTGAGGAAGGCCCTGAGGGGGCTGAAACATAGATGATATGATACAATAAAAAGCATCTTTTATTTTTATCTAGACCCTAGTGTGCGCTTGTTGTCTGGTATTCATACCAAACATAGTTTATACATTTATTCGTACAAACAGCACTGGGCAATTGTTTCAAGTTACCTGTTCCATTTGGCAGTGCACGCTATATTTCTACACGCACACATGCAAATAAGTTGTTGGATTGTATAGCTAAGGGCATTTGTAGCAGAAAAAGGGAAGTGGTCATGCCACTCTACATATCTATGGTTAGACCTCACCTAGAGCATTGTGTACAGTACTGGAGACCTATCACGGTGCCCATGATTCCTTGTTTTTATTTTTCTGTCACTTATCCAATGTGAGTTCCCCATTGGTTGCCCTGTGTTTAGCCCACCCAGTATTGCCTTTATATACTGGGCTCCTGCACCTTCTCACTGCCCTTTCGTGGTGTTCCTGTGCCAGTTCTATGTTTGTATTGAGGTTTCCAGTGTACCGACTTGGCTTGCCTGACTACTCTCCTGTTCCTGCACCTGTGTACCAACCCGGACTGCCTGACTACTCTCCAGTATTGTTCCTGTGTACCAACCCGGCCTGGCTGACGTTCCTGCTCCCGTGTACCGACCCGGATTGACTGACGTTCCTGCTCCTGTATCCTGAGCCGGCCTGGCTGACATTCCTGCTCCTGAATTCCAACCCGGCAGTCTCCCGTTGTGGTCCTGGTCACCTCGGCGACATTCTGACTTCTGGTGCCTTACTGGGTTTGGCACCTCTGCCCCGCAGGCTTGCCTGTCTTCCATTTTGCTCAGAGCACCTCCTTTCCGTACCGGTTGCCCTGTTGTATTTCCATAAGACGTTTAGCAGCAGAGGCGGTTCTACCAGGGATTTCAAATATTCCCCGAAATGTTAATTAAACCGGTATACTGCCATTGGCTCTGCTCCACTCAGTCATAACCGGCTGCAAATGTTGCTTCCGTAATTGCACCGGTATACTGCCATTGGTTTGCTCCACTCTGTCAAAACTGGTTGCAAGGGCTGCCTCCGTTATAGCACCGGTACGTTGCCATTGGTTTCGCTCCACTCTGTCATTACCGGTTGCTATTGTTGCCTCCGTGTCAGCACTGGTAGCACTCCTGATTACATCAGTGGGCTAGTATACTGTGGACTCTATCTGTGGCGTCTTCTAGAAGCAGCAGGTTGCTAGAACATATGGGACTGTTTTCCTTTCTTGATGAATGTTAACTCCTGCATTGCTGTAACCTGGAAACCTTATCATCTGCTTGACCTGTGTCAGCACAAACTGTTTGTCCCCTATACATATGCTGGACCTGTGTGGGCCTAAATAACCTGTCATGTGTCTGTACTATATGATATATATATATTACAGGACCTGTGAGGGTTCTTTATGTATTATTGTATTTAATAAAACTGTGTTTTTATCTTAACTCTGTGTCTGTGAGTCAAACAAACCGTTACAAGACCCCACATATAGATATATATAGATACACTGGAGATGATTCAGAGAATAGTCTAAAACTAGAGTGTCAGTGGCTTAGATGTAATATAAGAAAGTTTTACTTCACTGAGAGGGTGGTAAATAAGTGGAATAGCCTACCAGTAGAAGTGGTGTAGGTTAATACAGTGAGGGAATTTTATCATGCATGGAATAGGCGTAAGGCTATCCTGGACATAAAACAAGACCAAGGACCAAACAAGGTTTGATGTTTTTACAGTAGGAAAATAGGCAGACTAGATGGGCTGAATGGTTCTTATCTGCCATCAAATTCTATGTTTGTATTTGGTATGCTCCCGAATTGCTCCTCTTTAGCTTAACTTTTTGAATGCCAGAGGAGGTATGCAATGCATTGCAAGCAATGCGTTGCGTACCCCTCTGGCACTCAAAGGGTTAGGGCCCACAATTGGAAATTCACAAATTTCAAATAATGCTACTTGGAGACTTTTCATAACAGAAAAAAATCAAACGGGGCAGAGTACTTTGCACTTATCTCTATAAAACACGTAATCTTGAGTATCTAATGGTTTCTATCTAGATATGCTTTACAAATGTCTTGCAAATGGCATCCATCATTACCACTTATTAATGGCCACTATAGTGAATAGCCATTTCCATGTGTTAACAGTTTCCAATATATTTTTTAATTAATTAGCACCATTTCATGCTACTGGATGTATGTAGACACACCACACAGCAGTGACTTATAAAATACTCTTTGATAATCCATTCTGTAAAGTCTTCATTTACACTGCACAAATTATCCTTAGCAGCAGGTAGGCAGCAATCAAAAAGGTGTAGTTGACAATAGCTCTATTTTCCTTATAATATAAAAAAAATAATCACTCGAGAAAATTGAAGGATTGCCAAAATGCTGGAAAATTAAGACAGACATGGAAAAATAAAGTGAATTTGTTTTGAATGTTTCAGTTTTATGTTTTACTATAAAATGAGTTCTTTTATACACCTTTATAAATTTAGTTTTTGTACTGAAGAGAAAATATAATTTAATCAAGAAATACCAAGACAATAAAAGCAAACAGTTAACCTTAATACTTTTCAGTACTAGGAAACGTTAGCTAATTCTGGAAGCTGTAAAATGAAGACACTATAAAGGTAAAAAAAAAAGTGCATTTGAATAACGTTTTTCAAATAAATATTAACAGAATGCTGATGGTAAACTAAGCTAATAGAGAAAATTAACCTTCAAATTATGGGAGAGAAGTGATGTAAATACAAAAAAAAATTAACTACTGTATATTTTGGGGGGGTTGTTAAACCTATTTTATTATAATTATTCAGTAACAGAATTACATTTGGTAGTAAAATAGTAAAAATAACACTGGTTAGACACATGGCTGACAATTTTTGCAGTCCTCTATCAAATCATCCCTCTCACCTCTTGCTGATTCACTCTTCAGGAGAAGTGTATTGGTTTTGTTCAGTCTTTCATCCAAAAACACCCTCTTAAAGCATTCTTAAATCATGGGGGCCAGAACACAAGAGAAACCAACTCTCATTACCTGAACCCAATCTTTGACACTGCCCAATCGTTGACTGCCCTATCCACACTTTTTGTTTCAGTTCAGAAAGTGTATTATACTTATTTTATTTAATAATGTATGTAATATGTATTGCCTGTGCCAAGATTACTCCAATATTGTAGAACAGCTGCACTAGCTGCACTAACTGAAGCAACAGTTAATTTATACCAAGAAAGTTCCCTCCCAGGAATCTCTGGCTTTCTTATGCTTATATAGTTCTGTACTTTACATTTTTGGGGGTGAATACGTTGATTACAGCAAGCCTTTATGGACTCATGAGTTCCACTGATCTTCTACTACTTTGTTAAATAGATTGTCAAATATATAAGTACATGGGTTTTGCATGTTTGATGGATGGATCTACTGTAATAGCAAAACTACCACTACAGGAGATCCATCGGTCAATCACAAGAGGCCTTGATAACTTTGCTAGGACATTGTGTGTTGCGTCAATTGCATGCTACCTTGTTTGATTGATAGACTTGTTTCAAGATGGTAGTGAGGGTTCTAACTATGAACTGCAGTCTTAGCTTAAGTAGCGGTAAGAAAAAGTCAACCAGAGAGTTTTCCTCTATTACAATAAGTAAATATGGAGAAAATAAGTTTACAAGACCAAACAACATAAAATAATTAAAGGGATAGTAATGTTTCACAATAAAAGCAGCTCCAATGAATCTTCATAGTATTTGGGAAATGGACAGTGTTATTCCAATACTGTCAGAGATGTAGTTCAAGAGTAACTGAGTGATAAAGTATCCCACTCCCGCCCCTTTTACTGATGTTACACTGCTCACCTCAGAGCAGCAAGACTGTCCAGATAGATCACAGAGAGCATAAGGAAAAACCTGAAAAGCCTGTCAAGGGGGTAGGTTTTCCTTATGCTCACAGTAAGAAGATTGTCCCTTACTGTGATCTGTCTGGTCAAGGGACCAGATTCCACATCTGAGGGGAGGTGGCTTACACTAGGTTAAAGGGGCAGGGGGGATATTTTATCATTCAATTACTCTTGAACTACAATTCTGATAGTGTTGAAATAACACTCTCCATGGCCCAAATACCATGAAGATTAATTGGAGCTGATTTTTTGTGAAACATTACTATCCCCTTAAGGTTAGGGCTTGCCTTTAGTGAGTTAAAAAATAGCATTATTGAGAGTCAATGTTGAGTTTATATTGGTGAGCAATACTATGTCTGCTTCTGTTTCTCTTCCCCCTCTCTCTTTTACTTTCCCTCTTTCTTTCTCCTTCTTTCTCTATCTATCTATCTATCTATCTATCTATCTATCTATCTATCTATCTATCTATCTATCTGTCTGTCTGTCTGTCTGTCTGTCTGTCTGTCTGTCTGTCTATCTATCTATCTATCTATCTATCTATTGGGTGCAATGTAGTTACGTGTATATAATCCCAGTTCATTTTTAGGTGTTAGTGATTCATTCATATGCAATATGGGTATTTACTTCTTAAATACATTTCACAGCCAACTGAACTTTTGAAGAATACTTTGTATTGCAGTGAGGTATGCAAAACTTTTAATTGTACACATTTCTGAGACCCAAAAAGGTTAAGGGTGACCAACATCTATGTGTTATATCACATCATGCTGTAAAAGTGTGACTCAACTGACATCTTTAAGTTTACAATCTGTAATGGATTACTGAAAGCTGAAGGTGCTAAGCACAATATAGTTTCACAACAGATTCTAAGAATAAAGATGTGTTTACTGGGTCTAAAATACATTTATTAGAGGAAGTGACAGTAAGTCAGAAACATGTCTGTGCCATCCAAAGGATTAAATCTTGTTATACATATTTGAAGTAGCATCTTCTACTTTTGAAATTCATATCTTATCTTGGCCTAAACTCAAACGTCTTCGTTTATTGTGGTCACAAAGTGAAATGGATTTGCAAGGAACTTGGATTTATACCAACCTTACTAGTCAAAAACACAAGTCTATATGAAATGAAACTCATTCATATATCTAAATGTCCTCATGCTCACCTTGGAAAATAATTGTAGTGTCAGGTTGTGGTTTGCAAAATAAAAAGATATTGGACTCTCTGTATGAACTATAAGATGATGCTTATATACCCTTCATGTGAACCTATTTAATATCTAGAGGTATAATTAAATATAGTTAGGTTTATATTCGGAGTGTTTCATTTATTACTGTAGAAATGTCAAGAGGAAATCTGCAGGGATAATATTTTAACAGCTAGCTTTGTCTTGAAGCATGAAGTACAACAAGTAATTGACGGTCACTATAACAGAATATTGTAACATGTCAAGCACATCTCTAATACAACTATTTATACATTTTATTTTTGACAAATTGTTAAAGACTTCTTTCTAAGCAATCACATTAACTGTATGAATGCCAGAGGGGTGCACACCACATTGTAAAACAATGCTTTGTGCACATTTCTGACATGCAAAAGGTTAATCATTTGGTTATCAGAGGGGTAGCCAACCTATTGGTGCTCAAAGGGTTAAATTGCCCTTTTAATCCTCATGAATGCAAGAGAGGTCTCCAATGTATTTTTTTCAATGCAGTTGAAACCTCTTTAGTATGAGTAGGCAAAAAGTGAGAAAAATTTCACACATGGCTTTTTTTCGCGAACGTTTTTTTCTTTTCTCCAATGCTATTTTTTCTCCTTTTTGCCTATTCCAACACATTTTTCACCTATGTTTCCTATGGTGCAACATTTCCCAGCACAATATTACTTCTTCTGAGGGCTGTAGTGGAGAAATTAGTAGCTGAAAGTCAAAGTTGTGAGTCCTACAGCAACATATACCTTGAAAAATTTGTTACCATGCAGAATGCATTTGTCCTTTGCCCACAACACTAACTTCCTGCTTACGTGACAACCTAGTGTACAACCTACAATGTGGTACTGTCTATAGTACACAACTGATGGAGTCTGATGTCTTGCCTTAGCCCTCAACAAAATCCTTAAAGTTGTCTGCTGTCTATCAAGCCTGCTCAGTCACAGAGCTCACAACGGGCTACCAGTCAGCTGTCTGTCAGCTAATATATTTATTTGTTTAGTTATTTATTTTATTAATAAAATTGTATTATTTTATTTTGTATTATTTTTCTATTTATTTATTTTTTTAAGTTGTCCACCCTATTTTATCACAGTCAGTCCAATAAATATTCTAACTAAAAAACTTCTTTCCCTAGACTTCCCCAGCACAGAGACAATAAAAGTAAAATCAGCAAGCAAATTGGACCCCAGCTGCCTGTGTCTTGCCAGTCACACCAAATTTTGGGGTATTTGGGGTCAAACTCCTTCCTCCCTTCTCCTCAATGGGAATTTGTATCTGTATGGTATAGTTTACTCAACGGCCATAATGAAACACATTGGAAGCCTTTCTAACACTTAAAGCGCTAGAATCCCAAATTAAATTAATATAACATTTTATTTACCCCTTATGATGCAGTTGTTTTACCCCATAATTGTTTCGCTTTTGTCTTTATACAAATTGCTGCCAAAATATTTAAAAAAAACATTTTTATTTTACATGAAACTGTTATATCATCATTTCTCTTCAAAATACTCCATTCCCACACATACTTATTTCCCCATTCCCACCACTGTTGGAATGATTGGTCAAAGTCTGGATTATTCTTATTTTGGGGAACAGACAAATATCACCTGGTGCCAAGTCAGGTGAATAAGGTGCAAGATGGATAACAGAAATGGATTAATCAATCAGAAATTGTTGTAAAGAAAGTTCAATAAGTCAGTTTGTATTGTCCCTAATATTTTTCATTTGATTGAATCTCTTACATGTTTCATAAGTTTCTTGTGGAAACATGACCTTCATTTGTGACCTTGATGGGTAGGTATTTTACAATCTTGGCAAAGTGGACATTTTTCACTGTAAACGCTGTGCCTCTATGTTCATACCAAATAAGCAGAAAATCACTGGTTTCAGTATCAATACACATTGCCACACAGTGCTGTCTATCTAGCATTTTATGGTGGCTAAATCAATTCCTATCATCTCAAATATATACTTATTCACCAGACTTGCCACCATGCAACTTCTGGCTGTTAAACAAAGTTGATCAAATACATCAGATCCAACATGACAGACCTTCTGCAAGCAATTCAGAAATAATTGATAACAGATAAGAGGAAGCATAATTGTTAATGTCTTTGGGCCATATATGCAAATGAAAAGTGAAAATATTCCATGACAAATCAATTCCATCTTATGGGGCAAATACAAATAAAAAATACAGACTTAAATAGGACTTTCAGCCACTTGAATGCTGTTTTGTTTAAGGCTCCTCTGGAGAGGAGCATGACTTCAACCCATACTTGAGGTTAAACTCCAGCCATATTTCCATGTATCCTGTACCTAAGACCCAGAAGGGAGGGACCCATCAGTGCACCAGGGCACCAGGCTGCATATGCCTGATGAGATCCGGCGGAGGCTGGACTATCATAAACTGATCTGAGAACTCCAGGATGGAGTGTATTTTGTCTGATATTATTAGTATGTGAAAAGTAGTATTATTAGGCCTAATACATGTTCTGTTTCACTAAATAATGGATTCATGGATAATGTTCTAGTGATTCACTGTATCTGGTGAGTAAACATTAAGTATTTTCCTGTGGATTGCCCTCTACTGTTCACTTTTTGCCATGGCATCTTTGTTGATCCAAAGGAACACATAAAAATGTAAGTCATATTCATTTAACCCCTTCAGGGCCAGAGGGCTGTGCAATGCATTCCTTTTATCATGCACTGCATGCCCTTCCAGTCCAGGTGTTATGCCATAAGTGGGTAAAAATGCTTTCCTAACTCTAAAAGGCAGTTGGATATCTCAATAGATCAACATCTTATCTGCATTAAACCAAAGAGATTGTACCATGGGTAGGATGCTGGTCCTACAGAGCTTGCTAAAAACCCTGTCTGTTTTACACTCTGTAAGTAAAATCCGTCTGCTAAACCATTCTGGAGTTAATAGAATCTAGACACAAGTCATTCTTTTTATCCATGCCACATCTAAAAATATTTCTTCCAATAAGCAATCAACCCAATTACACTATAATAGCCTAGCACCCTACTGGAAAAGAGCTCTTTCTCCTGCTGACAAAAATTATAATAATCACAGATGTTTAATGAACAGAATTAATAATATATTAACAAGTGTGAAGTAAAAGAAAAGGTATCACTCACTGAATTGCTAATACCTGATTTTATGGTTTCTGTGATGAATTGTAACAGTATGTAGAGTAGAGAATTGGAAAAATACAGGGAATAAATGCACGTTGGATAGTCCAGTAAGCAAGACAGAAAGGGCCTTACAGAGAAATCAAATTATGAGAAATTCTTAAGCATACCAAACTTATCATGGGGAGAAATACAAATTCCCGAAAACCCCATTAATTAAAATGGTTCTGTGATTGCTTGAATACTAGAGAGATCTAAGCTCTAAATTAAAAGTTGGTGTCTAGAACTGCTCTAGTCGATTTTCTTTCTTCGTAAAGTAGGTCAACTGTTCACAAAAATGTATTAAATCTATTTTAATTTTAGTTTCACTTTAGTTGCACTGAAATCATTTTTTTCACCAGCTCAGAATACAATGAATATAATTATATGCAGGTTAATAAAGAAATACACACACAATAAATACTTCTTTAGATTTCAAACAAAAGTATATTTTTATTTTTTAATCAAAAATATTCAGACGTCAGTAATATCTAATAATAATTTGAAGTGTAATATTTTACAGAAGAGATATCTCCTCTGCATTAAAAAGGAGATCCGTAACTGTCAACCATGTATTGATGTAAAGTGTTAAACATGCATTAGAGGGTAGAAAGTGCTTAAGTTCATTATGTGTATCAGGGGGTAAACAGCTGATCCCTACAGTAATGCAAAGCTGGAGGGTATAGGACATTTCACACTATAGCACGGGTGATAGACAGGGAGGCTGAAGTGCTAACTAAAAATGGGAGCAATTATGTGTTCAACTAACTGCACAACAGGAAAAATATAATTCCCCAAAATGTTGAACGTTTTAATTGCTTCTTTTAATCCTTTGAATTCTAATGAGACTTCCCATGCACTGAAAAGTGTCTTTTGACCAAAACTGGCAATAGCCATTTAGTGTCAGCAAATATACCTTCCTTAGAAAGACATTGGTGCATATATATGAATTTTCCAGTACAGCTCCACTGGTGTTAACCTCCAATTCCAGTGGCTGCATTTCTGGGTACGCATTACAGTGTATGGTCATCAATAGACTGACCCACTGCCATCCCCTTGGCAAAAAAACATTTTAAGGGGAGTATATTTGGCATAAATATACACAGGTGTAGGCCTAGAAAATCGATTCCGGTAATTGCTTTACTAAGGACTGTACACTTGATGACAGTAGATGACTATGTTACAAATTACATTCCTCACAGCCATTATTTCATACAACTATTCACTGGACTAGAATATAATGGACATTGTAACTCATGCACACTGTATTACCAAGGTGGGCTACCTAGAAAAAGTGGACTATCACTCTATACACTGTTACTTTTATCACCTTATTACTGTGGGCATACGTCATTT
The DNA here is from genome assembly GCA_037306005.1 of Rhinophrynus dorsalis. Taxonomy (NCBI): domain Eukaryota; kingdom Metazoa; phylum Chordata; class Amphibia; order Anura; family Rhinophrynidae; genus Rhinophrynus; species Rhinophrynus dorsalis. The sequence continues at coordinate 400,779,076 of CM074723.1, forward strand.
GTACATTTTAAATGTTGCCACCAAATCCATTAACAATGGTTATTTAAAGTTGGTGTTGTCACTATGATGAAGAAGGATGGGAAGCTCCCACCTCATTTCAAAATGATGTGTAAGTATGGGTCAACATACTTGTAAATACAAAAATGGAATGCTCTGCTTCTCATGTAGGACATCTAAATAGATAAGGGATGTTTTTTGCTGCAAAAAAGCATCAACAAATGTAAGGTCTTATTCAGGAAGCTAAATGCCAGCAATTCTAGTGCATATAAACTGCACCAAAGGCAGGAAATAAAAATTACCATTGATTTATATTGGGACTTTTAGTTCCTTCAATGCTAGCAAAGTCTCTAAGACATTGAGAAGCAATGTGTTGGAGACCTGTCTACTAGTATTCAATGGGACAGGACTGCCACCAAGGAGGGAAACAGTCACAGGCCTGTAAAAGTAAGGATAACCAGGTCCTGTGCACATGCTGGAATTGCAGATACAGGAGATTGTCTTGAAACATTCATATATACAGCTCTTAATACTCACTGGATTTGCATCCAGTATATATTTTGTGCACTAGATGTGAAGATAGTTTCTGGATTACATTCTGTAGCTTACAACTCCATGGTGATTCTAACAGGGTCACAAAAGTTTCCCTTGTGGCATCAATAGAGTTGGTGACTGCCTAGCAAGGATCTTCTACACGCACAACATGATTAATTGGATGGAAACAAATTAAGGCAGAGGCTACTTCCAACACAAAAGACGTCTTATGCAGGTAACGAAGGGTACGAGTGATAGTAGCTCTTCACCCCCCTCACTGGATTGTCATCACATTCTGTGGGAGTGCAATAAGGATTAAGCATAACAGACAGGTCACTGATAACATGATAAGAGAGTGAGTGTGTGTTATTGCATCCCAAAGTATGTATGTATGTGAGAAAGTGTTTGCCTGTATGTGTAACCAAATTACACAAATGACACTCAAACATAATGCTTTGTCAAGATTTTTCTATCCACAACAGATTCAACATTCAATATCCATGTGTGAAATAGTCTGAGAAACCATTAGATTTAGTATCTGAGAGCACCTCCTTGAAGGGATAGTAATACTTCGTTTTAACTTTATTTTATTTTGTAGGCATTAAAAAAAACATGAAGAATGATATACGTCTTATCTCTCAAACCTTTATGGTTTATGAGATATTCACAAGCAAAGTTCCCCTACCCGCCCCTTTTACCTAGTGTAAGCCATCTCTTCTCAGATGTGAATCTGGTTGTATGACCAGACAGATAACAGAAGGGGACAATTTTCTTTGTATGAAAACAATCAAAGCCATTCCCCCCTTGACAAGTTTTTCAGCTTTTTCCCTTATCTTAATTGAAGATTGTCCCTCTCTGCAGTCTACCTGGGCACCTCCCGTCTGATCTGGTTGAACAGGGGGGGGATACTTTGTTTGTGAATATCTCTTAAACCATAAAGGTTTGAGAGATAAGACTTAAATCATTCTTCATGTTTTTTTAATGCCTACAAAATAAAATAAAGTTAAAACGAAGTATTACTATCCCTTTAAACAACATTGACCACCAATGGTTCAGCTTCATTTTATATATGGTTGAATGACATTCTACCTTAAGATCTTCTGATACACTACATAATTCATGGTTGCATCAATGATAGCAAGCCTTCCTGGCCGTGAAGTAAAAAATCAGCCCCAATCCTTCACACTGTCACCAACAGGCTTGACAGTTGGTTTGAAATTATTGTGATGGAAACCAGTGTTACTTGTCCACCAAACATAATCTCTCTCATTCAGTAAAAAAGCACACAGAAGGAGGCGCTCCTAGTGTATTATGTAAAGATGTCTTAATAAGGAACACTTTATAGATGTATACTCACAAAAATAATGCTTGGAGTAACACTTATGTGTTCCCCAAGTATATAGGCGATAGGGATCTCAAGACCGTCCCAAATGGTCAACAGCAATACAGGATTGTTCTCAAGGGCCGCACCTCACCATCATCCAAAGGAAGCTCATGGAGAAGGAAAAAAAGAAAGAGGGCGCCCAATTGTGCCTGAGATCGTTCAATACCAAAATTGGTTTAAAATCCAAAAGAGGATATACTCACAAAGATGAAGGCTGGAAATAGACATACATCTAAACCAGCTATATACGCATGAGAGGAATATCAACCTGTCCCCACTCAGGTATCTTCTTATTCTCTGAAGCTGTTATTCCAGTAAATAATCCAGGGAAAAAGGATAGAGGCTGCTGAATGTCTTCCAAAATGTATAAAGTTTATTAAAATAAGATATATAAAATATATATATAAAAGACCAATTGCATGGACAGTAAAGTAACGTTTCGCGGCCTAAACCGCTTTATCAAACCAACTGGTCAGTACAAACAAAAGAAAACACAGCAGCCATAATCCTCATTTAAATTTCCCTCCCTGTCCTCTGATAGGGCCAAACCCAAAAGGTATATGAAAATAGATCACCTAACCAAATACCTTTCTCTGGATATTACTAAAGTAAGTCTTATCTTCTATGGACATTTTATAATCTCTGGCTTTTGAATAATTGTGTTTGGAAGTCTGTCTATGTCTTTAAGGGATTTATATATATATTTAATAAAATAATTTTTTTTTTTTTTTTTTTTTTTTTTTTTCATAAATGTGTCTTTTATATTAAAGGATCTTTTGAAGGACAACATTCTAATTTGATAAAGTTTTTTCAGGTTGTTTGATGGACTTGATGACAGCTTTTTAATATGTTTTATGACAGATATATGTATATGAGTTTATATAATTTCATGTTTGTATACCTATGGAATGAAAATGGAAATTGATCCAATTGTGTATTTTGAATAACTTTTAGAAATTAGTATACCTATGTTTATTTACACATATATATTTATTTAATTTTATGATTATGCATTTGTAAATTATGATTGGTTCAATCCTGCACTTTGACCTTTTGGGTTTGGCCCTATCAGAGGACAGGGAGGGAAATTTAAATGAGGATTATGGCTGCTGTGTTTTCTTTTGTTTGTACTGACCAGTTGGTTTGATAAAGCGGTTTAGGCCGCGAAACGTTACTTTACTGTCCATGCAATTGGTCTTTTATATATATATTTTATATATCTTATTTTAATAAACTTTATACATTTTGGAAGACATTCAGCAGCCTCTATCCTTTTTCCCTGGATTTTTTACTGGAATAACAGCTTCAGAGAATAAGAAGATACCTGAGTGGGGACAGGTTGATATTCCTCTCATGCGTATATAGCTGGTTTAGATGTATGTCTATTTCCAGCCTTCATCTTTGTGAGTATATCCTCTTTTGGATTTTAAACCAATTTTGGTATTGAACGATCTCAGGCACAATTGGGCGCCCTCTTTCTCTTTCTTTTTTTCCTCTCTCATTCAGGCCACATAGGTTTATCAAGAACATTGTCCCAGAAAGCTTGTGGATTATCTATGTGATCTTTCGAGAACTTCAACAATGTTCATTTTAGAGATAAGTGGTTTCCTTATAGATGTCCTCCTATGGAAACCATTTTTATTCTTTGAGCAGCATTTTTATTCAGGCTTTTTCTGATTGTTGAGTCATGATCCCTCATATTATCCATGGTAAGAGTAGTCTGATGATCCCATGATGCTGCATTGGACTACTTTGTGACTTGATAAATGATGCACAGGGTTGCACTTGAAGAGAGTTTGGTAGGACAGCTTCTTCTGGGTAGTGACTGTGGTCTTGAACCTTTTCCTTTTGTAGACTGTCTGGATCACAGTGGATGTGTGCAGCCCCAAAATCTTAAGCAATGATTTTGTAGGCCTTTGTAGACAAATGAGCAATTGCCCTAGTGTTATTTACATATATGCATTTTTTTGACATTTTGACACGGGCAGTTTCTATAGAGCAATTTTAAGATAATACTAAATACTGTATGGTATAGATAAATTTTTTAATAAATTAACACTTTTTCAACAACTATTGATTGTGGATTTGTATTATAACTCTATAAGAGCTTTGAGTTGTGGATATACATGTTGTTTTATGTTTATCCTTAAAAGTGGGGGACTTTCTGAGCAGCTGTGGAGATACAATTTTCATCATATCCTATTCATCTTTTATGCTTTTTCATATTTATTTTTTATATTTTAATTATTCTCCGTAATTGGGCTGATGATACCAGGAGTTCACTTTTTTTCGCACATACCTCTTAAAACTCATAGTTTGCCTAATGTGTGCATAATTTTGTTTCAATAGACACATAATTTTTATTTATAATATTTTGATAAGAACTGTTTTTAATTTAAGAAGGCTATCATGATACAACTATGGAATTTATCATTGTCTTTTAAAAACTTTTTCTCACCACTGTAACTAAAAATTCTTATTTACTTAAACTGGGCTTCGTTCTAACTCCTTAAATACTAGAAAGGACAGTGCATTGTGACCAGTGCATTAGTAACCTCTCTAGCAGTCAGTGGCAATTGAGTGTGTAAGAGATTATATACACAATAAAAGGTGGTGCAATTCTGGAGCAAACCAAGTGCATAACAGGGAACAAAAAATATTTTTAAAATTCAGCACCTCTTTTACAAAACATGACAATTTCCATATATTTAAATATGCTTTTAAACCCTTGAATGTTAGAGGTCTCCAATGCATTGCAGACTTCTAGCATTCAGTGGGTTAAACCCCACATTTAAATCAAAATGTATTTTTAGTTTCAGAAAAAAAGGTGCTGTTGTGGTTTTATACAATGTATTTAGATACCATACAGGCCAATTTATGTTTTGCATTATTTTGGGAAAAAGGGTGACCCCCCACACACCCAAGAATAGCCATGGTGCAGAGTTTAACCACTTAAGGACCGGAGAGGTATATGCAAGACATTGTTGAGCAATGCATTGCTCACCTCCCTGTTCTTTAAGGGGTTAATAAGGCTGAATAGCAATGCAATATAATTGAACATCTGGCTGTGTTGCCAATCCATATTGACTAGGCAATAGTACGCAAGGGTTATATAATGGGGAGGTACATTAAAACAATTGGAAACCCCAGCAGTTGTATTTTTCCTAGGCCCCATGACATCCGATGTGGGCCATCCAAAGGGACAAAAGCAAGGTGAAATCCATGGGCATTTAGGGAATATGTGTGTGCCCCTATGGTGCTATTTGTTCGCCTCTTTAGCTGTCTGAATATGGCCAATAGGCCATATTCATAAAAGCAAAGTGGAGCTAACCTGGGGCAAGCCAACTTTACCATAGAGGTCAAATTAAATGTTCATTTAGATAAGTGAGGTTTTTTTAACCCTTGAATGCTAGAAAGGGCTCCAGTGCATTGAGAAGCAATCTGATGGAGACCATTCTAACATTGAGAGGATAATAAAGTCACATTTAAAACGGTGTCCATTTAGGAATGTTCATTTTCCTCTATACTGAAGTTGGTTTGCTGGTATCACTCTACATCACATTTTCACACATGGGCCTTAGTGACATAAAGAAGTAGTGGGTACCATACCTTTGTTAATATTTTGCTGTATATCTCATAATAAATTTACTGTATGTGCCTGAGTAATAGAGATTACATTTCTTAGCAAGATAGGACAAATACAAAGATTTAAAATAGAAACACAACAGTACCATCCGAAACACAATCAAGACATACTGTCTCCAACTATCTGATAATTACCCTAATTGCCTAATGTATTCAGAATGCATGTAGGAACAAAAAGCCATTATTATCAATTGAAAAGAGAAATTGCACGCATGTTTACAAAAAAAGATATAAATACAGACTGTTTTGATATGATAAAGATATATTAATTGAAAAGAGTACAAAGTACTAAAGACTGCTATTACTATGGTGATAATGTGTATAGGGCAAAGAGAGGTCATAAGGATTTTGCTATAGCTAGTAAAATACAATTTCTTTAAAGGAGCAGTATAGGTTTAGAACAAGTTAATTTTTAGGTGAACTGATAGCTCATGCTGATTCATAACTTAGCAGCTTTACTCTTCCAAAGTCACAATTTTTCTTCAAACTGGGTGATATCACAGATTGTTTTGGTGCTCATGCAAATTATTTAGCATTTCATTTCCACTGGCAGTCAATATTGACTAGTCCAATACAAACACACTCTGCTAGAGCTTAGGGTATGAATTATAGGCAATACTGATAAGAATATTCACTGCCAGTGGAATTTAAATGCTAAAATAATTTACATGAGTGTATAACCTGTCATGTATTGTGTACTCAAGTTTCATTCTTATTATGCTAGAAGGAGATACATAGGTTGACTTGGAAACTTGCATCCTAGAGCCACTCTCTATCTAATAAAGGTATCACTTTTACTCTACTAGTCTCTTGCTTTTTTATGGTTAATACAATAAATACAATATATAATACAATATATTACCCATTTCATAATTAGGGTATACGTCCCCTTTACCATACTACTGCAGATGGACAGTAGGCCCCTTTACTGTCTGTTTGAATATGATGCAAAGATATATATTTAAGTGTGAAGGAAATGCCATGATTCATTATCATCAGTGCAATGAGCAATAAGTCTTAGGCCAGTCCTGGTGATTTTTCTGTATGACATGGCACCTACTGATGGGCTAGCATTACAGTCTTTAAATACTGATTTTTTTTATACAAATACAAAATTATCATACACAAAGGGGAACTAATATGTCCTAATTATAATCCCTATTTACTTACTACGGCCTGAAATTCCAAATGCCCCATGAAATTTGCCATTGTGCTTTTAATCCAAGATATAACATTTTCAATTAGTCGTTGAATGTTGAGGCTGCCATGACTTTTGCTGGCAGCTTTTTGTAAATGTTGCAGGCAGAAATAATCCTTTAAGGAATAAATAGGTGTACAACATATTCTTAAGCAATACTTTGCACACCCTTCTGTTTTTTAAAGGGTTACAATTAGCATGTGTGGTAGGTGGAGTGTGTCTCTTGTGGCTCTGTTAACAGCTGTCATGTCCTTCTCCATGGTCCTCACATCCAGGGCTTATTAAACGTGTTATCTCTCGAACAAACGTCCAAGGACAACATTCACAGGTGCCATTAGAATGTCCTAACCACAGAAAGATTAAATGTGAGGGTTATTATCAATTTATTTAAAGGAATACAAATACCTCTTAATAATAACCTCTCACTCACCATACTATGGCCAGAAAATCCTAATGGCCAATATGGATTTTGTATTTGTATCTTTTTTCAATAGATAAAATTTTCAATCAGTTCCTAAGGTCATATCCACAGAGATAGACATGGCAGTTGCTAGCAGAGCTTGTACACTCAGAACTTGGCCACTGTTGTATGAATCTCCTATAGCTCATACATTCCTCCTGATTCAGCTTGTAGAAAGTTCTAGCTGGTGGAGTATGAGTCCAGCAATCAGGTACATCAGATATGAGGATAATGAGAATAACCAACTGGATACACAGTTTAGCTGATTGTAACTGTCCCAAGAGGTTCTGCAGCAGTTTGGGAACATTTAGGATTACAGGTTGGCTGCTTTGCTGCCCCTACATAGTGCCAAAAGACAGGAGACTATGAATGCTTGGGTAGTTCAACTTCTTCGTGCTCAGGCTTCCATTACAAAAGATACAATGCAAATAACCATGCCATTATGCCATAATTAACTCCTTAACAAAATGCACAAAACAGCTGTCAGCTTATATTTAACATGGGAACGCTAACTACCTCTGTGCTTGCCTTGTCACTGCAGCTTTTGTACTTAATAAAGAAACAGTTTTATTGTAGGAGTGCTGGCTTTATGTTCTTTTCATTCTTATGTTATGGTAGGAAATTCAGTGAAATCTTCTCTTACATACCTAGTGAAAATAGTTGAAAATCAACTCTCCTAAATCAAATGTTAATAAATAGATATTACAGGCATGTCACAATTACATATAGTCGAGGTCCACATACTCAATGATCCCTGTTAAGGAGGGCTGCACAATCAACAGGTCATTCTAAGGATAAGGATTACCACATCAATGGCTGCCAGTATCTGCACTATTATTTTGTTGGAGAGGTCTGGAGAGTGGGATGACATGTGTATAGATTGCTGCTCTACTGTGTTTCTTCTGGTAATGATCTGAGGGTCTAGATTACGCCTAGGACGTGGGTATGCAACTTTTGGGTCTCATTGTCCATCACCAGTCAAGTGCCAATCACTGTCTACCCCTGTTCTAGAAGGTGACTGCAACCCATGCTGACCTAGAACACTATTTGGACTAACAGGGCCACACTGTAGTCAAATAAGAAATTCTGTTGGGGGTCACAGTATGTTAGCTAGAGGGCCAACTGTGTCCCCAGTGCTGTTTGTTTGACATGCCTGCACAGATGCACTTTGTAACAAATATGACATACCAAAACTAAAGAACAAATTAATGTTCTCTAATACCAATGTACCTTGATTTTTATTTGAACAAGAATATAGAGACTGCTGTATGGTGTAGTTGGTTAGCCCCAGAATTGCTCCAGTTCTTCTTAGTGCACCAGCCTCATTATTACATAGAATTGTGGCGTAGTGATTTTTACAAATTATATTCTGATACATTGGATTACAAGTATATTACAAGTATTTAGTAGTATGCAAAGGTATTATACTTTATTTTACTATTGAACATAAATTGTAAGTGTTAAATTACATTGTAAAACATAAATTGCTTTATATATATGCTTTTAAGTCATGGTTATACAAAAACTTAATCTACTTAAGATTAACCGTTTGAGTGCCAGAGTTGTATATGATGCATTACAGTGAGATTCATTGGATACCTCTGTTGCTCTCAAAGGGTTAAGCATAATAATACTGTGGGAAGATATAGATATTTATGGATTGCAAAATGTTTATGGATGAACACTTTCTTGTGATCTGTAATAACATTTTAACATGAGTTAGCATAAATCATTTATGTTTTTATTCAGTGTTTATGTTGATATCTTAAGTATCATGCACAGTGATATGTAGTGACAAGACCAAATGTGCTTTGGCTGCGTTTCAATATAAAAATTAGAAGCTGTTGATTTTATTACCACTTTGTCAATACATTTGATGTAGTGTTAATGACTAAGAATAGCCTAATGATAAGCCAAAAGCATATAGTCAATTTAAGTAGTATCTCCTTTGATCTCAAACAATAAAAAACATGTATGCTTATTAAATATAAATGTAACTTGATGGTGTCAGACAAGTGATGAAACATATGGTTGCTGTTTATATTGATTTATGTTATTTTCTTATATATATATATATATATATATATATATATATATATATATATATAGAGAGAGAGAGAGAGAGAGAGAGAGGGAGTTTTGTTTTCTTCTATGGATTTCTTGCGCAGAATGTTGTAAGAAGGTGGGAACTAAATGAAGGTTTCAGATTGAAAAATGTAAAATGGATTCAACTACAGACATAATACAAAAATAGATAGATAGACAGACAGACAGACACAGACAGGTAGGCAGTCACTATGCTTAAAGATATGTCTTCCCTTTGTATGTCACCTGTATGCTAAAAGATGTTGCAGCCCAGGTATGAGAAAGCCTGCTACTTAATTTGGAAGGCTCATTCCTAGATGAGAATCTCTAGCCTTTACTTTGAATTAGTCTACATAAGGGTTATAGATGTATCAAGATATTAACCTGATGATGAGGATGCCCAAAAACATATGTCTGGGGTTAGCTGCATCTCTCTTTCAGATAGCAATTGCCTGGCAGTTAATGGTTGGAATGTCATCTGAGTAAGATCAGTATGATGTGCCTCAGGATATTCTTCTCTGTAGGAGAAGGCAAGAGGTATGAGACACGGAGCACAAATACCACTTGTACACTATATGTGGGATAGATAGAAACTAAAAATAGAATAAGTATGTATACAAGTGTCTGCAGAACAGTATATCTTTCTATCTAACTATAGTACATGCATGTGTATGTTACCCCTGTCCCAGTCCCAGTATTTTGAGTCTTTAGAATAGAGTCACAAGGATAGTTACTAGCATATGTTTATATATTGATAGAATCAGACACACATATTGTGGTATATATATATAGAATGTCCCTCTAAGTGTACTAAATCAATATATTAGCACTCAGGCAGATACATAGTCAAAATAGCTAAAACAAATATCTTCACTATATAATCAATTAACCCCTTAAGGACCCATGACGGTCCTGGCACTTCATGGGTTGGTGTGCGATAAGGACCCATGACATGCCAGGACCATCATGGCCATTTGTGGAGTCCGGAACTGGATCACAAAATAAAAAAAAGGTCCACGTGTGCATGTGGCCAGTCCTTAAGTGGCTAATGAGGACTAAGCAAGTATAGAAAATATTTTGTAATGGGTCACAGACAATTGGGTGACTCAAAAATATAAATCAAAAAGTGTTGTAAAAATTAAAAAACAAAAAAATAGAAACATAAAGGGCACACAAAAAAGAGGGGGGAATGAAGTCAAAAATATTTATCTATAGTAAAGCTCATCTGCCACTTTTCTGCCATTTCTCTCAGCTTATCTGACAAGGGCAGGCTGGCCTCAGGCCTGGGGGCATTTTTGAGCTGTATGCTGGCCTCAAATTACATACAGTGTGTGGTGCTAAATGCATATGTGGCAGTACCAGTCACTGACTAGCATTCCATTATTCAATTTGACTTGAGTGAGGACTATAGCTACAAGCCAGACATGTACATAGAGTTCTCCATGCTATCCCATCCAATGTGCAGGAAGGCAGTGGGCAGGCTTGCTGGGATTGAACCAATACTACCTGCCTCACATGATTATGGCAGAGAACTGCATGTACCAAGGAGGATGAAGAAATGGAGCGGCAGAATCAGGGAGAGGAAAAACATGACTGAGCTCTGCAGTGGCTCAAAATGTTAGAAATGGAAGGATTTATACATGGCTTGAGGAGACATTCAGTCAGTGGGGTTGATGTTGCGGGCTCTACTGGGCTGAAGAGAAAGGAAAGACTGTAATTGGGGTTTGTGTGATGTGAACTCTGTGGTGTTACAGGGCAGGGGTAATGTGGAAGCTAGAGTAGGGGTGGGACAGAAGGTGGGGTATGTGCCAAGCAGGGTGAGGGATGGGAGGCAAAGTAGGGGGTGGGAGGGAGTGGGCCCTGGCTTTATGTTTGTACTGGGCCCCAACTTTCTGATGGCAGCACGGTCATAGCAGCAGCTGGCTACATATGAGGTGACAAAGGTGTCTTCTCCGTTCTCAGACTGAGAGCAGCTCATATTTAAAAACTGGCAGGTTGAATCCAAGCCAGTAATTCAGATTCTAAGGGGAAATTGATTTTACTATTTGTGACTATCTCTTTCATTTGACAATGACCTCTGTATGGTAGAAGGTGGCTGGACTCCCTGGGAAAGCAGTACCATTATTACAATGATTTATTTAGATGTACTGAGTGATGGAATTATTTACAGCTTCAGTTCCAGACAGGAGCAAAAGCAAAAATTAACATAAACAACAACTATAAAAATTAAGTTCTTACAAATATATGTATATATGTTTTGAATGTCTTTCTCGCAAATTATGAGTGTTACAATTGTATTTCTTATAAAAAAGTAGATAGATCATATTTACTGCTTTTCATACACATGAATCTGTTTTGTATTTTATGAAGCATAATTGACACCTAGGATGAATGAAGAGCCATCCCAATTTCACAATGTAATAGTAACTGCTCACTTATGAGACGCAGAACTTTTAAAACAGCAATATATGACCATAGAAAGAGAGATAGATGTTGGGTCGCTCGCAGATTGGATGGTGAAACTGCTCTTCTAGTTAGTAGGGATGGGAGAAAGTTGTCGCCATGTTCCTGCAAGAAATCCCGCAAAAAACATGGTATTGTCTGCTGTTTCGTGGGAAAATCTGCTTTTAAAACAGCAATTAAAATCTTCAAGTTTTTAGCCCATTGGCAAAAATTTCCTGCCAATTTTTCAGTGGCTACAACGTTCCCGGCCATTGATTTACATGGTTTTCACCTTTTCGCTATAAAATCTTGTATTTGTGGAAGTGAAGCAAACAGAAGCAGCTACAGAGCGAGCTAGACATGCTGTGCTGTTCTGCTGTTATTGTTTTGAAAAATTGAGGAAGGAGAGGGTCATAGTGACTGCTATCACTATGACCAGGTTTAAAAATAGTAAAAGGAGGAACTGGAAGGACCCTTATGTGTCCACTGAGACTGAGGAGGAGGAAGTAAGCAGTACTGAACCAATGCTGTCCAGTCCCCCTAAAACACCCCTAGGGATCTTGGGGAACTTAATGGCAAGGGAGGAAGAGAAGGGTAATACTAGTGAGAGCAGGACAGGGAAGCTTCCTGTGCCTATTGCAAGATGTGCTGCCCCTGCTGTCACCAGTGCTGTGCCTGCTGCCAGTACTGAACCTGCTGCCACCAGTATTGTGCCTGCTGTCAGACGTGCTGCCCCTGCTGCAACCAGTGCTATGCCTGCTGCCAGTGCTGAACCTGCTGCTACCAGTGCTGATCCTGCTGCTAATGTGTCTTGTAATACTCAGGAGGGGGGGAGGGAAAGGAGAAGATGATGCCAAGTGTGACAGCAAGGAATCCTAAGTCACACTTTCCATCCCCAAGCAGTCCCACCAGAGCTAGTACTACTACTACTAAGGTCCAACAGCTTGTTAGCTTTAGGAGTGAAGGAGCGGGTAATATCCTCATATTACCAGTGACTGTGATGAGGAAGACTCTTCTGATGAACTTAATGTGGTTGGTGTTAGTAGGAGTAGCAGTAATTGTGAAGCAGTTGGACTGGTAGGGGAAACATTTGAGAGCATCCAGACTAGAAGTCAAGGAAGCCCACACCATTCCTCTCACCCTGGGAGTCCTCCCCTTCCCTTCACTAAAGTGTACAAGTGGAACATGATCCTGAAGACTAAGAGGCCAGAACTGTTGTTGGGGGAGAGCAGGCGCACAATTAATACTACCACCACCAACAGGAGCACAGACCAGCTGCCTGTGTCTGCTGCTACTGCTGCCTGTCTGCCTTCTTCAAGTCAAAAAGAAATGCCAAGTGTGACATTAGGGGACCCTCTGATACATTGCTTATCGTCTCCTACAATCAGCAGCAAGATGTCTGTATTAGCGCAGCAGCAGCTTGTAGGAACTAGTGGTAGTGGTGGTGATGATGATCATAGTGGAGAAGCTGGGGTGGAAGAGACATTGATGACCTTTTTAGAAGAAACGTAGAAGGAATGGTAGACAGGGATGAGGATGGGCATCATCGCCACCAGTAGCAGTGAGATTTTGGAATTTGAGGAATTTGCAAGTGCTCTAATTCCTGTTGCTGCTGAAATGAAAGGGCAGAAGGATGCTAGGGAGCAAGCTAGTATACCACAGACCATTGCGGACACAGTGGAAATGGGGTCAACAAGTGATGTGGGACTAGGACAGGTTCCACTTGCCAGCTGCAGCAATACTTCTGGCCGTAGTTGCACTGCTGAATCTGAGGCAGTAGCAGCAACAACATTGCCACAGAAAGTGAAGGGGAATGTGGAGGACAAGAAGAAAGAGGCCATTTTTCTCCACCTGTTCCCTCCCCCCTGAAGTTATGGGTGTGGGACTATTTTTCTCTTGGGGCAGGCACAGTCCAGTCATCACCAACGGCACTGTGCACAATTTGTGACAAGTCAGTGAGAAGAGAGAAAGAGGGAACACACATGAAACACAGACACCATGACATTTATGTCAAACATGTTAAAGCCAAACACTCACCACAGAAATCAAGCATTGCTGTTGCTATACCCCCTGACTCTCCAGAAAAGCTGCAAAAGGTGAGGCAAAGATCAAAGAGGAGGAAGAGTAGAGAAATCCAGGCAGAAACTGGAAGTTCCATGAGGAGTGAAGCAACTAGCTCACCATCACCATTACTTCCTATGGTAACTACATCTTCTGCCAATCCACCTTGTTCATCGTTACATCCCCCGCAAAATGATAGCCACTTAGTGTGGCAGTATAGTGGAGGAGAATCGAAAGAAGGGCATCAAGCGGCATCTGAGGAGATTCCATCCTACAGAATATGCAAATATGCTGGCAGGGAGGGTTCATCATTACTATTAAACTGCCAGCAGGTTGTTATGTGTCCTTAGTAGGGTCTGAACAAGTGACAGCGGCAGTACTTAGTTTCTGGTGTCATGGTTTGGTGTTTCTGCCGTCATGCAGTATGTATTCAGTTGTGACCCCAGATGTTATTTACTACACGCACTGTGCACATTGCAGTTGCTGATGAGCGCCACAGTTCCTGCTCTCAAGGGAAAAAATTATATCTTAATAACAACGCACCCATGATTTTAGAGGAGGGGCAGGTGGTGAAGAATTATTGGACAACTTCTTCTTTTCTCCACATAGAATAGGGGTTAATTATTGTGCTGCTACTGCCTCAGGTGAATCACTGGAGCTAGTCATGGCAAGTGGAACCTTCATCGTCCATCACCCATGTTACTGCTATTGTTGATCCCTTTCCCTTTCAGATGCCTAATCATCCCTTTGCTTAAACAACTCAGCAGCAGAAGCAAGAACAACAGTTGCAGATTCCGCAATTATGGACTCAGGAGGACATTTGACAATGGCCAGTGGCCACTGGCCAACATGACCTGCTGGCACTAGGCCAGTAGTGCATTTTTTTTCCTCAGGGCTTGTGCTTTAAAATAAATAAATAAATAAATAAATAAAAATAAATAAAAACATAGTCCTACAAAAAAATAAACAATTTTGGGGGGTTTGTTTCTAATAAGTCTAAGTCCTACAAATCAATGTTTCCTCAGGGCTTGTGCCTCAAATGAGTCTAAGTCCTACATATCATAGGATTTATTTTTTATTAACTGCCCCCAATCCCAGTAAACAACCCCCCCAAAAAATTCCCCATTTAACTGTTTATTTCCCCACACCCCACCAACACAGGCACCCTCATGTCCCTTTTATACTATGCCTTTGGGAAATAAAACAATATTTGCAATGTGTTGTGTGTAAATTCAATGTTCCCATTTATTTCAATGGAATGAGCTAGTTGAAAAAAATGGAAAATCGGCACTTTTCTCGGGAAATTATTCACAAAGTGGGAAGTGCCATATTCGCTGATTTCAGTTTGAAGCAAAATTTTTCACCCATTCCTACTAGTTAGATTCCTTTCAAAAGGACAAGAACATTGTTGCAGCAACAGAAATATATGAAAAAAAACAAACAAAAAAAACACTGTTGTGAATCATGGTAACAATCACAGTGCATGTCCTTATTTTCCAATAATAATGAAGCTACACATTTGCAGTATGGGTATTGTTTGATTTAGCATTTAAATCACTCAACTACTGTAGGAAGCTACATTTTCCTTGTGATTTTGACACTTCTGTTTGGATTGAGAGAGTGGGATGAATGATAAAGTATCCCCCTCCCGCCCCTTCTACTGCTGTAACACTGCTCAGCTAAAAGCAGCAGGGAGTGTCCAGGTAGATTGCAGAGAGGGACAATCTTCAATTAAGATAAGGGAAAAAGCTGAAAAATCTGTCAAAGGGGGCAGGGTTTTCATTATTCTCACAGTAAGAATACTGACCCTTAATGTGAGCTATCTGGTCTATGGACTGGATTCCACATCTGAGGAGTGGGGGCTTACACTAGGTAAAAGGGGCGGGAGGGGGAAACTTTATCATTCAATTACTCTTGAACTACAATGCTCACAGTAATGAAATAACATTCTCTGTGGCTGAAATACTATGAAGGTTAATAGGAGCTGATGTTTTTGTGAAACATGACTATCACTTTAAAAGGCAACAATATTTTCAGCCTCTACCAATGAGTTTTGTTTCAAAAGTCTCTCCCCCAAATCACTTAGTGGCATTTGATGTGGTGGACGATTAGTGGTCTGGCTTTGGTGTAATTAGCTAAGCAGTTGTTATTATGTAGCACACTAAGGTACAGATCTCTTCCCTCTAATCACGAGTATAGTGGCTAGTCGGATATGCCCGATAAGATAGATAGGTATGTGTATATCTATGTAGATAGGTTCTGGCAAGTCGGCTTATGCCCTGACACATAGATGATCAGAATACTGGTGGGATTTCTAGTATAAGCAGTGAACAGTGATGTTTTTCAGATCACTTGTGGCTTCCATAGGGTTAATTTTCTCTTTACAGAGGGTTACCTTCGTTAGCAATCTTATCCACATAGACTTTAGCGTTTATATACTAATCGTCCACCGCATCAGATGCCACATTAAGTGATTTGGGGGCGAGATGAGCGATATGATTCACTACCTAATAAACTACTGATCTATTTTTAAATAAGATTGATCTATAGTACACATTTTATTGGTGTTTTCTTTGGTTAACCCTATGTCACATTAGAAGTTATCTTATCAATAAAGTGTATTATGTTTTAGGAAGTACTTATTCTGTGATTTATGGGAACACATGCACTGCTGGGATTAGCCTGAATAGAGTGCTAGTACTGCAGGGTTTCTTTCTCTCTTTTTCTCTATATGTTTCATTTCCCCTGTAGCACCTTGTAGGCTTCCTAGCTGTAGCTGTGTATTTATCCCATTGGTGTAGATAGATTGGTGTGCGTGAGATCTTTTTATATATTGTTTCAAAAGTCACCTGTGAAAGAGCTATAAGAAGTTGAACCCTGTCATGGCGTTGACGCCAAAGCATTGATGCTATGCTGCTGATTCAGCCTATTGTGAAAGGTAAAATGCTGGACTAAAGTATCTTTCACCTGGACAATTGTCACCTCCTCTGAATGCACCAAAGTCCAAAAAGCTGAATTTTCTTTCTGTTCCCACAGAAACACAGTAGCTATACAGGAAATAAGATCTTCACAGTGGCCTTTGTGGAAGCTGGCAGACCTTACACAAGAGGTTGTGATTAGGGGTGGGTGAAAGTTGTTGCCATGTTCTCGTGGGAAATTTTGCAAAAACCATGTTGTTTTTCGCAAGAAAATCTGCTTTAAAACTAGCGGTTAAAATTTTTGTATTTTTTGCCCATTGGCCAAAATTTTTCAACATTTTTTCAATGGCTAGAAAGTTTCTGTCCATTGATTTAAGTTGTTTTTGCACTTCCACTATAAAAACGTGACATTTTCGCTGAAAGCAGACACAATAGAAGCAGCTACAGAGCGAGATAGATGTGCTGTGCTGTTCTCTTGTGATATTTTGCAAAAAGTGAGGCAGAAGAGGCTCATAGTGACTCCTATCACTATGAGCAGGGTAAAAAAATAATCAACGGAGGAGCTGGAAGGACCATTATGTGTCCACTGAGTCTGAGGAGGGGGAGGAACGGACCACTACTGTACCAATGCTGTCCAATCCCCCTAAATCACCCCAAGGGATCTTGGGAAATTTAATGGGAAGGGAGGGAGAAAAGGGAATGGGAAGGAAGGGAGAAAAGGGAATGGGAAGAGAGGGAGAAAAGGGTAGTACTACTGAGAGCAGGACAGGTCAGCTGCCTGTGCCTGCTGCAAGAAGTGCTGCCCCTGCTGCCAGTACCATCATTGCTGTACCTGCAGCCACTGTTGTACCTGCTGTCAGATATGCTGCCACTAGTGTTGAAACTGCTGCCAGTGCTGAACTTTCTGCCAGTGCTACACCTGCTGCCAGTGCTGAACCTACTGCCACCAATACTTTGCCTTCTGCTAGTGTTTCTTGTAGTACTTGGGTGGGAAAGAGAAAATTATGCCATGTGTGACAGCAAGGGATCCTCTGTCTCATTGCTCGCCACCTCCTCCAAGCAGCAGTGAGATGTCTGGAATAGAGCAGCAGCCCTTAGGGACTAGTGGTGCTGCCCTCTTTATCAGAAACTGAGAAGGAATGGGAGACAGGAATGAGGATGGGCATCACCACCACCACTATCAGTCAGATTTTGAATTAGTGGAAATTGCAACTGCTCTAACTTCTGCTACTGCTGAGATGAAAGGGCTGCAGGGTGCTGAGGAGCAGGCTAGTGTGCCACAGACCACCGTGGACACAGTGGGCATGGGATCAACAAGTAATGCGAGACTAGGACAGGTTCCACTTGCCAGCAGCAGCAATACTCCTCCTGATCCTAGTTGCAGTGCTAAATCTGAGGCAGTAGCAGCAACAGCAGCAACATTATCTGCTGCCACAGAAAGTGAAGGGGATGTGGAGGACAAGAAGAAAGAGGCCATTCTTCTCCACCTGTTCCATATCCCTCCCCCGAGAAGTCATGGGTGTGGGACTATTATTCTCTTCCAGCAGGCACAGTGCATTCAACATCAACAATGGTACAGTGCAAAATTTGTGACAAGTTAGTGAGAAGGGGAAAGGAGGGAACACACCTTGGCACAACTGCCCTGATAACACACATGAAACACAGACACCATGACATTTACTCCAAACATGTTAAAGCCAAAAAAACGTTACAGAAATCTAGCACCACTGGTACTGTACTCCCTGATTCTCCATAAAGGTGGAGATCAAAGAGAAGGAAGAATAAAGAAACCCAAACAAACACTGGAAGTTCCATGGCGAGCGTAACAACTAGCTCATCATCAACATCACCTTTTTCCTCTAGAGTAACAAGTACATCTCATGCCGATCCACCTCATTCATCGTTACCTTCCCCACCAAATGATAGCCACTCTGTTAATGTTAGGATATGGCAGTTCATCTCTACCCATTGCACACTTTATGGTGCACTGATCACACATGCCAGTGTGGTGGAGGAAAATTTATACCAGGTCATCAGTCACATCTGAGGAGATTCCATCTCGTAGAATATGCTAGGATTCTGGCAGGGAGGCTTCATCATTACTATTAAACTGTCAGCAAGTTGTCATGTGTCCTTAGTGGGGTCTGGACAAGGGGTACAGTGACAGTGGCAGTACTTGGTTTCGGGTGTCATGGTGTTTGGATACAGTTGTTAATTACCACACACACACTGTGCACATTGCAGTTGCTGATGGAAGCTACAGTTCCTGTTCTCAAGGGAAAAATATATATTCTAATAACACCACACCCATGATGATTTTGGAGGAGGGGCAGGTGGAGAAGAATTAATGGCCAACTTCTTCTTTTCTCCACATAGACCGGGGGCTAGTTATCGTGCTGCTACTGCCTCAGGAGCATCACTGGAGCTAGTTGTGGCAAGTGGAACCTTCATCATCCATCTACCATGTTACTGCTATTGTTGATCCAATTCCCTTTCAGCTACCTAATCATCCTGCTGCTTAAATAACTCAGCAGCAGCAGTACGAACAGCAGTTGCAGCTCAGGAGAACATTTGACAGTGGCCACTGGCCAACATGACCTGCTGGAATTAGGCCAGTAGGGCATTTTATTTTTTTCTCAGGGCTTATGTTTTGGAAAAAAAAAAAAAAACTAGTCCTACAAAAAAAATAAACAATTTTTGGGTGGTTTGTTTCTAACAATCCTAAGTCCTACAAATCAATGTTTCCTTAGGGCTTGTGCCAAACTAGCTTAAGTCCTACAAATCAATGTTTCCTTGGGGCTTGTGCCAAACTAGCTTAAGTCCTTCAAATCAATGTTTCCTTAGGGCTTGTGCAAAACTAGCTTAAGTCCTACAAATCAATGTTTCTTCAGGGCTTGGGTCTCTAATAAATCTAAGTCCTACAAAAGGCCTCTAACAACAAATCAAACAAATCACCCTCTACAAAATACTCTATCAAGTTAAGTATCAGTCCAGCTTATGGCAGGGGGCTCCTGTCTCTGTCAATTTAAATATAAATGTCTTATTTTATTGATTTATTTTTTTTACTAGTTGAAGAGCCCGTTGCACAGGCCACAATGCCACTGTCAGTCGGTTGCGGGGCAGTCATGCTCAGTAAAGACTGCCTGCGCCACGGCTGATACACAGCTGGATGCTCCTTCGGAGTGCCCTGCTCTGTATCAGCCTCTTCAAAGGAAGTTACTACTGCGCATGACTGCAGCACGCGCAGCAGGCTCTACCTCGCATGACTGCGTCGTTGCAAACTTTCTAGTGAATTATTATATAGGATTAAATGTCCCCCCAATAGCAGTCAAGAAACCCCCCAAAACAAATTCCCTGTTCAAATGATTAATTCATTCACCAACACAGGCACCCTCCTCAGACCCTTTATACCATGTCTTTTGGTTTTTATTTTATTTTATTTAGGATTTCTTTTTTATTAAGTGCCCCCCAATACCAATAAACAACCCCCCAAAAACATTCCCTGTTAACTAATTATTTCCCCACACCCCACCAACACAGGCACCCTCATGCCCCTTTTATACAATGCCTTTGGGAAATTAAATATTATTTGCAATGTGTTGTGTGTAACTTTGATGTTCCCATTGATTTCAATGGGTGAAAAAAGCAGAAAAAAGTGGAAAATTGTCACTTTTCACAGGAAATTTTTCGTCAAGCAGAAAGTGCCATTTTTTGCCAATTTCAATTTGAGGAGGAAAGTTTTGCCCATCCCTAATTGGGATGCTCTTGACAACCCGCAATGAATAGCCAACCAATATGGGTGCTAGTCAATAATATATCATATGGGACAGCCATCAGACACAACCCTCCTGCACCTACATCAGCAGTAAAAAGAGAAAGAAGAGATTCTCACACAAGTGACAAAACTGTAACAGGTTGGCTGCTGTAGTTCTGAAAAAGCCCTGAAACTTAACCAAGTTTTAACCAAGGTGTTAAAATTTGTCCCAGCTACTCACTTCAGTCTTTCTCAGACGGTCCTAGATGTGAACAAATTTGTTCTTAAGTTGGTCCTAAGGAAGCATTTTTCGAGTTGTTCAGTGGATTCAATAGCCTCTGTTGATGACCAGGATGTGTCACTAGATACTACTTGTGATGGCAATAAAATTCTGTTATTTCAGACACACTTTTCCAAGAACAATGTGTAACTAAGGGTTTATTATCATTGAAAGATGAGTCCTTCTTAGCCTCTTTTTCCAATGCTGTTATACCGAGGCCTTCAGACAATTTGCATACATCTAGCTGTTTGTATCAAGTACATGCCAAGAACCCCCCTGTGGATGCTTTCCAAGAGATTGTGGAGAGGGATCTATTTTTACTGTCGGACTGTGTGCATCAGAGAAAGTGTGTGAGTAAATATAATCTCACACACTCTGAGAAACAGGCCTTGCAGTCATTATTTGATAACCTTCAGATCACAATCAAGGAGGCAGACAAGGGGGTGCAGTGGTAGTTTTGGATACAGCTTTGTATGCGAGTGAGGCTTTATGCCAATTATCAGATGTTGATACTTAACAGAGACTGAATAGGGACCCTACTTTGGAATTTAAATGCCTGCTGGATTCTCTTGTTGATTCTGGCACATTGGAGGGGGTTTTCTCCACTAGGTAGGTAGAATTTTAAAAGTATCCCACCCAATGATTCACATTTTTGATCGCTTACACAAGGTACACAAGAGATTTGCGAATGCAGCAGGCAAACCAATAGTGTGGGGCATTGATTCGCTTAATGAGAAATTGGGTGAATATGTAGATGCCTGCCTTCAACCGCTGGTTCTGAGACTCAACACCTATCTCAGGGATACTAAGCAAATGTTATAAGACCTGAAGTTAGTGCATTGGACAGAGAACTACAGTTGCATAAGTTGTGATGTTTCATCACTCTATTCTTGTATTCCTCATGAGTTGGGTCTCAGGGCTGTTCAGTTTCATTTAAATAAATATAGTAACTACTCTAAGAATTTTGCTGACTACTTGTTGAGAGTGATTCCTTACTTACTCACAATTACTTTTTGTTCAATGGCTCTTAGTATCTCCAAAGATGTGGGACTTCAATGGGGGCAAAATTTGCATCTTCACATGCCAAACTATTTAAGGGTTGGTGGTAGGAGTCCCACATCTTTGGAGATTGTAATCCATTTAGGGATGATGTTTACTACTTCAAAAGATACAACGGTGACATACTAATTATATGGACTGGTGATTCAGTAAGGGTGTCTGATTTTTTTAAAATAGCTCAGTGATACCATCAGTAATCTTGTTTTCACTTAGGATATGAAAGAAATTGTCTTTTAGGACCTTAATATTATGTAATTGGTATCTACTGGTGTAATTGTAATTGCCAACTCTATACTTAAGCTGGAAAGCTGTGGCTCCCAACTCTCTACCTAAGGTGTAAAGTTGTCACCCACGACATACTGTAAGGGGAATACTTGTTGGATAATTTTTGAGGGCTAGCAGAAACTGTTCAACCAATACTCTGAACAAGCTTGCACTTATCTGAGGTGTAGGTTTCTGGCAAGGGGGTATCCGGAGTGGATGATAGATTGGGCTGAATCCATAGCCAGGAACAATTAAGGTGACCAACTATCGGAGAAATCCCATTCATCGGATGATTGAGTGGTCTTTAGTACCACCTATAGTATGGAGTTTAACCAAATCAAATGTATCATAAAATGCCATCTTCCTATTTTACTTGCCGATAAGGATCTACAATCTTTGCTTAGTAGTGGGTGTAAATATGTCTCTAAAAAAGCACCAACATTGATCCTTTTGCTTTTGATTGTAAAATATTATGTGTTTATATTGAAAGTTGTTGGCATATCCCATCTTCTGTTTTTTTGGGGTGGTGCATACATACCTGTCTGGTGTTGCCTATTTTCAGGTTGACAGGGTAAATGTCATCTCTTACCTGTGTTTCCATTCCATTGGCTACACTGGACGGGAGGTATTTCTGCTGCCTTTAAGAGATTGAAATGATGGGATTTGCAACTCGGTCTATGATTAAGCACCCAGGTGTGAAACAAGTAAGACTGTTTAGCATGTGTGGCGTCTGTTTTTGAACTTGCAAAATAAACAAACTTTGGTATTAAGCTACCCATTCAATGCAACCTTCTTCTTTGTCCATAAAACGTAACCAGTCCAGGTTCTCTGGAAGGTATGAAACAATTGCAACTTCTGAATCAGTAAAGAATAAAGAGTAACATTAGTTTTGTCATTCTGGATCTACACTAATAGAGAAATCTGTAAACTATAAAACGATACATAGGGACTGGACCTAAAAGGTACATTTTGCCTTTGGATTAAAGCATAACTAGAACTTTATAATTATTTGGGTGACTCTGAAAGGCATTTTGAAACCACCCAATGTTATTAAGTTGAATATAATGGGAATATATAATAACATCATATCACTCACCATCCCATTCAGTAAGATATGGGGTTATGATAACAAAAACTTTAACCTTCAATGCAAGAATCAGGTTTGAGATAAATACATGCAGCCTTATGGACAAAGCCTTATGACACAGTTCTGGGGCTAACCAAGTTCACCACAATGATAAAAATGGGCTTCTAACTTCTTGATTGCCAAAGCATTCATGAGGTTAAACACCCCATTTAATCCACTGGGAATTGGGGTCATTTTTATTTATTTTGTATAAGATTGTTGGTTTGCAACATAACTGCTACTCTTCTTTAATCATATGGCCCATAGTGTAACTCATTGGGGGTTATACACTAAGGCATGATAAAGCGGTGATAAAGTGGACATGACTTCTCCAGTTCCTATGTTATGCTATAAAACCTATTCACTAAGATCCCAAAAGATGGAGAAATATTAGTGCATTGGCTCCATAGAATAGTAAAGGAACCTGAGAAGTGATATCACTGGAGAAGTCATCTCCACTTTATCACCTTTCTCATGCCTTAGTGAATCTCCCACATTGTCAAAAGGGCATAGCAACAGGTCAGGCTTAAAATATATCCCTGCTTGACTACAGGTGAGTAATCAGTGAATCATCCATTGTGGTTGAGATATGTTTCAGTAGGGTTATTCTTAAACCCTTAAAGACCCATGATGTGCCTGGACGTTCATGGGCAAACCTGCGTTAAGAACCAGTGACATTCCTGGCTCATCATGGAATTCAGGGGTTCCTGCATGGCTGCATGCTGCCGTGGGACCCCTGAATCCAATGTGGCAAAAAAAAAAAATGCCTTGTGGTCCTTAACTGCCAGCCATGGTTGTTCAGGGGTTAAAACCTGACCTGTTGGTGTGTATCAAATATGGAATCTAAGAAACTCTGGTGTAAATGAAATGAGTAAAAATGCAATTAATGATCAGATCCTTTACTAGCAGATGAAGTGATAGAGTTGGTAGAATGATTATTACAAATTACTTTCTGTAGTTCTTTTCAATCAAAGTGATGTGCTAAAGTCACAATCACATTCATTATATTTTTAAAGGGATTGTAATGTTTCACAAAAAAGCAGCTCCTTCTTACTGTTGTAACACTGTCACAACACAGGAAGACTGTCCAGATGGATCGCAGAGAGGGACAATCTTCAATGAGCATAAGGAAAAACCTGTGAAGGGTGTTCCTTATGCTCACAGTAAGAAGATTGTCCCTTGCTGTGACCTGTCCGGTCAAGAGACCAGATTCCACATCTGAGGGGAGGTGGCTTACACTAGGTAAAAGGGGTGGGAGGGGGATATTTTATCATTCAATAACTCTTGAACTACAACTCTGACAGTATTGCATTAATGCTCTCAATGGCATCGTGTTGCTTTTTTATGAAACATTAGAATATATTGTTTTGAAGACTTTGGGCAGAATGGTACTTTGGATGAAAAATGATTAGCACCAAAATGTTACTGAACTGAGCGTGTTACTGAATTGAGTAATAGAGAATGCTAGCAAAAATTGGACTTAGCTAAAATGTCTACCATTTTGAGAGGATTATCAATTGTGCCTAATTCAGCAAAGCAGTTAGTATATATTTTTAAACGTCTCACTAAGTTTGCCATGGGGTTAGGAGCATGTGCTAACTGTGTTGTTAATTTAGGAGCATGTCAACATCAAGTCATCAGTATGTTTCTTGCATCAAAATGTGAATGATCTCTATTTACACATAAATGTATGAATTTCAGAAACTTCGCTAATGCTCCACTTTCTTGCATTCTGCCATGCAGAAATCATAAGCTGATAAATTCTGGGAGAAATCAAATGAATCATGGTGGTTTGGGGGGGGGGGGGGGGTTAAAATTCCCATTTATTTAAATAAGGTTTTAGCACATTGATTGCTAAAGAGGTCTCCAATGCATCGCCTTGTAATGCATCAGAGGCCTCCTAATATTCAAGAGGGCAAAGCCCTCACTTAAATCAATGAGAATTTTTTATCCATCCCCAACCCATGGTGCAGTTAGCATGTTCCAGAATTGCTTATATTTTGCTATCTGTATAAGGCCCTTAACAAATGTAAAATTGCTAAACATAATGATATGTTTTATTTGTGTGATTTTTTTAAAACTTCCACAATATAATTCACACTACATTGCCTCATGGATGCATACTTTAGCCATACTTCCACATAATTAATATTTATTTTCTATGAAACATTTCTGGTTTCCTCATCCATCTTGAGGAGGCAGCCATCTTTATGTAGTTTTAGAGCAAAGGTTGGTCACAACATTAAAGAGAAGGTGATTTTTACAACTATTTAAAAACTATTTATGACACATATTTACTGTGAATTATAACTTAGCCTTGTTTATCTTGATGGCTGTTTCTTTTAACCCTTTGACTACCAGAGGGATACCAAAGCAATGCAAAAGGGATACGAATTGTTTATGTTTGTATACTTAAACAAATTAACATCCTATAATTTCCCATAATGTCACATGCCTTCCAACTCTTGATTATATCTTTCTAGATCACCCTAAGTGTTTCAATCTGGATGCTCTTAGCCTTTTGTTTTGTATATGTATAACTATGACTACATTTGTGCAGCCAGTGTCATTTGTCTATGAGTTACTATGGTTCTGTAACTATAGCATTACCCTTTCTGATGTCCAAGTTTTTCCAGTTCTGTGATGGTGATTTATATCATTTTCACACGATGGTTTATTGGAGATAATATTCACGTATATAAAGATCTGTTGTAAATTATTTAGTGTAACTGAACTGCACTGACAAAGATGGTAAAACATCTGAAATGTTTGTATGATACCTCTCTTTGATAAATAATAGACTAATCTATATTCTTCACTGAATTATCTATGGTTCCCTGTCCACCATCAGGACTAAGTGTACATTTTGGTAAATATTAGTGTTGAGCGAGCACCCCGATGCTCGGGTGCTCGGGTGCTCTGACCGAGCACCCCCTGAGGCTCGAGTGCTCGGCCGAGCACCCGAGCCCCATTGAAATGAATGGGGCGACACGAGCATTACACCAGGCACCCCCTGCTCTGATGAGGGGAGGGTGCCTGGTCAATGCCCCCCTTCATCTCCGCTATGCCCCCTTCATCTCCGAATGCCCCCTTCATCTCCGCAATGTCCCCCTTCATCTCCGCTATGCCCCTTCATCTCCGCTATGCCCCTCTTCCACAATGTCCCCCTTCATCTCCGCTATGCCCCTCTTCCACAATGTCCCCCTTCATCTCCGCTATGCCCCTCTTCCACAATGTCCCCCTTCATCTCCTCTATGCCATACGCTCCGCTGGACCACCAGGGACTGGAGGTACGGGGGCATTGCGGAGATGAAGGGGACATTGCGGAGATGAAGGGGGACATTGTGGAAGAGGGGCATAGCGGAGATGAAGGGGGACATTGTGGAAGAGGGGCATAGCGGAGATGAAGGGGGACATTGTGGAAGAGGGGCATAGAGTCTATGCCCCTCTTCCACAATGTCCCCCTTCATCTCCGCTATGCCCCTCTTCCACAATGTCCCCCTTCATCTCCGCAATGTCCCCTTCATCTCCGCAATGCCCCCGTACCTCCAGTCCCTGGTGGTCCAGCGGAGCGTCTTCAGATCTGTGCCTCTTCCGGCACAGATCCCCGCCACCCGAACATGGCGGGCGAGCACATGGCGGTACTCGACGAGTACCGCCATGTGCCGAGCAGAGCGATGCTCGAGCCGATCCGAGCATCGGCCGAGCACGCTCGCTCAACACTAGTAAATATTCATCAAGTCTGAGAGGTACAGTTCTAGAGCAAACCAATAGTACCATTTGGGTAAAATGCAATATCCACCAAATCCAATTGATTTAAAACGGGTTTTAGAGGAATATGTTAGAGAGTGCTCTAAGGGGTTTTATTCATCATGATAAAGAGGTACAATTTTGGAGTAAATTATAGTACGGGGGAGATTAAACTTCCTATTGATTGAAATGGGGATTTTAACCCATTCAATGGTCTCTAGCACTCAAGGGTTTAAAATCCCTAGAAAACTGGTTAAATGATAGAATTTTGAGAGTTGTTGTAATCTGAACTTTTTCAAGCTAGTCTAAAGTTTCAATGCTGGGTGCCATGCATTTTATCTATTCTATTCTTATGAAGGCCTAGGACCAGCGTTTAGATAGCAGTTTGTAAGTGAACCCTCTAACTCTATGCTTGGCTGCATGATGGAGAACATAGCTAGGTTTGATATCAACTTTCAGGTTTGCCCTTGCTGCAGCCAGAGCAGAATGTTAAAGGTGCAGATTGTAAGGTCAAATATCCTACCCCCAGTTGATCCCGTGACAGACCAGGATGAGCATCCTGAAAGGTTGTTAGAGTTAGAAAGGTAAGACAGGAATTCAAAAGGAAACTAAATAAGATAATGTAATTTTAATAGACATTCTGGAACTGTCTCTTTAAGAATTGGAGAGAAGGACACAGAAGAAACAGCATAGATGGGAAGCTACAAGCTAAATGAAATAACTGAACCACTGGTAAAAAGATGCAGAGAGCCGAACTTCTGGAATGCCGCATGTTGAGGTAGAATGGCATGAGCTCTGAGCATATAATGCAGAGCATGGTGGCAGAGTCGCAATATGTAGAGCCATAACAGCAGAGCTGCTGAACAGATGAAGAGGAGCAAGCAGATGGAACAAGACTCTTTGAGCAGGAGTTGCTGACCATTGATCAGATGATACAGAGCAGTGTAGTTGAAGTAGTAGCTCAGGACAGAGCAAAGCTTATAGAGTGCCACCCACTGCACTGGTGAAGATGATGCTGAGTAGGGCATTTGAAGCAGTAGCAGAATGAAGTCATGGTCTGGATAGTCTGAATCAAGGTGAAGGTCACAGTACAAGATCCACAGCAGGTAACTAGCAATACACCAAAGAAGCTCAAGGATCAGGCAAAGGCCCATTAAAAATGAGATCCAAGCCAATCAAAATACAGGCTTGTCTAGGAGATGGAGAGGAGAGCAAGATTAAACAGAAACATGACATCTATTCATCTCAAAGTGGGCGTTGAAAGTACTAGGTCAGTCTTTGCTGATGACACAAACCAAGCAAGGAGAGACAAGGCACGGGGGAGATGCACTAAAGGTCGATGCGGGCTCATAATGTTGATGTCCTGTCAAAGCAGTGACTAAGGCACATCAACAGTATGTACTAAAGTGTCTTCGACATCACATTTCCATCAATCGCAAAAATGTGCCCACATCGACATCAATCTGATATGACTTCGACAGGTTTATAAATTTTCACTCATCACATCAACAATGGCCTATTTCCATATGAAATTCAGGATACTGAGCCATTATTCATGTTAATTTGGCATTAAACTCCAAAAGTAGCCTCTGCTGTCGGAGTTCACAGTCTCAGCTTCACCTACCTGAGGCTGGCAAAGTTGGGATTTCTCTGTAGTTATCTATACAGTAACAGCCTCAATCATAAGCATGGAGGGTTGTCAAACTGCTGGAAATGTGGAAGGGATGCTCTCCCTCACACATCATCAGCAGTAGACAACCCTGGTCTGAGAGCACTTTCTCTGCTTCCCCGATTGCTTAGTAGGGTAGTGGAGAGGATACTTTCAGCACCACAAACAGCATTACTCCCTAAATCCATTGAACGCCTGTCGGTGAAAGGTCACTTGGCAACCACTGTGAGCTGGAGCTAGGGAGCTGGTTGCCTGCTGATGACGCTGCACATATGGGGTAGCATATAAAAATTCCTGAGCTGCTCAGTGTGTATGTGTGGTCATTGGCATGCACACTGTAAGTGCCAAAGAACTGCAGGGACTTCCTGGAGCCGGATGAAGCTGGCAGCCTGCCATACCCAGTAGATAAGAGCCTCCCCCAACCCCATTCAAGTGAACAAGGGAGCTGGTCTATTGCCGCTCCATTAAGAGATCTTTGTGTGGACCTAGTTTGTTATCAGAATGACAGAACATCCCAATGGCGATTATAGGGGTTCAGATGCCCCCCGCAAGGTCCTAATTTCTTTAAAAACAAAACAGCACATAGTACAGGATTAGAGATCCTGCACTACGTGTATTTTTTAAAATAAATACACCGGGAGTGATCTGGAATATGGGACAGCATATTGTGAATATTAACTGTGTGGGAAGCAACATGTATCAATTATTAACTGTGTGGGGCAGCAAATTTTAAATTGTAGCTGTGTAGGGCTGCATATTGAACATAAGAGTTATGCAGCAACATGGGTAACATCACCATTGTATGTTAGCCCCACTTACACTGACTGACACCCCCCCAGACTTGTTCCCTTGCCCAGACAGTGCCCATGGGAATTTGTGGCTAACAGTAGGCAAGGGAAAAAGACTGAGGGGGTCAGGCAGTGTACATGGAGATCTGTTGCTAGCAGTGGGCAACGGAACAAGTCTGGGGGCCAGGCAGTGTACATGGGTTTCTATATCTACCAGTGGGCAAGAGAACAAGGCTGGGCAGTAGCTGGTAGCCACAAATCCCAATGGACGCTGCCTGACCTCCAGCTTTGTTCCCTTGGGAGTACACCACATGCATAAATGTATAAGTATGGAATATTATCACAGTGCCTGTGATTATTCTGTCACTCTCATCTGTGGCAGACTGTGATTCGTTCACTTGGTTTGGCCTGCCCCTTGGTGACCTTTTTATACCTGACGCTTACATCTATCAGATGCCCTTTCGTGGTGTTTCTGAGCCAGACTTGCTGTTGCTGTGTTCCTGTATCCGGATTCCTGTGTACCGACTTTGGCCTGTTCTGACTACTCTCCAGTGTTCCTGATCGTGTATGACCCGGCTTGTCTGAGAATCCTCTACGTGCTACGACCCGGCCTGTCTGAGAATCTTCTACGTGCTACGACCCGGCTTGTCTGAGAATCCTCTATGTGCTACGACCCGGCCTGTTTGAGAATCTTCTACGTGCTACGACCCGGCTTGTCTGAGAATCCTCTACGTGCTACGACCCGGCTTGTCTGAGAACCCTCTACGTGCTACGACCCGGCTGGCTGACTTCCTGCTTCTAGATCATCGCGGCCTGCTTGGCTTGTTGTCGCCGCTGCGACATTCTGAATCCTGCATTGCTGTGCCGTACGAGTGTGACCATTACCCTCCTGGGTAACCCATCCATCAGTGCAGAGTTCCTTGCTGACTTGCATAAGCTGTGCCTCTTGTACCGAGCCTCTATACGCTGCAGAGCTAAGCTACCATACCGAGCCTGGGAGATTCAAACGTACCTTTTAACCCTTGCACTGCCGCTTCTCTCTGACCGGACCTCCTTTCTAAGTACAGAACCTTTACCTTGTAAGTCTACTACTGCTGAGTTGGCCGCTACTTGGACGGCGACTCCCTGTTACTTTTGCAGAGTAGTCTATCCTGTTAGGCCGGTTGGGCGTCTTTGGCTCTTGGTCTCACGGTTAACCACGGAGGTGTCCGGTGCGGCTATTGGTGGCAAGGTTAGGCTCCAAGCTCTTGCTAGATCCGTAGGTAAACACCCGTGGGGGCTATTGGCTCCTGTTGTGCTCACATTGGTCTCCGGTTATACGCCCGTGGGGGCTAAAACGCCAGCTTCGCATCTCAGGCTAGCCTCGATCACGCCCATGGGGGCTACATACTCTGGCACTTGCAGGCTCAGTGGTCTATTGACGAACGCCCGTGGGGGCTATTTTGGGTTACTGTGCTGCTATAACTCACATTGGTCACTGAACATCTACTACCCATCATTATATGAACTCTGTGCTGTGCACATTTGCTCAGTTTATCACTACACCACACAGGCGTGTCAAACCCCACAGCTGAGACTGACAAATTGTTCTCATTCACCCTTTAGGGGCCAGTTCCCTATTCTCTGTTCCTATGTTGGGTGCCTTCTATCCATTATATTAAAGCTATGTGTATTGTGTAATAGCTTGCAATTGTTGCTGTCAACTGTAGAGGGCGATCATTTGTATTTATTTTCTTTCAATAAAAGATTGTTTTATTTTACCTGCTGGTCTGAGTGTCAAAACAAACCGTTACAAATATGATACAGAGCTGATTGTCAAGCCTATGTCTGTTTAGAAGTACTTTTTCTTGTCTATGTTTTTTAGATTCCTCTCTCTTCCCTTCCTGGCTTTTTCTTTCCTCTCTCTCCAGTTGGCTGCTGCCCCTTTTTAGACTGACCTGTTTCAGACATCAGTGCCTGATTATTGAGCTAGTTTCCTTTTTTCGGCTACTGAGATTCGTTGCTGACTTATTCCTGACTACTTCTGGCGATTGATTCCAGGCTTGTGTCTGACTTTATCCTCGTGTACCTGCATTGTCTCCTGGTATTATTGACCTCAGCTTCATCTGACTTCACTTTGCCATACCCTTGGTTGATTGATTTTGCTCCCTATTTTGACCTTGGCTACATCTGACTTTGCTCACAGTCTTATCTCCGTTGTTGTATACGCTCCATTTACCACGGCTACGTCTGACTCTGCCTACTGTCTCTCCTCCGATACCTGAATCCACTCCAGGTGATCCCGGCCCGTCTGACTCTGGTTTGCCTCTCCCCGCTTGTGGTTATCTATAGAACACAGTGAGTACTAGCGGGTTTTACCTGCAGAGCGTATTTTCTATTGAACTGGCCTGTTTTACTTGTTCCCTGTATAGGGACCCCAGTAGAGTACTATTATTCCTCCACTTTCTCCTTATTACTATCATTTGGACCCATAATACTTTGGGAGGGTTTCCTCCTTCTGGGGTAGTGGTGTCCGATTCTGGAGCAAGTGGGTGCTCCTTTGGAGTGTTCTAGGGATCGAGATGGTAGCTCATCCCATGTTCCTCCTATCTGTATCTCTTTTTTGGGTTAATGGAGCCTTTCTTATATTAGTTTTTCCTTATCACTAGTGTCCTAGAACCTTTAGGGGGATTCCTGTAGTGGTATTACTCCACATTTCAATTTGCCTGGTTTACAGGGTCTGGCCTAGACACTCCTCTGGATTAGGTGTCTTCTGGGATTCCTCCTTAAGTTATTCTGTATCCTTTTGTGGAGTGTTCTTACATTTCAGGGGTTTTCTGGGTCTTCTTGTGCAAGTCTGTCATGCGTTTTTCCCCACTGGGTGATAGACTAGCCATTTCTGTAGGTCTTGTTGCTAGTTTTCCTTCACAAGGTATACTGCAAGTCTGATACCTGTTTACTATTGGTGTTCTCCCCAGTAGTGGTTATCCCAGAGAGTGCCATTGGTCATTGTATTATTAGTGAGTGGTTTCATTGCCCTCATATCCCTTGGGGACTCTGCTTTGTTCTACTGGGACAATTATCACCTGTATTCATTGGATCTAGTCTCCCTCTCCTGTCCTCTCTATTTTTGGGGGGCTCCAATATTATTTAGCTTTTTCCAGGTCTGGTTCTATTTCTTTTTTACCCAGTAGCACTTTATTCCCATCCTGGTCTGGGCCCCAGCTCAACTGGGGTCGGACATCTGGCTTCACAGCCAACACCTTTAATCTCCAGTTTTGATCGCAGCAAGGGTATTATTGTGACAGGCTCCAATCTCTAGCGTCGCTACCTAGCATCGAACCCTAGCATCTAGAACCGGATCATTTTTCCTGACACTGATGGGATGATTGAGTAATGATTGGTATATTTGTTTTAACCCTTTGAGTGCCATAGGGGTGATGCTGTTTATGTTGCTGAAAATATCCTCTCCACTCCCCTACTGAGCAAGCAGGGAAACAGAAAGAATGATCTCACACTTCAGGATTGTCATACTGCAGGTGAAGTGGAAGGGAGGGCATCTTTTCCACATTGACAGAATTTTTACAACCTAATATGCTAATGGGGACCTTCTTCTCCCCTTTCCTTGCATCCCTAAGTTTTAGTGCATATGGCGATGTGTGTCTACACTGAAAAGTCAAAGTGCTTTGAACACATCAGCATTATCATTTCTCAACAGCATCAAGCCTTAGTGCATCTCCCCAGGATTTTTTTTCTTTGCAAGAAGGTTTGGATAAACTGAGAGAATGGGCAGAAAAGGTACGGATGAGGATTAATATTTATAAATGTAAGATTATGCATTTGGATTCACGAAACAAGCATGGTACATAACCACTAAATGGGAACCTACTTGAGGAATCCTTGTCAGAGAAAGATTTAGAAGTACAAATGGACAAAAGCCTTTACAACAGTGTTCAGTGTCACTCAGCCACTGCAAATCACTTATTATAGTATTAATGTTGTTGATAATGGAGCTGCAGGAATTGTGTTCATGGTATAATGTATATTATCACAATAAGGAAAGAAAGAGACAAAGAGCAGCAACACCCCCCCCAAGCTAGATATATTAACATTATATATGTATGTTGGCTTGTATGGACAGCATGGGAAACATCTAAAACATATCTTTAATTAGGTATAAATTAAAATACTTATAAAAATACTAAAAACAGTGAATTAAACTAAATAAAAATGTGGTGTCTGTTGGTTCATAATTATATGTTTTATAAGCAACACACACAAAAGGGAAGCTTAAACAGTAAGAGGGTTTATGTATTGTAATGTACACATAAAAATCTAGTTGCCATTTACACAATGTAGCAACCCCAATGTACAGTGGCAAACTTTTTTGTTGGAGAGTGTGACTTCACAACCACCAAAATATTTTAACAAAGCAATCCATTGGATGCCTTCTGGCACTCACAGGTTAAAGCAGACCTTTCCCTCAAATTAAAGTGCCCCCAAGCCATTAATCACATAACATATCAATATTAGTATTTTCCTGAATAGGTCTGGCATTATTGTGAAATCCAACTTGCTCCAAAACTCACCTTCAGGCATCTTGCTATAGCGGTATCTGTGTGCCTGCACCATAAAGCGGAACTTTCACTCAAATTAAAGTGCCCCCCGAAATCATTATTCACATAGAAATATGCATATCAGTACTAGTACTATCATGAATATGTCCAGCATTATTGAGAGTACAATGCAACTCCCCCTCACCAATCAAGTGACCAGGACGGACAGCGCAGACTCAAAGATGCCTCTTCAGCAAGATGTCTGTGCTGGTACCTGCCTGGGAGTCTCAGAACAATTGGATTTCTCAATAATGCCTGACATATTCAGGATAATACTAGTACTGATATGCATATCTCTATGTGAACAATGATTTGGGGGGCACTTTAATTTGAGTGAAAGTTCCGCTTTAAAATGAAAATGCACAATATTCAAGGGGTCAAAAGTTCCATTTAAAGTTGTATTTGCCCCCTATACAGTATTTGCATTGCCCCAATACTGAAACAATCCACTTTTATACATACAACCAACTTTCCAGAAAGTTCTCTGGAAACAGAGATAAAGGGAACTCTCTCAGGGACACAAAAGTGAAAATAATAGAGTACATAAAAAATGAAAAATATGGGCAATGTGACTTTTTTATTATGCAAATACAAAGTATGTAAGTCAAAATAGAGATTTACCGATGCTTTAAGCTAAGGATTTGAGAAGTGTAAGTCTACATGCATTGCACATAGGTGTAAGACCCACATGTACTAGCAAAGCTTAATAAGAACCAACTCTAAGGTCATTGCTCTCATATGCAACCTTTCTTTTTTATACACATGCCAGGCTTTAAGTAAAGGGATTAATACTTCTGATAGATGCTTACTTTAATGCTATTATACTTCAAATTAGTTAACTTTTGTTTTTTACTAACTGCAAACTACTATTGTGTTGACCAGGTGGCATTTTTGGTATATTTTTCTATAGAGTCTCAGTCTAAAATTCAAGCAACCCCAAACTGAGCAATATAGTATGTTCTCTGGCCCACATTGTCACTGTTAATAACATGAATAAATGAGTTTGCATTGTAATGACATTTCAGTGAATCTCCCAGCAATCAATGTACCCTCTTGTATTTTTTTAATACTAAAACATAACTGTTCCTTTACTGCTACAATTATATCAATGTATAAATACCTTTAAAGACTAAATTGAACAACTGTGCAGAAAGAAACAGGTGTAGTTAAGTGTACTATATTTTTGTCATTGTTTACTGTTTGAGTTGCTTAGTATTAGGTAAAGCTGAAAAGTAAACAGTATCATTGCAATGTTTGTTTGCCAGCCTAATTATTTCTGTGTTTTAACCCTTCAAGTGCCAGAGGGGTACCAAAACATTGCTCCCGCAATGTGTTGCGAACCCCTCTGGAACACAAAGTGTTAAAAACATTTTTTTTTAATCAGATCACACCAAAAAACTATATTACATAATTTCAAACAATATTGACCTATACAGATAATTCAGGCTACGTATATAAATGAGAAAAAGTAAAACAAAATGTGAGAGTGTATGTAATTTTCTTATTGACACAAGGCATGTACTGATACATGGCAACTATAAAAGGCACTTGTGCCAATGCCCACACTCTGCTGACTTTCAGAAGGCAGCAACACGATGATGATAGGCAGCTATTGTTTTTGTACCAACGGTACATAAACATTTCTATGAATAGGTTAAGACATGAGTAAAAAATAAACAATGATGTAAATAATTTAAAAAGCATTGAGTCATTTTAGCCGTGGACCTCAGGGTTTTAGTGTAATGTACATTTCCAGTCAGAGAGGTTTTATGCCAATTTCATGGGCAGGGCTAACAAACTAATGGAACAGCTTAATATGATGTGAATATGAAACACAAATTGCTTATAGTATATGTGGCTTAAACTGAAGCAAAAGGAGCAATATATAGTACTCTAGAAAAATGTTCAAGAAATATGCTATATTTTAGGAAATAGAAGGATGATTAATCTACATTAGTTTGGCATGCTGACTATTTAAAAGAACAGTAAGCTTTTTATGAAAAATATAGATGCATTGTAGGACTTTTCTTGTTGAGTAAAACAAGCATACTCCCACTGCTGGGAGATGCATATTTTCAGAGTTATTATAGTTTAAACTTTTAGTTTTTACATTAAAAGTTCCCTCTAGTGGTCAGATTTTAACTTGTTTTCTGTTGCATTTCAGGAATAAATCACATGGTAGCTTACTTCCTGACAATCTGAACTGAGTAACCTACCAGCCAAGTTCCTTAACAAACCATGTGCAAGATACCTAGAAGAATGGATGCTGTTTTGAAGGCAAAGGGTGGTCACACCCAATATTGATTTGATTTAGATTTTTCTTCTGTTCCCTCACTATGCATTTGTTAATTGATAAAAAAGAAACTATTTTTGAAAGCTTTCTTACTTCATAGCATTTTTTCACACCTGCCTAACACTTTCACACATTACTGTAGATATATGTGTGAAAAGAAAGAATGAGCCAGAATTCACAGGACTTTAGTAAAAAGGTCCTGATGAAATACCTTTAAAGGGATAGTAATACTTCATTTTATCTTTATTTTATTTTGTAGGCATTAAAAAAACATCAAGAACGATATAAGTCTTATCTCTCAAACCTTTATTTCACAAGCAAAGTTTCCACTCACTGACCAAAACAAGTCTACCATCTAGCTATCAGATTTGGAATCCGGTCCGCGGACCAGCTGTGGCTCTACAGCAGAGCAGAGATCGCAAGATATAAGAAGAACTACTTCTTTCGAATAGTCTACAAAGTGTGCCTGGTTTTCAAGCACGCTTTTAGACCCTTCCAATGAAATAGTTATTTTTATCTCTTGAATGGGTTTTGTAACACCTTGAAAGATAGAGGATTCCAAAAGAAACGACTCCTCTACCAGATCCAATTACTATATCCTTGCACAGTACATACATACATGGCTCAAAATTTCCACTCACCTCCTCGCATTTGGCGAGGAGAAATTGAGTGAGGGCTCAGTTGAGTGAGTGGCTGCCTGTGCGGTGCATGTGACACTTGTCCTATGCCCGGAACAGGCTACTCTTAAGCTGCGGGTACCTTGGTTAGAGTCCTAACCGGAGCAGGAAGCAGATGGAGAGGGACAGCTGGTGATCAGAGAGAGGTGAGAGCACAGGGAGGAAGTGTCATTACAGGGCAGGATGATAAAGAAATAGGTAATGTTTTGGGAGTTAGACACAATGCCAGACATAATTAATGGATGGTGGTGGGGGGAGTGGTTAAGCGGAAAGCAGGCGTGATGCAGGGTAGGCCTATCTTGTATGTATGTGTGCTGGCATGCGAATATCCCTAGGGTAGTTAACTTGAAGCTCTCCAGCTTTCTTGTACTACAACTCCCAATTTCTATAGTGAGGATGATGGGATTTGTACAGCTAAAATATCAAAACAGCTGCAGGTTTCCACCCCTCATAACTGCCAAGGAGCAGCCTGTAAAAGTGGACCTCCCATCCTCATAGAAGTTTGACAACCCCACAGCGTTCAACCCAAGCCTACAGAATCAACGTTACTTGCCACGTACAGAAGTATAGATGTGTGCCTCTGTGTGTGTCATTCACTGAAACTAAAGCTGTCTGATAAAACAAGTGCATATTAACCCTTTCTGTGCCAAAAGGGTTAATATGCATTTGTTTTATCGGGCAGCTTTCGTTTCAATGAGTGACAGACACAGAAGCACACATCTATACTACTGTACACGTCAAATAACGTGGATTCACCTGTGAGGTTGGGTTGAAGCGATGTTAAAAGAAGTGAAATGAGAACCTCGCTCTTGTATGCAGGGCGAGATTCTCATTTCACCCTATACTGAATATGTAAATATAACTATATCTTAATATAAATCATTGGTACCGGCTTATTCCTTGTGTATTTATGGAAGTCATTTACATCTTATGTTTTTAACATTGTGTGTGAGACCTACTAAGAATTGTATTTACCCATTTGAGTACCAGAAAGGCATCCAGTGCGTGGCAACACAATTCACTGGATATCTTTCTGGCACTCAAAGGGTAAAATACTTGCACTTCAAATTGCCCAAACAGTAGTAGGGGTGTCTTGAAAATGCCAGACTCTGTGTTAGGGGTGTCTTGAGCCATAAAAAAATCAGTCGTTGTACTAGACATGATAAATAGGCCTTGAAGAGCTCATTAGCATTAAAAGAATTTAAATAAATTGGAGAAGCAATTTTCCATGCACTACTACATAGTTTTGCTTTGTCTGCTGGTCACAGAGTGAGAAATGCAAAGGGAAATCATTTCCCCTGCGTGCAGTTTTCTTTTGCATTCTTCAGTTCCTAGTCAGGGGTTGCAGGAAGTTTGGAGTGCACAGCTTCCTCCAACATCCACACACATCATGTGTCTTTAAATATTTTGTTATTGAAATAGGTCTAAACATATAGATTATTCAACAAGCCTTGTCATATAAGAAAATCTGTTCTTGCTTTAACTCTTTCAATGTCAGATGGGTATGCAATGTGTTACACACCCTTTGGCACTCAAAAGGCTCATGTTATAAATGCAACTTTTTTTTTTTTAATTTGCATTTATTTTTAACAGATTGGATGTTGGTGAAGTAATGCATGCATTGTACAACAATCTGCTGGAGATCTCTTGCATTCAGTTGATATGCTGAATAACACATAGAACAACAGTGTAATTTTATCAAAGAGAACTTGAGATGGGTGGGGTTAAAGGCGGGATATGGGTGTGGTTAAAGGAGGGGAATATGGGTAGGGCTAGGCGTGGAAACTGGTGGCGAGTAACTTTTCAGGCCTGGCTAGTAGCTCAGGACTTGAAATTTTGAGCCCTGCATACATAAACAACACGGATCATAAATAAACTGATCAGTAAGGAGCAATTTGATAAATAAAAATGCCTTATTAGTTACAAACTGCACATTATAGCAGTATACAAACTGTATATAAGCTGGCCACCTAAGAGATTGAGTAATATGTTCAAAAAGTTGTGGTAACTGAAATTGTTTGGATTTGGAATAAAAAAGTTCTTACGCCATGGTCCTCCAATTCTAAGACACATTACCATCATTTTTCCATCAAATTCTGCCATCTCAGTTATGGGGAAAAGTAGTCTTAAGATTGGACGTGGTTTGTATTATATTGTAAGATATTTTCAGAAAAAAAATATACTTTTGGCCATCAATTTTTGTCTGATTAACTTAATTTTTTCCTGACAAAATAAAAATGGTTTAAACTTGGAGAAGACAAATTAAAAAACTATTATATAGAGTGAGAAGCTATAGTATGGAGTTAACTGGTAAAAAACAGTCTTTAATGATTTGTCATTTTAAAGACATTTTCATTTCAAAAACAAAATTAAAGACATTTTTAACATCAGAATTTTTATGAGCAATATTTATAAAGAACTTACCATCTTTTTAAATTATTTAGGACACATTTTCAAATGTGACAGATTTACTTCTGAAAATATTGTGCTTCTGTTACCACCAACTTACGACTCAACAATGTTTTATTATGACAACTTTCTGAGCATTGTGCCAATAGTGCTGCAGAGCTAAAATTATTGCAATGGCCAAACCCACAATTTATCACAATGGGTGTTACCAGCATGGTGTCAAGGTTTGGCTGAGCTGCTCTAATTCTGCTGTCTGAGCTAATCTAGAGCTCTGCTATCCATTGCTGCTGCCTTCCCTGTTCTGGGTCAGGCTGAATCAGCTGACCTGTCTGTGATTACTCACTTGGCTGTTATCATCCAACCCTCTCAGGCTATTTAAAGCAGCTTGGCTCACTTCCTAATTGCCCTTGTGTCTGCTTCTGGCTGCAAGAGTGTTCTACTGAGTTCCTGATTACCTGTGCATGATCTGGCTTCCTCTGACATCCCTTCTGGCTCCTGACTTCTGGCTTGTTCCTGAGTACCTGTCTTGGTTCCTGACTCCAGTTTGTCTTTTGGTTTACACTTATGGATCACGATTTTGCTTGATTTTCTTTAGTTAATTTAATAAAGGTGTTTTGCATTTTACACTTTTGTTTCTGTCTAGTTCCTGGTCCCTAACACGTGGCTGAGGAGCACCTCCAAATGTGGTTCTCGGGTTGCTGACTTATTCTATCTAATGGGAATCGTGGGCAGCCTTTTACGCTATGCTGATGTCATTATAATTTAGCTCACATTACTTCCCCATGGGAATTTCCATACAAAAGGAGGAATACATCTCCCTTTCCATGGAAGTTCTAATGAGGAGGCAATGCAGACTTCCACCCACCCACCTCTATACTGTGTGAACTTTAGTACCAAATCAGTTAGTGCTTTATTAATTATGCACCCTTTCTAACACTTTGAGTGCAAGAGGAATGTCCAACTCAGGGCCTTACTCATCAAGCAAATAGGTGCTCGTCTGGAGTAAACCAAATTAACCATAGGGAGAAATAAAAATCCACATAAAAGTAAATGGGTATTTTAATCTATTTAATGCTAGAAGAGCCTGTAATGCATTGTGAAGTAATGCATTGGAGACCTTGCTAGCATGTAAGATGTTAAAATTGCAATTTAACCATTTTGAATTTCTAGAGAACATTCAGTGGGGACTGTGGATGTACTATAGACATATTTATGCAATGTTGCAGTGTTTATGCTGTAGAGATAGGGGTTTCTACATTGTTTCTCATTATTATAAATTTTTTACATTGTTATACTCTCTCTGCTTTCACAGTTCCTGGTAGAAAGCTCCCTGGGAACAAATTCAGTGATCTATCCATCTTTACATATTATGTAGACTGTAAAGTCAAAACAGAAGTTAATGGGAGCTTTTCTAGTTTATGTTTCTGCCTAATAGGTACAGTTTGTTTCCCCAGAAATGGTATCTTTTCTTTACACTGGACAATCCTCTGGCATTCAAATGGTTAACCTTTTGAGTGCCAGAAGGGTAAGCAACACATTGCTCTGCAATGCGTTGCATACCTCTCCAGCACTCAAAGGGTTAAAGATTATTGAATATGAGACCAGACATATTTTATATTATGTGAACAATTTATTTCATTTTTTTTCATCTTTGGAAATATTCAAATCAATTAAAATGAGCTTGAGGTGAACAGTAACTGAAAACAGTTTTCTTATTTGATCTAAAACTTCAAGTGCAATATGGAAAAACATGTTAATTTTGATCAAAACCTTCATTTCTATGCACATGTTCCTTTCTTCTATTTTATCGTTTTATTAAAATATATTTATTTTGCAGAACAACCATATCATACTGTATATAACAAATTAACATACATACATACGGTAGTTCCAAAAATAGTTAGCTATGCTGATTTATATATTTGTACATAAAAAAGTAAGTTCTTAATGCAGCAGTAAGCCTTAACCCTGTTAGTGCCAGAGAGGTGTAGAAGCAATGCAATGTGTTTGATATCTCTCTGGCACTCAAAGGGTTAAACCAGTGACAGGCAAAATTGAGCCCCTTCAGCTCTTTAGTACCCATCATCTCCACTGATTAAGGAATCAGTGGCATGACTGTTGGCCAAGAAACCCTATTAATTAATAGTAATATATCAGGGGCTAGTAAAACAAATGAAACATAATTAGACCTATTATGATGACAGTAATTTGTATCCATCATTCCCTTTAGCATGATATAGGCTGCAGAAGGGGAATTTTTTATGGCTCCATCAATCTGTTTATTAGGATGGGAGGAAGCTGGCATTTCCTTCTAGCTAGAATTTGCATGGAAAAGGCCTCTCTAGCGTTGAATAGGCAAAAAAGCTCAATTTAAGTCATTGGGTATTTTTATTTCTTCTCCATGATACAGTTGGTTTGCCCCAGAATTGTTTCACTTCTTCTTTGTACATCAGCCTGTAAGTGTTAAAGATATATAGATATGAAGCCGCTCAGGTAGAATTGTTAAACATAATGTAGGTCTATAACACTTAAAAAAAAAAATCCTAACATATGAGTGTTAATAGCAGTCACGGAGACTTCACTCAGCGGAGGCCGGTACAGGAATGCCACTCTTCATGTGTGTTAGGCAATATCTCCGGATAAGCGAGTGCATGTCCAATGATTAAGGACCTTCGGTCCAAAATACGCGTATCCTTTTGAAACGTTGCAAAGAATATACTGCGCGTCTAGAAGCCGCATTAACCATGTCGCATGGTAGTGAACGTGTGTGTTTTTTGTTTGTTACCTATACCTTTTGAGACAAGTTTTTATTTTATGTTTCAATAAACTTCAAAGATTTTTTATTTTATTCATGGATTAAGCTGTGTTGCTGTTCCTGTTTCGTTGTTTGCTGAAAGTGTTAAAGAGACACAACACTAAAATACAACTTACTCCCATATGAATTATCGTGTTTTCAAAGAATAGAAAAGCCAGAATCTCAAATAGCTAAAAAAGATCATCCATGTGTCCTTGACTACAGCTATTCTAGTTTGGAAGTTCAGGGGTTAATATTTACTGAGTCACTCATCTGATCTTGCACTAATTCCTGCAGAGTCACGTAATAGCTTTTTCTTTTTCTGGCTTGATTTGCAACTTAGAAATATGATGTCTGTGGAAGACAAACTTGATGTCTTCTTTATCCCAGTATTTCTGCTCCCAAACCCTGCAGAAGTAAGTATGCCAGCATAAGTAATCGTGTGTGCTACCGAACTAGTATA
Source organism: Rhinophrynus dorsalis (assembly GCA_037306005.1). NCBI lineage: Eukaryota > Metazoa > Chordata > Amphibia > Anura > Rhinophrynidae > Rhinophrynus > Rhinophrynus dorsalis. Next base: position 400,821,721 of record CM074723.1, read on the forward strand.
GTGGTAGTCATGTTAGTTTGACCAAATATCTTCTCTGCCATACAGACACACTGCACTTTAATTCACCCTAAGTTCATATTACATTATGTGCTGTGCTGATTTCTCTTGTTAGTGTGCACCCTGAGCTTTCTCTAGAACACCACAGAGTTCTTAACACAAAAATCAGAAGTACCCATTGATTGCTAAACAGAAGTTTATGCTTTTTTTCTTGTAGTAAGGCTTTTATAAAATGTTTTTGCCATTTTCTTGGACCAAGTGCCACTTTGTGTCACAGCAGCCAATTACCATTTCGCTCTCTTGTGTTTACACCATTTTGTTATGGAGTCTTCATTCCAGAACTGTGTATTTTTAAGGAAGGGGGCTACCTGGGATGTGGGATGCATATTTAAACTATGGGTCTGTCCTTGGCAATCTGGGGCATATGTTCACCCTATGTCACAGACACGGGGCTACTGTTTCTACCTGGTTTGGTTTCAAATCTCATTGTTCTTTTAATAGTCACAGATTTATATGTAATGTTCAAATACCTTGATAGAACTTATGATAGGTTGAACTGCACGTACTGTTTGTCAGGAGCTGAAAGATGCACATTTCCATGTACTTCTTGCTGTATTAGTACAGATTCTTGACCAAACAGTGGCATGTTGTTGTAAAACAACACATGCAGTTGTGTGTGTTGGAGGGGGGCAAGAGAGCAGTTTGTAATGTTAATATTTGACACACTGCTGTGCAATCCAATACTATGTAATTTACATAAACTGACAAATAAATACAGCTAAATATCTAATAAACCACTACATTAAATAAAAAATGGCTAACATAACATATAGGTGATTTTTAAAATTCTTACAGATTGAACTGTAAGTCAGAAACCATGAAATGGCAGTTGAAAGCCTGTAAAAATGCTTAAGTTTTTTATGGTATATGAAACAACACTTGGTAGTGAAATATTGTCTTTATTTCAGCAAAGATTACAGGTCTACAGCATAGACATGCTAATATAACTCATGGTGCTGGCTGTGGTGTTGCCTTGATCTCCATTGCCTGAAGTTTTCTAAGATAAAGCCTGACATGTGACATATATGGCTATAGCATGCAGGAAATATAAAGTGTGTGTAACCGTTTTAGAGAAGATCTTATGTGGATTTGTACATGGTGAAAAATGTATTAACCTTTTGAATGCAGATGCTCCATGTGTGAGAGAGGGTTGGCATAGAAGACTGAATGGAAGGTGTACCTGTATTAGGAGAGATGACCATACCTGGGAACTTCCAGTTGAGGGCTACCCGGAGGGTAGTCCTCTGTTCAGCAGGGGGTGACAAAAATGACGCTAATCGCGTCAAAAAGGGGCGGGGCTTGTCGCGAGTGTTGGGGGTACTTAACCCTTTGAGTGCCAGAGTGGTACGGAATGCATTGCAAAGCAATGCATTCCTTACCACTCTGGCACTCAGAGGGTTAAAAGTGTCACACACAGAAGGCTGGGGACGGAGGAACAGCGGGAGAAAAAGCAGATGTGGCAGAGTTTCAATAGAAACTCTCCACATCCGGAGGAATCAGCCTCTGCCCCGGAGACCCGGTAAAGCTCTGTCAGAACCGGAGTCTCTGGGGCAAATCCAGAGAGTTCCCAGATATGGAGATGATCCTTGCATTAAGCAGTAGAAGAGTGTGGGACAGAAGGTGGAAGTGATATTTAAAGTAGCGAGACTTTCTTGCAAATGTTGAAGGATTTGGTGGATGGGAAAAAAGTTTAGTTTTCTCCTTGCAAGTAACTTCTCATTTGTATTGAAAATTTACAGTTTTCCACTGAAAATGTTTGTGAAACTTTTGCCTATGCATTTTTGCTATACTGACTGGGGTGATAATTTCCTACAACATAAAACACTCAGCATGTGTTTTTTTAGAGGTGAGGGGAGGTGTTGCAGTACAAAAGAGAGCAGTTATTGAAAATAAATTGTGGTTAGTGAAGTTTGTGAAGTGTTTGACTTATTGTTAGGGTAGTGAGGGTCAGTCATTGTTAGCGTTAGAGCAGTGAAGGAGAGTGAATTTGTGAGTTAATGTTTGGGCAGTGAGTGTCAGTCATTTGTGACAGTTAGTGTTAGAGCAGTGAGGAAAAGTGAATTGTGTGAGTTAGTGTTCGAGCAGTGAGGGAGAGTGAATTGTGTGAGTTAATGTTTGGGCAGTGAGTGTCAGTCAATTGTGTGAGTTAGCGTTTAGGCAGTAAGGGTCAGTCCAATGTTTATAGTATGAGTGATGTGTGTTTTTTTCATAAATTTTTCATTAATTTCATTAATTTTTCATTTCAACAAATTTCTTTAGACTATTTTTTTAGTTTCATTTTTTTATAATACTTTTTAATACATTATTTCAGGATTTTTGAGAAATGCTCTGTTTAGTGAGCAAGAGGAGTTGGAGGAGAGAATGTGGGGCACCATCCTAAGTGGTGCAAAGCAGAAGCACCACCAAACAGACTCTAAAGTAAAGAGGTCTCTTGCTTCTCAAGGGGGAAGGAGAGGAAGTCATTTTTAGCTGCAGTGCCACTGCTACTGCAGCAGCACTATAATGGTACCCCAGCCATCTGCACTGATAATGTTGGTAACACCAGGTGGACCTTTGTCACTAAGCAATTGAGAAATATAGTGGTGATTCCTCAGTGAATGCACTCCAAACTCCTTCACCAGATGAGTATGGAGTGGCACAGAGACTGATTATGATACAGGAATGACAATAAGGAAAAAGACATACTATAATTGGAAGTGGGTGTAGTAGGGCAGAAAGATCATCTTGTGAGTGAGCAGCAGGATTATATTGTGAATATTCCTGTGAATGGGCAGGAATAAGAGGTGCAGGTTCCTTTGAGGGGGCAGGTTCTAGTTGTGAGTGAGCAGTTATAAGGGCAGGTTCTGGCTGTGAGTGGGCAGGAAGAGAGGCAGGTTCCTGTGAATGGGCAGGAATAAGAGGTGCAGGTTCCTTTGAGTGGGCAGGTTCTAGCTGTGAGTGGGCAGTATTAAGGGCAGGTTCAGGCTGTGAGTGGGCAGGAAGAGAGGCAGGTTCCTGTGAGTGGGCAGGATGAGGGAATATTCTTGTGAGTTGTCAGGAATATGTGGTGGTTGAACTGGCAACAACAGCTGCAGAGAGAGACTGAGGAGGAGAATCGAGCAGAGCCCAATATCAGGGACAGGGGCAGACTCAAGGTCTGCATCTGTAGCAGGTATTCCAGCGACTCCTTCTTCTGCACTAAAGTCGTGGGTGTGGAAATATTTCTCCCTAGGGTAAGGAACAGTTCAGTAAATGGCAAATGCCCTATATACCCTGTGGAAATACACAGTAAAGAGTGGAAAACCAGGAGCACACCTTGGCACATCTGCATTACTGAAGCATATTCAACACACAGGAACACTGACAAGTATGCAGAAACAAGTTAAAAGCCCCACTCCCATGCCACTGCTGTTGTCCCTGCTGCAACCCATCATAAACAATGTGCACACAAGAAAACCTCCACTAAGAAGACCAAAATGTGTTCGGCAATGACACCCTCAACAGCTAGAAGCAATCACCCATCACCATCAACCTTTGCAGCTACCTTCACCAGTACCACCAGCAGCAGCTCCTCCTTATCTTCAACACCTGACCAACGGGTTCCCTGTACTCCCAAATCCTAAACTATTACCTCCTCCAGACAGCAATTCTATACAGGCACAAATATGACAATACATGTCCACCCTATGTGGCACAATGACTATACACAGTAATATGGTAGAGACAAACAGGATGCAGGTTATAACAGAACACGTAAGAAACATACATCCTGCAGAATATGACAGGCTTTTAGCAGGGAGGGTAAACAATTTTTATTAATTATTTTTACTAATTTATTTTTAATAACCTGTGTATTTGAATTAATTTGTGTGAATGTGCTATGGAACTGAGTCATATTTTTTATGTTTTACATTTATTTTGCTTTAAGTTTCCACCACCAAATAATGTTTATTGGCATACCATTGTGTAGGTTATTATTTAAACATAGTATATTTCTAGCCTTATTTATAATAGGGTATTTTGCACTAATTTGAGTCAATCTGGAAAAGTAAAAGTGGACATTTCCTAGTACTGCAGAGAGCTTCATTTGCATGAAAAGTAATTGAAACCCTTCATTAGTATATGATCACTGAAGAGGCCTAATTTCATATGAAATGTCACTGATACTGCACAGGTACCATAAAATACATTGGCATACGGTAACATGTATGAATATCTCCTTAACTGTACATTTGCTGGTCTTTTAGCAAACATACAAATAATATATATACCAAAGGAGCACATTTAATGAATATCAAAATCAAGGTCAAAAACCATATGTATCACATATCATGGTGCTATATACTTAAAAATATATATAATTAAACATAAAAAAGGAAATGGAAAAAGAAGGCTAAAGCTAGGTATTTAAATAAGCACTCTGGCCAGTATCAAAATAACTGTCACGTAACAGGTTGGTGTACACTTCATGTGCTGTGAGGTGGACCGTAGGAGTACTCCATCTAAGATGACATTTTTTTGAATTCTGATGTGCAAAGAAATGAATAGCAGATGAGATATTAGTAATGTTAAGATGGCAAGATGATGAACTACAGCTTGTGAGTGGTGTAGCGGTACCTTTAAGAAGTAGACGGAATATCGTCATTATTCCTATTTCAGCATTGGATCAGGTGATATAAGCTCACTGAGGCATGGAGGACGCCAGACTCAGCTGTTTATGATCCAACCGTAAATATTCTCTATACTAGTTGAACAGCCCGTTATACAGGCCACAGTGCCATTGCCACCCGGTCGCGGGGCAGTCATGCGCAGTGGCGACTGTCCGCGCCGCGGCTGATACAGAGCTGCGGTGCGGGCAGTCTCTACTGCACATGTCGCGGCGTTACACACGAATTAGCGAATTATTATATAGGATGTTACTATATCTGCTTATATCGCTGTATAATAACACTTCATGAACTGTTTCACCTTATCCACGCATAATGGATGCATCATGTTGCAAAATAATGGATATCTTTGTTCCGTTACTGCTTCACCATTAACCTCCAATATGGACATGCTTGCACTCACTTGGACTGGCTATGAACCCTTTATGTGCTTATGCCGGCTTTGATTTAGGCTTGCTGCAAGTGAGTTATTCTATTTGGAGATACTGGTATAGTGTGGAGGTGAATATTTTGCTATTATACAGTGATCGTCATTGTATTAATATCTGAGATGACCACACTGTAGATGGCAATCATTTTCGATCCCTCAGTATTTCAGTGTAGGTAGTCTGGGCAAGAGTCACTTTATGCAATGTATTTGGTGTTTTTAAGATGGCATATGCTGTTTGTTTGGGAGGTGGATGTACCATGGGATTGTGTTACTGCAGTTCATATTGCCTTAAAATTTTTTGATTAAATATTTTGATATTATTATTGATTATTTCATGTGACGGTTATTTTGATACTGGTCAGAGTGCTTATATAAATACCTGGCTTTACCATTCTTTTTCCTTTTCTCTTTTTATGTTTAATCTTTTAGCTATTATGACACATGAAGTTTGTAATGCAGTTTTCAAACATGCAAACTTGAATTAAGGTAAAAGTTCCCCCAAGTTCGCCAACAAAAAAAATTCAGAATCCGAAACGGACCTGGTCCAAAATTTAAGTGTAAATTTCGGAAATTTGGATGGCGCTTTCCTGAAACTATTACAATGTTGCTACATGCTATTAAAATAGACGGCATGGTGCGTTCCCACCTGAAACTATTACAATGTTGCTACATGCTACTAAAATAGACAGCATGGTGCGTTCTCACCTGAAACTATTACAATGTTGCTACATACTGCTAAAAATAGATCTGGTAAAACAGGTGCTTTACAGTTCATGCAAAGTGCAGATATTAACCACTTAAGGACACAAGTGGTTTTGGCATTTTTGCTATGTGTGTTCAACCATAATTCCTGTCTTTCTCATTTATTGCACAAACACGTATTATATACCATTTTTTAAAGGGCAAAAAGGGCTTTAATTTGATGTGACATATACATATATAAATTCTCACTTATTATTAAAAAAAATTACAAAATTACAAAATAAAAAAACACAGTAATAATGTGTTACATAATGGGTGCAGCTTAAGAAAAGTAATTCAAAATAATTTAATTGTCTTGATGGACTCAACTATGAGGCTTTCCTTGGCACGGCAGGTGAGCTTATATTCAATTGGCCATTGGAGTGAAACTAAAAGCCTCCAATTATTTAAATGTGCATAAGGACTTGGGACAGAGCGCAGGTAACTCTTTGTTTTTTGTACTAAGTATATTGGGCTGATGTATACTATAGCCATTGCTGCTGTCCAGGAGTAGTGGGCGTTTGAGCGCAGGGCTTTATTTTGTGCGTTTGTTGTATATTCATTTGTATCACACAGCCATGTTACATTGCTGCCACTCACCCCATATTTGCCCTATTGAGGATTAATAAGTGTGTAGGGGTTTATAAAATACCCCTTCCTTTCTCATTAGATATGTAATATTACTATTAATTTAGTTTTAATGTATTTTTTATTTTTATTTTATTTTTTTATTGAATATTTTAAAGTTTTATTTAAGTTCAGCTGAATAATTCAGACTATTGCTGAATTTCGTCCGAGTCGAACAGGTCCAGTCCGAAATTCGGATCCTCCGAATGGAAAAAAAATATTTGTCCAAAATCGAATTTTACAGAAAATGTTTGCTGTGCACAAGTCTAGTCTGTGGTAGAGACAGTCTTATCCAGTATTATTTAATGTAAGCCTCTCTGACATTGCTGGATAGATGTTTGCTAACTATGTTCATTCAAAGGAAATATGCTAAACTAAAAACACTCTCTGGGTCTGACTACACACTTGCTGGTGGGAGATGGAAACTAAGGTGTTACAGCTTTTTCATGCAAATGCAGGCCAGACACACTGTTTTGTCTGCTTTTGAGGTAAATGATGTTCAGGAAGGATGCATGGTTCTTTTAAGACAGGTCTGTCCAAGTTCAGTCCTCAAGGACCACCAACAGGCCAGGATTTAAGGATTTTAATCAATGGCTCATTCATTTTGATTAACTCACATGTGCTTAAGCAGGAAAATCCTTGAATCCTGGCCTGTTGGTGGTCCTTGAGGACTGAACTTGGACAGCCTTGTTCTAAGATATTGCTGCCATAGTCAAGGAGCAAGTCCCATAGACATGTGCTCATTGCTCAGCCTGTCACCAATCATCACTACCACCACAAATGCCTCCAAGCCACCACCAGAGCCATAAATGCCAGACTGTCAATGCTGAAACATAATAATGGAGAATGATTTGGCACTATTAGATAAGTGGTCAAAACAATGGAAACTTCAGTTCAATGTTTCCAAATGTAAAATAATGCACTTGGGGACAAGAAACCCTCAATCTGACTATCGTATTGGCAGTTCTGTGGTAGCAAAGACTTCAGAAGAGAAGGATTTGGGGGTGGTCATCTCTGACAGCCTCAAGATGAGTAACCAATGCAACCAGGCGGTGGGGAAAGCAAATCGTATGCTTGGCTGCATAGCTAGAGGTATAACAAGCAGGAAGAGGGAGATTGTGATCCCTCTGTATAGAGCTCTAGTGAGACCACATCTGGAATACTGTGTACAGTTCTGGAGGCCTCATCTGCAAAAGGATATAACTAAAATTGAGCGGGTTCAAAGAAGAGCTACAAAAATGGTAGAAGGTCTAAAGCATAGAACTTATCAAGAACGACTCAGAGATCTAAATATGTATAGTCTGGAGGAAAGAAGAGAAAGGGGGGACATGATTGAAACCTTTAAGTATGTTAAAGGACTGAACAAGGTTCAGGAGGGAAGTGTGATTAATAAGAATCTGAATACAAGAACAAGGGGGCACAATCTGAGGCTAGTTGGAGGAAAAATCAAGAAAAACATTAGAAAATATTATTTCACTGAAAGAGTAGTAGAAACTTGGAACAAACTTCCAGCAGAGGTGGTTGATAAATCCACAGTAACACAGTTTAAACATGCCTGGGATAAACATGTATCTATCCTAAGATAACAATAAAGGAATACTAAAGGGCAGACTAGATGGACCAGGTGGTCTTTTTCTGCCGTCAATCTTCTATGTTTCTATGTTTCTATAAATTCTGTCTGTCTTGGTGTCAATGTCAGTGCTATTATTCCTGCTTCCAACTGTTGAATTATTGCTCAGGGTTGAACCCTGATGTTTAATATTCAATTTATCTGCTAGTGCTACTACATTTGTTTCTAGTGTTTTCCTCCCCAATGCAATCTTCTGCTCATCGGACAAAACATTTTGTGTATAACTTCACACAATACTTGAAGTGCTGCTGCTTTCTCTTTGGCACAAATGAACCAATGTTCGCTTTAAATTGAGGGTCCACCAAAATAGAAAGAATGTACTTCTCATTGGTTTTAAAAGAGACTATGTAGGGATCATGGTGGAACAAAGATAACATATTATTAGCTGGCTCATCTATGTTCATATTGTCATTCTTGTTATAATCGATGACCATTCTCTCTAATCATTCCCCCAGTTAATAAATTATCAGAAGGCTCTCACTGAGTCATGTGCTAGTATGACTCATAAGCAAAGTGGCATGTCTCTTACTGATTCAGCAATTACTGACAGAATGGTTAGCTGTTATGGTGGAGGAGGTGAGAGGCATAATATTATTGTTAAAGGGATAGTAATGTTTCATGATAAAAGCAGCTCTAATTAAACATCATAGTATTTTGACTTTGGAGAGTGTTATTTCAATACTGTCAGAGTTGTAGTTCAAGAGTAATTCAATGACAAAGTATCCCCCTCCTGCCCCTTTTGCTGATGTAACACTGCTCAGCCAGAGCAGAAGGGAGGTGCCCAGGTAGACTGCAGAGAGGGACAATCTTCAAATAAGATAAGGGAAAAACCTGAAAAACTTCTCAAGGGGGGCAGGGTTTTCATTGTTGTCATGGAAACAATGGTCTATGGACTGCATTCCACATCTGAGAAGAGATGGCTTACACTAGGTAAAAGGGGCGGGAGGGAACACTTTGCTTGTGAATATCTCTCAAACCATAAAGGTTTGAGAGATAAGACTTATATAGTTCTTCATGTTTTTTTAATGCCTACAAAATAAAATAAAGATAAAACTAAGTATTACTATCCCTTTAACTTCACCACCACTATCATCATCATCATCATCATCATATCTTACTTTATTTAGCAACAGTCACTAGTATACTCATAGATATCCTCCTACCATGTCATTCCTATTTGGATGTGAACTGGAATGACATTCTGCATCACATTTCCTAGTAGTACCAGGTTTGCCTGCAATTATTTCTTTTTTAATAGCTGTTGCAACCATCTCTGCATCAGAAGTAATCCAAGCAGTCATTTCCTCTTACACCTTTGGTGGATATGATGATGACTAGTACAAAAGTAACAAATAAAAAGTCAATAAGCACTAACAAACTATATCAAAGCTATGGCAAAATAAGAAATATATGTTTTTTGGGGATTTTTTTAAAGAAATCGCACACCTGTTATGAATGCGACTAGTTAAAGACAATGTCACATAAGTGATGTAACATAGCCTAGTATGCAGCAACAGTAAGCAGCGCCTAAGCAACACTTATGCAGCAATGAAGCAACACCAGCACTCTCTCTATATCAGTGGTTCTCAACCCATGCCCTCAGTGGCCACTAACAGGCCAGGATTTGAGGATTTCCTTGTAAGAGTGCAGATGAGTTAATCAATTTGAATGAACCTCTGATCAACACACTTGTGTTCTAGCAGGGAAATTCCTGAGTCCTGGCCTGTTGGTGGCCACTGAGGGCATGGGTTGCGAACCACTGCTCTATATCCATCCAACAGGCTGTCACACCTCTAGCTCTCTCTTCTTCCTAGCATACACAAACAACACAACCTTCATGCAACACCCTTTTATTTGAAGGTGAGTAGGGAAAATTTGTGCAGGAATAGAAAAAAATGGTCAAAATTTGCCTTTTTTTACAGGGTTCTATGAGTGATTGCATGTTTCCGCCAAATTATAATGCTGTGTGGAGAACTGGCAGAAAGGCAAGATTTAAAGGTTTCTGCTTGAATTCCTGTGGAAAGGTGAAACATGCCATTTTCCACCTTTTTTGTTTTTGGTAGATGAATCTCACCCATCCCTAATTGTGGATATAGAGAATGAAAGAATGACAAGGGCTCATGTTAGCAAAGGAAGAAGTGAGTATGCAGTATGTATGGTGTTACACTGTGGGTGCAGGAGTAGGAAAGTTTGATGCAAGTGAGTATAGTGAAAAAACAACTAAACTGGACATCACAAGGTTAATATATGGGATGCAGCAAAATCTGTGCAACAGGCAATTTGCATTCCAGCACTGATGACTCAGCTAATCAAGGTACATTCCAATTAATTTACAGGTGCAATAAGTGTAGTTACAATAGGGATGGAGAGAGTCTGTTGGAGGACTTTCAGTTGTTAGGTGAAGGCAATAATGTGATGCAAGCTGCGGGAACTGAACTTTATCTGAATTACAGTATAATCCCTGGTGATGTTAAGTAGGAAGTGCAGGTTGATAGTTAATAGAAGCTGCTGTGGCAGGCTGAATTGGACTTTTGGACAGTTAAAGGGACAGTAACACTTAATATTTTTAAACAAATATATATTGTAGGGTTTATCCTCTTAAGTAGATATTTTATATTTTATTCAAAAGTTCTTGCAGTTCAAACTTAATTTTTTTAGGTGCAATATCTCAATGGCCTTTTATAGTGGTGCTGTTGCTACACCATCCTATGGAGATTTATGGTAAATTGACAAGAGCAGTCCATATGATGGTGTAGCAACAGTGCAGTGCCATCTAAAATTTCAAGTCATTGAGAAATTGCACTTCAATTCAAGTTTCAGCTGCAATAACCTTTGAATAAAAGACCTCTCAGCAGCAGGAGTTTAACTGAACAGTCTGTAAACTTAATTACAGTGCTCCCATTCTTTTTGGGGGGGTGGCGGTTGTATTTTGTTTTTGCACTTGGTATCTAGCAATATGGATACAAGCTGTAAATGTCACTGTTTGGTGAACAAAACACTTATTTGATCTGTATCCAGCAAAATTTGTACTTTATTGATAGCATCAAGAGTCCATTCTCTGTCCAACTCTAGCTAACTTCTATAACTCTCAGTATGTGTGGTTCTAGTACATTGGAACAAGGCTGGGGGTCAGTATATGTTTTTGTAGTGCACTAGCACAACAGGTGTAATAAAAACAGGAAAAACTGCACTTTTTGCAGAAATACCCAAAGAAAAGTGTCTTTGTACTCCCTTTCCTCATTTTGTTGGATGGAATGGAGAACAATGTAAAAGCAGAAAGAAAAAGAACAGACATCACATAATAAATAATATATGTGTACCCTCTCATCCCAAACTTAAAGGGATAGTAATGTTTCATAATAAAAACAGCTCTAATTAATCATCATAGTATTTGGACTTTGGAGAGTGTTATTTCAATTCTGTCAGAGTTGTAGTTCCAGAGTAATTCAATGACAAAGTGTCCCCCTCCCGCCCCTTTTACTGATGTCACACTGTTCAGCCAGATCAGAAGGGAGATGCCCAGGTAGACCGCAGAGAGGGACAATCTTCAATTAAGATAAGGGGAAAACCTGAAAAGCTTGTCAAGGGGGGCAGGGATTTCATTGTTTTCATAGGAATAAGAGTGTCCCCTTCTGTTATCTGTCCAGTCTATGGACTGCATTCCACATCTGAGAAGAGATTGTTTACAGTAGGTAAAAGGGACGAGAGGGGGAAACTTTGCTTGTGTATATCTCATAAACCATAAAGGTTTGAGAGATAAGACTTATATCATTCTTCATGTTTTTTTAATGCCTACAAAATAAAATAAAGTTAAAATGAAGTATTACTATCTCTTTAAAGGGGAACATTCACATACAGAAAACTTTTGAGCATTTGTTTAATTACATAAGAAACATTAGGAAAGGTGTGCTCTCTTTTTTTTTTTTTTTTTACTTAATTATTAAGATATTATACTTCAAAGTTCTCAACTTCTGCATACTTCGGCACGGCTCTCAGGACTTCCCTGCAGCCTGTCATTCTCCTCCCTACTCCCTCCCAGTTGCCCCTGGGATCGAGTCCACGCTTCACTTCGGTGTGGTGTAAACGGCTCCTAGTGTTACAGGAAGCGGCGATTATCATTATACTGAGGTTGCAACTTCACCGAAGTGAAGCGTGAACTCGCTCCCAGGGGCAACTGGGAGGGAGGTGGGAGGAGAATGACAGGCTGCTGGGAAGTCCTGAGAGCCATGGGGCAGCTACAGTATGCGGAAGTTGAGAACTTTGAAGTGTAATATCTTAATAATTAAGTAAAAAAAAAAAAAAGAGAGCACCTTTTCAAATGTTTCTTATGTAATTAAACAAATGCTCAAAAGTTTTCTGTATGTGAATGTTCCCCTTTAAAAAAATGGAGGGAAATGGAGAAACCCCCAAAACCCTTTAACCAAGAATATATAATTAACCCTTTTGAATGTCAGAGGAACAACAAACCCATTGCACTGCAATGAACTGGACACTCATCTTGCATACAGAGAGTTAAATACATTACTGGTAGCCTTCCTCTATCATAAAGAGTACAGATCCCCTTCCATTCCATTCTACACTAAATGAATAAATAATATGGACCTTGCTTGTCCTTGCAGTTATCAGAGCACATATGACAGCCGCAGTGCTTGAAAGTGACATCATCATAGTATTGAAACATGGTGGCTGTCACATGGGTCTGAAACAGTTCAGAAGAGCCAGACTGGCACGGATGCAAGGTCCATATTATTTATCTTTTAGCAGTGAATGGAAGGGAAGGGGGAATCTGTACACTTTATGTTAACGAGCAGCTTCCACTTGTTTTAATTAACCCACTGGAGGGAAGGAGGTGGAGTGGGGATGCGAGGTGTGTTAAAAAGTGTAATAAATAATGATTGTGCTATGTTCACCTATTTAACCCATTGTGGAGCAGATAGGTCAATGCTTTGCTCCTATCTCTGCACCTCAAGTGCTTAACCTAAGAGTGCCAGAGGGGAATGCAATGCATTGCTAAGCAATTAATTGTATACCTCTCTGACACTTAAAGTGTTAAATAGTACACAGATTGCATACAGAATGGGGAAATACAAAGTAGTTTGAAGAGAGGGGTGAAACTGGGGGGAAGAGGTGGTGAAGTGGTGTGTGTGCGTGGACATAAGGAAATGGTGGAGGGATAGAGGGAGGCAACAGATTGAGGTGACTGGAGACAGAGAGGGAGGGCTGAGATATTCACTAAAGCTCTCTACAGAATTTAATAATGACAGCTCCACCTAGGGGGAGATGCACTAAGGTGTGATAAAGTAGAGATAATGTCTGCATTGTGATAAACTCTCCAGTTCCTATGCTATTCTATTGAGCCTATGCATTAAGATCACTAAGGTGTGAGAGACCATATAACAACTGAGGAATGGGAGAAGTGATATCACTGGAGAAGTTATATCTGCTTTATCACCAATTTATCATAATTAAGTGCACCCCCCAATTCTTTGTAGTTAACTGATATCACCCTATATAATAATTTGCTAGGATGTTTGTCAGAAGCCGTCATGCACAGTAGAGACTGCCCAAATGCACAGAATGCTGGGAGTTCTTTGCTGGGAGCATTCTGTGCTTTCGGGCAGTCTCTACAGTGCATGACTCTTCAGCGGCAGGACACAGAGCAGGACCGGCCTCTTAACCCTTTGAGTGCCAGAGGGGTACATTGCATAACCCTCTGGCACTCAAAGGGGTAACATCACCCGGACCTTGGCCCATGTACACAGGCTTTTACACCAGTTTTTAAATAAAGCAACTGACCACAGTAGGAGCATACTTGTTGCACTTAACAAGAAAATCCCTGCAATATATGTTTTTTTATAATCAGATTTAACCGATCCTTAATAGAGTACATTTTTAATCAAAAACAAACATATAGTGCACTTAACATTTTAAACTCTCTACTCCTTTTGAAAAATATTACAGCTGATATACTAAGAACTGGAGTAATTCTTGGGCAAAGAACTCTGTAGCGTGTAAAGGGGGAAAGCCCATTTAACAAATCAGTAAGCTTTTTTAAAGAAAATGTGATATAGGATGGTTCCTGCTGAGCACATCAAGGCTATTCCCACTGCTGTCGACTGTCTTATTCAAGTGTTATATCCTTCTAAACTGTCAAGAAGTGAGCAAATGCATCATTACTTCATGAAAGTTCAAAGTGATTCAGCAGGTTCTATAACATTCTATGGAGAACTATTTGTCAGTGACTCACATGTCCCATAAAATGCAACAGAATAACTACTTGAAATATGACCATTAGAGGGTACAACAAATGAAAGAAAAAAAATGACAATTTATATTATAATTACCCTCGAATAATGTAGTAGTGAGAGTAACCTTGTTTTACACCTCCTATTAACCTGTTGAGTGCAAAAAGGGTATCCAATGTATTGCAATGCATTGGATACCCCCTCTGGCACTCAAAGGGTTAACACACACACACAATACTCTTCTATGTCCAGAAAATCCTAATGGCACCCATGAATTTTCCACTGTGCCTTGATTCAAGGGATAATATATTTAATCAGTCCTAGATGTCATGTGGATGGTGGAAGACATGACAGCTGCTAACAGGACCACAGGTACAAACTCATTCCAGTGCACATGGTAATCTTAATCCTTTAAAGGGATAGTAATACTTCGTTTTAACTTTATTTTATTTTGTAGGCATTAAAAAAACATGAAGAATGATATAAGTCTTATCTCTCAAACCTTTATGGTTTATGAGATATTCACAAGCAAAGTTCCCCTCCCCGCCCCTTTTACTTAGTGTAAGCCATCTCTTCTCAAATGTGAGTCTGGTTGTATGACAGGACAGATAACAGAAGGGGACAATTTTCTTTGTATGAAAACAATGAAAGCCCTTCCCCCCTTGACAAGTTTTTCAGCTTTTTCTCTTATCTTAATAGAAG
This sequence comes from Rhinophrynus dorsalis, assembly GCA_037306005.1. NCBI lineage: Eukaryota > Metazoa > Chordata > Amphibia > Anura > Rhinophrynidae > Rhinophrynus > Rhinophrynus dorsalis. Next base: position 400,836,799 of record CM074723.1, read on the forward strand.
ATTGTCCCTCTCTGCAGTCTACCTGGGCATCTCCCTTCTGATCTGGTTGAACAGGGAAGGGATACTTTATTTGTGAATATCTCTTAAACCATAAAGGTTTCAGAGATAAGACTTATATCATTCTTCATGTTTTTTTAATGCCTACAAAATAAAATAAAGTTAAAACGAAGTATTACTATCCCTTTAAGGACCAGAAAGCTGTGCAATCCATTGTGATGAAATAAGTTGCACAGCTTAAAACTTTAAATGGTTAAATGGGTTCAGGCATTCTGCCTGCTTCAGTTTAAAAAGATGACAGAAACGGTGATGTCCGCCTCCATGGACATGACATTCATGACTGCTTGAAGATGTTATCATTTGAAAAAAAGCACAAGGGCAAAATTCAGGAGGGCCATTGGGGCTTTCTGGCATCACTAAGGCAAGTGGAGGGCTATTATTCAGATGTGTTATCTGTCCTTTAAGCAATTACAATTCAAATTGAAACGTAGGTGAAATTTACACCAGAATTGTATGCTAATGTCCAATGTTTCTACCCTCCCAATGAATAATAATTCTTAGTAAATATGACAATGTGAGGCATATTTCTATTCACACTTCACCTCTATATCGACTTTTAGTACGTCTTGCCATCTTAGTGCATCAGCCTCATAATTTCATGTCCCAAAGCTTTGTTAGTCACAACAGGCTTACACATCATCTCTTACGATTAACCTTACAGTTAACCTTTTGTGTGCCAACGGGGGGTGGAACAAAGTTGCCTACCACTCTAGTACTCAACGGATTAAACCTTTGAGTGCAAGAGGGGTACACAACGCATTGCTTTGCAATGATTTGCGTACCCCTCTGGCACTCAAAGGGTTAAAGCAGTGATGGTGAAGACAAAAAGGAAAAAGAAGGCGCTCCTGGTGTAATAACATTTTTACCCACTGCATACACACAAACCCTCCACCAATACTGAAACTGCACTCACAATGCAAGTATTCAGTGCAACACTTACTTATGTGTTCACTGAAATACACACTTAAAGGGATAGTAACACTTCATTTTATCTTTATTTTATTTTGTAGGCATTAAAAAACATGAAGAACGATATAAGTCTTATCTCTCAAACCTTTATGGTTTAAGAGATATTCACAAGCAAAGTTTCCCCTTCCGCCCCTTTTACCTAGCGTAAGCCATCTCTTCTCAGATGTGTAATACAGTCCATAGATTTATAAACTGCCCCTCACACACAAAGAAACAACAAGAAGAGGGTGCCCAGTGGTGCCTGTTATCTCTATTGGCATCTAGTACAAACAACAGATGTTATACTCACAAGTCTGGTGGTTGTGACATTGACTTATATCCAATCACAAAGAAAAATTCAAACCTGTCCTTGCACAAGTTTTTATAATGGAAAAGATGCTTCAGTCCAATTGGACTACTGGTGTCAGAAAGTTATCTAACAAAAACTCTGCTATGGTATCCAAAACAGTATTTAATTAAAAAAATATCCACAATAGAAATAAATCCTCAGATAAAAATCATTACAAAATATTAATACAGGCACAAAAAAAATCAACGTTTCCCAGAGCAGAGACTACTTTCTGAAGATCAAATGCTTCCAGCAATGAACAAAGAAGTGATAGACAATCTGAGTCTCTCCAGCTGTGGATGATGAGAATTATAGTCTGACAACTGGAGAGCCTCAGGTTGCCAAATAATGAGATAAAGGGGGAGATTCACTAAGCGGTGATAAAGAGGTGATAAAATGGTGCCTATGGAGCCTATGTACTAAGATGTCTTCAACTTTGGAGATCTTAGTAAATCGGTTCCATGGAATAACATAGGAACTGGATAAGTATAAACTAGAGGTCATCTCCACTTTATCACCTCTTAGTGAATCTCCCCCATAGTGTTCTTGACTTTCTCAAGTGTCTTGATCAGCACCTAAAAACTTATGTTGAATACTGCAATTTTTATCTGCTAGCACTGCTTAATATTTCCTGTGGGAAATGTTAGTATTTTCATAAGCACTTGTATAAATATTCTCATGTCAGCATAAAATCATTTTATAGCTTGTGTATCCACGTGTGTAGTATTGAAGTAGTCGATGAGAATCTGTATTTTATGTGAAGCTGTTTAATCTGTTATTAAACTCATAATTTGAAATCTAAGATAATGTTATTTTGGCCATCAATTTCTACATCTATATGAAGAGCATACACATATGTCAAACATGTTTCAGCAGTCTGTTTTTGCCATTTGAATGTTGTATACCTCTCTGGCTCTCATAGGGTTTATTCACATATTCTGATTATCTGGATGACAATATTAAATAGAGAAAATACTGATATACTCATATGATATACTAAATAGGCAATTTAACTTGTAACTATTTCCACATAACTCAATTTATTAATTCATTTTTTAAGACTTGTTAGCTCAGTAAAGCAATATTTGTATAAGGTGTTTGGCTCCCCCTAGTGAACATTCAATGTAAATAATAAATAGATGGTACATTTTCTCATAAAAATGAATTTAATTAAATAAATTCAATTTATTTATCTTAGTGACAAAAAAACAAAAGTGATAAACTCCAGCTGTGAAACCAGTAATGCAATTCTAACCTGGTAATTTATTAACCTTGTTTTCAGAACTGGTTGTGAAGGATCTACTGAACTGATGAATTCTGTATATAAACATTTCATATTATTAGCAACAATGCCAGTAGAATTCTGAAATCGTCATTCTGTATCTCTCCCTAATTATTTTTATGTTTGTATGCTTTTAACTCTTTGAGCGCTAGAGGGATATTCAAAGCTTTGCTCTGAAGGAGCTCATTTTGCATCACATCGAGAGTGGTTAAAAAAAATATATATAGAAAAAAGCCAGCTCATCAACTACATAGCAGCCTATCAGGATTTTTCTTTTCACTGGCTCGAATTGCACAATTGCTGCCTTAACAACCAGAGGCTTTTAAAGTGACTAAATTTCACTAATCAAGAACTGAAGTTTAAAGAGATAGTAATGTTTCAAAATAAAAGCAGCTCTAATTAATCATCATAGTATTTGGGCCTTGGACAGTGTTCTTTCAATAATGTCAGAGTTGTAGTTCAAGAGTAATTGAATGATAAAGTATCCCCCGCGCTCCCCTTTTACTGATATAACATTCCTCAGCTCAGAGCAGCAGGAAGGTGCCAAGGTAGATTGCAGAGAGGGACAATCTTCAATTAAGATAAGGGAAAAAGCTGAAAAAACTGTCAAGGGGGCAGGGTTTGCATTGTTCTCACAGTAAGAAGATTGTCCCTTGCTGTTATCTGTCTGGTCTATGGACCAGATCCCACATCTGAGGTGAGCAGTGTTACACTAGGTAAAAGGGACAGGAGGGGGATAATTTATCATTCAATTACTCTTGAAATACAACTCTGACAGTATTGAAATGATACTCTACATGACCCAAATACTATGAAGATTAATTGGAGCTGCTGTTTTTGTGAAACCTTACTATCCCCTTAACCCTTTGAATGCAAGAGGGGTACAGAATGCATTGCAAAGCAAAGTATTGCATACTCCTCTGGCACTCAGTGGGTTAACATTTGCTGGCTTAAACTGTGTGCATTAAATATAATAACATGTGGAAGTATCCATTATAGCATTTAAAAATGCTTAAACAAATTAATCTTGCTATTTAATATGTTACAATCCCAGCCCCTTCAGTGTAATATTTACTAGGGCACAGTAGTGTGGCAATGTACTGATCTTGTGGTTCTCATGGCTGATTTAATAAAGAAGTGTGCATTACAGACACCTACTGTGCTCATATATGATGACACCATTTGACGTCCTTGTATGTTTTACCAACACAGGAATGAAACGGGATTACACCACTGAACCAATTCACCTCAATCATCTAGGAATTTCTAGAATCATTTACAGAATTTGCAGGTTCTTCTTTTCCTGTGCTCTCATTCCAGAAGCATTTCAGCTGGAAAATTTGGCTTATTAGGGAGTAGAATTTCTGATCTCAGCAGCAACGTAATAACTTTAAGTTTTGAACAAAATAAATCTACTAAATGAAAAAAATTGCAGTAGGAGACTTTTTCAGACAAATATAATTCAAGAGTATGAGCTACTGACGATGATATAGTAAGATGGACTGAAATCAATCTGAAGAAAATTCACCTAGAGAGGATAAAATAAAAAAAAAAATGGCATTGATTTGAATGGGCTTTCCAACCCTTTGATGCTAGATAGGTCTCCAATACTTTGATTCAAAATGCACTGGAGGCCTCTCCAGGATTTAACAGTCTGAAAGCTCCATTTAAATCAATTGGAATTATTTGTGTTCCCTATTAATCAGTTGGTTTGCTCCAGAATTGCTCCAATTCATCTTAGAACATCAGCTCATCTCTAGTTACATAGTTTAGGTTGAAAAAAAAGACTTGCGTCCATCAAGTTCAACCCTTTTCCTATTCTTGTTTACCGCTGTTGATCCAAAAGAAGGCAAAATAACCCTTATTTCAGCAATTTCAAATTCTGCTTTGAATGTGGAAAACAATTACTTCTTGAATTCAAATGACATGGCTCCCTGTACAGCAAATCATCACTTACAAAGTCCTTCTTCTCACCTTTAATGCTCTCCACACTGTTACCCCTCCTTACATCTCTTCTCTCATCTCCTCTTTGTTCCTGGTCACCTCCTTCACGCAGCACTCAACTCCCTACTTGTTGCACCATTCACATCTTCTGCCCTCTCCCATCTCAAACCTTTTTCATTTCTGCTCCCTGCCTATGGAACTCCATACCCCTCTCCCTACGTATTGAACAAACCTGAAATCATATCTTCTGGAGCACTAGGACAATGCACTACCTTTAGGTAAACATAGCACTTGTGATCTCAGCACTTGATATCCTCATACCCATTTGTCTGTCTCCTATTACCCATTTAGACTGTAAGCTCCTTGTGACAAGGACCTCTCTCCTGTTGTGTCTATGAATGTGACACTTATTTTATCCCCTTTTATTTATTGTAACATACGTCTGTTGTAAGGTGCTGAGGATACTGTGTGGTGCCATATAAATAAAGATATATATACATACATACATGCAAATATCGAATTTAAAATTTGGTTGTTGAAATGAGAATACACAGAGGGAAAAGGAAAGAGGAATTTTCCGAAGGCTGGAAGAAAGATGTGTCATGTGGAAGAAGGTAAAGATAACAATGTATATGATACAATGGGTCTCATGTATAAAAGAGAAGTGGAGCAACAGTTGGTTTGCTTCAGACTTGCTCCAATTCATCTTAGTACATCACTCCACTCTAAATTATAAAAATACCAACAGTATACAATTTTATATAAAAAAATATATATATATTTAAATAAATAAACAGCACTCAATGGACTTCTCAATGGTGGAAAATTCAAAATATGCTGTGTTTTTATTAAAAGTTCAAGAGAACTTGCCGGTGGTCACTGCCACCTTTGTCAAGAAAAACCTGGCATTCTGCTATATTGTCATGAGTACGTTCTTTCACCTTCGGCTTTCTATATAGATAGATAGAAGGAGAACTGGAGCAATTGATCCAGGAGTCAAATGTTAAGAGGGAGACAGAGAGAGACATACTCACACAGTCCAGGACCCCTGTGAAAAGAAAGGAGACATAGGCACTCACTCAGTCTAGAATTAAGTTCATCCTGGACTGAAAAGCTGATACTATAATAAATCCACTATTTCAGCATTTAGCACCTGTAAGTGACCTCAGTTAATTATCATTTTGAAATCTATTTCCTTGAATAGGAAGAGATAGTGAACGATTATTACTCATTTCCATTGTGTTTTTTTATCCTCTGTCAAATCAGAATTAGGATGAACACTTCAGTTCTATTTTTAAAATCATTCTTTTTCATAAACCTAAGGGGGTCTGCTGTACATAATCATTTCTTAAGGTTAGGTATGCCGATATGTACATTTTAGCTTTCTTGACCATTGCCAGTAACATGCAGGTGATCCCTCTAAGAACCTTTGAGCAAGGGGTCCACATTTGGATTCCCCTCTTACCCTCACTGTGACCATGCTCAAAGTTAATCTGCATAATATTCTAGGTTGGGCATCTCTGACTGCCAGTTAGTATGTATTTATTTATTTAGAACTAGTCTAAAAGCCGGTTTACACAGGCCAAGGTCCGGGTAATGTTAACGCTTTGAGTGACAGAGGGGTACGCAATGCATTGCTTTGCAATGTGTTGCCTACCCCTCTGGCACTCAAAGGCTTAAGAGTCTGCTACCTCACTGCTCCATGCGATGCAGTCTTGGTTTGCCTCACTCATTCAATGGAATCATGCAGAGTAGAGACTGCCTGAACACGGGCAGTCTCTACTGCACCTGACTGCATTGGGCAAACATCCTAGGGAATTATTATATAGGATAGGATTTTAACAGGACAAATACACTGAGATTTCACTAATTTTCTTCTGGACAGCTTTTACAGTTGAAGTCACATATTTACACAAATAGAAAAAAAAAAAAAAAAAAAAAAAAAAAAATATATATATATATATATATATATATATATATATATATATATATATATATACACACACACACACATAAACATACATTAGAGACTGACTACCCAGTCCTGAACTTTTGAGCTTACTTACCAGAATATTATTGTCTACTGTAGCAAAAGCTCCAGTAAGTTTACTTTTTTAAATGCTAATCTGGATATCACTGCATAATTTTAGATGGGCCGTGAATGTTGAGTGATTTGGACAAAATCTATATACATCTCTCTCTCTCTCTCTCTCTCTCTCTATAAATATATATATATATATGTCTATATCACACATGCATATACACTCTCTAAATATACATATTTAGCATATTGAAAAAGATAATTTTGTACAATATTATGAATATATTTTATATAATGAGTGTGTCATCATTCAAACACACATTTCATGTGTAATATTCACTGCATTAAATATTTACATGCATATAATTGGCATGATTTAGCTATTCAGAACATGCCTTTCTTACAGTGCTTGGGAATAGAATGCCCTTTGGTTAAGACCCTCAAGGCAAATTGCATTTAATGTGCTATTTAGGATGAATTGAAGATGAAAGTGATGTGGAGCTGTGTAGATCACTCACATTATCAACTTTGAAAAGCAATAATTGTGTTAAATTAAGCTCCTAATAAAAAATGAAACAGTTATAGACCAGGGCAATGAGCTTAAAAATCAATTTAACTTTCTATCTCATTGCTAAATGCTGCTCAATAAATTAATTTTGATTATCTTAATCTAAATTAAAAACAGCAGGTCACACTGCATGAATGGAGAGGTATAAGTGTAAGATAACAGGGCTGCCAAACAATACACTCTGTGGGTAAGCCAAACTTAATTTAAATTCACACTTGATATTCAGTAACAGACCCAAGTAGAATGGCAGGTAGTCTCCAAAACAAAATGGAAAGTTTCTGTAGCTTCCATGTTGAGTTTGTATTTGCATGGTGTTTTTCATAATTCAACCAATAATTATAGTTTATTAGTTCCAGTGCTCTCCACACAAGTAATCATGCCCTATTATTTTAAACATGAAGATCACAATTAATCTAAGTAGAAAAGAGAATTAGTTTGTCTAAAATCTGGATATTCTTTTTCTGTAAATGTCCAATTAAAAATTAACAAGCTGTGAAGAAAGTAAATGAAAAAACTTTTTCAAGTATACACAGAACTTAAAAATGAGTTTGCTAAAAGGGATGATCGTTTCTAAATTGATATAGAGATTTCTGGCAACCTCAGACTAGCATTATAAATAGTATTCAAATGAATACATATGTGTGTAGTAGTGAGCGCTCACTAACACCGCACCACACTGTATTTCATCTCTCATTTCCAAATACACTCCCTCTCGCTATCTTCACTCTGCACACGACCTTCTGCTCTCCGCAGGTCTTATCACATCCTCCCACTCCCGCCTACAGGACTTCTCCCGTGCTGCACCTCAGCTCTGGAATTCCCTCCCCCACCCAATCAGACTCTCCCCCAGCCTTCAGACCTTCAGACGCTCCCTGAAAGCTCACCTCTTCAGTGAAGCCTATCAACTGCCTCCATAAACATTATCACTAAGAATCACCCCTTGCTGGGACCACTGAACTCAACAGCACTTCTCACTCCCTCCCACTGACTGGCAGTTCATGTGGCAGGAGGCACTTACACCCAATAGCACTTACTCCTTCTGTGTCAAACCTACCTTCCTCTAGACTGTAAGCTCTCACAAGCAAGGTCCTCTGATCCTTCTGTTCTCTGCATTTGATTGTACTATTTAATACCTCTGTATGTCTATTCCCTACTGTAAAGAGCTGCGGAATTTGTTGGCGCTATATAAATAAAGATTAATAAAATAGTAAGGAGAACAGCAAGAACGGTATCTTGGCTACATATATAAAGTAAACAAAAAGAAAGTCTGCAAGTCAAATCCTGACCATTGATTGGATAATAATAACATCTATTATTTCAGTTGCCGATTCGGTTAATTCCGAGAGCGTGCGCTGAAAACGCTTTGAGTCCCACTGGGAGAAAGGCGCTATATAAATACTAGTTATGATTATTATTATTATTATCAATATATAACATGTGACCTACTATAGATATTGAACAGTGAGTTTTAGTTATACATTTCTGGCCAAAACCATGATTAGTTTGCATGCCTCGTTATGGCCCCTAAATCTGAAGTGCATTTATGGGGCAGGCAAGCTTATCATGGTTTTTTTGTAATTTGGTTTGCCATTTGTGCCATTTTTAATTGCAAATTAACCCTTTGAGTATGCCACTGTGCCACTATGGGCCATAAGAAATGTAACCCTTTGAGTGCCAGAGGGGTACACAACACATTGATTTGCAATGCGTTCCGTACCCCTCTGGCACTCAAAGGGTTAATGTAATTTGCAAATGAATATATTTATATATATATATATAGCACTCTCGATATTAGGACAAATGCCTGGGTGTCCGGATGAAAGAACTTGCATATATTCAGTAAATCAGCACTCACAGGACTTAAATATATGAAAAACAAAAAATACTTTATTAGATCGACGTTTCGATCCCTCCTGGTCTTGATAAAGATCCCAGGAGGGATCGAAACGTCGATCTAATAAAGTATTTTTTGTTTTTCATATATTTAAGTCCTGTGAGTGCTGATTTACTGAATATATATATATATCCTATATAATAATTCGTTACAAAGTTTGTAACGACACAGTCATGCGCAGTAGACAGAGACTGCTGCGCATGCTGCAGTCATACACAGTAGAGATTGCCCGTGACAAGGCTGATACAGAGCTGGGCACTCCAAAGTCTTCGGAGACTTCGGAGCGTCCAGCTCTGTATCACCCGTAGCGCGGGCAATCTCTACTGGGCATGACTGCACCGCGACCGCCCACCACTGTGGCCTGTGTACACAGGCTCTTCTACTAGTATATATATATAATGAATAGTGCTGAAGCAATTGGCCAGTATGTACTGATCTGCTACCAGTGTTAAATAACAACTCCTGATAACAAACATTTATTTTAATACTAGTTGAAGAGCCCGTGTACACGGGCCACAGTGCCACCCAGCAACGGCCATGGTGCAGTTATGCACAGTAGAGACTGACAGCTTCTGACAAACATACATTTAGCAAATTATTATATAGGATAGGCAGAAAATCCTAATGGCCACTGTGAATGAATTCTGTAGATTTGTTCTCGAAAATTAAGGTTTAATTAGTTCTGGATGTCATATCCATGGAAACAAACATGTTTTTTTTTTCACAGGACTCCAGAACAACTAACTCCTCCCACTGGAAGAAATGCTTCATTATGTTAAACCCCTTGGATGCCTGAGAGTTCTCCATTGTCTGAGTTTGCAATGCTTTGGAACTCTGTAGCATTCAAAGTGTTAAAATGGATCTATTACTTTGTAACAAGTATGTGATTTTAAAACAGTTTTCAAAATTACCTGTTTATATTTTGCATTTTTTATTGAAAACAAATTGAGATATATTTAGCTTATTTATTTTGAAATGTCACTCAAAGGGTTAATTGCCAGTTTCTACAAGTTAGAAAGTAGAGTCAGGAATGTACACTTGTCAGTTAAGGACCACAGAGCTTTTTTTTTTTAATTTCCGCTTCCGGACTCTCCGAACGGCATGCAGCCACGGGGGGAGCCTGGAATCCCATGACAGTCATACTACGTCATGGGTCGTTAAGTCAGATAGACCCATGACGTACTATGACCGTCAAGGTTCGATAAGGGGTTAATGTAAGATGATTTTGAAAACTGTTGCAAAATCATCTATTTGTTACAAAGAGATAGAACCACTTTAAGATAAGTGATGGATTATTATTAGGCGATATTAGTGTTCCTATAAGCATCAGAAATGATACTTTCAGGTGTCTGGTTGCTGATGCTGCAGAAAGTAGCTGTATGGCCAGCAGTCCATCCACATAACTATGTACAATGAAATAGCATCAATTATTTCAATTAAACTCAGGTATAATTATTTGCCACTGAAGGTCTGAAGGGGCAGGAGCTTCCAAATGACACAATTTGTACCATGAACTGGGCAGGGATTGAATGGAAGATTTGGGAGGTGGGGAAGCAGAGTTTGTCCATAAAATGGGCAGAGTGAGAACAGGGGGAGCGAGTCAATGGATCTAGCAGTAAAGTGGGTGGAGTTACATATGAACCAATGAAACCCTGAGGCTCAACCTCCCCCACCAAGATCCACTAATCTATTTATATAAATATCTGACTGAATTTGATTTGTTGTCAGGGCAAGTGGCTGGAAAACGTTCAGGGGATGGCTGGCAATTTGTGGCCTAGGGGGCAAATACAATCAAGTGATCCATTTCTATAATCTTTCCAGCCCACTGTTGCAGCCCACCCCCTTTTGTTAATTTTAAAATTGGCATTAATGTTGTGATGTAAGTCAAGTGATACCACATAGCTTACAGTTGAAATGGGGCTATACTAGTGCGCCACTACAAAGCTTACAATTTAAGTAAAGCTTACCTAGTGATACTATAGCGCTTACAAGGGAAATGGTTTATGTTACTAGTTTAGATCCATTTGGATTGTACCTCTGTGGTATGTAGCTCCATTTCAATTGTAAGCTTTGTGGTATCACTAGTGTAGCTCCATTTACAGCAGCAATTGGGAGATTTAGGGGTAGATTTAAAGGTAGGAGTTAACATAGCCAGTAGGGCCAAAGTGAATATCGGCTGTTAAACTAACATGTTTAACGCGGTATTTAAAGGCCCTACCAGCTAAAACTCCAAAGGACGTTAAGCCACAAAAAAAGTCTTGTGGCTGAACGTCCGTTTTGTGCGTTTAGTTCCCAAAATGCCGCTAAAAGCAGCGGTATTGGGAACTGAACAGTAAAAAACAATTAACTATCGTTGCATGACATACTGCCAAGCACCGATCGTTAACTGATCCATGTTACACTTACCTGTCATCCACTGTCCTTCTGTCTTCTCTTCTTTCTTCTGTCTTCTCTCTGCAAAATAAAAGAAATTAATACCAAGCATGAACGAAATCATTCCTGAACCCTTTGAGTGGCAGAGGGGTACACAACGCATTGCAAAGCAATGCATTGCATACCTCACTGGCACTCAAAGGGTTCAATAGTACTGCACCATAAATATACCCATATGATATGCCTCTGTGTAATTCCCCAAAGAACAAACATTTCAATAAATAACGTGATCCACATAGACATAAATAAATGCCACCCATTAATGCCCAGTATGACGACTCATTAATCCGTGTCTCTGCCGCTTGGAGTGGCCGCAAGGGCAGCGGCAGCGGAGACACAAATGTCCCACGATGCTCCCCTTCAGCTGTGTACGGGCCAATGCCTGTAACACACTGAGGGCATTTGAGGTGAGTCTGCCTTTATAGCAGGCTCACTTCCATTGCCCTCACAGCCATTGGCTGGGATGTTCTTCACATCCCAGCCAATTAGATTTGAGTGGCTGTTCTTGAAAATGATCGGCTGAGATGTGAAGAACATCCCAGCCAATGGCTGTGACGGCAATGGAAGTGAGCCTGCCCATATATAAAGGCAGATTCACTTCAAATGCCCTCAGCGTGTTACGGGCATTAGCCCGTACATAGCTGAAGGGGAGCGTCGTGGGACATTTGTGTCTCCGATGCCGCCGCCTTCACGGCCGCTCCAAGCGGAGACATGTTTATTCTTTGTGCATTACATGGAGGCATATCAAATGGGTATATTTATGGTGCACTACTATTGAACCCTTGCTTTTCAATACGTTGCGTACCCCTCTGCCACTCTAAGGGTTCAGGAATGTCATGCTTGGTGTTAATTCATTTCTTTTATTTTACAGAGAGAAGGCGGAAGATGGAAGAAAGAAGACAGAAGGATGAGAAGACAGAAGAGAAGGACCAGCAAGCTGAGGACTCCACTGGACATCAGGATTAATGGTAAGTCGGTTAGTCGGTTTAACCCTATGAACGCCGGGAGGGGTAATTATACCCCACCGGCACTCATAGGGTTAATCCTACTAACTTTGGACAGGTTTTAGGCACTTTGGATGTATTAATGTGGGGCGTAGGGCCCCATATCAATGCATCCACTGTGGACATTGGGTTTTTTTTGCGAGTTAACAGTTGCGTTAACTGGCAAAAGATCCAATAAGGGACTTTACAGCCCTGGGTCTTATGTTTTGTATGGTAAGTGAGTCCCTTATCGGATTTTTTCAGCTAACGCAGTGCATTAAATGGCAAAATGGAACTTTTTTATTTTTGTTTTTTTTTTACAATGGGTCAAAACACACATTAGGAGTTCATTACATGGCCCTTTGTATGGCTTACCACACGTTAAAACACCCGTTGGTGTTTTTTGAGCTTAACGGCTGCCTTCAAATCTACCCCTTAGTGAGGTGCAGTGGCCTACCAGCCCAAACATATCACCAGCCCAGGGGACAATTGCCCTCCTTCCCCCCAAGCCAGCCGTCCCCAGAAAACGTGTAGCCCTCTTCCTCCTCAACCAACAACCACTGCCACTGTTCAAAACACAAACAAACAAAAAAACATTAGTCACTGGTTTAGGGGGAGGTCAGGCCTCATGGTAGGGCATCAGAACTCCTCTGATGCCCCTCAGACACGGATCTCCCAGCAAGAGAGCTCCCCTGCTTCCATCATACCTGGAGCACCTTGGCAGGAGTGGGCGGGATCGAGAAACCCCTCCCTTGTTGACATGCAAGGGTTTCTCGATCCTGCTCACTACTATCCGGTCCTTGTGGTGAAATGCAAGCAGAGTGGCCCTCTTGTTCCCTGCATCACCATTACTGATCTTCAAGATGAATCAGCAGTGAGATAAGTAGTTGGAGGGCGTCAGAAGGGATCCTAATGCTCCACCATGAGGTCTGACTTTTACTACATTTTAACCCTTTAAGTGCCTCAGAAGTTTCTCACGCATTGTAACACAATGCGTTGGATACCTCTCTGGCACTCAAGAGTTAAACAAAACAAAACAAAAAAAATTATGGTTCACCCCATGGGTAAAGCCATGCCACACATCTGCTAGTTAAATATAAAAACTGGAATCTCTGGGATAGCGATGGAGAGTTCCCAGGTAAGATCATTTTTTCACTTCTTCAGAGAGAGACAATTCTGCTGTGTATCTGCATCACCCTTAAACATTGAATAGATACATCTTCAGTAAAACTGATTTTCAGTGCACTGTAAATGTCTCTAACATCCACAAACTTAAAATAACACTATCTGTACATTTTGGTCTTACTGCCCTATGCACAAAGTCAACAGTGGAACAATTGTGAGGAAAACCAACAGCACTATAGGAGACAAGTAAAATTCATATACTTTTGGATTTGTACCCCTTGAAGGCTAGATAGGTCCCTATAGCATTATGAAACAATGCACTGGAAATGACTGTAGCATTAAAGAGGTTTATATCCCCATTTAAACCAATGGGGATTTGGGGAAATTATGTTTTTCCTATTGTACTGTTGGTCCCAGAATTCCTTCATTTCCTTTGTACATATGGTCCTTAAATGCATTTGCTAAAATAACAAACACAAATTAAAAATCTCAGTGAAGAAAACAAACCATTTGTAGGTATTTAGTATTGGACCTATTGCCAGTTTATTAGCATAAAATAAGGGGAAATTGAAATAGTTTGTGATCACTTCCTGTTTTGTGATATTCATAAACAGGACTATGCAACTATGGAACTAGGAAGATGTGGTTTCACTCAGTTTATCTTCCAGTAATCCCATCACTGGGAACATACAAAACACCCCAAAATAAATGCAGGCACTAAGGCCTCGATTCAATAGTGGCTGGTAAAACAGCCGGTAGGGCAAAAATGCCTACCGATCAGTAAACCCAATGTGTCACCGTCGGTTCAATTGCACTACCAACTGATACCATAATGAACACTGGGCCACAGAACCTGACTTGTGGCCAAACATCCATCTTGGGTTTTAAGTTCCCAAAACCCAAGCTAAATAGTGTGAGTAATGGGAATTAATGGAAATTTGGGATTTTTTTTAATTTTTCCACTAAGTAGAGATGAATGAAAAGTTAAATGTTTTCCTGCTGGCATTTTCATGGAAAACTGACAATTTCAAGCTTTTCCCTGCAGTAAGTCCTTCCCATAGAAATACATAAAATGAATTTCCCATGATATTTGAGATTTTCCACCAATGCTTTCTATGGCTGCTGAGGGATGAAGTGGAAAATCAACATCTGAAAATAGATGCTGTTAGAAAGCTAAGTCCTTGAAAAACTTTGTAGCAGGCTGAGTCTCTTTGTGTTTTTCCAATGAAACTGTCCACCTGCTTGTACTCTGGATCATCCATTCTTGTAAAATAACTTCAGCTTGGAATATGCCAGCAGAGGGCAATACATGGTATCAGTTCCTTAAAACCTCTGTTTTCCACAAAAAGAAAAAGGGTAGCATGTTTGCCATTCCACGGTGCACTTTTGGACTGTGCAGTTTTCGGCTTTATTCTAAGAACTCAGTAAGTGTTGGTTCGCGGCACATAATGTAACTTATTTATTTTAACAACATGACTAGAGGTGGTGGAGGTAATGTTTAGCAGTGGGTATGAGGACTATATGATTCTTGTCACATTTGTACAACAACACCAGTAGGAGACATGGGTGTTACTGTTAAGAAGAAATATTGTCCCAGACATCTACATTACTTCTACTGTCATGTGCTTTCTCACAGTGTGCTTTTAGGAGTGCATCTACTTGCTACTGGGATGTCTTCCAATCAGACAACAGAAAGATCATGAGTGAAGTATCTCTATAATGTACATTTCATAGACTAACATTTTCCAGAGGGGCTACTACTACTACTACTACTAACAGGGCAAGATTTGTAATAATACTAGCAATAGGTGGCAATGGCACTGCACTTACACTGCACTTACAAAAGTAGCAGAAGCACTCATCATAGGTTTGTGGATGCTGATGATGATGAATGGGGTTGCTGCTTACTCAACAACAGTGTTTGTGACTGGGTGGGGAGCTGGACCTGGAAGCAGTGACAGTGATGATGACTGACAGGATGATTGTGTATATTTATGCATTTTTACTCGTCCAGACTAAGCTTTTTCAATTAATCTCTCAAAGGGTTTATAAACAGGACTAGTTCTCCTTTTCAGTGGTGGAAGATTAAGCCTCTTCCTTTCAGCTAATTTTATGGCCATGTCATCACACTCTTTACTTCATCTGTATCAGAAAAAGGAAAGGTCGGGGAAGGGACTTTTTCAAGATAATCATCATCATCATCACCATCAATAATTAGGTTATCATCAGCATTGTCCACCTCCTCCCCACTATTTTCTTATACTTCTAGGCTTTTTGAAGCCTCAGATAGTTTGTTTTTACTTTACTTTCCCCCTCAGGGAGATTTACAGAATATTCCCAATTACTTTGCAGATGGATGTATTGTCACTGTATCACGGTGCCCGTGATTGGTGCTGTTCAGTGTCAGTCACTTGCTGAGTATCATGATTGGCTGTCTGTGATTAGCCCTCCTCACACAGCCTTTTTAGACCCAGGCTGAGCACTTCCAGGTTGCCCTTTCGTGGTGTTTCTGACTCCACTCTGCCTGACCTGCTTGTCAGGCTTCTGGGCCTGTTCCTGCTGTACTTGCTGATCCTGTGTTCCAGTGTTCCTGTATGCTAGTGTTCCTGTGTTCCAGTGTTCCTGTGTTCCAGCACCTCGCGGGTTAATCTTACTGAGTTCCTGAATCTCCTGCTCCAGTCGTCGATCTGGCGTCATTGTTCTTCTCGCTGCTGATCATACTTTGTTGGTTTACTCCACTAAACCTGATTGCGATATACATTGTTGGTCCCAGAGTGCGGACGCTGGTTTACTCCACTAAACCTGGTTGCGATATACATTGTTGGTCCCAGCGTGCGGACGCTGGTTTACTCCACTAAACCTGGTTGCAATATACATTGTTGGTCTCAGCGTGCGGACGCTGGTTTACTCCACTAAGCCTGGTTGCGATATCATTGTTGGTCCCAGCGTGCGGACGCTGGTTTACTCCACTAAACCTGGTGGCGATATACATTGTTGGTCCCAGCGTGCGGACGCTGGTTTACTCCACTAAGCCTGGTTGCGATATCATTGTTGGTCCCAGCGTGCAGACGCTGGTTTACTCCACTAAACCTGGTTGCTATATACATTGTTGGTCCCAGCGTGCGGACGCTGGTTTACTCCACTAAACTGGTTGCGAGATACATTATTGGTTCCAGCGTGCGGACGCTGGTTTGCTCCACTAAACCTGGTTGCGATATACGTTGTTGGTTCCAGCGTGCGGTCGCTGGTTTGCTCCATTATACCTGGTAGCGCTATTACCATTAGTCCCAATGTGCGGACGTTGGTTTTCTCCTGAACATCCAGTACTGTGGTCAGTCGCTGTCCACTTCCTTGCAGTTGTCTGAGTATCCCTGGCAATAGACTCCTGCTGAGTAAGACCTCTATACTTATGCTCTATACTGTCTTAGTCACCTGACAGCTGGTCTACTCGCTCAGGCTGCCCTGCCCGGTATTGGTGAGGCCGGTAGAACCTTGACGATACCATCCTGTAGGTTGCCGGTAGAACCTTGTAATTCACCATCTTTAAGGTTGCCTTACCCGGTATTGGCAGGGCCGGTAGAGCCTACATTCAGCATTCCGTGGGGGCTGCCTTGCCCGGTATTGGTAAGGCCGGTAGAACCGGTATATGTCATCTCACGGTTGCCTTACCCGGTATAGGCAAGGCCGGTAGAGCCTGTCATTAAAACTGTCACTTGGGTTGCCTTGCCCGGTATTTAGGCAAGGCCGGTAGAACCTATTATATGTCATATTACTGTTGTATTGTTATGTATGTTTACCCTACGGGGACTGCCTTTAACTTTTAATAAAGTTAAGTTATTTTACCAAACCTTAAGTCTGAGAGTCTTCAAATCCGTGACACACTGTCAGACAAAGCATTTGGTCTAAGTACCATACGCTCCTCCATTATGGTAACACTTGTTGTTATCATCTTCAGTGTTCTTAAAAGGTTTAGTACTAATACTGCTCATGATGGATTGCATTTTTCATCTGTTCAAAACATTTCTGCCATCCCTACTCCTATGGTACATTTGATTTGATTCAAAAAAGCTTAAGTTTTGTTTTAGCACATCAGCTTTGTTCGGGTTTGTACTAACAAGTTTCCAAAACAAAACAGGCATTGTAATTGATTTTATATGGTGTGCTTGCCTATAGCTTATGTACTGATTAGGGGTGAGAGAAAAGTGTGAAAAATTTCCTGCATGACTTTTTGCGAAAACTTGCTGATTTTTCGATTTTCCTGGGTAAAATGTTGCCTTTCCGCCTATGCAGAAATGTCCTCCTTTTCGCCTATTTTAACAAATTTTTTGCCTATTTTAACATATTTTTCACCTATATTTCCTGTAAGTACTACATTTCCCACTGTAGTATTAATTCTTCTGAGGGCTGAAGTTTACAAATACGTGGCTGGAAGTCAAAGTTGTGGGTCCTACAGCAACATATGGCTTGAAAAATGTGTTAGCATGCAGAATGCATTTGTCCTTTGCCCACAATGCTAACTTCCTGCTTAAAGGGATAGTAATACAAGCAAAGTTTCCCCTCCCGCCCCTTTTACCTAGTGTAAGCCATCTCTTCTTAGATGTGAATCTGGTTGTAAGACCAGACAGATAACAGAAAGGGACAATCTTCTTACAGTGAAAAAGCCCTTCCCCCTTGACAGGTTTTTTAGCTTTTTCCCTTATCTTAATTGAAGATTGTCCCTCTCTGCAGTCTACCCGGGCACCTCCCTTCTGAACTGGCTGAACGGGGGGGGGGGGGATATTTTGCTTGTGAATATCTCTTAAACCATAAAAGTATGAGAGATAAGACTTATATCGTTCTTCATGTTTTTTTAATGCCTACAAAATAAAATAAAGATAAAACGAAGTATTACTATCCCTTTAAGTGACACTGTGTCACGGTTTTGTAAGAACACTCAGACAATTCCGTAAGGTAAAATCAGCTTTATTAAGAATAATAAAGTACACTAAGGTCACCCTTCACAGGTCCAGATTCGGACAGTACCATGGCACTTCCCAAATCTGACACAGGATAGGATGCTAGGAAAAATAGCAAAACAAAATAGCAAACACTAGTAGGCTATATCTGATGACTGGAACCAGGAATAGAACCTCAGCAGTACCAAACCTAGGAATCGCACCAAACCAGAGAGGTGGTAGGTAACTGCAGGGCAGATTCCCTAGAGGACTAGGGATAGAATGGCAGCAAGACAGGACACTGGCAAGTGACCTGGACCCTGGAGTACTAGGGATAGCAGAGGTACCGTAATGGACACAGCAAGTGACCAAGTCTCAGTGAACCTATAAACAGAGGCTACAGTTCTGGACACAGCAAGTCACCAGGTCCCAGCAAGCTAGGGTATTCGGAGGCAACACAGAGACCAGGCAAGGAATACTCCCTGGTAGACTAGGGTAAACGGAGGCAACACAGATAGGCCCTAGAGAGTGACTACTCCCTAGCAAGTGAGGGTACTGGAGGCAGCACTGATAGGCACTGACAAGTGACTAGACCCCAGAAGCTAGGGTGATGGAGGCAACACTGACAGGCATGGACAAGAGACTAGTCCCCAGGAGACTAGGTTAAACGGAGGCAACACTGACAGGCACGGACAAGAGACTATTCCCCAGAAGGCTAGGGTAAACGGAGGTAGTACGGAACAGCACTGGCAAGCGACTGAGCTACTCACTCACAGATACCCCGATGACATGGGTATACTGGCCAGATAGGCACCAATAGTCAATCGCTGTAGAGTGAGAGCAAAGGGAACGGAACACTGGGTACGCACGAGACGTGTCCAGCCAGTAAGCTGCTGAAGCGATCGAAGCACCCAAATAGTCAGCAACAAAAAGTAATAAGGTCCAAAGCCCGATAGGTGCCCGGAGAGGTAGTCAGCCAGTCCAGTCAGCAATGGATCGGATAGTCAGCCACAGCCAGATCGGTACACAGAGCGGTAGTCAGCCAGTCCTAGTCAGCAATGGATCAGATAGTCAGCTACAGCTGGGATCGGTACACAGAGCGGTAGTCAGCCAGTCCTAGTCGGCAACGGAACCAAGGAACAGGTGAGGCAGGAGCGAGATCAGGCAAACCGGGTCATGCACGGAGTAGGAACAAACAGCAGTACAAATGCTAGGTACAGGAACACCACGAAAGGGCACCAGAGTAATGACAGGACTGGAGCTAAAAGGGCTAGCGCTGGGCGGAGGCAGAACCCAGCAGCCAATAAGAGCCCAGCAGGAACAAAACAGGAAGTAGCAATGTCGCTGGCGATCAAAAGCACGGGCACCGTGATACACTGACACATATTCATGATGATATCAAGTAAAAAAAAAAATAAAGTAGAACCTACAATGTGGCAGATGTGTATTGCAGTGGTTGGGGACTTGCATGGTGTGATTTGTGTATCTATGTTGTTTTTACCATTGTCATATGCTATCATCCTTCTCATATTATTAACACACATTACTTTTCGGGCATAGCAGTGGTCCCAAGTGGGGTAGATGGTGGCAACTCTTCTTCACATCCCACCTCATCTGTGCTGCTGTTAATATATTTGTCCTGGTTTTCTCTGTCATGTGTAGTTCCTGCTATTACTACTATTGGTGCCAGATGTTGATGCAGTTCTACTGCCACTACTACTAGGTGTCAAAGGTGCAGCACTTACAGCAGCAGCTGAGGCACTTGTCATATGTAACACTGTGGATGTTAATAACCTGTGTTGCTTTTGCTGCTGCTGGGTACTCAAAACAGGTGTGTGGCTGAGTGGGACTTGGACTTTGAAGAGGCGATGATGTTTTGCTGGGACATTGACAAACTGCATCCTCCCTTGGAGTAGAGGGATCATCATCATTGATTGTACAAGCTGCAGAAACCATTGCTGCAGTCAGTTTTTGAACTACTACTTTACTCTCACATCCCTGCACTACTCCACCCCTCCACCTTCCCCTTCCCCTTATGCGTTTGTTGGACATTATGCAACTACCCTGTGTTTTTTACTGTACGGTACACAACACAACTGATGGAGTTGTATGATGCCTTGCCTAAGCCCAGTCAGCTGTCTGTCACTGTTACCTAATATATTTAGTTCTTTATTCTTTTTTAGTTATTGTCCACCCTGTTGTCTTATCACAGTCTGTCCAAAAAAATGATAACTGAAAAACAAAATCAACAACTTCTTTCCCCAGACTTCCCCACCCAGCACAGAGACAATAACAGCAAGATCAGCAAGCAAATAGGTTCCTAGCTGCCTGTGTCTTGCCAGTCAGTCACATGGAATTTTGGAGTATTTGGGGTCAACCTCCTTCCTCTCTTCTTTTCCCCAGAGTGCCCCACTGACTCTCCTAATAAACACTTACACAGAACAAATGTCCTATTAAAAGATTCCATAAACTAAACTTAAATTCCCCTCTCTGTCTTCTATAGCTCAAACAAGGTGCTACTCCCTCCTCTCACAAACACAGAATGGCATCTTGTGAGAGCCTTTTATATGGCTGTAGAAAACTTTTGTGTGACCACGCTAATTTTTAATATGGGTGCATATATTTTTGTTTAACATTGTATCTACCACCCACCAAATTCAGGTGGAAGGGGTTTTCATTCACTTTTTTCCCCACCATAACCTTTT
This sequence comes from Rhinophrynus dorsalis, assembly GCA_037306005.1. Taxonomy (NCBI): domain Eukaryota; kingdom Metazoa; phylum Chordata; class Amphibia; order Anura; family Rhinophrynidae; genus Rhinophrynus; species Rhinophrynus dorsalis. Next base: position 400,858,062 of record CM074723.1, read on the forward strand.
CAGTTTGTGCTCCACAAATACACCAAGCCTCAATAGCAAGCCAGTAAAACCAACCTCATGCGGATGAGTTGCATTAACAATGAAACAGCTGTCCATGAGTGGTTCACTGGCTTTGCATCTCTTCCTGAGTTGTGTTTTAAAGCTGTTGCTCAGCATACACATACTCTAAGGAATCCATGTATAAAGTGGAATCTGAGGTAAAAAGGTGATTCCTTATTAACCTTATTTGCGTATGCCTACCCAGAATCCCTTGCAGTAGCAACAACACTGCAAATGTGAGATTTCTGTGTGAAAAGCAAGTCTTATGGCTTGGGTGGTGTGTAAAATTTTTTTGTTTAACATTGTCTCTACCACCCACTATTTATATATATATATATATATATATATATATATATATATATATATATATATATATATATATATATATGCCACTAGTTGAAAAATAGGTTAGAAATGCAATTGCAACAACTCATTTTCCCCTAGTTACTAAACAAAATGGTAGCAAAAATGGAGAATGAGTGGTGTGAATGTACCACGCTGATTTCATACGAAAGTATTCTGTCCCTACCTCTGCCAATTTACTATGCTGTTTGTGCCAAAAATCCTCCCATTAAAGTGGAACTTTCACCTTAATTCAAGTTTGCATATTTGAAAACTGCATTAAAAACTGCCTATGTGTCATGTTTACCCAGAATAAAAGTGTGAATATATCCTAAACTAGACATCAACTGGACTTTTGGTTAATGTGACACATAGGCAGTTTTAAATGCAGTTTTCAAATATGCAGACTTGAATTAAGGTGACAGGTCCATTTTAATGCGATCTGTGCAATGGGGAGGAAGGTGAGGCAGACAGTGGATATTTTAGAAGTTCCTATCCTCTACGCCATACTTAGGCCAATGTACTAAGGTATATATAGAATAAATGACATAATTGTACCTCATGCTAGAGGACTGGTGTATGGAGTTTGCTGACATTATAGTCCTATGATGGTACATACTTTAAAGTGTTGCCACTGGCATTAGAGTATCACACCAATAGGCAGGGCCAGCCCTTACATGGATCCCAGTGGGGCCATGGACCCAGGCGACACTCTGACAGGGGTGGCAATTTGCCACCCCAAGGCATGTTATTTCATGCGCAGCATCTCCCCACTGCCCACACTGATGATGGCTGGGACCGTGTCACATGCGGAAATGCCGTGTGGAGCATTCCGGGGTTTTCTTCCTCTGTTCGGGGGCCAGTGCAAGTTTAAAACTGGCGCCCAGACTGACGAAGAAAATCCCAACATGAACCACTCTGCATCTCCGCATGTGACATGGTCCCGGCTGTCATCAACCGGGAGACTGAGTAAAAAGCAAGAGAAGAGCCAGACAAGCAGAGAAGAGAGAGAGAGCAAGCCAGAAGGAGAAGAGAAACAGGCAAGGGGGGGAGAAAGAGGCACAAGGGGTGAAAAGAGAGGAAAAGAGAGGCACAAGGGGTGAAAAGAGAGGCACAGGGGGTAAAAAGAGGGGAAAAGAGAGGCACAAGGGGTAAAAAGAGGGGAAAAGAGAGGCACAAGGGGTGTAAAAAGAGGCACAAGGGGTGTAAAAAGAGGGGAAAAAAGAGGCACAAGCAGTGTAAAAAGGAAAGGGGGGAGAAAGAGGTACAAGGGGTGTAAAAAGGCAAGGGGGGAGAAAGGTACAAGGGGTGTAAAAAAAACTATAGTTCTATGTGGTTTTAGGGGCAGGGGTTAATCTAATTAAGGCTGTGGCGTGATTTGTTGGGTGTGGTTTTGGTGTGCGGAGTGGGGGGCAGCATTTCATCCTTGGACCCAGGCAGCACAATGTCTTGGGCCGGCCCTGCCAATAGGCCTGCACTGGCAAATGTGTATATTCGTCCCAGTGACTCATGAGTCAGATCAAGAGTGAACTCGTAGAAAATGCAGTAGCGACACTTAGAGACATAGGTATCATAAATATTGCTAAAAACAGAGACTAAATAGACAAACTAGGAAATGATTTAGCACCTAAAAATTATCAATTTGAATATCAGAGGTGTATGTACCACTCTGGCCCTCACAGGGTTAAAACAATAATAATATATCAAAATAAATGGAGCTCCGATTAATCATCATTGTTTTTTGGTCATGTAGAGTGTTATTTCAATACTAAACAAGTTGTAGTTCAAGAGTAAGTGAATTATAAAGTGTATCCCTCCTGCCCCTTTTACTTATGTAATGCTGCATAGCAAGACAATTTGGATAGTTCACAGCGAGGCACAGACTTCTGTGAGCATAAGGAAAAACCTGCCCTGGCGCATAAAGGAGGGCAGGGTTTTCCTTATGCTCACAGCCAGATGATTGTCCCTTGTTTGAGCTGTCTGGTCCAATGACCAGATTCCACATCTGATGGGAGGCAGCTCAGAATAGGTAAAAGGGGCGGGAGGGGTACACTGTATAATTCAATTACTCTTGAACTACAACTCGGATAGTATTGAAATAATGATCTACATGGTCAAAAAACTATGAAGATTAATCGGAGCTCCATTTATTTTCAAATATTACTATCCCTTTAACCCTTTGCATGCCAGAGTGGTATGCAAAGCATTACTTTGCAATGCTTTGCGCACCCTTCTGGCACTCAAAAGGTTAAAGACTATAACTGTTCTCAGTTGTCTTATGCAACATTTATAACCTTTCAAATAATCAGGAACTGAATTTGCTGTGTTTACTTCCTGTGACAGTCCTCGCACTTCATGAATTTCTGGGTTGTCACTCTGCGACCCCAGAATCCATTCCTGAAAAAATGTGCATTGGTCCTTAATGGCCTCCCTCCCACAGATCAGGAAGTGCTGAAGAGGTTAAACTCATTGAAAATTAAAATTTCAGTGAAACTTGTGCACTGGAAAAAACACAATAACACAATAAACAGATTTTAAAAGATATGACATGTTAACCTTGATGCAGACACACAGAAAACCTGTGTACAATCGCTACCACGGACAGAAAGCAAAAGGTGAGCGGCTCTGGGTCATACCAACTGCACCATATAGGACAAATAAAAATTCCCCAAATTCTTGTTCATTTAAATGGGATTTTACCCCTTAAATGCCAGATAGGTCTCTTTGAAATGCCTTGGGAACCCCTCTAGCACTTAAAGGGTTACGTCAAAGAGAATGTTTTCCCCCACCCCCTTTTGTCCAGATGGTTCGTTTCACACAAGTTAATTTTTTGCTACTACTTCTTAAAGGGACCCTGTCACATAAAATAACAGAAAATCACCTATAAGATTTATTAACCATTTTTATATTAAGAAAACTAGTGTTGAGTTGTTTTAATTTATACATTTTGCTTTAAAAACCACAGAAGGTACTTTTAAGTGATAGGGTAACATCAAAATAAATGACTCCCAACATTTGGGATCTTACTAAAAAAAAAAAAACACACAGAAAAATCTTGGATTTTAAGGCAAACCAAAGAAAACCAAACCAACCAATTACAATGCATCCTATACCCACTGCCAGAACCAATCACATTGCACCCTATATCCAAATCACTTCCAGAACTAGTAAAACACTTATATCCTGGAGCCGCTGCATTGCATACTAGATTCGCTTCCAAAACTACACAGCAAAAGAAACACCATGCTGGGAGTATCTGATCTGACCCTGCTACTGGTAATCAACAAGGAAATCCTTGCTGGGATTCCAGATTAACCCTGTGAGTGCCAGAGGGGCACGTAACACATTGCAGAGCAATGCATTGCGTACCCCTCTGGTACTCAAAGGACTGATGGTCTATGCCGGTATTATTATTATTGTTATTTTTATAGTGCTAACTTATTCCTCATAACCCTTCGACTGCCAGAGACACTCTGGCACTCAATAAGTTTGATGGCCAGAATGATGCCCCTTGCATTGCTAAGCAATGAGTTTCACACCCCTCTGGTGTTGAAAGGGTTAAAACCAGTACATTAAGTGGTTCAAAAAGTATCAGTATATGATGGGAGCATACTGGATTTCAGAGACACACACTGATTCTAAGTGAACCAATTCTAAGGTGACCTCGATTGTAAGGTGAAGTCAGTTTTACAGCTTTAAGTTGACAAAGAAGACAGTATGTCTTCATCATATGCTTCTTTCAAATATGTTTCCATACTGTTTGCATCGATTTATTGGAATTTGTTATGCATTAAATGAAAAAACTGTATCAGAAGGCCTATAAGAAAAGATTTAAACTATTTTATAACTACACCTTATTCCTGTACTTAACCATAGATGCATTACATTTAACCAATAAATTAAATTGTAGCCACTATAAGTTTTTAAATCAGACACATGTGGCCCATTATTATCTCAACAAAACAATTCTATGTTGTGCACGGAAGAAGCAGAAATAGCTTAGAGCCATAACCCATTTCATGTGTTACTTAAAGAAAATCAACAAACAAACCACAGCCCAACATTTCACAGCAGTGCCGCTGACTTTTCAAGGGTATTGGATTGTCTTATTGCAGATCGATGAAGATCTGGCAGACCCATTTTGGGTTTACGTAACACATTAGCACTTAAACTTTCTTCCCTATTAATTGCCAGTTCATTTTGTCTTCTCACAGTAGATAAGAATCAGTTTACAGAAGAGGAAAATATTGTCAAAAGTTTTTCTGGTCCAAGATAGCTTTTCTCAAAGAGTAACTTTTATTTCATTAATGTCCCATCAACAGACCTGCTCACCTGCTAGCAGATTTGCCAAAGACGTGAGACACCCCGTGGCCCTCATTGATCCCATGAGAAAAAATTGAAGTGCAAAACTCTTAAGTTTTATGGGCTGCGTCATGTGTATAGGCCCCACAGATCTCATGAATCGTTTCCAAGCCTAACACTAAGGGTAACCCACAAAGTTTGTGGATGAGAGCCTCAAACATGGGTTGCAATGTCCGTTTGGGTGGTAGTTTTCTCCTACCCCCCATCCCCAAATGACTGACAGCAGCCCATGACTATTTAATATGCCATAGGAACAGACTTAGTAAAACATGAGAATTTCCCTTTAGCAAAAAGACCAAGTTACTTAATTGATCTACAACAGTGATAGGCAACTTGACTCAGCCAAAATACTATGTAGTTTTCAAGTCCGCCAAAGGAATGCACAATATGTTCAAAAACAGTTGTTGGGAAAATTAGATTAACCCTTTCAATGCTAAGCAGGTCTTCAATGCATTGCAAAGCACACAAGGGGTTAAGGGAGGGTGAGGCAGAATAGTGGAAGTGTAAAGTGACATTTGCTCTGAGGCAAAATGAACAGGACATGTGGGTTTGGAGGTGAAACTAGGGTGTGTGTGGCAGAGGGAAATTATCCATGTAAAGTCACTGTACCAGAGAACTCACTGAGAGCTGCAGGGGAAGCTGCTGAGAGCCACATGCAGTCCAGTGCTGCTTATTGCTCACTATTGAGCTAGACACCAAAGGTCTTAGTAGCCAGCTTAACATAAGAGTTATATAGTCCAACAACACATGGAGAAACAAAACATTGTCAACCCTGTTCTAGTGGCAATGGGTATCTAAGATAGTGTTAATTCAATTAAGTGGGGCTGATGTAGTAAGTAAAAGTGGTGCAACTCTGGTGCAAAGCAGCTGCACGATAGGGTACTAATAAACATTCCCTTTGATTTAAATGGGGCTTTTATCCACTTCAGTGTTAGTGAGTTATCTAGTGCACTGCAAAGCTTCCATTACATTCCAGTTGATAACTTTATTAAGGGTATTTTTCTACAAATTTCTCCATTGACTTCAATGGAAATCTCTTAACCCAAAGCAATACATTGCACACCCCTGTGGCACTAAAAGTGTTAAAAATAGTTGATAATCACATCAGCCGGTTATAGTGGACCTGGGAATCTAGGAGAGGAGTGGAAGTGACACAGGGACTGGGGTCTAGGACATGGATATAGGAGTCTTGGATGAAACAGAAATAGAAGCTATCTTGTTGAGATGAAACTTCCATTCTGACAAGACCCCCCACTAAACCCATCTTATATGTCATAGGTATGGTATGCAGACGGATTCTGATGTTGACTGGATTATTCATCAATCCTCTTCTATCCCAGGAGGTGTGTCATGGCCTTCATGCAGCATCATCCATATGTTTTCATCAAGGTTACAACAAACATTGACCCATTAACCATTTGTGTGTCACAGAGGTATCCAGCGCATTGCAGTGCAATTCATTGGATAGCTCTTGGCACTCAAAGGGTTAGCCATATAATTTTTCATGCACATTTTTACTTCCTAAACGCATCTCCCTGTATTTAACCGTACCAACCTGGATCTTCTCTTTACACATCCGGTCTGACCATATATCCAAATCCCTCTACACAGACACTGCTGTCAATGTCAAAGTTAATAATATTATTAAACAAATACGGATTAGCATTCTATGGCCGTGACTAAAACTTCACATTGATACTGATTATATGCACACAATATGAATAAAGGTTTATTACTGAGTAAATATGAATGTGTATCAATATTATGAGTTCTTGCTTTTAGCTATTTGGTCAAATTTGGTTACACACCTATTTAACCCCTTAAGGACTGGCGGTCATGGGACATTTCCGTCCCATAATGACCGCATAGGCGCACTTGGACGCGCCGGTACACGTGACCTGTCACGTGTATCGGTGCGTCATTATGGGGCCTGATAGAGATCGCTCCGATCTTGGAGCGGTCTATTTCAGGCCCTATTTTTACTTAAAGCACTCCCGGTAGAGCGCTGTAAGTAAAAAGTACGTGATGTACCATGACCGTCATCGGTCCTTGAGTAGTTCAAGGACCGTGACGGTCCTGGTACGTCAAGGGTCCTTAAGGGGTTAAATATATTTTTTCTTTAGGTGTGCTTACTATAACCTGAACTAGAAATATATCTGGATATTTGTCAAGCTTCTATTGCAATGTTTATTGTCTTTAGGACACTATAAAATGCTAGTCAGAAAGTCACTCCATTATAATGAGTAAAGCAAGAAAGATTCCATTCACAGGACAAAACAAATTAAAGAGACACCAACACCTTTTATCCCTATTACCTTAAAATAAGTAGAATATCCTGGAGCTACCTAAAGTTTTCAGGGAGGGGAGGTTCCATGTGCCAGATGGAGACCTCTGCTGGAACCCTGCTTCTGTCCTTGTTTGACAGGCTCTTGGGCTTTGTCATGTTCTGCCCCTTTTTCTTTGCTTTTTGTGATTCATTGTCTGGTTTTTCATTTGTTTTTCCTTGTTATCTGAATCCTGGTTCCCCACAATGGGCCATATGTTTAAAGAAGTAGTGAAATAGCTTTTGTCGTTTGTAACGACTTTTCAAAGTACAGTGTCGTTGGGATCCTTAATATTTTCAGAGAGTGTCGGTTGTGACTGGAAATATGTTGTTTGTCCTGACTGAAATTGTCGTATGTAACTAACGACAAAAATGTCTTTAAAAATGTCTTAACTAAAGACAAAAATTCTCACATTCAGAACACATTCCCTCCAATTTTTTCTTAACGTACAAATTTTGTCTTTTTAAAGACATTTTTTGTCGTTAGTTACGACAAATTTTCTTTTCCTCTATACGACACTGGAGAATAGTTTAGCCACACCCCTGCCCTGCCCCTTTGCCCATCAATTCTGGAGTTGTGTCGTACACAACGGACATTACTAGTTTTTTGTCATATACTCTATAGAAAATATGTCGTTCATGCATTCAATTACTTATTTTTGTCTGTCATACTACAATTTTTTGTCATTATCACTTTGAACATACGGCCCTTTGTCCTGTGCTTGCCCTGAGCCTTTATAGAGCCTCAGCTTTTGGGCGGGGCACTTTCAAAGCTTTCCAGGTCATGACCTTGAGTTTCCTGTCTTGTTCCTGAGTGTTATATTATTATATATTATATATTATTATATCAAATAGCAGTCTGTCATTTCTTTTTGGGGAAGCTACAGGTAGCTTACATTGGGAGCTTAATCTGTCAGATCATCACAGGCTTTTCGTCCACATAGCTGGCTTCTGTGTGACCTATACTAAGATGTGGACAGGCTCCTGGATGTACCTGTACCAACAGCATACCACTTTTTCTTTCATAGAAGAGAAAGGCAGCCTTTTCTATGCCTTCCTCAGCTGACAGTGAAGCAAGTGCTGCAGGATTACAGTAGAGTAGTGATGAGCGAGCACCCCAATGCTCGGGTGTTCGGGTGCTCTGACCGAGCGCCCCCGGAGGCTCGAGTGCTCGGCCGAGCACCCGAGCCCCATTGAAGTCAATGGGAGGACTCGAGCATTACACCAGGCACCCCCTGCTCTGATGAGGGGAGGGTGTCTGGTCCATAGGAAAAGGGCAGAAAATGATGGAAACACCACAGAAATGGTTCAGGGACAGCATAGGGAGGATGTCTGGATGCATCTTGGACTCCAACATCGCTGCTGGGAACGATCTTTCGCCCGTAGTACGCCATTTTTACAGACTGACCGTAAAACACACAAAAAGGAAAATAAAAACGACTTTAGGCGAAAAATTGTTACCAAACAATATTTGCTGTATATTTACTTGTATATCATCTGCAAATTCTCCCAAAAATTTCCTCGATTTTCTGAAGTGAGGCCATGATTAAGAGGGAAACGTGCGCAGAGGCAAATTATCCCAAAAATTTCCTTGATTTTCTGAAGTGAGGCCATGATTAAGAGGGAAACGTGCGCAGAGGCAAATTCTCCCAAAAATTTCCTTGATTTTATTGAACTGAGGCCATGATTAAGAGGGAAACGTGCGCAAAGGCAAATTCTCCCAAAAATTTCCTCGATTTTTCTGAACTGGGGCCATGATTAAGAGGGAAACGTGCGCTGAGCTGACCATCTAAAACATTATGGGTGAGGGTCTGCTGAGGAGCTGACCATCCTAAACATTATATGCGAAGGCCCGCTAGTGAGCTGACGCTATAAAACATTATATGAGAGGGCCCGCTAGAGAGCTGACCCAATAAAACATTGTATGAGAAGGCCCGCTGGTGAGCTGACCTATATAAAAATTGTCAAACAGGGCCCGCTGGTGAGCTGGCCCTATATAAAAATTATATCACAGGGCCCGCTGGTGAGCTGGCCCTATATAAAAATGATAGCACAGGGCATATGGAAGAGGAGGAGGAGGATGAGAAGATTAAGAGTCAACCATATACCCGTTTTTTGGGTGGAAGGGGTGAATGGGAATACAGAGTATTCCCATCATTGTAAATAACATATATAAAGTGAGTTTATGTTCCCCCGGGGCTTTCCTCCAGTGGAGTGGAGAAGTCAGGGGAAATCCAGGCCTTGTTCATTTTTATAAGTGTCAACCTATCAGCATTGTCGGTGGAAAGGCGGATACGCTTATCTGTTATGATGCCACCAGCAGCACTAAATACCCGCTCAGACAGAACGCTGGCGGCAGGGCAGGCCAGCACCTCCAAGGCGTAGAGTGCCAGTTCATACCACGTGTCCAGCTTGGACACCCAGTAGTTGTAAGGCACAGAGGGATCATTGAGGACGCTGACACGGTCTGCTACGTACTCCTTCACCATCTTCCAAAACTTTTCCCTCCTTGTGACACTAGGCTGCGCATCAGGGTGAGGGTGCTGGCGGGGTGTCATGAAGGTGTCCCACGCCTTGGAGAGTGTTGCCCTGCCTTTCTCGGAACTGCTGTGTGCTCCCCTTTTCTCCCCTTCTCGGTTGGCCAAGGTAGCACGTACTCTGCCGCCAGCGTTGTCAGATGGAAAATTTTGGAGCAATTTTTCAACAAGAACCTTCTGGTATTGCACCATTTTGCTTGTCCTCTCCACCGGAGGAATGAGAGATGAGAAATTCTCTTTGTAGCGGGGGTCCAGAAGGGTGAACACCCAGTAATCCGTGTTGTCTAAAATGCGTACAACGCGTGGGTCACGGGAAAGGCAGCCTAACATAAAGTCAGCCATGTGTGCCAGAGTACCAACAGTCAAGATTTCGCTGTCCTCACCAGGAGGATGACTCTCAATCTCCTCATCCTCTTCCTCCTCTTCTGCCCACCCACGCTGAAGAGATGGAACTAAAGTTCCATGGCTACCCTCTGTAGCGGAGGCAACCGTGTCTTCCTCCTCCTCCTCCTCCTCCGCCTCCTCCAATTGTCGCTAAGAAGACGAAGTGAGGGTGCTCTGGCTATCACCTTGTGTAAGATCTTCCTCCCCCATTTCCACCTCTTCCACATGCAAAGCGTCGGTTTTAATTGTGAGCAGCGAGCGTTTCAGTAGACACAGAAGTGGGATGGTTACACTGATAATAGCGTTATCGCCGCTCACCATCTGTGTCGATTCCTCAAAATTGCGTAAAACCTCACAGAGGTCTGACATCCATTCCCACTCCTCACTTCTGATTACAGGAAGTTGAACGGAGAGGCGACGACCGTGTAACAGCTGGTACTCCACTACTGCCCTCTGCTGCTCACAAAGCCGGGCCAACATGTGGAAGGTGGAGTTCCAGCCCGTGCTCACGTCACACAGCAGCCGGTGAGCTGGCAATTGTAAGCGCTGCTGCAGCTTCAACAGGCCGGCCGAAGCTGTAGATTACTTACGCAAATGTGCACACACGCGGCGCACCTTGGTCAAGAGATCATGCACATTGGGGTAGGTTTTTAGAAATCGCTGAACCACTAAATTAAATACATGCGCTAGGCATGGTACGTGTGTGAGCTTGCCGAGCTCCAAAGCCGCCACCAAGTTACGCCCATTATCACACACAACCATGCCTGGTTGCAGGTTGAGTGGCGAGAGCCACTGCTCGGTCTGGTGACTAATCCCCTGCAACAGCTCTGAGGCCGTGTGCTGTTTGTCCCCAAGGCAGATCAGCTTCAGCACGGCCTGTTGACGCTTCCCCACTGCAGTGCTACACTGCTTCCAGCTACTGGCTGATGGGGGAGTGGCGCTGCGTGTAGAGAATTTGGAGGTGGAAACGGAGGAGGAGGAGCCAATAACGTAGGTGCTGGCGGAAACCCTGATGGAGGTAGGGCCCGCAATCCTCGGCGTGGGTAGCACCCGTGCCATCCCAGGGTCCGAGTCGCTCCCAGCCTCCACGACATTCACCCAGTGTGCCGTCAGGGAAATGTAGCGTCCCTGGCCACAAGCACTTGTCCATGTGTCAGTCGTTAAGTGGACCTTCCCAGTAACTGCGTTGGTCAGGGCACGGGTGATGTTACGGGACACATGGTGGTGTAATGCGGGGATGGCACACCGGGAAAAGTAGTGGCGGCTGGGGACCGCGTACCGAGGGACAGCTGCTGCCATCAGGCTGCGGAAGGACTCAGTGTCCACAAGACTAAATGGCAGCATTTCGATGGCCAGTAATTTGGAAAGGTGTGAGGTTAGTGCTATGGCCTGTGGGTGGGTGGCTGGGTATTTTCGCTTGCGCTCAAATGCCTGGGGTAACGACATTTGGACGCTGTGCTGGGACAGGGAAGTGGATGTGGTCGCTGATGGTGCTTCAGATGGTACAGGTGCAGGGCGGGAGGTATGCGGGCCTGCGCCTTCGACAGGCGATTGGCCGGCACCGAAAACAGGGGAAGAGGAGGCAGTGGTGTGGCCTGCAGACACAGATGGGCGATCCAGGCGTTCCTCCTACTTACTACGGTGCTTGGATGCCATGTGTCGGATCATGCTGGTGGTGGTGAGGTTTCTAGTGTTCATGCCTCGGCTCATTCTGGTGTGGCACAGGTTGCAAACTACAATTCTTTTGTCGTCCGCACTTTCCTTAAAAAAACGCCATACCGCGGAACACCTACCCCTTGGCAAGGTAGATTTACGCAAGGGGGTGCTCCGTGGAACATTTGCGGGCCGGTTTGGTGCGGTCCGCCTTCTTTCTGTAGCCACACCACTGCCTCTTCCAGCCTGTTGCGGTGCTGCAGATGGCTCACCCTCAGGACTGCTGTCATTGCTCGGCTCTACACCTTCCCAGGTGGGGTCAGTCACCTCATCGTCCACCAAGTCCTCCTCCACTTCCTCACTCTGATCATCCTCCCCATGTCTTGATCCCACCACATACTCAGTCATTGACAATTGTATAACATTCTCCTCAACAAGGTCTTGAGACAGTAATAGTGGTTGATTTAATGGCAACTGTGTCTCATCATCATCATCATCATCCACTACTTCCTTTGACCTTAAATGCCGTTCACATCTGTCATCTTCTTGTGATTGGGTACCCTCTAGAGGTTGTGAATCAGGGCACAAGATGTCATGTTCCTCTGCAAGCGTGCTTGGAGAGAGGGTCAAATGAAGGATTGGTGATGAGACGAGCTCCTCACTATATCCCAGTGTGGGATCACTTCTTTGACCAGACCGTCTATGGTGGGAGGAAGGATGATCAGAGTGAGGATTATGTTGACCAGACTCTTGGCTACTGAGAGTGGACTTGGTGGAAGACAGGGTGGTGCTTAACCGACTGGAAGCAGTATCAGCTGACATCCAACCGACCACCTGTTCGCAGTGGTCGGACCTCGAGAGTGATGTCCTGCGACGCCCTGTAAAATTAGACATGAAGCTAGGTATGGTGGATGTCTTTCTTTCTTGTGCTCTGGCACCAGGCACAGTTTCTCCGCGTCCTGACCCGCGCCCTGAACTATCAGGATCACGTCCACTTCCCCGTCCCTTTTTACCCGCCTTCTTCATCTTACACGGAATATGTGACTTTAATATTTGAGTTTGAAAACTTAACAGTATTTCTTCCTATTCTGCAACTGTGCAGAGTACACAGAATAGGCTGCTAAACTGCGGTGACACACACTGAATGGAATATGTGACTTAAATATTTGAGTTTGAAAACTTAACAGTATTTCTTCCTATTCTGCAACTCTGCAGAGTACACAGAATAGGCTGCTAAACTGCGGTGACACACACTGAATGGAATATGTGACTTTAATATTTGAGTTTGAAAACTTAACAGTATTTCTTCCTATTCTGCAACTCTGCAGAGTACACAGAATATGCTGCTAAACTGCGGTGACGCACACTGAATGGAATATGTGACTTTAATATTTGAGTTTGAAAACTTAACAGTATTTCTTCCTATTCTGCAACTGTGCAGAGTACACAGAATAGGCTGCTAAACTGCGGTGACACACACTGAATGGAATATGTGACTTTAATATTTGAGTTTGAAAACTTAACAGTATTTCTTCCTATTCTGCAACTCTGCAGAGTACACAGAATAGGCTGCTAAACTGCGGTGACGCACACTGAATGGAATATGTGACTTTGATATTTTAGTTTGAAGACTTAACAGTATTTCTTCCTATTCTGCAACTCTGCACAGTACACAGAATGTGCTGCTAAACTGCGGCGACGCACACTGAATGGAATATGTGACTTTGAAATTTTAGTTTGAAGACTTAACAGTATTTCTTCCTATTCTGCAACTCTGCACAGTCCACAGAATGTGCTGCTAAACTGCGGCGAAGCACACTGAATGGAATATGTGACTTTGATATTTTAGTTTGAAGACTTAACAGTATTTCTTCCTATTCTGCAACTCTGCACAGTCCACAGAATGTGCTGCTAAACTGCGGCGAAGCACACTGAATGGAATATGTGACTTTGATATTTTAGTTTGAAGACTTAACAGTATTTCTTCCTATTCTGCAACTCTGCACAGTACACAGAATGTGCTGCTAAACTGCGGCGACGCACACTGAATGGAATATGTGACTTTGATATTTTAGTTTGAAGACTTAACAGTATTTCTTCCTATTCTGCAACTCTGCACAGTACACAGAATGTGCTGCTAAACTGCGGCGACGCACACTGAATGGAATATGTGACTTTGATATTTTAGTTTGAAGACTTAACAGAATGTGCTCTAATCTGCAACTTTGCACACTAAACAGAATGTGCTCTAATCTGCAACTTTGCACACTAAACAGAATGTGCTCTAATCTGCAACTTTGCACACTAAACAGAATGTGCTCTAATCTGCAACTTAGCACACTAAACAGAATGTGCTCTAATCTGCAACTTTGCACACTAAACAGAATATATGAAATTTTTTTTTTTTTGTTTTTTTCCCCCCACACAAAATAACCTGCTGCCCCCACACACAGTAGTCCTAAAAAGGACTTTTGGTTCTTTTTTTTTCACAATTTTGCTTTTTTTCTCCCTACACTGACTTTCCCTTCCTATCCTCAGCTCTCCCTGGCTAAGACTGAGCCGAACTCGCTGGTCAGGTGCTATACAGCACCCGACCACGGGTTCTGGCCAGCCAATCAGTGTAATGCCAGCAGCCAACATGGCTGCTGGCATTACACTGATGTCAGAGCCTCTCTGCACGTTTATTGGCTGCGCAGCAGCCGCAAAACGTGCGGGGAGGAGACCCGAACATGGCGGGCGAGCACATGCGGTACTCGTACGAGTACCGCCATGTGCCGAGCAGAGCGATGCTCGAGCCGATCCGAGCATCGGCCGAGCATGCTCGCTCAACACTACAGTAGAGCCCTCTGGCTCCTAGATGTGACGCTAGCTTTTCCAAGGTAATAGTTATGCCTTTGTTATAAGATATTTGTGTCCCTTTAAGGTTAGTACTTGCCTATAATGGGGTACCTTAGCATAATGGCAACCTTAGCATACTATGTCTATATTATGTGACTAAAACCTAAGATTTAATACAGTGATTATATGGAAGCTATACGTCACAATACAAAGGGTTAATATTGTGTAAATGTGGATGTACATCCATATTCTGTTTTTGTGGTTAGCTATTTTGGTCAGAATTGATTGCCCTCTACCTATTTAAAGGCATTTTTATCTTTTGGTGTTCTTACCAAAATATGGACCGGAATCCTTGAAAATTGAATGTAGCATTCTGGCTGTTTGTGAACCTGTCACTCTGAGTATCCATAGTTGAATGTTCACATTAATTTTATCTAATCACTTTTATAGTTATAGGAATGCCAGGAGCAATTTTATTCATATTGGTTTGCAGGTTTTCAGGCATTGATACTTCATCATTATATACAGAACAGCAAAGATCTACAGCCACTTCCATAGGACCACAAACCAACTTATAAGCTTTCAAAGAACCAGCATTTTCACTCTTCATCTTTTTGACATTTATGCATTTGAAGAATTGTTGGGGGTTTGTCTTGCTCTCATTGGCAATTAGTTTTTATTTTTCTGTTTAGCTGCCATTTTGCAGATTTTGCTACATTCCTTGTGTTGTTTAAATGCTGCTGCTATACAATTGAAATGCACACTTTTTCCTTTCCATTTCCTGAACTTCCTGCTAACCACTACGATTTGTATGAATGCCTTTTATTATAGTTTTCCAGGGGTATTTACTTATGGTGTGTTAACAATATGTTAAACCATGTCCATTTAACTTCTGAGTTCAAATAAACAGCAGTGTCTACGTTAAATAGGATAACTACCCTTTTAAAGGGGCAGTGCCTCTTAGATAGAAAAAAAACCACAGTTTCTTAACAAAGAGAGCTTTGAGTAGTCTGTCCCTATAACTATTAAAGGGCAGCTATTGGGTGACAGTTGCCCTTTCTGCAACTACTCTACTCCTGTGGGAGCATACCTACCAATTATGCAGGGGGTTTCATTATGAACCCCCAACAAACCAACAGGGGAGCAGAATGCAGGGATGAAAGGAGACCCCTGATGCTCCCCTGGCATATCTGTGCTTGGATGGCATACAGAAATTTCCTCTCATGAGCAATATACCTGACATTTTGAGCTTAAAAGCCTGACACAACAGATCTATGGGTGATCAACACACAAATCAGTGTGTTAGGGCCACAGACTTCTGGTTTGGATTCCAGCCAGTGGGGTCAGCTTTATAATCCCCCTGAATGGCTGGGAGGATCAATTGTGGGCTCCATACAGCCTCCCTTGGCTTGTTTACTAGTCTCCCATTGGAACAGACATAGTGTCTTTTGAAGTACATAAGCCAAGGGGACTGGGTGAGTTTGGAGCAACTGTCATCGTCAGAGTAGACAAAATTTAGATGAATACTTTCTACTGTTGCCAAAACAATTACAAAATGCTTGTTAAACTGGTTTATAATATCTTATGTGAAAAGGAAATGAAGAGAACAATAAAAACAAGGATATGATTTATTTTATCTCCTTAACATAATACATTACTTATCTCAGTTTTGTTCTAAGAGGCACTGCCTCCTTAACTACTATGTATTAATAACCAACATGAGTAAAGAATATTTATTTGTTTCATAAGACCTAAGATAGGTGATAATTGTGCTTATCCTATTGGTATTCAGACAGCTGTGCATGGCCATCTGACCCCTGTTCGTTTATTCAAGCTTCTAATAAGAGATAAGTGAAATCAATGTCATAATTGAAGTAAACAAATAAATAGAAGATGAAAAGCTCTGAAATGAAAATGGGAAGGCTTCTAATGTAAAAAAAAAAAAATTATAAAACCCAAAGCAGATAATTGATCTAATAACAAGCTTGATAGCAAATATACTGGCTTCTTACAAATGTATTGCAAATGCTGACTAGAAGTACACAACTAAATGGGCATTTTAATTTTAAAGGGGAAGTCAGTTACACCCTGTTGGATATTCCAGAGCTAACTTGCCTTTTCCTTGTGCTCAAGACTTTTTTCCTGCTAGGTGGCACTGTTGCTACATCCATCTATGAAACACTGGAGTTTGCGGCACTTAGCTCTAAATAGGCAGTAATAGCAACAGTGCCAAGTGGGTGCAAAAAATATAAAATGTGAACTCTCAAAAACATGCATATATATTCTGTAATATCTCTTGACTGGAGTAACTTCTAACAAGGACCCTTGTTTTACTTAACAAAAAAAACACATTTCATAATAAGGACTTACCTCTCTTTTAAGTGGCAAGTTATCTATTAGTGCACCATTAGCTCTTATTTTATATGCCTGTAGCCCATTCCTTCAAATTTTTGCTCCCTCCCTCCTGAATGTATGCATGTAGATTTCCACAACTTTAAATTTCTCCTTTCTTGCCTGCATTCTTCATTATCACTCTCTCTGTCTCTCTCTCTCCCCAAACACCCTTCATGCAATTTTCACTCTTTGTTTTCTTTCTATTCTCCCATTTTACCACCTGCTTCTTGGACACTATGTCTTTCCCCTTACCTAAATATTTTACCCCTGTCCTTATACATGTAAGAATCCATATTTCAACACTTTAGTTTCCTTCAAACATGCACAAGTTAAACCTATACTCAAGAGACTAACCTCAACACCTTCTGTCTCTCTAACAATTGACTTGGCTACCTTCTACCCTAACTTCAAAACTCTTACAATGCCATGTGCTTCTTGCGAAGGTTCTCCACACTCTTGGTTTCCACAATCAACCTGCTTTCTGGCTTTCCTACCATCTCTCACACCTTCCTTGTCAGTCTCTTCTGGTAATTACTTCTCCTCAACAGTGCATCAGTCTATGGGGATGCATAAAGGCTGTGTTCTGGATACTCTATTTTTCACCCTGTGCTACTTATTATTGGGTGACCATATAAATTCCTTACATATATGCTGATGGTATCCAAATTTACATGGTCACTCCAAATCTCTTACCTCAAATCCAATTGTGGATTTCAAATTCCCTCTTTGCCATATCCACCTGGATACTCATCACTGTCTTTAGATAAATATGTAAAAAACTGAATGTATCATTTTCCCTCCCATATCTGGGCCAATACCCATATTCTCCATCACAATTTATGGAATTGAGGTTCATTCAGTTGATTAAGCATGCTTCCTAGGTGCCATATTTGATAATTCACTTTCCTTCTCCAGTCATACAGTCATATTAATTTCTTCTCTACATCCTATGCTTCTTCCTTTGTAATATTGTCAAAATCCACCCGTTCCTCCCCAGGCTACTACTGGAACACTCATGCATGCCCTTATTCTCTACCACATTGACTACTGCAATGTACTGCTCCCTCCTTACTTCCCATCAGTCCCCTATGCAATCTATTATAAACTCAGCTGCATGAATCATCACACTCTTTCACAAAACTGGACCTGCTCATGTTCTTATCACTCTCTCATGGCTTCTTGTTAAGCACCTTATTACTTACAAAGTCCTTCTCCTAAGATTTAAAGCCCTCTGACTCGCTACACTCATTTCCTCCATCATCTCCAGTTATATGCCTCCTCCATGCAGAACACAGCTTCCTTTTTGTTACACCTTACACACCCATTGTCCTCTCCAGTTCAGACTTTTTTCCTTACCTCTGTTACTCCATACAACTAGAACTGTCACCCTCCATTTTTAAAATATACTTTAAATCCCATCTTTTGGTGCCCTAGCACCATGCACAGACTTTTAACAACACCGGCAATGTACATCACAGAACTTGACACCTTCATATATGTCTGTTTGTCTCATATTAGCCAATTACACTATAAGATCCTTGGGGAAGGGATCTCTTTCCTAATGTTTCTATAATTATGATAATTAATGAATCGGAAGTATTGCCATCAAACAGCTAGAGGGAGATGTACAAAAGGAAGATGAATGGGAGTTAAACGATCCAATTCCTATGTTATTACATGAAGCCTATGCTCTAAGATCTCTACAGCTTGATATATCTTTGCTCATAATCTACAAAGAATAGCATTGTAATTATAGGGTTTATCTTATCTTTATCTTACCACAGTGCCTCTCGCACCATAGGCCCCTTTCACATGGTGAAACCAATGTATCAATTGGGCATTTGTAATATTGCCTGTTGTGAAAGGTATAGTACTGGGGTATGGTGCTTTTGCCATTATGAATATTGCCTGGTACAAACGTAAGCTGTGTGTTTACAACAGTTAGGCAAGGTTACAGTAAAGATGCAGCAAGGATGGTCTGCAGAGACTTAGGTAGGACTAGTGAGTGACTAATGGTGATGCACTCTGAACAGGAAGGAGGCATGATTATAAGCCCTGTAAACAACTGTGGTTTCTGTTTTGCCCACATTTTGAGAGGATTGCAGCATTTGAATTTGCACTTGGCACCTTTTTTATGCATGTGAATAAAATGATTAACACTATATTATAGTACTGATTCTTTGTGTTTTTGTGTTTGTTTGTTTGTTTGTTTGTTTTTAGCTATGTACAGTGCAAGACTGGGAAAGGATACCAGGCCTCAACATTACATAGAAGGTATGTTAGATTTGTTTGTAGTCCTTGCCCATCACTGAATTGGAGTGAAGTACATGATATCACTGGAGGGGGCATTGCTAACAGATGACTCCAACTAACAGATGACACCACCAATGAATAGGTAGATATTTTAGAAAATGAAATATATTTATATTTATTAAATCCATAGTATTAAAGGAGCATTGTAGCCTAACAAATATGTTTATGGCTTTCCCTATAGAGTAAAACAAGGGTTCTTAGAGATGTTTATTTCAGACATTGATATAAAGAGAACATGGCATTTTTCTGGTAGCTTGAATTCAAGATGTTTTGCAGCCAGATGGTACTGTTGCTATCACGGCCTTTAAAGGGATAGTAATGTTCCACAAAAACAGCAGCTCCAATTAATCTTCATAGTATTTGGGCCATAGAAAGTGTTATTTCAATACTGTCAGAGTTGTAGTTCAAGAGAAATTGAATGATAAAGTATCCCCCTCCCGCCCCTTTTACTGATGTAACACTGCTCACCTCAGAACAGCAAGACTGTCCGGATGGATCACAGAGAGGGATAATCTTCAGTAAACATAAGAAAAAACCTGAAAATCCTATCAAGGGAGGCAGGGTTTTCCTTATGATCACAGTAAGAAGATTGTCCCTTGCTGTGATTTGTCCGGTCAACTGACCAAATTACACATCTGAGAGGAGGAGGCTTACACTAGGTAAAAGGGGCGGGAGGGGGATACTTTATCATCCAATTACTCTTGAACTACAACTTTAAAAGTATTGAAATAACACTCTCCATGGTCCAAATACAATGAAGATTCATTGGAGCTGCTGTTTTTGTGAAACATTACTATCCTTTTAATATGCTGAGTGTCATAGAGACAAAATTACAATAAAATCTTTGGGGATATCTCACGAGGACCCTCCTGAACAAAAACAGTGACTTTGGGAGGGTAAAGATGCTTCAGTAATACAGACACAGCAATGCCTTTGCTGTTACCAACATGAGTTAACTAAAATGGATCTGTTCTGACCTTATACGTGTCCCCTAAAGTGCATTCCTTTTCACTAAAGACAATAAACTTTCTCACTCTGAATGAGATTAGCTATAGAAATTCCCCACCCATGACCCTTTAAAGTCATGTAAACATCTTCAAGATAGCACATTGGTATACTCTAGCTATAGAATACTATAAAGAACAAAAAGCAGGAAATAGATGTAGCATACATCACTACTGTATCAAGGACACCTGCTTACCTTCTGTAGTAGTCAACCTCCTTTTCTCTTTACATATTTTGCAAGTACATAAAATTGATTATACTCTAATATCCCTGACAGTGAGCTTCCTGAATTTCTAGTTCCAGGGAGCTGTCTCTTAGGGACTGTGACAGCAGGTATAGTGGTACTAAGTAACACAATACCTGCAGCAGAAAAGTTTGCCTCCAGCTTATTAAGTACAGCATGCAGCGCACTCATTACTGCAGGGATAGTGTTACATTGTATTACTATCCCTGCTTTCACAGTCCTTAACAGAAAGCTTTCTGAAAAAAAGACATTCAGAGAGATCTCAGAGACAGGAACATAATAATGCAGAAATATAGGTGAAGACTGAAAAAAGATGTGTATATATAAAAATTATAGAATATGCAAGTATATGCAAAGTCAAATAGGAGGCGTACAATCTCTGTAAACAAATGAATTGCCACCTGTCCTTACAGATATAGTACCCCTTTAATTTTCTGAGTAACAGACGGCACCCATAGGGTTAAAGACATAAGGTGGAAACCCTACAAGTGATCAGCACAAGACCGGGCATATAAAAGATTACTTTGCCAGTAGGACAATGCATAACTATATATACATTTTAGGTTTTCATAAGCTTAAGTTTACATGAGGCCATCATTCTTTCATTTCAATTCACAATTTGATTGAGGTTAAATAAGGACAATTATGGTTAAATGTCAAGAGGTGGTAATTTGTCATCAGACACGTTCTAGTGCAATCTGTATCAGAACTTTGTTTAGCAATTAGTAGTTTCATGTTCCGTAGTTCCTTTATTATATGCTTTAAATAATAGCTCTATTGTATTCATGCTGTTAAAAATATATTAGCAACTAATGGCCATATGCACAACATAACAGAGGAGCAATTTCAGGGAAAACCAACAGCAGCTTAAGGAACAATTAAAAATTCCCAAGTTTTAACCCAGGGAATGCTAAAGAGGCTGAAGTTGTTTTTTTACAAACTGATAGCAACATGTTTAGCTTTTGTATCGTCATCCATAGTGGAGACTGGAGGGTGTCAGCGTCCTACAGGCTGTCAGTCTGTACTTGGAAGTGAGAAAGAAAAGTGCGTACTGTGATTTCTAGTAACTTTATCCAATTAAAAATCATAACAGTGAGCTGTTTGTAGATGTGATAGAAGAGTGTTGGGGAAACACTGCCAGTTGTTTTCAGGGTGTGGATAAGAAGAAGAGAGGGTTAACACAACTGAAACAAAGCAGTGATTGCTTTGTGCTTTGTTATTTTGCTGCAGGCTGCAGAGATTGTATTTTCTGAAGCCAAAATAAGTGCAGTACTGTAAAACTACCACTGCACTAGTCCTTGGGGAAAAAGAGAATTGTGACACTATTAGCCCAGAAGCAAAGAGAAGAGCTAATTGTTTGCGGTTTTAGTGAGTGTAGGTGTGTGGGGTAACAGACAGCAGCAATTAAAATAAAATAAAAAAAAACAAAAAAACATTTTGATAGACAGAAACAAGCAGAATTTTTGATGTGAGTTACTAAGACTGACATTGACAGCGACAGACACTGAATGTAATAGTGACATAGGTCACACAATAGAAGAGCAAAACATGATACTACATGTAGGAGTAGGAGAAGGGAATGGACATGTTGATGGCAATAAAGTTGTACTATAAAAATAAAGTGTGGCCATGACTGTGGAAGCTATTGCAGCAAGTGATGATGATGATGATCAAGCTTTTCCACATGAGGAGGAGACCATTAGAAAATTGATGTGAAAATGTCCACTAACAGTAGTAGTAGTACTACAAAGCCTAAAATGATGATGATGAGCAGTGTTATTCTAGTGCTGTTGCCACAGCAAAGGCGGAGGATTTAATTGTGGGACCAAGTGCCACATAAGACAATGAGAGACAATGAAAGCTTCTGTAAATCCCCCTCAAGGGAAAAGTGACAATAAACTGTATGAGAAAAAGCTATGAGAATATGAATGTGATGGGGATAGGGAATCTGGAGTGATGGTGGTGGTGAGGAAGAGGATGATGACCTAATAATGATTGATGAGGCTCATGCTAGCTAGCAATACAGTTCCTGCAGAGAGTGAGAGTGGTTATGATGAGTTGGTCCAACAATCAGTTAAAAGAAAAAAGTTTACATTTTCCAGCACTGGAAAGGAGCAGTAAGCCTATTTATAAAATGTTTGAGAGATCATATAGAAAGTCTGGCCAAGTAAAAAGGTGAAAAAAACACTATCTATGTAATTATCATCAGTGCTACCTCATGAAAGTGCAAAACCCAAACAGTTATATTGCTCTGTAATACTGAGTAAGCAGCACCACAGGTCAAGAGCATCATCACCCAAATTAGGGGTATTTCTGTTGCTACTGAAAAATGTAGAGGCTACTGCTATCACCATTGTAATGTCTAGCCCCTCTAATTATAGTAGCAGTCTATCAGGAATACTGCAATCTAAGAAATCTCCAGTCTGGAGATACTTCACTTATGATCCAAAATCCACAAACGTTGATATATGTTGTCTGTGCAAAAAATAAATGTGAGCAGGGGGAACGCAGAATCCCATCTAGGCACCTTCTCATTGAGATCTCACATAAAGTACAACCACAGGTCTGATTGTGAGAAACACCAGCAGCAAGTCATAGGGTTCACTACTATCAGTAGTAAAAACACTCCTAAAAGTATGAAGGGACTGAAGGGCATCTGTAAGTAGTATTAGAGAATTGTCAGGAATTGAAACAACACAATCTTCTGTAACAATAACACAAATTTTTTATTCAAGTAGCATGACTCTGAATTAGTACTGGGAGTTGACAAGAGTTATAGAGTGCCTGCAGCCATCACCACCACCAGCAACACTTTCACTACTGATACTCATCTTGTATTTAAAACAATGAGGTTAGATAGTTCTTCTATTTGCAGCCAATCCATAATTACCAAGTACTGAAAGACAGAAATTGCACAAAAGTAACCCTGAAGTGTGTCTGTGGAGTGGCAAAGTAGCCAAAATGTTAGCAGTTTACATGCTGACCTATTTGTTTTTTTGAGAAGAGTGATTTTAAGGAACTGCAATCATCCATTGCACCCCACTGGCATATCCAAGCCACAATTTCTAGGATGTCTGTGCAAGACTTGTAAAAAGTAGTGGTTAGCCTTGTGGTCAAAGGGCTAAAAACTTGTTACAGCACGAAAGTTCACCTGATCACAGATGGCTGAATGGTCACTGGGTATCCTTCCCATCAGCAGCAGCAGCATATAACCACCAGCATCACTACCACCGCCTCTGTCAACAGTAGCAAAGTCCAGCTGCAGAGCAGCCCATAGCATCAGCATGCCACCTTATGTATGGAGAACTTTGAGAAATAGTCCCACAAAGCTTCAGGGGCTAGATTCTATTGCAGGTGATAAATGTTAACATCCATTTTTCAAACATTTTCCTATTGAAGTCTATGGGGAAAACTGGAGATAAAAGCAGTGACAACATTAGCACCTGCAATAGAATCCAGCCCCATATGTCTTAAAGAACCTGCAGCAAGTAATAGATGAATGGTTTGTACCCCACTGCTTGTGTCACAATGCCCAGTAGCAATGTCCAAGTCTCTAAATTCAGCTGCCACTGTGAACCACAATATGCTAGGTTGCGGTGCTAGAGAGTGAAACTAGAGTACAGCCTTGCTGTTACTGAAACTGGGTAAAGGTGCCAACTGAAAGGTAAGATAGCTCAAACCAGTTGAGCCAGACTATGCTCAGGATGGCTGTGAAGGGTCTGTAGAAAAGGTCACAAGTGCAGTTCTAGAGTCTATTGCCAGGCAGTGACCAATAGGACTGGAGAGGATGCTGAGAAAGGGAACTGAATACTAGAGGGAGTAGCTGGAGACTGGCTGCAATTCATAGACTGGGCACAAGGTGGGCTTGCTGGATACAAGCTGCAGTACAGGATCAGAACACTGGTGGCAGTGTAGACAAAAGCAGCATAGCTGTAGAGCCACCTGTACAGGCATCAATGCCACAAATGCTTAAAGGTACAGTGGTCATCCGTCAATACCCAAGCACACAACAGCAAGGGCAAACACAAAGAAGCAGGGGCAAACACAAACATCTGGAAGTCCAAGAGTAGCACACCAAAGCCAATATCCAGGCTGGAACTAGCAGAAAGCAGCAAAAGCAAACTCATACAGTGGAGAACTGGAACTGGACTGGTTCAGCGGTCCCAGGCAAAACTGCAACAAACAATAAGGCAGAGAAGTCAAGAATAGGTTCAGTTCAGTAATTGCAGATCTATATAGGAGCAAGCATCAAATGATGCTGTAGACAGGAACTGGATAGATTCAGCAACAGGATTTGTTCAGTGACAGGACTTGTCCAGCAACAGCAGATTCATGCAGGAACAGGCAGCAAACAGTACTGTCTACTGGATCATGACTGGTTCAGCAACAGGACTGGTTCAGCAACAACAGGCAGCAAACAATAAAGGACTGGGCTGGAGTAGGACTAGATCAGCTGCAATGGATCAAAGCGAGAACAATCAGCAAACAAAAGCCGGTGAGTCCCTGGAGTTACAGGAGCAAACAGCAATAGGACAAGGCAAAGCAGGAAGTGTTGAGCAAGCACCATTGCAAGTAAGAGATGACTCAATAAAGTAGGCCAGGTGATAACAAGAGCTAGGCTAAACAGGTCACAGATAGTACAACTGATACTCTATAGACTGGAATATATGAAGTCTGGCTTTGCTTCTGATGACTGGCACCAATATCATAGCAGCCTTGAGTATGATATATATGGTGCATGTACTCTGGTTCACCCTGCCATGTCCTCAACCTAGTAGACACTTGCTTTCAGTCAGAATCTGAAACCATCAATAAATGCTGAAAATTGCTTGCAAAACCTGTGCACTTTTTAGCCAGTCCTACAATGCGCACAATGTATTATGTTCCATATAAGAGCATAACCACCTGTACCATCACCAGCTGAAAAAGGGGGTCCCTACAAGGTGGAATTCTACATTGTGCACTCTAATATTTGTATGAGCAGAACAGGGTCATTAGTGAATATACAATGCTTAACTGGAAGACTTTGGAGGGGGAGCTCATGTCTCTCTTCTGCCAACTCTTGAAGCCTTTTGAAGAGGCCACCACATTATTTAGTCATGCTGGGACATGGATAAGTGACCCCCCACCTTTTTTTTATTTACCACAGAAAAAAGCTAAAAAGCATGGAAGCACTATTCTGTTTATAATGATAACACAGATATTGACCACGTGACTGATGCAAAAAATTGATGATTTTTCTCTTTTTTCATGAAAGTTTTCTCCTTTTCTCTAATGCAAAATGTTCCTCTTTTTTAGCCTATTCCAGCAAATTATTCACCCATTACCACACATTTTCTCCTATTCCAACACATTTTTCACCTATGTTTCCTATGGTACAACATTTCCCAGCACAATATTACTTCTTCTGTGAACTGTAGTGGAAAAATAAGTAGCTGAAAGTGAAAATTGTGAGTGCTACAGCAGCATATACCTTGAAAATGTGTTAGCATGCAAAGTGCATTTGTCCTTTGCCCACAACACTAACTTCCTACTTATGTGACACTGGCACACATTCAAGATGATGTCAGGTGTTAAAAAAATAAAGTGCAGGCTACAATGTGGCAGATGTGTATGGCAGTGTTGAAAGGGAACTGGTGTGGTGTGATTGATGGGACCTTGATAAACTGTGTCTACCCTAGGAGGAAAGGGATCATCCTAATTTATTGTACATGTTGCAGCAACCATTGCTGCAGTCAGTTTTTAAACTTCCACTTTACTCTAACATCACTGTTCTGCTCCACCTTTCCCCCTCCCCCTGCCCCTTGTAAGTTTGCTGGACATTACTCAGCTATTGTGTGTGTTTTTACTCTCTACAATACACAACTAATGGAGTGTGATGTCTTGCATTAGCCCTCAGTTGTCTGCTGTCTGTCAAGTCTGCCTCAGTCACAGAGCCCACATCAGGCTCCCAATCAGCTGTCTGTTACCTAATATATTCATTTGTTTAATTATATATGTATTTTTTTAATTTTTTTAAGTTGTCCGCATTATCTTATCACAGTCAGTCCAAAAAAAAATTATAAATAAAAACAAAATCAACAACTTCTTTCCCCAGACTTCCCCAGCACAGAGACAATAAAAGCAAGATCAGCAATCAAATTGGTCTCCAGCTGCCTGTGTCTTGCCAGTCAGTCACACTGAATTGTGGAGTATTTGAGATCAGCTTCCTTCCTCCCTTCTTCTTCCCCAGAGTGCCCCCAAACTCCTCTAATACAGAGAACAAATGTCCTACCTAATAGACTCCCTAAAATAAGCTTCAATTCCCCTTTATTTGCCTTTCTTCTCTAGCTCAAAAACGTGCTGCTTTTTCCTGTCACAAACACGGAATGGCTGCTGTGAGACCCAGATACCCTTTTATATGGCTGTAGAAAAGTAGAGAAACTTTCATGTGGTGGGGAAATTTTTTTCTTCCCATTGATTTCAATGCAAAGAGTTAGGCAAATATTTCTCAGGAAATTATTCGCCAATACTTAACTCTCACAGAACTGAAGAAGAACCAGGAAGTCACTCATATCTCATGCTCTGCCCAAAGAAGGAAGAAATAGCAGCAAAGAGAGTGAGTGAGACTGAGTGAGAGAGGGACAAAAGAGAGAGAGATGTGAAAGACAAAGAAACTTATGTAATAAGAGAACTGGAGCAAACCAGCTGCACCATTGGGAGCAAATTAAAATTATTACTGATTTAAATAAGGCTTTTAAATCCTCAAATCATAGATAGGTCTCTGCTTTACATTATGTTGAAGATCTTGCTATCATTCTATGTGAAAAAAAAAATAAAAATAAAAACATTTAGGGAATGTGTCCATTTGGTGCAGTTGGCTTGATCTAGAATTGCTCTAATACTTAGCACACCTGTCTCAGTAATTCTTTACTCTTCAGTTAGATAGTGGCAGTGCACGTTCACCCTTATGGTCTTATTTAGTAGAAAACTAGAGCAATTCTGAGACACATCAGCTGCACCATAAGGGACAAATACATTCTATTGAATAAAACAAAGGGTTTTTTTGCCATTAGCCATAGAGAGAGAGCCATGTCCATGATTCTAAAGGGCCATCTAACATTTCTGATGGTTTTAATAAATCCCTGTTCAGTTATAGACTACAACAAAGTATATAGATACAGCTGACTGCTGTATGAAGGGCAAATTACTAAACAAGTTTTTCAAATCCTTGTATTAACCCGTTGAGTGCCAGATGAGTATCCAACACATTTCTCCACTATTCGTTGGACATCCAACTGGCACTTACAGTGTTTAAAAAATTAACCCTTTGAGTGCTAGCGAGGTGTGCAAAGCATTGCCAAACAATGCGTTGTCTGCCCCTCTGGCACTCAAGGGGTTTAGAGCCACTTATTTCATGGGTGCAGTCCCTCTCTAAGTGAACTGAAATGAGCGCTTTCATTTAATTTCTTTGTTAAATATATAATAGCTGTAGTTCTAGATTTGGCCTTGTAAAATGCACTATTGAGGTTTCCGTTTATCTTGGAAGGACTGTTAAGTTGGCAGCTGGCAGCATGCTTTGTAAATAAGTTGCTTAACTATCTCTGCCAGGGGCATCCAAGTTTTTCAATCACAAGACACGGGATCAGAAAGCCATAAGTGTGAGGGAAGCATTATTTTTTTATTGATGATGATGGTGAATTATAGCCTGTCAGATATTCAAAAATACCAATTTATTTATTTATTGATCAAGTCAGTGACAATAGTGATATTTAACAAACCTATGCTTGAACTATATGTTACTGTCAGGAACGGGATTAGATCTTACTGGGCTACTAATGAATATGTGCTAGTTAATTAGGTATTCCTTTTGGAGTCAGGAAGGAATTTTTTACCCACTTGGGGCTTAATTGGAAATGGCGTCAATGTTTTTTGTTTGTTTGTTTGTTTTTTTTGCCTTCCTCTGGGTCAACGGGGGTGTTTAGACATGGTCTGGACTTGATGGACACGTCTTTTCAGCCTCATCAACTATGTTACTATGTCATGCATAGCTTTTGTATGAATCAATTTTTGGTAGAATAGCTGTGTCTGATGAGAACATTGTTGCCTGTGCTGTTGATACTAATGGATGCACATTGAAGCAATACAATTTTTTGTGTACGTCATGTATAATAACAATATAAGTTTTTACACTTCCCAGTGCTAGATAACATTGCTTCTTTTTATTTTTTGTCTCCATCTCACTAAAGAATGGATTCCATTAAAAAAGTAGCACTGGATCTCAAAAATTCCTATTATAGTCTAGGTAGAAATTTGGAAATAAACCCAGTGATAACAATTGGACAGGTAGTATCTAATCTAATGTAATTAAAAGGTGCATTGAAGTAGTCCACTGCAGGAAATTCTGCTCAAGTTAGATAGTGCAGCTCAGTGATTAACCCATCTAAGTGACCGTATTGACTCACAGTGGCTGAATTACTGAAAAAACTAGATCACTGATAGAGAAAAACAGCTGCATCCCAGTGAACCATTAAGTATTGATTAAACTGGGTTTTAACCCCTTGAATAAAAGAGAGGTCTCCAAAGAATTGTTTCTAAATGCTTTGGAGACCCCTTTAGCATGCAACCAGTTAAAATCCCCAATTAAATCAATGAGAATTATTATTTGTTCTATATAGTGCAGCTGGCTGCACCAAAATAATTTTTTTTCTCTTGACATCATACTCATAACGTTATTAGTTATATAGATATTTTTCAATGATTAAAGATAGTTACATTTAACATATATAATCTTTTTTTTTTTTTAAATCCTTGGCTGCTAACATCCATGGGATTATTTTTTTAAACACAAGCCATATATTTTTTTGGGTTTTTATATCTACACTTAAATCAATGTCTGCTTAACCCCTTGAGTGCTAGAGGGGTATGCAACGCATTGCTTTGCAATCTGTTGCATACCCCTCTGGCACTCAAAGGGTTATATGTATATTTTATAAAAACATTTTCAGGACATTGTAATATGAATGTCTCCATTTAATAAAGTGTAAGGGAACATCACAACCTAGTGGCTGTTTCATGCATTGCATCATGTTGAAGCACAAAGTTAAATGAAGAAGCCAAAGATCAGTGCAAAAAAGAAAAAATGAGCTAGTGGTTTATTTTCTCTGCTCAAAATAGGATTAAAACTAGCTCAAAATCGTTTAAAAGTGTGTGTTATCTGATTGATTTTGTTTGTGTAGTCAAATCAAAAGCAAATCACATTACATTTAGCTCATGAAACTGAAAAAAAATATGAATACAATGAAACTATTTAACAAATACATTCATGTCAGTGATATCAGAGATCTGCTACAATTTAAAAAGCTGCAAATTAGCCTTGGAACTTTCTTCACTTCTCAGAGACTGATGTATTAATCCTTTGAATGCCAGTGGGGTGTGGAACGCATTCTCACTCAAGGGGTTAAGAACTGGAGCAATTGCAGAGCAAGCCAGCTGCATCATAGGTAAAAATAAGATTCCCCATTTTTTAACACTTTCTGCTCGTGTTGGATACCCCTTCTGGCACTCAAAGGGTTAAATTGGGTTTTAATCCTGTGGAATGCTAGAGTACGGTGACCAGACTAACCGAGGACACATGAAAAATGCATACTGCAGGACTGTTTTAATTTCAGTGCAATTCTGAAATATGCCTATTTCCTATGTATCCCCAGATGAAGGTTAGGTCTGGTCAGCTTATGCTGGAGATAGCTCTAAAGCATTGCTTTTCAGTGCAGTGTGTTCCTTATGGTGCATTTGATCTGCTCCAGAATTGCTCCAGTTCTTCTTAGACAATCAGACTCCATATGAGTGCAAAAAAATCTTCCGTGTACTAAAAACAGATTCCTATTTCCTTCTTCCATAATGGAGAGTAGCAATATATTAGGGCTCAGCTGTTGAAATGAGGCTTTGCATGTAATTAGTGGCTTACTGCATACAGCACTACCAATGAAGCAGGACTAAAAACTCTCTTTAGGCTGTAATCGGATTACACTCTAGGCCAGAGGGCAAATGATAATGGAAGTATCTTTCGAACTCCCACCAATAATCCCCCAGTAAACAGGGAGATCATACGAGCTTTGTACAATAACTGTTTTGCTCAAGTCCTATATCACATGTAAAGGGTATTTTCTCCATTTCCTAAATTAACCTTCATAGGATGAGATTTGCTAGGCTGAAAAATGCATTGGAGACATCTCTAGTTATTAGAGGGTTAAAATCCCCATTTCAAATGAATGGCACTTTGGAGAATGTTTCTATTACATGCAGTTGGTTATCTCCAGAATTACTGCACATTTCTATTGTGTATATGGTGTGAAATATGCATCAGGAATGTGCTATTTAAAGCTATTTCAAATGCTCACTTTGATAAATAAAATAAAACAAGATACATTTACCATACTCCAACATATATGTATATAATTCATTAAAAGATCATGGACCTCCTTTGGAAGAGATAGGTTTATATTTAACCCATTGGATTCCAAAAGGTGGTGCAGTGCATTGCTGAGCAATGCATTGCACACATATCTGGCACACAAAAGATTAACCCCTTGCAAGTTAGGGACATCTCCAACTCATTGGTGAAAACATCTCTCACAGACAAGGAGTTAAAAAATGTTCCCATTGTTTTAGCATTATACAGTATCAGATGCCTGACCCTTTTAGATGTTCATATGTATGCATTCATATATTTGTTTTCAAAAACCCCAGAAGCCAGTACAGTTAATGCATCTAATGGAATCATTATTGTATGTTTCGTGGATTTTCTATTGCCTGTGAATCGGATTTACATCTCATGGGAAACAAATGCAAAATAAAAAAAAAAAAATCAAAAGCAACACGTAATAAAAGGGTAAGTGAACAAACGGAGATGAAAAAACAGAAATTCAGCTTAACCATTTGAGTGCCAGAGGGGGTATGCAATCTAGCACTCAAAGGGTTAAACAGATTTTTTTTTTTAACTCTTTTAGTGCCAGAGGGGTGCTCAATGTGCTGCATATCCCATTAGCATGTTAATAATAAAGTACAAGAAGTTATGATATGAAATCATATTTTGTAATGCTCACAAATATGTACATAAATGTTTCCATATAATGTATTGTGTACTTGTATTTAAGAGAGAAGTTTTCATATTTATCTGTATAACATGCCTGAGGAAGAGACCTAAGAAGTCTTGAAAGCTTGCATTCTAAATCTACTTAGCCAATAAAGGTATCAATTTTACAAAATTTTTGCCTCCTCCATATATGTATAACTCTTAATGAAGAAAAAAACTTTTAAGTCACCCTTATCCTGAGTTAACATATTTCATAAAAAATGTAGTTAGCTTTACTTCCTAGCTGTGGGATGTTTTTATGCTGATGACATAGCACGTCATTTTGAAACTACCTGGTTTATTATGTAACCCTTCCTGTGTACTGCTCTCCTTATTACCTCCGTCCTACTCTCTCCTGTCCTTGCTAAGTTCTGAAAGCAGTTAAGAGAGCACATCCACAAAATGCCATACACCAAAAAATAAGATCAGTTGTGTGATGGATGATCCCTATGCTTAGCTAGGGGTGCTCAGCTGAGGACTCTTTGCAAAGGATGAAGCAGATAGCAGGAGAACAACCAGAACAACCCAAGATGACTAGCTTGTTGCTGCTGTATGAAATCTGCATTTATACCTGAGTTCCTGGGACTCTGGGTCAGCCACATCATACAAATCTCCCACCTCTTAGCTCCGGATGTTCATTGATCTGGAAGAAGTGAACCATCCAATACAGGTAATGTTAGGATTGAAAGCAACTGATGAGAAATTTTCCCACAATGCCCCATCCCCCTGAGGTACAGGTTAGCCAATGAGGCACCCCAGTGGGACCTATTAGTTAATTTGGAGGAACATGCCGTTGCACTGGTGCCAATGTGCATTTGTGAAGAAACATGTAGCTATAGGTTATTACACAACAGTGAATTGACAATTTGGCATGGTACACAGCATAGTTACATGTGACGATATGGCCCTGGGGTCTCTGTCACGGAAGGTATAGCAGTTCAGGCACGTTATTGTCCGTAGGTTTCTTTCGCTAACCTGCACAGCTAACCGCTATACTAAGCACTAAGACTCGGTACTTGGAGTAGTGTATCCACTGGCAATGCAGGATATACTGCACTGATAGCTCCGGTTCTTATAGGATATTCTATCTATCTATAGAGTAATGCTCTATAGTGGACGACAGAGAGACAAGCATGCTCCTTCTTGTTAAATCATGAACTGCTTTATTTTTTAACCAACATAGTATTTTAAAGAGATGAGAGAAAAGGGGCAGTCACATGGACAAACATGACATGCTTGGGTTAACATCATACAAAGGATACTAAAAGGAGGGTGGAGGTGGACACAAGAGTAAGACTCTAGTCACCTTCTTTACAGATCTCCAGGGGGGAGGGGAGTTAGCACAAACAGCAACCCTGTATACATTCCATTCTCCATGAATAGCGGTTCCCCCATAAAACCATCAATCTCATCTGATGGTCATCTGACTCTGAGTTTGCTATGGAGGAAGTTTGAAAACAGGCTTCATGACTATTTTCTCTAGTGTCCACATGATCCTTGCCAGGGGGAGGAGAGGCTCTGCCTCTTGCGCCGTGTGACCTGTGACAGACCTGTTCTTCATACTACACAATACACACAATGAGGCAGACAGGGTTGCAGACAGGCAAACTGGCCATATCACAAAAAAACAAGGGGAAGAGTGCAGGCACACAGTCTGTAGCTTCCACCCTTATCTAGGCTATACTTTTGTCTCAGTGTAAGTCCTGGAAACAATGTCACAAAGCCCTCTGTGGAGAGCCAGGGACACTGGTTGCATAGGCTCCATTTATATGAACTAGGCCACTCTATATGGTTGCCAGAAGCCTAGATGACAGTAACCTTCAGGTCTTGCAAAGTGCCCAAAACTTCTTCGGGTGGCCATCTTGCTGCTCTTAGGCAGTTGTCTGGTGCCTCTTCTCCCACATAGTTCTCAAAGGTCCTTAGTACAGTCAGCATGTGGCACCTTTCTGTTCCACATAGTTCCCAAACTCCTTAGGGAGTGGCTTTCTTGCTATTCCTAGGCAAGTACAATGTGCTTGGAAGCCAGCACCTACCTGCTATCATGTGGTCTTGAGCAAGGTTCTGTACTGTAACTTTAAATACCACATACTTAAAGCTAGCTTCTTTAAAAGTGAACTATTCATGTGTTAAATTATTAAAATATAACCCTAAACTTGCTTTTTTAACACATGTATAAATTGCCCTGTTCATGGAGCGTTTAGTTAATGCTGTTTGCACTATTTTTATTGATCGATAAGAGCTAAAGTCAGTTACTTAATTGTGATTTTTTTGCCTACTATCCTTCTATGCAGAAAGACTCTTACTTTATATAAACCCATTAACAGATAATCCTGGAAAATCAGTGGGAGCCCTTTAGTCTTAGAAAAGGAAGGAATGTCTGCTCTGGTAGTTGTCAGAAAAAATTTTTTTTTACAGATGTTAGAAGGAAGTACAGAGTATTTATATGTTAATAATCTCAGCTCATTTTAGGTGTTAGTGTTCCTTTAATTCCCTATCTCTCTTTTTATTACGGTTGACATGAGGGGAGGGAGATCTCAGGTCTAACTCTCTACATCCCTTAATATGGGGTTGGAAATAGCAGCCTAAATAACTCCAGGAAGGAGTGGGAGCCCTTGCCAAGTCTGTACCTTCTAACTTTCTTCTAATTGCTTAGCATGTGGAAACCTTTGGGGCGGTAGTGGGCCATTAAGTTATATGCCTCCAACTTCTAATTGGTTACTGTTCCTTATAGAAACTGATGTATAAAACCAAGACTTAGGCAAATCAACCTCACTATGGGGGACAAATAGACACTCCCAAACTCCCCACTTATTTATGTGGACTTTGTTATTCCTTGAATGCTAGAGAAACTGTGTATTGGAGATCAGGCTAGCATTCAATGGATTAAAAGTCCAATTTAAACCAATGGAATTGTTTATTTGTCTCCTATAACACCGTTAGTTTGTTCCAGAATTGCACCACATTGTGACTTCGATTTTATACATAAGGCCCAAAATAGTTACAGATAGGGTTACTTCCTTCAACTCATCACTGACAGTTCAGCCACCAAAAAACTAATTCAGGTAGAAAACCCCAGGTTCCCTCCATTCAAGTCCTCCAAGAGTAACTTATTTCGGAAGATGGAAATAAACAACCGTGACTACCTGTCCTCAGTTGGAGAAGGTATATGTGTATGTAAGTGGGTAAATGAGATGGATGGGTACAGTGAGAGCTGCACACTCCCCAAGATATTAAAGTGGCTGTGCTCAACCCCATAATAGTGAATAAAGTGTGTTAACTTGGGTCTCCATCTCTTTATGTCTACAGTAGAGGAAAATGTAAAAAATGAATTAAATAGAGATAGGGACTCCTGTAGAGACTGTCTGAAGTACTTCAAAACCTTTTAGTGGATGGGAAAGAGAGAATGTAGAGGAAATAATATAGAGAGGGATTAACTGGGAAATAACTGGGAAAATAATTTTCAGCATGGCATGGCATGCAATTGGAATAAACACGTAATAGCTAAAATAAATAATTAATCTAAATATGTTATTAAATGAAAATAGCTAACACAATTAGTTAAAACATTTGGAAAGCCTGGAATTTGGTGTTAAATGAGAATTTTCCCAGACACTTGGGTCCTCTTCCCCTTGCAAAAAGCACTTCAGTCAAACCTGGATACCCATAAAAGAACCAGTTACAACTATCACTGATGCTTCAAGAAGCTGCTCTGTTATTTGTTTATGACATCACAAAACAACATTTTGAAAATGCTTATGCAATTCTAAGTTTATGAAATGTTTCAGGGCTCACACAACAGCAAAATTAAACAGAAAATGTAACTGCCGAAACATTGTAAACACAACAGATAAAAGATTTTGAATGTTCTTTCAAAATCATCCAGTGTGCTTTATGGTAACAAATCTACTTTAATACATATGATATTGCATGAGAAGTACAGATTTCTGACAAGGGAGGAAGACAAAGGAAAATTGCCTCTCCTAGGGCTCGATCCAATTCCCACTGTTAAAAAAATAGCCAAAGGTAGTTTTGCAAGCACATTAAGCCATCAAATAAACCATGTTATGAACCATTAACTTGAGCTAAAAAATTACAACGGGCCAGTAATATTTTGCCTGTTGAGATCTATGGAACAGCTCTACACATTTGTAATTAATTCCTGTGCAGTGGGTGCCAACGCATGGTAAACAGATACATCAACTCACAGTAATCCTGCTCCTATTTTTTTTGGCGTACAGAACACAACGACAGTTAAAAACCCAGTCACAAAAAATACCAGACGGGGAACAAACAGCTCACACAATACTTAGCACATAGCACAATGAGAGAAAATGCAAAATTAACCCTGGAATGCCAAGGAACCACACAGAAAATATGTATAGCCCACAAATAAGTACTGGACAATCAACCTCAAACTATCAATCCCCAGAGGAACAAGGGCTTTACAAATCAACCTCAAACAATCCGTGACACCATTCCCCAGCACAACTGGGGTTAACACATACCAACAGATATGTGCACACAACACAATATGCACACCTATCAATCGCTATGCAACCCAAACCTTCCTGTGTAACATCACTAACCAGTGGAGAGCCAAGCACAGGACCATGTCACACTTGCACCTGAGACCTAAAGAGCAATTACACCAAACATATTTAAACAACAAGAGCCACACCAGCATACACTTGCCTGGACAATACACATGTTCCCATTGGCCTCTACCCTGATGGTCAAAGAAATAGAGCTGAGACAGCACCAACACAGTTAATTACACCACGACAATCCAGTGGTTAAAAACATCAAGCAGCTTTATTATAGAAAGGAAATCCAATAAAAGTACCTTATAGAATAACAACCCATACTGACATGCCAGGAGAGACTTCTATATTGGATACCAGTCAGGTGTAATGGACCAAAAACTTCGATCAACGTGTTTCACGTAAATTGCGCTTACTCATGATCAAGGACACCAAACATTGTAACAAAGAACCTTTTGAATCCCCTCTGGCCAATCAGATTTCATTATTACATCACAGTGGAATTGAGCGCTGTTAAAGTTACAACATCCGACTGCAACAAATGAACATATTAACTCTTGATTTACTGAACTTAGATATATAACAAATGGCCATTAGAGGGGAAATCAAAATGACCAGCAAAAAGTGAATGTTCACCAAATATATTATGTTAATACTCAAACAAAAACAACAGTCAAAATCTATCAGATATATACTATCAACAAAAGGGCTATATGCCTTCCGCGAGCATATCACCAGTTTGAAACAAGTTTTGACGGAACATCATTTAGAAATAATACATTTCTAAACCTATATTAAAATCAAGTGAAATAGATAAATGCAAAGTTCCTTCATGCAACATTTAGAATCACCACCATGGATATTTTGAGTACAGTTTGTCAAACGCGAGAAAAGGGGCAGTGAAGTAAAAAATATAAATCAATCTATATAATAATCATAATAATCATTCCACTAGTCTATTTCGCATGTGGCAGACATCAACCCAACCGTATCAATGAATTTAAATAGTTTTACCAAAAAGATTCCACGTTTCCACCAAAGGGCCAATGTACCACCACCACATCTATGGTCTCCCCACTGACTGGTGATGCTTGTTCTCCAGGTTCAGTGTGTGTGTGCTGGTGGTTTGAAGTCAGTAAGTGGTTCAGGTCGCTAGGGCTCACCTATGAGGCCAAGATGTTGGTAATCGAGTGGCAAAGGGTCCTACTGTGACCACTAGGATGTGTTCCTTTACCCACCATAGTTGTGGCAGAAGACTGGTATCTTGCTGGGATTGCATCCAGCTGTGTGATTGTGGTCATGTTGTGGGGCCATAAGTCCCATATTGCGGAGTGGTCAACATACTGGGTGCTGGTCATCCAGTGGTGTCTCACTGGTGGTGGTGGTGGGGGGGCATCCAGTACTGCCCTGTTGTTATTGGTAGCATCCACCTCTATTGTTGCATCCACTTTTGTGAATCCTGGGGCATCCTCTCTTGGGCTATTGTTGGTGGCAGCCTGTATGGAGACTGTGGTGGTGGCATTCAGCTGGTGCCCTGAGCTAGCGCATCAGAGGCTGTGTAACTGGGAGTCAGACTTTCCTCCAGCTCTGATGCAGGCATGGATGCTGTGTGGGGATATGATACCATGTGATTAGTAACCTGAACAATGACAAAGAGGGATGCAAGATGATGACATTGGTATGAGAGCCCTTGATTAACTGAATGGTATCCTGTGCATTACATTGCAATGCATGGGATACCATCCTGGTAATCACTTATTGAACATCCTGACTAAGTCTATCCCCTCTCCTGAGCCCTGTGCTGTAGCTCTTTGGTGTGTTGTAATTATTTGTGGTTTACAACTTGTTTTGACAATGTTTAGTGTTGCTAGATATCGTAGACCCTTAGCTTGTTTGGCTAATGTTCGGTAATGCTCTTTTTGCTTTACCTACAGTTTTACTGTGCCTTATTGGATCAAGCCCCTTGTCAGATGGAAATCAGAATATACAGTACAAAATATGTTAACTTCATCAGCATCTCACCCTAGGTATCCTTAGGCCTCTCCGCTGTAAAAGTTAGCATATGCTCAAATTCTCCCTTAACAACACTGCTGCGCCACTTTCAACCACTATGGATCATCCTATATAATAATTTGCTAGGATGTTTGTCATAATGCAGTCATGTGCAGTAGAGACTGCCCACATTCGGGCAGTCTCTACTGTGCATGATTGCATCGCGTGAGTGAGGCGACGCAAGACTGCAGCACGTGAAGAAGAGAGGTAGCGGCCTATTAAGCCTTTGAGTGCAAAGCAATGCATTGCGTACCCCTCTGGCACTCAAAGGTTAACATTACCCGGACCTTGGCCCGTGTACATGGGCTTTTACACTAGTATTCAATAAGCTAAAGAGGTATCACATTTGAACTAACAAATGAACAAATGACAATTCCAAGATTTGCAATTATATACACAAGGTTTGCAACCCTTTGAGCACCAGCTGGTGTGCAGCACAATGCTTTTCACATCCTTCTGGCACTCAAACGGTTAATCGCTGATTGCTAAAACATGCTGTATCTCATTGGCAAAAACTTATTGCATGACTGGGGACAAATACTAAATCCATTGAATTAAAAGGAACTTTTAACCTTATGAATAATAGAGAGGTCGCTAATGTATTGCAACGCAGCCACAGGGTTAATTTGCCCCATTTATTTATGTTTATTTACATATTTAACTATTTGTATACTAACTAGGCCCTTAGCACATTGCAAAACAATATGTTGTATGCAGAAAACTGCAGAGAACATTTACAGAATAAAAATTCCCAATGATTTAAATGGTGATTTGAATCCCTTAACCCCTTAAGGACCAGCGGTCCCGAGGTGTGTGGTCCTTTAAGGACCAGATGGGGAAGTTCAACGTGCCGCACCATGACTGATTACGTGTGCCGGCACGCCGAACGGGGGACCGATCAACTTCAGTCCCCGGTATTACTCACCGCGCTCCTGCAGGAGCGCAGTGAGTAAAATTACATGATGTACCAGGACCATCACTGGTCCTTAAGGTCCAGCGTGACGGTCCGAGTACATCAATGGTCCTTAAGGAGTTAAATGCTAAGATGTCTTCAACCCAATGAGTTAAATACCCAATGGAAATTTGGAATTTTCTTTTGTCCACTATGATGCAGTCATTTTTCTCCAGAAACATACCTCTTTAGTTTAATCAAATTGCACCAATAGTCACATTTTTATCCCACTGAAATTTCTGTGGAATATTTGCAATTTGCAGCTTTCTACATGGAAATTCCTGCACATAGAAACCCCCCAAAATTTCCACATTTATGGCAACACCAGGAAATTTTCCCACAAGAATTTTGTCAGTTTTTATCTATGCCCAAGAATTCCCACTCCAGTAGTCACGCTCAGTATGTTGGGACATGGCTGTGGAAGTCAGTATGTGGCTCTATGTCTACCAGTGCAAGGGATAAGGCACGGGATCAGTAAGTGTGGTCCTGTGGCTACAGTGGGACAAGGCTGTGTGTGTGTATGTGTGTGTGTGGTTCTATGGCTACCAGTGCACTGGGAAAAGGCTGGGGTTCAGTATGTGTAGTTCTGTTGCTACCATGGGACAAGGCTATGGGTTACTATGTGTGGTTCTATGGTTATGAGTGTAGTGGGACAAGGTTGAGGGTTAGTAGCTGTGTTTCTGTTGTTACCGTGGGTCTAGGCCAGGATGAAGTATGTGTGGTTTTATGGCTGCCATGGGACAAGGCTGGGGGTCAGTATGTGTAGTTCTGTGGCTAATAGTACATTGGGAAAAGGTGAGAAGTCAGTATGTTTGGTTCTGTGGCTACCAGTACACTGGGACAAGGCTGGAGGTTCAGTATGTGTGGTTCTATGGCTACCATGGGACAAGGCTGGGGGTCAGTTTGTGCAGCTCTGTGGCGACCAGTACACTAGGACAAGACTGGGGGTCAGTAAGTGGGGTTCTAAGACTACCATGGCTGCCAGTGTAGTGTGACATGGCTGGGGTCAGTATGTACATAGCAGAAACAATAGCACATTTTGCTATTTTTTCACAGAAAGGAAAAAGTAACATTTTTTGCACTTAATTCTAAGCGAATGTTTTAACCCATACCAATAAGGGAGAGAAAAGTTGGGGAACTATTGAAATCTTGACAAACAGTTCATAAATCAGATAAAACAACAAACATAAAAATGATACAAAGTAAATATATGTTCTGGACTGTAGTCAGATTACTGTAATATAGCACAAGCGCTACAGGCCTGCTGCATGCAGTAAAAGCTTCGTGACAGACAGTACCTGATTATTTATTTAAAAAGCCTATTGAAACATTTCTATTCCGTGTGAGTCACTCACTAATGTACATAAAGTGGCCTGGACTAAGACTCTGCTCTTTTTGTAAATGTTAAAGCAATGCCGTGGGATGGTACACCTGCTAAATGTCAGTGATGGAAAGCTCTAAATCATAAAATTACGCAGTGTTCCTCATTATACTGGCAATTGTTATTAAAACAGAATCCAAATGAACGGATATGAAATAGTATCCAAGAACATCAGGCTGTATCCAAGAACACTGGTTATATTAGGACATGATCATGGTGACTGAAATGGCCATGCTATCTATCTGTCTGGCCAATGGGTAATAGTAAAAATAATAATAATATAAAACCAAATACCCAGTGCCATCCAATAAGTTGTACAGTGTTGCATTACTTTAAAACTACATATAGGCCTGTATTCAGGAGGAAGCTAATGAAGTACAATTCTTAGGCAAGGCAACAACAATGTAGTGGACAAATGAAAATCTCCGAATATCTGATTTAAATGGTCATTTTAACCCCGTGAATCACCTCTCTAGCAATCAAGAGGTTAAAATCCCCTTTAAATAAATGCACCTTAGTTGCATTTTTGATGATGTTGAAAAAGACACAAGTCCAGCCAGGTGTAACCTTCGTCAGATCTTTGTTGGTACAGAGAAATTAAAATAACATTTCAAAATTTGGTAAAATAAAACCCTTTATGCCTTCAAAAATGGCAATCAGGCATACCAGTTTGGGGAGAAAAGAAACTTTTAAAAGGTCCTCTCTCCCAGCCATCCCTCCAGTGTTTGACATGCTCATATGTGTGTTAGGAGTCTATCCAGTTAGTCAGTCTGCATCTTCCCTCTTTTTGCTGTTTTCACTCCTTCCTCCCTCCTACCTATAATCCTCTTATAGGCCTCGATCCAAATGTTGGAGACGGCTGTTTTTATTGCCGACGGCATTTTTTCTAGCACAGTAAGCTATGGAAATGTCTGTGCTGTGAAAAAATACCAGTAAAAAAAGGAGCCGTTGTGTGATAAAGTTAAGAGGTGTTTTCATCCATTGAAAATGATGAAAACACTGTAAATAGCAATTCAAATATCTGCATTAGTCAAGAAAACTCAATAAGGGACTCAAGTTATCGTAGGAAAGTTAAGACCTACTTTTTTTTTTTTTTAACTTAAGTCCCTTATTGGCTGTTTAAACAGCCGACACAGAAACATGAAGTAAAAAAAAAACAAAGTCCTCAGTGGATGTATTGATATGGGGCTCTAAGCCCCATATCAATACATCCAAAGTATGAAAAATGTTTCAAAAGTAAGTAGAATTAACCCTATGAGTGCCAGTGGGGTATAATTACCCTGTCAGCATTCATAGGGTTAACCCAACTAACTTAAAAAAAACATTGCATTACAAGTAACACTTATCATTACTCCTGATGTCCAGCAGAGTCCTCAGCTTCCTGGTCGTCTTCTGTCCCTCTCTTCAGTCTTCTTTCTTCTGTCCTTCTCTTCTTTCTTCCTGTAAAATAAAACAAATATTACTCTTACAAAGCATTAACATCAATATCATTTAACCCTTTGAATGGCAGAGGGATACGCAACACATTGGAAAGCAATGCATTGTGTACCTCACTGGCTCTCAAAGGGTTACGGTGTATTGTGCCATAATATTGTACAACATAAATGCTTCCATGTATTTTTCCCAATGTTTAAATATGCCATATAAATAATATATATAGAGAAAGCAGATAAATATATAATGCAGCAATGCTAAGTAAATTAACTTAGCTTAAATGTAGTAGTCTCCGCTGCTTGGTGTGGCCACGGAAGTGCCGGAGATGCAGAGGAGCCACAACAATTCCCCCAGTCCTCAACAGGTCGATGCCCGTTGCATACTGAGGGAATCGGCTTTTATATATGGGCAGGCTCACTTCCATTTCCCTCACAGCCATTGGCTGAGATGCTCTTATGCACATACCAGCCAATCAGTTTAAAGAACATCTGCTTGAATCTGATTGGCTGGGATGTGCATAAGAACATCCCAGCCAATGGCTGTGAGGGAAATGGAAGTGAGCCTTCCAGAAGAATAATGCAGACCACAATAGTCTTTTATTGAAGAAGGTCAGTAAAGAGTTGATTGATTAGGAATGGACTCAATCTCTCACTCACAGGCAAATAAGAGAGAAGAAAGATGTCTTTTTTGTTAAATGCGAGTCCATTAAAGAGCAATGATAACATTTTTCAGAGTCTTCTTCCATAGGTGCAGACTGAGCAATATACCCAAGGTTCCAATCAGCCATTGGGAGGGGGCAGAAAACTGACCCCACTGACTGGAATGCAACCTGGGTATATGCAGACTTGCATCGTGCAGATTAGCAAACTGTCTGTGAGATTAAGATCAGTGTCTTCTTGGGTGCTGTTGGGTAACCATGCACTGGAAATATCTCATAATTAACTCTTTGATTGTCAAAGAGGTATCCAACACATTGCAATGTAATGAATAACTCTCTGGCACTCGGTGGACTAAGAAAAAAAAAAAAAAAAAATATATATATATATATATATATATATAAAAAAGAAAACTTATTTGTGCCTGGCAAACACACCCAGGGGCAGCAGTAAGGAGGGGTTACTGCTCCCATTGGGTGATTCAATGGGGGTGTGATTTTCACAGGATAGCAGTGGCCTTCATGCAGGGAGTTGGCCCGCCCCTTCTATCCAGCTAAACTTACCAAAAAACTAAATGGCTGCCACTCACTCCTACACTGCATCCAAGACAAGCCACACACACACACACACACACAAGCCAAACACACACACAAG
This sequence comes from Rhinophrynus dorsalis, assembly GCA_037306005.1. NCBI lineage: Eukaryota > Metazoa > Chordata > Amphibia > Anura > Rhinophrynidae > Rhinophrynus > Rhinophrynus dorsalis. Next base: position 400,901,279 of record CM074723.1, read on the forward strand.
CCACACACACACACAAGCCAAACACACACAAACACTCCAAACACACACACACACACACACACACACACACACACACACTTCTCAACCGTCAGCAAAGGAATGGAGCCCCGGGGCCATGATCTCCCGCATTCTCCCGCCGTGGATGATGGTCTCCAGTCAGCCTGTCTTGTGATGCGGTTACATCTGGGGTCACTCACATTGTGCATGCTGATGGCGAGCAGCATGGAAGCAAGCAGCAGAGGGAGCTTTGGCCCCTCAGGAAAGAGCAGCACCAGTGGGGGAAAGTGTCGGACCGTCCTACAACCGGTGAGAGTATAACCTTGTACACTCAACTGCTGTATGGATCACTGCATAACTGTCTGGATGAGTTCCATGTAGTAGTTGCATAGTTCTGCTCTGAGATAACATCCTGCTCCAAATGGATGACCCAGCATTTAACCCTTTGACTGCCATGGAGCGCTCCACATTGTCACAAAGCCTGTTTCAAACGGCGATGTCCACACTTCTTAACTCTTTCAGTGTCACAGGATACACAGTGCATTGCAATGCGTTGTGTATCCCTCTGGCTCTCACATGGTTAACAACCTTGGACACTGCCTTTTAAAACAGGCTTCATCACAGTGTGGAGCACTCTAAAGCCGCGCAGTGTGCTTGCAGGATCCCTACACCAGTTCGTGTTTCATGACCCGCTTCGGGTCAGTGCTCCATTGTTTTCAACATCAAGTGTCCCACCCCCTGTACTCACTTATATGAACCTCATGTCCCAGGCTCCTTCCTGTCACTGACTCCTCTCAGCTCCGACCTTACAGCAACATGGTTGTAGTAAGTTCAGAGGTGACAGCAGCCTCTGACAGGAAGGATCCTGGGACAGTTTAATTCAACACAGTAGTGTGTAATTACTGTACTGAAAGGTGGGTACAACTGGCTCCCCCTAGGGGGCAGAAGAGGCAAGCATTCCTGAGTGACCTGCTACGTAGGAACCTGATCCCTTCCAATATCCATACCGTTGCTTTGCCTCATACCAGTACCAACATGGCATGCGTACCCCCCCTGCCCTGAGACATTTCTGTATCCGCTTCTCCAGGGTCCAGAGTCCTTGGCCCACACTGTGGTATGGGTGAGTGATGACAATTGAGACAGGTGTTCTGGGGTGGGGATAAAGTTAAAACACTCCCACTATGGATCTATGTATCTGTGTGTATGTATGAATCTATGTATGTGTGTGTGTATGTATATGTGTGTGTATATGTATGGATCTATGTATGTGTGTGTATGGATGGATCTATGTATGTGTGTGTGTGTGTGTGTATGTATGGATCTATGTATGTGTGTGTATGTATCTATGTATGTGTGTGTGTGTATGTATGTGTGTGTGTGTATGTATGGATCTATGTATGTGTGTGTGTTGATCTATGCATGTTTACAAATGTACATTTTACATGACTAAATACAAGGCTACACAAAGATGATGGGCAACGCCGTCCCACCCTGCTAGTATGTATATATATATATATATATATATATATATATATATATATATATATGTGTGTGTGTGTGTGTGTGTGTGTGTAATGAAAACAAAATGGTGGAAAGCACTCACTCCTAAATGTCCAAATTGCCCAGGTGCACATACCATGTAGAAATAGAAAGACAGTGGGCAGCACCCGTGGGACTTTTTAAAGTGTTTAATAAATCAAAAGTAGCAAGAAACAAGGTCAATGTTTCAGTCTAAACAGACCTTTATCAAGACAAATGTAATTAGACTCACCTCCATATTTATGCCCAAGCTCATCCTGACGTCGCTCGTGTGGATGGTGACGTCATCACCCAGAGGACCACCACTGGTTGGCCATCCGAGTGGACGTCTCCCACTGGTCACATAGAGGAGCATGGATGTGTTGTTGCATCAAGCTAGAAGAAGGATAATAGTCTGTTAAGAGACTGTGATATAACATATAAGGCACTTAACGATATAAACCGCATTATATTAAAGGAACAGTCCACTGTTTGTGTGGTGATAGTGCTGACAGCAAGTAGACCTACGTTAGACCTCATACTATAGTAAATGCTGAGATCGTGGCTGTGTGCCAGCGCTCGGCATATGATCTATGTAATTGGTACGCAAGGTCTCCATTGCATCGCACATTACGTTAAAGCACAACTACATACGTGTGAATTCATAGTCCTCTTCAGCCGAAAAGCTGAAGTGCAAAAGAGCCTCTGTCTGATGTATAACAAATATAAAGGGCTAGTAGCTGTCTATGGTAAGTCAGAAGTCTAGCCCAGAGGTTGTAACTATGTCACCAAAAGTGTTCATGGAACAGTCTTGCAGAAGTCTGTCAAAATCGAGGTTAGGGGCCAAAGACAATCTGAACTAGCCTTGCAATGAACAGGGTAAGTGCACTGCAATCTGTTTTACCATAATCAAAGTCTTATCCAGCCATGAGTGGTCTAGTAATGGGGCCATAGGGATGTATCTGCAGACATAAAAGAGGTAATGACCAGACATAAGAATCCCAAAAGTCACTGAACTATGTATTGACCATCTTAGGCAGAAAGGTGGTCATATGATTACTGGTCTACAGATATAGAAGGCCTGTGTGCTGGAGTGGTGTCACTGTCCCCACCCCTCAGGCTTAGCAGTGTGGCCTATGGAGGCAACAATGTACCAGAAATCTGGCGGCGGGGAACCCCTATCTGGGTCCTGAACTACCTGATGTATAGCAGAGTTTGCAACAGTGTGCCGACCTACAGTCTAGTCCTATTATGGGTCAGCGCTTGGTGAAGCAACGTCCCAGAAAAGGGGTTCTATGCCCGTTGAACCTGGGAGAGACTGTGGTCGATGTGAAAAGCATCTGACAGGGAAGACAATAGATTCAACTCTCTCCATGATGCATTGTGGAATGTTTACTATCTTCCCTATAGGAAGCTCGTGAAGGGTAGCCTATCATTGAGCCCTTTGGGCACCTCCGCAGGGTAGTTCAGGTTGGAAATCAATAGCCATATAGATGAGATCTGCAAATGTATGTTTCATTTCCACGAAGTGTCTAGCGACCGGTTTGTCAGTGGTTTTCCCTTGATTGGCTTCCCATATACTAGACCTGTGGTTTGCCATTCTGTCTCGTAGGCTGGTGATAGTTTTGCCTATTTAGAATAGGCTATAATGGGCATATGATAAAATAGATGACATGATGGCTAGTGCACGTGAGTTTGTGTCTTATCTGTATAATGCGTCCTCAGTGTGGATGTTTAAAATAGGATACGGTAAGAAAATATTTGTAAGCGGTACAGCCTGTGCATTTAAAGCATACTTTCATGTGTGATGGCAGCCAAGATGTGTAATGGTCCTGATAACAATGTTTTGGGCCAGTGTGTGCCAAAGCATCTCTAAGGTTCTGGCCCCTTTTGTAACACATCCTCGGTGTAGTCTTGAAAGATGTTGGTAACGATTTGTCAGTTGCAAGAATAAGCCGGTGTTGTTTTTTGATTGTTTGGGTTTGTAGGCTCGAAGTAGTGTAAGTGGAGACAAAAGTCAGTCTGTTGTCAGCCTTTTTCTGAGAGGGCCGAGTTAACAGATCCATCTGTGTATGAGATTTAGCGACTGCTAATGCATTGTTAAGTACGTCTTCCTTATAGCCCCTCTGTCGAAATCTTTGGTATAGTTCATCAAGTTGTACTGATGCTAAAGTGGTGTCTGAATTGTTCCTCATGATACGTAAAATGTTATTTCCAGTTGCCATGACTTAAGGACAGTTCCTTAACCTCTTAAGGACCGGCCACACATGCACAGTGCGGTCACTTAAGGACCAGGGACCATTTTTTTTTTCACTATCCGATTCCGGACTCCCCGAACAGCGTGCAGCTGCGCAGGGAGCCCAGAATTCCATGACGGTCTAGGACTGTCATCGTTCCTTAAATGAAAACAAGCCATGACGGTCCTGGACCGTCATGGGTCCATAAGGGGTTAAAAAGTACTACAAACATTTTTTTTTTTTTTTTATAAATTTTCCTCATAGAGTCTGGCTTCTACATTTTTGGGCTGATTCTTAGAGTCAAATCAGATTTGTCAGATTCTGCAGTATATAAATAAAGATACATACATACATATATACTGTACATACATATGCTTTAGGAAAAATCAATAAATAAATACATTAAAAACTACAGCTTTTAATGACATCTAGTGGACTCTTTTATTAAGTGCACATTGCAAAACAATTACTCCAATGAAAGTTCAATTGTTTATTAACCCATAAACCCATTAACCCCAATTATTTACTAACACATTTGATTATGGGTTAATAACTAGTTTTTATACCCTGAGAATGTGGGACTTTATACTATATAAGTTTCTATGCTGGCCAAATGTAACCATACAATCTGCTATGAATGATTCTAGGCAGAACTCACACACTATAGCATTTCTTATAGCACATCATCAGATAGGTTTGGCCTTGAACAGAAATAATTAACATATTGTGCAAGGAATAGTATAAAGTACCATAATGTGCCTCCGTGAATATGGTTGAAGTCTCAAAAACAAATTATTTTATAGAGAAATGGTTAGTACAACACATAGGAAGATTTCTAGTTCTCTATAAAAAATAATCTGGTTTTAGGGTAACAAATCAACTTTAAAGAAGCATTCTTATGATGGGCATACTGTAGGGCTTTTCCTGCTGAGTTAAAAAAGGGTACTCCCACTGCTGGGAGACATAATATTTTAAAGTTATTGCAGTTTTATTAAAGTGTTTTTTTTGTGGGTTGTATTTTTTACATTAACAGTGCCCTCTGGTGGCCACAAAGATAGATCACTGGGGGGGTGATGCACTAAGGGGTGATGCTATAATAAATTGTGTCTGGTAATATGTGTCAATCACTTCACCACAGAGATGGCTCAGCTGGTTATTGCACCAGATATAGAATCTGTTTAAACCTCAGGGTTGTTGGTTCTAGGCCCCGCAAGGTCCACTCAGCCTTTCATCCTTCCGAGGTGGATAAAATGAGTACCATTAAATTAGGTAATAATATCTATACCCCAGGACATACTTGAAAATGAGAGACACTCTTGATGTATCCATTCTGGTAAAACTATTTGATTTTACTTTGCCATATGCATTAACAATTGCATATGCAAGGGGGCAGAATGTAATCTGTTGCAGAATGCCTTGTGAGTCCTCTCAGCTAGTTCAGTCAGTACAGAGGGGCATAGAAGCTGTGATACCTAGCTTCCCTGCTAGTCTCTCAAATATATTTCAATGCTGAAAATGTCTGTTCATTGGAAACCTTTCAGTTCCACAGAGGTGTACAATGTACATCCCTTAGGCCCTAAAAGGATTAGAACCTTAAAGGGATAGTAATGTTTCATAAAAACAGCAGCTCCAATTAATCTTCATAGTATTTGAGCCATAGAGAGTGTTATTTCAATACTGTCAGAGTTGTGGTTCAAGAGTAATTGAAGGATAAAGTTCCCCCTCCCGCCCTTTTTACCTAGTGCAGCCATCTCTTCTCAGATGTGGAATCTGGTCGCTAGACCAGACAGATAACAGTAGGGGACAATCTTCTTCCTATGAGAACAATGAAAGCCCTGTCCCCCCATGACAAGTTTTTCAGGTTTTTCCATTATCTTAATTGAAGATTGTCCCTCTCTGCAATCCACTTGAACACACCCTTCTGCTCTGAGGTGAGCAGTGTTACATCAGTAGAAGCGGTGGGAGGGGGATACTTTATCACAGGGGCGGACTGACAGGACCCAGGGCCCCTGGTCTAAAAAAAGGTCTGGGCCCCCTGCTCAATGATATCAATGGCCCTTCCCCATGACATCATTGGTCCCACTCCATGACATACATATATAAAAATGAAAAAATAAATAAAACTAACCTTACACTGCCGGATAGCTTCTTGCAGGTTGGCTGGAGGCTGGATGGAAACTGGCTGGATAGCTTGAGGTTGTGCTGGCTGTCTGGCCTGGTGGCTGTGCCTGTAGCGAGTACAATGTTTCATATATAATTTGCAAAAGTGTGGTGGCCTGGGGTACTGTATGGCCTGGGGGAGTAATGGATGGCCTAGGGAGGTTCCCCAGGACATCCAGTAGTCCCAGGGACATCCAGTACCCCTCAGGCCATCCAGTACCTCCCAAGACATCCAGTACCCCCAGGCCATCCAGTATCCCCCAAGACATCCAGTACCCCCAGGCCATCCAGTATCCCCCAAGACATCCAGTACCCCCAGGCCATACAGTACCCTCCAACACATCCAAGATCCCCCCCAAGATATCCAGTACCCACAGGCCATCCAATAACCCCAGATCATCCAGTAACCCCAGGCCATCCAGTACCCCCCAACACATCCAGTAACCCCCAACACATCCAGTAACCCCCCAACACATCCAGTAACCCCCAACACATCCAGTAACCCCCCAACACATCCAGTAACCCCCAACACATCTAAGATCCCACCAAGATATCCAGTACCCTCAGGCCACCCAGTACCCCCAAGACATCCAATACCCCTCAAGACATCCAGTACCCCCAGGCCATCCAATATCCCCCAAGACATCCAGTACCCCCAGTCCATCCAGTACCCCCCAAGACATCCAGTACCCCCAGGCCATCCAATATCCCCCAAGACATCCAGTACCCCCAGTCCATCCAGTACCCCCCAAGACATCCAGTAACCCCAGGCCATCCAGTAGCCCCCAACACATCCAAGATCCCCCCAAGATATCCAGTACCCTCAGGCCATCATATCCAGTACCCCCCAAGACCATCCAGTACCCCCCAAAACATCAGTAACCCCCAAGCCATTCAGTACCTCCCAACATATCCAGTACCCCCACAAGCCATCCAGTACCCCCTCCAGGCCACCCAATACCCCCCAGCCCATCCGGTACCCCCACAAGCCATCCAGTACCCCCTCCAGGCCACCCAATCCCCCCCAGCTCATCCGGTACCCCCACAAGCCATCCAGTACCCCCTTCCAGGCCATCCAGTACACCCCTCCAGGCCATCCAGTACCACCCTCCAGGCCATCCAGTACCTCCACCCCCCAGGCCATCCAGTACCTGCTTACCTTTGCTGTGTGCGCTATGTCGTTGTGGGTCTTCTTCTGCTGTCAGTGTCACTGTCACTGCTGCTCCTAAGTCACTAATTCGTTCACCAGTGGTCTGATCCTGCTGCGTGTCCTCCTTCCTTGGTAGCCTAGGCACTCATGTGACGTCCAACATCAGGTCTGAGTCCCACTCTAACCCCCCCGCATCATCACGCGCCCCTGCGGGCCGTGATGACATAAGTGGTATGCTGCAAAGACATGGGCAGAGAAGTAGAAGAGGCACAGGGAGAGAATCGCTTGCTGCCAGTAACGACTGAGTCTGGCCCTGGACTCTAACAGCAAGCGATTCTTGCCTCATGATGGATGGGAAGGGATCATGGGCATGACTAGGCAGTATACACTGTGAGGCCTCAGTGCCTCATGGAGCACAGTGCGGTAGACAGCAGCAGCTTTCAATAGGCGTGGGTGGGCCCCTAAACAGCAGGCAGGTAAGCGGATGGGTGGCAGATTATTAACATTGCTGGTGGCGGTGGCGGCCCCCCTTGGTCACGGGCCCTCGGTCCGTGACCAAATGCCCGAATGGTCAGTCCGCCCCTGCTTTATCATTCAATTACTCTTGAACTACAACTCTGACAGAATTTAAATAACACTCTCCAAGGTCCAAATACTATGATGATTAATTAGAGCTGCTTTTATTATGAAACATTACTATCCCTTTAAGAATCCATTGTCAGTTTTAACATAGAAAGCTCTACTTGCTGCTAAACTGAAAACTGAATGTGGGACTTGCTTTTAGGTTTGTAAGTAATTTGTAATGTATTAAACTTTTTTCATACTCTTAACTAGGGGTGGGCGAAAAGTTTGAAAGTTTCCCATAAAAAATTTCACGAAAACGTGCAGATTTTCACTTTTCCTGCAAAAAATGTTGCCTTTCCGCCTATGCAAAAGTTCCCTCTGACTTTATTTTATTTATTTAGAAAATGTTTTACCAGGAAGAATACATTGAGATTTCTCTCGTTTTCAAGTATGTCCTGGACAGTTTTCAGTAGAGGGTTGCTTATTTATACAAATTGAGAAACATTATATATTACATGTTATTAAATATACATACAAATATTCATATGGAGATTTTAAAATTATAAACAGTTACACTCTGTTTTTAGATATAGAGAAGCATTTACTTTTAAGGATTTTAGACTGGGAGCAGATCTGATTATTTCAGGCAGATAGTTCCAGGCCTTTGGCGCTCTGAAGGAGAAGGCGGTTCTTCCTGCTTCTTTCTTGTACTGTGGTATACGTAGCGAGTTGTTTGCGGTGGAGCGGAGGTTATACTTAGTATGTAGAGCAGGAGTGAGCATACTGCTCAGGTAGTGTGGTAGTTTTCCAGAGAAATGGTTGTGTACTAAGCAAGAAAGGTGAAGGGCACGTCTAGATTTGAGTGTTAACCAATTTAGTTCTTTTAACATATCACAGCGATGAGTAGTGTAATTACATTGAAGGCTAAAGCGGCATATTGAATTATACAGGGTGTCAAGTTTACTAAGATGGATTTCTGGTGCTGGAGCATAAACTACATCACCATAGTCTATGACAGGCAGCAACATCTGTTGCACAATATGTTTTCTAACCAGGGGACTTAAACATGATTTGTGTCTAAAAAGAGCACTGATTTTGGGATAAAGCTTGGAGGTTAACTTGTCAATATGATGTCCAAAAGTGAGGTTGGGGTCAAGCCACATACCAAGATATTTGTAGGAGTCCACTGGGGCCAATTTACGATTAGACTCCGTTACAATGGATATGTGGGTATTGCCGAGATTACGCAGTTTGTGCTTTGTGCCAAATATCATTGTGACAGTTTTGTCTGTGTTTAAGAACAATTTGTTCCTTGCTATCCATCTTTCAACCTCGCAGAAATCATGCTGTAATATGGCCTCAAGGTGTGATATGTTTGGGTTTTTAGTATAGAGAATGGTGTCGTCTGCATACATGTATACTGAAGATGATTTGCAAACCATGGGCAGATCATTTATAAAAAGAGAAAATAGAAGCGGGCCAAGAATGGAGTCTTGAGGAACTCCACTTGTTACTTTGAGCGGAAGGGAGTCATTGCCAGCAACTGACACATACTGCATTCTGTCTGATAAATAGGATTGGAACCAGTTTAGAGAATTATTACCCAGTCCTGATCTTTGGAGTTTATTTATAAGAATATTATGGTCTACTGTGTCAAAAGCCTTGGCAAAATCTAGGAAAATGGCTCCTGTGAGGTCACCATTTTCCATGCCCGTCTGGATATCATTGCTTACTTTTAGGAGGGCCGTGACTGTTGAGTGATTTGGTCGAAAGCCTGATTGAAGAGGGGTGAAAAAACTAGTCTGTTGGTAATATTTATTTAGTTGCACGTGTACACATTTCTCTAGGATTTTGGATAAAGTGGGGAGTAGGGATATTGGTCTGTAGTTTCATAATATATTTTTATCCCCACTTTTGTGGACAGGCACAACTCTAGCCACCTTCCAGGATTTGGGCATGTACCCTGTTGCCAAAGAGGTATTAATTAAAGAAGCAATCGGTTTGGCCATTACCATAGCACTAAGCTTTAATAGCATTGCTGGTAGTTTGTCAGGGCTAGATTGGCATTTCATTTTTGGATTGAGGAGGTGATCATATATTTCGCTTTCATTTACTGGCATGAAATTGAATTCATTTTCAGAACTGGACTGGGCAACAGGTGCCAGTGAATGTTCTGTAGATGGCTGAACTTCTGAGTTATCTTTGTTTTGTGTAATCAGGGTGGTGGCACATCCAATAAAGTAGCTGTTAAATTCATTGGCTATGGCTGTGGGGCACTGTATTGTTTCATTATCTATGATTATAGTTGATGGGTGAGTATGATTAGGAGAGTTATAAAGGTTTTTAATAACCTTCCAAAAGTTGGCTGGCTTTGAAATGTTACTGTTTAAGTTGTCAGTAAAATATTGTGCTTTTGCTAATTTTGTTTGTTTTCTACATGTATTCCTTAATTGTCTGTATGCAGTGTGATCATTTGCGGAGCCGGTTTGTTTAAATTTTGTCCATAAGGCATCTCTGAGACTGTATAATTGAATCAAGTCAGCTGAGACCCAGGGTAGATGTGCCCCCCTAACCCTGACCTTTCTTAATGGGGCATGTGTATTACAGACCTGTAAGAATTCAGAGTTAAAGAATTCTATCGCTGAGTCTAGGTCTGGTATTAGCTGTATTCTCTGCCATGAGCAATTTCTTAAATCATTTAGGAAGGACTGAAGATTAAAATTTCTAAATGATCTCGCAAGTATGACTTTGGAACATGACTTGACTGGTTTTATTTTGCGGACACAGTAAACTATGGAGTGATCGCTAAACACATTTGCTAGTACGCCTGAGTCTTGGATTCTGCTTGTGCAGGATGAAAGGATCCAGTCTAGCAGAGTATGGTTGGATGTTTTAAGATTTATGCGAGTAGGGGAGGAGATTAGCTGTGATAAGTTCAATGTTTTAAACAATGAACAAAATTTTTCATTCCTGGAGTCTAGCCAATTAATATTAAAGTCTCCAAGAACCACCAGCTCGCTTTTCTTGTTTTGAGTGGCAATCTCCTTTAGGTGTTGCGCTATGTCTGAAAGGGTATGTGCTGGGGTATTTGGTGGTCTGTAGATGCCTACAATTATGATTTGTTTTGAACATGGAAGACAAATTTTGCCAGCAATGTATTCATAAGAATCAGAGTTATGAGAGTCATTTAGAAGTTTAAAGTTTACTGATTCCTGAGTGTATATGATTACCCCTCCTCCTCGCTTTGCACGGTCTTTTCTAAGCATGAGTATCCATCTATGGCAACAGCAGTATCAGGTATTTTGGGGATAACCAGGATTCAGTAAGAATAAGAATTTTAGGTTTGTATGCGTAACACCATGCTTTTAGTTCATCCATTTTGGGCAGTATACTGCGTATGTTGCAGTGCACAAAAGACAGACCCTTTTTAAAGGGGAGGTTGCCATTTATTGCTATTTGAGGGCCAGTGTTGGTTTCTATGTCATTTGCCAAAGCAAGTAATAGAATGCATAAAAATTTGGTGATTTGTTTCCTGTGAGCATATAGTGAGAGGGTGCGTCTGTTGCTATAATTACTGGGGGAGGGTGAGCTTGTTTTTAATACTCTCCACCAGCATTCAGAAGGAAGTGCACATGTATGCAGAAGTCCATGGTGTATTAATATGGTATGGTGAGGGTGCTGGGCATGGTTGCAGGGATAAGAGGAAATCTGTATTAATAGTGGAATGGTTAGTACGCATAGAAGTAACATGTTCATGTTGGCATGCATATGACAAGGCTCACAGGGTGCATACAGATACACAAACCAGCTGAGATTAAAAATTAAAGGAATATAACAAGTATAAAATTATCTATTTTCTCCAATTCACTTGCTTGTATTAATTAGTAGGTGTTCTGCAGCAGCTGTGTTTATTTCCTGTCCAACTCTCTTGTATAACTCTCCATACTTTGATAAGGTGGTAATACCCTGGCAAATGCCACCCCGGCATAATGCCACCCCTAACTGGGCTCTAGATATATACTAGATGGAGCCCCTAGGAAGACTCACACACTGACTGAGGGAATTCCAAATTACAAATTGTTTAGGCCTGGACCCGCCCTGAGTGCGGTCAGCTGTGACCATTAAAACATCTGATAAGGAGCAGACACAGAGATATAGGACAGGGATGGGGAAGGTAAGCAGTATGGAGACTGGAAAAAGGGCTAATTGTTAGTACATACCATAGGGGGTTAAACTTGTACAGGGAGACTGCATGGGATTTGAAGTTCCAGTTTAAAATAGCCCTGGTTAGTACATACCACACAAAGGGTTAAAATTGTGAGGGGAGACAGTATGAGACTTCAACTTCCGCACAACAGGACTGGCTTGTACATACCACACAAAGGGTTAAAATTGTGAGGGGAGACAGTATGAGACTTGCACTTCCACACAACAGGACTGGCTTGCACATACCACACAAAGGGTTAAAATTGTGAGGGGAGACAGTATGAGACTTGCACTTCCACACAACAGGACTGGCTTGTACATACCACACAAAGGGTTAAAATTGTGAGGGGAGACAGTATGAGACTTGCACTTCCACACAACAGGACTGGCTTGCACATACCACACAAAGGGTTAAAATTGTGAGGGGAGACAGTATGAGACTTGCACTTCCACACAACAGGACTGGCTTGTACATACCACACAAAGGGTTAAAATTGTGAGGGGAGACAGTATGAGACTTGCACTTCCACACAACAGGACTGGCTTGTACATACTTTGATAAGGTGTTACTTAGATAAGGTGGTAATACCCTGGCAAATGCCACCCCGGCATAATGCCACCCCTAACTGGGCTCTAGATATATACTAGATGGAGCCCCTAGGAAGACTCACTTTCTGCTAATCTTATAGCCCTGTCACCATCCTCACTCTCAACTTCATCTGTATCTGAACAAGAGAAGGATGCTGGAGAGATATATTGTAGATCTGCATCATCATCAGTCATCATTAAGTTATACTTAGCAGCATCAGCATCACCTGACAGTTCTTGCCCACTACTACCCTTTTGTTCCTCTAAGCTTTTAGAGGTCTCAAACAATTTATTTTTACTTTTACTATAACTAAGTTCCCTACTAGTTTGAGGATGGGTGTTTTGGTGCTTGTTTGTCTCACTATCTGATGCAGCAGGTGGTTCAGCTGCTACACTTTCCTCTATTTTGCTCTTGCCATTCAACACTTGAATGTGACTTGTTGTCATCCTCAGTGTTCTTATTATATGGTTCTTTATTTCTTCTGGCACTGGGGGTGCTGGAACTAGTTTTGCTGGGACCTTGACAAACTGCATCCTCCCTTGGAGTAGAGGGATCATCATCATTGATTGCACCCGCTGCAGCAACCATTGCTGCAGTTAGTTTTTGAACTACTACTTTACTCTTATGTCCCTGCAATGCTCCACCCCATCCCCCTTCCCCTTGTGCGTTTGCTGGACAACAGAACTGATGGAGCTGTATGAAGCCTTGGCTAAGCCCAGTCAGCTGTCTGTCCCTGTCACCTAATATATTTAGTTCTTTATTATTTTTTATTTATTTTTTTTTATTTTTTTTTAGGTTGTCCACCCTGTTATCTTATCACAGTCTGTCCCCAAAAATATAACTGAAAAATAAAATCAACAACTTCTTTCCCCAGACTTCCCCACCCAGCACAGAGACAATTACAGCAAGATCAGCAAGCAAATAGGTCCCTAGCTGCCTGTGTCTTGCCAGTCAGTCACATGGAATTTTGGAGTATTTGGGGTCAACCTCCTTCCTCCCTTCTTCTCCCCAGAGTGCCCCACTGACTCTCCTAATAAACAGAACAAATGTCCTACCTAAAAGATTCCCTTAATTAAACTTCAATTCTCCTATCATCTCTAGCTCAAAAAACATATTGCTCTCTCCTCTCACAAACACAAAATGGCATGCTGTGAGAGCCTGACAGCCTTTTATATGGCTGTAACAAACTTTTGTGTAGTGGAGAAATTTGAGGCAAAAATATTCACCCATCCCTACCCCTCAGCAATGCTGGCCACATCCCCCATATCAAATGCTATGCATGGTCATTAGATCCTTTCTGAACCTCCATCAGACATTTGCACCTGGCTTATAGTGGCTGGTTTATTTATATATAGATATATATATCAGAAATAAAGCAGCACCTGTGGGACATTTGAACTGCAAAAATGTTAGTTTTATTTGGTCAATGCTTTGGTCCTCATAGGGACCTTTCTCAAGAAAGTTTCCTATGAGAAAGGTCCCTGCGATGACCGAAACATTGACCAAATAAAAATGACATTTTCGCAGTTCAAAAGTCCCACAGGTGCTGCCTTCTTTATTTCTGCTATTCTATCCATTTAGGAATGTGCACTGGGCACCAAAGCAATTCAGAGTGAGGGGTTTTGCCATCCACATTTACCAGTACTGTGCAAAAGTCTTAGGCAGGTGTGAAAAAATGCTGTAAAGTAAGAATGCTTTCAAAAATAGACATATTAATAGTTTATATATAACAATTAACAAAATGATAGTGAGTGAACAGAAGAAAAATCTAAATCAAATCAATATTTGGTGTGAACACCCTTTGCCTTCAAAACATCATCAGTTCTTCTAGGTACACTTGCACAAAGTAAAAGATTTTGTAGGCATATAGTCAGGTGTATGATTAAACAATTATACCAAACAGGTGCTAAAGTTCATCAATTTAATATGTAGGTTGAAACACAATCATTTACTGAAACATAGCTGTGTAGGAGGAATATAACTGGGTGACGAACAGCCAAACTCAGCTAACAAGGTGAGGCTGCTGAAGACAGTTTAAAGTCAAAAGTCATATACCATGGCAAGACTGAGCACAGCAACAAGACATAAGGTAGTTATACTGCACCAGCAAGGTCTCTCCCAGGCAGAAATTTCAAGGCAAACAGGGGTTTGCTGTCCAAGGTTTTTTGAAGAAGCACAAAGAAACAGGCAATGTTGAGGACTGTAGATGCAGTGATCGGCCAAGGAAACTTAGTGAAGCAGATGAAAGACACATCATGCTTACTTCCCATCACAATTGGAAGAAGTCCAGCATCGCCATCAGCTCAGAATTGGCAGAAAACAGTGTGATCCTGGTACACCCATCTACTGACCGGAGAACTCTGGTTAGAATATATACAGTATCTCACATAAGTGAGTACACCCCTCACATTTTTGTCAATATTTTTATTTTATCTTTCATGTGACAACAATGAAGAAATGACACTCTGCTACAATGTAAAGTAGTGAGTGTACAGCCTGTATAACAGTGTAAATTTGTTGTCCCCCTCAAAATAACTCAACACACAGCCATTAATGTCTAAACCTTTGCAACAAAAGTGAGTACACCCCTAAGTGGAAATGTCTAAGTTGGGCCCAATTAGCCATTTTCCCTCACCGGTGTCATATGACACATTAGTGTTACAAGGTCTCAGGTGTGAATGGGGAGCAGGTGTGTTAAAGTTGGTGTTATCGCTCTCACACTCTCTCATACTGGTCACTGGAAGTTCAACATGGCACCTCATGGCAAAGAACTCTCTGAGGATCTGCAAGAAAGAATTGTTGCTCTACATAAAGATGGCCTAGGCTATAAGAAGATTGCCAAGACCCTGAAACTCAGCTGCAGAACTGTGGGCAAGACCATACAGCGGTTTCACAGCACAGGTTCCACTCAGAACAGGCCTCGCCATTGTCGAGCAAAAAAGTTGAGTGCACGTGCTCAGCGTCATATCCAGAGGTTGTCTTTGGGAAATAGACGTATGAGTGCTGCCAGCATTGCTGCAGAGGTTGAAGGGGTGGAGGGTCAGCCTGTCAGTGCTCAGACCATACGCCGCACACTGCATCAAATTGGTCTGCATGGCTGTCGTCCCAGAAGGAAGCATCTTCTAAAGATGATAGACAAGAAAGCCCACAAAAATAGTTTGCTGAAGACAAGCAGACTAAGGACATGGATTACTGGAACCATGTCCTGTGGTCCGATGAGACCAAGATAAACTTATATGGTTCAGATGGTGTCAAGCGTGTGTGTCTGCAACCAGGTGAGGAGTACAAAGACAAGTGTGTCTTGCCTACAGTCAAGCATGGTGTTGGGAGTGTCATGGTCTGGGCCTGCATGAGTGCTGCCGGCACTGGGGAGCTACAGTTCATTGAGGAAACCATGAATGCCAACATGATAACGACTCCAAACACACCTCCAAGACGACCACTGCCTTGCTGAAGAAGCTGAGGGTAAAGGTGATGGACTGGCCAAGCATGTCTCCAGACCTAAACCCTATTGAGCATCTGTGGGACATCCTCAAATGGAAGGTGGGGGAGTGCAAGGTCTCTAACATCCACCAGCTCCATGATGTCATCATGGAGGAGTGGAAGGGGACTCCAGTGGCAACCTGTGAAGCTCTGGTGAACTCCTTGCCCGAGAGAGTTAAGGCAGTGCTGGAAAATAATGGTGGCCACACCAAATATTGACACTTTGGGCCCAATTTGGACATTTCCACTTAGTGGTGTACTCACTTTTGTTGCCAAGGTTTAGACATTAATGGCTGTGTGTTGAGATATTTTGAGGGGGACATCAAATTTACACTGTTATACAGGCTGTACACTCACTACTTTACATTGTAGCAGAGTGTAATTTCTTCAGTGTTGTCACATGAAAGATAAAATAAAAATATTGACAAAAATGTGAGGGGTGTACTCACTTATGTGATATACTGTAAATATACATATAGTGTTGAGCGAGCGTGCTCGGCCGATGCTCGGATCGGCTCGAGCATCGCTCTGCTCGGCACATGGCGGTACTCGTACGAGTACCGCCATGTGCTCGCCCGACATGTTCGGGTGAAGAGGATCTGTGCCGGAAGAGGCACAGATCCGAAGACGCTCCGCTGGACCACCAGGGAATGGAGGTACGGGGGCATTGCGGAGATGAAGGGGGCATTGCGGAGATGAAGGGGGACATTGTGGAAGAGGGGCATAGACTCTATGCCCCTCTTCCACAATGTCCCCCTTCATCTCCGCTATGCCCCTCTTCCACAATGTCCCCCTTCATCTCCGCTATGCCCCTCTTCCACAATGTCCCCCTTCATCTCCTATGCCATAGCGGAGATGAAGGGGGACATTGTGGAAGAGGGGCATAGCGGAGATGAAGGGGGACATTGTGGAAGAGGGGCATAGAGTCTATGCCCCTCTTCCACAATGTCCCCCTTCATCTCCGCTATGCCCCTCTTCCACAATGTCCCCCTTCATCTCCGCTATGGCATAGGAGATGAAGGGGGACATTGTGGAAGAGGGGCATAGCGGAGATGAAGGGGGACATTGACCAGGCACCCTCCGCTCATCAGAGCAGGGGGTGCCTGGTTTAATGCTCGAGTGCTCCCATTCATTTGAATGGGGCTCGGGTGCTCGGCCGAGCACTCGAGCATCAGGGGGTGCTCGGTCAGAGCACCCGAGCACCCGAGCATCGGGGTGCTCGCTCATCCCTATATACATATATATATATATATATATATATATATATATATATATATATATATATATATACAGTTCTTGGTGGTAGCAGTCTCTGTAAACTTATGTATATGCCTGGGTGCAGCATCAGAAAAATAAGTCATGCATACAGGTTGCTAGAGGATAGACGGCACTCAGGATTTCTTAGAAGGTGAAAAAAAGATCTTGATAAAGGGCATGTAATGTGGCCGAAACGTTGATTCAATAAAACATCTTTTTTCACCTTCCAAGAAATCCTGTGAGTGCCGTCTATCCTTCAGCAACCTGTATATATATGCGTGTATATATATATATATATATATATATATATATATATATATATATATATATCAATGTGGCATGGCGTTGCACATCATATTATGATGGTTGGCCATTTATGTGTGAAATGTACAAACAGTGATACACAGAGACATATGCAGCACACAGGCACAGAGAGAGACAAACACATGCAACAGACATGCACACACACATGTGTAACACACATGCACATATGTACATAAATACAAGAGATATGTAGACACACACATACACATGCAAGAGAAAAAGAGACACAGACAGAGGGGGACATAGACACAATTAATTTTGCAATGCCAAAACCAAACTGTAACATATGCACATACACAGTCACACCTACAAACACATACATAAACAGCACACACAGTTTATACATGAAAATGGTCCGTACATCTTACTTACTCCACTGAGGTTGTCTACATTGGTGCAGACACCAAAAATAGCAGTTTAATGTTGCTATGGGTCACAGTGCAGAGAGAGGGAGTGAACAATGAAGAGTTGGCTGCAAGGGAGCAATAACATTTGCAGAGCAGATGGATCCCCAATACCCTACTAACCCTTCAAGTACCATATTAGTGCAACACATTGCTTTTCAATACATTTCAGACTGTTCTGGCACTTATAGTATTAAAGTGAAATCTGGCTACATCAAACTGTGTCATGGGGCACAGAGTAGGAAGGAGTAGACACTTAGTATTCTGGCTGTGTCACTGAAAAAAGTGAGACGGTTGAGAAGGCCATGTGTGTGGGGTAGGAAGTGGATGGTAGCAGTGTGAGTGAAAAAGGTGATGGAGGTGGTGGCTGCCCATACTATGATGGAGCAAAGATTTTGAGTGTTTTGGACATGGGTAGGTGAGATAGAAGTGGGAGATGGGATGAGATGTTGGGGAGCACAGTCTTGCAGTGATTCGGACAGGAGCAAGCTACTCCAAATCACCAGTGACACCGAGTGACAAGACCATTGCAAACAACTCCCCCTGACCAGTGGAATATTTTAGTTTTTAGTGTTTCAAATCGACAAACATTCTTCCTGAGACTAAAGTTCTTATTCATCCTTTGGTGACTATATTTTATTTGATCCCAAAAAGTGATGAGTTATCAGCCCTTCTCTTCTTTCCCTCCAATTTAAAGGGATAGTAATACTTCATTTTTACTATCCCCCATGTTGTAGCCCTTAAAAATCAGACTTAAATGAGACCAGCGGCATCTCTCAAACCTTTATGGTTTGAGCGATATCCGCATTCAAAGTTCCCTCTCCTTCACTCTCCCCTGACGTCAGATTTATGGCTGACAGCAGGGGAATGTGGTCCCAGGACTGGCGGCGGCTCTGCAGCAGTGGCGAGATTGAGTTATAGAAACAGAAATCCTTCACTGAAATGGTCTTCTACGTGTGCTTGCAAACCAAGCACAAACCAAGCACACATAGAAGACCATTTCAGTGAAGGATTTCTGTTTCTATAACGCAATCTCAGCACTGCTGCAGAGCTGCCACTTGCTCACGGACCGGATTCCCCTGCTGTTAGCTATAATGCTGATGTCAGGGTTGAGAGAAGAAGAGGGAACTTTGAATGCGGATATCTCTCAAACCATAAAGGTTTGAGAGTTGCCGCTGGTCTCGTTTAATTCCGATTTTTAAGGGCTATAACATGGGGGATAGTAAAAATGAAGTATTACTATCCCTTTAAAAAAAGCCATATGATTACAGGAAAACCCCAGGTAAGTGAAATAAACAGGGCACAGAGTAAAAAATACAATAAAAACAAACTATACTCAAGCTGTAAACCTCACTTGTTTTTTAATGCTGACGTATCTATCACCCAAGAGATTAAATACAAAGCTGTGGTTTGTTTTTTTCTTTTATGTTTTGTTTTTGTGTTTTTAAACAAATGTGAAGATCTTGGACTGATACATTTACACATTTTTATTAGTGTTATACTTATTTTTGGCATTTACACCTTACTTATTACTATGTGAAATTTTGGCTGTGTGCTGAAGAATAAGTCCTATAATGCTAACTCTGTTATACAGTTTAATCCTGTGAGTGCCAGAGGGCGGGGTATTGATCACATAGCTTTGCAATGTGCTGGATACCCCTCCAGTACTCATTCCGTTACATTTCACGTACTTTCAGCTACTATCTATAAAAGTTTGGTATTTTATGTTACAGCCCTAAAATCTAATTATATTTTTATACATGTGTAGTCTATATATAGACACATTTTTGTTAATTGTTTGTTCAGAGATAATACTGTTAATGCATTGAGATTAGCACCCGTTGTTCTTCTATTCAGAAATGTTAACATTTAACCCTTTGAGTGCCAGAGGGGTACTGAACGCATTGCTTTGCAATGTGTTGCATACCCCTCTGGCACTCAAAGGGTTACAGCTAATTCAGAACAATCGCTTAGACACTTAGACACACTATCAAGATTGCCATAGAAATGGGAGAGTTGGAGCCATGGAAAAAGCTGAAATGGGAGCAACCACAGACCATATGCAAGATTATTACAGATACCAGAATGGACTACAAAGTATCAAATTTTCTATAACTTCCAGATAATTTTTAGGTGTCAGTGTTCCTTTAACCCCTTAATGGCCACTCAGCCAGCAGTTAAGGAACACAAAAACATTTTTTTGTGCCGTTGTGAGGACACCCTTGAACTCCATTACATGCCAGGACCATCTATGGTCCTTAACGCAAGTTTACCTATGATGTTCGTGGTACATCGTGGGTCCTTAAGGGGTTAATGTCTTTCCTTTTTCTATACTGATTACAAGTACAGCTCTAAGCATTAATTGTATAGTTTTGTACCACTAGATGGCATCTATTTTTTGATAATTGTCACATTGTCTTAAACCTTCCTCCATTTTCCACTAGATGTCGCTCTGTATCAGCCATTCCAAAGTCAAGTATTGATGAAGGCGGCATAATGAAAAAAACATGAAGAAATTAAGAAGATTAGGACCAGTAGAAACAGTAGAGAGGAAAGGAGAGGAAATCACATATGGCCATATGATGAAAGTCAAAAGTGATGCAATGTTGAGGCAAATCAACAGCACAAATATAAATTCCCATTGATTTAAATAGGACTTTTAAAGGGACATTTTAGCCTTTAAATGATTAGGATTCATACACTTTTAAATATCATGTATTCCCAGTTAGCATTTGGAAATATTGTTTCATTGGTGCATAAATATGTTATAAACTTTCTTTTCCAATTCACATGTAGGCAGCTGTCATGACCACGTGACCCTTGTTCATTTATAAAATCTCCTAAAGTGATAAGGACAATGTATGGCATGACAGAGGTAAATACACATAAGAAATGACTTTCTGTGAGGTGAACTGGGCTGAGAATGTTCTGCTCTTACAATAATCGTTTATGTTTTTATCAGGGTTTTTTTAACCATTTGAATTTCAGAGGGGTACGCAATGCATTGCTTTGCAATGCATTCAGTACCTCTCTGGCACCCAAAGGGTTAAGCTCATTATGCTGGCCACACCCACATTCTGAGTTGTGGGTGTGGCCAGAGCAATCTATTTGTCCCTGTAGCAGTTTTATACCCCTTTACAGGCTATTATTTAACCCCTTGGATGCTATAGAGATCTCCATAGCAAGGGGTTAAAGCCTTTTTTTGGCTTTGCTCATTACAGGGCAAATGTATTTTCTGTGCCTTGGAATAGTGGATGGGATTGAGGGAGGGGCCATGTGGTGAATAGGGGTGTGGCCATGGGTACTGCATTGGGCACCTAGAGTGCCTTGCCTAGGGTTGCCTGGGATGCAAATCTGGCCCTGGTAAAGCTTGATAACAAATGTAGCTACTTTTCAGCCACTTTCCATCTTTATTTTAAAATATTTTGCACATGAACAAAAAAAACCCAATACAAGATATAGAGTATTAATACAAAATGTTATAGTATATGTACCCATTTTATTTTGGTGATAATGAGAAAAATGTATGAATCTGCCCACACAGCCTCCAAAGCCAGTGGCTGCACTGCAGGGAATGTACTAGATTGTGTGATCACTACAGTACATTAGAGGGTATCCTTTTAAAACATTGCATGCATAATAGCGTGTGGCTACACTGTGCATTAACCATGTCGCCATGATTAAAAGGGTGACATGAGAATCTTGCACTGCATCAACATTAAACATTGCTTGTATGTATTTACCCACCTCTAACCCTCCCTTTACCCTTTGAGTGCCAGAGGGTTACGCAATGCATTGCTTTGCGTTGCGTACCCCTCTGGCACTCAAAGGATTAACATGTGAAATGTAAGTCATAATTGAAAGGCTCTCCTCACTCCTGCAGTTAAATCCATACCGTCCTCCTGTACTATCAGTGCTTCATCGGGGCCCCTGTTTATCGTACTCTGCTCTAGGATGCGTACACCCAGGGGATCCGGTTGACTCAAGCCAGACACCTGCTGCCCCTAGGAACACTGCAACTTGCAGTGGGCCGAAGATACAAATCAGCAAACTCCTTTCCTCTAAGCCATCAGGGCAGCTCGGCTGCGGATGCCTTCTACACCTCACATCCCTGAATATCTGAGGCTTCTCAACCTCTCCCACACTTCCTGAAGACATAGTGTA
This sequence comes from Rhinophrynus dorsalis, assembly GCA_037306005.1. NCBI lineage: Eukaryota > Metazoa > Chordata > Amphibia > Anura > Rhinophrynidae > Rhinophrynus > Rhinophrynus dorsalis. The sequence goes on from CM074723.1 coordinate 400,923,332, forward strand.
CCTTGCTATCGGGGCTGACAAGTGAGCTGAGCCCAAGGAAACACTGGCTGCAAAGATCCTGCCTCCAAGGGTTGATCACAGCTGGAGAGGTACCTGACAGAAGCAGGATAAGCAGGGGCCCTGATGCAGCAAGAAATAACTATCATATTGACTCAACACATCTGTCCCCAGATCCATTTTAACCCTTAGAGTGCCAGATGAGAGTGCACTATGGCACTCAATTGGTTGGCTATTGCATTAGGGAAAGCTCTTTAACAAAAAGAGTTGTGGCATTAGGGTTAGAGCAATGTTTAAGGGCAACATGAGAATCTCGTGTTTTTATGCAGGTTGAGATTCTCATGTTGCCCTTTCCAATCAGCTACATGCTGAATGCAGCATGCAACCTCATGCTATTATGCTTACAATGTTTTAAAAGTGAACTGCATTAAAGCATAGACACTCCACCATTATTAAGACTTTAATACAGGCACGCCATTATACCTGACCATAGCATATACAGGAAATGATGCAAGGTTGCACCAATTTCCTTTGCCCATTTTTAGTATATTATGTACAACAACATGAAGAGATAAGAAACTCTATATGCTCCCACACTACCCTCCCCTTGGCTCATAGACCCTACATATTCATCCACTGTAGCTTCTAGCCATCCTATACTTGCATCCAGTGTAGCCTCTACCCATTCATCTGGTGTATCCTCTACTAGAGATGGGAAAAAACTTTTGCCTCAAACCAAAATTGGTGAAAAAGGGCACTTTCTGCTTAGTGAAAAATTTCCAGCAAAACAGTCCCATTTTCCCACTTTACAGGCAGATACAGATAGCTGGGGTCCAAATTGCTCTGCTTTTATTATTTCTGTGCTGGGGAAGTCTGGGGAAAGAAGTTGTTGATTTTGCTTCTTAGTTATATATTTTTTTTTGACTGACTGTGATAAGATAGGGTGGACAACGTAAAAATATAAAATAAAAAAATAAAATAAAATTAAAAATAAAAAAATGCAAAAAATGAATGCATAATTAATCAAACAAATAAATATATTAGGTGACAGACAGCTGACTGGGAGCCTGATGTGAGCTCTGTGACTGAGGCAGACTTGATAGACAGCAGACGACTGAGAATTTTGTTGAGGGCTAAGGCAAGACATCACACTCCATTAGTTGTGTACTGTAGAGAGTAAAAACACACACGGTAGTTGAGTAATGTCTAGCAAATGCACAAGCAGGAGGGGGAAAGGTGGAGCAGTACAGGGACGTGGGAGTAAAGTGGTAGTACAAAATCTAACTGCAGCAATTCTTTCTGCAGCATGTGCAATAAATGATGATGATCCCTCTCCTCCCGGGGTGGATGCAGTTTGTCAAGGTCCCACCAATCACACCATGCCAGTCACCCACCACCACTACCATACACATCTGCCACATTGTAGGTTATACTTTATTTTTTTATCACTTGATATCATCATGAATATGTGCCAGTGTCACTTAAGCAGGAAGTTAGTTTTGTGGGCAAAGGACAAATGTACTCTGCATTGTAACACATTTTTCAAGGTATGTGTTGCTGTAGAACTCACAACTTTGACTTCCAGCTACTTATTTCTCCACTACAGCCCTCAGAAGAAGTAATATTGTGCTGGGAAATGTTGCACCATAGGAAACATAGGAGAAAAATGTGATGGAATAGGTGTAAATGTGTGGAATAGGAGAAACGTGTTGGAATAGCCAAAAACTTGCTGGAACAGGTGAAAAGGAGGGTATTTTGCACTGGAGAAAAAGAGAAAACTTTCTCAAAAAAAAAGAAAAAAATCATCCATTTATACGAAAAATCATGCAGGAAATTTTTCTCACTTTTCTCCCACCGCTAACCTCTATCCATCCTACACATTAGTCCAGTGTGGCCTCTAACCACCCCACTCGTTTATTTAGTGTAGCCTCTAGACATACTGAACATTCATACAGTGTAGCCTTTAGTCACCCCACTCATTTATCCAGCGTTGCCCCTAGCCATTCTACACATTCATCCAGTGTAGTCCCTAGCCATCCCACTCACTCATCTAGTGTAGAATATAGCCATCCTACACATTCATCCAATGTAGCCTCTAGCCATCCTATACATTCATCCAGTGTATCTTCTAGCCATCCTATGCATTGTTCCAGTCTAGTGTATAGCCATTCTACTCATTCATCCAGTATAGCCTTTAGACATACAATACATTCATCAAGTGTAGCCTCTAGCCTTTCTATGCATTCATTCAGTGTAGCCTCTAGCCATCCAATACCTTCATCAATTGTAGCCTCCAGCCATCCTCTACAGTCATCCAGTATATCCTCTAGACATACAATCATCCAGTGTAGCCTCTAGTCTTTTTATACATTTATTCAGTGTAGCTTGAAGTCATCTTATATATTCATCCTGTGTACACTCTAGCCAACATACTCATTCATTCAGTATAACCTCTAGACATACTATACATCCATCCAGTATAGATTCTAGCTATCCTACTCATTCATCTGGTGTAGACTCCAGCCATTCTATACACTCATCCAGTGTATCTTCTAGCCATCCTACTCATTCTTCCAGTGTATCCCCCAGCCATCCTATACATTCATTATGTCTTCCCTCTAACCATTTTACACATTCATCTAGTGTAGCTTCTAGCCATTCTTTACTTTCATCCTGTGTAGCATCCAGCCATCCTATATGCTCATCCAGTGTATCCTCAAGCCATCCTATAAATTCATCCATTGTAGCTTCTATCTATCCTGTCATTCAATGTAACCTCTTGCCATCATACATAACCACTTTACATAGTTTATAACATTTGCACTTAATAAATAACTTTTATGAATGCCAGCTAGATATATATGACTAGTTGAACAGCCCATTACACGGGCCACAGTGCCACTGCCACCCGGTCGCAGGGCAGTCACGCGCAGTGGAGACTGCAGTGGAGACTGCCCGTGCCACGGCTCCTTCGGAGCGCCCAGCTCTGTATCAGCCGTGTTGCGGGCAGTCTCTACTGCGGATGCCTGCAGCACACGCAGCAGTGTCTACTGCGCATGTCGCGGCGTTACACACGATTTAGCGAATTATTATATAGGATATTTCAGTGAAAATGAAGCATTTACCTTTTAGGTCATGCTGTCTGTTTAATAGATCAGATGCTAGAAATATTAAAAAGAATTGCTTTGCAATGACTTTGTAGCCTATGTAGAATCTAATAGATTATGCCTTGATTTATATCTCTTTATCTTTATTTTCTGTTGTTAATCATCCCTGATTATTTCGTACTCATTCAGTATCTAATTCATCAAGCTAAATAGTTTCAATTTTGGAACAAACCTACTACACCATGGGGGTTAAAAACCACATTTACATCAACAGGAATTTGCAGAATTTACTTTTTAAATGTATGGTGTGATTGGTTTGCCCAGAATTGCACATATTTAACATGATGAATAAGGCCCCTAGGATTCTACTGGTATTTCAGCAGCTGCAAGACAACTGTTGCCCATTCAGCAGGGAAACTGCTAAGGCATTTCATGTATTTAAAAACAATGTGCATAGTAGAGAAATGTATAGAATGATTAGAATTGTGATGCTGGACTTTTACTGTGGTATCTTTAACCCTTTAAGGAGCAGAGAGGGGCACAATGCATTGCATTAAACACCCCTATGATGCTATTAGAGTCAACAACAAAATACATCCACAATTTTAACTATATATAAATGCAACAATGCGATAAATACACCACTGGTACTAAACTTTTTGATGTGGTAGAATCCTTTAATTTCAAATAAAGCATATGTTTTCCCTAGCAGTCATGCCATTTAAAATAGAATAAATATGAAATATACTAGAACATTCATCTAAAATATATAAGGTAACAGTTACCAGATAACTACATGTGGGGGGATTAGGTTATACTGCTTATTGCAAGACAAATGTAACAGAAAGCAAAAATGAGTCATATGACGTTTCAATCTTCCTCTCAAGAACAACACATAGGCCTCAATTCAATTAATGTATATCTGTGCTTTAATACTATGTTTAAAACTGTGCTTTAATACTATGTTATTATTCTGGGCTTGTGTGGGAAGGTGTGAAACACCTCTCTAGTACCAATTGGTTAAACAATATCTATACCACATTTCCCTTTCTTCTAAGGGCCCTTTGAGAAGGTCAGCTGGAACATGGCAGTAATACTGCCACTTTCCAATCATCCAATATGAGTTTTACCAGTTTGTTCCCAGATGTAGGAACACCCCCCTGGCCAATTATAAATCTGGGCTGCTAGGCCACAGCCTCCTTCCATCTCCCCCTTCCTGCCACCAGCAGTTGAGTAAGGGACTGGGTGTCGGCCCAGCAACTATCAGGAATACATATTCAATGGTTATCCAAGAAGCAGGAGGAGCAACCTGGGGCCGCCTGATTAATTTTCAAATTCTGCATCCAAAAGTAAAGACTACGCAAGCGCAAATGTATATTCACTCATACCAAGTTAGAAGCTTCAGGTGGCAATCACATACACTTGACTCCAACTCAATCTCCATTCCATTTCAAAACAATGGCACCGACCAAGCTCAAATATCATGGTACTGTTGATTTTTGCATTGCAGTCGGGGGCCCCTCTGGTGCTCACTGGGTTAATTATAAGACGAGATGAGATGGTGGATTAGGTTGGGCAGGTAGCTTTTACAATGAGATCCTTGATTTATATGCATCTCCACTGTGTCATCCAATCAAACATTGCAATATCTAGGGAGTAGCTTTTCAGTGTTTCATTGGATACAAATAGGTAATTCACAAAGGAACACACTACAATGTAGCTCACACTGCATTGCAGCGATATGGCAGAGCACTTTGCCTCCAGACTGAGTCCAGATCATTGTAAGTGACAGTCCTCCTATTCCAGCACAAGGCCAGACAGTCCAGACCCACATAGATATGTATGTGGTAGTTGTGGAGTAGAAGTTTGGACACCATACTTTCACATTCAAGCTTGGACTGTCTAATTAGTTACCCAGTATCGGCTCTGGTCATGCCACACATGGCATGTTGGGCATATATTGCGATATTTGTGATATGTGATTGGGAAAGCTTTTGGTTATGGAAGGCAGATGTATTTATTCTTATGTCACCCTCAGAGTAGGAGCTGCGGGGGGGTTGATTATATTATGAGATCGATGTCCTTTAAATATAATCTATGGTAGGACTGGGGAACCTGAGGCCGTCCAGCAATGGAAAGCTACAACTCCCATCATCCCCAGCCAGTCATTAGCTGGGCAGGAATTATGTGAATTGTAGTCATCCACAACTGGAGGACCTCATGTTCCCTAACCCTGATTTATGGCATAGAACACACCAAATAATAATCCCCATTATCTGGTCCTGAAACTCCCCAAACTGTAGCATAAAAAAACATTTTTTTCCCTCCTACCCAAGTTATTTTGGAAATAGCGGGTCACACTGAGCATCTAATATGTCCCTCTGATACATCAGTGTGACCCTTCGGTCTCAGGGTGAAAGGCCAAATACTCAGTGTGAGAGACAGTCCACTGTACCAGCTGATTATTTAGTCTTTAGGCCATTTTTAACTAGTAAGGCAGAGAGAGAGAGATCCTATTTATCTTGCAGGATCTCTAACTTATTGCATGTAAAAGGTCCCTTGAGGGCTAATTTGAGCACCCCTGCACTAGAACAGACATGAACAGATCACACTGAATATATGTTTTGGCCAACTGAAAGAGTTAATATTGCCAAGATCTCAGGATCAACTTATTTTGAAAGTTCCAGGTATCTTTCTAAAATGGTACACTGCACACCAATGTTATCCTCAGGTGTAGCATAGGGGAACACAATGGAGTATTTGTAAGCTCTCTGGTATCATTGGTGTAGCTCTGTTTCAACTGTAATCTCTGTGGTATCACTACTATGGCTCCATTTCAATTGCAAGCTTGTTGGTATCACTAATGTTGTTACATTTCAATAATAGGCTCAGTGGCATCACTAGTGTAACTAAATTTCTATTTTATCCTTTGTGGTACCATTAGTATAGCTAATTTTCAATTGTTGTTTAGAGGGTGTCTGAAAGCCAACATTTATTTGCCTCAGCCAAACACGACTGGCTGTTTACAAAGGCCACTACTGATTGAATCTTTGCATTGACTATTGCATTTGATTGAATCAGCCATGTGAGCTATCTGCATGGTGGCAACAGGCCACCATGCTTATCTGTTTTTCTGCATCTACAGTCAATACAGTAAATTTTCAGCATGCTGTGTTTGGTTCTGTCATGCAAGATTGTAGCTTCTCATGTGAGCAATCAAATTGCAGGTCATCTGTTCTGTTTTTGTGTGACTACTGCAGCATTAAAAATGCTGTGCTAATGACACTCATGTAAAAGCGGCCTAAAGCTAAATTCTCATGGATGGCTTTTTTCTGCAGCAATGGTTTTGATATATGGAATTGCATGAAAAGGTGGATGTGTTTTTACAGAGATTTTAATTTGGATAGTGTAGTAAGGGATTTATTTTCTCCCAACATCCATTCTCTCAATATATAATATAATATATAATTTATTTTATTCATCTGACAGTGGACTGAGCAATGGCCTAAGGAGGACTTGGAGGTATGTTTATTTTTTTATAGTGGAGCTGATAGTGGCGGCAGGATTTTAGGGTCTTTATTATACTTATTTTTCTTTCTTTTGGGCTACAGTGGAGATCCAGGGTTTTGCAGATACCACTGATCCTCCAGTATCCAATATAGGTAAGTATTCACATTTGAACAAATGAACATGAAGGGGAGTTCCTGGGGCCCTTATCATGGAATATGTTTTATTAATATTATTATTATTATTTTTATTAATATTGGGGCTAAGGCTGGACTGTCTGGGCATGAGGGATTCTGTGCCCAGTGTGACAAGGTTGGGACACCTAATGTGTGGTTTTGTGGCTACCAGTGAAAAGAGCAGGGAGCTTATTTTATGTGTGGTTTTGGGGATACCAATGGGATAAAGTTGGGGCATCTTATATGGTTTTGTAGCTAACAGTAAGACCATGGGACGAGGTTCGGGAGTTGTGTTATGTCTGATTTTGTGGATACCAGTGATCCATCCTTGGGGTTTTTGATGAAATAATATGGAGGCTTTTGCTACCATATAAATTTATCTCATAATTTCTTGTCTTCCTATGCCTCAGATTACATGCTGATTTTCTCATGCAGGATAGCGGTTTTTAACATGTGTTGGGGATTCCACATCTGGGCAGAAATAATAGAACAAAATGTACCCCTCGATGTGTGCTAATATTCAACACATACATTAGAACAGCAAATGGATTAAGCTGTTCCATTGATTTTTATTGAATAAATTCTAGTGTATGTTGTAGAAATGTAACTCTTGTTGGTTGTTCACAGTATAGGTAATAGAATGTGAAATTGTGCCTAGAGAAAAGAGGGATTCTGCTACAGAAACAAGCTGAACTGAAATGGACTCTTACAAATAGAGTCCAGATCATCTATCTGTGGAGCTGATAGGTTGGAGCCTAGAATGGAGAGGGTATACACCAATATGGCCACACGCTATATTGTAGTATAATCTAGTAACATCCTGTAACATTGTAGAATGTGAGTATTTCACTTTTGCTTTACTTCCACATATGGATTATTCATTAAACAATAATATACTGCTAGCACCTCTCTTTGTATCTGATAAAACTGTGACTAGGAAACTACACTCGTCATTTTTTTTCCATTGGACTAATTGAGACCCCGGTTTACTTACGAATTGCACGCCTATTATACTGCTAAGGGCTTTAAGCATGAAAGTAAACTAGAGCAATTCTGGGGCAAATCAACTCCTCTATAGGAGAGAAATAAGAAGCATAGATTTAATTGGTCTTTTTTTAACCTATTCCATTTCAGAGAGGTCTCCAATGCAATACAAAGCAATATGTTGCAGCCTCTCTAGCCATTGTTTCACTATCAAAATGTGGCTCACTATTGGGCGACAAAGAAAACAGCATATTAAACATTGAAGCTCTCACACACAGAGCATATAGAATTCACACATACACTTTGAAGGAGAGAGTGGTTCTCGAGCAAGCATACTCTGCATCTCTCTGGTTTATTTCCAAGGTTCATTATGGAAATCTTGTGATAATGTTGCTCCCCTGTGTACAGACACATCAGCAAGGTATCCATATTCATCCTTCATTTTGTGTTCACATTGCTTGCTCTGGAGCTCAAATGAGCAACACTTAAGCCCGCAACATGAGAATTTCGACTTTTGATGCAGGCAAGATTCTCATGTTGCCTTTTTCATGGCAACCACATGTTTAATCCACCGTTTTGTTAGTCACCTAATCGTGAGCAACATTTCAAAAGGATATCCTAGCCATCAAGGGTATACAAACCCTATTTGAATCATTGAGAAGGTTTATTTGTACCCTATGTGCAATTGGTTTAAAACATAATTGCTCCACTTACTTTGTACAGAGGCCCTAAGAGATGAAAATAGCTCAGTAAAAAAAGGGAGAGAACATACAGTAATTACAGTGTATTAATAAGAAGAACATTATTACATCCAAACCCTGATAGAGAAGAAGACGGCTACACCCAAAAAGTAATAATACTATAATTATATCATTATCTCTAGAATAAGTCTCTTTCCTTTCAGGCCTAGCCTGGGAGGTGCTGAAACTGATGGGCATCAGTACAACATGTGAAACCAGGAAGAACATTAACCCTGTGAGTGGCAGAGGGGCATGCAACACACCTCTCTAGCACTCAAACGGTTAATGAACCTTACACGTACAAAAAAACTGGAATAATTCTGGAACAAACCAACTGCACAACAGGGGAGAAATAAACATTCCCCAAATCCCAGTTAATTTAAATTAGGTTTTTAACACCTTGAATGCTTTGGTGATCTCTCTAGCATTCAAGAGTTTAAAAACCCCATTTAAATCAATGGGGGTTTTGTATTTGTACCCTATAGTTCAGATGGTTTACCTCAGAATTACTCCTTTTTGTGTTTATACATAAGGCCCATTGGCTTGATATGTTCACATTAAGGACCTATTTTGGACACCTACTTCACATGATCTGAAATAAATCTACATTTACTTCTGAGTTTAAAGGGATAGTAATACTTCGTTTTAACTTTATTTTATTTTGTAGGCATTAAAAAATCATGAAGAACGATATAAGTCTTATCTCTCAAACCTTTATGGTTTATGAGATATTCACAAGCAAAGTTCCCCCCCCTCGCCCCTTTTACCTAGTGTAAGCAATCTCTTCTCAGATGTGGAATGTAGTCCATAGACTGGACAGATAACAGAAGGGGACACTCTTATTCCTATGAAAACAATGAAATCCCTGCCCCCCTTGAAAAGCTTTTCAGGTTTTTCCCTTATCTTAATTGAATATTGTCCCTCTCTGCAGTCTACCTGGGCACCTCCCTTCTGCTGTGGCTGAACAGTGTGACATCAGTAAAAGGGATGGGAGGGGGACACTTTGTCATTGAATTACTCTGGAACTACAACTCTGACAGAATTGAAATAACACTCTCCAAAGTCCAAATACTATGATGATTAATTAGAGCTGTTTTTATTATGAAACATTACTATCCCTTTAAGGTCCCTTTCACAAAGGTGACCTCAATATAGTAATGCTGTATTGTTTTTTTCCAGTAGTGAAAACACATTGAACTATGGCACCATCCACACAGGCAATTTGCACTTCATGTGAATGCACCAAAGCAGAGGGTGAAGTTGTGACAGGGTCTTGCATTCAAAGAGGCCCATTGGCCTCAGGACCCAAAATGAGAATATTTTTGTGTTGGGGCCCATAAAAATGTTTGTAGCAGGGCCCTCCATTGACTTGTTACAGCACTGCACCACATACCAGCATGTTGCAACTTTACTGCATTCCCTCAGGTATGCATTAAAGTTGCAGTAAGGAAAGACTTTAGTGAGACCTACAAGACCATTCGCAGACCTTTCACAATATCAGGATTAGTGGTTGTGATTCTCATAGCAGCATCAAATGAATAGCTGACCCATGTGGGAGTTGCTTGTAATATTGGCCGTGCTAAATTTGGCTGACCATTAGACATGCCTCCCCCTGTTTTTCAATCAGCTGTGAAACACAGGAGAGCGGTGAATGAAGATACATGGGTGACAGGACTGTCAAAGGGGGCTGCAACAGCTCTGTCAACCATGAGAAATAGGCCTAAATGTCTCTAAATAGAGGTGGCACTATATACAAGAGATAAAAAGGCATGCAGCTTTCCTTGTTTAATTAATACCTTGGTTGAGCTGTATCCATCATTGGGATCCAAGGGGTTAGAAAAACAGCTAAAAAATGGTAAAATATTGACTACCATTATAGAAATTAGCAGTATAATAAATATCACAATGTTCTCCTCTCTTATAAACTTTCAGCCATAAACACAAAGAAAAAGGGATCTATTCTGGGGCAAAACTACTGAATTATAAAGGACAAATACAAATTCTCATTGCTTTAACTGGGATTTTTAACATTTTGAGTTGTTAGAGAGATCGCCAACACGTTGCAAAGTAGTGAGTTGGAGACTTCTCTAGCATTCAAGGAGTTAAAAGTGCACCTCTTGCCTATACCACTTTTAATCTCATTAAATGTATCTATTCAAACTGCCTATACCTTGTGGGGTTTTTTGTTTGTTTTTTAATCAATTTAATAGTTAAAGAAAATTTTGGTTTAGTAATTAGGGAATCTAGTCTCAGCAGAGGTTTCTACTCTGACTTGATCAAATAATGCTACATAATTATTAACTTGACATTCCACAAAATCACCTATATCTACTGTTTTAAGCTACTAGAACCAATCAGTTTTCACCAGAGGGGTGGAATACATTAATGGGGAGGTAGTCATACAAATCATTTCAATATGAAAGCTCCCACGGAATGGTGGGTTCGGAAAGGTACCTGGCCTGTGATTAAATTGATGGAAACTTGTATTTGTGCAAATAATGCACTCAATTTGCTCCAGAATTGCTTAACTTACATATGGCCCTGTTTCTCATAAGTCTTCATAACTGAGCTTTAGTGCATATTACAGTGCATAATGACAGCATAATAATGGTGCAATTAATTTTAACACATTTTATGGCACGGTCCACCCATAATAAATCATCCCACATATGAAAAGCAAGCTGTCTTATGGCTTCATTTAGTTGCTGAATTGAGTTCAGAGTCCATCATCACTATGAAGCCAATATATTAAGAAAAAATGGCTGACCACACTTGCCATCTTAAAGTGATAGTAATACTTCATTTTATCTTTATTTTATTTTGTAGGCATTAAAAAAACCTGAAGAACAATATAAGTCTTATCTCTCAAACCTTTATGGTTTGAGAGCTATTCACAAGCAAAGTTTCCCCTCCCGCCCCTTTTACCTAGTGTAAGCCATCTCTTCTCAGATGTGGAATGCAGTCCATAGACCAGACAAATAACAGAAGGGACGATCTTCTTCCTATGAGAACAATGAAAACCCTGCCCCCCTTGACAAGTTTTTCCAGGTTTTTCCATTATCTTAATTGAAGATTGTCCCTCTCTGCATTCTACCTGGGCACCTCCCTTCTGCTCTGGCTGAGCAGTGATACATCAGTAAAAGGGGCGGTAGGGGGGTACTTTATAATTCATTTACTCTTGAACTACAACTCTGACAGAATTGAAATAACACTCTCCAAAGTCCAAATACTATGATGATTAATTAGAGCTGCTTTTATTATGAAACATTACTATCCCTTTAAAGGGATAGTAATACTTAAAATGTAAAAAAATGTTGTAGGGTTTGTCCCCCTGAGTAAAACAAGGATACTCCCACTGCTGAGAGATATTTTATTAAAAAAGTATAACAGCTCAAACTTGAATTTTTTAGGTGCAATATCACAGTGGCCTGAAAATTTACAGTGGCGCTGTTGCTACACCATCCTATGGACTGCTCTGGTCTGTAGACCATAAATCTCCATAGGATGGTGTAGCAATAGAGCCACTGTAAATTTTCAAGCCACTGTGATATTGCATCTAAAAAATTAAAGTTTGAGCTATTATCATTTTTTAATAAAACACCTCTCAGCAGTGGGAGTACCCTTGTTTTATTCAGGGACATAAATCCTACAACAAATATTTTTTTACATCTTAAGTATTACTATCCCTTTAAAACACAAATACTCCCACTGCTGGAAGCTGTATCTTGCAAATGTAGCTACAGTTCAAACTGTTGTTTTCTAAAGTAAACTGTCAACAACAGTGCCCCCTGTTGCACAGACAGTTCATTACAGTTCTTTTGCATGCTATGCAAAATGTAAGCCACTGCCTACAGTTCTTCATAGAACTGCTCTGCCACTTTGTGACACTTGAACTGTCACTACTTTTGAAAAAAATCATCTCTAAGCAGAAGTAGTATTTTGCTGTAATTGTCAGAAAAAGGCCCTACAAAACATAATTTTTTTTCCTATAATAAGATAGGGGCTAGCTATAATCCCAGTGTACTTTATAATTCTTGTTGTGCTGGTTCTGTATTAACCATAGACCTCTTCAGCTTCGTGAAGGGATGCATTGGAGAGATATCCAGCGACTAAAGGGGCAAATGTACATGAAAGTCATATATGGAAGCTGTGCCACTTTCCTGAAGGGCTTATGTAACTGTCCTCTGTCCATGGTGAATTTATTAATTGTACTTGTAAATAACTTCTGAGGTGTTTCTACCAACACAATATTCCATTGGACCAAGAGGCACTGAACCACCATATGAGTAAACATTAAGATACTAGAAAGCAGTTATTTTTCAGTAATGGCAGTCTAACACAGTCAGGGGAGGGCTGGCCTGGGGGACAGGGGGCAATTGCCCCCTGGGCCAGTCATATGTCCGGGCTGGTGGGCCACTGCCTCACTCAATTTCTCACCTGCTGCTGTAAATGGTGCTACAGTAGTGATACCACAGAGCTTACAATTGAAATGGAGCTACATCAATGATACCACAGAGCTACAATTCAAGTGGATCTACACTAGTATCATAACCCATTTCCCTTGTGAGCTCTATGGTATCACTAGTGTAGCTTTTACTTAAAGGAATAGTAATACTTCAGTATTATAAATCCCTATATTAAAGCCCTTGTAAAAAGAAACGTTTTGCCCACAGTGTCATCTCTCAAACCTTTATGGTTTGAGAGATGAACGCTTCTAAGGTTGCCCTCTCCCTCCCCCTTCCCCGTAGTCAGCATTTTAGCTGACTGCAGGGAAGAGAGTCGAACGACTTTCAGGCGGCTCTCCAGCACAGCCTGATCGCGTTAACTAAAAAAAAAAACTTTCACTGAAATGGTCTACGTGTGCTTGACTTGCAAGCACATGTAGAAGACTGTTTTAGTGAAAGTTTTTTTTTTAGTTAACGAGATAGCGGCTCTGCAGCAGAGCCGCCTGATGATCTCTGACCGGATTTCCCTGAGTCAGCTAAAATGCTGACTACGGGGAAGGGGGAGGGAGAGGGCAACTTTAGAAGCGTTCATCTCTCAAACCATAAAGGTTTGAGAGATGACACTGGGGGCAAAACGTTTATTTTTACATGGGCTTTAATATAGGGATTTGTAATACTGAAGTATTACTATCCCTTTAAAACTGCAATCTCTGTAGCTCCATTTCAACTGTAAGCTCTGTGGTAACATTTGCCTTACTTCACAATATTAATGCCAATTATAAAATTAACAAAAGAGGAGGGCTGAAACAGTGGACATGAACAATAGTAGAAATGGGCCACTTGATTTATGTGCCCCCCAGGCCACATGTTACCAGCCTCCCCTGAACACAGTGGTAAGTGCTAGTATTTTATTATGAGTGTTTTGTGCTTATAAAGCTCCCCTTCTTTTTACCATACTGGCAGATCTTCACCATATATAAGTGTGTATCACCTTCTTTTGTATTTCCACCAACAAATGTTTTTCGCTACTTGCTCCCATGGTATTACCTTGGACCTAGAGTTATTGGATGTTATTGAACAGAAATGCATTTGGCTGAGGTTTACTGCAGTCAGTTGATACATTTATCAGTGGTTTTATTTGTAAATTCACCCTTGAGCTAGAGTGGAAGTTTGTAATAGAATCTAGTTACACATTTATCAAATGCAATAGAATGCAGCCTGTTATGTGACACAATGAATTGAAACGGTTCCAAGACAAGACAGTCATAGTTATTCAGAGCCCTGTTTCTAAGGACCATATTACAAAAAAAACAAAACTGGAGCAATTCTTGAGCAAACCACAACTGCACTATAGCGATTAAAATGCTACCAAAATCATCATGAATTTAAATAAGACTGTTAATCCCTTGAATACTAGAGAGGTCTCCAATGAATTGACCTATCTAGCAGTTAAGGGGCTAAAAGTGCCAGTTAAATCAATAAGGATAATTAATTTGCTCATACTGGGCAGTTGGTCTGCCCAGAATTATCTTCTTTCCTTTTGAAATTACCTTTATATGGAAAAAAACTATTATAGTTTTAACCCTTTAACCCTTTGAGTGCCAGAGGGGTATGGAACACATCAAGAGCAATGCGTTCCATACCCCTCTGTCACTCAAAAGGCTAAGTACCAGAGGTGGTGTGCAATGCATTGCTTAGGCAAAACAGTGTTACATGTGACAGATTCTCTGCTGGATATGTCTTGACATGAGCTGGCTGATCAGCTGTTTGCAGTCCATAGCTGAGTATCTGCTGATCAGCTGATTCATCTAAACAGAAGACTAGCAAGGTACTCCATTTCATCAGTGGGTAGTCCAATATGCACTGCAAAGAGCTGATCACTGATCAGCCATATCATGTAAATTAAGAACTGTCAGAGAAGCTGTTACATGTAACAGCTGCTTTGCAGGTTCTTAGCATCTGTGAACAATTTCTGAAGAAGACTAGCGGAAACTTAATGTCTTAAGTGAGGATCATTAGTGTTCTTGGTGCTGAAGTCTGAGTACATCCTCTACACTCCCCTACATGCCCTCCCTAACACATCGCCAGCATTAATGCCAACCTTGCATGCTAATGATCAAAGTCTCCTCCTCTCTCTTGCATAGATAATTCTCAGTGCATATGGCAAAGTGTGTTGTATTCTCCAAAGTGAAGTGATCACCACTCATCTCCAGGCACACTTCATCATTGCATCAACCCTAACTGCATTCCCTTCCTGGAATAACACTGGGGCAAACAACTGCACCATAGGTGAGCAATGAAAGATCCAATTGATGAAAGTGGGGCTGTAACACCTTGAATGGTAGAAAAGTCCCCAAAACACTGCTATATAATATTTTGGAAAACCCTCTAGCACTCGAAGGATTAAAATATCAATTTACACCAATGCATTGTATTTGTTCTCTTAGACCCAATTGTTTGTTCCAGAATTAATCATTGTTCCATTTGAATATAAGACCTACATTGTTGTCTACTCCATTCTTACCTAACTACCCACATAACATCCTATTCACCTACCCACACAGGAGCCTACTCTAATAGCTGCTGTAATCATGTGATTACAATTACAATGTATTGGTTAAAATGATGTACAAAATGCTTACGAAACAACTAGCTTCTGAAACATTTCCAGTGCTTATAATAACTGAACTTACCAAAACAATGTACTCATCCTTAAATTAGGGGCACGTGTGATAACATCTGCAAAATCGTTAGTTTCCCAGAACCACACCATTTTCTAAATCATCTATTTTTTCTGATAATGGAAAACTCAGTCAGAATATAACTGAAAATGCTGACAATGAAAATCCTAGTATAAGCTGTATTCAGCATGTTTTGTTCTTATTGTCACAAAATGTGGAAAAAACATTCATATGTGCTAAAAATATCTAGATCCCCCATTGTTTATTGCATTGCTTTGATATTTTTGTTTCACAGCTGTTAACCAAAGAGTCTCACATAGCTCTCTTTTCCCTTTCATTCCTGGTAAAGTTGCTATGTGGTTCATTTTCCATTCTGAAGAAAGCTTGTAATTAAAAATTCACGTGACAGAGTCTTTCGAGCTGGAAAACTAAATCTTTCATCGAGAGATGTATTCAAGCTCATAAAGCTTTCCTTGACTTATTGCATTGTTTTCAGTTGTGTCAAATGGAAGTTTAATGTGAAGATTTACTGGTACAGACTATCTCCCTAAATGAGTGTCAAGAGGCATTCCATAAGGGTCAAAGGTGCAGATTTTAACAGTTTTGCACAGGTGTTGGTTTACTGATAATGTTTTATTGTTGTACAGCGTTAACCCTTTGAGTACCAGAGGGGGTGTCCAACGCATTGCAGAGCAATGCGTTGGACACCCCTCTGGCACTCAAAGGGTTAGAAAGCAGAGATATCTTACAGAGGAAACTACCTTTAACCCCTTGATTGCTAGAGAGGTCTCAAAAACATCGCTAAGCATACATCTGAGACCTCTCTAGCCTCCAAGGGGGTTAAAGCAATGGTGGACATGGTGTGGCCCTCCAGCTGCTGCCAGACTAAAGGGAATTAAAGGAACACTAATACATCCTTATAATAAACCCCCATGTTGCTTAATATAGCCAGAAAATCCTAATGGTAACTATGTATCAATTCTTAGAGTCAGACGAAGACTCCATGGGACCCTAGGCAGGATCCTAAATTGGGGCCCCCTCCAGTTAGCCCCCATCCTGCCTCAATCCTTTCCAGATTTGACCGCATTATGCGCAATGTCCACCTCCTCATTGTTCACCTCAATATTGTCCCCTGTTGTCCACCTCCACATGTACAGCTAAGAGGATGGCTTCTGGCCAGACAGCTGCACTGCACTTCTCGTGCACTCAGCCTCTGTCCCCCTATGGTGCACAGACCGCAAGTTTGCACACACATGCGGATTCAAGGATCTAGCTTCTCTTCATTGAGTTTATTGAGACTCAATGAAGGGAAGCTAGCTCCCTTACTGTGCATGCATGTGTGACTTTGTGGTCTGCGCACCATGTGCAGGATAAGGGAACAGAGGCAGAGCTCTCAAGAAGAAGCTCACTGTCAGTACCAGACATTGACAGTAGCGGGGGCCGGGGTAGTCCCTCCCAAGTCACCGGGCCCTAAGCAGGAGCCTAGGTCTCCTTGCCCATGACCCGGCTATGTTAATTCGGTATGCATTGATTCCCCAGAATAAAATCTTTAATCAGTCCTGTATATTACACCATTGGGGGCAGATATGATTCTTTGTTGCAGGACTCTGTTGCACATCCCACTGGTCCTAAAGGGGTTAAGCACTAATGTGTTGTATACCCATCTGGTCTTTAAAGAATTAATTTTTATATTTAGATTTCAGCTTTATACCCGATAAAACAGATTTGTGCAGAAAGTTTATGTTCCCTGGAAGAAAAAGGGTACTGATCAATCCTTAATTTCTCTACTAAAATCCAGTGTATAGTGGCAGGAACTGACATCATGCTCCCCAACTGCCACTTCATACAAAGAAGCATTAGCTAATTTGTATAAACTGGTAAGTGAGTAAAGCTAAATATCTCAAACTATTTTTGAAATAAATAATGGCTAACATAAATATAGGTACTTTTGAAAGCACTTTCAGAATTACCTGCTTGATACAAATTGATATTTTCACTTTAAATAGTGTATTGCGCTTTTCTGTTTCTGTACTGTACAAGTAAGAATACAATTATGCATTGATGTCTAATGTATTTTTGCCCAATATCTTTGTGCATGTGTGCAGGGATATTGCTCCCTACTTAAGCATTTATATGTTGTATTATGCATTACAGCTGTTTGCCAAAGTCCACAGGGGATATCAACAGGTCACCTTTTCAAAATATCGCCACTTAATCACAGGTGAGTATTCAGTGGCTCTGTCATTGTGATTAAGCTGTCTGTGCTTAATTAGGGATTCAATGAATACCAGACCATCCAGCATGCTCCAGGCATACCAGCATATACAAAAACACTGCTGCAGTTAAGACATTAATGTAAACCAGTATCAAAAGCTTCACCAAGAAAATGGACTAAGGTTTTGACAATTTCATCTGTATCTTGTTAGTATGTACCTTTAAATAAGGTGCAGTGTAAAAGGATGCCCATAATGCCCTTACACTTACCCAGTGTCCATACAGGGGGCATTAAGAATAAGTAGTTTAATAAATTGCTATTAGGCATGTGTAGCAGAGCACTAAGAAATGGGTTCCAGCCATTTCAGTATGGAATTGTATTATATGTCCCCTTTTCTATATTTATATACAGATTCCTTAATTCAGGGATAGATAATTGTTGGACCTCCAAATGTTGGGGCCTACAACTTCCATCATCCCCAACCAACCAATGGTAGTTGTAGTTGTCAACAGCTGCAGGCTCAGCAATTGATTACCCATGCATTATAATATAACTAATTGAAGAGCCCATGTACACGGGGAACAGTGCCGGCCAGTTGCTGTGCAGTCATGTGCAGTGGAGACTACCTGTGACGCTGCTGATATGGAGCGGGGCACTCCGAATTCAGACCGCGGTCCTCTCTGCGCACCCACGGTCTGAATTCGGAGCTCCCTGCTCTGTATCAGTCGCATCATGGGCAGTCTGTTCTGCTCATGACTGCAGCACGCGCAGCAGTCTCTGCTCATGACTGCATTGTTACAAACTTTTAGAAAATTATTATATACGATGGCACATAACTTCTCCATTTTACACTATGCAGGTACAAAACACATACATGCCAATGTAGGATCAGGCATAAAGAAAAATATTACCTGTTATTTTCTCTGGGCCCATTTTGTATAAAGCCTGGAATCCCTGGAGCTGAGCATCAGGTGGAGGTGGCTAGGAAGGAAGTGTGCAAGCGAGACAGGAAATCCGTGTAGGAAGGGTAGTGCTGAGGTGGTTGCTGGGTCTTCTCAGCCATTTTGTGTGATGAAAGGAGTTCCCCACCCTTTCTCCACATGGTGGATCATTTTTCAAATGAATGGATATATATATATATATATATATATATATATATATATATATATATATATATAAAATATATAGTGTGTATGGATTTGCATGGACTGGGTTTGACTCTGGTATATTATTTGTGGTGATGCATAGTTGCATTAAAGGATTGTTTTCTGTTTTGCCATAGTATGCAGGGTGCACATTTGTGTTAGGAAGCAAGATCTTCAATTTATGTTACAGAAATGGCTCTTTAGGCCTACTTTTGGTGGCTATTAGGTTAGCACTTGCCACTTTCAGTTAGGGATGGTGGATGGTGGTGTGCCCCTCAGTCAATTTATAACAAAAAGTTAATTCTGAGGTTTAAAAAAGTTATAGTTTGAATAATTGTCTACACGAGTGTTTCTCAATCTGAGACATCAGGGCCCACTAACAGGCCAGGACTTATGGATTTCCCTGATAGAGCACAGATTAGCTGATCAAAGTCTTAGTTAATATGATTAACTCACCTGTACTCTAAAAATTAAATCCTCAGATCCTGGCCTGCTAGTGGGCAGTGAGGACATGGGTTGAGAACCACAGATCTACACTATATTGTATTTTAGTGAATTACAATGTCTAACTAGAGCTTTAGTTCAGGCAAGTATTTTATGGGGTCATAGTGTGTTTTATATATAAATATGTCATATATGTCAAACTGTTCTCAATGATAATGTGAATAAAATGATGTGGAGTGTTTTTTCTAACCCATCCATTGGCTTTCAGTGTCTTTAGTCTGTGAGTTTGATAAACAAAATGGTAGTTCAGTGTCAGTGGGCTACTGGAAGAACAGATAGGTCTGTATATTCACATACTCCCATACTACACACTTCTTGATGCCTCATTATTAAGTAGATGTTTAGACATGCAAAGACCTTTGGCCTTTATTGAATAATCTAAAGAGATGCAATTCTGAGGAAAATTACCTGCACCATAGGAGACAAATACAAATTCACAATTATTGAAGTGAAGCTTGTAACTCCATGAATGCTATAGAGGCCTCCAACACTAACATTCAAGGAGTTATAGACCCCATTTAAATAACTTTTCATTTTCATTTCATCCGGATGGTGGGTTGGTTAACCCAGTTATTGCATCTCTTATTGAATACAATACAAGATCTGTCTTCTGATTGCTTAGCTCCTAGTTATGGCTCCTTGCAATGATTTAGCATATTACTGTGCTTGTACATACCCCCACCCCAGAGAGATACTATGGGCCCTATCATATGATTTCACCACCAGACTGCTAATTTCAGTCAGATGAATGTCACATATAACTTCAGTAAAACTCCAAAAACAGGTATCAAAATACATTTTACAACACACATTATTTTACTCAATGCCGAACAAGATGTAGTGGCAAAAATAAATATATTTTTTCATGACAGTTTCCATTTACAACTTGCACTGCCTCTCGACCCCTTTGGAATGCAGTTTAACATGCCTGCCTTGAAGGATTTATTATTTCTCCTAAAGGTGTTTCCTGGGAAGACAGCAAAAAAGCACATTCTTTGACGACTTTGTATAACATGTAAAAACTCCAAACCAAAATTATTATGTTTCTTGTTATTATTATTATTATTATTATTATTATTATTACATGGTAAAGTAAGATAGTTAATATTTCATTTTATTGTACCAGTTTTAGTGGCAGTTAGTGCAGAATTCTGTTTCAGAGATTTACCCCCTTAAAGTGATAGTAATGTTTCAAAATAAAAGCAGCTCTAATTAATCACCATAGTATTTGGACTTTGGAGAGTGTTATTTCAATTCTGTCAGAGTTGTAGTTCAAGAGTAATTCAATGACAAAGTATCCCCCTCCCGCCCCTTTTACTGATGTAACACTCATCAGCCAGATCACAAGGGAAGTGCCCAGGTAGACTGCAGAGAGGGACAATCTTCAATTAAGATAAGGGAAAAACCTGAACAATGTGTCAAGGGGGGCAGGGCTTTCATTATTCTCATAGGAAGAAGATTGTCCCCTGCTGTTATCTGTCTGGTCTATGGATTGGATTTCACATCTGAGAAGAGATGGCTTACACTAGGTAAAAGGGGCAGGAGGGGAAACTTTGCTTGTGAATATCTCTCAAACCATAAAGGTTTGAGGGATAAGACTTATATCGTTCTTCATGTTTTTTTAATGCCTACAAAATGAAACAAAGATAAAATGAAGTATTACTATCCCTTTAAGAACCAAAGACATATATGTATGTCATGGGTAGAACGTGCCTAAGGGACCTGTGACATACATGTACATCCTGGAATTCAGGGGTCCCCGCACAACTACGTGCTGCTCTGGGATCCCCAAATCAGTTAAAAAAATGTAATCACCATAAAATGTACAGGTCACAAAAAAACTCCTCCTCTACCAAAACTACAATTTTTTTCTTTGCTGTAATAACTTTGGAGCGAGACATTTCTCAGCAGTGAGAGTACCCCAGTTTTACTCAGCAGGAAAAGACCTAAGATGTATTAGTTATATGGTATTATTATCCATTTACAATGCAAAACCAGAAAGCTCACCCAAAATGTTCACTTTATTAAAAGTCCAATGTCAGTGGCTCAATAAATGATTTCTTTGGCAAGATTTGTAACTGTTACACCTCCCTTTCTTACAGACCAGTTATGTTTAGCAATCCTATAATAACCACATTATTCTAGAGAAAAATAATTACAAATATTTAAGGGTTTTTATAACATGATGAAACCAAGGGTAAACATAGAACTATATTCAGTAATTCTGGAGGAGTCATTCTGGAACAAACCAACTCAGTCATAGGAGACAAATGAAAATTATCCAACTCCTGAATAACATATATTTTTTTTACTCATTGAAGGCTAGGAAGGTATCCAATGCATTGCAAAGCAATGCACTATAACCTCTAGCATTCAAGGGGTAAAATGCTAAAGTTTACTCAATGGACAGTTTGATGCAGTTGGTTATCCCTGGAATATAACTATTTCTACTTCCTGAAAACATAGTTACATAGTTACTTAGTCGGAAAAAAGACTTGTTCTTGAACTTCAACCTTTTCCAGACCTCCTTTATGTGTTTAGATGATTTCCAAAAGTAATGCCTAATTTGTATTATTACAATTAACCCCTTCGATTACAGAGAAATCTCCAGCACATTGTGAAGCAAAGGATTGACGTTATCTCTAGCATAAATGGAGTTATTTGTTTAAATACTTGAAGTTGTAGAAGACAGATTTGGTATGATCTAGGAAAATATCATATAAATTAATGATAAGGGAAGTATATAACTTTTAGAATACTTATGATGATGAGCCATAGCTGTGAACAATGCATTATAATCACTCTATCTATAACTATCATGTGACATGCTCCACGCTCCAATGAGAGAAGGCCTGTTGAATAATCTGGGGCTGTATTCCCAAAAGGGAAACAGAACGGGGTTCTGAGAGGAGACCCCCAATGCTCCTACAATATATCTGTTCTTGGATCACACAGGACAGTTTCCTGTCCAACACATTACAATTCCCAATAGACACACTGTATTGGGCTTGACAGCCATACACAGCAGATGCACTAAAGTGTGATAAAACACGTGACAGAGTAGAGATGACTTCTCGGGTGTGATATATTCCCCAATTCCTATGTTATTCTATGGGGCTAATACACTAATATGTCTCCAACTTGAGACATCTTAGTGCATAGGCTTCATAGAATTACATAGAACTTTGAGAGTTTATAACAATGGATAAGTCATCTCTATTTTATCACCTCATTATCACCTCTTCATCACACCTTAGTGCATAACTCCCCTCCCATAGTTTGTGGTTGAGAGCCACAGACTATGTTTACCATTCCAGCTGAGGGGGTCAGTTTTCTGACAGGTGATAGGAGCCATTTTCGGCTGCATAAAGCAGCCCACTGCCTTTATACTGTCTATTCCCAAAAGCAGACTTCTTAAAATGTGATAATAGTCCATTAAAGAAGCTCAGTTTAATTAAAAAAACAAAAATCTCTTGTTGTGTTCCAATCTGCCTTAAAATAATAGAATATAAACATGGTTCTTTCCTACTACCTTGCACTTAGAGCAGTGTGACCAGTTGGAGCCCTGGCTATTTGGTGTGAAATGTGGCTTGAATCACTAATGTTTCAGGTCACCCTGGGCTTATACGTGTTTTTAAAAAAATTTGAGGTGATCGTTCTCCTTTAAGATTAAACTACTCAATCATGAGTTTCCAATAGTAGACGTTGGGCCACATGCTATTCAGTACGGATATATATTACTATGATACCACACTAAAATAGGAATTGAGATCAACCTCTCTATCATTCCCATGGGAATTGTTATTTGTCCATATGATGAAATTGGTTTGCTCCAGAATTACTCTACTAAACTAAATAAGGAATTGAAATAAGCATCTATAAGAATGGTTCCTGTGTCAGTTCATATGAAGAATATCCATGGAATATTTTAGTGTTCTAGACAAGTGATTCTAAGAGTTCTATTTAATTAATTGGTGCTATTCCACAATCGCATAAACTGTTTTTGCCCTTTATTTAATGCCTCATTAGCCCTGGTGCATGTAACCATTCTCCCTACACATGTAGTGCAGTTTGCAGGGAAACATTCCCCATGCCTCTCTTTCCATCAGACCTGTATATTGTCTGTTTCCTGGTCATGCAGCCAAACATCGCATTGCTACACCTGATCCCAAGAGAAATTAAAAGATACTTGGCCACAGAAGCAGGATGTAGCCATTATACCGGTCTGATGGTATGAGAGGAACAGAGAATGTCTTGCTGCAAAGCATATTTTTGTGGTGGGTATGCATTGGTACTATTGAAGAGTTTAAAAAGGGCCTAGTGCAGATCTATTAAATAGACCCTCAACGGCTGTCCTAAGGGAACCACTCATGTAGTAGTGCCAAAACAGGACAGGGCGCAGCCTGTTACTTTTTTTCCAGCCAGGGTACAACCAGGGACAGGGTTTAAAGTAGTTCAATGACTACCACTTTGCTATACCAAAACACCTTTCACACAGGCTGCACCAACACATCAACGGTGTGTCAGTTATGTTGTCTATGCTGAAAGGTATACTACTTTTATGCCTGTCACATGGGAAACTATCACCTCCCATGAACCCACCAGTGTCCAGCATGTTTTAAATTTATATGGAGACACATCACTCAAGAAACATTGGAGGCTTTAATGCCCATTGCAGCCTCAGGTGAAAGATTGTCTCTCTTGGGCCCCAGGCAAAAATATTCAACTGATGATCACATGTTATGGCCAATCGCCACTCTCCACCTCTACCCACTCATCAAATATCAGCAAGAAAGGAATGTAGGAGTTGGCTTATATATTTCTTTGATATGTGTAAAACAGACCTAAAAGTCTCTTTCTGCCTAATAGCTTTGATCAAATCAGGATCAGAAGTAGTGTGAGAAAGCCTGTCACATAGGTGCAGTGCATTCTGCTATTGGCACCCACCCTAGATATGAAGGTAATCTGCGGATTGCATGTTGGGAACAGGGTATCATATGATCTTGTGTACCCCTCTGTTTGAATAACCTATAGGTTGTTGCAGCAACAAGTGGTTTAATTCACAATCAACTTCTTTATGGTTTGGAGGAGGGAGAGGATTACTATATAGAGACTATAAAAGTGGTAAAAGATGAGTGATCCCTGGCATTATTTTTTTAGAACTACATCACTGCAAGAAATTTAAAATGTCCCTGCTGAATCAAGGTGAGATAAATGAATGATCCTTTGACTGAACCATATTGGATTCAGCTATTTTCATGCAGGGATATCCATAAATTCTCATCTGTTAGGGGTTCCCTGAGGATTGCTTTGATCACCACTGGTCTCTGACATTCTAGTACAGTGTATGGTGATTCAGTATTTATTCTTACTCTTCACAATCACTTCAAGACCTCTTTAGAATTCAAGTGGTTAAAAGTCCCATTTAAATCAAAGGAAATGTTGGAAATGTATATTTATATATTTATCGTTCATGATACATTTGGATTACCACACAATCATTCCACTTATTCTTGGTACATCAGCCTCAGTGTTCAGGTTGTATATATAGTATCTGATGACAAAGGTTCTGAAGACTTAGGAGGATGCCATAGTGCAAGAGTCAGGTTTCCTAAAGAATGTTGTTGTGCTCACTACTCCAGTGCCTTACATTACATAGTTATCTTGACCCTGCCTTCCCCAGCTGGCTTTGAGGTAATCCTTTTCCCACCATCAGCTTGGGATGCTCTCACTCCCCATAATTCTCACTCTATAGATATCCAGATGCCTTCTTAAGCCCATTTGCACACAAAAAAATGTGGATAAATACTGGTACAAACCAACTGCGGCATAGAAAATAAATATTATTTTCCAAAATTGAATGGTAGAAAGGTCTCCAACGCATAGCTCTGCAATGCATTGAAGCTTTAGGTACATTACCTTGATAACACAAGTCACAGGACCCTCATGAAACTACTGTTAGACAGTGGGAGCTTTAACAGCCTAAGGAAACAGACAGTTTAATTCTTGATTCTGTGTACTCAGTGACACAAAGAAATCCATATTTAGTTTTTAAAAATACAACTCATAAGGGAGATGCTATGCCTGGTGATAGTTACGCCGGCTGGCTACAAAAGGGACTGACAACGCAGGCACACAGACGTCACTATGGCAAGATGTTCGCGCTTCCTGCTACTGTCAGCCGTGGAATAACTCGTAAATCAGTTAAAACAGGTAATAATTCTGGCGACTAGCACTATTAAGCAGCTAGTCGCCAGATGGAGACTTAATTTAGATAAAGATTTTATGGGGTGGTAGTTCTCCTTTAACCACACATGTACATAGTTTGGAGGAGAACATGCCACAACTTTATTTATTTATACAAATAAAAAGAATTAGAACTGCAGTAGTTGCTGAATAATACAACTTATTCCACGAATGCATGGCCAAACTGAATGGACACATGACGTAAACATTTTGTCACATTATAGTGCATTTCCTGTGTATAGCACATCCTTAACCCTTTGAGTGCCAGAGGGGTATGCAGCGCATTGCTCTGCAATACATTGTGTACCCCTCTGGCACTCAGCGGGTTAACATAACAGGTAGGGGGCCTGTGTATGTAAGAAAACAAAGCAAAGAAATGCATTGGAGACTGTGCCCCATAAAATGGAAAGACCAGTGGCATAACTATAGGGGTCGCAGGGGTTGCACCTGCAACTGGGTCTGTGCACTCCAGGGGCCCGGCCTCCCCCTGCGACCCCTCCACCTGGTGCCCCCACAATCTCCCGCCGGTGCTCTAGTAATGCAGAGTGCTGGGAGATGACATCATCTCCAGGCGCTTTGCATAACTAAGAAGATTGCGCTGGAGCTCCAGGTAGGAGACGGGGGCATTGTGAAGGGGGTCAATGTGGTCAGGGGGACCAATGTGGTGGGGGGGGCCCATGGCACTTCCTGTACCTAGTTATGCCTCTGGGAAAGACCATGATTATACTGCAACCAAAACCAATGCAATTTGTAATAACATCTAAATGAAACATCTTACACTCTAGGAGTACCCTTGTTTTGCTCAGCAGGAAAAGACAGAAGGGCTGTTTTTCTTTGAAAGTTGCATATTATAATTTTGTGTTTTTCTTCTATGGTTCAGAACAACCTTCCAAGTGATTCTGTATTCAGACTCTACTTTGCTCCTAAGGCTGAACTAAAGTATTACTTCATTACAGGCGCTAGTTTTATTTATTTGTTTTAGTGGGAATGTATTATCTGCCAATCCAGATCATGATCTGCATTGTCTTTAGACACTGCTCCACTTCTGGTATTCATTAAAGTTTATTATCGCTTACGTGTGTGTATGTACACATATTTCACCATCATTAAGACTTTAACCCCTAAGGACTGGCCACGTGAATGCGGCCGGCACTTAAGGACCACTGACCTTTTTTTTTTTTGTGATCCAAATTAGGGCTTCCCGGATGGCGTGCAGTCGGGTGGGAAGCCCTGAAATCCATGACGGTCCCGGCACATCATGGGTCCTTATCACACTCCAACCCATGATGTGCCAGGACCGTCATGGGTCCTTAAGTGGTTTAAGGAACACTATCACCTAAAAACGGCTTTGATTTAATTTAAAATTTAATTTATAAAGCTAGTTTTTGAGTAATTTAGATGTATATATATTATGAAATTATAGCATGCCTTGCAGGCACTTCCTGTCTTAGCACTGGATTACCACACCCCACTCACTTACTCTGCACTGCATTTCCACCTCCCCTAGCAGTTAAACGGATACATGTCAGTAAGTGGGGAGGTAATGTAGGGCTTTGATAGGTGCCTACACGGCTTGCCTTAATTAGCATCAGTTATAAATGAAAATCATTCAAAAACTAGTTTTATAAATAAATGACATATAACATAGAGGTGATTTTCAAGGCTCTGTATACTGTCTTTGAGCAAACCCCAAATGCCTCCCACAATGAATTATATACCTCTCTGGCAGTCAAAAACTTAAACACAGTACAGAAGAAAAGAATGTCCCAAATGCCAATACTATCCTCCCCTTGTCTTTAGCTGTGTTAGGGGAAGGGGTGGTAAGATGTGAAAAGATTAGTAAATAAGCAATAAGCTATAGTAAATCGATTTTAGTGCCTATTTAACATGGAATCCCTTCTATTGACTCCTGTCCATTACTTTATATAAAGACATAAGGGTTCATTCTCTATGACAGACATATGTTAATTAGATAAACTGAGTTCTTAACATCTGGAAAACAAACTTTATGGTAGAAAGGATTTAACATATGTGTAACAGTTCACTTGACTATTACCCATGTCAGATCAATTAAGATTTACTCTTTCATCTTTTATTTCATGTTTCCTATTCTCTTACTGGGAATGATATCATGTGATGACACGTAGAATGTCATTCCAAATAATTAGGCTTCTGTGCACCCTCCACTTCACCACAGTTGCTAGAACCACACAATAAACTACTGGCACCTTCTAAGCACTGATCGCTGAGGTCTAGAAGTTCATTGTGAAATGAGACAACCTTTCAGAGCAAGTTGCAGAAGATGGTAGATATAGGGCAGAGAATAACCAGACTGGCAATTGGACCTATGTAAGCAGAAGGATATTAGTGGAATTTATGTATAAAAGCAGACTGGAACAATTCTGGAACAATCCGACTGTAGAGGTCTCTATCCTCTCTAGCATTCAAGGGGTTTACAATCAAATTTGATTCAATGGAGAGTTTAGGAATGTTCACTTCTCTCGTATGGTGCAGCTTATTTGCTTCCAGAATTGCTGCTTTTATACTTTAGTCCCATTATGGTGAATGTATGAATTTGCCGCTGCAGTTCCAGTGGTGATAGTCTCTAATGCCAGTGGCTGTTCTGCAGGATATGCAGATGCACTGAATGTAACAGCTGACAATATTTTCCATTGTTATGACTTTAACCCTCTGGGCGCCAGAGATGTATCCAGCACAATTCAATGCAATTGTCACAGTATGCCTTATCTCAGTTCCCACGTCTCTGCTGTGTGCCTGGGTTCGGGAGTGATGCTCCGGCATCAGTGCTCAATTCTCTCCTGGCTTGCGGTCTGAAGGCGTGTGGTGCCTTCAGCGGTCTTCCATGTCCTTTCCCCAAGTGGTATGGAGGATTCAGGTGGCGTGGGCTTGGGCGCAAGTTTTGATGCATCTCTCAGTTCCCTGCGTCACGTTCAGGCTCAAAATAATAATGTTATGCAAGAGTCAGTTTTATTCCTTGGGACACTGGAGACTCCACCCTCCTACTTTCTGGTTGGGTATAAGAGGGCTCTGGACACTGAGTTCAGTTGCCCTTACATTGGTGTCTGATGAAGTTGCTTATTTCTTTTGTGCGGTCCGTGTTGTATCTAGGCTTGTCTGACCATCCATCCTGGTGCTGACCTGTGGCTCTGTCTGACTATTCTCTCAGTGTTACTTCCTGGCATAGTAGAAACCCAATCCGGTGCAGACCCGTGACTCTGGCTGACTATGTATGACTATGTACTCTGACGTGTATGACTGTCTCAGTTCATGGCTTTAGGTGAATTAATTAAGGCTTCACAATAACAGCTGTGTTAGAAATCAATGTAGTTGTGAAGAAACTGCAAACGCACAACCATGTGCTTTCTACAAAATGGCGTCCTCAACCATGTGGCTTGAGAACAAAGACAGGCTGGGGGCCTAGCAAGGTGGAGTCAGACCATGTGTTTGACCTAAGATGGAAATCTATGAACAAAGGCACATGCTGCTGCCTACACAAGCAGAGGGACCTGCAGTTTGCTCACACTAATACACTAGCACAATTATCGGAAACCATATGAATTTGCCCACACCCCAAAAGCAAACCCTTTAATTATGGGATATACCCAGAGAAGTTTGATCTATTGACCAATGCCACAATTAACACAATAACACCCCAATACTAGCAATATGCAATAATATTTAATAACAAACAATAATATTTGACAATACACTGTATATTATCAAGTATTTTCTAGCTAAACACCTAATAATACTAACTGGAAAATTACTTACTGCAGTGCAAATTAACACTATACAACAATTATAGTAGAAACACTATACGTTGGTTACTAGGGTGTTTTTCCCAGAAATATTGTATAAAAGAAAACAAGAGAGAGATACTTAGCTAAAATAAAATCCTGGGACAGGAGGCAGGAAAAGCAGGCCAGGGGAACTGGATAAATTCATGTTGGAGGTCTGGGTCATCTCTGCTCTGGAACAGTTTTTGGGTCCAAAGCATGACAGCCTTGCTGGATTCTGGTCCATCTACCCTACATCCTTCTCCATTCCAAGACTCCTCTCCTCCAAGACTGCTTCCCTCCAAGACTGCTCCCCTCCAAGACTGCTTCCCAAGGACTCACTGCACACCTCTTTTATTTTTTGCAAGCCCCGCCCATCACCAGCCCACTTTACCTGATTGACACACCCCTCCCCCCTCTCCTAGAAGCAAGGGAGACAAAAGGGAGCTGGTCCTTTCTTTGTCCTTTTCCAACCCAAACAGACCAGGTAAAGGGCAGAAAAACAAAGGGAAATGGTGAAGGCCTGTAAAATCAAAAATGGTTCTAAAAAACCAAGTGTGATTTAGGACAGAGGAACATAACCATGTGATGGATGCAGTTCTGCCGCAAATTTTGCTGCAACTTACCTGTGTCCATAACAATGACCTAGGCTTGTTCGATCATCCATCCTGGTGCTGACCTGTGGCTCTGTCTGACTATTCTCTCTGTGTTGCATCGTGGCATAGTAGATATCCAATCTGGTGCAGACCTGTGGCTCTGGCTGACTTCCCACTCTGGTATTGACCCCTGGCTAGTCCTAGTGCCCACTTGATCTTGATCATAGGCTCTGGCCGACTATCCGCTATGTCTCACTCCAGGTGGTCTCTATCAAGTATACTGACTGCAGGCGTGAGTCAGTAAGAGTCTCCCTTGTTTCCCTATCCTGTGGGAGAATTCTGGTGCTCTGCATCTGTGGTTGCCTTACTCGCTATTCAGAGACTACCACAGGCAGTCCACCTAGTCTCTAGCAGAGAGGTCTACTCCAAGCAGCCTCCTATTTCTTGTAGGAATCGCTGACTTCTCCTGTTACCCCCTGCACCTTGTTGCTATTTTACTACCTATTATATATTACTGTTTAAATAAAGGTGGTTTTACTATACACATTACTGACTCCTGGTGTATTATTGAATAACCATGACAGCAATGCATTGGATACCTTTCTGGCACTCAAAGTGTTAGTGCCAGCAAGCCCCTCACACCTGCCCATAGCCTGAAATGGTATAAAATCACAATTTCTCAATGTCTTGTTTAAAATCTTGTCATAAACAAGGCAGAGAGGAATGGAACATCCTGGAATGCCCATAGACTGCCCCATTTTCTCACCCTTGGTGTAAGTAGCGTTAAAGTGAGGAATGTAGACATATGTGCATTAAGCATACAATAGGGTCTGAAAAACAATTCCAGAATGATTCCTACATTGCCTCCGCAGGGGGAGCAACACAGCACAGCACCCCTCTGGATACTCAACTGGGACAACCATAGTCAATAAGAATCACAGCTTGCACAGTAAATTGGGCACATGACACATAAAAAAACAAAATATTCCAAGTCATATAATTTTCTTTACGATGCTTTGAACACCCCTCTGGCACTTAAAGGGTTAAAATGGTCCTTTAACCCCTTGAATGTTAGAGAGGTCTCCAGAGCATTGTGTTGGAAGCCTCTCTACCATTCAGCACAACAAATGGTGGGGTATGTGTCACACTGTGCTGGAATGTGTAGCTGTGATTTGCCCTCCCCTGATCTTACACCAGCCTCTTCTCAGCCAAGGGTAGGTCCATGCTCAATCTGCTAGTATGTATACTCACTTAAACAAGATAGATTTTACCTGGATGCCATCAAAATTAAGTGTATATAACAAAGTATGGATTGGCAATCTCCAGAAACATTTAAAAATAACACTTTTTTAAATGTTCCAAAAAATGTCAATCCATAATTTGTTTTATATATAGACTAGTCTAAAAGCCCATGTACACGGGACAAGGTCCGGGTGATCTTAACCTTTTGAGCGCCAGAGCGGTACTCAAAGTACCCCTCTGGCACTCAAAGGGTTAAGAGGCTGGTCCTGCTCTGCGTACTGCCGCCACCTCACTGGTGGCACACGTGATGCAGTCATGCGCATTAGAGACTGCCCGAATGCACAGAATGCTCCCAGCATTAAGTTCTGGCAATCTCTACTGTGCATGACTGCATCAGACAAACATTCTAGCATTTTATTATATAGGATATGTGTGTGTGCGCCTGTCTGTGCCTGTGTGTGCGTGTGTGTAATTTTTCTTTTCTCTTTTAAAAAATTATAACTGTTCAAACTTATATTTTGCTTCAATTTGTTGACTATCTCTCTGGAACTCAAAGGGTTTAATTAAGCAGTTAGCGACAACACCAACTGGTGTACAGGAGGCAATACATTTTGTAAGACATATGGAAGAGCTTGGGGATTAGGCACTAAAGCGTGATTAAGAGATGATAAAACAGAGATAATTTCTCCAGTGATATCACTTCTCCAGTTCCTATGTTATTCTATAGAGCCTATCCGATAAGATCTCCAAAGCTGGAGAAATCTTAGTGCATTGGCTCCATGGAATAACATTGGAACTGGAGAAGTTATATCACTTGAGATGTCATCTCCACTTTATCTCCTATTTATCACTCCTTAGTGTATCTTCACCTCTGAGTAATAAATAGGGCAACAGACAATGAATGAATGAATTAATGAATATGTTTATTTATATAGCGCCACAAGTGTATGCAGCGCTTTACAATTTCAGGGTTGAAACAATACAGGGTTATAGATGCTTTGTAGAGTGAAACATTGGGTGTGAGGTCCCTGCCCGAAAGCTTACAATCAGCAAGTAGTTATAAGAAAATACATTTAAAAAGTTTATTCTGTTTCTTTAATAACAGTTTCTTTTGTAGGCGTGTGTGTGTTTGTGTATGGTAAATGTTTATGTAACAATGTAGATACATTAGTACATATTTATCAAAGGTATTTTCCCTTTGTAAATATTACATCACTTAAAATTTCCATTTATGTCACTTGTCGGTACATCTGCAAATCTAAACAAATTACATTAGTCATTTTTTCATGCTGAAATTTGAAAATTAAGCATTTCTTTAACCCCTTAAGGACCTGTGCTATCACAGTTATGGGAAAACTTGCAATAAGGGCCCATGATGGTCCTGGCACATCATGAAATTCAGGTATCCCTGTGCGGCTGCACACCGTTCAGGCACCCCTGAATCCATTTGGCAAAATATAAATATTTTTCCCCTGTGGTCCTTAACTGCCAGCCACGTGACCGGTCGTTAAGGGTTAATATAAGCACATGTTTGTGTGTGCTTATATCAAAGATATTTTAAAAGGAATGTAATATATTAAAATGATGGAGTGAAAAAAATATTTACTAATTTCATTGCACTCACTGTTTAGGTTTAGAGCTGTATTGAAAATTGACATACATAAATCATTTACATCCTTCATTTTTTATGTTTGTCCGATGCAGTCATGCTCAGTAGAGACTGCCCGAACGTCTTATGCAGTCATGTGCAGTAGACATTGCCTGAACACCGGAACGCAGGCCATGCGCAGTACAGACTGCCTGAACACAGGAACGCAGGCCATGCGCAGTACAGACTGCCTGAACGCAGGAACACAGGCCATGCGCAGTACAGACTGCCCAAACGCATTGTCCAATGCTGTCATGCGCAGTAGACACTGCCTGAATGCACAGAATGCTGGGAGGCCCTTGTACACAGTCTTTTACACTAGTTATGTAATATTTACAAAGGGAAAACGGGAAAAAGACAGCTTATAAATATTTACTTAAAGCAACACTTTTACATGTACTCTTTTTTTTTACTTAACCCTGTAAGGGCCAGAGGGGTATGCAATACATTGCTTAAAATCTGGTCCTCAATAGGTTTAACAAACATTTCTTTTTAATACATTTATCACAATCAAACTTAAACCACACCTTACACTCCCACTGGAACTGAAGTCTTAGCTGCATCATACTTAAGCTATATTTGTCAAACCATGCAACCGTAGTTACAATAAAATACTTCATTAAAATAGAAATTCAGATCTTTAATGCAATGCAGAAATCATTTGAGAACAGTTTGAAACTATTTTGTGTCTGTAGCCTGTGGAATGGCATGCAGATTATATCCTAATTAACATTAGTGACATACTTCACATTGATGAGATACAGTCCAGAGTGAGGGGGTGGTAAAAGAAGTGGGAGAGTGAGAAAGGGTGGGAAGGGAGAAAGCAATGCTATGTATGCTAGTATTGGGATTAATATTAAATATTTATTTAGTGCTTGTTGATCCAAGGAGAAATCTGATTGCCATTTAGAATCAAAAAGGATTTTTTTTCCTCCCATTCGAAGCAGAATTTGAAATTGCTGTATTTTTTTTTTTTTTTGCTTTCTTTTGGATCAACGACAGTAAACAGGAATAGAAAAAAGAGATGAACTTGATGGATGCAAGTCTTTTTTCAACCTAAACCAGTATGTAACTATGTGATGCATTGCACACCCTCCTCTGACACTCAAAGGGTTAACCACTGGAATGGTAGAGGTCGCCAGTGCACTGTGAAGAAATTCATTGGAGACTTTTCTAGCAAAAGGAGATTGAAAGCTTCATTTAAATCAATGGGAATGTTTATACCACACCTATTTGGCAATTGGTTTACTCCAGAACAACTCTACAGGGGTTAGGCACTAATGTGCGATAAAGAGGTGATAATATGGAGATGACTTCTCCAGTGATCTCACTTCTCTGAATTCTACTCCCTCTCACTTGAGATATCTTAGTGCATTGGATCCATAGAACATAGGAATTGGAGAAGTGATATCACAGGAGAAGTTATCTCCACTTCATTACCTCTTTATTTCCCCCAGACATTTTTAGTACATTAGTCTAAATAAGAGAGCGGGGGGATGATAAAATTGGGGTGAATGAGAGAGAGAACAAAGTCTGAAGGTGAAGCAGAGGAAGGAACAGAAAATCAGGGTGAGCTGGTAAACATGTTCATTATGTGTACTGAGAAATTAAGTTCCATTAGAAAACTACTGTTAATTAGAAACATAGAATCTGATAGCAGATAAGAAATATTTGGTCCTTGGTCTTGTTGTATGTTCAGGATTGTTTTATTCCTTTCCCATGCATGCTTAAATTCCCTCACTGTATTAACCTCTACTACTTCTGCTGGTAGGCTAGTCCACTTATCCACCAACCTCTCAGTGAAGTTATGAATTCTTACATTACATTTGACCCTTACATTAGGCTATGACCTCTTGCCCTAACATTTCTGCTCCTTTTATTCAAGTACTAAGGTGGTATTGCTACTCCATTTGTCAATGTACACACCCCTCCTGAGGCCTGATCAGTGAAGGAATGCAGGAGAGGGTGAGAGAAAGAACACAGGGGACAGAACTGCATCAAGAGTAAAACTTTCTTACATCTAACATCCAACCCTCAAGACTATGACCTCTTGTCCTAACATTTCTACTCCTCTGGAAGGTACATTCCTCCTGTACTTTGTTGATTCCCTTAACAGGCACTTCCACAATGGGTTCAGGATAAAAATTATCCAGTGTCCACTGTGATATTGTGGAGTATATGGCACACGTAAGTATAATATCACACACCAGAGGTATTCAGGCACCGAAATCTTGTTTTGAAGAGGCCAGAGGCATTTCTGGTCCTCATTTGAGCCTCATTGTAGCTGTGCTGTTTAGGTGTTTAAGGATTTAGGACAAGTGTGTGTGTGTGTGTGTGTGTGTGTAGGGGGTCCACAGTTTGCACCCATGTGCTGTGTTGGTGGTTGGAGTCTGGGGAATGAATCAATTGAACAGGGGGGTTTCTTGACTGCTATTGGGGGGACAGTTAATAAAAAATAAATAAATAAAATAAGAAATTTGTATGTAAAGGGATAGAGACAGGAACCCCCGAACATAAGCTGCCAATGGGGTAGACTGATACTTGACATGATAGAGTATTTTGTAGAGGATGTTTTGTTAGATTTGTTGTTAGAGGCCCAAGCCCTGAGGAGACATTGATTTGTAGGACTTAGACTTATTAGAGGCCCGAGCTCTGAGGAAACATTGGTTTGTAGAACTTAGACTTGTATGGCACAAGCACTAAGAAAACACTGATTTGTAGGACTTAGGCTTGCCTTTCTGGAGAACCAGGGGGTACAGCAACAGTTGTGCTTGATTTCTGTGGTAAGTGTTTGTCTTTAACATGTTTGGCATAAATCTCATGGGTTCTGTGTTTCATTGTGTTATCAGGGTGGTTGTGCCAAGGCATGTTCCCTCCATTCCTCTTCTCACTGACTTGTTACAAATTGTGCACAGTGCTGTTGGCCATGACTGCACTGTGCCTGCCCCAAAAGAAAAATAGTTCCACACCCATAACTTCAGGGGATAGGGATAGGAACAGGTGCAGAAAAATGGCCTCTTTCTTCTTGCCCTCCACATTCCCCTTCACTATCTAGGGTAGAGGATGATGTTGCTGCTGTTGCTGTTGCTGCTACTGCCTCAGAATCAGCACTGCAACTAGGACCAGGAGTATTGCTGCCGCTGGCAAGTGGAACCTGTCCTAGTCCAGCATCACATGTTGACCCCTTTCCCAATGTGTCCACGTGGTCTGTGGCACACTAGCTTGCTCCTCAGCATCCTGCTGCCTTTGCAACTCAGGAGCAGAAGGAATTAGAGCAGTTTCAAATTCCAAAAGCTCACTGCTGGTTGTGGTGGTGATGCCCATCCTCATCCCTGTCTCCCATTCCTTCTCAGTTACTGCTAAGGGCCATCAATGTCTCTTCCACCCCATCTTCTTCAGCATCATCATCAACACCACCACTAGTCCCTACATGCTGCTGCTGCTCTATTACAGACATCTCACTGCTGGTTGGAGGAGGTGATGAGCAGTGTGACTGAGGGTCCTCTAATGTCACACTTGCCATTTCTTGGTGACGTGAAGAAGGCAGACTGGCAGCAGTAGCAGCAGGCACAGGCAGCTGATCTGTTTCTATTCTGTTTTATCTCCTGGAATATGTTATGTTTTTTATAGCGAAAAGATGAAAAACACATAAATAAATGGGCAGAATGTTTCTAGCCATTGCAAAAATGGAGAAGAATTTTGGCCATGGGTAAAGAATGCAAAGATTTTAATCACTCGAATTAAACAGGATTTTCCCGCGAAAAAGCGGACAAAAAGTGGTTTTCACTGAATTTCTTACGGGAATGCTGCGAGAGCTTTCGTCCACCCCTAGTCACCAGGTATCATGGAGGAAATCCATTAATGTAAGACCATAACAATAATATTATTATTGTTAAATGCTGATATTTCACTGGAAACTGGTGAGCATTGATTTATGGGGGTCTATACACCTTTGGTACTGTTTTACCCAGTTACGCTCTTAGATGGGTCTGTTCCCCTCTGTTCTTCCTGTTTCTGTGCTCTAGTTGGTATTCAACCTCTACATGACACCGGTGTACCAGGAGCTACAACTTCTATCAAGAAATCTACAGAGACTGTACTGGAGCTTATAGGACTCTGCTCTTTCTGAAAAGAGTCATATTTGTCTGCCTCAATGGGATTTTAAATCAAATATGTATGTACCCACTCTCCTCTTTCTAAAATCTTAATATTGTGGAATTTATTGAATCTGCTCTTTTTGTCCCCTATTTACCAGCATAGCCCCTCTTTTTCTTTGAGGTCATCAGGTAACAAGGGACCAGAGGAAACGAGGGTGTGGTCTAGGTTAATGTGTGCCTGGCTGGCTGTTGTTGTTTGAGTGTGTTTGGTGTGTTTGCTGTTTACCTATCAGCTCCGTGTGTGACTTTGTCTGGTGTGGATGATGATGGCAGTGCACCTTGGTTTTCCATTGGCTACTGATCTTGCACACCTAGGCTTACGTTGCTTTGTGATTGACAGGGATGCATATTGTCTTGTCTGGACATGAAATGCTACCGGTTGTTGTAATTTTTTAGCATACATTAGCAGGTCATAACAAAGGTAATAGAGTAAAAACTGTACTTGCAAAATTACTATCGTCATTGAATTGAGCCCCAGGTGAACAGTATATCAGGGCCAGGTTACACAGACAGAATTTATGTAGGAGAAAGTGGAAAAAAAGAGACAGGGGAATCAAAAGGAAAGAAAGGGAAGGAAGGGTGAAGGAGACAAAGGGACGAATAGAACAGAACCATCACCAAATGGTTTCATAAATTAAAGGGAAGGAGAAATAAAAAAAAAACAAAAGATTAAAGAAAGAGGCAGACACAACATCCAGTGTACATTTCAAAGTACCCAAAACTCATACACAAAGCAGGATAGGCTGATCCCATTCAATCCACTGGTTAAAATAGTAATAAGGCTTGGGAATAAAATAAACAAACAAGGAGCAGCACCTATTCATGAAGTTCATATTGGTTCTTCACCATTATCACTACCATTTCATCTGGGACTCATTTGATTCTGAAGTGGACTTATTTTTAGAGTTGTGTAAAATCATAGTTATTCATCATTAAATTCATATTTAAAGTGTTAGTAATGTCCAAAAAAGTTTTTTGCATTTAGAAGAGCTTAAAAAGCTGAGCTAAATGCAAAAAAACGTATCTCTCAAACCGCTATGGTTTAAGAGATACAGGCATTTAAAGTTTGTTGTTTCCTACAGGAGATTCGTGTAGGTCGACACTGAGGCGCTTGAGAAGTGCTGAGATCTCGTTACTTACAAGGAATCCCTTCACTGGAATGGTCTAAAACTTGTGCCTGGTGTTCAGTTGTAAAGCTGTCAGACGCAGAATTTGGTCGACCGACTTTAGGTGAGTCTTCAGGAGTGCTGACATCGGGATATCTAACTATAATTACTTTATCAGTATGGTCTACAATGTGTGCCTGGCTTGCAAGCACACATTGTAGACCATTCTGATGAAGTAATCATAGTTAGATATCTCGATGACAGTGCTCCTGAAGAGCCGCTGTCTGGTTCTGGAAGCAGGATCTCATGATGTCCGCTATACAGCGGACGCATAAGAAGGGGGTGGGAGTGGAGGTCTTTATTTTCTTACGTCTCTCAAACCATAATGGTTTGAGAGATGGGAATAAGGGCATTACATGTTTTTTATTAGTCCTATCAATTCGCCGACAGTTTTTTTGTGGTGTTAACTATCCCTTTAATGATTTTCTGCTAGTAGGACTACCAGGTTTTGTGTGGTAGGTTTTTGTGTGGCAGGTTGTTGAGGAGTGTGCAAGATATTTTGAAAGTATTGGTTATGGGATTGACAGCTGACGAGATGGTCTGGCCTTGTCAACAGTTTTCTTTTTTCGGCATAGAAATTGACACCCAATTGAAGGTATGTAGGTTGCCATTTGACAAAGTGGAGAATGCAAGGTTGTTAGTATCTACACGTATGCCACTATTGTGGCTTGATGGTGACATTTTTATAGTCCAGCTATAAAGTGTTGATGTGGGTGCTGAATATGAGCAAGGTATGTTTATGTTGATGCGGACACTCAAATGAGAGATGCTTAAGCCCTTTTGATGTGGGCGAGATTCTCATGTCTCCCTTTTCATCCCAGCAACATGGTTAATGCATGTGACATTTTGATACTGAACCAGTGGTATGCATCTAGGTGGCTGGAAGAATAGCATACGGAGGTCCTCACAAGGAATTTTATGTTCATTGAGCTCACCCCTATAGCAGTGGCAGTAGAAATCTGGTGGCAGGAACTAACCAACAGGGCGGTGATTTTCTGGTCAGATAATCTGTGTGGTAGGCAATTTCACAGCCAGGGGTGAAGCTCTTGAAGGGTTTAGTTCTCACATGCTTGCATGCATCACAATATCAGTTTTAGGGCACTGCATGTACCAAGGATAGAGAATTAAGTGGCTAATGTGTTATCTAGGGGTGATAGTAAGAGCTTTTTTGGTTGATGCTTGGCGAAAACAAACAATGCACTAAATTTCTGAAACACCGTTGGCAGCTGATGACAGATGGTTAGATCACCTCATTGATAATTCCTTAGCACCAAAGACTTGGGAGAGCTGCGCCAGGGAATGGAATCGCATTTGAGACAAGTTGTCAAAAGGAACAGGAGTATACTCTGGATAGGCTGCTGAGATATATATCAAGAATCATATGAAAAGGAATATAAAGAAGTGTGGTGGAGACTGCTTTAGTGACAATCTAATTTTCCTGTAGATTGAAGGAATGTATAGATCATTTATGATGAGAAGAATAAGGGAAGGTTGGAGGAGGACTAGGTTTGAGGTGACAGATAGGAGGCAGCTCATAAACAATTATAGCCTTGGGGCAATATTGGAATATTTGCAATGGGCACTATTTGTACAGCTTGATTAAGGAGGCTTTTGTGTTAGTGTTTTGGTGGGCTTTGAGTATAAGCAAGATGGAAGCATCTAAGAAGTATAGAGGGAAAGGTTTGTTGTGTGGGTTGGTCAGATTGGCAGACCTTTCAGTTTTGTGTTGTATACTTAGGTCAAAAATGAAGGTGTGGCCAAAAGGGGGGTTGTTTTTGATGCATGAGAATGGGGAGCCATTGACAATGTTCCAATTTAAAGCAGTGTTTAACAGAGCATAAGTGAAGGCATCTCTGGATCCAAACCTGGTGAGATAGCTCAGTGGTAAATGCCCTGACTACAAAGCCTGTTCAAACCTAAGGTTTGCAGGTTTGAATCCTGGCAGGGTCAACTCAGCCCTTCATCCTTCTGAGGTCGATAAATAAGTACCATTGATAGGGCAAATGATAACATCTATTATTTCAGCTGCCGATTTGGTTAATTCCAAGAGCATGCACTGAACGTGCTTTGAGTCCCACTGGGAGAAAGGTGCTATATAAATACTAGTTATTATTATTTTTGGATGCATTCCTTTAGAATAGGTGCAGCAACAGAAGCAGCAGTGGTTGTAGGTCAAGGAAGTTTATTCAGCATATAAACAGCATATAAGAGGCGGCTTATAAAAGGTGCATTAGGCCAATAGGGGGAATGTTTTGGACAATGTGTAACATTTGTTATTATCACTGCAGTGCGGAAACGGATGTCAGCCTTTATTTTGGGGCATACTTTTGTGTATTGGGCCACCAAGAAAGCATCAGCTAGAACATATGACCAGCTGCTTGGGGTGCCACAGGAGTACATGGACATGATATGGTTTGGGAAATGGGGCATGAGAGTACAGAACAAGCCAAACATGGTTGACCAGGCACCAAAAAGTTGGGGTAAGCAGGACCTCCAGGTTATACACACCGGAATGATATGACATTGCTTAAGTCATTGGACCTGATCTTCAGTCTTCAAAAACAGGTAGTTATAATTCAGCAAAAGTGTCCAGAAGTCAAATTTATTTTGGCCCTGTATTATTCCGAGTATGGTGTGGCGAGGTGCTTACCCCTTCAAAGCAACTGAAAAAAATTAGAAAGAAGGTCAATAGATCTATGAAAAGATTCATGGGGTCCTGTAGAGGGGGGGGGGGTGATAGTGCACAAGGAATTGCACCCCAGCTACAGAGACTTTTACAGGGAGGACAAAGTGCATCTGCCCGATATAGGGCTTGACATCTTTAATAACACTTTGCAGGATTGTACAAAACAGTGGCTGAAGGTTTGAAGCTAGGGTGGTGGTCAGGAAAAAGGCAGGGGGACACAGTCATCTCCTCCCTCCTCCCAATTTTTCCTGGTGAAAGTAATGAGGCATTTCCATGTC
Source organism: Rhinophrynus dorsalis (assembly GCA_037306005.1). Taxonomy (NCBI): domain Eukaryota; kingdom Metazoa; phylum Chordata; class Amphibia; order Anura; family Rhinophrynidae; genus Rhinophrynus; species Rhinophrynus dorsalis. Next base: position 400,964,649 of record CM074723.1, read on the forward strand.
CTGGTGGATGAGAAAACACCAAAGCTTAGTCAGGTGCTGGCTTTGTGGTCAGGCCTGGCGATGGCCAAGGTTGGCGAAGGCCTAACCTGCCAGGTGGTTCCAGTCAAACGGAGGCCATTAACTCTGTGGTCAGGGCTGCTTTAGGACAGAGAGTGGGTGCTAGTGCCTGGCATGAGCATTGGTGGAAGGGAGGGGCATTGGTGCCAAGAGACATTTTGGTTATGCCCTTGTGATCTTCTTGCAATAGCAGCTGAGTAAGGTGATTCACTTCACTATATGGGGGGTGGGAAGGCTGGGAGACATTCCAACCTGCCCCTAATGCTCCAGAGTGGAGGAGCAGGAAAGGTGGCCAGGTGCATCCAAGGCCTGGACGCCGGAAGGGACTGAGTGCAATTATGGCTCAGCAACTATCCTCTGGGTAGCTGAAGGCCTCATTAGTTGAGGGGAGGGAAGGCTTCCAGTTGTTTAGTTTATTAAATGCTTGTCTCATAGTTTTTATTGTAACTTGGTATGATTAAAACGTGGGAAGGGCTGTAGAGTATAAGCACCTTAATCACAGGATCACTATGAATCTGATGAGCTGATATAAACATATACTATCAGTAACTGAATATGTCATCCAGGTATCATGATGCTTTCTTTTTTCTGTAATAACTGTATGTGTACAATTTGTATCTGGTGAACAACAGGTCTGAAACAAATAGTGATTTTATTTCAAGATCCTTGGGGCTCTAAAATATTTTGAGCAGCAGCCAACCTAGAACAATTCCTTACTTGCTGAGATAAACTTGGGAAGGGCCATACAAAGTATTGTTTTGCAATGATATGTGCACCTCTCTGGTCAATTGATTTATAAATCTAAAAGGAAGTGTTAACCCTTTGAGTGCCAGAGGGGTATGCAACACATTGCAAGGCACTCAAAGGGTTAACTGTGTAGAAGTCAGTGGAAGAGGAGAGGGTAAGTTCTGACTCGCCATATCTCACAATTAACAGCTAAAGATCATAGGAATTGTAGTCCAGAAACAGCTGGTTGGCTCCATGGACCAGCTAAAAATCATGCACAGACAGTGTTAAAAGGGAGTTATACCTATAGGAATAAGTGACTGTAAACATGTATGACAGAAATTAGGTTACTAGGTTGGAATCCTTTATACAGCAGCCATGTATAACTTTTATATATTTTTGGGGTAATCTGTAGTTGTCTGTATTTGCTGTGCACCATTTTAGGTCTCTATTTAGTTTTTACCTCCAATCTACTTTAGATTTTCCATAGAGACTGAGAGCCACCATGAGTCTAATAGGACATAAGAATACTGTCAATAATGTGTCCACATTCATCTACAGACTACAGCTGAGTTCAAATGCAAAAAAAACACTAAATAAATGTACTTGACTGCTGTAAGGAGGACAAATCCTAAGCAAGTGATTTTATTGATTAACCCTTTGAGTGCCAGAGGGGTATGCAACGCATTGCTTTGCAATGCGTTGCGGATCCCTCTGGCACTCAAAGGGTTAAGAATGCTTTCCTTTAAAGGAAAGAAGTGATGGCTCACTGTGATTAAGTGCCCACATTCTTTAAAGGGATAGTAATACTTTGTTTTATCTTTATTTTATTTTGTAGGCATTAAAAAAATATGAAGAACGATATAAGTCTTATCTTTCAAACCTTTATGGTTTGAGAGATATTCACAAGCAAAGTTTCCCCTCCCGCCCCTTTTTCCTAGTATAAGTCATCTCTTCTCAGATGTGGAATGCAGTCCATAGACCAGACAGATAACAGCAAGGGACAATCTTCTTCCTATCAGAACAATGAAAGCCCTTCCCCCGTTGACAAGCTTTTCAGCTTTTTCCCTTATCTTAATTGAAGATTGTCCGTCACTGCAGTCTACCTGGGCACCTCCCTTCTGATCTGGCTGAACAGTGTTACATCAGTAAAAGGGGCGGGAGTGGGATACTTTGACATTGAATTACTCTTGAACTATAACTCTGACAGAATTGAAATAACACTCTCCAAAGTCCAAATACTATGATGATTAATTAGAGCTGCTTTTATTATGAGACATTACTATCCCTTTAAGTGCCAACAGGCTATATACACATAGGATTTACAGTCAGGGTCTATCTCTGTCATGCTATGATATCTGACCTGACTTTAGGCTATAAGATAAAGTGGAGAATTCTGGAGGAGATTAAATACACTATATAAGATTATAGTAGGTTTTATTATTTTAAGTATCTTTACCTTATAGCTAGCACCTGTAAAATTTAGATATTTTAGGTAAGATCCCTGAAATCTAATCATAAAAGTGCATTTTTAATGAATGGATAGCCTATCCTATATCAACATATTTTGGGTTAATTATGCACAGATGGTACTGTAAATGTGTTGTACTAGGATCCACTATTCTTTTATTCAGAAAGATTGTTCCCTTATCCCAGTCCATTTAAAGACAATGCAGAATTATCACTTCTTAAACATCCTAAGCTTTTAATGGTAATGGAAGTCTTAGAAAAGCAGAAATTGGAGGCCACTGAGAGCATATATATAGATATATATATATAGGCGTCAGAAAACAAGTAGATGATTTTTACATAGGTTATCATGTTATTTAAGTGCGTGGAACTCCAGGTCACTTTAAGCGGTAATGTTCATATGAGACATACGGCTGTGGCACTTACAAAAGTACCTAACATTGCCTCTGGCAATCATTAGCAATAGTGGCATAATGATCCGTATAACTTCCCTGAGATCTGGAGTTTGTAAGATCATGGGTGGCAGATGAGGATGCTAAAGGTTATTTTTTATTTACTTTGCCCCTCATTGTTATAGAATCATAACTGTATTATAGTCCGATAGATCTGAGCTAGAAAATGTGTCTAATTTAGTGGTGTAATACATGGAGAAGAAAGAAATGACAGCATGGGAGGAAGGACATTTCTACAGACTGGCAAGCCTCCCAGGAGCAAACTACTACTAATAAAATATACTGGAGTTAGGGGAAGGACCATGAAAAAACTCGGGTCCTACAACATCGATAGCAAAATACAGTGACATATTTAGATATAGGCAGACTGGGCCTAGAAAAGCAGACAGGGAAGCTTTGCTACTTTGCGCCTATACATTTTCTAAAGCAATGAACCATTTAAAAAATTGCAAATCCAAGGATCTGGGCTTATAACACCCTCACAAGCTCCTCTTTCCCATAAGTAAACATACCGAAATAGTCTTTATTCATAGATCAAATTTCTAACTCTGTTTTAGACCTTTGGATGCTAGTTATTTGCATTATAATCATGTTTCTGTGTTTTTTTAAGGGAAGTAGCAATTCCCATGAAAGGTACACAATAAAGTGAGGGTGTGGCAAAGGGTGTATTGGGGCTGGCATGCACTTGATTGGACCTAAGGCAGCAGAGATCCTAAATATATCACTGGCTATATATAGACAGATACATCCAGATTTATTCTGCTTTCTTGTTTGTACCAGATGCAAACTTTTTTAATTAACTTTCCTACTGTGAGATATTAAGAATCAAATGTTGTTATAGCATATTTTTAAATAATCTTTAATTTTCTGTTCTTCTAGTCACTAAGTGGTGTTGTTCAAATCACTTACTGTGGAGTGTCGTAGTTCATGACTCAAGATCACCCATAAAGAGTATTATACAAAAAAAAATGCCTTTTGGACACTAGTTGGCACTGTTTATTACAAAAATGTGTGCATTGTAATACATTTTTGATTAAACATCTCCCCACAGTGGAGGTATCCTTGTTTTACTCAGCAGGAAAACCAAATATTTGTCTTTATAATAGAAGTTTTCTGCTTTTTTTAAGCACCAGAGAAACAGCCAAAGTTCTCGCTGTTCAGAGTGAATGAAGGTATTGATGAAAACTGGCCCCAGTGTGTCACTAGCTATTTAGGAATCTGTAAAGTAATTAAAATGCAATTAATATCAATATCAGTGATGAGGTTACTTTTCTATAGAGTACTTTAGATAAAAACTATTTGCACACAGTATTGAAACATCATAAAATGCAATTTACAGTGGACCTTTCACAGTATAAAGTCATCCTCCAATAATTAAGCATATGGTGACTAGCTTCATAATATTCTATTACCTCTCAGAAGTGCCAGATTCTAAAGTAATCCTTAATCTATGGAGACTGACAGCCAGTAGTGATGAGCGAGCACCCCAATGCTCGGGTGTTCGGGTGCTCTGACCGAGCACCCCCTGAGGCTCGAGTGCTCGGCCGAGCACCCGAGCCCCACTGAAATGCATTGGGCGACACGAGCATTACACCAGGCACCCCCTGCTCTGATGAGGGGAGGGTGCCTGGTCCATAGGAAAAGGGCAGAAAAGGATGGAAACACCACAGAAATGGTTCAGGGACAGCATAGGGAGGATGTCTGGATGCATCTTGGACTCCAACATCGCTGCTGGGAACGATCTTTCGCCCGTAGTACGCCATTTTTACAGACTGACCATAAAACACACAAAAAGGAAAATAAAAACGACTTTAGGCGAAAAATTGTTACCAAACAGTATTTGCTGTATATTTACTTGTATATCATCTGCAAATTCTCCCAAAAATTTCCTTGATTTTCAGAACTGAGGCCATGATTAAGAGGGAAACGTGCGCAGAGGCAAATTCTCCCAAAAATTTCCTTGATTTTCAGAACTGAGGCCATGATTAAGAGGGAAACGTGCGCAGAGGCAAATTCTCCCAAAAATTTCCTTGATTTTCAGAATTGAGGCCATGATTAAGAGGGAAACGTGCGCAGAGGCAAATTCTCCCAAAAATTTCCTTGATTTTCAGAATTGAGGCCATGATTAAGAGGGAAACGTGCGCAGAGGCAAATTCTCCCAAAAATTTCCTTGATTTTATTGAACTGAGGCCATGATTAAGAGGGAAACGTGCGCTGAGCTGACCATCTAAAACATTATGGGTGAGGGTCTGCTGCAGAGCTGACCATCCTAAACATTATATGCGAAGGCCCGCTAGTGAGCTGACGCTATAAAACATTATATGAGAGGGCCCGCTAGAGAGCTGACCCAATAAAACATTATATAAGAAGGCCCGCTGGTGAGCTGACCTATATAAAAATTGTCAAACAGGGCCCGCTGGTGAGCTGGCCCTATATAAAAATTATATCACAGGGCCCGCTGGTGAGCTGGCCCTATATAAAAATTATAGCACAGGGCATATGGAAGAGGAGGAGGAGGATGAGAAGATTAAGAGTCAACCATATACCCGTTTTTTGGGTGGAAGGGGTGAATGGGAATACAGAGTATTCACATCATTGTAAATAACATATATAAAGTGAGTTTATGTTCCCCCGGGGCTTTCCTCCAGTGGAGTGGAGAAGTCAGGGGAAATCCAGGCCTTGTTCATTTTTATAAGTGTCAACCTATCAGCATTGTCGGTGGAAAGGCGGATACGCTTATCTGTTATGATGCCACCAGCAGCACTAAATACCCGCTCAGACAGAACGCTGGCGGCAGGGCAGGCCAGCACCTCCAAGGCGTAGAGTGCCAGTTCATACCACGTGTCCAGCTTGGACACCCAGTAGTTGTAAGGCACAGAGGGATCATTGAGGACGCTGACACGGTCTGCTACGTACTCCTTCACCATCTTCCAAAACTTTTCCCTCCTTGTGACACTAGGCTGCGCATCAGGGTGAGGGTGCTGGCGGGGTGTCATGAAGGTGTCCCACGCCTTGGAGAGTGTTGCCCTGCCTTTCTCGGAACTGCTGTGTGCTCCCCTTTTCTCCCCTTCTCTGTTGGCCAAGGTAGCACGTACTCTGCCGCCAGCGTTGTCAGATGGAAAATTTTGGAGCAATTTTTCAACAAGAACCTTCTGGTATTGCACCATTTTGCTTGTCCTCTCCACCGGAGGAATGAGAGATGAGAAATTCTCTTTGTAGCGGGGGTCCAGAAGGGTGAACACCCAGTAATCCGTGTTGTTTAAAATGCGTATAACGCGTGGGTCACGGGAAAGGCAGCCTAACATAAAGTCAGCCATGTGTGCCAGAGTACCAACAGTCAAGATTTCGCTGTCCTCACCAGGAGGATGACTCTCAATATCCTCATCCTCTTCCTCCTCTTCTGCCCACCCACGCTGAAGAGATGGAACTAAAGTTCCATGGCTACCCTCTGTAGCGGAGGCAACCGTGTCTTCCTCCTCCTCCTCCTCCTCCTCCTCCTCCGCCTCCTCCAATTGTCGCTGAGAAGACGAAGTGAGGGTGCTCTGGCTATCACCTTGTGTAAGCTCTTCCTCCCCCATTTCCACCTCTTCCACATGCAAAGCGTCGGTTTTAATTGTGAGCAGCGAGCGTTTCAGTAGACACAGAAGTGGGATGGTTACACTGATAATAGCGTTATCGCCGCTCACCATCAGTGTCGATTCCTCAAAATTGCGTAAAACCTCGCAGAGGTCTGACATCCATTCCCACTCCTCACTTCTGATTACAGGAAGTTGAACGGAGAGGCGACGACCGTGTAACAGCTGGTACTCCACTACTGCCCTCTGCTGCTCACAAAGCCGGGCCAACATGTGGAAGGTGGAGTTCCAGCGCGTGCTCACGTCACACAGCAGCCGGTGAGCTGGCAATTGTAAGCGCTGCTGCAGCTTCAACAGGCCGGCCGAAGCTGTAGATGACTTGCGGAAATGTGCACACACGCGGCGCACCTTGGTCAAGAGATCATGCACATTGGGGTAGGTTTTTAGAAATCGCTGCACCACAAAATTAAATACATGCGCTAGGCATGGTACGTGTGTGAGCTTGCCGAGCTCCAAAGCCGCCACCAAGTTACGCCCATTATCACACACAACCATGCCTGGTTGCAGGTTGAGTGGCGAGAGCCACTGCTCGGTCTGGTGACTAATCCCCTGCAACAGCTCTGAGGCCGTGTGCTGTTTGTCCCCAAGGCAGATCAGCTTCAGCACGGCCTGCTGACGCTTCCCCACTGCAGTGCTACACTGCTTCCAGCTACTGGCTGATGGGGGAGTGGCGCTGCGTGTAGAGAATTCGGAGGTGGAAACGGAGGAGGAGGAGCCAATAACGTAGGTGCTGGTGGAAACCCTGATGGAGGTAGGGCCCGCAATCCTCGGCGTGGGTAGCACCCGTGCCATCCCAGGGTCCGAGTCGCTCCCAGCCTCCACGACATTCACCCAGTGTGCCGTCAGGGAAATGTAGCGTCCCTGGCCACAAGCACTTGTCCATGTGTCAGTCGTTAAGTGGACCTTCCCAGTAACTGCGTTGGTCAGGGCACGGGTGATGTTACGGGACACATGGTGGTGTAATGCGGGGATGGCACACCGGGAAAAGTAGTGGCGGCTGGGGACCGCGTACCGAGGGACAGCTGCTGCCATCAGGCTGCGGAAGGACTCAGTGTCCACAAGCCTAAATGGCAGCATTTCGATGGCCAGTAATTTTGAAAGGTGTGAGGTTAGTGCTATGGCCTGTGGGTGGGTGGCTGGGTACTTTCTCTTGCGCTCAAATGCCTGGGGTAACGACATTTGGACGCTGTGCTGGGACAGGGAAGTGGATGTGGTCGCTGATGGTGCTTCAGATGGTACAGGTGCAGGGCGGGAGGTATGTGGGCCTGCGCCTTCGACAGGCGATTGGCCGGCACCGAAAACAGGGGAAGAGAAGGCAGTGGTGTGGCCTGCAGACACAGATGGGCGATCCAGGCGTTCCTCCCACTTACTACGGTGCTTGGATGCCATGTGTCGGATCATGCTGGTGGTGGTGAGGTTTCTAGTGTTCATGCCTCGGCTCATTCTGGTGTGGCACAGGTTGCAAACTACAATTCTTTTGTCGTCCGCACTTTCCTTAAAAAAACGCCATACCGCGGAACACCTACCCTTTGGCAAGGTAGCTTTACGCAAGGGGGTGCTCCGTGGAACATTTGCGGGCCGGTTTGGTGCGGTCCGCCTTCTTTCTGTAGCCACACCACTGCCTCTTCCAGCCTGTTGCGGTGCTGCAGATGGCTCACCCTCAGGACTGCTGTCATCGCTCGGCTCTACACCTTCCCAGGTGGGGTCAGTCACCTCATCGTCCACCAAGTCCTCCTCCACTTCCTCACTCTGATCATCCTCCTCAAGTCTTGATCCCACCACATACTCAGTCATTGACAACTGTATAACATTCTCCTCAACAAGGTCTTGAGACGGAAATAGTGGTTGATTTAATGGCAACTGTGTCTCATCATCATCATCATCATCATCCACTACTTCCTTTGACCTTAAATGCCGTTCACATCTGTCATCTTCTTGTGATTGGGTAGCCTCTAGAGGTTGTGAATCAGGGCACAAGATGTCATGTTCCTCTGCAAGCGTGCTTGGAGAGAGGGTCAAATGAAGGATTGGTGATGAGACGAGCTCCTCACTATATCCCAGTGTGGGATCACTTCTTTGACCAGACCGTGTATGGTGGGAGGAAGGATGATCAGAGTGAGGATTATGTTGACCAGACTCTTGGCTACTGAGAGTGGACTTGGTGGAAGACAGGGTGGTGCTTAACCGACTGGAAGCAGTATCAGCTGTCATCCAACCGACCACCTGTTCGCAGTGGTCGGACCTCGAGAGTGATGTCCTGCGACGCCCTGTAAAATTAGACATGAAGCTAGGTATGGTGGATGTCTTTCTTTCTTGTGCTCTGGCACCAGGCACAGTTTCTCCGCGTCCTGACCCGCGCCCTGAACTATCAGGATCACGTCCACTTCCCCGTCCCTTTTTACCTGCCTTCTTCATCTTACACGGAATATGTGACTTTAATATTTGAGTTTGAAAACTTAACAGTATTTCTTCCTATTCTGCAACTGTGCAGAGTACACAGAATAGGCTGCTAAACGGCGGTGACACACACTGAATGGAAAATGTGACTTTAATATTTGTGTTTGAAAACTTAACAGTATTTCTTCCTAGTCTGCAACTGTGCAGAGTACACAGAATAGGCTGCTAAACGGCGGTGACACACACTGAATGGAATATGTGACTTTAATATTTGAGTTTGAAAACTTAACAGTATTTCTTCCTAGTCTGCAACTGTGCAGAGTACACAGAATAGGCTGCTAAACGGCGGTGACACACACTGAATGGAATATGTGACTTTAATATTTGAGTTTGAAAACTTAACAGTATTTCTTCCTAGTCTGCAACTGTGCAGAGTACACAGAATAGGCTGCTAAACGGCGGTGACACACACTGAATGGAATATGTGACTTTAATATTTGAGTTTGAAAACTTAACAGTATTTCTTCCTATTCTGCAACTGTGCAGAGTACACAGAATAGGCTGCTAAACGGCGGTGACACACACTGAATGGAATATGTGACTTTAATATTTGAGTTTGAAAACTTAACAGTATTTCTTCCTATTCTGCAACTGTGCAGAGTACACAGAATAGGCTGCTAAACGGCGGTGACACACACTGAATGGAATATGTGACTTTAATATTTGAGTTTGAAAACTTAACAGTATTTCTTCCTATTCTGCAACTGTGCAGAGTACACAGAATAGGCTGCTAAACGGCGGTGACACACACTGAATGGAATATGTGACTTTAATATTTGAGTTTGAAAACTTAACAGTATTTCTTCCTAGTCTGCAACTGTGCAGAGTACACAGAATAGGCTGCTAAACGGCGGTGACACACACTGAATGGAATATGTGACTTTAATATTTGAGTTTGAAAACTTAACAGTATTTCTTCCTATTCTGCAACTGTGCAGAGTACACAGAATAGGCTGCTAAACGGCGGTGACACACACTGAATGGAATATGTGACTTTAATATTTGAGTTTGAAAACTTAACAGTATTTCTTCCTATTCTGCAACTGTGCAGAGTACACAGAATAGGCTGCTAAACGGCGGTGACACACACTGAATGGAATATGTGACTTTAATATTTGAGTTTGAAAACTTAACAGTATTTCTTCCTAGTCTGCAACGGTGCAGAGTACACAGAATAGGCTGCTAAACGGCGGTGACACACACTGAATGTAATATGTGACTTTAATATTTGAGTTTGAAAACTTAACAGTATTTCTTCCTATTCTGCAACTGTGCAGAGTACACAGAATAGGCTGCTAAACGGCGGTGACACACACTGAATGGAAAATGTGACTTTAATATTTGAGTTTGAAAACTTAACAGTATTTCTTCCTATTCTGCAACTGTGCAGAGTACACAGAATAGGCTGCTAAACGGCGGTGACACACACTGAATGGAAAATGTGACTTTAATATTTGAGTTTGAAAACTTAACAGTATTTCTTCCTAGTCTGCAACTGTGCAGAGTACACAGAATAGGCTGCTAAACGGCGGTGACACACACTGAATGGAATATGTGACTTTAATATTTGAGTTTGAAAACTTAACAGTATTTCTTCCTAGTCTGCAACGGTGCAGAGTACACAGAATAGGCTGCTAAACGGCGGTGACACACACTGAATGGAATATGTGACTTTAATATTTGAGTTTGAAAACTTAACAGTATTTCTTCCTAGTCTGCAACTGTGCAGAGTACACAGAATAGGCTGCTAAACGGCGGTGACACACACTGAATGGAATATGTGACTTTAATATTTGAGTTTGAAAACTTAACAGTATTTCTTCCTAGTCTGCAACTGTGCAGAGTACACAGAATAGGCTGCTAAACGGCGGTGACACACACTGAATGGAATATGTGACTTTAATATTTTAGTTTGAAGACTTAACAGTATTTCTTCCTATTCTGCAACTCTGCACACTACACAGAATGTGCTGCTAAACTGTGGCGAAGCACACTGAATGGAATATGTGACTTTGATATTTGAGTTTGAAGACTTAACAGTATTTCTTCCTATTCTGCAACTCTGCACACTACACAGAATGTGCTGCTAAAGTGCGGCGAAGCACACTGAATGGAATATGTGACTTTGATATTTTAGTTTGAAGACTTAACAGTATTTCTTCCTATTCTGCAACTCTGCACAGTACACAGAATGTGCTGCTAAACTGCGGCGAAGCACACTGAATGGAATATGTGACTTTGATATTTTAGTTTGAAGACTTAACAGTATTTCTTCCTAGTCTGCAACTCTGCACACTACACAGAATGTGCTGCTAAAGTGCGGCGAAGCACACTGAATGGAATATGTGACTTTGATATTTTAGTTTGAAGACTTAACAGTATTTCTTCCTATTCTGCAACTCTGCACAGTACACAGAATGTGCTGCTAAACTGCGGCGAAGCACACTGAATGGAATATGTGACTTTGATATTTTAGTTTGAAGACTTAACAGTATTTCTTCCTATTCTGCAACTCTGCACAGTACACAGAATGTGCTGCTAAACTGCGGCGACGCACACTGAATGGAATATGTGACTTTGATATTTTAGTTTGAAGACTTAACAGAATGTGCTCTAATCTGCAACTTTGCACACTAAACAGAATGTGCTCTAATCTGCAACTTTGCACACTAAACAGAATGTGCTCTAATCTGCAACTTTGCACACTAAACAGAATGTGCTCTAATCTGCAACTGTGCACACTAAACAGAATGTGCTCTAATCTGCAACTTTTCACACTAAACAGAATATTTTTTTTTTTTTTTTTTTTTTTTTTTTCCCCCACACAAAATAACCTGCTGCCCCCACACACAGTAGTCCTAAAAAGGACTTTTGGTTCTTTTTTTTCACAATTTGGCTTTTTTTCCTCCCTACACTGCCTTTCCCTTCCTATCCTCAGCTCTCCCTGGCTAAGACTGAGCCGAACTCGATGGTCAGGTGCTATACAGCACCCGACCACGGGTTCTGGCCAGCCAATCAGTGTAATGTCAGCAGCCAACATGGCTGCTGGCATTACACCGATGTCAGAGCCTCCCTGCACGTTTATTGGCTGCGCAGCAGCCGTAAAACGTGCGGGGAGGAGACCCGAACATGGCGGGCGAGCACATGCGGTACTCGTACGAGTACCGCCATGTGCCGAGCAGAGCGATGCTCGAGCCGATCCGAGCATCGGCCGAGCATGCTCGCTCAACACTAACAGCCAGGTTAGTGCTGTCTGCACGCCTGTGCCGTCAGTCCCTTCTGGTGCCTTATGGCACAGTGCAATTCCGCTTAGAGGAGACCGGGACTGACAGCGCAGGCATCTCTAAGACAAGATGTTTGTGCTGATGCCTGGCTTAATTTAGAATGTGGCATTTCTGAGAGGTAATAGAAGTATTATGAAGCTAGTCACCATATGTTTAATTATTGGAGGGAGACTAAGTGAAAGTTCCACTTTAAAAGAGCAATACATATGACTTCATGTTTTAATATACAGCTGTAAATGGCTACAACTGTATTAACCTGCAATACTGTAATATAAAACATGCAAAACAATAATATTACTGGACAAATTGCCATTTCCAGAAGGTGACTTAAAAGTGCAATTCCTTGACAGACAAATTGAGAAGTATAGTACCAATTTAATAGGAGAAATAAATTAGATCTTTTTTTTAATTGGTAAAAATACAAAACCAGGACCTTCTATGGACAAGTAATGAAACACAATCTCTCTCTCTCCTGATACATATATATATATAGATATGGACTACACATTCAGTAAAAATGCAAGTTTAGGATTAGACTTCAGGGAGCAAATCTAAAATAACTAGTTTACAGATGCTAGATAGCATAGAACCTTAATTCATGGATATCTTCAGGTATTCTTTGATATTTAACCACATTTCCCTGCCTTGAAAATGGCTTAAAGGGATAGTAATACTTCGTTTTAACTTTATTTTATTTTGTAGGCATTAAAAAAAACATGAAGAATGATATAAGTCTTATCTCTCAAACCTTTATGGTTTAAGAGATATTCACAAGCAAAGTTTCCCCTCCCGCCCCTTTTACCTAGTGTAAACAATCTCTTCTCAGATGTGGAATGCAGTCCATAGACCAGACAGATAACAGAAGGGGACACTCTTATTCCTATGAGAACAATGAAATCCCTGCCCCCCTTGACAAGCTTTTCAGGTTTTTCCCTTATCTTAATTGAAGATTGTCCCTCTCTGCAGTCTACCTGGGCACCTCCCTTCTGCTCAGGCTGAACAGTGTTACATCAGTAAAAGGGGAGGGAGGGGGACACTTTGTCATTGAATTACTCTTGAACTACAACTCTGACAGAATTGAAATAACACTCTCCAAAATCCAAATACCATGATGATTAATTTGAGCTGCTTTTATTATGAAACATTACTATCCCTTTAAATGCCCCCATTCGAGCAATAATTGCACACACATACATGTATACAGCTTTTGTGTGTATATTGGTCTCTGCCCCCAAAGGATTCTATGGGATCTGACTGCCTGAAGCTTGTGGTCTGAATTGAAGGCCATGTCAAGCCCTTGTTCACTGATAAATAAATGACTGCCAGATACAATCCAGTCACTGAAGATTAGGAGCATGGCTAATACACAAGGAAATCCTCTGCTCTCCTTGGGCTTTTACCATTTGCTTCTTGATGAATTTCTGTCTTAAAGTGAATTAAATTGAACTGATAATGATATGGAGATGTGACCCCCCCTGTCAGATGGAACTGCTAGTTTTATTGTATATAGGTTAAGATACCTCTTTTCTGAGATTGTGGTTTGTATTTGAAAAACTTCAGAGATTTGCCTTTGATGCTTCTCGTGTTACCTGCATATACTCAGCATTCTTCTGATCTCTGTTTTCTTTAACATCAATGCAGTTTATTTTCTGTTGTCTTAATGCAGATGTTCACCTCCCATCTACCATATTAATGGGCTCCATCACCACAGCAAGTCTCCAACACCAGAGCTATATTATAAACAGATTTTAATCACTGAAAGAACTAACAAACACCAGGGATATTTAAAGACCTCACACACTCACACATACTTAAATGTTTACACAATCATGCACACACAATCATAGTGGGGAAATAAATATGGAAGGGTTAAAAATAGAGAGATGGAAAAGACATAGAGGGGAGATACAGGAATCGGTTGAGATATGGCGTATGTGAGGTTAAGAAAGATAGGGAGGGGGATAAAATAAAAGAAACTAGAGGGAGACAGTCTTGTCTCCCCACTTGATTTACCACCTCTGTTCTTCTGTGACAGCAATCAAAGGGGTAAGTGAGTGCACACAAGTATTAATGAGCCTCCTGCTTTACACAGAAAACCTCCAGTGCTATATTCAGTGCTCCACATGATTCCACCTTTCCCAGAGTATCACTCAGTGTGTCCATGCAAACAAGCACACAGCATTCACACATAAGAGTCTCTCCAATTAATTCAGGGAAGGACAGTACAACATTGAGTTAAACAGTGCATGGAGGCTTCAGATGTAATGTAGCAGCCACTTCTATACTGCCATTCACTCTTTTAATGCTTGCTGTCCTGGACCCGTGAAGGAACGAAGAGCAGACATGGGGCTTCATGACAGTTCTGGGCCCCAGTGACTTGTACCAACAGAACTTCTGCCCTGGTGCATGACATTCATGGTCATGACAAGCTGTACTACTGTATGGGCAAGGTGAGGCTCTCCAGCTGTTGCCATTGACTGGCCAGCACAAGAGTTGGTACTGTAGCAGCTGGAAGCCTCCTGTATTCCTCACTTTCTGTTAGTGTGGCAGATTCTACCTGAAGATGGGTTGTGTCACATGGAGATCTCCTCAGTTCCCCATCATATGCTAGGTATGTGCAGGCATTAAAACAGCCCTGACAAATAATCATATGTACTCGTGTATAGAGAACCCAAGGAGGTTGGTTTAATAAGAAGAACTGTAGCACTTCTGGGGCAAAACTACACCAAATACAAACGTCCATTCATTTAAATTGAGTTTTAACCATTTGAGTGCCGAGAGGTATCCAACACATCGCATAGATAATATCAACATCCTAATGCAACAAATAGACATATCTGACCAATATATGAAGGACTATTCCCATAGATATGTCCTTATATGAAGCAAATTGAGCAACTTATTGCTATAGGTATTGCTTCCCTTTGAGGTTCCTAACGCAGTTCTGTCACCCATGTTCTGTCTCCCTCACCCCCTCCTGCATTCCCTCACTGATCAGGCCTCAGGAGGGGTGTGCATACTAACAAATGGAGCACCAATGACACCTTAGTACTTGAATAAAAGCAGTAGAAATGTTAGGACAAGAGGTCACAGTGTAAAACTAGCAGGACAGAGGCTTAGATGTAATGTAAAAATGCATAACTTCACCGAGAGTGTGGTAGATAAATGGAATAGCCTACCAGCAGAAACTGTAGAGATTAGTACAGTGAGGCAATTTAAAGGGATAGTAATACTTTAATTTTACTAATCCCCATCTTGTAGAACTTAAAAAAAGTTTTTAATGCACCCAATCACATCTCTCAAACATTGGTTTGAGAGAAAATAGATTTCAAAGCCCCCCCTCCTTCCCCTTTCCCTGACATCAGCTTCTAGCTGTATGGAGGGGAATCCGATCCTGGGGCTTGAGCACACGCAGAAGACCGTTTCAGTGAAGGATTTTTTCTTCATTAACATGATCTCGGCTCTGCTGCAGAGCCCAGGATGGTCATCCGAGAGAATACTCCTGGAGTCAGTTAGAACGCTGATCTCAGAGAAAGGGGAGAGGGGGGGCTTTGAAATCGATTTTCTCTCAAACCATAAAGGTTATTGGGGGCATTAAAAATCTTTTTTTAAGTTCTACAAGATGGGGATTTGTAAATTAGAGTATTACTATCCCTTTAAGCATGCATGGGATAGGCATAAGGCTATCCTGAACTAAGGCAAGTCCAAGAATCAAGTAAGGTTTAAGGTTTTTACAGACTAGGGGCTGGATTCTATTGCAGGTGCTAATTTTATCACTGCTTTTATCTCCAGGTTTCCCCATAGACTTCAACAGGAAAATGTTTGATAAAACAGGTTTTAACATTTATCTCCTGCAACAGAATCTATCTCTTGATGGGCTGAATGCTTGTTATATGCCATCAAATTCTATGTTTCTATGTAAAAGAAAAGTAGCTTTGACTTTTGGGCACCACTGACAACAGTGAGGAAAATTCAAAGTTGCTTTTATGTCTGGATTGAGATTTTTACATAAACCAGCAGCATTTAGTAACACTTACAACTCAGGTTTCTACTACAGAGGATTGAAGAGCCAATGTAGTACTGCTGCTCTATGAGATTATCACGGGCCAAGCCTCTGATCCTATTATATACAAGGCTCATATCTACTTATCTACCTACCTTGTCATGCTAAGGATGAAGATTGGGTCCCACTGGATGGCAAATTCAATCATTCTGTTACCCTACTTCCCTATTTCATAGCTCCAGAATGCAAAGCACTCTGTGACTCGTGATAGCCTGAAGTAACACTCCATTTACATTCTCACATAAGGTTGTAGCCACTGCAAAGCAATGCATTTTGGGGCACTGAAATATGGAGCTAGGTGGTACTTGAACTAAAAAAAGTATTACCCATGGGTTCCAATCTACTTTTTAAGCACCTTGTTTCCCTGAGCCCCAAGTGGCAGGGCCCCATGATGGAGCAATGTCATTACACAGTTATGGTGGCCTCTTGAATACTCCTTGGCTTTATAAGCCCACTTATCAAAGGATCCTCATTGGTTTGTGGGCCCTAGAACCTTGCACCAGCTGCAACTCCAGTAGTTCCACCTCTAGTTTCAATGAATGCTAGCATGGTCTACAATGCATATCTTCATACTGTGGTGGAGACCTCACTATCATTCAAGGGATAAAAATCCTATTCAAATGAACTAATATTTTAGTTGTTTCTTCTGGTGAATATGGTTTGCACCAGAATTGCTCCACTTTCAGCTTCATGCATATGACCTACTGACAGCTTCAGAAACAGGGATGAAAAAAAATCCAACATAAATATGTTTCTCATAACCTTAAAGCCACTTGGTCCAAGACAAAGAAAACAATGCAAGCTGGTTCTCAGAATTGTGAGTATTTCAATGCATCTGACAGACATATTTTTCATATCTTAAGGTGTTAATGGCAAGCACTTAACATTATCAAATCCAGTACAATAGCGGGAAACGTCCCCACTATCTGCATGTTCTACACGGTATAGAGTTTCCTCCATGGAAATTGAGGTGATTTCCATTGTGGAATGCTATGTATATTATATAAGAACATATTATTAACATAGTTGATGAGGCTGAAAAAAGACATGCATCCATCAAGTTTAGTCCATGTCGTATCACCCTTGTTGATCCAGAAAAAGAAAAAAAAAAAATTCCAGTTAAGCCACAAATGGATAATAAAAATCCTTCCTGACTCCAAATAGCAACTGGATATTTTCCTGGAACAACATCCAAACTGTCATTATTTTCAAAATTGTTCTGAGCTAGAAAGGTATCCATTACTTTTTTGAGAGCATTTACAGTATCTGCAATCACAGCATCCCGAGGCAAAGAATTCCATAACTTTACTGTCCTTACTGTAAAAAATCCATGCCTTTGTATTATATTTAGATAACTGTGCCAGTAAAAGCAATTACACACAGTGGCCCCTTTTTATGAAAGCAAACTGAAGTTACTCTGGAGTAAACTGACTGCTACACAGGGAACAAATAAGAATTATTGTTAAATTAAATTGTGCTTTTTAACCCCTTGAATGCTAGAAAGATCGCCAATGCATTGCAAAGCAATGCACTGGATGTCTCAAACATTCAAGAGGTAAAAAACTTCTATTCAAGTGCATGAACATTTTGCAATTTTTAATTATCCCCTATTGTGCAATTGGTTTATGCCAGAATAATCCCAGTTTGCTTTTATAAATATGGGCCAGTGTTCCCTCTAAGGATAGCAAATCTGCAATGAAAGAGTTAAAAGGGTGATTAAAACAGGGGAATGCTGCACTGTGCATCTATTATTCAAATACAGACCTGCAAAAATAGTCCTCTTTAACTTTTTCAGTGCTGAATGGCTTACCTGTTCTTGCATTAGAGGCATGGCTGCAAACTTTCAAAATTAGCTGAGCTGGAGATCTTGAAAAGATAAACAAAAAAAAATCCTTTAAATATGTATTTTCAGTCACAGGCCCATGTTTATTCTATTCCAGAGATGCTGCAATTAGTCATCAAAGAATAATTAACATGAAACACCTTAGAGATATCACTATTTGAAATCATGCACAAGTAGCACATCTCCCTATGCATTTGTGGAATAAATGCTGATTGGCTGATGAGTAAGCAAGGGCTTTGACCCCTGCCACCTTAACAAAAAAGTACACACTACACATACTGGTGTAGGAGGAGGAAGGAGGTGATGCCGTTCTGCCTCCTCATACAAACACTTGGCTTGGAAAGGCAGATTGTATTGTGGCTTTGCACCCTGCCTCCTCATCCAACCACAGTTCACTGTCCTTCCTCATCGCCTGCCTTCAACACTACGAAGTGATGGGCCACCCTGTTCATAGTGGTGAAGGGGACTGGCTATCCTATTTATCCTGGTGAACAGTATTTCTCTCCACTTCACTATGGCAAACAGTGTGGCTACTCCCCTTTGTAGTGGTGAAGGCAGGCGATAATATAGAAGGAGGCTGAGTCTTAACATATATTAGCTTTTGTTTTTTTGATCCAGCTAAAACAGTTTACAGACCACACGAGTAGAGATGGGTTGATTCTCTGCAGATCCTTTTCTGGTATCCATAAGTCAGGTGCCAGTGTAAGCTGCCGTGTAAGGTCTGTTCTTACGAACAGCTAATTGTTCCTATACAATCTGCCTTTCTGATTTATCTCTGTTCCCTTCCTTCTGAGTATTTGTTTTTATAATGTTTGTGAAGCTCTTAACATGGCCTCTATACTCGCTCTGTGTGCCTCGCGCTTTGCCACAGAAATAAAAAATAAAACACTACTCCACGGGCAACTCCAAGCAATATATGTATTATGGCATTGCTCGTCATGTTATGAAGGGAATGTTTGTTTGTTTTTTAAATAAAAGTTATGATAGAGAAATATGGCGTAGGGTGTACGTGTCAGAAAGGTACACACAGTAATACACAGACACAACACATATACAGGGGGACACACAGTGATAGACAGACATGCATGCAACACACATACACACACACATGCACTGACATACACAAACAGTGACACACAGATGCAAAGTAGAAAATACATACATACAGTGTAAGCAAAGTGAAAAAAGAAAAGGATTTTCCACATGGCCATAAAACTCCCACCCTTGTAGTGTGGCGCCCCATCACACAAAAAAATGTACCAGGCAACAATTAACCATTTGAGTGCCAGAGGAGTAAGCAACGCGTATCCCTCTGGCACTCAAAGGGTTAAGAAAAATAGAATGCAGCACACCGTACAGGGGTCATGGAGTTGTTGGTGCATACAGTGATGTATCTAAAAGCCAAATAAACATGCCACAGGGACCAAATTTGAAAGTATTTATGAAGTGAGTGTGTCCTGATGGCATGTAGTTTTTCTATGGGTCAAACCTGACTGAACTGGTGAAGGAGCTGGTCCAGAGTAGTGTAGGAGGCGACAGTGTGTGACAGCTGGCAGATAGTGGCAGTATAGAAGGTTGGGTGCAGCAAGAGGGTAGAAATGGTGCTACAGGACTTGTGGGTCATGAGTGGTGTCTGCAGTCAGCATCGCAATCTGGTTGTATGATTGCCTGGTACAACGCCACTCCAGTCTGGCATCTATGCAGCCCCTCAGTCACCTGCTTCTGGTAGAAAGCTGTGTGAATGGCTGCTTGACCAGGCCTGTCGTGGGGGCTGACTCCCACTTGGTGTGTGTTGAACAGGGGAAAGGTGAAGGATTTCATGGTGGCAGGCGTGCCCAGTCAACGGAGGCTCATTAAATCATTCCCAGAATAGTTCTCCCTTTCAGTGTGAAAGGGGTACGCAAGGCATTAGAAAGCAATGCTTTATGCACCTCTCTGGTACTGAAAGGGTTATTAATGCAAACAATGAAGCATAACGTGGCAATTATTGAAGTCCGCTATGAGGAATCCTCCTGACTATCATAGTATCCAGAGCAGAGCAAAGCCCATTGAACAGAGGCTCATGAAATCTTTCCCCGAATAGTTATTGATCAATGAATGATTTCATGAGCCTCTGTTCACTGGGCTTTGCTCTGTGCTGGGTACTATGACAGCGAGGAGGATTCCACTTAGCGGAGTTCACTATTTGCCACGTTATGCTTCGTTGTTTGCATTATTTACCCTTTCAGTAGCAGAGAGGTCCGCAACAAATTGATTTTTAATGCCTTGCGTACCCCTCTCACACTGAAATGGTTAACTCATGGTCACCGATGTTGCAGCAAATCCTCTGTGACTCCGACCTTCCCACACTATATGTCACTCCAGTCACCTCCCAGAGATCATGAGGAGTAGGCTTGTGAGGCTGCTCTCCGCCATCACCAGGAACAGTGTGAGCGTCCCAAGGATTCCATTCATTCACCACCGGTGGAGAGGTGGAGAAGTTGGATAGTGGTGGGGGGGCCAACTCCCTGCAACTCCTGTGAAAATCATACCCCCATTGAATCTCCTCCTTATTGCCACACCTGGTGTATTTTGCCAGGCACAAAGTCTTCTTTTATATATATAGATATATAATATATATATACAGAAATTGAAAGGGAAGCACTCTCACTTAAAGGAGTCACACTGGGTGCTGACATTGTAAAGAACAGTTCATATGTACCACAGCAATCTAATCAACCAGCACTCTGTTTGAAGAAGATGTGTTTATTCAGTGATCAACATTTCAATGCACCCTTGCATTTTCATCAGGACTAGTGTAACAAACCCCCACTCCACCCCTTATATACAAGACCCAAGTTCCTATCCCCACTGCCACCTGGTGGTTGATGTCAAACTGATGTCAGGAATTCCCCATAGGTGAAGGTGCAATAGAAAATAGAGAATGTCCTTCTATTCGCCAAGTCTGATCTTAAAGGGATAGTAATGTTTCACAAAAACAGCAGCTCCAATTAATCTTCATAATATATGAGCCATAGAAAGTGTTATTTCAGTACTGTCAGAGTTGTGGTTCAAGAGTAATTGAATGATAACATTTCCCCCTCCCACCCCTTTTACCTAGTGTAAGCCATCTCTTCTCAGATGTGGAATCTGGTTGCTACACCAGACATATAACAGCAGGGGACAATCTTCTTCCTGTGAGAACAATGAAAGCCCTGCCCCACTTGATAAGTTTTTCAGGTTTTTCCCTTATCTTAATTGAAGATTGTCCCTCTCTGCAATCTACCTGGGCACCTCCCTTCTGCTGTGGCTGAGCAGTGTTACATCAGTAAAAGGGGCGGAAGGGGGATACTTTATCATTCAATTACTCTTCAACTACAACTCTGACAGAATTGAAATAACACTTTCCAAGGTCCAAATACTACGATGATTAATTAGACTTGCTTTTATTATGAAACATTACTATCCTTTTAATAAATGGTTATCTGTACACCAAAACAATGTCTGTGAGTGAGATCATGCATAAAATCCAAAGTCAAAGTCATATTGGTATGTGTAGTCCAAACGCGTTCATGTCCTTAATCTGAGTTCAGGTCAAGTTCAAATAGGGCTCCCCACCTAATGCTGAAACTTTCGGAAGCAATTAATCTCTTATAATAAAAGTAACACAAACGCTCTGGTGGTCTTATAATATCTAAACACTTGCAGCAAATGTATCAAGTAATTAATAAACAATCCGGGGGTCTTCACTTACCTACTCCACACGATATCTCTGTACATATAAAAGTGTGCTCCTTCATAGTATCTCTGACGCGTTACACAAAGCTGTAGATCGGTGCTGGATCAAGGATCTCCAACCCTCCCTCTCATAAACCACAACAAAGTATCCGCACACAATTCTCAGTGAATGATAGAGTAAAAACGGCTTCATTTAAAAAATAATTAAGAAAGATCGGGGCACACATAAGACAAAAAGTGGATCACTCGTGTAACTCCCTGACGTGTTTCAGACAAAATAAGTCCTTAATCATAGGTAACACGGGTGGGATTAAAGGAGGTTTAAATACAACACCTCCACCAATACACTTAGCCCACTTAAAGATATATACTACATAAAAAATCAATTGTAATAAAAAACTAGAAATCAGGAAATATTCCTCATTCTAGTAAAGTAGAGATCAGGAATTCCAAATAATCAAAAATAATGGAACAATACAATTGATATATCTTCCATTTAAATAAGCATAATGATGGATAACAGATTAATACAAGGTACAATTATGGAAATTGAAGAGAGGATACTGGGAGACAGCCCAATATATAAGTATCAACAGAGAAACACATCCTCAGTAAAACAGGCTTAAGTCCCACTCTGAGTTGAGCCCGCCCGGAATCCTGGTATCCAACTGATATATCCAGAACATTTCCCTTCTACCCAGACAGTAGACATTGTTACCACCCCGTGGGTGTCTGGATACTTTCTCGATACCCTGGAACCCGAAGTTTTCCAAACTCATATTGTGGGTCAAAAAAATGTCTGGCCACTAGTGATCTATTGTTCCTGTTCTCTATTGCATGTGCTCCCTTATCCTCTCCTTCAATGGGCATATAGTACGCCCCACGTACTGTTTTAAGCATTCTTTACAGATTATGAGATAAACAACTCCCAAAGTGGAGCAATTAATAAATCCAGAGATTTCATAAGTGATACTTGTTACTGTACTACAAAAGTTTTTGGACACAGCAGCATATGTACAACATTTGCATCTTCCCCCACATCTGTAGAAGCCCTTTACATCCAAGCATGTTCTCCCTAAATCCTTTTTCCATAAAAACATGCTGGGTGATAGGCTTCTACCTAGTCCTTCCTACTAGTAAATCTACAGCCTCCATCCAAAATGTCTTTTATAATAGGATCCCCATTAGTATTGGTAATAGTTCCTTTATAATACTACAAACCTTTCCATATTCCTGACTATACTCGGTTACAAAGGTTAAAGGAGACTTATTCTTAACTCCATGACCATTTGTCTTTCTTTGGATTAAAGGGATAGTAATACTTCGTTTTAACTTTATTTTATTTTGTAATCATTAAAAAAACATGAAGAATGATATGTCTTATCTCTCAAACCTTTATGGTTTATGAGATATTCACAAGCAAAGTTTCCCCCTCCCGCCCCTTTTACCTAGTGTAAGCAATCTCTTCTCAGATGTGGAATGCAGTCTATAGACCAGACAGGTAACAGAAGGGGACACTCTTATTCCTATGAGAACAATGAAATCCCTGCCCCCCTTGACAAGCTTTTCAGGTTTTTCCATTATCTTAATTGAAGATTGTCCCTCTCTGCAGTCTACCTGGGCACCTCCCTTCTGCTGTGGCTGAACAGTGTGACATCAGTAAAAGGGGTGGGAGGGGGACACTTTGTCATTGAATTACTCTGGAACTACAACTCTGACATAATTGAAATAACACTCTCCAAAGTCCAAATACTATGATGATTAATTAGAGCTGCTTTTATTATGAAACATTACTATCCCTTTAAGTTGCTACGATTCATAGTGTCAACAATAGTGATGAGCGAGCACCCCAATGCTCGGGTGTTCGGGTGCTCTGACCGAGCACCCCCTGAGGCTCGAGTGCTCGGCCGAGCACCCGAGCCCCATTGAAATGCATGGGGCGACACGAGCATTACACCAGGCACCCCCTGCTCTGATGAGGGGAGGGTGCCTGGTCCATAGGAAAAGGGCAGAAAATAATGGAAACACCACAGAAATGGTTCAGGGACAGCATAGGGAGGATGTCTGGATGCATCTTGGACTCCAACATCGCTGCTGGGAACGATCTTTCGCCCGTAGTACGCCATTTTTACAGACTGACCATAAAACACACAAAAAGGAAAATAAAAACGACTTTAGGCGAAAAATTGTTACCAAACAGTATTTGCTGTATATTTACTTGTATATCATCTGCAAATTCTCCCAAAAATTTCCTTGATTTTCAGAACTGAGGCCATGATTAAGAGGGAAACGTGCGCAGAGGCAAATTCTCCCAAAAATTTCCTTGATTTTCAGAACTGAGGCCATGATTAAGAGGGAAACGTGCGCAGAGGCAAATTCTCCAAAAAATTTCCTTGATTTTCAGAACTGAGGCCATGATTAAGAGGGAAACGTGCGCAGAGGCAAATTCTCCCAAAAATTTCCTTGATTTTCAGAATTGAGGCCATGATTAAGAGGGAAACGTGCGCAGAGGCAAATTCTCCCAAAAATTTCCTTGATTTTCAGAATTCAGGCCATGATTAAGAGGGAAACGTGCGCAGAGTCAAATTCTCCCAAAAATTTCCTTGATTTTATTGAACTGAGGCCATGATTAAGAGGGAAACGTGCGCTGAGCTGACCATCTAAAACATTATGGGTGAGGGTCTGCTGCAGAGCTGACCATCCTAAACATTATATGCGAAGGCCCGCTAGTGAGCTGACGCTATAAAACATTATATGAGAGGGCCCGCTAGAGAGCTGACCCAATAAAACATTATATAAGAAGGCCCGCTGGTGAGCTGACCTATATAAAAATTGTCAAACAGGGCCCGCTGGTGAGCTGGCCCTATATAAAAATTATATCACAGGGCCCGCTAGTGAGCTGGCCCTATATAAAAATTATAGCACAGGGCATATGGAAGAGGAGGAGGAGGATGAGAAGATTAAGAGTCAACCATATACCCGTTTTTTGGGTGGAAGGGGTGAATGGGAATACAGAGTATTCACATCATTGTAAATAACATATATAAAGTGAGTTTATGTTCCCCCGGGGCTTTCCTCCAGTGGAGTGGAGAAGTCAGGGGAAATCCAGGCCTTGTTCATTTTTATAAGTGTCAACCTATCAGCATTGTCGGTGGAAAGGCGGATACGCTTATCTGTTATGATGCCACCAGCAGCACTAAATACCCGCTCAGACAGAACGCTGGCGGCAGGGCAGGCCAGCACCTCCAAGGCGTAGAGTGCCAGTTCATACCACGTGTCCAGCTTGGACACCCAGTAGTTGTAAGGCACAGAGGGATCATTGAGGACGCTGACACGGTCTGCTACGTACTCCTTCACCATCTTCCAAAACTTTTCCCTCCTTGTGACACTAGGCTGCGCATCAGGGTGAGGGTGCTGGCGGGGTGTCATGAAGGTGTCCCACGCCTTGGAGAGTGTTGCCCTGCCTTTCTCGGAACTGCTGTGTGCTCCCCTTTTCTCCCCTTCTCTGTTGGCCAAGGTAGCACGTACTCTGCCGCCAGCGTTGTCAGATGGAAAATTTTGAAGCAATTTTTCAACAAGAACCTTCTGGTATTGCACCATTTTGCTTGTCCTCTCCACCGGAGGAATGAGAGATGAGAAATTCTCTTTGTAGCGGGGGTCCAGAAGGGTGAACACCCAGTAATCCGTGTTGTTTAAAATGCGTATAACGCGTGGGTCACGGGAAAGGCAGCCTAACATAAAGTCAGCCATGTGTGCCAGAGTACCAACAGTCAAGATTTCGCTGTCCTCACCAGGAGGATGACTCTCAATATCCTCATCCTCTTCCTCCTCTTCTGGCCACCCACGCTGAAGAGATGGAACTAAAGTTCCATGGCTACCCTCTGTAGCGGAGGCAACCGTGTCTTCCTCCTCCTCCTCCTCCTCCTCGGCCTCCTCCAATTGTCGCTGAGAAGACGAAGTGAGGGTGCTCTGGCTATCACCTTGTGTAAGCTCTTCCTCCCCCATTTCCACCTCTTCCACATGCAAAGCGTCGGTTTTAATTGTGAGCAGCGAGCGTTTCAGTAGACACAGAAGTGGGATGGTTACACTGATAATAGCGTTATCGCCGCTCACCATCTGTGTCGATTCCTCAAAATTGCGTAAAACCTCGCAGAGGTCTGACATCCATTCCCACTCCTCACTTCTGATTACAGGAAGTTGAACGGAGAGGCGACGACCGTGTAACAGCTGGTACTCCACTACTGCCCTCTGCTGCTCACAAAGCCGGGCCAACATGTGGAAGGTGGAGTTCCAGCGCGTGCTCACGTCACACAGCAGCTGGTGAGCTGGCAATTGTAAGCGCTGCTGCAGCTTCAACAGGCCGGCCGAAGCTGTAGATGACTTACGGAAATGTGCACACACGCGGCGCACCTTGGTCAAGAGATCATGCACATTGGGGTAGGTTTTTAGAAATCGCTGCACCACTAAATTAAATACATGCGCTAGGCATGGTACGTGTGTGAGCTTGCCGAGCTCCAAAGCCGCCACCAAGTTACGCCCATTATCACACACAACCATGCCTGGTTGCAGGTTGAGTGGCGAGAGCCACTGCTCGGTCTGGTGACTAATCCCCTGCAACAGCTCTGAGGCCGTGTGCTGTTTGTCCCCAAGGCAGATCAGCTTCAGCACGGCCTGTTGACGCTTCCCCACTGCAGTGCTACACTGCTTCCAGCTACTGGCTGATGGGGGAGTGGCGCTGCGTGTAGAGAATTCGGAGGTGGAAACGGAGGAGGAGGAGCCAATAACGTAGGTGATGGTGGAAACCCTGATGGAGGTAGGGCCCGCAATCCTCGGCGTGGGTAGCACCCGTGCCATCCCAGGGTCCGAGTCGCTCCCAGCCTCCACGACATTCACCCAGTGTGCCGTCAGGGAAATGTAGCGTCCCTGGCCACAAGCACTTGTCCATGTGTCAGTCGTTAAGTGGACCTTCCCAGTAACTGCGTTGGTCAGGGCACGGGTGATGTTACGGGACACATGGTGGTGTAATGCGGGGATGGCACACCGGGAAAAGTAGTGGCGGCTTGGGACCGCGTACCAAGGGACAGCTGCTGCCATCAGGCTGCGGAAGGACTCAGTGTCCACAAGCCTAAATGGCAGCATTTCGATGGCCAGTAATTTTGAAAGGTGTGAGGTTAGTGCTATGGCCTGTGGGTGGGTGGCTGGGTACTTTCTCTTGCGCTCAAATGCCTGGGGTAACGACATTTGGACGCTGTGCTGGGACAGGGAAGTGGATGTGGTCGCTGATGGTGCTTCAGATGGTACAGGTGCAGGGCGGGAGGTATGCGGGCCTGCGCCTTCGACAGGCGATTGGCCGGCACCGAAAACAGGGGAAGAGGAGGCAGTGGTGTGGCCTGCAGACACAGATGGGCGATCCAGGCGTTCCTCCCACTTACTACGGTGCTTGGATGCCATGTGTCGGATCATGCTGGTGGTGGTGAGGTTTCTAGTGTTCATGCCTCGGCTCATTCTGGTGTGGCACAGGTTGCAAACTACAATTCTTTTGTCGTCCGCACTTTCCTTAAAAAAACGCCATACCGCGGAACACCTACCCTTTGGCAAGGTAGATTTACGCAAGGGGGTGCTCCGTGGAACATTTGCGGGCCGGTTTGGTGCGGTCCGCCTTCTTTCTGTAGCCACACCACTGCCTCTTCCAGCCTGTTGCGGTGCTGCAGATGGCTCACCCTCAGGACTGCTGTCATCACTCGGCTCTACACCTTCCCAGGTGGGGTCAGTCACCTCATCGTCCATCAAGTCCTCCTCCACTTCCTCACTCTGATCATCCTCCTCAAGTCTTGATCCCACCACATACTCAGTCATTGACAACTGTATAACATTCTCCTCAACAAGGTCTTGAGACGGAAATAGTGGTTGATTTAATGGCAACTGTGTCTCATCATCATCATCATCATCATCCACTACTTCCTTTGACCTTAAATGCCGTTCACATCTGTCATCTTCTTGTGATTGGGTAGCCTCTAGAGGTTGTGAATCAGGGCACAAGATGTCATGTTCCTCTGCAAGCGTGCTTGGAGAGAGGGTCAAATGAAGGATTGGTGATGAGACGAGCTCCTCACTATATCCCAGTGTGGGATCACTTCTTTGACCAGACCGTGTATGGTGGGAGGAAGGATGATCAGAGTGAGGATTATGTTGACCAGACTCTTGGCTACTGAGAGTGGACTTGGTGGAAGACAGGGTGGTGCTTAACCGACTGGAAGCAGTATCAGCTGTCATCCAACCGACCACCTGTTCGCAGTGGTCGGACCTCGAGAGTGATGTCCTGCGACGCCCTGTAAAATTAGACATGAAGCTAGGTATGGTGGATGTCTTTCTTTCTTGTGCTCTGGCACCAGGCACAGTTTCTCCGCGTCCTGACCCGCGCCCTGAACTATCAGGATCACGTCCACTTCCCCGTCCCTTTTTACCCGCCTTCTTCATCTTACACGGAATATGTGACTTTAATATTTGAGTTTGAAAACTTAACAGTATTTCTTCCTATTCTGCAACTGTGCAGAGTACACAGAATAGGCTGCTAAACGGCGGTGACACACACTGAATGGAAAATGTGACTTTAATATTTGAGTTTGAAAACTTAACAGTATTTCTTCCTAGTCTGCAACTGTGCAGAGTACACAGAATAGGCTGCTAAACTGCGGTGACGAACACAGAATGGAATATGTGACTTTAATATTTGAGTTTGAAAACTTAACAGTATTTCTTCCTAGTCTGGAACTGTGCAGAGTACACAGAATAGGCTGCTAAACGGCGGTGACACACACTGAATGGAATATGTGACTTTAATATTTGAGTTTGAAAACTTAACAGTATTTCTTCCTAGTCTGCAACGGTGCAGAGTACACAGAATAGGCTGCTAAACGGCGGTGACACACACTGAATGGAAAATGTGACTTTAATATTTGAGTTTGAAAACTTAACAGTATTTCTTCCTATTCTGCAACTGTGCAGAGTACACAGAATAGGCTGCTAAACGGCGGTGACACACACTGAATGGAATATGTGACTTTAATATTTGAGTTTGAAAACTTAACAGTATTTCTTCCTAGTCTGCAACGGTGCAGAGTACACAGAATAGGCTGCTAAACGGCGGTGACACACACTGAATGGAATATGTGACTTTAATATTTGAGTTTGAAAACTTAACAGAATTTCTTCCTATTCTGCAACTGTGCAGAGTACACAGAATAGGCTGCTAAACGGCGGTGACACACACTGAATGGAAAATGTGACTTTAATATTTGAGTTTGAAAACTTAACAGTATTTCTTCCTAGTCTGCAACTGTGCAGAGTACACAGAATAGGCTGCTAAACGGCGGTGACACACACTGAATGGAATATGTGACTTTAATATTTGAGTTTGAAAACTTAACAGTATTTCTTCCTATTCTGCAACTGTGCAGAGTACACAGAATAGGCTGCTAAATGGCGGTGACACACACTGAATGGAAAATGTGACTTTAATATTTGAGTTTGAAAACTTAACAGTATTTCTTCCTATTCTGCAACTGTGCAGAGTACACAGAATAGGCTGCTAAACGGCGGTGACACACACTGAATGGAATATGTGACTTTAATATTTGAGTTTGAAAACTTAACAGTATTTCTTCCTAGTCTGCAACGGTGCAGAGTACACAGAATAGGCTGCTAAACGGCGGTGACACACACTGAATGGAATATGTGACTTTAATATTTGAGTTTGAAAACTTAACAGTATTTCTTCCTATTCTGCAACTGTGCAGAGTACACAGAATAGGCTGCTAAACGGCGGTGACACACACTGAATGGAAAATGTGACTTTAATATTTGAGTTTGAAAACTTAACAGTATTTCTTCCTATTCTGCAACTGTGCAGAGTACACAGAATAGGCTGCTAAACGGCGGTGACACACACTGAATGGAATATGTGACTTTAATATTTGAGTTTGAAAACTTAACAGTATTTCTTCCTATTCTGCAACTGTGCAGAGTACACAGAATAGGCTGCTAAACGGCGGTGACACACACTGAATGGAAAATGTGACTTTAATATTTGAGTTTGAAAACTTAACAGTATTTCTTCCTAGTCTGCAACTGTGCAGAGTACACAGAATAGGCTGCTAAACGGCGGTGACACACACTGAATGGAATATGAGACTTTAATATTTGAGTTTGAAAACTTAACAGTATTTCTTCCTAGTCTGCAACTGTGCAGAGTACACAGAATAGGCTGCTAAACGGCGGTGACACACACTGAATGGAAAATGTGACTTTAATATTTGAGTTTGAAAACTTAATAGTATTTCTTCCTAGTCTGCAACTGTGCAGAGTACATAGAATAGGCTGCTAAACGGCGGTGACACACACTGAATGGAATATGTGACTTTAATATTTGAGTTTGAAAACTTAACAGTATTTCTTCCTATTCTGCAACTGTGCAGAGTACACAGAATAGGCTGCTAAACGGCGGTGACACACACTGAATGGAAAATGTGACTTTAATATTTGAGTTTGAAAACTTAATAGTATTTCTTCCTAGTCTGCAACTGTGCAGAGTACACAGAATAGGCTGCTAAACGGCGGTGACACACACTGAATGGAATATGTGACTTTAATATTTGAGTTTGAAAACTTAACAGTATTTCTTCCTATTCTGCAACTGTGCAGAGTACACAGAATAGGCTGCTAAACGGCGGTGACACACACTGAATGGAAAATGTGACTTTAATATTTGAGTTTGAAAACTTAACAGTATTTCTTCCTATTCTGCAACTGTGCAGAGTACACAGAATAGGCTGCTAAACGGCGGTGACACACACTGAATGGAATATGTGACTTTAATATTTGAGTTTGAAAACTTAACAGTATTTCTTCCTAGTCTGCAACGGTGCAGAGTACACAGAATAGGCTGCTAAACGGCGGTGACACACACTGAATGGAATATGTGACTTTAATATTTGAGTTTGAAAACTTAACAGTATTTCTTCCTATTCTGCAACTGTGCAGAGTACACAGAATAGGCTGCTAAACGGCGGTGACACACACTGAATGGAAAATGTGACTTTAATATTTGAGTTTGAAAACTTAACAGTATTTCTTCCTATTCTGCAACTGTGCAGAGTACACAGAATAGGCTGCTAAACGGCGGTGACACACACTGAATGGAATATGTGACTTTAATATTTGAGTTTGAAAACTTAACAGTATTTCTTCCTATTCTGCAACTGTGCAGAGTACACAGAATAGGCTGCTAAACGGCGGTGACACACACTGAATGGAATATGAGACTTTAATATTTGAGTTTGAAAACTTAACAGTATTTCTTCCTAGTCTGCAACTGTGCAGAGTACACAGAATAGGCTGCTAAACGGCGGTGACACACACTGAATGGAATATGTGACTTTAATATTTGAGTTTGAAAAATTAACAGTATTTCTTCCTATTCTGCAACTGTGCAGAGTACACAGAATAGGCTGCTAAACGGCGGTGACACACACTGAATGGAATATGTGACTTTAATATTTGAGTTTGAAAACTTAACAGTATTTCTTCCTAGTCTGCAACTGTGCAGAGTACACAGAATAGGCTGCTAAACGGCGGTGACACACACTGAATGGAATATGTGACTTTAATATTTGAGTTTGAAAACTTAACAGTATTTCTTCCTATTCTGCAACTGTGCAGAGTACACAGAATAGGCTGCTAAACGGCGGTGACACACACTGAATGGAATATGTGACTTTAATATTTTAGTTTGAAGACTTAACAGTATTTCTTCCTATTCTGCAACTCTGCACACTACACAGAATGTGCTGCTAAACTGCGGCGAAGCACACTGAATGGAATATGTGACTTTGATATTTTAGTTTGAAGACTTAACAGTATTTCTTCCTATTCTGCAACTCTGCACACTACACAGAATGTGCTGCTAAACTGCGGCGAAGCACACTGAATGGAATATGTGACTTTGATATTTTAGTTTGAAGACTTAACAGTATTTCTTCCTATTCTGCAACTCTGCACAGTACACAGAATGTGCTGCTAAACTGCGGCGAAGCACACTGAATGGAATATGTGACTTTGATATTTGAGTTTGAAGACTTAACAGTATTTCTTCCTATTCTGCAACTCTGCACACTACACAGAATGTGCTGCTAAAGTGCGGCGAAGCACACTGAATGGAATATGTGACTTTGATATTTTAGTTTGAAGACTTAACAGTATTTCTTCCTATTCTGCAACTCTGCACAGTACACAGAATGTGCTGCTAAACTGCGGCGAAGCACACTGAATGGAATATGTGACTTTGATATTTTAGTTTGAAGACTTAACAGTATTTCTTCCTATTCTGCAACTCTGCACAGTACACAGAATGTGCTGCTAAACTGCGGCGAAGCACACTGAATGGAATATGTGACTTTGATATTTGAGTTTGAAGACTTAACAGTATTTCTTCCTATTCTGCAACTCTGCACACTACACAGAATGTGCTGCTAAAGTGCGGCGAAGCACACTGAATGGAATATGTGACTTTGATATTTTAGTTTGAAGACTTAACAGTATTTCTTCCTATTCTGCAACTCTGCACAGTACACAGAATGTGCTGCTAAACTGCGGCGAAGCACACTGAATGGAATATGTGACTTTGATATTTTAGTTTGAAGACTTAACAGTATTTCTTCCTATTCTGCAACTCTGCACAGTACACAGAATGTGCTGCTAAACTGCGGCGACGCACACTGAATGGAATATGTGACTTTGATATTTTAGTTTGAAGACTTAACAGAATGTGCTCTAATCTGCAACTTTGCACACTAAACAGAATGTGCTCTAATCTGCAACTTTGCACACTAAACAGAATGTGCTCTAATCTGCAACTTTTCACACTAAACAGAATATTTTTTTTTTTTTTTTTTTGTTTTTTTCCCCCCATACAAAATAACCTGCTGCCCCCACACACAGTAGTCCTAAAAAGGACTTTTGGTTCTTTTTTTTCACAATTTTGGTTTTTTTCCTCCCTACACTGCCTTTCCCTTCCTATCCTCAGCTCTCCCTGGCTAAGAGTGAGCCGAACTCGATGGTCAGGTGCTATACAGCACCCGACCACGGGTTCTGGCCAGCCAATCAGTGTAATGCCAGCAGCCAACATGGCTGCTGGCATTACACCGATGTCAGAGCCTCCCTGCACGTTTATTGGCTGTGCAGCAGCCGCAAAACGTGCGGGGAGGAGACCCGAACATGGTGGGCGAGCACATGCGGTACTCGTACGAGTACCGCCATGTGCCGAGCAGAGCGATGCTCGAGCCGATCCGAGCATCGGCCGAGCATGCTCGCTCAACACTAGTCAACAACACTCCTGGCTTTTTCTATTTGAACCTCCGTATATCCCCTATCCTTAAGCCAACTGTAAAGGAGGTTAGCTTGTTTCTCATAAAATTGTGTTTTACCACATATACATTTGAGACTAATAAATTGGCCTTTAGGAATGTTGTTCACTAAATGTCTCAGATGACTGTCAGCACACAACAAAACATTGCCTACTGTGGGTTTTCGAAATACATCTATAGCAATCTCTCCTGTATCATTATCACCATTTAAAGTCTGGTCCAAAAGCTCTATTGATGTATTGCTCAATGTATGAGTAAATCTCAAACCACACTCATAGGTATTCAGATACTTGATGAATTCCCCTGCCTGGGTCTCATTCCCACTCCAAATAAAAATCAAATCATCTATATAGCTGTAAAAAGAAACTATAAATTTTCTAAAGGGGTTAGCATCTCCAAAGACGTGGAGCTGCTCCCACCAACCCTACATACATGTTGGAGAAAGAAGGAGCAAATTTGGCACTCATTTCAGTTCCATGCCTCTGGAGATAAAAACCCCATCCAAAAAGTAATTTACAGCCACCATACCAGTTGTATGCGGTATACTGGTATACATAAATCGCGGAGACCAATATATACCTTCCATAATACTCACTTTAGTGTGGCATAGTAGTCCGATAGATGTCTAACAGGTTCTGCATGATAATCTCTTTTATTTAGCACAACAACATTTCCACCTTTGTCAGAGTTGCGGGTCACAATATTATCATCTTGTTGTAACTTTTTTAAAACACCCAATTCTGACTTAAAAAGGTTAGAATTTGCACAATTAGATTTCTTTGAGATTTCTCTAGCAAGTTTGGTAAGTTCTCCCTCAACACTCTTTTGGAATGCATCAACATGACCTCCTCTAAAATGAACCGGATAAAATCTTGAACCCGATTTGATACTAATAGGTAATTTGTTAATCTCCACATTAGTATCCCTTTCATTGGACAAAGATTGCATATTCAAAATGACACACTGTTCATTGAAAGTCCAGCTTGTGGCACCTACAATAGTATTGGCAGACGCAGACTGTTGTTCAATGGTGCCTACCGAATCATCTATCTCATCACCATCAGTAGAAATATCATTGAAAGAAGACCTCATTTTGGGATGATAGAATTTCCTTAATGTAATATTGCGAATTAATCTATTTACATCTAATATGGTGTTAAACAGATGCATATGTTTGGCTGGACAATAATTTAGACCTTTGGATAGAATATCCAACTCATTAGGAGTTAGCTCTCTATCTGATAAATTGATCACAGAGACAGTTGTATTTAACCCTTTGTGAGTCAGAGGGACATGCAATGCATTGCTTTGTAATGCACTGTGTACCCCTCTGGCACTCAAAGGGGTTACTTTTTGTTCTTGATTTTGTTGTCCTTATATGATCTTGTATTTCTTATGTTTGACTCCTGCCCTTCTTGTCCATTTGTGTGTGTACTCCTCCTGACCTCCTGCTTAGTTACATGAGATAATCAGTGTTGCAACTCTATTTAGAACAGTAAACTAATAAACTTGAAATATACAGACATACAAGGACAGTCATATAGACAGATAATGCCCAAAAACTGAAGTGGCCCCCAGTTTGTAGCTGAGATCCACATACTGTTCATAGGGTGACCGGCAGTTCTGGGCACGCTAGCAGTACTCCAACACATTGCAAAGCAAGAAAGGAGGAACAGATAGAAGGGATAACCGCTATACACCTTGCTGTGGTGTGTATATATATATATATATATATATATATATATATATATATATGTATATATATATATATATATATATGAACACCATACATACATATTATTGAACAGGTTGCTCAGCCTTATATGGCCAATAAAAATCTGTAGATTAATATACTTCTTATTCATTAAAAACCCTAGGTCAAGGATTGGCAGTTTGAGGCCCTCCAGCTGCTGTCAGGCCATACCTCCCATCATTCAGCAGGGAATGATGGGATTTGTAGTCTGTCAGTAGCTAGAAAGCTTCACACTGCCCAACACAACTCTAGGTGATGCAAACTAATCAACACTGTACAGGGTAGAATACCAAATTGGTATATTGCCCATTAGGGAAATGTCTAATCTAAGTAATGTACAATATAAATAATACTATTAAGCAACAGAGTGTGACTCGCACATTTTACATTCAGTGTTTATTATATGGTTTATACTTTATGCCAAAAAGTTTATTCACTTTGTTTTATTCCTGCTTTCACAAGGAAAATATATGTTTCACATACTCTTGTTTCATAGTATTACTTATTTTATGCTTTAGTTACATATTTACATATTTCTGTATAGTGCAGTATACCCATGGTGATCCTACAAAATAATGGTTAAACTCAATACAAAACTACATAACAAGAGCCTCCTTTTGCAAGCTGCAGGAGGTCATATCTGGTGTGTAATAAAGATGAAGCCAGTCTGAAGCACTGTCTGGACTGCACATCTGCTTATCCAATTAATGCAGACACAGCCAAGTTGTTTTCTAGAGGGAAGTAAACACGCAGAACAAATGAAACTTATTCTCTCTGTCTAATGCCAATGTCAATACTGTACTATTAAATATATTGGAGACGTTTTCATGGCTCCAGAAACAAAGCGTGAAATGTAAGAAATGTTCACAGTCGCTATTTACAGTGTACTATTGATGACAAAATGATTAGCGCCAAAATGTTAGTGAATTGCAAGGTTTTTTTTTCACAATTAAGGAACCTGAGTGCATTTTTTTGGTGAATGCATTTCAAAAAGGGGACAAAATGTCAGCCGCTTTGTGAGACAATGAGCGGTTGCATCTAATTCAGCAAAGCAATTAGCACATACATCTGGCTAACTTTGTAATTGATTCAGGAGCTTTTAGTAACATTGCCAGTAATTTGGGGGCATCCGCTAACTTTGCTAACTAACTTTAGATGGGTGGCATGTGCTATTCAGCATCAAGGTGTATGTTTCTTTCATCAAAACATGAGCATTCACAATTAGCACATACATTTATGGCTTTCAAAAAATAGGGAATGCTCCACTTTCTTGCATTCTGCCTTAAAGGGATAATAATACTTTGTTTTATCTTTATTTTATTTTGTAGGCATAAAAAAACATGAAGAACGATATAAGTTTTATCTTTCAATCCTTTATGGTTTGAGAAATATTCACAAGCAAAGTTTCCCCTCCCGCCCCTTTTACCTAGTGTAAGCCATCTCTTCTCAGATGTGTAATCCAGTCCATAGACCAGACAGATAACAGCAGGGGACAATCTTCTTTCTATGAGAACAATGAAAGCCCTGCCCCCCTTGACAAGTTTTTCAGGTTTTTCCCTTATCTTAACTGAAGATTGTCCCTCTCTGCAGTCTACCTGGGCACCTCCCTTCTGATCTGGCTGAGCAGTGTTACATCAGTAAAAGGGGAGGGAGGGGGATACTTTGTCACTGAATTACTCTTGAACTACAACTCTGACAGAATTGAAATAACACTCTCCAAAGTTCAAATACTATGATGATTAATTAGAGCTGCTTTTATTATGAAACATTACTATCCCTTAAAGTTCTATTTTTGACAGGACCTTTTTATAGGACAAGAGAACCTCTGTAGGGTGTGTTTTCTGAGAACTATCTTTGTAACCTATTTTGATCACATTATATTGATTGGAGGTTGATATTCTAAAGAAAAGATGTGCCATTCTGGAGCAAACCAACTGCCCTATAAGGGACATAAAAATTCCCCTCAGTTTTAAATTAACCTTTTAACCCCTTCACTGCTAGAAAGGTCTACAATGCATGGCAAAGCAATGAACATTGAAGACCTCTCTGTTATTCATTACATTAGACCTGGCCCCCTTGATTCAGATGGTTTGCTTCAGAATTGCATCACTTTTCGCCACTGTACGTTTTGGGGCACATGGTTCCCTTTCTGTTATTGGTTTGTATGTCCACTCTTCTACTTAGACAAATCCAAGATTTAAATATTATAATCGAAAAGCATTTAAATGGGACAATTCCCCTAGGAATTAGTGGCTTTTACTATTATTTTTTTTATCCTTTGAATGCTAGAGGGGTACACAATGTATTGCAGAGTAATGTGTTGTGTACCTCTCCAGCACTCAAAGGGTTAACAGATTGACTCACCTGTCCATGTATGTTTTTTTTATCTGTAGTTTTATATAATGACCTCTGGTTGAAGTCTGCCTTTAGAGCAGTGGTTCTCAAGTGCGTGTTCTCATGCACCCATCACTAGAAATGCATGAAGAAGGACTGGGGATAGTCCATCACAATAAAAAACACGGACACTAACTTGGGTATGAACAGACGGTTTATTAAACCAAACATACCATACATTACACTTTCTTAAAACCTTTTATTTTTCCAAACCAGTTTCACATAAAACTTTTCTTATTTTATTAAACCTGTAACACAAGCCTAACCCCTCCTTTGCATGGTCAATTCAACCGGACTCATGCTTAACATTTTCCTTCCCATCACTCCGAACCAACCATTTAACCAATTACCCCAGTTGGGCCATTCCACACTCGGCTCCAACGGGTAACGTCACCTCCCGCGACAAAGTCCGGGGCCACTTTTCAATTGTTTCTCCCCCTAGGGAACCATCATCCTTTCTTTTATCCCATATCAACTTAATTATCCCAATAACAGTAACTTATCACACCGCCTTCCAGCCCAAGGGAGGGTGGGCGGGTGCTTACTTCTTTCTCAATCCCTCAACCTACACTACCTATACTTCCTCTTACCTCACTACCCTAGTTCCTACCCCTCCCCCTAACCTACCTCATTTCCTACCCTCCCCTTCTTCATGCCTCCCCTTCCTTATTAGTCAAGGGAGTTTCTAAAATGGTGGCCACATGCGCTCACCAGCCCCACATTGATGTGGTTACTGAGCAGATCCTGTATAATAATTCGCTAGAAAGTTTGTGATGATGCAGTCATGCGCAGTAGAGACTGCTGCTCGTGTTGCAATCATGCACAGTAGAGACTGCCCGTGATGAGGCTGATACAGAGCGAGCGTCCAGCTCTGTATCAGCCGCGGCACGGGCAGTCTCTACTGTGCATGACTACCCCTGGCAGTGGCACTGTGGCCCATGTAACAGGCTCTTCAACTAGTTTGGAATAAATTCAGTTCTTACTAGGTGAGGCTTCGTTTCTGAGGTTGCCTCAACCAGCCAATCCTTGTTCAGCCCTCCCCAGCTGCAGCTCCACTACACAGCACACAGAAGAGTTGAGGGGGCAGTGGGACAAGGCTGCTTGGTGTGTGTAGTCAGAGTTGAGGAACGGGTAGGTAATTATATGAACGATATATATATAGTGAGTTTTAACTAGCATCTTGATCTGCATTACATTGCAGAGCTGTCAAGCTGTTCCTACGAATGTGGCAGTTATTTTATCCCCTCTTATTTATTGTAACATACGTCTATTGTAAGGCACTGAGTACACTGTGTGGCACCATATAAATGAAGATATACATACATACATTCCATTGAAACCTTTACTACCATTTTGTAGGTGTGTTATCACACTGTCTGAGGAAAGTTGTATTATACTTCTTTTCTCTGCAAAAATTGCAGCATATTTGGTACATGAGACCCAATTATTCACATCTCTGCATTTTTTCATGTATTGCTATCACTGAAACAATATTGCCAGTGTGACAGGAACCTTAGGATCAATAGGCAGAAATGAGCAGTAGGATTATTTAGTTAAAACATAACAACACTCCATTTGCTCTCACCACTGCCCCTATTTTCCTTGGAGATGCAAATAGAAATTAACACTGTGCCATAAAGGTGAAGGTTTAAAAGTAATTAAAGTCTTTGTTTCTGCTCAATGTAAACTTAGTAATTAATTGTCTCAATTAAAGCTAGACACAAATGTCCACTAGAGTTGCAAATCCATCCTTCTGCAGGGAGGAGTTCTAGATTAGTGTCTATGCAGTAAATGAATGCCTACCTTTACTTATGTAAATGTCTATAAGCCTATAATTGCTACATGCACAGCTTTGTAATATGGCCACTATACATGTTAACTCTTTGAAGACTAGAGGAGTATTCAAAACACTGCACACACACACCTCTGGTCCTCATAGGATTACTTGTAAGGATGTGAGGAAAGTTCCTTTCCTCCATACAGGAATTTCTATGGAAAGGGAGTAGTTTGTCCTTTTCATGTCAATTCCTGCAGGGAGGAAAACCAGAAGAAACTGATTTCAAAGCTGTGAGGCTTTGTGTTCTGCCACCCCATACGTCCCAACATTTCAAATGGCCAAAGAGGGACACTTGTGTTTTAGGGGGTGTTGCTGGGGGTGTGGCTGGTGGACAGGGCATTACCAATAATTTTTAGGTTATTCCATGATCTGTTGACACCTATTTATGTAACTTAATAAATGATTTATCATTAGACCAAAGTATTTTATTTATAGAGTATAATTTATAAACACATACACTACGCTTATTCAAGCATTAATGTGAGTTTTATTGCTGTGGAGCAATGTGATACACACTCCACTGTCTGACCTCCTAAAAAGAGGGACACTAGGGTGTGAAAGAGGGACAGAGGGATTTGGGTCTCAAAGAGGAACTGTCCTTCCTAAAGAGGGACACTTAGAAGGTATGCCACCCCTGTACGTTTTCT
Organism: Rhinophrynus dorsalis; assembly: GCA_037306005.1. NCBI lineage: Eukaryota > Metazoa > Chordata > Amphibia > Anura > Rhinophrynidae > Rhinophrynus > Rhinophrynus dorsalis. The sequence goes on from CM074723.1 coordinate 401,004,404, forward strand.
AACATTCCCATGCTGTATTCTGACTTTCCCAAGCATGTGATCACATATGTACTCATACATAATCATATACATACACATGCATGTACACACTCACCTCAGATCGTTGTAAGGAAGAGGATAGTGGTAAGGGCCTTTTCATGTGAATTGATGTGGGAGACAAAAGGCCCTATTTTCCTTCTAACGTCTTCCTGTAGCCAGTTATACACATCACTTATAGCTCTTTCACTAAAAAAGGATCCTACCTCACTCTTAATTGAGCACTATCATTACATTTATATTGCTTTTGTTTATCTTACATACAGTTATAACTCGCAAATTGTGGTTTTCTGCACTTTTTTTGTGATATAATTTGCATTCAAATCTACATGCTATAGTATTCTGTGTATAATAAATATATATTTATTAACTATAAACGTTATTTTCCTTATTTTATTACTAGTTTTAAAGCCCGTGTACAAGTCTGAATTTGTAGCACCCCGCTCTGTAGCAGCCACGGCACAGGCAGTCTCTACTGCGCATTACTGCATCGCGCGCATCCGTCTCTACTCCGAATGACAGCTTCTGACAAACATCTTTAGAGAATTATTATATAGGATTAGATTTCCCTATTTTTCTCAATAAACATCTTTGGTATTTATCTTACTCTCTTGCTGTAAACATTAGTCCACGTATATAAGCTAATATGTGGTTCCAATGAGCTTCAATGGTCAGTGGCACCCCATGGGGAAGCACTGCAAATGATCAGCACAAGGAATATGACAGCAGGTGTGTACATTGATCCATTTGTCTGGCCATTCTTTACAGGCTTAAACTTCATTAATCATTCGCCTTATTTCATTCTGAATATAGCATTATATCTGTCCCATTGCAGTTGATAAGTGTTATCACATTCAGTGGGTTTTATCTAACAGATTCCAATTTATGTATATGGAGAAATTTGAACAAAAAACATTGATAAAGTTATCAAGTACAATGTGATCCAGACTTGTGACTTGTGGGGTGGGAGGTGGAGGGCAAAAACATAGGCCCATATTTATAAAATAACTGGGGTTATTCTGGAGTAAACCAGTTGCAACATAGAGGACTAATAAAAATCCATGTTAAGTTAAATTGGGCTTTTAACTCTTTGAATGCTAGAGAGGCCTCCAAAGCATTGCATTGGAGACCTGTCTACCATTCAAGGGGTTAAAATTTAGGAATGGGCAAAAGCTGTCGCCGTGTTCCTGCGAGAAATTTCACAAAAAAATCACGTAGTTATCGTTTTTTTCGTGGGAAAATCCGCTTTAAAACTAGCACTTAAAATTTTCACCCATTGGCCAAAATCTTTTGCCATTTTTTCAATGGCTAGAAAGTTTTCACCCATTGATTTACGTTGTTTTCGCATTTCCGCTATAAAAACATGACGTTTTCGCTGAAGGCAGACACAATAGAAGCAGCTACAGAGCGAGATAGACGTGCTGTGCTGTTCTGCTGTGATATTTTGGAAAAATTGAGGCAGGAAAGGCTCATAGTTACTCCTATCAGCATGAACAGGGTGAAAAATAATCACTGGAGGAGCTGGAAGGACCCTTATGTGTCCACTGAGTCTGAGGAGGAGGAGGAAGTGACTAGCAGTACTGAACCAATGCTGTCCAGTCCCCCTAAATCACCCCAAGGGATATTGGGGATTTTAATGGGAAGGAAGGGAGAAAAGGGAATGGGAAGGAAGGGAGAAAAGGGAAGTACTAGTGAGAGCAGGACAGGTCCGCTGCCTGTGACTGCTGCAAGACATGCTGCCCTGCTGCCAATGCCACCATTGCTGTACCTGCAGCCACTAGTGTTGTACCTGCTGCCAGATGTGCTGCCACTAGTGTTGTACCTGCTGCCAGTGCTGAACTTGCTGCCACCAATTCTTTGTCTGCTGCTAGTGTTTCTTGTAGTACACGGGGGGGGGGGGTGAAACTGATGCCATGTGTGACAGCAGGGGACCCTCTGTCACATTGCTCGTCACCTCCTCCAAGCAGCAGTGAGATGCCTGTAATAGAGCAGCAGCACATAGGGACTAGTGGTGGTGGTGGTGGTGGTGGTGGTGGAGAAGCTGGGGTGGAAGGGACACTGATGGCCTTTTTGTCAGAAAGTGAGAAGGAATGGGAGACAGGGATGAGGATGGGCATCACCACCACCACTAGCAATCAGCTTTTGGAATTTGCGGTATTTGCAACTGCTCTAATTCCTGCTGCTGCTGCTGAGATGCAAGGGCAGCAGAATGCTGAGGAGCAAACTAGTGTGCCACAGACCACCGTGGACACAGTGGGAATGAGGTCAACAAGTGATGCGGGACTACAACAGGTTCCACTTGCCAGCGCCAGCAATACTCCTGGTCATAGTTGCAGTGCTAAATCTAAGGCAGTAGCAGCAACATTATCCACTGCTACAGAAAGTGAAGGGGAATGTGGAGGACAAGAAGAAAGAGGCCATTCTTCTCCACCTGTTCCCTATCCCTCCCCTAGAAGTCATGGGTGTGGGACTATTATTCTTTTCCGGCAGGCACAGTACAGTCATCACCCAACAACTGTACAGTGCGTAATTTGTGACAAGTTAGTAAAAAGGGGAAAGGAGGGTACACACCTTGGCACAATCTCTCTGATAACACACATGGAACACAGACACCATGACATTTATGTCAAACATGTTAAAGTCAAACACCCATTAGAGAGATTTGGCACCGCTGTTACTGTACCCCCTGTCTCTCCAGAAAGGCACCAAGAGGCAAGGTGGAGATCAAAGAGGAGGAATAATAAAGAAACTCAGACAGACACTGGAAGCTCCATGACGAGCGAAACAAATAGCTCTCCATCAACAGCACCTTCTTCCTCTAGGGTAACAACTACATCTCCTGCCAGTCCATCTCATTCTTCGTTACCTCCCCCGCCAAATGATAGCCACTCTGTTAATGTTAGGATATAGCAGTTCATCTATACCCACTGCACACTGTGTGGTGCACTGACCACACATGCCAGTGTGGTGGAGGAGAATCAATACCAGGTCATCAGGTGGCATCTGAGGAGATTCCATCCCACAGAATATGCTAGGATTTCAGTAGGGAGGGTTCATCATTACTATTAAACTGTCAGCAAGTTGTCATGTGTCCTTAGCGGGGTCTGGACAAGGGGGTATAGTGACAGCAGCAGTACTTGGTTTATGGTGTCATGGTGTTTGGATACAATTGTGCCCCCAGGTGTTATTTACCACAAACTGTGCACATTGCTGTTGCTGATGAGAGCCACAGTTCTTGCTCTCAAGGGAAAATTTCTATTCTAACACACCCTTGATTTTGGAGGAGGGGCAGGTGAAGAAGAATTATTGTCCAACTTCTTCTTTTTTCCACATAGACTGGGAGCTACTTATTGTGCTGCTACTGCCTCAGGCGCATCACTGTAGATAGTCGTGGCAAATGGAACCTTCATCATCCATCCCCCATGTTACTGCTATTGTTGATCCCATTCCCTTTCAGCTGCCTAATCATCCTGCTGCTTAAAGGGATAGTAATACTTCGTTTTAACTTTATTTTATTTTGTAGGCATTAAAAAAACATGAAGAATGATATAAGTCTTATCTCTCAAACCTTTATGGTTTATGAGATATTCACAAGCAAAGTTCCCCTCCCCGCCCCTTTTACCTAGTGTAAGCCATCTCTTCTCAAATGTGAGTCTGGTTGTATGACAGGACAGATAACAGAAGGGGACAATTTTCTTTGTATGAAAACAATGAAAGCCCTTCCCCCCTTGACAAGTTTTTCAGCTTTTTCTCTTATCTTAATTGAAGATTGTCCCTCTCTGCAGTCTACCTGGGCATCTCCCTTCTGATCTGGTTGAACAGGGAAAGGATACTTTGTTTGTGAATATCTCTTAAACCATAAATGTTTCAGAGATAAGACTTATATCATTCTTTATGTTTTTTTAATGCCTACAAAATAAAATAAAGTTAAAACGAAGTATTACTATCCCTTTAAACAACTCAGCAGCAGCAGTACGAACAGCAGTTGCAACTCAGGACTCAGGAGGACATTTGACAGTGGCCACTGGCCAACATGACCTGCTGGCATTAGTCCAAAACAAAAAAGTAACCCTGCGCTCCTCCATACCAGAATGTAAATATGTGCCCTGCCTTGTGCATATATAATAACTAGATTGATAAATATGAGGATTTAGTCCATCAAATGGCCAAGAGATGATAAACTCGCCAACCTCACCTCATTTTTATCAATCTAGTTATTATATATGCTCAAGGCAGGGCACATATTTACATTCTGGTATGGAGGAGCGCAGGGTTACTTTTTTGTTTTGTCTGTGCACTTTGGGTTATACCCAATGTTCGGGGGTTCTGGGGAATCCTCTCATCCCTTGCTGCTATCCAGATGCCAGTTGTTATTTATCGTTTTTATTGTAGTCACTAAATGTATATATTATGGTGAGTTAGCGCTATAAGCTTATTTCCTTTTGACATTATTTTTTTCTCAGGGCTTGTGTTTTGAAAAAAAAATAATAAAAAAAATAAAAAAAAACTTATCCTACAACAAAATAAACAATTTTTGGGGTTTGTTTCTACAAATCAATGTTTCGTCAGGGTTTGGGCCTCTAATAAGTCTAAGCCTTTCAAAGGCCTCTAACAACAAATCAAACAAATCATCCTCTACAAAATACTCTATCAAGTCAAAAATCAGTCCACCCCAGCGGCAGCTTATGTCAAGGGGTTCCTGTTTCTATAATTTTACATACAAATGTCTTATTTTTATTTTATTGATTTATTTTTTTATTAATTATCCCCCCAATAGCAGTCAAGACCCCCCGAAAACAAATTCCCTTTTCAAATGATTAATTCATTCACCAACACAGGCACCATCCTCAGACCCCTTTATACCATGTCTTATGGTTTTTATTTTATTTTATTTAGGATTTGTTTTTTATTAAGTGCCCCCCAATCCCAGTAAACAACCCCTCAAAAAATCATCCCCTGTTCAACTGATTCTTTCCCCACACTCCACCAACACAGGCACCCTCATGCCCCTTTTATAATATGCCTTTGGGAAATAAAATAATATTTGCTATGTGTTGTGTGTAACTTCTATGTTCCCACTGATTTCAATGGAATGAGCTATGCGAAAAAAGCAAAAAATCTGAAGAGGAAATTTTCGCCCATCCCTAGTTAAAATCCCCAATTTCAATAAAAGGGAATTTCTATTTCTCTTTTATGATGCAAATGGTTTACCCCAGAAATGCACCACTTCTAGCTAGTTGAATTAGGGTCATAATGACCTAAAAAAGAAGTCCTCCAAGCAGGTGAAACGAAGAATCAAGAAAAATAAACACAAAATGACATTTTTGTAACACTGTACCACTCTATTTTATACAAATGTAAGATACAAACAGTAATTCAAAAGCAGAATTTAAATCTAACCCTTTCGGTGCCAGATGGATATGCAATGCACTGCAAAGCAATGCGTTGTGTACCCCTCTGATACTGCAAGATTTAAAGGGAATTTATACAATAAATAAATAAATACCTCTCAGTTAGGGTGATTAGGCCTCCTTGTAGAAATAGGGTGAGTAACCCTTTATGTGCCAATGCACTAAACAAACTTCAGGTCCTTAACCCCTTAGAGGCACATGACATACCAGGACTGTCAACATTGTCGGTCTTGGCACGTCATGGAATTCTGGCATGGCAGAGCGGCTTCACGCTGTACTGCCATCCCAGAATGCATTGAGCAAAACAAAAAAAGAGGGCTGACCACCCCCGGATCAGGCAATCATTAAAGGGTTAAAGGGTTGTCATTGCATATTACTCTCTGATCCATGTGAAAATGAAGGTTAGTGTAACATAATACACAGGGCCGGATTTACATCTCAGGAGCCTGTAGGCACAGAAATTTGAAGCATCCCCCCCACAAAAAAAGTGCAAAAAGTTATAAACCCCATAAATGTGGAGGATGCTCACGTATTACCATGATGTCACAAAGGTGGGCGCGACACCAAGGCGGCACCGATAACGAGAGTGAATACAAAAGACCCAAGTGTACTGATACAATGAAAGAAATTATGTTTCACAAGATTATCCAGTTTAAAGTAGCTAGCAATACATATTGTTCCAGGTAGCCGAAACATTGATTTAAGTATTAAATAAAAATTGTTCCATGCTTCCATTAACAAGTCTTGTGAGTGCTACAGTTTGAACTTTTGCTAGATGACCAGCCACACGATAGCACCCAGGCATCCTGAAGCCCTAGAAGTGTGAATGCTTAAAGGGATAGTAATGTTTCATAATAAAAGCAGCTCTAATTAATCATCATAGTATTTGGACTTTGGAGAGTGTTATTTCAATTCTGTCAGAGTTGTAGTTCAAGAGTAATTCATTGACAAAGTATCCCCCTCCTGCCCCTTTTACTGATGTAACACTGCTCAGCCAGAGCAGAAGGGAGGTGCCCAGGTAGATTGCAGAGAGGGACAATCTTCAGTTAAGATAAGGGAAAAACCTGAAAAACTTGTCAAGGGGGCAGGGCTTTCATTGTTCTCACAGTAGAATATTAACCCTTGATGTGAGCTGTCTGGTCTATGGACTGGATTCCACATCTGAGGTGACCAGTGTTGCACTTGGTAAAAAGGCAGGAGGGGGAAATTTTATCATTCAATTAGTCTTGAACCACAACTCTGACAGTACTGAAATAACACTCTCTATTGCTCAAATACTATGAAGATTAATTTGAGCTGCTGTTTTTGTGAAACAATACTATTCCTTTAAACTTACTGCAGTATAGTCTGTGTGTATATATGCCTCACTGACTTGCATGTGTTAGTCTGCAGTAAAGGGGGGAATCTACCTTTAGGAATAAGCATCTCACTTTACTTGTTTAACTAAATTACATGGGATCTTATGTTCAAAAAAATACCGGGTAAAAATCTATTAAATTGTTTGATTCAAATGTTTTTTGTTTTTTTTAATTCTAAGAAACATCTAAAAATTCCCCAGAGCTCTCAGTTTTCTGTTGTGATTAACACACTTGAATGTTTATTTGTCTTATATGGAGTATATACCCGGCGCTGCCGCACTGGCTTACCTCAAGGGGTTAAATAAACCATCTGTGCAGCTTGCTTCTAGACTGACTGTACAACAGGCAGCTGAGCAGCTCCTCTCTCACTGTGTTTCGTTCATTGTGGGCTCCTTGCAGGCTGCAGTATCTGGGAGGAGACGGGGCAGTTCCGGCAAGTGAGGAGTGATGCGCGGTTGTGCCTCCGTGACTCCAGCTCTCTACCTTCAAGTTCTGCCACTCATCGCAGACTACATCCGGCAGCGGGCCAGGGGTGCACAGGTGCAGGAGCAGCCAGCTATAATCGATACGTGTGCCTGAGCCTCCACGGCACTTCAGCGCATAACCACACCCCCACACCCCCCCCCCCCGGTTCACCAGACATGAGATATAAGGCAAAGTCTGGCTAATTTAAAAAAAAAAAAAAAGATTCCAATTACAGGTGCCCCTCTGTGGGGTGCGCCTGTAGGCAGATGCCTAGTCTGCTTTATTATAAATCCGGCCCTGGTAATATATATCGCATATAGCAAAGTAACACCTGTCCTGATGAAATAGCTATGGCCCAGATGCAGTAAGAATAACTGAAGCAATTCTGCAGAAAGCCAACTGCATTACAGAGGGCAACTAAAAATGACATTTCAATGAAATTGGACTTTTAACCCCTAGAATGCTGAAGGGGTAATATAGTAACATAACAGTAACATAGTTAATGAGACTGAAAAAGACATGCTTCCTCAAATTCATCCCATGCCATATCACCCCTGTTGATCCAGAGGAAGGCAAAAAAAAAAAAACCAACAACATTGAGGCCATTTCTAATTAAGCCTCAAGTGGGTAAACAAATTCCTCCCTGACTAAAAATGGCAGTTGGATATTTCCCTGGTTCAACAACTTCTCTGCTTTGAAGCCAAGAATCTTAGGGCTCGATCCAAATGTTGGCGTCGCCAGAAAAAACTGGAGACGCTGGTTTTAACGTCAATTGAGCAATGCAAATGTTCTACTAGAAACAAGCGATGCCAGTTCTGAAACAGACATCGCCAGTCGCCAGAACAGCAAGATCTTACCCATAGAGGATAATGTACAAACGACGCCAAAAGCTATTCAAATGTTGGAGTTAGGGCTAACTCGCGTTAAATTGCAACATTTCTCTCCAGAAATCTAACGCCTATTTTTTTTGGAGTACAGCACACAAGTAAGAGTAGAAAACCCACGTCTCCAGTTCTGACCAGCATTCTCTGTGCTTTTCCCTACCCAGCCACTAGGGGAACACAGAGAAGGCTTTCAGCACCATGGACAGCTTTGAATGCCATAGGGATGTGCACTGCTCACCCCTGTGGCATTCAAAGGGTTAAAATCAATAAAACTAGTACACCAAGCACTACACAATGCCCCCTTCCACACACCCCCCCCCATTACTATGTCACATATATTGCATATATGTGACATACTAACCCCATCCACATCCACCTCATGGACTTCCATGTAGTGGACAAATCTGTCTTTTATTCCACAATTAACCCTTTGAGTACCAGAGAGGTAGGAAAGCATTGCTTAGCATGTTTCCTACCCCTCTGGTACCCAAAGGGTTAATAGGCAACGTATGGACTACATACCTTGCCTATATATATATGTGTGTGTTTGTGTGTGTTTTAAACTTTTTTTTAATTAAAATGCTATTATTAGACAGTTTAACTTAGATCTCATTAATTGTTAACCCCCTACCTCCTGTGTCCCATTGCTATTAGTACTTTTGCTCCACTCTTCTTCAAACTGAGAGTGGAGCAAAAGTACTAAAAGCAAAGGGACGCAGTAAGTAGGGCATGATGAATGGATGAGATCTAAATTAACCCTTTGAGTGCCAGAGTAGTACGCAACGCATTGCAAAGCAATGCGTTGAGTACCACTCTGGCACTCAAAGGGTTAAATACAACTGAGGGAGCAGGCTGCCCTGTGACGGCAGCGCTTCCCTCAGCTTTATTCATACATTGATTTATTATTATTCTTTATTTATTAGTATTCTTTATTTCTTATTATTTATTTCTTCTTATTATTTATTTCTTATTCACCCCCTTGCTGCGGGCGGCTGTGAAGCCCGCAGCATAATAAAACCATGCTCACTAGAGAGCTATTGGAGAAAGCGGGAGGAGGGGCAGAGACATTGGAGGAAGCGGGTGGTGCTTGTATGTGCTGCCCGCTTCCTCCAATACCTCTCCTCTTGCGTTGGCATTGTGCCCATCTGCCTGGCGTCGCGTTGTACAACGCCTTGTGCAATTCGTCCCTTTGCACAAGGCGTTGCACAAGGCGACGCCAGGCAGCTGGGCACAATGCCAACGCAAGAGGAGAGGTATTGGAGGAAGCGGGCAGCACATACAATCACCACCCGCTTCCTCCAATGTCTCTGCCCCTCCTCCCGCTTTCTCCAATAGCTCTCTAGTGAGCATGGTTTTATTATGCTGCGGGCTTCACAGCCGCCCGCAGCAAGGGGGTGAATAAGAAATAAATAATAAGAAGAAATAAATAATAAGAAATAAAGAATACTAATAAATAAAGAATAATAATAAATCAATGTATGAATAAAGCTGAGGGAAGCGCTGCCGTCACAGGGCAGCCTGCTCCCTCAGTTGTATTTAACCCTTTGAGTGCCAGAGTGGTACTCAACGCATTGCTTTGCAATGCGTTGCATACTACTCTGGCACTCAAAGGGTTAATTTAGATCTCATCCATTCATCATGCCCTACTTACTGCGTCCCTTTGCTTTTAGTACTTTTGCTCCACTCTCAGTTTGAAGAAGAGTGGAGCAAAAGTACTAATAGCAATGGGACACAGGAGGTAGGGGGTTAACAATGAATGAGATCTAAGTTAAACTGTCTAATAATAGTATTTTAATTAAAAAAAAGTTTAAAACACACACAAACACACACATATATATATAGGCAAGGTATGTAGTCCATACGTTGCCTATTAACCCTTTGGGTACCAGAGGGGTAGGAAACATGCTAAGCAATGCTTTCCTACCTCTCTGGTACTCAAAGGGTTAATTGTGGAATAAAAGACAGATTTGTCCACTACATGGAAGTCCATGAGGTGGATGTGGATGGGGTTAGTATGTCACATATATGCAATATATGTGACATAGTAATGGGGGGGGTGTGGAAGGGGGCATTGTGTAGTGCTTGGTGTACTAGTTTTATTGATTGTAACCCTTTGAATGCCACAGGGGTGAGCAGTGCACATCCCTATGGCATTCAAAGCTGTCCATGGTGCTGAAAGCCTTCTCTGTGTTCCCCTAGTGGCTGGGTAGGGAAGCACAGAGAAAGCTGTTCAGAACTGGAGACGTGGGTTTTGGATTTTCTGACTGAACTTGATACTTTGCAGTGCTGTGATTGGCTGTGGTGCTAGGTAACATTTTTATCGTGTGTTTTTAGGTAAGATTTTCTATGCGACGCAGGTTTAAGATTAACGTGTATTTTGTTGGTTATCGCTCGTTAGGCTTTCTAGGTAAGGAAGATTTGAATCTCACGTTACCTGGTCTTGCTTAACGAGCGAAGGCAGTTTTTTTCTTCACGTTGGTTTTAACGCCAACATTTGAATCGAGCCCTTAATTCTCAATGTTATTCTGTGCTAGATAGCTATCCATTACTTTTTTGAAAGCAATTACAGTATCTGCAAGCACAGAATCCAGAAGCAAAGAATTCCAAAACGTTACTGCCCTTACTGTAAAACATCTCTGACTTTGTTTTAGTATCCAAAGCATTTCAAATCAATCACTAAAGAACACTGTAAATATGCACTAAGCAAAGACAAATAAATGCAGTGAAAACTGTGCAGTTTCGATATTACATTTTCAAACTTTAGATACCTCTTTAGCATTCAAGACATCAAATCCCCATTTAACCCTTTGAGTGCCAGAGGCATGCGTAACACATTGCTTTGCATTCAAAGGTAAAAATTGATATGTGTCTTCTTCCTCTATGGTGCAGTTGTTTTCACCCAGCATTGCTCCTATTTAATTTTCACATACTGTCCTTTAACCCTTTAACTGGTAGAGAGGTAATAGGATACCACTGTGGCAATCAAAGGGTTAACTTATCTGATATTACTGTGTGTTTAGCTAGCAGTAAGGTGCTCTGTTAATTGCTGATTTTCCTCCCTAGGCTTTCCCAGGAAAGCTGATGTCAGCAGTTATTTGGGTGTTTCTGCCACTCCTTTGTTGGACTCTAACAAAATTCAAATACATAGTTATATCTTAGATAAACAGATATTTCAGATGTAAAGGAACACAAACAACTAATGAACATGTTGTTATATTCAGATATATAAGTACATGTTTCCATCTCTTGTATCAAGGTTAGGAAACTTTTCCATAAATATCTATAATTATTGTATAACACTTTCAAATAAGGGCAACTTGTATTGTAGAATTAGATTTATTTTAGAGGATTTGTCTCTACATATATACAGTTTTATCTGTCTGGTTCAGGGGTGCTTAAAGGGGACTTGTCACCTAGGACAAGTATAGATTGATTTAAAGGGATAGTAATACTTTAATATTACTAATCCCCATAGTGTAGCTCTTTAAAAAATAATTCAGTTGCCCCCTGGTTCATAAAGGTTTGAGAGATAACCATAAGGAAAGTTCAGGGCCAGCGCCACCTATAGGCGAGGTAGGAGCTGGCCTAGGACGCACAATCTCTGAGGGCGCATCGCCCCCCCTCCGCTCACCACTTACTGCCGAAGTTAAAAAAAAAACGTAAGTTTCGGTGTCCTCCCTTGGCTGGCTATTTTTTTTTTTTTTGTGAAATAATTATTTTTTACTAACGTGATCTCGACTCTGCTGCAGATAGGGTTGCCACCCAGCCAGTATTTTATCGGCAGGCCGGTAAAAAATTGGCTTCTGTCCAATGTTATGTCTATGGAGGGAATGCCATGGACGGTATTTTTTTGAAGAAAAGGTGGCAACCCTAGCTGCAGAGTCACCTGATGAAAGTCAGACCAGATATCCCTGCAGTCAGTACAATGCTGACTTCAGGGAAGGGGTAGGGAGGGGGGAACTTTGTGTTCGGCTATCTCTCAAACCATAAAGGTTTGAGAGATGAACCTGGGGGCAACGGAATTATTTTTTAAAGACCTACACTATGGGGATTAATAATATTAAAGTATTACTATCCTTTTAAATCAATCTATACTTGTCCTAGGTGACAAGTCCCCTTTAAGCACCCCTGAACCAGACAATCTACACTAAGGGGATTAGTAATATTAAAGTATTACTATCCCTTTAACTGCTTGAGTGCCAGAGGGGTACACAACGCATTGCAGAGCTTTGCCAGTCAATATAAATGGCTGGTGCCCAAGTAGGGTGCCAGAGAGGTACACAACGCATTGCAGAGCTTTGCCAGTCAATATAAATGGCTGGTGCCCAAGTAGGGTGGTCATTCATTGGAAGTCACAATGAGGATCACAACTTCCACCTTTTGTTAGTGTGAAAGGTCTGCTGGTGGCCCTATAGGCCACAGTGCAGGACATGCTTACTGCATAATAACTGGATTCCTGAGGGTACACAGAAAAGTTGCAGCAGACTGGACTTTCCGGTGTTCAGAGGAGTTATAATTGCCAATATGAATACAACCATAGTCCACAAGCTGCAGATCCCACTCAACATTGCTGCATTGATGTTTCATGTGTTAAAGGGGCTTTAACCCATTGAGTGCCATTGCTTTACAATGTGTTGGATATCTTTCTGACACTCAAAGAGTGGACATCATTCTTGAGAACTTTCTATCACAGCTAGCTCAGTAGTATTGCACTCATGGAACTTCCTCAAGTGATTTGGAATTGAATATCAATAGGTTGGGGTGTACTTAAAATGCTTCACACAAGTTTGTGTGTGAATGTCTCCATATCATTATATAGCAGCACACAATGATGTACTATTTCTGCCCCTTCCATCAGTGTGTTAGTGCCCTGTTCCCCACCACTTGATTTTATGTCTTTTATGAGGTAGTTTTTAATAGTGTGTGTGGTTTCTGGTATGTTGTAAACTTATTGTTGTTACACATATTTATACACCTTTTTCTATGTTTTAATCCTCTTACACCATTTGCTAGTGTAATGTCAGTGTGGCCACCATGACTTGTCTGTGTCCACAGTGATGGCCACCAGAACATTGTTTTGGCCACATTGCTTATCTAAGGATGATGGGTCCTCTTTAACTTTAGTCCTCTACAGCTATTAACAAACCAGGTTTTAGGTTGAGCAAAGGTGTATGAATCAGAGAACAAACAATTTTTACTGAGATCTTCTCAAGCAGAGATATCCTTAAAAGGACAGTAAATCTTAACATGGAAAAAATAATATATATTGCAGGGGTTAGACTGCCAACTAAAGCATCAGTATTGCCACTACTAAGAGATGTTTTACTCAAAATGAATTGTAGTTCGAACTAGCATTTTGGATGCAGTACTGCTATGGCCTGAAGATTTATGGTGGAGCTGTTGCTATTTGAGTCTATGGACAGTTTGACCCCAAATAGTTGAGAGTTGACTGGAAACGTCCATAAACTGCTATAGCAACAGCTCCACTGTAAAAACCCTAGGAGTATGAATAGATTGTAGGGATATTTTTTATAATTTATTTCCCTGTAAGTTTTTCCTTTACAGGGGTAGGGTAGTGTGCTTAGCAGACTCAATATGGATGTCTCTGACAGACAGAGTCTCCTAGCAGTGTAGAAAGCCAATCCTATAAGCTCCCTACAGTTTCATTTAATTGGTGAGTGTCACAGTTTATTAAGTCTGCTCATATGGGAAAAGATTTAGTAAAAAGCCCGGTGCTGTATTGTACATGAAAATGGCCACTACCTGTGGTTTGGGGGTTGGGACTTTTCTCACACAGGACAGGAATCTGAAATGTGATACTCACTGTGAGTTTCTCAATTCAGTCTCTTCCCACAGGGCCAACAGAGTTGCACTGGGGGTGGTCTCTTTTAAGAGTCTCATTGTGCATCCATTTACAATAACCATGACTAATAATGCAGCATTGGCTTCATGGGTAGGTCTTATCCCTGTGATACTATCTATATCACAGCAACCCTTTAAATTTAATTTATTGTTATCCACCGAAGAGGAACTGTTAGCATTAGGACTGGAGCTTCCAAGTGGGACAGTGCATGAGAGACAGCCTGGCATGCTTTCTTACTGTTGAGAACTTGTGAAAGGTTCCCAGTAGTAAGATCTTCAATGGAATTACCTAAATATGAACATGCCTGGGAACTTGACAGGCAAGGCTACCCGATTCGCGTCATAAAAGGGGTGGGGCTTAGTCACGAAGGGGCGGGACAAAAAAGGGCAGAATATATGTTGAAGGAGGGTAAGAGGATGGGGAGTGGGAGGAACTGGGGCGGGATGGAGAACATTGAAACTCTGCCCACCTGGAGACTGAGAGACTGCCCCGGAGATCCGGGGCAAAACCCGGAGAGTTCCCAGGTATGAATATGAACCATGTTTATAGCAAACATATGGTCCACATTTAACCATTTGATTGCCAGAGGGGTAGCCAACACATTGTGAAGCAATGCTTTGGATACCCCCCTGGCAGTCAAAGGGTTAAAAGGACATAGAATGAGGGGACAGGCTTTTTGTAGACAGCTTTTACTGCTTATGAAAATAAATAATAAAAATAAAATAATTTATAACAATGTATGTATATCTTTATATGGTGCCACACAGTGTATGCAGCACCTTACAATAGACATAAGTTGCAATAAATATAAGGGGATAAAATAAATGTCACAGTCACAGAAACAATAGGAGATAGGTCCCTGCCCCAAGGAGCCTGCAGTGTAAATGGGTAATAGGAGATGGACAACAGGGCATGAGGGTATGAAGTGCTGAGCTTGCCAAATGGTAGTACATGGTACTAGTGCTCCAGAACATAGGATTTAGGGTAGACTTTAAAACAGAGGGGGATTGTTCAAGATGTATGGAGAGCGCCATGGAGTTCCATAGGCAGGGATCAGAAAGTGAAAAAGGTTTGCAACTGGAGAGGTCAGCGAGAGTGGATGGTGTAACAAGAAGGGCGTTGTGTGCTCAGCAAAGGAGATGAGGGAACAGATGTAAGGAGGGGCAACAGTGTGGAAAGCATTGTGATGTTCTGATGAATATGGAGCCAAGGCAGATGTCTAAGAATGATATGAGCAGGTTCAGTTTTTGGGGCGAGTGTGATGATTCATGCAGCTGAGCTTAAAATAGATTGCATAGGGGAAAGACGGGAAGCAGGGAGGCCAGTTAGTACACACTGCAATAGTCTAAGCAGGACAGAATGAGGGCATGCACAACAGTTTTAGCAGTTTTTTTGGGAGAGGAACTGGAGGATTTTAGCAATGTTGCAGAGAAAGAAGGAACATGTTCTAGCCACTGAGTTAATGTGAGGGGAGAAGGAAAGAGATGAACCAAATATGGCCCCAAGGCAGTGTAATGTACATTTTGTATTTTAACCCTATATATCTACCAACCCTACATCTACCGAACTACACCAAAAGGTACACATATAAGGTATATAAGGTATAACAGGAGAACTAGCAGAATATATTTAGGGATATTTTATGACAACATCACTAATATCTTGTAAACAGTCAGGGCCGGAATAATGCAAAAAAGTTTTTTACGCATATGATTAAATATTGTCTATCTCAAAGTAAGTGATATATATTTACATAAGGGACCAAAAGAAAATGTATCCTATGTAGGTTGCATGGGCACACTAAACAATAAACTGGTGAAACCTCATTTATCAAACACACAGAATGAAACAAGATATTTGATGAATTACTAAAAGCACAAAATAATAATGGTTTTTATGGGGTTAATTATGTCTCAATAATTGAGATGTTTAATGAGTTAATGAGAGACAGAAAAACAAAGAAATGAGAGAAGGGGACAGACAGTGGCAGAGAATCAGCTGTGACAGAGATCTTGATTTGATCTGTGCATTTTCCAGTCATTTGTTATCAAGTACTGAATGATCAGGGAGCAGAGGCAAGGCTCATGATGAAAAACTGCAAGATAATTAGACTGCATTGATTAATTGTTTGTAGATTTATAATAGTGTAATCCCTGTACAATGGGTGAATGCACATCTAAGATTCTTTATTAATCAGGAGCTGAAACTGATTTACAAGTCCTACCCCATCTTAATGCCAAGTTACTAAACTGCATACACATACATTTCTCCCACCAATTCCGCTTACTCCAAAGGGAGTTCAATGGGGTAGTCTATGGGCATTTTAGAGCAATCCTGTCCACTACACCTTAATGATGTATTAAAAATGCGTGAAGGAAATGGAGTGAATCTATGCCTTTTCCCTTCACATGCTATAGACATGTATACAGGGCCGGATTTATAATAAGGCAGAGTAGGCATCTGCCTACAGGCGCACCCCACAGAGGGGCGCCTGTCATTGGGATAGTTTTGGTTTTTTTTTACACTTTTTTTTTTTGGACTGTTTTTTTTTTTACATTATTTTTTGTGCTTAACTTTTTTTTTATTATTTCATTTTACAATTAACCAGCCTTTTCCTTGGGGGGGGATCGGGATGCTGCACCAGCCGACTCTGTGACACGGAACTCGAAAAGACAGGAGCTGGAGTCAGTGTCACGGTCGGACTGAGGCGCATTACATTAGTCTAGGGCTGCAACAACTAATCGATTAAATCGATAATGAGAATCGTTGTCAACGATTCTCATTATCGATTCGTTGTGCCGCGATTAGTTGTGCCGCCCAGCAGCCCCACAGCCGCCGGATACTGCTGTCTTCCTGCACTGATGACATCCGGAGCGCAACCACTCCAAACGCGGAGACGCCGCGTGGAGCGTGCAGGTATTTTCTTCCTCTGTTCTGAGGCCAGTTTAAAACTGGCGCCCAGACAGAGGAAGAAAACCCCTTCACGCTCCATGCGGCGTCTCCGCGTTTGGAGTGGTTGCGCTCCGGATGTCATCAGTGCAGGAAAGTGAAAAAGAGGTACGGGGGAGAGATAGAGGCACAAGGGGGAGAGAAAGAGAGAAGTACATGGGGGAGAGAGGCACAAGGGGGAGAGAAAGAGAGAAGTACATGGGGGAGAGAGGCACAAGGGGGAGCGAAAGAGAGAAGTACATGGGGGAGATAGGCACAAGGGGGAGCGAAAGAGAGAAGTACATGGGGAGAGAGGCACAAGGGGGAGCGAAAGAGAGAAGTACATGGGGGAGAGAGGCACAAGGGGGAGCGAAAGAGAGAAGTACATGGGGGTGAAAGAGGCACAAGGGGGAGCGAAAGAGAGAAGTACATGGGGGTGAAAGAGGCACAAGGGGGAGAGAAAGAGAGAAGTACATGGGGGTGAAAGAGGCACAAGGGGGAGAGAAAGAGAGAAGTACATGGGGGTGAAAGAGGCACAAGGGGGAGAGAAAGAGAGAAGTACATGGGGGTGAAAGAGGCACAAGGGGGAGAGAAAGAGAGAAGTACATGGGGGTGAAAGAGGCACAAGGGGGAGAGAAAGAGAGAAGTATATGGGGGTGAAAGAGGCACAAGGGGGAGAGAAAGAGAGAAGTATATGGGGGTGAAAGAGGCACAAGGGGGAGAGAAAGAGAGAAGTATATGGGGGTGAAAGAGGCACAAGGGGGAGAGAAAGAGAGAAGTATATGGGGTGAAAGAGGCACAAGGGGGAGAGAGAGAAGTATATGGGGGTGAAAGAGGCACAAGGGGGAGAGAGAGAAGTATATGGGGGTGAAAGAGGCACAAGGGGGAGAGAGAGAGAGAGAAGTACATGGGGGTGAAAGAGGCACAAGGGGGAGAGAAAGAGAGAAGTACATGGGGGTGAAAGAGGCACAAGGGGGAGAGAAAGAGAGAAGTACATGGGGGTGAAAGAGGCACAAGGGGGAGAGAAAGAGAGAAGTACATGGGGGTGAAAGAGGCACAAGGGGAAGAGAAAGAGAGAAGTATATGGGGGTGAAAGAGGCACAAGGGGGAGAGAAAGAGAGAAGTATATGGGGGTGAAAGAGGCACAAGGGGGAGAGAAAGAGAGAAGTATATGGGGGTGAAAGAGGCACAAGGGGGAGAGAGAGAAGTATATGGGGTGAAAGAGGCACAAGGGGGAGAGAGAGAAGTATATGGGGGTGAAAGAGGCACAAGGGGGAGAGAGAGAGAAGTATATGGGGGTGAAAGAGGCACAAGGGGGAGAGAGAGAAGTATATGGGGGTGAAAGAGGCACAAGGGGGAGAGAGAGAGAGAGAAGTACATGGGGGTGAAAGAGGCACAAGGGGGAGAGAGAAGTACATGGGGTGAAAGAGGCACAAGGGGGAGAGAGAAGTACATGGGGTGAAAGAGGCACAAGGGGGAGAGAGAAGTACATGGGGGAGAAAGAGGTACATGGGGGAGAGAGGCACAAGGGGGGTAGAGAAGTATAAGGGGGGAGAAATAGAGGCACAAGGGGGGGAGAGAAGTACAAGGGGGGAGAAGTAGAGGCACAAGGGGGAGAGAGAGAAGTACAAGGGGGGAGAAAGAGGTGCATAGACCCCATAGTAAAATAATAACAATGACACATGTTAATGTGTTAAGTTTTTTATTCTGCTGTTTGTTTTTAACACTGTTTATTAAATCAGTTTAAATAATGAAAAATTAGCATTTTTTTTATCCGATTAATCAAAAAAATAATCGGCCAACTAATCGATTATCAAAATAATCGTTAGTTGCAGCCCTACATTAGTCATTGTCCTCACTTCACTTGCTGGAAGTTCAGAACTGCCCCGCTTCCTACCACGCTCAGTGCAGCCTGCAGGGAGCGAGCCCACGACGAACACCAACTTCAACACAGCCGCTTCACACACAGACGGAGGAGCTACTCAGCTGCCTCCTCTGGCTCTGCCTGTACAGTCAGACTCTGTCTAGAAGCTGCACCTCCACCGAAGCCTGCACGGACCGTTTATTTAACCCCTGGCCAGGCCTTGAGGTAAGCCTGCGCCGGGTATGAGACACCCACTCTGGCTTCCTGCTGTTTTCAAGAGGTATAAGAGGCAGAGCGGGTATCCTTTTGAAACCTAACCTTATTCTTCACGTTTCCAATTGACATTACCCTTTTCTGCTTCAGAATCCCTGGGTCTGGCGTATAGACGCATGTTGGCTGGTGCATTTCTGGGGCAAACCAACTTCACAATGGGGGAAATAAAAAGTCCAAAAATTCCACTTGATTTAAATGGAGAGAGCTATACAACACATGCTGTGCCTCTATCATTCTAGGGTTAAATCACTGGGGTGTATTTCCTCCTATAATGCAGTTGGTTTGTCCTAGAATTACAGCAATTGTCTTTTACAGATCCTATGGCCCATATTTATAAAAGCAAATTGCAGTCATTCTAGAGTAATCCAAATGCACCACAGGGAACAAATAAACATTCCTGATAAGTTAAATTGGTCTTTTAACCAATTGGATGTTAGAGAGGTTCCAAAATGCTTTGTAATGCATTGGAGACCAATCTTGTATTCTAGGGGTTAAAAAGCTCTATTCAAGTGCATGAAAATTTAGGGCATGTTATTATATCCCCCATGGTATTATATCCCCAATGGTATAGTTGGTTTACTCTGGGAATAACTCCAATTTGATTTTATAAATATGGGCCTTTATTCTTGGTGTTAACGCTTTGAGTGCCAGAAAGGTATCCAATGTATTACTTTGAAATGTATACTTCTCTGGCTCTCAAAGGGTTAAACTTAATCTCAGTGTTTCAAGTTGTGGTCAAAGTAGGTGTATACAGAAAGGGTGGAATAATGCCTTTCTATGGTCTTTTTTGTGACTGAATAAAAATATTTCAGTCAAAACTTTTTGAACTTTTTTTTTTTTTTGGCGGGGGGGGGCGCTTCAGCTTTCTGTGCCTACAGGCTCCTGAGATGTAAATCCGGCCCTGCATGTATAAGTGGCTAAAGTCCTAACAATGGTGGGTGTGTCCCGGTATGCGCTACATTCATCACATGTCATAGTGCATACCCATAAGCACAGCCACTGGAGTTAGAGGCTAACACCAGTTGATTTATGCTGGCAAATTTGTTTACAGATGTAATTATCCAGCAGTCATGAATAAATATTCCAATATATATATATATATATATATACATACAAAGAAAACATGGTAAAAATCAAAAAAATTATTTAAATGGACATTTTAAGCCATTTGTCTTAAACTGCATTCCTATAAGGCTCAATGGGTGGAACTACAATGTGTGCAGAGGGTGCAGCTGTGCCAGGGTACAGAATATATGTCTCTCTACAAATATGTTTGTGTTAGGGGGCCACAAAAATGTATCCACAAGGGTCCTCCAGTGATAAGTTACATCACTGAGGTCAAGAATCATGTCAGTCATTTGCTCATTGATTTTGAATGAACTTACTGTACAAAATCAGTGATATTCCCAAAACATGCACTGTATCAGTTCTGCAATGCATTAAAACACCCATTTATATCAGATAATTGAATTTGTTTGCTACTTTACAACTGTGTTTCCCAAAATTTCTCTGTGCACATGGACCCAAGTTATCAAAGTACCTTAAAATTTCACTGCTTGATTTCAAGGTCCACAGAACAACATATGAGTTCACCCTTTAAGGGCCAGAGGGGTGTGTAGTGCATTGCTTTGCAATGCTTTTCACACCCCTCTTATCTTTAAGGGTTAAGCAGTCTTTGAATGGGTTCTCTTGGTTTCACATGTTTGAGATTTTTGAAGTAATGTTCTAAGGCTCTGCTTCAATGGAACAACTTTCTTTCATGGAATAGATGTAATTGTTTTCTATGTGGTTGCTCACATGGGTGACTTTTTCAGCCACAGTTATTTTCAATAGCAATATTGTGTTGTTGCACATCTGAGAACAATGTTGCTGCAACAAAGTTACCAGTATGAACTAGGTCTACTGGATAATTGCAGGGAGGGAGTACTAAGGCACAGTGAAAGAATTTTAGGGCAGATCAACAGCAGCATATGGAACATTCTTTGTTGTTCTGGTCTCCCTAAGGGGAAGGATATTCCAGACACAGGCACTTGCTTTCCATGTGCCTAGAGGGAATCAGTTGCATCCCACCGATGAGGCCCACATAGACCAAAATGTATGTTTGGGGTTATGCTGATACTCTTGTGCAGAAAGGATTTGCCTGACATTTCAGGGATGGACTGTCGGAGGGCAGGACCAGGCCGATACGGATATGGAAATGTCCTTGTTCTGTCTCAGTGTGCGTTTGTCACACTCTTTGTTTTTCTACTCCCACATGGGTGATTTTTTTCAGCCACAATGACAATCTTGTGTTGTTGCAACATCTTGGAACAAAGTTTCTGCAACAAACCATTGTAGGTCTACAAGATATTTGCAGTGAGACAGAACTAAGGCACAGTGAATATATTTTGGAGCATATCAACATCACTATAGGAAGGAAATGAAATAAAACACTTTGATTTAAATTTCTTTTAATCCTTAGAATGCTAGAAAGTTCTCCAGTGCATTGGGATGCAATGAGCGGGATATCTCTCTGGTATTCTGTTTAAATCAATGGGAATTTGCATGTGTTCCCTATGGTATAGGTATTTTGCCTCAGAATTGCAACCTACCTTATAGGTTATTTTTCTTACTCTGATGACTACAATATCCAAGATAGATTATGTAAATGTGAATTTAATTATTTAAAAAAAACACTGTTTCACCATATTTTATATTTGCTTAAATATTTAATTTCAACTCTTACATAACGTTTTTTTCTCAGCAACCGAGAGTAGGCTTTAAAAATGTGCTATTTTTACATGCATATTTAAAAATGAAAATCTTACTTTATAATAGATTTGATTTGAATGCTTTACATTAAAATACTGCAATGGCTTTGTGGCTTTATTTCTGAAAGGAATGCTCAGCTACAATTTTTATAATTTGGGAAAATACAAAATGAGAAAAACAGACTTTTACCTATAGTTGATAGCAGTAAATAAGGTCTCATGGGAGAACATGAAAGACACAAGCAAGAATCATGCTGAAGTAGACTGTTTACTTTAAGAAATATTGACCTTATGTATAAAGGCAAAGTGGACTAATTCTAGAGCAAACTAAGTGCACGATTCAATTGGCACCATTAGGAAAATTAACTACCATTGGTAGTTTGAAGTCACAGTTAGGTATTATATGATATCACCTGTTCTGTGACACACTACCGAATGGTAAAAAAAAGCACAACAGGCACTAAATTTGTGCCCATTGGGATCAATGGCAAAGGTGACGAGTTACATGTAGTGGCTAGGAACATTTGTTAAGGGACTCACTTTTATCACATAAATTTATGCCTAGAAAAATCAGAGCTGAATTCCCTAACGCGTGTTCCTAAACACTGATGTGAATGTGAACTGTTTAAAAAAAAAAGCTTTCACTAATATGGATCCCTACTCTAGTAACTCCTGTATGTATTGATTTGGGGCTCTAGGCTCCATATTAATATATCCAAGGTACCAAAAACATCAGTTAAACCCCCCAAAAGTACTCCTTTGAAAGCCATTGGGCTATCTAAAGCATGGCAGAGCATTCCATACCCCTCTGGCACTCAAATAATTAATCCCTCTAAAGCTAACACCATCCTATTAACATTCCACACTTAACCTGTAAGTCTGAGGTCCAGAGGGGTCTTCAGCACCCTGGTCTTCCTCTTTAATTCCTCTTCTGTAAGCTTCTTTCATCTTCTTCTTCATCTGTCATCTTCTTATTTCTCCTTTTTCTTCATATGTCCTGTTTTAGTCTGTCTTCATCTGTATACTTGTTCTTGCCCTATAAAAGAAAAATAAGTCTTAATATCAATGGCCCTGCTAAAGTGGGGGTGGCAGCGGCAAAAAAAAAAAAAAAAGCTCTCATGGTGGTACCTTTTGGGCTGTTGCCCGATTCATACTGAGGGGAATTTGAACAGATACTGGCCAGTCCCTTTTCAAAATGGTTCCCACGCTCCTTCAATGACTGGCTAGCTAGAGGTATGGCAAAATGTGCATTCGTAACCCCTCCAGCTATAGGCTGATTGGCTGGGATGTCTGGTTACTGCAGTGCACGTTCTGTGCCCTGCATAACCACACATCCCTGCTAATGGGAGCGTGGAACCGTTTTGAACAGGGACTGGCCAAATAAAAGGCAGCCTCTGTTCAAATTTCCCTCAGTGTGAATTAGACAACGGCCCGAAAGGTACCACAATGTTTTTTTATTTTTTTTCTGCTGGCTTTGGCGGTACTTTATTGGGGCCATTGATTTTAAGGCTTATTGTGTAATCATTTTTGCCCTATGGTGTGTTTTACAGGTGGCAGTAGAATTAAGTCCTAAGTGTATTAAGTGAGACAGATAAACATTTCCATGGATTTAAATGCAGAGTACGAACTTTTGAATTCTAGAGAGATCTGAAATGCATTGAAAAGCAATGTGTTGGGGACCTCTCTAGCATTCAAGGGGTTAAAAGTCCATTTAAAAAATGTGAATGGTATTTGTCCCCTATATTTCAAACTTCTTAAAAAGACTTTAGTGGGAGGAGATTGGGGTCATGTAGTCCTGCAAAAAGAATGATACCTGACTCTATGGTTATAATATTAGGATAGTAATGCTTAGTATGGAAAAAATATATAATGCAGAGTTTATCCTGATGTGTAAAACATGGGTCCTCCCTCTGCTAAGAGATGTTTTATTCACAAATGATTACAATGGTTTTAGGGTGGCGCTGTTTCTACTGCATTCTTTGGACAACTATGGTCAGTCGACCATAAACCTCCACAGGCTGTTGTAACAACAGCATCACTCTAAACTTCCAGGTCATGGAGGTACTGCACCCAAAAATGTAAGTTTGGGCTGCAATAAATTTTGAATAAAACACCACTGTAAAACAGTGGAAGTTTTACTTCGCAATACATATTTTTCGATATCAAGCCCTATTATTCCTTTACTAGTGATGAGCGAGCACCCCAATGCTCGGGTGTTCGGGTGCTCTAACCGAGCACCCCCTGAGGCTCGAGTGCTCGGCCGAGCACCCGAGCCCCATTGAAGTCAATGGGAGGACTCGAGCATTACACCAGGCACCCCCTGCTCTGATGAGGGGAGGGTGCCTGGTCCATAGGAAAAGGGCAGAAAAGGATGGAAACACCACAGAAATGGTTCAGGGACAGCATAGGGAGGATGTCTGGATGCATCTTGGACTCCAACATCGCTGCTGGGAACGATCTTTCGCCCGTAGTACGCCATTTTTACAGACTGACCATAAAACACACAAAAAGGAAAATAAAAACGACTTTAGGCGAAAAATTGTTACCAAACAATATTTGCTGTATATTTACTTGTATATCATCTGCAAATTCTCCCAAAAATTTCCTTGGTTTTCGGAAGTGAGGCCATGATTAAGAGGGAAACGTGCGCAGAGGCAAATTCTCCCAAAAATTTCCTTGATTTTCAGAACTGAGGCCATGATTAAGAGGGAAACGTGCACAGAGGCAAATTCTCCCAAAAATTTCCTTGATTTTATTGAACTGAGGCCATGATTAAGAGGGAAACGTGCGCTGAGCCGACCATCTAAAACATTATGGGTGAGGGTCTGCTGCAGAGCTGACCATCCTAAACATTATATGCGAAGGCCCGCTAGTGAGCTGACGCTATAAAACATTATATGAGAGGGCCCGCTAGAGAGCTCACCCAATAAAACATTATATGAGAAGGCCCGCTGGTGAGCTGACCTATATAAAAATTGGCAAACAGGGCCCGCTGGTGAGCTGGCCCTATATAAAAATTATATCACAGGGCCCGCTGGTGAGCTGGCCCTATATAAAAATTATATCCCAGGGCATATGGAAGAGGAGGAGGAGGATGAGAAGATTAAGAGTCAACCATATACCCGTTTTTTGGGTGGAAGGGGTGAATGGGAATACAGAGTATTCCCATCATTGTAAATAACATATATAAAGTGAGTTTATGTTCCCCCGGGGCTTTCCTCCAGTGGAGTGGAGAAGTCAGGGGAAATCCAGGCCTTGTTCATTTTTATAAGTGTCAACCTATCAGCATTGTCGGTGGAAAGGCGGATACGCTTATCTGTTATGATGCCACCAGCAGCACTAAATACCCGCTCAGACAGAACGCTGGCGGCAGGGCAGGCCAGCACCTCCAAGGCATAGAGTGCCAGTTCATACCACGTGTCCAGCTTGGACACCCAGTAGTTGTAAGGCACAGAGGGATCATTGAGGACGCTGACACGGTCTGCTACGTACTCCTTCACCATCTTCCAAAACTTTTCCCTCCTTGTGACACTAGGCTGCGCATCAGGGTGAGGGTGCTGGCGGGGTGTCATGAAGGTGTCCCACGCCTTGGAGAGTGTTGCCCTGCCTTTCTCGGAACTGCTGTGTGCTCCCCTTTTCTCCCCTTCTCGGTTGGCCAAGGTAGCACGTACTCTGCCGCCAGCGTTGTCAGATGGAAAATTTTGGAGCAATTTTTCAACAAGAACCTTCTGGTATTGCACCATTTTGCTTGTCCTCTCCACCGGAGGAATGAGAGATGAGAAATTCTCTTTGTAGCGGGGGTCCAGAAGGGTGAACACCCAGTAATCCGTGTTGTCTAAAATGCGTGTAACGCGTGGGTCACGGGAAAGGCAGCCTAACATAAAGTCAGCCATGTGTGCCAGAGTACCAACAGGCAAGATTTCGCTGTCCTCACCAGGAGGATGACTCTCAATCTCCTCATCCTCTTCCTCCTCTTCTGCCCACCCACGCTGAAGAGATGGAACTAAAGTTCCATGGCTACCCTCTGTAGCGGAGACAACCGTGTCTTCCTCCTCCTCCTCCTCCTCCTCCTCCGCCTCCTCCAATTGTCGCTGAGAAGACGAAGTGAGGGAGCTCTGGCTATCACCTTGTGTAAGCTCTTCCTCCCCCATTTCCACCTCTTCCACATGCAAAGCGTCGGTTTTAATTGTGAGCAGCGAGCGTTTCAGTAGACACAGAAGTGGGATGGTTACACTGATAATAGCGTTATCGCCGCTCACCATCTGTGTCGATTCCTCAAAATTGCGTAAAACCTCACAGAGGTCTGACATCCATTCCCACTCCTCACTTCTGATTACAGGAAGTTGAACGGAGAGGCGACGACCGTGTAACAGCTGGTACTCCACTACTGCCCTCTGCTGCTCACAAAGCCGGGCCAACATGTGGAAGGTGGAGTTCCAGCGCGTGCTCACGTCACACAGCAGCCGGTGAGCTGGCAATTGTAAGCGCTGCTGCAGCTTCAACAGGCCGGCTGAAGCTGTTGATGACTTACGGAAATGTGCACACACGCGGCGCACCTTGGTCAAGAGATCATGCACATTGGGGTAGGTTTTTAGAAATCGCTGCACCACTAAATTAAATACATGCGCTAGGCATGGTACGTGTGTGAGCTTGCCGAGCTCCAAAGCCGCCACCAAGTTACGCCCATTATCACACACAACCATGCCTGGTTGCAGGTTGAGTGGCGAGAGCCACTGCTCGGTCTGGTGACTAATCCCCTGCAACAGCTCTGAGGCCGTGTGCTGTTTGTCCCCAAGGCAGATCAGCTTCAGCACGGCCTGTTGACGCTTCCCCACTGCAGTGCTACACTGCTTCCAGCTACTGGCTGATGGGGGAGTGGCGGTGTGTGTAGAGAATTCGGAGGTGGAAACGGAGGAGGAGGAGCCAATAACGTAGGTGCTGGTGGAAACCCTGATGGAGGTAGGGCCCGCAATCCTCGGCGTGGGTAGCACCCGTGCCATCCCAGGGTCCGAGTCGCTCCCAGCCTCCACGACATTCACCCAGTGTGCCGTCAGGGAAATGTAGCGTCCCTGGCCACAAGCACTTGTCCATGTGTCAGTCGTTAAGTGGACCTTCCCAGTAACTGCGTTGGTCAGGGCACGGGTGATGTTACGGGACACATGGTGGTGTAATGCGGGGATGGCACACCGGGAAAAGTAGTGGCGGCTGGGGACCGCGTACCGAGGGACAGCTGCTGCCATCAGGTTGCGGAAGGACTCAGTGTCCACAAGCCTAAATGGCAGCATTTCGATGGCCAGTAATTTGGAAAGGTGTGAGGTTAGTGCTATGGCCTGTGGGTGGGTGGCTGGGTACTTTCTCTTGCGCTCAAATGCCTGGGGTAACGACATTTGGACGCTGTGCTGGGACAGGGAAGTGGATGTGGTCGCTGATGGTGCTTCAGATGCTACAGGTGCAGGGCGGGAGGTATGCGGGCCTGCGCCTTCGACAGGCGATTGGCCGGCACCGAAAACAGGGGAAGAGGAGGCAGTGGTGTGGCCTGCAGACACAGATGGGCGATCCAGGCGTTCCTCCCACTTACTACGGTGCTTGGATGCCATGTGTCGGATCATGCTGGTGGTGGTGAGGTTTCTAGTGTTCATGCCTCGGCTCATTCTGGTGTGGCACAGGTTGCAAACTACAATTCTTTTGTCGTCCGCACTTTCTTTAAAAAAACGCCATACCGCGGAACACCTACCCCTTGGCAAGGTAGATTTACGCAAGGGGGTGCTCCGTGGAACATTTGCGGGCCGGTTTTGTGCGGTCCGCCTTCTTTCTGTAGCCACACCACTGCCTCTTCCAGCCTGTTGCGGTGCTGCAGATGGCTCACCCTCAGGACTGCTGTCATCGCTCGGCTCTACACCTTCCCAGGTGGGGTCAGTCACCTCATCGTCCACCAAGTCCTCCTCCACTTCCTCACTCTGATCATCCTCCTCAAGTCTTGATCCCACCACATACTCAGTCATTGACAACTGTATAACATTCTCCTCAACAAGGTCTTGAGACGGAAATAGTGGTTGATTTAATGGCAACTGTGTCTCATCATCATCATCATCATCCACTACTTCCTTTGACCTTAAATGCCGTTCACATCTGTCATCTTCTTGAGATTGGGTAGCCTCTAGAGGTTGTGAATCAGGGCACAAGATGTCATGTTCCTCTGCAAGCGTGCTTGGAGAGAGGGTCAAATGAAGGATTGGTGATGAGACGAGCTCCTCACTATATCCCAGTGTGGGATCACTTCTTTGACCAGACCGTGTATGGTGGGAGGAAGGATGATCAGAGTGAGGATTATGTTGACCAGACTCTTGGCTACTGAGAGTGGACTTGGTGGAAGACAGGGTGGTGCTTAACCGACTGGAAGCAGTATCAGCTGTCATCCAACCGACCACCTGTTCGCAGTGGTCGGACCTCGAGAGTGATGTCCTGCGACGCCCTGTAAAATTACACATGAAGCTAGGTATGGTGGATGTCTTTCTTTCTTGTGCTCTGGCACCAGGCACAGTTTCTCCGCGTCCTGACCCGCGCCCTGAACTTTCAGGATCACGTCCACTTCCCCGTCCCTTTTTACCCGCCTTCTTCATCTTACACAGAATATGTGACTTTAATATTTGAGTTTGAAAACTTAACAGTATTTCTTATTATTCTGCAACTCTGCAGAGTACACAGAATAGGCTGCTAAACTGCGGTGAAACACACTGAATGGAATATGTGAGTTTAATATTTGAGTTTGAAAACTTAACAGTATTTCTTATTATTCTGCAACTGTACAGAGTACACAGAATAGGCTGTTAAACTGCGGTGAAACACACTGAATGGAATATGTGAGTTTAATATTTGAGTTTGAAAACTTAACAGTATTTCTTATTATTCTGCAACTGTACAGAGTACACAGAATAGGCTGTTAAACGGCGGTGAAACACACTGAATGGAATATGTGACTTTAATATTTGAGTTTGAAAACTTAACAGTATTTCTTATTATTCTGCAACTGTACAGAGGACACAGAATAGGCTGTTAAACGGCGGTGAAACACACTGAATGGAATATGTGACTTTAATATTTGAGTTTGAAAACTTAACAGTATTTCTTATTATTCTGCAACTGTACAGAGTACACAGAATAGGCTGTTAAACGGCGGTGAAACACACTGAATGGAATATGTGAGTTTAATATTTGAGTTTGAAAACTTAACAGTATTTCTTATTATTCTGCAACTGTACAGAGTACACAGAATAGGCTGTTAAACTGCGGTGAAACACACTGAATGGAATATGTGAGTTTAATATTTGAGTTTGAAAACTTAACAGTATTTCTTATTATTCTGCAACTCTGCACAGTACACAGAATAGGCTGCTAAACGGCGGTGAAACACACTGAATGGAATATGTGACTTTGATATTTTAGTTTGAAGACTTAACAGTATTTCTTCCTATTCTGCAACTCTGCACAGTACACAGAATAGGCTGCTAAACTGCGGCGAAGCACACTGAATGGAATATGTGACTTTGATATTTTAGTTTGAAGACTTAACAGTATTTCTTCCTATTCTGCAACTCTGCACAGTACACAGAATAGGCTGCTAAACTGCGGCGAAGCACACTGAATGGAATATGTGACTTTGATATTTTAGTTTGAAGACTTAACAGTATTTCTTCCTATTCTGCAACTCTGCACAGTACACAGAATGTGCTGCTAAACTGCGGCGAAGCACACTGAATGGAATATGTGACTTTGATATTTTAGTTTGAAGACTTAACAGTATTTCTTCCTATTCTGCAACTCTGCACAGTACACAGAATAGGCTGCTAAACTGCGGCGAAGCACACTGAATGGAATATGTGACTTTGATATTTTAGTTTGAAGACTTAACAGTATTTCTTCCTATTCTGCAACTCTGCACAGTACACAGAATGTGCTGCTAAACTGCGGCGAAGCACACTGAATGGAATATGTGACTTTAATATTTGAGTTTGAAAACTTAACAGTATTTCTTATTATTCTGCAACTGTACAGAGTACACAGAATAGGCTGCTAAACTGCGGTGAAACACACTGAATGGAATATGTGACTTTAATATTTGAGTTTGAAAACTTAACAGTATTTCTTATTATTCTGCAACTCTGCACAGTACACAGAATAGGCTGCTAAATGGCGGTGAAACACACTGAATGGAATATGTGACTTTGATATTTTAGTTTGAAGACTTAACAGTATTTCTTCCTATTCTGCAACTCTGCACAGTACACAGAATAGGCTGCTAAACTGCGGCGAAGCACACTGAATGGAATATGTGACTTTGATATTTTAGTTTGAAGACTTAACAGTATTTCTTCCTATTCTGCAACTCTGCACAGTACACAGAATAGGCTGCTAAACTGCGGCGAAGCACACTGAATGGAATATGTGACTTTGATATTTTAGTTTGAAGACTTAACAGTATTTCTTCCTATTCTGCAACTCTGCACAGTACACAGAATGTGCTGCTAAACTGCGGCGAAGCACACTGAATGGAATATGTGACTTTGATATTTTAGTTTGAAGACTTAACAGTATTTCTTCCTATTCTGCAACTCTGCACAGTACACAGAATGTGCTGCTAAACTGCGGCGAAGCACACTGAATGGAATATGTGACTTTAATATTTGAGTTTGAAAACTTAACAGTATTTCTTATTATTCTGCAACTGTACAGAGTACACAGAATAGGCTGCTAAACTGCGGTGAAACACACTGAATGGAATATGTGACTTTAATATTTGAGTTTGAAAACTTAACAGTATTTCTTATTATTCTGCAACTCTGCACAGTACACAGAATAGGCTGCTAAACGGCGGTGAAACACACTGAATGGAATATGTGACTTTGATATTTTAGTTTGAAGACTTAACAGTATTTCTTCCTATTCTGCAACTCTGCACAGTACACAGAATAGGCTGCTAAACTGCGGCGAAGCACACTGAATGGAATATGTGACTTTGATATTTTAGTTTGAAGACTTAACAGTATTTCTTCCTATTCTGCAACTCTGCACAGTACACAGAATGTGCTGCTAAACTGCGGCGAAGCACACTGAATGGAATATGTGACTTTGATATTTTAGTTTGAAGACTTAACAGTATTTCTTCCTATTCTGCAACTCTGCACAGTACTCAGAATGTGCTGCTAAACTGCGGCGACGCACACTGAATGGAATACGTGACTTTGATATTTTAGTTTGAAGACTTAACAGAATGTGCTCTAATCTGCAACTTTGCACACTAAACAGAATGTGCTCTAATCTGCAACTTTGCACACTAAACAGAATGTGCTCTAATCTGCAACTTTGCACACTAAACAGAATGTGCTCTAATCTGCAACTGTGCACACTAAACAGAATGTGCTCTAATCTGCAACTTTTCACACTAAACAGAATATTTTTTTTTTTTTTTTTTTTTTTTTTTTTCCCCCACACACAATATAACCTGCTGCCCCCACACACAGTAGTCCTAAAAAGGACTTTTGGTTCTTTTTTGTCACAATTTTTGTTTTTTCCTCCCTACACTGCCTTTCCCTTCCTATCCTCAGCTCTCCCTGGCTCAGACTGAGCCGAACTCGATGGTCAGGTGCTATACAGCACCTGACCACGGGTTCTGGCCAGCCAATCAGTGTAATGCCAGCAGCCAACATGGCTGCTGGCATTACACCGATGTCAGAGCCTCCCTGCACGTTTATTGGCTGCGCAGCAGCCGCAAAACGTGCGGGGAGGAGACCCGAACATGGCGGGCGAGCACATGCGGTACTCGTACGAGTACCGCCATGTGCCGAGCAGAGCGATGCTCGAGCCGATCCGAGCATCGGCCGAGCATGCTCGCTCAACACTATCCTTTACATGTTAATTCAATATTTTGGCAAAACAACCCAGAATTGATTCATAATGGCTATTAGGATTTTCCACACAGATTTAGGTAAATAGAGGTTGTCAGTGATCCTTTAACTTTCTGATGGCGAACCTTGGATCAACTGAGAAAACTCTGACTGACCTACAATTGTAAAATATTTGGCAATGTAACAAAGCTCCACAAAGCTTGTATTTGCTTGAGTTGACAATAGCATGCAATTCCATTCTCAGACAGATTAGGAGCTTATTTGAGAGGTTGCTAGAAAACATTTTCTACCTTTTACAGTCTGTTTTTGATGTGAGCTGATGGCTTTCTTCCAGTAATCTTGTGGCACATAATGAACCTCGAGACTGTTTTGTTCCTGTCTTTTTCCCTGAAAATATGCCAAGCTGTTTCGCTTAGGGAAATTACATAATCAAAACAACAGTCATTCGCTTTTTGAATGGTAAGCAATTTACCCAACAACTGTAAAATAAGAAATATATAACATTTAACACTGCAAACAAAAGCATAGATAGAGATTGGAGTTAGAATATGAACGATTTCCAAGCAAAGATAAAGAGAATGAAGTACTATTAAGACAACCTCCTCTCCCTTACCACTTTCTGTTGGGCTACCACAAGGCTCAGTTCCCTGCCCATTGTTTGTTGTTCCCTATCTACTTTCATCTCTTTGGACACCAGGGGGGTTATGCACTAAGGTGTGATAAACCAGAGATAAAGTGGAGATGACTTGTCCAGTGAGATCACTTCCATGAAGCCTATGAACTAAGATCTCTCCTAATTGATTAATCTTAGGTCAATGGCTCCAGAGAATAACACAGGAAATGGAGAAATGACCTCACTGGAAAAGATGTCTCCTCTTTAGCCTTGCATTGTCACACCTTAGTATATATCCACTCCAGGGGAGATGCACTACGTGGCAATGCTATGGTGATGTGTGTCTGGCTGTGTGTGTGGCAAACACATTGCTTTGGAGATATAAACATACATTTCCATATGCACTACGAATTAGAGATGCACGGGAGGTGGAGGAACTGTGATCATTAGCATATCATTCTGGTGTAAAGGTATTCAAGTATTGGGAAGAGGGGGAGCAGAGAGGCTGCAGAGAGACTTCTCCACCAAGAACAGCAGCCCTGACTCAACACTTTGAATGTCATTTGGGTAAGAAACACATAGTAGAGCAATGTATTTCTCAACCCCTCTCAAAGGCATAGTTCACAATGGTGACAAACATCTCTGCACCTCTGCTCAAACCCCTGCTGAAGCCAATATTATTGTGAACAAACCTGTGAGAATAAACCCCTATAAATATTGATATGCCACAGTAAAATGTTTAATAAGTGTTTTCACACCTTTTGACATTGGACTATTTACAACATTGGTATGATGGCTTGTTACCTGGGGCTGGATTCAAATGTAAGTGCTAATTTTATCTCTGCTTTTATCTCCAGGTACTCCCATAGACTTCAATAGGAAAAATGTTTATAAAACAGGAGCTAACATTTATCTCCTGCATTTGAATCCAGACTCTGATCAGTCACAGCTTCTACTGGAGAAGCTTTGGGTAGGAGATAATCTCTCGTCCATTCTCAGAGACCCATTTTCAATATATTCTTAACATAATTATGCATGAGTGGTAACATTACTGAGCATTGTGATGTGATGTGCAACTTTTTCTTTTTACATCATTAAATGACAACAGCTCCTATACTATCTACTCAACACCTTATGATTGATGTGTTATTAAGTTCCTTATTCTTATGAGTGAATAGAATTCTGGTTATTATTAGCCAAAATCTACAAAATTGCTCCACATATGTTTTTCTATGAAGAGCTTTGATGTTCATTTCTCCATTTGATGCTTGAGGTTTGAATCACAGGGTGGGAAATCATTTACCTGACAGGCACTTTTCACTGTCCTATTATTCAAGGGGTAATCATTGTTCTACACAGGGCTACTCACAGTTAGTTTGTGAAAAACACACAGTCTCTTATTCCTTAATGTTGCCTTTGCCAGGCAAGGGACTATTCATTCGTAGTACATTAGTTTTAGACATTGGCTTCATGTGCATCTAATTTTAATTTATTTTCTTAAAGCAGAACTATCATACATATAATATTGGCACCCAGTATATTTCTAACGTAGCGATTTGCAAATCCTTACTGTTTTTAAATTCAATATGTCCGCGTTAATGTTGCTACACCGCTTCTTCTGCAGGAATGAGAGGACAGACAGAGCAGACATCTTACAGGAAATGACAGCGCTGTCTGTCCCATTCACTTCCAGCATTGGTGGTAACACTACTTGGTTACCTTAAGGTAACCGGAATTTCCTGAATGTGCAGGCACATAGAGCTTCCTTTGTAAGCTCTGTGCAGCCCGATGCCTTAGAAAGAAGCAGCGTATCATCAATAAAACGGACATATTGACTTTAAAGACAGTAAGGATTTGCAAATCGCTAGTTTACTAATATATTGGGTGCCAATATTATTTGCATAATAGTTCAGCTTTAAGAATGTTCCATGATTTTTAATAACAATAAAAGTTTTATCTAAATAAGCATGCACCAGTCATCAACATATTATTTTTCTCTTTTTTTCTCTCAAACCTTCAGCATTACCTTCAAAGTACCTGTGTTCCCATTGCTGGGTATGACCAGATGACCACACAGATCTGCTTCATCCAAACATGATTGGCTGATCCACTGAATGGATCATTTCAATGATTCAGTCTCCTGGGAACAATTTGTACTACAAACCCAAAAGCCACCAGCAAGATTTGTTCTACTGCATCTTAAATGCTTTCTGGGTGATCTCAGTAGAACTGAAGTAAGCTGGGTGCAGGCTCCATCACATAAGACAATCACCCACATGAACAGCCCTTTAAAGTGCAAGCCAATTTTTGGGAGATTAGAACATTGCTATAAAATGTTTTCCAATGCATAGGAGATCTCTCTAGGGCTCAAGGGGTTAAAAGCCCCATTAAGTCAATGAGGGAGGGAACACAAAGATCGCCAGAACTCCAGACAGGTGTCTGCCAGGGCAGTGGGAGCTCAGTGATCACCATTCTCCATTATTCCAGGCCGGTGTCTGTCAGGGAAGTGGGAGCTTAGAGATTGCCATTATCCATTATTCCAGGCAGGTGGCAGGATATGATGGTGAAGAAACCTTAGTGCATGCTGTCAATATGTCATTGAGACCACTTCACCAACATATCGCCACCCTGGCCTCTTATCTCCCTTTAGGGCATCCCCCACCCCAGAAGTTATTAAAATGTCTCATAGTTTTGAAAATTAAATTATAGCTGAACAAGAATTTTCAGCAATTTTTTTCTCCTGATTGTGAAGTTTCTATTGCTTCAGGCTGAGGCTGCCATTGCAGAAAAACTGAAGAATTGGAACAATTATGGAGAACCACAGGGGACAAAAAAAAAACGTTCCAAAATTCCCATTAATTTAAATAGTGTACAATGCCTTGGATTCGCATTCAAAGGGGGTTAAAAGCCCAATTTAAATCAATGGTACATTTTATATATCCTCTTTGGTGCAGCTGGTTTGCTTCACAATTGCTTTGTATTAAATCAGCCTCCAGATGTTATCAGGCACTAGTTAGTTACCACCATACATTGATCAATTAGTGAAGCGCTGTTGAAAGACAAAGGGCTGTTCACACTCCAGCTGCATATTCCTTTTACATTTGATATTTCAGCTGTCATTGAATGTACAAGTCACAACCTATCTTCTAATAATGAATATATGATTCAATTTATTGACAGTTAACCCTTTGAGTTCCAGAGGGCTATCCAGCGATTTGCTTTGCAATGCATTGGATGCCCCTCTGGCACTCAAAGGGTTATTATCCCCTTAGTGACAAGGGCTTTTTGACACGAGAGGATGATATATTTTGCCATTTTTAGTATGCTTTTGTTCAACCATATTTTTCCTCTAATTCATTTTGTTCACCCACACAAATTATATACAATTGTTTTAACATAAATAGGGCTTTCTTTTGATACTGTATTTATATGGATAACCCACCATTTAATTTGATAAAGATAAAAAAATGAGGAAAAAAAAACATTTGTTATAAGATTTCCTGTCATAATTTTTAATAGGGACTGGATAAAAGGTATGAACGTTCTTTCATACCTCCCAAGTGTCCCTTTTTAGGGGAAGTGTTCCTCTGAGATGAAAATCCCTATGCCCCTCATTTCCTCCCTGGTGTCCCATTGCTTTAGTGATCAGACTGTGTGGTGTGTATATATGTGTTTCACATTGTTCCACAACAATAAAACTAACATTCAAGTTTGTAGACACTTCAGTATGTGTGTCTATCAATTAGGCTGGGTAAATAAAAGACTTTGGGCTTCATCTAAAGAACTTACTCAGTGACACAGAGTGGTGGCAATAGGTCATCAAGTGACCAAACCAGATCTACCTCTTGTTCTGCTTCTAGTTCTACAGCAGTGACCACATGTACCAAGCCACCAGGAAAAGGCTGAAACTGACTGCTCTGTTCCCGGAGCAGTCAGT
The DNA here is from genome assembly GCA_037306005.1 of Rhinophrynus dorsalis. Taxonomy (NCBI): domain Eukaryota; kingdom Metazoa; phylum Chordata; class Amphibia; order Anura; family Rhinophrynidae; genus Rhinophrynus; species Rhinophrynus dorsalis. The sequence continues at coordinate 401,040,688 of CM074723.1, forward strand.
TACAGCTTCTCTGGCATTATTGCAGCGTGCCCTGAGGCACACTGAGATCATGAAGTCTTTGACATGCTGCGATTGTCACTTGGCCTTAGCCCCTTAAGGACCAGCGGTCTAGGGAATGTATTGCCCTTAAGGACTGCTTTGAAGTTGGTTGGAGTGACTGATCACAAGCCCCGGAGCTCCAAACAGGGGTCTGATAGTGACCACATTGGTCTTGGAGTGATCAATTTCAGACCCCGCTAGTGCACATAGCCCTCCCGCAGGAGGGCAGTGAGCCCAAAATACGTGACATGCCAGAACCATCACAGGTCCTTTAAGCAAGACACCAGTGATGGTCCTGACACAGCACCGGTCCTTAAGAGGTTAAAGGACAGAACTTCTTTCATCATGTAGGGGTTAAAGGCAGAATTCATCAAGCTGTATTAAGAGGAGTACATCATTGGCTGATTCCATTGGGTTTAATCAGTGAGATATGGTTTTTTGTGCCTTGTGTATGTGCGACATGAAAATACATGTAAAAATACTGTATGAGTATATACGCTGCTTGATAGAATGAACAAACCTACCTGCCACTCTGATTGATGAATGAGTGCACTCCAGATAAACACTGGCCATTGATGAATAGGAGAATAGCTGAAAATGCATTGCCACTCTACGTTAAACTTCATAAATAGTGTACAGTGTTATGGAAATTTGCTTTCTACATGCAACTTAACCTATTATGCAAAAATGTTATTTTTACCCTCATTTCCCCTGTGCTTTAGGGAGGTCCAATCACCCATCCATTATGTCTAGATATATCTAGCTCTATCATTCAGCTAGTCTCCTGAGTATCATCAGACTGAACTGTCCTTGTTCACTAAGTTAGTAAGGGATGAAGGAAAGTGATCACTGTAATTCAGGAAGTTGGGACAGTTAAATAATGATATGTCTGTGCAGTGCAGGCACATGTGTGTGTGGTAGTGGTGGGGGAAATTAAAAATATTGCCCTAGGCCCAGAAAGTTCTAGTTATCCTCCTTGCTAGAATTCAGTACAGAGATGATATATACACCCTGGCGTGCAGACCTAGCAACCTGAGGCTGACACCAGTGGAGCTGTACTAGAATTTTTGAATATTTACCCCAATGTGAATTAAGTTTGCATATCCAAAACATGTATTCATTGCTGCCTCTGCATCATGCTGTAGACACAAACTTGATCTCCACAACACAGACGCTTCCAGTCTGTTTATCCTTGTTACAGATGGCAAACTAGAGACTCAATAATGTCGAACTGCATTCTGCACTCACATAGATGAACACGTTAATACATAGATAAGGACTCAGTTAGTAAGTTAATGGAGAACATATAGGCACTCGTTGCAACGGTTAATTCTGTGGTCAGTGCCAAGCTGTAGCTGTTACTTACCGGACATATAATAAGGTATAGGTTAATATGCTGGGACTTACTTGGAGTTCCACCTTCTTCACTCGGACATGCACAGGGCAGGGTTTTCCTTATGCTCACAGTAAGAAGATTATCCCTTGCTGTGACCTGTCCGGTCAAGAGACCAGATTCCTTATCTGAGGGGAGGCGGCTTACACTAGGTAAAAGGGGAGGGAGCATACCTTCCAAGTGTCCTTCTTTAGGAGAGACAGTCCCTCTTTTAGACCCAAACCCCTCTGTCCCTCTTTCCCACCCTGTTGTCCCTCTTTTTAGGAGATCAGATTGTTTTATAAGTCATTTATTAGGTTACACAAGGAGGTGTCAATAGGTCATTAAATAGCCTAAAAATTCTCGCAAATGCCCCACCCACCAGCCACACCCCCAGCCACACACCCTAAAACATAAGTGTCCCTCTTTGGAATGTTGGGAGGTATGAGGGAGGGGGATACTTTTTCATTCAGTTACTCTTGAACTACAACTCTGACAGTATTGAAATAACACTGTCCATGGCCCAGATTCTATGAATACAAATTGGAGCTGCTGTTTTTGTGAAACATTACTATCCCTTTAAAAATAATAGAAAGTAATTTTGAACCAAAAATTTGCATTGTTTATAGACAATCCATATTGCATTGCTAATATGTCTCTGGATTCCAATATAGGGCATCATTTTAATACTGTTGTTATTTATAAATTTAGCCTAGACTTTAGTAGAAATTTGTGATATAAAACTAGTAAAATGCAATGCAATCTAGGCCAAAATTTGCATTGCTTCTAATAAAGATTCACATTTCCAAAGAAATGTCTAAAGGAATCTAAAGCTGCATGTGTTTTGATAAAAATGTTGTGGATGCATTACAACTTTTTGAGTCCATTAACAAAATGCATCTAGAGAGAAATGCATAATAAAATTAAGCACATTATCTATTTGCATAATGATTTTCAGCCACAATTTTATTAAATAAGGCTCCATGCACAGACACAGAGAGAATGATGTTGATCAGTGTATATCTACAAACGATTCCACAAAGTAAATGGGAAGAACAACATGGATTATTTATCACTGTCTTGTATGCTCGTTGTTACCAAGGAAAAGGCAAATTGTGTGCCAGACTGCACCAGTGCAGCTTAGGTCATTTTTCTCCAGGGGACATTTTCCCTTTAAAGGGATAGTAATGTTTCAAAATAAAAGCAGCTCCAATTAATCATCATAGTATTTGAGCCATGGAGAGTGTTATTTCAATACTGTCAGAGTTGTAGTTCAAGTGTAAGTGAATGATAAATTATCCCCTTCCTGTCCCTTTTACCTACTGTAAGTCACCTCCCCTCAGATGTGGAATCTGGTCTTAAGACCAGACAGCTCACAGCAAAGAAGAATATTCTTACTGTGAGAACACTGAAAACCCTGCTTCCCCTTTACAGGGTTTTCAAGTTTTTGCTTTAAGCTAATTGAAGATTGTCCCTCCCTGCAATCCACATGGACACCACCCTGCTGCTCTGAGGTGAACAGTGTTACATCAGTAAAAGGGGCGGGAGGGGGATACTTTATCATTCAATTATTCTTGAACTACAACTCTGACAGTACTGATATAACACACTCCTTGGCCCAAATACTATGAAGATTAATTGGAGCTGCTTTTATTTTGAAACATTACTATCCCTTTAAAGTAACAACATGCCCATTAAGGGTAGAAATTCAAGACAGCAGGTCTTATGCAGGAAGCAAAGGAGGTGCAATTCTGGAACATACCAGCTGCACAGGAGGGTGAAAAACAAAAACATTCTTAAAATTCCCTTTCTTTTAACCTTTGACTGCCAGAGAGGCATCCAATGCATTGCAACGCAATGCGTTGGAAACTTCTCTGGTACTCAAAGGGTTAAATGGTGCTTATAACCCATTTAATGCTAGTGAAGTCTTCAATGCATTGCTTCTCAATGTTATTAAGGCCTTTTTAACATTAAAATCACCATTCAAATCATCAGTGATTTTGATTTCTCCTTTCTGGTACAGTCGATTTGTCCTAGAATTGCTCCAAGCACAAAGCCCAACATTTTAAAAACAGGCTGTAACAAACATAAAATGTATTTGAGTAAATGCATATTTTTACAATTTTATACAACTTTTGTTTATCTGTTTTTTCATTGTTAGTACTTAGCCAGGTGTTGAGGTATATAACATATTCTGCACGTCCTATCTGGGAGAGTAGCCAACTAAAAAGTAATTTTCCTGGCACTGAACTGAAACAGAAGCATCATGTGTTTTGGTTTCCATTCAGATATGTCAGGAAATCTCCTATTGGCGAGACTACCCTCTAACACAACAACAACTGTCCCCTGCATAAAAGTAATAGGACATTAAAAACAACTCACAGGAACCCCCTCCTACCTGACCTAGACATTACTTCAAACCCATACAATCCAGTGTCCTGACATTACAGACTTGGAGTTTGAGACAATGGTCAGAAAATTTCCCTGAAGAAGTTCAAGAGATCTTCCAGGGATTTATAATATACACACAGATGCGATATCACAGTCAGAAGGAGTCTCCTGTGTTGATTCTGATGTCCTGAGAAGAACTCGAGTAATCCTGGAGCAAAACCAACATATCACAGTCAGAAGAAGTCAGTGGTGCTGATGTTGTAAGCAATGTTTTGAAGACATCTCTAGCAATCAAGTGTTTAAATACTCCATTTAAATCAATGGGACAATTAGTTTATCTTTTATGATGCAGTTCATTTGCTCCAAAATTGTTTTATTTCTCAGTATATCAACCTTTTAGAGCCTAGCTTTTTATCTACCAGTGCCGTGAAACAAGATAAGTTTTTGACCATTGATCTTGAACATCTACAGGTGGCTTAGTAGTATGATTGTAAGGATTTGGACAATCAAGGAAGATTGCTTGACCACAATAGAAATCAGTGTATTAAAACCACAAGACATTGCAGCTGACAAGCAGGAGAGTATAGATGCAAAAGTGATCATGTGGCCTGTATTGCTCAGTACAGTCCCATATTTTAAGTATGTGTTCCCTGTCAAGGTAGCCTCCTTTTTGCACAATACACTGCCCCAAAATGAAGACTATGGATAACATTTATAAACACTAGAGGTAGAATTGCCAATGGATTGCTTTAATATAAATTACACTGTACACTGCTTGGGTCAGGAACATTTTTCCTATTGTTTCTATGAGTGTGACACTTAAAGTAATCCCTACTACTTATTGTAACACCTACTAATCTCTTTTTGTAAGTTCTGTGTACATTGTGTGCTGCCATATAAATACAATTATACATACTTACGTGCATACACCCATACGAAGTGGCTCCTTTGCTGGGCTACAAAGAAATTCCTCTACAAAGAGATTTATACCTTTGCGTAACAGAGAGGTATCCAAAACATTATAATTCAATGTTTTTGAAACCTTTCTGGAACTCAAAGGGTTAGTTACAAGAGGGACAACTGAGCCCTATTCTTGATGCCAAACAGGATATTCAATGAGTAGTTATCCCTCTAGCTTTTAGAACTCTGTGGTGCTCCAGAAATCACAGGCTGAACATCAACATCTAGTGATGTCATGTGACCCCACTCACCCAACTGCACTAAAGCCAAGGAGACGTACTCAGCTGCCCTCATCTTTGCAGTGTACCTGAATGACAGAAAGGAAACGTGGCCAATCTACTAGACAGATAGAGACAGTCTACCAAATATATTATACAACGTTTCTTGTCCTAACCAAAGGAGATATAAAAATAGGAATGAGCACAAAGTTCTGTTTTCTGTTGCTTTAATTTTTGTGGGAAAAAAAACATAATATTTTTCTTTTTTGTGGAATTTCCCTCAGCTAGAAAATCCATTACAATGTTCTTCTTTTCATTAGCATCAATGGAATTCCCACACTTGATTTCTCTCCTTACAATCTGATGAGTTAAAATGGTAAATGAAGCAAAAAACAAAGGCAAAACTCATAACCCTTTTATTGTTCCTTCCATTTAGTGGTGAAATGCATATATTGTATCGAAATTATGTGATCATATTATTTAAAATATACAACAGCTGAGAGGGAACATTGGTTTACAGAAGGTGAAGTTGGTGGGGCCATGACCCAGGTGCCCTTTCCGTTTCATATGGCCCCAACAATCAAAGAAATCTACCCTCTACATCTTCTCTGGACAGCAGAACCTGACTAAATTAAGAAACATTAATCCCCTGAGCGCCAGAGAGGTATCCAACACACTGCAACACAACTTATTTCATACCTCTTTGGTACTCAGAGGGAGACAGGAACAATAACACCTATTAATAACAACTACTTATCTGAGTTTGTACAGAAGATTGGTCACTATTAATCATCTGTATGCACTGGTTCTCTAAAATCTTTAGTTCTGGATATTGTCCATGGAGTCAGACAAGACTTGTTGCACAACACCAGCAACTCAAACTCCCCCACTAAAGGATTCTTGACATAATATACAGTATCAGTTAACCTGCTTTGCAATGCATTGCATACCCCTGTGGAGCTCAAAGGGTTAAACATTAATTTTGGCTTACCGATCCACTTATAAGCTGATATATGTACAGTTCTCAGCACATTAGAAGTGCTAAATATAAATCTAGTCCTCAAGCAGTTATAGTTTACTAAAGTAACATGAAGGTCTTCTTTGTTATCTGTGAACTGATAAGAGATATGTTTCATATTTCCAAAAGCACACGATGTAGCAGAGTTCATTGGCACTCCCACAGACAAACGTTCATGAAAACAAACTCTGAACAGGATACAGGGCCACGAGCCATCTTGCGGAGATCATGCCTTTCCTGATAATTCAAAACAGTTCATTTTACTTTTGGCTTTAGTTGTCCAATTTTTCATAGGTTCAAAAACAAAAGTTGCAAAAACAAATTTTTTACAAATAACAGGTGACGCAGCATTGTCGATCTTTTCATCTTAAAGTGGTTTAATCTTCATGATAATATAGACACAATTAGAAATATATTAACACAATATATCAAAGTTTCTATGAAAGCTTTGGACTTCCGCAAGGCGATTCTAACCCTTTGACTGCCAGAGAGCTATCAAACGCATTGCAGCACAATGTGTTACATACCTCTCTGGTAGTCTGAGTGTTAAACCCTTGAAAACTGGCAACATGTCCTTTGAATTTGCTATGAAATGCACTGGAGTCCTCTGTAGCATGCAATGAATTAAAAATATCAGCATCAAACATCCTATTTGGAAAATTGGTATTTTATGAACTAGTTTCTATGATTGTGGAATTCTACTGCATGTGATTACAGGCTCTTATGGACTATCTGAGTCTAAATGTTTATGGATGCCTATATCCGCACAGATATCCCTATATATATAAAACAAATGATACAGTTAAATGGGAACTATTCTCTAGGAATACATCTAATAATATTTGCATATGAAGGACTTACCAAGGTAGGAGTACTTCAGACAGCAGTCTGTGATATTGATATACTCCTTTTAGCTGCTTTCAGTCTCTCTTGTTGTCCACTATTATTTATTTCATTTTACAATCTGATAAAGACCAATGCCCATTGAAAGTTATTCAGGTCTAATGAAGCATGTTGTTTGTTAATAATATATTGGGAGGGCAGAATTTTATCAAATTAATTCATTTGTCCCCAATAATCTAATAAATTGTGGGTACTATGCATTAAGATGTGATAAAATGGAGATTACTTTCAAGTGATATCACTTCACCTATATTATTTCATAGATCCTATGCACTAAGATCTCCAAAGTTGAAAAAATCTTAGTGTATCGGCTCCGTAGAATAACATAAGAATTTGGGAAGTGATATCACTGGAGAAGTCATCTCCACTCTGTCTCCTCTTTATCACACCTTAGTGCATAACCCCCATGGTATTGGGAAAACCATTTATGGGATATTATTGCTTAACCAGTAAATTGTTGAAGTATTACTACAACTATACTAATAGATAAAATGTGATCATTCAGGAGACATTCCCTACCCAAGCGTTTATTACTGTGGTCCAAATGTACTTATGTAGCACAATCAATATATTATTTATTTATATTATTTACATATTATTTAAAGAGTTTAACAAACAATGCTTAATTACCATAAAACTGCTATTGTTGATACTGTCACACACGTGATGACATAATTTCACACACTAGATGACATCACATTCCATATCTTTAATTAGAGGAAGCTGCCAGTAGTCCAGCAGCTGTACTGGTCAATTAGTTCTCTGTTCCTGATCCTTGGCTTCCATTTTGACCTTGATCCTGTGCCTCTGACCTTGGACTGCCTGACCTCAATTTTGGATTTTCCCCTTTGGCTTTGTTTGTTGGACTTTTGTCTCTGTTTGTTCTTCTTCTGAGTAAATCTTATCTAGCCATTTAGCAGTACACCTTTGTACCTCTACCTACTACCTTCAGCGGACTCTTCAGTGTTACCCCTGCACCAGCTATATACCTGTGTACCTCTGCCTACTGCCTACAGCAGACTGTCCAGCTTTAACCCTGTACAAGATATATACATGTGTACCTCTGCCTACTGTCTTCAGCAGACTGTTCAGCTTTAACCCTGTACAAGCTATACACCTGTGTAACTCTGCCTGCTACCTTCAGCAAACTCTTCAGCTTTCACCCTGTACAAGCTATACACCTGAGTACCTCTGCCTCCTGCCTTCAGCAAACTGTTTAGCTTCAACCCTGTACAAGCTATACACCTATGTACCTCTGCCTTCAGCAGTCAGTTCAGCTTAACCCTCTGCAAATGATACACCTGTACTTGCTATATACCTGGTGTACCTCTGCTTTCTGATGACAACTGTTTTCTCAGTCATACTCTTTATCCACTACTACTGCCTATACATCCATCTCTCTGGATTTGTACCCTGCCATTGGATTTGATTATCTGTACACCATTTCCAGAATAAAGATGCTTTCTGCTATAACTCTGTGAAACTACCTCTTCAGTAAGTTCCAGTAAGCTTACATTCACAAAGTTAAACTGTTCTGTGACAGCTATGCTATATCCTTATGTGGGACTCGGCTTGCTCTATTCTGATTGAAATTTTCACTTCATTATTGGTTTCTCTAATACAACATGTTTTATGTTGACTATTGATAATTTTTAATATTTTGTTTCTCTTGTAAAACTAATACAAATTATTTCTACTGCTATACCTATACAAAAAAGCTATGGTCATTGTTTAGCTAAGTTATCCTATGTGTAACTAATACCTGCTTGGCTAAACATTAGGGGGAGATGAACTTGATAAAGAGGTGATGAAGTGGATGTGACTTCTCCAGTGATATCACTTCTCCAATTCCTTTGTTATTCAATGGATATTTCTCCAACTTTGGAGATCTTGGTGTATAGGCTCTATAGAATAACAGGAGCTGGAGAAGTTATATCACTGGAGTCATCTCCACTTTATCATATCTTTATTACATCTTAGTGCATAACACACAAAGGTTACATAAGTCTTATCTTTATCATGTATTTGGATCTTTGGGGGTTATGCACTAAGGTGCGATAAGGAGATGATAAAGTGGAGGTGACTTGTCCAGGTCCTATGTTTTTGTATGGAGCCAATGCACTAAGCTTTCACCAGCTATGGAGATCTTAGTGCATAGGCTCTATAGAATAACATAGGAACTGGAGAAGTCATATTACCGGAGAAGTGAAGTTTTAGCACCTCGTTATCATTCCTTTGTATATAACCCCCTTGTATTGTTACAAAACGTTTGCCTAAATGCTTCAAGTGTCTAGCATTATTAATAAGTTATTATTGATTCCTTGATCAAGATACAGTAATGTAATATTATTTAACACCTTAAGGACTACATGACGCACTATGACCGTCATGGTCCTTAAATACTTAAGGACCGATGACGGTCATGGTACGTCACATACTTTTTACTTACAGCGTTCTACCAGGAGCGCCATAAGTAAAAATAGAGCCTAAAATTGACCTTTCCAAGACTGGAGCGATCTCTTTGAGGCCACAAAACAGCACGCCAATACACACAACAGGTCATGTGTACCGGCGCGCTGGCAAGGATCAAAGCAGTCCTTATGGGACGGAAACATCCCAGGACCGCTGGTCCTTAAGGTGTTTAATCTCCACTTTGAAATCTTTGTCATGTTATTGTGACAAATGTGTTCCACATATAACAAACTTAGACAGAATCCATATTAATGTATACATCTTGGTTGAATGTCTCTGGTTGTTTACTAACATCTGGATTTTTGCATATTTTATATCTTGTTTGTTTGTTCTAGTTCTTGTTAACGTTAAATAAATCCATTTTATAATTCAAAAGTCTACCGTAATTGTTTGTCTCAGGGCTATAAGTAGTTATTAAAATGAGTTATTAATATGGAAGGTCATTTGCTATTTTATAATTTTCTTAATTGAGGTATAATTTTCATTAATAGAATTAATATAATTCTCCCAAAACACAAATATTTAAATGATTATAAAACCAATAAACTAAATGGAATCTGATGATTTTACATAGAAACAATTCTATACTGGAGTGGGAGTTAATTACCAGTAATATTTTCCTGATTGTAAACATAAGTTAATTATAAAGAAACAGTTTGGGTGAAATATGAATTGCCATGAATATTTTCCTGAACATAAATATGTTAAGTCAATTATAAAGAAATAGTCTGGGTGTAATAGCCCATTTCCATTACACAGGGACTCATACCTAGTCCAGGGCAGGATGTCGATTCTGGCTTCTTACTAAATGGGATTACATAGCACATTATCTGTGTTAGGTGTACTTTAGAACTGAATCTACCCTCACATATAAAGAAACACTAACACCAAATACTAAACTGCTTAATATAGCACTTACAGCTTGAATTTATAAAAATTAAATCTTCACATATTCATCTTAAACCCTTACAGACCCTTGACGGTCATAGCACGTCATGTGTTGTTTTGCGTTAACGACCCATGACGTGCCAGGACCATCATGGAATTCCGGGCTCCCTGCGCGGCTGCATGCCATTCGGGGAGCCCGGAACCGGAAGGGGTTCATTTCCTAAACTTGCTTTTAATACATGTGTAAACTGTCCTATTCAGAGAACATTTATTAATGTTTTTTGTGCTGCTTGTACTGAGAGATAAGAGATAAGACAATTATTTGATAGTGTATACTGGCCTCTGCTCTTGGAGCCAGACATTTTCGCCCATTGAAAAAAAAAAAAGCAGCAAGATGCAATTCAATTGACTGCGTTAGCCCTAAGATCCGTTAAGAGACTCACTTTATCATGGAAAAATCTGCACCCAGTTTTTTGGAGTGCAGAGTCCCTTAACAGATCTCAAAACAGCTGGTACATCAATTGAAATTTCAAAAATAGTAAAAAAAAAAATCCCTAAGTTCTCAGTGGATGTATTAAGATAGGCCCTAAGCCCCATATCAATACATCCAATGCACTGAAAAAATGTGTTCAGTCTTAGTAGAATGAACCCTGTGAGTGCCAGTAGGGTATAATTGCCACACTGGCACTCACAGAGTTAATCCAATGAAGGTACAAACCAGCAATTGGCAAGAAACACTTACCAGTAGTAATCAGTAATCCTGATGTCCAGCAGGGTCTTCAGCACCCTGGTTAGCTACTATCCGTCTTCTTCTTCTATTTTCTCTGTTTCTATCCATCTTCTTCTGTTCCGTTGTCTTCTTTTCCTTCCGTCATTCCTGTAAAATAAAGAAAAAAATACATTTTAAATGTGTGCCCCAAGCATAACTCTGACATCTGTGCATAGTTTAATCCCTTGAGTGCCAGAGGGGTATGCAATGCACTGTAGAGCATTGCATTGCTTACCGCTCTGTCATTCAAAGGATCAAGCCTTACACAGATGTCAGAGTCAAAGATGCTGAGAATGCCAAAAGAATAAAATCATTGCTCCATAAATCCACTGATAAGTACTATAGTAACATAAATTAACTTTAGTGCCAAAAACATGTGCCCTTTGTTTTCTCCTCTGCTGCCGTGGAGGTGGTGGCAGTAGAGAAAGGAAAAGTAGGCAGACCCCCCCCCCAGTCTCTGTTCAAAATGACTCAAAGCCATTAGCAGGTGTGTGTGCTTATTCACCTGCCACCAATCAGCTTCTAGCGGGGGACTGGCAGAACCTGCTAGAAGCTCGTATATAGAAAAACAAGAACACAAAGGAGACGCCCAATAGTGTAAATCAATTACAACTCATTTATAAGATATATCAAAAGTTGCAGTTCTACTCACATTTTATACGTCAGTCCGATATTCTCATCAAAACTGACCAGAAAAGCATTCAGAGAATATCAAACCCATCTCAGTTCAGGTATCTGGATCCTTAATAGGTCTCTTCCTCCAGCGTACAGTCCATACGAGCAATCGGTAAATGTAGCAAAGAAAATGTAGCGGAAATGTAGCGAAAAAATCAACAGTAATATTATACTCTTTTCAATAAAATCATGTTTATTAAAAACAAAAATCAGATATATAATAATAAAAAATATTTTTTATTTGGAGAAGACAAAGGGGCATGTTTTTGGCACTAAAGTTCACTTATGTTTTGGACAAAATATAATACTTGCTAGTGGATTTATGGGCAATGATTTTATTCTGCTGGCATTCTTTAAATTTTTAACTCTGACATCTGTGCAAAGCTTAATCCTTTGAGTGACAGTGAGGTACACAATGCATTGCTCTGCAATGCATTAAGTACCATTCTGGACTCAAGGGGTTAAACAATGTACATATGTTAGAGCTATGTTTGGGGTACACATTTAAAATGTGTTTTTTTTTCTTTATTTTACAGGAATGACAGAAGAAACAGAAGATGACGGAACAGAAGAAGATGGAGAGAAAGAAGGAAGATGGAATATTATAGAAAAAAGAAGTAAGATAGAAGAAGACAGACAGTGGAAGACAGGTAAATGTAACACAGATGTGGGTGTTAGGTTAGTGTTACGGGTAATATTTTGGCACTTTACTGTTAGGGATAGTGAAGGAATTAGTGTTTGGTAGTGTTGAGCGAGCATGCTCGGCCGATGCTCGGATCGGCTCGAGCATCGCTCTGCTCGGCACATGGCGGTACTCGTACGAGTACCGCATGTGCTCGCCCGCCATGTTCGGGTCTCCTCCCCGCACGTTTTGCGGCTGCTGCGCAGCCAATAAACGTGCAGGGAGGCTCTGACATCGGTGTAATGCCAGCAGCCATGTTGGCTGCTGGCATTACACTGATTGGCTGGCCAGAACCCGTGGTCAGGTGCTGTATAGCACCTGACCATCGAGTTCGGCTCAGTCTGAGCCAGGGAGAGCTGAGGATAGGAAGGGAAAGGCAGTGTAGGGAGGAAAAAACAAAAATTGTGACAAAAAAGAACCAAAAGTCCTTTTTAGGACTACTGTGTGTGGGGGCAGCAGGTTATATTGTGAGTGGGGGGAAAAAAAAAAAAAAAAAAATATTCTGTTTAGTGTGAAAAGTTGCAGATTAGAGCACATTCTGTTTAGTGTGCACAGTTGCAGATTAGAGCACATTCTGTTTAGTGTGCAAAGTTGCAGATTAGAGCACATTCTGTTTAGTGTGCAAAGTTGCAGATTAGAGCACATTCTGTTTAGTGTGCAAAGTTGCAGATTAGAGCACATTCTGTTAAGTCTTCAAACTAAAATATCAAAGTCACGTATTCCATTCAGTGTGCGTCGCCGCAGTTTAGCAGCACATTCTGAGTACTGTGCAGAGTTGCAGAATAGGAAGAAATACTGTTAAGTCTTCAAACTAAAATATCAAAGTCACATATTCCATTCAGTGTGCTTCGCCGCAGTTTAGCAGCACATTCTGTGTACTGTGCAGAGTTGCAGAATAGGAAGAAATACTGTTAAGTCTTCAAACTAAAATATCAAAGTCACATATTCCATTCAGTGTGCTTCGCCGCAGTTTAGCAGCCTATTCTGTGTACTGTGCAGAGTTGCAGAATAGGAAGAAATACTGTTAAGTCTTCAAACTAAAATATCAAAGTCACATATTCCATTCAGTGTGCTTCGCCGCAGTTTAGCAGCCTATTCTGTGTACTGTGCAGAGTTGCAGAATAGGAAGAAATACTGTTAAGTCTTCAAACTAAAATATCAAAGTCACATATTCCATTCAGTGTGTTTCACCGCCGTTTAGCAGCCTATTCTGTGTACTGTGCAGAGTTGCAGAATAATAAGAAATACTGTTAAGTTTTCAAACTCAAATATTAAAGTCACATATTCCATTCAGTGTGTTTCACCGCAGTTTAGCAGCCTTTTCTGTGTACTCTGCAGAGTTGCAGAATAATAAGAAATACTGTTAAGTTTTCAAACTCAAATATTAAAGTCACATATTCCATTCAGTGTGTTTCACCGCCGTTTAACAGCCTATTCTGTGTACTCTGTACAGTTGCAGAATAATAAGAAATACTGTTAAGTTTTCAAACTCAAATATTAAAGTCACATATTCTATTCAGTGTGTTTCACCGCAGTTTAGCAGCCTTTTCTGTGTACTCTGCAGAGTTGCAGAATAATAAGAAATACTGTTAAGTTTTCAAACTCAAATATTAAAGTCACATATTCCATTCAGTGTGTTTCACCGCCGTTTAACAGCCTATTCTGTGTACTCTGTACAGTTGCAGAATAATAAGAAATACTGTTAAGTTTTCAAACTCAAATATTAAAGTCACATATTCCATTCAGTGTGTTTCACCGCAGTTTAGCAGCCTATTCTGTGTACTCTGTACAGTTGCAGAATAATAAGAAATACTGTTAAGTTTTCAAACTCAAATATTAAAGTCACATATTCCATTCAGTGTGTTTCACCGCCGTTTAACAGCCTATTCTGTGTACTCTGTACAGTTGCAGAATAATAAGAAATACTGTTAAGTTTTCAAACTCAAATATTAAAGTCACATATTCCATTCAGTGTGTTTCACCGCCGTTTAACAGCCTATTCTGTGTACTCTGTACAGTTGCAGAATAATAAGAAATACTGTTAAGTTTTCAAACTCAAATATTAAAGTCACATATTCCATTCAGTGTGTTTCACCGCAGTTTAGCAGCCTATTCTGTGTACTCTGTACAGTTGCAGAATAATAAGAAATACTGTTAAGTTTTCAAACTCAAATATTAAAGTCACATATTCCATTCAGTGTGTTTCACCGCCGTTTAACAGCCTATTCTGTGTACTCTGTACAGTTGCAGAATAATAAGAAATACTGTTATGTTTTCAAACTCAAATATTAAAGTCACATATTCCATTCAGTGTGTTTCACCGCCGTTTAACAGCCTATTCTGTGTACTCTGTACAGTTGCAGAATAATAAGAAATACTGTTAAGTTTTCAAACTCAAATATTAAAGTCACATATTCCATTCAGTGTGTTTCACCGCAGTTTAGCAGCCTATTCTGTGTACTCTGTACAGTTGCAGAATAATAAGAAATACTGTTAAGTTTTCAAACTCAAATATTAAAGTCACATATTCCATTCAGTGTGTTTCACCGCCGTTTAACAGCCTATTCTGTGTACTCTGTACAGTTGCAGAATAATAAGAAATACTGTTATGTTTTCAAACTCAAATATTAAAGTCACATATTCCATTCAGTGTGTTTCACCGCCGTTTAACAGCCTATTCTGTGTACTCTGTACAGTTGCAGAATAATAAGAAATACTGTTAAGTTTTCAAACTCAAATATTAAAGTCACATATTCCATTCAGTGTGTTTCACCGCCGTTTAACAGCCTATTCTGTGTACTCTGTACAGTTGCAGAATAATAAGAAATACTGTTAAGTTTTCAAACTCAAATATTAAACTCACATATTCCATTCAGTGTGTTTCACCGCCGTTTAACAGCCTATTCTGTGTACTCTGTACAGTTGCAGAATAATAAGAAATACTGTTAAGTTTTCAAACTCAAATATTAAAGTCACATATTCCATTCAGTGTGTTTCACCGCCGTTTAACAGCCTATTCTGTGTACTCTGTACAGTTGCAGAATAATAAGAAATACTGTTAAGTTTTCAAACTCAAATATTAAACTCACATATTCCATTCAGTGTGTTTCACCGCAGTTTAGCAGCCTATTCTGTGTACTCTGCAGAGTTGCAGAATAATAAGAAATACTGTTAAGTTTTCAAACTCAAATATTAAAGTCACATATTCTGTGTAAGATGAAGAAGGCGGGTAAAAAGGGACGGGGAAGTGGACGTGATCCTGAAAGTTCAGGGCGCGGGTCAGGACGCGGAGAAACTGTGCCTGGTGCCAGAGCACAAGAAAGAAAGACATCCACCATACCTAGCTTCATGTGTAATTTTACAGGGCGTCGCAGGACATCACTCTCGAGGTCCGACCACTGCGAACAGGTGGTCGGTTGGATGACAGCTGATACTGCTTCCAGTCGGTTAAGCACCACCCTGTCTTCCACCAAGTCCACTCTCAGTAGCCAAGAGTCTGGTCAACATAATCCTCACTCTGATCATCCTTCCTCCCACCATACACGGTCTGGTCAAAGAAGTGATCCCACACTGGGATATAGTGAGGAGCTCGTCTCATCACCAATCCTTCATTTGACCCTCTCTCCAAGCACGCTTGCAGAGGAACATGACATCTTGTGCCCTGATTCACAACCTCTAGAGGCTACCCAATCTCAAGAAGATGACAGATGTGAACGGCATTTAAGGTCAAAGGAAGTAGTGGATGATGATGATGATGATGAGACACAGTTGCCATTAAATCAACCACTATTTCCGTCTCAAGACCTTGTTGAGGAGAATGTTATACAGTTGTCAATGACTGAGTATGTGGTGGGATCAAGACTTGAGGAGGATGATCAGAGTGAGGAAGTGGAGGAGGACTTGGTGGACGATGAGGTGACTGACCCCACCTGGGAAGGTGTAGAGCCGAGCGATGACAGCAGTCCTGAGGGTGAGCCATCTGCAGCACCGCAACAGGCTGGAAGAGGCAGTGGTGTGGCTACAGAAAGAAGGCGGACCGCACCAAACCGGCCCGCAAATGTTCCACGGAGCACCCCCTTGCGTAAATCTACCTTGCCAAGGGGTAGGTGTTCCGCGGTATGGCGTTTTTTTAAGGAAAGTGCGGACGACAAAAGAATTGTAGTTTGCAACCTGTGCCACACCAGAATGAGCCGAGGCATGAACACTAGAAACCTCACCACCACCAGCATGATCCGACACATGGCATCCAAGCACCGTAGTAAGTGGGAGGAACGCCTGGATCGCCCATCTGTGTCTGCAGGCCACACCACTGCCTCCTCTTCCCCTGTTTTCGGTGCCGGCCAATCGCCTGTCGAAGGCGCAGGCCCGCATACCTCCCGCCCTGCACCTGTAGCATCTGAAGCACCATCAGCGACCACATCCACTTCCCTGTCCCAGCACAGCGTCCAAATGTCGTTACCCCAGGCATTTGAGCGCAAGAGAAAGTACCCAGCCACCCACCCACAGGCCATAGCACTAACCTCACACCTTTCCAAATTACTGGCCATCGAAATGCTGCCATTTAGGCTTGTGGACACTGAGTCCTTCCGCAGCCTGATGGCAGCAGCTGTCCCTCGGTACGCGGTCCCCAGCCGCCACTACTTTTCCCGGTGTGCCATCCCCGCATTACACCACCATGTGTCCCGTAACATCACCCGTGCCCTGACCAACGCAGTTACTGGGAAGGTCCACTTAACGACTGACACATGGACAAGTGCTTGTGGCCAGGGACGCTACATTTCCCTGACGGCACACTGGGTGAATGTCGTGGAGGCTGGGAGCGACTCGGACCCTGGGATGGCACGGGTGCTACCCACGCCGAGGATTGCGGGCCCTACCTCCATCAGGGTTTCCACCAGCACCTACGTTATTGGCTCCTCCTCCTCCGTTTCCACCTCCGAATTCTCTACACACACCGCCACTCCCCCATCAGCCAGTAGCTGGAAGCAGTGTAGCACTGCAGTGGGGAAGCGTCAACAGGCCGTGCTGAAGCTGATCTGCCTTGGGGACAAACAGCACACGGCCTCAGAGCTGTTGCAGGGGATTAGTCACCAGACCGAGCAGTGGCTCTCGCCACTCAACCTGCAACCAGGCATGGTTGTGTGTGATAATGGGCGTAACTTGGTGGCGGCTTTGGAGCTCGGCAAGCTCACACACGTACCATGCCTAGCGCATGTATTTAATTTAGTGGTGCAGCGATTTCTAAAAACCTACCCCAATGTGCATGATCTCTTGACCAAGGTGCGCCGCGTGTGTGCACATTTCCGTAAGTCATCAACAGCTTCAGCCGGCCTGTTGAAGCTGCAGCAGCGCTTACAATTGCCAGCTCACCGGCTGCTGTGTGACGTGAGCACGCGCTGGAACTCCACCTTCCACATGTTGGCCCGGCTTTGTGAGCAGCAGAGGGCAGTAGTGGAGTACCAGCTGTTACACGGTCGTCGCCTCTCCGTTCAACTTCCTGTAATCAGAAGTGAGGAGTGGGAATGGATGTCAGACCTCTGTGAGGTTTTACGCAATTTTGAGGAATCGACACAGATGGTGAGCGGCGATAACGCTATTATCAGTGTAACCATCCCACTTCTGTGTCTACTGAAACGCTCGCTGCTCACAATTAAAACCGACGCTTTGCATGTGGAAGAGGTGGAAATGGGGGAGGAAGAGCTTACACAAGGTGATAGCCAGAGCACCCTCACTTCGTCTTCTCAGCGACAATTGGAGGAGGCGGAGGAGGAGGAGGAGGAGGAGGAGGAAGACACGGTTGTCTCCGCTACAGAGGGTAGCCATGGAACTTTAGTTCCATCTCTTCAGCGTGGGTGGGCAGAAGAGGAGGAAGAGGATGAGGAGATTGAGAGTCATCCTCCTGGTGAGGACAGCGAAATCTTGCCTGTTGGTACTCTGGCACACATGGCTGACTTTATGTTAGGCTGCCTTTCCCGTGACCCACGCGTTACACGCATTTTAGACAACACGGATTACTGGGTGTTCACCCTTCTGGACCCCCGCTACAAAGAGAATTTCTCATCTCTCATTCCTCCGGTGGAGAGGACAAGCAAAATGGTGCAATACCAGAAGGTTCTTGTTGAAAAATTGCTCCAAAATTTTCCATCTGACAACGCTGGCGGCAGAGTACGTGCTACCTTGGCCAACCGAGAAGGGGAGAAAAGGGGAGCACACAGCAGTTCCGAGAAAGGCAGGGCAACACTCTCCAAGGCGTGGGACACCTTCATGACACCCCGCCAGCACCCTCACCCTGATGCGCAGCCTAGTGTCACAAGGAGGGAAAAGTTTTGGAAGATGGTGAAGGAGTACGTAGCAGACCGTGTCAGCGTCCTCAATGATCCCTCTGTGCCTTACAACTACTGGGTGTCCAAGCTGGACACGTGGTATGAACTGGCACTCTATGCCTTGGAGGTGCTGGCCTGCCCTGCCGCCAGCGTTCTGTCTGAGCGGGTATTTAGTGCTGCTGGTGGCATCATAACAGATAAGCGTATCCGCCTTTCCACCGACAATGCTGATAGGTTGACACTTATAAAAATGAACAAGGCCTGGATTTCCCCTGACTTCTCCACTCCACTGGAGGAAAGCCCCGGGGGAACATAAACTCACTTTATATATGTTATTTACAATGATGGGAATACTCTGTATTCCCATTCACCCCTTCCACCCAAAAAAAAAATCTTCTCATCCTCCTCCTCCTCTTCCATATGCCCTGGGATATAATTTTTATATAGGGCCAGCTCACCAGCGGGCCCTGTGATATAATTTTTATATAGGGCCAGCTCACCAGCGGGCCCTGTTTGACAATTTTTATATAGGTCAGCTCACCAGCGGGCCTTCTCATATAATGTTTTATTGGGTCAGCTCTCTAGCGGGCCCTCTCATATAATGTTTTATAGCGTCAGCTCACTAGCGGGCCTTCGCATATAATGTTTAGGATGGTCAGCTCTGCAGCAGACCCTCACCCATAATGTTTTAGATGGTCGGCTCAGCGCACGTTTCCCTCTTAATCATGGCCTCAGTTCAATAAAATCAAGGAAATTTTTGGGAGAATTTTCCTCTGTGCACGTTTCCCTCTTAATCATGGCCTCAGTTCTGAAAATCAAGGAAATTTTTGGGAGAATTTGCCTCTGCGCACGTTTCCCTGTTAATCATGGCCTCACTTCCGAAAACCAAGGAAATTTTTGGGAGAATTTGCAGATGATATACAAGTAAATATACAGCAAATATTGTTTGGTAACAATTTTTCGCCTAAAGTCGTTTTTATTTTCCTTTTTGTGTGTTTTATGGTCAGTCTGTAAAAATGGCGTACTACGGGCAAAAGATCGTTCCCAGCAGCGATGTTGGAGTCCAAGATGCATCCAGACATCCTCCCTATGCTGTCCCTGAACCATTTCTGTGGTGTTTCCATCCTTTTCTGCCCTTTTCCTATGGACCAGGCACCCTCCCCTCATCAGAGCAGGGGGTGCCTGGTGTAATGCTCGAGTCCTCCCATTGACTTCAATGGGGCTCGGGTGCTCGGCCGAGCACTCGAGCCTCAGGGGGTGCTCGGTTAGAGCACCCGAACACCCGAGCATTGGGGTGCTCGCTCATCACTAGTGTTTGGGAGGGTGACTGTATTTCAGCTAACGATCGGTGCTTGAAAGTATCTCAGGCACCGATCGTTAGCTTTTTCCTTTTATGTTCCCATTATTCATGCTGCTTAACATGAGTTTTGGGAACTTATAGCACAAAAAAGGACATTTGGTCAAAAGTCCTTTTCTATAGCCTAATATATGTTGTGCTTTCAGTTGGTAGGACAATTGAACTGACTTAGAAATGTTTTTTTGTTGGTTGGTAGATAATTTAGCCCTAGAGGCTGTTTTATCACACACAACTGAATCAAGACCTAGGCTTCGGAAAATAATTAGAATTTTTGTAATGATGCTAAAATGAAATATAGGGAATTTAAATGTTCATAACCTCAGTTAATTTGTAGGTATTAGTGTCCCTTTTAACCAAATATGTGTGCTTTGTTCCTTAGTTTGCTAAAATGGGGGAGGTTTATCAGTTAATCTTATTGTATCAGTGCTGTTGTTATTACCACTGTATGTGAAATCTAGTGGTCTGATAGACCAAATATAATACTTACTGATCATACAAATGTTAATATATATGGATTCTGTTATTATGATAAACATAGAAATTGAGCATCATATCTGCTAACTGTCCTGGATTTCCAGGTCCGGTCCCTGGATCCTGTTGTCTCAGCTGTGGTTCTCAGTTTTCATAGCACATGTATAGCATAGAATTTCCATGGTCTTCCCATTTCCCCATGTTATTAAAAACATCATGTAATTAAACTTTAGGATATCCATCTATATATCATAAGAGTTCTAAATTAATGTTTCTACTTCTAGTCCTTACCAGTTCAACTGTGAGGTTAGTCTATGCATCACTTATCCTTTCCATCAAATAGAATTTATTTCCTCTTAAATTGTAAACCTCTTGTTGGGAGGACAGGCTAGTGAAGGAAGTTAGGCAGGTACAGCTAATTTGTGAGAATTTCCCCCACTGCAAAATTTGTTTATCTCCCCTTGAAAGAAAATACTGAGGCAATTTAGGTGGATCCTGCATCTCTCATGGTGAGTTTGTGGATTGCACTTTCAGGAACGATATGTGTAATGTGCAGTATAAGACATTTTATCAGACCCTTATTCTCATTCAAGCATCAGGCACAGGCTTGCTCTTGGCTAAGTAGATATTGAGTCAACTTTCCAAATTGTACCTCTGACCCCAGTTAGCTTCATGAACACAGTGGGTAGCAGGTACTACTATTTAGATAAGAGTCTTCCTATGGGTTGTTCTATTCTTTGCACATATTTTGAATCATTCCATTAATTTTTGCACTGGGTGGGGGTGATAGTGGCAAGGTCTTAGTTTATTTCACATTACATGGATGATATTTTATTCATTGGCCCCACCCAAACTTCCATGATCTTAGTACTGCCCCAGGGTATATTTTGGGTGTTCCAGTTGGGTGTGTTGATGAGACAGAGTGTCCCATTACAGTTTTACTTTCCTGGGGGTAGAGATTAACACTGTGATGAAAGTGATTTTCTAGGCAAGGGATTTATTTATGTGTGAGTTGGTTCAGGATAACATGGTGGCTTACAGAGTCATTCCTATAGGGCAGGCCTTTAGGCACAGATTGAATATGGCCAATAAGGGGTATTAAGACACCATTTTAAGATTAACCTGACTGCTTTATTTAAAGATGAGACAGCTGGACTTTGCAGATATGAATCACCTTAGGGAGGAAGGGGTTCCATAGCATCTGGGGTCACAAAGATGACTACTGTGTCTTTCTTCTTCTTCAGGGTTAAGGAGGAGGAGAATTTAACACATGGGTTTTCAGTGCAGTGGATATTGAAAGGCTGGTGTTATACTGAAAGGTGTATGAAGCATAAATGCTAAAGACCAGGGGCGTTTAGCTTGATTAGTGCATACATTCCCATGGGGGTATACTAATACTTATGCATCTCAGTTTCTCAAACGCATTTGACATGGCATTTCATGGGGCTTTTATAGTGGGGAAGCCAGTGTTAGTGTTAGCCTCCAAGCTAGAGTAGTCCCAAGTTCAGTGCATTGACTAATTGTAAGCTCTAAGACTAACCAAGGGGCAAAAGAGCACTGGGTAACATTACATGCTGGAGATGATACAGTTGGTCTGTTAAAACTGTGTGGGAGTTCACACAGATCAGACAATCTTGGTTATGCCATTTCTCTTGCATCATGAATAGCTCAGCACTGTTAATTTAAGGCAAGGCTTAAGCATGGCATGCATTGGCTAGTTTAGAAGTAGATTCCGATATTATGAATCTGCTCATTTAGGATATGCACAGCCAGCCAAGGACAGACGGTTAAGGTGATTAAAGAGCTATTACTCATATAAAAGTGCCCCCAATTAATTTTTAATATGGTGTTAAACATATAAATCCATTTATAATCCTTATTAAGTCTGACATTATTTAGAAATCTAGGTTTTTCGGAGACTCACCACCAGGCATATTGCAGAAGATTCATCTATGTTCTTGCACTGTCCATCCCTGTCTGAACCTTAAGATACAATGCAACTCCCTCTTGCCAATCATTGAGGAGACATGAATGGACAGCACACAGATTCCTCTTTGGCAAGATGTCTGTGCTGTTGTCTGCCTGTGAGTCTCTGAAGAACTTAGATTGATAAATAATGCCAGACTTAATAATGATTATAAAATGATTTATATGCGTAATACTATAGTAAAAATTAATTGGGGGCACTTTTATGATAATTCCACTTTAAGCAGCTAGGGAGGTGGCAATCAACAGCTTGTAAAACCATATCACACCCCTTATTAAAAGGACAGTAATGTCCCATAAAAAATATGCTTGTTTCGCAGACGTTTAAATAATAAATTATTTTGGCACCAATCCTATCTCTCAAACCTTTACAGTTTGCGAGATATTCGCTTCTAAAGTTCCCCCCTCCCCTTCTCATGATGTCAGCGTCTAGCTGACAGTAGGAGATCCCAGTCCGGGGAACAGCCTGCGGCTCTGCAGCAGAGCTGAAATCGCACTGTTTAAAAATAATTACTTCATTGGAAAGGTCTACAAAGTGTGCCTGATCTGAAAGCTCTGCTGAAGAGCCTCCTCGAGTCGCACGACTCGAATCTCAGCAGGAGAGAGGGAACTTTAGTGGCTAATATCTCTCAAACCATAGCAGTTTGAGAGATAAAACTGGTGCAAAATAAATTATTTTTTAAACATCTATAAAACAAGAATATTTTTTATGGTACATTACTGTCCCTATAACTTACTGTCTCTCTCTTTACCAGAGAATGAAGGTTCAACTTCAGGTGCTCTTCAGTGCAGGCCTTGCCATTCACAACAGCAGAATGTCTGAAATAATATTTTTCAGCTGTAGGTAGTGGGTATGGCAGGGTCTCTCTAGTAGCAGACCACTCACCCAGGTAGTTTGCCTAAGCAGTAAGACCAACCCAGCCAAAACATCATGTCCTGTGGATCTCTACATTATGTGTAATGATTTCATGGGCATAAATAATTTATAGGTTAATAAATTGTGCCCTCTATTTACACTGTGTCTTGTGTTTTTATTCCTTACCATGATTATTTCTTGACATAGATGGTTAGTTTGTTAGTTAGTTCCACAATTGTTAATAAGCTATAAAGAGGGGAAGAAAATTTATGGGAAGGCTTATGCTTTAAAAAGTGGACCTACTAGTACTGACTATTAATAATCTTTGTGTTACTCCTTTTCTCTTAGATTTAAAGACCACTCAACTCACATTGTCAGCTCGGAAAATAAAAAATACAAATATTAAAATACCCCCGGAAGAGAGCTGTTATATTAACTTGTTGGAAGAGGACCCTTTCTTTTTTGAATGCTTGGAGGTCCCCATGTATGCAATTAAAAACAAATGAAAAGACAATGTTTTAAAAAGGTGTAAAGGAATAGGTTAATTTAGGCTTTCATATACCCTGTCCATTCACAGTTGATTATTCCTTATGTGGCCTGTGAGGGTGGTAACATGTTACCTATAAAGTCTGATAGAGCTACAGTCCTCTGTGTCCACTCAAGGCAGGCACACAGGGCAAGTATTCCTTTACACCTTTTTAAAACATTGTCTTGTCATTTGTTTTTAATTACATACATGGGGACCTCCAAGCATTCAAAAAACAAAGGGTCCCCTTCTGACGCGTTTAGTCTAACATCTCTCTTCTGGGGCTATTTTAATATTTGTATTTGTTATTCTCCATTTAGATAGGGCTTTCAGGTGTTTAGAGTAGGTATTTGCCAAACTTGAGGTACCTTGGCGGGGTTGGCAAGCTTACACCTCTTTTTTGGCCAAAAATGTGGGAACGAAAACCACAAATTTATTGTAATGTTATTATTTTTGCCCAATACAGGGCACACTATTCACAATTAGACTGGTGGAGCACAGGTTTGCTTGTTTTTTAAAATAAGAAATTTGTATGTAAAGTGATAGAGACAGGAATCCCCTGACGTAAGTTGCCACTGGGGTGGACTGATACTTGACTTGATAGAGTATTTTGTAGAGGATGATTTGTTAGATTTGTTGTTAGATGCCCAAGCCCTGAGGAAACATGGATTTGTAGGACTTAGACTTATTAGAGCACAAGCCCTGAATAAACATTGATTTGTAGGACTTAAGCTTGTTTGGCACAAGCTCTAAGGAAACATTGATTTGTAGGACTTAGGCTTGTTACAAACAAACCCCCAAATATTGTTTATTTTTGTTGTAGGACTATATATATATATATATATATTTTTTTTTTTTTTTAAAGCACAGGCCCTGAAAAAAGTAGACTGCCCTGCTGGCCTAGTGCCAGCAGGTCATGTTGGGCAGGGGCCAATGGCCATTGTCAAATGTCCTCCTGAGCCCATAATTGCAGAATTTGCTACTGCTGTTCTTGATGCTGCTGAGATGTTTAAACAACAGGATGATTAGGCAGCTGAAAGGGAATGGGATCAACAATAAAGCAATTCCCTTTGAATATTGTATGTAGATAACATTTTTGAGATCTTATACTGGCTAAACTGAACTAATTTTGTATAAGGATTTTATTAGATGTTTTGATCAAATATATACGTTGTATTCACTATCAGTGTCTCATTACCTATGGGATCCAAGTGGACATTTGTATTTCTATTCTGTACATTCATGACTCTGCTGATAATTTATTAGTTTGTATTTATTAGACCCATTATTTCCCTTGGAATATGAGGGATCACTTTTAATGTTGCTGTTGTTGGAATTGTTAACAAGCCATTTCCCTGTTCTTATGGATTTATAAAAGTACCCATTTTTAAAATTATATTGTTTCATGTTTAATAATTCTTTTTATAATTATATTTTAAGTACTGTTCATGTTCTTATTTGTTCTTTCAGGTCTTGTTTATTGGAAAGGGGTCAGTGCCGAGCTTCTTTAGAGATATGGAGTGGTTGGGTTCTCATAAGAGAAGGGCTGCCAGACCCAGACCTATTCTGAAAGATAAAGATATAATGGCAAATTAATACGGTGGTTCTCTTGATACAAGAGTCAAATTACATATTACTTTAGCTCCATTACAGGCTATTTATCATAACCTGTTAAACTGGAATATTTTTATTATGACAGGTTACTATGCGTTAACACAATGAAAGTCAATGGTAAGTACATTACATTAAATCTGATAAAGCACTGTCATGCAATGTGTTTCTGTATGAATTTCCTGTAATACTACATCATAAATTCAACTTGAGGTACAATTCAAGGTATAAAAATATAATCATCTGCACAGGCATGTCTAGTTGTTAGACTTATCAGCAAGGCAGGATTTACTACCAGGAACGCCTTGGAAAAGGATATTTGGTGCCCTAAGCAACACCCATAAACACACCACAGATGATTATATGACTCTACTCCAGTGATAAGAAATACCCTTAACATGAAAACTAAATTAATATTGCATACAAGGGACAGTAAGTGAGTATATAAACTGGAAAATAATCTTCATAATTAGTTTATAAACTATATATTTTAGAACTGATTACCCTGGTAGCAATCTTCTAGTACCAGGTCATTGGTACTGCAGTGAACAAACATACTCAGTATATTTGATGTGGTTAGCATGACTTAGGCTCCCTTCAAAATGTGTCATCCTAGGAGGTTGCTTACTCTTCCTTATGGGAAATCCAACTTTCGGTATCAGAGTTTTTCTAGATTACACAGCAAAAAGGTATTAGCTTGAACTGATTTCATAGGCAGATATATTTTCTAGACTCTTCTAAATCACCTCCATAAAATAACAGGTGTATTGAGTTGCTTATTCTGATTTTTTCACTGTTGGATGAATGTAATTGTATGTGCAGTAAAGGGTATTTTGTGTGCCCGGACATGTTGGATGGGACAGGGGGTGGGGCCATATGAGGACTGGGGGTGTGGTTGTGGATGGAGCTAAGGGTGCCTAGAGTGCCTTGCCTAGGGGGTGTCTGGGATGAAATCCCGCACTGATTATATGGTTCTGGTAGTAAGATAGGCATGCAAAGCGTTCATTTAGGGAGGGTGGTTAAAGAGATAGTAATACTTTATTATTACTATCCATCATATTGTAGGTATTTGAAAAATAAGTTAATAGCCCCCAAGTTCATCTCTCAAACCTTTATGGTTTGAGAGATAACTGAAGGCAAAGTTCCCCCCTCCCTCCCCCTTCCCTGAAGTCAGCTGACTGCAGGGATATCCGGTCTGTCTTTCATCATGTGGCTCTGCAGCAGAGCCACGATCGCGTTAGTGACAAAGAATTTTTTCACTGAAATGGTCTTCTACATGTGCTTGCAAACCAAGCACATGTAGAAGACTGTTTAAGTGAAATAATTCTTTGTCACTAACGTGATCTCGGCTCAGCTGCAGAGCCGCAAGCCTGTCGTACGACAGACTTCCCCTGCAGTCAGCACAACGCTGACTGGGAAGGGGAAGGGAGGGGGGAACTTTGCCTTCAGTTACCTCTCAAACCATAAAGGTTTGAGAGATGAACCTGGGGGCTATTAACTTATTTTGCAAATACCTACAATATGAGGGATAGTAATAATAAAGTATTACTATCCCTTTAAATGGTGTTAATGAAATCCTTATATAATTCACTAGGATGCTTGTCACGACCAGTCATGTGCAGTAGATTGCATCACGTGAGTGAGGTGATGCAAGACTGCAGTGAGGTAGCAGCCTCTTAACCCTTTGAGTGCCAGAGGGGTATGCTTTGTGTACCCCTCTGGCACTCAAAGGATTAACATTACCCGGACCTTGGCCCGTGTACACGGGCTTTTACACTAGTATTAAATAAAAAGCATAAATAGTTTGTGAAGTGCTGACATAGAGATAATCTATTAACCCTTTGAGTGCCAGAGGGGTACGCAAAGCAATGCATTGCATACCCCTCTGGCACTCAAAGGGTTAAATAGACCTTTCTGAGTAAACACAGTAGAATATGGTCAATCAAAAGCTTGTGACTCAGTATCCATTTTTGCAACAATCAAACATATAAACTTGTAATCAATAAAACACATGAGCGATTATTTTGACTGAAATCCATCACCCATCTTGAACAATAAATCAAAGCACAAGAGGCTCTTGTACATAAACCACTTCTCCTGCTCCTGCTGGAGGTTCCTTTTGCACTTAGCTCAAATACTGTTTAATCTACCATTGAACCACCTTTTTTGATCACTAGAACTGTAGCAAAAATTTTCAAAAAATGAATTGATTCCACTATTCAATCAATCGATCATATGATCTATAAAAGCACAAGGAACCCTTGTAATTATAGAATATTCTTATTCTCATGATGAAGAATCATCTCTGCTTAAATTAGTTCCTCAAAGCTAATTAACCCTTTCAGTGCCACAGCCGTGCTCAGTCCCTTTCAAAGCAAGGTGCTGCCACCCCTCTGGCTCTCAAAGGGTTAAAGCACAGGCTACATGAGTCTTTGTGGCTGGGTTCAATGACCCCAAACTCCTCCCACTTAAGTTTGCCACTCAAATGGTAAACACATATAAAATACATAATAATGACAATTTGGGTAGGGTAGATTAGGTAATATTTTGGAGACAATGAGGGTAGACAATAGGTACATAATATTATTTTCCACATTATTAATGAGTTTAAATTTTGCATGTGCATGTTAACACCTTGGAAGGTAGAAAGATCTTGCAATGCATTGGGATCTCTCTATCATTCAAGAGGTTAAAGGTTCCATTTAGATCAATAATGGCCCATAATAACTACACTTCTACTTCATACATGTGCCGCAATGTATCACAGATATGGCTGAAACAAAACAATGTTTTTATTTTAAGCATTTTTTTAAACAAAAGCTAGTAATACTTTGACATTGACTGTGCTATTATTAGAGGTATTATTTTTTCCAAATTCCCACAACGATCTTTTCTGCAGTTCCACCTAAACTATTTTTTGTTTTGTTTCATTTTTGTTGCAGTTCATTGAAGATAGTTTCTGTCCCAGAAAGAAGGCATTGTCCCTACAAAAGAATGACGTGCCAAACATGTGCATTAATGCATGTACATCCTGTCCTCTGAGTAGACAATACCAGCACATTGTAACAGAGGAAGAACGGCTTGACATACTCAAAACAAAGCTCAGTCAGAGATGCTCTGCAGAAAAAAAGAAAAAGTTACAATTGTTAAATAGCTTCTCTTTTTTACAAGCTAGAAGGGGATGGATGTCAAATGTGGAGCATTAGATTGTGATTAGTGTCAGTTCTGAAGATCTAATAAACTTTCAATTGTGTCACCTAAAAGAGGTTTCTAATGATGTGCTTCTAAGAAGCGTTGATCAGTTCCGGGGCATAGCATTTAGACTGTAAGGGGCAAAAATCCCAAATCTTGACTTCATTTAAATGGGGCACTTAAAGGGATAGTAATAGTTAGTTTTATCTTTATTTTATTTTGTAGGCATTAAAAAAACATGAAGAACGATATAAGTCTTATCTCTCAAACCTTTATGGTTTGAGAGATAGTCACAAGCAAAGTTTCCCCTCCCGCCCCTTTTACCTAGTGTAAGCCATCTATTCTCAGATGTGGAATCCAGTCCATAGACCAGACAGATAACAGCAGGGGACAATCTTCTTCTTATGAGAAAAATGAAAGCCCTGCCCCCCTTGACAAGTTTTTCATGTTTTTCCCTTATCTTAATTGAAGATTGTCCCTCTCTGCAATCTACCTGGACACCTCCCTTCTGATCTGACTGAACAGTGTTACATCAGTAAAAGGGACGGGAGGGGGATACTTTGTCATTGAATTACTCTTGAACTACAACTCTGACAGAACTGAAATAACACTCTCCAAAGTACAAATACTATAGTGACTAATTAGAGCTGCTTTTATTATGAAACATTACTAACCCTTTAACTACTTTGGATGCTGTATAGGTCTCCAACCCATTGCATTAAAGACCTCACTAGAATTCAATGTGCAAAAATATGTATTAGATCAATGGGGCAGCTAGTTTGCCACAGAATAACTCAACCCCATTATTGTACCTGAGGTCCAAAAATCTCTCTCCTCTCTCTTCTTGCTATTAGACAATTGTGAGGCTGATGTGATATGATTACTGGAGTAATTCTCCCCCAAACCAAGTGCACCATAAGGACAAAATATCCTATTGGTTGAATTGGGTCTTTTAAATCCCTGAATGCTAGAAAGTTCTCCAACACAAAGAAATGCTTTTGGAAAACTCTCCAGAATTCATGGGGTTAACCCTTTGAGTGCCATAGGGGTATGCAACGCAGTGCAGAGCAATGCGTTGCATACCCCTCTGGCACTCAAAGGGTTAAAAGTTCAATTGAACCCAATGGGGATTTAGGGAATTGAAATGTCATGGGACAAATCTTAAAATAAGTCATTAAAAAGTTCACTGATAATTTAATATTATAAGACATGTCCTTATTGCTATCTTATTTATATATGTTGCTAGTGTAATGCAATGTGTTGGAGACTTTTCCAGGAATCAATGGATTAATAGTTGCCATTTAAATTAATAAGAATTTAGGGAATTTACATTTGTTCAGTGTGATGGAGTTGGTTTCTCCCTTTTTCTTATTACATAAGTCTGACTGCTATACACACATACAGACACACATGGTAGACACAGAAGAGGAACACAATGAGGGAGATTCACTAAGTGGTGATAAAGTGGAGATGATGTCTCCAGTGATATCACTAATCCAGTTTCTATGTTATGCTATGGAGCCAATGTATTAAGATTTATTCAACTTTGGAGATCTTAGTGCATAGACTCCATACAATAACATAGGAATTGGAGAAGTGATAATTGCAGAAGTCATCCCCACTTTATCTCCACTTTATCACCTTTTTATCACCGCTTAGTGATAAAGTAAAATAAGATAAAATAAGTAAATCAGAAGATGTGCCAGTGAATTTTATATGGGTAAAGCGTGGTACTGTGTTAGACATAGAAAATGCAGTAGACTACCTGGGTGGCTCTAGAATGCAAGCTTTCAAGACAACTAGGTCTCTACTTCAGGTATAACAATACTTTTTAATGCATTGGCGAACTCTCTATCATTCAGTGGGTTAAAAGCCTAATTTAATTTAACTTGACATTTTAATTGTCCCCTTTGGCGCAGTTGATTTAATCCACAAAAACTCCAGTTTGCTTTTATAAAATATGTGCCTATATTTCTATTTTAAACTGAAATTCTTAAGGGGAACAAATTCAATCATAACTTTCAACTGGAAGACTAATCTCAGAGCAAAAAAGTCTGGCTGCATGTTCTTGTGCCATGTTCTGCCATGTCTGCTTTGAGTTCAGACATTCCTGTGCAATGTTTATGACATTCTTGATCTGATACATGTCAAAGTGCCTGTACATTTCATCGTACACTCACTCACTCTTTTCTATTGTATGGAACAAGTCAATAAAAAGGATCAGCCCACAGGAATTCCCAAAGGAGGCAGAATACCCTGTTTTGCACCAATTGTCTTCCAACTTCAAAAAGTCCCACACATCTCTTAAATTTAAAAATATTTGTAATATTCTATCGATTAACATCATATTTTGTTATTAACCTCTTGGATGATAGTGTTGCTGCTGCTATTTCTTAACCCCTTAAGGACCAGCGCACATGCTCAGCCGGCATTTAAGCGCCATGGAGCATTACTTTTTACAATCCGATTCAGGGTTCCCTGAACGGCGTGCGGCCACGCGGGGAGCCCTGAAATTCATGACGTACATGTACACCATGGGTCTTTATTGCATGTTGGGCCCATAATGTACATGAACATCCTTGGACCTTAATGTACATGAACATCCTTGGACCTTAATCAACATTTAGTGGAAGGGGTGCCACGGTGCTGAGAGTTAGGATGGTTAGAGGGCTGGAGGAAACTTTAAACTAGAAAGGAGGGGGCGATGCAACACGGGATGGGGAAAATGGGATTAGAGAAGGGGCATGGGGTGGAGAGGGGGGTTGGCTAGATCATCTAATAGGGAGATGCCATTGTTACAGCCTGATAAAAGGCAGATACATTTGAATGAATGTTTACTTATAGAGCGCCACAAGTGTACGCAGCACTTTACAATTTGACAAAGACGGAAATCTTTTAGAATGGCAAAATGATAAACTATATGCATGCAAATGCTCGTAGTCTGGCTGGTAAGATGGGGGGAACTAGAAATGATTGCAACACGTGAGCAGTATGATCGTATTGGTGTCTCTGAAATATGGTTAGATGATACATATGATTTAGCAGTCAATCTAGAGGGTTATTCACTTTTTAGGAGGGATAGGGTTAATAAAAGGGGAGGGGGGTATGTCTATATGTAAAGCATGCTTTAAAACCTAATTTAAGGGAAGGTATAAATGAAGGGTCCAATGAAAAGGTAGAGGCCTTGTGGGTTGAAATACACACAGGAGGCACACATAATAAAAAAATGTTAGTGGGGATTTGCTACAAGCCACCTAATATTGGGGAGTTGGAGGAAGAAATTGACTGGAGCAATATGAACTCCGGCACAACAAAGGGAAATAATTTTTTAAGTATGATAAATGATAATAGTAGAGGAGCCAACTAGAAAAGAGGCCTTGCTTGACCTAGTGCTCTCAAACAATTCCGACATTCTAAACAATGTATAAGTAAGGGAACATTTGGGTAGCAGTGACCACAATATGGTATCCTTTAAAATTTGTTATGAGAAACCCAATAGCAAGGGTTTAATTAAACATTCAATTTTAAAAAGGCTAATTTTACAAAGTTAAAAGAAGTATTAAAGGATATTCAGTGGGGTGTAATTTTTAAAGATAAAAATGCACAAGAATCAGGAAATGTATTTAAAATGGTCTTAGACAAATATACACATCAATATATACCATTGGGGAATAAGCCCAAGAGAAGTAAAGGGAAACCAATGTGGATTAACAATGAGGTTTGCAGGGAAATGAGAAATAAAAAACAGGCTTTTAAAGTTTTTAAGTCAAACGGGTCAGATGCATCATTAAAAAAATATAAAGAATGTAATAAAATCTGCAAACAAGCAAT
Organism: Rhinophrynus dorsalis; assembly: GCA_037306005.1. NCBI lineage: Eukaryota > Metazoa > Chordata > Amphibia > Anura > Rhinophrynidae > Rhinophrynus > Rhinophrynus dorsalis. Next base: position 401,073,228 of record CM074723.1, read on the forward strand.
TAAGCTAGCTAAAATTGAATGAGAGAAATATTGCTAATGAGAGCAACAAAAACCCTAAACAATTCTACAAGTGTCACAGCGTTATTTCTTACTGGTCAGTTTTTTTAACTTTGCCCTTGATGACCATTGGTGTGGCTATCAATATTAGGACGCCGGAGACTAGTATCGAGTGCCCAATTATTGAGCTTATATTTGTTTTGTGTAATGTGTTCTCGGCTCGGCATTTCGACTATCCAGACTCTGACTCCTTGGCTATGTTAGTTGACCACGATTCTCGGATTACCTTTGATATAGATTCTGCTCCCGTTGACTCCAGCTTTCCTGACTACAGCTTTGGTATCTCTGGTCCACTCGATCCATCCCCGGTGACTCAGCCTGTTTGACTCTGCTACTATCTAGCCTCGTGGGTATTGTGTTCTCCTCTACCTTCTGTGTAGTCTGTTCCCTGTTCCCTGTCTGATTCTTTCCATGGGATGGCCTAGCCTAGTGATTGGCAACCTGTTTCACCATTCTAGAGCTCGCAGCATTTCCTCTTGCCTGGTTATCGTGCCCTAGCTGATCGGGTTGCTCCGCCGCCCAGCAGGGTCTGTTCCCAGTTTCAGTGACTCACCTTGCACAGGTTTAGGCAGTACAGAGGTTGTCCTTAAGGGACACGGCTGTGAAGGTAACCTGTGTTCTTACAGTGCCATCTGGTGGCTAGTGGAGTATACCTTGCCTTGGTATTTCCCCTGAAGTAAGCCAGGGGTAGGCAGATCTGGAGGTACCTTGAATGGTGTTGAGTCACTTCTCTGGGGTCTTTTGGAGTTTTGGCAGCTTCTTGGTGGAGCTATCCCTTGGCTCTATCTCCTTCTATTGGGTAGCAGTCCTAACCTGCTGACTAGCCCACTCCTAGGGCTTTCTTGTACCGCAGTCTTACTCTGCACTGTTGTGCCCTTCCACAGGGCTTCTATTGGATAGTAGTCCTAGCCTGCTGACTAAGCCCACTCCTAGGGCTTTCCTGTAGCGCAGTCTCACTCTGCACTGGTGTGCCCTTCCTCAGGGCTCCTATTGTAAAGCAGTCCTAGCCTGCTTCTCCTCTGTTTCTGTTACTCCTGTTGGTTGTTGCCATTCTCATCATCCACCTCTTTCAGAGATGGGAGTGGTGTCACCTCCGCACAAGGGTCCTCTTTGCTGGGCGATTTCTTTGTAACACCTTGTAATCCTATCCAGGTCCAGGTTCTGACTCAACTGGAATCAGGCATCTTGCTTCGCTGCCAGCAGCTTTACCTGGCTTCGGCCTCAGTAAGGGATTATAGAGACTGGCAATGCACCAGAACGTCGATCCCTAGCGACGCACTCAAGCAACCAAGTTGCCCAGTGATTCAGACACCGTGCCGTGACAACAAGTATATTAATAACAAAAAAGTTAAGGTTGATATTGGTCCTCTTAGGATTGAGACAGGTGAATTGATTAGTGAGGATAAGGCTATGGTTGACACTCTAAATACATTATTTGCTTCAGTATATACAAAGGAATCTGCAATGACGGTCTATGGGCAAACAGACACAACGACTGGATTTCCTCCATTATATACATGGCTTACTGAGGACAGGGTCCAAAAGAGACTGGAGAGGGTTATGGACAATAAAGCACCTGGACCTGATGGTATACACCCAAGGGTACTTAAGGAACTTAGTTCAGTAATAGCAAGACCATTATAGTTAATATTTATTGATTCACTTTCATCAGGCATAGTGCCCTGTGATTGGAGGAAAGCTGATGTAGTTCCATTGTTTAAAAAGGGAGCAAGATCCAAACCAGGAAAGTATAGACCTGTGAACTTGACTTCCATAGTTGGTAAGATACTAGAAGGATTACTAACTGACACTATTCAGAACTATGTGAAGACAAACAATATTATTAGTAGAAATCAGTATGGTTTTATGAAGAATAGATCATGTCAGACTAATTTACTTGCATTTTATGAAAGAGTAAGAAGAAATTTGGACAGGGGACTTGCTGTAGATGTAGTATACTTGGATTTTGCAAAAGCCTTTGATACAGTGCCTCACAACAGGTTATTGCATAAATTAAAAGGCTTTGGTTTGGGCAGTGTTATCTGTAGATGGACTGAGAACTGGTTAAATGATAGATGGCAGAGAGTTGTTGTAAATGGAACCTTTTCAAATTGGACTAAAGTTATAAGTGGGGTGCCACAGGGTTCAGTCCTGGGCCCAATGCTTTTTAATTTGTTTATTAATGATCTAGAAGTGGGAATTGAAAGTAGCAATTCAATATTTGCTGATTACTTTATGCTATGTAAGGAAATATGTACAGAGCTGGATGTTTTTTCTCTGCAGAAGAATTTAGATAAACTGAGTGAATGGGTAGTAAAGTGGCAGATGACATTTAATGTAGATAAATGTAAGGTTATGCATTTGGGCTGTAGAAACAAACTTGCTACATATACTCTAAATTGGAAACAACTTGGGGAATCCTCATTAGAGAAAGATTTAGGAGTGCTGATAGACTTCACAGCAGTGTACAGAGTCACTCAGCTGCTGCAAGAGCAATTAGGGTACTAGCCTCCATAAAAAGAGGTGCAGATGCAAGGGATGCTAATATTATCCTACCTCTGTATAAATCCTTGGTTAGGCCTCATCTACAATATGGAGTACAATTTTGGGCGCAAGTTCTTAAAAAAGACATTGTTGAACTGAAAAAGGTGCAGAGACGTGCTGTAAAGGGATTGGAGGATCTGAGTTATAAAGAGAGACTAGGCAAACTGGGGTTGTTTACATTAGAGAAGAGATGTCTAAGGGGTGATATGATTACTGTGACAGGGGTACAGGGGTTACTGATTGGTAGACCGAGGGTAAAGCAATTTATCTAGTGAGACAAAAAGATAATAAATTGCATTTATTTAGAGAGGTCACGGCACACAAACATAGGACAACAATTAGACAAACAGGGGTAAAACATAAAAACTAAACACGTCTGCAGTTCTCTTCTTGGTTGCACAGATTGCCAGAGGTTACATATAATACTCACAGTCCATTTTAGCTTAATGCTGGAGCTTACACACAGTCCCACTAGAGGCAAGAGTGGGCACCCCGCCCACTACACATGCTGCTGGATTACATGAAGGTTACTTGTTTCTTTTAGTCCTGACAGAGGAGTTGGGAAAGGCATCCTGAGAGATTATCCCTTACCACTTTCTTTAGTCTTGGGCCATAGCCACCGAAGTTTAGCTTCCTGGCCACAATCCTCATGGTGGGAACATCAGGGTTCTTTCTGTTGTTGTAGCCTCCTTGACTTTTAGCCCACAACTGAAAAAGGCACCTGGCCACTACAGTGCCCACTCACTCTAACTCTTCCGGTGAGGGCACTCACCAGTCCCAGTTTCTCCAGTACTCCTTTAGAAAGCCCATGGACCCTAGGCCTCCCACCATTATGGAAAGGCTTCCTCTCATCTTCCTACATTATTCAACTCTGTCTTCTCTCTCTCTCTCTCTCTCTCTCTCTCTTCCTAGCCTGTTTTCTGCCCACCCCTACAGGATCTGATGTCACAGGTGCCATCTACCAGGTCTCTTTCTGCTTAGCCTGATGTGAGAGGGAAGATAAACACATTCCACACACAGACTTGCCCTACCCCCTCTATCTGACCAACACTGGCTATCTCATAACACAATCTCTGTGGACAGCTAAACTGAATGGCACCATCCCTATGTAAATCATACACACTAACCAACCCATTCAATGCTGGTAAATGGCCAACACTCTAATGCATGCACACACAGGGGACATTAATGTTTCAAGAATGGGAACAGATGTTAAGACAATGGCGACCACTGAAAACAGACACATTTCATTCTGGGTGACAACCATTCTGTCACAATTGCCATTTACAAATACATTCAAGGCCAATGCAAAGAACTAGCCAATGAATTATTTACGTAAAGAGCTGAGCTAAGAACAAGAGGTTATCCATTAAGACTTGAGGAAAGGTGTTTTCGACTAAAATAAAGGCAGGGATTCTTTACGGTAAGGGCAGTTAAACTATGGAATTCTTTGCCTCGGCATGTTGTACTTGCAGATAATGCAAGTGCTTTCAAAAAAGCAATGGATGCCTATCTAGCACAGAACAATATTGAAAATTATGACAGATGGCTTCAAAGCAGATAGGATGTTGATCAAGGGAAATATCTGACTGCCAGTTGGAGTCAGAAAGGAATATTTTTTATATTGCTCCAGATGTTTTTTTTTCCTTCCTCTGGATCAATAGGGGTGTTTTCGGCATGGGCTGGACTTGATGGACACGTATTTTTTCAGCTTCATCAACTATGTTACTATTTAAATTAAAAAGTCAATTAGACTTAGCCTCTTCATATTTTAACACTTTCAATAAACCCTCAATGTAATTTAGAAAAATAAAATTAGACAGTCTTGAGTTCAATTTCATTTCTCCTAAAGTTTCAGTAGGTCAAATCAAGTGCATTAAGCAGAAAGTAAATCACAATCAGTTCTGGAGCAAATAAACTGTCCTATAGGGGGAAATAAACATATCAATTAAGTTAGAATGGGCTTTTAGTTCCTTAAAGGGATAGTAATGTTTCACAAAAACAGCAGATCCAATTAATCTTCATAGTATTTGGGCAATGGAGAGTGTTATTTCAATACTGTCAGCATTGTAGTTCACGAGTAACTGAATGATAAAGTTTACCCCTCCCGTCCCTTTTAGCTAGTGTAAGCCACTCTCCAGAGATGTGGAATCTGGTCCACAGACCAGACAGCTCACAGCAAGGGACAATCTTCTTACAGTGAGATCAATGATAGCCCTGCCCCCATTGACAGGTTTTTCCCTTATCTTAATTGAAGATTGTCCCTCTCTGCAATCCACTTTGACACCACCCTGCTGCTCTGAGGTGAGCAGTGTTACATCAGTAAAAGGGGTGGGAGGGGGATACTTTATCATTCAATTACTCTTGAACTGCAACTCTGATAGAATTGAAATAACACTCTCCATGGCCCAAATACTATGAAGATTAATTGGAGATGCTTTTATTATGAACCATTACTATCCCTTTAAATGCTGGAGTCTTAAATGCATTGCTTTGTAATGTGTTGAAGACCACTCTAGCATTCAAGGGATTGAAAACCTCAGATCAGTGGGAATTTATATTTCCTCCTATGGGGCAGTTGGTTTGCTCCAGAATTGCTCATCTTGTGCTTTCTACGTAAGGTCCTAAAATGTACAACATAGAGTATAGGTCCAGTTCTGAACTGATAACCTTCCAGTAAAACCGTTGGTTATCAGAGAATCGCAAGAGCATGTTGAGAATACACCCAGTGACTCTGCCTTATTAGATACTAAGAACAGATGGGCAACATGAGGCCATCCAGCTGCTGCCAGATTTCAACTTCTATCATCCCCAGCATCCATTGGCTTTGTGGGGATGATGGGAGTAGTAGTCTGGCAGCAGCTGGAAGGCTTTACATTGCCCATCCCTGTACTAAAGTGATAAGTTGTACTAACATACATATCACATTCATCTGAGCAGTTAAAATCTAGTTTTAACAGAATCTTTTCTGATCTGAAAATGTTAACCCTTGGATTGCTAGTAGGGAGGTCTCCAATGCATTACATTTTCTGACAGGACCATTTTTGAGTATGGGGCTTTATGTTCAAAAGAAAGTGGATTACTTGTTGATAAAGCAACTGTACCATAGGGCACACATTTCCAAAATCCCCAAAGATTAAAACAAGGCCTTTTTTCATCCATTTAGCAAACATTCAAACCGCACACCCACAAAAGTAGCTTTAGGAAAAATAAACCTGTGGTAACCAGAGCCGAATCATGCGTAAGGCACTCTAGGCACCTGCCTAGGGCCAGGCAAAGTTGGGGTGCCCTGCCAAACTGAAATGGGGAGGACAACTTTCTCCATATCTGACTTCCCAGAACTCAGAGAAATTAGTAATAATATCCTTGAGCATGCCTATCTATTTAAGCTTTTACCCCTTCATAATGCCTTGGAGACCCATGTGGCCATCAAAGGGTTAATCTCAACAGGTTTCATCCCTCCTTTCTTATGCCTCATTGTTGTTATTTTGTGCCTGTCCCTTGCTTGCATGGAGCCAGTGAAATAACTGTGCACGGCATGTGAGACCTCCGCTATGATGCACAGTGCATGCTGGTGTTTTCCTTCTGCTGTTGGAGTTTAAAACCGACACACCAACAGCAGAAGGAAAACCCCAGCACTTCTTAGCGGAGGTCTTACACGCTGGTCCCCAGCTCCTGTTACCTGCACCATGTGAGCATGGGACAGGAACAAGATAAAAAGTATACAACACAATTATTGCATTCTGATGGTTCCTGAAGGACTGATTGGCGCACCTTTGTTTTGCACAGACAGGGGAATGTTGACTAGCATGTATATTTTGGAAAAAGCTAAAAGGCTAATATTTCAGCTATCATCTTGAAAGCTCCCAGGTGTGTGTGTGTGCATGTCCTACTTGAGAATGAAACTTGATGCAGATTGTTTTTTCTTATGGACAACATAATGCATTATAATAATTAAAGATATGGGCACATACACACATGTGAACCTGGACTTCGTGAATTGATGGTGGACTACAATTGCAGATTATACAGCTTACAACTGAAATAGAACTTTACATGTGATAAGACAGAGCTTACAATTGAAATGGAGCTACATTAGTATTGTAGCTTCTTTTCAGTTGTACGCCCTGTTGTGTCACTAACAGCATTATTTCAGATATAAGTTCTGTGGTATCATTTATAGCTTAATTTCAATTGTAAACTCTGTGGTATAAGTGGTGTAGCTCTATTTCAATTGCAAGCTCTGTGGAATAATTTTGTACCCCATTTCAATTCAAAGCTCTGGGGAATTACTTGTTTGGCACCATTTCTGCAATAGAATTTTAATTTATTTAACCCCTTAAGGACCAGCGGTCCCAGGGTGTGCTGTCCCTTAAGGACCACATAGAAGACTTTGACATGACGTTCCGGTCTTGGAGCGATCAAGTTCAGTCCCTGGTATTACTCACCGCGCTCCTGTAGTGACGTGACGTGGCAGGACCATCACTGGTCCTTAAGTGCTGGACCAGCGTGATGGTCCTGCCACGTCAATGGTCCTTAAGGGGTTAAAGCATTCCTTTTTGTCTTTTATTATGTTGGTACCAGTACCTCTACCTACAAGAACAATGGTCAAACTAAGAGGATGGCAGTTGGGGGGGCACTATGGAATCCTGCTCAGGGGCCCAGTGGAGTCTTAATCTGGAGCTGTTGGTAACACTACCTTTTTAGAAGGATACGGTTAATCTGTGATCTCTTCCTTGTTCTACTGGTGCACTGGACAAATAATTATACCGAGGAACTTTCAAAATGAACTGAACCTAAGATCTTTGAAATATTAACCACAGTATTCCCCTTAACATAGATACTAGGCACTGGCAGAGATTCACTAATCAGTGATATATAAGTGATAAAGTGGAGATGAATTATCTAGTTTATCACTTCTCCAGTTCCTATGTTATTCAATGCAGCCTATGCACTAAGATCTCCAAAGCTGAAGAAATTTTAGTGCATAGGCTCCGTAAAATAACATAGAAATTGGAGAAGTGATATCACTGGAGAGGTCACCTCCACTTTATCACCTGTGTATCACTGCTTAGTGAATCTCCCCCGATATGCCCCTAATTATTCTATCCCATACATGATATAGTCAGTCCCCAGGAAACATTCTATTTGCTATAACACAGGAATATCACCGCCTGAACACACATAAGACACGTATGGTTTCTCCTCTTGTCTTTCTGATAGAAATGACACCAATTTAAAGACTAAAGAAGCAGTTAATTGATGCAAATCCTGTAGTAGGTAGTAATGGACTCTCACCTCAAGAATTTAGCCCTTGACCCTGAAACCATAAGACTTAGGTCAAAACCTTGAGTCTCAGGTTAATCTCACAGAGTTCTCAGGTATGCAAATAAACAATAGCAGGAGAGAAAAGACTCACAGCTTCCAGGCATTAAATCATTGTGGTTTATTGTTTCACAAATCGTATGTTATACCTTTTAATGCACACAGCTGTATGCACAAGAGAAAACTTAAGAAATTCTGGGTCAAACTAACTACACCATAGCAGAGAAATAAAATAAAATCCCCCAATTACCTTTGCTTTAAAGGGATACTAATACTTAAACTGTGAAAATAAATATGTTGTAGAGTTTACCCCCCTAAGTAAATCAAGTATACTTCCACTGCTGAAAGGTGTTTTATTCAAAATGTATTACAGTTCAAACTTGAATATTTAGGTGCAGTATCACAGTGGCCTGAAACTGTATAGTGGCGCTGTTTGTACACCATACTATGTAGATTTATGGTCAACTGACCAGACCTGTCCATAGGATGATGTAACAACAGTGCCACTGTACAATTTCAGGTCACTGTGATACTGCACTTAAAAATTAATGTTTGAGCTGTAATAACTTTTGACTAAAACCCCTTTCAGCAGTGGGAGTTTCATTGCTGTGGGGTAAACCCTACAACATATTTTTTTTTACATTTTAAGTATTACTATACCCATTTAAATGGGTTTTTCAAGCCCCTTGAGTGCTACTTCAACACTTTGCTACACAATGCTTTGGAGACCCCTCAAGCAATCAAGGCGTTACATGGCCCATTTAAATCAATAGGACATATTACTTGACCCTGTGGTGTAGTGAGTTTGCTACAGAATCACATCAGGTTTGCTTTTGTGCTTTTTGGGCAGTATTCATAACATAAAGAGGGGTGTTTGTGGTGCAAACCAACTACTGTATAGGGACAAATACAAATTCTCAACCTGGAGATTGATTTCAACTGGGATTTTTTTTCCCCAAAAGCTTTAATTGATATCATTGAAATACACATACAGAATAATAAGTAACACACATTAAAAGGTGTAACGCGATACAAATATGGCTATTACAAAGAGTCCACCAATAGAGAAATAATACAATATAAAGACCAAATTAGCAGTTAGGTTGAGCTATGCATAGGTTTGAAGACTGAAGATAAGTTACCTGAAGGAAAGAGAAAATTTAGTGCATAGGTCAGGATCTACGTGACCTATTGTGAGTCTGCGGAAGCTAAGAAAAATATGGCCCTAACTGAACTTGACTCAGTAATGAGGGTCCGACCTGATGTGAGAGATGAGAAAAGTGGAAGAGAGGAAAGCAAAGAAGGAAGAAAGAAGGGAAAGACGTCAGATGGAAGAAAGAGAGCACTAATCCCAGGGGATACGTGAGTAAGATGAGAAAACTACCGGAGACTCCTCTAGTGAAGGAAATGCGCAAAAACAATACATACAAGCTAGTAGATACTATCGGCCAATGGAAGAGAAAAACCAAGCAAGTGAAACGAAATGTGTGGTGGAAACATCAGTTCACTATATTTGTATGTCCAGCGAGTATGTAAGAGATCCATGGGTTCCATCTAGCATGAAACCGAGTGATGGAAGAAGTGGTTTTGGCGTGACATCTCTCCATATTGACCAATTGGTTTCAACTGGGATTTTAACTGCTTGAATGCTAGTGGTCTCTACCCATTGCTAAGCAACGTACTGGAGGCCTATTTAGTTTTTAAGGGGTTATTTATTGCTTTGCAATGTGTTGGATACCCCTCTGGGACAGAAGGTTACATCAGTAAGAAATCTTCATTTCTCCTTAGCCTACTGACTACAACCCATAGCAATTGCTTCCTTCAAACTATTTTCCCCACAGCTTCCCTTTCCCATTGTCCCACTGAAATATAGAATGCTTCAGTAACATTTCTCACAAAGAAACACTGACTTTTTAAAGCAGAATTAGAATAGTTTTTTTCTGAATGCTAAAGTTAGAATCCCATAAGGTAAGACAATTACAATGAAAGAGACAGGTGGGTAATTGTCCTATAAAAGAAGCAATTGTGCAGTATTAATGACATTTGTGTCAGAATAGCTGCTTTCAGCATGGCAAAAAGGGTTATCAGTGAAGCACATTTTCTCATGGGGATAAGAAGAATGAAATACTATAGTCTAGAGACCTTACTAAATCTCGAGATTGTGTAAGGAGAAAACAAAGGCAGCAGTTATACGGGCAAATCCTATATGCTTGTCCTACATGTTACATCTTAATGACCCTGTTTATAGTAATGCGGAGGTGATTACTGCTAAAAGCATGGATTTATTTTCTATCCATACTTGCACTCTTAGGCAAATGTTAAATCTGTCTGCGAATGTTTAACCTCTTATTTTCTAAGGTCCATGTGTATAAAAGCAAAGCAGGGGAATTCTGGGGTCAACCCAGCTTAAGTGATTTTGAAAGAGTTCTCAAATTCACATGTTTATATGTTAGCCATTCTTTATTTAAATACTGTTTAAGCGATACATAGCTGTATTTATTGTCACACTATTCACATTATGTAATACTACCTGGCACAGACTTGTGTATCAGATGTTAACATTACACTGTCCTTCCCAACTGCCACTTCTTACCAAGAAGTACTAGCTAATTTGCATAAACTAACAAATAAATAAAGCTAAATATCTTAAACTTTTCTCTTAAATATAGAATGGCTAACATAAATAAGGTAAATGTGATTATTCTTTATAAAGTGTTAGTTCCACTGTGATTTAGGCAACCACCTGTTCCTCTCTTTACCATGTGTTGACATAATCCCTTGTTTATGTTAAGCACCCTGGGAAAGCTAACACGAGGAGAGAATTAGTGGCAATTGCTACTTACTGTGGCTGATTTACTAAAGAAGGACTAGTGGAGAAAACCAACTGCACCCATTCTCAAACTGTTCATTGGCTTAAATGGGGGCTTTAAAGGGGAACATTCACATGAAAAAAAAATTGGAGCGCTGGTTATAAGTCCTAATGCAATACCAGCGCTGGGTTTTGTTTTAAATGTACTGACCTGCAGACCTCCGTAGCATCTCAAACTGAGCTGGATGTAACGTTAGCCCAAAACAATACAGCTCCGAGGTGAAGCGAGAACGCGCTCGCTGGGGCTTCTGGGAGCGAAGTGGGAAGTCCTGCTGCTCCGTGCCGCACATACAGGGTGCCGCAGTATGCGGAAGTGGCACTTTTTAAACATTAATATCTCGGCTCACGGGTCAGTACATTTAAAACAAAACCCAGTGCTGGTATTGCATTAGGACTTATAACCAGCGCTCCAATTTTTTTTTCATGTGAATGTTCCCCTTTAACTCGTTGATTGTTGCAGAGGTCTCCAAAGCATTGTAAAACAATACATTGGAGAACTCCCTAGCATTCAAGGTGTTAAAAACTCTCATTTAAACCAGTGGACATTTTCATTTATCCTCCTGTGATGCAGCTGGTTTGCCCCAGAATTGCTTCAGTTCTTCTTACAGCATGAACCTGAATGTTTATTGGCTGCTTCTAAGCTACAATCCTGGCTACTATACTGTGACGTTACTAGTAAGCATCCATAATCACTTCATGGATCTATTTGTAGGGCTCATGGCAAAATCTGGATCTGTATGAATTGATTCTAAACAAATCAAATATGGATAGTAGGAGGTGAGACTGTGACAAGCGAAGTATGAGAAGTGAATATGAGAGAGCATAGGAGATAGAAGGGTTAGGAGTGCTAAAGTTTAAGTGGGTGAGAGCGTGGGATGTCAGAGAGAAGGGAGTAGAGATGTGGTATTGGAGAAGAGAACAGATGGAAAGAAGAATGGGTGATACTAAGAAGGGGAGATTGAGAGAAAGAGGGGGAGAGTTGTATAGCAGTCCCGCCTGCCTACTAAAAGACCAATGTTTAGTCATGTGACCTGATAGGAACCTGTTTGACTCACAGCTGAAGGTAAGCAAATCTACATGGTTTTCCAGACATCATGATTGTTTTTTTCCTATAATCTGACTGGTTAAAACTGCAAAAAAAAGTATAAAACGTAATCCCTATTTCTCTTAATCTGTATTGTGCCAGTAAGTTTTAGGCAAACTCCAAATCTTTTGCTCATGCCTACTATCTAGCATTCAAGGGATTGAAAGCCCCATTTAAAAAAATGGGAATTTCCGTAAGGTTCCAATGTCTGCATCGCATCCCACCCCTCCCTCCTCACCCAACACAGTAACTTTAACAAAATAAGCCTAACCCAGCCTAATTCTTGTTTCTAGAGCATTCTACTGGCAAAAACAGCTTCAAGGAAAAAGATATATAATCTCCCAAATTATACAATCATAACGCCAATTAAACTAAGCAGTTTATTATTCAACTGAGAGCACATATCTGTTATCACCTTTCACCTTTGCATGTATGTATGTATGTATGTATGTATGTATCTTTATTTATATGGCGCCACACAGTATACGCAGCACCTTACAATAGACATATGTTACAATAAATAAGAGGGGATGAAATAAGTGCGACATTCATAGAAACAATGGGAGAGAGGTCCCTGCCCCAAGGAGCTTACAGTCTTGCATCAGTGATTCATTTTAGGAAGGCAAGTGATTACCTCTATATGACCAATTAGCATATACGTGATCATTGCAATTTTTCTAAACAAAATAATGACCACAATAAAAACGATACATTATTTAATATTAATGTTGACATGCTGTATAATTTGGTTATACTTTCCCTTTAGAGAGGCTTCTAGTTGGTTGGTCTTGAAGCGCATACACAGATTGAAAGCCCTATTTAAAAAAAATGGGAATTTCCATAAGGTGCCAATGTCTGCATTGCATCCCTCCCCTTCTTCCTCACCCAACACAGTAACTTTAAAAAAATAACTGACACACAAAATAATGACTGGGTAAGTAGCAAATAAAGAGGTCCCAGTTTATTACTCAGGCTTTGACTTACTGACCTATTTGGGCTCTCCCATGTGGCTCCCTGAACCATAGCCGCAGCATGGCACCATCCTGCTGGATGCTGCCGGGGGTGAGCATGAGATTTAGCTCAAGCACTGATGCTGCCCCATGTCCATGAGCCCACAGGGGGTGGCTACCTCAACATACAACTATTGAGATTAATAAGTAAGCTAATCCACCACAGCTTACCCGCCCATGCCTCCCCTTCACCTCAGTGCATACCAGTAGTAACCCGGCCTAAAAGACCTGACCGCTGGGCCAAAGTCCCTGCACTGTAGACAACATCTGGCTAGCTACGCTGGGCCTGGGAGTGCCACATATCTGCCCTCTTATTTCTCACTGCCAAGAGCAGTGAAAGCCCACCTTCCTTTATTTACCCTGATGGGCTCCCCCAGACAGAGGGGAAGAAGACAGTCAGGGATGGCCCCTTACTATGGCTTTGGGCTCAATACTCAATCTTTTTGTTGCCTGTGGTTCAGTTTCTTTGTTTCATTATTGTTCCTCATTTGTTTTGTGCATACATTCCAAAGTGTACTCAAAAACTAACTTCTGTGTTATTATTTTTTTTTAAAGTGCCTACACTGTCCTGTCACCATAACTTTGTTGTGTGGTAGCAATAAAGTTATTTTATGAGCAAGGACACTAATGCAAGGCCATCTGAATGAGAAGCAATTAAGGTTTTAGATTAACATAGTTTGATTTCTAATTCTTGCTTCTAGAGCATTCTACTGGCAAAAATAGCTTCAAGGAAAAAGATATATAATCTCCCAAATTATACAATCATTACGCCAATTAAACTAAACAGTTTATTATTCAACTGAGATCACATATCTGTTATCACCTTTCACCTTTGCATCAGTGATTCATTTTAGGAAGGCAAGTGATTACCTCTATATGAGCAATTAGCATATATGTGATCATTGCAATTTTGCTAAACAAAATAATGACCACAATAAAAATGATAGGCTTCTAGTTGGCTACATAGCTTGAGAAGCATACATAGTTATCCTATTTCAAGAAATAAATCAATTTATCTGTTTCTGATTAAACAGCCTGGAAGGTATTGCACAGTAGAATCTGCTGAGAATTTCTCAATTCATTGCAAATATAATTTCAATACAGTCTATGCAGAAATGGAGTAAAAGGGTAGCAATTAAAATATGGTTTACTATTAGTCTCTCCTAGGGCCAAAACTTTCAAATTGTAGTGTCATTTGGGTGGGTCAATCATTCCTAGAATGAAAAGGCACAGATTGTGATATCTGCTGAGGTCAGCCCTTCCTAGGACTAAGATGTATTCTCACTTAGTTTGATAACATGGGAGAGAAGCAGTAGTGGGTGTGATCACACAGTAGAGAAGGAATTGAAAATATGAGTGGCTTCTAGTTGACTTGTCCAAGGCCCCACAATTTTTGATGCTAGCTGTGAGAGCAAAAGTATGTTAAGTTTAGTAAATAAAATTGTTCAATGTCTTAAAGTATTTTTTTACAAATATAAATAAGACAATGTGGCAATTTAATGTACTGTTATAGCAACAGGGAATAGTCCTTACTCTATATCTCCTGTTTGGATTCAAACCTGGGACTGATCATATACTCAACAGTTGTGTTGTTAGTGTTATGTTATCTTGATCCATCCTGTGATATCCTGCAGTATATCATCTTGCAGAATGTGCTAGGTCCACCCTGACTTTATTAGTTAGTCTCATACACTTCCTCCTTGCCAGATTGTAGAGCCTTACTCCATTGGCCTAGCTTTCCCTGCCTTGTGTTCCTGATTGCCTTCTGTGTACTGAATCCAACTTGGTCCTGTCAACTTCTGATAATAATACATCTGCTTTGTTTCACAATGCCTGTTTTTACTTTTTAGTTATGATTCATGCTCAACCTGACTATAGGTGATCTCCATTCCACGTTAATAAGACCCCTGCTTTGACCAAACACTTCTGCTCTTCACTTCTGTTTGAATCTTGCTGCTTTTTAACATGTTTATAAATGACCTGGAAATAGATATAGAAAGCAAAATATCAATATTTGCAGATGATACTAAATTATGCAAAGTCATTAATTCAGAACAGGATATTTTCTCTCTACAGAGGGACTTACATACAATGTCAGATTGGGCAAACATGTGGAATATGAAGTTTAATGTGGGGAAGTGTAAAGTCATGCATTTGGGAGGAAACAATCCCAAGGCTACTTATAAACTTAATGGAATAATTTTAGGTGACTCGTTGCTAGAAAAAGACCTGGGCATCCTTGTCAACTACAAACTTGGAAACAGTGACCAGTGTCAAACAGCAGTAGCAAAGGCAAACAAAGTCCTGTCTTGCATAAAAAGAGGTATCGAAGCAAGAGTGGATAACATTATTTTGCCATTATACAAATCATTGGTAAGACCTCACCTTGAGTATGCAGTGCAATTTTGGGCACCGGTTCTGAAAAAGGATATACTAGAACTAGAGAGGGTACAGCGGAGAGCAACAAAATTAATTAAGGGAATGGAGGACTTGACATATGAGGAACGACTAAACAAGCTTGGTTTATTTACTCTAGAGAAAAGATGACTAAGAGGAGATCTTATCACATTGTACAAGTATATGAGAGGTCAATACAAGGATCTATGCGGTGAGCTATTTATTCCAAGGCCTGATCAGGTGACCAGGGGACACCCCTTGAGATTAGAGGAAAGGAGGTTTAAACTTCAGCAGAGGAAGGGTTTTTTTATGGTAAGGTCTGTCAATTTGTGGAATTCATTGCCCAGGGAGGTAGTTATGGCAGATACAATGGATACATTTAAGAGAAGATTAGATACATTTCCTTCTAAAGGGAACATACAGAGTTATTCTGTATCAGTAAGCTGATCAGGAAGGTCTGATAAAGACTAATTTAATTGGTAGCAGGAAAGCTATAAAATCTCAGTTACTGAGGTATGAGGCGAAGGTTGAACTTGATGGACTTGTGTCTTTTTTCAACCAAATTTACCATGTTACTATGTTACTATGAATCCCCTTCTCAACCTGACTATGTCTCACCTCTGCTCCCCAGTAATAAGTCCTGTTTCATTAAACCTGCTCTGTTCTTTTTCTCTAAGCTTACATATGTGGATTCACTTTCTTTTAGTGGGCTTGCCATTAATGTCATAAATGGGAGATTTGGAATAAAAAGGGCAGGTGGAGACCAGCTGAATGTATCAGATCAGAAGAAATTCAAAGACGTGAAAACTTCAAAATCAGAACCTACATTTTAAGAACCATATTCTTCCTTCACGTAGCAAGTGCTGCCCCTTTAAAATTGCAGTCTGATGATATTATTTCAGCGCTCTTACAACTTCCATGTTTAAATAAAACAAAAGGACTGCAAATATGTGCAAGACAAAAGTAAAGATCAGATAGCATTCCCTGCTATTCTTTATTTGTAATCCATCTGGGAACCTAGCTCTTTTAATTCTGAGACCAAAGAAGACATTCAAAGCTGTTGCTGAAGTAGCTCAGTACTTGCAGCTGAATGTTTGCATTGTAACCCATAATGCTTATGCTCATGTTAAACTTGAAGTCTCTATTTTGCCATTCCCAGCAGTGAGATGTGTACCCTCTGACACTGAAAGGATTTAGATTTATTAACGCACAGGATATACAGGTGGTATAGACATGTCACTCAGCCCACATTATGGAAACACAGCCACTGTCAGAGATTGCATAACTTTGCAGAAGGCCAGCTCAGCGCATCTATACTGATGAAATATACACACTGGGCTACTAGTGAGAAACACTGCTATACAGGCCTTCACTTCTCTGACTCACTTTTTTGTAAACAAATACGTCCTGTGCTTGGTTTCTTTAACCCCTTGAAGGATTCTTTGAAATGTGTTGCACCCCAATCTAGCCCTTAAGGGGCTAAGGTTTAATAGGGGAATCTAGATGTAGATCCCTTGCTGTCAGATACCTGTAGAGAACTGCTGCACTTCAGTGATGAGGCCCATGAAGGCTGAAATGTACATCTGGGGATCACAGCTTCTCTTGTTCAGTGGAGAATTGCCCGGTACTCCATGACTGAACTTTGGGCAGGATCAGAATGATGTGCTGTAGGATATGTGTTCTTTGTATATGGCCCTACTGATATATAGGAGCTTGTACCCAGGTTAACTTTTTTTCGTTCTTTATAGTGCCGATGGTTTGCCTCATAATCATAACCTGGGAACTCTATGGATCTGCCACAAAGACTCGTGTTTCCTGAGTATATTATTGGGTCTCAAGGGGTAAACACTTATTTTCCAATTAGGAAGTGCCCTTGTAACCACTCCCACTACCATTTCCCCCTTCCACCCACTCCTTGCCCAGTTCAACACAAACCCTGCCCTTCCACCTTCTGACCACACCCACTCCATATTTTGAAGCAAATCCCATCATTTGAACACTCCACCCCCCAGCACCACTTCTTTCTCTGGGGTCTAAGAACAATATGGTTCCTAGGTATACCCAGAATTGCTCCACTTTTCACTTTATAGACATACCCCACTGAGTATGAAACAAGGACGCTTGGCAGGGCCGGATTTTCCATAAGGCAGAGTAGGCATCTGCCTACAGGCGCACCCCACAAAGGGGCGCCTGTCATTGAAATTAAAAAAAAATCATATATTTTTGTTCACAGTGCTGTGCGCTGTGCACAGTAACAACCCACCCACCGCATGGTAAGGTCCATGCCTTCTTCGGCTCAGACAGAAGGCGCAGACTTGTAGCTGCTGTTGCTCCCTTGTTGGCTCTAATGCATTCCTAAAGAGACGGCGCGGGAGCAACAGAAGCTACAGAAGGAGGCACAGACATCTGCCGCTGGATCACCAGGGAGGTAGGAAACGTATGCGGGAGGCAAAGTGGGGGCAATGTGAAGATGACGTGGGCAATATGGAGCTGATACAATGTGAGGGCAAGTTGGAGCTGATATAGTGGCAATGTGGAGATGATAGGGGTAATGTGAGGGCAAGCTGGAGCTGATGGGGCAATGTGGAGATGATGGGGGCAAGTTGTAGATGATGGGGCAATGTGGAGATGATGGGGGCAAGTTGGAGATTATGAGGGCAAGTTGAAAAGGGGCAATGTGAGGGCAATATAGAGCTGATGGGTAATAAGTTGGAGATGATGGCAATATGGAGCTGATGCGGGGTAATGTGAGGCCTATATGTATATGGGGGGTAATGTGGAGATTTGGAGCATTGTGGAGGTGTCCAGTGGAGATGGCAAATGGGGGGCGCTTCAGATTTCTGTGCCTACAGGCTCCTGAGATGTAAATCCGGCCCTGACGCTTGGTTCATTACTCATATTAGTCCTTTGTGACCTGAAGCAAATCTTTTTCTATCAATACCTTCATCATTAAAGATTAGAATGTAAATGTAAGCTTTACAGGCAAGGACTGTGCATAAAATATTAGGTTTGGAAACTCTTGTGCATATTTTACATTTTAAACTTTGTCACTAACCACTAAATGGTTACAGTTACCTTCAGGTGCACAGTTTTATTTCAGTCAGGATACTGTAATGGTATATTATTTTATCATATTTCAACATGCATGTGCACACCTGTTTATTTTATAACTACATTCTACCACCTTCTCACACATATTAAATTAAAATGAAACACATAATTAACCCTGCAGCTGTCTCAGATGTCTCCAATGCACACTGACCATTCTCTTCATATTAGCCTACAGCCATTGCCATTTTACCAGGGATGGGCAACCTGAGGCCCTGCAGCCATTATTCCTAGCCAGCCATTGCCTTACTGGGCATGATGGAACTTGTAGTCCTGAGCAGCTAGAGGGTCTCCGTATTCCAACCAACGCCCTGTGGGAAGAATATAAGCTTTTTTCTTATTTGTTTTGTTTCATTATATTAGCCTGTAATCAATCCAAATCAATTAGAAGTGAAGATAAATGAAAAACTCAATACATATTGGAAAGTTGTGTTATTTAGGCTTTAAACAGGGGTGGGTGAGACTGTCTTCCACAGGTCTAGACTGTTCTCTGTTGAATGTGACACATTGCAGGTTTTGAGGTTTCCCACTCACTCACTCCGGGGGACCTTAGGCAGTGGTAGACAACAAATGCAGGCCTCCTAAGGCCCTCAGAGGCTTTTTCTGTGCCTACAGTCTGTGCTCTGATGCTAATTTCCCTCTATCACAGCACATAGCTGATATTTTCTTGCTCAAAACACACCTCTTTTTTTCTCAGTACACATCTCCCATTACATTTACACTGTTCCACTTTACATTTAACATACCTGAAAACGATCCAGATTTGCCTCAGAGACTCTGGTTTTTACAATTAATTACCAGGTCTCTGGGGACAGAGGCTGATTCTCCGGTGGTGGTAAATTTCCTGAGAAATTGTCCCCACTTCTCCTCCTTCCCACAATGTTCCTCCCACTTCTCCTCCTTCCCACAATTTTCCTCCAACTTCTCCTCCTTCCCTCCCTGTTACCAGCCTGTTCTCACCTACTTCCCACCCACTTTAAGTCAATATAATGACAAACCACACCTAAAGGACTAAAACCCAACCCCCTTTGTGACATGAATCGCGTTGTTTAACAATCCCTGGTCACAGCACAAGACGATGAAGTTCCCAGGTATGACTAGTAAGATATGGAAATCTTTAAAATAAATGGAATACGAGTCCATGTTAATTAGCCATGGGTCTCATGAGAAAGATAGTAGCCAATTGGTATGAGCTGACATACTGGGGGAACATGGATCATGAAACTGCCCTTACATATTTACAGCTGACAGTAACATTTCTTCAGCTATACAGAATAGCATAATTTTTTACTCATCTACTAGATATTTGTTACTAGTCACATACTAATAGAATAGTGGAAATGTCCAACCCATTAAATATTCTCTAACCTCTCTCGTTATTTTCTCTCTCCCATTCTGTCCCTTACCAACTCTTTAAAGGGACAGTAATGTTTCACAAAAACAGCAGCTCAAATTAATCTTCATAGTATTTGGGCCATGGCCTTTGCATTTATATGTGTGGGCCATTGTGTCTGTGATTCACAATATTTTGACTGACAAGTCATTTCAAACCAGTTCTCTAATCTTTACTTGAATGCAGCTACTATACTAGTATGTACAATGTGAGCATTATATAGCAAAGGAGGAAATGATTATCGTATCAGTACAAGTTTCAGTAAATGAATGGCCTTCTGTGCACATAAAACATATCAGTGTGAGGCAGAGGTGACAGTGTTTATGTATGTGCATGAATGGGATCTTAACATAACATATTTTCTAACATTCATATGTCAAAAGGGTGAGAGTTGGGTGGATTTTCCAGTATGATTCTTAACTAAACAAAGAGCTGGAAATGATTTTCTAGCCTTACACCTATCTAGCAAGCTACATAGTCAAAACATGTTTCCATATCCCACCTACATCAACATGAGGGCAATGGGGCAGTCTTTGGGCATTTAGGTGTGTTGTTTTTTTTTCAATGCTTCATTTAACACTATGTACTAAAAAAGGTGTAAAGGAAATGGCCTGATTTTACACTATTTTTCTTGGTCTTTCTATGGTGAAAGGTGCATGGAACTTCCATGCATTAAAGGGTTAGTAATGTCTAACATTAACTAACCCTAATATTGAAGGTATTAAAAAGATAATATTAATGTGCCAAGTTGTATCTCTCAAACCTTTACGGGTTGAGAGATATAAACGCTGAAAGTTCCCCCCTCCTGCTGACGAGCTGTAAAGCTGTCAGCAGTGGATCTGTGTCGGCCGACTCGGCGGCTCTTCAGCAGAGCTGAACGAGCGCTATGGAAAAACCAATACTTCACTGGAACGGTCTACAAAGTGTGCTTGGTTAGCAAGAACACTTTGCAGACCATTCCACTGAAGTATTTGTTCTTCGATAGCGTTCATTCAGCTCCGCTGAAGAGCCGCAGGCTGGTGTGGGACCGGGATATCCTGACATCAGTTATATGCTGACGTCTGGAAAAGGTTTGAGAGATACGACTTGACACATTAATATTATCTTTTTAATACCTTCAATATTAGGGTTAGTAAATGTTAGACATTACTAACCCTTTAACTATTTGAATGCCAGAGGGAGAGATTGGATGAATGTCTTTGGAACAGCTTAGTGTGCCTGCTGGTATGCATTTAAGTGATCATACACTGCAGTTTATACCCCTGAGTACAGCCACTAGCATTTGAAGGTAACTCAGGTGGAGCAGTGCTGATGCCATTGTACATTTACCCCAGTGTATGTATTTAAGTGTGGGAATAATCACTGTAATAAAAATGATAGCTAAAGAGAGTTCATCCAGGGGCGTAAAAACAGGGTGTGGGAGGTTGCAATTCTGAGTGGGCCTGGCAGTTGTAAATGGCCCATGTACTTATGCCTATAGCAGAATTTTTGGTTATAGGACCAAGCACATTAGGTCCTCCAATGATACCCCACTCAATACACCTTACAGCACTGAAAGGAGACCTCATGAAAACAGCCTGTGGAGAAATTCTGTCAGACCATCATTTACAAATGAGTATATTTATAGTCTTTGAATTGTCCCCTATGTTGCAGATGGTTTGCTCCAGAATTGCACCTGTTCTGCTTTACTTCAGCCTCTATGTGT
This sequence comes from Rhinophrynus dorsalis, assembly GCA_037306005.1. Taxonomy (NCBI): domain Eukaryota; kingdom Metazoa; phylum Chordata; class Amphibia; order Anura; family Rhinophrynidae; genus Rhinophrynus; species Rhinophrynus dorsalis. The sequence continues at coordinate 401,094,720 of CM074723.1, forward strand.
ATATGGAAGCATCCAGATACACACAATAGGATACGCACAATAGGAGAAGGTAACTGTGTTGATAAGAATATCCATATAGGGGCTGCTGGTTATCGTTTCATTGGAATGTGATATTTATTCTACCACCAGACTGCCAAATATATATTTTTCTTTGCTTTGTGCTAGGTTATAAAACACAGAGAAGAAGAAAAATAGTATCAAGTGTGAAGATCTTCAGTTGGAATGTATAAATATTTGCACATCTCACTGTGTGTTTTATACCGACGCCTGCCTATATGGTGGCACTTTTCTAATTACATTCTATTGACCCTCTGAGTGCCAGATTGTTATGCATTGCATTGCTTTACAATGCACTGCATACCCCCTGGCACTCAAATGGTAAGAGAAACAGCAAAGAAGTCCTAAAAAAAAATATATATGTGTATATATATATATATATATATATATATATATATATTAGCAATGTAGGACTGCGCTGCCCGTCGGGATATATAGGGAATTAATGCACACGGATGCAAGACAAACACACACAGAGACACACACGCAAATGCACACGCATGCACTGAGATACATAAAGAGCGACACAGTCATACACACATACATGCAGTGCACAACATGCAGACACATAGAATGTGATACAGACATGGAACACACAGGCACACAGAGACACACACACACACACAGAAGTGAGTCATAAGGGGGTGACTTATGTGTCATTGTAATGAGTTTGGGTTTCTACTTATGCCTCCACTATGACATTCATTCATATAGTTGAAATGCATGTGGTAATTGCACATACTATGGTGGAAGGTGGATCGTGCTGGCTCCCGGGGTGTGAGTGAGTGGCATTCATTCATGTAGTTGAAATGCATGTGGTAATTGCACATACTATGGTGGAAGGTGGATCGTGCTGGATCCCGGGGTGGGAGTGAGTGTAAGTGAGTGTGTGTGAGTGTGAGTGAGTGGCATTCATACATGTAGTTGAAATGCATGTGGTAATTGCACATACTATGGTAGAAGGTGGATCATGCTGGCTCCCGGGTTGTGAGTGAGTGTGAGTGAGACTATGGTGGAAGGTGGATCGTGCTGGCTCCCAGGGTGTGAGTGTGAGTGAGTGAGTGAGTGTGTGTGAGAGTGAGAGTGAGTGCGTGTGAGTGATTGCATGTGAGTGATTGCTTGAGTGTGTGTGAGTGTGTGTGATTGCGTGAGAGTGTGTGTGTGAGAGAGTGCGAGTGAGTGTGTGAGTGAGTGTGTGTGAGTGAGAGGGTGTATGAGAGTGAGTGAGAGAGTGTGAGTGTGAGTGAGAGTGTGAGATTGTGAGTGTGTGTGATTGAGCATGAGTGATAGTGTGTGTGATTGAGAGTGTGATTGAGTGTGAGTGAGAGTGTGAGTGAGAGTGTATGAGAGTGTGAATGAGAGAGTGTGAGTGAGAGAGTGAGTGTGTGTGATTTAGTGTGAGTGTGTGTGATTGAGTGTGTGTGATTGAGTGTGTGTGTGTGAGAGTATGTGAGTGAGAGATTGTGAGTGTGTGAATTATTGTGAGTGTGTATGATTGAGTGAGAGTGTGAGTGAGAGTGTGAGTGTGTGATTGAGTGTGTGTGTTTTTTTTCTGATGTGTTTGTGTCTGTGGTGTAGGAGCGAGTTGCAGCCATTTTGTTTTTTCAGTTACTTGGATAGTGGTGGGCAGGCTGGAGAGTGGGGGCAGGCCAATTCCCTGCATGATTTAAATCATTCCCCCCATTGAATCACCCAATTGAAGCAGTAACTCCTCTTTACTTAAGTTGAGGTAACATAGCAATATAACACACTGTGGCTCTTCAGTTGAGGCAATGTAGCAATATGCTGAGGGAACAAATAGAAAGTGGTGTTTGAGGCAAAGCATCTCTCTCCCTTTAAGGAGAAAGGGCAGGAATCAGGAAGCAGGAAGTGGAGGAGTGACAGTTGAAAACAGACAGTTAGTGAGGTTGACTGAAGAGATGAAAAGAGTTAAATAAAAGAGTTGCTATTAAGTTTATCCCTGAGTTTGTATTTTATGGAAACATTACACCCTCGTACTGAAACAGAGAGTATGGAGGGTTACAGTTATCTGTGGGAGGTGGCACAGTGTGTATGGAGGGTTACAGTTATCTGTGGGAGGTGAAACAGTGTGTTTGTGGGGGTCATGATCCTGAGTGAGAGTGTGTGTGGACCAGGAGAAGTTATTGATATCCCCTACTTCAGGAGCCAGTGGCAGCTATATTTTTTTTGTCAGTTGGATAGTGGTGGGTGGGCTGGAGGGGGTGGGCCAACTCCCTGTATGATAAACATGCCCCCATTGAATCACCCAATGGGAGCAGTAAAGTCCCCATTGAATCACCCAATGGGAGCAGTAAAGTTTTTCTCGGAATCTGATTCCGGACTCCCTAAACGGCGTGCAGCCACGCGGGGATCCCGGAATTCCATGATAATCCAGGACCGTCATGGGGCCTAAAGGGGTTAAACAGTTTAACCATGAATACTTTTTATTGACAAAAAGTGTGTTTTTTTCACTTTTGAAAGTAATTAATCCATAGCCCCCTTCTTCAGTACATTTCTACTGCAAGCAAATGGAAAGAGCTGCTGTACCTAGTTCTGTATTTCCTGCTGGTAAGAGTGATTATGAAAGCACCATTGAACAATATGATTCTTATATTAATAAAACACTCAGCTCATAATAATAGGCTCTCTTTAAGTTAAAAAAATAGCTCCATGCTACCAGGAACCTCTCTGAAAGAATAAGATTAAAAATTAGTCAACTGTAAACTGCTACCATAAAGACTAGAAAATCAGGTATAATTGCATTCTGCATAATTTCTTTCTGTTTCCATGACAAACCTAAATTGATGTGAGTCAGAGTTCAAAATGTAACTTACAAAGTTGTAGTTTATTTCAAAAATAAAATTCATTGTTTTTGCTTGATGTTTAATAGTATTCCTCGCAAGATATGTAAGTTGTTTTTAGTTTTTATAGACCTTGGGCTCGATTCTATTACCCGCGCTAAAACCATCTTTACAAGAGAAACAAGCAACATGAATTTTGCAAATGTGTCACGTCGGTATTTTATTGCAGAACCGCAGTAAACAAAACTGGCGTAGACAGCACATTTCAGAGTACTAACAAAATTGGCGATGTCTGCTTTAATTCGACTGCTGCCTACAAAAAATGTGCAATATGTCAAAGTCCAAGGAAATAGGCGTACGTTTGATGACAGAAATATCAAGTTCAGTGTTAGATGTGTTCCCCACATAACAGATTCTGACACAGAGTGTCCCCCTTCGGCATATTAACCCCCCCTTTTAAAATTCGACTACAGTGCTTTTCTTTTACCACATTAATTCAACAAATATTGTTCATATTCGAAAATGTAACCCTTCCCCTTTCAAATCCAAATTACAGTGCTCCCACGACTTTCTTTCACCATTAAAATCCAAAATTTTTCTTCTCCTATTTTAATCGACATGCCCTCTTATTTTGTATTGCAAGATTAACCCTATGAGTACCAGAGAGGAAGCAAGGCATTGCAATGTGTTTGCTACCCCTCTGGTACTCATAGGGTTAATAGACATGTGCCTGTATATGTGTTTTTGTTTTTATAATATATTTAATTTGTGTGAAAATGGGTTTTGATTTAATTATATATTTAATTTATGTGTAACAATGGTTTTGGTTTTAATTATGTATTTTATTTTTAATAAATCATTCAGACCTCAAGGGGGGGTATCATGACCCCTCATGACACCCCCCTAGCATGGGGGCGATAATTACCCCTTTATTAATTAAAGAGCATATAACCTATGTTTCTGTAACGGTTTGTTTGACACACAGACACAGTGGTTTAGGATAAAACACAGTTTTATTGAAAAAACAGTAATACAATAACCCTCACAGGTCCTGTAGTACTTTATCAGAATAATACAGACACAAGACAGATTACATATACATATGCCTACACTGGTCCAGTATAACCATAGAGTCCATAACAAAATATACTGACACAGGTCAGGCAGAACACGAAGGATTCCCAGGGTATCTGTACTGCATGGGTTAATGGCCTTCAGCGAGTATAAACAGTCCCATGTGAAGAGAGGTCTGTGAAGGAGCTCACTTAGGGTAGAGAGCTTAGGGATGAGTTACGCCCAGTAATAGGTTAGCAGGCAAACGGGAACTGCCAGAGCAATATCAGAGACTGAGCAACATAGAACACTGCCTTAGCAGTAAAGGAGACCAGGCAACTTGTATACTGCCGTAGCAGTAAACAGAGATAGCCCACTAGCACTCTGCTGTAGCAGTAACGGAGACAAGGCCACTTGCACAGTGCCGTAGCAGTAACGGAGACTAGGCCACTTGCACTCTGCAGGAGCAGTAAGGGAGATGAGGCCACTTGCACACTGCCGTAGCAGTAGACGGAGACTAGGCCACTTGCACTCTGCAGGAGCAGTAACGGAGACAAGACCACTTGCACACAGCCGTAGCAGTAACAGAGACTAGGCCACCTGCACTCTGCAGGAGCAGTAACGGAGACTAGGTCACTTGCACACTGCTGTAGCAGTAACGGAGACAAGGCCACTTGCACACTGCTGTAGCAGTAGACGAAGACTAGGCCACTTGCACTCTGCAGGAGCAGTAACAGAGACAAGGCCACTTGCACACTGCCGTAGCAGTAATGGAGACTAGGCCACTTGCACTCTGCAGGAGCAGTAACGGAGACAAGACCACTTGCACACTGCCGTAGCAGTAACGGAGACTAGGCCACTTGCACTCTGCAGGAGCAGTAACGGAGACTAGGCCACTTGCACACTGCCGTAGCAGTAGACGGAGACAAGGCCACTTGCACTCTGCAGGAGCAGTAACGGAGACAAGGCCACTTGCACACTGCCGTAGCAGTAATGGAGACTAGGCCACTTGCACTCTGCAGGAGCAGTAACGGAGACTAGGCCACTTGCACTCTGCAGGAGCAGTAACGGAGACTAGGCCACTTGCACACTGCCGTAGCAGTAACGGAGACACACAACTGAGCACTGCCGTGACAGGAACGGACTGAGCAACTGAGCAACTCGCCCTGAGGTCGCAACCAACCGGGAGCATCACGAATGCCTAACCAATAGGAATGTCGCCAAGGCGACACAGAGGCAGCCAGAGCAGGAACGTCAGCCAAGCCGGGTCGATTCACAGAGCAGGAACGTCAGCCAAGCCGGGTCGGTACACGGAGCAGGAACGTCAGCCAAGCCGGGTCAGTACACGGAGCAGGAACGTTAGCCAAGCCGGGTCGGTGCATAGGAGCAGGAGAAGAAGAATGGTCAGGCGGTCCGGGTCGGTTCACAGGCAGGAGACGAGATGCAGAGTAGTCAGGCAGGCCAGGTCGATACACTGGGAATACTGAGAGCAGGAACAAGCACTGGTACAGAAACACCACAAAAGGGCACCGGAAAGGTGCCACAACCCAGCATATAAAGGCCATACTGGGCGGGACAAGTGCAGTATAGCCAATAGGAGTGAAGCAGAGTGTAGACTGACAGAATGTCGCATGAGGAGCATGGGCACCATGATAGTTTTACATAGGTTATATGCGTTTTTCATAAGGAAATAAAACGTTCAGACCTCCAGGGGGACACCAGGACCCTTCCTGATAGCCCCTCTACCATGAACCATCTATCCAAAAAGATAGATGATCTATGGGGCGACCCCCAAAGGCATCTTCTGCCTTCTTGATGCTGCCGGCGGCTGTATAAGGCATTGCAGTATCAAGTGCTTTTGAAGAATGAATGAACGCGGTCACCGGGTTCATTCATAGAATGTGCAGTGCTGCAGTCCCATCATTGACTCAGTTACAGGGTCAAACCGGGTGACTGATTCAATGATCAGAGCGCAGGGCTGCTTTCTAAGAATGAGCCCAGTGCCAGGGTTCATTCATTGAAGAGAGAGCTTATAGTAGATGTAAAAGCCGCATCTTATACAGCTGCCGGCAGCATCAAGAAGGCAGAAGATGCCTTTGGGGGTCGGCTCATTGATCATCTATCTTTTTGGATAGATGGTCCATGATAGGGGGGTTATCAAGAGGGATCCAACTTAACCTGTATAAACAAAACAGGCGGTAATACTGAGCGTGGGTAATAGGATAATACTGGCACGTTGTTTTTAATTGTTTCCTATGGGATTTTTTTTGTATGTGTAATTACTGCTGATTTTGTTTTCACAAGTCGGGTAATAGGATACCAAAACCCGACTTAAAAAAACACAGAGCCTGGGGTGTTTTTAGCACTGGTAATAGAATCAAGCCCATAATCTATTCAAAGATGAATTACAGAGTCTTAGGTGTATGCGAATATTATATATTTTTGAGAGACCTGACTTCTCCAAAGTTTGATCTAATTAGTTTTTGATCAAAATGTACTAAAATTGTATGTAATCTTACTTAAACAATTGAATTAAGTGAAAAGTATAACCAACAATAAGAGGTCTAATTAACTTTTTATAATTTATAGTCTCTACTTTGATCTTTTTTTAGGGGGTTGTAATTTTAATATTTATAAATGTATCAGTAATACAAAAGGGGTCTATATAACAAAATAGTATCTTTATGTTTCATGGTAAAACTTTGCACATGGGGAACAATTAGTCAAGGCAAGGACACACAGACTAAAACGAAAACAATATTAATGGTCTTGCTTAAGGTGGACCTGTTGTCTTGATTCAAGTCAGCATGTTTGAAAACCTCATTAAAAATTGCTTATGTGTCACAAAACAGCAAAAGTACAGTTAAGGAGATATTTATACTTAAAACCATATGCTAATGTAGGGCTAATTGAGGTACCCAGTGAAAACAGTGACGTTTCATACGCAAATTAAGCTTTTCAGTGACATTTCATACACTAATTAAACTTTTTCGGTAACATGTCATATGCTAATGGAGCTATGTACTGACCCAAGAGACTTTCGCTTTTCCTAGAAATAAAAGCATTAATATTTCCTAAACTATACATCTGCAGTACTACTGGTTAATATAACATATAGTCAGTTTTATATATATAACATTTTCAAATATGCAAACTTGAATCAAGGTGATTGGTCCACTTTATGAGAGCTTATCATCTAGTGAGGGTGTCCACAAGTTTAACAAAAGATTTGATTAAGCAGTAATATGACTGCAAAAATGACAAACCCTGTGAGGTAGAATATGTATACTTTACTAGGGCCAGGAGTGATATTTTACTGCATAGAAGCTCTGCTATTTTTTACATTCAGCCAGACTTAACCCTTTGAGTGCAAGAGGGGTAAACAATGCTTTGCGAAGAAATGCATTGCGTAATCCTCAGGCACTCAAAGGGTGAAGGACCAGGGAAAATCTGTGGGGTGTATTTGATACATCTCTGCTTTGGAGGGTTATTTATGCAGATGAGCGTTCTGGTGGGCAGTGAGTAAATGAAAAAGCAATCACATGTTAAGCAGCATATAGTCAACACAGATGTGAAGAGAAAGGATAAAAAGGACAGATTGTCTGGCCTAATGGTATGAGAAGGGTATTTACTTCAGCCTTCATAACCAGTAAGGGATAAATCACATGGGGCTGGATTCAATTGTCCCCATTAGGCCACAAAATTCCTGCCGGTACTTTCACATGGTAAGCAATTCAGTTAACTTTGCTATGAAAAAATGGTTGCAAAAAATAAAACCCTCCAGGGTGATAAAGAAAGAGGCGTTTTGGCCCATTGAAAAATAAAACAAAAGCTACATTGTAATTCAATTTACTGCATTAGCCCAAAAGATCCAATAAGGGACTGACTTTAGTGTAGGAAATTTAAAACCCTTATCGGATCTCTAATCAACCGAAGCAGCAATTGAAGTCCCCATTGGATGTATTGATATGGGGCCCTAGCAACATATCAATACATCTAAAGTACCTAAAAAAGTGTTCAGTGTTAGTATAATTAACCCTATAAATGACAGTGAGGGGTTAACTTGACTAAGTAACAAAGCAACAGCCCCTGCACTTACCATTAATCCTGATGTCCAGCATAGTCATCAGCATTGTGGTAATCTTCTGCCCATCTTCTTCTTCTATTCTTTCTTCTTCATCTTTTTTCTTCCACAGTTTTCTTGTAGCTGTAAAATAAAATTGCCGTAAATACATTTTTCCTTCACATTTATGCATAGTTTTACCCTTCAAGTGCCAGAGGGGTTCGCAATACATTGCAGAGCAATGCGTTGCATACCATTCTGTGGCTCAAAGTTTTAAACTATGTATAAGTGTCAGCTAAACAATCAATAACATGCTAGCAGCAGCAGAGAAACTGAAGTGCACCATAGCCCACCCATTATTATCTCGCGGGCTGATGCTCATTTCACAATGAGGGAATTTGAACAGAGACTGCTTTTATATATGGCTCACAGCTATTGAGCAGCGGTGCTTGCAGCTGATTGGCTGGGAGATGCGTAAGCACACATCCCAGCCAATGGCTATGAAGAAATTTGAACAGAGACCGCCCGTACATAAAGGCAGTCTCTGTTCAAATTCCCTCATTGTGGAATGGGCATCCTCCATTGAGGTAATAACGGGGGGGGGGGGGGCTATGGTAAGGCACCAAAAAATAAGTGACCTTTTGACGACCATTTATTCTGTAGAAGCTAGGCATCAGATTTCTTTGTCTGAAGATGATTTTCTTATTTTAAAATCAACTAAGCAGAAATTAGCAGAGATGTTCAAAAGTAAAATGCACAAGTGGTATGTGGTATCATTTTTGCCGCTATCTATCAGTGATAAATGTAGCTAGACTCTAGAAAGGGTCATGAAAATAAAATATAATGCATTACACATCTCCAAGATTAAAACTGCATCTTTGTCCCTTGAATTCTCATTCCCCACTACTACAAATGTCTTTTCCTAGTATTACTAGTACTTGTATAATTGACAGCCTACAGACACTCCTTCTTCAGACACCCGACTTCTTGATAAAACAAGAAACTTTCTGAATGAGGCCAAGGTGAAGTCACTCTGTTCCTCTGATTCCTTGAGATTAGAAAGCCTGTTCACACTTGACAAGCTCCACAATGCTATTAGACATACCCCAAAGGGCAAAAACCCAGGCCTAGATGGGTTCCCCTCCATACATTATAAAACCTTTCATGAGGAACTTTCTATTCATATGTTGCGGGCCTTTAACTGACTTAGGCTTGGAGTGCCCTTTCCTCCTCAGGCCCTGTAGGTGCATATTTCAGTTATGCCAAAACTGGGCAAGAATTTGACCAGCTGTAGTAGCTATAGACCCATTTCATTGTTAAAAGCAGATGTCAAGTTGCTGGCAAAAATGTAAGATAGTAGACTCAAGCCTCTGCTCCTCTTTCTTATACATCCAAATCAGGCAATTTTTGTGAGTGGTAGAGATGCCAAAGATAACACTATTAAAGCAGTTTTTGTGATCCAGATACATATTTCATCCCTCATTCCCTCGCTACATGCTGAGAAGGCCTCTGATATCTTTGTTTCCGTCAGCAAACCAGCCACATACCTTCGATCCCTTCTCATAATCTTTGAGCATATAGCGAAATATCCATTTTTAAAATTAATTACTCCATATCAGAAATACTAAATATAAATTTGGCAAGGACTCAAGCTCTCCATGAGAGGAAAAAATTCCTCTTTCCATGGAGCTCTAATAGACTTAAATAATTGGCTACATATATCTCACCCCAGATCCAGCAGACTTATTCTCCACCAGTTATTTTCCCCTCCTTGATTTCCTTAAAACAGAACTCTGCAGCTGCGATTCTATATATATATATCTCATGGTTATCTCATGGTCAAAATGGTCACGCTCCACAAAATAATGTATATCTTTTTAGACTCTGCCTATGTTTCCTTCTTATTTTCTTATCAATTTGCAGCGGGTACCTAACGATTATCTGAAAATACAAAAACCTCGACTTGGCCACTCCCAGACTTCCCTCCTGGATTGGGGTGAATGGCATTCAGGTCATGGGTGAAAGGGAACCTGGACACGTTGCAGTATCCTTTATTTAGACACTGGCATCATTGCCAGACAATCAGCCTCTCATAACTATAATATTGATTCCTCACTAGATTGCTACTTCTACATCACTATCTCCTGGGCCTGGTGGAAGAGGGATACATGCCTAGAGATCTTACCCCTTTTGAAAAACTTCTTTCCAACCCTACAACATGTAAGCTCCCTTTACCTAAATTCTACAGATTTCTCTCTAATCTGCCCCTTTTTGGCAAAACAAAATTCATGCACAACTGGGAAAGAGACATAAATGTCTCCTGTGATTTGTATACATGGGCTTACATTTTTCGTATTAACATGACTTTTCCTCTGGACATCTCCAAATGCAAAATTAATTATAAGTTAATTACCAATGGAATGGGACACCCCAGAAATAAGCTAAATATTACTCTTGTACTGATCATTTGCTGGAGATGCCTTACACACCCTTGCTCCCTGATACACAACTGCTGGGAGTCCCCGAATATATCCCCATTCTAGATAGCAGTACAAAAAGAGATATTGACTTTTCTCAGCACTCACCTCTCTTTATCCCCTGAAGTATTTCTTTTAATCTTCATTCAAAAGACATGTCATCCCTATCACCTGTGTTGGCAAACTGGAGTGGGATCCTTAATTTCATGATCAACTCATCCAAAACCATGATTTCTTTGCATTGGAAATCACTCTCTCCTCCTACAATTTTGCAGTGGAGGTCCAGGGCCCACACCATTCTGGAGATGGAAAGGTTGCATGTGGTGTACACAGGCTCCCTAGACTTCTTTATGGATATTTTAAAACCATTGCTAAATCCAGCTTTTCTCTACAGTATAGACTGTGCTATGAGCACACAATAACTAGTTACTATCTCTTTGCAGGATATATGTGGGAAATGTTCCCCAGAGATACAAAGCCCACCTAACTGGTCTGAAGATGGCTTATACTGATTCCTGGTTCCAGACCCTGGCTAGTTCCCTGACTACAGTGCTGCCTGACTATTTTGGCTAGTTCCCAGACTATGGTTCTCCCTACCAATTTGGTTCTGTTTGTGTAGTCCGGTATTTGACTCAGGTTTCCTCTGATTTTGTCCCAATTCCATTTCCCCAGTCATTCTCTGTTCCCTGTAGATCTTCCCTTGCTCTGATTCTCCACATATTCCAGCATACTCCCATCATGGTTGCTCTCTGGATCAACTGGGGTGGAACAATCTGGTTTCACGACCATCTTTATCCAGCTTCAGCTGCAGTAAGGGAGTACCTGGTATATAGTCACCGCTCCCAAGCAACCTACTCTAGCTACTGGACCAATGCTAGGCCTGCATGACAGGTGTGTAGCCACAGTAATTGCAGATGTCTTTATGAGAAAATTAATCACATCCAAGGCCACTTCACAAAGATAGGCATAGCCTTGTGAATCCTAGAGATCTATGAATCATGTCTTCTCTACCTGAATCTTTCCTGATTTCCTAAAGTAAGTGGCCACACAAAACATTGATGGACTTCTTCACCCAAGCCGTACACAGTTAAATCTGCAGCTATAAAGTTAATATTTATAAGCGAATCCTGGTTTTATCTTCCAGGTCCTTAGAAGTGAGAGATAGCATATCAATTGCAGGAGGGTGCCCCTCAATTCAAGCACTTCATTGGATAAGAGGTAAAGAAGGCCAAACCGTCTAAACAAGTAGGTCTTCCTATCAGCAAAGTTAAAATCCTACAAGATAATCTGGCCCTTCTCCACCTCTTAACAGTGTCATAAGCAGACACCCCTGAGGGGGTTCTCAGAGATCCGAAGGGCATCTAACACTGCCTGAATCAAACTTTCACCTATGGAGTAAGAGAGGAATCATTCTCTTCCCCTATTTCACCTTCTTTCAGAGTGGAATAACCCCAGGAAGTTACTGTACAGGGTCCTAACCAATGTGGGCTTCTGTTCAAGGGAAGGGGGCCATAGCACAAGGGCCACAGCACAAGAGGGGCATAGAATGGACTTGTAAGATAAACAGGTGACAACTACTGACAAAGCTGCCACATGTGCCTTTTGGCTCTGACATGGCTATAACCCACAAATAAATGGCCCTAGAGAGGCATGACGGTAATAAGAAGTAAAGTAAAAGACTTACCTGCACCAATAAGGGAGATTATTACCACACAAGGAACATTCTGGCCACATATGGAGAGAGCCTAAAGCAAGGTGATTCCACAGTGAGCTACAAGTGTGGTAAGGAAGGAAGGGAGCGATAACTACTTTACCCAGAATTCACTAAATTGGGTGCTTTTAAAAAAAAAAAGCACTAATAACACTAATAATAAATAACTGGCATGGTGGCACTCCAGCTGTCCCTTGGAGCAAAGATGCTATGGAGAAGGGGTACCCTGATTCCAGGGCTCCCACTGATGAGGAAACAAATCATCCCCATGTTGTGTGACCACTGGGCAGCAGAGCCCTTATAGAGCCACAAGGAATGAGAAGAAAACAGCTATAGCTGCTAGAGTAAAACCACTGCCAGTGGCAAAATTTAAAGGGATAGTAATACTTCATTTTAACTTTATTTTATTTTGTAGGCATTAAAAAATATGAAGAATGATATAAGTCTTATCTCTCAAACCTTTATGGTTTAAGAGTTATTCACAAGCAAAGTTTCCCCTCCCGCCCCTTTTACCTAGTGTAAGCCATCTCTTCTCAGATGTGGAATGCAGTCCATAGACCAGACAGATAACAGCAGGGGACAGTCTTCTTACAATGAAAACAATGAAATCCCTGCCCCCCTTGACAAGCTTTTCAGGTTTTTCCATTATCTTAATTGAAGATTGTCCCTCTCTGCAGTCTACCTGGGCACCTCCCTTCTGATCTGACTGAACAGTGTTACATCAGTAAAAGGGGCGGGAGGGGGATACTTTGTCATTGAATTACTCCTGAACTACAACTCTGACAGAACTGAAATAACACTCTCCAAAGTCCAAATACTATGATGATTAATTAGAGCTGCTTTTATTATGAAACATTACTATCCCTTTAAGGGTGCCATGGTGCAAAAATTCTTAAAGGGACCCTAAAAACATATTTACAACAGGATGAATAATGAGACTAAATTAAATAAATGTTTATTCAAGAGTGTAATAAAAGAAATAGCATGAGGGACGATAATACCTAGGTAACTTCCCACAGGACAGATGTCACAGAGTGGCCAAACAGACACACAGAGAGAGTAGAATACTCATGATCCTGGACTTATGGCTCCACCGTGATAGTATTGGAGAAACAGAAGTCCCGTACTCCTCAAATCTCAGGAGTCTAAAACTAATACTGCTACTACAGCTGCTGAGGCTGCTGTTTTCCACATTGGATGAAAGAGAAATTAATATTCAAAATTTACCCTATTGGGGCTCATTCTCAAGGGTGACATCAGTGATGTCTGCATGATGTCATCCATGAAGCTTAAAGGAGAACTAACTTATCTCCCCATTTACTTTAATATGACCAGAAAATCCTACTAGCTCTTTGGACTTGCCCTTGTCTGTATGTTCAATATAAATCATCTTCAGTCAGCCCCCAGTGTCATGTGTACGGAGCAGTGTATAAGGTTAATAAAGATTACCTTTTGAAATAATCAGAGATTGAGGTTCTGAGGTCCTGCGTGCACTATCATGCCTACCTCCATGGACATGACATGCAGGACTGACTGAAGATGCTATCTGTTGAATAAAAGCATAAGTGCAAATTTTATATGGACCATAACAGACACAAACACAGGGACATAGAGATGTAAATTCCCCTTTACACTGAGAATATATCCCATTTGAATAGCCTTATCATTTTTCTGGGGAAACCCAACACCATGTTATGGGCTTAAAATACTTTCCAAAAGCTACCTTGAAGTTACGTGGAGTTTTAAACCCCTTTAAACCCCTTGAATGAGGTCTCCACTGCATTGCAAAGTAATTTTTGGAGACCTCTAGCAAACAAGTTATATAAAAAAGTCCAGTTTAAATCATGGAATGTTGGAAATTTTCAGTTTTGTCTTCTACAGTGTGCTTGGTTTGCTAAATAATTGCTCTGATTTAATAAATATGGGTCAATATTATCATACTCCTGTGTTTTTCTCATGCATTCAAACACTGTGATGAAGTCTCCCTAGCAAAATTATCCTAACAGCATGCTGCAACTTCCCTGCATTCAAAGCAGATTATTTACATGGCTAACATTGGATTTTGAAGTGCTCATAGCATTATATATTGTGTAACTGACACACATGGGTTTTAGCTGATCATATCTGATTTAAACGGGGGATGTCTATCAGTCATTTCCCCCACCCATGTTGTAATTACCAAAATAATGCAAGGCAAGTTAAACTGGCAACTGGAAATTGGCAGCATTGATACTGAATTCTGATTGGCTATATGAAATAGCTATCAAGGGTTTTAAATTATCATCAATGATAAAGCAATAAACAGCAACTTTAACTCATGCAATGATATGCTTTGTTTCTGAGTAGGATGGTTTTACTACAAAAGAACAACTAAGTGTCCCACGCCCTTAGTGACATGTTTGTCTCATATGATTTATATCACTATTCCCTTGGAAATGTGACAAAAGGGCGGAAGGATGAGCCTGGAAAGGCTAGAGGGTAATCAAGGGTCACATTATTATGCTAATGTTACTAACCTGCCTCTCAGAATAAATGCTTAAAGCTGGGTTGTATTCATCTGATTTGGGAACCAGGAATTAAGTTAATGCACACTCCTGAGCATCTCTTCTCTATACATGGATTCTATTGTCAGTTGTTGAAGTATGAATTTTTCTAAATGTTTTTAGTATCAGGGGAGAGCAAATGTCTGCCAGTGATGATAATAAAAAAGCATATGCATTATACTGTCACAGAAATAACTTTAATTTATTGTACTGCTTGGGCAAACACATTTAACTCTTTGGATTTTGGACAGGCAATACACTGGGTTCATCGCTAGCATCCAAGAAGGTAATTCAATATTTTGGACCTTATTTTTTTCTTCTTTTTCTTGAATTAATTTGATAAGCATTGTCATTATATTTGCTTACTTTCTGATTTTTATATCTCCCTTTTTCCACTATCCGATCACCATCTTGTAACATTCACTACGGCTTATATTTCTTCCAAAATCCCTGCTTCCTGTCCCTGCTTCACACGTAAACTCAAGTAATTGGTTCACTATTGAAATGTAACCCACTACTGGACAACCAACCAAATGGTGCATTAAAAATGTCACCTGGTTGAAAAGGGCAAAATAAGAATGTTGCAAGTTTGTGTCGAGACAGCAGAATGCCCACCGAATGAAAAGGGTGGCATTCTGATGTCTAAGGCTTAAGTGTCGAGTAGCCTCGACATTAAAGGTACACCTCAAAGCAGAAGCAGAAAGCTTAAGTGTCGAGTAACCTTTGACAATAAAGGTACACCTCAAAGCAGAAGCAGAAGGTAGCCACTCCTACTTGTAAAACTTCAACATTTGACTCACAAGCAGTTTTATATATTTGGCATGGATGAAAATGAGGTTGAACTGAAGGAACAGTAAACCTTAAATCTTTTCTAACAAAAAATTCCTTGCTCAATTGCTCACGTTATTCTGTACTACTCGACACTTCAGGCTTCTGCTTCTGATTCGAAGTGTACCTTTATTGTCGAGGCTACTCGATACTTAAGCCTTCTGCTTTGAGGTGTACGTTTATTGTCGTGGCTACTCAGCACTTAAGCCTTCAACATCAGAATGTTGTCCTTTTCATTCTGCTGTC
This sequence comes from Rhinophrynus dorsalis, assembly GCA_037306005.1. Lineage (NCBI taxonomy): Eukaryota > Metazoa > Chordata > Amphibia > Anura > Rhinophrynidae > Rhinophrynus > Rhinophrynus dorsalis. The sequence goes on from CM074723.1 coordinate 401,110,499, forward strand.
TTGACTCTTAAGTCTGCAACATTAATATTTCGTTCTTTTCAACCAGCCGACATTATTAATGCGCCGTTTGGTTGGTTGCCCAATAGTGGGTGACATTTCAATAGTGAACCAATAACTTGAGGTTACGTGTGAAGCAGGGAGAGGAAGTAGGGATTTTGGGAGAAATATAAGCAGTACTGAATGTCACAAGATGGTAATCTCAAGTCATTTAACCTCACTTCACTCCAGTACTTCCTGGCTACTGTTTACACAAACAGTCATGTAAAAACCTATAATGTGGTCCTGTTCTCCTCTTTGGACTTGCATTCTCCTGTCTCTCCACAGCTCATTTATATCTAATCCATGATCATGGCTTAATAAACAGACCAGCTTCCTCTGCTCCTGTACAACTCTGGAGAAAGTCGGACTCACTGGTATACATTCTCCACTACAAATTCCTCCTTTCCTGCTTTAACTGCCTCTGGCTGCAAAATCATACTTATTACAACTCATTACCGCTCACAAATTCTAACCCCAACGGCTGTACCTTTGACTTCTTCCTCAGTCCTCCATCTGCCTCCTTCACAAATTCTATACAACCACAAATGTTTGCTAACTTCTTCAAAGCCGAGGTAGACTCCATCCTGGGAAACATCCAACATTATAAATACCCTCCTATCCTCCCTTTTTCTCCTCTTGCCACACCAGACTCTTTCTCACCAGTCACGGAGGAAAAATTTACTAATCTGCTATCCTTCTCTCCCTCCTCTACATGCACACTTGGTCCAGTTCCCTCTCAGCTCATCCAGTCCATCTCTTCCATACTAATTACTGTACTATTACATATTTTTAACTCCTCCTTTGCCCCTGCTACTTTTCCTGATGACTTCAAACATGCATAGTGAAACCTAGCTTTAAGCACAAAATCAATGACAGCACCACACCCTCTAACTATTGACTGGTCTATCTCCTGCCTTTTGCCACTAAGCCCTTGGAATGCTTGGCCTACTCTCACCTGCTTGACTAGTTTAACACACACAACCTGCTCGACCCATTATAATCTAGCTTTTGCACTGCTCACTCCACATATCTCTCATATGGATGGCTTGTAGACACTTCAAGCTCAACATGTCTAAAACTGAGCTAATCCTCATCCCAACTAGACTTGGCCAAATAACTCATACATAACCTAGAGACACAAGAAAAGATGGAAATAAAGTGTTCACACCTTTATTAAATTGAGTTTGACCTATTTACCCTTGGAGGACCCTCCCACCATCTAATGCAGGGCCCCCAGGCCAATAGCCAGCATGGACTTCTTGTCCAGCCCTGGCAGCTTGAGCTCTTGTGGCCATCTGCCTGCCATCCGGGAGTTATGGCATCATGGCCTACCCTGGACCTCCTTGATGGCACCACTCCTTCTCCAACTGTGAGGACACGTGGATGTGGGTATGCACCAACATCTCTCCAAGCCCTCCCCTTTCCTCAATCCCCCCCCTTGGCATTAGCCTGCACTGTCAATCAGGAACAACAGTGCAGCCAGCTCCAAGGACTACCGGAACCTCATTGGGTGGGATCAGCCCTCTGTCAGACAGACCCTCTGGAAAATGTGCCTTCTGAGGTTAACCTGCACTGAGGCGGCCTGGAGAAAACTGCATGCCACCACCCAGAGAGAGGCCTCTAAAGTGAACCCTCTATGCCCATAGGGCCACCCCTGTTGAACTATTCAATAAACCTACACCTTACTATTCAGGTGTACACCATCACTCCTGCACATCTCCCCTGCCTTTACTAGAATCTTATTACGCTTGATGTTGTGCCCCCACCCCGCAGGAAGGCAAGAATCTTGAAATTGTCAGTTCACTTTCTGCCGAGGTCTGTAAATGGCGTAGGGTGAATTGGACCCCTGCCAACACAGTCTGGGTACTATTTCTGACCAGATGAGTCTAATGACAGGGAAGGTGTCCTTAATCCACTTGCATCTATCCTTCATCATGTGAATTGAGCTCACCCCCTTCACTGCCAAATCATTTCTGCAAGTGTGTACCACCACCACCACCACCACCTGTGGCTGCCCCACTTACTGACTGTTTCCAGCCATAGATCCCACATCTGCATCCATTTTAGGCCCCTTTTACCAAGCCAGAAGACCTTCATTCGTTCCTGTCGTATACCTAGGTGCCTGCCTCCCTCTGTTGCTGCAGCCTGCCTCTCTGCCCGATGCACACAGGAGTGCCCTATGATGAATGCCATAAATGGCATGATCTTCCCTCACTACTGCTAGTGGACATGCTATGTCTGCCCTGGAGGACATGTGAACCCAATAACCTTTCCCTACTTTATCCGTTTTTGATCTAATAATAAGGCAACAAACCTCTTTCTCTGACTATTCCACCCGTTCTGCCTGCAAACCCCCAGTGAGCTCTCCTTTTGCTGGTTCAACTAATTCGGCAAATCTGAAGGTCCCACAGAAAGCCATAACAAAAGTACAATAGAAAAAAGCATTTTTCCATAGGGGATTCACACACCCTGAGCTGCACCTGCAGTAATGTAGCAAACCTTTATTCTTCTATGGGTCTTCGCTTATCAGAAACAAGCCCTGCTGCCTTCACCCACCCATTCATGATCTGCCTCACTACAAAGCAGTCTGCCACACCCCCTGCCCCTAAGGAGAGAGAAAAAGTAGATGGCTACCAGAATTGTAGCAACTTTGGCCCTGATGCTCCCACTACTCTCATGTGTTTGATGAACTTCAGTAGGCTATCCTCCATTCCCTTGGCCCTTTCAGCTACCCACTTATGTGCAAACTTATACCAAGCCTAAAAAGTATTACTTTAGGCAGCCCAGATCTTGGGAGCCAGAAATCTTCTGATCAATGCATCTAAATCTTCATCATTAATTGCCATAGATCTGATGGACAAGCACAACCAACAGGGTTATTATCTGGGACACATTTAGGAAACACCTAGGGTGTGCCTAGTCCATAATTGTACATTACGTCGCATGTACAGCAAGACCATATGTTACAACAAACTCAGAACGGGGAGAGTGAGAAGAGAGATTATTAATGGTGTGCACCACACTCATATTATCCATCCAGAAAATTACACTGCATTTGCCAAATGGTCCTGCCACAATTCCAGGACACCACTATTGGAAATAATAGCAGTGTAAGATTCCTAGTTAGTCACTCCTGCAACCAACTCTGCCCTGCACACATTGCCTACCACAGCATACATCAAATTCTATAGCTCCTGCTGCATCAGAGAAAAGTCTCAATTCAGAGTTAACCTTTCAGGGTTCCATTATCTTTCAGTCACAAAATTTCTGTTATAAACCTTGCTTTGTAAAACCAGAGCCATATTCACATTTGCAATGCATCGGAGACCTCGTTAGAGTTTAAAGAGTTTAAAGCCACATTTAAAACAATAGATAATTGTATTTATCCTCTGGGTGCAGTTGGTTTGCTCCACAAAAGGAATATGTTAAATTTTCCTCCATGAGAAAAGATTCAGTAGATTCCAAAAGAAGGTCCTTTCTGCTGACCTCCTCCATGTGACTGAATGAAGCAAGTGTGTATGTGTGCATGATTGTGTGTGTGTGTCACGTGAACGCGATGATATGTGGGTGCTAAATGACGTACAAGTTAATGTGTGATAAATGCACAGGAATGTCAACAATGATTTGCTGGTACATGGAAATGTGGTACTTGAAGGTTTCTTCCACTGAAATAAATAGGTTAAGCCTTCATCAGGTACATTGCACCCACTTTTTCTCACCACAAGAAGTTTCATGGAAATTCCTAGAGGAAGAAGTTGAACCTTCTGCACATCTCAGCTCAGGAATTGTTTCCACTTTTTTCAGCATATGGCCCTTAGTTTCTTGGAAAAAAAGTTGTTCTTTTTCAAAACTTGAGATAAATATTAACAAGCTAAAAACCTCCAAGTCCCAAACTGCCTCCGGAATCAGCATCAGTACTAAACTGTTAATCTGGAACTTCATGAAATGGATTCTGATGGATGAGCAGCCACACACAAGCCTAAGACCACCAATCACAACACCAAGCATCGGCTGGAGTGGCATAAATCTCCCCACCAATGAATTCTGGAACAGTGGAAAATCATTCTCTGGAGTGATGAAGCATGCTTCACTATATGGCAGTCTAATGGATTATTTTGGGCTTGGCAGATGCCAGGAGGACTCTCCCTACCTGACTGCAAAGTGCCAACTGTAAAGTTTGGTGGATGATGGTCATGACTGGTTTTCATGGTTCAGCCTAAGGTCCTTAGGTCCAATGAATGGACATCTTAAAGATACTGTATACAGTAATGTTCTAGACCATTCTGTGCTTCCAACTTTGTGCCAATAGTTTGGGAAAGCCATTTCCTGTTTCAGTATGACAATGCCCCCATGCATAAAGCAAAGTCCATATAGATATGGTTTGTCGAGATCTGTGTGGAAGAACTTGACTGTCCTATACAGGGTCCTGACCTCAACCCCACTGAATACCTTTGGAATTAATTGGAACTCAGACTATGAGCCAGGCCTAATTATACAACATCAGTGCCCAACCTCACTAATACTCTTGTGGCTGAATGGAAGCAAATCTTCACATGTACCAGCAGAAAGCCTTCTCAAAAGAGTGGAGGCTGTAAGAGCAGCAAAGAGGGGACCAACTGCATATTATTGACCATGATTTTGGAATGATATGTTCGACGAGCAGGTGTCCACACACATTGAGTCGTGTAGTAAAGTTCCTATACACACAAACACACAATTTAACCATTTTAGTGCCAGGAAGGTATGCAGCTCTCTCTTAATAGTTAATGTGAGTGCACTTCTGCTGATCTAATTATCTATCACTATAGTGCTATTTAGTATATGATTTGTGATCAGGGGTGATATTCTGAGGGATGTGTGCCATTATAGCTCACCTGATTAATCTAGTCAGCCAAGCATTTTCCATTAGATGTAAGTGTATGACTCCATGGAATACTCTGTTTTAAATCAGAACACTGAAAAAACAGCCATGTTACTCCAACTGAAATTTACACTGTAAGCGAAGAAATCATTGTTCATTGAACTTTTGTGTTGAAACAGATTACACTATGTATATTTTTATCTTTTTCACATGTGTATCATCATTTCATTGTGAGAATCTATGGTTGGCCATCTGGGTTTAAATATTCCTGTTTCATATAAAACGGATTCTAACTATGTTTGAACTTACATTTCTGTGACCAATGTGAGTACTATTTTACTGTATATACATACTATATTTTGTATATTGTGCACAATTTTTGTATTATCTTAATAATAACAATTATATTTTAGATAATATTAAGCGAGCACCTATTATTATTATGTATAATGATATTTTGGAACTTAAATCTTACAAAATCTCAGATACCCAAGTAGCATTCAAGATCCCTGGTAGGGTCCCTGAAATGTCACCATCTGAGTGTCAGAGAAGTTTCCATCATGTTGTGTTGTAATGTTTTGGATGCCTCTATGGCAGCCAAAGGGTTAAACTCTCACTATGATCACCTCTGGTCACAAATCACATGTAGAATACATTTCAGAATTTGCTGTAGCAAAGGAATAACATTAATGGGAACTGTAATGGCACAGTGGACTCACATTAACTCATTCTGTGCTGGCTCCGTTCTCACTCCACTGACCAGACTACTTTCACGAGGCTTTGTCTTTATTGAGGGGGGAGGGAGAAAACTGTGGTCGAGATTTCAGTGGAAACCAGTGGAAAGTAGTGAGAAACAAACTCTTGTGCATTGCTAAGCCTTTGAAGGTTAATGGGGTGAGCATGCAGCATATTGCTCATAAATATGTATATAAAAAAGATAAAGTTTCAGCCATTGTCAATCCACTGCAGGATGAAGGCCTCCATAGCAAGACAAGCTGTGGGTATGGAACATAATCTGCCATGCTAATCAATTGCAGGCTGGTAGATATTGACCCTGCCAGAGACTAGTACCTGTAACCCTGGGGATTTAACAGATTCCCCAGCTGGTGCCTTAACCAACTGAGTTATCGCACCAGGTTATATTTACCTTATATTTTGCCTAGTTTTTAAAAATATTATTTTGCTTGTTGATTGTCTTCACTGAGGATTGTTCTTTTTACATTCAGTGAATCACTCTTGGGATTAAACTCTGATACAAGGTGGAATGATACCTTGAATTGACACTTCTCAGGAGCTGTTGTACAATGTTCTACTAAGATATCATGGCATGCAGAGAGCTCCAAACTATAGTCCCCTCTTCTTCTCTCTTCTTCATGATTACCCGTCACCAGTCAAGTGATATCTTCCTTCTTTATGAAGAGTGGGGCAATGTTAGCCATAGTTAAACAAGAAAACAAGTAGAGTAAAAGTAATACATTTGGCTGTCGAACTTTAGATCGCAACTATTTATGAACCCTTTAACCCCTTAACAACCACCCGATTCAGCAGGGGGTGGCCATCAAGGACCTGTATACTTATATTTTGTTGTTGAGATGAATTCTGGGATGGCGGTGTGGCATGTAGCCGCACTGCCATTCCAGAATTCCATGACATGCCTGAACTGTCACCAGTCCTTAACGCAAATCTACTAGTGATGGTCTTCGCACGTCATGGGTCGTTAAGATGTTAAGGACAAGATAAGTGTGCAATGCATTGCTCTGCAATGTGTTTCCACACCCTCATGGTTTTAAAGGACTTCTATATTAATTGTTATTTAGGCAACAATATATGCTACTGTTTCTGTATTCAAGCTACTTTAATATTTATCCATTAGGCTGTATATATTATTTTTTTAACAAGTTAATACAAAGGGGATTATGTAAATGTGCCAGTTTTGTATATAACCTTATGACTGGTGTATTTTTTCTTACTCTGTGGTTACACATGACATACACATATGCCGTGTGTGTTTACTTGCAGAAAGTCCTACTTACTCTAGCAAGGAAAATAGTTGTGCCCAAAAACACAAAGCCTACCAGTTCATATTGTATCCTCCTCATAACCACTCCTACCTAACAAATTAGTACTCCTCTTTCCCAAGTAATATCATCTCTCTCTCTCTCTCTTTCACACTCAATCTTGCTTTATGGCCTTCATTGCACTTTTACTCTGCTCTTAAAATTGGGCAAGCTGTTTGAGTGTCCCACTGTAACCCAACAAACGTCTTCTCACAAAATGTTCATGATGCTGCATGTGAATGTTTGGCTCAACAGTACCTTTTAGCCCCTGTCACTGTGCTTGTCCTACTAAATCAAATTCAGGAATACATGCACTTTCTGTGGGAAGTCCTTTGTTTTAGCACCATATTTCAGGGTTGCTATGCAACATAACAGTATATTTAATGATAAAATGCCTTCATAGTTAAAGGGTTTGGAGAAGCTGGCTCAGAGGCTATGCTTTTGAAACTGTGCCACCTACGTGGTAAGCATCATTACTGCATGCTCACACAATCTGAGTTAGTATCTGTTAGGTTAGGGTCAATGTATCTGTTGATTTAGGTTATGGTCAGTATCTGTTAGGTTAGTATTTGTTAGGTTAGGATTAATGTATCTATTAAGTTACTATCTGTTAGGTTAGTTTGTTAAGTTAGCATCTGATATGTTAGTGTTTGAGGGCTGTTTAGGTTAGTTGTTAAGTTAGTATCAGTTACATTAGATTAAGGTCAGTATCTGTTAGGATTGGAGGGTGATTTAAGGGTGATTAAGGTTATGCTAAGGCAATATTTTGAAGAACAACATTTTTCATGTGTCAATTTGTAGAAAAGTCTGACTCAAAGAAAAGGTAGTATAATGAACTGAGATTGTCAAAACAAATGACAAAACAAATATGCCTGCAAATGTATATTTTTTAAATAAAGAAAAATGAGATGCAACAAGGTTTTGTGAAAACCTAAATGGGTGCCTCACGTGAGAAAGTGCTACAGATTGTAATGTCTTAGTGAGCAGGGTCCTCTTATCCTTCTTTTCTCAATGGGGAGAATGGACATATCTATCACTTTAGCTCAATTAGCATTAGCCTCCATAGCCAGTAGCTAGACTGTAGGATATGAACTGCGTGATCGCTTTAGTGCTTACTAGCGGACACACTCCATCATAGTTAAGACTTGCATGCCGGTAAGCTCCTTACATCTACTCCCCAGAATACACAGAAAAATGCAGTTATTTTGTGCCATGTTTTATATGTACATTTAAACAAGACAAGGAAGAAATTAACTCCCTGAAACACCCATAAACTGACCCATTTTCCTCCTATGAGCACAAACAGAATTAAGGGAAGATGCAAAGGGCCAGAAAATTGATTCTAGAATCTGTTTACCCTTATACATTTCTCTGAATCTTGATTGTAATCATCCTTGGATCCGCACCCCCTCCGCATCAACTGTACAGTGTTCTTATATCTTGTCACCCCATTTTACAGCACTGTAAAATCTGTTGCAATTTTTTCAATAAATGGTTATGATGATAGCAATAATAATATTAATTATTAGAGTGGAACATTAAAGAGGAAATGTATGTCTTTCAAAATCACTTTTATTTATGTTAGCCATTCTTTATTTAAACTATAGTTTATAAAATATGGTGGTGGATTCAGTATTGAGCCTGAAGACACAGTAAGGGGCAAGGCACAGCTGTTTTCTTCCCCTCTATCTTGGGAAGGGAAGTCCACTAAGAGAACAAAGGAATGTGGGTTTTTCCTTCCCTTGGTGGTGGGAAAAAAAGAGAAAGGTAAAGTAGGGAAAGAGAGAAGAGGGGGAGGAGTTAGGGGTATGAAAGGTGGCTGTAGGCTAGGCTTATAAACCGTGACCTCTTTATTTTGCCACATATATGTGCCTCCCTGTCATTCTTTGGTGTGTTGTATCAGTTATTGTGTTCAAGTTATGGTTTTAGAATGGGAGAGAGAGTGGTGGTTGGGAAGGGACAGGTTTCAGGCCTTGGTACCTTAAATATTTAGCTTTATTTATTTGTGTTTATGCAAATTAGGACAGCAAGTTTAAAACTGGCACTACAACAGCAGAAGGAAGACCCCAACATGCACAGCACATCATAGCTGAGGTTTCACATGCTGGTCCCCATCTCCTATCATCAGCTCCATGTGAGCAGGGGACAGGAACAAGATAAAAAGGTATATAGCAAAATTATAGCATTCTGATGATTTCCAAAGGACTGATTGGAGCACCTTTGGTGTGAGCAAATAAGCTACTCTTTTATCCGACTCCTAAGCAATATTTAGTACTGGGGTAGTCAACCTTCAGCAGCCCAGTTTTTGGAGATGACAACTACTATATAAACATCAGGAGCTGTAGTCCCCAGCAGCTGGAATGCCAAAGATTGACTATACCTGATTTAGCTGGTGTTTCTCAAATCACTGATGTTCAAACAAATAGACTATAAGGTCCATGAAGACAGTTTGCTACTTACTTAAATTAATCCTCTGTGTTGAGCATTCATCCCCACCCATGGTGGAAAACTTTAATTCCTGTTTTAAAGAAAATCCTTTCTGAATACCCAAACCATCAATTGAGGCTCCCGGGGCATTTCTTGTAAAAAAGCACAAAGCAGTTCACATTAAGACCTTTTCAAGACACTTCCTTGCTTCCTTTTTCTTTCACAAAGACATGAGATATGTGATCGGTGAGGCCTGGTGTAGGATATCACTGAGACCTGATACTCACAGTTCATCTAGATCGTTGTTCTTTGTTCTTTTGATATTTGTTTTTTATCCATTTGAGATACAGAGGAGAGTGGCACACATTGCAGAGCAATGTGTTGCACACCCCCTGGCATTCAAAGGTTTAAGTCTGATGTACATAATACTGTAGTGTGCTACAGACTTCTCCAAGGTGATATGTCTCTTCCATTCATGGGGTTATACGTTCAAGGAATATTAACTCCTCCTAATAACAAGCACATTGTATTATGAGCATGAAATCCTAAAGCGCAGCATGAATTAATTCTAAGTGGGTTGATTGACCAAAATTCTTCTCTAATTTGGTCACAAAACTCACATACAATCCAGGGCAGCATTATGGACATGGCATCTTAAGGAGGGCCACATAAATTGCTCATGTTACCTATTGAAATGATGCCACCTACATGATGAGCATCATTGCAACGCACTCACCACATCACAGGTGTGTGCTTGTAAAATGTTTGTCTCAGAGAGTGTTTTTGTGGTTCTGTGATGACTTACAATTGACACAGGAGGCAAATATAGTCATGTTGATGCTTTTATTGTCTAACTAAGCAGACGTAGGATGCAAGCTTTCAAGACCTCTTAGGTCTCTTCCTAAGGCATGATACAAATTCTCATCTGTTACAGTTGACACATCTCTCTAGTAATAGCACAATGTCGTTGGAATGAAAAAGAACACATTTAAAATGTCACCCTAAAATGTTGCAACCTGCATACCCTAACCTAAGTACCCCCAAATACCACCCTTCAAAGTAACCTACGTACCCTTATGTAACATCTAACCTAAACCACTCCACTAACCTACCAGATATTAACATAACAGATATTTACCTGGCGATATTCTAAACAACGACACCTCATGGGCACCATTTTGACACAATCAAAGTGGTGAGTGCTCATCATGTTGGTGGCATTATTTCAATAGGATCCCTTCTATGACTACCAGTGAAACAAGACGACACAGGAAGGGAGTGCTTCGACAGACCAGCTAATCCCAAACAGCCAACTCAATAGCAGAATCTTCCATGAAAGCTTTCTTTTATTAATACAAATTTTAATAGCAACTAAATATTCAACATTTGTGGAATAAATTAGTAGTCGGCGCACAAATCGCCTAACGCATTTCATGCTAGTTGCACTTAGTCATAGGTCAGACGCCCTTCCTGTGTCGTCAAGTTTGTTGGAACCCGTGGCCAAGGCTGTCAGCAGTAGCTCTGGACTGGCATTGGAGTTTGAGCCTTGGCAAGTCTTACAAAAATATTTGGAGCTTTTAAGAATAAGAAAAAGAAAAGATAAAAAATGTGTGGCAATTAATAGCAGATTTTATTTTTGCAATTGTACAGTGAAACAAGGCTGAGGTGACAGACAGTTATGTAGTTCTGTGGCTATCAGGGAACAGCAGAACAAGGCTACTACATAGACAGTATATGTGGGGTCTGTGATTACTGTTGGAACAATGGCCCAAGGCTGAGGTGGCAGACTGTGTAGTTGTGGTTGTGTGGCTACCAGTGGACAGTGGAACAAAGCTGGAACATCATACAGTGTATGTTTGGATCTGTGACTATCACTTGAACAGTTGCATAAGGCAGGGGAATCACACATTGCTCTTTCAGCTGCCCTGGTCCTTTTCTGTTAATGCGAATGCCTCCTACCGAACCCCTTGGATGGCAGAGTAGTCTACAATGCATTGCAAAGCAACTCATTGGTCAAACCTCTAGCATTCATGGATTCAATGCAGAATTCTTCTTTCACAAATGTATCCACCACTGCTGCCAATATATAAGCACCGGAGTCTTTCTCACACTTGTCTTACCTTATACTGAGCAACTTCTTATCCCCTCACCAGAAGTTACACAGTTCCAGGAGAGAAAAGTGTGAGAGAGACTCTCAGGCCCATAGATGTTGGCAGCACCACATTGAGAAGAAAAGCAGCACATTTCATTGGGGGAGAAGTAGAGCAGCAAGAAACGAACACAAACCAAACTAATATAAGATAGTAACTTAAATATCTGCACCACATAAAATACTCATCTCTACCAAAATATATTACATTTCATTCTGTACTAAAGGGGAACTTTCCAGTGTGTTAACAGTTATGACTAACATATATAAAAATTATCCCCTATTGTAAAGCGCTGCAGAATAAGTTGGCACTATATAAATAAAGATTATCATTATTATTATTATTATTATTATTTATTCCATTCTAAAAATATTCCTCATCTCTGTATAAAGAAGTTGAGAGACTCAGAAAAAAAGCCGTAAGTGGTACAATATCCATAGATTCAAAGTAAATCTGACCAAGGAAGTTTCCAGGCAATATGGTTGCCAGTGTGAAAATGTAAAATGCCCCACCCCCATTCATATTTACCAGATATTTTTGTTATACCATAACAGTGCAGTTGGTATACCCCAGAATTTCTCCACTATACCGTTTGTACATATGCTTATCAATGTCCTTGGGGCCTCCCAAGCATTCAAAAGATTGAAAGTGAAGTAAACCATGGTGCAAAAAACCCTGTGGGAAAAAAAGTGTAAGAAAAGACATATAGCCCTATATGAATTTTGCCCAAAGATAAATACTCACTCTGTCACTAAACCAGATCCCAAGGCAGTTTTTGTAAGATCACGTAAGATGTAATAAATTTTTCAGTTTGATCGCTGACCGAGCTATAGTCTCTGAGCATGGACAATTGTGCTCCCTGTAAAAGGCCCGTATCACTATGATGAGTGCACAAAGCCAAAACTGGTGCTCAAGTTTGTCCTGCAAGAATCTATGCGGGATCATGTGACTAATGGAGTGCGTATTGATCCTGGGTGGAAGAAGACACATTCATGGTTGTGGTCAGGGCTATATGTCCTTTCAAACAAGAGGCTTTTGCACCAAGGTCAAGTCAATATTCCATTACAGGATACTAATAGTACGTAGAATTAGCAGTGCAATTTACCATTATATTAGACCATCAGTACACAAATACAGTAAGTAATTTGGCATTGCCCTGCAGGAACAGGTGAACAAAAATATTGAAAACTTAGGAGCCAAAGATAAAATTTAGGAGCTAGCTAGGATTTTTATAAACACTGGAGAAGTGCATTTGTTTACACATGTATAAAGTTCTTCCTAAAGTTTAGGAGCCAGAAGTGAAATTTTATCAATTGTACGGAACTGCCATGAAAATATTTAGAAAGGCAATTAAAATGCTGCAATGCATTGCAACCTCCAAAAATTTTTGTCTTCCATGGCAATTAGCAAGTCAAACATAGTTGCTCTCAACATGTGCCTACCCACACTATTTACAAACATGCCCCCAAGGTCAACCTTTGACCTGTTTGCAATGTTCCAGCATTCTAGGCACCCCTATGTTACCTGTCTTAACTCCCTTAAGGCAAACTATACGTGTCAGTGGAGAACACCTCTGGAAAAAAGTTTCAGGTTGCAACTCTGACTGATGGTGCATCTTAAAGCATTTGCATTCCAGAGAGATATCCAACACATTGCAACAAAATGTGTTGGATACCTCTCCAGCACACAAAGGTTTTAACCCTTGGCTGCTAGTGTGGTATCCAATGCAAACCTTCCAGCATCAAAAGCGCAATACATCTTAATTGGTATACTGATACTCAGCACTATTAGACACTCTGTGAAAACATCATACAAACACAGACTCACAATATCACAAATAGACATATACACATCTCCATTTATCATTATTTTATTTTGTAGCAAGACAGAAAAATAGGGCAAGAAAAGAGACTTTGGGGGATGCATGTGAAATCCCCAGTCCAATCACCCCAAGAATACAAAAACAAGGGTGTGGGGTTATTAAAGCACATTGACTGAAAAGTTTCAGACAATTATTACAGATTTCAATAGCACCACTCATGACTGTACATAAAGGTGGACTTCCTTTTCAGAGCATATCCAATGACTATACTTCATTATGTGTGGATGACTAAAAATCAGATTGGCTGACAAGCTCCTCACACAGGCATCACAGAGGGGAGCCAACCAGTGGCTGATGCACAGAACTCACTGGGCTAATGCAAACATTTGCTCTAAATGTAGGGGTGTGTATAGTTGTAGTGGAAAGCCTCATGGTTGCAATGCATAGCCCCTGACCAATCCTGATGCTGAAAGGGGCTGCAGTCTGTCAACCTATCAATGTAATGTTTGATGTTTAACTGCAGAGATGAATTAAAATTGACAGAGGGAAAGAAACTGAGAGAGAAACAACTCTTAACTATTATCCTAGAACCACACATACTAACCCCCAAGGTTTGTCCCACCTTACTGGTAGCCATAGAATCACTCATACTAGTCCCCAGTGTGGTCCCACGGTAGCAAAGAACCACACATAGCCCCCCCTCAGGCTTGACCCAATGCACTGGTAGCCATAGAATCACACATACTGACCCACCAGTCTCGTCCGACTGCATTAGTAGCCATAGAAACACCGATACTGACCGCCAACCATGTCTCACTGCACAGGTAGTCATAGAAACACACATATGGACCCTCCAGCCTTGTTCCATGGTAGCCATAGAAACCTTGTCCTTGTCCTCTTGCAGTGGTAGCAAAACAACTACGCATAATGACCTCTAGCCTTGTTCCACTGCACTGGTAGCCATAAAACCACACATATTAACCTCCAGCCTTGTCCCACTGTACTGGTATCCATAGAAGTACACCTACAGAGTCTGACCCTTCCACCCCCACCCCCATCATTGTGGCTGGGATTTACACACTGGCAGAACACACCAAATTTCTAGTGGGTAATTATTTGGGATTACTGAAAAAGGTGGACATTTTATAGGTTTTTTTCATGTGCTGGGATTTCTGCTGAAAAAAGTGGCATATTGCGGGTTTTCTGTGAAAAATCGCATGAGAAAAGAATAGGACTTTTTTAGGGAAGTAGATAGTAGATAAGTTGCCGGTGACATTTCACCAGATCAATGGATTTAGGCATGAATTATATGGGCCACTCAGAAGTTTAGCAAAAGTAAGATAGATGTAATAATTAAAAGAATAAAAAAGCAGAATGCAATCTATGCATTTTTACTCTACAGTTGTTTATTACAGAGAGAAGAAAGACAATAAGGAATGCATGTTCAAAACAAAAGTAGAGGATTTCTAGGACAAACCAGATATACCATAGAGGAGAACTAAAACAACTATTGATAAAATGTGGAATTTAACCCCTTGAATGCTAGAGAGGTCTTCAATGCTTTGTAATGGAAAGTGTAGGAGACCTCTGTAGCATTCAAGGGGTTTGTGGGGGAACAGGAAGTTAACCCCTTGTGTTCCTGTTATGTGCAAAGCATGTGGAGTTACAGACAGGACATTTGCCTTGGGCATTTCCAGTAAAAGACAGAACTTTGCCTACACTCTGGGACCCTGGAGCAGAGTGCAGCTCAGGAGGAGGGGACTTGACGGGGCTAGGAAGGAAGGAGGCAGTAGCACAGGAAATGGGGCAGTCTTGATGGAGTAGTATATTCGGGGGATGCACAGAAAGTGACGGCTGTGGGAAAGTTGTGTCCCAGCAGCCATTATGAGTGAAATGGTGGAGAGTGACGTGCTTGCGGCTGAGCTGTGGTTTAGGTGTGCATCGGTGTGGATGTTGAGATTGGAAGCATGGCGAATGTGTCCTTATTAGTGTTGAGCGAGCATGCTCGGCCGATGCTCGGATCGGCTCGAGCATCGCTCTGCTCGGCACATGGCGGTACTCGTACGAGTACCGCCATGTGCTCGCCCGCCATGTTCGGGTGGCAGGGATCTGTGCCGAAGGAGGCACAGATCTTACAGACACTCCGCTGGACCACCAGGGACTGGAGGTAGGGGTCATTGCGGAGATGAAGGGGGCATTGCGGAGATGAAGGGGGACATTTTGGAGATGAAGGGGGACATTGTGGAAGGGGGACATTGTGGAAGGGGGGCATTGCGGAGATGAAGGGGGACATTGTGGAAGGGGGACATTGTGGAAGGGGGGCATTGCGGAGATGAAGGGGGCATTGCGGAGATGAAGGGGGACATTGTGGAAGGGGGACATTGCGGAGATGAAGGGGGCATTGCGGAGATGAAGGGGGACATTGTGGAAGGGGGACATTGTGGAAGGGGGACATTGCGGAGATGAAGGGGGCATTGCGGAGATGAAGGGGGACATTGTGGAAGGGGGACATTGTGGAAGAGGGGCATTGTGGAGATGAAGGGGGGCATTGACCAGGCACCCTCCCCTCATCAGAGCAGGGGGTGCCTGGTGTAATGCTCGTGTCGCCCCATTGAATTCAATGGGGCTCGGGTGCTCGGCCGAGCACTCGAGCCTCCGGCGGTGCTCGGTCAGAGCACCCGAGCACCCGAGCATCGGGGTGCTCGCTCAACACTAGTCCTTATCCCCACCTGTAAAGGTTTTGCTGTCTGCTCAGTGTAGTTCGGGCGGCATCTTTGAGTTGTTCAGGGCATTGCCTTCTGGTTTTCTGGTTCTTGCAGTGGTTCTACTGTTGGGGTTGGGTGCAAACGGGTTACTTTGTCTTTGTTTGGAGAAGCGGCTGTTTCGTGGTTTAATTGGGTGTCCGCATCCCCTTCTCCTCAGCTTGGTTGCTCGGTGCTGGTTCTTCAGGGTTTTAGACTTTTCCGGGTCGAGTAGTGGGGATACGTATCTGGTGAATTGGCTTGAGACTGCTGTATTCCTTACTCAGTTCTGTTGTAGCTCTTTGAGGTGGAGAGGCTGGTGGTAGGCCGGTTGGTGGCTTTTTTGGATCTGGGCTATGGGCCAGTGATGCTGACGGGTTTGGCTTTGCTTTGGTTGACTTTTAAGGGGGCATGGGTTTTTGAATGGGTGGTGTTAGGGTTCTGTGTGGTGGTAACTTTGCTTTGTCGGGGAGGATGGTCAAAACTGCCTGATTCAGTGCTGCGGTTCTTGACCCTCTTGTTTCTTTTGGGTTCATGGCTGGTTGGAGGCTGCTAAAGCCTTTGATCTCAGGGGCTCTGGAGGATTTGAATCGGATTCTGTAAGTAATAATAATAATAATTATATATATAATAATAGTACTCGTGGTTACCTGCTCAGGGAGCTGGCCACTCCAGGGCACAGAGAGGCGGCCGGTCTCTCCTGTGTTATCTTAGCGGCAGTACAGAGTCCTGTGTGTGGGGAGAGCCAGACGCCATGGACTCTCAGGTGCCGGTCTCTCCCTTCTGTCTTTTGCGGCTCCTGCCACATCTGTTGGGCTCCCTCTGCTGGCCGGCAGAGTCTGGCTGACTACCCGCTCTGGTATTGACCTCTGGCTTGTCTGACTATCCGCTTGGTATTGACCATCAGCTCTGGCTGACTACCCACTCTGGTATTGATCCTTGGTTTTTTCGCGTTACTGCCTATTCTGACTGCAGGCCTAAGTCAGTATTCTCCTTGTGGCAACCTGAACGTACGCTCTTCTGGGTCCTAGCCCCAGTATTCACTATACTTTCCTGGGTCCCATCCCCAGTGGTGCTACTGCCTATTCTGACTGCAGGGATGAGTCAGTATTCCTCTTGTGGCAACCTGTACCTATGCTCTTCTGGGTCCCAGCCCCAGTGGTGCTATTTCATGGATGACTTTGGTGTATCTCCCAAAGCAGCCTCCTATTCCTGGTAGGAATGGCGTGCTTTGTGCATATCTACTCAATATCAGTGTGTCTTTGCCATATATATTTACACTGTAAAATAAAGGTGGTGTTTTAAAATCAGTACTGTCTCCTGTCTGTTCCTTGATATCTGTGACGAAAGTACGAAAGGGCCAATATGAGTACTGAAGGTACAGGAAACCCACCGGTCCAGACCATCTTGGCTAGAATGGACAGTCAGGACCAACGAATTGATCAACTGTCCTTTGCCATGCAGACAACGTTAAACTGTACAGCTCACTTGAACCGCCCCAGTAGACAACTAGTGGCCCCCGCCAATACTGTTCCGGCACCGGTTGTTACGGCTGCTCAGGAACCCACTGTTGCTAGAGGAATATCTGCTTCCGCTCCGTTCCCTCAGTGGTATGAGGGTAACCCAGTACTTTGCCGCAGTTTTCTTAATCAGGTGGGCATATACCTGGGGATGGTGCATCATGCGTTCCCTACTGAGCGTAGTAAAGTAGGGTTCATGATTTTGCTCCTTTCGGATAAAGATTTAGCTTGAGCCAATCGTCTATGGGAGAATGATAAACCCATAATTTATAATTTTGCGGAGTTTATGGCCGCATTTAGACGGGTATTTGATGTGCCTGCCCGCTCTGCCTCTGCTGCCAAATGGCTAATATCTATCCGCCAAGGTAACCTTACAATGGCCGAATACGATGGCAGCGGAGGTGGGATGGAATAACAAATCACTGGTAGCCACCTTTTCACAGGGGCTAAGTGACGACCTTAAAAACAAAGTTTCTGCCAGAGAGTTGCCTGTCAACCTAGACGATCTGGTGTTATTCACTATATTGATTGACACTAGTATCAGGGAGAGACCCTCATTCAAGGAGCGCCTGCGGAAGCCTCCGGCATGATTAGCTCTGACTTTTAGTCACCCAACCAGTCCTCGCTCGCCTCTCGTGCCTCCTAGTTCAGACATGGAGGGGGGGGAGCTGATATAGTTGAGGTTTACCCGTCTCTCGGCACAGAAGAGAGCATTCCGCTGGCGGGAGGGCCATTGCCTATATTGTGGTAAACCCGGACACTTGCTGCATGCTTGTCCTGTGCACCCAGGGAACAAGGGCACCTAGAGTCCCTTCGGGGACAGACTCTAGGTGGTGTCTCACAGTCCCCTGAAAACTTTCAGGATAAACCTATGCTCGAGGTCATCCTATCATGGGCCAATTCCTCTGTGATTACCCCGGCATTGATTGACTCAAGGGCGGCAGGGTATTTCATTGATGCCGAGTTTGCAGCTAAGCACTCGATTCTTCTACTGCCACGTGAATCTCCGCTGACTATTGAAGCTATTGACGGTAGGCTGCTGCAACATCCTCAGGTCACTCATGAAAACATTCCCTTGTCACTGTTGGCAGGAGAGCTCCATCGCGAGACCCTCCAGTTCCATGTGATTAACTCTCCCCATTATGAGGTCATCCTGGGGTTTCCTTGGCTCCAAAAGCATAACCCAAGGGTGGATTGGTGTAATTGCGACATTGTGTCTTGGTCTCCGCATTGTACAGAATCGTGTCTCCTCCGTCCTACCAGAGTGTTGGGCATGACTGGCTCCTCCTCCATCTCCTCCGCCTTATCTGAGGAATATCAAGCCGGCCTTCCATGATGTTTTCATCAAGGTGCAGGCCACAACCCTACTTCATAGGCCGTACGATTGTTCCATTGAATTGGTGCCAGGGGCTGTTCCTCCGAAGGGTCGTGTTTACCCTCTGTCCATGGCGGAGAATAGGGCCATGGAGGAGTATGTGGCGGACGCTCTATCCAGAGGTATCATTCGGAGATCCACCTCCGCACTGGGGCAGGATTCTTCTTTGTTAAAAAGAAGGATGGAGAATTGAGGCCATGAATTGACTTTCGAGGGCTTAATAAACTCATGATCAAGAACGCTTATCCAGTTCCATTGATTGCAGATTTATTTCACCGACTACGGGGTTCATTGGTCTTTACTAAGCTTGATCTTCAGACGGCTTATTATCTGGTGTGAATCAGAGAGGGAGATGAATGGAAGACAGCGTTTAACACCAGGAGCGGACATTACGAATATTTCGTAATGCCCTTTGGTCTTTGCAACACTCCCACTGTCTTCCAGGAGTTCATTAATGATGTCTTACAAGACCTTTTGCAGCGGTATGTGGTTGTCTACTTGGATGACATCCTCATCCATTCCCCGAATCTGAAGCAACACCGAACTGATGTGGCAAATGTTTTACAACTCTTACGGGCTAATAACCGGGGTTATGGGATTTCCTCCTCTGGGCTAGCCATGGACCCTGGGAAGCTTTCTGCAGTACTCCAATGGCCTCTTCCTATGGGTCTCAAGGCGATTCAGTGATTTTTGGGCTTCACTAATTACTATTGGAAATTTATAAACCAGTTTTCAACCATTGTTAAGCCTATTACTGACATGTGAATCCTTCCGAGTGGTCTCCAGCTGCTCTTCGTGTTTTTGAAACTCTCAAAGTAGCTTTTGCCACTGTACCACTTCAGAGACACCCGAATCCTAAGTTACCTTTCACATTGGAAGTCGACGCGTCTGAGTCAGGAGTAGGCGCCATCCTCTCTCAGCAGTCCTCTCCAGATGAGCCTTTGCTTCCGTGTGGATCCTTCTCCCGTAAACGTTCGAAGCCTGAGACCCTGTACGAAATTGGGGACTGCAAATTATTGGCCATAGTCCTGGCCTTACGTGAGTGGCGGCACTTACTGGAGGGGACTAGTGTGCCTATTCTTATCTTGAAGGATCATAAGAAGTTGATCTACCTTTCAGAAGCTAAACGTCTGTCCCCACAGCAGGCTAGATGGGCTCTGTTCTTATCCAATTTCAATTTTGTTTTGTCATATCTACCTGGTACGAAAAACATTAGGGCTGATGCCCTGTCCTGCCAGTTCGGTACCTTGTCTAAAGAGGATTGAGATCCTACTCCCGTCATTCCGCCGGACCGTATTTTGGCAACCATTGGCACCACCATCACCTCTCCGTTGGGGACAGAGATATTGGCAGCTCAAGAGACGCTCCTGCCGACAAACCGAGGGTCAGACTGTTAGAGACCTATCACTCTTCCAAAGCAGCAGGGCACATTGGCAGAGATAAACTATTCTGGTCAGTATCTCAATTGTTTTGGTGGCCTAGTATTCGAGCCGATGTTTCTGCTTCTGTAGCAGCTTGCCATACATGTGAGCAGACTAAGACCCCCTGACACCTTCCAGTTGGTCCTCTTCACCCAGTTCCTAATGGGGAGCGTCCATGGTCTCACATTTCCATTGATTTCATGGTTGAATTCACAGTCATCTTGATGATTGTAGACCGATTTTCGAAGATGGCCTATTTTGTACCACTCAAGGAATTACCGACTGCCCAGCAATTGACTGTGGTTTTCGCTAAAGAGGTCTTTCTCCTCCATGGGGTACCCAAGGTGATTGTGTCGGAACGAGGAAGCCAGTTTGTGTCGCTCTTTTGGAGAGCGTTCTGTGCTCAGTTGGATATCCAGCTCTCTTTCTCTTCTTCCTACCACCCTCAGTCCAATGGTGCGGCGGAGAGATCGAATCAGGCCTTGGAACAATTCCTATGCTGTTTTGTCTTGGACCATAACAACAACTGGGCTAGCCTGTTACCATGGGCAGAGTTTGCCTGGAATAGTGCCATGAACTCGTCAATTCAGACTTCCCCATTTATGGTTAACTATGGGTACCAGCCTTCGGTACTTTCAGAGTCATTTGAGGCAAAAAAATATTTAAGCTCTGGAGGAGCATTTAAGGGAACACAGCTCCACATGGGTATGGGTTCAGAGAACCCTTCAAAGGTCCACACAGAGGCAGAAGAGGCAGGCCGATCATAGAAGGTTGCCGGCACCGGTGTTTCAGGTGGGGGAGAGAGTCTGGATGTCTACACAAAACTTACACCTACAGGTACCCTGTAGAAAACTGGCTCCTCGATTTGTTGGTCCTTTCCGGGTCCTTGAGAATCAATCCTCTTGAGTACACTCTAGAGCTCCCTGCCAATATGCACATCCATAAAGTTTTCCATGTCTCTTTACTTAAGTCCTTGGTTTGCAACCACTATACCTCCACTCCTGTCCGTCCTGGTCCCATTAGAGCTGCAGATCATGAGTACGAGGTGCAAAATATTCTGGACTCTTGTAGGGTCCGAGGTCGACTAAAATATTTAGTACACTGGAAGGAATATGGACCTGAGGAGTGTTCCTGGGTCTCTTCTATGGACATGCATGCTCCTGCCCTCATTTGAAAATTTCATACTCATTTTCCCTCTAAGCTTCGGCCACTCCCGCGGGGGGAGAGGTCGTTGAGGGGGAGGTACTGTAAGCTCTCGCGCTTACCTGCTCAGGGAACCGGCCGTTCCAGGGCGCAGAGAGGTGTCCGGTCCTTCCTGTGTTCTCCTTGTGGCAACCTGTACGTACGCTCTTCTGGGTCCTAGCCCCAGTATTCGCTATACTTTCCTGGGTCCCAGCCCCAGTGGTGCTATTTCACTGTTGCCTTCAGTGTATCTCCCAACATAGCCTCCTATTCCTGGTAGGAACCGCTTGCTTTGTGAATATCTACTACACAATCAATATCAGTGTGTCTTTGCCGTATATATTTACACTGTTAAATAAAGGTGGTGTTTCAAAATCAGTACTGTCTCCTGTCTGTTCCTTGATATCCGTGACAGGTTCGGTTTTGGGGAGTCTAGTATGGGTCAGTCTCTTGGCCAGCATTAAGGGGTCTTTACAGTTTTGGGGGCTGTACGCAGGTTATGTGGAGGTCTTCCTGCCTGGATGGGGGTGTTCCATTTCTTTCCGGGTGGTCAGGATTTCAGTATCTCGTTGTGGTTTGTTAGTAGTTTCAGGATGGGGGTTGTTACACTTTGGGGGAATGTGATCATGAGTGGGTTGGTCTGTTGGATGTTGCCTCATTTTGGTCATCCATTGCTTGGATCGCTGATTATGTGTGTTTTGTTTTCCCTGATGGCAGGACTTAGGTGAGACTCTGCTCGTGGGGATGGACAGGTTGTGGTTTCTTTCAGGGTATTGTTTGTTTGGGAAGACTTTTGTTTGGTCAGATGATTTGAGGGGATATGGTATTGGGTATATCCGAGATCTCTCCAGGCTGGTGCTGGAGGAGAGTGGGTTCACTTGTTTAGAGGTTGCTGGGGGACGGTGGCTACGAGGGTCACTAGTACATGTCGCAGGGTGGTTTAGTACCTGAGCATTGAAGGTACCTGGGTGGACCTAGGGGTGGCTGTTGGATGTCTTTGAAAGGGTTTCTCATGGGTGGTGGTGGGGCACAGCCAGCTTAAGGTTTCAAGAGGCTGTTCCTTGGCAGGGTGCTTGCTGAGCGAAGCATGGGGCTTCATGGTGATGGTACAGGATCAGGGCTCTTAGGCTTGGTCTTAAGAGTCGGTGGGTATGGCTGTTGGGCTAACACTTGCCACATTCAATAGTTAGGGTGCATGGTGGCATGGCCCTCTGTCAAGTAGTGTTAATATAGTTTGGGTATTGACTATGGATTAGCAAGCACTAATGGGTTTTAAGTTTAATGGTTATGTATTCAGGTCCCAAGTGTTAATACATTGAATACATTTATTAAGCATTGTTTTATCTTGGTAGCAAATGCTGTGGCCTCTTCAACCCATCCAACATATCTGTGAGTGTTTTAAAGGGGGTGTTAATGGGGAAAGAGGTGGATGACTTGATGATGCCCTGTCATGTGTGGTGGCATTATCCCAAGGACTATTTGCAGACACTGGAGCACCTGTTCCTACCTCCTGCCTGATCCAGAGTATCCAGGACCAGAACAGTTTATTGGGGGAGCCTGATACCTCCACAGGGTTAAAATACCCATTTAAATCAACTGGATTTTTTAATCTTTAGTTCTTACCTGTAGTGCAATTGGTTTGTCCCAAAATGAATCTACTAATCTTTTAAACATACAGAACCATAGGCAACAAATAAACATTTTTTTTAAATCCCATTGGGGCTTTAAACTCTGTGAATGCTAAGAAGTTTCCACTGCATTGCTTTGCACTGAGCAAGTTTGCATTTTAGGGATTAAAAGCCCATGTAAATCAATGGTAATCTTTATTTTTCCCCTTACTCCAGAACTGATCCGCTACTTAGTGCTTCAACATCAGTGATGTAAATAACTGTGTTTTTGGCAGGAGTAATATCTCTGTCCTTCCTCCCTGTAGGGGTTATCTTATTACAGCTTGGAGGTCATGTCTTTCCAAGGGAGAAAAAGTTGGGAAAGTGGGAAGGTTCTTAAAGGGGAACTTCCCCCTATATTAATGTGTAGTAAATCTGTTCTAATGATAGAGGAAACGTGATCTCCTATTTATTTGTTTTTTAAATTTGCTTGTGAAAAGAGATATCTATTCTGTTATAGGTAACTCCTGACGGCAGCAGGCTGGTCTCTGTTGGACAAAGTGTTCCACAGAGCTTCTTTGGTCCTCCCATGTGCCTGTTAATCCAGCCCACCCTCCTCATGACCTAGAATGCTCTTGGTCCTATGCACATGCAGATCAGAAGTAGATAGTGAGAGTGTGAGTTCACTGTACGTGATCTTACTATAGTGGCAGCCCGCTTCCCTTGCTTAGAAGCACAGCTTTGTATATGCATGTCTTAAAGGGATAGTAATACTTCATTTTAACTTTATTTTATTTTGTAGGCATTAAAAAAACATGAAGAATGATATAAGTCTTATCTCTCAAACCTTTATGGTTTATGAGATATTCACAAGCAAAGTTTCCCCTCCCCACCCCTTTTACCTAGTGTAAGCCATCTCTTCTCAGATGTGGAATGCAGTCCATAGACCAGACAGATAACAGAAGGGGACAGTCTTCTTTGTATGAAAACAATGAAAGCCCTTCCCCCCTTGACAAGTTTTTCAGCTTTTTCCCTTATCTTAATTGAAGATTGTCCCTCTCTGCAATCTACCTGGGCACCTCCCTTCTGATCTGGTTGAACATGGGGGGATACTTTGTTTGTGAATATCTCTTAAACCATAAAGGTTTGAGAGATAAGACTTATATCATTCTTCATGTTTTTTTAATACCTACAAAATAAAATAAAGTTAAAACGAAGTATTACTATCCCTTTAAGCATGTTCCGGGGAAAAAAAATTTGGGTAGTACTTTCAATGCCCACTCCACTCTACGTGGCAGGAGAGCGATGCCAATCATAATCGATATCATCAACATGGCAGCGCTCTCCCTCTGTGCACCAGACATTTTAAAACTTATTTTAAACAGAACAGCAACGTTTTTCAACAGTGAAAATTTTATTTTTAAGACTGTAGAGATAAGATTAAAGGTTTTGGGGTGAGACAGATATAGGTGACATTTCCGCTTTAATCCATTAGCATTAAGAAGTCAATGGCCTAAGTGATGTTCCTCTTTGGTTTTTGCCGTGACCTATCCGTTGCTGTATCCACTGGGCCACTTGTTGTCAGCAAATAGGGCACATAGTTTTAAGGTTGCAACTTGGTATTCGTGATTGGCCAAAATGGTTAAGTTATAAGACCTTTTAAGAGAATAATTGGTTTTAGTATTGTATTTAACCTTTAAGTATCCAATAAGTAGACAAGAGCTTATATACATATTATATCCTTGAGCATTCATTTTCCAAACCCTTCTTACACTTCTGCACCAATGATGGTAGCTCTTATTATATTCAGCTGCTCCATCTGTATTCAAGAGGGGGAAGACAAGGCAGTAGGAAGCCTGAATAAATGAGGGCCATGGTTCAGTCAATCAGTTAATTAGACACCATTTTATGTCATGTCAGTTAATTGCCTGAACTGTCATGATGCTTTTAGCCCATCTGTATCCATAAGATGCATCACTGAGCATGGAAATGTGTGTCACAAGAGATCATCAGCATTCTATATCACTGATTCTTAGTTCGAGTCCTCTGGGAACACTAGCAGGTTGTGTTTTCCATATACCCCTACTTAATCACAGGTGGATCAATCCCAATGACTGATTCACTGAAAAGACACCTGTGACCAAGCAGGGATATCTGGAACATGACCTGTTGGTCTGTCCCGAGGACTTTCTATAGAAAGCAGTGTAGATGCACATGTGCCATCAGACTACACCATATTCTGGAAAGAAGATGATAAAACAAACATAAAACCACAGGGAATATGCATCAAAGCAAGCATTTAGCTAAGCAGTTTTACCATATGTATCAAAGTGAAGTCCCACAGATGCTGATGTACTAAGAAGAACCTGGACAAACAAACTGAGCCTCAGGGCAAAATTAAAAATCCCCTATGATTTAAATGGGGCTTTTAAACCCTCTCTAGCATTTGAGGAGTTAAAAGTCTAAGTTAAATCAATGATCATATAATGAATTTTTAATTGTTCTTTACGGTGCAGACGGCTTGCCCTAGAACCTCTCTATTACTTCTTAGACGTGAATCTCACTGACTTCAATGGGAATTCGTCTTGCTATATGGTAACACTGATATACGAAGAACAACTGGTGTAAATATGGGGCAACCCAACTGCACCAGAGGGAACACATTTACATTGATTTAAATATGGCATTTAAAGGGAAACTACCACCCCCACAAAAACTGCATGTTAATTAAGTCTTCATCTGGCGACTAGCTACTTAGTAGCGCTAGTCGCCAGCCGGCTCCAAAAGGGACTGACAGCGCAGGCGCACGGGCATCACTATGGTAAGATGTCCATACTTCCTGCTACTGTCAGCCTCTGAAGAAGTAGAAAATCTTTGAAACCAGGTAATATTTCTGGCGACTAGCTCTACTAAGCAGCTAGTCGCCAGATGAAGACTTAATTAACATACAGTTTTTGCGGGGTGGTAGTTCCTCTTTAACCTCTTGAATACCATAGATGTCTCCAACTCATTGATAGTAGTCCTTTCCTCTCTAGCAGTTAAAATCTTTATTCAAATCATTGGGAAATTGTTTTGTGCCCCCTATAGTTCAGTTGATTTATCATTCAGTTGTACATTTATCTGTTGTGTATAGGACTCTGTATCTACCACACACTGCAGGACTGTTCATTTGGGTGAATGCATGACACAGATTCCACACTAAATCTGATGTCAGAATCTGTTTAGTGCCTATTTCAGTCAAAGCCAATTTACTAAGCTGCATACTCTAAAAATACTATCATTAATGCGGTTCATGCCAAGGGAAGGGCAGTGTGGCATTTTGTAGGCATGTCAGGATGTTCCTTTATAAGTCTTCTGATGGGAGTGTAAATCCAGAATCTAAAAGTATGATCAGGTCTGACCCTTTCATGGATAAACGCCTATCTGATTACTCCAGAATGCCTAGAAAGTTCAGTGACATTGAAGGATGGAGAGATGTATTTCCCGGTACTTAAAACAGCTGCCAGTAGCAATAGCCAGTGATACAAATAAATCCATTTAATTGTGTATATGTTTTACATATCAATCAGCTTTTGTATCTTTTTGTTTCCAGGCTGGATGAGATGGGTTATTTGGTAGTTTAGGGGTGGGAGGTTCTTTTTTAAATGGTGTCCATCTGTTAATGAATGGATATCAAAAGGTTTCCAGCCACCAGGAACCAAAGCACTGCATTTGACCCTGGATTTAAACAGGAAAGGCCTCTCTGCTCTCCAAGTACATTGAAATTTCTTAGCTGCGCAATGCCCATTGTCTTCTGTAATGTTATTCTGGCTTGAAGCCAAGCCTGCAGGCAGCCCTGAATTTTTACAAAATGTAAATGCGACTGTGAAATCTGGGAAATGTAAACAATGAGGAAACTTTTCTTTTTTCTTCCAATTAAGGTAACAGAGGGAATGTGAGCTGCAGTGGTTTCTTGGCCATATCACTTTTTAATGTAATCATCATCATATCTGTTTGAGCATTTGCATTCTGGTGCATGTGTGTGCAGTTAGGGTTTAGTACATAATGTCAGTGAGGCTAATGTGTTAAGAGAAGTTTGAGCTATTCTGCAGCAAACCAACTTAATGTATCCCCTCTTGCTGCTACCTGTGGACATATAAGGTACAAATAAAAATTCCTCAAATGCCACTTAAGTTCAATGTGGTTTTAATTTCTTGAAAGCTAAAGTGGTGCCCAGTACATCAAGGGTTAAATATTGCTTTTTAACCATTTAAGTGCCAGGAGGTATTGCAATGCGTTGGACATCAATCTGGCACTCAAAGGGTTAATCAATTGCTCCAGAATAGTTCCCGTTTTGTTTTGCACATGTGACCCATAGTGTAAATGGTTTGTCACAATGGTAACTGTATCCTTTGGAGGTGGTCACAGGATGGCAGAAGCTACCTTGCAGACGAACGACCTTGAATGAAGTTTCCAAGTTTGCAGACTGTATTCAAAACTGCCTAGTATAGGACAGTTTCTCAGTATCTACAAGTATTCCTGGGGTTAATTGGCAAACAGGCAGTATAGATGTACTGGTGTTGACATCTCTATTGCATGACAGTCTCCTACTCGGAGACAGTGTAGTGAAGCTTGTCAAGTTCATTAATCCTAAATATAGAAAACATTCCCATTGCCTTCTGCACTTTTGGATATCTGCGTATGCTTGGAGGCTGTTTAGTGGGAAGTGGGCTGAGTAGTGTGGAGCGTGGTGGCAGCAGAAAGAGGCGTCACCTGAATGTGGAGACGGTCCTTGATTTCTCCACTGCACATGTTCCTCTGTGGGTCTGTTTCTGTGAACGGACTGAATCTAGATACTCCCTCTCCTCTACCTCACCCTCTGAAAAAAAGTTCATATTCTTGTGGTTTGAAAAACGTTAATATCCTAGTAGTTTCTTATACCTTTAAAGAGATGTAATACAGCAACTGAGAACCAGACCTACTTTTTGAAATCTGGGAAAAATAAAAGTGGAAGAAATTAAAGAAATTAGACAGAAAGTGTGAGAGAGGGATAGAGAGAGAGTATCTGTGTCTGTGCGCTTCGTATCATGGGATTTTGCAAATTTGTACCTATTAACCCTTTGAGTGCCAGAGGGGTACGCAACGCATTGCAAAGCAATGCGTTGTGTACCCTTCTGGCACTCAAAGGGTTAAGTTAACATTATTCAAATGCTGGGGCACTTATGAAAATGTTTATAGATGTAGATGTACTTGTAAATGAGAAGTTTAAGAAAGACTAGTATAGGATATATTAATACATTTGTTTCTGAATTGTAATCTCCCTGTGTATGCTGGTTGAGGATGATTAAGGTTCTAGTCCCCAACTGCTGGAGAGCCTACTACTGGCTAATGGTGTTGTACTGACAGAAACCACTATCCAAAAGTAAAACTATTAATACCTTTTAAATCATTGACCTGCAACCAAATACGTGCCAAAGGCCTCATGTGTGACCCTTGAGTCCACCAGAGGGTAACACATTATGGTTATGAATTCTAAACAGGAATTGATCCAAGGGGCTAAGGTGGAACAGTGTAAGTGTAAGGGGGTGTTCCAAGGTGAAAAGGGAGGGTATGTGTGTTTTTGGGGTTGAAAATAAGGTGCGTGTGAAGTGTTAGTATGGTGACCACTAGTGATGAGCGAGCACCCCAATGCTCGGGTGTTCGGGTGCTCTGACCGAGCACCCCCGGAGGCTCGAGTGCTCGGCCGAGCACCCGAGCCCCATTGAAGTCAATGGGAGGACTCGAGCATTACACCAGGCACCCCCTGCTCTGATGAGGGGAGGGTGCCTGGTCCATAGGAAAAGGGCAGAAAATGATGGAAACACCACAGAAATGGTTCAGGGACAGCATAGGGAGGATGTCTGGATGCATCTTGGACTCCAACGTCGCTGCTGGGAACGATGTTTCGCCCGTAGTACGCCATTTTTACAGACTGACCGTAAAACACACAAAAAGGAAGATAAAAACGACTTTAGGTGAAAAATTGTTACCAAACAGTATTTGCTGTATATTTACTTGTATATCATCTGCAAATTCTCCCAAAAATTTCCTCGATTTTTCTGAACTGAGGCCAAGATTAAGAGGGAAACGTGCGCAGAGGCAAATTCTCCCAAAAATTTCCTTGATTTCTCTGAACTGAGGCCATGATTAAGAGGGAAACGTGCGCAAAGGCAAATTCTCCCAAAAATTTCCTCGATTTTTCTGAACTGGGGCCATGATTAAGAGGGAAACGTGCGCTGAGCCGACCATCCAAAACATTATGGGTGAGGGTCTGCTGCGGAGCTGACCATCCTAAACATTATATGCGAAGGCCCGCTAGTGAGCTGACGCTATAAAACATTATATGAGAGGGCCCGCTAGAGAGCTGACCCAATAAAACATTATATGAGAAGGCCCGCTGGTGAGCTGACCTATACAAAAATTGTCAAACAGGGCCCGCTGGTGAGCTGGCCCTATATAAAAATTATATCACAGGGCATATGGAAGAGGAGGAGGAGGATGAGAAGATTAAGAGTCAACCATATACCCGTTTCTTGGGTGGAAGGGGTGAATGGGAATACAGAGTATTCCCATCATTGTAAATAACATATATAAAGTCACTTTATGTTCCTCCGGGGCTTTCCTCCAGTGGAGTGGAGAAGTCAGGGGAAATCCAGGCCTTGTTCATTTTTATAAGTGTCAACCTATCAGCATTTTCGGTGGAAAGGCGGATACGCTTATCTGTTATGATGCCACCAGCAGCACTAAATACCCGCTCAGACAGAACGCTGGCGGCAGGGCAGGCCAGCACCTCCAACGCGTAGAGTGCCAGTTCATACCACGTGTCCAGCTTGGACACCCAGTAGTTGTAAGGCACAGAGGGATCATTGAGGACGCTGACACGGTCTGCTACGTACTCCTTCACCATCTTCCAAAACATTTCCCTCCTTGTGACACTAGGCTGCGCATCAGGGTGAGGGTGCTGGCGGGGTGTCATGAAGGTGTCCCACGCCTTGGAGAGTGTTGCCCTGCCTTTGTCGGAACTGCTGTGTGCTCCCCTTTTCTCCCCTTCTCTGTTGGCCAAGGTAGCACGTACTCTGCCGCCAGCGTTGTCAGATGGAAAATTTTGGAGCAATTTTTCAACAAGAACCTTCTGGTATTGCACCATTTTGCTTGTCCTCTCCACCGGAGGAATGAGAGATGAGAAATTCTCTTTGTAGCGGGGGTCCAGAAGGGTGAACACCCAGTAATCCGTGTTGTCTAAAATGCGTATAACGCGTGGGTCACGGGAAAGGCAGCCTAACATAAAGTCAGCCATGTGTGCCAGAGTACCAACAGGCAAGATTTCGCTGTCCTCACCAGGAGGATGACTCTCAATATCCTCATCCTCTTCCTCCTCTTCTGCCCACCCACGCTGAAGAGATGGAACTAAAGTTCCATGGCTACCCTCTGTAGCGGAGGCAACCGTGTCTTCCTCCTCCTCCTCCTCCTCCTCCGCCTCCTCCAATTGTCGCTGAGAAGACGAAGTGAGGGTGCTCTGGCTATCACCTTGTGTAAGCTCTTCCTCCCGCATTTCCACCTCTTCCACATGCAAAGCGTCGGTTTTAATTGTGAGCAGCGAGCGTTTCAGTAGACACAGAAGTGGTTACACTGATAATAGCGTTATCGCCGCTCACCATCTGTGTCGATTCCTCAAAATTGCGTAAAACCTCACAGAGGTCTGACATCCATTCCCACTCCTCACTTCTGATTACAGGAAGTTGAACGGAGAGGCGACGACCGTGTAACAGCTGGTACTCCACTACTGCCCTCTGCTGCTCACAAAGCCGGGACAACATGTGGAAGGTGGAGTTCCAGCCCGTGCTCACGTCACACAGCAGCCGGTGAGCTGGCAATTGTAAGCGCTGCTGCAGCTTCAACAGGCCGGCTGAAGCTGTAGATGACTTACGGAAATGTGCACACACGCGGCGCACCTTGGTCAAGAGATCATGCAAATTGGGGTAGGTTTTTAGAAATCGCTGAACCACTAAATTAAATACATGCGCTAGGCATGGTACGTGTGTGAGCTTGCCGAGCTCCAAAGCCGCCACCAAGTTACGCCCATTATCACACACAACCATGCCTGGTTGCAGGTTGAGTGGCGAGAGCCACTGCTCGGTCTGGTGACTAATCCCCTGCAACAGCTCTGAGGCCGTGTGCTGTTTGTCCCCAAGGCAGATCAGCTTCAGCACGGCCTGTTGACGCTTCCCCACTGCAGTGCTACACTGCTTCCAGCTACCGGCTGATGGGTGAGTGGCGCTGCGCGCAGAGAATTCGGAGGTGGAAACGGAGGAGGAGGAGGAGCCAATAATGTAGGTGCTGGCGGAAACCCTGATGGAGGTAGGGCCCGCAATCCTCGGCGTGGGTAGCACCTGTGCCATTCCAGGGTCCGAGTCGCTCCCAGCCTCCACGACATTCACCCAGTGTGCCGTGAGGGAAATGTAGCGTCCCTGGCCACAAGCACTTGTCCATGTGTCAGTCGTTAAGTGGACCTTCCCAGTAACTGCGTTGGTCAGGGCACGGGTGATGTTACGGGACACATGGTGGTGTAATGCGGGGATGGCACACCGGGAAAAGTAGTGGCGGCTGGGGACCGCGTACCGAGGGACAGCTGCTGCCATCAGGCTGCGGAAGGACTCAGTCTCCACAAGCCTAAATGGCAGCATTTCGATGGCCAGTAATTTGGAAAGGTGTGAGGTTAGTGCTATGGCCTGTGGGTGGGTGGCTGGGTATTTTCGCTTGCGCTCAAATGCCTGGGGTAACGACATTTGGATGCTGTGCTGGGACAGGGAAGTGGATGTGGTCGCTGATGGTGCTTCAGATGGTACAGGTGCAGGGCGGGAGGTATGCGGGCCTGCGCCTTCGACAGGCGATTGGCCGGCACCGAAAACAGGGGAAGAGGAGGCAGTGGTGTGGCCTGCAGACACAGATGGGCGATCCAGGCGTTCCTCCCACTTATTACGGTGCTTGGATGCCATGTGTCGGATCATGCTGGTGGTGGTGAGGTTTCTAGTGTTCATGCCTCGGCTCATTCTGGTGTGGCACAGGTTGCAAACTACAATTCTTTTGTCGTCCGCACTTTCCTTAAAAAAACGCCATACCGCGGAACACCTACCCCTTGGCAAGGGAGATTTACGCAAGGGGGTGCTCCGTGGAACATTTGCGGGCCGGTTTGGTGCGGTCCGCCTTCTTTCTGTAGCCACACCACTGCCTCTTCCAGCCTGTTGCGGTGCTGCAGATGGCTCACCCTCAGGACTGCTGTCATCGCTTGGCTCTACACCTTCCCAGGTGGGGTCAGTCACCTCATCGTCCACCAAGTCCTCCTCCACTTCCTCACTCTGATCATCCTCCTCATGTCTTGATCCCACCACATACTCAGTCATTGACAACTGTATATCATCCTCCTCATCAAGGTCTTGAGACAGTAATAGTGGTTGATGTAATGGCAACTGTGTCTCATCATCATCATCATCCACTTCCTTTGACCTTAAATGCCGTTCACCTCTGTCATCTTCTTGTGATTGGGTACCCTCTAGAGGTTGTGAATCAGGGCACAAGATGTCATGTTCCTCTGCAAGCATGCTTGGAGAGAGGTTCAAATTAAGGATTGGTGATGAGACGAGCTCCTCACTATATCCCAGTGTGGGATCACTTCTTTGACCAGATCCTCTATGGTGGGAGGAAGGATGATCAGAGTGAGGATTATGTTGACCAGACTCTTGGCTACTGAGAGTGGACTTGGTGGAAGACAGGGTGGTGCTTAACCGACTGGAAGCAGTATCAGCTGACATCCAACCGACCACCTGTTCGCAGTGGTCGGACCTCGAGAGTGATGTCCTGCGACGCCCTGTAAAATGAGACATGAAGCTAGGTATGGTGGATGTCTTTCTGTCTTGTGCTCTGGCACCAGGCGCAGTTTCTACGCGTCCTGACCCGCGCCCTGAACTATCAGGATCACGTCCACTTCCCCGTCCCTTTTTACCCGCCTTCTTCATATTACACGGAATATGTGCTGCAAATCTGCAACTTTGCACAGTACACAGAATTTGCTTCTTAACTGCGGCTACGCACAGTGAATGGAATATGTGACTTTGATATTTTACAGTTTGAAGACTTAACAGAATTTTTTCCTATTCTGAAACTGTGCACAGTAAACAGAATTTGCTTCTTAACTGCGGCTCGGCACAGTGAATGGAATATGTGACTTTGATATTTTACAGTTTGAAGACTTAACAAAATGTTTTCCTATTCTGAAACTTTGCACAGTAAACAGAATTTGCTTCTTAACTGCGGCGACGCACAGTGAATGGAATATGTGACTTTGATATTTTACAGTTTGAAGACTTAACAGAATTTTTTCCTATTCTGAAACTGTGCACAGTAAACAGAATTTGCTTCTTAACTGCGGCGACGCACAGTGAATGGAATATGTGACTTTGATATTTTACAGTTTGAAGACTTAACAGAATTTTTTCCTATTCTGAAACTGTGCACAGTAAACAGAATTTGCTTCTTAACTGTGGCGACGCACAGTGAATGGAATATGTGACTTTGATATTTTACAGTTTGAAGACTTAACAGAATTTTTTCCTATTCTGAAACTGTGCACAGTAAACAGAATTTGCTTCTTAACTGCGGCTCGGCACAGTGAATGGAATATGTGACTTTGATATTTTACAGTTTGAAGACTTAACAAAATGTTTTCCTATTCTGAAACTTTGCACAGTAAACAGAATTTGCTTCTTAACTGCGGCGACGCACAGTGAATGGAATATGTGACTTTGATATTTTACAGTTTGAAGACTTAACAGAATTTTTTCCTATTCTGAAACTGTGCACAGTAAACAGAATTTGCTTCTTAACTGCGGCGACGCACAGTGAATGGAATATGTGACTTTGATATTTTACAGTTTGAAGACTTAACAAAATGTTTTCCTATTCTGAAACTTTGCACAGTAAACAGAATTTGCTTCTTAACTGCGGCGACGCACAGTGAATGGAATATGTGACTTTGATATTTTACAGTTTGAAGACTTAACAGAATTTTTTCCTATTCTGAAACTGTGCACAGTAAACAGAATTTGCTTCTTAACTGCGGCGACGCACAGTGAATGGAATATGTGACTTTGATATTTTACAGTTTGAAGACTTAACAGAATTTTTTCCTATTCTGAAACTGTGCACAGTAAACAGAATTTGCTTCTTAACTGCGGCGACGCACAGTGAATGGAATATGTGACTTTGATATTTTACAGTTTGAAGACTTAACAGAATTTTTTCCTATTCTGAAACTGTGCACAGTAAACAGAATTTGCTTCTTAACTGCGGCGACGCACAGTGAATGGAATATGTGACTTTGATATTTTACAGTTTGAACACTTAACAGAATTTTTTCCTATTCTGAAACTGTGCACAGTAAACAGAATTTGCTTCTTAACTGCGGCGACGCACAGTGAATGGAATATGTGACTTTGATATTTTACAGTTTGAACACTTAACAGAATGTTTTCCTATTCTGAAACTTTGCACAGTAAACAGAATTTGCTTCTTAAATGCGGCGACGCACAGTGAATGGAATATGTGACTTTGATATTTTACAGTTTGAAGACTTAACAGAATGTTTTCCTATTCTGAAACTTTGCACAGTAAACAGAATGTGCTGCTAATCTGCAACTTTGCACACTAAACAGAATGTGCTCTAATCTGCAACTTTGCACACTAAAAAGAATGTGCTGCTAATCTGCAACTTTGCACACTGAACAGAATGTGCTCTAATCTGCAACTTTGCACACTAAACAGAATGTGCTCTAATCTGCAACTTTGCACACTAAACAGAATATATGAAGTTTTTTTTTTTTTTTTTTTTTTTTCCCCCACACAAAATAAACTGCTGCCCCCACACACAGTAGTCCTAAAAAGGACTTTTGGGTCTTTTTTTTTTTCACAATTGCTTGTCTTCTCCCTACACTGACTTTCCCTTCCTATCCTCATCTCTCCCTGGCTAAGACTGAGCCGAACTCGCTGGTCAGGTGCTATACAGCACCCGATCACGGGTTCTGGCCAGCCAATCAGTGTAATGCCAGCAGCCAACATGGCTGCTGGCATTACACTGATGTCAGAGCCTCCCTGCACGTTTATTGGCTGCGCAGCAGCCGCGAAACATGCGGGGAGGAGACCCGAACATGGCGGGCGAGCACATGCGGTACTCGTACGAGTACCGCCATGTGCCGAGCAGAGCGATGCTCGAGCCGAACCGAGCTTCGGCCGAGCATGCTCGCTCAACACTAGTGACCACATGTCCCAGATTGCTCGGGACAGTCCCCTATATTAAATGTTTGTCCCTTGTCCAGGGCAGTCCTCTTCTGGGATAGTACAATGTCCCGGAATGAAGATTCCTGAGCTCAGAGGTCTAAACACTAGAAGAAGAACAGCCCATAGACTACTGTCACAAAGTGATGTCTCTGCTGGGCTACAGACAAATGGCTTCCGGACAGAGTTCTAAACACTAGAGAGAGAACTGAGCCTTTATACTGACATCAGTCAGGACCCATACCTCCCAAGTGTCCCTCTTTAGGAGGGACAGCCCCTCTTTGAGACTCAAATCCCTCTGTCCCTCTTTCCCACCCTGATGTCCCTCTTTTTAGGAGGTCAGACTGTGTAGTGTATATATTACGTGTATAATGTTGCTCTACAGCAATAAAACTCACATTAATGTATGTTTATATGTCAGTACATGTGTTTATACATTATTCTGTGTAAATAAAATACTTTGGTCTTGTTATAAGTTATTTATTAGGTTACACAAAGAGGTGTCAATAGGTAATGAAATGGCCTAAAAATTCTCGGTAATGCCCCACCCACCAGCTACGCGCCCACACACACCACCTAAAACAAAGGTGTCCCTCTTTGGGAGGTATGAGGACCTGCAGTGCAATTTTGTTGTAGTGTAATGCTAATCTAAGGCTTTGGGCTTGATGTACATTTTCTTGTAGTCCACAACAGGCATCACTTTCTATCACAGCAGTCAATGGTCAGTTCTCCCTCTGTGCTGTGCTCTTCTCTCCGCAATGTTCCTTATTGGCAGAATTGAAATGTGGGCACCCTATGTGTTAGAGGGAAATTATCTCTTCCCTACAGGAGAAGCATGTGAGGGCATCATGTCGCCCCCTGGCCATATGTTGCCCACCACTGTCCTACACAATGCATCTGCGGGTGATTTGCTAACATGATGCATGGGCAGTTTTGAATGAAACTTGCCCAGATGCAGACTTCATTCTAGGCATATCTGCA
The DNA here is from genome assembly GCA_037306005.1 of Rhinophrynus dorsalis. Classification (NCBI taxonomy): domain Eukaryota; kingdom Metazoa; phylum Chordata; class Amphibia; order Anura; family Rhinophrynidae; genus Rhinophrynus; species Rhinophrynus dorsalis. Next base: position 401,147,027 of record CM074723.1, read on the forward strand.
TTACAGTGTGACTGTATTATGAGTTGGCTAAGTTAGACCATGAGGGTACAGATGAAAATGAGGTATTTTTATTAAATATTAATAATTAATAATGTCAAACTTACAGTAAAAAAATAAGTACCGTAAATATATAAATATACACCTAATAATTAATTCTACTAGGTACCTAGGCCCCAACATTCATCTTCCCACACACAGATATATGAACTTTCAAACTGAGCCGACCCTGTGATCTTTCAAGTATTAACCATTAAAGGTCCCCACAATGTAGATTTTATGCACCACGTCACTGCTTGACTCTTTCCTAGAGTCGCTCCAGTTGTTATGCAAAAAACCTTTAGCATCCTGCAACTTAGAGACATTAGTGTCTGAACAAATTTAAGACAAGCAGGACATCTCCCATCGCCTTTTTGGTAGAAATGGCTCAGCTTAGAGACTAAAGACACAGTCAGTTGGTACAGATCATGTAATAGGAAACACAGGACTCTCTCACCTTGAAAATCTAGACTTTCGCCTTGAGATCTGAATCAAAACCTTAAATCTCACAGTCAAACCCAGCAAATTCAAACAGGTGTACCGACACCCTAAAAAGACAACATTTCGTCCACCCCCAAAGATCTAATTGCAACCCAACCTGATCAGAAGGATTAACATTACCTCATATAGAGATATTAAAGCTCTCCACTACATTTATGTCTCCCTCTGCCAGAGGCTGAAATAGGTACTTATTATGTATATCAAGGCTAGGCAACCTGAGGTCCTCCAGGTGAGGAAGACTACAATTCCCATCATCCCCAGCCGTCCACTGGCTAGCTGGGGATGATTGGAGTTATAGTCCTCCACAGCTGGATGGCCCCAGGTTGCCCATCCCTGTTGTATAGCCTAAACCTTGTTCAATAAAATATAGCCCACACACCTTGCTGAATGGGCGAAGTATACAGAATTAGGAACACACTAACACCCCTCATTATCCCCATTCTGGCTCGCAGTGCAAAAATCAAGGGAAACGGCTTTAACCCTTCTGGTATCTGGAGCCAAAGAACAGCTGGCTCCAGCCACTAAAGCAGACATCAGTTCTTTACAATGGACTCTTCAGGACATTGTAATAGCCATTTTGCAATAAAACACGAATGATGTAAAATCAGTGTAAAACTGATTAATATCCAAAACACATGTACAAACAGAGACTAATGTACAAAGATTAACTTGAGTGATTCTGGGCCAAGCCAACTGCACCATTGGGGACAAGCAGAATATTCCCATTAATTTAAATGGGGCTGTTAAACCCCATGAATACCAGACACGTCTCCACCGCATTGCTTCTCAATGTGTTACAGACAGCTCTAACATTCAAGGGGTTAAAAGCCTCATTTAATTCACTGGGAAATTGGGGAATTTTCATTTGCTCACTGTTGCACAGTGTGATGTTATTATTGCACAACAGCACTCACAATAGCCTCCTTCTTGGAGTGCAGGGCCTAAAGTTGCTATACATGGATGCTAATGGGCGGCATGACCTTCGTTTTAACCCCATAACTTTTGCTCAAGGTTGGTGTATAAGTATAAACTCCTTGGATGCTAAATAATTTTAAAGCATTGCTTCAAAAAACATTTGAGATACCTCTAGCACTCACAGGGTTAACCCTTTGAGTCCCAGAGTGGTACGAAATGCATTGCAAAGCAATGCATTCCGCACCACTCTGGCACACAAAGGGTTAATAGGTATTTGCACATTTGTGAAGCCTTTTTGTCACATCTGCTGTCTGAGAGTTTACAACAGCCCTTCAGGTCACCTTCTATACATTTATGCACGTTGGTGGATTATGCTTTTGTAAATGTGGGTGTAAACAGGGTGTGGGTAGGCCTCAGGATACCTTTGTTACAGTAGACCCTGGAGTGATTCATTTCCACGGATGCAACCAGGCTGTGTTAATTTTAGGCAGGAAGGGGAGAGCTTATCAGAGATGCATTTTTAGCAGTGCATAGTGAGGGTCTTTGGGCAATTCCTGGGCAAACTAACTGCATCACGGGGGAAATAAAAACTCCAGTGAAATCAAAGGGAATTTTCGACATTATGCTATCGGATTGCTCCAGGATTTTTATATACTGTTTCAGGCCCTGTGCATTCATTTTTGGAGTGCTGGTCCTTTGTTATTCACACCCACAAAGTCTTACATGCGAACATTCAGCACACAGAATGTATACTCATTCATACTCCTGCATAACTTCACATACACACACAGAAATAAACAAGTGGGCCATAAAAATCCTTATCAGTTGGATAATTCCCTACATTGTTCTTAGCTAATAAAGTGTCCATATTGTTAAATATCTACAGTATCTGCCGAAATATCCTCTTGAGGCAAAGAAATTCACATCTCTACTGCCCTTAACATAAAATGTATTTCCTCGGCTATAATCAGATGTGTCTTTCTTTTAATTTTACCCCCTTAAGCACTGCGCGGACTGTGGGTGGGGCACTCTAAGGGACCAGAGCATTTTATTTTCACAGCTGCATTCTGGGATTGCAGTGCAGCATGTAGCCTCTTTGTGAACCCAGAATTCTATGACATGCCAGGACTGTCACTGTTCCTTGCAACCCTGACAGCCATGATGTTCACGTGTCTTTAAGGGGGTAATAGACTTCTCCGTGTTTTTGTTTATCCCTTTATATAATGTGTTCATCCAAGAGCTCTTTTATATTTTGAATACTTAAGTGTATAGTAATCATATCCCCATATAGATGCTTATTACCTAATGTAAGGCAACCCAGTTTGGCTAGTGTATCCTTGTAACTAGCATATTCTATTCACTGTATCAACTTTGTAACTTAGAAACCAAAACATTCAGATACAGAATAAAGCATTCAGTAACAAATACATTCCAGTTGCGCAAATGAATACACCAGACACACAGCAGTATATAAACATGGGCACCCACAACAGTACATAAACAGATATACAAAAACACCAATACACTCACCAAACAGCATATCCACACGAGCTCAAACAATGGTAAATGCACACCAGTAGACACAACAGTACACATAAACATAGCAATATAACCACTTGTAGCAGGGAGCTGAGAACACTACAACAATTCCTTGTAAAGTACATTTCTATGGTAAATCCATATGACTTCTCCCCCTCCAGTCACACATAACCTAGCAGGGAGAATTGTTTCTGCCTGCACTGGGGAGATATACATTATCACAATGGTTCTCAGTCTGGGTGCTGTAGAACCTCAAAGCTCCTTGTGGTGATAAATGTGTGCTTCTCAGAAAGCAAGGAGAAATGTGGAAAACAGAAGCATTTCAAACACTTCAAACTGTGCAATATTGTTCTCTGTTGGATTTTGCTAATCCTATTCCCTCCAACAAGGATATATAGATAGCTACATCCATAGCTATATATACAGATAAATGTTATTGAATTGCACATTTTTTATTAATTCAGAACATTTGCTCTTTTTTAAAGGATACATTTAAAAAAAGGGAGAAGTTAAATATCCTCCATTTTGTGAGAGGATTAGCAATTATGCCTAGTTCAGCATATGGCTATCTGTTCCATTCATTTAGGGGCCTGTGCTTTTCATCACCATGACATTAGATTAGTATGTTTGTTCATCAAAACATGAGTAATTACAAATAACACATATATTCAAGGCTTTTAGAAAAACAGATAGTAGGCCACTTTCTTTCATATCGCCCTTAGTGGCCTTAGTCTGCAATCTAAAGAGGTGCAATTCTGGAACAAATCAACTGCTTCATAGGGGTGAAATGAAAAGTCTTGAAATTCTCTAACAAAATATACTACTGGAAACCAATTGACCCTTGCATCCCTGACCTGGGAAAGGTCAAACCATCTCATAAAAAGAGGGCCATTTTAGCAGCAAAACTCAAACTATCTTTTCCTGAGGAAGGGGACTAGTTTCCCAGAAACGCGTAGAAAGACTGGTAGTTTTTTTAACTATAAGATTCCTCATAATTATCTGTGTGTGGAGACGGAAGGGAACACACAACATCACAGGAGGAGAGACCTAAGGCATGAAGCAGGAGAGCAAACTAAGGAACTGCATCGGCATCCAGTATTGTTTCTTGTACGGGCCCAAATACTAGAAACTTTCTGGTAAGCAGATATTAATATAAGTGCGACTTGGAGTCAAGCATATCAAGACTGTTTGATTGGAATTCCCCTAGAGGGTGAGACGGACATCTACCCGGGGAAGTCATCCGATTTATTTACAAAACAAAATTGCAAACATTTCCGCTCTTATCCTGCATGGTCCTGGACTCCCATACCAAGCCCCCTCAGGCTATATTAGATGTGTGCCAGCCCTTACCGCCAGGATACTTTATGTATCAAACCATTTTTATTTGTGTAATATTTATTACTATGCACGTTTGAACATTTTAATTGAATATTATCTCTAGCATCTTTGTTTTTATTTATTTTCCTTGTACAATAAAATATATTTCATAATGATCAAAAGTCTCAAATACTACACTTAGAGATCCACTTGTGCTGTCTCTTTTTCTTCTTTTGTTACATATTCTCTAACTGACCGAGAGGACTCCGGGGATGAGACAGCAGCAGGGAAGTGTCCAGAGACAGACCATCTTCCAAGTTTTAGAGTATATAAAAGCTATAACTGACCCCATCCTCTACATCGGTTCATCAATTCATTCATAACGCTCTATTTGTCTGACTGTTTAGACTGAACTTTCATTGCATTCCTTCATTCATTCATCACTCATCATCAACTCATCTCATCTCTGCATCATTGATAATTAAGGTTTATTTTTATATTTACCTTACTGTAACTGTGGAAATAATTCCTTTATATACTACTGTTTATTTTAAGGATTAACACTTTATTATTATTCATGAACACTAAATGCAATATTTCACATGTACATTTTTGGACTATTATACATTCTTATTTTCTCTGCATAACCATCTGCTTTTTGTACTGTTTGTCTAACTGATGGTCTCTCTTTTGTATAGTGAGCACCACTGTTATATTCCTATATCATATTTGTCTTCAAATTCCCTATGACTTAAATTTGCATTTTAATGCCCTGATTATCAGAGGGTTCTTCTATGCATTGCTTCACAAAACAACATGTTGGAGACTGCTGTAGGACTCAAAGCCTTAAAACCTCAAATGTTTAAATCAATGGGAATGTTAAGACTTTTCAGTTCTGCGCTATGGTGCGATTTGTTAGCTCCACAATTGTACCTCTTTAGCTTAATGAATGGGGTCCCTAGTAACTAACTGCCATGTGACACTACTGCCAACAAGCAGTGACATAACATAAATATGTCTACCCTTTTGATGCCAGGTATTTTTTTACCAGTATAGACTTCTTGACTATCCAAGCAGAGCTAGATTAATACTCCATAGGGCCCTAGGCAGGATGACAAATTGGGCCCAACCCCCACCCCTGCTGCAAATCTCTCAGTCTGACCATTCTCCTTGTGGTCAGATGTACTAGTACCAACCTAATACAATACAAAAATAAATGTTTTAACCCCCTTGTTGCAAACTAATGCATTGGGATAGCTCTCTCTCTTTCTCTCTCTTTCTCTGTATATATATACACACTGCCTCAGCAACATAGTTCCACTGGTAGTTACAGCCCCAATACTCACAGCCTGCCACCATGGTTCCACTGGTAGTCACAGCCCCCATATTCACTGTCTGCCACCATGGTTCCACTAGTAGTCACAGCCCCCATATTCACTGCCTGCCACCATGGTTGTACAGCGCTGCAGAATAAGTTGACACTATATAAATTAATAATAATAATAATTATAATAATAATGGCTCTACCGGTAGTCCCAGACCCCATATACACTGTCTGCCATCATGGTCCCACTGTTAATTCCAGCCCCCATATACACTGCTTACCCCCCTCCCCCACATACCTTTAGGAGCGGAGGAGTGCATCTCTGCTGCTCTATCCTTGATTTTTCTTTTATTTATTTGTGTGTTTGTTTATTTATTGTGTTTTACCCAAATACACTGACATTTCTGTCATTTTCATGCATGTCTTGGAGAGCTTTCAAAGTACAAAGTTACTTATTTATACAAATATAAAAACAAAAACAAACAAAAATACAGAAATAAATAATAAATAAGAATAACACATTACATTTTATATACGAGTACATGTAATTCTAATATATTAATAGTACTGTCTCTGCACACACACTTAGCCAAAATTTATACAAGATAGTCTACACATACATTGGGTAGTCATCACATTAATTCACAATGTCTTGAGAAGCTGCCTGGCCCTTAAAGAGTTAAGTAGGTTCACGCACGCTGATTGCTTCTGTATGAAAAAATTGACAGCAAATGTCATGTCTGCCTCCATGGACATGATGTTATCTCTTAAAAAAAGCACAAGGACAACACTTATAGAGACTAGTGATGAGCGAGCATGCTCGGCCGAAGCTCGGTTCGGCTCGAGCATCGCTCTGCTCGGCACATGGCGGTACTCGTACGAGTACCGCATGTGCTCGCCCGCCATGTTCGGGTCTCCTCCCCGCACGTTTTGCGGCTGCTGCGCAGCCAATAAACGTGCGGGGAGGCTCTGACATCAGTGTAATGCCAGCAGCCATGTTGGCTGCTGGCATTACACTGATTGGCTGGCCAGAACCCGTGATCGGGTGCTGTATAGCACCTGACCAGCGAGTTCGGCTCAGTCTTAGCCAGGGAGAGATGAGGATAGGAAGGGAAAGTCAGTGTAGGGAGAAAAAAAGTGCGTTTGAACAACAAAAAGACCCAAAAGTCCTTTTTAGGACTACTGTGTGTGGGGGCAGCAGATATATTTTGTTTTGGGGGGCAGAGTTTAAAAAAAAAACGTCAGATATTCCGTTCACTGTGCCTAGCCGCAGATTAGCAGCACATTGTGTTTAGTGTGCAAAGTTGCAGATTAGCAGCACATTCTGTTTAGTGTGCAAAGTTGGAGATTAGCAGCACATTGTGTTTAGTGTGCAAAGTTGCAGATTAGCAGCACATTCTGTTTAGTGTGCAAAGTTGCAGATTAGCAGCACATTCCGTTCAGTGTGCAAAGTTGCAGATTAGCAGCACGTTCTTTTTAGTGTGCAAAGTTGCAGATTATCAGCACATTCTGTTTAGTGTGCAAAGTGTAAAAAATAAAAGTCACTTATTCCGTTCACTGTGCCTAGCCGCAGATAAGCAGCACATTGTGTTTAGTGTGCAAAGTTGCAGATTAGCAGAACATTCTGTTTAGTGTGCAAAGTGTAAAAAATAAAAGTCACATATTCCATTCACTGTGCCTAGCCGCAGATAAGCAGCATATTCTGTTTAGTGTGCAAAGTTGCAGATTATCAGCACATTATGTTTAGTGTGCAAAGTGTAAAAAATAAAAGTCACTTATTCCGTTAACTGTGCCTAGCCGCAGATAAGCAGCACATTCTGTTTAGTGTGCAAAGTTGCAGATTAGCAGAACATTCTGTTTAGTGTGCAAAGTGTAAAAAATAAAAGTCACATATTCCATTCACTGTGCCTAGCCGCAGATAAGCAGCATATTCTGTTTAGTGTGCAAAGTTGCAGATTATCAGCACATTCTGTTTAGTGTGCAAAGTGTAAAAAATAAAAGTCACATATTCCATTCACTGTGCCTAGCCGCAGATAAGCAGCATATTCTGTTTAGTGTGCAAAGTTGCAGATTATCAGCACATTCTGTTTAGTGTGCAAAGTGTAAAAAATAAAAGTCACATATTCCATTCACTGTGCCTAGCCGCAGATAAGCAGCATATTCTGTTTAGTGTGCAAAGTTGCAGATTATCAGCACATTCTGTTTAGTGTGCAAAGTGTAAAAAATAAAAGTCACATATTCCATTCACTGTGCCTAGCCGCAGATAAGCAGCATATTCTGTTTAGTGTGCAAAGTTGCAGATTATCAGCACATTCTGTTTAGTGTGCAAAGTGTAAAAAATAAAAGTCACATATTCCGTTCACTGTGCCTAGCCGCAGATAAGCAGCATATTCTGTTTAGTGTGCAAAGTTGCAGATTATCAGCACATTCTGTTTAGTGTGCAAAGTGTAAAAAATAAAAGTCACATATTCCGTTCACTGTGCCTAGCCGCAGATAAGCAGCATATTCTGTTTAGTGTGCAAAGTTGCAGATTATCAGCACATTCTGTTTAGTGTGCAAAGTGTAAAAAATAAAAGTCACATATTCCGTTCACTGTGCCTAGCCGCAGATAAGCAGCATATTCTGTTTAGTGTGCAAAGTTGCAGATTATCAGCACATTCTGTTTAGTGTGCAAAGTGTAAAAAATAAAAGTCACATATTCCGTTCACTGTGCCTAGCCGCAGATAAGCAGCATATTCTGTTTAGTGTGCAAAGTTGCAGATTATCAGCACATTCTGTTTAGTGTGCAAAGTGTAAAAAATAAAAGTGACATATTCCGTTCACTGTGCCTAGCCGCAGATAAGCAGCACATTCTGTTTAGTGTGCAAAGTTGCAGATTTGCAGCACATTCTGTTTAGTGTTCAAAGTGTTAAAAATAAAAGTCACATATTCTGTTCACTGTGCCTAGCCGCAGATAAGCAGCACATTCTGTTTAGTGTGCAAAGTGTTAAAAATAAAAGTCACATATTCTGTTCACTGTGCCTAGCCGCAGATAAGCAGCACATTCTGTTTAGTGTGCAAAGTTGCAGATTTGCAGCACATATTCCGTGTAATATGAAGAAGGCGGGTAAAAAGGGACGGGGAAGTGGACGTGATCCTGATAGTTCAGGGCGCGGGTCAGGACGCGTAGAAACTGTGCCTGGTGCCAGAGCACAAGAAAGAAAGACATCCACCATACCTAGCTTCATGTCTCAGTTTACAGGGCGTCGCAGGACATCACTCTCGAGGTCAGACCACTGCGAACAGGTGGTCGGTTGGATTTCAGCTGATACTGCTTCCAGTCGGTTAAGCACCACCCTGTCTTCCACCAAGTCCACTCTCAGTAGCCAAGAGTCTGGTCAACATAATCCTCACCCTGATCATCCTTCCTCCCACCATAGAGGGTCTGGTCAAAGAAGTGATCCCACACTGGGATATAGTGAGGAGCTCGTCTCATCACCAATCCTTAATTTGAACCTCTCTCCAAGCACGCTTGCAGAGGAACATGAAATCTTGTGCCCTGATTCACAACCTCTAGAGGGTACCCAATCACAAGAAGATGACAGAGGTGAACGGCATTTAAGGTCAAAGGAAGTGGATGATGATGATGATGAGACACAGTTGCCATTAAATCAACCACTATTACTGTCTCAAGACCTTGATGAGGAGGATGATATACAATTGTCAATGACTGAGTATGTGGTGGGATCAAGAAATGAGGAGGATGATCAGAGTGAGGAAGTGGAGGAGGACTTGGTGGACGATGAGGTGACTGACCCCACCTGGGAAGGTGGAGAGCCGAGCGATGACAGCAGTCCTGAGGGTGAGCCATCTGCAGCACCGCAACAGGCTGGAAGAGGCAGTGGTGTGGCTACAGAAAGAAGGCGGACCGCACCAAACCGGCCCGCAAATGTTCCACGGAGCAACCCCTTGCGTAATCTCCCTTGCCAAGGACTAGGTGTTCCGCGGTATGGCGTTTTTTTAAGGAAAGTGCGGACGACAAAAAAAAATTGTAGTTTGCAACCTGTGCCACACCAGAATGAGCCGAGGCATGAACACTAGAAACCTCACCACCACCAGCACGATCCGACACATGGCATCCAAGCACCGTAATAAGTGGGAGGAACGCCCGGATCGCCAATCTGTGTCTGCAAGCCACACCACTGCCTCCTCTTCCCCTGTTTTCGGTGCCGGCCAATCGCCTGTCGAAGGCGCAGGCCCGCATACCTCCCGCCCTGCACCTGTACCATCTGAAGCACCATCAGCGACCACATCCACTTCCCTGTCCCAGCGCAGCGTCCAAATGTCGTTACCCCAGGCATTTGAGCGCAAGCGAAAATACCCAGCCACCCACCCACAGGCCATAGCACTAACCTCACACCTTTCCAAATTACTGGCCATCGAAATGCTGCCATTTAGGCTTGTGGAGACTGAGTCCTTCCGCAGCCTGATGGCAGCAGCTGTCCCTCGGTATGCAGTCCCCAGCCGCCACTACTTTTCCCGGTGTGCCGTCCCCGCATTACACCACCATGTGTCCCGTAACATCACCCGTGCCCTGACCAACGCAGTTACTGGGAAGGTCCACTTAACGATTGACACATGGACAAGTGCTTGTGGCCAGGGACGCTACATTTCCCTGACGGCACACTGGGTGAATGTCGTGGAGGCTGGGAGCGACTCGGACCCTGGGATGGCACAGGTGCTACCCACGCCGAGGATTGCGGGCCCTACCTCCATCAGGGTTTCCACCAGCACCTACGTTATTGGCTCCTCCTCCTCCTCCGTTTCCACCTCCGAATTCTCTGCCCGCAGCGCCACTCACCCATCAGCCGGTAGCTGGAAGCAGTGTAGCACTGCAGTGGGGAAGCGTCAACAGGCCGTGCTGAAGCTGATCTGCCTTGGGGACAAACAGCACACGGCCTCAGAGCTGTTGCAGGGGATTAGTCACCAGACCGAGCAGTGGCTCTCGCCACTCAACCTGCAACCAGGCATGATTGTGTGTGATAATGGGCGTAACTTGGTGGCGGCTTTGGAGCTCGGCAAGCTCACACACGTACCATGCCTAGCGCATGTATTTAATTTAGTGGTTCAGCGATTTCTAAAAACCTACCCCAATTTGCATGATCTCTTGACCAAGGTGCGCCGCGTGTGTGCACATTTCCGTAAGTCATCAACAGCTTCAGCCGGCCTGTTGAAGCTGCAGCAGCGCTTACAATTGCCAGCTCACCGGCTGCTGTGTGACGTGAGCACGCGCTGGAACTCCACCTTCCACATGTTGGCCCGGCTTTGTGAGCAGCAGAGGGCAGTAGTGGAGTACCAGCTGTTACACGGTCGTCGCCTCTCCGTTCAACTTCCTGTAATCAGAAGTGAGGAGTGGGAATGGATGTCAGACCTCTGTGAGGTTTTACGCAATTTTGAGGAATCGACACAGATGGTGAGCGGCAATAACGCTATTATCAGTGTAACCATCCCACTTCTGTGTCTACTGAAACGCTCGCTGCTCACAATTAAAACCGACGCTTTGCATGTGGAAGAGGTGGAAATGCGGGAGGAAGAGCTTACACAAGGTGATAGCCAGAGCACCCTCACTTCGTCTTCTCAGCGACAATTGGAGGAGGCGGAGGAGGAGGAGGAGGAGGAGGAAGACACGGTTGCCTCCGCTACAGAGGGTAGCCATGGAACTTTAGTTCCATCTCTTCAGCGTGGGTGGGCAGAAGAGGAGGAAGAGGATGAGGAGATTGAGAGTCATCCTCCTGGTGAGGACAGCGAAATCTTGCCTGTTGGTACTCTGGCACACATGGCTGACTTTATGTTAGGCTGCCTTTCACGTGACCCACGCGTTATACGCATTTTAGACAACACGGATTACTGGGTGTTCACCCTTCTGGACCCCCGCTACAAAGAGAATTTCTCATCTCTCATTCCTCCGGTGGAGAGGACAAGCAAAATGGTGCAATACCAGAAGGTTCTTGTTGAAAAATTGCTCCAAAATTTTCCATCTGACAACGCTGGCGGCAGAGTACGTGCTACCTTGGCCAACAGAGAAGGGGAGAAAAGGGGAGCACACAGCAGTTCCGACAAAGGCAGGGCAACACTCTCCAAGGCGTGGGACACCTTCATGACACCCCGCCAGCACCCTCACCCTGATGCGCAGCCTAGTGTCACAAGGAGGGAAAAGTTTTGGAAGATGGTGAAGGAGTACGTAGCAGACCGTGTCAGCATCCTCAATGATCCCTCTGTGCCTTACAACTACTGGGTGTCCAAGCTGGACACGTGGTATGAACTGGCACTCTACGCCTTGGAGGTGCTGGCCTGCCCTGCCGCCAGCGTTCTGTCTGAGCGGGTATTTAGTGCTGCTGGTGGCATCATAACAGATAAGCGTATCCGCCTTTCCACCGAAAATGCTGATAGGTTGACACTTATAAAAATGAACAAGGCCTGGATTTCCCCTGACTTCTCCACTCCACTGGAGGAAAGCCCCGGGGGAACATAAAGTCACTTTAGATATGTTATTTACAATGATGGGAATACTCTGTATTCCCATTCACCCCTTCCACCCAAAAAATGGGTATATGGTTGACTCTCTTCCATATACCCTGGGATATAATTTTTATATAGGGCCAGCTCACCAGCGGGCCCTGTGATATAATTTTTATATAGGGCCAGCTCACCAGCGGGCGCTGTTTGACAATTTTTGTATAGGTCAGCTCACCAGCGGGCCTTCTCATATAATGTTTTATTGGGTCAGCTCTCTAGCGGGCCCTCTCATATAATGTTTTATAGCGTCAGCTCACTAACGGGCCTTCGCATATAATGTTTAGGATGGTCAGCTCCGCAGCAGACCCTCACCCATAATGTTTTAGATGGTCGGCTCAGCGCACGTTTCCCTCTTAATCATGGCCTCAGTTCAGAAAAATCGAGGAAATTTTTGGGAGAATTTGCCTCTGCGCACGTTTCCCTCTTAATCATGGCCCCAGTTCAGAAAAATCGAGGAAATTTTTGGGAGAATTTGCCTCTGCGCACGTTTCCCTCTTAATCATGGCCCCAGTTCAGAAAAATCGAGGAAATTTTTGGGAGAATTTGCCTCTGCGCACGTTTCCCTCTTAATCATGGCCCCAGTTCAGAAAAATCGAGGAAATTTTTTGCAGAATTTTCCTCTGCGCACGTTTCCCTCTTAATCATGGCCCCAGTTCCGAAAAATCGATGAAATTTTTTGCAGAATTTGCAGATGATATACAAGTAAATATACAGCAAATACTGTTTGGTAACAATTTTTCACCTAAAGTCGTTTTTATCTTCCTTTTTGTGTGTTTTACGGTCAGTCTGTAAAAATGGCGTACTACGGGCATAACATCGTTCCCAGCAGCGATGTTGGAGTCCAAGATGCATCCAGACATCCTCCCTATGCTGTCCCTGAACCATTTCTGTGGTGTTTCCATCATTTTCTGCCCTTTTCCTATGGACCAGGCACCCTCCCCTCATCAGAGCAGGGGGTGCCTGGTGTAATGCTCGAGTCCTCCCACTGACTTCAATGGGGCTCGGGTGCTCGGCCGAGCACTCGAGCCTCCGGGGGCGCTCGGTCAGAGCACCCGAACACCCGAGCATTGGGGTGCTCGATCATCACTAATAGAGACCATTAAAGGGATGGTAATACTTAAAATGTAAAAGAAAATATGTTGTAAGGTTTATCCCCCTGAGTAAAACACGGGAACGCCCACTGCTGAAAGATATTTTATTCAAAATTTATTACAGCTCAAAGTTGAATTTTTTAGGTGCAATATCACAGTGGCCTAAAATTGTACAGTGGTGCAGATGCTACACCATCCTATGGAGATTTATGGTCCCGGGACCAGAGCTGTCCATAGGATGGTATAGCAACAAGGCCACTGTACAATTTCAGGCCACTGTGATATTGCACCTAAAAAATTCAAGTTTGAGCTGTAATAACTTTTGAATAAATCACCTTTCAGCAGTGGGAGTTCCCTTGTTTTACTCAGGGGGATAAACCCTACAACATAATTTTTTTACATTTTAAGTATTACTATCCCTTTAAGATTATCTGGCCATGATAATGCTTGTTGTTGGTATATAATTTTAATTATTCTCCAGTATTAAGCGCTTGGATGCTAGAGATGCCTTCAATGCATTGGGGGATATTCACTAAGTGGTGATAAAGAGGTACCATGTGTAGAAGACATCTCCAGTTTATCACTTCTCCAATTCCTATGTTATTCTATAGAGCCTATGTACTAAGATTTCTTCAACTTTGGAGATATTAGTGAATAGGCTGCATTGAATAACATAGGAAGTGGAGAAATCATCTCCACTTTATCACCTCTTTATCGCCGCTTTATCACCACTTAGTGAATCTGCCCCATTATTCACATTCTCAATGAAGTGGAGTAGAATCTAGCATTCAAGAGGTTAAAATAAACCATGTTCATTTAAAACATATTATAATGCTATGTTATTCCTCTTCCAGTTAATAAAATGCTAAATATAATGTCTCTGCAACCTTTACTTCCCTTTTTATGCACAGCATGTTCCAGATTGCAAACATTCCTCATTGTGGATGCAGATGTTATAGAGGAGTTTGACACTTTTAGTTTCTAAACTAATGCTCATCTTGACTATTAAACGTGTACTTCTTAAATGTTCTTCATTGCAAAGTCTAAAATGCAAGTTTTGTCCTTCTAAAGTTTTTGAAGGAAGCATAATGTGTAAATATTACCCCTTGTCCTTGATCGCAGTACTTGCACACAGGACTAACCTTATGATGGGGACCTTATGATGGGGTAGTCAACTGCTGGATCTCCAGCAGCTGGGAACTATAACTCTTATTATCCCAAGCCCGATGATGACAGCTGTAGTCTCAATCAGCTGGAGGCCCAATATCTCACTACCACGGTATTATGATATCTAGGAGACCAGTGGTGTTTTACGAACCTTTCAGGCCCCTGGTGAAAATGTGAAGGGATGCCCTCTAATTTATTTGGAATCCAATTAAGTTTTGTGTTTGTCTTCCTTAGGCCCATTAATATTGATGGGAAAAAGAGCAATGGTTTTGTGTTGTGCAACCAGAACAGCCTCTTTCTTTCTGAGTGTAAGATTAAAGGAGCAGTAAGCTTTTATCATTTATTGTTTCCTGCTGAGTACATTTAGGGTACTCCAGCTGCTGTGAGATGCACATTTCAAGAGTGATTGCAGTTAACCCCTTAAGGACTAATGACATCCCAGGACCATCATGGCGGTTCTGCTCTTAAGGACCAGTGACGGTCCTGGCACATAATGGAATTCAGGTGTCCCAGCATGGCTACACACAGCTCGGGGACACCTGAATCCAATTAGCAAAAAAAAAAAAAAAAAAAAAAAATGTCCTTACCTGCTGGCCGTGTGATACACGGCTGCTCATGAAGGGGTTAAACTGTTGTTTTTAGATCGTATATGCTGGTGGTCAAATAGTTTGCCTATAGTTTGCCTATTCTGTTTCATTCTATGGGAGAGGTGAGTCGCTGACAGCAGTTACCCACAGAATATGATAGGAACAGTTTCATCACTTCCTGTTAATTTGAATTGTCTCAAAGTGATGAAGCTGTTACTCACTTTCATATACTTTGAACAGTTATGATTTTTTAATAAAACAACTGCCAGCAGTGAGAGTGTCCTTACTCAGCAAAAAAGCCGATAACATGTAGGTTTTCATAAAAAGAGTTTATTGATCCTTTAAATTAATTCCTTGCTGAAAATCTGGGTCATTTAGAAACTCAGTGTGAACCTTCCTGGAATTGGTGGCCCCCAGTGAATTCTGGGATTCAGGTACCATGAAATTAAGCAGTTCTGAGGCAGATCAACTGCACCATATTGGACAAATAACCTACTTTTTAAATTAAATAGAGCTTTAATCTTACAGATGCTAGAGAGGTCTCCAGAGTGTTGCCTTGCAATATGTTAGAGACATGTCAAGCATTCAAGGTGCTAAAAAGCCCCATTCAAATCAATAGGAATTTTGGATTTATTTGTCCACCCTGCTGCAGTCAATTTGTTCTAGAATCCCACCAATTCTTCTTAGTACAACAGCCTCATTATGATATTCATTGGACTCAGAGGCTCATATGAATGCCTGGGACCACCCCTAACAGATACTAATTAGAGTACAAATGCTATACCTTCACTCATTCATATTGGTTATAAGATCACCAGTCAGGGTACTCTAATCCTCCTGTTTCCATTGCCTACCTTGTTTATCTGTTGTAAACTATTGTACATTGTTCTGTTATCTTTTTTCACCTGTCATAGAGCTCTGCAGGATCTGTTGCCATTCATAGATAAATAATAATAATACTGTCAAAGGAGGGGTATAAACCATGTCACAACTTCAGGGAGGTGGGGATATTTGGCTTTGCCATTTCCAAGACACTGTGATACATGCCTATGTTAGGCATGCATCTTTCCTGCTATTTTTGGTATACACCTCTCATCATACCCAGTCACTTGCAAACTGAGTATAGTGAATGTTGTAGTCCTATTGCAGGAGAGCCATAGATTGTCCACCACTGCTATAGTGTGTCCTCTTTAAGATGGCCATGCTGCCATCCAATCAGTAGAACAGCACATATGTTGATGAATAAAGAATGTTTCTAGTGTTATTCATTAGCAGCACACAGCAAGGGTTAATTATATTTCTATTTAATTCATCTATGAGCCTTTTTATTTATGATAGCACCCTATTTGCTCTTGCAGCAGCAGCTGAGTGATACTGTACATTTCTGTGAAGTCTATTTTCCTGCAGAACTCCTAAATTTTTCCCTAATGAGGATTTCTGAAGTACTTTCCTACTTATATATGTAGCATGTTTCTGTACATTATCTGTATCCTTCTTTGTATATATTTCCTTACATACATTTGTGTCATCATGAGCAAAGATTGAGATATTACCTTCAATACCCACTTACAGATCATTAATAAACAAATTAAAAAGTGTTGGGCCAAGGATAAATCCTGTGACACCCCTACTTACAACTTTAGACCAATTTGAAAAGGTTCAATTTACAGCAACTCTCTACAGTCTATCATTTAACCAGTTGTTTGTTCATGAACAGATAACCTGTTATGAGACAAAGTATCAAAGGAGTTTTCAAAATCCAAATATGCAACATCAGCTGCAATACCCTAGTTCAAGATACTGCTCACCTTTTCCTAGAATGTAAGTAAATTGGTTTGGCATAATCAGTTTCTCATAAAACCATCCTCACTTGTATTAGTAATGTCAGTCTTTCCAGAGTCCTGAATATAATCAGTTAATAACCCTTCTGATAGCTTGAAAGTTAAGCTCACAGGTCTATAATTTCCTGGTTTAGATCTTGCTCCCTTTTTTTGAATAATGGTACTACATCTGCTTTCCTCCAAACACAGGGCTCTAGACCTGACAATAGTTTATCAATAACTATTAAAGTATAATGGTCTGGCTTTTCCTAAACTAAGTTCCTTAAGTACCCTTGAGTGTATGCCATCAGGCCCATGTGCTTTATTCACCATAATCTTTCCCAGTCTCTTTGTTCTCAGTAAGACATGTACATGATGGAAGATATTCTGTGATTCTTTCTGTTTATCCATAGCCTGACATTGTTGTTATCTTTATATATACAGAAGCAAATAATTTTCTTAAGGTGTCAATCATTGTCTTATCCTCACTATTTAATTCACCTGTCTCAGTTTTATGTTGAGCAATATCAACCTTAATCGTTTTTGTGACTTATACACATAGAAATGTTTAGGATTTTTTGCTCTCTTGCAATATTTTTCTCTTGTTTTCTGTTGCATTACTTATATATTTTTAAATGATGCATCTGACTCTTCTGACAGTTTAAAAGTTTGCTTATTATCCCTCATTTCCCTGCAGACCTCTTTGTTAAACCACATCGGTCTTAATTTGCTTCTCAAAGGATTAAACAAAATTCCCAAATTCCCATTGATTTAAATGAGACTGTTAACTGCTTGAATGCTATTAAAATCTCCAACACTAACAATATGGGAACCTATGTTTTGGAGACCTCTCAAGCTATCAAGGGGTTAAAAGCCTCATTTAAATTAATGGGAATGTAGATTTGTCCCCTGCTATGGTGCAGTTGGTTTGCCCCAGACTTACTACAGTTATGATTAGTATATGTGTTTTGCTGCCTCCTGAGAGATCTCCAATTTTAAGAACACTCCTTGGCACGTCATATATTTGGCTCTGGTGATGAATATGTGGAGGAAATATGAACTGCATCTCATTCATGATAGGAGTGTACTGAGAATTTATATTAGACAAGCAGATGCTCTTGGCAGGAAGCAGGGATCTTGCACCCCACCCATCTGCATCTCTGTGGAATCACATCAAAGTTCAGTCAATAAATGATTACTATACAGCTGTACAGAGCAAAATCCACCTGCAACTGCTAATGTATTATTTGCATAAAATCAGCATCTCATTACAATCTAGCAGGAAATCCCTGGAGCTGTGAGGCAGGACAAATTGTGAATGAATAGGTGTTTCAGATTTGGAATTGAAGTGCAACCATCAAAAAGGAACAAGATATAGCAAAATGTTAACCCTTTGACTGGCAGGGTAAACTCAGAACATGACTCTGCAGTGCATTTCTCACCTCTCTGGTATAGGTTTAAAGCTACGATGTTCAAAAGAGGAGTTGAGTAATTCTGAGGCAAACCAGCTGCACTATCCAAATTATTATTGTAAATAGGCCTTTTAACTCCTTGAATGGATAAGAGGGCCTCTATCACATTTGTAATGTATTGGAAACATCTTTAGCTATCACAGAATTAAAAGACCCATTTAAATTACTAAGAATTTTACACATCTGCATTTGTTCCTTTGTCAGTTTCTGAACTGCGGCCCTCGAGTGCCCCTAATAGTTTTTAGTATTTCCCTGAGTTCCGAAGAACTAATGAGATTGAAGGATAAGCTTATTTTACTAGTTTATCCAGAAAACCTGCTCCGTTAGGGGAGCTTGTAGGTTGTGGTTGAGAAAGTCTGCACTATGGACCATCTGGTTTTCCCTAGAATTGCCACACTTTTTTTATATAAAGTTTTCAATGTGGGATCAAAATGTCAGTTACTAATAAATTATGGTAGAAGATAGATAGATAGATAGATAGATAGATAGATAGATAGATAGATAGATAGATAGAAATGGAGATTTCAACCCCTTGAATGCTGAGGAGTCTCCTATGGTTCACTAACTGTGAAGGGCTAGAAAATCAACTTCAGTCTATCACCACATGCGGAGGGACAATTCATACACTGTCATTACTGAGCGGTTCATCTGAACTGATGATTTACTGTCTGTCTTCACTTCTGAGAAACTCATCAGTTGTGTGAATTTACGTAAGCTTCTTTGAGTAACTTCTGCAAATCAGCCCGTGCTGCACTGTTATTAAAGGAAAACACACGCGCGCACACACACAATTACCTTGGATAGCCCTCCTTATAAGGGAAAAGCTGGTACACTGTTAACCTTAGGAAAAAAAACAGGAGATTGGTAACAGTAACAGTGATACTTTTATTGGCTAAGTGGCTCTCAGATGCAAGCTTTCAAGACACTTTATGTCTCTTCTAAATATGCCTGAAGAAGAGATCTAAAGTGTCTTGAGAGCTTGTATCCTAGATCCAATAAATGTATCACCATACCTGGGAACTCTCCGGTTTTGCCCCAGAGACTCCGGATTTCAAAGTGAATTACCGGGTATCCGGGGCAGTGTGTGAATCACTGGGTGGGCAGAGTTTAAGTCGAAACTCTGCCCACTTGTGCTCCATCCTGCCCGGTTCCTCCCACTCCCTGCCCTCTTACCTTCGTTTTGCAGGGTTTTTTGTCCCGCTCCCCGTGACTAAGCCCCGCCCCTTTTATGACACAAATCGCGTCATTTTCGGCACTGACAGGGTTACCCTCCAGGTAGCCCTGCATGAAAAGTTCCCAGGT
This sequence comes from Rhinophrynus dorsalis, assembly GCA_037306005.1. Lineage (NCBI taxonomy): Eukaryota > Metazoa > Chordata > Amphibia > Anura > Rhinophrynidae > Rhinophrynus > Rhinophrynus dorsalis. Next base: position 401,166,653 of record CM074723.1, read on the forward strand.
ATGTGTATCACTTTGACTCTACCAAAGCTTATTATCTCTCTGGATCTCTTAGCTCACTGGTTCTCAACCTTTCTAGTGCCGCCACCCTTTGATAAAATTTCCCAAGCTGTGGAGACCCCTAACAGCGAAATTATTATCATTGCTCCTTTAGCACTGTAATTTTGATAATGTTATGAATCGAAATATAAATATCTGATGGTTTTAGGCGACCCCTGGCAAATCGTCATTCGACCTCCAAAGGCGTCCCGACCCACAGGTTGAGAACCACTGTCTTAGCTGCTCTACAGTTGCTCATCTACTCACAGTGCTGCCAGCTGACTTCACTAACAACCACCAGTGACTGACTGACTCAGAGACTCAATACAAATAATCAAGGATGGCGGGGTGGATAGGACAGCTGCAAAGTGTTGACCACCTCAGTAGCTATAACAGAGTTCTGTGCCCTCTTTTTGGGCTAAAACAGATGTCATTGGGGAAGTCAGAACTGGTGACACGCTATCTGCGGCAGCATAATTTAATCCCCAATTCAGAACTGTCATGCCAATACAACTCAGTGCCCATGTATTTATTGTATCCCTGGATTAACATAAAAAAGGTGTCTAAAGTATTGGAATCAATTTTAATCAAACCTTTCTATTGGACCCAAAGGATACGCAGAGTGAGGCCATCTTGTTTTTCTTCTGATGTGCCCCTGAGCTAAACTTGTCCATGTCTCTCTCTTTGCAGAAGTCCTCTTTGTCTCGGTGTGCGCTTGTGTACGGCGCTCGGGGTGCACATGCACATTCTCTCTGGATAATATCTTTTTTCTTGTAATCCTGATCAATGGGAATAATTTGGCATGGGATAAACTGTAAAGTGTTTGTTTTTTTTACCATCAACAAGTATTACTATGGTGCAAATTTAATTTTTCCACACATTTACATGTATAAGGTCTTTGTGCTACCATGACTTAATGACCTTGATTTGCATCGGTATGAGAGCATGCCAGGTCATGATGATAATCTGGGCTGGTTCAGGGAGGGATTTGCAGATGGGAGGAGAGTTGCTTTGAAGTGTGCGGTACAACGCTCTAAGCTATGATCCTATGTCATTAGCTACATTTTTAAATCACAATATCTTAACTTAAGAAGAATTAAAAAAATGCCATATCTGGAAATATTGAGTGTTAGTTTAACTTAATGGAGCAAGTCCAGGGAGTATGAAAATGCATTGTGATGTGTTGAGACCTCTCTAGCATTGAAGGGGCTAAATGCTATTTTATATCCATGCTGATTTGGGGAATTTGTATTTGCCCCTACGATACAGCATGTTTAATCCAGAATTGATCCAGTTCTGCTTATTACATCATCTTCATTGCTGTGGATATGAATAGACCCTAAACGTTTTTTTGTAAATAAACTGCAAATATTTCCATCAACTCTATAGACCAGAGCTGGGAAACCATGTGGGTCAGTACAAGGATCTCACATTTTTTTGTAAATAAACTGCAAATATTTCCATAAACTCTATAGACCAGAGTTGGGGAACCATGCGGGGTCAGTACAAGGATCTCAACTTTTCATTAAAAGGCCTTTTCAAATAATTAGCAACCTCTGCTTAAGATTAGCGGTAAGGAGATTTCAACTTCAGAAGAGGAAGGGGTTCTTTTCAGTAAGGTATGCTGTGGCATTCTTTACCTCAAGATGTGTTGATTGTACATTTAAAGGGATAGTAATGTTTCACAAAAACAGCAGCTCCAATTAAGCTTCATAGTATTTAAGCCACGAAAAGTGTTATTTCAATGCTGTCAGAGTTGTAGTTCAAGAGTAATTGAATGATAAAGTATCCCCCTCCCACCCCTAGTGTAAGCCACCTCCCCTCAGATATGGAATCTGGTCAGCTCACAGCAAGGGACAATCTTCTTACTGTGAATATAAGGAAAACCCTGCCCCCCTTGACAGGTTTTTCATTATGCTCACTGAAGATTGTCCCTCTCTGTGATCCATATAGACAGTCTTGCTGCTCTGAGGTGAACAGTGCTACATCAGTCAAAGGGGCAGAAAGGGGATATTTTATCATTCAATTCCTCTTGAACTAAAACTCTGACAGTATTGAACTAACACTCTACATGGGCCAAATACTAGGAAGATTAATTGGAACTGCTTTTATTGTGAAACATTTCTATCCCTTTAAGGGGCAATTAGGTACAGTTCTACCAGAAGGGAATGTACACTGTTGTAATATGTTAATGGATTAAACTAAGACCCATTTTGGTGCTGAGAACGATTATATAGTTCTCAGATTTTGTGATATAGAGTGGCAAAGGCTGAACTTGAGAAACTTGTGTCTTTTTCCAACCTAATTCACTATGTAACATTGGCGCGATGCATGAAATGTGCGCATCTGCTAATGGCATTTTTGTGCGCAGGTAGATTTTGCACATGGTCTATTCCAGGAAGCTGAATACTGAATGCTTCTTGAACTGGCATTAAAAATTATTTTTTTTCAACACTACACAGATGTATAAATTAATTCGCAATAGCACTTTCTGCATTAGGCACATTCGCTCTTCCACTCACACAGATAAGTTAATTCTGGCCACGCCCACAAAAAATAAATATGCGCAGCTGTTCGCTAATCCTGATTTTTCATGCGCGATTCAACAAAATCATGCTCAAGCCTATTTCCTAGTGGTTTACACATGGGAAATAGCGTTTGCACGTTTCCTGCATTACGCTATATGTATCCTAAGGCCTCCAGCTGTTGAGGACGACAGCCAAAGACTGGCCACAAATGGTGTGAATTGTAGTCCACAACAGCTGGAGGGCCTCAGGTTGCCCAATCCTGCTGTAGACTGTACTGACTGCATCACTAATAGATATTCAAGTACAAGTAATATGTAAAGCCCGTGTAAACAAATTACATCAGTTCTCTGTAGTTACCTTCCTCGGAATGAAAATAATGACAGGACAGACTGTGTTGGATTGTAACATTGCTCTTTGGCTTTATAATACCTCTAATCTTTGTATCTTTCTATTAAACCTGACACTTTTCAATTCATATTACAAAGTTATGAGAGCTCTGCAGTCACAGTAGGTGGACTTCTTGTTCCAGCACAATGAGATCTGTTTATCTAATAGGGGTGCGGTTTTGTACTTTGTCAAACACCAATAGGAAGGTGGTTTCCTTTTGTCTGGCATTGAGTTCTGACTCAGTGGAAACAGCAGAAAGGAAGTTTGTTCTAAGATTTCAAAACCCCACTAAAGTAATATAATCCTTTAACTATACTGTCAGTTCCTAATACAAATCACTCTCAACCCAGGAATCTGAACTCCTTCCACTGCACTTATACTTGTATTTGGTTCCTCGTTGCTTTGGGTAAAACTGTAAATGATGCCAGAATGAGCAGTACAGCTAATTATAATCTGTTCATTTCATTACGAGTTCTAGACAAGCCTGGTTAACCATTCCCTTATTGTAAAATAATTCAGAGTATTTTAACCCTTCCGGTGCCAGAGGGGTACGGAACGCCTTGCTGTGCAATTCCTTTTCGTACCCTTCTGGCAATGAAAGGGTAAAGAAAATCCTAATGGCCGAAATTAATGTTGCCCTTTTGCCTTTGTTCAAGAGATAACCTCTTCAGTCGGTCTGAATGTTATGTCCATGGAGATGGACATGATAGTTGCTAGCAGAACCATGAAACAAACTCCTCCCATGGTACATGATAATCTTAGCCTTTTAACTCCTTGAGTGCTAGAGAGGTATTCAGTGAAATACTTCAGACCTCAAGAGAAGTATCATGACCCCTCATGACACCCCCCTAGCATGGGGGTGACAATTGCCCCCTTTATTAATTAAAGAGCATATAACCTATGTGAAACATAGGTTATATGCTCTTTAACCCTGTCAACGTCAAATGAGTAACCATTTAAGTGACAGAGATTTATCCAACGGACTGCATGGCAATGCGGTGGATACCTCTTTGGCACTCAAAGGGTTAATGTGACAGGCTCACTTTAAGCATTCATGTTACCCTTTGAGTGCTAGTGGGGTGCCCAGCCCATTGCAAAGCAATCCAATGCACACTCCTCTGGCACTCAAAGGGTTACATAATGTAATAGACCTCATAATGGATCTGCCTGTATCCAAACACAGTGGACAGTATTCAGAAAGCTAATTAGAAGCAATTCGGAAGCAACCCTACAGGACAAATAAAAAAACTGCAGTAATTTAAAAGCGGCTTTTAACCCCTTGAATGCTAGAGAGGTCACCAATGCATTACAAAATAATAAATGCATCCAGCATTCAAGGGTTTAACCCTTTGAGTGTCAGAGGGCTATGCAACACATTGCAAAGTACTCAAAAAAAATCAGTTTAACCCCTTAACGACCCTTGACGGTCATAGTACGTCAAGGGTCGATTTGACTGAACGACCAATGACGTACTATGACCATCATCGAATTCCGGGCTCCCCCCGCGGCTGCACGCCGTTCGGGGAGTCCGGAATGCAACGGAGCAATAAAAAAAAATGCTCCATTGTCATTCAGTCGCGTCCGCGCGCCGATTCCCCGGTCGTTAAGGGGTTAAATAAAGTGGAATTTTTTTTGTCCCATGTTATGCTGTTAGTGTACTCCAGGACTGTCCGCTTCGGCTTTCTGGATAAGGCTCAGAGAATCATGGCCAAGACACTGAGGATGATGTACAGGGGGGTTATGTATTAAGGAGTGATAAAGAGGTGATAAAGTGGAGATAACTTCTCCAGTAATATCACTTCTCCAGTTCCTTTGTTATTCTATGAAGTCAATGTACTAAGATTTTTATGTGTGAAACATAGGTTATATGCTCTTTAACCCTGTCAACGTCAAATGAGTAACAATTTAAGTGACAGGGATTTATCCAACGGACTGCATGGCAATGAGGTGGATACCTCTCTGGCACTCAAAGGGTTAACCCTGTCAACGTCAAATAAGTAAACATTTGAGTGAAAGTATCCAACGCACTGCATTGCAATGTGGTTGATACCTCTCTGGCACTCAAAGGGTTAATAGTGGAGAGGCATTGGAGGAAGCGGGTGGAGGGGAGAGAGGCATTGGAGGAAGCGGGTGGAGGTGAGCGAAGCATTGGAGGACACGGGTGGAGGGGACAGAGGCATTGGAGGAAGCGGGGTGGTAAGCTTGTATTTGCCTCCTGATTCGCACACACTCATACATACGAGTGAGAAGGGACGAAGACCTTCAGTGTGTGACTCAATGTCGACAAGTGAGGAGCGGAGAGAGAGAGGAAGCGGGCGGCAAATACAAGTTTACCAACCCGCTTCCTCCAATGCCTCTCTCCCCTCCACCCGCTTCCTCCAATGCCTTTTTCCCCTCCACCCGCTTCCTCCAATGCCTCTCCACTATTAACCCCTTGAGTTCCAGAGAGGTATGCACCGCATTGCAATGCTGTGCATTGGATACCTCTCTGTCACTCAAATGGTTACTCATTTGATGCTGAAATGGTTAAAGAGCATATAACCTATGTTTCACATAGGTTATATGCTCTTTAATTAATAAAGGGGGCAATTGTCGCCCCCATGCTAGGGGGTGTCATGAGGGCTCATGATACCCCTCTTGAGGTCTGAAGTACTTTTGTAATACAAATCACATATATAATTTAGTAAAAGAAAATCATTGTTACACATAAATAAAATATTTAATTACATTTCCACATAAATTACATCGATAATAAAAACAAACACCTTTTTTATACATATACAGGATACCTATTAACCCTATGAGTACCAGAGGGGTAGCAAACACATTACAATACCTCTCTGGTACTCAAAGGGTTAATCTTGCAATACAAAATACGAGGGCATGTCAAATGTAATAGGAGAAGAAAAATGTCGGATGAAAATGGTGAAAGAAAATCATGGGAGCACTGTAGTCGACTTTTAAAAGTGGGGGTTAATATGTTGAGGGGGGCACTCTGTCGGATTTCTATAATGTGGGGACCACATCTAACACTGAACTTGATCTTTCTGTCATCAGATGTACGCCTATTTCCTTGGACTTTGACATTTTGGGCTTTTTTTGTAGGCAGTAGTCAGAAAAAAGCAGACAGTGCCAGTTTTGTTAGTACTCTGAAAAGTGCTGTCTACGCCAGTTTTGTTTTACTGTGGTTCTGCAATAGAATACCGTCGTAACACGTTTGCAAAATTCGCGCTACTTGTTTTTCTTGTAACGCTGGTTTTAGTGCGGATAACAGAATCGAGCCCTCTATCTTTTAGCTGCTCATCTACTCGCAGTGCTAGCAGCTGACATCACTAACAACCACCTGTGATTGACTGACTCAGAGACTCAATACAAATAATCAAGGATGGCGGGTGGATAGGACAGCTGCAAAGTGTTGAGCACCTCAGCAGCTATAAAAGAGTTCTACGCCCTCTTTTTGGGCCAAAACAGATGTCATTGGGGAAGTCAGAACTGGTGACAGGCTATCCGTGGCAGCATAATATAATCCCCAATTCAGAACTTTCACTCTGAAAGCAGAACTGTCTTCCCAATACAACTCAGCGCCCATGTATTTATTGTATCTCTGGATTACCCAAAAAAGGTGTCTAAAGTATGCAAAGTACTGGAATCAGTTTTAATCAAACCTTGCTATTGCACCCAAAGGATACACAGAGCGCGGCCATCTTGTTGAATCTTCTGATGTGAGCCTGAGCTGAAGTTCCCTGTCCCTGTCACTTACTTTGCAGAAGTGTGCGCTTGTGTACAGCGCTCGTGTAAGGTGCGCATGCAAATTCTCTCTGGATAATATGTTTTTTTCCTGTAATCATGATCGATGGGGATAATTTGGCATGGTATAGACTGTAAAGTGTTTTTTTTTTTCACCATCAACAAGTATTACTATGGTACAAATTTAATTTTTCCACACATTTACATATTTAAGGTTTTTGTGCTACCATGACTTAACCCATTGAGTGCCAGAGGGGTACGGAACGCATTGCAAAGCTGCGTTCCATACCCCTCTGGCACTCAAAGGGTTAATGAGCTGGACTCGCATAGGTCTGAGAGCATGCCAGGTCATGATGATAATCTGGGCTGGTCCAGGGAGGGGAGTTGTTTTGGAGCGTGCGGTACAACGCTCTGAGCTATGATCCTATGTCATCAGCTACATTTTTAAATCACAATATCTTAACCTATGAAGGATTAAAAAAATGTCATATTTGGAAATATTGAATGTTGGTTAATTACTAGAGCAAGTAAAGAGAGGATGAAAGTTCCCCTTTAAATCATGACAGTTGGGAAGTATTACATCTATAAATCTAAATAGCTTGAAAACAAATTTTCTATGGAAAAAAAGAATAAAACAACATATAGGTGATTTTGATAGTTCTTTCAGAATCAACAAATTTGTTTCAGGTGACAGGCTCACTTTAAGCATTCATTTTACCCTTTGAGTGCTAGTGGGGTGCCCAGCCCATTGCAAAGCAATGTGATGCACACTCCTCTGGTACTCAAAGGGTTACATAATGTAGTAGACCTCATAATGGATCTGCCTGTGTCCAAACACAGTGGACAGAATTCAGAAAGCCAATTAGGAGCAATTCGGAAGCAACCCTACAGGACAAATAAAAAAACTGCAGTAATTTAAAAGCGGCTTTTAACCCCTTGAATGCTAGAGAGGTCACCAATGCATCACAAAATAATACATGCATCCAGCATTCAAGGGTTTAACCCTTTGAGTGTCAGAGGGCTATGCAACACATTGCAAAGTACTCAAAAAAATCTGTTTAAATAAAGTGGAATTTTTTTGTCCCATGTTATGCTGTTAGTTTACTCCAGGACTGTCCGCTTCGGCTTTCTGGATAAGGCTCAGGGAATCATGGCCAAGACACTGAGGGTGATGTACAGGGGGGTTATGTACTAAGGAGTGATAAAGAGGTGATAAAGTGGAGATAATTTCTCCAGTAATATCACTTCTCCAGTTCCTATGTTATTCTATGAAGTCAATGTACTAAGATTTTTATGTGGGAGTGGGAGAGATATTAGTGCATTGGATCCATAGAATAACATAGAAACTGGAGAAGTGATGTTACTGGAGAAGTTATCTCTTCTTCATCACCTCTTTATCAGACCTTAGTGCATAACCCCCCATAGGACTAATTCTAAGTCAAATCAGCTGCACCATAGGGGACAAACAAAATTCCCATTTAAATATGGCTTTTAAACATACCTAGGAACTTTTTTCTTCTAGAGTCCCCAAAGGGTGCTCAGGTGGTCACGCTTGGGGACATAAATGACGCGATTAGCTTCACAAAAGGGCAGGGCTTAATCATGGATGGGCGGAGCTTAACTGAATGTGCCATAATGTAGGTGGGAAATAAGTAGAACAGGATGGGTGAAGGAGGAGAAATGGTCAGGAAATGGAAGGAACCGGCTAAGAAAGAGGAGAAGTGGGCAGTTTAATAAGAAACGCCCCACCGCCTGAGAATCAACCTCTGTCCCTAAAGACTGGGTAATTCACTGCAAAAAACTGAGTGGCCGGGGCAGATCAGGAGAGTTCCCAGCTATGCTTGCAAAGCATTGCATTTTCTGGCTGGGGATGATGGAAACTGTAGTGCTCAACAGCTGGAGCGCTTCAGGTTGCTCAATCTTGGTGTAGGCGGATTACTGTCTACACAGTGCTATTGCACAAGATTCTGTGTGGTTTTATGACACTATTTTGTTAACGGAAATGATGTCTAATTCTGAGGAAAGCTGAAAAAAGAATAGCTGTTTCTGATAAGAATCTTAAGTAAAAACTGAAGTTACAACTCTTACAATATACCACAGTAACCTTAATTCAAGTTATATTTAAAGAGGAACAATACCCTGAGGATAAGTGGCTCTTAATTTGTTTATCAGGACTTATCTAAGGATCATTTATTTCTATTTACTGTTTAGATTTGATCTCTGTTTTAGTCCATTGCTACATGTTTCAGTCTACAATTTAACACTTTTAGTGCCATAAAGATATCCAACGCAATGCAGTGAGTAGGATTCCTCTCTGGCAAGCAAAGGGTAAATAAAGATTAGTGACCCTCATTCAACTCTGTCAAAGCCCATTGTTAGTTGTAGGAGGGGTGATCAAGAGTTCAACAGTGATTACTACATACAGCAAACCGTAGGTAAAATGCAAAAAATATATATATCTATATAGCTATACCTGATTACTGTATAAAAGGCACTTATATAAGCTAGTGAATCTGTTAAACAAATTAAAAGCTACAGTTCCCCTTTAAGTCTCAGAGGGATGTCTGACACGTCTGGCACGTAAGCGGTTAATTCAACAGCTTCTAAAGTCAATCTATTGTGTCTCTTCATGCAAAGGAAAAGGACTGGTTATGGATGGGGGGTTGTTTTTGAGGGTGTGTTTCCTTTTTTTGAAACACAATCCATTGGATAACGCTCCTGCACACAAAGGGTTAAACTATAATACTCAGAGGCCAGCTATTGCCTCTCCAAGATGAGGGTGGAATAGCTATTTCTGTTCTTAATCTTCTTTAAACAAATCCTGCTTTACATATTACAGTAGAAGTGGCATGATTTCTCCTCCCCCACCATATTCCATTTCACCATGTAAACAGGTCAGAAATTCACTGAGAATATGAGAATACAAACCTGACATATTTGCAAAATCTCCCTAAAAAACATAGCACACATTTAGAAACAAAGTCCTCTGGAAGAAAATGTATTGTTCAACAGATATTAAAGTAATAGTAATGTTTAGTTACTGAAGTACAGTCAAGTCTTGTTTAGACATTTTTACAACAATGTGTAGCAGTGTAACCTTCTAAAATGTTGCCATTTTACCATTATTCTATAATACATTTTCCCCCTCCCATCCCTTTTACTTACCTCAAGTAGCCTCCCCTCAGATCTGGAACCCGGTCCCAGGACCAGAAAGATCTTAGCAAGGGACAATCTTCAGTCTGCGAGTTTAAGGAAAACCTTGCTCCCTTGAGGAAGGAGGGCAGGATTTTCCTGAAAGAAAATTATGCCTCTTCTCTATCCACTTGGACTAGATTGCTGAGGCTGCTTGAGGTAAGTAAAAGGGACGGGAGGGTAAACTTTATTATAAAATAAAGGTGAAACGGCAAAGTTTTAGAAGGTTATAATGCTACACGTTGTTATAAAAAAGTATATAGAAGACTATATTGTACTTTAGTAACTAAACATTACTATCCCTTTAAGTCAGCCATTGACTACAGTGATGTAGTATATGTGTTGAAATGTATTACTCATCTCTCAGACGCACTCAGAGGGCTAAAGGGCACCTATCATGTGAGCATACCTGACAATGAAGCTGAGGCTGCATCCCTGCATCCTAGCCAGGGCCAGATTTTCCCAAAGACAGAGTAGGCAGCTGCCTAGAGTACCAAATTTAAAGGTGTGCCTTAGCTGTGCTAGCCACAGCCGTATTCTGAAATGTGGGTGTGGCCAGCACAATCTCAGTGTCCTGGCACAAGTTTATAAATCCCTTTGCAGGTAATTATTTAATCCCTTGGGAGCTAGAGAGATCTCTATCACATTGCAAAGCAGTGTACTGGTTATCTCTCTAGCAACCATAACTTGAGCCTATATGACCCTGGGGCTTATGGGACTCCATTGAATGCTATCCCCACCACAACTGCACTCGCTGCACTCCCTGTAGTAATGACCTTGTTCTGATATAAGACCCTGGTGCATTCTCATTGGTTCCATGTGAGAAATGGAACAGTGAGACTCTAAAGTCTCTCCATTCAGTCTCCCTGGGATACACTTGCTGCCTCCATAGAGCTTAATGAAATGTGTGAGGCACAAATACATTCGGATAGGAAGTGTGTGTGTCTGTGTGTGTGTGGGGGGGTGACGGTAGCAGTTCTTAGGCTCCATTAAGTACTTAGCACTTTTCCAAACAAAAATACCTATGTGTCAGGTAGATGAAATACAGAGTTTAGCCAGTGGGTTGTGAATCTCCCTGGTAATACTAATGCCTCCTAAAAATAATAAACTCCCATTTATCTTAACCCTTTGAGTGCCAGAGGGATGCCCAACACGTTGCGAGTGCCTCTCTGGCATTCAAAGGGTTAATTTAGGCAGCACATTCTAATGGCCACAATCAATCAATTGTTTGGATTGGTACCCTGAAATTACTCTTGAATTAACACTGGATTTGATATGCACCAAAGCACATGATTCTTTTCTGAGAGACTCCAGGTCCAAAATGTCCTCCTCTTAACAATTTTGTATGAAACTGTTCTCTCTAAGATGATCACTGGTGAACGACCCAGCCCTGAAAGAGTTAAAGGGAGTAATTAAAATTGGGCAGGGCTGAATGCTTCCTCTGTTATTCCAATGCAGTCCTGTATAAACAGTTCTCTTTAACTCTTTCAGGGCTGGGTCCCTCACCTGAGCTTGCCTTAGAGGGAACACTGCTTAACACGACCTATTTGTTTTTCTTGGTGCTCTTTTCCTCTACACCTTGTTTTTGCCAACATGAGATATAAGAAACTTTTGAACAAGGTTTTCAAATATGTGAATTTACTTTAAGGTTGCAGGTCCACTTTAACTGGAATCAGACCAAATTACAAGGTTTCTGTAAGTTTTCCAAAGAAATGGGCATCATTCCAACCTAGAGGGCATGGATTTTTAAACAGTGGAAAGCACTGACGCTCTCTTGATGATTTGTTATGTCAGTGGGTATACAGTGTGGTGTCTGCCTGAAATGTTTAGTGTTCTGGATGGGTGGTAGCTGTACTAATGCGTCATCTGCCTATAAAAATATCTAACTGTCTTGCTCTTATTTTCTTTGTTTATTATTTTATTGGTTAATAGCAGAAATGACCCTCCATTGCCTGGGATTAGTAACACGCACACTATTTTTTCACATACACCTCACAGTGCCAGCCTTCAATCTATCCACTGTGGTGCTCCGCACAAGAGGGAAATATAGTGATGGAGAAAAAAGGAGCATCTAGTAAATCTTAGCAGAATCAGAAGGAGAAAGATAGGTATCTGTACAAGGCTAGGCTGAAGGAGATTAAATGCATTATTAGATGTGCCGAAGCACACACAGAGGAAAAATTGTCCAGTCATCAAAAAAGGGGATAAAATATGTTTTAGCTAATTAAGTGAAAGGAGGAAAATGAAACAAGGAATTGTTAGACTGAAGACAAAAGTTGGAAGTTATGTAAATGAGGATAAAGTTCTAGCTGTCTGTCTCAGATATGGGAAGCATGCATGTTTACAGAGGAAGAGGTTCTACTTCAACTCTCTATGGTAAAAAAAAAACAGATAAATCAATTCGAACAGATGGGATACATCCAAAGTTATTAAAAGATCTAAGGTTGTTCTGAAAAAACCTTTAACATAATTATTCAATCAGTCACTATTGACAGGGGTAGTTACAGACTATTGGAAAATTACAAATGTAGTACAACGTCACAAAAATGTAGCAGGGAAGAGTCTGGCAACTACAGACCAGTATGTTTTAAGTCAGTAGTGGGAACATTTATGGAAATCATGTTAAAGGAAAGAATTGTTAAATATCTGAGAAGAATGGACAAGAGTGTGGCAAAAATCGAAAGGCAGAATATAGTATTAAGTGTACTATGCAGTCAGAGACAACAAAATAAATATATTTGGTAGTAATGATTTCTGATTACTTACTAAAAGGCAACCAATGTAACAAAGCAGTGGAAAATGCAAGCATGTTGCTGGCAATATCGATAGGGGCATTAGTAGAAGATAAAGGGAAGTAGTCATGCCACTCTACAGCTCTCTGGTTAGACCTCACCTAGAGTACTGTGTACAGTACTGGAGACCCCATCTCCAGAAAGATAGAGATACTGGTTTACAGGAAAAGACATATCAGGGTAGACTAATGGATCTGAACATGTATATAGAGAAGAGAGAGAAGTGATATGATAGAAACATTGAAATACATTAAGGGATTCAACAAAGTGCAGGAGGGAAGTACATTTCAAAGAAGTAAAAATGTTAGGACAAGAGGTCATAGTCTAAAACTAGAGGGACACAGGTTACTTCACTGTGAGGGTGGCAGATACGTGGAATAGCCTACCACCAGAAGTGATAGAGGTCATTTAAGCATGCATGGGGTATGCATAAGGCTATCTAGAACATAAGATAAGACCAAGGACTAAATATGTTTTTTTTACAGTAGGAAAAAGGGGCAGATTAGATTTGCCGGATGATTCTTATCTACTGTCAAATTCTATACATTGTTTCTGGTCGTCTGTTTTTTTTCCATATGTCTCTCAAATATAATAGAAGCAATTATTTTTACAGTTGACAAAAATTAGCTTATATTTTTGGTGAACTGTAGTTTTCTAAGCTCAAAACATGTGTTGGAAACATCTGAAGCATTCAATAAGTTAAAGGACAAGTTTAACTCTTTGCATGCCAGAGGGGTGTCCATGCATTGCTTTCATACCTGGGAACTTGCTCTCCTTGAGCCCCTGGAGAAGACACAGCAATGACTAGGTCCTTACTGTTGCCAACATGCGCTATCCTTTCATGTAAAATTAACTTGTTGTGACCCTATACTGCCCCTTTAAAGGGATAGTAATACTTAAATTTTACTATCCCTCATCTTATAGCCTTTAAAAAACTGAATTAAAAGAGCCCATCGGCATCTCTCAGACCTCTATGGTTTGAGAGATATCCGCTTTCAAAGTTCCTTCTCCCCTGACGTCAGTGTTGTAGCTGACAGCAGGGGAATCCGGTCCCTGAGTAAGTGGAGGCTCTTCAGCAGAGCTGAGATCGCAATATAGAAGAAGAAATCCTTCACTAAACTGGTCTTGTATGTGTGCTTGGTTTGCAAGAAGAGCATTTCAGTGAGGGATTTCTTCATCCATAATGCGATCTTGGCTCTGCTGAAGAGTCTACCGGTCCCAGGACCGGATTCCCCTGCTGTCAGCTAGAACGCTGATGTCAGAGGAGAGGGAACTGAAACTCATATCTCTTACTTGTTTACCTAAATCATTGCCCTATCACTTGTACAGACAAAGAAAGGTCAAATGGTCATACACAGCTGCCTCCAGAGGTAAAAATATGTTTAACCCCATAACAACCTATGACGTACATGTACGTCATGAGGTGGATGTCCCTAAAGGACCAAGGACGTACATGTACATCAAGGAATTATGTGCTCCCTGCACGGCTGCACGCTGAAAATGTTTTACCAGGAAGAATACATTGAGATTTCGCTCTTTTTCAAATATGTCCTGGAGTGTTCACAGCAAAGAGTGTCTATTTTCACAAATGAAGTGAGTTAAAGGGAATGTATTATCTTATTAAAAGTTTGCTTTAATCTGTTAGTCTTAGTTATATCAACAATGCTGTGCCATTTTTTTTTTAATTCACTATAGAAATCCAGTTTTCCAACTTACTTTTCCCCTTCTGATGTGTTCTTCTCATTCTGATTGTCAAAACGCGCGCCAAAGAGTATACAGGAGAGATCCTTCTCCACGCTGGTCTGTCTGTAAGCTGGAGCACTCTCATTGGCTAGATATCGATCTCTGCCAATGAGAGTGTTCCAGATTACAGACAGACCAGCATGGAGGAGGATCTCTCCTGGATACTCTTCGGCACGCATTTGACAATCAGAGTGAGGAGAACACATCAGAGGGGGAAAAGAAAGTTGGAAAACTGGATTTCTATAGCGAATTAAAAAAAAAAGAAAGGCAGAGCATTGTTGATATAACTAAGACTAAGGGAATAAAGCAAACTTTTAATAAGGTGATACATCCCCTTTAATACATATATATACATATACACACACACACTAACAATGTTATATTCAGTTGCATATTGTTTTTAAATATAAAAAAGCAGTTGTTTTTAAGGATTTTAGACTGGAAAAAGATCTGATTTTTTCAGGTAAGTTATTCAGGTAGGTTAGTTTGGTTAACGTATTCAATAAATAATTTTTACAAATACTGGCTATGTGTACGTTATATTTAAAATGGGTATAAAACGTATTCATGTTTGGAAGATAATGTCCTTTCAGTAAGACCTGAAGCAAGTCTGGAACCCTTTTAATAAGACCTGAAGCAAGTCTGGAGCAAACCCACTTCTCCATAAGGTACAAAAGAAAATTCCCATAGGCCTACATGGGTCCTTGAATCATAGAGAGATCTGTATTTGTTAAAGAGATAGTATAGTCATGTAACAAGTATTAGCCATATCGTAGATACAATAAAAAGTGATTACTTGCGGTTATTCCTATCTCTCAAACCTTTATGGTTTGAGAGATATCCGAAAATAAATTTCTCCGCTCCCTCCCCTTTCTCATATGTCAGCTGTATAGCTGACGGCATGAAATCCTGGTCCCGGGACCAGACGGCGGCTCTTCAGCAGAGCCGACATAGTGATATCTAAAAATAAATACTTAACTGGAATGGTCTACAATGTGTGCCAGGTTTGCAAGCACACTTTGAGGGCCATTCCAATTAAGTATTTATTTTTAGATATCACTACGTCGGCTCTGTTGAAGACTCGCCGTCTGGTCGTTCAACCAGAATCTGCTGCTGACAGCTTTACAGATCTTCAAACAAAAAGTGGAGGGAGCGGAGAACTTTATTTTCGTATATCTCTCAAACCATAAAGGTTTGAGAGATAGGAATAACCACAAGTAATCTCTTTTTATTGTATCTACATTATAGCTAATACTTATTACATGACGTTACTAACCCTTTAAAAACCACTCTAGCAGTAATATGTTAAAAGCCCATTTAAATCAATTATAATTTGGGGTTTTATTATTTATTCCCTATGTTGTAGTTGGTTTGCCATATAATCAATATAGTTCTTCCTATTAAATCAACTGCACAGTCCATTAACACCTTAGCAACCGGTGAGGTACCGGGACCTGTCCAAAAGATAAGGACCAGTGACAGTCCTGGCATGTCACAGAAGTTTGTGATTGCAGCATGGCGTGTGATCTCAGAACACGTAGATCAAAAATAAAAAATAGTGCCGTGGTCTAGAGCACCCCACCCCTGCACCGCATGGCCTTTAAGGGGTTAAACAAGTTAACTAATACACAAGCTGATACTCATACCTAGGAACATTGTTGCCTGCATTCTCAGGAGTATGGATGGTGGTGAGAGTGTCTAAATGATGCAGTTTGCTTCCCAGAGTGGGCAGGGCTTCATAGAAGTGGGTGGGGTTGGGATGAGAGAAAGTGGGGTTTGTCCCAAAAAAGGGGAAGAATGAGAAAGTGGGTGGGGTTACCACAGATCTTACTTACCTTGTTATGATTCACCCTTTGCCCCGGAGACCCAGTAATGAAGTCAGAAAACCGGAATCTCTGGTGCAGATCCGGAGAGACCCCTGCTCAGGCAAGGAATATAACTAAGGCCTATTGGGAATCTAGGGAAGAAAGGCAAGGAATATAACTGAGGCCTATTTGGAATCTATAGAAGCAAGGTAAGGAATATAACTAAGTTCTTTTGGAAATCTAGGGAAGCAAAGCAATGAATATAACTAAGGTCTATTGGGAATCTAGGGAAGAAAGGCAAGGGATATTACTAAGGCCTGCTTGGAATCTATGGAAGCAAGGCAAGGAATACAACTAAGGCCTATTGGGAATCTAGGGAAGCAAGGCAAGGAATATAACTAAGGCCTACTGGGAATCTAGAGAAGAAAGGCAAGGAATATAACTAAGGTCTATTGGGAATCTAGGGAAGCAAGGCAAGGAATATAACTAAGGCCTGTTGGGAATCTAGAGAAGCAAGGCAAGGAATATAACTAAGGCCTATTGGGAATCTAGGGAAGCAAGGCAAGGAATATAACTAAGGCCTGTTGGGAATCTAGGGAAGCAAGGCAAGGAATATAACTAAGGCTTGTTGGGAATCTAGGGACGCAAGGCAAGGAATATAACTAAGGCCTGTTGGGAATCTAGGGAAGAAAGGCAAGGAATATAACTAAGGCCTGTTGGGAATCTAGGGAAGCAAGGCAAGGAATATAACTAAGGCCTGTTGGGAATCTAGGGATGCAAGGCAAGGAATATAACTAAGGCCTGTTGGGAATCTAGGGACGCATGGCCTTTTTTAGGAAAGCAGAAGATATGCAGTTGTGGAGCTACTACTACTGCTCCTTAGGTAGGAAATTAAAACTCCCAAAAGGGGCTTTTAACACCATGAATACATTGGAAACCTCTCTAGCGTGCAATGGGTTAAAAGCCCAATTTAAATAAATGGGAACTTTTTGGAATTCTATTTGTCCCCAATGGTGCAGTTGGTTTATACAAGAATTACACCTCTTTAGCTTTCTGAATATGGCCCTAAAGTTGTTAATCATCAGGGGAAAGAGGTGCAATTCTCAAGCAAACCAATTGCACCATGGGGGGATGAAAATATCCAATCATTTAAATGGGGCATTTAACCCTTTGAGTACCAGAGGGGTATGCAACGCATTGTTTTGCACTCAAAGGGGACTGCTGGAAAGGTCTCCAATGCTTTGCAAAGCCATGCAGTTCAGACCATCCTAGCAATCAAGGGGTTAAAAACCCCAAATAACTCAATGGAAATGTAGTGGATTTTCATTACAAGCATATTTCACCTTTTTATATTCATGCATAAGACCCTATGGGTTATGCAGCAAATGGATGTGCAGTGCATTGCTTCTTTATATATTGCACATCCCTGTGGCCTTAAAGGGTTAAAGACAGTTACTAGATGAAGCCAAACATTGATTGAAAAACACACATGCCTTTGCTACTGTAATTGCATCTACCTTGATGCACACATCACTTCTGAGAGCACCATCTTGGATAAGGGCAACTGGGAAACACAGAACCCATAGCCATCTCATGGTAATGATGGATGTTAGCATACATCAAATGAAGAGCCTCACAACATGTTTCAAATAAGGAGTTACTTCTACTACAATAAGAGTATGCAAGTGTGATGGCTTCGACAGACTCACTTTTCTATCAGGATCAGGGTACAAGATAAGGGCAAGAAAACTAGAGTCTGGAGACAATAACTTTTTCTACTATATGATAGAAAATACTTTTATGTTTAAAAGTATAGACTGAGATATTTACAAATACAAGCATCATTAGCAATACTAGAGAACATTATATGTAACAGTTTGAGGGTGGGAAGATACCTTAACCCGGGATACTAGAGGATAATTACACTAGGTAGAATTACCTAGGATTTAAAATAGCATGTATGACATAGACACTGATGCTATAAAGAACAAAGATTTCTGATTGCTCCACCACTACCCAAATCAGGAATCAACAATCAATTCTCCAGATGCAGTCTTCCCTGGTAAGCACAGACTAACGTCATATCTGCACCCAAATGTCAAGCCACTGATAGATTGGTCATGAGGGACACAGAGCACTTCAGTGTTCTATAGCTGAATACCTCCACTAACCTTTTATGGTAGTAATATTTTTACAAAGAAAAGTAATCATGAAGCTGATATAAATAGTGGCAAAGGCTATAAAGCAGAGAAAGCTTAAAACAAACGTTAAGGGATATGCTACAAAAAAAAACAACAAATGAGGTATTTCATATATAATACACCAATTGTGTTCTTTCATCTCTCAAAAGAGAAGACTTAGCTTTTTGTCTCCAAACTGCAACTAAGTAATTACCATCGTTAACCTCCCTTCAATAAAATGTTCCAAGTCTGTTGCTCTGAGAAAATGCTTCCACAAACCAATTTTATTGTTCCAAATACAAAATGTCCTTTGAGACTATTTTTCGTGGAAACTTTTGAAGGTAGGTATTTTCAAAGAGTTTGTAACATAACTTTCATGTCCATTTATTTATCAATTCCCAAAAGCAGAACGATTCCATAGACAAAAGCTCTTACATGTTTAGATGGTGTGAAATAAAGGATTCATTTCAAATGGTGTTTACAGTCAAATTTTGTAGAACAAGTCAGGGATGGGTAATCATGTGTGAACACAGCAGCATATCTTTATAGAGAATCCTTTAAACATTTTTTTTGCTGATGCTGAATAGACCTAAAACATCTGACAGCCAATGAGGCTGAAATAGAGGCTAAACTATGGGGCAAACCAGTTATATGTATAAAAACAAGTCCAGAGGTCATCACTCATATCATCATCAATTCAAACCTTACCCAGGTGCATTGCAAAAAGTAACATGTATAACAGGACTTAAAATTAAATAGACTTTGTTGTAAATGTTGACGTTTCAATCCAGTAAGGTTGAATATACTACAAACTGTATTTGATTTTAAGTCTGTGAGTGCTTGCCATCCCATATATATATATATATATATACACACACACACACACACCATACATGTACAAAGTGCTTTACAGAGATAGTAATAATAGTACAATTATAATAATCCTTTATTTATATAGCGCACACAGATTCCGCAGCTCTTTACACTCATATTGGTTCCTGTCCCCATTGGGGCTCACAATCTAAATTCACCTATCAGTATGTTTTTTGGAGTGTGGGAGGAAACCGGAGTACCCGGAGGAAACCCACGCAAACACTGTGAGAACATACAAACTCATTGCAGATGTTGTCCTTGGTGGGATTTGAACCCAGGACCCCAGCGCTGCAAGGCAACAGTGCTAACCACTGAGCCACACAATTCAAAAGATACAAGACAAGGATAAACTGTGAAGAGGGGCTTGCAATCTACTTGACAATAGTAACAATATACTAGGATGATAAGTGCAGGTACAAGGCTTTTGTAAGGCAAATATTGAATGATTTTGATGTGAATCTCAGTATTTACAGACAGAATATTGTTACGGAGATGCCTCCTTTTAAGCAGGCGGGCATTAAGGAGATGCTTGAAACCCCTGAGTTTGGACAACTGAAGAATGGTGATAGTGAGAGAGTTCTACACTGAAACTGTTTGCAGGAAAGAGATGGCTGGAGCTGTGTAGGGAGTAGAAAGAAGGAAACCTTGAGCAGAACATTGTTAAAAGCCAAAATGTAGAGATTCAGAAGAAAAAGACTTAAGGGAAAGGAGAAGGGTTTTGTATGAAATACAAGATCTTGGGAGAGATTCACTAAGCTGTGATAAAGAGGTGATAAAGTGGAGATGACTTCTCCAGTGATGTCACTTCTCCAATTCCAATGTTGTTCTATGGAGTTTATGCAAAAAGATTTCTTCAGCTTTGGAGATCATAGTGAATAGGATGTATAGAATAACAAAGGAACTGGAGAAGTGATATCACTGGAGAAGTCATCCCTACTTTATCACTTCTTTATCACTGCTTAGTGAACCCCTCCCCCTTATGGGTAGTCAAGAGGAGATGAGTGGGAAGAAATCTGGGAGAAAGGCACATGCATTAAGAATAGAATGAAAGGGAGATAGATAAGAGGCACCACAAAAAAAAAGAAAAATTCCCAATGATTTAAATGGTATTTTAACCCCTTATATACAAAGCCATTCTTTGGAGACCCCTCTATCATCCAGCGGTTAAAACCTCTTCTCAAAGAAATATTAGCATCTAAAATGAGCTGGAGCTATATACACTTAGCCCTTTGAGTGACAGAGAGGTATCCAACACATTGCAGAGCAATGTGTTGGCTACCTCTCTAGTACTCAAAGGGTTAAATACCATGTATTTCAGTTTAACATCTGTAAAAAATGTTCTATTTGTTTTCTGAAACTTACACTCTAGTCTTATATATGTTCTATGGGGGCAGCCATCACAGCCATTTAGAGGGCTCCCTAAATCCCATTCCCATAGTAATCTTGATAGGAATAGCAAAAGTGTTAGTGCTGTACTGTCTGGAAATGGGCTGAAATAAGTTAGCAGCCTTTCTGGGAACTACTCAATAAATGAACTGTATTAGTTCTTGTCTCTCATTGCAAACAGCACAAAATTAACCAAATGATTTCAACATAGTATAGTTTACATGTTTATTCAAAATCAAGTTTAAGATTTGATTTTGGAGGGAAAATGGGTTGCGTGGGGAATAATACTTTCCTTGATAGAAGGATGATAAGGAGGTTGCATTTTTTGGGGATTTCAAAAACTCAAAAAGCAACTTGTGAGATAAAACCTAAACACAATTAGTTTCTCCATTCAGGACAAGCATAAAGGATGGTATGTTGATGTTTTCACTGTCTTCCCTTTTATTGGACCCATTGTTATATTGTCTAGAAAAGGACACTGCTTTGCACTTTTGTTACTATTCACAGTTAGAAAATCTTTAAAGGGATAGTAATGTTTCAAAATAAAAGCAGCTCCAATTAAAGGGATAGCAATACTTAATTATTACTAATCCCTATATTAAAGTCCTATTAAAAATAAATGTATTGCCCCCAGTGTGATCTCTCAAACCTTTATATGGTTGGAGAGATAATCACTCCTAAAGTTGCCCTCTCCCTCCCCCTTCCCAGTAGTAGCGTTCTAGCTGACTGCAGGGAAGCCAGTCGTACGACTTTCAGGCGGCTCTACAGCAGAGCCAAGATCACTTTAATAAAAAAGAAATCTTTCACTGAAATGGTCTTCTACGTGTGCTTGGTGAAATATTTTTTTTTATTAATATGGAATAGCTATGGTCAGCAAAAAAAGATTATAGATAGGGTTTATGATAGAAACAAGCCTACCATTCCATTTCCAGGTGCATCACAAACAGAAGGTGGCCAACCCAGGTCCTCTAGAGAAGAATGGTCCAACTTTTTCCTCAAGTTATCTATATCATACTAATTCATGGTGCCATAGATATGTATTTAAAAACAATAAATCATCAAATATACATCAAAATTCCCAATAATTGCCTTAATGTGGGCCTGTCAGCCTTAGACAAGATTAACAAAACAACACAAGTATGGGACGCAAAACAGGATACACAATATAATTTGTAATATGTTGAATCAGTCAACTCACATTTGAATGATGGACAGCTTTGAACTCCACAGCCTGCAGATACGCAAGCAGGAACTCTTGTTTCAACAAATGGTGATAAAAAATATGTATCTCAAAAATAACAACCAAGCGATCTATTAAAATACAAAATTCTCACTTTTTTATTTAAAAGCAGTTATAGCTCAAACAAATGGCTGCTAACATAGTAGGTTTAACATGCTTCTGAGCACTAGGATCTTTCATCAGGAACCCTCACAATATCCGAACTAAACAAAAATGTCGAAAGAAGAGTTCTGGTGACCTGGCAAGCCCGAAGCAGGACAGATGATTGATCCTGCTTGCTATCTGCCGGCTGTGGAGTTCAAAGCCAGCCATTATTGAAATGCGAGAAGACTGATTCAATATATTTTGAATTATACTGTGCAGCCCATTTGGCAACCCCATTCTTGTGTTGTTCTGTGCTTCTTAGAGGAGTCCGGAGAGTTCTCTCTGTTTGGGGAGCAGCGATAGAGGTGGCATTGACTGAGTGGAGGCAGTCAGAATCCTCCACCCATGTTTGCTGTCTATTTTTAAAGGATTTTCATCTTGTGAGTAGCTGGATGTAATTTTGGGGGGAGTCCAAGTAACCCACTTTAATGCACTATTAGCCCCCCTCTGTCTTTTCCTAGGACAAGATTAGTTAGTTTTAAAGAGAAGTAAAAGCTGGCTATATGTTGTACTTGTTGTTTTTTCTGTAGAATAAATTGTTTTTCAGAAATTAATCTTTTTGTAGTGATGGCGGCACTGTTTGGCACTTTATGCTAATTCACTGTACAGTATGCTGCTGTTCTGTTTGAGACCAAACTTACCTCTCCCTGTGTTATTAGAAATGCCCCAGTGTGTGGGCTCTGCCTAGATTAATTCCTAGCACTGTGTTTGGTAATATTGTACCAGCACAGAAATTAATTAGCATAAAGGGCTAGTCTGTGTCATCAACATGATCATTTCTCAAAAACTATTTGTATTACAAACAAATGGTTAGTACAATATATAAACAATTTTTACTTCTCTTTAAAATTAACTAAACCTTTTAGGGTGACAGGTCTATTTTACTTATAAACATAGATCAAACCAGGGCTCAAAATTTCCACTCGCCACTAGCCAATGGCGAGTGAAAATTCAGCCCTGGCAAGTAGAAATTCAGCCCTGGTGGGTATGCTATGGCTTGCAGTGGCGAGTAACTTTTCAGATCTGGCTAGCAGCAAAGGACTTCACATTTTAAGCCCTGATCAAACATATCCATATATCAAACAAAGATCTCCAAATAAAATGGCCGTAAGAGCGCCATGAAATTCCTTGAGAGTCTTAAAACATTACTTTTATTTTATTAAATAAATCTTATTCTACAATTATTATAAGCTGTGCATCCCATTTCAGATATATTGAGAGTGTTGCCTATGTAGCCTTGGACAGGGATAGGTAGACAATTAACCCTGTGAGTGCTATATCGGTAAATGTTTGTAGGCTGGTTAAGAAGCATCCATGAGTATCCACTATGATATTATATGTCAGCATCAATGTGATCCAAAACATTGCAGTGTGCCATTCTTCTAAATGCTTCTTTTGTTTTAGTTACTAATACCTCTTAATATTAACCCTTTGAGTACCAGAGGTGTGCACAATGCATTGCATTGAAATGTGTTGGGCACCTCTCCTGGCACTCAAAGATTTAAAAATAATAATAAAAATAATAGAAACAGTCAGAAAATCTTACTGTTCCCATGACTTTTGCTTTTGTGCCTTTGTGCAAGAGATATCTATAAGTCCTGGATATCACGTCCATGGAGGCAGACATGACAGTTGCTGTCTTTAAACTGAAGTTTCCACAATGAAGCCTGATAAACACTTTAGGGATCAGAGAAGTGCACAAAGCATTGTGCAGAAATGCACTGCACACCCCTCTGGTCCGTAATGGCAGGTGACGTGCCAGGACTGTCACTGTTTTTTTTCCTGAAGGACCGGGGACAGTCCTGGCACATCACTTACTTTTTACTTACAGTGCTCCCACAGGAGAGGTAAAAACTAGGTCTGAAATTGACAGCTCCAACTCCGTTTGGTGCGCTGATACACATCACAGGCCATGTGTGCTGGTGCCCCAATAGAGATCAGAACAGCCCTTAAGGGAAGGTAACTTCCCTGGACCTCTGCTTGTTAAGGGGTTCAGATTACCATATGCAGTTAACAGGATATGAGGTCCTGTGGATTTGCGAGCAAATGTAATTTCCTCCTGTATGGACATGACTTCTGAACTGATTTAAGATTTTGTATCTTGAACCAAGAGGCAAGAGAAAAATTCATTGGAGGCAGTTAGGATTTCCTGGCCATAGTAAGTGGGAGGGGTTATTATTGGAGTTCTTAGTTCTCCTTTAAACCCTTATTGACCCTTGACATGCCAGGACCGTCACGCCAGTTACCAGCACTTAAGAACCGGTGATGGACCTGGTACGTCATTGAATTGTGGGATGGCAGCATGGCTGCGTACCACTCTGCTATCCCAGAATCCAATGAGCAAAAAAAAAAAAAAAAAAACACAGGGGAGGTTGTTAATTGGGGTTAAAAAAGTGAGCCATTGTTTGATCCAACTGAACTCAAGATAGAACAAATGTCCAGAAAACATGCACTTTTGGTAGTTTTTGAGGACTAGGGTTGGCTTCCCCGACCACATCACATGTAAAAGGCATGGATTTATGGATCTCACTAATGACCCCTCAGAGACAGTCCTTCTGCAGACAGACCTTCTAATAAAAACATTTGGTCATTGGGCCAAAGCATCAAAAGGATTATACTGTGAAGAGAACAAAGCCATATGTAAATAAGGACAGTCGTGTAGGCTTGTGTATGACTTTTATTTACTATGGCTGGTCACACGCTGCACATAAATGTTTAAAATGACACAATGGGGAGGACAAAGGTGACTTTACCCTTTGAGTGCCGGAGATGTATCCAATGCATTGCATTGCAATGCGTTGGGTACCTCTCTGGCACTCATAGGGTTAAAAGGTCAAAGGGCATTTGCTCAAACACAAAAGGAGAGCAATTCTGGAGCAAACCAGCTGCACAATATGGAACAAATCAAATTTCACAAAATTCTCATTGATTTAAATGGTTATTTAAACTCATTAAATGCTAGAGAGGTCTTCAACACATCTAGCAATCAAGAGGTTAAAATAGCCATTTAAATGAATGGAAATTTGTATTTGTGCCCTGTGGTTTGCCCCAGAACGGCTCCACTTTTGTCTTTGTGCCTATGGGTCATAGACTTTATTGAGGTTTTAATTAAATTAATATATATAGGATTTGGACATGAAAATGTAATTGCAATAAAATGACAAAAAATGTTCTCAAGCAGAAAACAAATAGTTGTGGATAAATTATAGTTGTAGATACATTATAGTTATGGATACACTCCGGTTATGGATAAATTATAGTTGAGGACACATAGTTATGGATACATTATAGTTGTGGATACACTATGGTTATGGATAAATTATAGTTGTAGATACATTATAGTTATGGATACACTATGGTTATGGATAAATTATAGTTGTGGATATATTATAGTTATGGATAAATTATAGTTATCGATACATTATGGTTATGGATAAATTATAGTTGTGGACACATTATAGTTATGGACACATTATAGTTGTGGATACATTATAGTTATCGATACATTATGGTTATGGATAAATTATAGTTGTGGACACATTATAGTTATGGACACATTATAGTTATGGACACATTATAGTTGTGGATACATTATAGTTGTGGATACATTATGGTTATGGATAAATTATAGTTGTGGACACATTATAGTTATGGATAAATTATAGCTGTGGACACATTACAGTTATGGATAAATTATAGTTGTGGATACATTATGGTTATGGATAAATTATAGTTGTAGATACATTATGGTTATGGATAAGCTACATATGGAAATGGCACTTCCCACAGGTGGACTCAAATTTTCCTCTTTGCACATGGCCCACATGGTGATGGATTAGTGCATATGTTTAAACATTTGAGTGCCAGAGTGCATTGCAATGTGTTGGATACCTCTCTGGCACTCAAAGGGTAAATGGGTAGCAGATGTTTTTGGAATTTTACAAAGAAAAACTTAAATAAATAATGGAGGTACACATATAAATTTTCCACTTAAAGGAACATCCACATTAAGCATGATATAAAAATTGGCTGAAATACTGTACAGGAGTTTATCCCCTTGAGGGACAGAGTAGTTGAAACTCTAGGGTTTAAAGGGTAAAACTGTTATTCAAACAAGGTTAAGCTATCTGGAGGAAAGGAACTAAGGGCGGTAATCAGAAAGCTACACGGATACATTTTTCTAGCAAACCAACTGCACCCTAGGGGATAATTACAGGTGTTGCAAAGGGTGCCGTTGTGACGGGACCTGGAATCAAAGGGGGCCTGTTGGCTCTGTTTCAGTCCAGGGCCCTTTACTATCAGGCCAGTAAGATAACTATTGATGAGCCCCTTGCATTTTCTTCATCAAATCTTTCAGCACTAAAGAGGTATCCAAAGCAAAGTGTCAGGTACCCTTCTGTCTCTAAATGAGTTAAATGTCAGCTTGTGGGTCATGAATAGGGATGGGTGAAACTTTTCGGCTCAAACTGAAATCAGAGAATAATGGCACTTCCCGCTCTGCAAATAATTTCCTGTGAAAAGTGCAGTTTTTCTGATTTTTTCACCTAGCTCATTCCATTGAAATCAATGGGAACATAGGATTTACACACAACACATAGCAAATATTATTTTATTTCCCAAAGGCACAGTATAAAAGGGGTATGAGGGTGCTTGTGTTGGCGAGGTGTGGAGAAAGAATCAGTTGAACAGGAATGTTTTTTGGGGGTTTGTTTACTGGGATTGAGGGCCCCCTGATATAAGCTTCCACTTGGGTAGACTGATACTTCATGTGATAGAGTATTTTGTAGATGATGATTTGCTAGATTTGTTGTTAGAGGCCCAAGCCATGGGGAAAACACTGATTTGTAGGACTTAGACTTATTAGAGGCACAAGCCCTGAAGAAACATTGATTTGTAGGGCTTAGGCTTCTTTGGCACAAGCCCTAAGAAAACATTGATTTATAGGACTTAGGCTTGTTAGAAACAAACCCCCCAAAATTGTTTATTTTTTTTCAGGACTATGGGTTTTTTATTATTTTTTTGTATTTTTTAAAGCATAAGCCCTGAGAAATAAAAATACCCTAATGGCCTAGTGCCAGCAGGTCATGTCATATTGGCCAGTGGTGACTGGCCATTGACAATTGCCCTGATGTAGATGCAGAATGTGCGACTACTGTTCTTGCTGCTGCTGCTGCTGAGTTGTTTAAGCAGCAGGATGATTAGGCAGCTCAAAGGGAATGCGACCAACAACATCAGTAACATGGGAGATGGATGATGAAGGTTCCACTTGCCACAACTAGCTCCAGTTATGCACCTGAAGTAGTAGCAGCACAATAAATAGCCTCCAGTATATGTGGAGAAAAGAAGAATTTGACCAATAATTCTTCTCCACCTGCCCCTCCTCCAAAATCATGGTTGTGTTGTTACTTGAATAGATTTTTTTCCCTTGAGAGCAGGAACTGTGCCTCTCATCAGCACCTGCAATGTGCACAGTGGGTGTGTGGTAAATAACACCTGGGGCACAAACACCATGACACCAGAAAAGTACTGCTGCTGTCACTATACCCCTTGTCTACACCCACTAAGGACACATGACTACTTGCTGACAGTTTAATAGTAATGATGAACACTCCCTACCACCATCTTAGCATATTCTGTGGAATGGAATCTCCTTAGATGCCACTTGATGCCCTGCTTGCGATTCTCTTCCACCACACTGCCATGTGTGGTCAGTGCACCACACAGTGTGCAATGGTTGGACATGAACTACCACATTCTAACATCTACAGGGTGGCTATCATTTGGCAGGGGAGGTATGAACAAGGTGGATTGGCAGAAGATGTAGTTACCCTAGAAGGCGATGGCGAGCTAGTTGTTTTGCTTGTCATTGAACTTCCATCCTCTGCCTGGGTTTCTTTATTCTTCCTCCTGTTTGATCTCCACATCGCCTCTTGTTGCCTTTCTGGAGAGTCGGGGGTACAGCAACAGAGGTGCTCGATTTCTGTGGCTGGTGGCTTTAACATGTTTGACGTAAATGTCATGGTGTCTGTGTTTCATGTGTATTATCATGGCAGTGTGTTCCCTCCTTTCCCCTTCTCACTGACTTGTCACAAATTGTGTACATTGTCCTTGGTGATGACTGCACTGTGCCTGCCCCAAGAGAAAAATTGTTCCATACCCATGACTTCAGGGTATAGGGATAGGGAACAGATAGAGAAGAATGGCCTCTTTCTTCTTGTCCTACACAGTCCCCTTCACTGTCTGTGGCAGTGGCTAATGTTGCTGCTGTTGCTGCTACTGCCTCAGATTGAGCACTGCAACTAGGACAAGGAGTATTCATGGCACTGGTAAGTGGGACCTGTCCTAGTCCCACATCACTTGTTGACCCCATTCCCAGTGTGTCCACGGTGGTCTGTGGCACACTAACCTGCTCCTCAACATCCTGCTGCAACTCAGAAGCAGCAGGAATTAGAGCAGTTGCAAATTCTGCAAATTCCAAAAGCTCACTTCTGGTGGTGGTGGTGATGCCCATACACATCCCTGTCTCCCATTCCATCTCAGATTGGGCTAAAAAGGCCATCAATGTCTCTTCCACCCCAGCTTCTCCACCATCATCATCCCCACCACCACTAGTCCCTACCTGCTGCTGCTGCTTTATACAGAAATCTCACTGCTGGTTGGAGGAGGTGATGAGAAATGTGACAGAGGGTCCCTTAATGTCACACTTGCCATTTCTTGGTGATGTGAAGAAGGCAGACTGGCAGCTGTAGCAGCAGGCACAGGCAGTTGTTCTGTGCTCCTGGTGGTGGTGGTATTATTGCTGCACCTGCTATCCACCACCAGTTCTAGCTTCTTCAGTATCATTTTCCACCTTGACACTGCTGTGAAAGGAAGGGGTCTCCCAGAGACATAGAAATGGTGTGGCCTCCCTTGACCACTAATCTGGACGATCTTCAATGCTTCCCCTACCACTCCCCTAACACTAGTCCCACTGGCTGCTTCACCATTACTGCTACTACTACTAACACCAACTACATCAAGTTCATCCCCTAAGTCTTCCTCCTCACAGTCACTAGTAATATAATGATTACCCCCTCGTTCACTCCTAACACTAACAAGCTGCTGGACCTTCTTAGAAGTAGTACTAGCACTGGCAGGACTGCTGGGGGATGGCAAGTGTGACTTAGGGTACCCTGCTGTCACATATGGCATCATCTTCTCCTTTCCCCCTTCCTGATTATTACAAGACACACTGGCAGCAGGTTCAGCAAAGGTGGCAGCAGGTTCAGCACTAGCAGCAGGCACAGCACTGGTTACAGCAGGGGTAGCACATGTGACAACAGACACAGTACTGGTGGCAGCTGGTCCAGCACTGGCAGCAGGCACAGCACTGGTGCAAGCAGGTTCAGCACTGGAAGCAAGCACAGCACTAGTGGCAGCAGGGGCAGCACGTCTGACAGCAGGCTCAGTAGTGGTGGCAGCAGGTTCTGCACTGGCAGCAGGCACAACACTGGTGGAAGCAGGTGCCGCACATCTGACAGCAGGCACAGTGCTGTTGAAGCAGTTTCAGCACTAGCAGAAGGCACAGCACTGGTGGAAGCAAGTACAGCACTGGCAACAGGCACAGTACTAGTGGCAGCAGGGGCAGCACATCTGACATCAGGCACAGCACTGGTGACAACAGGGGCAACACATCTGACAGCAGGCACATCAACGGTGGTAACAGTAGCAGGGGTAGCACGTCTGACAGAAAGCACAGCACTAGTGGCAGCAGGGGCAGCACGTCTGGCAGCTGGTACAGGCAGTTGACCTGTCCTTCTCTCACTACTACCCTTTTCTTCCTCCATTGACATTAATTTCCACAAGATCCCTAGGGGGACTGGCCAACATTGGTTTTGTGTTGCTCACTTCCTCCTCAGATTCAGTGGACACTGGACACATAAGGGTCCTTCCAGTTCCTCCTTTTATGATTTTTATACTTTCTCATAGTGATAGCAGTCACTATGAACCTCTCCTGCCTCAAATCTCCAAACAAATCACAGCAGAACAGAACAGCTTGTCTACCTCGCTCTGTAGCTGCGGTTCCACTTCTGTCACGTTTTTATATTGAATAGGCAAAAAACACATAAATCAATGGGCAGACACTTTGTGATCATTGAAAAAATGGTTAAGAATTTTGGTCAATGGGCAACAAATTCAAAGATTTTAAATCTCTGGTTTTAAAGAGGATTTTCCTGCAAAAAAGCGGACAACAACGTGGTTTCCACTGGTTTTTCTTGCGGGAACACGGCAATACATTTTCCCCACCCCTAGTCATGAATCATAATTTGGCAATTCCCTGGAATTGCAAACATATTGCTTTTTCTCTCTGTCTTTCCCATCACATGAAGACCTTATGAGATCCTCCACTGGTGAATTGCATCTTGGGTCTGTGTTAGTAATACGGGATTCGTACTTGCTCCAGGTCTCTGGCAGTGTACATTATTCAAACTTGCTCCAGAACATGGGGGAAGATGCATAAGGCTATCAGAAAAGGACAATTCAAGAAAAAAAGTTCTTATAATCCAACTTCTCCATAGTATGCTTTAGGAGTCTCAAACTGATTCTGTGAAAGGAGTAATCTGTTTAAAATCCTATAAGTAGTAACAATTGGTTCTTGAAAATATTAGTATGGAATGTCAATAATGTTTTGAGGAATGTAAGGCTGAAGAATTATTGAATAAAGATATAATTCTTGGACATAAACACATGAAATAGTAATAACATATTAAAATCTGAAAAAAAGAATTTCAATAACAGCAAGACTTGACGTATTTCCTAATTTAAAAATGCAATTTGCAAAGGGAGCATGAACCTTTGCAAGTCTCCCTCTGATAATATGTCAGGGGTAGTCAACCATTAGACTTTCAGCTATTAGGTTTCACAATTCCTATTATCCCTAACCATTGGATAGTTTGGGTTATGGGAGTTCTAGTCTCCAAAAGCTGGAGAGCTGGAGACTAGCCCTGACTTAAGTAGAATGTATTAATGAAAAAGTGACTGAATAGCAATATTATATTTAAAACTACATCACCAGTCCAAATTACTACGTTTAGAATAAATCTTATTTTAAAGTTTTTTTTTTTACTTGTATTGAGTTTATTTTAAAATATCATTTTGATCTTATTATCAGAGCTCAAAATTTCCACTCTCCACTAGCCAATGGCAAGTGAAAATTTAGCCCTGGTGAGTAGAAATTCAGCCCTGGTGGGTTTGTTTTGGCTTGCAGTGGTGAGTAACTTTTCAGGTCTGGCTAGTAGCAAAGGACTTCAAGTTTTAAGCCCTGTTATTATTATTTTTTATGATTTAGATACACTTCTGCCTCTCTAAATTATTTGTATATTATGTTGCACTGTTCTACTGTTCTAATAAGACACTGGGGGAGATTCACTAAGCAGTGATAAAGTGGAGATGACTTCTCCAGTTTCCCACTTCTCCAGTTCCTATGTTATTCTATAGGATAAGTTGAAGAAATCTTAGTGCATGTACTCTATAGAATATGGAGAAGTAGAAGCTGCAATAAAATCAATGAAAAATGGCAAAGCAGATGGATCTGATAAAGTCATTTCCAAAATGTTGAAAGCTGGAGGTCGACCCTTATTCAAAGCCCTGGCTAAACTATTTTAAAAATACCTACTTCTTGGCACGTGCTTGAAACATGGAAAAATGCAGGTCATCCTACTGCATAAAAAAGGTAATAAGGTGGATCTAAAAAAATCTACCGACCAATAAGCCTACTGCCAGTTGTCTGCAAGATTTTCACAAAGGTACTATTAATAAGAATGGCCTGGTACAAGAGGAAGAACAAACAAGCTTTAGAAGCAGTTTCAGTACAATGGACCATATCCAGATTGTAAAATACTTTATAATGAATATAATCTTCCATTATGCATAGCTTTCATTGACTATGAAAAGGCCTTTCACTCAAGTGAAAAAGTAAGTGATAATCAATTTCTTGACCAACCAAGGAATAGGCAGAGCTTACATCATATCCTTCAATTAATATATGAAATTAAACTACATAAGGGCAGGTCAACAATGCTAAAGTTTAGATCAACATAGAAAAAGATATCCCACAAGGAGACACAATCTTTCCAAAACTATTTTATGCTTTTTAGAAGAAATATTCCATGAATTAAACTGGGAAAAAAGACTTAAGAATAAGATCAATGGATATTACCTAAATTATTTTTGCAGAGGGTATCATACTCTTTGCCAGTAGTCCTGAAAGACTGCAAGAAAGCACTGAAGAACTACAAGAGGAAAGCAAAGAATTTGGTCTGAAGATGAATATCAACAAAAAGCAAGTCGTGTTTAACAAATTTCCTATTCAAAGGAAAATTACCGTAGATGGACAAGCATGTTTCATTGCACCGGAAATGTCAACAGATGGAAAGACCATGTTAGAAATTGATCTATGAATACAACTGGGAACTCCCTGGGAGTTATTACATTGTGTAGTTTAATAGTGGTATTACCCATTTTATTGTTAATAAAGAGTTTTTTATTTTTACTTATATTTGTATTTACTGCATCGTGTTCACGTCACCTATTGTAGCAGATATATTGTTATCACCTGTGTAAGAGCCACAATGATCTGGTGAGTGCATCCTATTAGGGGCTATAGTGAGATCTTTTCTGTACATCAGTGTACACTTAGAGGAGGTGTCTTAGCTCTATCTATATTAAGATACTCCACATATTAAGCTCGGATGATGTTGCTTTAAATCCGAAGACACGGTGGACATTTCTGATGCAAGTAGATACGGGTGATCTGTGGCGAGTCAAACTACTACACAGAGGGAACCTCGAATATCCCTATTGATGCAAGATACCAACTCTATTGTCTTGGAGCATTCTGACAAGAATATATCTAGTAAGTGCAACATAGTTGCATGAATTTCTTTTTATATTATAGCCGCTCTCAGATCCTTTGCACTCTTGTTCCTTCTTTATACCTAGGCCTGCTCAGCTCACATCACTGTAAATAATACGTCACATATATCTATTCCTTTTTACATTATACCTGCAGTTTCCTGAATATTGTGATCTCTATTCAAGCCCACAGTAGATTACAACTCACAACAAACAATAAGCCTGAATTGATCACATTGTACACCAGTCCATTCAGTCTATATCTGATTGTAAACAAAAATAACTAATAGTTGCCTACAAGAGTGATCAAATGTACAAAATAAACTTTATAGCTATACATGAATGCTACATGAAGGCCATTAAGATAGGTAAAAATCCTATTATACAAAATAAGAGCTGCTTATTTGGGAATAGTTCCCTTTTAAACTGTCTCATTCACTGTCCTGACACAACCTACAGTGATACATGGCCAACTTATAGTTGGTAGGGGATGCACCCGTACCTGTTTCTACAGTCCGTTGTTTACATTCACCAATCCCCTGTCTACTGCTCATCCAACAAGACAACTAAGTATACCATTATCTTTTCATATTTTTTACAAAACTATTTACAGTTTTTATCACCATTAGATAGGATGGATATAGATATATGTGACTAAATTTCTTATATATAAACCTAGATCAAACAAGCAGGGGGTGCTATTACTGTAATGTGATATGTATAGCTATATCAAGTTGCACCAACTCACTTTATTGAGGTGATAAACTCCTATAAAGACAGATTGGTTGGAATTATTTCTTTGTGATGGCACTGACTAACTTTTCCTCACTGCTGGGCAAACTATGTCTCTCTAGTGCTTGTTGGACTGCAATACATGTTCACACCTTCAGCATTAGTACAGTGTTTTCAACACAGTGCTAATTGCTAGTGATGTGTGAATGTTACCATTTCATACTCACAAGAGTTATATCCCTGCTTCTGCAGAAATTCACATGGGGAGCAAATGTAGGCCGAATTTACCTCCAGATGATACAATACTTTCCCTCAACTCTCCTGAGCCAAGTTCCATATTTGCTCCTACGTAATTCTTTGCAATGCATTGGAAAGTCTCCAGCATCCAGCAGGTTAAGGGGTTATATCACTATAGGAAGTTGCAACAACCACTTGGCACGTTGTAAATTGAGTTTGTGTGTCATTTATTTGTGTACAAAGGTTACTTGGCTCTTGGTAGGACATTTTGTTTTTACACTGCTGTGAAGTTATTTAGCTGGTTTAAGCCAATAATCTTCTCAAGTACATTATAAATAAAGTGCACATAGTAGAGATTATAGTACAAAAAGAAATTTGCATCACACAGCTGAATAGAGAACTTATTATGTCATGTGTTTCTGTTTTAACCATTTGATGCCAAAGATATTTCCAGTGTAATGAACAACAAATTGCTAGAGATATTTCCAGCATCTAGGGCAAGGCTAGTCAATTCCTGGCCCTCCATCTGCTGAAGACAATACCTCCCATCATCCCTCACCAGCGTTTTGCTGGTGGGGGTTGATAGGAGTTGTAGTAAACAAGAGCTGGAAGTCCAACAATTCACTAGCCCTGACCTAAGTGTTGTCAAATATTGTTCATTGAACCAGATGAAAACACTGAATTTATAATGAAATCTATGTTGTTATTATTATTATTATTATTATTATTAGCTTGTAAAACTCCAACAGAGCCTCCAGTGCTGTACAATAGGCAGACAAAACAATAGAACATGATATAAATAGGTACAATTGAGATTAATCATGTAACTGGGAACATTCAAAATGGGCTGACCCTGAGATCTTTGAAATATTAACGTAGACAAAACAAAAATCTTCAGCACCACCACTGTAGTATATAGAGGAGAAAAAGTGAAGGTGCCCAGTAGTATAATACATGAAACACAAAAAGAAAGGAAACTACTTTAATAGGCTCCTAAATCTCCAAACTATGAAAAAGAAAAAAGAATCCCATGGGCACAATCGATATTAAGAATGAGTCTGTGATCAATACTCTCAAATTGAAAAGATGAATACTATATAGAGTTAAAAATATTCTTCATTGAACATTATTAAAATATCCTAAAAATTAACTAGTACATAGGAAAACATACTAATGAAAAGGCAAGGGAAGAAAGAACATAACTGCTCTGAAATACGTATAGTTACTAATATGGGATTATAGCCGGCTACTGTTGAGCACATTCACAGTACAAAATATAGTTAATATCAGGTGTATAGAACAATGCTGTCCAAGGTAGAAGAGAGCAAATGAAAAGAATGTCTCAAAGTATTATTCTTATGTGTCTCTAATAATAGTTCATGCTTATGGATCATATGAAGGCCTGACTTGATCAATGATGACAATTTTAGGAATTGCAAAAAATATCCAGCAACATTGTCTATCTGACATCACCCCTATAATAGTCACTAATAAATATAGAGCTGTAATAATTACTATATCCACAGACCCTCAATTGTTAAAGCATAACATGACATAGGGAAATCAATATAACAAAAAGCTTAATGGAAAACCACAGGCAACCCGAGCAATCTCGTATATCATCTGTGACCCTATTCTTGACCTGTGTTCCTATATATAAGCTTAACTGAGACCAAATTATACTAGTGTGGCAACTCGCAGTCATCTAGTATATACACATATCGCTTACCGCTCTTAACATCTAAGCAAAATGTGTATATACTAGATGGCCGCCAGTTGCCACACTAGTATAGTTGGTCTCAATTAAGCTTATATATAGGAGCACAGATGATATATGAGACACATAGGGTTAATACTTTGAGACATTCTTTTCATTCGCCAGTTTCTGCCTTGGACAGCATTGTTCTGTACACCTGATATTAACTATATTTTGTGTTGGGAGCGGATGGGTGGTTGAAATAGGAGCTTGCCAAAAAATGGGTGGGAAAGAGGGTGATCTGAACCAGCTAGAAAGTAGGTGCTTGGGTTATAGGTGAACTCACCAAACTGGAAAATCAGCCTTACCCCCAAATGAACCAGTAATTCTTCTGGAAATATCTGGAGAGTTCCCAGGTATGAGGGTTATATTCAATAAGTTAAAGAGGTGCTAAACAAAACTTCCAAAGTCCCATAGATTTCAATGGGTGTTTTAACTTCTAGAAGGCTAGAGAGGTCTCTAATCCCAATTTACAGGGTTCCCAATACATTGGCTACCTCTCTTGCATTCATTGAGTTAAATACCCCTTGAAATCAAGGGGAATTGGACAATAAATCGCTCTACTTTTCTTTGCGCATATGTCGACAAACACTGTGCAACATATACAGAAACCTTCTGCTTGTAATAGAATATTGAAAAAAACATAACTGCCACCCGTAGCAACATCGAAAGGTCTATAAAAAGTTACCACCTACTACTGAGATTCTCACCATCCCAGGATTATACAATAACCAGG
The DNA here is from genome assembly GCA_037306005.1 of Rhinophrynus dorsalis. Lineage (NCBI taxonomy): Eukaryota > Metazoa > Chordata > Amphibia > Anura > Rhinophrynidae > Rhinophrynus > Rhinophrynus dorsalis. Next base: position 401,203,060 of record CM074723.1, read on the forward strand.
CTGATGTCAAAGGAACTGAGAGCAAAGGTTTCATTCCTTCGAACACACCTGAGGAGCGGCTACAACACATCATATACTACACCTTCTCATACACTAATATAGTTTTACCTCTCACTCATTTACCAGGGAAATGATTTACACATTCAGAACATAAATTCAAATAAGTAGACCTGTCATGAAAGGAAAAGTTTAGTTTAGATTTATAGAGAAATAAAACCTATTGATATTTTGTACTAGCCATTTTTTCTGCAAAATAAATTGTTTTGAAATATTAAACGTGATGTTTTGGAGGCACAGTATGGCACTTTACACTAATTTTCTGCACACTATACTAATTAGTTATGTTCAAGGCTATACTGTCTGCTTACTGTGCTATTAGAAATGCCAACAGTGTATGTGGGCTCTGCCTAGTGTCATTCATAGCACAGTATGTGATGGTATTCTCCCTGCATAGAAATTAACCCTTTGAGTCCCAGAGGGATATGCAACACATTGCAAATGCGTTGCATACCCCTCTGGCACGCAAAAGGTTAATAAGCATAGAGTAGAACACTGTGCTATCCACAAATAAAGATTAATTTATCAAAAAATTATTTATTTTACAAACAAATCTAAAATGCCATTTTGGCAGTTTTTGATTCTCTTTAAAATGTACTTATGTTATGGTGAGAGGTCTGCTTTAAAATATTCTTATTAAGGTTCCACAGCCTTTGACATTTTCTTCCTCCTTGGAAAAACTCCCTTATCTTTCCCTGAAAAAAAACAACCAACTATAAAGCAATACACATAACACAATCACATTACATAAGAATGATCCACAGCCCTATAACCTCTCTCCTTATCCCCTCAACACTGTCTGCACCTTCCCCCCTATCTACCACCTCTGCCCGGGGGGAGGGCCAGCCCACGTCTTACACAGAGGGGAAGCAGAAGGCTAGACTTCACCCCTTACTATGAACTCTGGTCTCTTGTTGGGCCATCGGCCATTTTAATATGACATTCATTTTCTATGAAGAAACTGCTTATGGTTGTTTGTTTGTCTGTTCTGAAGTAAAAGAACTAAGTCAATTTTAATTAAAATTGAGGGAAAATATTGTACAAAATAAAACTCATCAAATGTACTCATTTTTGTATGATTGCAGGAAAAAAAGCCAATATTAAAATTTTGCCTGGTATCCTTTTAATAAAGAAAGTTTATTAAAGGGATAGTAACGTCAGAAAAAAAGTATTAACTATATGGTATATACAATTAAAAGAGAGTACTTGCACATATTCGTATCTCTCGAACCATTATAGTTTGAGAGATATTGGAAAATAAAGTTCTCTGGTCCCTCCCCTTTCTGCTTGATGAGCTGTAAAGCTTTCAGAAGCAGATTCTAGTCACTTGACCAGATGTGGCTCTTCAGCAGCGCCGATATAATGATATCTAAAGATAAATACTTAATTTGAAACGGTCTACAAAGTGTGCCTGGCTTGCAAGCACACTTTGTAGACCGTTCCAATTAAGTATTTATTTCTAAATAGCGTGATTTCAGCTCTGCTGAAGAGCCTCTGTCTGGTCAAATGACTGGAATCTGCAGCTGTCAGCTAGTTGGCAGACTTGCGTAAAACAGGCAGGAAAAGGTAACTTTAGCAAGTTATATCTCTCAAACCATAAAGGTTTGAGAGATAAGACTTACATTGATGTTAATCTTTTTTTAATGTCTACAATATTAAATCAACTTAAAATTAACCGTTACTACCCCTTTAAGAGTTTAAATGATCAATTGGTACACTTCCACATTCCAGTTATACCTCTATTCCATCTCAGGAGAGAAATATAGGATGGCTGGCTAAAGCAGATGGTAACGCTGACATCACCTTAGCTCCTGATTCATTGGACATTGCATTAAGTAAGGAAACAAAAACTGGACATGAAAATAATCCTCTTGTCAGCTCCACAGGCTGCCATGCAGATTTCAACTGGGGCAACTTCTCTGCATTCTTCAGTGAATGCTGGAAAGTTGCAGCAATCTGCCACAGCCTACAACCTGCAGAACAATAGTTGACCATGTGAACATCCAACCTAACACTCATATAACACTGCAAGTTTATTACTGGCTAATGTCAGTTTCTTTAACAAGCCCTAAGTGATGCATAAAGGTGTTTCACAATGTTAAAATAGAGCAGGGATATTTAATATTTATGACTCTCTAGTAGTTTGTAGTAGTCTAGCTGAGGATTTTGGGAGTTCTAGTCCAACAACCTGTAGCTAGCTACTAGATTCTCATCCCTGCTGTAATAATTACTATGCTTAATGTTACTGTAATGAAAATGATGTAATTAAGTAGTTACATCACTATAAAACTAAAGCAGGAAATTGCAGCAAGAAATGCGCACATTGTATTATTAAGCAAGAGTTTGTAACAGGACATACGTACAAAGGTTTCCTTGCTTATGTATGTTGGTTCGTCTAGAGCATGAATGAAAATATGTGACTTTCCAGCTGCTGGACTATAGCTACATGATATGGTTTGTACTCCAACAACAGCTGGAGTGCCACATGTTGCCCACCACTAAAACAGGGTATCTGTAATTATGATTACAACCCTTATGAAGCTTTGGTGTCTGCAACTAAAATAACCAAACTTAAAAAAAACCAAACATAAGCAATTATGTTAAACCAATCACAAAATAACAGGTTTATTAAGCCATTATTAACCTGCCAACCTTGGAAATATCAGTTTCACTAAATATAGCTAGTAACCCCTTCTAGTGGTGGGAATAGTGGTGATTAACTAGTAAGAGACTGAGCTTTAACATGTTTTTTTTCTTATTTAAGGCTTGAGCTACATGGACGACTTTAGTAACATTATTGTTTTTGCCCCAGGCACTTGAGCTCCTGGAAGAAGCAGAGAATTGCTGTGAAAGGTCAGTGACTGCTAGAGGGAAGGTGGATACATCCAGATGGGAGTGGGCACAAATATCACACCCTCCAGATATGACTCTGATGTTTTGTGCTTTTATTTTGAGATCGACCTTTACAGTGAGTCAGAAAGGCACAATGTTCAATGAGTGTGACAGCACTGTGACCCCACAAATTGAAGCATTTGTGAGGAGTCTAAAGAGTCAAGACCCAAGTGTGGCAAATAATGGTGTTAACCCCACACACACATACACACACATACCTCCCAAGTGTCCCTATTTAGGAGGGACAGTCCCTCTTTGAGACCTAAATCCCTCTGTCCCTCTTTACTACCCTGATGTACCTCTTTTTAGGAGATCAGACTGTGTGGGATGTATATAAGTCTTTCATATTGCTCCACAGCATTAAAACTCACATTAATGTTTGTTTAAACCTCAGCATATCCTATATAATAATTCACTAAAACGTGTGTAACGCCGCAACATGCGCAGTATACACTGCTGCGCGTGCTGCCGTCATGTGCATTAGATACTGCCCGTGCCGCGGCTCTGTATCAGCCGCTCTCTACTGCGCATGACTGCCCCGCGACCGGGTGGCAATGTGACTGTGGCCCGTGTGACGGGCTGTTCAACTAGTGTGTTTATAAATTAGTCTCTATAAATAAAATGCTTTATCCTTGCTCTAAATCATCTATTCAGTCACACAAGGAGGTATCAAAAAGTCATAAAATGACCTAAATATTATCGGTAATGTCCCGCCCACAAGCCACGCCCAAAATAACACCACCTAAAACAAAAGTGTCCCTCTTTGGTCATTTGAAATGTTGGGAAGTATACACACACACACACACACACACACACACTAGCAATGATGTAATTAGCCTGCACAATACACTTACAATGCATTAGGCTGGCTCAGGCTCTGGGACTTTTTGGAGCCTAGCAACTCATTTGAATTATAGTGTACTAACTGCAACTTGCACAGTCACAGTGAAACTGGAGTATGCTGGAACTGCACGATTCTGTTGCTGCACATTCACTTGGCCTTCTGTATGGATGTAAGCCACCCTTTTCTCTGCAATTTGTTGCTACTACTTAATAAATGCAAAAGTGTCACCTCCACCACCTAGCCATACACTATTTTACATTTTCTTATTAGTTTATCTATAAAAGTCAGTACAAGATATATGTTTACATATGTGTATACAATAACAGCTGTATTAAACAAGCTGAAAAGGTATAATTCTGGAGTTAGCCAAATGCATCATAAAAATACATATACAAATGTCCATTGATTTACATGGGATTTAACCCAAAGATGAGTTTTGTCTTGCCCTTGTCCTGACCGTTTTTCAAATACAGTAACACTGCTGTACAGAGAAAGTATTACTGCTGGCTATTTCTGCAAAGAAAGAATAATAAATTTTCATAGAGCACACATTTGATACAAATGCATCATTCTTCCAGTGCAGAGATCCAGAATTCATGCACTCACTCTGTAGTAGCAAAGCTTCTAGGTCTAATTCACATGGATGTCTTAAACAGAGAATTTACTACACAGCAATGAACACACAAAAATATTCCCCATTGCTATGGATTGGGCTATCCACATGGTTAATTTTGCCACGTGTCATGCAGCCAGGCCCAGCTTGCTATACTTTTCCTGCATTCAAAGCAGAAAGCCAGGAAGTTCAGTGCCTGCTTAGTTAATGTGAATACAGTACAGCATTCATACTGATGACTGGATCAATGTGTTGCTCACCACACCAATCAATCACCACTTCAATCCAATCAATGTCTGGTCCACATATGGGTCAGCCAGTAACTTTTAGCTGACACCCTGTGGTCTGGCTATTAGCTCCACAGCTGTAATGCCCTGTGGGAATGCAGGAGCAGTAGTGGTAAGTTTGACAAAGCCTCCTGAATCATGCTGCAATGCAATGTATTCAAAACTCCCATGTAAACTAAGCCTTAGTCAAAAGCACATGAAACAGACAGTTATATCCCTCTGTCTCTTTCAGTCATATCTCACTCAAGAAGAGGGGGGGGTTGCTAATAGAGTGGGGGGTATTAATCAGGGGTATTGCATGTACATATATACCATGCAACTGAAACACTGGGGAGGCAATGCAGTAGACTTCGAAAAAAGCTCAGGATGATGATGTGTTGGATCTGTGTCAAAGGTACATCATCAATATGCACCAACATGTCTTTGCCTTCATATCCTCATCATCTACCACCAATACTCCCTCATCATCATGAATCTTCCATGCCTTTCGACAGGCTAAAGATGTTTAACTTAACACATCGCCAGCAGATCAGTTCCATGTGGAAATGCAGGATAATGAGCCATTGCACTAAGCTCCAATCGCATTCTCTGCTCTCTGAGTTAACAGTCCTTATCTGTGATTGGCGATGTTGCGATCTCCCTGTAGCTCTCTATGGAGCCAGAGGACAGTTTGCTGTTTTTACTAAAGAGCAGAGACAGCACCTGCCCTCACTTAACCTTTTCAATGCCATAGGAATGTGTACCTCTGTGGCACGGAAAGGGTTAAAAACAATTCCCTTTGCTTTTCCTTTATGTGCATGTGTACAATGATTTACCAAAATGAAATGGATGACAGTTGGAGAACGATATGACATAGGAGAAATATGTCTCAGGATTTGAATATGGCTACTCCAGAGGTCTCCAAACAATTAACTATCCCCTCCATATGTAATTCACTGCAGGACAACGACCACATCCTATATATTAATTCGCTAGGATGTTTGTCACGATGCAGTCATGCGCAGTAGAGACTGCCTGCGTTCGGGCAGTCTCTGCTGCACATGATTGCATCATGTGAGTGAGGCAACACAAGACTGCATCACATATAGCAGTGAGGTAGCGGCCTCTTAACCCTTTGCGTGCCAGAGGGGTACACAACACATTGCAAGCAATGCGTTGCATACCCCATCTGGCACTCAAACAGTTAACATTACCTGGACTTTGGCCCGTGTACACGGGCTTTTACACTAGTGTAAAATAAAGGGATACAAAACATAATGTGATCTGTATATATACACAAAATAGTACAGAACCTTCTCTTCTATGCTATATTCGATTATTCTGTTCTCCAGATGACACACACTGTGTAAATCTTCTTTTGGGCTAATATGTATATAACAGGCATATGTGGATTATGTAAGGCTGTCTTCACTTTGTCTGACATATGGATGGGATAGTTTGTTGTTTGGAGACCTTTGACACAGCAATATTCAGATACTGGGACATATTTAATCTGTAGCATACCATCCTTCATCTGTCATCCATTAAATTTTGGCAAATTATTGTACACACAGGCAAAAGCAAAAGGGATTGTTATTGAAAGTACAGCTTTTTAACACTTTCAGTGCCACAGGGGTTTGTAGTGCAAATACCTATGCCTATGAAAGGGTTTATCATGTTATTTGTGGAGCAGAAGTCTGAGCACATCCGCTCCGCTCTTCCAATGGGGGAGAAGAAAGCATGTATTCAGACTTCAGGGTGGTTGAATTGCTGGCGATGTGTAAGAGAGGGAATGCCTTCCACACTGCCAGCATTTCAACAACCTCTTGCATCCCTAATTCTTAGTGCATTTGGCAATGTGTGTGTCAGTCGCCAAGGTGATGTACTCTCCAAACATCGGCAGGCACATATCGCCATATAAACGCTGCAAATGCATCTCTCCTGTGGTCTGGTTGTTTAATTTCAACACTTTGCATGGATGGATGAGTAGGTGGATGGATTGGTGGATGGATAGAAGAATGGGTGGATGGATAAATGGATGGATGGAAGAATGGGTGGATGGATAGATGGATGGATGAATGGATGGATGGATGGATGGACAGATGGATGGACTAATGGATGGATGGATGGGTTGGTGGATGAAAGAATGGATGGATGGATTGGTGGATGGACAGATGGATGGATGTGTTGGTGGATGGATAGATGGATGAAAGAATGGATGGATGGATGGGTTGGTGGATGAAAGAATGGATGGATGGATGGATGGGTTGGTGGATGGATAGATGGATGAAAGGATGGATGGATGGACGGAAGAATGGATGGGTTGGTGGATGAAAGAATAGATGGATGGATTGGTGGATGGATAAATGGATGGATGGATTAGTTGGTGGATGAAAGAATGGATGGATGGATGGATGGATTGGTGGATGGATGGGTTAGTGGATGGATAGATGGATGGATGGATGGAAGGATGGATGGATGGAAGGATGGATGGGTTGATGGATGAAAGAATGGGTGGATAGATGGATGGATGGATTGGTGGGTGGATGAATGGATGGATGGGTTGGTAGATGGATAGACGAATGATTCAAAAGTGGTAAGTGGACATAATGCAGAACCTGATGGAAAATGCCTGGAGAGAAAATGAGAAAGCTGAAAATATTTCCATCTATGGGACGTCGGCAAGTGCAAAGAGGTCCTGATAGTATCAAAAGAGATTATCAGACGAAAAAAATTCCTGCAAAATATTCCCCCCTGCCTCTTTCGATAGTCAAAATGGACTGCCAAGTGCTCCGGGGGGGAAGTCAGGATGACCATAAATAGATAATAGAGGAGAGGGGAATTGGGCCAACGAGAGAGAGGAATTAACCAGATCCCAGACCTGGCAGAAATGCCTTTGATAAAGCCGTTGGGGTGAAAAGTGCATCAGGCATTTTTAGATTTGTATCAAGGAAATAGAAAACTCGATGAATCTATACTTCCAGTGATGCATCTTGATTTTTAAATAAACTGTCCTGTAGATCCGATAATATGGACGGATTTTTATTGGGAAAAACTTTTTGATACTGGCAGAAATAAACGCTACAGTTATAACTAAAACTGATATGCTACGAAGAGCACTTGTGAAGTGGGGTTTTCTGTTATGTGATACGAGTTCCCAATCCGCCCATATTACACAACTATGAATGATACACGGCTGAAGGAGATTGAGGAATCTAGATAAATAAAAAGAGATTGCAATCTAAAAGATCCTGATATTTATATTGTATGTAATTAATTGAATAAATACATCTTGGTTTAAATTTGGGGTAATTTTTATCCCTTCTAGGGGTGACTATTAGAATGAGATATTCATACGGTTCAGTGGATAATGATTATAGTCCATTGAAAAAATATATTAACATATAAGTACACAGACAAGCAGTATAAGTCTTTGGATAATCATATTATTCCAGCACTTTAAATGGAGAGATCTTTCATATATCGGATTATATAGGAATGGTGATTTTTTAAAATTTCAGGATTATATATTTTTTTGTAATGTAATAAAAGTTTATTTTTATACTATCTATCTCCCAACTGTACTGTTTAATGAGATCCACTTTGGTAATACTTAGAATCATTATGTGCCTTCGTAAAATTCACTTTTTGGGGGGGGGTTTCTCCTGTTGTTTTTTTGAGATTAACTGGCAGAAACGTAGCATAATAGGATGAGATCTAAGTGAGGGGTAGTTTGAACCAGGTCTCAGCCTTAAGACATTATAGGAATCTAAACGAGGAAAATGCACTTGAAGAGCTTTAACCCATTCTTTCTGCGTACCATAATAACAAGCCAGGAGATTAGAGATAGTGGCAGCATAGTAGTATTTGGTAACGTTGGGAATAGCCAAACCGCCATGAGTTCTAGGTAGAACCAGCAAAGAGGAAGCTAAGCGTGGCTTCTTGTAGACCCACACAAAGGAAAAAAAAAATCAACGAGCAAAGTTTATGAAGCCAAGCACGAGAAAAGGGTAAGGGGATAGTATTAAAGAGGTAAATGAGTTTGTGTAACAGGATCATTTTAACTAACTTTGTCCTCCCTATCCATGATATATACAGAGAGTGCCAAAGCTGGAGTTCAGATTGTAGAGAATCCCATAAGTGAGTAAGATTGACATCGACCAGAGATTGGAAGGGTAAAGAAAGATGTATACCAAGATAAGAAATTGAGGACCTAGCCCACTGAAAAGGAAATAAGCCTGTAAAGGAGCAAGCTGATCAGGGGGAATATTGATATTAGGAACCTCTGACTTCTGATAATTAATAGACAAACGAGAAATCACACTATAAGATTTCAATATTTCCAGAAGCGAAGGTAAGGATGTGGTAGGAGATGACAGAGTCAAAAGAACATCATCAGCAAAACAGGCTATTTTGGATTCCCCATCGGAGATAGGCAAGCCGACAATATCAGAATCGAGCCTAATCATATTCAAGATAGGCTCCATCGACAGAACGAACAGTATAGGGGACAGGTGGCAACCCTGACAGGTACCGTTAGTTATTTCAAAGCAATCTGAAAGAAATCCATTAATGGTAAGGCAAGCACTAGGATGAGAATACAAGCAGATAATACTATGAAGTCCACTGGTCCCCAAACCAAGATAGCTGAGAAGGTGCTCGAGATAAGTCCATTCGACCCTGTCAAAGGCCTTATCCGCATCAATTGAAACCAGTAGAGAAGGGATCTTACGAAGCAGAGCAGTGTGAATTAAAGCAATAGTCTTGATTGTGTTGTCTTTAGTTTTGCAGGTTGGCACAAAACCTGCTTGGTTGTTATGAATATAGGCAGATAAGCAAGGTTTCAGAAGGTTGGCAAGCATTTTTGCATACAATTTAATATCGCATCTGAGAAGAGAGGGCAATAACTAGCACTGTTCCTCCAGAAAGGAGCCACCAGCACGAACCACATTAAGCGCATGCAGCAAGAACGGAGACAGAAATGTTCGAAATTTCTTATAATAAATTACTGGGAACCCAACAGGGCCAGGACACTTACCCAAAGGCATGGACTTCAAATCAGTAAGAAGTTCGTCAGCAGAAAACAGCATTTCCAGGGACTCCAAAACCTCCACCGGAAGTTGTTTAGTTCGAGATCTAAGAAGGAATTCCCTAACAGAAGAACTAGATGACAGTGGCCTGTTACAAACATCCTTATTCAAATTATAAAGCTCCTTGTAAAAAGTGTCGAAAGCACCAGCAATTCCAGGGAAAGTGACCTGAGGGTGGCCTCGAGAGTCACTAACCCAAGCAATATAACAACTACTCTGTTTAATACGTATAATACGCACTAGTAACTTACCACACTTATTACCACATAGATACCATGCATAATTACGCCAGTGGTAAGAGCGTAAGTGCAGAGAGGAATAGAGTTGAACAAGCTCTGTCCTGGCCACTAGGAGTGAAGCCAGTGTAGCAGCGGCCAGAGTACATTTATGTTCTGCATCCAAACGACAGATGTCAGTAAGGAGAGATTGAATGTGCTGCATCTGATGCCTTCTCCTGCGGGCCCCCAACTTAATAAATTCCCCCCTCAACAACACCTTGTGAGCTTCCCACACAACCGGTTCTGCAGCAGAGTCTCTGTTAATGTCAAAGTATTTAGTCATATAACTTTGGATTCGTATACAAACATCCTTATCTTCCAAAAGAAGTTCATTCAGAACCCATGCATGATCCGAGCCTCGGGGTGAGTCAAGCATCAAGTCCATCCACGTGGGGCCATGTTCAGACCATGAAATTGGCTCAATTGCCACCAAATGTAGCAAATGTGCAGAATATTGCTCCAGAAAGAGACAGTCGGGCCTGGTATATCTATTGTGCCATCATCAAACAGATGATAGTCATGAAGTAAGTTAGTCCAGTGAAGAAGAACCTGTGGAATCACAGAGGAAGTGCCAGTAGAACAGTCCAAGGACTGATCGGTGGAAATGTTGAAGTCCCCACCCATAATCAAATGACAATCAAAGAGAGATTGAAATGTTTTCCTGAGGAAGCCGATCAGATGTCTGTTGGGGGCATAAACAGAAGCTATGGTGAACAGGGCATTATACAACAAACCCTTAATAAAGGGATATTGCCCTGCCTGGTCAGCCTGAACATCATGCAGGACCCAAGGTAGGTATCTCTTAAATAGGATAGAGACTCCCCTAGTTTTAGAGTTATCCTGACTGTAGGCGTGCCAGCTAAGAGGAAAGTATTTGCTAGAGAAGGAAGTGGGTCTCCTGGACAAGCACAATGTCAGCATGAAGAGAATGAAACTCCAGAAGAGCTATAGACCTTTTTTCAGGGATGTTAAGGCTACCTGCATTGATAGTAATAACTTTTAAATGAGAGTGGGAATCAGCCATTGTGGAAAACAAACAGGTGAAGCATGCAAATAGGTGTGCAAGTACCCCATAGTCCTACCCCTCCAGAGGACCAGACCCACCATCGGACACTCAAAGAAAGGAAAAGGTAGAAGAAATTGAAGGACATAGAAAAGAGACAAAAGAGAAGAGAATAAAGGAAGATAATGAAAAAGGAGAAGAAAGAAAAAGAAGAAAAAAAGGGGGGAAGGAAAAGAAGGGGAGAAGACAGGACTCACAGTAGTCCAGAATCAACATGGGCATTGATAAGATCAACATAAGAAATTGCAAATAACAGTGTAAGAACCATGACATTACACTAGCGTAAAAATAATCTGCACAGTATACGTAAGCCATAACAAAAATATACATGAAACCGCAGTGTTGTAGTAAAAATGACCTTAAGAGAAAGCCAAGGGAAAATTGAGCAGGGGAGAGGAAGAGAGGAAAAAAGAAGGGTGGGGAGGAAAGAGAAGGGAAGAAGAGAGAAAAATCTCAAACACCCAGCCAGGATGTAGTGAGGCACATTCAAATCAGTAGGTCCCCCTACGTTCATATACACAGTGGCACCCGTGGGCCACCAGGGATCCCCCAGCCATCAAATAAAAGTCATTCAACCTCCAATGGGGTGACATAAAACAGGAAATCCCGGCTACCCACACATCCCACAACCAAAAGTAGAAGTAGAGGACTGAGGACTAAAAGAGGAGAGCGCAGAAGGAACAAGGAGGACAGACCAGAAAGGGGAAACAAAAAGAGCTGGGAGAAGTAGGGAAACAGAGCAGGGAGAGTCATCCAATAAATGGCCACTCATAGATCAGCAGCAGATAGACTGACAGTAAAGGCTAGGTAGCCGGTCGCCGGAGGGCCCGATCTCAGGTATAATGTATACATGCAGAAAACAAGAAAAACCCAACCCACCCACCTCCCTAAAATACAGAGGCAAAGGCCATAGAGATCAAAGCCCATAGTAATAGTGCAATAAAGATACATTCAGTAAATGCCCTAACCAAGACTCCCCAACCCATCCACCCTCATATCAACTGAATAACAAGAAAGCAGCAAAAGTCCAGTCTGGGAATGGGAAAGCCACATAACAGAACAGGAGAGAGGTACCAGGTGCTAACATCAGTAAGAGCAAAGGCATGGAGTAAAGGCATCGGAGTGGCAAATAGATAGGGGAGGGAGTGGGGAAAAAAAAATTGAAATTAGGCCAAAATAGCCAGAATAAAATGAGGAGATAAAGAAGGTAGAGCTATCTAGGAAGTGGCCACCCGTAAGACAGAGAGAAATGGACAGAAACGCAAACTAGGCAGCCAGTCACTAGAGAGCCCTAGCAAAGACCCAATGCAGACAGAAATAAATAATAAAGGTGGATCAGAGAGCTAAAAGGAAACAAGGGGACAGAAAAGGTGAAGCCTTCCAAGATGCAGCCACCCAGACTACAATTTCAGAGAAACGTTAAAACTACAGTAGGTAACTGAACACTGGAGAGCCCTGCAGAAGTCATAATGCACATGAGTACATGAGCCCATATCTCATCCACCCCCCAATATACACAATACATTCCCCATAAAAACCCAAGCCCAACTAGAAACAGGTCAATGGGGGTAACTTCAGCTAAAGTCCCAGACCAAACTCCCCATGGTATGCAGAAAGTTCACCACATACCACAATCAATGGAGTCCCAAAACATGTCAGGAAAGGAGCAACAGTCTCTCAAAATTGCAAGAGCAGAGGTAGGCATCAAAGGCAGGAACATCATGATGTGCCCCCCGAGGGTTCCTGAGGGTCCCCCCAAATAGGACCCATCTCCGGGGGTGGTTCCAAAGCAAGAATGCGAAGATGCTTCTTGGTCCAGCTGAGTCACTCCATCTAGAATGCTGACTTTTAACAGGGGTCGAGGTAGCAGGGGGCTGATGAGCCAGAAGATTGCCATCAGGAAAAGGATCCAGTGGAGGAGGGATACCCAATTCAGCACAGAAAGAACCAGCCTCCGCTAAGGTGCACAGAGAGACAGGTACACCATCATGTCGTACGATGAGGCAGAAGGGGAATCCCCACGTGTACTTGATTTGGAGCAATCTGGGGTACTCAGTCATTGGTTACAAGGCCCTACATTGCTGTAGAGTGTAAGGAGAGATATCCTGAAAAAATTGCAGCGTAACACCAACATACTTCACCTCCTCCATATCTCTGCTACGTTGGAGAACTGCTTCCTTGTCAGTAAACCGGAGAAAACAACACACAACATCCCTAGGAGATCAGTAGGGAGCACCTAGGTCGCAATGCCCTATGTGCCTGTTCCAAAGGAATGGCAGAATCAGACGGCAAACCAATGACCTCAGTAAAGATGGCATGCAAGGTAACAAGTAGGTCTTTATTGGGAACAGATTCAGGGATACCCCTTATCCGAAGGTTCCTTCTGCATCCACGGTTGTCCAAATCATCCAGTTTTGTGGTCAGGAAAGTTATCGTGTTGTCTTGTTGCGAGTGAAGCTGTTCTAGATCATGTTGGTGCTGGAACAAATATTCACCATCCTGTTCCAAAGTATTAATGTGATGGCCCAATTGTAGAAAATCTTGACGTAGCTGAGTAAGTTCATCCTTGAACACAGACTTAATCTCTAAGACCAGAGCCCTCATATCATTTCTAGTGGGAAAGGTCATTAAGTCTGCTTTGGTGACTGGAGCTTGCATGGTCTCGCCAGCCGGTTCCATTTGCATTGCAGAGTCTGCAGCAGGGTCAGGAAGAGCAAGTACCAGGGTACTAGCCGCGTCAGAAGGAAAGCAAGGTGCTGAAGCACCAGTAGGGACACCTTTAGGAGATTTCTCCAGAGATGCCAGCTCAGTATGCCGCGAGTGGCCCACAGGCAAAAAATCAGTTTCAGTTGCACACCCCTCTGGCACTCAAAGCGTTAAAAGTTCCATTTAAAGTGGAACTGCCACTTTAGAACAACTTTCAAAATCATTTATCTTTCTGTTAGTTTTTTTTGTTTAACCCTTTGAGTGCCAGAAAGATATCCAACTCATTGCGTTGGTTACCCCCTCCCGGCACTCTAAGGGTTAAAGGGGAACTTTCACCCCGCAATAACTTCATGTCCACTTACTGCTCACCTGACGACTAGCTGCTTAGTAGCGCTAGTCGCCAGAAATCTTACCCGGTTCTTCAGATATCGGCGTTTTACAGGAGCAGGAAGCACGGACGTCTCTTCACAGTGACGTCCGTGCGCCTGCGCTGTCAGTCCCTTGTGCACCGTACGGTGCACAAGGGACTGACAGCGCAGGCGCACGGACGTCACTGTGAAGAGACGTCCGTGCTTCCTGCTCCTGTAAAACGCAGATATCTGAAGAACCGGGTAAGATTTCTGGCGACTAGCACTACTAAGCAGCTAGTCGCCAGGTGAGCAGTAAGTGGACATGAAGTTATTGCGGGGTGAAAGTTCCCCTTTAAGAAAATAGTTTATGAGATATGTAGCTTTATTTGTTGGTTTATGCAGATTACACAGTACTATCAGGCATGCCAGCCAAGTACTAACATTCCACACTGTTCTCGTCCTGCAGGCAATACTCATTTACCTAATGTGAGAAATAAAATAAAGCTATTCCTATATTATAATTCGCTAGGATGTTTGTCAGAAGCCATCATGTGCAGTAGAGACTGTGAGCGTTCGGGCAGTCTCTACTGTGCATGTGTGCTGTGTGGCCGCTTAACCCTTGGAGTGCCAGAGGGGTAAGCAAAGCATTGCAAAGCAATGTGTTGCGTACACCCCGGCACTCAAAGGGTTAACATTACCCGGACCTTGGCCCATGTACACAGGCTTTTACAGTAGTTATCTCATAAACTAGCATTTGAATTACACAATGGATGAAATAAATATGGGAGCATTTAAAACATCTTTCAAAGAGACCTATTTGTTCCAGTGTGACACTACCACTAGTCTCCTTTGGTGCAGTTTGTTTGTGGAAGAATTGCGCCATTTCTACACAAGACCTCACCCAGAGTGTATTCGTCTTTCGGTTTTGTATGAACCAAACAAAAATAATATGATAAAGAATGAAGTTATGTCTAGTGTGTGGCAAAAAGATATAAAAGTGTTGATGAAATGCCACGCAGTAGTGTATGCAGGTGCAGTCTGATTTAAGAAGCAGCCATTCTCCTCATTTGGCTTACTTGTATTTCACTGAGCAGAGGCTGGCAAATGAAGGCTTCTGTCTACAGTTTAGATAAAGCGCAGACAGCTAGAGAAAGAATTTCCCTGCAATGCCCTGCCAATGACCTCACAAAAGAAGCCAGCTGAGTCCAAGGTATCTGACAAGATGAGAGAGGAGTTTGTTCCCCATACTTATTCCTTTTTTACAGTCACTGGGTGATGAAAAGAGAGAGAGAGGGTGCAACCTAGAATTACTAATGTAAAGTAGCTAATGAATATGGACATTTGCAGAAAATGGTTTGGTTAAGGATAGCCAACCAGTGGCTCTTCAGCTGTTGGGGACCTTCAGTTTGCATCATCTCCCAACCAGCCAATGATTTTAACCCTTTCAGTGCCAGAGAGGTGTGCTGGATACCTTTCTGGCACTCAAAGGGTTGACTCCAACATATGCGAGCAGCTTTGCCTTTACACTACCAACCTCTGCATTAGACCACCGCTATTGATTTATGGGGGACAGATTATTTATCAATACATATATGGCTATAATTTCCAGTTCATGTATTAATTTGTCTATTTTATAAGCCCCTTTATTGGCAAATACATACTTCCCAAGTGTCCCTCTTTAGGAGGGACATTACCTCTTTTTGACCCAAATCTCTCTGTCCCTCTTTCCTGCTCTGGTGTCCTTCCTCGTTTTCACCCAAATCTCTCTGTCCCTCTTTCTTACTCTGGTGTCCTTCCTCGTTTTCACCCAAATCTCTCTGTCCCTCTTTCCTGCTCTGGTGTCATTCCTCTTTTTCACCCAAATCTCTCTGTCCCTCTTTCCTACTCTGGTGTCCTTCCTCTTTTTCACCCAAATCTCTCTGTCCCTCTTTCCTACTCTGGTGTCCTTCCTCTTTTTCACCCAAATCTCTCTGTCCCTCTTTCCTACTCTGGTGTCCTTCCTCTTTTTCATCCAAATCTCTCTGTCCCTCTTTCCTACTCTGGTGTCCTTCCTCTTTTTCACCCAAATCTCTCTGTCCTTCTTTCCTGCTCTGGTGTCCCTTCTTTAGCAGATCTGACTGTATGGTGTGTGTATAAGTGTATCACATTGCTCCACAACAGTAAAACTCACATTAATGTTTATTTAACCCATTAAAGGGACACTAATGTCCCAAAAAAAATGTTCTTTTTTAGTAGCGTTTAAAAAAATAAATTACATGGCACAAATCTTATCTCGCAAACCTTTATGGTTTGAGATCTATCCTCATGTAAAGTTCCCCCCTCCCTCCCCTTCTCCTGACATCAGCATCTAGCTGACAGCAGGACATCCCGGTCCTGGAAAAAGCCGGTGGCTCTTCAGCAGAGCTGAAATTGCAACATTGGAAAATAATTACTTCATTGAAAAGGTCTACAAAGTATGCCTGGTTTGCAAGCACACTTTGTAGACCGTTCCAATTAAGTAATTATTTTCCAATATTGCTACTGTGACTCTTCTGAAGAGCCTCATCGAGTCGGCCGACACGGATCTCCTCCTGTCAGCTTTACAGCCGGTCCTTAAGGGGTTAAGGTTTTAAACATCAATATATGTGTTTATAAATTAGGCTGTGTAAATAAAATTTGTTGACCTCACTCTAAATCATTTCTTACAGTTACTCAAAGAGGTATCAATAAGTCATGGAACAACCTAAAAATTCTCACTAATGCTCCACCCACCAGACCCACCCCCAGCACCACCACCTAAAACAAAAGTGTTCCTCTTTGGCCATTTGAAATGTTGGCAGGTATACAAATGTACTTAAACATTCTGTGTATTTGAATCTTATATGGGTATTTCCTGTGCCAGACAATAGTGAATGTGGCTAGGTCAGAAGTCATTGGAGTGTGGTAGAGTGGCCATTGACGGGGACAGGGAAGCCTAGGGTGTTTTGCTTAGGGGAGCCTGATATGTAAATCTGGCCTTGAAAATCTGCCTGATCAACACCACTCCCTGTTTGTATGCATTAGTGGGTGTTAAATGCAATTGGAGAGACCTATTTTGCAGCAGAGGTCAAGGAACACATTTGGTTGGGGGTGACACTTCTACTATCTTAATTTAGCAACTTATGTGTACACAGTTTTTCCAGCTGATATGCTATAGGTTCTCTATTACGGAAGTTCGAATACAGTAGCCCTAAACATGTGACTCTTCAGTGGTTGTACTACAAATCCTAACATTCTCAGCCATCCATTGGCTGGATGAGGATGATTGGTGTTGAGTGTCAACAACTGCCGAAGAGCCACATGATCTGCGGCCTCAGCTGTGAAGGCAATGCAGGGTCACATACAAACATTTACTCCCATATGAAGGCAAGAATGCATAGGACACCTCACCCAAGTCCCATCCGTTTTGCTTTGTCTGGTGGGAGTGGCAAGACAAAAATTTGAATGTGTAAATGACAGTGGCCCATGATGTTTTCTGGTAAACTAATAAACACATGTCAGTGTGGAAAATTGGGGTGGAGTAATTTTAACTGAAAGATAATGTCTACCACTTGGAGCTATGCCTAGAACAATAAGAGGTGATAAAGTGGTGATGACTCCAGTGTGATAAACTCTTCACTTCCCATGTTACTCTGTGGTACCAATGTACTAGATGTCTCCAGCTTGAGGGATCTTAGAGCATATGATCAGAATGCAATTTTAATGAGTTCCACTAATGAAAAACATACATAATGCAGGATCGCACTGATTGCTGTGCAGTCCTGTAGAATAAAAATGTAACTCTTTAAGAACAAGAGGCTGTACAGTACAATGTTTTACAATGCATTTCACCCCTTTCTGACCCTTAAAGGGTCATCAGGTGTCCAGCATTAAAATGGTGATCTAGTCACATTAGTAATGAGTATTCCCTTATTGTACAGCACTGTGGAATGTGCTGGCATTTTATATCTGAACTAGTCTAAAAGCTCGTGTACACGGGCCAAGGTCCAGGTGATGTTAAGAGGCCGCTGCCTCACTGCTCTACACGATGCAGTCTTGCGTTGCCTCACTCATGCGATACAATCATGCGCAGTAGAGACTGCCCGAACGCAGGCAGTCTCTACTGCACATGACTGCATCGTGACAAACATCCTAAAGAATTATTATATAGGATGTTGGTAAGAACAGTAATCCAGCTCTGAGTATTGCTTATGTACAGATGAAGTAGTATATTCCAGTGCACAAGTACGAAAAGGGGAACTGTACAACAGGAATAAGTGGTTCTTAATTTATTTAACTGAGTCATTAACCTAGGTAAGTGTCCTTCATACAACAACAAGACATATCTATCTATATATTTTTTGCATTATAACTGCATGTTTCTGTCTATAAAAATCTGTATTGAAATCTGTCTCTGGATCAAACCTCCTCAAAGCAAACAATGGGCTTCAATAAACTTGAATAACATTAAATGGACATAAGTCTTATCAGATTACAAACAGAAACAATCACCAGTAGACTACAACAGAGATGAACTATAAAGCAAAGACATTAATGTATTTTGCATTATGTATCATTTTATTGTGTTTTAGGAATATAGTGCTGTTTAAAGTGGTAGTAATGTTTCACAAAAACAGCAGCTCCCATTAGTCTTCATAGTATTTGGGCCATTGAAAGTGTTATTTCAATACTGTCAGAGTTGTAGTTCAAGAGTAACTGAATGATAAAGTATCCCCCTCTTGCCCCTTTTACCTCGTGTAAGCCACCTCCCCTCAGATGTGGACCAGTCCTCTCACAGCAAGGGGCAATCTTCTTACTGTGAAAAACAATGAAAACCATGACCCCTTAAGACAGGTTTTTCAGGTTTTTCCTTATGCTCACTGAAGATTGTCCCTGCAATCCATCTGGACAGTCTTGCTGCTCTGAGGTGAGCAGTGTTACATCAGTAAAAAGGTTGAGAGGGGGATGTTTTATCATACAATTACTCTTGAACTACAACTCAGACAGTATAGAAATAACCCTCTCCACTGCCCAAATACTGTGAAGATTAATCGGAGCTGCTGTTTTTGTGAAACATTATTATCCCTTTAAGTATTTACTTTGATTTTACACCCTTACTTGAACTTTTTTTTTAGATGTTTGATGCTTCCCAGAACAAAATTAAAATAAGTACAGAGAATAAGTACAGTAATATGTTAAAAAGAGGAAATAAATTAGATCCGCATTTTTATTTTTGTCCTGGTATCACATAAAAATATTTGTAACAAATTTTAAAAAGCTTCTTGTTTTGCTATGGCAATGGCAGAGACTTTTTTGCTCTCAATTTCTCTTACTGTGGTGATGCCAGATGCTAAAATCCCAGTCAGACCTCTTAGCTAATGCTGCTCTTTCAATTTTCCATCAGTGGGATTACATTTTAATAATCAGGGAGGACTTAAAGGGGAAAAAACGACAGCAAGAAGAGGAACGAGGATAAAAATAGTGGAGTTATGGGGCAAACCATTTGCATTATAGGGGAGAAGTAAAAATTCTAATTTATTTAAATGGATATTTTTAACACCTTGAATGCTAGAGAGGTCTCCTAAATCAATGGGACTTTTTCAAATGTTTAGTTCTCCACATAATACAAATGGTTTGCTCCAGAACTCCTCCAATTTTCTTTTGAACATACAGCCCATTTTACTGTAGATTCGTTAAGTTCCTGAGGCAATTTAGAACTGTCAGAGATAAGCTCTGCAATGTTGTATTTATTAAGGAAAGTATTTTTTTTCCTTCTATGTGGCACTGCCCTTTTAACCTTTAAATGTCCCGAGGAGTGTGCAACAGATTGTGAAACAATGCAATGCACACCCCTTCTTGTCCTTAACCCCTTTTAGTGCCAAAGCGGTATCCAACGCATTGCATTGGATACCTCTCAGGCACTCAACGGGTTAACCCTTTGAGTGCCAGAGGGGTAGGCAATGCATTGCAATGCGTTGCGTACCCCTCTGGCACTCAAAGGCTTAAAGAGTTAACTTTGGAAAATCTGCATTTTATCAGAAGAACTGCAGGTAGAGAAATATGGAGATTCACTAAAGTGTTTCAGTAAAAATAAAATTTTTCAAGAGGTCCGTAAAATATATTTGCACAGGTTGACCACCCTATATCATGAGACTGGGTTCAGGGGGATCGAATGACTTGAAATGCCCATAATCTTCCATTAGGGTTGCCACCCAGCCGGTATTTTACTGGTAGGCCGGTAAAAAATTGGCTTCTGTCCAATGTTAAGTCTATGGAGGGAATGCCTTGGCCGGTATTTTTTGGAAGAAAAGGTGGCAACCCTAACTCCCATATTGCTCATACCTCAGTGCAAGCAGCCATTTTGTTGCATAACCAGCTTTGCACATAAGGAGATAGTACCGTTTTAAAATAAATGCCCTGTTGTTTATTCAGCATAGAGGAAAGGACTGCTTTTGTGTGTTGCATCTGTCTAATGCTTTAAAGGGATAGTAATGTTTTAAAATAAATGCCCCGCCTATTTTTCTTTATAGTTTTTTGTCTATGCGCAGTGTTATTAAAATACTCTCCGATTTGTAGTTCAAGAATAAATAAGTAGTAAATAGTCCCCCTCCCGCCCCTTTCACCTAAGTAACTCTGCTCGTCTCAGAGCAGCAAAACTGTCCGGATGGAGTGCAGCGAGGGACAATCTATATCAAGGGGTGCAGGGTTTTTCTTATGCTCACATCAAGAAGATTGTCACTTTGCTCTAAGTTGCACAGTCAAGCGACCAAATTCCATGTCTGAGGGGAGGTGGCGTGCCATCGGTAAAAGGACATGAGAGGGACTTTATGTAACTTATTTACTCTTGAACTACAATTCAGAGAGTATTGTAATAACACTGCGCATTGACAAAAAAAACTATAAAGAAAAATCGGCGGGGCATTTATATTAAAATATCACTATCCCTTTAAAGCATCAGACAGGTGCAACGCACAAAAGCAGTCCTTTCCTCTTAACCCTTTGAGTGCCAGAGTGGTACGCAACGCATTGCTTTGTAATGATTTGCGTACCCCTCTGGCACTCAAAGGGTTAACTGAACACTGAGATCTATTCCTATATTCCCCTTAGTGCAGGAGTAGAAAACCTTTGGCTCCCCAGCTGTAGAAAACTGCAACTCCCATTATCCCCAACAAACCAACAGCTGTTGTCTGTTGTATAACTAAAACTCCCAATCATCTTCAGAAGAATGAGATCTATGAGAATTGTTGAAGTCGAACAACTGTTTGAGAGTCACAGGTTGCCGATCCCTCGTCTACCTACTCATATGTATGTCAATAAGAAGTGAGTGATGAGAGGGGAGAGGGCTAGGGGGAAGGGAGGAACAGAAGATAACAAATGGGAGGGGATGGGCGAGCACTACACAGGAACAGAGCTGGAAGGAAGAAGGGTCATTGAATAGACTGGAGGGCAGAAGAACAGGAGTGAGGAGGCAAGAGGAATGAGGCTGTGGGAAGGAGATAAAGTGATGACACTGGAAAAAAGGAGAAGGTGTAACGTGGGGGGTTAGGTCAGCAGTATATGGACAAATACTGTGTTATGACAAATACTAGGAGATATGCACAAACAGACTGGAGCAATTCTGGGGCAAACTGACTGCACCAATGGGGACAAATACACATTTGAAATATTCCCATTGACTTAAATTGAGCTTTTTTTATACACAATACTGATATCAAGCAAAAGAAATGCAATTGACATTGGTAATGTCATTAAAAAAATTAAGGAAAAAAATCACTCTGGAGTTAACAATGAATATAATATAGATAGGTACATAGTAGTTTAGGTTGAAAAAAGACTGTTCAACCCTTTACCTATTCCTGATCCAAAAGTGGTGGTGTAGAGCTCAAATGAAAAATTACATACTGCAATAGTCATACATTTTATTGGACTATTATTATTATTAGAAGACACCAGAAGGGAGCGCTCCACGGATCTGCAATAATGTAGTGCCAATCAGAAAATGTACGTTAAAAAGTTCAAACTTTATTGTAGAAATATAATAAAAGAATATTTCCAGCAGGATACAGTCACAGGTACTGCTAAGCTCTAAAGACCCACCCTAAAACGTTTCGGTACCCCGTCCCTTAGTCACAGGCTATACATTAGACATCCTCAGCAAGCTTTTCATCCACCGATCTCAATTGACCATATTCAGATTGGCCAATGAGATACTCTCTGTGGTGATGCTGCTACCCGTGGACACCAGAAACAACAATCACTCCATCAACACCTGAATGTTTGTCCAATAAAAACGGTATTATCAATACTCATTCATTTGCCCTCCCTCTCTCTCTCTCTCCACACACATTATATATATATATATATATATATATATATATATATATATATATATATATATATACACATATACACACACATACATATATATACATACATATACATACACATATATGAAGGATGAAGGAAAAAAAAGAGGCATACACCATGGGCATACAACTATAGCCGAGTCATGAACATGAACAATAGAATCAGTGAAATTCACTGTAAAAGTAATGATCTACAATCAGTGTGAGGCAATATAAGTAACCACGATTGCCAAATCAATATAAATGTATGTCTTTGAAGGGTAATGATCATTATTAGTATTCCATGGACATTATGTAACTAGTTTTTAGTGTTCAGTCCATAAGAGAAGTAGCTCTTGTTTGATTCCAAAAGAGACTTACAAGCAACTTAGACACATTTATAAAATGTGTTTAAAGAAAGGTAGCTGGGATAGCTTTCTTTCTTTAAAGTGAGCCCCTTGAATGCTAGAGACATCACCACTGCATTGATCAGAATGCTTTGGAGACCTCTACAACATTCAAGTGAACTTGTATTTCTCCTTTGTGGTACAGGTAGCTTTCCCACAAATTGTTCTACTTTCCTTTTGTGGACTATGCTCACTATAGAGCTATTGTACAGCTTTCCAACTGAGTAAAACCAGGGAATGTGCACTGCTAGGAGATAATATATTCAAAAGTTATTGCATCTCAGATGTGCTAACCTTTTTTTGTTGGAATTCCATCTCATGATGAGGCTGCTGCTGTCTATGGAAAGCTTATGCCAATGAAAACAAAACCATTAAACATAGCAAGTGTCAGAATGTAAGTAGATCACCTGCAGCTAGAGTTTATATACACTAATGTGAACTTGCTGGGACTTGTGTGGATCATGTGATATTTAGCTGCCCACAGCAAGTTGTTGAAAGCTGATGATGCAATAAGAGTCATAAGACATGCATATGATATTAATCCAAATGACAGCATTGCATCTGCTGTGCTACAATAAAAATATGCAAAACCTGGGGATGGAGAACTACAATAATAATAATAACAATAATAATACAATAACATTGATCTGAGAGACTCAGAAAATTTACATAAAATTGTTAATGTTTTTTTCTTTTTTAACCTCTTATGCCTGTTCTAGAGTTCCAAGCCTTAAGGATGATGGGTAAAAGCTTTGACCTCAAAAGCACAACATGTCATTCCACTTTCCATGCCCTCAAAAAGTAAATATTTTTCCATATTTTTCCCACTTTTTCTGTACATTAAGCTTAATTATTATAATCTTATTTCCTTCTCCTTCAAGCGTTCCGATGTATTCCCATTCTGATAACTTGCCAGTATAAAAGGGGGGGTGGCACACTAATTGGATGTTTGTGGCACACCAAAGTACCACTGCACCCTAGTTGAGAATCTCTGGTCTTCCGCATGCTGTCAGAGAAAGCTGTTCAAATGTTGATGCTTGCTACAGTAGAGACAGGCAAAAAGGGGGAGCTGAAGTTGCTTGATTTAAGGAGCATAAATGGAAGCCGGTTGTTCTCTGAGCAGGTTTAGGGAATATTAGTCTGATTTGTAGACAGTGACAGGGACAGTTAAAAAAATATTAAAAAAATAAATACTTTTGACTGAATGGTGGCAGACAGGCAGACGATCCTACCTGAGCTGGGACTGATGGTGACAGGTGCTAAAAAAGAAACATACATCCTACATATTTTTTCAGACAAAACATCAGTCCACACTCAGATAAGAAAAGATAACTATATATTGGTGCTGCTGCTATGCTGTGCTGTGTATCTAACTGTATACTACAGTAGTGTTGACGTTACCAGAAATGCCATGTATTTTACAGTAAAAATCATTACTACATTATATACGCAAAACATGGTATGAGTAAGTGGAAAGGGCTATATCGTGCAGCAGCTTGTGCAGTAAATGCAGATGATCCTCCTCCTCCTGAAGAAACTGTTTTTAAGTGATATGAAAAGTTCCATCAGTAGTAGTGCTAAGTCTTTTAACACTAAAGATGAAGACAAATGTCATTTTAGTTTTGTTTCCATAGCAGAGGAGGATCTAGCACTTGTCATACGTCTCCCTGTTCCCTCATTACACCAGGTTGTACACGCTTTCAAGTTTCACAGCATTTATACACATTGTTTGCATGAATCCATGCTCTCCATCTGTCTGCCTTCATCAGTGTGCTCGTGGATTACTTATTTCTACCTGGGAATTCCTGTGAGTCAATGCTCAGTTATCAAGTTTGTTCTTGAGCTTCAGTAAACTTCTTGTTTCCTGGCATTTGACCTCAGCTTCAGAATTTGGATTTGCTCGTCTTCCTCCTACCTCAACCTTCAGCCTGATCTACTGACCTTGCATGAACCCTATCTACCGTAGTCTCTTGCCTGATTAACTTACCTGAACGAATTCAACTAACCCTGACCTCCGACCATCTGATTTGCCTTCATGTCAGCTTGGACGCCTTCTGTGACCACTGGTGGCCTCGCAGCCCTTGCGTCGTAACCCCTGGGCATGAGTGGTTACCCCATCTGATAAAGATTTCCCTCATGCATTGGGGGTCCTGCCTCTAGTCAGTAGTAAGACCGACCTCTTCTTCAGACAGTGACAGTGATACCAGCAACAAACTAGTGTTCAATTACAGTGTTCTATAAATCGTCTTTAGGGGAAAAGTAAAAGGATATTTTTGAGACTTTACCTACAAGAATATGAAAGTGTCGGGAGGAAGATAATTTGGTATTACTGGATGATGCTACTGATGCCGCTGACCGAATTATTGATGTTGTTGATTAATATATATTCCTCCACACTCCTCTCCTTCTTATGATACAGATCAATTAGAGACTGATGGTTGCATGACAAAAAGTTACCTGTATCTAAAATGAAAAGGCTCAAAATTCCGCCACTGAAAAATAATAATATGCCTGTTTATAAACTATTTTTGAGATCACTTGTAAAGTCTGGACAACTAAACATGCCTAAAAATACATTATATTTGTCATCATCATTACCATCACTGCTTCAAAATCCAGTCCCCTCCCAGTCATACTTACTATCAGATAAGAAGCAACAAAAGTCAGCATCAACAACCCAAGCTTTGAGTGCTCCTGCTGCTGCCCATTGCTAATAGTACTATTACAACATCTAGCCCCTGTAGTACTGATTATATAGTAAACACTAGTCCCTTAGGAACATCTCAGTCTGTGAAATCTACAGTATGGATATACTTCACACAGGAACATGTTGCTGTCTGTTGTGTCTGTAAATAATATATCACCAGGAGGATCCGAGGAAAGCAGTATCACATCTAGGCATATCGTTATTGAGATCCTACCTGAAGTGCAACAACAAGATCTGACTGGGACACGTCTACAATGACTAGCAGCAGAAGCAGCACTCCTAAAAGTGCATGGGACCAAGAGGGACCTTGTAGTAGTGTTGCAGATGTGAACAGGAAAACAATTTCCTGAGTAACAATAACACCCATGTTTCCTACTACTGTTATGGAAGTGCAAAACACTGATGAGAATGACTGATTTACTTGAAGGTGACAAGAATCATAGAGTCCCAAGTAATTGCCACACTGGTAACTTTAATAACTTACTGTTCTGTAGTTCAAAACATATTCAAGATAAAAGGATCCCCCTCCCACTGCTTCTGGCTGCCACCCATTAGAGCTGCAATCCTGTAGTGGGACTGGACGGATGCGGTGAAGGACAACCTTCAGTCAGTAAGTATAAGGAAAACCCTGCACTGCTTGATGAAGGAGGGCATGATTTTCCTTTTGCTTACTGAAGTTTGTCCCTCACTGCTCTCCATCTGGACTATGCTTACAGGTAGCATGACTCAGGCCAGAAGGGGCAGGAGGAGGATCCTTTTACCTTGAATATGTTTTGAACTGCAGAACAGACAGTTATTAAACTTAGTACTGCATGTTATAAAAACAATAGAGAAGACTAGGAGCTAATCTTTATTATAGACATTACTATCCCTTTAAGACACATAGTTCTTCTATGTGATGCCAAACAACAATTACTGAGTTCTTAGAAGAAGTAAAATAATGTACACAAATAATCCAGAAGTATACCTGTGGAATAGAAAACCTGCCAAAATGTTGGCATTTGACATGCTGCCATATCCTTTTTTAGAAAACAGAGGCTTTAAAGAAGTGATGTCATGTGTTACACCCTACTGGCATATCCCAACCCAGGAATGGCTGTGCCAGAGTGGTACAAGCAGGTGTTTAGTGCCTTGGGTAAAAGGAAGAGAGCCTGAAACATCATACAACAATAACATTCACTTGACCACAGAGAAGTGGACAAGTGGCCAGGGTACAGAATATGTACACAGACAATATATACAGACAGCACACAGAATATTAAAACCCTGCAGCATGGCATGACATTCACGTTTTTTCGGTACTGCAGCATCAACTCTCACAGCAATAGTAACCATAGGTGGAATTTGCCAGTTCTTGTGGAAATTCAATTGGTAGTACCAAAAAAGCTGGAATTTTTATGGATTTTTATTCATGGGAAATTCAGAGAAAAAGAGAAAACAGGTAAGAATTCCTGCAAAAATGAAAGCAATACTTTTTGTAACGAATCCCTACCAAGCACCTGTCACTCTGTCTGAGGCTATGGAGAGGTCCATAATTATAATGGACCTGTCAGTTTTTAACAAATAGGTGATTCAAAATCACCCACATTTATGTTAGGCATTATTTAGCCCCTTAAAGACCCTTGACGGTCCTGGCAAATCATGGGTCGGCGAGCCATAAGGACCCATGATGTGCCAGCACCATCATGGAATTCAGGGCTCCCCAAATGGCTTGCAGTCATGGATTCAGGAAAAAAAAATGGTACTTGGTCCTTAAGTGCCGGCCAGGTGCGCAATCAGCAGGTCCTTAAGGGGTTAAAATATAACTATTATTTGAAATTAAAAAATGGCTAACATAAATAAAGATTATTTTGTAACTTTCACAATCACGTTTGTTACAAAGCAGCAGTTCCACTTTAAAGTGCCTCAGTGACTTTAAGGAGAGTAATGATTTGCCAATGCACCATAAAATATTCAGGGTGGCTGATATCAGTCACAATCTTTAATAATCATTAGTTTCAGAGATATTGAGGTGATGCGGGGGAGTGGGGGCACTTGCCCCCACCTACACTTACCCTCCCCTGGATAAACATAGGACACTGTGCAGGCTGGCTTGGGGGGCATATTATGGCTTTACATTCACCCCCACCCCCGGGAAAATTTCTGCAGACTCCCACGACGGAGATTGATGTATTTCTCACTGAAACAATTCAATCAGTGGCTGCTTCACCTACGTATTAGCCAATAGCATTTGGCTCTCAGTCTCTCTTAGCTTGCCAAAGCTAATAGCATCACTGGAGAACACGGGGTATGTTGAGGTAGGTCTGACACTGCAAATTTTATAGAGCAACAATTATACTTTTATTGCTTTACTGAGTGGCTCTAGGATTCAAGCTTTCAAGACATATAGATCTTTTCTTCACGTTCTTATTATGCCCGAAGAAGAGACCTAGTTGTCTTGAAAGCTTGCATCCTAGAGTTATTCAGTTAGCCAATAAAGGTATAATTTTTACCCTGCTAGTCTCCTGCTTTTTTATGGTTAACGGTATGCTTTACCCATACTGCAAGTTTTATGGTGTTGCAACTCAGCACATTCAAATCACCCTTATGAATCGAGGGGATAGGTTCACATTAAAGGGATAGTAATGCTTCATAATGAAAGCAGCTCTAATTAATTATCATAGTATTTGGACTTTGGAGTGTGTTATTTCAATTCTGTCAGAGTTGTAGTTCAAGAGTAATTCAATGACAAAGTATCCCCCTCCCGCCCCATTTACTGATGTAACACTGTTCAGCCAGATCAGAAGGGAGGTGCCCAGGTAGACTGCAGAGAGAGACAATATTCAATCAAGATAAGGGAAAAACCTGAAAAACTTGTCAAGGGGGCAGGATTTTCATTGTTCTCATAGGAAGAAGACTGTCCCCTTCTGTTATCTGTCTGGTCTATGGACTGCATTCCACATCTGAGAAGAGATGGCTTACACTAGGTAAAAGGGGCGGGAGGGGAAACTTTGCTTGTAAATATCTCTCAAACCATAAGACTTATATTGTTCTTCATGTTTTTTTAATGCCTACAAAATAAAATAAAGATAAAACGAAGTATTACTATCCCTTTAAGGTGATTGGATCTCTATTTTAGTGCAGGATGCTAAACTGACAGAAGAATGTGTAACCCTTCAGTGTGTGTTTATCATTAAAGCTCTGTCTATAGAGCTCTATATTATCTATAGTAAGTATACCTGGGAACTTTCTTCTGTTGCGCCCCGGAGTGGGTTCATTGGCTGCTACTGGGCATGTTTAACCCTTTGAGTGCCAGAGGGGCATGAAACGCATTGCTTTGCAATGCGTTCCGTACCCCTCTGGCACTCAGAGGTTAACTGAAGCAAAGCGCATCATGAAGTGGGTGTGGCTTATTCAGGTAGGCAGGGTTTATCAGGATTGTGGGATGGAAATGAGCGGAACAGGGTGGGAAGTAGGCAGAATGTATGAGAAGTGGGATGAGATACCAGGAAACTCACAAAGATGGAGAATCAGGCTTCCCAGAGATACTAAAGAAAAGTGGGGCAATTCTGAAGCAAACTAACTGCACCAGTGGACATAAAAAAATCCCCAAAAGCCCACTGATTTGAATGGTGCTCTTAAATGTTAGAGAAGTAGCCAATGTAATGTTTTGGAGACCTCTCTAGCATTCAAGGGCTTGTACCTTTAGATCACTGAGAATTTTTTTTGTCCCCTAATGTGCAGATGATTTGCTCCAGTTCCACTTAGTACATCAGCCGAATTGTTTCAGTGAAAATGCTGTCTGGGTATGAAGTTTGCCCTTTAACACATTAACCCTTCAAGTACTAGAGAGGTATCCAAGCAATGTGTAGGATACATCTCTGGCACTCAAAGGGTTGAGAAACAGAGGGGTGTATAATACATTGAGAAGCACAAAGCACACTCATCTGGTGCTTAAGGAGTTAAATTAGATTTACTTTTTTTCCTATGCTTAAAGCAAAGCCAATTTACTTAATAACGAACGCTGAGCATTGTGAGTGTTAAGCCTAGCGCAGACTGGAGGAGACCATCTCACTGTAGACACACTTCAGACTATTGAGAGGAACTCATGCTGATAATTCACATATACAAAAGGAACCTTTGCTACAGTCTTCTATAATCCAGATTCTAGAAATCTAAAATACCATGTGCTGTCCTACACAGATCACTTAATACCACATGAGCCCTACATTTCCATTTATTGGTTTAGGCTGATTTAACCTTTTGAGTGCCACAGATGTAACCAACGCATTGCAACTCCGGCACTCAAAGGGTTAACAAGAAGGAATAGAGCAGAATACTACGCAACAGGAGACAAACCAGATTTTCACTGATTTAGATGGGGCACCCAGGCAATCAAAGGGTTAAACCACTTGGCCCCTCTGGCATTCAAGGGGTTAAACTCTCCACTTATATCAATGGAAATGTGTGCCCCCTATGATGCAGTTGGTTTGCTCCAATATTGATCTTATTCTTCTCAGTAACCCTTTGAGAGCCAGAGAGACATGTAACCCAGCGCAACGAAATACGCTGGATATCTCTATGGCACTCATAGGGTTAATTCAGCCTTAAATACGCTCACATGCAAAAGAAAATTCCCTAATTCTGAGGCAAACCAACGGCAACACAGAGGACAAATTATAATAACCATTCATTTAACTCTTTGCATGCCAGAGGGGTATGCATCACATTGCAAAGCAATGGACACCTCTCTTGCAATCATAGTGTTAGATGTGGACCTGAACCCCTTGAATGCTAGGGAGATATCGTAAATATGCATTGAAGTCCCCTTTAGATTTCAATGGGTTAAACTTGGGGAATTTTTTTTCCTTCAACATGAAGCAGATGATTTGCTCCAGAATTTCTCTGGTTTTATATATTTTGCTTCAGGATTCAGAGCATGTAACACATGTCACTAGGATTACTACAGCGCAGTGACACACACACACATCACTGCTATTTACATATGTTAGTTGAGTTGCTGTGCCTGCAGCTACTAAGCATCACAGTAAACAAACATACATAATGTAATATGTCTCTAGCAATGCAATCTTGGACTTCCTTGGTAATCTCAGCAGTTTGCAGACAACAAACATAACACTGAGGGCCGTATGTATACAGGTTAAGTGGCACAACTCTGGAACAAGCCAACTGCACCACAGTGGGACAAATACAAATTCACCAAATTCCAATTGACTTTATTGGGACTTTAACACTCTGAGTGCCAGAGGGGTAACACAACGCATTGCTTTGCAATGAGTTGTGTACCCCTCTGGCATTCAAAGGGTTACTAACACCTTGAATGCTAGAGAGCTCTCCAAGGCATCTCCAAGGCACAATGCTTTGGAGACCACTCTAGCATTCAAGTGGTTAAAAAACCCATTTAAATCAATGAGGAGTTTCATACCCCACCACTGTACCACTGATTTGCTCCATCCAGAATTGCTCATCTTCTGCATTTCACGTAATGCCTTAATAAGAAGCTGATTTAATACGAATTGTAGTGTAAATCATGGCTGTCCACCAACAGGCCAGGATGTAAGGATTTCACTGATTAAGCACAGGGGAGTTAATCAATGGATCATTCATAGTGACTGACTCACCTGTGCTTAATCAGGGAAATCCTTACATTCTGTGCTGTTAGTTAGGCTGTCCAGATCTCACCTTTAACTGGGAACACATAGGAAATAGACATTTTTCAGTACTTCACTGAAATCAAAGCAGTCCTGCAGTATTTATTTTTCCTATGCGTCCCAGGTTAAAGGTGAGGTCTGGTCAGCCTACTGTTGGTGGCCCTTGAGGACTGAACTTGGATAGTCCTGGTGTAAACCAAACTGCACCATAGGGGACAAATACAAACCGCTGTTCATCTACATTATTCTTTTTAAGCCACTGAATGCTTGAGAAGTTTCCAACTAGCTGCAGACTTCTCCGGTATTCTAGGGGTTAAAAGCTCCATTTAAATCAAAGGCAATGTTGGCAATATTTATTTGTGCGCTAAGGCTGCAGTCAATGTGCTCCAGTTCATTAGTTAATTCAGCTTCTTAGGGCCAAGTCACGGAGCGAAAGAGGTGCAATTCTGGTGCAAACCTACCGAACGTAAATCCCCCTTGATTTCCATGAGACCTTTAACCCCTTGAATGCTCTAGTGCTCCCTCTAAGGTATGAACAGGTGGTTATCCCAGCACTGAAGGCGTTAAAGAGGAATGTTTTTGTAGGACTGCATTGGAATAACATATGTACCATGCTACCCTGAGTGCCACAGAGTATCCAACACATCTGCAAAGCAGTGGATACCTCTCTGGCATTGAAAAGGTTAAATGTTCTTTTAACTATTTCAGGGCTCTGTTGCTCACTCCTACTCACCTTAAAGGGAACACTGGATCTCTCTAGAATAAAATAAATGACAATTTGGGGAATTTTGGTCTCCCTATGATGCAGCAGATGTGCTCCTGAATTGCTTCTCTTTAGCTTTCTGAATCCAGTCTCTAGAAATGCAATACTGGCTTTCCTTCTAATCCAACAAAATGGTAATCCTAAAAAAGTAACACTAAACATTTCAATAAACTATAACCGAGATGCATGTTCACTCAAGAACTAAAATTTTTAAAAATACAGGAAAAACATGCAATAGAAAACAAAACAAAACTCTGATAGTAGTGACCGTAGCGACAGAGATTACATGCCCTACTTCCTGCTCTCGTTTTTATTGTAAAGTAGTCATCTTTTTCGTGAGAACACAGCACTGCACAGAAGCCACCCTGGGGCTTTTCACGGCCCAACCTTTCACTTTACATTATCATCTCCTAGCAGTTGCATCCTGTGTAGACTGTTCATTATAGTCCTGAGACGCTGAAAAAAAAGAGGTGGTGTAACCGCAAGAGATAGCACAGCTAAAGACACTCAGATTGATAGTTTGGTTTTCTGCAATGCTGCAAGTTTCGTTTCAAAAAATTATTTTAAAAAAACAGCTACTGAGATAACTCTTTGAGTGCCAGAAGGTATAAAATGAATCATGAAGCTATTAATTGCACATGCCTTTGGCACTCAGAGTCTTAGGATCTTGCACATAAATGTCAGATGGAATAATTCTGGGATAAACAAGTTGCAGTACCATACCTCCCAAGTGTCCCTCTTTAGGAGGGACAGCCCTCTTTTAGACCCAAATCCCTCTGTCCCTCCTTCCCACCCTGGTGTCCCTCTTTTTAGGAGATCAGACTGTGTGGTGTGTATATAAATGTATCACACTGCTGCACAGCAATAAAACTTAAATTTATGTTTGTTTAAACTTCAGTATATGTGTTTATAAATTAATCTGCGTAAATAAAATACTTTGGTCATGTTATAAATCATTTATTACGTTACACAAGGAGGTGTCAAAAAGTTATGAAATAGCTTAAAAATTCTTGATACTGCCCCGCCCACCAGCCACACCCCCCAGCAACACCCCCTAAAACACAAGTGTCCCTCTTTGGCAATTTGAAATGTTGGGAGGTATGCAGTACAGTCCCTCCCAAATGTCCTTCTTTTGGAGGGAAACAGAATCGTAACTAGAAGTCACCAGGCCCTGGTGCAAAACTTGCCATGGGCCCCCCCTGACCACATTGCCCCCATTGGGTATCTCCACATTGCCCCAATGTCCAACTCTCCACATTGCCCCAATGTCCACCTCTCCACATTGCCCCCAACTCTCCACATAGCCCCCATTGTCCATCTCCTACCTCCCTGGTGGTCCAGCGGCGTGGCAGGAGAGGTCTGTGCTTCCTTCAGTACAGACCTCTATTAAGAGTCGGAGCTCCCATACAGTCCTCTCTCCAGTAATGCAGAGCGCTGGGAGATGATGTCATCTGCAAAGAGCTAGTCAGTGACGCTCAACTAAGAATGAGCCTACCCTCGAAATGATGAGGCTCTATAGGATAAGTATCCTACCCAAGGTGCAATCTCTATTAGCTCACTAGTGCCTTTCTCAGAGAGGAAATATCCTAAAGCACATCATACTGATCCTACCAAAAGGCAGTCCAGCCACGAAGTGCCAGGCAATTCCTCTCTGAGCTAAAAGAGATTGCACCCTGGGTAGGATACTCATCAATTCGAGGGTAGGCTTGTTCCTAGTTGAGCATCTCTGACTAGCTCTTTGCATATGCAAATTACTCTTGGGATTTGTCACCCTAAGGGTAACAGCGTAATCCAGATGTGGACCCCTTGCTCACAGTGCCTAGAGAGAGTCAGCTGCACCTCACTGAAGAGGCCCAACAAGGCCGAAACGTACGTCTGTGGTTGGCTGCTTCTCTTGTTCAGAAGGGAATTGCCTGGCACTTCGTGGTTGGACTGCCTATAAATCCTTTAATATAATTAAATGTATCATATCACCTCTCTCCCTCCTTCCTTCCAAACTGTATATACAGTATATTAACTTCTTTCAGTCTGTCCTGGTGTCCTGTGTCATGAAGACCCTGTTCCATTTTTGTGGCTCTTTGAACTGCCTCCAATAGATTGTAATCCTTCTTTAGATATGGTCTCTATACCTGTACACAGTATTCCAGGTGAGGCCTTACAGAGGCATAAGTACAATTTCCTTCCCGCTGCTAATGGCTCTTCCTATATAACTAACCCCTTTGGCCAGCAGACCAAGGGGCTTTTTTTTTCTTTTTTTGGCCCAATGGATTCAGGGGTCCCCGATTGGCTCGCAAAAACTGTGTGTGTGTGTGTGTGATTGTTTGATTTCCTATATGTTTTATTAGTTTTTTTCATATTCACCTTTATGTTCCTGGCAGGGAGCTTGCTGAATGGCTGTTTCTTTAGAGTTTTCTGCTCAACTGACCATTAATGCAGGACAGTGAATCAATGTAATACTATCCCTGCATCACTCAGTGCTCTGTATGCTCACTCTTTTATAGTGTATCTTTTTAAAATTGTATCACTATAACTTCTTTTCCCCTGTTGTAAAGCTCTCTGAAAACATGGAGCTCAATTTCAAGGACCTAAACATGTAAAAGTGAAGATGGAGAAAAGTAATAAAAAGAGGTAAATACTGAAAAAAATAATAAAACTTAAAAACCAATTTGACATTACATATTGTGGCCTTGCAGAAATGTAACGTCAAAATAAAAGGTTACTGTCACTTTAAATTGGTTTGTAGACTATTCAGTGAGGTGTTGATACATAGTTCTCCATTGAGCAGGAAGGAAAGCTTCTTTTTACTCCTTGTCTTTGAGCTCTCAGTATTGTTTAGGTGGCCTATCACTGCCTTTACAAATCTCCCTCCGAACACTACAAGTCCCTTTTATCTGTTTCTCACATTCCTCTGTTTTCATTACTTAGCACAGACCTATAATTATAATAACGTCGTTTTCCGGACATACACCCTCTGATTTCCTCTCCTCACTCTCTCTCATGTTCCCTCCCTGTGTATGGTCTGTGTTACACGCTTTAACAGAAACGTCATCTGGCCAATTTGTCATCCCCTACAAAGTCCCTTCCTTTATAATGAGTAACGTCTGAGCTGCAATAATATTGATACACAAAAAGTTACTACTAATTATTTTTCTGCTGCAGTCAGATATATAGTAGGCGATAAATAAAAGACATTTAACCCTTCAAGTGACAGAGGGGTATCCAATCACATACAATTTCACATTAATTTAAATTGGAATTTTCAGCTTTGCAGTGCGTTGGAGACTCTTTAGCATTCAAGGGGTTAAAATTCCCATTTAATTGAACTGGAATTTGGGGATTTTTTATTTGTCCGTTATGGTGCAGTTGATTAGCTCCAGAATGGACTATTA
Organism: Rhinophrynus dorsalis; assembly: GCA_037306005.1. Classification (NCBI taxonomy): domain Eukaryota; kingdom Metazoa; phylum Chordata; class Amphibia; order Anura; family Rhinophrynidae; genus Rhinophrynus; species Rhinophrynus dorsalis. Next base: position 401,238,478 of record CM074723.1, read on the forward strand.
CAGGCTGGATTCAATTGCAGATGATAACTTTATTACTGTTTTTTCTATAAAATAGGAATATTGGCACAGTTTTGACCGTGCTGTAAATAAAACGACTATTTTAATGACTGACTTGTTGAATTTTCAGTGTTTAGCCCTTTCTACTCCTAAAAGGTGTTCAATGCATTGCAAAGCACTGCATTACACAACTCTCCATCACAGAGCGAGTGTGTGTGAGTGTGTTTGAGCATCAGTTTGTGTGTGCGCGAGTGTGAACGTGTGTGTGAGAGTGAGTGAGGGTGTGTGAGAGTGTGTTTGATCAAGAGCGTTTTTGAGAGAGAGCGTGTATTTTATATTTTGCCTGTATTGTGTTTTGCTTGTATTGTGTTTTGCATATAATGTATTGCCTATAGTATACTTTCTGTAGTGTTGTACATATTACATTGTGCGTAGTGGGTATAACATTTTGTGTATACCGGATTACCTATAGCATATTGCGTACAGTTTATTATGTACAGTGTTTTGAGTATTGCTTATAGCATTCTGAGTATAGCATTTTGCTATTGTGTATAGCATTTTACTTGCGTATAGCTTTTTGCCCATTGTGTTTTGCTTATAGAGTTGTGAGTATATCATTGTGTCTATGGATTTTGGTGTATGGCGTTTGGTGTTACATCGTAGGGATTTTTGTGTATATAATTTTGGTATTGTGTATATCGTTTTGCATATTATGTAAGGTGTATAGAATTTTGTGTATAGTGTTTTGCGTAAAGTTTATTGTGTACAATGCTTTGCATATTACTTATAGCATTTTGATTATAGCATTTTGCCTATAGCGCAGTGTGTTTTACATATAGCATTTTGCGTATTGAGTATAGCAGGGCTCAAAATTTCCACTCGCCACTAGCCAATGGCGAGTAGAAATTCAGCCCTGGTGGGTATGTTTTGGCTTGCAGTGGCGAGTAACTTTTCAGGGCTGGCTAGTAGCAAAGGACTTCATATTTTAAGCCCTGGAGTACAGCCTTTGGCATATGGCATTCTGTGTATTGTGTTTTGTCTATAGCGATGTGCATATATCGTTTTGCATGTAGGCTTGTGCATATGGCTTTTGGCATACAGAGGAGGACTTTAGGCATATAGTGTATGGAGTTTGGCATAAAATGGTTGGTGTAGAACGCATAGTATTTTGCATACAGCATTTTGCTTATTGTGTATATTGTTTTGCGTATTGCATATGTTGTATAGCATTTTGCCTATAGTGTATTGTATGTGTATGCATAGAGTGTAGTGTGTCTATATGCCTGTGTTCATTGTAGCCCCTGCATCTCCTTCCTGAGGTTTTTAACAGGAGTGGATTCACGCCCCCATTCTTACACCAATGGGACGGGCACTACAGAGGAGATCTGACCTCCTCTTCTTGTATTAGTATAGATCCCTCCATATACTTCAGGGGATAGTAATACATCATTTTCAGAAATGTTCATCTTGTAGGTATTTAAAAAAGAAATGAAAAAGCCCCCAGTCCCATCTCTCAAACCTTTATGGTTTGAGAGATATTCATTCATAAAATAATAATAAGAAGAGTAAAATGAGAGTTTATACCAACTATTATCCGCACTAACCCTCTGAGTGCCAAAGCAATGCACTGGATTACCTCTCTGGTACTCAAAGGGTTAAATAACTTAGCTAACCAAGTACCTAACATTTTTCTGCATAAATTATATATAAGAGAAGAATGATTATGTTTATTTTTTTTCATAGAATTTACGTGAAGAGCCACAATGGCAGTTTCCTTGGGCTTCAAATGGCTCTTGGACCTTAGTCTGTATTTCCCTGAGACAGAGGCTGAACATATCTGAAAATGATGTATTACTATCCCTTTCAGTAGGAATCTATGAAATAAAACCAGAGCTAATATTTATCACCTGCAATGGAATCCAGCCCTAAATCAGCCTCTATCTCAGGGAAATCCAGACTAAGGTCCAACGGTCATTTGAAGCCCGTGGAAATTGACAGTGTCGCTCTTCAAGTAAATTCTATTAAAAAATTAACATAATCATTCTTCTCTTACATACATTTCTGTAGAAAAATGTAAGGTATTTGGTTAGCTTAGTTATTTAACCCTTTGAGTACCAGAGAGGTATCCAGTTCATTTCAGTGGCACTTAGAAGGGTTAGTGCGGATAATAGATTTTATAAACTCTCATTTTACTCTTCTTATTATTATTTATTTATAAAGTACCAGTGGATTCTGCAGCACTATACAGTTTGTACATACTTGTCTTTAATGCCTTTACTTCATTTAGTAGGATCTGGCCTTTGGTTCACCCTTCTCATTCTCTCATAGATATTTTTGGTCTGAAATAAATTTGTTCAGCAAATGCCTCCCCAAGACTTGAGTCTCATGCTAGCAGGAGTTTTAACCTGTTCCCTATAGTGCATTTAGTTTGCCCCAAAATCAATCCACTTTCTACCCTTACATATCGTCCAGTGGTTGTTATGTGGAATGTATTTGATTTCAAATGACTAGCCTTCATAAACTAATAGTAACATGCATGTCATGTGTTGAACAAAAAAATCAACAGATACTGATATATTAGACGAGATGCACTAAGCAGTTTCATAGAGTTGATAAAGTGGAGATGACTTCTCCAGTGATATAATGTCTCCAATTTCTGTGTTATTCTATGGCGCTTATGCACTAAGGTCTCTCAAGTGGGAGAGATCTTAGTGCATAGGCTTTGTAAAATAACATGGGACTTGGTGAGTTTCTCACACTCAGGGCCGGATTTGCCATAAGGCAAAGTAGGCACCTGCCTACAGGCAATGTGATGGGGGCAATGTGGAGCTGATGGGGGGCAAGTTGGAGCTGATGGGGCAATATGAAGGCAATATGGAGATGATGGGGGCAATGTGGTGATTAGGAGCATTGTGGAGGTGTCCAGTGGAGATGGCCAATGGGGGGAAGGGGCGCTTCAGATTTCTGTGCCTACTGGCTCCTGAGATGTAAATCCGGCCCTGATCACACTGGGGAAGCATTCTCCTATGTATCACTTACTTATCACCTCTTTAGCAACCCCCATTTCTTTTGCTCTATCATGTATATGTCAAATCAATTTGATAAAAACAAATACTTTTATGGTTTCTTATTTTTTCTCTATATTGCACTTGTTTTTCTCCAGACTTACACCTCTCCTGTCTTAATACATTTGCCCTAATGTACTGTTAGACTTTAAATATAGTCACCAATAGACGTGTGCAGGAGGACTTTTCTCTGCAAGAAGAGATTAGGTGGAAAATACTGCCTTCAGACTTAAGGATCATAAGCAATACCCACATGATTAAGCCATGGTCCCTTTATGATGCAAATCGTGTTATTTACATCCCCCTGGTCACAGCACATTAACCCTCTCTAGGGGCTCAAGAGGACGAAGTTCTCAGATATGGTATGGCAGGGACAAGAGCAGAGTATCTCATACACTACACTTACACTACTCTTTCTGGCACTTGATGAATAGATCCCTTGGTGTTGTGAGCCAATCGAGTGCCAGAATGTTTTTAATTAAAATGGGCCCTATCTCCTAAAAATTATTTTGGTGATTTTTAATATATTATTATTGTTGTATTAGCTAGCCATTTTTATTTAGAAAGCTTTTTTTATGTATTTATTTAAATAAGTAGTTTGTGCAAATTTATGCATGGAAGTACAGACACTTCGATCCTTAGCCCTGTTTTATCTGTTCCACTCACTGTTCATCAATAAATTACGCACCTCTCCCTAGCACAGAAAGGCTTGTCTGTCATTGAGTGGGGGGGGGGAGTTTGTAATGTAGGGCTGAGACAGGAAGTGCCTGCTCAGCATGCCTTAATTAGCACAATCTATATAACTCAATAACTAGTTTTCTAATTAACAAACGGCTAATACAACATATGGGGGGGTTAATGTGTTTTTAAAATCATCAAAGTTGTTTTTGGTGACAGGGTTTCATCATATATCATTGTTAGAGAAAACAGAGAAAAGAGGTTAATTGTATTCTTCCTCTAAAAGGCACCCTCTATAAAGCATTAAAAGGCAAAATGGGTAAGTAGTGTAACATTTACCTACATATTTGGACTTCTGTAAGTGGGGATTTACCTGGTATTTTCTTCTTTGGAGCCCTGGGGAGGACTCAGTGGCTTGGAATTGAAATGTCTAAATGACATGAATTGCGGCAAAAAATAGGGGGAGAGTAACTGAGTGGGTGGGATTGAGAGAAGGAAGTATGGGGGTTTGAGTCTAGAATGAGTAGGAAGTTAGTGAAACAGAGTAGTAAGCAGGTGGAGTGATGAGAATCGGGAGGAGTTATCCAGGAGATTTCCCAGGTATGTTTATCATATAAGAGCCATTTTGGTCTAACCCTTCGAGTGCCAGAGTGGTTCACAACGCAGTGCACTCCTCTGGCATTCAAGGGGTTAAGCATTAGTGCTCATTTAGAAGGGAAATGGAAGTAAGTGGCTCTTAATTTGTTTCACAAAAGGACCAGTATATCTGTATATACAGTATATATCTGTACAGCTCTGCAGTTGCCTGTAGATACCCATCACAGTGTGTTGAAATGCTTTCGGTCATTCAAAGGGTTAGAGTCTACATTTAAATCAATGGGAATTTGTGGGAGTTTTTGCTTTGTCCTTTGGTGCAGTTGGTTTTCCTAACTTCCTATAGAAAGTTTCCGGTATTATGTGTGTATGTGCAGTGAGCAGAAATTATATATTGCTTTCAACTTGTATAGAAGTAAATCAATAGGCAAAAACTATTACTACTTGTTTAACCTTCACATATATGTATTTGTGGTTTTGTGTCACTGTCTGGACTGATCCCACTACACTCTGAGCACTAAATTACTAGCCTCTGGGTCTTCCCAGACTACTTTAAGGGATGTATAAAAATCAACATCCTTTATCAGTTCTATCAGTCTTGGGAAAACCCATTTCCTAATGAGAAGACAAGAGTAAGTGTTGTAAAAGGGTTGTATTACTATTAAAATTCTTTATTCTTTCAAAAGTATTAGTCTTGGGAAAACACACTAGAGTAGACTATCAATCTTGTGGAAACTGGTTTTCTTAGTGAGAGAATAGCAAGGAGTGAATTATGGTGCAAGGATTGTAAATAATGTGATTGAATTACTGAAGTCATACTGGTTATCTTTTATGTTACACTGGTCATACTGGTTATTTATTATATCGTAATACAAAGGCTCCATTGACATGGACACTGTGCACAGTCACCCAAAAGCAGACTGAAATGTGCCCTGTCGATCATTTCAGATAGGCATGTGTGCTGGCCTACCCGATAGTCACCTATGAATGCAGCATGCTTCAACTTCTTAGTGACAAGCAATAGTTGCCTGGTAGCTAAACTAATGAAGGTATGCGTTGAGGCCTATGTGCCCTCCAAGCTGACTGTCCAGATGAGTAATTAAATTGTTGTGATCAGTGGTGGATCTAGTGAATCAGGGCCCAGGTGAAAAATATATTTGGGGCCCATAGATCATGGCAAACTACTGAAAAAAGACTAAACATTTTCTATATTTAGCATTAAGTGAGCCCCTATATTTGGCTAGGACTTTGCACCTGCTGTAGAAATGATAGTTTCTCCCCCAGTTTTGATGCTCATTACCAGGTTAATTTTACCAATAGGGCAAAGTGCCCACACAAATAGAAGTACCCCTCCCCGGTCAACTGTCTGCAGTGAAGCACAGTCTGGAACCTCCAGGATCCACCTCTCCCCAGGGTCCTGAGACATATAATAGAGTCTGCACAATGTGCAAAGCCAGGTTTGAAAACATAAAAGTGTTGTTATCTTAACTTAATAGCTTTCACCCCTATCTTTGATTTATGTGGATTTTTCACACCTGGCTATGGGTGTCCACTGGGGTGGGGAGCCACCTAAACTTGTGCCCTCTCTGGATAAATATAGGGGCTGGGCAGGCTGGTTTGGGGGGCATATTATCAGGGCCGGCGCCACCTACAGGTGAGGTAGGCTCCGGCCTAGGGCGCACATGTAGTGGGGGCACAGGCATGCAGCAGAGAAGGGCTGAACCCAGGGCTGGTGTCATGTCAAAGTTGGTATCCAGTCGGCTTTGGTATCCGTCATGCCCAGGAGGCGGAACCTGTCATTGAGGTCTGCCCGCTAGGCGTGTACAGCCGCGTCATGCTCTGCCCTAGCTACTGTGCTCCCTCGTCAATGTTGGCTCTTTAGTAATGCAGAGCGCTGTGGGAGTCAACATCTCCCAGTGTGCTCTGCATTACTGAAGAGAGGACTGCGCGGGAGCGCCAGCTACAGGTCTGTGATGGGTGGCAAGTTGGGGCTGATGGGGGGCAAAGTGGAGCTGCTGGGGCAAAGTGGAGCTGGTGGGGGCAAGTTGCAACTGATAGGGGGCAAAGTGGAGCTAGTGGGGGGCAAGTTGGAGCTGGTGGGGCATAGTGGAGCTGGCGGGGGCAAATTGGAGCTGATAGGGGGCAAAGCAGAGCTGGTGGGGGCAAGTTGCTGCTGATAGGGGGAAAAGTAGAGCTGATAGGGGCAAAGTGGAGCTGGTGGGGGCAAGTTGGAGCTGATGGGGCAAGAAAAGAGGTGGGGTATAAGTAGGCAGGGTATAAAGGGGTGGGATACAAGGGGCAGAGCCAAGGGGCAGCAAAATTAGGTTTTGCCTAGGGTGGCAAAAATCCTTGCACCAGCCTTGCATATTATGGCTTTGTCCCCACCGCTGGAAACATTTATATGGACACCCATGCACCGGGTTTCATTGTCAAAGCAAACACCATTCTGTAAAGTTAATGTAAACTCAGAATAGTGTGTTTCTTTTAAGAGAAGCAGAAAATAGATGTAGTTATTACTTAACCCCTCGGATTCTAGAAAGGTCTCCAATACACGAGGTAAGGGGGTACACTACTTGCCTAGGACCCATCAGTGGCTTAAAACACTTCCTCTTAATCCAGTCGCCCACGTGGGCATCAGCTAATCATATATAGCCAGTGATCACATGGCCCAACTCAGTTCATTCCATCCCCTATGATCAGTTAATAGGGGGAATTGTAGTCCAACGATAATCACAGAGCCACACATGGCCCATGCCCGGTATGAAGCAATTTCCAGGTATTGCAGTGTTTCATGTGGTGATCACAAGAACACTTTAAAACAGGGATGGGAAAGGGTGGAGATCCAGTCATTTATCCCATTAACTTTAGTAGGCCATGGTATGGAAACTGTTACACATGTGTAAACATTATAACATCTTCTCGTATATAAGACCAGAATGCGTTTCAGCATTACTATTCCTTAAACCCCTTAGATGCTAGATACATCACTAATGTATTGCAAACAAGGAACACAATCATGAAAATGTATATGAGCTAAATATATTTTCTGTGTTCATTTATCAGTAAGGAATTACATAATATGTTGGTGCTGTATAAATGTTATATACAGTATGTTTTTATTACTCCCCATGTGAGTGAGGCACTGGTAATGCAAAACACTACATATTCTTGCTTTTAATTAGAATGTTGTCACCACTGATGATAGAAGAAATTTGATCCCACTCAGTGCTGACCTTAATACCTTGACTTCTAATTGCTAGTGGGAGCCTGCAGGGCTCTGTACTGCTCTATGTTTATGCAACTGCCATTGATGCAATGCTGTCTCACAAATACAGTACACTGTATTTAGCTTACATACTTTCTGGAGTGTCAAGTTGCAGCCCCAAACACTTCTATCAGCCATTTGTGTGTGTTTGGGGAGGGCTGTCTGCTGGAATTCATCTCGGAAATTAGTGGGTCTCAACCATAAAACTTCTGTGTTGCGTGCACTGTCTCCACTGACCAGCTGTGTTGGGAATTCAACCCCAATATAGTGGGTTATGGGGACCATCATTGCCTAGTACAGAAAACTGAACTGTGTGACTTCAGTCTGACAGTTCAGTCTCTTCCAGTGGAAGTACCAGGTGTCTCTTTTCAGACCCCCATTCTTCTCCCCCATTGATTTACCAGGTCTCATAATTCAGCCCCAGCTTCAACGGTGTGCTCCAGGGAAGCAGATATGCAGATGGGGCAAATACTCTATGATAGTTGCCTTTTATGGTCTCTTCCTTTTAAGATGCCTACACACAGTGTGATTTGATCATTAAAAACAGTCCAGTCTTTTAGAAACCCACCCAGATGACCAGTTATTACCTATATATGGGACAGCTCAATCAGTTCAGCTTGGTTGATTGGCCAGAGATCCGATCTTGTCATGGGCTGAAAGTTTGCAGGCTCCGTTCATATCAGCAGCTGTGCCTCTGTAGCACAACTGCCCCAAAAATAGGATGTATTGCACTTTATGCTGCTGTTCACTTTGTCCTCGTGCTGTGTCTTACATTGACTGGTGAAAATAGCCAGCCCAGGAACTTGGAGCAATGAAGCACTGCACAGCAGCTTATGTGGTTATTGTGCAGAAATTCAGACAAATGCTTGAATTGTTGAGATACCCACTGCAACTATCTTGAAACTGACATCAACTAATCATGTATGGCTGATAACATGTGTACCAGTCCTTTCTGCTTCAGGACCCCCAAATCTATATAATTTGCTGACAATGCACTAAAGGAGTAATCACATCGGTGATTTGTAAGTCAGGCTTATTGATGGGGGTTACATTTTTTTAAAAATTTTATTTTTACATGTCTTGACTCAGAGTATATCCTATTACTTTCAACAGTAAGCTGAAAGCAGCATAAATGCCATGTAAAAAATAGCTTTTTGATCAAATTTGTCCATTTATGATGGGTCTAGTACTGGCCTGTGACTAACCTCTGGTGCCAAAAAAGACTCAAATGCATTCCTAAGATATATCTGCCAATTACATTGATTTGTTCACAGCTGTTAATTGGTTTGCTCAGAATATCAGGTTGAATTCATATCAGTTTCAGAGAAACCATCAGGGAGAACAGGTCAAATGAACACTAAAAACGTGCAGTAATAAACTCCTGCCTATGTTAATCTGGGCCAAACACTAAGAATAAGTGGCTTTTAAATAGTTTAAAATATGACTTACCTACATAGGTGTCCATATATAGTAAGCATATTGTCTAGTAGAAATAGTTTCCACAGCGGATTTCATGATTGAGATCTACATTGCTCAGTGTGGTTTGATCAGGGTTTCTCAGAACGTGGGGAGCTGATACATCGACAGCACTGTCACAATTGGGCACTTTTTTTTATTGACACCATATGCTTTTATAAGCACCAAGCCCAATTGTACCTGCTCGTAAAATACTGGCTGGGTTTCAACCCTATGAACTCTCACATCATCAATTGTTATACATTATTTATGTCCCAGTCTTCCTCCTTAACCTCTTTATGTCTCCCTAAGAATTCCTTCAGCTCCTCGTCATCTTCTCTTTCTTTGTACACATCTCTCTCTCTGCTTACCATCCCCCATATCTGCACCATCTGAGCTCTCCTACCCCCTCTCTACAACCACAATTTTCTTTCTTTTCATGGGCTCCTGGTCTCTCTTCTATGTATCCCAATTTTCTGACTTTTTTTTTTTTTTTTTTTAAATCTCTGCCTCCCCCTCCTTTCTTTCTGCCCCTGACTCAGCCTCACTTTAGAGAATTATCCTTTTTCATTATTACCCACTACTTTTTGTTTCCCTTTGCCTCCTTTCTTTTTCTCCTCCTTCCCATGAGATCTATCTTCTCATCCCACCATCTGATACATATGGTTATGTGCGATATGAATATATTTGTGTATTGACGTATTTTATATAAACGTTTACATATCTGAAGAATAGGTGATGACAGAAGGTGGTAGTATGTATTTAGAGTTTACATGAGTAATTAAAGGGATAGTAATATTTCATTTTATCTTTATTTTGTAGGCATTAAAAAACATGAAGAACAATATGTCTGATCTCTCAAACCTTTATGGTTTGAGAGATATTCACAATCAAAGTTTCCCCTCCTGCCCCTTTTACCTAGTGTAAGCCATCTCTTGTCAGATGTGGAATGCAGTCCATAGACCAGATAATAGCAGGGGACAATCTTCTTCCTAGGAAAACAATGAAAGCTCTGCCCCCCTTGACAAGTTTTTCAGCTTTTTCCCTAATCTTAATTGAAGACTGCCCCGCCCTGCAATCTACCTGGGCACCTCCCTTCTGCTCTGGATGAGCAGTGTTACATCAGTAAAAGGGGCGGGAGGGGGATACTTTGTCATTGAATTAGTCTTGAACAACTCACACAGAATTGAAATAACACTCTCCAAAGTCCAAATACTATGATGATTAATTAGAGCTGCTTTTATTATGAAACATTACTATCCCTTTAAAAATGTGCATTTGGTTGCAACTATACAAGCATATTTGCAATCTTTTCTTAACTGAAATACTGACAATGTGACACTTAGCTTTATATAAGCTTATAACACCTGATATACAACTTATATTTTAAATTAAGTCTGAGTAAGAATCCTTCTGATACATTCCTAAGGTCCGATTACTCACCATTTTGTTACTAAAGGCCTTATTCAGAAAGTAAAAGTTGTGTAATTCAGTTGGAAGCATCTGCTCCAAAGGATAAAAATGAAAAACCCTTTAATACAGTGATTCTCAACCAGGGTGCCGGACATAAAATTACAATGCCCCGTGTTTTCTATGAATACTGACAAATGTGAATATTGTCTATTAAATGTATAAATGTGGAAATTGTTATGCACAATATGTTTAGTTTTATTACTATGAATGTGAGACCTAATAATACCTGTATATTTATTAACTGTACCCTTTATTATGCCCAAGTACAATTACATTAAACAAGGTAGGTGTGCTCCGAAAGTTCCAGATTGCGTGTTAAGGGTGCCTTGAGCAAAAAAGGGCGAGAACCACTGCTTTAAATGTTTCATAATCAAAGCAGCTGCAATTAATCTTCATAGTATTTGGGCCATGGAGAGTTTTATTTCAATACTGTCAGAGTTGTAGTTCAAGAGTAATTGAATGACAAAGCTTCCTCCTCCCGGCCCTTTTACAGATGTAACTGCTCAGCTCAGTGTAGCTGGATGGTGTCCAAGTGGATTTCAGAGAGGGACGATCTTCCATTAACACAAGGGAAAAAACCTGTCAATGGGGGCAGGGCTTCCATTGTTCTCTCAGTAAGAAGATTGTCTCTTGCTGTGAGCTGTCTGGTCTGTGGACCAGATTCCACATCTGAGGGGAGGTGGCTTACACTAGCTAAAAAGGGTCAGGAGAGGGAAACTATCATTCAATTACTCTTGAACTACAACTCTGACAGTAGTGAAATAACACTCTCCATGGCTCAAATACTATGAAGATTAATTGGAGCTGCTGTTTTTGTGAAACAATACTATCCTTTTAATGCTACAAAGGCTTCCTAAGCATAGTGAAGGAAAAAGAAAAGAATAGTTCAAAAAAGAAAACTATTGCAAATGTAAGGCAAGAAATGGTCATTGTGAAAGATTGAAGGTATGCTTAGGTTTACCCTTCCCCCAACCAAAAATAAGAGTTCTTGGTCTCTAGGTGGATTTATCACTTAAAGCATGTGTCAGCATAATTAATTAAGCTACTTAATTTATATGAGGTGTCAAACACTGAAATGTTCATAAATACATTTGCATATACAAATTTGTAAGTTTACACACACAGTTAAATAAACTTTGTCCGATTTGTGAATTTCTTAATCTTTAGTATAAATTGTGGCATTCCGCAATAGTCTTAACTTGTTCTTAAATGTACTGGCCAGCTGTGCAAGTGTAAACATACTGTACTGATGGGACATCAGAATAGCCTACTTCCAATAGTCAGCAGATACCTTACATTCCTTACAGTCCTCAGGGCTGTGCGTTTACCTTCCACGAGATGTTTTACACGTTGAGGATATTCTTACTGGGTTACACTCCAACTATCCTTAATTTTTTCAAAAGATTTTAAAAATTGTTCGACATTTTGGTCGCTACAAGGAATACAAAAACAAAACTCTGTTGATTTAAATGTGTCAACACTGAGAATACCATAAAGTGCTCCACTGCGTTGCAAAACAAAACACTGGAAGCCTATCAAGGTATTAAATATCTAATGTAAATTAATGAGAACACTTGGGAAACTCAAAGAATTTTAATTTCCAGCCAGTGTGATGCAGTTCGTTTGCTACATAATAGCACATTTTTAGCCTTTTGTCTTATAGGGATAGTAATACTTACAAATTACTAATCCCCATATTGTAGGCATGCTAAAAAGAAATTACCCCTAGTGTCATCTCTCAAACCCTTATGGTTTGAGAGATAATAGCTCGCAAAGTTTTCCCCCTCCTTCCACTTTCCCTCAAGTTTGCATTTTAGCTGACTGCAGGGGAAGTCTGTTGTATAACAGTCAGGCAGCTCTGCAGCAGAGCCAAGATCGCGTTAATAAAAAAAATAATTCTTTCACTGAAACGGTCTTCTACATGTGCTTGCAAACCAAGCACACACAGAAGACCATTTCAGTGAAATGTGCTCTGCTGCAGAGCTGCCTGTTGAACATAAGACCGGATATCTCTGCAGTCCGCTAGAACACCAACTTCAGGGAAGGGGGAAATTTGAGAACTATTAGCTCTCAAACCATAAGGGTTTGAGAGATGACACGGGGGCAATAAATTTCTCTTTAGCATGCCTAAAGTATGGGGATTAGTAATTTGTAAGTATTTCTATCCCTTTAAGGTACGTAATATGTATCCATAATAAAAAAAAAAAAAATAAATAATAATAATAAAAACACACACACAACACCCTTCCTCCTACCCCATCCAAAAAATAAAGGAAAGCAAAATGTAAGTGTAAAAATGTTGCAATTAATTAATAATATTCAGTATATTGCAACCCTTATCTTGAAGGCAGACTAATTTGTAAATATACTAAATTCACATTTGAAGGCTGGGGTGCATCAAGTGGTGAGAAAACAATGCCATTGTTACAGAGCCTATTTATCAAGCTTGATTGTTCCCAGGCACATTATTTAAGAGGCTTCATAGATTAACGGAGGAGTGGAGAGCTTTTTAGGTCTGAAGAGTTCTTCTGTTGCTTAACATACAGATGGCCGGGGTAACCATTATAGGGGGAAGGGCGAGATAAACAAGAACAATGTCTTTTCATTGTATACTGAATCAATGCCCAAAAAGTTCCAATGAAATTTAAATATTTTATCCATTTACTTTGTCCTCTTCAAATAAAGTTTGACGTCTTTGTAGTATGATGGCTGCTGTTTATTTAACAGAAGGCTTTATACAGTCATTTTTGGCATTGTACATAATTTGTCTGAAGTGTTGCACACAATATTTTACTAACAAAATATATAACCAAGTTTTTTTTTTTTTTTTTTTTTGGACTGGAATGTTCAAAAGTATGTCACTTGAAGGGGGGGCAGTATCACCATTTTGTCAGAAAAAAAACAACTTTTGAAAATATGGATATATACATTTATATGTGGTATTTATACAAACATTTTAATCACCAGATTTTTCGTGAATTTTTGGAGTTGAATCTGATGCCAATACAGACATTTTTGAATGTATGATTTGCTTTTATGTTTGACTACAACCACTCTTAACCCTTTGGTTACCAGGGGGTCAAAGGGGTAAGACAATATAATTAACATAGTCTTTCAAGTCATATGTGATGGCATAACCTCCAGTTTGAACTCCAAAACATTACTGGAAAAAGCCTCTGATGTTAAAGTGCCTTAAAGGGATAGTAATGTTTCACAATAAAAGCAGCTCCAATTAATCTTCATAGTATTTGGGCCATGGAGAGTGTATTTCAATACTGTCAGAGTTGTAAGTCAAGAGTTATTGAATGACAAAGTATCCCCCCCCGCCCCTTTTATCTAGGGTAAGCCACCTGAAGATTGTCCCTGCAATCCACCTGGACAGTCTTTCCGCCCCTTTTACTGATACAACACTGCTCAGCTTAGAGCAACAAGACTGTGTCCAGGTGGATCATTGAGAAGGACAATCTTCAATTAGCATAAGGGAAAACCGTGTGTGTGTGTGTGTGGGGGGGGGGGGGTGTTCAGGATTTTCATTGTGTTCACAGTAAGAAGATTGTCCCTTGCCGCAAACTGTTTTGTCTCAAGACCAGATTCCACATCTGAGCGGAGGTGGCTTACACTAGATAAAATAACACTGACTCAAATACTGAAGTTTAATTGGAGCTGCTGTTTTTGTGAAATATTACTATCCATTTAAAGGGATGGTAATACTTTCAATAAACATCCTTTAATATTCTTCTTATAGAGGAACAACCACATCTAAGCAACTTTAGCTTCAATAAGTCCCCATCTGGCAACTAGCCGCTTAGTAGCGCTAGTCGCCAGAATGATTACTTTGTTAAGGAGAAATAGCCATGCTTCACGTGTTGACAGGCAGGATGGAGCGCAGACATCTTGCCATAGTGACGTCTGTGTGTCTGCTCTGTCAGTCCCTTCCGGAGCCTAACGGCTCCTAGCAACGCCTCCTAGAGCCTCAAAACATTACTAGGGATAGTAATGTTTCACAATAAAAGCCTTTCCAATTAATCTTCAGAGTGTTATGTCAATATTGTCAGAGTTGTAACTCAAGAGTAATCGAATGATAAAGTATCCCCCTCCCGCCCCTTCTACTGATGTAAAACTGCTGACCTTAGAGCAGCAAGACTGGCCGGATGGATCGCAGACAGGGACAGTCTTGCTGTGAGGTGTCTGGTCCTAGGAACAGATTCCACTACAAACCTTAAAACACTTAAATACTCCATTTTTGAACAGTTTGTGGTTTTTTTTTTTTTGCATTCTATAAACCCTTTGAATGCTAGAGGATTACTCAATGCAGAGCAACTTTACAAAAGGTTAAGGAGTAATTTGGACGAGGGAATTGTTGTATACTTTGATTTTGCAAAAGCCTTTGATACAGTGCCTCACAATAGGTTACTGCATAAATTAAAAGGCTTCAGTTTGGGAGGTGATGATACCTGTATATGGATTTTTTTTTATGTGGCATAAATCCCGTTTCTTAAACATTTATGGTTTGAGAGATATTTGCATCTAAAGTTCCCCCTCCCTCCCCTTCTCCTGACATCAGTGCTCTGACAGCAGCTCTTCAGCAAAGCCAAAACAGCAAAAAAAGTTAAATCATTGTGCTGTCTACAAAGTGTGCCTGGTCTGCAAGCACACTTTGTAGACTGTTCCAATTAATTCATTCTTTTTAAATATTGCTGATTCAGCTTTGCTGAAGAGACACCTCGTGTTGGCCAAGTGATATCCGGGGGGGGGGGGGGGGTGACTATAGATGTGAATCTCTCTCAAACCACAAAAAAGGTTTTAGATGGGATTTGCCCTATTTTTTTATTATTATTATTTTTTTTTTAATCTACAACATATGTACATGTATATAAAGTTGTAAGTGGGGTGCCACAGGAAGTCCTGGGTCCAATGTATTAATCTATAAGTGGAAACTGAAAGTGGTAGGGCAGATAAGGAAATACATATAGAGAAGGACGTTTCTCTGCCCAAGCAGTTTATATAAATCCTTCTGCAGAGAAAAGTGGCAGATTACATTTACGGTTAATAAATGTAAAGTTATGATTTTGGGCTGTAGAAACAAACAGGCTACATATACACTAAAGGGGAACCAACTTGAGGAATCCTCATTAGAGAAGAATTTCATAGCAGTGTGCAGTCACTCAGCTGCAAGAGAAAATAGGGTACTTTCCAGCATAAAAAGGAGGTACATGCACACTAGATTCCAATATAATCTTCTCTATATAAATCCATGGCAAGGCTTCATATAGAAGAGAATACAGTTTTAGGCACCAGTTCTTAAAATATAAATTACTGAAATAGAAACAACGAAGAGATGTGCAACAAAACTGATATAAGTGTTTGTGGAGCTGAATTACAAAGAGACTAGCCAAACTTATCCAATGTAAACAGACAGACATCTACGGGGCGATACGATTACCAGTTACAAATATATTTGAGGGAAAAAAAAAAAAAAAAAAGCCACAGTAATGGTGGTAAAGTTATGGAGTTCTTTGCCTCTGGATGCTGTGCTTGCAGATATGTATCCACTTCTTTTTTTATTTTAAAGTTTTTTTAGATACAGTATCTAGCACAGAACATTAGCGTATGACAGTTTGCTTTAAAGCTGATGATAGGTTGTTGATCCAGGGAGCCACTTGAAGACAGGATTATTTATATATATTTTTTTAAACCTTGAGCCTTAACCTTTTGAGTGCCAGAGGGGTACAGAATGCAATTTGTACCCCGTTGACGCTCAAAGGGTTAATTGGAAATGGCTTCCGTTTGATTTTTGCCTTCCTCTGGAAGAAGGCTGTCCAAGCGCAGTCCTCAAGGGCCACCAACCTGAACTTGGACAGCCCTGCACTGGATCAACAGGGGCGATTTGGCATAATCTGGACTTAATGGATGCATGCAGATATTATAGACCTCAATAGGTTCAAACTATTAATCTCAGAAGAGGCTTAATATAGGGACCACCTTAGCTTTCTTTAACCAAATTAGTCTTCAACGGAGGGTCGCAATATTCATGCAAACATCTTCTAAACGAATGGTGGCACAAAAAGGGAACATTTGTAAAGGGGATTATTCTTTAAAAGCCATATCTGAAATACATGCTGGGGGAGGGGTAAAGTGGAGAGAGTTTCTATGTTCTTCTATGAAGCTAATGCACTAAAATCTCTAAGGTTAGATATCTTAGTGCATTGGTGCCATAGAACATAGGAAAATGAACTTCACTTTATCACAGCTTAGTGTTAGGAATGTTGTCACATATGGCGCAGTTTGCTCCAGAATCTTCCCATTTATGTAGAACAGTGGTTCCCAATCTTTTTTTGTTCGGGGCACCCCAAACAAGTAATCAAGAACAGTCGAGGCACCCCGACATATTTTATGTACTTTATCAAGA
This sequence comes from Rhinophrynus dorsalis, assembly GCA_037306005.1. NCBI lineage: Eukaryota > Metazoa > Chordata > Amphibia > Anura > Rhinophrynidae > Rhinophrynus > Rhinophrynus dorsalis. Next base: position 401,255,414 of record CM074723.1, read on the forward strand.
GCATAAGAGTGGTACAATACATAAATATACTATTAGGTCTTTTAATCATAATAACAAGACATTGTGCATAACAATTTCTATAAATTGTTATTTAGAAATCCATTTTTGTTAGTCTTCATAGAAGACATGGGGCACCCTAAGTTGATGTCCGTGGCACACCAAAGTGCCACGGCACCCTGGTTGAGAATCACTGATGTAGAGAGACCCCCCCCCAAATCAGTGTATTACATGCAAACACTCCAACCACAGCATGGTTAGGTAGTTGGCCTTTAGCCATCATGTAATACAACTCCCAATTATTCCGAAACCGCTTTAGGGTGATGGGAGGTGAAGACCACAATAGCTGGATGTCCAGCGATTGGCTTTCCCCTGCTGTATTAAAAATCAGTTGAGTCACAGACTGCAGATGTCACACAAAATCACATTCATAGCAACAGAGTAATAAGCCAAAATGTATTTGAGACTTGTTTATTGAAACTGAAGACAATATCCACATTTCTATAAATAGACATTACTGAGTCAGTGACTCAAGTCACCAACACAGGGACATTGAAATACACATAAAGGAGCTCCACCAGAAGCTTTTCAGTAATAACCAGTGTCTTAGAATCCAGCTGCCCATTCATTCTTATTAAAAAAAAGGAACAGTAAAGTGCAGTTTAGCATATTTCTTAAAAGAATGTGACAGCTGGCATGCAAACATGGATGTGCAAACAAATCAATGGGTTTCATGGACACTATGTTAAACTAATGACAGAAAGGGCCTTCTGTAAAAAGGAGAAGTTCTGGGTGAACCATCTACACCATAATGGACAGAAGAAAAAAATCCATTAATCTAAACCAGAGCTTTTAAGCCCCTCCCCAAGTGCTAGATGTCTCCAAAAGAACGGTGTTTTAGGAGTTGGAGACAGCTAGTATTCATCCCATCCCATTTACATACTTGGGGATTTTAGCTTTTCTAGTGTAATTGGTTTTCTCCAGCTTGCTTATGTACACAGGGCCCACTGAATGCAGCAGATTGTAGAAAAAGCATTACCATTTCTTCACGGCCATTTGTCAATGTATACTACTAAACAAGTATTGGTATAATCAATCTGTACACGACCTGTTAAAGTATAATGGGGGGTGCATGGTTAGCTACAGGGTTTGTTTTAGCAAACCTTGAGTTAAAAAGGAGCCATGAAAAGGTGCATGTATATATTAAAACAGTTGTTTTTTTTTAAACGAGTGATGTTTCAGTATGTGCTCCCAAACTTCTGGTGATTTGTCTTTGTTGGGGGGGTGTAAGTGAATACATCTAATTCATAAATGTCCACTGTAGCCCTATTTTACCCAATGTTTACAATGTTAATCATTAAGTGGGCTAGATTTGGAAGCAAATGTAATATAATCTGGTAGAGTGTACAAAATATGATTGTTAGCTTGCGCTGCACAGTTTTCCTACTTTAAGAAACAGAATTACTTCTATGTGGTTGTAATTCATTTCACAGGATTATACTTAAAAAGGTGGGTGGGAAAGAAGCAAATGAGCCTGGAGTAAAAACTGTACCATGGGAAAAAAAAATTTAAGTGGGCAAATTGTCCTTTAAACCCCCTTAAATACATTGAAATTGAGAACTCCCTAGCACACAATGGATTAAAAGACCTATTTAAGATAAAAAAATGAATTTTTGGTGCAGTTGAGGTGCTTTAGTTCTTTTAGAGTCATCAACATTAAGTCCTTATCCACGGAAGAGTCGTATGATCAAAATATTACCAATGTTTACGATTGTCATACTTGCCACTGAAATTAGCTTTGTTTTTGTTTTTTTTTTCTTTTAAAGTAAAAATAGCTCTAGTCTATGAGTAAGTATAAGTTATTCCCAAAATGTGCTCCACCATTTAATTCAAGTGTAGAAACAGAATTAAAACAAACAAACATGAAGGGTGAAAGAGGCTCATCTTATGTATACATTGACAACTTTACATACAGAGTATGGGGGTAGTTTATTGTACCTTTCTTGTCCACTATACACCTTGGGAAAAATAAAATGTCTATCAATCAACCCACTAACATACAAAATTGGGATTTAAAGTGTTAAAATTGTGCTATTGTTCAGAGAATGTGTTTCCCAGAAGTCCACCTACTTATATACATAATAATCCTCTGAATCTTTTTGGAGATCTTGAAAAGAAAAAAGTTTTTGCTTTGTCAAATTCAGCTAATACTGTTTAGAATGCATAGCATTTCCTGTGAAGCAACCAAAAATGTACTTGAGAAAAACCAAACTACACACCCCCAGCTTACAAATCACTCATGCATTGCATGTATACCACTTATTCTTTCAAAGACTAATATTTTGAAAACTTAGTACAGAGTTATTCACCAACATGGCTGGATTTGTTCTCTAGAAGTCTGTAATTGATTATGGTGGGGACAAAGCATTCTCTCTCCCTGGCAAACCACACAGATTTAGTATATTGAGTTTCTTCCCAGAAAAGGCACCCTCAGTTATTTCAGACACCCTGCAAACATTCACAGTTGACCACTCACAATGACTAGGTTGCATTTCAGCCACTGACATACGTTATACAGTATGTTTTCCTGATGTTTACAAAAAGACACGCTTGAGGTGTTACTGGATTGTCAGAACTTCCCAAAAGTAATTCTGCATAGCTGAAAATAAAGATGTAATGAATCTTAACACAGCAACACCAGGAAGCTCAGGCATCTGATACAGACCTGTTAACGTCAAATTTTGACGCAAGAACTACTTGTCCTACTAGAATGCACAGTCTAAGTTAAATTTCATCTTTTCTTCTTCTGTTGCCGGAGCATTTTTCTTCTCTTAATGATCATATCATATAGCTTTTCTATTCCCTCCCTCAGTCCATCCCCAATTATTGCACAGGTAGGCTGGAGATGCCAGGGAGTGGATGAACCAAGTTCATTCAGTGCCAACATCTTTTCAATTTCTGAGAGAGATAGGGAGTTCCTCAAGTCCTGTTTGTTGGCAACTATTAGAACCGGAACACCTTGGTTTTCTGAAATCTTGGTAATTTTATAGAGTTCAGTCTTTGCTTCCTCCATCCTTTCAGTATCCACAGAGTCCACCACAAACACAATCCCATCTGTACACCTAGTATACGATTTCCAAAGCGGTCTTAGCTTTTCTTGTCCACCTACATCCCAGAAGTGGAAAGTCACAGTTTTGGAATTACCCAGTGGCACTTTAATTTTCTCTGCATTAAATCCTTTGGTTGGAACTGTATTGACAAATTCATTGAATTGTAGCCTGTATAACACAGTTGTCTTTCCAGCACAGTCCAAACCCAAAATAACAATGTGAAAAGCTTGAAACTGTGATAAGCCAGAGAGTATGGGTGTCTGTTCAGAAAGTCCATTCCCCATGTTTTATATCAGATGTAAACAAATGGAAAACAAAGAGGAGAGCACAGTTCCAAATGCTGGCTTCAGTCAGTTGTTACCTAGAAAACAGAAAATATGCATTAATTTTACATTATACATCTAGTATTAGGAGGTTTACAATCAGATTTAATTTCCCCTCCGGAAGCCTTTGAGTGCAAAAGCAATGCGTTGTGTACCTCCCTAGCACACAAAGGGTTAAAAGGGAGCTTCACAATGGTTGGCTACCACTTATGCCTTGTTACTAGCAACTAAGCTTATTGTTGCAACATTTAGGTTCTCTTTGTGGCCTTTGTTTATGTTTGACAAAGGCCACAAAAGAGGACCCCAAAACAGCAGATCTCTGATTCACCAGCAATAAGGCTCCTGTGAGAGAGGCTAACCAGTAAGCCTTGTGCATCTCATCCTTGATTAGCAACCAGGCAAACATATCTACTACAGTGATTTTATATATCTTCCCCAAAAGACCAGAACTCACGGGACTTATCACAAAAATTTTTTAATAGTTCAACGTTTCGGTGGTACACGAGGTTCGTGTAGGACCGAAACGTTGAACTGTTAAAAAATATACGTTTGCGATAAGTCCCGTGAGTGCTGGTCTCTTGGGGAAGCTGTAGAATTTTATGTCCGAGCACCCGGGCGATTGTTTTGTTAGATGTTGAGTGCCGATTTTAGGAAGAGAGATATTATATATACATTTTCTGTTTAGGCCAAGCTTTTTACGGCAGCGTTTTGTACACTGCATAAAGTGTACCAAGCTCGCCCCATGCAGGCAATTTCCCACACATCCCAAACACAGCTTGCCAAGATTTGCCTGCATTCAACATTTTAAATGTTTTAGTGGCACTCCTCTTCATGGCAGCCTATGGAACTGCCATGCATATAGTTCACACAGACTACTGAACTGATGAGTGGCTCACCACAAAAATACAATCAATGGCCAATTGAAGGGTACATCAGACAACATCTGCACAGAGAATATGGTATGTAAGACAGTGCAGATACAAATGCAAAAAAACATATCTAGATATACTTCTCTGCTATATTTCATAGGACACCAAAATAAGCAGGTCTGTAAAAGGACTTATTCAAAGATTTATAGAATGCAGCAAGTGTACAATTTTCACACACACACACACACACACACACACGTGGAAACTAAGTGCACACAATTTAAAATCTCTATGTAGTTCCACAGTCTTGATACAATTATCTATCCCATATGACTCTTGAAAAGCAGTAAGCAGATATATGGGGTTTTATATGAAAGCATATATAAACAATTACATATATAATACATGTCTAGGTTATCTAAGGATCATGGGAATAGTACTCAATAGCTTGTAGTTCAGCAACTGACTCAAATCAAAATGTACCAGAATTCAAGTTTTGTAGACACGTACACCTCTGTCAAATAGCACACAAATTTATAACAGAACCAGGAATTATGTCCCATTTTCCAAATTGTCACAGGACAAACAGCCAGACAGTACAAATTAACTTAGACAATATAAATACAATAATACAAAATGTATAGAGACATGAAAAATAAACCCTGCAGGGAGAGAGGGTGTTGGTCTGATATTACAGACTACACCACAACAACACGGATATACACTATGTAAAGGCAAATAAGAGAAGCGGTGTAGGATTAGAATAGCTAAAGTGGTGATACCAGACCTAAACATAGTAGTTGTATGTGTGGCCCTAGCGTCCCCCACAATAGCTGAGGGAGAGCCAAAGGGACTCGTGCATCCCTATGGACGCCAATTACACACCACTATTAAACTACCATTGACCCTTTGAGTGCCACTGGGGTACGCCATGCGCGTACCCCTCTGGCACTCAAATGGTAAACTGAGTCAAATGCAGTTATTTTAAAACCCAGGTATATACAAACAATCGGTTAAAGGAAAGGGTGCCATAATCCATCTCTATAGCTTTACGTGTCTAACAACGCGCTGTTTAACTCAAGCTTGCTTAGCCCTTTCGAGTGCCAGAGCAACGTGTGCGACGCAAAACTCTGCAATGCGCTGCACGCCGCTTTGGCACACGAAGGGTTCAATACTGACGTGATGTGGGATTACCCAGAATCAACATGACGAGGTTGGCTTGCACCGGTTGACCCTCCCCTTCCCCCCACCCCTGGACACTATGGTCGGGACACCCTGTATACAGGCTCTACCAGCAGGTGATTTAGAGTGGCGATGCGTTTTATTCCGTACCCCGTAAATTGTAGAGTCCGCTCTTAAACAAGCGGTCGATGATTTCCTTCCAAATGCCCTGGCCATGGTCCACGCCTGGTAAAGCCCTGCTAACACCTGCCGAGCTACAGCAGTACACCAGATCATCCTTCTTACAACATGATGTTAGTACCGCAGTAACGTGGCCGATTTTCTGTGCAGATTGGGGACATACAAGAATACCCACCTATAGCTAGCCGTTTAACGTTGTGCCTTAGCCTCTCTCCGTGCCTCGTCGTGGCGCAGTGCTATCTGCTGGGTGAGCGCATATCAAAAGGCCAGCTGCCAGTTCCAAACACACACAGTCTGAATACAGGCACATTACTAGACAAGTGACTAGGAGCTAAGCCGCGCCCCGCACCGGAAATCCCTCTCCCGATTGGCGGAGTAGCTCCATCCCCCATCTGTAATTAGAATCTTATTTCTGATTGGCCAGTCGCCTCGCCTGTCTCTTTATATTGTATTGCCTCACCTGTTGGCGCCAAGTACTAGACAGAAGATTGCGCCTTTGTTGTTAGCAATTATCTATTATGTATATTAGAGGTACAAATACAGTCGCTTTTAATAACATTCTAATGAGGCGTCGTACCAAAAGATTGATTCAATAATGACAATGGGCCAAACCAACTACGCAACTAGGGAGAGGGGACATATAACTTCTATTCATGTGCACATTTCTTTTAATAATTTTATTGCTAGAGAGGTGTCGAGCGAATTGCAGAGCAGTGCTAGGAGACAGATCTTACATTAACGTGATTAAACGCACCATTTAAAATAATGGAATTTTGGAACATTTTTGTGTTATATGATGCTACTGGTTTGCTCCAGAATTGATCCACTTCAATTCAGTCGTCCTTTCCACAGTGTCCGCATTTAGACTTTAAATGGCAAGACTGATAAATTAATGGCATTAGTGGTTCTCAATCTTTTTTAGTTTAAGGCACCCCTAATACACAATCTAGATTCTTCAGGGCACCCTAGCATTTTATGTATCATTTGTCAAGGGTGTTATGATGTAATCTGTAGTTCTTTGGTCTCACAATCAGAAAAATACAACAAGCATTTTGTGCATAGGATCCTATATAATAATTTGCTAATGTATGTTTGTCAGAAGCTGTCATGTGCAGTACAGACGTCTGCGTGTGCTGCAGTCATGCACAGTACAGACTGCCCGCGCCTAAGCTGATAACGGAGCGGGGTGCTCTGAGCTCAGACCATAGTTGATGCGCAGAGAGGACTGCGGTCTGAATTCGGAGCTACCCACTCCGTTATCAGCCGCGGCGCAGACCGTCTCTACTGCACATGACTGCACCTCGGCCATTGCTGCCTGGGACTGTGGCCCATGTACAAAGGGCTGTTCAACTAGTTTTTCGTAATACACAAATGAAACGCAACATTTATATTTTTTGTCAATGTCTTTTTGGAAAAAGAGGGGCACCCTAAGTGTATATCTGTGGCACACTAAAGTGTCACGGCACCCTGGTTGAGAATCACTGCATTATAGACATGCACAGATTAAATGCTTATATCAGTGGTTCTCAATCAGTACGATGTGGCACTTTGTGGTGCCTTGAACACCAGCTTAGGGTGCTCCAATTTTTCTATGAACATTATGACAAAAATGTTAAAATTTAGTTCTGAATGTATATTTTTGGGAAATTATTATTCATAACATATTCTTTATTGTCATTCTGATTGTGGGACCTAGGAATAACCACCCATTTTTTGTATAGTACCCTTCATTAAGACTTACCTATACTTATGAAATGGTAGGGGTACCCCGAGAATTCCAGATTGCATGTTATGGGTGCTTTGACAAAGTATGTTAGGCTAAAAATCTGCCTTATGTTTTGCAACATAAACTTGCACACTGAGCATTAAATGTCTGGTTGCCAGTAAATGGTTATAATATTTTGACTATGTAAGGAGTAATTTTACTATTTCATAAAATTTAAACAAAGGGTTGGTTTGGCCACCGGCCTTTGTGTGGATGCCTGTGTCTTAGACCACTCAAAAACAGACAAACAAAAAAGCATTTGCAACATTAACACCTAATAATATGCTTGTTTTCCTCCTACCAACTTAGTATTATTATGATAATTACTTATTTACTGTAATTTCCTACATATGCTGAAGCTCTAAATAAATTAGAAGGTATTGAATGTAACTGAAAGGGATAGTAATGCTTCGTTTTATCTTTATTTTATTTTGTAGGCATTAAAAAAACATGAAGAACAATATAAGTCTTATCTCTCAAACCTTTATGGTTTGAGAGATATTCACAAGCAAAGTTTCCCCTCCCGCCCCTTTTACCTAGTGTAAACCATCTCTTCTCAGATGTGGAATGCAGTCCATAGACCAGACAGATAACAGCAGGGGACAATCTTCTTCCTATGAGAACAATGAAAGCGCTGCCCCCCTTGACAAGTTTTTCAGGTTTTTCCCATATCTTAATTGAAGATTGTCCCTCTCTGCAGTCTACCTGGGCACCTCCCTTCTACTTTGGCTGAGCAGTGTTACATCAGTAAAAGGGGTGGGAGGGTGGATACTTTGTCATGGAATTACTCTTGAACTACAACTCTGACATAATTGAAATAACATTCTCTGAAGTCCAAATGCTATGATGATTAATTAGAGCTGCTTTTATTATGAAACATTATTATCCCTTGAAAGATCTTTAAAAACATTAATATTTGTTAAAGAGAGTTGTCCAAAATAAGCATGCATTCCAGTTGATTAAGAATGCGTTAACCATTTGAAAGCCAGAATGGTGCTGGGTTGCACCTGCTAAAAAGATTTTTACTGCCAGTAATGGAAAAAATATGGCAAACCATTTTATACTGACATTTCTTTGAACTGCAATATTTTTCCTGACTCGAACATTTTTAAGTACGCCAAAGGATTGTTCGTAGCCAGGTCATGCTAGGTTGATGACCCTGTATCTTTTTTTATCTGCTAATACATGAAACCAGCACAGCAATTCAAAATTACATGCCAGCTGCAGAGCAATACACCATTAAATTACACGGATCAAGGAACCCCTAACAGTCTGGAATTTTCAGGACACACCTAACATTTTACAGATTATTTGTCAAGAAGCAAGAAAAAGTTATAAATACATATAGTAATGTGCAAAAGTTTTAGGCAGGTGTGAAACAATGCTGTAAAGTAAGAATGGTTTAAAAAATTGAAATGTTAATAGTTTATTTTTATCAATTAACAAAATGCATAGTGAGTGAACAGAAGAAAAATCTAAAATCAATATTTGGTGTTACCACCATTTTCCTTCAAAACAGCATCAATACCTCTAGGTACACTTGCACAAAGTCAGAGATTTTGTAGGCATGTAGTCAAGTGTATGATTAAACAGTTATACCAGATGTGCTAATGATCAGCAATTTAATATGTAGGTTGACACAATCATTAACTGGAACAGCTGTGCAGGAGGAATAAAACTGGGTGAGGAACAGCCAAACTCATCTAACAAGGTGAGGTTGCTGAAAACAGTTTAATCTCAAAGTCATACACCATGGCAAGACTGAGCACAGCAACAAGACACAAAGGAGTTATATTGCATTCCTTAAAAAGATGAAGTAATGCTTTTTAGAAGGCAAAGGGTGTTCGCATTAAATATTGATTTGATTTAGATTTTTCTTCTTTTTGCTCACTATGCATTTTGTTGAATGATAAATTTAAACTATTAACATGTCAATTTTTGAAAGCATTCTTACTTTACAGCATTTTTTCACACCTGCCTTAACCCCATAAGGACCCATGACGGTCCTGGACCATCATGGGTTGTTATACCCTTAAGGACCCATGACGGTCCTGGACCGTCATGGAATTCCAGGCTCCCTGCGCGGCTGCACGCCGTTCAGGGAGTCTGGAATCGGATTCGTAAAAAAAAAAATGGTCCCTGGTCCTTAAGTGACTGCCGCGTGTGTGCGCTTCCGGTCTTTAAGGGGTTAAACTTTTGCATAAAAAAAAAAAAAAAATATATATATATATATATATATATATATATATATATATTTATTTATTATTTTTATTCTCACAATCAGAATTAAATATTTAATATTATTATTAAAATGTTTCAAATAATATATGTTTAATCCTTCGGGGACAGAAAAATGTCAAATCCTTTACACACACACACACCCATCGCCCCCAAAAGGTTAATGTGAAAGAATATGATTTGGGGGGCCAGCGAAAAAGCCAATAAACAACTCAATATCAATTATCTTAGTGCTGTGCAAAATATAATACTTTGGGCTATGCATTGACTTTTGCAATTATCCATTTACAGGAAAATCAGCATTAAGTTTGATTAAAGTTTCTTGCAAAGTACCAATTAAATATGCTTTCTATTTTACCATTTTGTTTCCTTGAGACAGGTTTTGGCATGCAAGGTATCACTCAGGGTGTAGGTACCAGCTGGTACATCCTGGACACTCTAAAACCTAAAGACGGTATTCAGGAAGCTAAAGGGAAGCAAGAGAACCAACTGCACCATAGGGGACAAATTAACCCTTTGAGTGCCAGAGGGGTACAGAACACATTGCTTTGCAATGCTTTCCGTACCCCTTTGGCACTCAAAGGTTTAAAATCCCCACAATTCCAGTTATTTAAATTGGCTTTTTGCCCCTTGAATGCTAGAGAGGTCTCCAATTTCTGCTATTCAGTGCTTTGGAGACCTGTCATTATAGACGTTATATCTCCAAAATTAGTTTTTTTTTAATTTACCCTGTCTTCCCCATCTATTACAGGGATATTCAATTTGCAGCCCTTTGTCCATATATAGACCAAGATCCATCTTTCTTCCAGATTGCAGCACCATTAATTTGATCTCAAAAGCAAACAATATTAATGGTTGCCTGTGTATTTTCAATAATTCCCCCAGGGTCTAGACAATATGGCATTGCAATTCATATTTGGACCATAGATTGCTAATTTCATGGACCATGGACTGAAATTTGACTAGTATTCATATATTCTGCTCCAATTGCTTTACCAAAATCGTCACTGTGCTTCTCTTCTAGGCCCTTTCGTCTAGCTTCATATGCTTCCTCTCCAGCCTGCAGCCCATTGCGCAATGTCTACCAGACCAATAGCTCTCATTCCCTGCACTCCTTCCTTGTTCCTCACTTCTTTTCTGATCTCAGCATCTCATACTCTGCTCCCAGCACCTACCCTCCCTGCTTCCATCTTCTGCTGTCCCTTACAATCAACACATATTTAACCAAATGATGTAATCAACAAGGAAGAGGCATATTATGGACCCTTTAGTATTTTAGTCCTGAGATGTAACTGCAAAATGTGTAAAACTGAGGTCTGTAGTACTGTAGCCTCATCCTCTGTTTTTTCTGTACTTACAGGTATGTTTGACTGGGAACAGGACATAGCAATGTATGTGTGTGATGTCATAACCAAGCGCTCTCTGCATTACTAAAGAGCTGACAGTGACGAGGGAGCTCAGTAGCTATAGGTCTGTGCTGTAGTGCCGGACGGGGGAGTCCTGCTAGCAGGAACGGTGTTCCTGCTCTGTAATATGTACAGGAACGCCGTTCCCACGCGTTCCTGAAGGACTCGAGCCCTATAAATAAATATATATATATATATATATATATATATATATATATATATATATAAAATTGTTTGGTTTTTTTTAACTGTTTCTGATTCACTGTACGCTCCTCCAGGGGGGTGGGGGAGGGGTGGAGATCTCCCGTAACCAGCGAATCACCACGGGGCAGTGATTTTGACAGGAGAAGCCAGGGTCCACCCTGTCCCATTCTCCACATTGACTCTGTCTCCCTCTCCCACTCGCCGTCTCGCAGCCTTGTCATTAAGATAACACCCATATATACAATATATTTGTGTGTGTGTCACAAAGTGTTAGAGGTCTCTGAAGTATTCAAGGTTTTTTTAATTGCTATTTAAATCAATTGAATTTTCATTTGTTTCCTATGGTCTGCTCCAGAATTGCTAAAATTCTCTTTGGTGCTTCAGCCTCTAACATCCAGGGAGTCAAATACTCTATTTCTTCTCTGTTACTGAACTTTTTGCAGTGCATTGGAAAAATCTAGCATCTAAGGGGGTTAAGCCTTTCCTAAACTGTCTTTATCTATATGCAGATCTTATATCTGTCTATTTCTTGCTGAAGAGAACTAGCAACTATCAAAACCAGAAGAACAACCACAATTTTCCTCTTTCTCCACCCATATATATATCAGCTCTGAACATACACGTGTACGCCCTGCCTTACATATCTCCCACAGAGAAAAATGTCAACAGAAATAGTCCTCTAAGCCATTCATAGCACATCAGTGGAAAAGCAAGGCTAATCTTCAAAGGTTGAATGTTTAATGCAGGACAATAGTCTAAACAGCAATATTTAGTCTTACAGTTCAGTCTCTTCTCGTGAGACCATGAAGGGAGCTCCATGGTTCTCTTTTTATATCCCCAGTCTGCCATAACTTACAATGAAGCCCCAATTTACACAGTCCTAAGAACACTTACGTCTATCACAGACTTTCTTAAATAAGGTCATAGTGTTTTTCTCAGGAGCACAAGAGCAATTCAGTATATGTATCACAGAATAGGTGGCATCACAAGGGCCATATTTTGTCTTGTGGCTGCAGGGGCTTATTTATGAAGTAATGATCATCATATCTGTCAGAGAGCACCACCAGCTCTGAACAGAGATCAGTCAGTAGCTGTAAGTTTTGCAACAGAATGATTTATCATTTAGGTGCGAAGCTCAGATGTTTTGGTAACCCCCACTGCAAGGAACACGTAGGGGAATATGTATGAAGGAGCCACAGCTGCACTGATAAATATTCATGAAGGAGAAGAAAAAATGAAGGCACTCCGTCCTACTTTCAACATAGAGACTTATGTTGTAAAATGTGGTACAATTGTGGGTCAGTTCAAGTGCATCATAATTTCTACAAATTCCCATTAAACCTTTTAAGTGCTATAGAGGTTTCCAACACATTGCAAAGCAACCTCTCTTGCATGCAAGGGGTTAAGAACCCCATGGGAATGTTTCTTTTTTTGCTGCGGTGCAGTTGATTTTTCCAAGAACTGCACCTTGTTTCCTTAGTTGAATAGCATGATAATGCTAATAGGAAAATATGTGCCCAGTGGCTTGCATCATGTTAATGTCCTAAGGAGATGTCAGATGTGAAGAGGCATCTTAGCCCTCTGAGTGCCAGAGGGGGTACGCAGCTCATTGCAGGACAATGCTTTGTGTACCTCTCTGGCATTCAAAGGGTTATATGCTTATAAACATAGAAAACTATATGAACAAAGTAAATGTGGAGTATTTCCAAGGCAAAAAAACTGCACTTTAATGAAAAAATAACAAATCCACTTGAGTTGATAAACCCTTGAATACTTTTCAGTGTGTTGGAGAACTCTCAGGCAGCCAAAGTTTTTTAATCCTCATTTACATCAATGTGAATTTTTGTTCACCCGTATTATGTAATTGATTTACCCCAAAATTATTCTACTTTTGCACATGAGGCCCAATGAATGTACCAAACCCATCATCTGCTTTTAGATGGCAGACAACAAAGTGGACAGACACAAGCAATGTGTATGGAGCTTCTCATTTGCTAAATAAAAGCAACCACAAGGGTATAAAAGAAAATGCTAATTAATATGTTCTAGTGCTGCCTGAATTCATATGTCTTTAGGCCAGGAGCAGCCAGTTGCTGGACCTCCAGCTGTTAGGACATAGGAACTGTAAAGCTGTTATTATGTTTTTGATACACATACTGATCAAGCAGACGTATATTTGATTATTTATTTCCATATAGTGATTCATTGTTGGATTCTATAGATTAGGGGCTGGATTCTGTTGCAGGTGCTAAGTGTTACCACCCGTTTTATCAAATGTTTTCCTTTTGAAGACTATGGGGAAACCTGGAGATAAAAGCAGAGATAAAATTTGCACCTGCAATAGAATCCAGCCCTAGATTGGTTAGTTTATGCCCTTTCAGATTTTCTATAGATCTACTGTATTTGTTTCCTCAATACATTTTTATTGAAATTGTAGCAAAAGAAAAATAAAATCCACTGATAGAAATGGAAATGTATATAATTCAAGGACGTCACTGAGAAACAAGGAGGAAACTCTTCATGACCACTAATGGTGATACATATAAACGTGGATCAAGATAAACAATTTTGACACATTTACTTGTGAGGGCTTGTGTATGAAGTCCTTTGTTCTAAAAAAGAAGTAACACATCCGAATGCCCTTATTATGACCAGAAAATCCTAATGCCCATCCCCCCGATTTTTTGCCCTTTTGTTTTTTTTTCCAATCAGTCCTATATGTCATGTCCATGGAGGTGGACATGACAGTTGTTGGCAGGCTTTTTTTTTCCCCAAAACTAAAGCAGGCAGAGTGCATGAACCTACATAACCCTTTCAGGACCAGTGCAGTGTGCAGTTCATTATAAAGCAATACTTTGCACATCTCTCTGGTGCTAAAGGGTTAAGATGACCATGCGCAATGGGCAGAGTTTGTGTCCTGTGGTCTTACTGGGAGTTGTCATGATCATACCTGGGAACTTTCAGAAATGACTCACCCTGAGATTAAAAAAAAAAAACAAACAACAACAAAAAAAAACAACTATCTATTGTGCAACTAAATACAATGGACCAAAAGTACCGATAATTGTTTAATATCATCACTGATGATGAATGAACAGTTATTATCAGTATTTTTGGTCCATTTTATTTAGTTACACAATAGATAAATAAATTATATACAGTGAATATATGTGACCCGGCCTCAACCTCAACTATTTGCATTTAACATGCTGCCTAGCTTAAAGGAACACAGTCCAGACTAGAAGTAAGCTACTACCAGACAGGGGCACAGGGCTCTGTTAAACAGGTTACCCCCCTATTTAGCTCCAGCTTACTCAAAGCCTCAACTTTCTAACTAATTGTCATTGATCCTCCTTCTCTGGCTCTGACATATTAAAATTATGAAGAACTTGAATTAATTTACAAGCTAACCCTGGTTGGACTGGAGTGGACTCAGTGGAGACTGGAGAGGAGGTGTGCAGGTTTTCTGTTCCAGTTTCGCTGACCGCTCTCTGCCTCCACTCACTGCTTCTCCCACTCCTTGTACCCTGCAACGCCAATGTCATCATCACATTATTGTTGCTCTTCCTGATTGTTGCCAACAATTGGCTGGCTCATCATCAGGTGATGGTGGTGGGTGAGGACGGAGGTCACATGTTGGCAATATTAACTTAGTGTTGTGGTTAGGGACATACCTACGGCTGGATGCAATGCAGTCAAGCCCCAAGTACTATCTGGTCGGTCATGATGCACAGTTACATTTATTTAATTTATTAATAATACTAGTTGAACAGCCCGTTACACGGGCCACAGTGTCACTGCCAGCCGGTCGCGGGGCAGTCACGCGCAGTAGAGACTGCCCGCGCCACTGCTGATACAGAGCTGGACGCTCCTTCGGAGTGCCCAGCTCTGTATCAGCCACGGTGCGGGCAGTCTGTACTGCGCATGACTGCCGCACACGCAGCAGTGTCTACTGCGCATGTCGGGCGTTACACACAACTTAGTGAATTATTATATAGGATAACAAACTTTAGTGCTACAATAATTGTAATCTTCGCATCTCAGCCTACCTGGAGATTTGAAGGTTTCATCTGGAAATATGGTCATGATGCCTCCATGGACCTGACATTCTGGACTGTTTGAAGATGTTATCTCATGAACAAAGGGACAAGAACAAAATTCACAGGGGCTATTAGCATTTTCTGGTCAGTAAAGTAAGTGCGGTGTTGTTATTAGGAGTGTTACTTCTCCTTTATGTTTTGTTAAAACTGTATATATCTTGTTATGTGGTATATGAAATAAACATTTCACTCATTACTAGTTTTTGGGTGTGTTTTCAGAGCCTCATTCTATAATGGTTTCTTTATCTCTTTGAGTGCCAGAGGGGTATGCAACACATGGCAAAGCAATGCGTTGCGTACCCATCTGGCACTCAAAGGGTTATGGTCTCCTGCAAGTTCTTCTATGCTGACAAATATTCATTTTCTACTATCATTGCTTGTTTACCCTTAGAGGGCACGACACTATTTTAGTATAGGTGCACATCATTGCATTTAGTCTATGACTGTAACATACTTCTTAGTTATCCATATAGTATCCAAAAAAGCACATCCTATATAATAATTTGCTGAATCGTGTGTAACGCCGCGACATGCGCAGTAGACACTGCTGCACGTGCTGCAGTCATGCACAGTGGAGACTGCCCGCGCCGCGGCTGATACAGAGCTGGGCTCTCCGAAGAAGCGTCCAGCTCCGTATCAGTCGCGGCGAGGGCAGTCTCTACTGTGCGTGACTGCCCCACGACCGGGTGGCAGTGGCACTGTGGCCCGTGTAATGGGCTGTTCAACTAGTTTTATTTATAATGCATTCTGTCAGATAGTCTGGGTTATAAGCAGTCTACATCTCTCCACTGTAATTGATAGGAACAGCACCTCCTGTAGTACTGATCATGCACTGACAGTTTTAGCTGCTACAAAAAAGTCATGCTACGAAGTTGCCTGTGTTAAAAAGCCCCAATAAATTTAGAGTTTACAAATTGCCAAGCAGTGGTGTAATTTTATTGCTTCTTTAAAGATTTAAACACATACATACATATAATAGAAAAGTGGAATGACTCTGGACAAATCAACCAGCACTATTTACAAAATACATATTCCTATTGATTTAAATGGGTTTATTAATCGTTTGAGTGCCAAAGGGGTACTTAACCCATTGGATACTGGAGAGGTGTGAAGCAACGACAATGCCATAGCATCCCAGGGCCCATTTTATTTTATGTGTACAGTTGTTTTACCCCAGAATTGCTTGATTTCTGCTTTTATACATATGCCTCATTTAGTTCTATAGGAGCAATAAAGTGTTATGAAACCTACACACACACACACATATATATATATATATATCTCAATACTAAATATGCCTTCTGCATGCTCTGTTTATATTTGTTAAAGGAACACTAACATCTAAAACTGAACTTAAAGGGATAGTAATGTTTCAAAATGAAAGCAGCTCAAATTAATCTTCATTATTTGAGCCATGGAGCATGTTACTTCAATACTTCCGGAGCTGTAGTTCAAGAGTAATTAAATGATAAAGTATCCCCCTCCAGCCCCTTTTACTGATGTAACACTGCTCATCTCAGAGCAGCAAGATGGTGTCCAGGTGGATCGCAGAGAGGGACAATCTTCAATTAGCATAAGGGGGGCAGGGTTTTCATTGTTTTCACAGTAAGAAGACTGTCCCTTGCTGTGAGCTGTCTGGTCTTAAGACCAGATTCCACATATCAGGGGAGGCAGCTTACACTAGGTAAAAGGGGCAGGAGGGGGATACTTTATCATTCAATTTCTCTTGAACTACAACTCTGACAGTACTGAAATAACACTCTTCATGGCCCAAAAATCAAGATTAATTGGAGCTGCTTTTATTTTGAAACATTACTATCCATTTAAATACACTGTACTTCATGCTAGTATCTATAAAAATGTCTATTTATATTTGAGATCTATAATCCAGTTGTATATATTCTATGAGGGAGCAGCTATACCTGCCTTTTGTAGGGCTCCAAGAACCACAGCAATCTGGAGGTGATTGTCTATAGGGTTGCCATCTTCTTCAAAAAAATACCGGCCATGGCATTCCCTCCATAGACTTAACATTGGACAGAAGCCAATTTTTTACCAGCCTGCCGGTAAAATACCGGCTGGGTGGCAACCCTAATTGTCTAAGAGTGTCGGTAAACAGGTTCATATAACAGCCTTTCTGAATACAAGAGCAATTGGCACAAATCACAATAATTTAACTGGCTTTAGCTTTTATCACCCATAAAAACAGCACAGACAAATTAAATAAATACTCTCTGAATAGGACGTCTTAAACATGCCGTAAATAGCAGGTTTAGCATTATATTTTGGTCATGTAACATGAATAATTAATGTTTACATTTCTTGGCTGTAAGTTCATAATATTTAATTCTTAGATGTTAGTGTTCCTTTAAAGCTGTTGAATTATCAAGACTTGTATTCAGGCTGCTGCAGGGGAATACATTACTGGTTGGGGGAAGGTTAGCCTGTCTACACCCTCTGTCTTTCTTCTTATCTATGTACTCAATGTCCTGGGAGCAGCAAGCATTCACCCATCCCTTTTACTCTGAATAAGTTGCCTCCAGCAGCAGGTGACAGTGCACAGTCTTCTCTCCAAAGACTTTCTTCCAGCCAGCCCATTATGAGCACCACCTTCTTTAAAAGCCTTTTGTTTTTATTGGTCAAAATGCACATGGTTTCTTGGAGATAGAAAAACAGGAGCTGTTTGAACTTGTATGCTTTTGTGTGTTATTCTTAAAGAGCACGTGCAACAATCCTTGACACGTTATATGTTCTCACTGTTTGCTGTATGAGCTGTGTTCAGCTGACAGCATCAGGCATTTGGGCTGCACTTCATGTCTGTGTGTGCCTGTAATAGACTAACACCTCCTAATTATAACCATACCTGGGAACTTCCAGTCGAGGGCTACCCGGAGGGTAGTCCTCTGTTCACCAGGGGGTGACAAAAATGACGAGCCAGAGTGGTACGGAATGCATTGCAAAGCAATGCATTCCTTACTACTCTGGCACTCAGAGGGCTAGGGACTGAGTATCAGCAGGAGAAAAAGTGGATGTGGCAGAGTTTCAATAGAAACTCTCCACATCCGGAGGAATCAGCCTCTGCCCCGGAGACCCGGTAAAGTTCTGTCAGAACCGGAGTCTCCGGGGCAAATCCGGAGAGTTCCCAGGTATGATTATAACCCTCCCAACTTACCTTATTATGGCCAGAAAATACTGAAAGCCTCTATGAATCTGTTGTTGTGCCTTTGTTCAAGAAATAGCATGTTCACTCAGAGCTGGATGTCATGTCCAAAGAGGTAGACAAGATGTTTCTCACAGGACCACAATCTCTGCTCGCTGCATGATTGTAGTCTTAAACCGTTAAGGTCCAGATGCTTCCCAATGCATTGCATACACTTCTGCTCCTTAAAGGGTTAAGTAGACTGTGCCTGCTTCGGTTTGAAAAAGCTACAGCAACCGTCATGTCAGCAGCTTAAAGGGATAGTAATGTCAGAAAAAAAGTATTAACTATAGGGTAGTTACAATTAAAAGAGATTGCTTGCACTTATTTGTATCTCTCAAATTGTTATAGTTTGAGAGATAGAGGAAAATAAAGTTATCCGCTCCCTCCCCTTTCTGCTTGACGAGCTGTAAAGCTGTCAGAAGCAGAATCTGGTTCCTGGATCAGACGGCGGCTCTTCAGCAGAGCCGACATAGCAATACCTAAAAATAAATACTTCATCGGAACGGTCTACAACGTGTGCCTGGTTTGCAAGCACACATTGAGTATTTATCTTTAGATATCATTATATCTGTGCTGTTGAAGTGACCTGAATCTGCTTCTGACAGCTTTACAGCTCGTCAAGCAGAAAGGGGAGGGAGCAGAGAACTTTATTTTCCTATATCTCTCAAACCATAACGGTTTGAGAGATATTAATAAGTGCAAGTACTCTTTTAATTGTATCTACCATATAGTTAATACTTTTTTTCTGACATTACTATCCCTTTAAAGAAACTGTAATGTCCATGGACATCACATGAGTGAATGAATATGTTTATATATTTACTAGTGTAAAAGCCTGTATACATGGACCAAGGTCCGGGTAATGTTAACCCTTTAAGTGCCGGAGGGGTACGCAACGCAATGCGTTGCTACCTCTCCGGCACTCAAAGGGTTAAGAGGCCGCTACCTCACTGCTCCACACGATGCAGTCTTGTGTCGCCTCTTTACTACACATGACTGCATCGTGACAAACATCCTAGTGAATTATTATATAGGATATAGCATCACAAGTGTACGCAACAATTTGCAATTTAAGGGTTTAGAGAATACAAGGTTACACTTGCTTTGCAAAGTTAAAGACTGGAAGTGAGGCTCTTGTCTGAAAACTTATATTCTAAAGTGGTAATGGGAGACAAACAGAGTACATAAGGGTCAAGATCTGAATACAGTACTAGAGTTCTGGTTAGGATAGGGGTCATAAATAAAGTAAATAATTTATAAATTTTTCCGGACAGACTCAGTCCCATTTCAGTATGGAGGGGTTGAGGAGGGGGATGTTACATCATACCTCCCAACATTTCAAATTGCCAAAGAGGGACACTTGTGTTTTAGGGGGTGTTGCTGGGGGTGTGGCCGGTGGGCAGGACACTAACAAGAATTTTTAGGCTATTTCCTGACCTATTGACACCTCCTTGTGTAAACTAATAAACTAATACACACCAAAGTATTTTATTTACACAGAATCATTTATAAACACAGATACTTATGTTACACAAACAATAATGTGAATTTTATTGCTGTAGAGAAGTATATACAAACCACACAATCTGATTTCCTAAAAAAGAGGGACATCAGGGTGTGAAAGAGGGACAGAGGGATTTGGGTCTAAAAGAGGGACTGTCCCTCCTAAAGAGGGACACTTGGGAGGTATGTTACACTGTCACAATCCTTTATCATAGATCCTACAGTGTTGTGCTGAGACAGATCAAAGGGATTCTTGACATGTATGTGATGCAGGTGGCCACTGACAGAATTCCTCCTTCCCTTCAATAAAAGCCTGTGAATGGGAGCCACTAATGTCCAGAGTAAACATCCAGTCTCCTGCTGGGTCATGCAGATAGTAGGAGCCAATGAGGTGTCTTTTATAGACACCATACTGTGTAATGTGTACGTGATAACTGATGAAAGATGTCACATTTTAGACCTTTTCCTTTAAATTAGAGACCCACATGCCACGTTTTTGGCATCATGTAGGTCCCTAACTTTAGATATAAGCTCTTAGATAGTATGTGAGTCCCTGTATCAAGACTGGTATCATGTGGACCCCATCATTAGACTGTAAGCTGTGTGGTACTGGTATCATGACTCGCAAAGCCCCCCCCCTTTCCCTGAAGTCAGTGTTGTAGCTGACTGCAGGGGAAGTCTGTGATACGACCCTCTGGCGGCTCTGCAGCTGAGCCACGATCTTCTTAATAAATAATAAATCATTTACTTAAAAGGTCTTCTACGTGTGCTTGCAAACCAAGCACACGTAGAAGACTTTTTAAGTGAATGATTTATTTTTTATTATCGCGATCGCCGCTCAGCTGCAGAGCCGCTGGATGATTGTAGGACATACTTCCCCTGCAATCAGCTACAACACTGACTTCAGGGAAAGGGGAGGTTGGGGGGGAACTTTGCGAGTGAATATCTCTCAAACCATAAGGTTTGAGAGATATTACTGGGGGCAAATCATTTCTTTTTTTAAATCCTACAATATTGGGATTAGTAATTTTAAAGTATTACTATCCCTTTTATAAAAATCTGATCTGTTGGTATGCCTCTAGGGCTATCAGAGAGAAACACTGAGATAAAGTGTATTATAGAACAAACAAATTTGGATTTTAGTTGTCGGTGTTGCTAATTGTCTGATATATCAAAAAGCAGATTACTATCTATTACCTATTGAGCACCAATATGTTCTACAGCACTCTACAAAAGGGGGAAGAGAAGAATATGTGACATACAGAAAAATTGCATTGAGGGCCATGCTCACAGTTTTGCTGTTCTTACTTTTGAACGACTCATCTTCCAACAGTGGATGGATCATTTATTTACTTATCAGGAAAAGCACTGTAACCGCTACTATTATCATAATAAATCTACACTGCTACTTTAATTGAAACTAAAGTAAATAAGGAAGCATAATATAAATAGGAAGCACAGGCTCATCATAAGTGGCATAACATGTAAAAGAGAGGTTCTCAACCCGTGCCCTCAGTGGCCACTAACAGGCCAGGACTGAGGAATTTCCCTGCTAGAACACAAGTGTGTTGATCAGATGCTCAGTCATATTGATTAACTCACCTGTGCTCTTAAAATGAAATTCTCAAATCCTGGCCTGTTAGTAGCCACTGAGGGCACGGGTTGAGAACCTCTGTTTTACATGCTATGCCACTTATGATGAGCCTGTGCTTCCTATTTATGGGCACATATGAAAAATACACACTATAGGGCTGTTTTGATTTCACTGCAGCCCTGCAATTGTCATACTTCCTATGTGCTCTCAATTAACCCTTTGAGTGGCAGAGGGGTATGAAACACATTGCGAAGCAATAGTTTCCATACCCCTTTGGCACTCAAATGGTTAAAGGGATAGTATTGTCAACTTTTACAAAAAACGAATATTGTAGCTATTTAAAAATTAAGCTAAATGCCCGCAGTCCCATCTCTCAAACCTTTACGGTTTGAGAGATATTCGGCAGTGAAGTTCCCCTTCCCTCCCCGTTCCCTTACGTCAGCATTCTAGCTGACTGCAGGGAATCCGGTCCTGGGACTGTTGGAGGCTCTTCAGCAGAGCCGAGATCGTGAGAGAGAAAATTAAATACTTCACTGGAACTACTTGGTTTGCAAGCACACTTTGTAGAGCGCTGACGTGAGGGAAAGGGGAGGGAGGGGGGAACTTTACTGCCGAATATCTCTCAAGCCATTAAGGTTTGAGAGATGGGACTGCGGGCATTTAGCTTAATTTTTAAATAGCTGCAATATAAGGTTTTTTTGTTTTTTTTTTTAAAGTTGACAGTGCTATCCCTTCAATGGTGAGGTATGGTCAGCTTACTGCAGGGGACAGATACAATTCCTCAAAACTCCCATTTATGTAAATGGGTCTAGAGAGGTCCCCAACACATTATGAAGCTATGGAGCAGATAGTCTTCCCCAGAACCTCTCTGGTGTTTCTTAGTACATCAGCAACAGGGTTTTTAATTCCCTGAGGACCAGAGGGATGTGCAACTCATTGCTAAACAATCCATTGCACATCCCTGTGTTTTTCAAGGGGTTGTGCCCTTAGTAACATTTACAACATTATATTGAAGTGTTACTGTCTATTCAACCCTTTGAGCATTAGAGAGGTCTAAGCTTGTGAAGCAATGCATTGGAGAGGTCTCTGCCATGCAAGAGTTTAATAAAATTCCTCAGGGAAGTCTTCTCAGATACTCAGTAGAGAATGCTGGAATGCAGTTATTTGATAAATCCTGTGATATATTTAACACCAGTACTGCAGCTGTTTCCTATTTATTTCTGCTGCATAACACACATTAACGCCTTGAATGCCAGAGGGTGTTAGAATGTCTATACTCCTATTAAAAAGAACTGCCAGCTCTCTGACTACCCAATAAATTGAGACATAATACCTCTTAACCTTTTGAGTGCCAGAGAGGTACCCAAAGCATTGCATAGCTCTCAAAGGGTTATATAACTCCCACTTAGTGTCCTATGGCCAGAAAGTCCT
The DNA here is from genome assembly GCA_037306005.1 of Rhinophrynus dorsalis. Classification (NCBI taxonomy): domain Eukaryota; kingdom Metazoa; phylum Chordata; class Amphibia; order Anura; family Rhinophrynidae; genus Rhinophrynus; species Rhinophrynus dorsalis. The sequence goes on from CM074723.1 coordinate 401,278,518, forward strand.
AGTTGCCCCTATGACTTTTGCCCTGTATCTTTTAAGGAGATTAACCCATTAAAGACCAGCTTTTGCCAACTCCTCTGGTCCTTAAAGGGTTAACATATTCAGCCACTCCTGGATGTCGTGTCGTGGAGGAGGACATAACAGTTACTTAACCCTTTAAGGGCCAGAATGGTGCTCAGTGCATTAAGAAGCAATGTGTTGCACACTGCTCTGATCCTTAAATGGTTAAAATTACCCTGGGCAGTGTTTGTGATCCTCACGCCTGCCAGCAACTGTTATGTCTGCCTCCATGGACATGAAATCCAGGAGTGATTGAAGATGTTTTCCCAGGCGTAGTCACAAAGGCAGACTTCATAGGGGCCATTAGGATGTTCTGGCCATAATAAGGTAAGTGAGATATTATTAGGAGGTGTTACTTTTCCTTTAAGTAATATAACAATCTGTTTTACCCCTGGGGTGGTGGAGATCTCCAAAGCATTGCAATATGTCATATACAGAGAACAAGAAGTTACCAAGTCTGAGGAGGGAGTAGGCCATTTGTTCCCTGTAACTGCTGAAAGACTGAGCTTTGACCTAAATAGATAAAAATGTTGTTTGTACACATGCCGTCTCCTCTACATTTTCACACACTACTTAGCATTGCACTGCTCTCTACAGGCAGTATCACTTTTCACACCTAAAACTGAAACTGCACAAAACAGTTGAGGCATGTACTCAGCCATTTTCTGGTGGATTTTGGGCAGATTGACCTGCACCTAGACAGAACGTGGGCTGAACTTTTGTGTAACCTATGCAGAGGTGTGATCCGCCTGAAAATGGCATCCCTGCACTTCCCTCAGCTCGTCTGCTCCTGAGGCAGACAGGTGGGCATTTTATTGATAAGTTGACATCATCAGCCTACTTCTGGGCATAGACGCATTACCGATGGTACGTAGTATTAGAGACCTTCTATTTATCTACACCTAGTTCAGGTAGGTGCAAAGGAAGGGCGAGCAAGAGCCTTTCCATTGCCTTAAAGAGATAATAATGTCCACAAATAAATGTACCAGCGATTGTTCAATATTCTTTTTTATAATGAACAGTATGTTCTACAACTCCCTTACCTCCATTTTCACCTGGAAAATCCAATTAAAAGTTTCCCCATTCCTCCTCTTTTGACCCCATCATGCTCACTCCCCTCAGATCCGAAAGCCAGTCGCTTGACTGGACAGATCACAATGAGGAACAATATTGTGTCTGTCAGGGTAAGGAAGGTAAGTCAGAGTGATGTGCTCAAAAGCGGCAGGAGGAGGAAACTTGTAATTGGATTTTCAAGGCAAATATGAAGGTAAGGGAATTGCAGAACATACTATTCATTATAACAAAGTATATTGAACAATCACGGGTATATTTATTTTTGGATATTACTATCCCTTTAAATGAACCCTGTGTTCCCTAGTTCCCCAAATTACCATATACACAAACACCCACCTTAAAGGGATAGTAATGTTTCACAATAAAGCAGCTCTAATTAATCATCATATTATTTGAGGCTTGGAGAGTGTTATATCAATACAGTCAGAGTTGTAGTTCAAGAGTAATTGAATGACAAAATATCCTCCTCGCGGCCCTTTTACTGATGTAACACTGCTTACCTCAGAGCAGAAAGGTGGTGTCCAGATGGCTGTGCAGAGAGGGTCAATCTTGAATTAGGATAAGGGAAACACCTGTCAAGGGGAGCAGGGTTTTCACTGTTCTCACAGTAAGAAGATTGTCCCTTGCTGTGAGCTGTCTGGTCTTAAGACCAGATTCCACATCTGAGGGGAGGTGGCTTACACTAGGTAAAAGGGGCAGGAGGGGTATATTTTATCATTCAATTAGTCTTGAACTACAACTCTGACAGTATTGAAATACACTCTCCATGGACCAAATACTATGAAGATTAATTGGAGCTGCTTTTATTTTGAAACACTACTATCCCTTTAACCCCTCTGTTGCCATGCTAGTTTGTCACTGCAAACATGGTGGCAAAGGAAAGATTAGTGTAAATTACAGTTAAAAAATACATGCCCAATAAATTGTCCCGCCTCCATTTCCCTCTGTCGTAAACCAGCCTCAGATTAACCCCTTCATTGCTGGATCGGCTAAAATGAATAATGGTTCAAAAATATGAGGTACGTTCGCTCCCCAATTTTAGATCGGATGCAAACAAAATACATTAATATAGGACCCATATTAATTTATTTTCAAAACATACACAATATTTAACTACGGTCCGAATTCAGAGCGCTCCTCTCCGTATCAGGCGCGGCGCGGGCAGTCTCTACTGTGCATGACTGCACTGTGGCCGTTGCTGGGTGGCATTGTGGTCCGTGTACACGGGCTCTTCAACTAGTAGGGAATAAATAAACATTCCAGCTCTTTTAAATTGCATTTAACTCCTTGAATGTTAAAGGGATAGTAATAATTCAGATGTAAAAAAATATATGTTGCAGGGTTTATCCCCCTGAGTAAAACAAGGGTATTCCCACTGCTGAGAGGTATTTTATTAAAAAAACTAGTTGAAGAGCTCGTTACACGGCCCACAGTGCCACTGCCAGTGGGGCAGTCATGTGTAGTCAGTGGTGTCCGTAGACATTTTTCCAGGGGGGGGCAAAGCCATAATATGAACCCCAGGCCAGGGGGTAATTGTAGGGGGGGCAAGTGCCCCCCTTGCCCCACCCTCCGGACGCCCATGTGTGCAGTAGAGACTGCCCGCGCCTCGGCTGATACAGAGCTGGACGCTCGCGGGCAGTCTCTACTGCACATGACTTTGTTGTTACACACGTTTTAACGAATTATTATATAGGATTATAACAGCTCAAACTTGAATTTTTTAGGTACAGTATCATAATGGCCTGAAGATTTACAGTTGCACTGTTGCTACACCACCCTATGGAGATTTATGGTCTACAGACCAGAGCAGTCCATAGGATGGTGTAGCAACAGTGCAACTGTAATTTTTCAGGCCACTGTGATATTGCACCTAAAAAAATCAAGCTTGAGCTGTTATAATTTTTTTAATGAAATATCTCTCAGCAGTGGGAGTACCCTTGTTTTACTCAGGGGGATAAACCCTACAACATACATTTTTTACATTTTAATTATTACTATCCCTTTAAAGAGGCCCTCAGTTAATTGTGGAACATTTAAGGGGTTAAATCCCCTTTTAAATCAGTTGGGATTTTGTAGAATTACATTTTTTTCTCCTATGGTGCAGCTGGTTTGTCTATTAGTACATCTGCCTCAGCGGACAGTACATAACTAATCCTTCAAGGACCTGCAGGGTTTTTTTCTCAACATGTTGTACACCTATCTTGTCCTCATAGGGTTACAATTCACATGTATAGTGAATTGTACTTAATGTACTTAAATGTTCTTGGTAAATTGCAACTTAACACACAAATATCTTCATATTATTGTCTGTTTATTTATTGAGCACCAGTACATTCCACAGTGCAGTACAATGAATGGGGTGACAAAGAATATAGACAATGGGTTGAATGGAAAAATAAGATTCTGCACAAAACAGGTCCTAGAATTGATTATGTAGCCACGTCTGACTAAATCCAATTTACTAATCTGCTTACTCAGTAAATTTTCCCCTTAACCCTTTGAATGCCAGATAGTTGCGCATTGGGCATCCCTTTAGAACTCTAAGAGTTAATGCTGCTTGTGCCAAGAAGAGGACAGTCGGGCTCTATATGGACATTTTGGGACATTCCTTTTTTCTATACCTTGTTTAACCTCTGAGTGCCAGAGGAGTACGCAACGCATTGCAAATCAATGCTTTGCGTACCCCTCTGGTAACCAAAGGGTTAATGCCACGTATTACAATGGAACCATCACTGTAACAAACAGGACATCTTGAAAGAACTTTTAAAACCACTTATATTTATGTTAGACATGTTTTATTTAAAAAAAAAGTTTATGATATATTTAACTTTATTTACTTGACAATTTATATGAATGGTAAGAAGTGGCAGTTGGGATGGGAAGCAGTGTTGCATTGCTTGGCAGATTTTCAGTAACTGGCAAATAAAGTTAAATATATTACAAACAATTGATTTAAATTAAAAACAAAAGGCAATATAAATATACCTCTTTCAAAAATCACCTATTTGTGACAACCCTCTGTAAATAAGGCACAAATAAAATAGTATAACTTTTTGCCATTGTCCTGTGGATTTGTCCTAGAACTGGGAAATTTGTAGTGGTTGAGGTCATGACCGGGTGAGCCTTTTGGCCTTTCCCCTTGGGAGCAACAGTGAGATGACAGTTTGGAGATACAATTCAGTCAGACATCACTGTTCCTATGACATTCTTCGTGACACTGAATTCCCTTAACTCACAAATGATAGGGATGCCTGTTCTCTGTTGGGGACATGGAAGAAATTCTCTATGGTGGGAGGATGTGGTTTCCTTGTTCTTCCTCACCCGTGTTGGTGGGGAATAATTCCTTTTTCCTGGTAACCTCAACCAGTGGTGAGATGTAACATAAACATTAGGACATTTTTTTGCTCTGCACTACTGATGTTGCATCACATTTGTGCTGAGGTAAAATAGCCCAACTTTTTAATGTTACTCCCCCTTTTTTGTGTTCATCATAACTGAGGTAGTGTAAAAACATGCTTTTCTCACCGGTATTGGGTTCTCTAGTGGGATTCCGTTATGTATTGCTTCGATCAAAAGAAGTCTGGTGTTCAGGGTAAAAGCTATTTGGGCTAGTGGTGGACTGATCGGCAGCTCAACAGTACTGATAATGGGTGGAAGGCAAGTGGTTTGACTCTGGCTATGGCTGGGAAATGGCCATGGCGTAAGACAGGTCCACAGCATGATTTGAATATTGCCTGCCCATGGGGTAACACAGGTCCAAAGCATGATTTTAATTTTGCCTGGTGAGTTGCAACTGACTATGGTCATATGCATGGAGACTGGCAGGATCTGACCATCTGGTATGTGGAAACAGTAAATCCTTTAGTAATTTCTGGGGGTGGCATAGAAGGATCCTCAAGAGATAGATACTAGATCATAAACTTTGACCAATCACAGTGATATAGTTTACATGTTGACTAAGTTTGTGAAGGGAGGACTGGAATGGGCTGGCAGTGAAAGTACATAGCCTCATGTTAATTAATTATTTCAGCAGACTACAGATGCATGCTGTTTGCTGACATGATTTGGGTGCAACTAGTTGTGTATGAGCCACTCCTGTCCTAATTTTTTGTACAGATACCTTTTGTGGCAGTTATTCGTTGGGGCATTCATAATGTTTGTACTTTAGATTATGGCTAGGATGAGGGGGTATAGAAAGTAATGGTTTATGTTTTGGGGCTGGCTTACAGTTTGAGGTGCATGTATTCCAGATTGGATGTTTTACCAAGTAGTCTGAGATATGGAAAAGGGATAGGTTAAAGGGATAGTAATGTTTCATAATAAAAGCTGCTTCAATTAATCTTCATCGTATTTGGGCCATGGAGAGTGTTATTTTAATACTGTCAGAGTTGTAGTTCAAGAGTAATTGAATGATATATTATCCCCCTCCCACCCCTTTTACTGATGTAACACGGCTCAGCTCAGAGTAGCAAGATGGTGTCCAAGTGGTTTGCAGAGAGGGACAATCTTCAGTTAACATAAGGGAAAAACCTGTCAATGGGGGCATGACTTCCATTGTTCTCACAGTAAGAAGATTGTCTCTTGCTGTGAGCTGTCTGGTCTGTGGACCAGATTCCACATCTTTATTCTATGTCATATGGGTTGAGAACTTATTTTTGGTGGCATTGTGCACAATTTCAGGTTGGGCTAAGTTTTGGAAGTGAAATTGGCACAAAACTCAGGTTGCCAGTGGATGATCTGGGGTTGATCACAAGGCAAATTATGCTTAAGGTGAGGGCCAACTTCATGGGGGTTTGCAGACCTAAGTGGCTATTAATCTGCTCTTTGCAGCAGAGAGTTTTGTGGTAGCACAGTATCCATGTCTGTTTCTGTTTAGTAAACAACTTTTGTGCCTTCCTCTCGGTTCAATTACACATTTCATGTGTGATTTAATTGAAGGACATGACCAATTAAGCTGATAGGATGTTGATTCAGGAAAATATCTGACTGCCTTTTGGAGTCAGGAAGGAATTTTTTTACCCACTCGAGGCTTATTTGAAATCACTTTTTTGTTTTTGCCTTCCTGTGGATAAACTAGAGTGATATTCCATGGGCAAAACTTGATGGGCACATGTCTTTTTTTTCAGCCTCATCGCCTATGTTACAATGGGCCTAATTTAGCAAACTGTGTGCAATTCTGGAGCAAACCATCTGCACCACAAGGGACTAATGAAAATTCTGTTTTATTTAAATGGATACTTTAACCTGTTGATTGCTTGACAAGTCTCCAACGCAGTTGTTTTCAATGCATTGGAGACCTCTGTCGCATTGAATGGGATAAAAACTCCAATTAAATCAATGAGAATTGGGGGAATTCTCATTTGTTCCCTATGGTGCAGTTTAGTTCCTCCAGACTTGTGCTAATTTAGCTTGCTGAATTAGGCCCTACGTTACCAATTTGCTATAACTCTGGTGTCTGTGTACAGAGAGAGAGAGAGATCAGTGACGTGCTGGCATTAAAGTCTTAATGACAGAGGAACATATGCAATGAAGAGATCATATGCCGTCCTGTGTACCTTGAAATTCAGCCACTGTTGTTAAAAGCTAACAGCAGTGAAGCCATGCGGGAGGATTTAAACATTCTCCCCTCTAACACTAGTAATGATTTTTGTTATGGACAAAAATTAAAGGCAGTGAGGTCCTTACTCCTATGGCACTCTAATTGTTAATACCAATTAACAATTGAAAGAATTCCTTGAAAGAATGCAGGGTGGAGCCTTCCTTCCCTCCTCAGTTGGTCACCAGCCAATCCCCAACCAGTTAGATTTGTTCTGTGAACAGGAAAGGCAAGAGAACAATGTCAAGGTTTTGCTGAGCAGCTCTAATCTGCCTGTTGATTCTGCTGTCTGAGCTAATCTGGTGCTCTGCTATCCACTGACGCTGTCTCCTGAGTTTCTGGCTCAGGCTGAATCAGCTGACCTCTCTGATTACTCATCTGACTGTTATCAGCCAACCCTCCCAGGGTATTTAAAGCAGCTTGGCTCACTTCCACATTTACCTTTTTGTGTTCTGTCTGGTTCCTGGTCCCTAAAAAAACAGTTCTGCTTAGTTTTTAGTTTAATTTATTGTTTTCTGTTAGATATGGGGTGTAGAAATCTCCCATTAAGCGGATTACCATTACTGACCTTCCCAATGGCGAATTGCTCAGTTAACAGACGCTGTTTGTGGACCTTCCAGTCCTGGGGGAAAACCTTGCGTACTATGTCTTTTCCCTAGGAGAAGCCCACTGAGGCTTCTTCTTCATTAATGGTAGTCTGAAGACAGAAGACCTGGAAAAAAGGTGAGCAACCCTTTGCGTCCTGAGGTCCACTTGTCCGACTGCTTTACCTCCCAACAGGGGTCTTATCACGGTGCCCGTGATTGCTGCATTTCCTTGTCAGTTACCTGTAGGGGGCTCTCCATTGGCTGCCTGCCTTCAGCCCGCCCTGTGTTGCCTATTTGAACTGAGCTTGGGCACCCTTTGGTTGCCCTTTCATGTTGTCTCTATGCTATCTGCACTTGCATTGGATTCCTGAGCTTCCTGGGCCATTTCTCTGTTCCTGCTCGTCAGTGATCGCCTGAGCTCCTGTTCACCAGCTTCCCTGGTTCCGGCATCCGTTCCTGATCCGGTTGGGGTTGCTGTCTCTACTGCTGTTTCCTGCTGCCGTTCCTGATCCGGTTGACTGCCTGCAGATCTGTTTCCTGTCCTTCAACAGCTGTGTTCTGCTCCTGGATCGCCTACAGTGTGCCCCTCTCCTCCAGTCGCCCTGGCGACATTTTCATTCACTTGTGTTCCACTCTCCAGTACGCTGGTACTGGTTCGCTCCACATACAACCGGCTGCTATTGCACTGGTAGAGTTCTGGGCTTACTCCAGTATGCAGGTACTGGTTGCTCCATGTATAACCGGCTGCTGTGGCACCGGTAGAGTTCTGGTTACTCCAGTACGCATGTACTGGTTTGCTCCATGTTAACCGGCTGGTGGGGAAAGCAAATCGTATGCTTGGCTGCATAGCTAGAGGTATAACAAGCAGGAAGAGGGAGATTGTGATCCCTCTGTATAGAGCTCTAGTGAGACCACATCTGGAATACTGTGTACAGTTCTGGAGGCCTCATCTGCAAAAGGATATAACTAAAATTGAGCGGGTTCAAAGAAGAGCTACAAAAATGGTGGAAGGTCTAAAGCATAGAACTTATCAAGAACGACTCAGAGATCTAAATATGTATAGTCTGGAGGAAAGAAGAGAAAGGGGGGACATGATTGAAACCTTTAAGTATGTTAAAGGACTGAACAAGGTTCAGGAGGGAAGTGTGATTAATAAGAATCTGAATACAAGAACAAGGGGGCACAATCTGAGGCTAGTTGGAGGAAAAATCAAGAAAAACAGGTGGTCTTTTTCTGCCGTCAATCTTCTATGTTTCTATGTTCTATGTTTCATGTCTGCAATGCTTCATTCACCTCTATGGGACTTTCCTTCTTGGGACATATCTCTGCAACCGCTCAACTTAACGAGTTCAGAGATGTCTCATTTTCTTTGTCTACCCTTGTCCTATAATTCGGTTCACATTCTGAGTGTCTTGGGGGCTCAGGGCCTTCGGGCACGGTTTTAGGGTGCTTGAAGGGAAACTATATTTCCCATGAAATCCCGTTTCACGGGCTATTTCTGATTTGCTCTCGCTGTGGACACCATTTTCATTCTTTCCCTTCACGAGTATCTTACATAGGGCTTGGATTCTTCCTCAGCAGATTAACCCTTCACTTGCCAGTTAAGTGCATTTTAACTATATCTGGGGTGAAATTTTAGTTTGAGACACAGTATTTGGTTTATTCCTTATACTTTCAGATGCTTTATATCCTGTTAGGATGTCAGACACGTTGGGACCTGGGGCTAGACCTAAGACTAAGAATACCGGGATGTCTGTGACCCCCATTGCGCATTGCTCCTCATGTCATTCAGGGTTTCCTAGAAAATTTGCAGGTCATTTATGCTATTCATGTGCTGCAGACACTGCTTCTCCCCCAGGGCCTTCCAGCCATGTTGTAGAGCCACCTTGGATGCAAGAGCTAAAGACTACTTTAGCACAGCTTCCCATGTACCTACAAGGGGTCCTCCAGGCTTGGAAACCCCCTGCGTTATTCAGGTCGTCAGTGCCCAAACCTCAGGGTGTACCTGACATGTTAGATTCCTCTGAGGAGGAATTGTTGGTGGACTAGATGAAAGCGAATGCTCTGATAGGGTTTCCCAATTTTTTGGGGACCTGAGGTTCTTATCACGGCAGTCCTCAAAACCCTGAATATTCCACCTGTTTCTGAGGACCCTAAGGATGCATCTTACGTCTTCCAAAGGCCTAAGAAGCAGCGCACCTTTTTCCCACCTAATCCCACTCTTGACCAAGTTGTCATAGATGAGTGGAAATACTCTCACAAACATTTATCCTTGCCTAAGAAGTTTGCTCTGTACCACTTCTCTGAGGCGGCATTAGCTCAGTGAGCCCATCCCACTAAAGTGGATACCTCTATCTTCAGGCTTTCCAAAACCATGGCTCTGCCTGTGGCGGATGCTTCTGCTCTCAAGGATTTGACTGACAGGAAACTTGAGTCTTTTCTAAAAGCCATATTTGCAACTATAAGCGCATCTCTGCCACTTACTTTTGCTTCCACTTGGGTAAACAGGGCCGTTGCTGAATGGACAAAACAACTCGCTGATGCTGTTTGTCAGGGTGCCTCCACAGCTGAATTGCTGCGGCTCTTGGCCAACATTACCGAAGCTCAGCTTTGTTACTGAAGCTATCTTTGATGTTGTCAGGCTAGAGGCTAGGGTTTCAGCCATGTCTATAGCAGCCAGACGTGCCCTCTGACTTAAAATCTGGTCTGCAGATTCGATTTTGAAGAAATCCTTGATTTCTCTTCCCTTTTTGGGCACCTCCTTATTTGGGCCAGAGTTGAAGTCTCATCAGCGAGGCTAATGGAGGTAAGTGCACTTTGTTGCCCTTGGTCCCCAAGAAGCCTCAAGTCCGAAGGCACCGTCTTTTCCTTCCAGACTGAGGTGCGCGGTGCGGCTCCAGCGGTTTCTCAGGCTCTGCACTTCTCCTCCAAGCCCAAACAGCAGTGGAAGCCCAAGCAGTCCTCCACCAAACCCAAGTCCACCAAACCTTCTTCACCATGACTCGCTGAACCCAGGACTCCACGCGCCAGTGGGTGGCTGATTGCGCCATTTTCTCAGCGTCTGTATAGACACCGTGGTGGATATGTGGGTTTTACAGGATTCCCTTCACCTCTCTTCGTCCCTTCAGGTTCTTCCTTTCTCACACTCCTCAGGGACTGGAAAAGCATCGTCTTTGGAATGGTGCCATCCAGACTGTCTTGGACAAGGAAGTTCTGGAACTGGTTCCCGACCCGGAAATAGGTTCCGGCTTCTATTCCAACCAATTTGTAGTTTCCAAAAAGGACAACGGCTGCCGTCCCATCCTGGACCTCAAGGATCTAAATTCCTTTGTGGTCAAGACTCATTATCGCTAAGAGTCCTTAAGATCAGTGATTGTGGCAATGTGCCCTGGGGAATTTCTGGCCTCTTTGGATCTCCAAGATGCCTATCTGCACATAGCTATTCATTCGAAGAGCCGTCAGTACCTCAGGTTTGCTTGCGACATGGGGCACTTCCAGTTTTCTGCTAACCCATTTGGTCTGACCACAGCCCCCAGGTCTTCTCTTGCGTCCTGGGTGCATTAATTTCTGTTATGCACATGCGAAAGGCATCTGAGTCACTCCGTATATGGACGATTTGCTCTTGAAGGCCCCATCTCCGGAACTCCTTCAACAACAGGTCCAGGACTGTATCCACACTCTCACCCATCATGGGTGGATCCTGAACATGGCAAGACGGACCTGATCCCATCTCAGAGGTTGGTCTTTCTAGGTCTAATGTTCGACACCGTGAAAGGCATGGTATTTCTAACGGACAAAGTAGATCACCAGATCACCAACAAGGTTTCCTCAGTCCTGGCTTGCGATTCCGTTCCAGCCAAGAAGTTGACCTTTCTAGTGGGGAAGTTAATATTCATCATAGAGGTGGTACCGTTTGTGATGGTTCACACGAGGGAACTTCAGAGGTTTATGATCCAGGTTTGCAAAGGGAACCCAGATATCTTGAAACTGTCAATTTCTCCCCCCTTACACATGGACCTGAGTTCCTAGTACCATTCTGGACCACGGTGACAATGGATGCTAGCCTATCCGGCTGAGGAGTGATCCTGGGTCACCTGAACGCACAGTATTGATGGTCAGCAGAGGAGTCTCTCCCACCCATCAATGTCCTGGATATTCCACGCTCCACCTTGGTTTCTGGAGCATCTGGACCTATCTGTGTCCGAACTGGCTTCCACACAGACCGGATCTCCTTCTACAGGACTATCTGTGGAAGGAGAATGTGGAACATCTGGGTTTGACGGCCTGGAGATTGAATCCTCAATATTGAGGAAGAAGGGTTTCCCACTAGCGGTAGTAGCCACTATGCTTCACGCTTGGAAGCCTGTTTCCTCTAAGGCCTACCACAGAATTTGGTCTATTTTCCACTCTTTGTGTGTGGATAAGGATCTGTCCTCACAAGAGTTTGACCTCCCAACTATCCTTTTCTTTTTACAGGAGGGTGTGGACAAGGGCCTTGGCCTAAGTTCTTTGAAGGTCCAGACATCTGCTCTTTCTGTCTATTTCAAAGGCGCATTGCTGTCCTTCCAGATATCAAGGTTTTCTTCCAAGGCATTGATCACGGTTACCCTGCCTTGGTGTTTCACAAGGACAAGGCGGTTCTTCGCACTTCCCAGAAGTTTCTTCTTAAGGTGGTCACTGAGTTCCACATCAATCAGGAGATAGTTGTGCCTTTTGTCCTGACCTTCAATCTGACAAGGAGAGGGATCTCCACTTGTTAGATGTGGTGAGCTGCCTTAAGTTCTATGTGCACCACACTGAGTCTGATCACCAGACTGACATGCTCTTTGTCATCCCTGAGGGTCCCAGGGCTGGTAAGCCTGCATCCAAGGTGGCTATCACTTCTTGGATCAAGTCTAGCATTCGTAAGGCCTATGAACTCAGGAAGAAGCCTGTTCCCTTTTGTATCACGGCTCATTCCACCAGGTCTGTTGGGGCCTCTTGGGACTATAAAAATCAGGCCTCTACTGATCAGCTGTGCAAGGTGGCTACTTGGTCATCTGTGCACATTTTCTCTAAACGCTATTGTGTTGACGTGCTGGACTCAGCTGATGCCAGCTTTGGTAGAAAAGCCCTGGAAGCAGTCTTGCCTATCTAGGACTTTTGCTTCTTGCTTCTCAGTAATCTTTGACTGTTGTGCCCGGTTGTCTCTAGTTCAGTATGCTGTGTTACAGTTACTAGTGTGTTATATTCCAGTTCAATGTCCATTGACACTTTCTAGTTCAGGGCTATCCTATGATCTGATTAGTCCGTATGAGCTCTGGTGACTTTGGGAACTGACGCCTGGTCCTTGCCTTCTTTCCCACCACCGGGAAACTCAATGTTTGTACATCCCAGAGTTACCTGTAAGCCATATTGAACAACAGAGACAAGAGGATTTTAGTCTTACCTGTTAAATCCTTTTCTCTTAGTCCATATAGCTTACAGGTCTCCCACCCTGTCAAGGGACCATGCTTGGTTCTCCTGTAACTAAATGTGGGAGTTCCTTCGGGTTCATGCTCATAGGAGTTTTCTTTTTCCTTCTTGCTACCTAGTCAATAGGTTTGTGTCTCAAATCTAACTGGTTGGAGATTGGCTGGTGACCAGCTGAGGAGGGAAGGAAGGCACCACCCTGCATTGTTTCCAAGAATTGTTCCTGCCTACTTGAAGGGGCGGTCGCCTTCACAGAGATAACTGTAAGCTATATGGACTAAGAGAAAAGGATTTAACAAGTAAGACTAAAATCCTCTTATCTATATGATGAAAAAAATTACAAACCTCTAAACCAGGGGTAGCAAACCCTTGTCCACAAGCAGGGGAGTAACTACAGGGGGTGTAAACGGTACAGTTGCTACAGGGCCTGGCATCCAAGTGGGCCCATAAGCCCCAGGATTCAATAGCCTTTTGTTATGACCCTAGGAGAATAATCTTACATTAGGGGGCCCAGAATTTGTTTTCACCAAAGCCTGTGGCTAGCTGCACCACTAATCTCATTCACTACCAATAGTGAATGCTTTAAGGCCAGGCCTAGCTAGAACTTTCTGGGCCCCAGCACAATATTTATAATTTGGTTTACCCCATCCAAACATACCTTTCAACTGTTCAAGCTAAAATTCCACTTATGCCTTACATGATTGCATCAGCCAAGCAGAACATTGCCATCTTACATGAGTCCATAAATGCAATAAGAGAATCAGAAGCATTAGCTTATATAAGTCAATTAGCACATTAGTTCATTTCATGAGTCAAGCAGAGAATTGCCACATTATAAGAACCCATCATAGCATCATCCCATTTCAAGCAAGCAATCTTATTGAATAATAGACAATTAAGGGAAACACAAACACAAACACACACACACATTTTTTTCTCTACTCTGGTAAAATTTGATGGCAAACAAAAGAGCGCTTCCAAGTAGGCCCCCATGCACCACAAAGAAATGCTTTTTGTCTACATGCCTCAATAGCAGTGCACATAACAGGACCTGTCACAGATCATACTTGAAGCTGGCTGTCAACATAGACAGAATTTTTCTGCTCAGTAGAGGTTCATTTTAGCTTTATACCTACCAAAGGGCCAAGAAGGGGCCTAGTATAACAGTATGTATCATTCTAAATCAACTTAAAGAAGGACAACCAAGACTGCATCATAGACTGGTCATTCCCCTCAGGAGGATTGCTTTTGTGACAGAAGTTCTGCCTTCCCCACTTCCCTTCTGATCACAGAGCACTTGGATTACCCAAAAAGTTTCATGAGATTGTAGTGGGGGCCTGTATATCCCATATGGCTCCTCTACATCAAGGCCTCTCTTTCTTCTTTGTTTTCTGTCAGTGCTGGCTGAACTAGAAGCTACAATACTGGAATTGTGTTCAGGCTGTTGTGCCCCCCAGACAGTGACCCAGTTACAGTTGCACTCCTTGCACCTCCAGTTATTACAAAAGTGCCCTCAGGGCTCCGTTATTGATCCCAGGAGAAGAGGCTAAACTGCAAGACTGAAGTCTCCCAGTTCAGTCTTTTGCCCTGAGCTACATGGTTGGTAATTTTTTTTTTGTGCAAGGCATCACTTACACATAATGTGGAATTGTTGGGGCACACCTAACATGTTTTATGGCATTTGAAAGTACATAAATGTAGTTATTCTTGGATGCTTAACCATTTCCATAAATATACATTTGAAAGTCAACATTCACATTTTATTAAAGCCTTTATGAATAAAAGGGTTCATCCTTAGTGGGTGTTTGTGGCACACCAAAGTCCCACAGCACCCTAGTTACCAACCTGTGCAGTAGATATTCTGTTTTGGGCTTTAGAGCCTGACACAGAGGGTATATGTAGCCTGAGAGTGCAACCCTCAAAGTTTGTGGCTGAGAACCACATAATTATAGGTTGTTTTCTAGCAGAGGGGGTCAGTGTTCTGAACCCCTTTCACCTAAAATGGCTGATAGGATCTGTACATTGAAGCACCAGACATTTCACTAAGTAGATTCCAACAGTAAAATGTGATAATTGTCCTTTAACCTTCAAATGTTTAAATTATCAGCAAAAGTGCACCTGCTGAATTCAAAAGCAGAGTTTAAACAGTGAGGAAAATGTAAATATAGCAGTAAATTACTTTGCATCTGTAAGTAAAAATGAGACTTAAATAGCAAGCAGAGCAGGAAAACAGCAGAATGCTACTTGAAATCAAAAGTAGACATCTACTTGTAATAAGGAATAGGGAACGCAATAGAAAGGACAATTTATGAAAGCTCTTGCCAGACATACTCACTTATTTTGTTTTTCAATCTAATTACTGCATTTTTCAAGAGAACACTCAAAATAATAGTTTTCTGTGCTGGAGCAAGAAGAAAAGTAGGCATGCTTTAGAAGAAATGTCATGTCTATATGATGAAAAGAGAATTTTGTGCATATTATATATATATGTAGTTTCTATGTATATATATCATTTTAGTTATTAACCCCTTAATGTCCCTTATGCCCTTTATAGTTTCTGGTTCTCAGCCTTAATGCAAGAGACTGGCAACCCAGGCTTCCTGCAAGTACAGAAAGCTGTTGATCTGCTCTCTGCACAACTTTTTTAAATGTAAGCCTTAGTGATCTGAAGGATCTCATGGGCCACTGCACAGGAACAGTGTCCAGTGTGTGTGTGACCTGGAAGGGGGCCTTGCTGAAAATTACAAAACAGTCCCCTTTTATATACTGGGAACTGATTCTTTCAGTTTCCATTACAGATCTCTTAATGGTACACTTCTATGTACACTTTGTGACCTGTGGGGGGAGATGCACTAAGGGACGATAAGGGTCCAGGATGGTGATATGGTGGCATATTTGTGTCAGTGGCATAGTACTTGCTAAGACTGTTCTAGACTGGCATGGAAAATAGTGAATTCACTGGAGCTATTTTCTTACATTTCGCTAACGCCTTTGACACATTCTTATAAGCAAACTCTAAAACTCTGTATTGGGTAATAATTCTCTAAACTGGTTCCGATCCTATTTATTAGACAGAATGCAGTATGTGTCAGTTGCTGATAATGACTCCTTTCCCCTCAAAGTAACAAGTGGAGTTCCCCAAGGCTCTATTCTTGCCCCTCTTCTATGTTCTCATTTTATAAATGATCTGCCCACAGTTCGCAAATCATATTCAGTACACATGTATACAGATGACACCATAATCTATTCTAAAAACTCAAACATATCACAGCTTGAAACCATATTACAACATGATTTCTGAGAAGCTGAAAGATGGATAACAAAGAACAACGCAGACAAAACGATCACAATGATATTTGGCACAAAGCACAAACTGCGTAATCTCAACAATATCCACCTATCCATTGTAACAGAGTTTAATCGTAAATTGGCCCCGGTAGACTCCTACAAATATCTTGGTATGTGGCTTGACCCTAACCTCACTTTTGGTCTTCATATTGACAAATTAACCTCCAAACTTTATCCCAAAATAAGTACTCTTTTTAGAAACAAATCATATTTAAGTATCCTGGAGAGAAAACATATTATACAACTGATGTTGCTGCCAGTCATAGACTACGGTGACGTAGTATATGCTCCAGTGCCAGAAATCATCTTAGTAAACTTGACACTCCATATAATTCATTATGCGGCTTTATCCTCCAATGTAATTACACTACCCATCACTGTGATATGCTTAAAGAACTAAATTGGTTAACACTTATCTGGAAAACTAGGGCAGCACAGTGGCTCAGTGGTTAGCACTGTTGGCTTGCAGCGCTGGGGTCCTGGGTTCAAATACCACCAAGGACAACATCTGCAATGAGTTTGTATGTTCTCACTGTGTTTGTGTGGGTTTCCTCCGGGTACTCTGGTTTCCTCCCACACTCCAAAAAAAAAACCATACTGATAGGTGAATTTAGATTGTGAGCCCCAATGGGGACAGGAACCAATATGAGTGTAAAGTGCTGCGGAATCTGTGTGCGCTATATAAATAAAGGATTATTATTATTATTACCAGACTACCTGAGCAGTATGCTCACTCCAGCTCGATATACTAACTATAACCTTCGTTCCACTGCTAACAACTCTCTGCGTATACCACAATACAAGAAAGAAGCAGGAAGATCTTCCTTCTCCTTCAGAGCTCCAAAAATCTAGAACAATCTGCCTGAAATAATCAAATCTGCTCCCAGTCTAAAATCCTTAAAAGTAAATGCTTCTTTATATCTAAAAACAGTGTGTAACTGTATATAATTTCAATATTTTATAAGTATGTATATTAATACGTTTATGTATGTATAAATAATGTTTAACAATTTGTGTAAATATGTAACCCTTTACTGAAAAGTATCCAGGACATACTTGAAAAGGAGAGAAATCTCAATGTATTCTTCCTGGTAAAACATTGTCTAAATAAATTATACATAAATAAGTAAGATGGCAGAATTTGCCTAAATCGCCATGAATCCACCATTCATTCGACAGGTTTATGATTTTGCACTCACTACATACATAATGGCTCATTTATTTGTGTAAATGCAGGTTAATGAGCCATTGTCATTCATGTGGGTGTGATTATATGTTAATATGGCTGTTTGCCACGTGCACTAAGCTGTGACTGCAGAATGCCTTGCAAGCCCTATGTTTACATGAATCAGCTTATCATCAGATGGCCTGCTCAGCTGGTTAAATCGGTACAGAAGGGCAGAAAAGCTCTGATATATTCTTTCTCTGCCATTCTGTCACTGATACTTAAGTGCTGGCAATGTTTTCTTAAACCCTATCAGTGCCACTGAGGTGTGCAATCATTATCCTTCTGGCAGTAAAGGGTTAAGGAGGCCATGCTGTTTTGTGGTGCTGAAGTCTGAGCAGAATGGGGGAGCAGAGAGGATGTGCTGAGACTTCAGAATTGTCCTATTGCTGGCGATATTTTGACAGTCTTGATGCTAATGACTGAATCCCCCACCCACCTACTTTTTATCCCTAAGTTTTAGTGCATATGGAGAGTTGTGTCTCCATCATCAAGGAGATGTGCTTGGAAAACATCTCCAGCCACACATTGCCATAGCCCCTTAGTGCAACTCCCCCCCATGTCACAAAGTACACATTTAAAAGGACACACAACTTTTTCTTTTGTATTATTTTTTTGATAACAATAAATTGTCCCAGTCCCTTTAAAGGGATAGTAACACTTCGTTTTAACTTTATTTTATTTTGTAGGCATTAAAAAAACATGAAGAATGATATAAGTCTTATCTCTCAAACCTCTATGGTTTATGAGATATTCACAAGCAAAGTTCCCCTCCCCGCCCCTTTTTCCTAGTGTAAGCAATCTCTTCTCAGATGTGAGTCTGGTTGTATGACAGTACAGATAACAGAAGGGGACAATTTTCTTTGTATGAAAACAATGAAAGCCCTTCCCCCCTTGACAAGTTTATCAGCTTTTTCCATTATCTTAATTGAAGATTGTCCCTCTCTGCAGTCTACCTGGGCATCTCCCTTCTGATATGGTTGAACAGGGGGGGATACTTTGTTTGTGAATATCTCTTAAACCATAAAGGTTTCAGAGATAAGACTTATATCATTCTTCATGTTTTTTTAATGCCTACAAAATAAAATAAAGTTAAAATGAAGTATTACTATCCCTTTAACATCATATTTTAAAAAATGACGCAGCACAGCGACACATATAGGATGTATTTGTAAACAGCAGTGCTAGTGAAATTTAATTACGGTCATTCTATGACTAATGTACTAACTGTGTCCAAGAAAAGTTTTCTTATTTATGCATATTACATATATATGATTAGGAGAAATATATTTACATATGGTACCACAACGAAACCTTATTCTTCCTCCCCCCCCCCAAAAAAAAGAACAAGTTTGCATGGGTGCACACCATACTAGCACCGTAAAATCTTGTTAACCAACACATACTAAAAACCTGCCGTTTGACACTGTCAAAAGTGTAAACATATCCTAGTCCTTAAGGGTTTAAGAAAAATGAACCAAATTGGTCTTGTTTACATTAGAAAATATGTGTCTGCAAGAGGATACATTCAAGGCCAATACTAAGAACTCCCTGTGGAACTATTTATTCAAACCACACAGAAAAAACAAAAGTGGCATCAATTAAGACTAGACGAGAAACAGTTTTGACTAAACAAAAATAAATTATTTTTTTACAGTAAGGACAGTAAAGATGTAGAATGCTTTGCCTTAAGGCTGTGTTAGAAATATTGTGTGTAGATTTGGTCCAAAAACTATTGTGCACCTTTTTAGCTAATAATGATATAAATAAATCTGGCAAAATTGAAAAGGAGAAATTATTTCTGATGCCACTGTAGTGAGCCAGAGGCCTTGCTAATGCCACAAGACACTGTGTTCTTCTTCCCCTTTGCAGGGTGGGCCCACTAGGTTAACAACTAAAGGGAAAAATGGTGGGTAGGAGGCAGGATAAGAAAATTATGGGGATATGAATAAATGGTAGCTTTAGGTTCAACGGGACAGTATTTTTTTCAGGTTCAATGGGACAATAATTTTACCTTGTTTTTTACTCAGAAATGTAAAGTTGAATCAAATAGACGCTAGGAGCCTTATATATAAAAGCAAAGTGGATCAATTCTGGGGCAAGCCAACTGAACCATAGGGGAAATATAATGTTTCCTGTGTAAATAAACTATAGGTGTCCAACATGAGGCACACAGGCCAAATGTGTCCCATCTGACCCCAGGACGTTCAAACTGTCAGAAAATGACTCATTAGTTTCCATCACAATCTGTGGGTAACTCTTTACAATTGACTCATCTGTCCCATAAAAACTGACAGAATAACTACTTGAAGCCTGACCACTAGAGGACACTGTTTTTATAACATAAAAACAGTTTAAACCATAATAACTTTGGAAATATAAATTTTCCATCAGTATGTTTACCCTTTTTTATTTAACGGGAAGTGCTCTACAACATATGTTTTTTTAATACAAAGTTGGCTTTTCCTTTAAATAGCTATTTTAACTCCATGAATGCAGTTGAGATCTCTAATACACCATGAAACAATGCATTGGATACCTCTGTTGCATTTAATTGGGTTAAAAATCCCTATTTAAATAAATGTGAATGGACTACATATGGACAGATTATTGGCCAAAACAGCACAATTAACTGCAGGCTGTATGTCCAATAAAAAAAGATGCCAGGCTGAATATAAGTTTTTCATAGTCAAATTTGATAGCAAGAGAGACAAAGCAGCATATTTTCATCTAGAGAAGACAGGTTAATAAAGGAGTTGAAGTTTAGTTTAGCGAGTCTCTTAGACAGGAAATCTGTTCTCTGTTTTGGAGAGTTTGGGGGCACTTTGGGGGAAAGGGAGAAAGGAGGTTGATCCCCAATATCTCAAATTTTATGTGACAGACTGAGAAGACGCATGCAGTCATGAACCAAGTTCCTTCCTGATTGTTATATCTGTTCTAGGGGAGTCTGGGGGAGTGGGATGTGAGAAGGGAGAAAAGGAGATTCACCTCCAAATACCCCACATTTTTGTGTGACTGACAAGAAAGACACAGGAAGCTATAATCCAAGTTCCTTTCTGATCTCACTGTAATCTCTGTGCTAAAGATTTCTGGTTGTGAGTGAATTGAGCTTTAGAGATTCACCCCCAAATACCCCACAATCTTGTGTGACTGATTGGGAAGACACAGGCAACCGTGATCCAAGTTCCTTCCTGATCTGACTGTTATCTCTGTGCTAACGATGTCTGGGTGTGTGGGTGAAAAATGCAAATGAGATTTACTCCAAATACCCCAAAATTCTGTGTGACAATAGGAAGATACAGGCAGCCATGATCCAAGTTTCTTCCCAATCTGGCCGCTATCTCTGTGCTAGGGGAGTTTGGGGCTGTGTGAAGGGAGCGAAGGAGATATACCCCAAATGCCCCAAAATTCTGTGTGACTGACAAGGAAGACACAGGTATCCATGATCTTCCTGATCTGGCTGTTATTTATGTGCTAAAGATGTCTGGGTGTGCGTGAAGGGAGTTTTGGAGATTTACCTCAAATACCCCACAATCTTGTGTGACTGACTGGGAATCACAGGCAGCCGTGATCCACGTTCCTTCCTGATCTGGCTGTTATCTCTGTGCTAACGATGACTGTGTGTGTGGGGAAAAGACGCAAAGGAGATTTACTCCAAATACCCCAAAATTCTGTGTGACTGAATGGGAAGATACACATAGCCATGATCCAAGTTTCTTTCTAATCTGGCTGTTATCTCTTTGCTAGGGGAGTCTGTGGGTGTGTGAAGGGAGCAAAGGAGATGTACCCCAAATACCCCACAGTTCTGTGTGACTGATAGGAAGACACAGGCATCCATGATCCAAGTTTCTTCCTGATCTGGCTGTTATCTCTGTGTTAATGGATTCTAAGGAAAGAAGCAGTTAAGCAAGGAGTGTGTGTGTTTATTTACAGTGATAGGGATAGAAGGGGCAGTTAATTTAAAAATAAAAAAGACTGATTCTAGACAAGATAGAGCAATTTGTAAAGGGCAAGACATCACATACAATCAGTTGTGAACTTCATTGTAAAAACACACAGTAATTGAATAATGTCCAGCAAACATAAAAGGGGTAGGGGTAGGGTGAAAAGAATAGGAGCAGTGCAGGGACATGTGAGTAAAGTGGCAGTCCAAATACTTACTACCTCCATGGTTGCTGCAACATGTGCAATAAATGATGGTAATCCCTCTCCTCCTAAGGAAGAGGAAGTTTGTCAAAGTCTCACCAAACTTTCTACCAGCACCAGTACTACCGTACGGTGCAAAAGGGACTGACAGCGCAGGCGCACGGACATCACTGTGAAGAGACGTCCGTGCTTCCTGCTCCTGTAAAACGCCGATATCTGAAGAACCGGGTAATATTGCTGGCGACTAGCGCTACTAAGCAGCTAGTCGCCAGGTGTGCAATAAGTTAGCCTTAAGTTATTGCGGGGTGAAAGTTCCCCTTTAAGTTGAGAGTGAAAGGCCATGGCCAGAAAGTTAGCTCAAAGGCTCAGTCTTTCACCACTGAAATGGAGCACTGTTCCTGTCGATAAACTGTTTGAGAAAACAATTGGAAAGTCTGACCCTGGCAACAAAGTTGCCAAAAAAATACACAGTCATCCTGTCAGTCATCATCAACATTGTCAATGCTTCCACATCCAACCCCCTCCCAGCCACACAAACACACACACACTAGTATTGGTTAACCAGCAGCAACAACACAGGTTATCAATATTCACAATCCTACACCAATGATGAGTCTCTGCTGCTGTTGGAAGTACAACACCTTTGACACCTAGTAGTACAATAGCAGCCCCTCAGGAACCCCTCAGTACACGAAACCCACAGTATGAAGGTACTTCACTCATGATACAAAAGCTAAACATGTTTCCATCTGTTGTCTTTGTAAAAAGCATGTGAGCAGGGGGAAAGCAGACTCACACATAGGCTCCTCCTCACTGAGGTCCCACCTGATGCACAACCACAGGTCTAACTGGGAGACACACCATCAACATGTCAGAAGTGTCACAACTACAAGCAGCAGAAGCACTCCTGAAAGTGCCCTGGGCTCTGCGGCACATAAGATAAGTAGTGATGTTGATATGTCGGTGTTACAGTTTACAGCTTACCTTGTTTGCAGCAGCATCTACAGGCGTGAGGCTTCTAGCATGCAGCAGGCCTCTGTTTTATCTGTTTATTTCCTGTAGTCTCCTCCTACCTACTTCCTCCCTCTGAGCTGCTCCTCCTACTTCCTGTCGAGGGGTTTGAAAGGCAGACTGAGTCCTGACTCAGTCGCCCTTGCGTTGCTGTTATTAGGTGAAGTACTTGGGCTCTGTGTGTGACCTGGCTATCTACGAAAACCCACTCTGTGTTTGACCTGGCTATTTATGAGAACCTGCACTGTGTGTGACCCAGCTAAGTAAGAGAACCCTTTCTGTGTATGACCCAGCTAAGTACAAGAACCCTCTCTGTGTATGACTCAGCTAAGTACGAGAACCCTCTCTGTGTATGACCCAGTGATCACGAGTATCCCTTACTGTGATCAATTTGTGCTATTGGCTTAAGACAGACCACTGTTGTGGACAAGGTCTGATTGGTGACTGCAGGCGTGAGTCACAGGGTCTCGCAGAGTCACAGGCCCTGGTGTAGTGACTGCAGGCATGAGTCACAGGGTTTCGTGTGGTGGCTGCAGGCGTGATCCACAGGGTCTTTATATGTGACTGCAGGAGTGAGTCACAGGGGTCCGATATAGTGACTGCAGGCAGATTCACAGGGTCTCTTAGCGGTGACTGCAGGCGTGGGTCACCAGGTTGCTGCAAAGGTGTTGCTGGTTTTACTGATTGCAGGCGTGGGTCAGTTCAGACTGTACCAGATTGGTGACAGAGAGTTATTAGCAATTGTGTTGGCCTTAAAGGAGTGGAGAACTGACCCATGCCTGCAATCAGTTAAGCCAGCAACACCACACCTTTGCAGCAACCCGGTGACTCACGTCTGCAGTCACAGCTAAGAGACCCGGTGACTCTGCCTGTAGTCACTATATTGGACCCCTGTGAGTCACTCCTGCAGTCACATATAAAGACCCTGTGGCTCACGCCTGCAGCCACCACACGAGACCCTGTGACTCACGCCTGCAGTCACTACACCAGACCCTGTGATTCTGCCTGCAGTCTCTATATCGAGACCCTGTGACTCACGCCTGCAGTCACCAATCAGACCCTGTCCACAACAGTGGTCTGTTTTAAGCCAATAGCACAAATTGATCACAGTAAGGGATACTCGTGATCTCTGGGTCATACACAGAGAGGGTTCTCATACTTAGCTGGGTCATACACAGAGAGGGTTCTCGTACTTAGCTGTGTCATACGCAGAAAGGGTTCTCTTACTTAGCCGGGTCACACACAGTGCGGGTTCTCATAAATAGCCAGGTCATACACAGAGTGGGTTTTCGTAGCTAGCCAGGTCACGCACAGAGCCCAAGTACTTCACCTAATAACAACAACACAAGAGCGACTGAGTCAGGACTCAGTCTGCCTTTTAAACCCCTCCACAGGAAGTAGGAAGAGCAGCTCAGATGGAGGAAGTAGGAAGTAGGTAGAAGGAGACTACAGGAAACAAACAGATAAAACAGAGGCCTGCTGCATGCTAGAAGCCTCGCGCCTGTAAGTGCTGCTGCAAACAAGGTAAGCTGTAAACTGTAACACTCTCCAGTAAAATAAACTCTCTAGTTTGTGTTGGAGAGATTTTAGTGTAGATGATCCATAGAATAACACAAAGAGATTCTTTTACTGTGGAGTTTTTTTTTTAATTGTTTTTATTAACACGCCATACCAGGCCAATCAAAATGAAATAGAAACATATGAGTTACATGTTACCAGGATCTCAATACATACATGACAGTAAAGTACAGAGTACATGATAATGCGATCAGTCTGACATGGCACATATTATTTTTTTTCCCACTGTTTAAACCCCACCCTTCCCAATAACCCAACCACCCATCCCCTCACTCCCCTAGCTCGCTCTCTCCCACCCCCCTGGCCCCACCAGGCATACCCACATTTCCCGAGAAGGCAATAATGCCAAGGGTACAGTGAACAAAAATTTATATGAATGTATGTCTACCCAAGTGGACCCTCTTACCTCTTCAATCCCATCTATGTGGAGCCCTTAAATGCCAACAGCCCCATATCTTATCGTACTTTTGAGGAGTACCCCTATGTAAGTGGACCATTTTGTAGTGTGGTAAATTTTGTGTTACCAGGTCAAGCCAAAATTTACGAGTAGGAGCCCTGTCCGCCATCCAATTCATAGCCACCGTTTTCCTGGCCATGACAAGAAACTCTCTGAGAAGTGTCTTCACCTCGCCCCCCTGTATCTCGTCCGGGAAGATGGACAAAACACAGACTTTAGGTGTCTAAGGAATCATACTTTCCAGTACCCTCTCCACAGTTTGAATAACCATTTTCCAGAAGTAGTGTACCAAGGGGCAGTCCCAAATCATATGTAGAAATGTTCCCTCTACCCTTTCACATCTATGACAAAACTTACTCTTAGTGTTAGGCATCGAGTGTAATCTCATCAAAGTATAATAAGTATGGTGTAGTATCATAAGCTGTATCAGGTGATGTTTCGTGGAGATTGCTACCTGAGAAGGGGCTCTACATGCTTCCTTGCACTCCCAGTTCTCCAGTGGTCCTACATCATTTTCCCATCTAGACCGTATGTTCCAGTCTATATCCACCAACTTCCCCACCATCCAATTATATATGAAAGATAATGGTTTTGGCCTATGAATAGTAGTCAAAAGTGTAAGTAAGGGAAACAGAGCCATTCACTGTGGAGTTTAACTCATTTCTGTCTCAGCTTAGTGCATCTCCCCCAATTCTTCTTAGGACATTAGTAGTGATGTGGAATGTCTGCAGAAAGCAAACCTCCTCCACAGCTAACACAGCTATGCTTCCCTTCCCTGTATCAACCCCCTATCACTCCATACTGCTTTGGGGCTGGACCTCATTGCACCGTTACATTACTGTGACTTTGGGACAGGCCATTTTGCTTGCCTCTGCTGCAACACACTCTTTTACTCTCACTCATCAGAATTCCTCTATGATTCTATCAGCTGAATGTTCTGGCCTACAAAATAATAAGCATTTTATCACTTATGTAACGTATAAAACAGATGTATATGTTTGTTTTTTTCATATTCATATTACTATGTGGTGACCCCATGCATGGCTCTGGTACCCAACATGTTAAAACAGTTTTGTTTTTTTCCATGAAGGAGGGCGAGTGGTGCGTTACACAACACTGTCTTCCCAAAACTGAAACAGGTGGAAGGCAGATGCGTGTTCGTTATTTTTTCCACAATGCATTTTTGTAGTCATCAAGACATTTTCCAGATGTCAGGATTACGTCACCAGAAAATCAGTTATTTGTATATCAACTTTTACAGGACAATGTGAAGGAAAATGATTTGTACAAAAATAAGCTACCAAACATTCAAGTTTGAAATTGTTTTCTTATTGAGGACAATTTCTTATTTCAGTGGTTCCTAGATTTCCCTGCTTGTGAACAGGTGAGCTCATTAAATTACTAGCCACTGATTAACCCTCTGAGTCCCAGTGGGGTACACAACGCATTGCAATGCCTTCCATACCCCTTTGGCACTCAAAGGCTTAAGACATCTTTTACAAGGGCCACATGAAAGCAGCAATGTTGGGCCATTGTGCCTTACCAGTTTGAAAAGAATGTTTCTCTTAAACCTTCACAAAAACATTATGGCTTTAAAACTGACAATTCACTGCTTCAAACTTTAAATGAAAAAAAATGACTGGTTCTAATTAAAGTGTATACACAGTAACTTCCCTGTAGTGTGCAATTTCACAGAGCCCTGTTGTTATAGGATCTTTAACATACTGCTTTGTGAAATGTTGCTGTTGCTCTTAGAAATGAAGAGTTAAAGGGGGTTGGGTATTGTTTGAGCATACTAATTAAAAACAGATTTTCTTGTCAAACTCTTTTTTCTTTTCTGTTACAGTCTTGGCTTCTTAGCAAGACCAACAGCTAATTTATCTCCAGCTGAAGACATTTTGCTTAGTAAACGCAGGCTCTGCAGGAATGTAGTTAGGTCCTACATACACAATTTTAATCTTATCTAAAGTTTACTAGGTCAATTCTATTACAAATGCTGTTTTGTAGTTCTCATTTTATGTGGCTACCGTGCCCTGTCAACACTGAAGAGTGACCGCTTCCTGAGCATAACATTTAAAGGAAAACTACCACCACCTAATAATAACCCAACACCTACCCAGCGATGACCAGAAAACCCTAATGACCCCTTTAAATTTTGTCCTTGTCCTTTTGGTGACCAAATAACATCTTAATTCAGTCCTTAATGTTGTGTCCATGAAGGCAGACATGTCAGTTGCAAAAAGGGCCGCAGAATCTCAATCTCTGATGATTTCATATGTCAATCCTAATACTTAAGCTCCAGAAGGGGTGTATAAATAATTGTTTCACAATGCATTGCATAGCTTTCAGGTCCTTAAAGAGTTAAGTAGCCTAATGAATTCAGCTTGCTTCCATTTAAAAAACTGCCGGAAACTGTCATGTCATTCTCCGTGGACATGACATCCAGGACTGTGTGAAAATGTTTTCTCTTAAACAAATACACAAGGGCTAAATTCATAGGGGCCATTAGAATTATCTGGCCATAATAATGTAAGTGGGGTTATTATTAAGAGGTGTTAGTTTAAGAAAAAGTTAAATTATTGTGTAAGACCAGGTTTCATTCTAAACTTAATACTCTTCAAGACCCGAAACATGTTTTCCAAAACAGATGCTTCTTATAGAATTCTGTTTGTCACGTAAACCAATCACATTACAGTAAATGCTATCAGGTGATGTTTGGGAAAACAAAAAGAGCAGGTTTACATGCCCTCTGTCATTATTTGAAATAGGTTCTTGTTTGAATCACTGCTTTACCTCAGGGTCTCCTTGGGAGCACACCAAGCGAGTTAACCCCTCCTCCCTAGTTAGGACAGGTAAAAAATTTATAAAAGGGACCTCCCTCCCCCACCTTCCCCAATGTTTTACCTGTCCTCCCTAGGAAGGTTGTTTTTCTCCGTCCCGATTTTTTATTTTCAGAGGACCCAGCTGGGCACCTCTTTGGCTCCGGTATTCAGTGCCATTGCGGACATTGCTGGAGGGAGCTTGTCTCCTACGCCTTCCCCCCCTTGTAATTATGGTACCCCGCTGGGTCTCCATCTTCTTTCCTACGGCAACGGCTGTTGCCTTTAGCGCTGGCTTGTCTTGCCTTCCCGGTGTCATGCAGTTGGAACGCAGGCTCTCCATGCCTGCTTATGGTACTTCCGGTCTGTGCGTTTCACAGACAGGAAGTCTTACCAATGCATGTTGGGAACAGGATTAGCACGTTTGAAACGCCAAGCGGGCTTTTTATTTTTGCAGATGGGCCTTCCTGCTGCCCCCCTTACAGCAAATTGTCAAGCCAGGCCAGCCCTAGCAGTTTTATCCCATTGCCAACTGTAAGTACCTGGATTTGGTACTATATATTTTTACTTATATTATATTAGATGTTCCTGAATTGTTTTGTATGTTTGTTTCTGTTCTATTACAGATGGATTCTCAGTCTTGTCTTCTCTGTAAGGCCGTTCTTCTCGAGGGCTATTCAAAGAAATTATGCCCCTCCTGTCTTGTAGAGGTCAATCTTCCTTCAGTGGCTCAGTCGCCTCAACCTTCTCCGGCCGCAATGCCTCCGGATATGTCATCCCTAGTTTCACTATTTTCCTCTATAGCCAAGGAAACTTGGAAAAGTCTCAGGGCGGAGGAAGAAAAGGCAGGTATGTCAGCCCTCTCTGTTTCCAGAGAGGGATCTTCACTCAGGAGACCGCTTCAGGA
Organism: Rhinophrynus dorsalis; assembly: GCA_037306005.1. Taxonomy (NCBI): domain Eukaryota; kingdom Metazoa; phylum Chordata; class Amphibia; order Anura; family Rhinophrynidae; genus Rhinophrynus; species Rhinophrynus dorsalis. The sequence continues at coordinate 401,306,774 of CM074723.1, forward strand.
GGCGTCAGATACGGATTCTTCTGCTGAGGATTCTGACGAGGGCGGTAGGGAAGATTCTTATCTTTTCCCAGTGGAATGTATCGATTCCCTCTTAAAGAGCATCAGAACTTCCCTTAACATCAAGGAAGACGAACAACCTAGGTCAGTAGCAGATGAGCTTTACCTGGGGTACAAGAAAAAACACAAGTTTTTTCCAGTTCATGAGGTAGTCTCAGGGCTTATTAGGCAGGAGTGGGCAGTTCCTGAAAAGCGGCTCTCCTTTCCTAGGAAGCTTAAAGCTTATTTCCCTTTGATCCTAAAGATTCTGTCCTCTGGGATAAGATTCCCAAGGTAGATGTCCATGTGGCACGTCTATCTAGGAAGACTACTATCCCAGTTGAGGATGGATCTGGGTTCAAGGATCCTATGGATAGGAAGCTTGAGACGGCCCTTCGCAGAAATTATGAAGCTTGCGCCACTTCTTTTCGCCCGAGTATTGCTTCCACTTGTGTGTCTAGGGCCCTGAGACTTTGGCTCTTGCAGCTGGAGGAAGACCTAGTTAATAAAGTACCCAGGGAGGAACTTTTGAAGTCCGTATCTATGCTTCGCCTGGCTAGTGATTTTCTCTGTGACGCCTCCATGGAAAATGTCAGGATGGCTGCTAGGGCCACTGCGTTGTCCTCGGCAGGTCGCAGGGCTCTTTGGCTTAGGCAGTGGGCGGCGGACGTAGCCTCCAAAAGTAAGTTGTGTGCTATGCCCTTTGAGGGTAACTTCCTGTTTGGGAAAGAACTTGATGCCCTTCTCCAGAGTCTTTCCGAAGAGAAGAAGTTCTTGCCTCATGATAGACGGTTTTCTTCCCAGAAACCTTTTTTTCGTTCCTTTAGGGACCAAAAGAGATCATCAAAAGGGAAAAGACCAGCCTCAAGACCTTATGTGCCCAAAGGAAGCAAGCCTCAGAAGCCAGCACATGATGGTCTTCCTAAATCCCAGTTCTGACGCCAGGCCCACAATTCCCTTGGGAGGAAGACTACTGTTTTTCCTGGATCAATGGCGAAACATTACCTCAGATTCTTGGGTATTGAGGATTATCGCAAACGGTTACAAACTCCGTTTTCATACATATCCTCCACACAGGTTCCTCTCTACTCCGGTACAAGGTCCACCTTCCAGAAGGATACTATTTCAACAGATTATCCATGATCTGTTCCAAGAAAAAGTTTTAGTCCCAGTCCCCAAACCAGATCACAAGAGGGGTATATATTCCACAGTCTTTCTGGTTCCAAAGAGTTCCGGAGGTTTTCGCCTTATAATAAATCATACCTACTTGAACCAATTCATTCTCCGGGAACACTTCAAAATGGAGACCCTCAGGTCCACAGTCAATATCCTTCATTACGGAGATTGGATGGCAACGGTGGATTTGAAGGATGCCTACCTACATGTTCCCATTCATCCAGTTCATCAGCAGTATTTGAGGATTGCCATCAGGGACAAAGGGAAAATCTCTCATTTTCAGTTTGCAGCACTTCCTTTCGGCTTGACCTCGGCCCCAAGGGTGTTTACCAAGATCATGGCAGTGGTGGTTGCCTTCCTGAGAGAAAAAGATGTAGCAGTTATTCCTTACTTGGACAACTGGTTGATAAAGGCTTCATCTCCTGCACTGCTGGCGGAGAACGTAACCTTGGTTGTCTCAACATTAACCTCCCTAGGTTGGAATCTGAACCTAAAGAAGTCCAGTTTTCTTCCAGAACAGAGAAAACTATTCCTGGGGATGATTCTGGACTCTTCAGTGGGAAAGACATTTCTTCCGCAGGTCAAAGTGCAGAGGCTGCTGGAGCAGGTATCTGTCCTAAAATCCTCCAGTCAGCTGAGCCTCAGACAGCTTATGTCTATCCTGGGCATGATGACTTCATCCGTCGAGGCGGTTCCTTGGGTGAGACTTCACATGAGGCCCTTACAACAGCTGATCCTCTCCTCGTGGAACAGAGATCCTCAGTCTCTCCACCACCAGGTTTCCATACCTTTATCAGTCAGAAGTTCCCTGAGTTGGTGGTCCTCACGCAATCTGTCAGCAGGTCTGCCTTGGAGAATTCAGAATTGGACAATCATCACAACGGATGCAAGCAAACTGGGGTGGGGTGCAGTCCTAGGGACTCGTTCCTTCCAGGGCCTTTGGTCTCGTTCAGAAACAAGCCTCCATTCGAACCACCTGGAACTTCTAGCAGTTTGGAGAGCACTGAAAATGGCGGTCCCATTACTAAAGGGGAAGGCAGTCAAAATTCGATCAGACAATATGACGGTGGTCTGCTATCTAGCTCGTCAGGGGGGTACCCGAAGTCCAGCACTCCTTCTCTTGTCTTCAAGAATTCTTCAATGGGCAGAATCCAACCTGTTGGCATTGACAGCGGTGCACATTCCAGGGAAGTACAACAACTGGGCAGATTATCTGAGCCGGAAGACGATCCATCCAGACGAATGGTCATTGCATCCCAGAATCTTCCTGGAACTTACGGAGAAATGGGGTACACCTCAGATAGACCTGATGGCCACGAAACAGAATACCAAGTTACCCCAGTTTTTCTCTCAATTTCCCCAGGATCATCCCTTGGCAGTGGATGCCCTGGTACAGAAGTGGGACTTTCCCCTCGCCTATCTCTTCCCACCTCTGAGACTAATTCCGGTTTCCTTGAGAAAAATCTACCAGGAGAAGACAACAGTCATATTTGTAGCTCCGTATTGGCCGAGAAGGTCCTGGTTCATCCTACTGAAGTCCATGTCCCAGGGGGAGCCACTGTTCCTGCCTTCCACGACGGATCTTCTCTTCCAGGGCCCAGTGCCTCATCCCCAAGCAGAGAACCTTCGGCTTTCAGCGTGGTTCCTGAATCCAAACTGCTAAGTAACCAAGGACTTTCAGAAGGAGTGATTTCTGTTCTCCTCAAATCCAGACAACGCAGTACTACATTAGTGTACAATCGTACCTGGTCCAGATTCTCTTTTTGGGCCAAGGAACATTCTATAGATCCGTTACATCCTTCCATTCCGGCCATTCTGGACTTTTTGGCAGAGGGTTTCTCTAAAGGACTAAGTCCTCGCACCCTAAAGGTACAGATAGCCGCTCTGGGCAGCTTTCTGGGACAGCAATTTGCATTCCATCCATTAGTGAGAAGATTTCTTAAATCTACGTCCAACCTGAAACCCAAACCAGTACCCTCTGTGGCCCCTTGGGACCTTAACCTTGTCCTCAAGGCTCTCATGTCTCCCCCCTTTGAACCTCTAGATTCGATATCTCTGAGGCTGCTGTCTCTAAAAACGTCTCTGTTGGTTGCCCTCACTTCCGCCAGAAGAGTTGGGGAGCTTCAGGCATTGTCCATTCTTGAACCCTATTTGCAGTTCAGACCGGATTCTGTGATTCTTAGACTTCCTCCAGAATTCCATCCTAAGGTTGCCTCTTCCTTTCACAGAACTCAGGAATTGTGTCTACCAGTCCTATTTCCGGATCCTCAGTCTGAAAAAGAATCTAAGCTCCATTGCCTAGACATTAAAAGATGCCTTTTATGCTACATCCAGAGGACTTCACAATTTAGGACCTCTTCATCTCTCTTCATAAATTTTTTCGGTAGATCCAAGGGCAAATCAGCTTCTAAATCTACCATTGCTAGGTGGTTGCGCACTGCTATTTCAGAGGCATACACATCATCCAACACTGATCCTCCTCCTGGTATCAAGGCACATTCGACCAGATCAGTTTCAGCTTCTTGGGCAGAGAAAGCCCAAGCCTCAGTGGAGCAAATATGTAGGGCTGCTACCTGGCAAACTATCCATACCTTTGTCCGGCATTATCGTATTGACTTGCAAGCAGCGGGGGATTCTGCTTTTCGGACGCAAAGTGCTTCAGGCTGTCTGTGACCCCCCCCTTCTAAGTTCCTGAGCTTTGTTTTCTCGCTTGGTGTGCTACCAAGGAGACCCTGAGGTAAAAAGGGAATTTTTCTTACCTGTCAATTCCTTTTCCTCTGGGTCTCCGTAGGTAGCACACGGATTTCCCTCCCTTCTATGACCTGTTTTGTTTATAGTAAAGTTTTTTCTGCATTTAATTATGTGTTCTGGTCAGCTTTGTTCTACACTGGGGAAGGTGGGGGAGGGAGGTCCCTTTTATAAATTTTTTACCTGTCCTAACTAGGGAGGAGGGGTTAACTCTCTTGGTGTGCTACCTACGGAGACCCAGAGGAAAAGGAATTGACAGGTAAGAAAAATTCCCTTTTTCCTGAATAAGGTAGGAGAAGTGCTATAGTGGGTTTACTACTGCTTAGTCCAGTGAGTCTCAATGTTTGTCATCAGGGCACACCAACAGGTCGGCTTTTCAAGATATCCATGCTTAATCACAGTTAAAGGGATAGTAATACTTCAGTATTACAAATCCCTATATTAAAGCCCATGTAAAAAGAAATGTTTTGCCCCCAGTGTCATCTCTCAAACCTTTATGGTTTGAGAGATGAACGCTTCTAAAGTTGCGCTCTCCCTCTCCCTTCCCCTAAGTCAGCATTTTAGCTGACTGCAGGGAAGAGAGTCATATGACTTTCAGGTGGCTCTCCAGTACAGCCTGATCGCGTTAACTAAAAAAAAAACCTTTCACTGAAATGGTCTTCTACGTGTGCTTGGCTTGCAAGCACACGTAGAAGACCATTTTAGTGAAAGTTTTTTTTTTAGTTAACGAGATCGCGGCTCTGCTGCAGAGCCGCCTGATGATCTCTGACCGGATTTCCCTGAGTCAGCTAAAATGCTGACTACGGGGAAGGGGGAGGGAGAGGGCAACTTTAGAAGCGTTCATCTCTCAAACCATAAAGGTTTGAGAGATGACACTGGGGGCAAAACATTTCTTTTTTACATGGGCTTTAATATAGGGATTTGTAATACTGAAGTATTACTATCCCTTTAAGTAATCAGTGTTTCAGTCATTGTGGTTGAGCTGCCTATGTTTAATAAGGTATATCCTCAAAACTTGACATTTTGGTGTGTTGCATGAAGTGGAGGTGTCAATTACTGTCCTACTCTGTAAACAAAGAAGGTCTTCTGGAGGAGATGCACTAAGCCTCGATAAGGTCCAGGTTGGACACACTGTGACATATTTGTGCTGATTCCATCTCTTCATATGCACTGATGTCTTTTCCATCATATCCCTGTGAATGCTTAACAAATAAAACAACATCTCCATGCTTTCGACATGCCATTGCCAGGTATACAATGTTGCAATGTATACTTTGACAATTACTTATTTGCATATTGTAATGCAGCTTAACAAGCCTTTGTTGTATTCCTGTGAGTGAGTTTATATGTTAATGTGGCTAATCGCCATATGCACTTCAATAGTCGGCTATGATGTTGGATTGCATAGTCCCAAATTTGCCAAAGTGAGATGGTGAAGTAGAAATCTTACCATAGCTTTCTATGGGACCAAAAAGGGCAGTTCCCTGCTCCTGTTAGAGAACACAGACAACATCTACCCCCCCTTAACCCTCTGAGTGTCATAGGGATGTAAATTGCATTGACCTGCAATGTGTTGCATACCCCTGTGCCACGCAAAGGGTTATAATATAAACCATCCCCTGCCCCACATAACAGATTATTCAAATAGACACAGACTGAGTAACTGCTACATGTAACAGCTGCTCTGGCAATTCTGTATTTGAATAATCTGTGAAGCAGGGCAGGGGTTTATGTTATAACCTTTTGAGTGCCATAGAGTTAAGGGAGAGCCGGTGGTGTTCGTGGTGCAGGTCTGTGTCTGTATCCTCTCTGATCCCCTACTTGCCCTCCCTAACACTTCGCCAGCATTACACCAACCCTATATGGCAATGATTAAAGTCTATCCCCATCCCCGTGCATACCTAATTCCTAGTACATATGGCAAAGTGTGTCATATTCTCCATGGTGAAGTGATCAACACAAATCTTCAGACACACTTCTCCATTGCATTGCTCCTCAGTGCACACCTGACTTGTGTGCATGTGAGCATTTGATCTAAACCAGTTCAGCGTAAATCATTCTATAGCAAATTGATCTGAAAACTAAGGGCCAAATTCAATAAATTTAAATCTGCAAATAAAATTCTGATTAATTTAAATCAGAGGAAGGTCTCATTTTGGAGTTTTCATTCCTCTGTAGTAAAGTTAGCTTGCTCCAAGACTGCACCTCTTTAGCATATTAAATGCAGCTCTAAGTGCCTTATTCATCAAGCTAGGAGGTGCAATTCTGGTGCAACTTAACGGCACCATGGGAGACATGAAAATCCCCATTAATTTTCATGGGACGTTTAACCACTCGAATGCTAGAGCAATTTTCATTGCATTTTGAAGCAATCTGTTGCAGACCTTTCTAACATTCAAGGGTTTAAACACCATTGAAATCAATAGGAATTTGCTGAATTTTAATTTCAACCCTATGATGCAGTTGGTTTGCTCATGAATTGCACGTCTGTAGCTTGATGAATAAAGTTCTAAATCTCAGAAGCATAATTCTTCCAGTTACATAGCTCATCAATGGAGGGCTCAGGTACAAACATAGTGTTGGGTCCCCTGACACAGAAGTATCTAAATGCATAACTAGAACCTGTTGAGCGCTGGGGCCAATTGGCCCCCTTTGAAGCTGGACCCTGTCACAACTGCACCCTCTACACCATTCTACTTATGTCCATGCTAGCAACAGTCAGTGGGATCACACCCAAAAGTAATGTGTATATCAGTTGTCTTGCTCATTACCTTTCAGTCTGATGGGTTTGTATCCACTATAACTGGATCACACACCTAGGCTGATTGAGCTCTCTTAGAATTACAAAAGCACAATTGCGTTCATACAGAATTCCTTTCAGTAAAGTTGACATTTAAATTACATTTCCACGTGAACTCCTATTAATAAACATGTTGCTGTTTTCGTTCAGTTCTCCAGCCAGGGGGATACCAAATGTTTGATCACTGTACTATTGTTTAACATTAACACCTTCAGATTCCTATTGAATTGCAGATAAATCTGTTTTATTTGAAAAGATGATTCATGAACTAATTGGAAACACAGGCTAGGCAGTGAGGTCTCGCAATTTTGATGAAATTAGGAAGACTAACCAGAAAATAAAATTAAAAATAAATTAAAAGTGGGAAAATATTAGTAAGAACTAATTAAAGAGTGAATAACGTTAGAGTAAGAGCTTAAATGTATCTAGGTTTATTTCAGAAAAAGTTGAAACTTTCTGGAGTAAACCATCTGCACCAGAAGGAGCAAATAAACATCTTTGTTGATTCAGTTGTGGATTTTAACCCCTGAATGCTACAGATCTCCAAAACATTGCAAAACAATGAACTGGAGTCATCTCTAGCACTGAATGGGTTTAACCCTTTGAGTGCCAGAGGGATACGCAACGCATTGCTTTGCAATGCGTTGCCTATCCCTCTGGCACTCAAAGGGTTAAATACATATTTACATAAATTGTTGTGGGTTTTTTTTGTACAGTTGGTTTGCTAGAGAATGACTCTGTTTCTTCTGGTATCCTACTGGAATGTCGTCCCATAAATGGCTCCCATCAAAATATCTCCAGTGCTAAAGGTGCGGCATCAAATGCTTGCGTCAAAAGAGCGACTTAAAAATTATGCACGTAGAAATAAACCCATGCAATGTCTGTCACATACCTGTCACAGCAGAAAAAGCATAATACTGCTCTGTAGTCATTTTTTTCATCTGCCTGCTGTACTGCTCTAATGGAAGCTTCCCCAACAGTACACTCCAACAGTGTGTGTGGAGGAACACACTGAGGGGAAGCCATGCATGTCACAGTGGATAGAGCATAGTAGGTCATTTTGGCTGCCGTGATCTACTATATTTGTTTATATTTTATTTCTGCGTTCCACTTCCTGGAGCTACAAATGTCAGATTGTGCTTCACATCAGATTGTGCTTCACCTCACTGAGATGTTTTTCCTCACAGGGTACTGGGAAGATCTATAAGACAGGGGTCAAACCTCAGATCCCACTTGAACCTGGCAAGGCAGTGTCCCTCCTTCATTCCCTAGGGAGTGATGATCTGCCCAATGCCCTCCTCCTTGGACTTTTGCTTGAAGAGGAAGAGTAGCAGGCAGCCTTCACAGTTTGACCTATAGGGGCAGATGCAGAGATGGGTCTGTTTCTTGACAGCTGCCTTTTTGATTGCATTGACCCATCACTGCACCTGTCCCCCTAGGTCTAACTGTGCGGCTGCATTTCCCCTTCTAGGTCTAACTGTGTAACATAAGCACAATAAGGAACAGTATTATAACTTTTAGCACTTGCTATAAACTGTGCTTCTGTCTACTAATATTTACCCTTTGAGTGCGGCCAGAGTGGTACGCAATGCATTTGCAATGCATTGTGTACCCCTCTGGCTCTCAAAAGGTTAATGATGCAGGTTGCACATCCTATGGTTTTGAGGCTTTAAGGTATGTCAATTGGGCCAGAAATTGCTGCACATTGTCACTGGACAGGTGAGGTGGAGGACAGCCTGATGTGTGCTGTGTGCCTTGGTTTATTTCGAGAACCCATCTCTCTGCTGTTGTCCTTGATAACTTTTGTAAGAGCTGTGTGCAGGAGTGTGCTGCACCAGACAATCGTACCATTCATGTTCTGCCTCTCAATGTTTGTAGCTCCTCCTGTCTGTGCTTGGTACCTTGCCCGATGGCTATAACAATATGTCTAAATATATTTATGCATGGTTTTGAACAGCTTTGTGGGGTTGACATGTTGATGTCTCTTTGAAATACAGTGATAAGCTGAGGAACCTTGAGGGTGAATTGAGGTTACCACAGAGAAAGGAAATAGAGCTGTATTATTTCTTTCAGCAGGTGTATATAGCACAGGGATTGTGATTTTTCAAACAGCGATATTTGATTTGATATTGGCAAAATTATGACATTGCCATTTTGGCACATGTGACATTATGAAGTTGCCCTTTTAAAAATTGATATTTGCTCAGCTATATTGTCATAGTAAACTTTTTCTTCTTAGACCATCAACCTCATCATCTCTTTATTTTCATGACATTTGGACCACAAAGTGACTGCTACTGCATTTGACTTTCTTGATCATATAACTCTCATCCATCCAGATGTGCTAGTGATAGTATATCTGGAATTTATTGAATAATGGATCCTCAAGACTTATTCCATGGTTTCACTCTCGTAACGGTGGTGTAGACTCATCTGCCCAATTACTTCTTTCAAACGTAATGTTGTGTTGTGGTCTCCTTCGCTTATTATCGCCAGAAAATAATCATAAGTCAATGTCTGCTTAATCATTTGGCAGGCTTTTAGAAGTGTATAAAGCCATGTATGGGGTTTTGACACATAACTCCTTATCCCAGACTTCTCAGTACCTATGGTTCCATCCAGTGGTCCCACTCACTTCTCAGCACGCATGCATAGCACCATTTGCAAATGATACAGAGGTCCAATTAAGTGATCTCCGGCCTATCTCAACTGTGGCTACCGTGTATGAAAAAATATTCTCACAAGGGGTGTTAGGTGCACATCCCATAGTAACACCCATTAAGATGTCCCATATTTTACAACTGCATTGTGTGTAGCTCAATGCTGATTGATGTCATGGACACTGTAGTAAATGCTTTCATACCTTTGTAGACTGGCCAAGGTATTGTTCAAATTTGATTCTAGCTGCATGGTGATATACTTATTTTTATATCCCGTTTCCATCTCATAGTTTCTGGTTATCCTTGAAGTCGTTCCATAGTTGTTATCTCATAATGTCTGGAAAGTCAAACATATATGAGGTAGAGTTTATGTGGCTACTGCTTAATTGTACAAAAGTCTATCTTAATCAGTGATTCTTAACATGGACATTACTGGGGGTAACATTTTTTTTTAGATCAATTAGGACAATGTCTCAGTTATACACAAGACTCCGTAACAAATTTATCAAGGCAGCTAAGTCCCCACTGTGGCTACAACCAGGTGGGCACATCACTTGTATTGATGCGTCCATCCGATCATGCCTCCACAAAGGATTTTAGCCAACAGCAAAATTAGCTATTCAGAGAAAACAAGACATTTGGAGTTCATGATTGAGACCATTTGGTGTAAGAGTATTATACATAATCTGTCTAACATACACAAGATTATTACTTTGTGCACACCACTGTCCCCATATGACACCTGATCAAAAATCATGAATGAGACTAGAGCTGTAGACCTAGTAGGGCTAACCAAAACTCTTACTAATTCAGTCTTGTTGCTGTGGACCACACAATCATGGCAATCATCTCTGTACAACATAGTTCTCACAAAGGATCAATACACACACTCAAGGAAAAGTAGATACAAGGAAACAATTGTAAACGATACCTTAGGTACCCACTGGCTCTACGTGTGCTGTTACATGACAGACTACTCGGAGACCTATAATCATACCTGGGAACTTTCAAAATGAGCTGACCCTGAGATTGTGTAAATATTAACCCTTGAATTTCCTATAATATAGATTATCCTCAATATATCCTTTATCACTTTAATCGAGAGTCGCTCCAGTCGGCATTCAAGGAGCCATTAATACACAACAACTTACAGATATCACTGCATGAAACCACACAAATCAAGCAGGACTTCTCCCTCTGCTTTTCTGGTACAAGTGGCACCAATTTAGAGACTAGAGAAGCATTTAACAGGAGCAGAATATATAACGGGGAGCACTGAACTCTCTCACCTTGAGATTTTGGCTCTTCACCCTGAGACCCTGAGATTTGGGCCAAAACCCTGAGTCTCAGGGTCAAACCCTGAGAGTTCCCAGGTATGTCTATAATGGGGAATCTGCTATTCATAATGGTAAAATTATCTGATGTTGGTTCGTGGCAATCCACCAACCAGCGGGGTTGATAATGTCCTCTCTTGTTAATCCAGAGTGGAAGCACAGTCATTTTTACTATGTCAGTGATATATAAACAGGGCCTTATGATTACAGACTACACAGAATCCTATGATGGGGATCAACTGTCTGCGATAGTCCAGATATATCTGTATCCACCTCCTGGAGGGGTTGTTATCCTATGAAGTTAAATCCTGTTTGTGATCCATAATACAATATATCCAACGGAATCATCATGGCCAACAACAAATAAAAATGTTCGAAACTGGAACAATGTGTCATATAAGGGCAAAAAATTTGAATAATGTGTGTGCTTATACTTGGTCTTTATAGGAGTGTCAAGCAAATTAGGGCATGAGAAAGGCAACTCTCTACCAAAACATGTGGCTAAATGGCTAATAGACCATGTGGGGAAAAACTATGGTGTCACAACATCAAAACATAAAAAAATGAGATACAGAGGGCATATGCGTTGGCCTCTGCAGTGCCCAGTGGGAGCAGAATGCACCCATACTGGTGCAAGCCACATCCAGCAAGCGCTCCTCTGTCAACCCTAAAAAATTATGAATAAAAATTTACAAGTAGAGTCAACACTACATTTTGACCCCATAGGAACCTGAAAGGCACAAAACCCATCGTAAGTCAATGCGTCCTACCCCCCTTACCCAAAGGGTCAAAGAGGGAACAAGATATGTGCCAGATTAAAACACCACCATAAAGTGGCAGTGCAGTATCACTCTCCATAGACATGAACCACAGGAAGAGATATAAAAGCACAACATTTGATTTACTGAACATGATTTTCAATAAATTACAAACACATCATATGCTGAGGTCTGACTTCACACAGTACTCACACTAGCTACCATTAAAAACTGTATAGGTATGATAACACGATATTCCCCTGGCGGAGTGAGGAGACTGGTAAATGTAAACCACATAAGATCTGGGAGTATAAACCGATTACCAAGTTTAACACTCTGAAGTATGAACTGTGACAAGGAATTTATGTCCCATCATTCCACACAATAAATGTTTTTTTGGGCCCTTTGAGTGCCGGAGGGGTGTGCAATCCATTGCCAAACAATGTTTTTTGCACCCCTCTGGTACTCTGAGGGTTAACCCCTATAGTCCATATACTTAGCCATCTTTGACTGCAGTCACAAACCCTCTTGTAAATCTTGTACCACTTGGCCAGCAACAGAGAGATGCCTCTAATGGAGTCTAAGGAATAATTTACACAGACAATAGCGATAAGAGATTCATCTTCAGTGGAATTTACATTTAAAAAGAATTTGCATGAAGGTATAACCTGCCATGTATTTTGTATTCAGCCTTCGTTCTAATTGTGCCTGAAAAAGACACCTAAGTTGCCTTCAAATCTTGCACTTTAAAGATACTCAGCCAAAAAAGGTATCACTACCAATTCTACCAGTCTCCAGCATCAGATAAGACAGGTATGTCAGACTTATGTCTTTAAAGGGACATAGGACTTGTTCATTAAGTTAAAAAAACAGCTGTTTTGGATCAAGCCAACTGTACCTTAGGGAACAAAGTGGACAAATATAATGTCCCACCCTTGAATACTAGTGTGGACTCCAATGCATCAAGGCAAGGGTTAAAAGCACCTTTTAAATCAATTGTTATTTTGTAAATTTTCATCTGTCCCTTATGTATTTCATGCTAGCATCTGTAGACATTTTGTTTTTTGAGGCCTAAAATCTAGTCTTACATGTGCTCTGAGGGAGCAGGCATTCCTTCTTTTTCCAGGTCTCCAGGGCTTCCATTGATTGTTGAGGGTTATCTGCTGTTATAGGGCAGAGATAAGATAACATACTTTCTGAATACAAGAATAGTTGGCACTAATCACCATCAATTAACTGACATATCTCATACCTTTCAATGCAAACAACACAAATAAATTAAATAAACACGCTCTGGATAGGACAATTTACAAATGCATTAAAGACAAGTTTAGGATTATATATTAAGCATGTAACATATGAATAATTAACTTTTTTACACATTCTAGCTGTAAGTACGTGATAATTAAAGTTAAATCAACCTACTTTATTTTTGGTGTTAGCGTTACTTTAAATATTCCATGTCAGAATTTTTTAGGAAAGATCAGGGATGGACAATATGAGACCCTCCATCTGGGGACTGCAATTCTCATCATATTCGGTCAGCCCTGGAATGGCTAGGTATGATGAGAATTGTAAACCTAAAGAACTGGAGGGCCTCGGGTTGTCCAACAGTAGGCTACATGCCCTAGCTTGGCTACACCTTCTATCAAGTTTAATAAAAATTGGCTAAAACTTTGACCAGAGATAAATGATCTGTGATTAGTGCAGAGATAAATGATGTGTGTCTGTTCATTTCACAGACACTCTTATCTCCTAATTGTCAGTTGACCTGCCATGCCATATATTGCACTTATCACATATTAGGAGCTTATACAAACAGACAGGTCAAATGTCATGTGTAACTGTCTATATATATAGAAAAGCAGTTATCACGTAGGCTGGGGCGCATGCATCTATTAATGTTTTTTTAAATAACTGCTGACTAGGAATATATGATGTTTAAAATAATATGAACCCTATTCATTTTAGTCAATTATTTCCTTTTAAAGGGATAGTAATGCATGCATATGACATTAAGTTTGATTATTCATTACATTATAATGTACTTTACCTTTCTAAGTATCCATAACATTGTGTTCTCCGTGTTATCTCATTAGACAGTGTCCCCCTCCTGCCTCTTTTCTCTACGTCATGCTGACTTCCCTCAGAGCAGAAAGCTGATCCTGATGGATCGTGATGAGGGACAATCTTGTATCAGCATAAGGAAAAACCTGCCCTTCTTTGTCAAGGGGTGCAAAGTTTTCCCTATACTGATCCACACAATTTTGGTCCATTGTTGTGATCTGTCCGTTCAAGCGACCAGCTTTCAGATCTGAGGGAAATCAGTGTGAAATAGGGAAGAGGGGTGGGAGGGGGATGTGTTAAAATAAAATACCATGAAGAATACAACAATATGGACGCTTAGAAAGGTAGAGTACATTATAAAAAAGTATAATGAATAATCAAACTTAACGTCATATGCACACATTGCTATCTAATAAGAGCAAGCACACCATCTCTGAATAAAAAGAATCGGAGGGAAAATGTGATGCTGCTTTAAATAATTTTGTTTCTCACCCACTGGGGGGAAATGCACTAAGGTGTGATAAAGAGGTGATAAAGTGGGGATGACTTCCCCAGTGTGATAAACTCTCCAGTTTCTATATTATTCTGTGGAGCTCATACAATAAGATTCCTCTAACTTGAGAGATCGTAGTGCATAGGCTCCATAGAATTACATAAGAACTGGAGAGTTTATCACACTGATGAAGTCATCTCCACTTTATCACCTCTTTATCACCCCTTAGTACATAACACCCCCAGTTGTTGGACATGCATCATTCTGGGGCATTTTCGATATGTTTCAAAAGATATAAAAGTATTAGTTTTTGGAAGTAGTTCATGTGACTCTAGACCATACAGGTTAAACTTCAGTATAGTTGAGGACTGCATAAACAACAGTCCTCTTTAAGGAAGGCTACAATAATGACTGTCAAAGTCTGTACTATTATTTTGTTAGAGAGGTGTGGAGAGAGGGCTAAAATGTAAATAGTTTGCTGCTGCGCTCTGGCTGTTGTGATAATAAATACAGTATATAAGTTACTTCTAGAGCAGTGGTAGGCAACCTTTGCCTCTCTCAAGCTGTTGAAGACTACAGTTTCCAACCAGGCAAAAGCTGGAGAGTTAAAACTTGTCTACTGGTATAGAAGGTGACAGCAAACCAGGCTATCTAAAATGGATTTTGTACCAGTAGGGCACACTGTAGTTAAAATGAGAAATCCTGTTTGGGGGCTGCAGTTTATTAACTAGAGGGCTGCATGTTTGGCATGTCTAATCTAGACAGATAGCCAATCCGTGTCTTCAAAATATCCAGAGACACTTGAATGCATGTTCATACCTGGCTTTGGCTGGGGGCCTCTCCTTGACTTAACATCAGTCCCAGATGTATTTAACACTTTGATTGCCAGATGGGAGCCCAACGCATTGCTTCACAATGCATTGGTGTACCCCTCTGGCACTCAGAGGGTTTTAAAGGAACCTATTTAATCCTGCTTTCAGATGATCAGGGAGAAGTGAGCCTGTTGTGGGTGCAAAACACGTGTGTTACTGGTTTGGATTGTAAGTGTTTGAGCAGGGACCCTCACTTCCAGTGTTTCATTTTGGCAAAATGAATTGTAAAGTGCTGCGTACACTTGTGGCACTATATAACTAAACATATTCATTAATTCCACAGTGAAACAAAATGTGGCTGCTTGCCACACAAATGGTAAAACAGGACGGGAAGAAAAGGACGGACACAACTAACCTTAAGCAGATTCTTAATGTTTTAACCGTAGATTGAGGCATCTATTGAAAATTCCACCAGGAGCTTAAAACTATCTGTGAAATTGTGGTACAGTTAAATGGAAATAACAGTAAAAGTAAACTGCATCAAATTAAGGGGATACCTTTAAGGAACTTTGCAGGGTACGAAACAAAAGTAAAGCATATAAAGCAATTAAGGTTCTACACATAAATTTACTGTGGTTAATGCTCTAATTCGCCAGTGCGACCACATTGGCATTAGTGTCTAACTCCAGTGGCTGCACCTACGGGTATGTACTACAGTGTATGAGTGCTGTAGTGCATATTGGCAGACACACAAGGTGTATTAACATTGTACTTCTAGCTAACTTCTCACAGTAGTGAGTATATTATAGAAAGTATCACCTAGTTAAAGGGATAGTAATACTTCATTTTAATTTTATTTTATTTTGTAGGCATTAAAAAAACATGAAGAGTGATATAAGTCTTATCTCTGAAATCTTTATGGTTTAAGAGATATTCACAAACAAAGTATCCCCCCCCTGTTCAACCAGATCAGAAGGGAGGTGCCCAGGTAGACTGCAGAGAGGGACAATCTTCAATTAAGATAATGGAAAAAGCTGAAAAACTTGTCAAGGGGGGAAGGGCTTTCATTGTTTTCATACAAAGAAAATTGTCCCCTTCTGTTATCTGTACTGTCATACAACCAGACTCACATCTGAGAAGAGATGGCTTACACTAGGTAAAAGGGGCGGGGAGGGGAACTTTGCTTGTGAATATCTCATAAACCATAAAGGTTTGAGAGATAAGACTTATATCATTCTTCATGTTTTTTTAATGCCTACAAAATAAAATAAAGTTAAAACGAAGTATTACTATCCCTTTAAGTTTTAATCTTCTCAGCCAAGTTATGGTAGATTATTGCATGATACTCAGTGAAATGTATTGCTACAGGTTGAATATCCCTTATTCGAAATTCATGGGACCAGAACTGTTTTGGATTCTTTTGGATCTTGGAAAATTTTCATACACAAAATGAGATATCTTGGGGATGGGACCCAAGTCTAAACACAAAATTTATTTATGTATCATATACACCTTATACACATAGTTGAAGGTCATTTTATACAATATTTTTAATTTTGTGCATGAAACAAAGTTTGTGTACATTAAACCATCAGAAAGAAAAGGTGTCACTATCTCATGTTGGCGCTCAAAAAGTTTTGGATTTCAGATCATTTCGGATTTTTGGATAAGGGATACACAGCCTGTATTCATCTCCTCCCATGTGAAAACTGGTTGATCATTGCATGGTAATCGGTGAACTTATTGCTGTTGATCTCTTCCCATGTGAGAACCTCTCTTCCACGTGTGATCTCTGTAAAATATTTCAACCTGAAAGTTTTTTTTCATTTCTAGCCCAACTGTGCCAAAATTGACATTGTACCAAACTGGCTCCAATTGGACTGGGCAGAATGATAGAGCAGGGGGACCTTTTGCCTGCTGCCATATTTTCAAGGAGCCCTCCATCATACTACAGATATTCATTTCTCATGGCTATTTTATTTATCAAGCTATACCTACCTCAGAGATATCCACTTATTAGTAGCTCTAACATTTGTGACAATAAGGATTGTAATGTTGCAAATTAAATATACACATTATTGAACATTATGTTTTACTACTGACTACTGTAACTGACTATTTTAACTCATTACTAATTGGCCTTCCTCTCACCTGACTAACCCCACTACATTCCATAATGAACTCTGCTACAAGACTAATCTACCTCACTCATCGCTTCTCTAACACCAAACCCCTCTGTCAGTCCCTACACTGGCTCCCATTAGCATACAGAATTAAATTCAAAATTCTGGTGCTTACTTATAGAACCCTCACTATCACTGCACCCCCCTATATTTCATCTCTCATTTCCAAATACACTCCCACTCCCACCTTCAGGACTTCTCCCGTGCTGCACCCAAGCTCTGGAATTCCCTCCCCTGCCCCATCAACTGCCTCCATAAACATTATCACTAAGAATCACCCCTTGCCTGGACCACTGCACTCAACAGCACTTCTCACTCCCACCCAATGACTGGCAGTTCATGTGGCAGGAGACACACCCAATAGCACTTACTCCTTCTGTGTCAAACCTACCTTCCTCTAGACTGTAAGCTTTCACGAGCAGAGTCCTCTGATCCTTCTGTTCTCCACATTTGATTGTACTATTTAATACCTCTGTATGTCTATTCCCAATTGTACAGTGCAGCGGAATTTGTTGGCGCTATATAAATAAAGATTAATAATAATAATAATTTTATGTTCAATTCAAAATCTTCATTGGCTCTCTATCCATCTCACTTCACATTAGAGACTATATGTTGGCACATCGGTATCAGAACAAAAAATAATTTTTGTATCAGGCTTCTATCTTCACATTCACAGTTCGTCCTTTAAAATGCAGAGTATGAGTTCCAGACTAATCTCCCAGATAGACTCCCCGCTGCTCCATCCCCATACAATTCGTGCCTTCTTGCGTGTAGCTTAAAATACTGCAGTATATATAGAAATTTTGGTATTTTAACTGTGTATAATAATAAAGCTTAATTACTACACTTAGATTGGGCTACCTTGTTTTCTGCTCTCCCCTTTTCTATACATCGGTATCAGATACCACTTTGATATTTTCATCATTGTCATATATAATTTTCAGTTAAACATTTATCCATTTTTATTAGGGTCACACTGTAAGGACATTCCTAGCACTATATAAGGAACATATATTATTTATCACTAGTAGGACTATATTGTTTACAGGAATCTGGATTTTTGTATAATCTATGTGCAAATTTATCAGGTTTTTGTGGTATTTTACGTTTAACTATTTATTGGTTGTTGGAGAAATGATTTAGTGAAAATGTCACTTAATGTTCATCTTTTGATGTATAAAGTTCACTTATGTATATTTAATATTGCCTGTGGATGTGTTGTGGATTGCTCGGATTCATCAAGGTAGCATACTAGTAGTAGCGGTGGTGGTAGCCAGTATTCTAGGCTCACCGACAGTGATGATTATATTAGTCATTTATTGTGGGTTTAGATTAAAATAAGAATTTTGTAATGCTAAAGAGAGCTTTCTGTATGCCCTTGCCAGCGGATGGGTCGTTGACTCATTAGATCCTTCTAGATTACCCATTTAGGGTTGTCAGGGAAGGTGGGGTGCCCCACAACGCATCTTTAGAGGCTGGTTTGGGTATAAAACGTTTAATATAATCTATCCAGGTTACAGTGTATGGTGCATACACGATGATAATGTGTTAAAATAAGCTAGCTTATCCATGATATCTCAGTGCACTATTATAGTTATTACATTGTGTATAACCAGTCAGTGATATTTTAATACATGATATTTAATATATCCTTTTCTATCAGTGAATGGTTTATAAGAATCTAGTAGGGATTTTTATGAGGTCTTGGCACTTCAAATCCACAAGAGTATTTAATTTTTATTATTTTACCCTATAGTAGGATAGATTTTTTTTGGCAGCAACCTTAGCCTCATTTTCTATTATTTGTATTCATAAATTCCAACTCAATGTTTGATACCTAATAGGGAGCTTTACTTAGAAATATAGAGTTTGTTATACACGCAGACACACGCACCCTCTCTTTCATAATCCTGGTAGTAATTCTCATGATACTTAAACTCATTGTAAGTATCATACATGCTCTAATGACAATACTGCAGTCGAAGGTATTTTGCATCAGTGCATCTGTGTTTTCACAGCACAGCATTTCAGGGAAAATGATCTAGTTCCTCCATCAGGACAAAGACACAGTAGCTTTCCCTTAAAAGGACAGTAATACTTTGTTTTATCTTTATTTTATTTTGTAGGCATTAAAAAAACATAAAGAACGATATAAGTCTTATCTCTCAAACCTTTATGGTTTGAGAGATATTCACAAGCAAAGTTTACCCCTACCGCCCCTTTTACCTAGTGTAAGCCATCTCTTCTCAGATGTGGAATCTGGTTGTAAGACCAGACAGATAACAGCAGGGGAAAATCTTCTTCCTATCAGAAAAATGAAAGCCCTGCCCCCTTGACAAGTTTTTCAGGTTTTTCCCTTATCTTAATTGAAGATTGTCCCTCTCTGCAGGCTACCTGGGCACCTCCCTTCTGATCTGGCTGAACAGTGTTACATCAGTAAAAGGGGTGGGAGGGGGATACTTTGTCATTGAATTACTCTTGAACTACAAGTCTGACATATTGATATAACACTCTCCAAAGTCCAAATACTATGATGATTAATTAGAGCCGCTTTTATTATGAAATATTACTATCCCTTTAAACCATACGCATTTGTCTGCTCACCACAACCAGACTAATACATAATCTATGTAGTGGTAAGTGCAATTACTATATTACGTGCCTGATTGAGCTTTCTCTCTCTGTTATCAATCTAGAACAGTGGTTTCCACCCAAACCTCTCCTTAAGGGTGCCTAACAAGTCTTGGCTTTAGGATTTTCCTTCTTGTGCTCAGGTGAGTTCAATAAATGACTGAGCCTCTGTTTACCTGTATTCAGGCATAGAAATCCTAAAGACATGGCCTGTCAGGCACACTAAAGGATAGGGTTGGGAACCACTGATCTAGAACTTAAAAATGGTAGGAATTAGATCCTACAGTTTAAAATAGGGGACATTTCCCTGTTTTACTCATGTTTGTATAAAAACCCATGCTAAATCTCTCTTTAAACTGTGATTGTCATACTAGAATCAGGCAGAAGAATATAATGCAAAGAGACACACAAAAGTTATCTACTTTGGGCTTAAGCCCATTTATTAGCAGCGACAGGCACAAAAGATTTCAGGCGGCCAGAAATCTCCCTTCATCAGTCATGATTAGCCCTTAAAGGACAAGTAAAACCTAAAAGAACTGGGATTATATACTCCTAAATTATGTGTACAGGGGTGTCTGTAGAAAGTTTTCCGGGGGGGGGGGGGGCAAATGCTTAATATGAGCACCAGGCCAGCCCATCCAGGTCTTTTGTTTATATGGGGATGGTAATTGTAGTGCCCCCCTATCCTCCCCCCTCCGGATGCCCTTGACTATGTAGTTCATGCTAGTATCTGTAAAACTTCCCTATTTGTTTTCTGATGCCCAAATCTAATATTGCATGTGCTGTGAGAGATCAGCCATTCCTGCCTTTAAACGGGCTTGAAGTACCCCTGGAGGTGATTGTCCAGAAATGTCTGTAATTTGGCAGAGATAACAGCTTTTTTTAATATGAGAGCACCGAGTACTAATTCCATCATATTTACTGACTGTAGCTATCATGTATCATGACAAACAGCACAAACAAAATTAATAGGACAGTTTATGCATATTTTAAATAGAATGTTTAGGATTTGTTTTAGGGATACAACATATGAATAATTTTGCATATGCTACCTGTAAGTACATGATATATGTAAAGTTATAGCAACCTCTTTTATTTTTATCTCTTCCTCTAACTATAATAAAGGGAGTTAGGTATCACTGCTAAAATCTTGTCCTTGTACATTCATTCATGTTTCTGATGGGACGTTAACAATATTTATAAAACTATGATTATCTCTAAATGTATATTTTTTTGGTGTATTTTTGGCTGAATTCTGTGCTGCTTGCTGAGAACAGCAATGAGCCATTGGGGAAGTGAGATCTTGAGATGTACAGGCACAAATGTAACAAAGAGAGAAATAAGAACAATAAAAAGGAGAAAAATATTGAAAAGTGAAAGGTAAATGGGGTAACACTAAGGGAGCACTGGCTGAGAATATAAAATTAGGAAAAAGAGAGGGGAGATAGTATAAAAACAGGGGAGAGAGGAAAGCTGCGAGGTTGGCAACTAGAGCACAGAGAAGAAATATCAGGTAATATATAATAATAGATAAGGTGGGGGATAGAAACATGGAAAATGATAGATAACTGTGCCAATAGATTCAGCAGGGATAGATGTAGAGGCATAGAAGGAGCTGACATGGGATAGAAGTGGAGGGAAAATACTGAATAGAAAGGGAAGAGGACAGAGTAATTCCAAGGGGAACAAGTGGAGAAAGTATAGCGTTAAGAAAGGAAAGTAGTGAGGGAATAAAGTAGATGAAAAGGGAGTCAGGGAGTTAGAGAGAGTGACACTGGGAAATAGAGATATGGGACAAATTAAGGAGGCAGAAAAGTGGGGGAATAG
Organism: Rhinophrynus dorsalis; assembly: GCA_037306005.1. Classification (NCBI taxonomy): domain Eukaryota; kingdom Metazoa; phylum Chordata; class Amphibia; order Anura; family Rhinophrynidae; genus Rhinophrynus; species Rhinophrynus dorsalis. Next base: position 401,328,302 of record CM074723.1, read on the forward strand.
AGTGCTAGGGGAAGAAAAGAAAAGAGGAGGCTATTATTGGGGTAAGAGAGAAATGGTGAATAGACTGAGGTGGGAAATAAGTTGGGGAATGGAGAGGGTGAGGAAGAAGAAAAGATGGGGTTAGAGTAGAGACTGAGGAGGCAGGGAAGTGGAGGAATAAAGTGATAGGAGGAAGAGAAATAAGAGGTGTTATCAGGGTGTGAAATGGGGGAATAGACCAACTGAGGGGAGTAAAGAATTGGGGAATCGAGAGGTTGAGGAAGAAGAGAAAGAGTGGAGGAAATTATCAGGGAAAATAAATAGACAGATTGAGTTGGAGAGAGAAGATGGGGAATAGCTAGGTTGAGGAAGAAGAAAATTTGGGTATATAGAGATTGATGCAAACAAACTGGTTGGAGACACTCAACTAGGAATAAGCCATTCTTATAGAGCAGGCTCTATAAGAATGGTGTCCAACCCTGGGTGCAGTCCATATGAGGACCCCTTTCTCATAGTGCTTAGAGAGATCAGATGCACCTCACCAACAAGGCCAAACGTACATCTGGAGTTGGCTGCTTCTCTTGTTCAAAGAGGAATTGTCTGGCACTTTGTGGCTGGACTGCCTTTTTGGTAGGATCATTTTGATGTGCTCTAAAATAGTTCCTTTCTGTAAAAGGCACTAGTGAGCTAAAAGAGATTGCACACTGGGAAGGACACTTTTCCTATAGAGCCTCCTCAATTCTAAGGCTGGCTCGTTCCTAGTTGAACATCTCTGACCAGCTCTTTGTATAAATAGAGACTGAGAAAGTGGTAAGTGGGGGAAATGGCGTGTTAGAGGAGGAAGAGATTATCGGTAAAAGGGAGAACAGACAGACTAAGGGCGAGAGAACTGAATGAGGAATGAGAGCATCTGGCATTGTATTTTTGGCTTTGCATTGTCTGAGAAGAGTTTGGATAAGTACAAACCATATGCAACAGAATATAATTGATAAACAAATTATGCTGGAACCATGTCTATTTAATATATTGTTTATCAACTAAATAATACTGAAGCATTACATGTTAAACCCCTTAAGGAAGCAATGATTTGCACACCCCTTTGATCCTTAAAGGGATAGTAATACTTACAAATTAATAATCCCCATATTGTAGGCATGCTAAAAAAGAAATTTAATGCCCTTAGTGTCATCTCTAAAACCCTTATGGATTGAGAGATAATAGCTTGCAAAGTTCCCCCCTCCTTCCACTTTCCCTGAAGTCAGCGTTGTAGCTGACTGCAGGGATATCCAGTCTTAAGTGCATCAGGCAGCTCTGCAGCAGAACCGAGATTGCGTTTGTAAAAAAGAATTATTTCACTGAAACTGTCTTCTACGTGTGCTTGCAAACCAAGCACATGTAGAAGATCATTTCAGTGAAAGATTTATTTTTCACTAACGCGATCTCGGCTCAGCTGCAGAGCTGCCTGATGCACATAAGACCGGATATCTCTGCAGTCAGCTACAACGCTGACTTCAGGGAAAGTGGAAGGAGAGGGAACTTTTCGAGCTATTATCTCTCAAACCATAAGGGGATGACATTGAGGGCAATACATTTCTTTTTAGCATGCCTACAATATGGTGATTAGTAATTTGTAAGTATTACTATCCCTTTAAGGAGTTAATAAATGCACTGCACATCTGCAAACAGCAGAAAACAAAGGAATAGGAGAATGTTCATTGTATTTCTGATGTCATCCAAAAACCAGAACCCACTAAAAATTGCACAAGGAAACAATAACGTTTATATGATTTGTACTGATTGCATTATGCAGGGAAATAGATAATTTGTTTCTATTTTAATATACATTAAATAAGTAATTATGTCTTAGAAGGTAACCTTTGCATTAAGTGTATAAATATTGTTTTGCTTTAAAGTGAAAATTAGATCGCTTGTGATTAATCACTGGTGAAATACATTCAATCACTTTTTTATTAATATATTTTTTAGTTATTTGAGGTTATATTTTCTCAGTGTGGCACAAGTTATGCTTTTAACACATTTTGTTAGAGTCATTGTGCAATATTTAGAGTGAGAGGTTTCAAAGCATTTTCTTTAACCCTTTGAATGTCAGAGGGGTCCGCAACACATTGCAATGTGTCGCATACCCCTCTGGCACTCAATGGGTTAACCCCCTTAAGGATCCACAATGTGCCAGGACCGTAACAGGTAAGCCTGCGTTAATGTTGTAATGGTTGAAAACAAGAGAAATCTCAATGTATTCTTCCTGGTAAAACATCCTTATATAATAATTCGCTCTGATTGCATCATGTGAGTGAGGCAACGCAAGACTTCATCACGTGGAGCTGTGAGGTAGCAGCATCTTAACTCTTTGAGTGCCAGAGGGGTAGGCAAAGATTGCTTTGCGTACCCCTCTGGCACTGAAAGGGTTAACATTACCCAGACCTTGGCCCGTGTACATGGGATTTTACACTAGTTTTCTAAATAAATAAATGTGTCAACGGCCCCGAATTTGCACACCAAATGACAACACACAGGAAGCCAACATCTGCTTTCTGAATAAAAAGGACACTTATACAGTCACCACAGCCTAAAGGACCTTCTGACCAAAACTGGCTTCAGTCAAAACCAGCCCATTCACACAGCAGTGCTTGGTAAAGGAGGTGTGCAGACATTACCATGTTGCTGCCTTACACAGCTGTTCAGCAGTGGCCTGATTTTTGTAGACCCAAGACACACCCAGTTACCTGGTGGAATGAGCTGTGGCCTACAGGGGTACATGTTTTTTTCCAGAGAGCATACACCTGGCAGATGGTTTTCTTAAATTAGGCGGTTACAGTTACCTTAGATGCAGCTAGGCCCGCATGCTGGCCCACATGAATAACAAAGAGTGAATCAGATCCTTGAAAATTAACATCCAACAGATAACATTCCAGCTCCTATTTATTAGAAAGATCGGAACTAAAAGAATTAAGCACAATTTCATGATTGTTGTGTAAATCTGAAACATCCTTGGGCAGAAAGTTCATAGTTTTACTCAAAATTGCTTGGTCCTGGTGAAAGACCAGAAAGTAAGGTTTACAGGATAAAGCCTGAAGTTTGGCTACCTGCAGAACAGACACAATAGCCAGGGAAAACACCTTTTTGAGCATTAGCAGATGCAAAGAAACTGAAGAGAGGGGTTCAAAGAGGAGGGGGCTTCTGAAGCACTTCCAAAACCAGATTAAAATCTCACAGTAGAGTGGTATCCTGAAAGACAGAGTTGTCATGAGCCACACTCTGAACAATTGTTTGTACATCAGGAAGCAAGGCATTGTGCTTTTCAAAAAGAACACAAAGAGATGAAATCTGAACTTTGATGTAACTAAGGCTAAGCCCTTTCTGAACACCATCATGGAGAAGGCCAATATAATTTGAAGCTGAAAAGGCAGAGGGAGCCTTTGTTGGCATACCATTTGTAGAAATGGGACCACATCCTATGAAAGGCCCTAGAAGAAACTGGCTTTCTAGCCTGGAAATTAGTGTTAATAATTACATCCAAAAATCCCTTTTTCTTCAGGTTACTGGCCTCAAGAGCCAGGCTGTTAAAGCTCTACCTAAGAGTGGCACAATGGACCCTGAGTCAGGAGGTCCGAATGCAAGGGAAGGAGAAAGTGTCCGCCATTGACAGATTAAAAAGATCCAAAAATCAGGCACAACAGGGTCAGAACAATCAGGATGGTGTGAGTTCACTCCGTGGGGATCAGAGAGTTGTAGGAAACACATACACCAGAAGAAAGTCTCATGGGATGGTCATTGCATCCACCATAAGTGCTAGCGTATCCTGGAATCTGGCATAGAACTGGGGGACCTTGAGGATCCAGCGAGATGCCATGAGAGTTACCTTTGGAAGGCACCAGCAGTGGACAGAAGTATTTAAGACACTCTGGTTGAACTCCTGTTTCAGAATCCAGGTGTTATTGACTCAGAAAGTCTGCCACTACTTTTTCTATCCCTGAAAAGTGAATTGCTGAGATGTTTGGTACATGGACCTTGGCCAACAAAAGGCTCTTTTGGAACTCAGTCAAAGCTGACACGCTTCTGGTTCCTGTTTGGCTTTTGATATAAGTGACTGCCATTGTGTTGTCAGACTGAATCCATTCTGAGAACACCAGAAGGGGATGAAATGAGCGGCATAGTGGGAGTCAAATCACTCACAATTTTCAGCACATTGATTGCCTGAAGGCTATCATCCCTGGTCCAGGGGCCCTGGGCTATGAGCAGACCCAGTGTAGCCCCTCCAACCCAGCAAGCTGGCATCTGTGGTGACTGCAATCCAACAGAGAATGACAAGAGGATGACCTTGCATCAGATGCAACCTCTGAAGCCACTAGCGAATGTCCTCCTACTTCCAGAGGGACAGAGACATGACATGAAAAAGATGGGACAGATGTTTTGACCAATTCTTGAGAATGTTCAGTTGCAATTTCCTCATAGGGAATTGTGCAATGGAAACTGCCACCAGGGCAGACATGGTAACCTAACACTTTTATGTACTTCCACACCACTAACAATGGCCAGGATATTGCCTGAAACACATGGAGAGAAAAGGACTGAATCTTGTCTTCTGGGAGAAATACCCTCCCTTGTAGGGTATCAAAATGCATAGCCAGAAAATGAAGGACCCAAAGAGTCCTTCATTAAAAGTATTGAAAGAATGATAACAAAGTGAGGGATTCACCAGAAAAGCTCACTGGTATAAAGAAAAGGTTACTCAATGAGAGAAAAAATACTTTAAATCAGCAGTGCAGGGGTTAAAAACCCAACACAGAAAGTAGTATAGAAGTGATGTAATAGAGAGCACATTAGGCAAAATTTCAACAAGAAAATGAGATCAAAAGGAAAGATACACATATACAGGACCACAAGACTCACAGGGTTAAATTTATCATTCTAAAAATAAACCTGTGAACAGGACAATACCTTGATTAGGAAGCCAGTAATAGGAGCCCACCTAATGGGAGCTTATACAGCCCTATATGCTAGGAAATAAAAATGAAAACTAACAGTGATTTCCCATTGATGAGGTCACTTAAAGGGATAGTAATACTTCGTTTTAACTTTATTTTATTTTGTAGGCATTAAAAAAACATGAAGAATGATATAAGTCTTATCTCTCAAACATTTATGGTTTATGAGATATTCACAAGCAAAGTTTCCCCTCCCCGCCCCTTTTACCTAGTGTAAACCATCTCTTCTCAGATGTGAATCTGGTTGTATGACCAGACAGATAACAGAAGGGGACAATTTTCTTTGTATGAAAGCAATGAAAGCCCTTCCCCCTTGACAAGTTTTTCAGCTTTTTCCCTTATCTTAATTGAAGATTGTCCCTCTCTGCAGTCTACCTTGGCACCTCCCTTCTGATCTGGTTGAATAGGGGGGGGATACTTTGTTTGTGAATATCTCTTAAACCATAAAGGTTTGAGAGATAAGACTTATATCATTCTTCATGTTTTTTTAATGCCTACAAAATAAAATAAAGTGAAAACAAAGTATTACTATCCCTTTAAAACTGGATGTTAGCTGACAGAGGTAAAGTGGAGGGAAGGAGGGAGTCAACACCTCAGAGACCATTTTTAGAAGTGTCCTGACCTCTAAAGGAGGAGACTTTGCCCCAAGGTTCCTTTACCCCATTGTACAAAAGAGAAATCACATTTATCTGACTGAATTTTCAAAATCACCTATATGTTGTATTAGTCATTTTTCTATTTAGAAGACTAGTTTTTATTATGAAGATTTATAGATTATGCTAATTAAGGCATGCTGTGAATGCACTTACTGTCTTAGTCCTACATTGACTCCCCCATCCGTGATGCTGCTCAGCAATGCACTCCCCACCTCCCCTAGGAGTGAAAGGACTAAATGTCAAGTGAGTGGGGGATTTAGGGCTCAGGAAGTGCCTGAATATTAGTATAATATAATTAGTATAATCTATCATTCTAAATAACTCAAAAACTAGATTACTAAATATAAAAAAATTATTAAAATATATAGGGTTGACATTTTTGAGCCTGTTCATATTTTGCCACGACTTCCAAAATCACATATTCGTAGGTGTTTTTTCACGTTTTTCCCCACATGATTTTTTTCTATATGTTTTTAATGATCTAGCCTATTTATACCCACATAATTGTTTGCATACAATAAAATGGAGCAATTCTAGACTAAATCAAGTGTACTGTCATATTTATATGTTTAACACATTTAATTTGTTCTCTCTCTCTTTATATATATAGACATCTGTGAGCCTGGCACACACACCCAGGGGCATTGGTAAGAAGACGTTATTCAAATCTCCTCTGCAGTGGTGCGTCCATAAGTCCAGCAATGGGGCATGATTTTCCCAGGAGTAAAAATCCCCAATTCTGTGAAAATCTCTACAAGGACTTCACCCTCCATCGCATTCCGCACCTCCTTCCTGTCCACCCTTCCTCCCAATCAAAGCGTCCTCCACCTTCCACTCTCCCCATTCACCTACTCCTTTGTCCTTCTACCTTCCCTCCCCATTTGCCTTCTCCTCTGTCCTTCTACCCTCCCTCTCATTCGCCTTGCAGATCATTAAAATATTCTGTCCTTCTACCCTCACTTCCTTTTTGCCTTTTCAATGTCCTTCCACCCTCCCTTCCCATTCTCCTTGCAGATCATTAAAATATTCATGACTGTGTTGACATTAACCAATCAGGGCCTGACCCTAGTAATTTACAGCGTCTGGTATTGATCGATAATGACATGGCATTTAATACATATTTATTAAGCTCTCTGCTTTAGCCATGGTTGATTTAATTTGAGTTGTACAACAGTGTGTGTATCACTGGGTGTGTGAGACTGTGTGTGTGTCACTCTCAGCTGTCTCACTGTACTTTGTGATTGTAAGTCACTGTCTATGTGTGAGACTGTCACTGTGAGAGAGACTGCGAGTGTGTGACTGTTGTGTGTGTCACTGTAAAGTGAGTCATATACTATTTGTCTGTTTGTCACTGTGTGTGTGTGTGTGTGTGATTGTGTGTGTGTGTGAAAGAGAAAGTGTGTGATTGCCAATGACTCTTTGTGTACATATCACTCTGTATGGGCGACTGTGTGCTTGACGCTTTGCTCTACTTTCTAGTTATAATATCAAAAAGTGAAAAAATTGCAAAAAAAAATACCACAACATTTTTCATGGGTGTTCCTGACATGATTTGTATAGTTAATTCGTCTTAAAGGGATAGTAATACTTCGTTTTAACTTTATTTTATTTTGTAGGCATTAAAACAACATGAAGAATGATATAAGTCTTATCTCTCAAACATTTATGGTTTATGAGATATTCACAAGCAAAGTTCCCCTCCCGCCCCTTTTACCTAGTGTAAGCTATCTCTTCTCAGATGTGAGTCTGGTTGTATGACAGGACAGATAACAGAAGGGGACAATTTTCTTTGTATTAAAACAATGAAAGCCCTTCCCCCCTTGACAAGTTTTTCAGCTTTTTCCATTATCTTAATAGAAGATTGTCCCTCTCTGCAGTCTACCTGGGCACCTTCCTTCTGATCTGGTTGAACAGGGAAGGGATACTTTGTTTGTGAATATCTCTTAAACCATAAAGGTTTGAGAGATAAGACTTATATCATTCTTCATTTTTTTTAATGCCTACAAAATAAAATAAAGTTAAAACGAAGTATTACTATCCCTTTAAACAAAAAACCCTATATATTTATTTACTTTTCTTCAGTTTGGGAGTATCCCATATGCCTAGGATTTTAATGTTTTTTTCCCATTTACTGGGTAAATATTACAAGGATAACACCACTATTTCCAAGCTGTACATTTTCTACATTTGGCATGCCAAGATAATAGCATAGTTAAAGGGGAACTACCACCCCGCAATAACTTAAGCTTGATTGATTGCTCATCTGGCGACTAGCTGCTTAGTAGCGCTAGTCGCCAGAAATATTACCCGGTTCTGCAGATATCGGTGTTTTACCGATGGTGACAGAACCGGGTAATATTTCTGGCGACTAGCGCTACTAAGCAGCTAGTCGCCAGATGAGCAATCAATCAAGCTTAAGTTATTGCGGGGTAGTAGTTCCCCTTTAAGTTTAAGAATACAAAAATCATTCACAAACGTATACGTTGCCTCCACCAGCTCCAACTTGCCCCACCAGCTCCACTTTGCCCCCAATCCGCTCCACTTTGGCCCTATCAGCTGCAACTTGCCCCCCCCAGCTCCACTTTGCCCCCCTATCAGCTCCACTTTGCCCTCTATCAGCTCCACCTTGCCTCCACCAGCTCCACTTTGCCCCCTATCAGCTCCACTATGCTCCCTCAGCTCCAACTTGCCCCTATCAGCTCCAACTTGCCCCCAATCAGCTCCACTTTGCCCCCCATCCGCTCCAACTTGCGCCCAGCAGCTCCACTATGCCCCCTCAGCTCCAACTTGCCCCTATCAGCTCCAACTTGCCCCCCAGCTCCACTTTGCCCCCCATCAGCTCCAACTTGCCCCACTAGCTCCACTTTGCCCCCCATCCGCTCCAACTTGCGCCCAGTAGCTCCACTATGCCCCCTCAGCTCCAACTTGCCTCTATCAGCTCCAACTTGCCCCACCAGCTCCACTTTGCCCCTCATCCGCTCCAACTTGCGCTCAGCAGCTCCACTATGTCCCTTCAGCTCCAACTTGCCCGTATCAGCTCCACTTTGCCCCCCATGCGCTCCAACTTGCCCCCACCAGCTCCACTTTGCACCCCATCAGCTCCAACTTGCCCCCAATCACATACATGTAGCTCCCACGCCGTCTTCTCTTCAGTAAAGCAGAGCGCGCCGGGAGATCGTGAATCCCAGCGCGCTCTGCATTACTAAAGAGCGACCGCGATGAGGGAGCGCAGTAGCAGCACAGACATGACTGTGTTGCGTTCCGGTGTGGTGGGTGCGGGCGCAGCTCTTCTCCGCTGCATGCCCGTGCCCCCAGTACGTGTGCGCCCTAGGCCGGGGCCTACCTCGCCTATAGGTGGCACCGGCCCTGATGGTTCCTGTGTTACACATTGTACATAAGAGAAAAAAACCTGTCTTATATTAGGGCACAATAAGTAATTATTTGTGCACAGCTAATGGTTATAATGTATTAAGATTAGCACCCACTGCTCTTCTGTTCAGAAATGCTGTTATCGTTTATTAAGCCCATTAACAGACAATAAAACGCTATCACTTCTAACACACCTATTGAGATTACTAAACTAAAAGGAGATCACAAAAGGCAGGAATAGAAGCCCCCAGAGTTCATATATAAGACCAGATTTTAGGCTTTGGAAACACATAGAGGGTTTTTACAAAGGCTATCAAAGAGTACAAAGTATTTAAGTATGTCTAACCCCCAGATCATATTTAACTCAGTGTTACTTTGAGCAATGGTAATACCAACACACAGTTTATAGAAAGAAAACATTCCCTCATACATTTATTTTCAGCCAAGGTCATGGATCTTCCAAGAGTATGGAAAAGGCTGATGTACTAAGTGGATCTAGAGCAGGTGTGGGCAACCTGAAACCCTCCACCTATGAAGGGCTACAACTACCATCATCCCAAGCCAGCTGCTGGCCAGGGATAAAGGAAACTATATTCCTCCACAGCTGGAGGGCCTCAGGTTTCCCATTGCTAAACTAGAGGAACGCTGGGGCAAATCACCGCACCGTATTTAACTAATAAAAATGTCCATTGAATATGAGACTGCTTTGGAGTCAGAAGCCTCATTTAAATCAATGACCACTTTTATTAGTTCCATATGATGCAGCTGGATGACTCCAGAATTGCTACATTTGTGTGTAGCCCTTGGTCTTTCAGATATAATCCATATTGTAACAAACACTGGGGTGTATTTACTGCAGTGATTCCACACAAAATCAGGCTCTGCAATTGATTATTAGTGTCTATTCCTCCCTAATGTCAACTTACTAAGTTACCTAAGTGAAAGATCCTCTCCTTAATGCTGCTTGTTCCAGGTAGAGGGCAACGGGGTAGTCTGTGGGAATTCAGGGGTTTCCTTTCCTCTATGCTTTAGTTAGTACTATACATTAAACCTTTGAGTACCAGAAGGGTAGACAACATATTGCAATGCACTGCACATCCCTCTAGTCCTTAACAGGTTAAACAAGTCATACAGGAAATAACATGTTTTATCTCCATTTTCTTGCACATGCTTTGGGGCTGGAGTATGGGACTTACTGGCATTAAAGTCCAGTAAGAGACGGTCCATAGGTATGTAGTATGGGTATGTAGTGTATACATTTTAATGCAGCCACTGGCGATAGAGGCTAGCACCTGAAGAGTGGCACATTTATACAGTCATCCAAAAAGCCTGGATTCCATTGCAGCTGATAACTTTATCAAGGATTTTAACTACAATTTTTTCTATAGATTTAAATGGGAATTTGTTGGATAAACCAGTGATCCTATATAATAATTTGCTAAAAGTTTTTCACAACGCAGTCATGTACAGTAGAGACTGCCTGTGACGTGGCTGATATGGAGCGGGGTGCTCTGAATTTAGACCGTGGTCCTCTCTGCTCACCTTCGGTCTGAATTTGGAATGCCCCGGTCTGTATCAGCCGTGTCACAGGCAGTCTCTACTGCGCATGACTGCACCGCGACTGTCCAGCACTGTTTCCCGTGTACATAGGCTCTTCAACTAGTAATTTATAAACTGCAAGATAATGTAGGCCAATATTTTATACTTTTATGTGTGGTGCTTCATCTACTGTGTACTAAAAATAATATAATACAGCCATTACACAATATGAAATATTTCAGGAACAAATAAACTAATAAGATAAAAAAAAATTACTTCTTGTTGCTATTTTCCATAATAATCCAGTGTAAATATTTTACAATTTATATTTAGTACATTAACTATAAAATAAAAAAATGACACCATTTTAGAAGCGGGCATATTTAATGATTAAAGCAATTATAAAAAAAGTAATTCATTGGAATGCTGAAACAGAATAAAAAAACTTTTTTTTCATGTCAAATTAAAATAATATGCATTGGCAACATGTAAAAAAAATAAAAAACAAAGAACATTATGTGCTCATAGCAAATACATATATTCAAATAAAGAAACCAAAATATATTAATTCCAGTTCTGGATAGTGCTTGAATCCTGAAATGTATGCTCAGCTTTAACATGAAAACGTTTCTAAATCGAAGCACACTTAAAGGATCAGTAAAATTGTAGTATGACTCATTCAAAAATGATAACAGTTCAAATTATCAAGATGTGGTAGAGCTTTTACTATCACAGCCTGAGATTCTCTTCTCCCATAGACTGCAATAGGAAAAACTGTCTGGACCCACACTGCACTACTGCTAACAATATGAAAAACAACATTTTGAACTGTAATAACATTGAAATGAAGCATCTGACAACAGTGGACATGCCCTTGTTATACCAAACAGGAAACGGTCTACAACAGGGATGATGGGAGTTGTAGTCTGGCAGCAGCTGGAGGGCTTGACATTGCACACCACTGGTCTAAAATCTATGATTTCAAATAATATCAATTTACAGCTCCTTTAACATATTTATAATTCGTTATTATTGAAAAGTGCTGTTTTGGCAGTGGACATCAAGTGTCTTGTTGGTGGAGGACGTTTTCCCTTGGGAGACTGGAACCCAGATAATAGACAGAAGGGCTGGGGACCAGCCTTGGCCCTCCATCCATCTGGAGAATCAGTTGTGAAAAAGGAATGTATTTAGCCAATGCCTTTCTCCACTCCAGAAATGCTGTTTTCCTTTTTTTAACCCCTTGTATGCTAGAGATACCACCAACACATAGCTGTTGTAGAAGTCTTTAGCATCCTATGGGGTTAAGTATCCTTTTTCATAGTGTACTGATTCAAACATGACACAGCTAATAGCTTCAGGGAAAAACATCTATTGTGTAAATCTTAATAATATAAAAAATGGCAGGTTACAAAAATAATGCAAGTGATGGCTTCATTTAGTCATAGTCTTCCGAGTCCTTTTAGTTCTCTCAGTTCTGCCACTTCTTGGGGTCCCAGGCCAGGAACCAGCCAGTGAATGTTGGGGGCTCATGACCTTGTTTCACTGTGACAATTGGAATGCCTTTATCTCTTCCTGAAGGGTCTGTATCAATATACTGTTTCGCTGAACATAAACAACAAAACAAATGACAATGAAAATTATTTAAGGAAAAACATATGAGCAGAAAACAGTTGTTTGTTTTCTTACTTTTAAAGCTAAATTTAGTTCATAACAAATTGGTAATTTTGAAAGAGCTTTCAGCATAACCTATATGTTGTGTAGCCATTTTCTTTAAAAAATACAAAAACTTTTTGATTTTTACATATTTAGCTTGACGGCCGGCATTCCTGCCAGGTAGTAAAATTAAAATTCCATTTTCCCTTATACTTATTTAACAACTGGAGAGAGGGGAACAAGAATCCTTTCTCTAGTAAAAGAAAATGGGGCGCATGTACGAATTCACCAATGCAGTCACACTGATCTTAGTGTGTAACGCCAGCGGCTGCACTTGAGGGTATGGGTATTAACCCCTTTGATGTTAGAGACATCTCCAGCACATCACAAAGCAATGTGCTGGAAACATCTGTAGAATCCAAGGTGTTAGTTAATATTTTCAAGAAATATAATTAGTACAATATACAATTTATAAAATATACCTGTTTTTAAAGATTCTTTTCTCTCAACTTCATTAGCATCTTTTCCAATCCATAGAAAAACCTGAGGAAAAAAATATGAAAAATATAGTTCCATAGTTATGGAATTAAAAATCTCTATATTCCTCCTAATCAGTCATTGCTAAATGGAAGAAATATTTTTATAAAACCGTGGGTCTTATGTATAAACATGAAGTGAAACCATTTTGGAGCAAACCAGCTGCACTTTAGGTGACAGTGATCTAGTAAGTCTGATTTATACACTGGTATTAGGTATGCTACCAATGATAACTGTAAAATGTGAGTAGTTCAGTGTGGGCTATACTCTTCCCTTTGGGATCCACACTAAATGCACAACTGACAACTCCTCTGTTTCTTTTTCTCTTTGAGACAATCACTGGACTGTGAAGATTGCTTAAGAAGGACTTCATGGCTAAAAGGACTCGAGGGGTTAAAGCAGTTAGGAAAAAAAATCCTCCACAGGCTGTTAAAGGCTGTGACACATTTTGTCCAAAACCAAATACCAGTGTATAATATATTTTAACCCTCTGAGTGCCTGAGGGGTGTGAAAGCCAATGATTCACACTGATTTAAATTGGGCTTTTAAAGTTTTCAGTGCTAGAGAAGTCTCCAACATACGACAAAGTACTGCATGGAAACCTCTCTAGCATTCCGTGCGGAGTGTGTGTGTGTGTGTGGGGGGGGGGGGTTAGTAAAAACGCCCTATTTATATGAATGGAAATGTAAAGTTTTTTGTGTCCCCTGTGGTGCTGCTGGTTTGCCCCAGAATTGCTCCAGTTCATCTTGGTGTATCAGTCTCACATTAGGGAAATGTACACATTCATCTGTGCAACTTATTTTCTGAGCTAAGGCTTTAGCCTAAAAATCAGGTGCCTGCACTTGCCCTCAATCCCCTCCAGCCATATGATGGGAGTTGTGGTGTGGCTGCAGCTGAAGGCCTCACATTGCTTATACTTGCACTAGAGCGGTGTTTCTCAACCCGTGCCCTCAGTGGCCACTAACAGACCAGGATTTGATGATTTCCTTGTGAAAGCACAGGTGAGTTAATCAGTGTGAATGAGCCTCTGAACAACACACTTGTGCTCTAGCAGGGGAATTCCTAAGTCCTGTCCTGTTAGTGGCCACTGAGGGCACGGGTTGAGAACCTCTGCACTACAGCATATGATTTCTTTACTGGATACCAACACATTCACTCTGCTATAGTTAAGACTTCAATGTGAGACAAGCTCCTAGCTCTAAATGCCTCCCTTATAGTATGAACAGAAAAAATGAATAATGTTAAGCTGATTTCTTCTTCTCTTTGTAAGAACATAGCATTAAATATCATCGGAAATGGGAGAATCATCTATGTAGTTAGCTTGGTATATGGATGATAGAAAGGATTAGCACCAGAAAATCAATTCCAGAGCTTGGGGCATAATCATAGCAGAACATCCCTCTTGAGAATTAAAGTAAAATTTTATATTATTGCAATAAATATAGTACCACTCTCTCTACATTACAAGCATTATCATTTTAAGACTACTAACAAAAATCCTATTTATTGAATTTACCTGTTCCCAAGTATCGAGCAACATAACATCATCCTCTGCTAGATCATCCTGTGTAAACTCTCCTGGGACCTCTTCAACCTGTGTACAGAAAATGAAGAGAGTAAGTATAACAAAGCTGGAAAAATACACAAAACACTGTGTGACTGATGTACTAAGGAGACATGGAACAATCCAACGGCACCATAGGGAGACAAAGACTCTTCTTGTTAAAGGGGTAGTATTGTTATTTTTTAAGAAAAATTAATCGTGTAGACATTAAAAAATAAAACCAAATGCACCCAGTCCCATCTCCCAAACATTTATGGTTTGAGAGATATTTGGGACCAAAGTTCCCCCTCCCTCCCCTTTCCCTGATGTCAGCGCTCAAGCTGAATGAAGGGAATCCGGGTCCTGGACAAGCGGAGGCTCTTCAGGAGAACTTAGATCGTGTTATTGAAACAGAAATCCTTCACTGGAACGGTGTACAAAGTGTGCTTGCAAACGAAGCACACATTGTAGACCATTCCAGTGAAGGATTTCTGTTTCAATAACGCGATCTCAGCTCTGCTGAAGAGCCTCCGACGGTCCCAGGACCGGATTCCCCTTCATTCAGCTTGAGCGCTGACATCAGGGAAAGGGGAGGGAGGGGGAACATTGGTCCAGAATATCTCTCAAACCATAAATGTTTGAGAGATGGGACTAGGTGCATTTAGTTTTATTTTTTAATAAGGGAGGGGGGAACTTTGGTCCAGAATATCTCTCAAACCATAAACGTTTGAGAGATGGGACTGGGTGCATTTAGTTTTATTTTTTAATGGCTGCGAGATTAATGATTCTTAAAAAATAACAGTACTATCCCTTTAATTTAAATGGGGCTTTTTACCTCTTGAATGCTAGAGAGGTTTTAATTTCCATTAAACACCTTAAAGGGATAGTAATGTTTCATAATAAAAGCAGCTCTAATTAATCATCATAGTATTTGGACTTTGGAGAGTGTTATTTCAATTCTGTCAGAGTTGTAGTTCCAGAGTAATTCAATGACAAAGTGTCCCCCTCCCGCCCCTTTTACTGATGTCACACTGTGCAGCCAGGTCAGAAGGGAGGTGCCCAGGTAGATTGCAGAGAGGGACAATCTTCAATTAACATAAGGGAAAAACATGAAAAACTTGTCAAGGGGGGCAGGGCTTTCATTGTTTTCATAAGAATAAGAGTGTCCCCTTCTGTTATCTGTCTGGTCTATGGACTGCATTCCAGATCTGAGAAGAGATGGCTTACACTAGGTAAAAGGGGAGGGAGGGGAAACTTTGCTTGTGAATATCTCATAAACCATAAAGGTTTGAGAGATAAGACCTACATCATTCTTCATGTTTTTTTAATGCCTACAAAATAAAATAAAGTTAAAACAAAGTATTACTATCCCTTTAAGGACTGGAAGGGGGTGCAATGCATTGAGAAGGCTTTAACCCTTTGAGTGCAAGAGCGGTATGCAACGCATTGCTTTGAAATGCGTTGTGTACCACTCTGTCACTCAAAGGGTTAAAACAATGGAGGTCTTTATCTCTTGTATGATGCAATTGTTTTGCTCCATAATTGCTATAGTATTACTAATTAAATCAGCCTAACTGGGCCAATATACAAATCTGCCAGTGCAGTCACACTGGTGTTAGCGTCTAATGCCAGTGGCTGCTCTTCAGGGTATCCACTACAGCTTATGGTCACTGTAGTATACAGAGACAGACACACTCCCCAACATTAAGACTTTAACCCCTTAACCACGTTAAGCACCACGAGGCCCGGGGGTGGGGCACTCTAGAGGAGCAGGGCACAGTTTTATTTCCAGTAATGCATTCTGTGCTAGGACCATCACCAGTCCTTAATGTCCAGACAGGCATGACGGTTCTGGCACGTCACCGGTCGTTAAGATCCAGCCCTTTTTTAAACTTGACAACCAGAGCAATTTTGGCAATTTTAGTATTCCTTTGTTCAACCATATTTTATCTCAAATTCATTTAACCCCTTAAGGACCGGACGTTATGGGACATTTCCGTCCCATAACGTCCGCATAGGGGCACTTGGACGCGCTGGTACACGTGACCTGTCATGTGTATCGGCGCGTCACTATGGGGCTTGAAACAGATCGCTCCGATCTTGGAGCGGTCTATTTCATGCCCCATTTTTACTTACAGCGCTCCCGGTAGATCGCTGTAAGTAAAAAGTACGTGACGTACCAGGACCATCAAGGGTCTTTCAAGCAAGTTTACCCTTGACGGTCCTGGTACGTCAAGGGTCCCTAAGGGGTTAATTTACTCATGCAAACTATAGAGTATTTTTTAAGCATAAGTAGCCTTTATTTTGATACCACATTTACATTTATAACCCACCGTTTCATTTGATACCTAGGGCCCAACTCCCCTTTAAGCCATAGTATGCTGTGATGATCTCTAGTATCCAAGAGGTTACATTATTTTGGTAAATTCTATTTTCAGTGTTGTTGTTCAGTTATTTGGGTTGTCAGATTTCTAATTAAAAAGAAAGGCTAATGATCCATTTAGTTCCTAACTTCGCATATACTCACCATAAACTTTCCTGTTTTGTTTGAGCAGCCAAACAGCCTTGGTGGATTATTAGATGACTTGGACTCCAGTAAGGAAGATGTCTGGTACGGTTTCTTACCTCCCAACGAATTCCAGAATTCATCTGTTGAAAATGACATGAACAAATGCCTTAAAGGGATAGTAATACTTCGTTTTAACTTTGTTTTATTTTGTAGGCATTAAAAAAACATGAAGAATGATATAAGTCTTATCGCTCAATCCTTTATGGTTTATGAGATATTCACAAGCAAAGTTTCCCCCTCCCGCCCCTTTTTCCAGTGTAAGCCATCTCTTCTCAGATGTGGAATCTAGTTGTAAGACTAGACAGATAGCAGAAGGGGACAATTTTCTTTGTATGAAAACAATGAAAGCCCTTCCCCCCTTGACAAGTTTTTCAGCTTTTTCCCTTATCTTAATTGAAGATTGTCCCTCTCTGCAATCTACCTGGGCACCTCCCTTCTGATCTGGTTGAACAGGGGGGGGGATACTTTGTTTGTGAATATCTCTTAAACCATAAAGGTTTGAGAGATAAGACTTATATCATTCTTCATGTTTTTTTAATGCCTACAAAATAAAATAAAGTTAAAACGAAGTATTACTATCCCTTTAAGTAGGTCTAGTACAATGGACAACAGTAGCCATCCAGTTCCTATAGATGCTGATCAATACGTTCTGGGGCCTTCTGTTCAAACAAAGTTTAGAGTAATTCTGGAGAAAACCAGCTGAACCATAGGTGGGAAAAATCCCCAGACTCCCATGGGACTTTTAACCTCTTGAATGCTAGAGAGCTCTCCTGTGCTTTGCAATGCATTTGGAGACCTCTCTAGAGTTCAAGGGGTTAAAACTCCCATGCAAATCAATGAACATTTTCTTTCTCCCCTATGGGGAACACCAACTTTTCTTTTGAATATAATCTTTTAACATCTTAAGGACCACATGGTCCGGCGCAGGGCTCTCTGGAGGACCAGGGCTCATTTTGTTTTTTACATGGAAGTGATCAGTGATCACAGCTCAGAGTATAGCTGCGCAGCAATCACAAACTTCCATGACGTGCCACGACAGTCACCGGTCCTTAATCCCCAGACAGCACGTCATCGGGTGTTAAGGGGTTAAGTACCAGAAGGATTTTCAACAAATTGCTTTGCAGTGGTCTGCGTACCCCTCGGATACTAAATGGGATAAGGACCCTGGCTCTGCGAAAGTGAAGACAACATTTCTTCATCTTCACCAAGTGAGAAATAATCAAATAAAATTGAAATACAAAAAATATTCATCAAAACCAACATCTAAGCTTTTAGTACAAATTATATTTCTTTTGTGTATATTTGAAGAAATCACTACCAGGACTTTGTTAAAGGGATGGTAATGTTTCATAATAAAAGCAGCTCTAATTAATCATCATAGTATTTGGACTTTGGAAAGTGTTATTTCAATTCTGTCAGAGTTGTAGTTCAAGAGTAATTCAATGACAAAGTATCCCCCTCCTGCCCCTTTTACTGATGTAACACTGTTCAGCCAGATCAGAAGGGAGGTGCCCAGGTAATTAGCAGAGAGGGACAATCTTCACTTAAGATAAGGGAAAAACCTGAAAAACTTGTCAAGGGGGGCAGGACTTACATTGTTCTCATAGGAAGAAGATTGTCCCCTTCTGTTATCTGTCTGGTCTTACAACCATATTCCACATCTGAGAAGAGATGGCTTACACTAGGTAAAAGGGGCGGGAGGGGAAACTTTGCTTGTGAATATCTCTCAAACCACAAAGGTTTGAGAGATAAGACCTATATCGTTCTTCATGTTTTTTTTAATGCCTACAAAATAAAATAAAGATAAAACGAAGTATTACTATTCCTTTAACTTTCACTTGCTAAGCATTTATTTGCAGTTGTCTGCCCACAGACTGAATAGAAGTCCATGCTCAGTCAGGATTCACTTAGCTGCGCCAAGCGCCTTATGTATAAAGACAACATGGTGATACAAACCAACTGCACTATAAATGGCAAATAAAAATGCCTATAGAATTAAATGTGATTTTTAACCCCTTGAATGCTAGGTCTCCAACATGTTGCTTTGCAATACATTGCAGACTTCTCTACCATTCATGAAGCTAATAGCTAATGTTTTTATTTGTTGCCTAAATGCAGTTGGTTTATTCCCAAATTGGTCTACTCTGCCTTTATACATATGTCCCTTTACTTTTAAGGATCTCTGAAATGAAGAAAAAATGACATGTCAAATTGTTAATTTTATAATTAGTGAACTGGATCTGTTTTAACATGTACATTTTTTCTTAGAGACCCTTTGTACTGGAGGTGAAGACAATGAAGAAGGAGATCTGTTGTATTTACAGCTAGTTCTTAACAGGTGCAGAAGCCAATGTGATAAAAATCCAGGATTCATTCCTAAACGCTCAAAAAGACACTGGACTAGGACAAAAATGTTCGACTCTTACATGTTTTGTTTGGTGACCCACCTTAATTGAACACCATAATGCATTGTCACATCTCTCTGTTATTTCAAGGAGAACTAACACCCTCCTAATAACCCCCCTTTCACCATGGAGGCAGAAATGACAGATGTTGGCAGTTTTTTCATGAGTACGAGGCATAGTGCATGAGCCTACTTAACCATTTATGGAGCAGAGGAGTGTGCAATGCATGCAAAGTGATGCATTACACACCCCTCTGCTCCACAAAGGGTTAATATTGCCAAATACATTGAGCAGATTTTGATGTTCTGTGGTCCTTTCAGCAACTGTCATTTCCAACCCCATTAACATCCTGGACCAACTGAATGTTATCTTTCAACAAAGGCAAAATTCATAGGGCCACATAGGATTTTCTGGCCATAGTAAGGGGTTATTATTAGAAGGTGCTGGCTCTCGGGGTGAAGTGATGCAGGATGGGAGTCTCTGACTCAGAGAGATTTTTTTGCAAGTGCCCTGCCCCTTGAGGAGGGAACCTCACCCCATGGTTCCTGTTTTCCAAACAGGATGTAAGATATATAAACAAAGATATGCGGCTATGTACTATAGAACACCACAATAACAATACAGCAGTTCTTGCCAACAACTGCTGTAAATTCACATGCTGACTACCCCTAGCAAAAGAGTATTTTCTGTTTCCGATAACAGTGGATGGGGCAGAGGGAAGAGTCATTAGGGACTGAAGTATTGTCACCGGTAGGACTAGGGGCACCTAGATTGCCTTTCCTACGGACATACGAGATGTAAATTTGGCCTTTGGTTTCATACTGTCACAGTGTACCTTGGCATCCATGTCGTCAGTTACCCTTGTGCTTCTTCTCAGCAGTATATCTGGTGGTTACGGGTGCAGGCGCGTGTTGCTGTCTCAGGATGCTGCTCTTGTGTATATGCACATATTCGATTTGCCTAATTGATTCCTGCCTTTGTGTGGCCTATTTATACTTCCCAGGGCCTAGTGTTAGTTGCCCTTATGTGGTGTTCCTGTTAGTACTCGTTATGTTTGCTCCATCTCGCTGTGACCCTTGATTGGCTTCCGATTTTGCTCTGTGCATGATCCCGGCTTGTCTGACTATCCACACCGGTTCTGACCTGTGGCTCTAGCTGACTACTCTCTCTGTGTATGACCCAGGCTTGTCTGACTATCCACATCGGTTCTGACCTTTGACTCTGGCTGACTACTCGCTTAGTGTATGACCCCGGCTTGTCTGACTACCCACATCGGTTCTTACCTGTGTCTCTGGCTGACTACTCGCTCTGCGTGACCTAGGCTGGTCTGACGATTTGAATTAGCTGTACTATGGCGTGTGCTGTCTCCGCTCCGATTGCCACTGTCTGCATTTAAGTACCATGCAGTAGTACTCATTACCTCTGGGTGCTTGGTAGCTACCAGGCAGATAGAACCATAGGTGAGGTTCTTCATTTCGCTGTTCCACTCCGAGTAGTGCAGGCCTCTGCCCAGTGTCAGTCTGGGTAGTGGACTGTGGTCTGTCCGTTTACCAGTTCTGGGGTTTACCTGGGGAATTGCTTATTATTGTGTATTATCAATAAAGGTCGTTTTAATTCAATTTACCAGTGTCTGACCAACTGCACCATAGGGAACAAATAAAACATTCCTACTAATTCAAAATACAAACGCCAAAAAATGTAAATAGGTTGATATAACTTTAAATAGCATGTACTTCAGATTGTAAGCTTTCGGGCAGGGACCTCCCACCCAATGTTTCACTCTACAAAGCACCTGTAACCCTGTATTGTTTAAACCCTTAAATTGTAAAGCGATGCGTACACTTGTGGCGCTACATAAATAAACATATTCATTCATTCATTGTACATATAGCTAGTATATCTAAAAATTATTACTATTTTACATCCCTAAAATATAATCCTAACTTTAATGCATGTTAATTGTCTGGTTCATAGCATTTGTTAGAAAGATAAGAGTTAAAGCCAGTTAATTACAATTAGTGCACACTACTCTTATATGCAGAAAGGTTGTATTCTTGTCTTCAACCATTTACAGATAATCCTGGATAATCAATGGGAGCCCTGGAAATGGCAGGACTTCCTGCTCCCCTACAGCACATGTAAGAGTAGAGTTTAGGCCTCAGTAAAGAAATAATTCAGTTTTACAGATGCTAAGATAAAGTAAAGGATATTTAAGTGTATATAACCCCAGTTCGTTGTAAGGTGTTTGTGTTGCTTTAACTCTTTGACAGCCAGCGAGGTATTCAATGCTTTGAGACGCATGCAAGAAAGTTGTTTTTCTCCAGATTTCAATAAAAAGCCTCAGTATTCCTATTGAAATACTGAAGTATGAATCCTTCATTTTTCTTGAGAAGGTTCTGTACAGGAAAAATATGAATGCCTCTAGTCTAGATCACAGGCCCATTCTTCTGTTTTGCTTAACCCACTCAGTACGCTGAACCTCTTGAGCCTCGAAAAGGTTAATGACATTAGCATAAGTATAATTAAAACACACTACATTAATATGTTTGGATTAACCTGTCAGTGAAAAATGCCATAGCAGATTATTTTAAAAGGTGACTTAATGCTGTCTTGGCACATTCATACAGGATTTTCCATTGGCTTGTGAGTGAGGTTTCCATTCATCTGTGCCAAAATGGAAATACTGTATCCTTTAGCATCATTACTTTAACTTTAGTTTACTGGTAAATTGTCATTTATATGTCTATCCAGACTAAGTTCCTGCAAGCGTGATATCATGAGGCTGATGTACTAATAAGAACTGGGGAGAAGCACTAAGGTGTGCAACAAATGTGTGACAAAGACGAGATAACATCTCCAGTGTGATAAACTCTCTAATTCCTATGTTAATTTATGGTGTCTATAAACTAAAACAGTGGTTCTCCATCTTTTTTTTTAACTCAAGGAACCCATAAAAAGCAGTCTGGAATTTTTGGGGACACCCTAGCATTTTTTATGTAATTTGTCAAAGGTGTAATGAACGGTATACATACAGTTATTTTTAGGTTTCACAATCAAACACTCTGTGCACAACAAGTATCATAAATATACCTTTCAGACTCAGCATTCACGTTGTTGTCATTCTTTATAGAAACCCTAAATGAACATCTGAGATGTAATAAAATGCCACTGCACCCTTCTTAAGAAACACTGCACTAAGAAGTCTCAGGTTGGGGAGATGTTAGTGTATTGGAATTGGAGAGTTTATCACACTGGAGAAGTTATCTCCTCTTTATCACACTATTATCCCACCTTAGTGCATAACCCCCATGAGTCAATTCTGGAGCAAACGAAAAGTCATTCAGAGCAAACCAGCTGCACCAGAGGGAACAAACAGAATGGGGCTTTTAACCTCTTAAAGGGATAGTAATGTCCGCTTATAAGTTGCTGCTATATTGTAGATTAAAAAAAAAATAAAGTCTCTTGAGCAAGTCCTACCTCTCAAACCTTTATGGTTTGGGAGATATTCACAGCTAAATTTTCCCCTCCCTCCCCTTTCCCTGATGTCAGCTGTAAAGGTGACAGAAGGCGATCTGTGTTGGCCGACTCGAGAAAGCTCTTCAGCAGAGCCGCAATAGAGATATTTAAAAAGAACTACTTCATTGGAATGGTCTACAAAGTGTGCTTGCAAACCAGGCACACTTTGTAGACCGTTCCAATGTAGTGTTTCTTTTTAAATATCACTATTTTGGCTGGCGGCTGGTCCCCGGACCGGGATCTCCTGCTGTCAGTAGAGCACTGACATCAGTTCAAGGGGGGGGGGGAACTTTAGCTGCAAATATCAAGATACTTTATTTTTTTTAAATCTACAATATAGCAGAAACTTCTAAGTGGACATTACTAACCCTTTAAATGCACAAAAGGTATCTAAAGTATTGCAGATCAATGTATTGGAGACCTCTTTAGCATCCAAGGGGGTTAAGAGCCCCATATAAATAAATGGGGATTTTCTGAAATCTTTATTTGTCCTATGTGGCACAGTTAGTTCACTTCAGAATCGTGTACACAGAAAAAATAGATAGCATAAAGAATCAATAGGATAAATACTGGATAAAGACAAGCTAGGGTGTAGACTAGCTGTGATAAAGAGTAGATAGGATAAAGACTGGACTAAAACAGGTTAGGATAAAGAGTAGATAGGATAAAAACTAGCTAGGATAAAAAAATAGATAGTATAAAGAACAGATAGGATAAATACTGGATAAAGACATGCTAGGGTGTAGACTAGCTGTGATAAAGAGTAGATAGGATACAGACTAGCTAGGATATACAGTAGATAGGATAAAGACTGGACCAAGACAAGCTATGATACAGATTAGTGGACAAAAACAAGCTAGGCTATTGACTATCTGTGATAATGAGTCGAAAGGATACAGACTAGCTATTAAAAGACTAGCTAGGATAAAGAGTGGATAGTATAAACATTAGCTGGCTCATTGTGGCTTGCAGTTAAGTGGTTGCAGACAAGTGGAGTTTGAAAGAATCAGGAGTTAGAACAAAAGAAGGAGTTTGAAATCTCTAGATCTCTGTTATACAAGTAATTTGTCTGATGATAAGATTGAGGTTTGAATTGCAGACAGGAATTTCATTTCAGATTGTGTTTTAAGATTTAGTAGTCACATATTTAAATCTTTTATACCTTATGTGAAAGCAGGTTAGACAATCCTGTAACATGTTTGAACACTTGGAGCAGTCATTCCAAAGGGCATACCGTTGTAAGCATATTATATTTTCAGAAAAGAGGATTTTAACCTTGCCTGTTAAATCCTTTTCTCTTAGTCCATACAGGTTACTGGTCACTTTGAGTAGGCGATCCTCTCCTTTAAGTTACCAGTAACCTGTATTGGACGACAGAGAAAATAAGATATTGTATCTGTAAAGAAATATTGCGACACTGTGTGATATTAGAAACCTGGAAGGAAGCTTGGAGCTCACTGAGCAGGTAGTATGTGGAGTTGGTGGTGGAGAGGACAAAGTTTTAGATGTGGAGTGTTAGGTAGGCAGCTGGGTAATAGTAAGGAGAAGACATAGTCAGGGCCGGCGCTACCATTAAAGCAGGACAGGCAGCTGCCTTAGGGCTCCGCAATGGAGGGGCGCCGAAAAGGGGGAAGCTGGGATATTTTTTTTTATTAAATATATATATCTGCCACAGAGAGACCCAGGCTCTGTAGTAATACAGGGCGCTGGGAGATGACATCATCTCCCAGCGCTCTGCATTACTGAGAGCAGCGCACGGGAGCTTCAGCTCTGTGCCGAAGGAGGCACAGAGCTCTAAGTTATGGCACACCACTAGACTACCAGGGACTCAAGGTAGGGGATGAAGGGGGCATTGTGGAGATAAGGGGGCATAGTGGAGATGAAGGGAGCATTGTGGAAGGGGCAATGTGGAGATGAAGGGAGCATTGTGGCGATGAAGGGGCATTATGGAAGGGTCAATGTGGAGATGAAGGGGGGATTGTGGAGATAAGGGGGCAATGTGGCGATAAGAGGGCATTGTGGAAGGGGAATTGTGGAGATGAAGGGTCAATGTGGAGATGAAGGGAGCAATGTGGAAGGGGCATTGTGGAGATAAGGGAGCATTGTGGAAGGGGCATTGTGGAGATAAGGGGGCATTGTGGAAGGGGCAAAGTGGAAGGGGCATTGTGGAAGGGGGATGAAGGGGCAATGTGGAGATGAGGGGGTAATGTGGAAGGGGCATTGTGGAGATGAGGGGGCAATGTGGAGATGAGTGGGCATTGTGGAAGGGGTATTGTGGAGGTGAAGGGAGCATTGTGGAAGGGGCAATGTGGAGGTGGGGAGAGTGTGGAGGTGAATATGTGGGCGGGGGCAGAGGATTGTGGCAAGGTCGGGAGGGGGATTGTGTCGGGGGGGCATCAAAATGCACCTTCGTCTGTGTATACAAAAATCCTTGCACCGGCCCTGGACATAGTGGGCAGAGAAAGAGGAAGGCCAGCTCTAAGTTGATAAATACAAACATATTTTCAAGCTTGTGTGAAGATGCTGATTAGGATAGCTCAGAATTAATATTACTGGAGAGGGCTGATTCCTCTAGCAGCCAGGGTAACAGTCCTTCTTCCAGTTTAGATGGGAGGCAGATTAGAAAGAAACTAAGGCAGGTGACTGTAATAGGGGGCTCTATTATAATGAGGGTAGATAGGGGTAATCTGTCATCAGGAATGTGAATACTGAACAGTATGTTCCCTCCTGGGTGTTTGGGTTTGGCAGACAGATACATGGGAGGGGCTGAAATGGATCCAGCTGTATTGGTAGGAGGAAGGTTGTTATTATTATATTATTATTAATTATATTATAATTATTTCATGGATTTAGGGTGCAAACGCAAGGCAAGTACCTACAGCGTAGTATTTTCTGAAATACTACAGTATCATGCTCCATTGCAGGTAGCCAGAGGGAGCTCAGGGAGCTTAATTCATGGCTTAAGTATTGTTGTAGGAAGGAGGGTTTGGGTTTTTTCAAGCACTGGGCTGACTTTGCTCTTGGATACAATCTATATGGTAGTGATGGGTTGCACCTAAATCTCAAAAGTTAAGACTAGCAAAGAACCTGCTCCTGATGGTATACATCCAAAGGTTCTTCACTGTTAAAAAGACCACTATTTTTCTCTATAACGACTCTCTCACCACAGGCTCAGTGGCACAAGACAGGTGTAAAGCCAATGTAGTGCCTTTATTTAAAAAGGGAACTAAAACAGAACCTGGACATTACAGACCAGTGAGTTGGACCTCGGTAGTAGGAAAAGGAATAGAAGGGATAATAAGGGATTATATTCAGGATTACACTGAGGAAAATAAGATTATTAACAGGAATCAACATGGTTTTATCTTGCCAAGAAAATCTTTTGAGCGTCTATGAAGAAGTAAGTAGCAACCTAGATGATGGTAAAGCAGTAGATGTAGTATATCTAGATTTTGCAAAGGCATATGATACAGTGCACACAAGAGACTGGTGCATAACTTAAGGAACTTGGGGCTATGGGATAACAATTTCATGTGAATAAGACACTGTTAATGCATAGGGAATAGTGTGTTGTTGTAAAATTCTCCAGTACAGTTAAAAATGAGAGTGGTGTACTCAAGGTTCAATATTTTATTAAATTATCTGGAATTAGGTATAGAAAACAAAATTTCAAGACTTGCAAATAACACTAAATTACGTAGAGTAATTAATTCAGACAAGGATGTTTGTTCTCGGCAAGATTTTACATAAAATGGCAGATTGGGCAAACAAATAGAATATGAAGTTTAATTTGGGAAAGTGTAAAATTATAACTCAGTGCTACTTAATTGAATTATTTTAGGAGGCCCCTTGCTAGAGAAAGATCTGGGAGTCCTTGTAATCTACAAACTTGGAAGCAGTGAGCAGTGTTAAACAGCAGTGGCAAAAGCAAACAAAGGTGGATAACATAATTTTGCCACTGTACAAAATGCTGGTAATACCTCTCCTCTAATATGATGTGCAGTTTTGAGCAACAGTTCTGGAAGAGGATATTCTACAGTGGGAGAATGTACAGTGAAGAGCAACAAAATTAATTAAGGGAATGGAGGACTTGAAGTATGAGGAAAGTCTAGACAAACTTGGTTTATTTACGCTAGGGAAAACACGACTAAGAGGAGATCTTGTTACAGTGTATAAGTATACGCAAGGTCAATACAAGGATCTCTCTGGTGAGCTTTGCATTCCAAGGCCTGATCAAATAACTAGGGGCTACCCCTTAAGATTATAAGAAAGGAGGTTTTAACTTACAGTACAGTAAGTTCTGTTAAATTGTGGAATTCCTTGCCAAGCATTTGGTAATGGCAGATACAACTGATACATTTAAGAGAAGATTAGATGCATTTCTAACAGAAGAAAAATACAGGGTTATACAGTGTAATAGTAGGTAAAACAGGAAGTTCTGGTAAACAGAGTAATACCCATTTACGAGTCAGGAAGTCTTATATACCTTAAAATCTTGGGTATAATACGCACCTGTGTGTAATACATTATACCCAAGATTTCAGGGGAAAACAAGAGTGCCTATGTATAATACACACCCTTGTTTTCCCCTGTCAAACAAAAAAATTCCCATTACCGCACTGCTTCCCTCCCTCCCCACCTACCCAAATCCTCCTCCTCCGCTTCCAGCATGGCACTGTCAGGACCTCTGCTTTGTAGCCAATGGGTAATGTACTGCAAGGACTGCAATTCCATAGATCCATTGTGCATAGCTATGCGATCCTCGCAAGACATTACCCATTGGCTACAAAAAAGAGGTCCTGACAGGACCATGCTGGAAGCTGGCGGCAGATGAAAGCATGCCACCTGCTGGGACCCTGTCAGGCTGAGGATATCGGACGGACTACAGAGGAGGAGGATATGGGTAAGCAGGGAGGGAAGGAAGCAGTGCAGCAATGGGAATTTTTTTAAATACATTCTGTGTCCTCCACTTCACATAAGGTGAAGAGGGGCAAAATTGTGCATATTATACGCAAGATTTTACTGTATTTCTAATTTTCTTGGTTATACTGTAGCAAATGTTGAATTTGATGGGTTTATGTCTTTTTTCAACCTAATTTACTATACAACTATGTATTTTATAAAGAGTAGATAGGATAGAGACTAGATAGGATAAAGACTAGTGAGGATAAAGACTGGACAAAGACACGGTAGAATAAAGACTACTTAGGATAAAGAGTAACTATGATGCAAACTAGATAGTATTAAGAGTAGATGGGATACAAACTAGCTAGTATAAAGAGTAGATAGTATAGAGACTAGCTAGTATAAAGAGCAGATAAGATAGAGACTAGCAAGGATAAAGAGTAGATAGTATAAAAACTGGACAAAAACTAGCTAGGATAAAGAGTAGGTTGAACTATAATAATATTTAAATAAAAAACCTCCCGTCAGTGGGAGCACTCAGCAGAAGAAACCCTTTTAACATATATTTATTTCCATAAAAAGTTTTAAACTTATCTAAATATATTCTTACATATGACAGAAAATATAGGCCCAGATTGCAGATAATAAGTGTTATCAACTGGTTTCATCTAACAGATTCCCAATGAAATCTATGGCGAAATCTGTAGATAACGCTCTTGATATTTTTATCAGCTGCAATGGAATCCAGGCCTTAATATGAAAGTCCCCACTTAAAACCTAATAGGTGTATAGCCTCTCACAGAATTGAGTAGTTAGTCCAGACCACAATGAGCCTGATGGACTAAGATGAACTGGAAACATTCTGGGACAAATCAAGTGCACAAATACAAATTCTCATTTATAGGTTTTTTTTTATCCACTGAATATTAGAGAGGTCTCTAATTCGTTGCAAAGCATTTAAATAAATGAGACTTTTTGGAATGTGTATGTTTCCCCTATGGTCCCCATACGTGCAACCTCTGATCCTTTGGGTTAATCCAACATTATCCTCAGTGTTTCCATTTAAAACAAGATACCCACCTGGCTCCTGTCCTTCGGCTATTTTAGTAGCTTTGCATTTCAGGACACTAGCTATGTAGTCAGCTGCCTTCTCCTCTTCTCCACTCGCTCCTTTTCCTGTCCACTTGTAGCCAGAGTTGTTTTTCAGTTTCAGGACAAAAACATCATTTGAATTTAGTAAAGAAGCATCTGCTTCAACCTGAAAAAGGAAAATGTCATGTTAATATCTCCATTATTATACTACTAGTTGAAGAGCCCGTTACACGGGCCACAGTGCCACTGTCAGCAGGTCACAGGGCAGTCATGCGCAGTAGAGACTGCCCGCGCTGCGGCTGATACAGAGCTGGACGCTCCGAAGGAGCGTCCAGCTCTGTATCAGCCGCAGCGCGGGCAGTCTCTACTGCGCATGACTGCAGCACTCGCATCAGTGTCTACCGCGCATGACTTTGTCGTTACACACGTTTTAGCGAATTATTATATAGGATAGATGTTAGAAAACAAATTGACATTGACTACTTAGGAAAAGCAGAACAGCATTTAGGCACATCAACTCCACAATAGGGAACAAATAAAACTTTGCACTGGTTTAAAGCAGAACGATCACCCCATATAAAGTATCCCCCCAATAATTATTCATATAGCCATAACCTTAGAAATAGTACTATTATCCAGCATACGTACAGCGTTATTAAGAAATCCTACTTCTTCTGAGACTGACGGCCAGGCATCTTGCTTTAGAGGCATCTGCACATCTGCGCCATCAGTCTTTTCCTGTTACCTTATGGTACAATGCAACGCCTTCCAGAGGAGACCGGGACGGCAGTAAGATTAGCTTGATGAATATTGCCTTTAACCCTTTGAGTGCCAGAGTGGTACGCGTACCACTCTTGCACTCAAAGGGCTAAAAATTCTGATGGTAAAAATGTCTTTAATTTTGTCCTTGAAACAAAATTGTTAAAAGAAACAAAGACTTTTTTGTATTTAAAAGGACGTTTTCAAACAAATACTTTTTATCAGATAACTTCTTCATTCTGATTACAGACAATTTCAGTTACCACAACTTTTTGAACATCTCACCTTTAATCATTTGAATGCTACAGAGGCATACCTGGGAACTCTCCGGTTTTGCCCCGGAGACTCCGGGTTTGACAATGAATTACCAGGTTTCCAGGGCAGAGTCAGATTCACAGGATGTGGGGAAACCCTTCCCACTTGTGCTCAATCCCACCCTGTTCCTCCCACTCCGCGCCCTCTTCTACCCCTTCTCCAGTGTATTCTATATATTTTTTTTATGTTTAGTAGTCCCACCCCCCTTGCAATTAAGCCACGCCCCTTTTTAATGATGCAAATTGCGTCATTTCTCTACTCTCATCGGCACTAGAGGGCTGTCCTCCGGGCAGCCCCAAGTAAGAAGTTCCCAGGTATGTACAGAGGTCTCCCATGTATTGTACTGCAAACGGTTAAAACTCCACCACATATCTCAGGGTATTTTCATTTGTCCCCAGTGGTGCGGCTGGTTTGCCCCAGAATGATGTTAGTTTTTAGTACATCAGACTACTGTGTACTGAGTCCATGATCTATCTACATTATTATGGATGGAAAATGAGCTTCATGTATAATCTGAGTAACCATTTATATATTACACTGATTTAGTAAGTACATAGTCTAACTTAAAGGGATAGTAATACTTCGTTTTAACTTTATTTTATTTTGTAGGCATTAAAAAAACATGAAGAATGATACAAGTCTTATCTCTCAAACCTTTATGGTTTACGAGATATTCACAAGCAAAGTTCCCCTCCCCACCCCTTTTACCTAGTGTAAGCAATCTCTTCTCAAATGTGAGTCTGGTTGTATGACAGTACAGATAACAGAAGGGGACAGTTTTCTTTGTATGAAAACAATGAAAGCCCTTCCCCCCTTGACAAGTTTTTCAGCTTTTTCCATTATCTTAATTGAAGATTGTCCCTCTCTGCAGTCTACCTGGGCATCTCCCTTCTGATCTGGTTGAACAGGGAAGGGATACTTTGTTTGTGAATATCTCTTAAACCATAAAGGTTTCAGAGATAAGACTTATATCATTCTTCATGTTTTTTTAATACCTACAAAATAAAATAAAGTTAAAACGAAGTATTACTATCCCTTTAAGACATGGCAGTCTAAAACCCTCCAGCTGTAGAGGACTATCACTTCCATCATTCCCAGCCAGTCGGGGGATTGTAGTCCTCCACAGCTGGAGGGCCTCAATTTGCACACCTCTGATTTAAGTGCACAGCTCCTTTACACCATTCCCTGAAAAAGGCAAATGGAAAAGGACGAGTTCTGAGCCAGCTTCCTCTTCACTCATTGTGTACATAGTCTGCCCCTAGGAATACCCTTACAGGAATATACACTCCCAATCTACCCATACCTTGGAGCATGCTCATAGGAGAAGATTAATAGAGGCTTGGGAAGGCTAGACTGCTCAAAAGAAACAACCAGTTACTGTGGTGGCAGTCATTCTACATAAGAGTGATTGTATTAGCCACCAGAAACACAAAAGGCATCCTAATCCTATGACCATGTGGTGCCAAGCAGGCATTTAAACACATAAAAAAGATGTATATAGGTGCTAAGTGGGTTCAGGGCTTTGTGTATATTTAGCCTTTGTGCCACCTTGGTTCATCCCTCTCTCTGGGCCACCTTCTCTATACCTGTGATTGTGTGGATTCCAGGACATCAAAAGAAAGGGCCAGCATACTGGAGTCAGATAGAAAGAGGGCTGTAGCTATTCCATATCAAGTAAATTAGAGAATATTTGTTTAACCTATTAGAAGATAGAGGCTTCACAATGCTGTGGATATATCTCTAGCTAAAAGTAGGGTCCACCGACCAGTAAATAATTAACCATGTTTTCCTTTGTGCTTTCCACCCTCCCTTCCCAGTAGGTACTGGCTGACTACAGACATAGTAACTATTATAGGAGAGGTCACAGCTGGTCTAGTTTCTTGGACAACAGATTGGGGTCCCTATAGCATTTTAATCACTGTAAAGTTATTGTGACACTCCCTGGCCAGTCTTCCACTGCAGTATAGGGAAACATGCAGAGTCATGTAGTGATTTGTGCTGTCTAACCTACATTCCTGTAACTCAAGGCAACTGCCACTACAGCACTATGGCAGAGAAGGCAAGTGAGCAGTTGCTGTGGTGCACTGGCACAGACCCACAGAATTCCAGAATAATATGCCATCTTTGAGGGGGAAGAAGCAGTTAGATTTGCCTTGGAACAGACCCACAGCCTCATGCTGAAACAGCTGTTATGCTGGTAAAAATTTAGAAAAGTCAACACACTTGGATTTGGTGAATTAGGATGCATTTATCAATGCAATAGTAGTATTTAAATAGCCAACATATAGGTCCTTGACAGGAATAAAATGTTGATCTTGAGAAAGGCTTAAAGGGATAGTAATACTACGTTTTATCTTTATTTTATTTTGTAGGCATTAAAAAAACATGAAGAAATGATATAAGTCTTATATCTCAAACATTTATAGTTTAAGAGATATTCACAAGCAAAGTTTCCCTATCCCGCCCCTTTTGAGTAGTGTAAGCCATCTCTTCTCGGAGGTGGAATGCAGTCCATAGACTGGACAGATAACAGCAGGGGACACTCTTATTCCTATGAAAACAATGAAATCCCTGCCCCCCTTGACAAGCTTTTCAGGTTTTTCCCTTATCTTAAATGAAGATTGTCCCTATCTGCAGTCTACCTGGGCACCTCCCTTCTGCTCTGGCTGAGCAGTAAAAGGGGCGGGAGGGGGACAATTTGCTTGTGAATATCTCTTAAACCATAAAGGTTTGAGAGATAAGACATATCATTCTTCATGTTTTTTTAATGCCTACAAAATAAAATAAAGTTAAAATGAAGAATTACTATCCCTTTAAAAGGATAGTAATGTTTCATAATAAAAGCAGCTCCAAGTAATCATCGTAGTATTTGGGGTTTGGAGAGTGTTATTTCAATTCTGTCAGAGTTGTAGTTCAAGAGTAATTGAATGATAAAGAATCCCCCTCCTGCCCCTTTTACTGATATAACACTGCTCAGCTCAGAGCAGCAGGGAGGTGCCCAGGTAGATTGCAGTGAGGGACAATCTTCAATTAAGATAAGGGAAAAAGCTGAAAACCTGTCAAGGGGGGCAGGGTTCTCCTTAAACTCACAGTAAAAAGATTGTCCCTTGCTGTGAGCCGTCTGGTCTCAAGACCAGATTCCACATCTGAGGGAAGGCAGCTTACACTAGGTAAAAGGGGTGGGAGGAGAATATTTTATCATTCAATTACTCTTGAACTACAACTCTGACAGTATTGAAATAACACTCTCCATTGCCCAAATACTATGAAGATTAATTGGAGCTGCTGTTTTTGTGAAACATTACTATCCCTTTAAGAATAAAGCAGAAACAATGACTCTCCATGCACCATTGCAATAAATACTGCACCTTCTATACAAAACCGATGAGAGCCTTGCTATCAGTGTGATTTCAAATCACTGGCACCCACGTTATTTACTTTTATCTATCTATCTATCTATCTATCTATCTATCTATCTATCTATCTATCTATCACAGTGATGAGTGCCATAGAGTACTGCTTGGTAAAAGTACAATAATATATACAAAAGAAGGTAGGATGAGGAAGACCTATCTACATCATATGCAGATTTCAACTCAAATTGGAGCCTTTCTTAAGATGGAACTAAGGGCGGAATGTAAGAAATAAGCGCATACGCTGAAGACATTTTTCGTGTGCAGATAGATATTGCACATGTTCTAATGCAGGAAGCCAGGTACCGAACTCTATTTGAATTGCACATGAAAAATTAGCTTCTACAACAAAACTACACAAGCGTATAAAACTGTTTGCAAAATCACTTCCTGCATTAGGGGCATTTGTATTCCACTCAGACAGTGATTGGCCACGCCCACAAAAAATATGCACAGCTATTCGCTAATCTTTATTTTTCATCCACAATTCAACAAAATCATGAACAAACTTATTCACTAGTGGTTTTCACATAGTAAATAGCGATTACACATGTTTCCTGCATTCCGCCCCATATCTACGCCATTCTACACAAGTACTCGCGCAAATGCTGGTATCGGCACCGATACCAGTATCGGTATCGGTGCAACCCTATCTTTGACCACGCTACCTGGAGTGGTTGCAGAGATATGTCCAAAACTGTAAAGTCCCATAGAAGTGAATGGAGCAATGGCATATATGCGGTAAACATGCGCCTTAAAGGTGCGGAACATAAAGTTAAAGAGGTGAATACCAAACGTAAATCACTCAAAAGCCCACTAGAATAAAACAGTAAACCCAATACACACTGGTGCCAGTAGGGAAAGTGCCCCAAAAACCCAAAAAGGTGCTAACCAGCAGCAAAAGGGTAAAGTTACCACTGAAACTTGCTCCAAACACCTCACAGACATACAGATAAACCCATATGTAATAGGAACTCCAAATGAGACCCCTGTGCGGAGGGGAAGCATGGGACATGTGGACCTCAACACTTAAAGGGTGCTCACCTTTTTCAGCAGGTCTTCTGTCTTCAGATTACCATATATCAAGAAGAAGCCTCAGTGGGCAACTCCTGGGTAAAGAACTTGCAGCCAAGATTTTCCCCCCAGGGTTTAGGTCCACAAAAGCACCTGGTAAACTGAGCTATCCACATTTGGTGGATGGGAATTGTTAGCGATGGTAATCCGCCTAATGGTGGTATTCCATATCTTACAGAAAAATAATAAAAAAGCTAAAACTATAGCAGAACTGTTTTCTTGCCCTGTGCCTTGACCAAGGAACAAATCTTACTGGTTGGGATTGGCTAGCTGCAAGCTAAGGAGAGGAGGTAGGCTCCACCCAGCAGTCACTTCTCACAATTGTTCCTACCTATTAAAGGGGCTGATCGCCTATCCAAAGTTACCAGTAACCTGTATTGGACGACAGAGAAAATTAATTATCTAGCAATCAAGGGTTTAAAAGCCCCATTTAAATCAATGGGAATTGTTCTGTGATGCAGTAGGTCTGCCCCCAAATTGCTTCTCTTTAGTCTTTCTGTATATGGCCCTTAGTACATTCCCAAAGTACTGAGCTTAGTCCTTTAATCCATAACACACTCATGAGATAAAATGAAGTTTCATATACAAGATGTTTTTACCTCCACTATCCGAGTGATAGATGCTAGGTTTCTGCGGACTTGGAAAAGACGTATAGCGCTAGGAGGAGCCTGACCTCCCTTTCTAGATGTGCCATCTTTGTATATAATAAGTGGCTTGTCTTTGAACAAGCTCAACAAATGTGGAGGTTCCTTTCCTTGCGTGACACGGACCTAGAAAAGATTGCAAACATTGTGAAAGGACTGCACTTATGAAATGCAAACAACATTTAAATCATCAGCTAGAAAACAAAAATGTAAGCCCCTGATCTGGCAGGGGGTGGCCGTTAAGGACCACAGCGCATTTTTTTTGAGAAATGAATTGTGGGATCACCGCACCGGACCCCAGAATTCCATGATGTGCCAAGATCATCATTGGTCCTTAACTGCCAAGATGGTCCTGGCACGTCATTTAGTCCCTAAGGGGTTAACGTCATTTCAGTGAAATAAATATGAACCCTTTCAATGCCAGAGAGTTATCCAACGCGTTGCTTTGGATACCTCTCTGGCACTCAAAGGGTAAAAGGCCTTATTTATCAATCTACAGTGGTGCAATTCTTCAGCAAACTAACAGCCCCATGGGAGGAATGAAAGTTATGCAAATTACCATTGATTTAAATGGAGATTTAACACCTTGAAGGCTAGGGCGGTCTTCAAAGCACTGAAAGCATTTATGGTGACAAAATACCACTTAAATCATTAGGAATTTTCATTTTCCCACCTTTGATGCAGCTGGTTTGCTCCAGAATTGCACATATACATAAGATCCTTAATATTTTATAGAGATATTCACATTGGTATTTGTTCAAAATGCTATAAATGGATAAATAATGGAATTCTAATGGTATGTTCTTTTCCCAGTATATATAAGATAATTAACATTTCCAAAATATTTCCTATTTATTACAACTGTATTTTCTGTTATACCTGTTTAAATATATAATTGAAAATTCATGCCTGTAAATGAAATTGCAGAATGTTTTCACAATAAGAAATTCATTTTGAAACTATGCATTTCGTCATATATCAGATAAGGAAAATCAAATCACCTTTGAAAATAAACTCTCTCCAGGGAACTATTTACTCAAAAAGCTGAACAAAACACAAGAAGTTATCCATTAAGAGCAGCTGAATAGCAATTTTGATGAGAACAAAAGCAGAGATATTTTTTACAGGAAGGGTAGTAAAGTTGTGGAATTTTTTGGCTTGGAAACTGTGTTTGCAGATACAGTAGCTTAGTATTTCTTAATGTTGCTCTACAGGAAACACACCAACAGGTCAGCTTTTCCAGATATCCTTGCTTAATCACAGCGTTTGTGATTAAGCTGTCTGTGCTTAATTAAGGATATTCAGGAAACCTAACCTGTTGGTGTGCCCCATGGACTGGAGCAGAGAATCATTGCTGTAGATGCTTTCAAGAAAGTATTGCATACCTTTATAGCTCAGAACTGTGTGGAGAATTATGATAGTTGGTTTCAAGGCAGAAAAGTTGATACAGGAAAAGCCAACTGCTTTTTTGGGGTCAGAAAGCATACTTTTACCCACTTGAGGCTTAATTGGAAATGGTTTAAACAAAGTTTTTGTTTTTTGCTTTCCTCTGTATCAACAAGGGTGACATAGCAAAGCACCATCAACTGTGTGACTGAATAAAAGCAAATCAATGATTCATATAATTACGGTAAGTAAAAAGATCTAGAGTACTGTGAAATGAGTTGGGCACACTTTATATCGTTCAGTGCAAGAAGGGGTGAAAAATAAAAAAGAAAATGTATGATTATGAAGAAAGTTATTTTAATTGTTATGCTATATCTGTGACATATTTGGAGTGTTATGGATTTTATCATAAAAGATAGCCTGATCACTTTTATCTTTTCAGCAGAAAATAGACGTGGATGCATGATTACTATTATTAACTAAAAATATCTCTAATTCTGGAAAATGTGTTTGTATTGCTTTGCAGTATATTGGGACAACCCTCTGGTACACAATGAAATACAGCAAATAATGAAAAAGAAAGAGTATGGATAGTATAGAGAAAGTTATGAAAAACTGCTATCTAAGAAATGCTTGATGAATTATGAGTTGAACCATTCAAAGTAGGGTGAACACACGTCTCGGAATGCCCGAGACTGTCATTTATTGGGGGTCTGTGTCCCGCATACCGGGTCACCCCCCACTGGAACAACAAAGAGTCCCGGAATGGAGCAACACGTGCCAGTCCAGCCAGCCAATGAAATGTATTTGCTATATGGTCCTCATTGGCTGGCGAGCCAGCCAATGAGGACCATATAGCAAATACATTTCATTGGCTGGCTGGACTGGTGCATGAGAGACAGCTAGGATGAAGCAGGTATGCTGGTGCTGCGAGTGAGACCTGCGGCCGAGGCTCCTGCCGGCGCCAGCGGGAGCTTCAGCCGTGGGACTCACTAAGGATACCACATGTCCTGGAATGGCAGAAAGGAAATGTGGTCACCCTAATTCAAAGGTGGCCTGTTCATCATGATATTCTCAGCATAGAACCAAATGATTCATTAATATTGCTCCTTAAAAAACATCTATGGCACTGTGAAATGTGTTTAGAACACGTTATATCCCTTTTAGTGCCAAAAGGTGTACATGTATTGCTTTCCGAGGAAGTTGGACCCCCCCCCTCGTTCTCCCTCGTTCTCAAAGAATTATATTAAATAATAAAAAAGTAATACTATTTATTGAGTCCATTATTTTTATTTTTAGTTATTGCCATATCTGTGACGCATTAAGACTTGCATCATCCAAACAAGTACCACTCATTTTTTTTATCTTTTCAGCAGGCAAATGACATACAAAATTTCATCTCTACTCAAATCTAAAAGTAATTCTAGCTACATCAGTTATTAATACTGTGTCGCAGCTCAAGGAGGATGATGTACCAGGAAAACTGGAACAATTCTGTAGCAAATGAACAGTACCACAGGGGACAAATTAAACTTCCCAAAATTCACATTTATTTAAATAAGGCTTTTAACAAAAACCCTTGAGGTTCCAACGTACGGGAAAGAAATGCCGTGGAAATGCCTCTAGCATTCAAAGGGTTAATATTGACATTTAAATCATTCAAAATGTTTGTTTATCCCCATGGTGTAGTTGGTTCACCCTGGAACTGCATCAGGTCTTTCTACCATCAGCATTAAAATGATAGTAATGTTTCACAAAAACAGCAGCTCCAATTAATTTTCATAGCATTTGGGCCATGCAGAGTGTTATTATATTGAATGATAAAGTATCTCCTCCTGCCCCTTTTACCTAGTGTAAGCCACCTCCCCTCAGATGTGGAATCTGGTCTCTTGACCGGACAGGTTGCAGCAAGAGACAATCTTCTTACTGTGAGCATAAGGAAAACACTGCCCCTCTTGACATATTTTTCAGGGTTTTCCTCATGCTCACTGAAGATTGTCCCTTGCTGTAATCCATCCGGACAGTATTGCTGCTCTGAGGTGAGCAGTGTTACATCAGTAAAAGGGGCAGGAGGGGGATACTTTATCATTCAATTACTCTTGAACTACAATGCTGACAGTATTAAATAACACTCTCCATGACCCAAATAACACTCTCCATGACCCAAATACTATGAAGATTAATCGGAGCTGCTTTTTTTGTGAAACATTACTATCTCTTCCATATGCAAGAAGGCTCTTACTGATGACATTTTAAAGAATCATTTTAATTTTTAAGCAAGAAGAGTTTTATTTTTTAGAATGTGTGTTATTGCAGTATATCTATATAAAATGAATAGGCCAATTGGTTGTATTGTGATAGCAACAGACTGACCTATTTTACAACAAAAGACATTCAAGAGAAATAGCACAAGGAGCGACACTGAAATCTTCTTGAAAAAGAACATTCAATCACAACACAAAAGGTTTGCGGGACGGCTTCTTTATATAACTCAGTAACCATGGAAAAAAGTCATACAACCTGCAAAACCTTTGGTTCCTTAACCTTTGGAGTCGTCAGTGCTGAATACA
Organism: Rhinophrynus dorsalis; assembly: GCA_037306005.1. NCBI lineage: Eukaryota > Metazoa > Chordata > Amphibia > Anura > Rhinophrynidae > Rhinophrynus > Rhinophrynus dorsalis. The sequence continues at coordinate 401,367,232 of CM074723.1, forward strand.
TGCTTATTGGAAAAGAAAAGCACTCAGTGATAACTAAGGAACTCAGTTTATAATATGGTAAACTTTTACTATATACAGAAGATTCAGAAGTGTATAAAATAACAGTTCATTGTTATATACAATTTTTAAACTGAACACATGTAATTTAAAAAAAGCGATTTGCTTGGTATATAATACAACTGCATCTCTGTGCACCTAATTTTAATTACATTAAATGGAATTATATATTTAGGAATAAATGGCTTTTAATTTGGTTAAGAGAAGGATTTACCTTGGCAGGAATATTTCACATCCATACCTAGGAAATCTCCAGACCTGCCCTAGAGACTATTCCTATCATTTACTATGGGGAACTGTTGTCAGTGACTCAAGTCCTCCTAGAGAATGCATTATGAAAAAATTCCTTTTGCACACTAGTTTGTGCTGTTAACTAAAAAACAAAAACACAACAATATGTCTGCGCTCTAATCTTTTCTGAATAAAAAACCTTCCAATATTTGAGATTAACCTCTCAAGGACCAGTGACGGTCCTGGTACGTCACGTACTTTTACAGGAGCGAGGTGAGTAATACCGGCGACTGAAGTTGATTGCTCCAAGACCGGAGCGATCTCTTTCAGTTCCCCGTTTGGCGTGCCTGCACACGTGATCAGTCACGTGGGACGGCACGTCATAGTTTCCTATCTGGTCCTTACAGGACCACACCCCTGGGTCGCTGGTCCTTAAGGGGTTAAAGAGGATCCCTCCATCCTCCTCCAATGACAGAGGCTTTCTGCACGTAAGCTGGAGTGGTTCCTGGCCAATGAGAGCGCTCCAGCTTATATGCAGAAAGCTTCTGTCATCGGAGGAGGCTGGATAGAGGGAGGGGAGCAGAGAGAGAGTGACAGACTGCTGTACAGAGCTGGAAACCAGAGTCTGTCCGGAAATAGGGACAGGGTAATATTTACTCATTTATTTTCGGCAAACTAAAGATTTATTAAAGAAAGAAAACCTTATAACATCTGGTCACTACATAGGCTAACTATTTACACCAACATGTACAGGGGTGATTGATCCCCTTTAACTATAGAGAAATGATATTCCTGACATCTGTACACTAACATCTAAAAATTAATTGGGCAATATACATTTACATATAAACTATTACGTGCATTAATCTGCAAAAAAATATTTATTGAAAAGCCAAACTATCTCTTTGTAACAACAGGTGATTTTTTTTTAAAAAAAGTTTATTAACCCTGGCACTCAGAGGGTTAACATTGTACACTGCTCTCCTGCTGAACAGACATGTGGTGACAGCCAGCACTAGTTAATTTGCATAAAATAACAAATATATTAATCAAATCATGTCAAACTATTATTTAAAAATGGTTAACATAATTATGTTATTTTAAGCTCTTTTTTACAGTGACATTTCTACTACTTTCTGTTCTAATGCATATATATATAGACTGGTCTAATGTATATATATAGACTGGTGTAATGTATATATAGACTGGTCTAATGCAGCCAGTTTGTTCTGAATGACAAGATCAAAGCCAAGTAATTAGCACCCACTTTTACTGCATTCAGAAAGGCTTTAGTCTTATATCTGATAGTTTACAGACAATAGTACACAATCATTTCTGAAACACCTACTAATATTGTTCTGCTAATTAAGTACTGGAAGTCTTGCACACAGCAACAATGTCTATTCCCAAAGGGCATACTTATGAGTTGACTACACTGTAGCCATCAGGAACCAGACAGATATTTTCATTTTACATTCTCTATCTCGGAGTAAGGTTTTTTTTTATATGTACGTAAAAAAAATGACCAGACCCCCTCTTTTATGCAAGATACTAATGGAAAGCACATGCTGCAGGCTTATACTGAATCTTATGCAGCCCTGCAGAATGAACATAATTAAAGGGGAACATTCATATCCCCCAAAATTTTCACCATTGCAATATTAGCGTGGACTTTATTTCAACAATTAATATCTCCACTCTTAGGCAGTGGAGAAAATAAATAAAGCCAACGCTGATATTGCTTTATATTTTAAAAGCAATGGTGAAAATTTTTGGGGATGTGAATGTTCCCCTTTAAAGCTGAACTTTCATATGCAAAGTTACATTATCCTTAAGCTCAATAAGTCAATGGATTTGCAGAAAAAACACATCTTCGGCAGGAACCGGAGGACAGTGACGGCGAAAATAAGATTTCTGAAAATATCTTACAATATGGCGGTAGGTTTAACCACATCCGCTTTTAACCCTTTGAGTGCCACGGGTACGGAACGCATTGCTCTGCAATGCATTCCGTTCCCCTCTGGCACTCAAAGGGTTAAGACTGCTTTTTTTCTTTGAGGGAGATGTTGGAATTTGATGTAAGTATTTTTCCAGACTGACTACAGACAAATTCAGTTACCACAATTGGTTGAACATCTTATACAAAAAAAACAAATGTTATCAAGAGTAAAAGCAGGCTGGCATAAGAGATGAGTCTTCTTTGTTAAATACTGCTAAAAACTATTTTTATTAAAAATATGTAATATAATCTCCAAACTGAAAAACATAAATGCCCAGAGTGAGCAATACACTAATCCCTTGATGGTCTATCAAAAGTCTGGACACCCACCAGGATGTGGGATTCACTTAAACAGACATACACATGAACGCCCCTCCACCACACACAAGCTCTCACACAGATACCTCATGGTTTGTGGTGCTCACATTGATGTAAGGCCCACACACTACAGTTTCAACAAGTGATAACCCTACACCTCTAGTAAAGTTCCCTTCCTATAAGAAATGCCTCCAATAGGAATTCCCTCAGATCCGCATACATGGGAGAAACAAACAGAGATGTTGAAAATCATATATACATATACCTTTTACAATTTGGAGATTATATTATTATTTTTTAATAAAACAAGGAGACTCATTTCTTATACCAGCCTGCTTTAACTTTTGATAGTACTTGTTTTCTTAGTAAATTTTTTTACTCTCTGGGAGTGGGGGGAGGTATCGAGCTGTTTGCAGACAGATTTTGGGACACCAGTGTGCCACAACTTATTCACGTGTTTGAACATCTTGTTCTGAGAGCTCTATTCAGTAAGGTAAAAAGCTGTACATCTGGACAAGGGGAGGGAGGGGGAACTTTAGACCACTCTATCTTCCAAACCATAAAAGTTTGAGAGGTAGGAATTGCATCAATGGATTACTTATTTTATGGTCTACAATGTTACTTTTTACATAATTAAGACATTACTATCCATTTAAAAGGCCTATATAAATCAGAGTGGATTTTCATTATTCCCCAGGATGGTTGGTTTGCCCCAGAATCATTCCTATTAGCTTAATGAATACAGCCCTGAGGGCCTGTGGATGATGCATGTGCAACTAGAGTAGTTTGTGGCTGTGAGTAACAAATTCAGGGTTGTTTTCTAGCCTGTTGCTAGCTGAGCTGTCAGTTTTTTGATCCCTCAAACGGCTGATAGGAGACGTTTTGGTGCTGCACAATTGAGACACCAGGACTTTTTACTTTTCTAAGTAAAACATGATAATTGCCCTTTATCTTTAGCACAAAGGAACTGGGAGACAACTGTGATAGAAGTTTTCTGTCTTCCAGTCTATTAAGCATTCTGCTCCATGTGAGCCTCATTACAATAGTACTTTGATTTGCACTACAAGGTAATCAAATAACTCTGTAGGAACACAGCTTATTTACTAATGCTTACTACCAGGTTGTTCAGTAATTACTGGGCAAACACAAGTTCAAAGAGAAAAACTGCAGGAATTGACTCCCTGATTATAAAGCAATTTACAAGCAATTGGGGTCTTTCTTACCAAGCTCCTCTACAAAACAATAGGAGCACTAATAGCATACTGAACACCGCAATTCTGCTAAAACAAAAAGTATGGTCAAATTAACCCTTGAATGCTGGAAAGGTCTCCAATGCACTGTTTCACAATGTATTATAGACCTCTCCAGCATCCAAGAGGTTAAAAAGAATTAAAGACATTTTAAGATGATAATTAAGTGAATGGAGGAACTGACACATGAAAAAGTCTCGACAAAGTTGGTTTACATATTCCAGAAAAATTATGTTTCACCGTTTGAGTGGCAGAGGGGTATACAATGCATTGCTTCTCAATACTTTGCACTCTGGCACTCAACAGGTTAAGAGGGGGATGTAGCTGCATTGTACAAGTATATGTGAGGTCAATACAAGGAGCACTCAAGTGACGTTTTAATTCCAATGCCTGATTTTGGGGCCACCCTTTAAAATTAGAGGAAATTAGATTTCAACTTTAGCAGGAGAAAAGGGTCTAAAATTGTGGAGATCTTTACGTAGGGATTTAGTGATGGCAGATACAATGGGTACATTTAATGGGGATTAGTTACATTTCTCGTAGAAGGTGAAGCACTGGATTAAACTAAATGTTAGTCAATTAAATAGACAAACACGCATCTTTGCATTTAGAAGGATTATATAGTTGCCATTTTCCAGGATGTACTTTGGCAAGGGTTGAATCAGATAGACTTGTGCCTTGTTTCAATCCGATTTACATTATACTTTTACTTAACCCTTTGAGTGCCAGAGGGGTACGCAACGCACTGCAAAGCAATGCGTTGCGTACCCCTCTGGCACTCAAAGGGTTAAAGTGGGTCTGTCACAATATGAAAAGCTTAGTCTGCATTACAGAGAATTAAAATCTCCCTGAAGGTTGTTCTAAGTTTTTTTTTTTTTTTTAGAAAATAATGTTCATGTTTTGGTGACACAGTGTGCCATTTTATGGTAATCTCCTAAACAATATGCTAATTAGGTATGTTTGTGTCCTATTAGAAATGACCCCAGTGTATGAACACTGTCTAGTTACATTCATATCACACTGTGCCCTATGAACAAATCCTAAGAGCTGCTATTCTGCAACAAGCCCACCACACTATAAACAACAAATGACAATTCCCTTCAAATGCTAAGGGGGTCTCAAATACATTGCAAAGCAATGTGTTGCAGATGCCTATAGCATTGAAGAGGTTAAAATTCCCATTTTAATCAATGAGAATTTGGGGGATTTTTATTTTTCCTGTAGGATGAAGTTGTTACAGTCCAGCAGTACACCTCTATTGCTTTCTGCATAAGGTCCAGTGTGTGGGAACACAGAAACAAATTAGCATTAAGTGACAGACAAATAACAAACAAAGGTTAATGTCTAGAACTCTATTTAAATTACAAACAAATGGCTAGAACAAGTGTGTCACTTGGTTAAATGTTCTTGATTACTTTGATTACATTCATCATCATACCTGTCTCATAAATATATGGAAAAGAAGGGGGAGAAAACAAGGGGAATCCCTTGTGAGAGATCAGACAGTAATGGTTCACCACCACCCATACACCACGTAAGTCAAAACTCACAAATACATTGCCTGAAATCCTGCTTATGTAGGGTAAAGATTATAGGCATTCTGAGATTTAAAACCTGCACCAGAAAGAGCTTGATGTAGAAATGGGATGGTTGTACATCAAATGGTTGCTCCTCATAAACTCGCTCTGCCAAGCAGCATGAGACATGTAGAAACACAAAGGAAAAGAGGAGGCCAATAGTGTAACTCAGTCAGCACTAGCATAAATGCAAATTAAATGGTAATATAATCACAAATGTAGTGGTAAGTATTTGATCATAGACTGACAGACCAGTGTATGGAGAAATTCTCCTGTCTCCATTAAGGAATAGCAGAAGTCCAGTCCGGATGAAAGTGTTAGAAAACCCCCCAAAAGAGCAGCAGCTAAAGGGTTAAAGTACCACACAAACCTGCTCCAAAACACCCGACAGACATACATATAGACCCAGTGAGTGCAGGAGTGTGCAATAGGAACTCCAAAGGTAAAACCCTTGTGCGGAAAGGCACTGTGGGACATGTGGATCTGCAGCACTCAAAGGGTTGCTCACCTTTCCTGCAGATCTTCTGTCTTCAGACTACCATGTATTAAGAAGAAGCCTCGGTGGGCAACTCCTGAGGAAAGAACTTGTAGCCAAGATTTTCCCCCAGGGCTTAAAGGGATAGTAATATTTTGTTTTATCTTTATTTTATTTTGTACTTATTAAAAAATACATGAAGAATGACATAAGTCTTATCTCTCAAACCTTTATGGTTTGAGAGATATTCACAAGCAAAGTTTCCCCTCCGCCCCTTTTACCTAGTGTAAGCCACCTCTTCTCAGATGTGGAATTTGGTTGTAAGACCAGACAGATAACAGCAGGGGACAATCTTCTTCCTAGGAGAACAATGAAAGCCCTGCCCCCCTTGACAAGTTTTTCAGGTTTTTCCCTTATCTTAATTGAAGATTGTCCCTCTCTGCAGTCTACATGGGCACCTCCCTTCTGATCTGGCTGAACAGTGTTACATCAGTAAAAGGGTCGGGAGGGGGATACTTTGTCACTGAATTACTCTTGAACTATAACTCTGACAGTATTGAAATAACACTCTCCAAAGTCCAAATACTATGATGATTAATTAAAGCTGCTTTTATTATGAAACATTACTATCCCTTTAAGGTCCACAAAAAGCACCTGGTTACTGAGCTAGCCACATCTAAGGGCATTGTCAGTTATGGTAATCCACATAATGGTGGTATTCCATTTATAACAATAAAATAAAAAAAAAAATCTAAAACTATAGCAGAACTGTTCTCTTGTCTGTGTCTTCACCAAGGAAGAAATATTTCTGGAGCTGGTTGGCTAGCTGCAGCCAAGGAGGGAAGGTAGGCTCCACCCCCTGCATACAATTCCTGAATTGTTCCTGCCTGCAATGAAAGGGGCGGATTGCCTACCCAAAGTTACCAGTAACCTGTATTGGACGACAGAGAAAAAGTATTAAGATATACCTGCTGTGTAAAGTAAATAAACTTAAGTATTTTGTTGTGTGAATGCAACAGATTTATCCGATGTGTTGGAGACATCTCTAGTATCAAAGTGGTTAATTAAATTTAAGAACTACTTATTCCTACCACTATTTTTCCTCTATAACTTGTACTGCACACATAAGAGGTCTACAGATGTAGTCAGTATACAGTACAAATAAGAGGTACACAAAGCCAACAGAACAATACAGGCTGACATCAAGGCTGATGGGTATCCTTTTGAAAGGTCGCCCACTATTGGGCGACAAGGAAAATGGTGCATTAAACATGTCACTGCTATGAAAAGGGCGATATCAGAATCTGAGCAAGATTCTGATAATGTGGGCTTTAGCGTTGCACATTTATATAGTTCACTTTGAAAATGATAACCTACATGCTGCACACATGATTCAGTACAACAATGTTTTTAATGGAAATCATCCAATATCGCTCTTACATACAGCACGTGTAGGAATCACACACCCAACCACTACTGGTGCTTACATCCATGTATGTTAACCCTCTGAATACAAGAGTGGTTCTGGAGTAAAAGTACTTAACATTTTGATACTGATCCTACATACAGCATTTAGTATACCATCTGTAACAAAATGATATGGATTTTTGTGCTTCTCCTATTAAGGGTTACATTTGGTGGTTGGATGTTTAGATTATAAATGGAGTGAACCATCCCCATGCCTTACCTCTGGAAAAAGTACTATTTGTGATACAAAATATGTAAGGGCTGTAAGTAGGACAGCCCCCTATATCAATTTATTTAGTTTTATTTTTGTTTTTTGGTACTTTTTTCTGTTGGGTGTTAAAGTAAATGATGTATGTTTATACAATTATGCTTCTAGTATGATGCTTTGATTGTCAGTCTGTATTGTTCTGTTTGTACAGTTTATTTCATTTTGATACAGAAAGTTTTTGGAGGCTGCACTCCATAGACAAGTTTGATGGAGACGACCATGAGTGCAGTGGGATCTGGGATCTGCTTGTATGTAGTTCCTCTCTATTTCTGTCTTTCACAAATATAGTCCACATTACTGTAATGCATTACTAGGTATGTGCAGAACGTGTGAATGATGTAAGGGGAAGATATTCTGTGGAAAATACTGCTTTCCAGTGGAATTCCTGCAAGAAGGCACTTTCAAACAACGTTTTACATGTAATGAAATGAGGTGTGTGAATGATACCGTATGTGTAAGTGATGATGTATGCATGCATGTGTGATAACATGTCTGGGAACATCAGAAACATAGTGCGGGAACATAAAGAATGTGGCTAGGGAATGGTGGAAAGTTTCATGGGAACACATTTTGGAAAGAGTTTATCCATCAAAATTAACTGCATTAAACTAAAGTAAGGATTACACATCATTAAGCTAAAACGTTTGCAAGTAATAGAGACAAGATACAATTACAAAAAATAAAAAGCAACAAAGTCACAATGAGTACATTTGTGTAAAGCACACACACACACACACATAAATACACACGCACAAAGTAAAAAAAACCTTTCCCTTAGAAACCAATAAAAGGAACTCAAGACCAAAGGTGCATAAACCAGAAACATTGGCTACATCACTTGTATGCATTTGAATCTAAGGGAATTTGGGGAATGTTTGTTCTTTATGTTGTAGTTGGTTTGCCCCAAAAATGCTCCAGTTCTTGTTAGTACATCATGTTCAATGAGTGATAGAATAATAAATACAACAAATAGACTATTGAAAAGGAAGGTAACTCTGAGGCTTTCAAGGACAACTAACATTATCAGCTGATACTGTGTCAATACAGTGAGTATTGACAGGACAGGGCAGGTACACAGATAATGTGGTAGAAGAATCAAATAAGGTTAAAAAGAAGAGCTGTAAAAGTGGTGGACAGAAACACAACTGCTAAAAAAATATAGAAACAAGTGATTCTGAAAAAAGTAAATGCATAGAAAGAAACAGTTATTACAGAAGGACTAACAGAAGTGTTGTAAAAAACAGCAACTATTTAGTTTATTTACTAATTGTTACTTGTCTGACACCTAGTGGACAATTGAAACATTGCATACACAATAAAATACACTGTGGGTGGGATATTCAGTGTTAATCTCTTGTTAATATTAATATGTAATTGTTACTTTGTACCAAATAGATGATTTTGAAAGTGCTTTAACCCCTTAATGACAGGTTTTTTTTTTTCTATTATAGCGAATGACTTCCTGGACTTACCAGGTAAGTCGTCTGTCACTAAGGGGTTAAAAGCCACCTTTATTTCGGCTAGCCATTTTTATCCAAAACCATAGTTTATAATGCATATAGCTTTGTCAGTTAATGCATATTAAATAGTACTGGCCAGCATAAAATCCAGATAATAATCTTCCACATTGCTCTCACTCCCAGCTGTCATTCCCTGCAAATCAGTACACAGTGATTTGCATAAATTGGCAAATAAATAAAGCTGAAAATCTCTAGTTTGAAATAAAATTGTTTTAACAAAACATAGTTGAATTTTAAAGCTCTATAATATAGGTGATTTTGAAAGCACTTTTAAAATCACATATATGTTATAAAGTGGTATCCTATAGGAATGATGCTGTATACATGCCGTGAATCAATAGGGCACATACAAAACATTGCAGGCATCAGAGTGGTGCCTTTACAATGGAGGAGTTCAGAATGTTGCCAGATCCATTATGGTAGCCTAGGAAGTAAGCGCTACAATACAAGTGTATGGATGCAGACTGGTGGCATTTGGTATTAACCCCTAGAGTGCCAGGTGGGTACAATGTACGAGTGGACACAGCTGTACCTGCTGTGCCACGTTCGTACATTGTACAGCTAAAATGCGGTCACTGCATAAGCTGGTATAACCGGCTTGCAGTGGCCGCATTTCAGCTGAAATGCAGCATGGCACTCTTGCTTTGCAATGTGCTGGAGACCCCTGTGGCACTCACAGGGTCACTTCTTTAGGGGGGATTTTTTTTTTTTTTTGCAAGACCTCATTGGGGGGATCAGGGGGGTCCTGATGCCCCCTCAATGAGGTCTATGAGTAAAAATTTTTTTTTTTTTTTTTTTAAATTAACCCTCTGAGTGCCACAAGGGTCCAATGCATTGCTTTGCAATGCGTTGGATACCCCTGTGGCACTCACAGGGACATTTATTTTGATTCCTTTTTTTTTTTTTTGTAAGACTTCATTGGGGGAATCAGAGGGGTCCTGATACCCCCCAATGAGGTCTATAATAGAAAAAATGTAAATTTAAAAAAAATTAACCCTGTGTGTGTGCCACAGGGGGCCAATGCAGCCCCCCTTCTGCGGCACACACAGGGCTTTTATCATTACTTTGTCCTGATGGCCCCCCAACAAGCTCTGATTACAAAGTAATGATAAAAAAAAATTAACCCTCTGAGTACCACAAGGATCCAATGCATTGCTTTGCAATGTGCTGGAGACCCCTGTGCCACTCACAGGGTCACTCCGTTTGTGGACATATATATATATTTTTTTTTTACTAAGACCTCACTGGGGAGGGATCAGGCGGTCCTGATGCTCCTCAATGAGGTATATAATAAAAAAAGAAAAAATTTAAAACAAAAATTAACCCTGTATGTGCCACTGGGAGGGGAGGTTCAATGCAGACCTCCTTCTTGTGGCATACACAGGACTTTTTATCATTACTTTGTGATCAGAGCTTGTTTGGTGGCCATCTGAATACAAAGTAACAATAAAAAAAAATTAACCCTTTGTGTGCCACAGGGGCCCAAATGCATTGCTTTGCAATCCAATGGACACCCCTGTGGCACACAAAGGATTTTTTCCCCCTTTATTTTTTATTTAGACCTCATTGTATTGGTTCTGATGCCCCCAACGAGGTCTACACAAAAATATTGGGGGAAAAAGCCCAAAAAAATGCATGTGCCACAGGAGGGGGAGTCCAACGCAGTGCTTTGTATGAGGGGGACATACAGTGCACACTAGTAGTCACAGATCTCCCATACACACTATCAGACACTGCCCCACCATCACCACCCTCCTTGCTCCTCTGCTCATACCCACACACACTGCCTAATCCCCATACCTGGGAACTCTCCGGATTTGCCCCGGAGACTCCGGTTCTGACAGAATTTTACAGCAGAGGCTGATTCCTCCGGAAGTGGAGAGTTTCTATGGAAACTCTGCCACATCCGCTTTTTCTCCCGCTGATCCTCAGTCCCCAGCCTTTAACCTCTAACCCACCTTTAACCCTCTGAGTGCCAGAGTGGTAAGGAATGCATTGCTTTGCAATGCATTCCGTACCACTCTGGCACTCAAAGGGTTAAGCCCCCCCCCCCACTCGCGGCAAGCCCCGCCCCTTTTTGACGTGATTAGTCCCCTGGTGAACAGAGGACTACCCTCCGGGTAGCCCTCAACTGGAAGTTCCCAGGTATGCTAATCCCTCACCCTCCCACACACTGACGCCCTAGGTTCTTTCATCTGTTAGCCATAAAATCACACATGCACTGTTTGCTTTCCCATTCCTATTTCACTGTTAGCTACGCTCCTGTAGCGTAAATTGGTATGTCAACCCACAGCAGTGGGGTACCATTTTTCTTAGGCTGGCAAGAAGTCCTCCTAGGAAATCCCACTCCATTGAACCATTTTAGTATCTTTGAAGTGACTGATGTGTAAAACAAATGTTTGTTTGTTTTTTCCTGTAACACCACATTCTGGAAATAGTTGTGCCAACTAACTTAGGGGTAAAAAGGCAAGTGACCCCTCATTAGATGCGGCAGGTTGCCTTCTTTCCAAAATGGTATGGTTTATCTACCTTTTCTTCAATTATGAAGGTGTTATAGCCATTTTCGTACAGGCAAGTCAGGTTTGAGAAAATGTTAGACACATCAGAGTTTGAAGTAGGTGTAGTTTTCTACTTCTAGCACCCCCTAAGGTAGTTCAACTCATACCAATGGGGTGTCGTTTGACTCCTAAGAGCACTAGCAAACAAATGCAGTTGAAAATTCCATGGTTTTCACAGAGCTCCATACATCTGAAGGGGCAGAAATGTAACAAAAATGCAATTTTTTCCCTATATCGCCTCTTCAGAAAACATTTATGCACACCAGTATTGGGGTAAGAAGGCAAGTGGCCCCTCATTAGATGCAGCAGGGTGTCTTCTTTCCAAAATGGTATGGTTTATCTACCTTTTCTTCAATTCTGAAGGCGTTATAGCCATTTTTGTACAGACAAGTCACATTTGAGAAAATGTTAGAAACATCAGAGGTTGTAGTAGGTGTAGTTTTCTACTTGTAGCACCGCCTAAGGTAGGTCAACTCATACCAATGGGGTGTCGTTTGACTCCTAAGAGCACTAGCTAATGAATGCAGTTGAAAATTCTATGGTTTTTACAGAGCTCCATACATTTGAAGGGGCAGAAATGTAAGAAAATGCCTTTTTTTCATTAGCGCCACCTCCTGGAAGCATTTGTGCATACCAGCCTTCGGGTAAGAAGGCAAGTAACCCCTCATTAGATGCGGCAGGTTGTTTTCTTTCCAAAATGGCATTGTTTCTCTACCTTTCCTGCATATCTATTATGGTTATAACCATTTTAGTGCAAGCAGATAATTTAAAAAACAAAAGTGTCAGGTTTACGTACGTGTTCCTAGAACCCACATATTGTCTGTTAACCCACACAAACCCTATCATTTTCCTCATGTTGGTAGCAGGTACTGAATACAGCAGGAAATGTTATGGTTTTCAAAGATTTTAGTATCTTTGAAGTGGTGGAAATGTAAAAAAACCTGTATTTATTCCCATAGCGCCACCTTTTGGAAATATTTGTGCACTTCAGCCCAGGGGGTAGAAAGGCAAGTGACCCCTCACTTGATGTGGGAGAATGTCTACTTTCCAAAATGGTATACCTTTTATACCTTTCCTTCATGTCTCTAACAGTTATGAACATTTTAGTACAAGCCGCCATTTTCGAAGAAGCAAACAGGTAGGTGTAGTTATGTGCTTCTGGCACCCCTAAGGTAGGTCGACTCATTCCAATGGGGTGTCATTTTTCTCCTAAGAGCACTAGCTAATGAATAAAGTTGGAAATTCCATGATTTTCACAGATTTCCATACAGATGAAGGAGCAGAAATGTAAGAAAATGCCATTTTTTTCCTATAGTGCCACCTTCTGGAAGCATTTGGGCACAACAGGCTTGGGGTAATAACGAAATTCACCCCTCATTAGATGCAACAGGTTGTCTTCTTTCCAAAATGGTATAGTTTGTGTAGCCTTTCTTCACTTCTCTAGTTGTTATAACCATTTGTGTACAGATAAGTAATGTTTAAGAAAATCTTAGAAAAATTTGAGGTTGTAGTAGGTGTCGTTTTGCACTTCTAATGGTAAGGGAGGGAGAAAAGGGAATGGGAAGGGAGAAAAGGGTAGTACTAGTGAGAGCAGGACAGGTCAGCTGCCTGTGCCTGCTGCAAGATGTGCTGCCCCTGCTGCCAGTGCCAACACTGCTGTACCTGCATCCACTAGTGTTGTACCTGCTGTCAGATGTGCTGCTACTAGTGTTGAACCTGCTGCCAGTGCTGAACATGCTGCCAGTGCTGAACATGCTGCCACCAATACTTTGCCTGCTGCTAGTGTTTCTTGTAGTACTTGGGGGGGGGGGAGAGAAAATTACAGCATGTGTGACAGCAGGGGACCCTCTGTCACATTGCTCGTCACCTCCTCCAAGCAGCAGTGAGATGTCTGGAATAGAGCCGCAGCACGTAGGGACTAGTGGTGGTGTTGGAGAAGCTGGGGTGGAAGAGTCATTGATGGCCTTTTTATCAGAAACTGAGAAGGAATGGGAGACAGGGATGAGGATGGGCATCACCAACACCACTAGCAGTCAGCTTTTGAAATTAGCGAAAATTGCAACTACTCTAACTTCTGCTGCTGCTGAGATGAAAGGGCAGCAGGGTGCTGAGGAGCTGACTAGTGTGCCACAGACCACCGTGCATACAGTGGGAATGGGGTCAACAAATAATGCGGGACTAGGACAGGTTCCACTTGCCAGCAGTACCAATACTCCTCCTGATCCAAGTTGCAGTGCTAAATCTGAGGCAGCAGCAGCAAAATTATCCGCTGCCACAGAAAGTGAAGGGGAATGTGGAAGACAAGAAGAAAGAGGCCATTCTTCTCCACCTGTTCCCTATCCCTCCCCCCAGAAGTTATGGGTGTGGGACTTTTATTCTCTTCCAGCAGGCACAGTGCAGTCATCCTCAACAATGGTACAGTGCAAAATTTGTAACAAGTTAGTGAGAAGGGGAAATGAGGGAACACACCTTGGCACAGCCACCCTCATTACACACATGAAACACAGACACCATGACATTTACTCCAAACATGTTAAAGCCAAACACCCGTTACAGAAATCAAGAACTGCTGTTACTGTAACCCCTGACTCTCCAGAAAGGTGGAGATCAAAGAGGAGGAAGAATTAAGAAACCCAGACAGACATGATGAGCGAAACAACTAGCTCGCCATCAGCATCACCTTCTTCCTCTAGGGTAACCAGTACATCTCCTGCCAATCCACCTCATTCATCATTACCTCCCCCTCCAAATGATAGCCACTCTGTTGATGTTAGGATATGGCAGTTCATCTCTACACATTGCACACTGTGTGGTTCACTGACCACACATGCCAGTGTGGTGGAGGAGAATCGATACCAGGTCATCAGGTGGCATCTGAGGAGATTTCATCCTGCAGAATATGCTAGGATTCTGGCAGGGAGGGTTCATTGTTACTGTTAAACTGTCAGCAAGTTGTCATGTGTCCTTAGCGGGTCTGGACAAGGGGTACAGTGACAGCGGCTGTACTTGGTTTCGGGTGTCATGGTATTTGGATACAGTTGTGCCCCCAGATGTTATTTACCACACACACTGTGCACATTGCAGTTGCTGATGGAATCCACAGTTCCTGTTCTCAAGGGAAAAATATATATTCTAATAACAACACACCCATGATGATTTATCTAATGAGGTTTCCCTAAGTAGTTTCCCATTTAGTGTATTTGTATCATGTTTGTTTCTACAGCCCAAGTGCATAAACTTACATTTATCTACATTAAACATCATCTAACACTTTTCTGCCCATTCACTGAGTTTATCTAAATCCTGCAGAGAAAAAAAATCCTGCTCTGTATGTATTTCCTTACATAGCTTAGTGTCATCAACAAAGATTATAACATTACTTTCAATACCCACTTCTAGATAATTAATAAACAAATTAAAGGGTTAGTAATGCCCGCTTATAAGTTGATGCTATATTGTAGATTAAATAACGTTTTAAAGGGGATGTTTAACCCCTTCACAACTTTGCCTAAATCGTTTCCTTATGACTGATAAATAATGAAAAGTGTATCCTTTTTTGTAATAAAATCCACTCGTTTGGAGAAATTTACAGATTAAATGTAGCTCTGTACCTACTTCCATCAGACCGTGTTCACTGGGTCTGTACCGCAGTCTGAGCTTCTATCCAGCCTCCTCTGATGATAGAGGCTGTCTGTCTCTAAGCTGGCGTGCGCTCAGTGGCCAGAAATCGATCTTTGTCAATGAGATCACTCCAGCTTAGAGACAGACATCAGAGGAGGCTGGATAGAAGCTCAAACTGCGGTACAGATGCAGTGAACACGGTCTGCTGGAAGTAGGTACAGAGCTACATTTAATCTTTTAATTTCTCCAAATGAACGGATTTTTTTTTTAAAAAAAGGATACAATTTTCATTATTTATCAGTCATAAAGAAACGATTTAGGTAAAGTTATGAAGGGGTTAAACATCCCTTTTAGAGTTCCACCCTACTTACCCTTGCACTGACGTCAGATAGAAGGAAATCCCGGTCCTGGACCAGATGGCGGCTCTTCAGCAGAGCTGAAATACTGCTAGCTAAAAACAAATACTTCATTGGAAAAGTCTACAGTGTGCCTGGTTTGAAGGCACACTTTGTAGACCGTTCCAATGAAGGATTTGTTTTTAGATAGTGGTATTTCGGCTCTGTTGAAGAACTGCCTTGAGTCGGTCAACATGGATCTCATTCTGTCAGCTTTACAGCTGACATCAGGGAAAGGGGGGGAGGGGGAAACTTTAAAATGTTATATCTCTCAAACCATAAAGATTTGAGAGGCGGGACTTGATCAAGATACTTTATTTATTTATTTAACTCTACAATATAGCATCAACTTATAAGCGGACATTACTATCCCTTTAAAAAGCACTGGGCCCAGGACTAAGCCCTGTGGCACCTCACTTACAACTTAAGTGTTACGGTATTTACGACACTCAGACCAAGGTTAAAAATAAAACACAGTTTTATTGAGGTAAAATAAGGAACAGTGCCCCTGGGGGCCAGAATAGGTAATCACATGTATAGATAAGTAATGGATGTAGTACAGGCCCAATATAGTAGGAGCAAATAGCACTCAACAGAATCAATGAACGTAAAAGGGTTAATGCCCAATACAAATAATCATTCTCTGTTGTGGTGATTAGCCAATGCCCGGTGAATATAAACAGTCCCAGTAGTAGTGCAATAGGCAAGCGCTAGCAGTGCGACTGAACTGGATCACTACCAGATAGCTGTATAGTAATATGCCCAATAGTATAGCAAGGACTGACTGGAGCTAGAGTCAATACCCCCACTTGGGTGCGATAACGGAGGAGAGACACTGCAAGAGCCAATGGAACCAGAGCCAGGAGCACCCCTTAGGTGCGGTAACGGAGGAGACACTGCATATGCAAATGGGACCAGAGCCAAGAGCACCCTTTAGGTGCGGTAACGGAGGAGACACTGCACAAGCAAATATAACGTGAGATAAACGCACTTTCCTGGTGCGGTATGATGGTACAACACTGTGAGCAATAGGAGACCAGAGCCAAGACACCCTTCTGGTGCCGAAACAGAGAAACACACTGCAAGAGCTAATGGTATGCCCAATAGCACCACGCGGTGCAACGACTGCAAGGAAACGAGCACCGTAGTTAGAGATACTGCTCTGCTAGTGTAATCGGGTAGGCTCTGTGATGGAGTCAACAAGCTCATCAAGTGTTAAATGGCTCAGAATCGAAGGCAGCAAGCTTGGCAAGTGTACACAGACAGGCTCGGCAACGGAGGCAACAAGCACAGCAAGTGTTTTCTGACAGGCTCGGTAATGGAGGCAACAGCTCAGCAAGTATTCTCTGACAGGCTCGGTAACGGAGGCAACAAGCTCTGCAAGTGTACAGACAGGCTCAATAACGGAGGCCACAGCTCAGCAGAGGAAGCGTGATCAGTCAGTGCAACACTACTAGCACAGTTCAGAATGTCGCCAGACAAGAGATCAAAATCTCGCAGGAACACTGGAAGCAATCACAGAGCAGGAATGTGAGCCAGAACCGGGTCAATCACGGAGCAGGAACATCAGCCAGAGCCGGGTCAATTACAGAGCGGGAACGTCAGCCAGAGCCGGGTCAATCACGGAGCAGGAACATCAGCCAGAACCGGGTCAATCACGGAGCAGGAACGTCAGCCAGAGCCGGGTCAATCACAGAGCAGGAACGTCAGCCAGAACCAGGTCAATCACGGAGCAGGAACAGCAGAGTAGTCAGACGGGCCAAGTCGGTACACAGGAACGCAGGAACACAGCAACAATGGCACAGGAACAGGAACACCACAAAAGGGCACCTGACAGGTGCCATAGGCCCAGTATATAAAGGGACACCCTGGACGGGCCAGTCAAGCTCCACCAATGGAAGAGCGCCACAACAGAGAGTGACAAGGAGTCACGGGAACTGTGATATTTAAGACCAACTTGAAATGGTTCCATTTACAACAACTCCCTGCCATCTATCATTTAACCAGTTCTATATCCATTTAAAGATTTCCACTTCCAAACGGAAGCATTTTAGTTTATGCAGTAAACTTTTGTGAGGAACAGTATCAAAAGCTTTTGCAAAATTCAAGTATCATGCTACATCAAGGCCATAAAGGCCTTATTCATCAAGCTTTTTTAATACTTTATCATTCAATTACTCTTGAACTACAACTCTGACAGTACTGAAATAACACTTTCTATGGCCCAAATACTATGAAGATTAATTGAAGCTGTTTTTATTTTGAAACACTGCTATCCCTTTAAGAGCTCATTTAAATCAATGTTGATGAGGAGAATTTGTATCTTACAGTGCACAACTCATTGTATCCTGGAAATAACACTCCCTATGGCCCAAATACTATGAAGATTAATTGGAGCTGCTTTTATTTTGAAACATTACTATACCTTTAAGGGCTCATTTAAATCAATGTTGAGGAGGGAAATTTGTATCCTACAGTGCACAACTCATTGTATCCTGTGCAGAATAAAATGCTTAGATCCAGTTTATTACACAATGTGAATTATTTTCTTGTCCTAGTGAGGAGTAGGGCTCCATTAAAAAAACAAAAACAAAAAAACAGTTTAATGACAGACTGATTTGTATCTGGAACTGATAAAAAAACAAACACAAACGAACCTGAACAGCTAGGCCCCCAAGAGAGCGATCCAGCTGCACTGTAAGGAAGGCAGATGTTGTTAACTCATCTCTTGTTGCTTGGGCTCCTTGCCTAAACAAAATAAACACACGTCAAGTAAGTCTGGGATTTCCTCAATCTTTTAAATCAACAAAAAAAAAGAAAAATACAAAAGCTTATACAATGTATTAAAGGGAACACACTCCACCACAAATTGAACCAATTATGCCGCACCTATGACATGATTAGACATGATTACCAATGGGTTCTCCATTTCAGCTACAAGGGGATTATACACAACCACAGTTGATTGGACACTGTTTGGCAAATCTACATAAAGAGAGGAACGATTTCTAGATGACTGATGTGACTGAGTTCTGTGGGTCTGAAGTAAAGAACCCATTGACAGCAAAGTCCCCAAAGAGGATAGTGGGACCTAAAAAAGACAATTCCAGTGCTTGGAGAAGGAGGTCATGCATGTCATCATGTAAGAATAATTTATACAACATGTTATCTTCTACTCTCGGTCACTGATTAGCTTTGAGCTTCTCAAGCTCTGATTGGCTGATTTCCAGTCCAACAGGACCCACAACTGATGTGAGCATGCTCTTGGGCAAGGTTCAGTGTTCACTGAGTAGTAGATTAACAATTATTTTGCCGCCACAGCTAATTTAAGTGAATCTGGCAGTGGAGGAGTTAATTGGAAATGAGGTTAGGATAATGATGGGCGCACAGTATACATTCACTGTTTAGGTTTCATAATTTAACCCATCCATTGCTGGTGCAGCTGGAGGGATTTACTTTGGGACTCTGTAGGGTTCTTGCACCTGCCCCCAAGCAAACTCTGCCTAATCCACAGTAAGGGAACATTTGATCCAGCTGCTTCCCTTGATATAGGGACAATTTTTGGCTCTCCTCATGGTAATCCAGGCATTCCTATGGCAGTGTTTCAGCAGTCAAATGAGGCTCATTCGGAAGTCGAATTTCTCATTTGCCTGGAAAGGTCATAGCTCAGTGTTTCATTTGGAAAGATCCCCCATTGAGAGTAAAATTCCCCTGGAATGGAATCTTTGTCTAAGTAAGTCCTCATGTTAAACAATTTAAGAGCCACATACTCCTAGAATATTGTTCTCCTTAAAAATGTTTTGGGAATCTTGCAATTCCAAGGAACACATTTGACAACCACTGTTCTATTAGGTAACATTTACAAAGTATTGGTACATGGCAAAAAGTTTTTAGCTACACTTGTGTTTCTTTACATTTCATACACTCTAGACACCAGACAAGGCTTCTATGGTTAAGTTTGAATGATAGTTCTATATTAATTTACATTTTTATTTTGATCATGATGTTTGACTGCAACAGCACAATTGGATGAAATTTTGGATTTCCTGTCTGATTTGCAGTCCCTTCAAACCCATCAAGGGGAGGTTACTGAGTAACGAAACGCGTAGGGCGTTAAATGTTGTTGTTTTTAAGTATGTTTTTATACATATTCTTATAATTATCAATACTAAAAAGCTTATCAAGTATGAGCCCAGATAACTTGGCTTATATATCTCTAAGGGAAGAAAGCACATAGACAAGAACGACCAAGGCCGGTTGTTTGATCTAAGGGGCCCTTCTGTCCAGAAATATTGCACTTTAAGGTGTTTTGCACTGGGTCTTTTATCTTCTAATTCCCCATTTAGCTCTAAGAGAAACTTTAGTCTGACCAACAGCCCAAACTAGACTGTCACTAAAACTGACAGTTAAACTGGCCCTGATAATTACTGCATGCTAAAGCTAGTAAATTGGATCTGTAGATCCAAATATATTGGTATGTTATATTAACCAAAGACAGAATATGGCCATGTCATTGGTGCACATGCTCAGTAGGCAGTACATAGTGAACAATAATTACTGTAGATATAGTACCAGATTTCATCACTAGATGGCACCACAGTGGAACTATCACCCCAAATAAAGCCCCCCCCCCCTTTATTAGCCATCCAGTGATAAGCTTACCAATAGTCATGTAATCCATCATAATTACCCCGTCAGAAATCCTACTTCTGCCGAGACTGACAGCCAAGCAACAGTGCAGACATATTTACTTACAGACATCTGTGTTGTCAGTCTTGGCCTCCTCGTACTTTTAGGTACCAGAAGGGACTGACCGCGCAGGCAGACAGATGCCTCTAAAGGAAGAAGCCTGGCCGTAGGATTTCTGACTAATGTGGTAATTATTCTGGATAACTGGATAATATGAGTAAGCTTATCGCTATAATTATTGGGGGGTGACTTTATTTGGGGTGGTAGTTCCCCTTTAATGCTAAACCTAACCACTAGTAAACTATATAACAAAAGGATAAAGATACTATGAACCCAGGAAATTCAATACAGAATAAAAATAAGGTTGAAAGATGTAAAAAAAAAAATGTGACAAGATCTTTATCAAATATCAAGTCTTAGAAACATGTACCCAATCCCACACAAAATGAGCAATAATTTGGAAAAAAAAAACATGATAATTCAATTGCAAAAAAATTTTGCAAAGCCACAGTTAAGTTCTCTCTCAAACATATAGAAATCAGGAAAGCAGGTTATTTTCTTCCAACTTAACTCCACGCCCCAATGTGCTTTCAGAAAAACACGTAAAAATGGGAACTTACACACCTGATATTATGAGTGGAGTTGAGCTGGAAGAGCTTAACGTGTGTTTCCCAGCTTTTATGAATTGAAGTAAGAACTTAACTGTGGCTTTAACAACAGTTTTTGTTGCCACTGAAATTGCTGTTGTTTGGTATTACAATCCACAGGATATTAACCTACCAGGTATAAATGATCTGCCCTTTTGGATAGGTGTACAAAATGATGTAACAGTCTCCACCAAAGAACTGCCCATAGGTCTCTGGTTCTACTGGAATTCTGCCATTGCTTTCAACACGCCAAATCTAAAAAAGAACATGCAACTTAAGTGTCGATAAACATAATAAATAAAGCACAGAAGCACAAATGATATTCTAATTATGTTCCATCTGTATGACACTATTCACAATATACTTTATTGCAGTGGTTCTCAAACTGTGTTCCACAGAACAGCAGAGTTCCCTGAGCAAGTACAAGGGTTTCCACGGAATGCATGTAACCAATGGTGTGCAGGGGAAGAAACTACAGTGGCAGATGGTGTACTAAGAAAGAATGCAACGATTCTGGGGCAATCCACCTGTGTCCTAGGGAACAAACATACATTCCCACTGACTCAGAAATTACTTTTAACCCATTAAATGCTAGAGATGCTTTAAAGCATTGCTACACAATGTGTTTCTGACCTTTCTGGCATTCAAGGGGTAAAAAGCTCCATTTAAATCAATTGGAAGTTTGTTTTTCACTTATGGTGCAGTTGGTTTGCACCAAGATTTCACCACTTTTTCTTTATACATCATCCACACTGTATTTAGTGAAACATGTGAATGGAAACAGATACCTAAAACTTAAAGGGATAGTAATACTTCATTTTAACTTTATTTAATTTTGTAGGCATTAAAAAAACATGAAGAATGATATAAGTCTTATCTCTGAAACCTTTATGGTTTAAGAGATATTCACAAACAAAGTATCCCCCCCCTGTTCAATGAGATCAGAAGGGAGATGCCCAGGTAGACTGCAGAGAGGGACAATCTTCAATTAAGATAATGGAAAAAGCTGAAAAACTTGTCAAGGGGGGAAGGGCTTTCATTGTTTTCATACAAAGAAAATTGTCCCCTTCTGTTATCTGTACTGTCATACAACCAGACTCACATCTGAGAAGAGATTGCTTACACTAGGTAAAAGGGGCGGGGAGGGGAACTTTGCTTGTGAATATCTCATAAACCATAAAGGTTTGAGAGATAAGACTTATATCATTCTTCATGTTTTTTTAATGCCTACAAAATAAAATAAAGTTAAAACAAAGTGTTACTATCCCTTTAAGCCTCATAATTTAGTCTTAAAGGGCAAATATTATAGTTTACAATGGGAACAGCCTTAGTAAAAAGCCCCAGGGCTACAAAATGCAGCCCCAAAACAGCTGTTACCAGCCATTTGAGGGTGGTGGTGGTGGTCAGAAAACTGACCCCCTTGGCTACAACGTAACATGGAAGTATGTAGCTCTCAGGGTTGCTTGTGCAACGATATTAATGAAGAGTCCAGTAAGAATGTAGAGGCCCTGTGGGTTGAAATACACGCTGGGGGCATACATGATAAAAATAAGCTAATGGGAATTTGCTAAAAGCCACCTAATTTTGGTGCATCAGAAGAAGCCTAACTGTTATTACAAATGGAAAAGCTTTCTCGGTCCGGAAATGCAATCATAATGGGAGATTTCAATCACCCTGAAATTGACTGGAGAAATATGACTCCCAGCAACAAAGGGAAATAATTTTCTTATTATGGTTGTTATTCATTGCCCAACTAGTAGAAGAGTCAACTAGAAAAGAGGCTTTGCTGAATCTAGTGGTCTCAAACAAGTCTGAAATGGTAAACAATATACAGACACTTATACATTTAGGTAGGTGTGACCACAATAGTGTATCCTTTAAAATTTGTTATGAGAAACCCATTATCAAAGGTTTAACGAGAACATTCAACTTTAAAAAGGCTAATTTTATAATGTAATCTTTAAAGATAAAAATGGACAAGATAGATGGAATTTGTTTAAAATGCTCTTAGATAAATATTCTCATCAATATATACCATTGGGAAATAAATACAAGAAAAGAATAAAGACAAGACCAAGAATGCTTTCAAAAACAGACATGTTAATAGATTATTTTGTATCAATGAACAAAATTCAGTTTGAGTGAACAGAAGAAAAATCTAAATCAAATCAATATTTAGTGTGACCATCCTTTGCCTTCAAAACAGTATCAATTCTTCTAGGTATACTTGCACAAAGTCAGGGATTTTGTAGGCATATAGTCAGGTGTATTATTAAACAATTATACCAAACAGGTGCTAATGATCATCAATTTAATATGTGGGTTGAAGCACAATCATTAACTGAAACAGCTGTGTAAGAGGAATAAAACTAGGTGAGAAACAGGCAAACTCAGCTAACAAGGTGAGGTTGCTGAAGACAGTTTAATGTAAAATGTCATACACCATGACAAGATTGAGCACAGCAACAAGACACAAGGTAGTTATACTGCA
Source organism: Rhinophrynus dorsalis (assembly GCA_037306005.1). NCBI lineage: Eukaryota > Metazoa > Chordata > Amphibia > Anura > Rhinophrynidae > Rhinophrynus > Rhinophrynus dorsalis. The sequence continues at coordinate 401,390,795 of CM074723.1, forward strand.
TCAGCAAGTTCTCTCCCAGGCAAGAATTTCAAGGCACACAGGGATTTTCAGATGTGCTGTCCAAGCTCTTTCGAAGAAGCACAAATAATCAGGCACCGTTAAGGACCGTAAATGCAGTGAGGGGCCAAGGAAACTTAGTGCAGCAGATGAAAGACACATCATGATTACTTATCTTCGCAATCAGAAGATGTCCAGCAGTGCCATCAGCTAAGAAATGGCAGAAAACAGTGGGATTCTGGTACACCCATTTACTGTCCAGAGAAGTCTGATCAGCAGTGGTCTTCATGGAAGTCTTGCACCCAAAAAGCCATAACTCCAATGTGGAAACAAGGCCAAGTGACTCAACAATGCATGAAAACACAGGAACTGGGGTGCAGAAAAATGTCAGCAGTTGCTCTGGACTGATAAATATTTTGCTGTAGCAGAAGGCAGTTTGTTCACCGAAGGGTTGGAGAGCAGTACAAAAATGAGTGTCTGCAGGCAAAACTGAAGCATGGTGAAGGTTTCTTGCAAGTCTGGGGTTGCATTTCTGCAAATGGAGTTGGGGAAGTTGGAGAAGTAAAGGCATGTACTTATCCATCATGCAATAACATCAGGGAGGTATCTGATTGGCCCCAAATTTTATTCTGCACCATGACAATGACCCCAAAGATTAAGTCATTAAGAAATATCTTCAGTTTAAAGAAGAACAAGGAGTCCTGGAAGTGAGGGTATGGCCCCCAAAGATCCCTGATCTCAACATCATTGAGTCTGTCTGGGATTACATTAACAACTTAACAATTGAGGCTGCCTAAATCCACAGAAGAACTGTGGTTAGTTCTCCAAGATATTTGGAATAGCCTACCTGCCGAGTTCCTTAACAAAATGTGTACAAGTGTACCTACAAGAAGTGACGCTGTTTTGAAGGCAAAGGATGATCACACCAAATATTGATTTGATTTTTCTTCTAATCACTCACTATGCATTTTGTTAACTGATAAAAAATAAATGATTAAAATGTCTATTTTTTCAAACATTCTTACTTTACATGATTTTTTCATACCTGCCTAAGATTTTTGCACAGTATATATATATCTATATATATATATATATATATATATATATATATATATATATATATATATATAGTACATCCTCCACTGCAAGCTAACTCACATGGGGATGATGGGAGTTGTAGAACAGTAACAACTGCTGAGCCATCTGTTGCTTATGCATGTGTTTAGTATTTAATATATAACTTGTAAAAAAAATATATCATAAATTTCAAGAGTAGTATTCCAAATATTTTATATCAGTTCTCTAACTAGGTGAACAGTTCTAATACACACACATACATATTTCTGAGTTCTAAAAGTTCTGTTTGTGTTATAGACATCAATAGAACAGCCCAAAACATGCTCACCACCAGACAGCCAACTTCCATGCCTCGGAATGAAATTGGCGCTAGAAGTTTGGCTGTTTTTGGTGGTGACGTCAGGCTGTACATAGGAGAGCTCCATTCAGTTGCCGAGGGTGTGTGTGAGCCCATCTAGCCAAGTGGGCACATATGAGATATGTATAGGGAACATAGATCTGCAAAGGCAAAGCCAGCCAAACTGCCTGAAAAATATGTATTATGTACCTCAGTGAGACATACAGTGCCAGACAGGTACTCCAGTTGGAATGGAATGTGAGTGATACAGGGGAGTGTGAGGGAGGGGGAACATGGGGGATTCATTTATCATATAATACATAAAATATGTACATAGCAAGATTAATACCATTAATCTACACACATTTTTTTTCCTGGTTGTGACTATCTTTAACCTATATTTGTTGGTGGCACAGTGTAGCAAGTTATGCTAATTAATTCCTGTGCTGATCCAATATACTACATACTGTACTGTGAATCTACACAAAGCAAGCTCACTAGCATAAATTCTAATAGCAGAACAAGTGATAGGTTTGGTCTAGATGAGAAATAATTAGCATATGTTAAAGGGATTTAGCATAAAGTGCCAAAAAACGCCACCATAACAAATGTTAATTTCTCAAAAAATATTTATTTTGCAGAAAAACAGTTAGTACAACAAATAAAACTGTCTGACGTTTACCCCCTGAATGCAAGAAAATTGTTGGAGCTTTGTCTAGCATTTAATGGTTAACGCCATATTTCAGGTGACAACAGGAGCCAATAAGTTTAATTAACAAATTCTTCCCAGCATACTTTTTAGAACCAGAAAAAACCATTACTTAACTACCACATGAATTGTTAATCATAATATTTATTTCTGGGAATATAATGCATATGGTACCATGAATAAACATGCCTCACATTATTTTTGTTTCCACTTAACAATCCAGCTATACCTGTACATTTCCAGATCCATCATCTACCATGTTGTGCTGAGCTGCCATTTCTGGAGATTCATGCAGCTTGGAAGCATCAAATTGAATCTGTTGGATCTTAGCGATCCTTTCTGTGACAAACACCTGTCCAAATCCTTCACTTTCATGCCTCTCTCTCCAATCTTTGAAAAACTGTTTGAAGATGGGCGTTTCACCTCCTTCAGGAAAAACTTGGATCTACACAGAAAGTATAACAGTAAAATACATTACAAGCTTCTAGTTTTTTATTCCAGACTATGATGATATAGAAAAAGTGAGCTAGAAGCTTGTGAAACAGAATAGAAACAGGAGTTGAGGAAGAAATTGCAAATATTTGCTCAGAAGATACTAGAGGATCTAAAGCCGAGGAGGGATAAGAAAGGCCGAAGGTGGGAGGGGAAAAAGACAGAAGCTGGGGAGACAGAGAAGTAGCTGATTCCAGACATGTAGATGAGAGGCATGAGTTGGAGAGGAGTGAAAAATAATGAAGGTGGCAGGTACAGGAATCATCAGGATGACTAGAACTGTGGGCTATGACACTAAATTAAAGCTGTGACTGGAAAATGGAAAGCAGGAAGAGAACAACATTTGGAAGGGAGAAGAGATGTAAAATCTGGGGAGGAAAAAAGGAGATGGCAGTTGGGAAGGAAAAAGGTGGGTACATCTTGAAAGGAAATAGATATGAGAAGCAAGAAAGGACACAATCGCTGCGAAGATAAAAGTGGATCCGACTTGAGGGAAAGAAATGTAACAGTAAATTGGGTGAAATAACAAGACGAAGAAGAAGAGGAAAATGAGGAGGAAGAAGAAAACAAAGAAGAGTATGAGGAAGAAGAATAGGAGAAAAGATAAGAAGAGGTACAGAAACATAAGGAGGGATGTACTAAGGATTGATAAAGAGTTGATAAAATGGAGATGACTTCTCCAAAATTATATGTTATTCTATGAGGCCTATGCACTAAGCTCTCTCCAACTTGAGAAATCTTAGTGCACAGACTCCATAGACTAACATAGGAACCAGAGAAGTGATATCACAGGAAAATGTATCTCCACTTTATCACCCCTTAGTGCATCTCCCCCATGATGTTTTTACACAACTGAGAGACACAATAGGGGTTATGCACTAAGGAATGATAAAGCAGAGAAGACTTCTCCAGTGATATCACTTCTCCAATTTCTATATTTTTCTATGGAGCCTATTCACTGAGATCTCTTCCACTGCAGAAATCTTAGTGCATTGGCTCCACAGAAGAACATAGGAATTGGAGAAGTGATATCATTAGCCAATTCATCTCCACTTTATCACACTTTAGTGCATCTTTCATGGCATCTTTCATGGCTTAAAGGGATAATAATACTTCATTTTATCTTTATTTTATTTTGTAGGCATTAAAAAAACATGAAGCATGATATAAGTCTTATCTCTCAAACCTTTATGGTTTAAGAGATATTCACAAGCAAAGTTCCCCTCCCCGCCCCTTTTTCCTAGTGTAAGCCATCTCTTCTCAGATGTGAATCTGGTTGTAAGACCAGACAGATAACAGCAGGGGACAGTCTTCTTTGTATGAAAAGAATGAAAGCCTTACCCCCCCTTGACAAGTTTTTCAGCTTTTTCCCTTATCTTAATTGAAGATTGTCCCTCTCTGCAGTCTACCTGGGCACCTCCCTTCTGATCTGGCTGTACGGGGGGGGGGGGGATACTTTGCTTGTGAATATCTCTTAAACCATAAAGGTTTGAGAGATAACACTTATATCGTTCTTCATGTTTTTTTAATGCCTACAAAATAAAATAAAGATAAAATGAAGTATTACTATCCCTTTAATAAATAGGGATCACTGAAGAGAAAAACACAGCGGGTTGGAAAGGGAGAGAAATTCCTGTTATTATGTGGAGACTATGCAATAAGAGCTCTCCAACTTGAAAAGAGGGCTCCATAGAATACTATGGGACTTGAGAGATTTCTCTCACTGGGATGATGTCACTCACCTATCTCTCACTTTAGTATATATCTATAGAATGAAAAAAGAAAACAAAGAACTGGCACGTAATAACTGGGCAGTGAGAAATTTGACTTTAGTGTCACAGAGTGACTTTTTTTAGTTTATTAAAAAGTCACTCTGTTTGACCGGTTAAAAAAAAAAATCTAAAATGTAGAATATTTCTGATTTATTTTATTATAGGCAGAAAACATTTTTTTTCACTATTCACTGGTAGTATTTGAAATATGACTAGAAAAAACTTAAATTGTATGCCACTAGATGGCACTGCAGTCAAAAAAGTGCACCAACAGACATACATTCATTTTTAGCAGAGTTAGATACAGTATGATTACTTTGGTATTTGTTGATAACTTTAATTTGGATTTACAGTTTATACTTTAAGACAAGCTTTTGAGAGATCGACTCTTCATAAGGTCCAACAATACTGAATCACAAAGTCAGTTCAGTCATAAAGTCTGTTAAAAATGCACAGTTACCAAGTTAGATATGAATGTAGGATGCAACAAGGAAACTAGCAGAGGGTGGAAAAAGATAATATCTGTGTTACTAGTGGGAGATAAATAAAGGGTATCTGAGTACTGGTTTGGATGCAGAGCAGATATTAGATGAGGGGGTGGGTAAACTACAGAGGGGGAACTGGTTATAGAAACCTCTGGTAGTGATATAAGAATCCCAGATCTATACTGAGTCTTTTTTCAATTGTTTTAAAGAGAACTAGTATCCTTAGTTCAAATGTCTTTCTTTCTTAGATGCATTTAAAATTACCTTTAAGGAATCTAACTACAAGATAGTTGTTTTTTTTTCTTCATAATGAGTTCTTGTATGTCTGTGCTCGTTCATACGAGTTTGGTTTTTTTGCCATGTTTCCACAAGGCAGCAATGGTCACACTTATTGCATGCAATCATATATACTACATTCTTGTATGTGCAGCAGTATGATCCTGTGAGGCTGAAAATCCCTGTGGTGTGGAGAGCTATGTTGGATACATTAGTGTGTTTGTCAAGTTTGCAGTTTGTGACACTGCAGGTTTTTTTCCCACTGGTTGTATGATCAGTGTAATGGGAGAGTTTCCTGCATATTAGTTTCTATTTGCAGTTCCTAGGGTGCCAGAATGTGAGGACTGAAGGGTTGAGGACGATTAAACAAAGGCAGGGCTTTTTTTACAGTAAGGACAGTAAAGTTATATAATTATATGCCTCAGTATGCTGTGCTTGCAGATATCAATCTAGCACAGAACAATATTGAGAATTATGGCAGTTAGAATCAAAGCAGACAGGATGTTGATCCTGGGAAATATCTGACTGCCATTTGAAGTCAGGAAGGAATTTTCTTATCCACTTAGGGCTTAATTGGAAATGGCTTCAATGTTCTTTTTCCTTCCTCTGGATCAACAGGGGTGATTTGGCATGGGCTGGACTAGATTGACACATGTCTTTTTTTCCGCCTCATTAACTATGTTATTATGTTCTTTTAATGTTGCATTAGAAGTCATTATAGGTTGTAAATCTTTGATTATTTTTCACACAACTTCTAGCACTGGGTTGTAAGTGGCTGCTAGTGGTATGCTTGTGTTTATTTTTCCCTCATAATATTGAAGCAGTTGTTCCTTTCACGTTCTAAGTGCAGAGTTGATTGTTGATAATTATCTTTGGCTTGTATTTCTTTTTTCTGAATGATTTAGCCAGTGATTTAATGTTCTTATTATAGCCATTGTTTTCAGAATATACTTGATGGTATGTGCTTACCTAGCTGCATAAGATGGCCTTTTAGAATGTGGTGGAGAGAAGCTAGAGTTGTGGAGGTAGATACATTGTTTTTTAGCAAATATTTGTGCAGTTTGCCCCTCTTCAAAGATAATGTAGTGTCTAGAACTTTTACAGAGTCTGCAAAATAATTAATTTTTCATCTGATTAAAGTGTGGAATGAATTGAATGAGCCATGAAATCCTTTCAGGCTCTGTTCTCCTGTGCATATAATGACTATATTATCTACATAGTGATGTTATATGTAGGATTTATGTTGAAATGTGGTTAAAAATCTCTCTTCAAGATGAAATGTTTGGGTGCAATACTTATTCCCATAAACTGAAGGTAAATCTCTTAAATGAAGGTGAAGTAGTTGTGTGTAAGAAGGAAACCAATCACATCTTCACAGCTTCAGCACTGTATTTCTTATTTGAGGAGGATGTCAGTAGTTTGCAGCATGCATCTGTACCATCATTGTGAGGAATGTTGCTGTACAGAGATTCTAAATCCATGGTAATCACGCAGTAAGTCCAGTGGCCGTTGTTTGATGTATGAATCTGATGGTTCTTTTGACTATAGTTTGCACACAACAAGTAGCCCTACACATCCAGTACTCAAAGATATGAGAAAAATAATCAAATATTTACAACCCATAATGACTGATGATGCAATATTAAAAGAATCCACATATAATACCCCTTCCTAAAAGCACCTCAATATAAAATTAAGAAATATATATGGGCAAGAAACTCATTATTACAACCCATTTCTAAGTATGTGGATCATTTTCTACAACCCCTGGTTAAGAAAATGAGATCATACATCAGAGTGTCCCTGATGAAATCTATTTAGTTATGTTAACAGGATGGATGATGGCATGGCTCAACTTCATTGCCCAGGTGATGTTCATGTGTAAGACTGTGGGTATTCAGCACATTACAACTCGGTGCCTTCGCTGTACTGCAGTCTTTCCCTGTGACATCTCTCTACCAGTGGAGCTGTGTACACTTTAGGACATTCAAAGTGTTAATATAGATATTGATCTTTTTCACATACAAGGTTAATACTCTGATGATCTGCATAAATTAAGTTGATGCAATGCCATGTCATATGATGCCATCGCTGCTATTCTTTTGCACCCTTTTTTGTACACTTACTATATAAATGGCCCCTTGCCCATGTTTTATTTTGTCTTGGTAAAGGCCCTTAAGAGGGCAAAAACCTTGACAATAAAAATTATATAGCATTTAACTTTCAACAGTACAGGATCATGTTGCACATCCAAGAAAGTAGTATATATGACTGAATGCAATAAGTATGACCAAAGTATGCTAAATTGGTGAAACACACAAAATAAAAGATCGAAAGTTGGACACTATTTTTCTCAACCAGATCATTCAAGGGAAAATTTTACAATCACAATCCTTAAAGATAATTTTAAAAGCATCTAAGGAAGAAAGACATTTAAACTAAGGATACTACTTATTTTGAACTGAAAAAGGACTCAGTATAGATCTGAGATTATCTCGCTACCATACATTTGCAGTCACCTCTGTAGTATTATTCCCACCTCTCTCATCTTCTCTCTCTGCTCTGTATCCAATCCACTGCTAATGTTCCCTTTATTTATCTCCTGCTCCAATGACACAGATATCACCTTTTTCACCCTCTCCAAGCTTTCCCTGTTGCACTCTGTATTTGTATCTAACTTGGGAACAGTGCATTGGTTTGAACAGACTTTGTGATTCAGTATTGCTTGACCTAAGGAAGAAAGCTATTCTTTCAAAAGCTTTTCTTAACCTGTAAACTATTAGTCCATATTAAAAGGTATCAATAAATATCAAAAGTACTCACAGACATAGGTGCTAGCTTGGGAAACAAGGTTCTGGGGGAGATGCACTAAGGCTTGATAAAGAGATGATAAAACTGCCTAGACCTTGGCCTGTCTCCCACTTCTGATCCTCTGTTGCCTGCATCGACCTCGGATTGCCTGACTCCTGTTCTGCTTGCCCCTTTTGTTACTTCGATTCCGGATTGTGTGCTGACATTGGCCTACCTGACTATTCTACTGCCTGATCCCTCAGGTACTGTAATATTCTCCTATACTGAAGGTCTGATCTGTAACATTATCCTATATTTAGGGTCTGTTTCACTCTGTCTGCCCCTGGGTTCCAAGATATTCCCTTTAGTATCCTTCTGGTTTCGCTTAGCATTTGTCAGACGCCGTTATGCGCAGTAGAGACTCCCGGAATGCACAGAATGCTTTCGGGCAGTTGCTATAGTGCATGACTGCATTGCGTAATGGCGGCAGTACGCAGAGCAGGACCGACCTCTTAACCCTTTGAGTGCCAGAGAGGTATGCACTGCGTACCCCTCTGGCACTTAAATGGTTAACATCACCTGGACTTTGACCATGTACACGGGCTTTTACACTAGTGTATATATATATATATATATATATATATATATATACACACACACCAAACAGGCTCAAAAAAGGCATTGCAAAGGGCTATTCTGCAATGACTTTGTCCAGTATGGCATTTTCAAGCCTCCTTCTTCTGACTGGATAGGCCTTCCCAAGCTCAGCAGCTCACTCTCTTTTAACCCCTCTAGGCCATTGATGAATGGTTTAAAAAGATATGGTGTTGGATTGCACCTCAAATGACCCTTAATCAGCCAATTCCTAGCTGAGAGTGAAGGGAGTTGTAGTCTGTGTTATTGGCAACCTAGCAATGAAATAGGTAAAATAGCAATACTGCAGGGTTATATGGAGCCCCTGATATTCCAATGCAACCATGTATAATGTATCATTCAAAAATAATCCTCTTTAACTCTTTCACTGTTAGGTTGGTTCACTTTAGAGCAGGAGTAAACTGTCTGAACTCTAGCTCATGAAGAGTATAACTACCATCATCCACAATCAGCTAACAGCTGGGTGTTGTAGCCACCCAACAGCTGGAGGTCAAATAGTTAACTAGCCCTGCCTTAAAGGGAGCACTGGCTGTAGTCAACTACAGATGGAGCATTACCTACGGTAGACACAAACATACATTCATGTTGTTTAGAGGGAATTACAAAGTTAATTCCTACTGCATTAAGTGCATTATGAGGTGACTGTGTGATACCTGGGTATTTGCAGGATAATTCATCTGCTCGATGAAGGTCTCGGCAGTCTTCATTGCATGCTTCCTCTCATTAACATTGGCATTCTTGCCTGAAAAATAATCTCACTCATCAATACAGTACTGTAATCTGTACACTAGGCACATTAGATTACATAGTATAATGAATGTATAAAACGGCATTTAAGGCATGACCATACATTTTTTTGGGGGTGATGTTTAAAAAATGTTGCATTTCTTCTGGAACCCTTTGAGTGCCAGAGGGGTCTCAAAAGCAAGATGAATCAAATGTGCAGGACATCCAACCTTGCACTCAATGGGTTAAAGCTGCAATACATCTAAAATGTTGGTACCATGTTAGCCATGGAAAATGCAGGAGACTAGTACAGTAACAATGATACCTTTATTGGCTAACTGGGTGGCTTTAGATGCAGGCTTTCAAGATAACCAGGTCTCTTCTTCAGGCATAATAAGAATGAAGGCTGAATGCACAATACAAAACTTTAAAACTCATGCTCATACTTTTAACATTAACCCCTTGATTGCCAGAGAGGCATCCAACAAATTGCAACACAAAGCACTGGATACCTCTGTGGCACCCAAATGGTCAAATTGTGCTAGCAGAATATACTTATTAGTGTGGGTCTAAAATTATTCTCTAGGCTCTAGTAAAGTCTCTTGAAGTGGACTAGAAAATACAAACAAGATTAATGACCTCCAGTGAAGTTAACCAGAGATGGCACAGCCTAAAGAATGTATGGGTTAACCCTCAAAACGGCAGAGAGTCCAACAACCCATCACTTACAATGAGATGTGCAGCCCCCTGCTAGCAGAGTACAAATTATTCCTTTATTTGCTGAGTAGCTCTAAGATGCAAGCTTTCAGGACAACTAGGCCTGTTCTTTAGGCATAAGAATGAAAGATGAATGCACAAACTCATGCACATTATTTTGACGTGTAAATTCTACTACTTATCAGTATGACCATAATTCATTCCCTAGACTCTAGTAAAGTCTCTTTGAAGGGGATTAGAAGATGCAGACAAGATTATTACCTTTTTATGGTTCAGTAAATGTATATATAAATTTATATATCTTATATCAACATTTTCTGGAAATAACTGTGCACACTAGCCTATGGGTAGAAACTCAACTTAAAATTCTTAAAACAAGCTCTGCCGCACTCACAATCATCAACAGTATCGAGGTGCCTCCAACCGTATGTAACTTTACAGCACTCGCTCCAATAACGGTGGGCACTCTCCTTCATAAAACTTAACATTTATTGCAACATATTAGAAATGTAATCCTACTTTTCGGTCGCCCCGCGTGACTTTCATCAGGGATAATAGTTAACACATTTCAAACATGACTTCCGCCTTAAATAGCGCTTCCGTTTGCACAAAGGCAAACTGGTGCTACCGAGCTACCATATCAACCTGCAGCGTCCATCCGGAGGAAGCTCTTCTTATTGCACTGTTGCCAGATGGACGCTGCAGGTTGATATGGTAATTCGGTAGTGCCAATTTGGCTTCGTGCAAAGAGAAGCGCTATTTAATAGAGGCCCACCGTCATTGGAGTGAGTGCTGTCTAGAAACTCAACTGACCCTTATTTGATGGTTGTCTGTTTTCCAAACTGGTATGCTTTGTCTACCTTTTATTAATTTCTGTAGTTGTTACAACCAGAAAAATCATACTCCAAAATAATAAATAAGAGATTGGTGTAGTTTTGTGCTTCTGACAGGAATACCAAAGGGGTGCTTTTTTTATTGAAAGAGCAGCAGCTAATGAATACAGTAGGAAATTCCATAGTTTTCAAAGATATCAGCGTCATCGTCTTGAAACATTTGTGTACACCAAGTTAAGGTTAGAAATGCATGCATCCCTTCATTTGAGGTTGTGGGATATTTACATTTACAATATATATGTTTTATTGGTGTTATTTTAATGTTATGGGGTAATATAGTCTTCAGGCTACGTTTAGAGCATTTTGGTTGTCTCCAAATGTTTCTTGTACCTGGACCTCCACCTTCACAAAACTAGAGAAGCATACAGTGTATGTGTGGTTCTGTGACTACCAGTGAACTGTAGAAGAAGGCTAGGGTGTCATACAGTGAAGGTGTAGTTCTGTAACTACCAGTGGAACAAAGCTGGGGAAACAGTTAGTATGTGTGGTTACCAGTAGAACAAGGCAGGTTTGTCATACAGTGTATGTGTCATAATAGTAGAGGGGATAGAAGAAACTGAGCAAATAAGGTACATAGAGGTTCCTGTTCAACAGGTTAGACAGAGACATGACACGGGAAAAGTGGTGCTGTTCCCTGGATCAGTTCCTGAGAATTTCCATCTGCAGCTCCTGTGTATGAAATTGAACAAACAACATTGCTTCCAGAGCATAGACTACATAGCCTAGTACCTTCATTTACTCCCGCACAGTCACAGATGGCAGGGATACTGTCTGAGTCACCTGAAGATACAGCGTGTGATTCTTGTCACCCAGTAGAAAAACCTTTCCTTAAAGAGTGTCAAATCTCATAATAACTTGGAAGACCTGGAACGGAACCAGAGAAGATTTCTTGATATTGAAAACACAACTGTATTGCTCCAGAATGGACATGCAAGACGACTCTGAGTGTGCAAGGTCTCCTCTGAAGAGGCCTTTAGCAAAGGTTTGGCCAGATAGGGAGTCAAATAATTCCACTGAAAGCATATGTGAACTTCCAGGGCTGATATGACCATTGTGCATTCCAGCCGAGCAGAAGCCAATTGAAAGGGAACTGAACAGAACAACAGACATCGTCTTTCCTGGAGACAATGAAAAGATTGGAGTAAAAGCTTACGAAATTTTCCCAAGAAAGAACTGGAATTAGCACCTGCATGTCTAGCAGGAAAGAGACTGCATTCAAAAATAGATGACTTTGCTCAGGATTGGCAGTAACTCAGGTCATGAAGAAACAATGTGGCAGAAGGTACTTGAAATGTGTGCAGTACCCTTCTGAAATAACCCCCAAACCCACAGGTCTGCAATGGAAATGGATCAAGCTCAATGGGAAAAAACAGAGACAACCTCCTATAGCCTGTGGTGAACCAGACCCCAGTGAGTCATGCTGAGTTTGGTTTATCAGTTTTTGCCTTCTGCACAGTCTTCTTGCCTGCCTAAGCCTGCTCAGGTGTTGGGGTGGAACACACCTGGATCACTGAGAGAAGTAGTTCCCTGGGCACATACCCATACTGGCAGGAGTAACAAAAAACACTAATCTTCTGGAAAAAAAAGGAACATTTAGGAGTAACTGGAAGCAACAAGGTATTCTTGCCTCCCAGTGGCATGACTGATAATCTAGTCCAATTCAAGGCCAAACAGCTGTTTGCCCACAAATAGGAGAGATACCAAATATTTCTTAGAAGACTGTTCAGCCAACCAAATTGTAAGCCACAAAGTGTGATGCAATGCTACAGACAAAGCTAAAGGCTGCTTCATTAAGTAAAGCATTAGCTTCAAGGATCTTGGATATAAGGACCAGCAGGTTCTCCTTGGGTGGTCCACTTGGATGGCATCAAAATCTGGTCCCCCACACCATACAGGCATAGCTCTAGTTACTCATGGAACGGCAATAAGGCAGCACCAAAAGTCATAATTCTTGGCAATGCGAGGAATCAGCAGATCAATCACAGGGGTGGGGGGGCCACTGCGTTAAAGCCTCAGCAGAAAAAGGGTGAGAGATATACTCCTGTAAAGGAAGAACCTCCTGTCAGGCATTTTCCATTCCTTCAGGAGCTACTGTTTTTAGGAATGGAGAGGATTTATAATCCTCCAATACCTTAAGCATCTTTAGGCCAGCCCAAAGAATAACCTCATAAGAGTCCCCATGACAGAAGGAATAATCTAGGTCATCAACATTAGTTTCCTGTTCCTCAATGAAGGAATACTCAATAATGGGGGTATCCCTCTCAATAACATGACAAATTATCTTTGAGGGGAACAGGGTGACCAATAGAACAAGAATGTAAAACTCTTTTAAAAGATGAGGGGATAGAACCGAGGAAGTTAGGGCCTTTAGCCATGCACGCTCCTGTTCAATAGGCGAGTGCCCGGAAGGTTTAGCAAGGGCATGAGCAAGAGGGACACAGAGTACCATAAAATTCCTTAGGAAGCCCAATTTGGCATGAAGTAAAATAGGTTGAAGGGGTAAGAGGGACCACTGATGCCTTAGTACTCTTGGACTTGCCCATGCCCCCCTTACGTTCTGACATAATCAGGAAACCCCTGAAGTATAAATTAAAAGTAGTACAAAATTAGAATAAATGTATTGCTATAGCCTTAAAAGTATGTGCTGACTGCAAGGGGTTAATGAGGTAAGCATGAGGGAAAGAGCAGCCTCAGAGTGGCAAGTACAATCCAAAATGGAAGCGGCTCAATCAAGGACCATCTCTTCCCTTGCCAAAAAACCCGGGAAGAACAGATTGCTGGGAAATGTAACTTTCCAGATTTAAAAATGGTGTAGTGGCTCTTTAGCCCTTGCTAAACAGTGCCCCGTGATACCCACAGGGCTCCAGTAACTAGTACTGAAGATGAGAATCATCCGTAGCCCCCTTACTGCCCCTCACACACACTGATGCAAGAGAAGTCCCAGAACAATCTGATCGCTATATTCAAATCACAAATTGTTGTCATGAACCCTCTGTTTTCTGGCTCTTCCATAGATAACCATAGATCTCTGTACAGCCAATTATAAGGATTACATTTACAATCCGTACATGTTAGCTGAGGATCATGGGTAGTGTATTTCAATAGTTAATCACATCAGCACTGTACTGTAAATGACATCATCACTACTCACAGTCGCCTGTTTTGGTGCCTCTTTGTGTTCACTAGGGGTATAAAGAAGGGGTCACTTCACTGGTTTCTTATCTTGATGAAGGTTACAAACAGTTAACTGAAACATTGATCTGTGAATAAAAGCCCCAATTTTTTAACATTTTTTGAAGTCCTGAGAGTGCTTTCTTCAACATGCGTTTTCTACATATGTTGACTAGAAGCCGAGCACCCGGGCACTTAACTCATTAAGCGTGAGTGCTTCTACAAACGTATATATATATATATATAAGTTTGTGTAGCGCTATAGAAATCAACAGTGTTCAGTGTTATATAAGATTACAATAGTCAGTATAACACAACCAAGATAAGATAAGTACAGATATGACATGAAGAAGGTAAACCCTACATGAAGCATTTACAATTTATGTAAACACTTTTGATGTTAACCCTTTAATGATCAGTAGGGTGAGGAACGCATTAGCAAGCAATGTGTTGCACACCCTGTCTTGTGTGCCTTGACAGTGAAAAGGTGCTTCTCTCAACCTACATGCCCAAATGTAAACCCTGTTTATCAAAAACAAGATTGTATTCAGGAAGAGGTGAAATTCTGGGGCAAACCACCTTCACTACAGGGGACAAAAAATCCCCAAATTTCCTATTAATTTACATTGGGATTTTAGCCCCTTGAATGTGCTGCAATGTGTTGGAGACCTCTCTAGCATTCATAGGGGGTTATTCACTAAGGTATGATAAAGAAGTGTTGACCCCCAGTTTCTATGTTATTCTATGGAGCCAGTTCACTAACATATCTTAAGATTTAGAGATCTTAGCGTACTGGCTCCATAGAAAAACATAGGAACTGGGGAAGTGATATCACTGGAGAAGTTATCTCCACTTTATCACTCCATAACCCCCATAGTGTTATCTATCCCCTAATGTTCTGGTAACTTCTAGAATTCAAGGGGTTAAAAGTCACATTTAAATTCATGGAAAGTTGTATTTGTCTCTTGTGGCACAGTTGGTTGGTCCCAGAATTGCCCCTTTTCAGCCCTCTGAATACACCCATAATTACTATTCAATCTTGTTATTCAAATAAAGGAAACTGAAGTGACAAAGTGACCAACAGCGTTACCAAATGCTTAGAGCGATGTGCTTCATGGCTCTCCTCTACCCTCTATTATCTCACTTTGGAACGTTGCCCACACGTGCCTTTTGAGCTTTTGTGGACACTGACAGATTTGGCTGGAAGTAAAGGATCAACACCCTGTTGGAATCCAGCCTCAAACTGAGACACATGCTATTGATGGGAAAGCTAGAGAGTTGTATACTAGGTTTTTATACATAGACAACAGGTTGTGTGTCTCAGTAACACGTAGATACTTTTGGTAACGGTTTTAAGCATTGCACTCTCGTCTGGTCCTTAAAAGGTTAAAATGGAACTGAACTACAGAAGACATGGGGGGGGGGGCACACAAATGGAATAATACATTAATCAGGTAATAAACACCACTACCAGCAGCAGGCAACTCACAGTGTTCAATGCTGCAGTAGTTTGTGGCTCTATTCGGGGTGAGGGATTCAAAACTGCCTCCACTCACCTACAGCATGTCATTTATGCACCTTCACAAACCACGCAAAACTACAAAATCTCATGAATAATTGCTCTCAAAATAATATTAAAAAAAAATCTAAAAGGTATAATGTATTCAAAGCCTGCCTAGAATAATATATACATCTATTCCAATAAATGGACCTTGCAACACAAACCTGCACTGATCTAATATAAACAAACAGAATATGTATATCTAACAAAATGGTACAATAAACTCTTCACTAATATAAACTGTAGAAAGTGTAAAACTGTATCATAATAAAATATATACATTAAAATAATAATAATTTGATGATGTAATATTAATTTTAACATGAATTAAGAGTACTGTATACCATAAATTAATACTATTAATAAAGTGATCTAGTTATGTGAATCTAAATATATGGGTTTGTGAGTTAATTTACTGCTCGTAATCTCTAATTACTATCATATTAAATAAAGTAAAAGTGTATTCAATTTGTGGTGTGCGCTAATATAAAATTGACCACCTCTGGTCATAAACCTTCCGCTATAGAGCTGTAACGTATGTTCCTGATTTAATGATTACCAATTTCTTGGTGACAAATGTGTACCTAGTCTACTTTAAAAAGCAAAAAATTATAATTATAATATTACCCTTTACATAAATAAGAAGGGTTATGCACTAAAGCATGATGAAGCGGTGATAAATTAGAGACGACTTCTCCATTGAATGACACAGGAACTGGAGAAGTGATATCTGGAGAGCTTGGGGATTATTCACTAAAGCGTGATAAAGAGGAGATGACTTCTCTAGTGATATCGCTTCCCCAATTCCTATGTTATTCATACAGCCTATGCAATAAAATCTCCAAAATTTAAGAAATCTTAGTACATTGGTTCCACAGAATAACACAGGAATAGGAGAAGTGATATCACTGGAGATTTCCACTTTATCACCTCTTTATCACGCCTTAGTGCAAAACCCCCTATGTGCTATAATATGTCTCTACCAATAAAACTTATATAAGCTGACAATATACAGTATGTGTTTGTGTGCTGGTGTAGTATTCCTAATTGCTATAATGTTGACATAAATATATGTATGTGCAATATATGACTTTGTGCAAGTATAAAATACACTACCCTCTATATCTACCAGTCTACCAGTCACTATATACACAACATGCTTAGATAGATAGTAATGTCTCACTATAAATGAACAATCGATTATTCCTTATACTTTGTTATAACTCTCTGTACCGTCGGCTGTGTTTTGATTGGTGTAGTTTTTGTGTAATTATATTTTAAAGTTTCCTCCCCTGCTCCTTTTACAGACATCACTATTCTTCCCTCAGATCTGAAATCTGGTCAGATCACAACGAGAGACAATATTGTGTCCTTCAGTACAAGGAAAACACTTCCCACCCTGACGAAAGAGGGCAGGTTTTTCCTTATGCTAGAATAAGATCCGGATAGGCTTTCTGCTCTGAAGAAAGAATAGTGATGTATGTAAAATGGGTGGGAGGGGGAAACATTAAAATAAACCATTTGGCAAAAACCTGGTGCTCTTTTGCAGATTTATTGATGGTATGATTATCACCTGGCATGCTGGTGATTCACTTATCCCAGATTATTTAGAATACATGGATATAAAGATATGGGAATTGTGTTTACAGTAAACATTCAGTTATTCAGGACTGAATTTCTTAAATATTTATGCTACATATCAAATAATACAAAAACGGTATACATTTTTTATTTAAAGTTTTGGTTTTGTCTAAATTTAACTTACAAAGTCTGTCCCCCAGCTATTTCCTCATACACTGCGGTTGACTGAGGTTACCTGCTCTGTAACCGCAGCCCGACGCTCTGCCTCTGCTCTCCTCCCTCCTCCGATGACAGAGGCTTCTGTCTGGAAAGTTGGAGCGATCTCATTGGCTAGATATCGATCTCTGCCAATGAGACCGCTCCTGCTTACAGACAGAAGCCTCTGTCATCGGAGGAGGGAAGAGAGCAGAGGTAGAGCATCGGGCTGCAGTCTATGCGGAAGTAGCTGCAGCCCAGACTTTGTAAGTTAAATGTAGATAAAATCAAAACTTTAAATAAAAAAATTAATTACGTTTTTGTATTATTTGATATAAAACATAACTATTTAAGCGATGCTGACCATAGGTGACACATCCACTTTAATTCTAGTAAAGGGTAATTTTAGAACACCAAATAATGTATATTTTTAATAAGACATAATTGTCTCCTTTCTATGATCAATGTCAGTGATGATTATATTGATATATTGCTAGATACAGTCTCTTCCATTTGAATATACTGTTAGTGCTGCAGGAAGATCCATGTATTGGCGTAGAGGTAGTATTTCTCTAACGAGGCTTTGGAAGCACTATACATGCCAATTTTTTTTGAGAGCAATGATTCATGTAATTTGTAGTTTAGGGTTGAGTGTGTGGATACATAACATTATGTATGTGCTCTCCCCACTATTCTGAGTAATTTACTCTCCAAATTCCCTTATATTACATTTCCTTATATTTGCACAGATGCTGAACAGCCGACTTCTATTCACCAGTTCAGCTCCTGATAAAAAAGCATTATGTTCAGAAATGTGTCAAAGCAGGCAATAATTGCACCAGTATGTAGTTCTATTGTATTTTATCTCTTTTAATACAATTTGGGAGAATAACAGTTGATGTGTTGGAGTTCTTATACAAGTGTCCTGAGAGTGGAGTGATTCCCTGAACAGATCGGGTTTCTATCCCCTGAATGTGATAATACCTACTGGACTTCTGAAGCTGGTCAGTTGTGTCAGGTAAAGGACTTCATATATTGATATTTTTGAGGTTAATCAACTTTAGCTGCCCCATCTGTTCTTGTTTTCATTAAAGTGGAACAATCACTTTGTAACACATAGGTAATTATAAAACAACTTACTATATTTACGCAATACTTTATGAGATATTTAACATTATTTGCCCATCGATGCAAATGAGCCAGTACTGGCCAGCAGGAATTGGCAGTTGGTATGGGGAGCACTATGGAATGTTAGTATCTGGCTGGCATGCATAACATGAAAAATAAAGCTAATTATCTGATAAACAATGTTTAAATTAAAAATGGATAATGGAAGTTTTATTCCAATAACAGCTATAGAGACACCTGGGGGAGATACAACTTGGGTCATCTTAGTGCATACACTCAATACAACAACATAATAGTTTATCACACTGCAGATGTTATCTCCTCTTTGAGGAAATGGAGTAATTGAGGAACAAACTAATTGGACCATAAGGGACATATAAAATAGTTCCACTGATTTAAAATTGGTTTTTAACCCCTTGAATGCTAGACAGGTCTCCAATTAAAGGGATAGTAATACATCGTTTTATCATTATTTTATTTTGTAGGCAATAAAAAAACATGAAGAACAATATAAGTCTTATCTCTCAAACCTTTATGGTTTGAGAGATATCACAAGCAAGGTTTCCCCTCCTGTCCCTTTTACCTAGTGTAAACAATCTCTTCTCAGATGTGGAATCCAGTCCATAGACCAGACAGATACCAGCAGGGGACAATATTCTTCCTATGAGAACAATGAAAGCCCTGCCCCCTTGACAAGCTTTTCAGGTTTTTCCCTTCTCTTAATTGAAGATTGTCCCTCTCTGCAGTCTACCTGGGCACCTCCCTTCTGATCTGGCTGAACAGTGTTACATCAGTAAAAGGGGAGGGAGGGGGATACTTTGTCATTGAATTACTCTTGAACTACAAGTCTGACAGAATTGAAATAACATTCTCCAAAGTCCAAATACTATGATGATTAATTAGAGCTGCTTTTATTATGAAACATTATCCCTTTAATTGCTTCAGGTTTCATGTAATGACATATGTTAATGGATGACAAATGCCAGATGATACGAAATGATGAACTGATACAGCTCCAGCACCCAGAATGAGATGAAGTGAATGAATACCATGAATGAGACATCCAGTGAATGGATGGTTACTCCTTTGTAGATAATTGAACAACCCCCCGAAAAAACACATTCTATATAGTATTTCAAAAAATCATGCATTTACTTAATGCACGTTCAACCCTCTGGCACAAAGGAATCATCTTTTGGCAGTCAGAGTGGTGCTACCTGCACAAATACACATCTGACACTCAAAGGGTTAAGCTATGGAGAAGGAGAGTATTGTTCATTGCCTCTCTGGCACTTAAAGAGTTAACTTATTGAGAGATGGAGCGGTGATCATGAACCGTGAGAGGGTTAACCTTTTGATAATCTAGGTGGTGCTCACAGTTCGGCATTCAAAGGGTTAAAAGTGTCTAAAGTTTTTCTAAAATGTCTAAATATCAACCGCTGACACTTTGATCATTGAGCCACTTTATCCTATATCAGAGGAGCCTATATTAGCCACTTCAGCATAGCTATAAATATATATATATATATATATATATATATATATATATATATATATATATACCGGGATCAGGAGTTGGAGGCACTCACTCTTCTATGTAGATTGCCCAGGTGCACAATCCTCAAAGGTCATAATGTATACAAAAATGAGAGGCAGCACCAGTGGGACGTTTTCACAAAATTTTATTTGCAAGATAATAGGTCATTAAGTAGGTCGACGTTTCAGTCCCATAATAGGATCTTTATCAAGACAAGTACAAAATGGCAGAAAGGCTATTTAAGGATAACGCTAATACAACCATGTGTCAACTTGGAAAATGGTGATATCATCACCGCGTGACTATACAATGTCCCGGAGGGGAAAACGTCCGTACACATATGTGCCAAAGAATAATCACTTAATGAGTCAAGAGGTATAAAGAACAAACGAATAGAATTAAAACAGGAGACACCAAGCATTACCTCAGAAAGCTGTGTGGAAGCGGCGGGGAAGAAGTCTCCACTGCATCACACAACTTGCCAAGCGTGAGATGCACCAAGATAGTAATGTACTGAAAGCACCAAGAGAGCAATGTAATAAATGGGTATTAAAAATAATTGAGTGGACATAAATCGGGAAGTACAAAGCACAACCTGAGAGAGACGTGTGTGTGTATATATATATATATATATATATATATATATATATATATATACTAGTTGAAGAGCCCGTTACACGGGCCACAGTGCCAATGGCAGCCGGTCACGGGGCAGTCATGCGCAGTAGAGACTGCCCACGCCGCGGCTGATACAGTGCCAGCCGTTCGCGGTGCAGTCATGCTCAGTAGAGACTGCCCACGCCGCGGCTGATACAGTGCCAGCCGGTCGCGGTGCAGTCATGCTCAGTAGAGACTGCCCACGCCGCGGCTGATACAGTGCCAGCCGGTCGCGGTGCAGTCATGCTCAGTAGAGACTGCCCACGCCGCGGATGATACAGAGCTGGACGCTCTGAAGGAGCACACACAGCAGTCTCTATTGCGCATGTCTGCGTCGTTACACACGTTTTAGCAAATGATTATATAAGATGATGATGATATATTGGGAGACTTCTTATGTATTAGAGTATACAACACAATAAAACGCTCACACTTTGAGCTGCTTTCGCTCTCCTCTCCCTCGATCCTCCATGGCTGTCACAAACCAATTCTACTGGTTCTTTTGTTTCATTCTCCTCATTCTCCAAGTGTTTGGCATCTGTCAGCACTATACTTACATGAACTACAGAAACTGCCAACGCACTTCGGAGAATTGCTTTCTTCTTCCTCCTGTCAAACACCAAATGAAAACTACATCTACTGGTCTCTTTCAATGACTCTATTGTTAACTGTTTCCTTTCATTATTTCCCATCATTAACCCTCTCATTACTCTACATATAGTATATCAGGGAATTGAAATGTACTCTCACCCAATAAAATGGTATGATGAGACATAATTTTTTAGACATTAAAAAATATTAAGAACTGTGTAAGTCTTATCTCTCAAACCTTTATGGTATGAGAGATATTCAAAACTAAAGTTTCCCCCTCTGTGACATGAGCTGACCAGCTGACAGATTTGGATTCTGGTCTGCATACCGGCTGGTGGCTCTTCAGCAGAGCCAATATCACAATCTTTACCAAGATCACAATCTGTAAAGGGATAGTAATACTTCGTTTTAATTTTATTTTATTTTGTAGGCATTAAAAAAATATGAAGAATGATGTAAGTCTTATCTCTCAAACCTTTATGGTTTAAGAGATATTCACAAGCAAAGTTTCTCCTCCCGCCCCTTTTACCTAGTGTAAGCCACCTCTTCTCAGATGGGGAATCTGGCTGTAAGACCAAACAGATAACAGCAAGGGACAATCTTCTTACAATGAAAACAATGAATGAATGCCCTGCCCCCCTTGACAAGCTTTTCAGGTTTTTCCCTTATCTTAATTGAAGATTGTCCCTCTCTGCAGTCTGCCTGGGCACCTCCCTTCTGATCTGGCTGAACAGTGTTACATCAGTAAAAGGGGCAGGAGGGGGACACTTTGTCATTGAATTACTCTTGAACTACAAGTCTGACAAAATTGAAATAACACTCTCCAAAGTCCAAATACTATGATGATTAATTAGAGCTGCTTTTATTATGAAACATTACTATACCTTTAAAAAGAACTACTTCACTGGAACTGTCTACAAAGTGCAAGCACACTTTGTAGACCGTTCCAATGAAGAAATGATTTTTAAAGATAGTGATCTCATCTCTGCTGAAGAGCCGCCGGCTGATCTGCAGACCAGAATCCAAATCTGTCAGCTAGATGGCAGACTTGGCTAAAACAGACAGGAAGAGGGAACTTTAGTTTTGAATATCTCTCAATCCATAAAAGTTTGAGAGATAAGACTTACATAGTTCTTAATATTTTTTAATGCCTATAATAATAAATAAAGTTTAAACTAGGTATTACTATCACTATAATTCTGCTGCCCTAGACAGCTGCCTAATTTGCTTAGTGCACATTCTGGGCCTCATGTACTAAGAAATAGTGGTCCAATTGTGGGGAAGCCAACTTCACCAAATAAAAATTCCCATTGATTTAAATGTCGATTTTAAAGGGATTGTAATGTTTCTTTACAAATCTTTCGTCAAGTCTTCTGTATATTAATAGTAACATATTGCACTATGTGTAAGATCTTACTGTTGTGTAGATCAAAGGTTATTCAGCACTAAAGTTCCCCTGCCCACCCCTTCTTGACACATCACTGCTGCAACTCTGTCTGGTGAGGACAGCTGCAGTGAGGGACATACTTCAGTAAGCAATGAGAAATCCTGCACTTTGTCAAGGTGGGCAGGATTTTCCTTATACTTACTTAGTGAAGCTTGTTTGTCTCTGCAGCCGTCGAGTCGCACAACCCAGTTACAGATTCAGTAGGAGGTGGCCAGAAAGGGGCGGGTGGGGGATCTTTAGCGCTGAATAACTTTTGAACTACACACAAGTAAGAAACTAGACATAGCGCAATCTGGTACTATATAAAGAAGACTCGGGGAAAGTCTTTTAAAGAGACATTACTATCCCTTTAACTTCCACAATGCATTGGAGACCTCACTTGCATTCAAGAGGTTAAAAAGTCCCATGTAAATCAATGGGAACCGGTGGGTTTTTTATTTGTCCCATTACTCCTCTATGGTGCAGTTGGTTTGCTCCAGAACTGCACAACTTTTCTTAGTACATCAGCCTCACTATACTAGTGTTTGACACTTAAAGGACCAGAGGGGTAGGGAGAAATGTGATGCACATCACTCTTGTCCTTAACCCTTTGAGTGCCACAGGGGTATGCAATGCATCCTACATAATAATTCTCTAAGATGTTTGTCAAAAGCCATCAAGCACTGTAGAGACTGCCCGAACGCACAGAATGTTGGGAGTTCTTTGCTGGGAGCACAGAATGCTGGGAGTTCTGTGCTGGGAGCATTCTGTGCTTTTGGGCAGTTTCTACAGTGCATGACTGCGTCGGCGGCAGGACGCAGAGCAGGACCAGTCTCTTAACCCTTTGAGTGTCAGAGGGGTACACAACGCATTGCAAAGCAAAGTGTTGCATAACCCTCTGGCACTCAAAGGGTTAACATCACCCGGACCTTGGCCCGTGTACACAGGCTTTTACACTAGTTGCTACATAGTTGCGTTGCATACCCCTCTGGCATTCAAAGGGTTAAAAAGATATGGGTACTTCAGGACATGTCATGCTTTTATTGCTCACTTGTCTTCAGTTGACATTCTGACTTTAAGAAAAAAGTAAAAAGGACAATGTCAAAGATCAGCAGTTAAACAACAAATAATCTTTTGTATGGAAGACCCTACTGAACGTGTCTGTGTGACAGAGTATTTGTTTATACGGGGTAAGTGCCATATCTCTCGAGATTCATTAGTACTGCAGTTTCCAACTTAACACTAGACTGCGTGTTCACCATGCATGAAGCAGCAATAATATAAACAGGCAGGGGAAGTCTGACCTTTCCACACAAAGATCTTTTTGTCTGCGGAGTGGTCCAGGATGAAGCACTCCTCTGAAAGAAGCATGCCTCTGGAAAAGGGGTTTTGCTCTGCGACGACAGTGACCTTCATGTTTCCGCTGGCATCTGACACCTAGAACAGACAAAGAACACAAGATTGGTCCTTTCTAGTCACACTTATATGGGGGGAGAAAACTTTAGACATATTTAACACTTTGAATGCACCACTCTGATTCTCAAAAGGTTAATTTTCTGAGGGTTCATGATCACCACTCCATTTCTAAAAAGTTAACTCTTGAAGTGCCACAGAGGTGATGAACATTACTCTCCTTCTCCATAGCTTAACCCTTTTTAGTGTCCAATGTGTGTGTGTGTTGGGGGGGGAGCACCACTCTGACTCCCAAAAGAGGAACCCTTTGAGTGCCAGAGTGCGCTACTTGGAGCCGAATTAAGTAGGTCTCCGTGTTAAAAAGGGCCACATGAGGGGAAAAAAAGTATAATTGAGCATGCTGTCCACTGCCTTGCCTGCAATAATAAACTGCTTTAGGTTTGCAAGGTTTTTGAAACTTGGTTCTCCATAGAGCTATTTACTAATGCTAGATGTGTGCCTGCCTCTGTGTGTCATTAATTAAAAGTAAAGCTGCCCGATAATAACCCTTTCTGTGCTGAAAGAGTTAATATGCATATTTTTTATCAGGCAGCTTAACTTTTAATTAATGACACACACAGAGGCACACATCTATCATTAGTAAGTAGCTCTATGGAGAACCAAGTTAAAAAAAACTTTGCAACGCTAAAGCAGTTTATTAATACAGGCAAGGCAGTGGAGAGCATACTCGATTATACTTTTTTTTTCAAACCAACCCCGCAGGCAATCGCGGTTTTAAAAGAAGCAACATGAAAATCTCACGCTGATAAGCAGGGTGAGATTCTCATGTCGCCCTTTTCAACACGGTGACCTACTTAATGAGGCTCCAAGCAGCGTGCTCTTAAAAATGCTCTTTTTAAAAGGATACCAGAAGGGCCACTATCAAGAGGTAAACTCCTTCAGTGCCACAGGGGTTACCACTATCATTCTCATGCTCAAAAGGTTAACCCATTAAGTGCTAGAACAGGAGGGTAAACAACAACTGGCGCTTAAAAGGTTAATCATTTGAATGCCAATGGGGTGAAACCCTATCTTTTTTATAAAAGGTTGACCCTTTGTGTGCCAGTTGGGTAATAAGCATCATTCTGACTCTCAAAATGTTAACACTGAATACTAGAATGGTGGGCACTACTCTCATTCTTAAAAGGTTAACCCTTTGAGTTCCAGGAGAAGGAACACCACACCAACTCTGAAAAGGTAAACCGTCTGAGTGCCAGTGGGGACAACACCACACATTCTCCAAAGGAAAATCCATTGAATGCTTGGGGTGATGAGCACTACTCTGACTCTCCAAAGCTTAAGACTTTCTGGTGCTGAAAGGGTTAAATATGAGTCAAAACTAGGAAGAATTGCCAGTGCTGAGCTCATTTGTTTATGCTGATAGCAAAATAATGCAAAATGCTTCCTACCAATGTATATGTAATCTGGCACCAGGACTTAAATGCATGTGTACTGCTAATATTGACTGCCAGGGCAGCTCTGGGTCAGATCGGGCCACTTGGAAGGATCCCTGATGACAAGAATTAACCCTCTGTCTGACATAGGGTTGTCAGTACATTGCCTGGTCTGAAGATCCCTAAAACACTCACATTCTTAAACTTGTGCATAACCAAGATGTCTCCAATGCATTGTAAGCTGTTTTTGCACTTTATTTAAGAAATCCTTAGGTCCGACTCTTATACTCCTTGCAGGTAGACTTTTCCTATGCCTCTCATACAAACACATTGTTACACCAGCCCTAATTGTAACAATACAATGCACAGTCATATTGTCTCTACTTTATTTTTGTTTCATCTTCACCTTGTTTTTTACACCATCAAATTGGGATGTGATACAAGGTTACTGCCTGCTCTGTGTGCTTTGTATTTTACTTTGTTTCTTTTTGACATGTTATCACTAGATCTGCTTTCATGTTCCCTGACAGAAAAAAAATTATAGACAACTTGACTGTACGTATTATGTATTTGCAGAATATGTAAAGTCAAAAATAAAGGGTTACTATTCCTGTAAGTAAAAAGTGGCACAGTTTGTGGTAAACCAAGAGCACTATTAGGGACAAATAAAAAGCCCACTTGACATAAATGGGGCTTTTATCCCCTTCAATGTTAGCATTCAAGATGGTTAACCCTTTGAGTGCCAAAGGTGTGCACAACGCATTGCTTTACTGGAACTCATAGGGTTAGAGCCCCCACTTATAACAGGAGATGTAACTGGTATCATTTGGTGCAGTTGGCTTACCCCAGAATTGCACCACTTTTTCTCAGTACATCAGCCTCAGTGTGCTTGTCACAACATGTTCTTTGCAGGGTTTTTTTTTTGTTTGTCAAACATCCCGTGCCAGCTTCTAGGCTTCCTCTTACCAGTTTCCGATGAAATTCGAAATAACCGAACCCACTGCTGACCTATGTCTTTCCAAGAAACACACACAGAAATAAAACAACTTATTATCCTGAAAGGATGGGAAATTGGCTGAGTTTTGTTGTAGTTAGAGGGAAACAATCATGAAAAAACATTAGTGACCTGTTAAAGGGGATGTATTACCTCAATATAACTTAGCCTAAATAGTTAGGTTATATATCAAATATAACTAAAACTGTCTTATTTTTTTTTTTTTTTTACACTTTATTTGGTCTAAATTGAAGTTATAAAGTGTGCCCTGCAGCTGATTCTGTATAGACTGGGGTAACCTGATCTGTAACCACAGCCCATCACTCTGCCTATGCTCCTATCTAGCCAATGAGAGCGCTCCATCTTACAGACAGAAGCCTCCAGGCTGGACAGAGGGAGGGGAGCAGAGGCAGAGCAACGGTCTACGGTTACAGAGCAGGTAATCACAGTGTATGCAGAGGCAGCTGCAGGGCACACTTTATAACTTTAATTTAGACCAAATAAAGTAAAGCGGGAAAAAAAAAAAAAATTAAGACATTTTTAGTCATATTTGATATATAACCTAGCTATTTAGGCGAAGGTATATTGAGGTGATACATCCACTTTAACAGGTCACTAATGTTACAACTTGCATAATTGATAATCCCGCGTTTATACTCTATCCACTGACTTACAACAATATATGTACAATTTGTGAATATATAATTAATATTCTGGTTATGTACTTCCACTGTTTATTGTATCGAAAATACTGTATGGCATTTCAACGCCTAATAAAGCTTTAAAATAAAAAAAAAAAAAAAACAGCACTTGCTGTATTGCTTCACTTTGTGTTTTATAACAGAACTATAACACACATCTGGTTTTGCATAACGTGGAAACAACTTGGCTGGGGAATTGAATTTTTGTAAGGCTGCATCAATTCCCAAGCTAAACGAAAACAGTAACTCATGCCAGCATGTCATAAATTACATATTATACTTTACTAACAGTTTTTCTTTGTTATGTCATATCAGTTACAGAGTATAGTTCAAATCTTACAAAATATACACTGTAAGCAAATTCTGTCTACTGACATGACTTTTCACTTGCAGATGTAATTCAGGTTAACACCTATGACTCAGAGGTCCCCAAAGACCTCTTTAACACATGTTCCCTTTCAGAAATTCTTGTCTTAAACACAGAGGGACAAATATACAGTTCAAAAGAGCAGCTCCGCTGATGTTAGACTTTCAGTGTATGCACTACAGTGCATGATTGCTACAGGGCATACCAGCAGATCTGTACCAGTTAGGAGTTTAATGCCAGCAAGCCCTTACACCTGCCCCATAGCATTTGCAGGAAAATGGCGTGAAAGCACACCTTTCCCTCTATGCCTTGTTTAGTTTCTTAAACAAGGCGTAGAGGAAAGGAACATCCCAAAACGTCCAAAGAGAGGTACGTTGTCCTCCCCTTGGCACAAGAGATGTACGTAGTTTAGTAAAATGACATTAGGTCAGCTTAAAAATAGGATTTTAGTCTTACCTGTTAAATCCTTTTCACTTAGTCCATACAGGTCACTGGTACTCTGGGAGGCGTAAGTCCCCTTTAATAGGCAGGAACAACTATGCAAATGATTTGCAAGGGGCGGAGCCTCCCCTCTTACTTAAGCCACCTTCTGGCCAGAGCCACTTAGATTGATTTGAGACCCTAAAACTGACCTCAGGTAAGCAAAAAGAAAGACTCCTGTGAGCATGCCCGAACGGTCTCCCACTGAATGCCACAGGAGAGCCAAGACTGGTTCCTTGACAGGGTGGGAGACCAGTGACCTGTATGGACTAAGTGAAAAGGATTTAACAGGTAAGACTAAAATCCTATTTTCACTGTCGTCCAATACAGGTCACTGGTACTCTGGGATGTACAAACATTGAGCTGATCCAGAGGCGGGAAGTAAGGCAAGGACCAGGCGCAAGGCCCAAGTCACGAGAACTGCTATGACCCAGTTAATAACATAGCCCAAACTGTAAGTGTCAACGGACACAACCAAGGGAACAATCCCTGAATTAACACAGCACACGGAACTAGAGCCAACCGGGCTCAACAGTAAGGAAGCACTAAGGATCACAGAGCGGAAGACCTACACAGGCAAGACTGCCTCCAGGACCTTCCTTCCAAAACTGGCATCAGCCGAAGCCAGTACATCAACTCGATAGTGCTTAGAAAAGGTGTGCACAGAGGACCAAGTGGCCGCTCTGCACAGTTGATCAGCAGAAGCCTGATTCTTGTAGGCCCAAGAGGCCCCAATAGATCTGGTGGAATGGGCAGTCACCCGGAAGGGAACATGCTTATTCCTCAATTTATAGGCTTCACGGATAGTAGCCTTAATCCAAGAGGCAATGGTAACGTTGGAAGCCGGTCTCCCTGCCCTAGGCCCCTCAGGAATGACGAATAGAGCGTCAGACTTCCTGATAGACTCGGTGCGATGAACATAAAACTTGAGGCAACGCACCACATCCAACAGATGGAGATCTCTTTCCTTGTCAGATAAAGGATTAGGGCAGAAAGAGGGAACCACAATCTCCTGATTGATGTGAAACTCGGACACAACCTTGGGTAAGAATTCCTTGGTAGTGCGAAGCACAGCCTTATCCTTGTGGAACACCAGGTAAGGAGGTTTACAAGACAAAGCCTGTAACTCTGCCACCCGGCGAACTGAAACAATAGCCAAAAGGAAGGCCATCTTCCAAGTCAAGAGACGTAATGGAATGGAAGCCAAGGATTCAAACGGTGGTCGCTGGAGAACTCCCAGCACCAAATTGAGGTCCCACTGGGGAGCAGGACTCTTGAAGGCAGGTCGAACATGAGTCACACCTTGGAAGAAAACTTTCACATCAGGAAGGATAGCGATCCTTTCCTGGAAAAACACAGACAAGGCAGAAGTCTGAACTTTGAGGGAACTCAGACTGAGCCCCTTATCCACACCGTCCTGCAAGAAGGCCAGGACAGTGGGAAGATGAAATTCAAGGGATAACTTCTTATCAGAGCACCATGTCACAAAAGTTGACCATATGCGATGATAGATCTTGGAAGACACAGGCTTACGAGCACTGAGCATAGTCGACACCACAGAAGGAGAAAATCCTTTCTTTGCTAGAATCGAGGATTCAACCGCCATGCCATCAAATGGAGAGAGTGAACATCCTCCTTCCACAGATATCCCTGAAGAAGTAGGTCCGGACGGGCAGGAAGCGGGATCGGATCCGTCACTGACATGGCCATCAACTCCGGATACCAGGACTGGCGAGGCCAGTTTGGAGCGATCAGGATGACAGGACAACGCTCCCTCTTCAACTTCTGGATAACTCTGATCAATAGAGGAAGAGGAGGGAAGATGTAAGCCAGGGAGAAATCCCAAGGGATCGACAAGGCATCCACTGCTAGAGCAAGGGAGTCCCTCAACCGGGAGCAAAACACCGGAACCTTCCTGTTGTGTCTGGTAGCCATCAGGTCCACCACAGGCATCCCCCACCGCTGAGTGAGCATGTGAAACACCTCTGGATGAAGAGCCCATTCTCCGCTGTCGACGGTGTGACGACTGAAGAAGTCTGCCATGACGTTGTCCACGCCTGGAATATGAACTGCAGAGATGACAGGCACGTGATCTTCTGCCCAAGACAAAATATCCTTGACCTCCCACCAGGCGGAACCGCTTCTTGTGCCGCCTTGCCTGTTGATGTAAGCCACCGCCGTGGCGTTGTCGGACTCCACTCTGATCGGAAGACCGGTCAGTTGAGACTCCCAGTGCCTCAGGGCAAGCCGGACAGCTCGAAGTTCCAGAACATTGATGGAGATAAGGGATTCCTCCAGACCCCATTTCCCCTGAGCACTGAAGCGACCCCAGACTGCACCCCAGCCCCGAAGGCTGGCATCCGTTGTGACTGTGGTCCAACGAGGAACTAGAAAGGATCTCCCTTTCAGGAGATGAGAGAGATCTAACCACCAGTGCAGACTCGACTCGACATGAGGAGGAAGAGAAACAGACAGATGTTGATGATCTGGATGATTCCTGCACGTCTGGATCACAAATCTCTGAAGTTCCCTGGAGTGGGCCATGGCAAATGGTACTGCTTCGATCGTGGAAATGAACTTCCCCACTAAAGACGACAACTTCGGTACCGGAATTTCGTCCATGTCCAGAATCCCAGCTACTCGGACGGCTATCTGGTGAGCCACATCGTCCATGTAGGGGGTCACTCTGATCCCATCCTGATGAAGCACCGCTATCAAGGAGCCTAACACCCTCTGGAAGACCTGAGGGGCTGAAGTCGGCCCAAAGGGGAGCGCTGCAAACTGAAAGTGTCCCTTGTGGCAGGCAATCCTGTGATACCGCCTGCTCTCCGGATGAATAGGGATGTGAAGATAAGCATCCTGAAGGTCCAGGGAGGCAAGAAACTCCCCTGGAGACATTGCTGCAATCACAGAACGCAGGGACTCCTGGCGGAAGTGGGAAGTCACCACATAGGCATTGAGATCTTTGAGATCCAAAATGGGACGAGCTCCTCTGTCCTTTTTGGCTACCACAAACAGGTTGGAATAAAATCCTGAACCTGTGTCCCCTTGAGGAACCGCCTCCAGGACCTCTTTGTCCAAGAGATCCTGAATAGCGTCGTCCAACAGACGCCTTTTTGTGGGTTCCTGAGAAGGACGAGTAAAATGGAACCGAAAAGGAGGAAGGGAAGAGAAAGGGATCCTGTATCCCTCTGACACCACCTGAAGAACCCATGGGTCCGCCACTGACTCCTCCCAAGTCCGGCGAAAGATGCGGAGACAACCACCTACAGCCGGATGCGGACCCGGGTTCGGCAAGTCATGCCGAAGCAGTCTTGGAGGTCTTGGCCTTGGGGGCAACTTTGGGCTTCCAGGACTGTTTGGGCTTGGAGGAGGAGCGCGTAGTGGGAGGACCCGTTTGGGCCGAGGAGCGTGTCTCAGTCTGAAAGGAACGAAAGGACCGATTGAGTTTGGCTGGAAACTTTTTCTTAAAGACTGAGGGTAGAAGAGTACTTTTACCGCCAGTAGCCTCACTGATCATTTCTTTGAGTTCAGACCCAAAAAGCAAATTCCCCTGAAAGGGCAAGGAAAGCAAGGCTTTCTTAGAGGCTGTAGCAGCAGACCAAATTTTCAGCCAAAGAGCGCGTCTAGCCACCACAGAAGTGGAGGCCCTCGCCATCATGTGCACAGCATCAAAAGCAGCGTCAGCAACATAGTTCTGAGCTTCAGTGATATTAGCAAGTAGCTGCAACTGTTCAGATACTGGCGCATCCTGGCGAACTGCTTCAGTCAGTCGTTCAGTCCAGGCCGCAATGGCTCTATTAACCCATGCCACAGCAAAGGTTGGGCGCATGGCAGTGCCAATGGAGGCAAAAATAGATTTAAGAGAAAGCTCTAGCTTTTTATCCATCCAATCCTGCAGGGCAGAGGCATCAGAGACAGCCAAAGCGGTAGACTTGGATAGTCTAGAAACAGGAGCATCCACCTTAGGAGGATGAACCCATTTTGCCAGCTCAGCCTCAGGAAAAGGGTATAGTTTAGCAAACTTTTTAGAGACAGAGGAAGATCTATCAGGATTCTTCCATGCCTCAGAGACCAGACGGGCAAGAGTAGGGTTAGTTGGAAAACAAACAACTGGCTTAGATGGCTTTTTCTGAAAAACATCAGTAGGATCATAAGTGGATTCCTGAGTCAGAGGAAGGTTGAGCGTATTCAGAACCGCTCTGATCAGACCCTCAGCCGAGACTTCAGGGTCACACTCATAGGGGTCCCCAATGGACCTGTTAGATTCAATAACAGTACGTTCCTCAGCATCAGAATCCTGTAAGAGTTCTTCTTCAGAAGAATCAGTGACATCAGGAGCTCCCTGTGGCTTAGGCAGGGAGGTCCTGATGGTAGAGGGGGTCTGCCAGACCTAGAGAGCCCCCTGAATCTGAGAGGGAAAGAGTTGAAGCGTGGATCTGAGATCCCTAGTGGCAGCTTTAAACTCCCTCACCCAAGATGGCTCAATAGCGTGGCTGGGAAGCCCAGGGTTGCTATCTTGACCAGTACAATTAGGGCATAGATCCCCCACATTATCGCTAGCCAGCCCAATGTGGCAAGAGGAGCAAAACGCCATGGGGGTAGCAGACCCCCCCATCCTCCTTAGACTTGGGTCTAGCCCCTAGCTCCAGTGAAGTAGACATGCTCACAGCGTCAATATACCCCACTAATAACACTATCACCCAGAAAAAGTGTAAAGGATTAAAGTTTCACCCCAGAAATGTCTAAATTCGGACTTATCTGGCCAGCGAAGGGTTAATCTGTTGAGGAGAGAGAAGGCTCGGTCCCTGCGTAGTGTACTCGCTTAGGAAAAGTACGACAAAATGGCGGCCGTCATGACAGCCAATCAGAAACGAGCGCGAACCAGGCGCTCATGGGAAATGTAGTTTTCCCTTACAAGTACCCCAAACAGTGCCCGAAGCCCCCCTGAACACCCCACATAAATAAAACACATTCCGGATGATAGAGCAGGAGCCTAGCATTAAAATGAGCCCTCTCTGAAGTTGCTGTGACAAGCGGTTCCAGAGATATGTCCCACACTGTGAATTCTCATAGAGAGTAAAGGAGCCCTTGCGTCTGAGCGGGAAAAAGCCGCCCTTAAAGGTGCGGAACACCATTTTTAATAAAGTTTAAGAAAACATTAAAAAGTGCCCAAACAAGCATGAAACACATAAGAAACATAAATAAATGAATATCCAAAGCTCCAAAACCCAGAGAATACCACAGAAATTGCATAAAACAGTAATAATGCAATAAAAACACCCTATGAGTGCTGGAGTGTATTAAAACTCCCAAATACAAGCCCATCAAAGGGACACTGTGGGGACAAGTGGACCTTCAGCACTCAATGGGTGACTCACCTTTCCTGCAGGACTTCTGTCTTCAGGTGACCATGATGAAGTGGGAAAGAATCAGAGGTAAATTCCCCAGTAGGGAAGCTGCTTAACACAAGCTGTCCCCTCTTCAGGGCATAAGGTCCACAGAAAATCCCTGGAAGCTGCACCAGCCACTTTAAAGAGGGCAATTCACAGCCATGGTCACCCTCCTAATGGTGGTATTCCATATTTGAATAAAAAAATAATAAAACACTAAGATGCATAGATGTTCTCTACCTGGTGTGCAAAGCACTCCAGGAACAAATCAATCTAAGTGGCTCTGGCCAGAAGGTGGCTTAAGTAAGAGGGGAGGCTCCGCCCCTTGCAAATCATTTGCATAGTTGTTCCTGCCTATTAAAGGGGACTTACGCCTCCCAGAGTACCAGTGACCTGTATTGGACGACAGTGAAAGTTTATTAATGTTTTAACATAAATGCAGCTCCAATTATTCTTCATAGATATTGGACCATGTAGAGAGTTATTACCATTCTGTATGATGAGTAATTGAATTATAAAGTTTTCCCCTCCCCTTTTACCTATGTAACGCTGCTCTCTTCAGAGCAGCAAGACCATCCTGATGGATTGCAGCGAGGGACAATCTTCAGTGAGCATAACGAAAAACCTGCCCTCTTTTCATTTTCCTTATGCTCACAGCTAGAAGATTGCCCCTCACTGCGATTTGTCCGGTCCAATGACCGGATTCCATATCTGAGGGGAGGCGGCTTACAATAGGTAAAAGGGGCGGGAAGGGGAACACTTTATAATTTAATTACTCTTGCACTACTCATAGTACAGAATGTTAATAATGCTCTACATGGTCTAAAAACTACGATGCTACGTTTAGGTTGAAACATTCTTATCCCTTTTAAGGAATGAAAATCAATTCCAACTCCTGATTTAGAGTGGGATTGCTATCATACATTCACACCAGTGTAAAACAAGACACTGAGTAATACTGCAGAGGAAGTTAATCGTTTGACTATAGCTCCCATTATCCCCCACTAGTCACTGGCTGGTGGAGGATGATGGGAGTTGCATTCTTCAAGAGCTGGGCTCTAAAAATTGACTACCTCTGCATTAATGTATTATTATGGTAGTTCCATTCTATAAACCATAAGTCTCAACCTCTTCGCATGCCATGGCAGAGATCACAGTACACCTTGGAAGAGAAGATGAACTCCGCTGTATGAGGAATGTAGGTATGGGAGCCACATGAATAGACTGAAAAGAAACCTGTGTGTATTTGTGCAAGAGTGATATACGTATGTGTATGTGTGTGTGCCTATGTAGGTGTTTGTGGATGTGTGCATGTGTGAGCGCATATGTGCGAGTATGCATGTGTTTGTGTGAACGTATATGTGTATGTGTGTGTACACGCATGTGCACGTATGTCGATATATATGTTTGTGTGGGGAGGGGATTATGGTATTGCTTTATATGTTGTTTTTTTCCTCTCTTATATGTTAAGGGTTTTTTTCTATTGAATCTCTACTACTTTTTCAGCTGTGTTTCATTGACAACTGGGATGCAAAAAGACCCCTGAAACGCATTGTAAAGTAATGTAGTAAAGGTATCTCTAGCATCTAACTCTTTATTGCAAAGCAATATGTTGCATATCACTATGGCACCCAAAGGGTTAAAGAAGAAGTACACGTTTACTAATAAAATACACACTAGGCCATATCCAATTGCACCATGGGACAGACATATACATTTACACTAATTTAAAGGGACAGTAATGTCCCAAAAATGTTTTTACAGTTATGTAGAGCTTAAAATATTAATAAAATCTCTCCAAACCCTATCTCTCAAACTGCTATAGTTGGAGAGATATAGGGATTCAAAGTTCCCTCCCTCCTTCCCCTTCTCCTGATGTCAGCTGTAAAGCTGACAGCAGGTGAATCGAGGTGAATCTCGTTACTTAAAAAGAATTCATTCATTGGAAAGGTCTAAAAAGAGTGCCTGGTTTGCAAGCACACTTTGTAGATATTTCCAATAAATGAATTATTTTTATGTAACGCGATTCAGAGCCTCCTCTAGTTGTACGACTCGATTCACCTGCTGTCAGCTATACAGCTGACATCAGGAGAAGGGGAGGGAGGGGGGAACTTTGAATCCCTATATCTCTCCAACCATAGCGGTTTGAGAGACAGGGTTAGGAGTAATTTGATTAATATTTTAAGCTCTAAATAACTGTAAAAAAAATTGGGGGGACATTAGTGCCCCTTTGCGAATGTCTATATGTCCCCTATTGTACAGTTGATTTGTTCCAGAATTGCTATCCTTTTATTTTTTTACATAAGGGCCAACTTTAATTATTTTCCTACAAAATAAAAGAAGGGTACGTTTACTGCTGGGAAATTTCTTATTCCAAAGTGGTCCAAATAATGAAAAAATGAAATTGTAATTTTGTATTGTGGTCACCTGGGCTGAGATGTACTTAAGTTCAATATGAGGCCAGTTTGGCAATCGTGTTGTATTTGTGTAGACAACATATCAACAGTATGCATTAAGATGTCTTTGCCATCATATTCTTGTGAATATGCCAAAAATATGCCAACATCTCCAAGAATCCTCCATGCCCTCAATAGGTTAACAATTGCATTTTGCAATGACTATTTCCACAATGGCTCATTTGTATATTGAAATGCAATTTAATGAGCCATTGTCGTATTCACGTGGAAGCCATTATATGTGAATGGGACACACCATCACCTGCACTAAGCACCAATACCTGCCTGTTCTCCACATTGCAAACCTGAAGTTGATGTAGTTGGGATCACTACATAGCTCTCTATGCAGCTACAGCCATGCTCAACCCCCTCAACCCCTAGAGTGCCAGTGGGGTAAGAAATGCATTGCAAAGCAATGCATTGTTCACCCCTCTGGCACTCAAATGGTTAAATGATGAGTGCCTCAATTATCTTACAAAATATCTGTATTAAATTGTGCAATTCACATACAAGCAAGACAATTTAGGTGTTCATCTGTTTATTTGTAAGATATATCATTTTATTTCACCATACAAAAATTCAAGTCATCACTGAGTAATATGCCCATCAAAATCTTGGCTGTAATTATCAACCCCTTGATTACTAGAGATATCTTGCTTCACAATGTTTTGGGGACCTCTCTAGCATACAAACTGCACAAATGTACACCCCTGTATAATTAGCTTTGCTATGAACTGCATTCACCCCTTTCGTACCAAATCAAAGTATTCGTACATGCCATTACACTGTGTTCCTACACGCCATTACATGGTAGGCCTTATATGCATACCTGGGAACACACACGCGAGCTTCACTTCCACACACACTGACAGACACACGCAGATATACTGCATAAGGCCAGCAGTGCTGCTTAGCATAGTCACATCCGATCGCATTGCCAGACACACTGAGCAAGCAAGGCGCGAGGTGGTACTCCACATAATGTGTATGTGTCTGTTGATATGAGAGGATGTAAGTGATATGAGGGTTGAGAGAGAGCTGCTACTGTTCTTGGTGCTCAGCTCTCTCCCTGGTATCCACTAACCTTCCCAGCACACTGACATCTTAATGCCAGGATGATATGCTAATGATCACAGTCTCTTCCCCTACCCTTGCATCCCTAGTTTTTAGTGCATAAGGCGATGTGTGTCTCTATCGCCAAGGGGAACTGCTCTCCACACATCAACAGGCACACATTGCCATAGCATCAACCCTTAGAGCATCTACCTCAGGGGATGCTGCGATTTCTATCAAATTCAAGGAGAACCATAGATTATGACTCAAGCTCATCCATAGAGTGCTTTATAATAAAATTACCTTTTGGACTCCATTTTGTGCATTAGCTAACAGATTAAAAAATGTTTGAGCTGTAATAACATTTGAACAAAAACCCTCCTAGTAATGGGAGTACCCTTGTTATACTCAAGAGGAAAATGCATATATTTGTGTTGTTTTTAACCTACAGAAGACATTATAAGCATCCTTGTAAACTAATTTGCTCAGCATTTCAATAATTCATATGTGCAATAAAATATTAATATTACAACACTGATATTTCAATGAAAGGAAAACTAACACCACTTACTAATAATCCCATACTTACCCTTACTATGGACAGGACATCCTAACGATCGATATGAATTTTGACCTTGCACCTTTGGTCAAGTGATAACATCAATCTTTGAAGTCACGCTCATGGAGGCAGACATGGTCACGTCCATGGACATGGCATCCAGAACTAATTAAGGATGTTATCTTTTGAACAAAGGCAACATGACAAAACTCAGAGGCCATTAGGATTTTCTGACCATAGTAAATTAGGTGCGGGTTTATTATATGGAGGTGTTAGTTGGCCTTTAAACCTAAGGCAGAATTTCTCAGTGAACACTCACACAGCGTTATTATCTTACCATGTACAGTTTGGCCATTGTCCTGTTTGAATCATCTGCAATTTCATCATTATCATCTCCTGCTGGCAGCTGAGGCTTCTTTCCTAACTCCTTCAGGGAAAATATAAAATGCAAACAATTAATATTACCAGTTACATATATTAAGTACTAAAACCTAAATCATGTTAGTAGGGCCATATATTCAAAGAAGTAGAGAACTAGCTTTTGTCGTTTGTAACGACTCTTCAAAGTACAGTGTGTGTCATTGGGATCATTAATATTTTTAGAGAGTGTCGGATGTTATCAGAAATATGTTTTTTGTCCTGACTGAAACTGTCGTATGTAAAGACAAAAATGTTCACATTCAGAACTTCACGTTCCCTCCACTTTTTTATCGTTAGTTATGACAAATTTTCTTTCCCTCTATAGGACACTGGAGAATAGTTTAGCCACGCCCTTGCAGGCCACTGACTGAAGTATGTTCATTCAAAACATCTTACAGTACAAACTTCATTTTTGAAAATTAAACTGTTAACAATACCATCAACAGATGTTAACCCTTTGAGTGCCAGAGGTGTACGCAACGCATTGCAAAGCAATGGGTTGTGTATCCCTCTGACACTCAAAGGGTTAAAAAGGCAGGATTTTTTTTTATAATGTACGCTATGGGAGAGCTTGAATCACAGAACTACAGCTCTCCATAGTTAGCAATAGGAACAGCACCACTTCTTGACTACAACAGAAGACTGCTGTGTAATGTTACAAAAACAAGACAAATACGCGTTCTAATAACCTTTGAAATAAAAATCTTCTAGCAGTGGTAACATCCTTACTTTATATTCAGGTATTCATTCTCATTTTAAAAATACTTCTTTCAAATGCAGATCAAATTCTGTCATGGAGAAGCAACACCTAATAATAAAACCCCCCTCCTTAACTTATTATGGACAGAAAATCCCTGTGACCCCTATGAACCAGTCCTGCATGTCTTATCCATGGAGGCAGACATGACAGCTGCTAGCAGGACAACATGACACAAACTCCAGTCACTGCACATGGTATTCCTAACCATCTGGACCTTAAAGGGTTAAATAGGCTTATGAACTCTTCCTGTTTCAGCTTGAAATAACTGCCAGTAACTATCACGTCACCCTCCATGACAACCAGGGCTGACTGAAGGTATTCTCTAGAAAATAGGCACAAAAGAAAAATTCATATGGGTTGTTAGGATTTTCTGGCCACAGCAAGGTAAGTGTGGAGTTAGTATAATTAGATGTTACTCCTCCTTTAAAACAACATATTCACCAGTAAAGAGTACAAAGTCTATGTTGACCGTTGGTGTGCCAGTGATAAGGTATAGGTTTGGACCACTGCTGATTGCTTTATGGCTGACAGATGGACTCAGCTAATGACTGAACTTTATGGCATTGAGTCAATTCCTGCTGAAGGGAAGATGAGCCGGTGAGTATATTCCTAAATATCACAGTCAGCACAAACAGGAAAAATAAGAAAAATCATACGGTCACATTCGATTAACCCCTTGGATTGCATTGTGTTGTGTCTCTAGCATCCAAGGGGTAAAGGAGGGCACAGATCCAAATTAAAGGAGCTGAACATTTTTTTTTTCAAAAGATGTTAGAGGGGTATCCCCTCTGGCACTCAAAGGGCTAAAGGGACATATCACCTAAAAACAACTTTCAAAACAACCTATATGTTGTATTGGAGGTTATATACCTTTAAAAACATGTTTTTGAGTTATATATATATATATATATATATATATATATATATATATATATATATATATATATATATATATAAATCTGTTTTTGGTTCACTGTCGTCTGCACACCAGCAGCCATTCCTGTCAAAATCACTGCAGAGTGATTTACCTCCATCAAGTTGCAGGGGTTCCCAGATGTGCACCACATATGAAGACAGGGCTACGAATCCCACAGGCAACACAGTGCAGAATTCACTAGTGTAGATATATATAGATAATGCTATATAAAGCATAACATGTAGGTACTTCCTGTCTTAGCCCAACATCACCTCTCCCACTCACTGTCACTTAGGTGGACAGTGGAGTGTCAGTGAATGGGCAGATAATGTAGGGCTGAGACAGGAAGTGCCTGGATGGTATGTCTTAAAGCGGAACTACAACCCAAAAAGTATACTGGCCCACATAATTGCACATCTGGCGACTAGCTGCTCAGTACTAGCTGCTCAGTAGCGCTAGTCGCCAGCCAGGTCTAGGAGGCGTTGCTACGAGCCGAACAGCTCTAAAAGGGACTGACAGCACAGACGCATGGACGTCACTATGGCAAGATGTCCACGCTCCGTCCTGCTGTCAGTCCACGAAGAGTAGCGATTTCAGTTTAATCTGGTAAGAATTCTGTCGACTAGCGCCAATAAGCAGCTAGTCACCAGATGTGCAATTATGCGAGCCAATATACTTTTTGGGTGGTAGTTCCACATTAATGGGGCACTGAAACCTCCTACAGACACACATACACACACACACAATAAATCCATGTGGCCCTCTGCATTAATTGTGAACAGATATGTGGCCCTAAGTAAAATAACTACCCATCCCTACCTTAAACTTTTCTATTGAAGTCACCAGGTTGTGCTATTCCTATCACTTACTAAGGAAAGCAGTACTCTATGACTATGAGTGCATTGTAGAAAAAATTTACCTTTTAGTCACCAGTTCTTGCTGTTGTTCGGGATCCACTAGATCATGAATACACACAGGAGCAACAATTGTTGCATCAGCTGTTAACAGCTCACTCAGTGCTATTAAAGGGATAGTAATGTTTCATAATAAAAGCAGCTCTAATTAATCGTCATAGTATTTGGACTTTGGAGAGTGTTATTTCAATTCTGTCAGAGTTGTAGTTCAAGAGTAATTCAATGACAAAGTACCTCCTCCCACCCCTTTTACTAATGTAACACTGTTCAGCCAGAGCAGAAGAGAGGTGCCCAAGTAGACTGCAGAGAGGGACAACCTTCAGTTAAGATAAGAGAAAAAGCTGAAAAACTTGTCAAGGGGGGCAGGGCTTTCATTGTTCTCATAGGAATGAGATTGTCCCCTTCTGTTATCTGTCCAGTATTTGGACTGCATTCCACATCTGAGAATAGATGGCTTACACTAGGTAAAAGGGGTAGGAGGGGGAAACTTTGCTTGTGAATATCTCTTAAACCATAAAGGTTTGAGAGATAAGACATATCATTCTTCATGTTTTTTTAATGCCTACAAAATAAAATAAAAGTTAAAACGAAGTATTACTATCCCTTTAAAACCCTGCACATACATTGAATTACTAGTGTGTATCTATTTTGCTAATTTCTCTAGTGGCACTGGAGGTGCTAAATATGCCATAACCTCTCCTCTACTTGTACACTCCATTTACCTTTAGGCAATGCAGTTTACACCTTTGTCTGCCAAAGGAATGTCCAACTCATTGCTTCACAAGGCTTTTGGACAATCATCTTGTAGTCAAAGGATTAAAGGCAAACTATCCAGTTATACTACATGTTCGTCTATTGGAGCAGAATTACTAACTAGTCAGAAGCTGTTCAGTGCAGCTCCAAAATAGCCCGTCAGCTGTTTTGGCATCATAAAACCTACCCACAATACTGTCAAGTGAAGTCACTGCGTATTGTCTAGATCAGTGGTTCTTAGTCTTTTTTTCTCTCATGGCACCCCTCACATGCACTATGAGATTTTCAGGGCACCCCATGCATTTTATAACTTAAAGTCTCCCAGTCAGAAGGACATCAAAGAGCACATTTTGCAGAGATATACATTTTTGGCAGAGACTTCATAAGAAAGTGGGGTATCCTAAGCTGGTATCCACAGCACACCAAAGTACCACAGCACCCTGGCTGAGACCCTCTGGTCTAGTTCTTTACTTGCTGAAACTGACTGCCTGTCAATACTGCTTAGGGCAGAGTTTCTCACGTGCTGTTCTCACATACTCCTAGTAGAGCAGATTTGAAGGATCAGAACTAAGTAGAATGAAATATCACTTATTACACACCTCATGCCAAGATATCTTTATCTCTTTGAATGCTAAACAAGCACATAATGAATTGCAAAGGAATGTGTTGTGCAACCTTCTGGCACCCAAAGGGTTAAAACATGCACTGCTAGGGGTATTTAAGGAAAGTGGCTTAAAAATTCCAACCTAGGGGTTATACATGCAACCTATAAAACTGAACCCTGACACTTCCAGATCTTGGATTTAAGTTTTCAAGCAGAAACAGTCACATAGATCAGTTTTCAGACCTTCAAACTAACTAACAGGCTGCAACGATCAGCCCCTTGTAATATATCATTTTTGTCAACATTACTACAAAAATCTAGGACTATGATTACAAGTGTGGATATGCCTTCAAATATCAGTGGTTATACTTGCCTGTTTCATCAAAGGCATGACTTTTCTATGGTTGCATTTCTGGCGTGTTTTATTTTCCCCACCATGTATATTATATGGCCCATACACAAGCAGTTACTTCCAGGATAGCTAGTTTACGCTCAAGTGCAATTTATCACATGTATTTGAAAGGTGCTCTATGTTTTTTATCTATGCTTTCAGATTTTAAGCCACCCACAAAGTGACAGAATTGCACTGTGTATGGGCACCTTTACACTCTATACATACTGTTTTACTCATGAGTCAGACCATGACAATAGAATTAACACATAAAAGGGTATATTGAACACTATTCTGCAAGTTATTTCTTTTCAGGTAAACTGTTTATAAATTGAATTTATCAGGCAGTTTAACATGTTCAGATTATGTATGCTTCACAGTGATACAATTGTTTATTTTTTCTACTATTTAATGCAGGTCAGCAGGGCTTCTGTTTCTGAAATTACAATCAATAGTCACTGTAGAAAAGACACCCATTAAAACTGAAAGTAATGATATATAGTCAGCTGACACACAGTGATAATTTACATAACACAATAAAAGCACTTTAACAGCCACCCACAATGTAAACAGATCTCTTTTAGAGCAGAATTTCCCATGTCCTTTGACTCATTTACCAACTATTTGTGATATGCCTTCAAATGTCAGTTACTGTTTGAACAGCCTGTTGGAATAGTAGTTATTAAAGTGGACCTTAAGAGAGATTTATTTAATTTAAAAAATAACTAATAACTGTCTTTATGTTGCGCTAGTCATTTATTTGGAAAAATGAACAGATTTTGAGAAATGAACCTTTATTTGCTGGTAGCACAATCTGACACTATGCTAATTAGTTTCTGAGCTGAGCCAGAATTACCTTTACCACACACTGTGCTGATCCAGTATTACCCTTACCACACACTGTGCTGATCCAGTATTACTCTTACCACACACTGAGCTGATCCAGTATTATCCTTACCACACACTGTACTGATCCAGTATTACCCTTACCGCACACTGTGCTGATCCAGTATTACTCTTACCACACACTGTGCCGAGCCAGAATTACCCTTACCACACACTGTGCTGATCCAGTATTACCCTTACCGCACACTGTGCTGATCCAGTATTACTCTTACCACACACTGTGCCGAGCCAGAATTACCCTTACCACACACTGTGCTGATCCAGTATTACCCTTACCGCACACTGTGCTGATACAGTATTGCCCTTACCATACACTGTGCTGATCCAGTATTACTCTTACCACACACTGTGCTGATCCAGTATTACCCTTACCACACACTGTGCTGATCCAGTATTACTCTTACCACACACTGTGCCGAGCCAGTATTACCCTTACCATACACTGTGCTGATCCAGTATTACTCTTACCACACACTGTGCTGATCCAGTATTACCCTTACCACACACTGTGCTGATCCAGTATTACCCTTACCACACACTGTGCTGAGCCAGTATTACCCTTACCACACACTGTGCTGATCCAGTATTACCCTTACCATACACTGTGCTGAGCCAGTATTACCCTTACCGCACACTGTGCTGATCCAGTATTGCCCTTACCATACACTGTGCTGATCCAGTATTACCCTTACCACACACTGTGCTGATCCAGTATTACCCTTACCACACACTGTGCTGAGCCAGTATTACCCTTACCACACACTGTGCTGAGCCAGTATTACCCTTACCGCACACTGTGCTGATCCAGTATTACTCTTACCATACACTGTGCTGAGCCAGTATTACCCTTACCGCACTGTGCTGATCCAGTATTGCCCTTACCATACACTGTGCTGAGCCAGTATTACACTTACCACACACTGTGCTGAGCCAGTATTACCCTTACCACACACTGTGCTGGGAACTAATTAGTATATAATATATGGGATATGCATAAAGTGTTATGATGTGCCCTCAGAATGTAAAGATTTCTCAAAAACTATTTATTTTAGGGAAAATTTTCTAGTATTATATATATGAAGAGTTTAATTCTCTGTAAAATCAACTAATCTTGCCTTAGGGTGACAGGTCAACTTTAAACTTGTCCTCAGAGACTGCTGATAGATCGGAAGGGGGATGCACTAAAGTGTGATAAAGCGGAGATGACTTCTCCAGTGATATCACTTCTCCAATTC
Source organism: Rhinophrynus dorsalis (assembly GCA_037306005.1). Classification (NCBI taxonomy): domain Eukaryota; kingdom Metazoa; phylum Chordata; class Amphibia; order Anura; family Rhinophrynidae; genus Rhinophrynus; species Rhinophrynus dorsalis. Next base: position 401,435,315 of record CM074723.1, read on the forward strand.
CTACAACTTTGGAGATCTTAGTGCATAGGCTCCACAGACTAACATAGAAACTGGAGAAGTGGTATCACTGGAGAAGTAATCTCTACTTTATCACTCCTTAGTGCATAACCCCACAGGGCTTAATCCTTAACCCTTTAAGTGACAGAGAGGTATCCAACGCATTGCAATGCAATACATTGGATACCTCTCTGGCACTTAAAGGGTAAGGACTAGAAAGGTGCATAACAGCGTTGCACACTTTTCTGGTCCTTAAGGCACTAAAGGTCTCTCATACTGAGCACACAAAGGCTGATGCACAAAGAAGAAATGGAGCGACTTTGGAGCAAACCAATAGCACCATATGGGACAAATAACAATTCCCAATTTTCTGTTGAAATTGGGTTTCTAAGCCAATAAGTGCTAGATAGGTCTCCCATTCATTGCTTCGCAATAATTTAGAGCCCTCTCTAGCATTCAAGGGGTTAAAAGCCCTTTTCAAATAAATGGACATTTTTATTTCTCCCCTATGGTGCAGCTGATTTGCCCCAGAATTACTCCAATGCACCTTAGTACATCAGTCTTGGAAATGGTCATCAGTGGCCCAATAAGTTTGACTCATTCTACAGCAAAGAAATCCTTAAAGAAGGACACAAATAAAGTGCTCATTAATAGGTTGCATATCTAGGGGTGATCTCAAATCACTTATTTTGTTTTCCATTACGACATCATCTTAATGTATATATTTAATGAAACTTTATTATTGGCAGCTGCTCTGTGCAGTACAAGCTGTACTCCACAGCTTAGCTCCCCTATGCTCATACAGCCAGCCCTCTAGCTCTCTCTGAGGAGTGAGCTCTCTTCATGGCTGAACAAAAGAGAAGGGGACTGTATTTAAAAGGCCTACATAACGGGAGAACAATGCTAATCATTAAAATACGTCACAAACATGGCAGTGTTCTCCCTGCATAGCTCACACGACTACAGAGGTATTTTGTTTAAACATTTTGCGATTATGGACACTTTAACATTATTTTTCCTGCCTTACTAAGTGGTGGACATCTATTGGGGATGAGATATAGATAGCTGAAGGTTCCGCTTTAAAGGGACACATGCCTAAAAATTAAGCAGGGACAGCTGCATTCAGTACTTTTCATTGCTCACTATCTGGAATGCAGAAGATTAAATATCCTGCTCTACAAGCTACAATCTGGCAAATGGTATTTGTTTGGTACAAGAGATCTAAAATGTAGTCACGATATGAGCATTGCACAGACAAACCAGCTTGTAATGAATATAGTGTGTGTGTGTGTGTGTGGGGGGGGGTATCCCACTCCCTGTCTTGCCTTGTAATTGAGGCACTGCACCAATTTACATTACATGGTAAGTATTCATCTATGGAGACAACGAATGAGCAATTTTGTTTGGGCAGCTTGTAATGTTCATTTAGTGAGATAAGTACCTGTCACTCTTCTCTTCAGAAAGCCCCTTATCTTTAACCTTTGTGAGACATCTGTCAAGCTTGTTTAAACAAAAAAGGACCATGTAATATCCAGAGGATGAAGGGAATTGTATTACTCAACAGTATGAAGGCCTCAGGTTGCCCAGCCCTGTTATAGGTTAATGTTATGTCTGTGTCAGACAATGCAACTTTTAGAACCGTAAAATAGCATCCAAGTATATTTTCAGGAATCATGATTAAAAGAAAAAAAAAATCTTTATTCTAAAACATCAAAAGCATCTGGCGGACTCATTCAGCAATACAAATCACCACAGATATTAGAGCCTAAGGTAGCTGTGTATGTATGGGTCTTTGACTAAGAGTGGGACAGGGAAACAAGGCTGGAGTTTTAAACACTGTACGTGTGGTTCTGTGACTTATAGTGGAAAAAGGCTGGGGTATATATGTGTCTGTGACTATAATTGGACAGTGAAGCAAAGCTAAGTGGTCAATGTGTGTATATAGTTCTGTGACTACCAGTGGACTGGAACAACGTTGGGGGTCAAACAGCGTATTATGGTTCTGTGATTAGCAGTGGAACAAGGCAGGGGTGGCTGCAAATGCATATTTGGCTCTGTGACTATCATTGGAACAAGGCTGGGGTGGCTGAGAGTGTATGTGGAGTTATGTGAGTAACAGTAGACAGTTCAACAAGGATAGAGTGGCTGACAGTGTAAGTGTAGATCTACTACTACCAGTGGGGCAGTGGAACAAAGCTGTGGTGTCAGACAGTGTAGTTCTGTGACCACTAGTGGGGCAGCAGAGGAAGGCTATGACTAGAGGAGAAAGATTACAAGACCTGATATCAGGATTACAGGCTCTTGTAAGCTTTTAAAAATGAACCTTCCTGCTTGACAACAATCTCCAGCACACTCTAAATAATGACCCTTGGTCTTGAAGGAACACCTTTTTTTTCATTGCCTATTATATTTTTACTCTTACTTTTTGCTTATGAATTCAGCTTATTGCCCTCTCTGTTTATATATATATATATATATATATATATATATATATATATATAATAATTCCTAGGATGTTTGTCAGAAGCAGTCATGCGCAGTAGAGACTGCCCGAACGCATACAATGCTGGGAGCTCTGTGCTGGGAGCACAGAATGCTGGGAGTTCTGTGCTGGGAGCATTCTGTGCTTTTGGGCAGTCTGTATAGTGCATGACTGTGTCGACGGAGGGACGCAGAGCAGGACCAGCCTCTTAACACTTTGAGTGCAAAGTAATGCGTTCCGTACCCCTCTGGCACTCAAAGGGTTAACAACAACGCAGACCTTGGCCCGGACTTTTACACTAGTGTATGTATGTGTATATATATATATATATATATATATATATATACATACACCAGGCTTGGGTGCCAGCATAAATATTTTCCAAAAACATGCAATATATTGGAATAAGGGATTGTTGAGGCTTTGTAATCTGTGAGATAAAACTGATGATAACATTTATCTCCTGCAATGGAGATCCAGCCCATAGTCTACTAGGTCTTAGCTTGAAATCCTGTGACTTGCAGTACACTGGGGCTGTGCATGCAGCCTAAAAATACTGAATTTCAAAACCTCCAGAACTCACGAGTTCAGTCTCTCTATCATGGGAATTACAGCTACGCAGTTCTATTTTCTGACCCCAGATTAGTTTTCCAGCTGATCTGCCTGAGCCTCGCAATGCACCCCTGCTTTCTTGACTAGCCTGCTCCTATGGAAGGAGAGGGTTCTATCTATTTTATAGTTACTCATTGCAATGCCACATAATCTAATCAAATTCAATATATGTAGCTTTGCTAAATCTAGTACTATAAAAAGAGACTTTAATTATGTTCACTGGGGACATATGCTTTCAAAGTTTTGATTCTACAGTCTTCTGCTATTGATTTTTTAGAAAAGTGGATTTAACCATTGTACAATGGCAGTTTGATGTGCTGTGGACACCAGTTACGTTATCACATTTTCTGTATGACACTGGATACATGTTTTGTTACCTGTCATGTTCAGATGAGCATGCTTATACCTTCTGTATAAAGCAGGTAATCTGTGTGGGTGAATGTGCCTGCACTGGGTAATCATATTGGAAAGTTGTTTAAAGATCTGGGGCTTGAGGCCCCCCAATGCACGTTTTTTGTAAAGATTTTCTTACCGCATTTTTAATTGTATAAAAGCAAACAAAAGGGGGGAAGACCTGCTGAATACCTCCGAACCACAAAGATGGCATGAACCAATGCATCATAGGAAACTGCCTTGTTGGCATTCCACGTCCCTATGTCATCAGTGAAAGACAAATTATCAGACTAGAAATTATCCTCATGGGTTTGACTGATTATTTCTGAATGGGTTAGCCATAGGGGACTCAATCTCCAGATTATTTTACAAAGAGGGCTAGGGAACTGCAGAGTCATACAGTGGAGTAAGTGATCAAACAATATCCTGGAAAGGTACATGACCTATCCCATTCTAGAGGGAGTAGGTTTATTGATGCAAATGCTCCATCTAATTGGGACAGGGAATCATATGCAGTGGCGTGACAAGAAAACACCTGTATATCTGAATTTCCACAGGCTTATGAGATTATATGCCACAGTCAAGGCGGAAAAATGAGAAGAATAATTTTTACTCAGGTTGATACATTCCATCACTGGATTACGTAAGAGTTATAGCCCCCAAAATTGGGACAGTTGGTAGATTTTACACATTATACTTTCAAGCATATTTACATCTAATAAGATTAGGAGGTACAGACCTTGATAGTACAGTGGACTAGGAGATATATACAGTAAAAATCAAAGTGAATCGACTATGGATCAAAGTTGACTTATCTAATAAATGTTTTGTGTGTGCCTCGCAGACCAGACCCTTTGGGTGATCAGCACAGGTTATTGTCAAATGATTAATAAGACTTTAGGGGTGTCCTAGAAATTCCAGATTGTGTGAAAGGGTGCTTTGATAAAATTAAAAAAGTGTTGAACCTCTTAATTACAATGTTGTAGGAAATCAGAGGTGGTTTAACACTGCCTAGGTGGTTAATTTAATTTTTGCAATAGCAGTACTACAGTTTTAAATCAGACACACCATATGTCCATATATCCAGGACATACTTGAAAACGAGAGAAATCTCAATGTATATTGGTATGGGGGATATACACCTGTTTTTTGCTAAAATTCTGCTGCCCTCTAAAATTTTAAAATGTTGGAGTCTATAATCACTATAACAAGAACTGTAAATGAGCAGTCAGAAGCAAATATAGTCTCTAGAAAAGAGTGTGCAGCCAAGGAACTGGACCGACCATTTCACAATGACCCCATTCAGAACCAATGTCCCCTCGAAACTGCTGTGTGTTTTAATTAAATAATACATTTCCTTATTAAAAAATCATTGAGACTGATGTCCTAAGAAGAACCTGTGCAAAGCAACTGCACCATACTGGACAAATAAAAAAATTACAACTGATTAAAATGGGACTTTTATCCACTTCAATGTCAGAGAGGTCTCCAACATATTGAACTACAATGTGTTGGAACCCTCTCTAGCATTCAGTAGGGTAAAATGCCCATCAATTGGGCTATTAATTGTCTCCTATAGTGCAGTTGGTTTGCCCCATAATTACTCCACTTTTCTATTGACCATAAGGCCCTATGGGACATACTCAAGAAGCTGAAGAGGTGCAATTCTGGACCAAACCAACTGTACCATAGGAGAGAAATTAAAATATCCTAAGTTCCCAGTTAGGGAATGCTTCTGAATGTGTGTGTGTGGACCTCTTGTATTCAAGTGGTGAAAAGCACAGTTTTAATCAATGGGTATTTTCATTTCTCCCACACACAAACAAAATGTAAAATGCCCCCTCAACCTCTCTCCCCCTTTCCTCCCTCCCCAGCCGCAATACAGTTATCTGCACTCCCCCCTATCCCTCCCTCTACCCACTTCCATAACCAGAACCTACCTGAAGGTCCTGAAAGGGCACTAAGATATTCTCAATGGGAAAAGGTCCTGAACGGAGGTGGTACAGTAGAGGAGGATGTAAGCGGCAAATATAAGCATTTCACCCACTGCACAGATCTCCCACCTGCTTCCAGGAAAGGGTCCTGGTTCTGATCATGAAGTTGGGCAAAGAGAGAGAAGGGGGTGCAGGTAACTGTACTGAGATGGGGGTGGTGAGGAAAGGTGGAGACTGATCAGGGTGGGGGGGCATTTTATTTATTGTTTTGTGGACAGAAGGAGGGAATGAGGGGCACATGAGGTTTTATGCTATTTTCCAAGAAATACACTGCAAAAATGTTTAGCTACTGATTATGGAGATTAAGCTATTATCTCAGTGTTAAGCAACTTCAAAAACATTTCCCCTATCTGAGTTTTAGTGATGACTAGTACTAGACACTGTAGTGTTTGACCTTATATTAACACTAGTATAAATGTCAAGTGCTGCTCGGGGTGAGCAACACATAAAGAGTTATAATCAAAAATCAATCAATAATAGTACAACATTTCCTATGCTTACATTTTGGCAAACAAACCATGTGCCTATGCTTGGGAGATTGCTAAAGTTTATGAATGTTTTTCGTGCATATTGCCATACAAGCTCTTCAATATCGTTAAAGGGATAGTAATACTTCGTTTTAACTTTATTTTATTTTGTAGGCATTAAAAAAACATGAAGAATGATATAAGTCTTATCTCTCAAACCTTTATGGTTTATGAGATATTCACAAGCAAAGTTTCCCCCTCCCGCCCCTTTTACCTACTGTAAACAATCTCTTCCCAGATGTGGAATACAGTCCATAGACTGGACAGATAACAGAAGGGGACACTCTTATTCCTATGAAAACAATGAAATCCCTGCCCCCCTTGACATGCTTTTCAGGTTTTTCCGTTATCTTAATTGAAGATTGTCCCTCTTTGCAGTCTACCTGGACAGCTCCCTTCTGCTCTGGCTGAAAAGTGTTACATCAGTAAAAGGGGCGGGAGGGGGACACTTTGCTTGTGAATATCTCTTAAACCATAAAGGTTCGAGAGATAAGACTTATATCATTATTCATGTTTTTTTAATGCCTACAAAATAAAATAAAGTTAAAACGAAGTATTACTATCCCTTTAAGACTTTAACAAGAGCATGCCCTGAATGACATTACTATATAATGAGCAGGAAAATGGACACATTTTACCCTCACCTCTGCTGCACTTTGTTAGTACGTTGTGTTAAACAAGGTACAAAGGAGGGGAATGCTCCACAACAACCATGAACTCTTCCACTGCCCTCTCCTTGGCTCAAGCTTTGCAAAGAGGAGACATCTTGACATAAAAAGCTTAGTACATAGGGGTTAGACAGGTTCCAGTGTCTGTTTTAGCATAGAACTGTATTAGCACAGTTCACTGGCTTTCTTTGTCTATAACTTTTGTTGACTCTTACTGTCAATGTCTCACCCTTTCTGACTTTCAAGAGAGATCTCTCTGTCAGTCTAGGGCTGTCTCTCTTACTTGCAGTCTCTCGTGCACTACCTCGTTCTCTCACTTTCCCTTGTTCTCTCTTTCTCCCTTTGTGTATGTGTCTCAGTCTTATTATGCTTGTAGTTGAAGTCTAAATGCTGGAGAGCTACATGTTACCTAATCATACCTTAGAGTGTCTAAAACTGAGTTGCAGCTGTTGTACTGGCAGTGTGGGAAATAAACATACTTGAAAGATGTGTTGCTTCATATCATGGACACAGAGTCAAGTTTCAGAAATTACATTTCATTTGTGATGGGTTTTATCATTTTTAGTTCATGGAGCAACTGGCAGTGGCTAGTAAAGCAGGACTACAATTCCACCCAACTGCCTACCCAGGGTATGTTCAGTAGGGATTGCAAAATAATAATAATAGATATCACAATTTCATATTACTCCCAAGGTTCAAGTATGAAATTACTGCAAACCACTTTTACTTTGCATTTGTGAACAAAACACTAACATGGACATATTAAAGTAGTTTCATATAGTCTGTGGCATGCTTTTTCAGACAGGAAATACTATGGTGATCTAAAATTAGACAATACTGGGAAAATATCACTGAGGTTCGCTATTTTGATGAAATAGTGTTTAGTTAATGGGAGACGTCACTAGTCCAGACTCGATGGTATTAGTTTCACTTCTTCACTTGTATGTTTTACCCTTTCCTGTAAAGGTTACTAGTCATTCTTTTCTAACCCTATAAATTACTATTCAAAGAGTCATATGCTGCAAGACTGAAGGGGAGCAAACCAACATTAACATAGCATGCAAATAAACATTTACCAGATTTACATTTATAGAAATGGGCCTTTAACCTTTTGAATATCAGGAAGTGCTCCAACACACTACTTCCCAAAGTATTTGAGACCTCTCTAGCATGCAGGGGTTAAAAGCTCCATTTAAATCAGTGTAACATTTTATGGTGCAGCTGGTTTGCCTCAGAATTGCTCCATTTTTGGCTTTACTTATATGCCCCCCTTGTGACTGTACAAGTTAAACCAACTGGAAATACAGCTCTCCCTGGAGATACATACAGACCCTAGGCCAAGGGGAGGACACACTCTGATGGTCGCAGCTGTAATAAGTAACTTAAAGGAAGCAATGGTAGACCAATACAAGCAATGGACTTACAGCAGTGCTAACATAGTAAAATGGACTCACGAATATCTGGGAACAGCACCAGATTTCGCACTGAGCAACTGCCTAGAGCACCAGATTGTGAATGGACCCCAGCTGTGCTGATCAAACCCACATTTTGAGTTATGGGTGTGGTCAGTGCACATCCCAATGTCCCAGTACCAGACACTAGCTCTTGGTTTGTGGTAGCCAGTTTAAAGAATAGTTTATACACTGGTTGCTGGCTATATGCTCATCTCTTGGATGCTAGAGGGGTCACCAACACATTGTTAATTAGAGTACTGGAGACCTCTCTAGTAACCAAAGGTTAAGTGCCCTTTTGTGTTTATATTTTAACCCTTTGAATGCCAAAAGGGTAGCCAATACCCCTCTGGCACTCAAAGAGTTCAGGGTGGGCTACGGAATCTTATGATGTCCTAGCCTGGGGGAGGCCAGAGAAGGGTTCACTTTTAAAAGGTCACACGCAAAAGAGCGTGCAAACACATCTCGTATTAACCATGTCGCCAGGATAAATATGGCGCTCCGCTCTGTCAGGCTGCACGCAGAGAGAGAGGGAGAGAGAGCCCGGAGCAGCACTCATCATCAACTGCTGTCATTTATTCAAGAACTGTAAGTTGCCTTTTTGGTTTTGCAGATGCATGCAGCATGTCACGTGTTTTATTACAATACGCCCCCTGTGACTCTAGTGTGCACAGTAAAGTAGTGGGTACTCGCAAAACTAAAATAACTCCCAGGACTGCAGAAGCAGAGCACATTTGTTTTCTGTATGATCACTCAGCGTTTCATAGCGTGACCTGAGAATCTCATGCTTTCATGCAGTGCGAGATTCTCAGGTCGCCATTTTTATCCTGGCGACATGGTTAATGCAAGCTGTGGTTGAATGCTGTTTTGCATTAGACCTTTTAAAAGGATACCCCAGAGAAGTATCTGGTATTCCCTATCTGGTATTGGATATCCTGATTAAATATAATAAGTCTGGTCTAATTACATAGGCAGGAGATACAGCAGATAAGATAGGCTAATCAGTACTTATCTGCTGTAAAATTGTATGTTTAAATATACTTAATGTCTCTTCCCTCATCTCCACTTATGTTCCTGGCCACTCCATTCACTCAGCGCACAACGCCCTTCTTGTTACACCATCCACACCCTCTTTCCTCTCCTGCCTCAAACCTTTCTCACTATTCGTTCCCTACCTATGGAACTCCAGCACTTGAACTTACAGTATTTGACACCTTCATACCCTGCTGTCTCATATCACCCATTTAGAGTGTAAGCTCCTTGGGACACAGACTTCTCTCCCATTGTTTCTATGACTGCAACAGTTATGTTGTCCTCATTTATTTATTGAAACGCGCTACTGTTGTAAGGTGCTGCGTGCTCTGTGTGGCTCCATATAAATAAAGCTATACATGCATACATATTTCATATTCACAGTAAAATACAACTTGTGCTTCATTTAAATCCTGTATATAACTCACTCACACACAGCCAGACACACACACACAGTATATGGAAAGGAAGTGGTAACTGTGGTAAAGAACTGACTGCATGCAAGCTCATTAACCCTTAAAGTGAGAGAATGGAGACATGCAAATATATGAGTACCTTGGTGTTGCTAATACCTTTCTTTATATGGACTAACAGTACATTTTCAGACAAGCTTTTGTGAGATCCAGTTCTTTTGTTAGATCAGATGGTACAAAGTTTAAAAAACAGTTTAGTGATTGGTACACCTTGTTGCCAGCTTGGTGCTAATCTACATACTAGTAATGGTGAGACTGGACTGCACATCCTATATAATAATTTGCTAGGGTGTTTGTTAGAAGCCGTCATGCACAGTAGAGACTGCTTGTACGCATAGAATGCTGGGAGCACGGAATGCTGGGATCACGGAACGCTAGGAGCATTCTGTGCTTTCGGACAGTCTCTACAGTGCATTACTGCGTCGGCGGCAGGACGCAGAGCAGGATCGGCCTCTTAACATCACCCAGACCTTGGCCCATGTACACAGACTTTTACACTAGTTGTACTAATAATGCATTAAGTTGTCTGAAGCGACTTGTGTTTTGTGAACATATTAACTCCTCTGCTATCAACTCACAGAAGACACAGTGTATATATAGTTTAAATTAATCACATACAAGTGCCTTAAAGGGATAGTAACCTTTTATTTTACACTATAAATTACATATTCTAAAACTGAAAAATATGCAGTGAAATTGCCTATACTTTTATTTCCTTCACCAACTTTTTACATTTTTATGTCCTGACAGTAAGCTCCCAGCAAGTCTCCTGGTCAGTCGACCATTAAAGCAGGACAGTGAAAAAATGTAACTGATTGCAATCATAGTGTTATATTGTTTCGCTGTCCTTGTGCAGCTGATTACGCTATATAATGTACTATACACTATTTTTTATATTGTATATTTTTAATATTGTATCACTATATCTACTTTCATAGCCCCTGACAGAAAGCTCTCTAGAAAGTTATCCAGTGAGCTGAATGTCAGCTGCAAACAAGTGTAAGAATATGACAAGATAAAGAAAATACCGTAAAATCTCAGGTATAATACGCACCTGTGTATAATACGCAGGTGCATATTATACCCAAGATTTAGGGGAAAACAAGAGTGCCTATGTATAATACGCACCCTTGTTTTCCCCCTTCAAAAATAAAATTTTATGCCTGGCAGCTATCTTCCCTCCCACCCCCGGCGCTATCTGATTTCAAAATAATGCTTACCATGCTCCACTGAGGCAACAGAATAGAAGGCAAACTTCAGCTGTGTAAATGTTCTCTGCGGGCGGCATGCTTGCATTTGCCGCCCGCTTCCTTCAAAGGGCTGCGGGACCTCCCGCCTGTGGTATTGCCCTGTGAGGACCTTGAGATCCTCACAGCGCATTACCATTGGCTGGAGGCAGAAGGTCCTAAAAGCCAATTGAAGGAAGCGGGCGGCAAATGCAAGCATGCCGCCCGCAGGAAACATTTACACAGCTGAAGTTCGCCTTCTATTCTATTTCCTCAGTGGAGCATGGTAAACATTATTTTGAAAGCGGATAGCGCCGGGGGTGGGAAAATAGCTGCCAGACACAACTTTTTTTTATTATAGAAAAAAAACCTCGTGTATAATACCCCCCACATAAGGTGAAGTGGGGTAAAATTGTGCGTATTATACCCGAGATTTTACGGTAAATAATAGAAAGTATAGGCAAATCAACCATATTGTGCCCTTGCAGACTATGTAAAGACAAAATAAAGGGTTACCATATATTTAAAATAAGAGAGAATCCCACTATAATGGTGCTGAGCCATGAAAACCTACAGCTTTAAAGGGATAGTAATGTTTCATAATAAAAGCAGCTCTAATTAATCATCATAGTATTTGGACTTTGGAGAGTGTTATTTCAATTCTGTCAGAGTTGTAGTTCCAGAGTAATTCAATGACAAAGTGTCCCCCTCCCGCCCCTTTTACTGATGTCACGCTGTTCAGCTAGAGCAGAAGGAAGGTGCCCAGGTAGATCGCAGAAAGGGACAATCTTCAATTAAGATAAGGGAAAAACCTGAAAAGCTTGTCAAGGGGGGCAGGGATTTCATTGTTTTCATAGGAAGAAGATTTTCCCCTGCTGTTATCTGTCTGGTCTATAGACTGCATTCCACATCTGAGAAGAGATTGCTTACACTAGGTAAAAGGGGCGGGAGGGGGAAACTTTGCTTGTGAATATCTCTTAAACCATAAAAGTTTGAGAGATAAGACTTATATCATTATTCATGTTTTTTAATGCCTAAAATAAAGATAAAACAAAGTATTACTATCCCTTTAATATAGATTGGGCTGCAAAAATAAAAAATCCACACATTCACATTGGTTTAAATGGGGGTTTTAACCCCTTGAATGCTAGAGATGTCTCCAACTCACTGCTTAGCAATGCGTTGGAGACTGCAATAGCTTTCAAGCGGTTAAAATGCACATTTTAATCAATGGGCATTTTTAGTTCTCCCCTGTGGTGCAAGTGGTTTGCCCCAGGACTCCTCCACTTTTCTTATGAACATACAGCTACTAGTCAGTAACCAGTAAAATAAACTATTAGTCCATAAATAAAGTCTCCTTAGCACCAATGTAGTCATATATTTGCATGTCTCCATTCTCTTCCTCTAAGGGTTAATGTGCTTGCATGTAGTCATCTCTCAGTTCCTTGCCACAGGCACCACTTCCTTTGTAACCGAAGATGTGTAGTCTATACTGTGCGTATGTGATATACCACATTCTCATGAAGCACAACATTTTTTTGATTTATTATGAATATGAAATATATTTAACCTTTTAAGTGCCAGAGAGGTATTCATTGCATTGCAACACAAAGTGTTGGATACCTCTCTGGCACTCAAAGGGTTAGACATACAATTTTATGGCAGATAGCACTATTTAGCCTATCTCATCTGTTCCACCTCCAGCTTTATTAACCCCTTCCCAACAATGGACGTACATGTACGTCCCACAGAAACTGTAGTGACAGAGGACATACGTCCCGGAAATTATTTTAAGCAATGAACAAAAAAGTTTGGCGGAAATTAAGTGCTGGCCGCGTGCGTGTGCGGCCGGTCACTAAGAGGTTAAATCTAGTCAGGATAGCAATCTCAGACAGGACAGGATTTATATCTCCAGTATCCTCTAGGTCAGGGGTAACTAACCTTGGCCCTCATGAGCTACGAACTGCATGTTTTTAGACTATCCCTGCTTTACTACAAATGAATCAATCAGAGGATCAATCGATTTAACCAGTCTACCTGTACTGAAAAAGGGTCATCCTGAAAACACACACTGTTGAGGACCAGGGTGAGCTAACCATGTTTTTCCATAAAATAAAATAATAAAAAGTACAGGCAAATTAACTTTAAATATTATACTTGCAGAATATGTAAATTCAAAATTAAGGTTTACTGTGTATTTAAAATAAGATCAAAAACCCACTATAATAGAGCAGAGCCATGGAACATTACAGGCTTAATATAGAATGGGCTGAAACTATACAGAAGGGAGGGATTGAAAGGCAATAAAGATATAACTTTTATTATGCTAATGGTAAAAGAAAACACTAAGAACAGAAAAATCGTCTTCTGTAACCAGCAATGAGCAGGTAATTCATTATCCCGGTTATATATAAAATACATGCTGAGTTGTGACTGACAGGGCATATACGGGTTTACCAAGTTTATTATAGGTCATTGTGTTTGAAATGCATCACTAGCAATAATTTTAGTAACTTGATCTTCAATGTTTAATGTGGCAAATTTACAAAGATATATTGGGAGGGGATTTATAAAAAAAAATATTTTGTAAGTCATGGCAACAGGTTTGATTTAAAACTGAGTGAGGGCATCTGTATAAATATGGTGTAATTAATCTGATGTTAAGCTTAAACACAGATTATACTTGTCTTTAAGATTCTGGTGAAAATCCTGTCTCTAACTTGTTACAGTTAGCAACATTTCTTTATAAATTCAAAGTCAAATATGAACTGTGGGATAACATGGGGAACATCACCATTGTGTTAGCCCCAAATACACTAACTGACACTCCCCAGTCTTATTCCTTTGCCCAGGCAGTGCCCACAGGGATCTGTGTCTACCAGTAAACAAGGAACAAGTCTGGGGCCAGGCAGTGTACATTGGGTATCAGCGGCTACCAGTAAACAAGGAACAAGTCTGGGGCCAGGCAGTGTACATGGGGATCTGTGGCTACCAGTAAACAAGGAACAAGTCTGGGGCCAGGCAGTGTACATTGGGTATCAGTTGTTACCAGTAAACAAGGAACAAGTCTGGGGTCAGGCAGTGTACATGGGGATCTGTGGCTACCAGTAAACAAGGAACAAGTCTGGGGACAGGCAGTGTACATTGGGTATCAGTGGCTACCAGTAAACAAGGAACAAGTCTGGGGCCAGGGAGTGTACTTTGGGGATCAGCGGCTACCAGTAAAGAAGGAACAAGTCTGGGGCCAGGCAGTGTACATTGGGGATCAGCGGCTACCAGTAAACAAGGAACAAGTCTGGGGCCAGGCAGTATACATTGGGGATCAGCGGCTACCAGTAAACAAGGAACAAGTCTGGGGACAGGCAGTGTACATTGGGGATCAGCGGCTATCAGTAAACAAGGAACAAGTCTGGGGCCAGGCAGTATACATTGGGGATCAGCGGCTACCGGTAAACAAGGAACAAGTCTGGGGACAGGCAGTGTACATGGGGATCTGTGGCTACCAGTAAACAAGGAACAAGTCTGGGGCCAGGCAGTATACATTGGGGATCTGTGGCTACCAGTAAACAAGGAACAAGTCTGGGGCCAGGCAGTGTACATTGGGGATCAGCGGCTACCAGTAAACAAGGAACAAGTCTGGGGCCAGGCAGTGTACATGGGGATCTGTGGCTACCAGTAAACAAGGAACAAGTCTGGGGACAGGCAGTATACATTGGGGATCTGTGGCTACCAGTAAACAAGGAACAAGTCTGGGGCCAGGCAGTGTACATGGGGATCTGTGGCTACTAGTAAACAAGGAACAAGTCTGGGGCCAGGCAGTGTACATTGGGGATCAGCGGCTACCAGTAAACAAGGAACAAGTCTGGGGACAGGCAGTATACATTGGGGATCTGTGGCTACCAGTAAACAAGGAACAAGTCTGGGGCCAGGCAGTGTACATTGGGGATCAGCGGCTATCAGTAAACAAGGAACAAGTCTGGGGACAGGCAGTGTACATTGGGGATCAGCGGCTACCAGAAAACAAGGAACAAGTCTGGGGCCAGGCAGTATACATTGGGGATAACCGGCTACCAGTAAACAAGGAACAAGTCTGGGGACAGGCAGTATACATTGGGGATCAGCGGCTACCAGTAAACAAGGAACAAGTCTGGGGACAGGCAGTGTACATTGGGGATCAGCGGCTATCAGTAAACAAGGAACAAGTCTGGGGCCAGGCAGTATACATTGGGGATCAGCGGCTACCGGTAAACAAGGAACAAGTCTGGGGACAGGCAGTGTACATGGGGATCTGTGGCTACCAGTAAACAAGGAACAAGTCTGGGGCCAGGCAGTATACATTGGGGATCTGTGGCTACCAGTAAACAAGGAACAAGTCTGGGGCCAGGCAGTGTACATTGGGGATCAGCGGCTACCAGTAAACAAGGAACAAGTCTGGGGCCAGGCAGTGTACATGGGGATCTGTGGCTACCAGTAAACAAGGAACAAGTCTGGGGACAGGCAGTATACATTGAGGATCTGTGGCTACCAGTAAACAAGGAACAAGTCTGGGGCCAGGCAGTGTACATGGGGACCTGTGGCTACTAGTAAACAAGGAACAAGTCTGGGGCCAGGCAGTGTACATTGGGGATCAGCGGCTACCAGTAAACAAGGAACAAGTCTGGGGACAGGCAGTATACATTGGGGATCTGTGGCTACCAGTAAACAAGGAACAAGTCTGGGGCCAGGCAGTGTACATTGGGGATCAGCGGCTATCAGTAAACAAGGAACAAGTCTGGGGACAGGCAGTGTACATTGGGGATCAGCGGCTACCAGTAAACAAGGAACAAGTCTGGGGCCAGGCAGTATACATTGGGAATAACCGGCTACCAGTAAACAAGGAACAAGTCTGGGGACAGGCAGTATACATTGGGGATCAGCGGCTACCAGTAAACAAGGAACAAGTCTGGGGACATACAGTATACATTGGGGATCAGCGGCTATCAGTAAACAAGGAACAAGTCTGGGGCCAGGCAGTATACATTGGAGATCAGCGGCTACCAGTAAACAAGGAACAAGTCTGGGGACAGGCAGTATACATTGGGGATCAGCGGCTATCAGTAAACAAGGAACAAGTCTGGGGCCAGGCCGTGTACACAGGGATCTGTGGCTATCAGTGGACAAGGGAACAAGTCTTGTTCCCTTGGGAGTGCACAACATTTATGAAATATTATACACAGCTGAGGGAATGCTAGTGTATTGCTTGGTGTACGTTTTTTAACCCTTTGAGTGCTATAGGTGTGTGCAATACACTCAAAGGGTTAAAGGAGATATGCTGTTCGTGGTGCTGAAAGTATCCTCTCCACTCCCCTACTGAGCAAGTGGGGAAACAGAAAGAATGCTTTCAGACTTCAGGACTGTCGTACTGCTGGTGATGTGTGAGGGAGAGCATCCCTTCCACACTGCCAGCTGTTCAACAACCCTCCCTGCTTCTGATTGATTGAGGGCTGTAACTGCACAGGAAAGTACAGGGAGATCCAAACTTCTCCAGCCCTAGGTATTGATGTCAATGTGGGCAGATTTTTGTCAGACTGATGGGGATATGATGTCGAAGACACTTTTTACTGTCCATGTGCATTTGACACTGCTCCGACAGGACATCGCCATTACGCACCCTCTTCATCCAATCAGTTAGCCCCATATGTATAAAAGCAAACTAGAGCCAACCCCACCACAGAGGACAAATAAAAATTCCTAAATTCTCATGTATTGAATACAGATTTTTAACTCCTTGAAAGCTAGAGATGTTCCCAATACATTTCTTCACAATGCACTGGAGAACTCTAGCATTCAAGGGATTAAAAGCCAAATTTAGTTTACCCGGAATTTTTTATTTGTCCGCTGTGGTGTAGTTGGCTTACTCCAGAGTAACTCCAGTTTGCTTTTATAAATATGGGCCTGTGTTTGCTTTAAACTAAAAGGTTCCACCAAAGTAAGCATTGTGAGAACTACAGCCCTAGGCTTCTGGGAGAAAATGCTATCCACAAGCATAACAGAAACATGATACTTTGTTTATTTTATTTTTTTACATGTTTCTGGAAACATATTTCTGTATAATCCAAATAAAAATTTTCTATTCTTTATTTCAGATTTTTTTGTTTCTCTTAGCAATGCTTTTCAATGCAGCTTTGAAGCAGCTTTAATGTCCTGGGGCTACAAAGTGAACAATTCAGCAGCAATTCTCATAAAATATTTACTATATATTGTTTGACAAAGGAAGCTGTAGTTAGAGGCTTATGTATAGTTCAGAAAGCAGTATAACATGCAAAGCTGTGGTGTTAAAGGAATAGTAATGTTTCAAAATATAAGCATCGCCAATTAATCTTCATAGTCTTTGGGTCGTGGAGACTGTTATTTCAGTACTGTCAGAGTTGTAGTTCAAGAGTAATTGAATGACAAAGTATCACCCTCCCGCCTCTTTTACCTATTATAAGTCACCTCTCCTCATATGTGGAATCTGGTCCCTTGAACAGACAGCTCACAGCAAGGGACAATCTTCTTACTGTGAGTAAAATGAAAATTCTGCCCCCTAGACTGGTTTTTCAGGTTTTTCCCTTATGCCTATTGAAGATTGTCCTTCTCTGCAAGCCATCTGGACACCACCTTTCTGCTCTGAGGTGAGCAGTGTTACATCAGTAAAAGGGGCGGGAGAGGGATACTTTATCATTCAGTTACTCTTGAAATACAACTCTGTCAGTACTGAAATAACACTCTCCATGGCCCAAATACTAGGAAGATTAATTGAAGCTGCTTTTATTTTGAAACATTACTATCCCTTTAAGGCTGAATGCATTCATTTCATAATTACTAATGTTTATAGGATGATTTTTTTTTTTACGTTAACCACTTGAGTGACAGAGGGGTACGGAATGCATTTCAAAGCTATGAATTCCTTACCCCTCTGCCATTTGAAGGGTTAAGTTGTTTATCCTATATAATAATTAGCTAAATCGTGTGTAATGCCGCGACATGCGCAGTACACACTGCTGCGCGTGCTGCAGTCATGCGCAGTAGAGGCTGCCCGCGCCGCGGCTGATACAGAGCTGGGCGCTCCGAAGGAGCGTACAGCTCTGTATCAGCCGTGGCGCAGGCAGCCTGTCCTGCGCGTGACTGCCCCGCGACCGGGTGGCTGTGACACTGTGGCCTGTGTAACAGGATGTTCAACTAGTCTGACTATATTTTGCAAAGACCAGAAAATTACAATAACATGCAACCATTCGAGGTATTTGTTTACACTCTTATATTTTCCAATCATAAGCAATAAATGGAATTGAGGTTTATAAATTGTGCAATACTTAATGTGTTATTTTTAGATATTTTACTAAAATAAAGCATGAGAATTGCATAATATCTTTATATCTTGCATGCCTAGAAAACATTGATTCTCAGCCAGAGTGACAAGGCAATTTGTTTGGCTGCGGGCATCCACTTAGGGTGTGATTTGTTTTCATAACGCCCTTTACAAATGACATAAAAGTTTTAGGGGTACCCTGGAAAATCTAGATTGCATGATAGGGGTGCCCTGAGCAAGAAAGGAATGAGAACCACAGCTCTAAAATATGATATTAAACAGCAATTATGATGTTTAGCTAAGTCTGTATCTATGGTCGCGTGGACTAAAGGCCTTATGCACAAGAACTAAAGAGAGGTAGCGATACAGCAAATCAACTACACCACAGAGGAGAAGTGGAAATTCCTCAAAGTCCCATTCATTTACATTGCACTTTTAAAGGGATAGTAATACTTCGTTTTATCTTTATTTTATTTTGTAGGCATTAAAAAAACATGAAGAATGATATAAGTCTTATCTCTCAAACCTTTATGGTTTGAGAGATATTCACAAGCAAAGTCTCCCCTCCCGCCCCTTTTACCTAGTGTAAGCCATCTCTTCTCAGATGTGGAATGCAGTCCATAGACCAGACAGATAACAGCAAGGGACAATCTTCTTTCTATGAAAACAATGAAAACCCTGCCCCCCTTGACAAGTTTTTCAGCTTTTTCCCTTATCTTAACTGAAGATTGTCCCTCTCTGCAGTCTACCTGGGCACCTCCCTTCTGATTTGGCTGAATTTGGGGGGGGGATACTTTGCTTGTAAATATCTCTTAAACCATAAAGGTTTGAGAGATAAGACTTAAGTCGTTCTTCATGTTTTTTTAATGCCTACAAAATAAAATAAAGATAAAACGAAGTATTACTGTCCCTTTAAGCTCTTGAATGTTAGAGAAGCAAAGCAATGCATTGGAGACTCCTCTAATATTCAAGGGGTTAAAAGCCCCATTTAAAATAATGACAAGTTTTAATTGTCCCCTGTTGCAGTTGAAATGCTACAGAATTGCTGCACTTTGCTGCCCCATCAGCCATTAGGTGTAAGAAAACACAATCTCTCTCAGCTGGCTCAGAAGTTTATGGCTCATAGCTACAAACTGTGGGGTTGCACCCAGTCCCATAGATTGCTGCTTTCAAGACTGTCCTCTATTAGGATTGACAGGTTGGGCCCCACATAGCTGACCTGCAGTGAAGAATCTATTACAAGACCATTAACCCTTTGAATACCAGCGGGTTATGCAACGTATTGTAAAGCAATGAGTTTCATACCCCCTCTGGCGCTCAGAGGGTTATATTAAGCAGACCCAGGTTCAGCTCTACCATTGATCTGCCAGGGTTGGCTTCACTGGCAGGTGAACTACCAAATAAGCAGACCTGCTGTAACAGCATACAAAAGGGTTAAAGTTGCATTTCATCCTCGCTGAGCTACAATTTATACAATTCTTGTTGATTAGTTCATCAGACCTCTTTTTTGTTTTCCTAAGTCAGTTGTTTTCAAACACTTTATGTCAAGGCATCCCTAACACAATCTGGAATTTGCAGGTAACACCTAACATTTTATGGGTCGTTTGGCAAGGATGTAATAAAAGTACAAACACATAACTTTAGAGGGATAACAAAGACAAATGTACTGTGTATAACAACTTCTATAAATATACATTTGAATCTCAACATTCATGTTTTTGCCATAGTCTTTATAGTGGATAACTGTAGCACACCAACGCGTTTGAGAAACATTTCCATAAGTATCTGATAATAGACGTGAACTCTAAGCTCTCTGTGCCTTGACAAGAGAGACAAAGACCATAAAAGGCTGATGTGTACATCGGGGGGCAGGGGTGCAATAAGTTGTTATAAAGATGTGATAAAGATTAGAGGAGATGTCTTCTCCAGTCTGATAAATACTCTGATTCCTATGTTATTCTATGAAACCCATGCACTAAAATCTCTCAAGCTGTAGAACTGAAGAACGTTATCACTCTATACGTTATTTCCTCTTTATCATACCCTACTGCATAGCCCTCCTGCTTCGCAGTTTTTTTTGTTTTTTGTTTTTTTTTACAGGATATTTTGAAACAATACTGTTAAGATGGTGATAAAGATCAAACTGCTATACACATTTATATTTCTCTTCTGTAATGGCACAAGAGAGTGAAGAAAATGTGACTGAGAAGTTCCTCTGTGGTTATAAGTCCATAAAACAAATTAATACCTATGTGTTATTCAAACTTGGTGATACATTTATCACACCTCTTTTTTGTCTACCTTATAAATTAATATGGACTGGAATAAGAGCAAGAATAGACTACATGTACAATAGACATTGAGGCTAATGTACTAAGCAAAACTAGATCAAGTTCTACTGTATACAAACTGCACTATAAGGGACACAAATCCACATCAGCTTGAATAGGACTTGTAGGCCCTTGCATGCTAGCAAGGTCTCCAGTGATTTCAAGACCTATCTGGCGTCTGATGGCTTCAGAGCTCCATTTAATTCATTGTTAAAGTGGAACTTTCAGCTTTATAATATTGCCCCCCAATACATCCTATATAATAATTTGCAAATGTATGTTTGTCAGAAGCTGTCATGCGCAGTACAGACGGCTGCACAGTACAGACTACTGTGCATGACAGCACTGCGGCCATTGCTGCCTGGCACTGTGGCCCGTGTACACGGGCTGCTCAACTAGTTAGTAATATAGTGATAGGCAAAGTAATAGTTGTATTATGCTGACTAAGTCCATGTTATTGAAGTAATCCACTTTCTTCGGCTGGCATCCAGAAGACAACAGCTCAGACATCTTAGAGGAAAGTTACCTTTGAGTCTGCGCTGTCTGTCCCATGCACTGCCTGGATTGGTGGTGACGTCCATTTTGCCTTAAGGTAATGGAAGTTGCTGCCTGCACAGGCACACATAGCTTCTCTTGTAAGCTCTGTGCCCTGGATGCCTGCCAACGAAGCTGGATTACTTCAATAACGTAGATTTATTCACCATAATACAACATAATACTTTGCCTATCGCTATATTACTAATGTATTGGGGGCAATATTATAAAGCTGAAAGTTCCGCTTTAATTTGGGAATATTGACAAAACTCTCAGAAGGGTAATAGGCATCAGGATGTTTTCTTATTGTTGTTGCTTTTCCCAGCAGTTTGGGTTTGCAAGTCATCAGCAGATGGTGCCATTTTATCCTGTTTCCGGATAACATTATCTCATATTAGTTGTGGGAGAACAAATTACATTCTGAAAAGCTAATATTCATTAGGATAGTAAGTTTGCATGAAACAGGTCAATAAACCACTCTTCTTAGCTGAACAATTTCATTTCTATTTGCTAAAGAAAAAGCTACAATATTTCCTTTTATGTGGGTTCCATATGAGAAGTAAAACTGGTTTTGCATTGTTAAAGGAACACTAACACTTAAATATAATTGGGTTCTATAATTTTAATTTAATGCATTTCCAGCTAACATGGGTGACATTTAGTTTAATTTTAAATCCCTAAAATGTAATCGTAGTACAAAGTATTTAATGTGTATAACCCAAGATCATTTTAGATGTTACAGTCCCTTTAATTGCAATGCCTGTGAGATAAGAAATGAAAATTACATTGCATGTATAATGCTGTTCTATATGAATGAATCATTCTTTCTTGTGGTTCTAACTCACTCCACCTACACAAAAACCAGCACCCTTTTAGAAAGGAATAAGAGTGTCAGTACAATGACAAAAGCTCACCAGCAAAAATAGGAAAAAGAAAAAAGAAATCAATTAATATTAAATATAAAAGAGAAGAGGTATCACACAAACATGAGAGACTGCAAAAAAAAAAACAGTTCTATCAGACATATCTGGCTCAAATAACCCTCCCTCACATACTACCTCCTAGTAATAACCCCCCAATTATATTAGTACTAGTTTTAAAGCCCGTGTACACGGGCCAACACTGGTGGGGCTGCAGTCATGAGCAGTAGAGACTGCCCGAACGTGCTGCAGCTGATACGGAGCAGGGTGCTCTGAATTCAGACCGTGGTCCTCTCTGCGCACCTTATCTCCTTAACGCCATGTGACGTACTATGACAGTCATGGTCCTTGAAATACTGAAGGACCAATGACGGTCATAGTACGTCACGTACTTTTTACTTACAGCGCTTTACCGGGAGCGCTGTAAGTAAAAATAGGGCCTGAAATTGACCGCTCCAAGATCGGAGCGATCTCTATCAGGCCCAAAAGTGACGCGCCGATACACGCAACAGGTCATGTGTACCGGCGCGTCGGCGTGCATCAACGCGGTCCTTATGGGACGGAAACGTCCCAGGACCTCCGGTCGCTAAGGGGTTAATGAGTCCGCTTGGTCCCAGGAAGGTGAGCAGAGAGGACTCTGGTCTGAATTCGGAGCACCCTGCTCTGTATCAGCCGCAGAGCGGGCAGTCTCTACTGCATATGACTGCAGTGCGCTCAGCTATCTCTACTGCCCATGACTGCTTCTGACAAACATCCTAGCGAATTATAATATAGGATGACCAGACAATAATAAGGGCCCATGTGACTTTTGCCTTTGTCATTCTGTACAAGAGATAACATCTTCAGTCAGTACTGGATGTTGTGTCCATGGAAGCGGACATGACAGCAGCTGACATTATTTTAAACTGAAGCAGACAGAGTGCATGAACCTACTTAACCATATAAGGATCAAAACAGTTTGCATGCATTGCAAAGCAACAGTCACACGCCTCTCTGGTCCTTAAAGGAATAGTAATGTTTCACAATAAAAGCAGCTCCAATTAATCTTCCTAGTATTTGGGCCATAGAGAGTGTTATTTCAATACCGTCACAGATGTAGTTCAAGAGTAATTGAATGATAAAGTATCCCCCTCCCACCCCTTTTACTGATGTAACACTGCTCACCTCAGAGCAGCAAGGTGGTGTCCAGGTGGATGGCAGAGAGGGACAGGACAATCTTCAATTAGCATAAGAGAAAAACCTGTCAAGGGGGCCAGGGTTTTCATTGTTCTCACAGTAAGAAGACTGTCACTTGCTGTGAGCTGTCTGGTCTGTGGACCAGATTCCACATCTGAGGGGAGTTGGCTTACACGAGGTAAAAGGAACGGGAGGGGGATAATTTATCATTCAATTACTCTTGAACGACAACTCTGACAGTATTGAAATAACACTCTCTATGGCTCAAATACTATGAAGATTAATTGGAGCTGCTGTTTTTGTGAAACATTACTATCCCTTTAAAGTGTTAAAATACCATGTGAACTGGGTGAAGTTTGTTTTTTGTGCCACTGCTAGCAACTTCCATGGACCTGACATCCCAGACTAATTTAACCCTTCAAGTGCCAGAGGGGTACGCAACGCATTGCTCTGCAATGCGTTGCGTACCCCTCTGGCACTTAAAGGGTTAATATGTTGTCTCTTGAGCAAAAACACAAGGGAAAAATTCATAGGGGCCATTAGGGTTTTCAGGCCACAGTAATGTACGTGGGGGTTATGACTGTAAGGTGTTACTTCTTTTTGAATAACCAGAAGAAACATTAGAGCAGTGATTTAAGAAAGCATAAAATGGTTGGTAAATCCCATGAATGTATAAATGCATGAAAATGTGTACATCTTGATAAATTGCTCACAAAATGTCACATGGACCTTGATTTCCTTACTAGTTCATAACAATGACTGTCTGTCTGCAGTTTGGTGGAAAGTCCATCACATTGTTGTGGATAGGGGCTCGTCATATTCTTTGTTGTAGGTCTCCCTAAGTGGAAGAGAATCCCAGGTATGAGCCCTTTCTCTCCATGTGCCTAGAGTCAGCTGCACCACACAGGACACAGGACCTGTCTGATATGGATATGGAAATGTCCTCTCTGCAGTGGCACATGGGTCTGAATAATGCAACTTGTAGCACCACTGAGAGGTCACCATGCCTTAGAACAAGACACTTTATTTTATTCATTCTAGATCGGTGCTAGTCATATTCTTTGCTGTACATCTCACTAAGTTGAAGGGAATCCCAGGCATGGGCCCCTGCTCTCCATGTGCCTAGAGTCAGCTGCACCACACCAACAAGGACTACATAGGCTGAAATGTATGTCTGTGGTTTCGCTAGTTCAGAGAGGATTTGCCTGCCTTTTCAGAGCTGGAGTGTCAATGGGCAGGACCTGTCTGATGTGGATATGGACATTTCCTCTCTGCAATGGCACATTTGAGTGAAAAATGTGATCTGTAGCACCAATGAGAGGCCACCATGCCTTAGAACATTTTGTTCGTTCTGGATGGGTGCTCCTCGCATTCTTTATTGTAGGTCTCCCTAAGCGGAAAGGTATCCCAGGCATGGGACCTTGCTTTCCATGTGCCTACATTGAGTCAGCTGCACCAAACCAATGAGGCCCACATAGGTTGAAATGTACGCCTGTGGTACTGCTGCTTCTCTCGTGCATGGAGGATTTGCCTGACATTTCAGAGATGGACTGTCTATGGGCAGGACCTGTCTGATATGGAAATTTCCACTCTGCAATGGCAAGCGGGAGTGAAAAACATGACATGTAGCATCATTGAGAGGCCACCATGCCTTGTTCTCGATGGGTGCTATTCACATTCTTGCTGTAATAATTTTTAACTAAAGTAGTTCCAAGGGCAAGTGCATTTGCTTTATACAGCAAAACAAGTCCTACATATAAATATTTTAATACATAGGATTTACTGTACCTTTAAAATAAGGGGTGTTTTGTTTGTTAGAATTAAGGGGAAGTGCCTCCTAGATAAAAAAAAAGGCCATGACTCAACCTCACAAGTTGTACCAATACACTGATAAAGACTCATTACAAACTATTTTAGTGAAAAAATCATAAAGGTTTTTAACCCCTGCTACATCTGCATTGCAATACAGATGCTCAGCAAATAAGGCTTATGACTTAGGCATTAAATCAGATACATGGCTATATTAGTGGAATTGCAGTAACATTACATTATATCACACATATGCTTGAAACGTCAGATGGTAAATAATATTCTCTGTAATCAAATAGTTACAGTTTCTTGCTTAATGGAGGGGCTTTGATAAAAAGTATATACTAATCAAGCCCTGGATTTCACTGCAGTTGACAAATTTATCAAGGGTTTTATATCCACATTTCTCCATAGATTTCAATGGAGATCTTTTACATAAAATCAATGATAACATTTATTAAGTACAATATAATCTAAGCCTATTTTTTGCTTTGTTCTTCTGTCTATGCATCCAGCTTTATATTACACAGACTGTATATTTGACATTTTGATTGTTCATAGATAGCAGGTGAATTCTGATAAAGTGCATAACCACTTGTCTCTTTACTAGATGACAATATTATGTTACCCCATGTCCAGACATGAACAACAGCCTAGGACTCATGTTTAGAGTTCTGAGTTTAGAGTGTGGCCTGCACAATCAGAATGTCTCATGCCCAGTCATCAACTTCAAATCTGTGGTAGTTAATAAGCACTTTTCTCTGTTTTTACGCTATAGGTCAAGGTCATTGGTCTATAATAGGCAACAATGGATGAAGCTGAGGTTTGGGGTCATAAAAGGAATGTAGGTGTGCCCATTGGAAGTGCTATAGATACCTAGACTGCCTTGCTTAGGGGCACCTTAATGAAAATATAGCCCTCAGTCTAGATGCAGGAAATAATCAAACTGAAATTAATGCTTTTGTTCAAAATAGTATTGTCACGGCAACAGGATGATTCTGCCTGTTTTAAAAGACACCAGCCATTGGATTTTACCCAGGTTGCCCCGAATCATGAGTTTAAAGGTCCCTCATGGACTTTACATGGGGAATAGTAGGTGACACCAGATGGAGTGATTTGGGACAATACCATTTGAAATGCTGATCACTGTGTTGTACATTGTGTGACTTGTGTGTGGTGTAGTACTGTGGGTCCTGTGGAGGGATTTGGTAGCTGGGAGCCAGAGTGCTGAGAGAATGGGGGTTGGGCCCAGAACTCTGGCTTGCTTACAATATACTCCTGGTCTGTGTAACTTGTGCTAAGGAATGACTGGAATGTTGATTGACTCCTGCTCTGCTTCTTTGACCAACCAGGTGAAGTTATTATGATCCAGTTAAAATGTCCCTTTTAAAGCCCTAATTTGTATTCTTATCTTGATAAGGGTGTCTGGCCATTCCCTTATTGGTCAAGCATAGCAACACTGTCCCAAGCCCTAGTTTACATTCTGATCTTGATAAGAGTCTCCTGAAGTGTATATAAGCAGTGTGTTTCATTCAATAAAGAGTTCTTATTCTAACCCTTACACTTGTCATGCCTGGTGCTTGGGGTTAACTGCGATATTCCAACAGAGCAGCCTTGCTCAGAATTGAAAGAAGCAGCAACTGACATGGACACCAGGACGGGGTATCCACTGGTACCGTCAAAGTGTCACTGTAATCAGGCAAATAAGGACAAACACAAAGATAAAATATAACCACCTTTATTTATTATAACAACAATAATGGTAGAGCCCACGCAGAACCCCAGGCATTTGTAAATAGGACCCAAGGTCCCTCCGGAGCTGCACACTGTGCTGTGCACTGCACTACTCAAGATCTTGAGACTAGGGAAGCAACTCAAGTGGGACAACAGAAGAATGGTAGAATATGTATAAGTCACCACTTGGTCTGCGAACGGAGGCCACAGAGAGTGAGAGCAGACCAGAGCCAGGAGGCACTGAGACTACAGGCCAGGCAAGCCGGTAGTGTAGGGATCGAGTAGGCAGCCAGAGGCACAGGTCAGACAAGCCGGGGACTACACGGATTGAGAGTAACCAGGCCATTGGTCAGGCAACTGGAGACTATGCTGAGTGAGTAGGAGCCAGGACCACTGGTCAGGCAAACCAAGGACTACAAGGAGCGAAAGCAACCAGGCCCTCAGTAAAGGCCACCGGAGGTTACAATGAGCGGTTAGTAGCCAGGGCAACTGGTCAAGCAAGCTGTGGTCATACACAGAGCGAGTAGTCAGCCAGAGCCACAGGTCAGAACCGATGTGGGTAGTCAGACAAGCTGGGGTCATACACAGAGCGAGCAGTCAGCCAGTGAGACAGGTCAGAACCGATGTGGGTAGTCAGACAAGCCAGGGTCATACACAGAGCAAGTAGTCAGCCAGACTAGAACTGATGTGGGTAGTCAGACAAGCCGGGGCCATACATAGAGCGAGTAGTCAGCCAGAGCCATAGGTCAGAACCGATGTGGGTAGTCGGACAAGCCGGTTCATACACAGAGCGAGATTCTCAGGCAAACATGGGTCACAACAGAGAGCAAAGAGTAACAAGCAGGAACACCACGTAGGGGCAATAACTCCTAGCCCCAAAGAGGATTATAAAGGAGCAGAAGGAGGCAGGACTCAATTAGGCCGCCCAGAATAGGCCCATAAACCGGTGTCCAAGCCAGTGCCTGTAACAAATATAGTAATGCAGAGGTGGGCGCAAGGATGCTGGTGGACACACCACAAAGGAAGGAAGCACAGGCTAATTAGGCCTCAAAGGCAGACTGTGATACATAGGTATAAAAAAGCCCACAAAGCTTTGTCAATTAACAAAATGTAATAGCCCCCTATAGTCATTCAGGCTGTACCTGCCTCTGTCAGGAACTGAACTGAACTGAACTATGAGAACTGCACACTCCAGTCTGGGCAACTAGTGGGACTTGCTTCAGTAGGAATTACTGGAGTCTGATTCCTGCTTCAGCTGCTTGTTCTTGGTATTCTAGAACCTTCAGTTCTTCCTGACTGGCCAGTCATGTCAGCTGATCCCTGCTCAGCAAGTATTTAACCCTATGAGTACCAGGGGAGACATTTCTTACACCCTGTAGGCCATACATTCGTACAACAACGCTGACTTCAGGGAAGGGGGAGAGAGGGGGGAACTTTGCTTACGGTTATCTCTCAAACCATAAAGGTTTGAGAGATGACAGTGGGGGCAGTTTAATTCTTTTTTAAATAGCTACACTATGGGGATTAGTAATATTAAAGTATTACTATGCCTTTAATTACTGGGAGAACAAAATGTTAACATGGTAGAATTACCCAAAATCATCTGAATTACTATATAAAACTATATATTTCCAGAAAGTAGATATTCCACTGCATCAAATGAGAGGTTACTTGCTTTTCTAACCCCTAGACCGGTGTGCATAAATGTTTTCAGGAATTATTAAAGGAAAAAATTGTGAAAACTAAGGAATTTACAACTGTATTCATTAGCTACTGCTCTTAAGAAAATGGCACCCCGCTAGTATGAGTTGACATGTTGTAAGTGTTGCCTACAATCTCTAATTTTTCTTATAATTTTCCAACATAAGCGTGATTCTGACTCTTGGTTCCTGACCCTGGCTAGTTCCAGGCTACAGTCTTGTTTCCTGTTTCCTTTATACCAGACCCTGGCTTGTCCTAGACCTTGTTTCTACCTCTGCCTTTGTATTATGGGTTCACTCTGTGACCTCCTTGATCCGCTGCTAGTACCGGTTGAACCCTGCTAGCTCATCTCTAGAGGTTCAGACATCCTAACCCAGTATCAGCTCAACTGGTCCTGTTTATTTCACCTTGTGGTCGGCACCTTTAATCTGGTCTGTGGTTGTAGCAAGACTGTATCTACCTTTAAAAAATGCTGTCCAGCAACACACACCAGCATCACTCCACAGGTTCTTGGTAGTGCTTGGTCCAGCCAGGTGCCTCTATGATGTAAATTTTAACATATGGCAAAATTACACTACAATAGATCTATCCATCTGGAGGCCAGTAGGTTGGATATAGCATCTCTTATATGCATACCTGGAAACTTTCAAAAGGAGCCCTCAGTCAACCCTGAGAAGTTTGAAATATTAACCATTATAATTGGCCACAATGTAGATTCTAAGTGAAATTTCCACAGATACTTTATTCACACGTTACAACTTAGAGCCCTCACTACGCAAACTCTCACAAGACAATCAGGACTTCTTCATCTGCCTGTCTGGTACACATGGCACCAATTTAGAGACAAAATAAGCAGTTAATTCTGTATATATAGTAGGAAACACTGAGAATGTGGCCCTTCGCCCTGAGATTGGGTCAAAACCCTTAGTCTTATGGTTAGAACCTTGGAGCTCCCAATGAGCTTCACTGAAATGTGAAAAAAATAATGTCCAACATCAATGTACAGCATACACTACATTATAACAAAGTTATAATAAGGCAATCCAATAATTATACTCATTATAAATTATAGGAATCCCACTGGACATCTATTTAGTATATAACAATACCTTTATGAGTTCATGTGGTTCATTTCCTTCTTCCACAACTATCAACTGAGACCTTCCATTTCTCTCATTATTACGAATTCCATTAGCAACTTGTGCAGCCTTGAATCGCTCATATTTGTTGCATGTTGATCCACACCACTGGTAAATCTCCTGAAATTCATAGAGCACAGCATAACATTATTAGAGCTTATTTAGAGTTGCAAACCATTTTTAACGATAAGCAATACCTATAGAAACAAATGGTTTGTAATGTGTATAAAATAAGTACTTACATAGGTAGGAGTGTTTCATACAGCAGTTAGACATATCTGTATATCTAAACTAGCTAACAAAATACTGCATTCTGTAGCACTACCACACACACACAGCCAAATGAACACACATACACATTGTCGTAGACACACACATATAGACACACACACACAGTTTCACAATGAACAATGTGAAGGGGGGAGCCATAAGAACATGGGGAGAGTGAAATATTTTTTTTGGGGGGTAAGCCATGAGGGGGAGGGATGAGCCATGAAAAAGAAAAGACAAATATAGGCCTTATTCAGATAATAAATGAGAAAAAAGGCTCAAAACTAGAATATTTTCCCAGGCATTTGATTTGTCTGTCCTCTACTATATATATTCCTATTATTACTGCCTATATCTATCTATAAAGCAGGAGGAGGTTTATGAAACTTATACATAGGCACAGTTCTTTCACCGTCCTCATTTTGTATATTCCGTTCACTGAAACTTATGTACTAAAAAGTACTGAAGAAATTCAGTGACAAACCAACAGAGGGGACACATAAAAATACCCCAAATTTACGCTGACTTAAATGGGGGTTTTAAAACCTTGACTGATAGAGAGGTCTCCAGCTCATCCAAATCTCAATTATTTCAATGAACATTTTTATGTGTCCTCTATGGTGCAGTTGGTTTGCTCCAGAATGACTCCAGTTGTAATTAGTACATGAGATCAGGAAAAGCTTCATGGAGAGGTTTGCCATTTGGATCCAATTGGTTTAATGATGTATTGATTTGTAAACCTGGCATATCTAACAGCAATTCCATCAATGGCCAATGGCACATTGCGTCTTACAAAATAAATACTGATAGGCATTTTATTGGTCAAATCTTTAATAAATTCCCCACACTAAAGAGGAACCATATTTCCGAGGAGAAGTGATTCAATACACTTGACTCTTTGAGTGCCAGAGAGGTATCCAACGCACCTATGGCTCTCAAAGGATTAATCAAAAGACTTATCTAGGTAGGTATCTGTGAAACAACAGTCAGATATATCTGTAAACTGCACTGGAACCCTGTTGTAGCTGTACACTGACATTTTACTATGTAAAATGTGTATATGGTCAATGATATCTGACTATAAAATGTTTAAAAAGTTTATATGGTTCTAAACAACCATGGAAGGGATATTTTCTGTATTCAGACAAAAAATATGTTGTCCGTATAGTAAGGAGCTGAGAATCTGGGGAGATTTTATTATTTCCCTATGATGCAGTTGGTTTGTTACAGTTTAGCCTTAGCACAGGGGACACAAAAATATGATTCCATGATAAAATAGACATAACTGGGTTAAATAACAATCAGAAGATGGCTATCTGCAAGCTTAAAAAGGAAGGGTTATAATATCAGAGGAATTACCTGTTTATGGCTTTTACAGTGTTTAATGTTTAACCCTTTGAGTGCCAAAGGGTTAACAATCACAATAATAATTATCAAAAAGTAGCTGACAGCCAACCTATTCATTTGTTTATGACAAATATTAGAACCCTTGTACAAATATGTGCTAGGTATGCATGATACTGAATGCATATGAACCCAATCACTTTTACGTGACACTGACCCTGTAACACCTTAGATGCTACAGACGTCTCCAGTGAATAAATGGTTTGGAGAAAACTCTACACTCCAATGGGTTCCACTCTGAATAGTTTAAAAAAGTAATGACTTTGCTGATGTCTCAATAGTCCTTAAGGAAGAACTTCTTAATATGTTTAAAAGAAAAACTTAAGCCTCAATAGTCCTTAAAGGGATAGTAATACTTAGTTTTAACTTTCAAACCTTTATGGTTTATGAGATATTCACAAGCAAAGTTCCCCTCCCCGCCCCTTTTACCTAGTGTAAGCCATCTCTTCTCAGATGTGAGTCTGGTTGTATGACAGTACAGATAACAGAAGAGGACAATTTTCTTTGTATGAAAACAATGAAAGCCCTTCCCCCCTTGACAAGTTTTTCAGCTTTTTCCATTATCTGAATTGAAGATTGTCCCTCTCTGCAGTCTACCTGGGCACCTCCCTTCTGAACTGGTTGAACAGGGGGGGGATACTTTGTTTGTGAATATCTCTTAAACCATAAAGGTTTCAGAGATGAGACTTCTATCATTCTTCATGTTTTTTTAATGCCTACAAAATAAAATAAAGTTAAAATGAAGTATTACTATCCCTTTAAGGAAGAACTCCTTAATATGTTTAAAAAAAAAACTTAAGCCTGGTTTACATTCAGTCTGAGTTTGTCTCCTAATACAGAATACTTTGATGCTGGACACTTTCCTGAAAACAACTTCTACAGATAACATTGTAATTCCCGTCAGAAGACTTTCAAATGAGCTTAATTGTCCTGTTGAAATACTGCTGTCAGAACATCTTCACCTGAATCGGAAACCTTGCGATTCTAACACGAAGTGACATCAGTAACAGCAATTATCCGCAACCAAATTGCTTAAATGGCCATTATCAATTATGTTTTATTGGCATTTTTTGGGGGGTTGATCAGACCTTAAGTGAAAACCCTGAACTGCCTAATGTGATAATTTCCTAAAGTGCAATTTTTTTTGCATAGTTTTTCCCCTGAAATGTGATTCAAGCTTAAATGTAATCCAGGTCTTAGATATGTGTCCATCATACAACTGTCAGGAATATCCATGTATATATTTTTGGCATAATATCTGCAGTTGTCTTTATTTGTTGCATATTATTTTGGGTCTATGTTTTTTATCCCTCTAGACTGTAAGCTCTCACGAGCAGGGCCCTCTGATCCTCCTGTTCTACACATCTGATTGTACTATTTAATACCTCTGTATGTCAAGTCCCAATTGTACAGCGCTGCGGAATTAGTTGGCGCTATATAAATAAAGAATAATAATAATAATATACCGCCACACAGTAAACAATAGACTTAATTAATCCCAGTAATATTAGCCATAAAGAGAGAGAGCCGCCCATGATTCTAAAGGACCATGTAAACCTTCTCCTGTACAGTTGCACACAACAGCAGTGTTTAAACACATAAAAACAATGAATACATATATCCAGCTGCTATACAAAGGACAAACTAATAAATTATTCATCGACAAATTTCAAGGGCATAAAACTCATTTACCACAAGTAATGGTCTCTGCTCCATTCTCTGTAATAGAAAGTACACTGGAAACCATGGCCCACAGGCAATTTTTATTTAATTCATTAACATAAAAAATATTTAAGATCTGTGCATGTTTAGTGCATACAAAATATTCAATAGTGCATTTATTTATGTATTATTCCTTATTATTTTATTTTACTGAAACTACCTGTACAAGAAAAACAAGTCTATTAGCCAAAAATCCTCTAGATCAAACAAAATACTGGCATCCTTTTCAAACAAAATGCCTTTGCCGTCCTTGAGAAAATTCCAGCAAGTAACTTGATTTTTCCTGAATGAAACAGGATTCAAACACAAACAAGACGACGGAGGAGGGGTTGGCAGTGGTGGAAAGAACAATTCTACCAGTACAGTGTAAAGTAGTGCAGTGCTTGAAAATGTGCTTGTTATCATTATTGTTTTATTAGCAGTAGTAGTATAGTAGTAGTAGTACTATTATTATTTTGTTACATTTTTACATTCTGCAAACTTCTGTTACTTGTTTGAAGGACCTTACTGTTGGTAATAAAGGGCAGGGTGAATGAGGGATAGTGACTCAGAGATAGATAACGGAGGCAAATATAGTTTTTGATACCTTTTATTGGCTAACTAAGCAGATTTAAATGCAAGCTTTCAAGACCTTAGGTGTCTTCCTCAGGCATGTTATACAGATAAATATGAAAACATCTATCTTAAATACAAGTACACATCACAACTGAGGCACTGAAATCTCCACTAAGTCGGCCTGCCTAACACACATTTGCTAAGTTTTGTAGAGAAAAAAGCCACTATTTAATGAGGCTCATGTCAAGGGAATGGCAATGAGGCAGTGTGGGGGTAGTTTGGAGTGGCCATTTAAACAGCTTCAAGATCTATGCCATGTACTAGCATTGTGTAGTCAACTTGGTCACCATAACTGTTAGTTTCCCTTGGGCATGCTTTGAGGCTGGCAGTGCAGGGCATGGTGTATAAACCCTATGAATGTCACGGAGTTGTCCAAAGCATTAATTTGCAATGCACAGAATACCTCTCTGGCACCCAAAAGATTAAAGAATCTACTGCTATGCACTACAGTGATCATAATCATACCTGGGAATCTGAAATGAGCCTACCCTGAGATCTTTGCAATATTAACCCATAACGCTCCCAGGAAAGTATGTTCTAGGTGCTATGTCAATGATTGTTCTAACCCAGAGATGATCCAGTCAGACTTCAGGGAACCTTTACCATGCTACAGTTCTGATATATCACTTCTTATATACTCACAAGACTGGCAGGACTACTTTCTCTGCCTTTCTGGTAGAAATATTACTAATTTGTACATCAAATAAGCAGTAAATTGGTGTAAATCATATAGTAGGAAACACTGGACTATCTCAGCTTGAGAATCTGGCCCTTCACCCTGAGATCTGGTTCAAAATCCTCAGTCTCAGTGTCAATCCTTGAGAGTTCTCAGGTATGATGTAGTGCATTCCCCTGCAGCCAATGACATTAGAGACCAAAACAACATGTGGCTCTACTGACAGATTCATACATTCGCTCCAGTATTAGATAAGTAAAGAGGTGCAATTCTGGTGCAAAATAACAGCACCAAATAACCCAGTCATTTAAAATGGTCTTTTAACACCTTGAATGTTATATGTCTCCCAATGCACTGATTTGCACTGCAATGAAATCTTCCCTCACATTCAGTGTGTTACATTCCCCCATTTAAATCACTGGGAATTTTCATGTGTGCCATATGGTGCAGCTGGATTGCTCCTGAATTGCTCCTCTTTAGTTTCTGAATATGCCCCTACGTTGCTAGAATCTGCTTTTTCCTGATAAGAAAAGCAGCAGACTTGTGAGGTAAAGGCCCATTTTCCCTCTATGTCAATGGAGATTTATGAGGACAACCAGACATTTGATTATTAGTACAGAAGTGGGCAATGTTAGGCCCTCCAGCCATTGCTTGGCTACAACTCCCATGATCCATTGCCCACCCCTGAATTACAACAATATCTAAAATATCCTTGTCATAAAACTACTAAGCAAAGCAAATAAGTACATAAATATGTGCTTAAAGGGATAGTAATACTTCATTTTAACTTTATTTTATTTTGTAGGCATTAAAAAAACATGAAGAATGATATAAGTCTTATCTCTCAAACCTTTATGGTTTAAGATATATTCACAAGCAAAGTGTCCCCCTCCTGCCCCTTTTACTGATGTAACACTTTTCAGCCAGGGCAGAAGGGAGCTGCCCAGGTAGACTGCAGAGAGGGACAATCTTCAATTAAGATAACAGAAAAACCTGAAAAGCTTGTCAAGGGGGGCAGGGATTTCATTATTTTCATAGGAATAAGAGTGTCCCCTTCTGTTATCTGTCTGGTCTATGGACTGCATTCCACATCTGAGAAGAGATTGTTTACAGTAGGTAAAAGGGGCGGGAGGGGGAAACTTTGCTTGTGAATATCTCATAAACCATAAAGGTTTGAGAGATAAGACTTATATCATTCTTCATGTTTTTTTAATGCCTACAAAATAAAATAAAGTTAAAACGAAGTATTACTATCCCTTTAATAGTATTGGATGCAAATAAATGTAGCTTTGATTAATGCTCATATGTTATGTTACATGTTGCGCTGTATATCAATCGTGTCCAACCTGTAGTTCTAAAGTAATTAAGTTTTAAAGTATCCCTCTCCTGCCCCGTTTACCTCTTATATGAGCCTCCCCTCAGATGTGGAATACAGTCCGGCAAGGGGCAATCTTCACCCTCTGAGCATAATGAAATCCCTGCCTCCTTGATGAAGGAAAGTAGGATTTTCATTATGCTCACTGAAGATTGTCCTTTGCTGTGCACTGTCTGGAACAGCTTGGGGGGGCATTGTATAGGTAAAAGGGGCGGGAGGGGATACTTGAAAACTAAATTACTTTTAAACTACAAATTAGACACAAATGACATACTTCAACATGAAACATAACATGTGAGTATTAAAGGGATAGTAATGTTTCATAATAAAAGCAGCTCCAATTAATCCCCATAGTATTTGGGCCATAGAGAGTGTTATTTCAATACTGTCAGAGTTGTAGTTCAACAGTAATTGAATGATAAATTATCCCCCTCCCGCCCCTTTTACTGATGTAACACTGCTCACCTCAGAGCAACAGGGTGGTGTCCAAGTGGATTGCAGAGAGGGACAATCTTCAATTAAGATAAGGGAAAAACCTGAAAAACCTGTCAAGGGGGGCAGGGTTTTCATTCTTCTCACAGTAAGACAATTGTCCCTTGCTGTGAGCTGTCTGGTCTGTGGACCAGATTTCACATCTGAGGAGTAGAGGTTTATACTAGATAAAGGGGCAGGAGGGGGATATTTTATCATTCAATTACTCTTGAACTACAACTCTGACAGTATTGAAGTAACACTCTCTACGGCTCAAATACTATGAAGATTAATTGAAGCTGCTGTTTTTGTGAAATATTACTATCCCTTTAATTCGAAACTACATTTATTGCCATCCATTTCTATCCCTTTAATATTTAATGACAGTTTCCCTTTAATCTACAGTGCTGTGAATGTGAGGGAGGCACATAAATAACTAGTAATTCCTCTATACGAATTGGCTGTATATCAACTGTTTGTCAAAGTGCGTTATTATCTCAGAAGAATCTCTAGGTTTGTCCCTCTCAGAAGACTTGAAGGGATACTAAGAATGGTTGGTATTCTCCACAGTGGTCTGTACACTTTCCTACTAGAATCTTACAACCATAATAAAATGAATTAAAACTGGTGCTGTTGGATGATTAAGGGTGAAGGGAGTTGCAGTCCCCAACAGCTTGGGAATCAACTAAAGTAGGTGGAATAGGGTTTGCCCAAAGAAAGAAGTGAATTAAAGAACATATATACCTGTGAATTTGCTCTTTAATATAAGAGGACGCAACATTTGGGCATTCATTTTCTTTAAATAAGTAACTGAAATGCTTTTGTTCTACATGAATAACTTGCAAACAACTTTGGAATTCCTCCTCTGCCCAAAGTACAACAGAAACTGTTTTCTCAGTTCAGTTAAGGTAAAGATAATTTTGAGTGAGTTAATAAAATGCTATTGCTTACTGCTGTGTGTATGTATAGCTCTTCATTAGACACAAACTCTAGTGGCTCTGCTCAGTTTCTGCTTGTATAAGTTACCAAAAAGCTGATGCACCTGCACTTTAGTATGTTCAATTTCCTGCATACTGGCTCTCGCACTTCACAAAGACCAACTTTCCCTAATAATACCTCCACACACTTTTACCTTCTTATGGCCAAAAATCCTAATGGCTCCAATGAATTGTGCCTTTATTCATGAGATAACATGTTCAATCAGTCCTGGATGTCATATACATGAATGAATGAATGAATGATTGAACTAATGAATATGTTTATTTATATAGCGCCACATATTTAAGAAGCGATCACTATTTAAGGGTTTGGACAATACAGAGTGATAAGTATTTATGAAAATAAAACACTGGAAATGGTGTCCCTGGTCAAAAATTTACTATCTAAAGTGGTAAAGGGAGACATACAGAGAATATAAGGGTTAAGTCCGGAATATAGCACTCGATTTCTGGTTAGGATAGGGGCACATAAATAAGTAAATTATAAAAACCTTGGATGTATGAAGTCAGTGCCTCCTGGCTCGTTGAAGCCTTGTTGGGGTGGTGTAATTTTAATTGAGACTTGAATACCACAAGAGATGTGGTGCAGGCTGGTAGGTAAAGCATTCCATATATAAGTATTGAGGGAAAAGGGTTTGAAGAGACAGCTGTGGACACAACAGGAGCCAAAAAGAATGTCATTGGCTACTTATAGGTGGTAGGATGGGGTACAGTGAGAGATCAGAATGGAAATGAAGGAAGGGGTTGATGAAAGAAGGGTCTTGAATGAGAGAAGCAGTATTTTATAAGATACCCAGGGTTTGATGGGCAGCCTTTGGAGTGAATGGAGGGGGCAGGGACAGACGTAGGTGACAGTAAGGTAATTCGTGCTGCAGTATTCTGCATGGATTACGGGAGGCAGAAAGACCAGGGAGAAGAAGGTTCCAGTAGTCCATGCGAGATTAGATGAGTGCTTGTGCAAGAATTGTAGCTGTGGAGGAACTGAGAGAGGGACAGATTTTTGCTACGTTACACAAGAGAAAGCATCAGGATTTGACGATAGCATTAGTATGAGGAGAGAATAAAAGGGCAACATCAATTATCACCCCTAGGCACCATGCTTCTGGTACTGGATTTATGGTAGTGCCGTTTACTATCACCTGGAAGGGCTCTACTGGGTCAGATCTAGGTGGAATGAGAAGTGGCTCAGTTTTAGACACGTTGAGTTTGAGGTATCTATGAGCCATCCAGTCAGTGATAGCCAAGAGGCAATCTGTGATCTTAGACTGAACAGGAGTCATTTGAGGTGCATAAAAATGAAGCTGTTTGTCGTCTGCATAGAGGAGATATTTGAGTACAAGTTTGACCAAGTGTTACTGTGTACAGAGAGAGAACAGAAATGGTATTAGAACAGAGCCTTGGGGAACACCAGTAGCAAGGTGAATGGAAGAGGACATAGAGATGGCAATGTACAAGCAGAAGGATTGGTTAGTTAGATAGGAAAACAGCCAGTTCAGGGCTGAGTTAAGGATTCCTAAGGAGTAAAAGAATTGGGAGGAGGAGAGCATGGTCGACAGTGTCAAAAGCAGCTGAGACATCAAGCAGGAGTAGTATTAGTATTGAATAGTGACCTTTTAATATGTGAAGATCACTGACAACTCTTGTGAGAGCAGTTTCTGTGGAGTGAGCCATGCAAAAGCTAGGTTTTATTGGGTCGAGCAGGTTGTGTGAGTTAAGGAATTCAAGTAGGCAGGAGCAGGCTAGGTGTTCTAAAAGCTTTGAGGCCAAAAGACAGGAGCATAACCGGTCGATAGCTAGAGAATGTGGTGCTGTCAGTGGAATTGTTCTTGAGGATATGTCACTATGGCATATTTGACTTCATCAGGAGAGGTAGCAGAGGTAAAGGAGGAGTTAAATATCTGTAATAGTAAGTGGATCAGTGTGGGAGCGAGGGACTGGAGGAGGTGAGAGGGAAGAGGATAGAGTGCACATCTAGTGAAGTGAAAGGAGGATAGCAGGTTAGTCAATTCCTCCTCCATGACCGGTGAAAAAGAGTTAGGAGGGGAACAAGACAGGACAGAAGGGTACTTATGGGGGGGTTATTTTCCTGGATGGAGTCTACTTTGGATTTGAAGAAGTCAACAAAGTCTTGTGGTTATATAGAATTTGGGAGGGAGGGAGGCAGGTGGGGGGCAGAGGAAGGAGTCATAGGTAGAGAAGAGACAGTGGGGGTTGGATTTATGCATGTGAATTAGTTTTGAAAAGTATTGTTTTTTAGCCAGGGACAGAGCAGAGGTGGACATGACAGTTGCTGTCAGAACTACATGACACAAACTGCCCACTGTGCATGGTAATTTTAACCTTTCAAGGACTAGATGGGTGTGCAAAGCATTGTGCACAACCCTTTGGTCCTAAAAGTGTTCCCTCCCGGCTTCATTTAGTAAAAAGTGTCAGCAGCTGTTATGGCCACCTCCATGTACATAACATCCGTGACTGAAGAGCTTATCTCTTTAACCCCTTAACGACCCTTGATGGTCAAAGGTTTAAAAAACACAGCCAGATTTATGTATCTTTCAAAATAAGGAATCATTTAAATATATCTGGAAATATTACAACATGAAACAAATGTATTGCAGTTTCTCCCCCATCCCCATATACCCTTTAATGCTTGGAAGATCTGCAGTGCATTGGAGACATCTCTAGCATCAAGGTGTTAAAGACGTTTACTATGAATATATATGTGTATGTATGTATGTATGTTATACTTGCTCATTCTGAGTAAAACAATGTCACTGCCACTGTTAGAATATAATTAAATATATATATATTTTTTTTAAGTCACCATGTCAACTGTTGTCCGGGGGGGCAATTTTTTTATAGCACATTTTATGGGAGATGTTGACTCTTACACTAACTCTCCATAGCAAGTGGTAGGCACAGTGCCACCTGGTGAACACAACAGAAAATTGTAGTTTGAAACAGGTTTGAACTGTAGCCACTTTTGAATGAATTATGGTCCACCAGTTAAAGTAAAAACCCTTTAATATATATTTTTTCATGGAAAGAAAAATCTACTACTCCTTTAACCATTTTGAATACCAGAAAGGTGTCCACGCCGTTATAACACCCAAATGGTAAAGAGGCAAAGGTTGAACTTCATGGACTTGTTTCTTTTTTTGACCTAATTTACTATGTTACTATGTAAAACAAAAGAAAATATGTTTTGTGAAAGTTTCTCAAGAAATTGACAAGTTGTATCAACAGACCATTTAACTTGTAACTCAGGTATATGAGATGAAATGTAAAGTCATTTCAACAAGCATGTCACAATACAAACAGAAACGTTACATGTTCTATTAGATTAGTGCAGTGGTTCTCAAGCTTTTTTTTTTTTTTTGCTCAAGGTGCCCAAAGACAGTTTGGAATTGTCAGTGAACCCCTGACATTTATTAGGTAGATTATGAAGTACATATTGAAGAGTAAATTTCATATAAATGGTTAATCTTTGGTCCCATAACCAGAATCAAAGTGAAGGGCATTAAAGTTCCATAAACTAACATTTGAAAGTCCTCATAAAAAACAGGGGCACCCTTAGTGAGTGTCCGAGGCACACCATGGCACCCTGGATTAGTGCCTCCTGCTTCCTTTGCTTTCCTAATGCAAACCATTTTACAGTCTTCTGAGCAATAATTCCATTAGGTGAAGCAACCGGGTGTGTGGTTTATTATCATATAGTATTACAACAGTGTAATGCTGCTGCTGCTTCTTCTCCAGAGATAGCAGAACAGAAATAAACCACTTCTGATCTGAAACAGCTATTCTACTGATACAAGAAAGGTGTGAAGAAATCCTCACCTTTTAACCCTTTGACTGCCAGAAAGGTGGCTTTGCAATGCATTGCACACCTTCATGGCACTCAAACAGTTAAAGGCAAGGGGGCTGATGTACTAGAAGAACAGGAGCAATTCTGGTGCAAAGAAATTGCACGTTATGGGCAAAATAAACATTCCTAAAACTCCTACTGATTTAAAGGGGCTATAACACTTTTAATGCCAGAGAGGTATCCAACACATTGCAAAGAAAATCATTTCATTCTACATCTATTTTGCTGCTCTGCAGACATTTCACCAAATATCTATCTCTCTCTCTGTCTATATATATATATATATATATATATATATATATATATATATATATATACAGATTCCCCATTCCCAGATGAATCACAAACACTGCACACTACTGTACACACCCATTCTTTGAACCACCCTTCCCCAAATATCTAATACTGTTTAAACACTTTTCAATAATATAAATACTGTTACATCGTATCCCTCCCCCCCCCAGCAATATGGGTACCCATGTTTTACATAAACACTGCAATTTTCTTCTTCAGTATTAAGCCTTATTATTACGTCAATGAAAAAGCTTGTTTTGAAATGTATCCATAATACAGCAGTCAGTTACACCTATTTACTGGTTTATAACATTTGAGCTCCGCTGTAGTCTATGAAGAGGAACATATTACTACTGTGGAAAGGTTCTCATATTCCATAAGTAACATTATCTTATTCTTGCTGATTAAGACAATTGTTTATTGTGTGGAAGTGAAAATACAGACCTAAAATGCTGCCCAGCAAATACTGGCAACTGCAGATATGCAAAAAATACATAAACAGAGATACCTGACAGCTGTATGAAGAGGCAATTAGCTAATCGTTTCTGTTAAAATGGAACTTTCACCTTAATTCAAGTTTGCATTCAAGTTTTTTTTTGCATTTAGAAGAGCTTAAAAAGCTGATCTAAATGCAAAAAAACATATTTCTCAAACCGCTATGGTTTAAGAGATACGGGCGTTTAAAGTTTGCTGTTTCCTACTGACAGCTGTAAAGCTGTCAGCAGGAGATTCGTGTCGGTCGACACGGTGGCGCTTGAGAAGTGCCGAGATCTCGTTACTTACACAGAATCCCTTCATTGGAATGGTCTAAAATGTGTGCCTGAACCCCAGGAGCCACTTATTTCTATAGGTATAATTTAATATAATGAGATTCACATAATAAAGAGGTGCCTTAAGTGGAGGCTGGTACACAGGCAGGTCAGAGGGAAGGGAATGGGTGTGAAAGTTGGCAGAGCTGGGCAGGAAGTGGATAGAAGTGGCATAGAAGTGGAAAGAGCTAAAAGGAACTCTCTATACATTGAGAAGAAGGCCTAAGCCCTGCAGACATTGAGCCATGTATCTGGCCAAACCAGCTGCACCAATGGGAAAAAAATTCATGAAATGTTACATATCTCTTAAGCACTCAAAGACTTAAAAGGATAGTAATGCATACCAGCCAACTGTCCCGATTTACGCGGGACAGCCCCGAATTTATGGCCCAAACCCGCTGTCTCGTCTGCATTACTATCTGTCCCGTTTTACCAGGCCTGTTACATTTTGCCCACACTTTGCCCACATACTGCCGGCTCCAGCAGCAGCTAGACGCACAGCAAGCTGCGTGAGATTGTGTGTGTGAGCAGCGCCACCATGCTGAGTGACATCATAGTTTACTCTGCGCATGCTTGCCACACACTGTGCCTTAGTCCGCCTGCCGCAGCAATGAGTTAGAGTGAGGCTGAGATAGCCACTGCTCAGAGACTCTCTCTGCCTGCTGGCATACCGGGTTGCCGCGCCTCAGCCTAAGTGACAAATACAGATCATCTCTGAGACTGCGTCCTGGTCCTCCTGTACCGTACAGCCTCAGGTACATATAATTTTCAGTGTGTCCGAGATAGCAGCGATGGCTGTCATACAGTACACAGCTATTATTTGTGTGGGTGGGGGTTGCTAAAGGCACCGCACAGCGTAGCGCTGTCTGTCTCCGCCACACTGAGCCTGCCTGGTGGCATCCTTTCATCATTCGGGAGGATAGTATCCCGGCTGCTGGTGGTGTCTGAATCAATTTAGACACCTGGACAGAGCAGTGTCAGACAGTGGTGTGTCTGAGGAGTGGTCATGCAGCGCTCGCATACCACTTCCAGCAGCCGCTGCGCACAGTCACGGAGGGGAGACTGTAGCAGCATGGTGGGGGTGAAAATGTATTGCAATCATGAGTGCTGCATGTCAAAAGATGCGTACGCACGCAGCGTACGCCATAATGCCCTTTCCTCATGGCTTCCTTCACTATGACTGGAGATTCTCTCTCCATACAGTCATGGAACTTTTCCTTTCCCATCCTCACAATGATCCATCACTGAAGCCTCCATTCTCCCCTACCACCAGCAACTAACATACACTTTACCTGATCTTAGCGTGCCAGAGGGCTGTCATCTGGTAAGCAAAGTGTTAAGGAGCTGAGCATGTTTTTACCTCACGGGGTTGGGGGGAGGAATGCAGCATTAAGTACTGGAGATGGGAGGAGGTAAGCAGGGCTGAGAATAGAGGAGAGAGGGTTAATCAGGTGTTGCTGAGGAGGGAGAGGTTTAATCGGGTGTGAAGGGAGAGATTGAGGAGTGAGGCTGAATAGTGGAGGGAGAAGGGGTGAGCATGGCTGAAGAACATGAGTATTAATGTATCAGTATATGGCTCAGGGGACAGTCTCGTTTTGAGAGCCAAATCTCTATGTCCCCTCTTTCCCACCCTGGTGTCCTTTTTTTAGGAGATCAGACTGTGTGGTGTATATATAAATGTATCATATTGCTCCACAGTAATGAAACAACCATTAATGTTTGTTTAAACCAGTGGTTCTCAACTCCTGCCCTCAGGACCCACTAACAAGTCAGGACTTAGGGATTTCTCTGCTAGAGCACAGGTGTGGTGATCAGAGGCTCATTCACATTGATTAACTCACCTGTGCTCTAACAAGGAAATCATCAAATCCTGGCCTGTTAGTGGGTCCTGAGGACAGGAGTTGAGAACCACTGGTTTAAACTTTAGTATACATGTTTATAAATTAGTTTGTGTATATAAAATACTTTTTCCTTTTTCTATATAACTTATTCAGTAACACAAAGCTCTCTCAATAGCTCATGAAATAACAAATATTACGGTTAATGCCCCGCCTACCAGCCACGCCCCCAAGCAACACCCCCTAAAACAAAGTGCCCCTCTTTGGCCATTTGAAATGTTGGGAGGTATGATAATGCTTCACAAAAACTGCAGCTCCAATTAATCTTCATACTATTTGAGCCATAGAGAGTTTTATTTCAATACTGTCAGAGTTGAACTTCAAGAGCAATTGAATGATAAAGTATCCCCCTACCGCCCATTTTACCTAGTGTAAGCCGCATCCCCTGAGATGTGGAATCTGGTCTTGAGACCAGACAGCTCACAGAAACGGACAATATTCTTACTGTGAACATAACGAAAACCCTGGCCCCCTTGACAGGTTTTTCCCTTATGCTCACTGAAGATTGTCCCTTGCTGAGATCCATCCGGACAGTCTTGCTGCTATGAGGTGAGTATTACATCAGTAAAAGGGGCAGGAGGGGATACTTTATCATTCAATTACTCTTGAACTACAACTCTGACAGTATTGAAATAACACTCTCTATGGCCCAAATACTATGAAGATTAATTTGAGCTACTTTTATTTGTCAAACATTACTATCCTTTTAAAAACCTCATTCAATGGATATTTTATTAAACAATTATGTTGGAGTTAGTTTACCTCAGGGTTGTTACAATTTCTCTTTGTGTATATCAGACTGGTTCTAAATTAGCTCACAAAGCAGTGTACATAACAAAGGAAATATATCTAAGTAGAAAGTTTTTTCAGACTCACTGTCTGCTTCCTCTGGGGCATTTGGTCTCCCA
The DNA here is from genome assembly GCA_037306005.1 of Rhinophrynus dorsalis. Classification (NCBI taxonomy): domain Eukaryota; kingdom Metazoa; phylum Chordata; class Amphibia; order Anura; family Rhinophrynidae; genus Rhinophrynus; species Rhinophrynus dorsalis. The sequence continues at coordinate 401,480,142 of CM074723.1, forward strand.
TATGCCCCAGAGGAAGCAGACAGAGAACTGCATCATCGACTATGGTGTACCGACTTGGCAGGCATGAGAACAGGAGGACGTAGTTTGTCAGCTACAAGGGAAAGGGACCATTCTGATATGCATAAAGCCTTGTACGAGCAATTCCTACTTCTTTGTGTTTTATTCTGTTAATTAAACTACTACACTTAGATATTTCCTTTGTCATGAGAGCTGTTTTTTGAGTCTATTTAGATCCATTTAGATATAAATATATTTATATTTTTAGGTCAATAGTTTGTTCCACTTTTATTATTTTCTTTTTATTATTTGTTGGTTTTACTGTTCTAGACAGAGTTGGCGATACTAGAGGTGCCCCTTTTACGGAATCATTTGTTTTATTCTAATACTTTGTGTATATCACCCACTATTTAACAGTAAATAAAGCACTTGAACCTGATGGCATACGCCCAAGGGTACTTAATGAACTTAGTTCAGTAATAGCAAGACCCTTACTCTTAATATCTATTGATACACTATCATCAGGCATAGTGCCCAGTGACTGGATGAAAGCAGATTACCATTATTCAAAAAAGAAGGCAAGATTTAAACCAGGAAACTACAGACCCATGAACCTGACTTCCGTAGTGGGTAAGCTATTGGAAAGGTTACTAACCAAGAGTATTGACTATGTGATGACCAACCTCATTAATAGGAGCACACACACAGGTTTATGAAGAATAGATCATGCCAAACTAATTTATTTGAATTTTAGGGTAAGTAGTAATTTGGACCAACCTCATTAATAGGAGCACACACATTACTACTTACCCTAAATTACTTACCCTAAATTACTACTTACCCTAAAATTCAAATAAATTAGTTTGGCATGATCTATTCTTCATAAACCTGTGTGTGTGCTCCTATTAATGAGGTTGGTCCAAATTACTACTTACCCTAAAATTCAAGTATTGCTGATGATGTAGAATACTTGGATTTTGCAAAAGCCAGTGATACTGTGCCTCACAACAGTGTACTGCATAAACTAAAAGGCTTCAGTTTAGAAGGTGATATCTGTGCATGAATAGAGAACTGGTTAAATGACAGATGGCAGAGAGCTGCTGTAAATAGAACCTTTTCAAGTTGGTCAACAGTTGTAAATGGGGTGCCACAGGGTTCATTCCTGGGCCCAATGGTTTTTAATATGTGTATTAATGATCTAGAAGTAGATATTGAATGTAGTGTCTTAATCTTTTGCCAATGACAATAAGCTGTGTAAGGAAATGCATACGGAGTAGCATGGTTTTTCCTCTCTGCAGAAAGATTTGGAAATACTGTATTAATGGGTGGAAAAGTGGTAGATGAGGCTTAACCATTTGAGTGCATACCCTTCTGGCACTGAAAGGCTTAATATATATAAATATAAAGTTATGCATTTGGGCTGCTGAAACAAACATGTTACATAAACAATAAATGGGAAACGTTCGGGGGAATGCTTGTTAGAGAAATATTTAGGAGTACTGATGGACATCAAAGCAGTATGCAGTGCCACGTAGCTGCTGCAAGAGCCAACAGGGTACTATCCTGTAAAAAAAAGGGTATAGATACACAAGATGGGGATATAATTCTACCTCCATATAAATCCTTGCTAAGGCCTCATCTGGAATATGAGTACAGTTTAGGTCGCCAATTCTTAAAAGAGACATTGTTGAACTGGAAATAATGGAACAAAACTGATAAAGGGATTGGAGGAATTGAGTTATAAAAAGAGACTAGCCAAACTGGATTTGTTTACATAAGAGAAGAGATGTCTAAAGGGTGATATGATTTCCATTTGCAACTATACTCAAGGTTAACCCCTTAATTTCCAAACACTTGCCAAGACTGTCTCAGATTTCAGTCCTTTAAGGACCAGTGGCAGTCCTGGCACGTCATGGGTTAAATGATCATAGAGTGCCTTAGGGATTGCTGTGATCATGCCAGGGAGGCTGTAACTTACTGCTCCAGGAATGGAAAAGTCAGTTTAAACCTTTCTCTGGTGAGTCAATACATGTGATCACTGCTAAAGTGATCATATGTGCCGGTCAAGCCAATATATTGCCGGTGTCATTGTTCTCTGCATCTGTCTTCCTCACTGTGATAGAGTGGAAGGAGGTCCCAATGCCTCAAATGGCCCAACATTAAGCACTTTTGAGTTACCAGGAATAGGACTGTGGGTGGGGGTAGATAAAGGGAAAAAAAACATATATATCAATTTGTTTCAAACCAAAGTATTTTATTTACACTGCCTAATTTTAAGCACATACACTGACCTTTAAGAAAAATGAATGTGAGTTTTATTTCTGTGGAGCAAAGTAAACACTTATATACACACCACAAAGTCTGATTGCCTAAAAGAGGGACACCAGGGAGAGAATGAGGGACATAGGGATTTTCGCCTAAGACAGTACATAACTGTTATCTAGTCCCTATTAATAATTTACTTATTGAGCACAAATTATGACAGAAAAGTCTATAAAAAGTTGTGTTTTTTATCTTTTAAATTTTATTGAATGAAATGGTGGGTTATAAATATGTGTGGCATCAACATAAAGGCTGCTTATGCTTAAAAAATTGTTTATAGTTTGCATTGGTGAACTAAAAGAATTTGAGATAAAATATGGTTGAACAAAGGAATACTAAAACGCCAAAAATTGCTCTGGTCCTCTAGTGTAAAAAAAAGGCTGTTTCTTAGGGTTTAATATAAAGAAATCGCTAGGAACTATTTATTCAAAGAGCGGGGATACAAAGAAGAGGGCAAACATATGAGCAAAGGTGCTTGTAACTAAAACAAAGGCAGGGATTTCAACAGTAAGGGCAGCAAATTTATGCAATTCTTTGCCTCAGGATGCTGTGCTTATAGACACTGTAATCACTTTAAAAAGTAATGGATAACTTTCTAGCTCAGGTCAATATTGAGAATTATGACAGTTGGTTTCAAATCATATAGGATGTTGATCTATGGACTGCCATTTGGGGTCAGGAAGGAACTGTTTCACTCACTAGGAACTTAAATGGAAATTGATTCAAATGGGTTTTCTTTTTGCCTTACTCTGATTCAACAAGGGTGATATGGAATGGGCTGGACTTGATGGATGCATGTCTTTTTTCAGCCCCATCAACTATATTACTATGTTAACTACCTGAGTTCTGGGTCAAATCAAGAAAGTTCCCAGGTCTGGGTATAGGCGATATATTTAGAGGCTTAAAAGAGCAGTAAACTTTTGTTATCAACAAATATATATTGGAGGGGCTTTTCCTGTTGAGTAAAACAAGGGTACTTCGCTGCTGAGAGATGTATATTTTCAGAGTTATTACAGATTAAAATCTTGTTTTCTACATTTGCAATGCCTTCTAGTGGTCAAATTCCAATTTGTTATTCTGTCACATTCTACCTGAGAGGAAAGTCATTGACAAACAGTTCTCCATAGAATGTGACAGTCATGCTGTCAGTTAGAACTATCAGGAAGTAAACACACAGTAAATTTACTTCCTGATTATTACAGCTGTTGTAACATATGAATAGAACAACTGACATCAGCGGGGAGCCCTTGTTTTAATCAGAGGGATAAGCTCTGTAACATATATGTTTTCATAAAAAAAGTTTATTGTTCCTTTAACTAAAGCAATTGTGGAACAAACTAACTACATGTTAGAGAAGAAATACAATTCCCAAAAAGTCCCATTGATTTAAATGTTGTTTTAACGTATTGGGGGAGATCACTAAGCAGTAATAAAGAGGTGATGAAGTGGAGATTACTTTTCCAGTTTATAACTTCTCCAGTTCCTATGTTATTCTATGGAACCTATTCGCTAAGATTTCTTCAGCTTTGGAGATCTTAGTGCATAGAATCCATAGATGTCATCTCCACTTTATCACCACTTAGTGAATCTCACCATAGAAAACTAGAGGTCTCCAAAACAGTGAAGACATTGTAACAGAGACCTCTCTAGAATTCAGTGGGTTAAAAGACCTATTTAAATCAAAGAGAATTAGTATTTGTCCCCATTGCGTAATCTTTTTCCCCCAGAGTTACAAAATGACATAAGGATATGTATAAATGTTTAGCGACATTTTCACAGTGTTACCCCCAGTCAGTCGATTTTTTTTGAAAGTGGAGTAGAAATGGTCTTGTCCAAATAAGAATTTTGTCTCCATGTAGTAATAACTGCCAAAAATAAAGGCAGTTTTAGTGATTAAATCTTAACCCTTTGAATGCATTGCATACCCCTCTTGTACCTGAGAATATTCTGAAGAAATTTGCAGAACATTTTCAAATGACAATATCTTTTTGTATACATAGCTGTCACTATTTACTTCCTTTAAAGTGTTAGTAATACTTTGATAAAAGTAACTTTAATTCTGTAGGTATTAAAACACTAAATTGCTTGCACCCAGACCTATCTCTCAAACCTCTATGGTTTGAGAGATACAAGCTTTCAGAGTCCCCCCTTCCCTCCCCGTGCATTGAGTAAATTCTGCAAATTTCCTCAGAATATTCTCAGGTACACATTTGGCACTCAAAAGAGTTAATGCCAGGTATAACCTGTTCTTAACCCCTTAAGGACCAGCGGTCCCAGGGTGTGCTGTCCCTTAAGGACCACATAGAAGACTTTGACGTGACATCCCACGTGACTGATCGCGTGGGGCAGCACGCCGAACGGAGGGACTGAAAGAGATTGCTCCGGTCTTGTAGGAGCGCGGTGAGTATAAGTACGTGACGTGGCAGGACCATTACTGGTCCTTAAGTGCCGGACCAGCGTGATGGTCCTGCCACGTCAATGGTCCTTACAGGGATAGTAATACTTCATTTTAACTTTATTTTATTTTGTAGGCATTAAAAAACATGAAGAATGATATAAGTCTTATCTCTGAAACCTTTATGGTTTAAGAGATATTCACAAACAAAGTATCCCCCCCCCTGTTCAACCAGATCAGAAGGGAGATGCCCAGGTAGACTGCAGAGAGGGACAATCTTCTATTAAGATAATGGAAAAAGCTGAAAAACGTGTCAAGGGGGGAAGGGCTTTCATTGTTTTCATACAAAGAAAATTGTCCCCTTCTGTTATCTGTACTGTCATACAACCAGAGTCACATCTGAGAAGAGATGGCTTACACTAGGTAAAAGGGGCGGGGAGGGGAACTTTGCTTGTGAATATCTCATAAACCATAAAGGTTTGAGAGATAAGACTTATATCATTCTTCAAGTTTTTTTAATGCCTACAAAATAAAATAAAGTTAAAACGAAGTATTACTATCCCTTTAAGGGGTTAAAGGAAGTAAACAGTGACAGCTATGTATGCAAAAAGATATTGTCATTTGAAAATGTTCTGCAAACTTCCTCAGAATATTCTCAGGTACACATTTGGCACTCAAAAGAGTTAATACCAGGTATAACCTGTTCTTAAAGGAAGTAAACAGTGACAACTATGTATGCCAAAAATATTTTCAGTTGAAAATGTTCTGCAAACTTCCTCAAAATATTCTCAGGTACACATATTTATAAACTTTACTTGATTTCTTTATAAATATGACCCAATGTTGACAGTTCTTAAATCTTTCAAAGAATGATATTTATAAATCCCCCCAATGTACTTTAAGGGACACTATCACCTATAATTTTTTCCACAGAACTTGGCATAAAATGCTGTGATTTTTTTATTTGTAAATCTCACAGCCTGTTAGGTTCATCTGAAAGCTGGACTCAGCAGGCAGTAGGCAGTATTTGCTTGGCAATATCTGCTTTTATCAGATTCTCTGCAAATGACAGCTGTGTATATATACTGGACAACTTCACAGACTGGACACTCAGCACCTCAAAACCAGGGGTGTGCACAAAGGTGACCGCTACCAATCAAGTCAAAAGATCTTTTATCTATAGTAACTGCATATGTGCTGGAGTTTTAGCACGTTATAATAATCACTAAACTAAAATGCTTGAAAAAAAAATTACAAAATATCGCAATATGTTTTAGGACAAGTACTACTGCAATATGTTTTAGGACAAGTACTATTTAAAAAAAATTTAGGTGATAATGTAAACACTGGAGTCTTTGGAGAAAATCAATAAATTACCCAGGTATAGCTATATATGTGATATTCTTACTATCTTCATATCACACTATGCACTGACAATACCCACATGCAAATAGATAAGATGAGCTGAAGTATTTGCTATGCATACTCATATTTACTTAATAGTATCTCACCTGAATTAAACTAAATGAACAGTGAAAAACTGCATCAGGTATTCTACATCAGGTTTGCAGAGGGAAGCAAACTAACAGAGTATGTACAAAGGAACGTTTATTTTCTTAAGGTGCTGCCACATAGACCAGATCTATTTTTTTAACACATTAACTATTTGAGTCCAACAGGGGTGTGCCACACACTCAAAGGTTTAACAGATGCAGATTTAATCCAAAGCAATGCATTGAGTACCCCTCTGGCACTCAAAGGGTTAATAAAAACATATGACAGCTTATAAGCAACACACAGCTGTGTGCTGTTCTGATACACTGAAAGCTTTGCGTCAACAGATGGCGCTGTTATGAAATTTGAGTCATGATGTGGAAATTAGCTAAATATAGTTAATAGACAAAACACATACCTGGGAACTTATAATTGTTGTCTCCCCGGAAGGGAGTCCTCTGCTGCTGTAGGATATGTGAAAAATGAAGCGAATTGCGTCAAAAAGGGGCAGGGCTTGATGCGAGTTGGGGGAGCAGGGCTTAAAGGTGTGACTCAGATGTAAAATAAGCTGGAGGAAGGAGTACCTCGGGGGAAAGAGCGGAAGTGGGCAGAGTTTCATTAGAAACTCCCATCATCCAGAGGAATCAGCCTCTGTCCCGGAGACCCGGTAAAGCAGTGTCAAAACCGGAGTCTCCGGGGCAAATCCAGAGAGTTCCCAGGTATGACAAAACAGCTGAGTGTTAACCCCTTAAGGACCCAAGACGTGCCAGGACCATCATGCGTAAACTTGTGCTAAGGGCCAATGATGGTCCTGGCATGTCATGGAATTCAGGGGTCGCAAAAAAGAAATCTGTGGTCCTTAACTGCCAGCCGCGTGACTAAGGTAAAACAAACATACATTTTTAAAAAATCCTCATTATTTTGTCTCTGTTGTTCTGATACACTGAAAGCTTTGCGTCAACAGATGGCGCTGTTATGAAATTTGAGTCATGATGTGAAAATTAGCTAAAGGAGTGTCTAGAGGGTATGCAATGGACTTGTTTATCTATAAAAATGTAGATACTAACAGACCTGGAACGAGGAAAAGGAATGATCAGTTAGAGCTGCATTAATAGGGAAACTGACATGACAAAGGAAAAAATGTAAATGTATGTATTTTTAAAAACTAGTTGCTGCTACTCCTACCTCTAGAAGAAGTAATATTAGGTCTTTACATACATCAGGTTACAGGTCCTCCCATCTGCTCTTAGCTCTGGTAAGGCAGCTGATCAGAGGCGGATCTAGGCTTTCCGGGGCCTTAAAGGGATAGTAATACTTAAAATGTTAAAAAAATTTATGTTATAGGGTTTATTCCCCTGAATAAAACAAGGGTACTCCCACTGCTGAAAGGTGTTTTATTCAACAGTTATTACAGCTCAAAGTTAAATGTTTTAGGTGCAATATCACAGTGGCCTGAAATTGTACAGTGGAGCTGTTGCTACACCGTCCTATGGTCAGCTCTGGTCCCGGGAGCATAAATCTCCATAGGATGGTGTAGCAACAGCGCCACTGTACAATTTCAGGCCATTGTGATATTGCACATAAAAAATTCAACTTTGAGCTGTAATAACTTTTGAATAAAAGACCTTTCAGCAGTGGGAGTACCCTTGTTTTACTAAGGGAAATAAACCCTACCACATATCTTCTTTTACATTTTAAGTATTACTATACCTTTAAGAGAAAAATTTACATGGGGCCCCCTGTACTTCCATCTTGGTAATTCTAATCTTATTTTGCTTACATGTGGCGGTGCTACTGTATAAGCAATGCACGGCCCTCTGACAAAGTGGGTACTCTAAGCAGTCACTTATTCTGCTTAAATTGTAGAGCCACCACTGCAGCTGATAATTCCACTGGCTATACCGAAAACATATTCATCTGTGAAGCCAATAGATGGAGGCAGCCACTTACAACTTCAGTTCTTCCAGGAGGTGAGACAGGAAGTTCGGGCCTGCACAAATACTGACAATATATTATACTGACAATATAAGCGCAGTGTTATTAAAGCTGCACTAAATGCATACAAATAAAAGATACTGTACTGTGCTCAGCAGTGCCGTTCACAATGAATTTTCTCCACACATCTCTCCAAAACACAGTGTTAGTGGTAGTCAATACCGTAACTAGTAAAAGACTATATTAGTTGACTTTAGATTAGATAATAACACAATTAGAACGGGCAGAAAAAGAATGATAAATATAGTAAAAAAACTGAGTAATTTTGTGAACACCAGCTGTACCACAATGGACAAATAAAAGTTCCCACGACTACCAGTGACATAAATGGGGATTTTAACCCCTTGAATGCTAGAGAGGTCTCCAGCTTATTGTGAAACAAGGTGTTGGAGGTCCCTCTAGCATTCAACGGGTTGAAAGTCCTTTTAAATAAAAACTAATTTGTATTTCTCCCCAATTATACACATGGGTTGTTCTAAAATTACTTTTTAACACAAGATCCAATGTTTTTTTTTCACAACTAAAAATAAAAAACAACCATGTAAACTTTCAAGTGTGATATACAGAGGCTGGTGTACTAGAGAAAAGTGGATCAAATCTAGAGTAATCCAGCTGTGCCACAGAGAACAAATGGATTTTTCAAAATTCCAAATGGGACTAAAGCATCATAAAGGCTAACATCTCCAGTTCTAGCTTTCAATAGCTCCATTTAAATTAATGGGAGTTTTTATTTGTTCATTGTAGCACATCTGGTTTTCCCCCATACTAAGAAGAATTGGAGGGAGATAACTTCTCAAGTCATTTCAGCAATTCAAATGCTATCCTATTGAGCCAATGCACTAATATCCCTTAGTACATAGGCTCCATAAAATAACATAGGAACTGGGAAGTGATATCACTGGAGAAGTTATCTCTGCTTTATCACCTCTTTATTACACCTTAGTGCATATTCGCCCTGGAGTGAACCAAGTACATCATAGTATACCTCCCAACATTTCAAACTGCCAAAGAGGGACACTTGTGTTCTAGGAGGTGTTGCTGGGGGTGTGGCTGGTGGGCGGGTATTACAGATAATTTTTAGGCTGTGTCATGACCTATTGGCACCTCTTTGTGTAACCTAATAAATGACTTATAACAAGACCAACAAGTATTTTATTTACACAGACTAATTTCTAAACACATATACTGACATTTAAAGAAACATTAGTGTGACTTTTATTGCTGTAGAGCAATATGATACACTTATATACACACACCACACAGTCTGATCTCCGAAAAAAGAGGGACATCAGGGAGGGAAAGAGGGACAGACGGATTTAGGTCTAAAAGAGGGACACTTGGGAAGTGTGCCATAGGGGCCAAAAAAAATTCCCCTTAATTTGAATTAGGCATTCAATGGTTTGAAATTTTTATTTAACTCTTTGAGCGCCAGATAGCTATCCAATGCATTGCAACACAATGAGTTGGATACCTCTCTGGCACACAAAAGGTTAAACAAATACAAATGAGTATTTTTCTACCCTGCAGTTGTTTATTCCAGATGTATTGCATTTATTCTTAGTAAATCTGTCTCAGTATTCTGGCAATACTTACAGATCCAAGATCAATAATGAAGCAGTCTCCACTGTTGAAGCTGGACCAGCTAAGAGGGACTTCAGTAGCGCGGACCACTCTTCTTCCTTTAACATGCAGAAGTCGTCTTGCACTGAGGTCATTGGTAACCACGTGCTGTAAGCCAGATGCAACTCCACCAGCCTATGTACAAATGGAAAGCATTAACATACAGTAATATATAATACTAGTATGAAAGCCCGTATACACGGGCTAAAGTGCACCCAGCGGCCCCGGTAGCGGCCCCGGCTGCCGAACGCGCTGATCCTTAGAGAGGAGCTCCAGACCGCTCACAGCGAAGCTCCCTGTGTGCGAAACCACATATGCACAGTAGAGACTGCTGGAACAGCAGTCTCTACTGAGCATGTGCAGTTACCCTCACAGGAAGCAACGCATTCTACCACTTTATGTTATAGGAAAACAGCCAGTATGGTCTAGTTTGCATAAACTGACTTAAAATTAGCTAAATAGCCCATAAACTGTTGTTTTAAATAAAAAAAAGTATGAGATAAATATAGGTGATTTTGAAAGCTCTTTCAGAATTACCCAAGCTGTTATAATATGTTAGTTCCACTTTACAGAGATAGTAATCTGTTCACATGAAGTTACTGTCGATTATTCAGATCTGAGGGAAGTCAGCGTGAAGTAGGAAACAGGGGCAGGAGGGGGACATAATAAAATAAAATGAAGAATACAATGTTATGAACACTGAGGTACACCAATATATAATACATTAGGTGGGCCCAAGCCTCGGGTCATTTGGGGACCAAGAAACACTCCTTGTTATATAGTGCATTTCTCTTCATTATAAGAAATGAAAAAGTATTAAAAGCAAAATATTTTTTTGTCTCTAAAACAACACATTTCAAACAGATAAGGGTCATTTTTACTAGTTAGTGCCATGAAAGAAAAGTGAGTGTGACCAATATCTATATATATAAAAGGCGAACTCTGCATCTCCAGCACACACCCAGGGGCGGCAGTGAGGAGGAGTTATTGCTCTCATTGGATGATTCAATGGGGGAGTGATTTTCACAGGAGTAGCAGTCCTCACACATAGGCTCACTATTATCAGCTCCCTGCACCCCAGCAGTTGGACCATCCCGGTGACCAACCCTGTGTTCAATACTATGTCAAGGCAATCATTAGACCCATCCGTGGGGTAGGAGACAGCCCAGCATGTGTCAGCAAGGACCTCACGGTCATCCATACCCTGTAGCACAATGTAGGTGCAAAATGTCACGGCGTTAAACCATAAATATAACATTTTTATTAACTCCAGTTACAAGGAAATCACTCTCCTTGTCAGAGGTGGACTCAGGGCAGAAAGAAGGCACCACAATCTACTGATTGATGTGGAACTCCGAAACCACCTTCGGAAGAAACTCCTGAGAAGTGCGCAGCACTGTCTTGTCCTTGTGGAACACCAAATAGGGTGGTTTACAGGACAGAGCATGTAACTCCGCAACACGGCGAACAGACACGATCGCCAGGAGAAAGGTCATTTTCCACATCAACAGGCGTAGAGGAATAATAGCCAAGGATTCAAATGGAGGGCGCTGAAGAAAACCGAAAACCAAGGTAACATCCCACGGAGGAGCAGGATTCTTGAAGGCAAGACGAGCATGAGCAACACCCTGGAAGAAAACCTTGACATCAGGAAGGATGGCAATGCGCCTCTGAAAGAAAACAGAGAGGGCAGACGTCTGAACCTTAAGGGAACTCAAACTGAGGCCCTTATCCAGACCATCCTGAAGGAAAGCCAGGACCGTAGGCAGATTAAATTCCTGAGACAGGTCCTTATCAGCACACCAAGACAGAAAAGTCGACCAGACACGATGGTAGATCTTGGAAAAAACAGGTTTGCGGGCACTGAGCATAGTAGCCACCACACCAGAAGAAAAACCTTTCTTCTTCAATATTGAGGATTCAATTTCCAAGCTGTCAAAGCTAGCCAATGAACATCCTCCTTCCACAGGTAACCCTGTAGAAGAAGATCCAGACTGCAAGAGAGCTGGAATGGCTCCACCACTGACAGATCCAGAAGCTCCGGAAACCAAGCTTGGCAAGGCCAGTACGGAGCAATCAGAATGACTGGACAGCGTTCCACTAGCACTTTCCGTAACACCCTGTGCAACATTGGGAGGGGAGGAAAGATGTAGGCCAGAGGAAATAACCAAGGAATGGACATTGCATCCACCGCCAGAGCTAGAGGGTCTCTCCACCGAGAGCAGGACCATGGAACCTTCTTGTGGTGTCTTGTCGCCATCAGGTCGATGTAAGGAAGACCCCACTTCTGAACAATGAGTGTAAACACTTCTGGGTGCAGTTCCCACTCTCCGTTGTCCACTGTGTGTCGACTGAGGAAGTCCGCCACAACGTTGCCTACGCCAGGAATCTGCACTGCGGATATGGCAGGAACGTGTTCTTCTGCCCAGGAAAAAATAGCCTTGACCTCTAATCAAGCAGCGAGACTTCTTGTTCCTCCCTGCTTGTTGATGTAAGCCACAGCCGTGGTGCTGTCGGACTGGACAGTCCTTCAGCTGAGATGTCCAATGACAAAGGGCATGAAATATCGCCCAAAGCTCCAATACGTTGATGGGAAGGAGAGATTCCTCTGGAGGCCACCGACCCTGAGCACTCAGGTGACCCACGACCGCTCCCCAGCCGGAGAGGCTGGCATCTGTTGTCACCGTGGTCCAGAAGGATACCAGGAAGGACTTGCCTTTCAGCAGATTGGAGAGGTCGAGCCACCATGACAAACTCAGTTCCACATGAAGAGGGAGGGACATTGACATCTTCAGAAGGTCCAGCTGACCCCTGCGCACCTGGATCACAAACCTCTGGAGTTCCCTGGTGTGCACCTTGACAAACGAGACCGTTTCTATGGTGGAGATGAATTCCCCCACTAGAGAGGATAGCTTCTTGGCTGGAACTGGATCTTGAGCCAGAACCGCAGAAACTCTGTGAGCGATCTGGTGAGCTACCTCGTCCGTGAGAAACACCATGCTCTTCTGAGTGTCGAACAGACGCTGGGATGGGACAAGATCTGACTTGTCCATGTTGATGATCCACCCATGATGGGTGAGAGCGTAAATGCATTGCTGAACCTGCCGATGAAGAAGTTCCGCAGAGCGGATTTTCAGAAGCAGGTCGTTCACGCATGGAGTAACTCTGATGCCATCCCAGTGGAGGACAAACAATAAGGCTCCCAGGACACGGTTGAAAACTTGAGGAGCTGTAGTTAGACCAAAGGGAAGAGCTGAAAACTGAAAATGCCCTCGGTCGCAGGCATAAAGGGATCCTGTAACCTTCCGTCACCACCTGTAAAACCCACGGGTCCGCCACTGAATCCTCCCAGATGCTGTGGTAGTGACGCAGACGACCACCCACAGCAGAATGGGGACCCAGGTTCCATGAGTCATGCTGAAGAAGGCTTGGAAGCCTTGGGCTTCCATTGCTGTTTGGGCTTGGAGGAGGTACGCGGAGCTGAGAGAACCATCTGGTTCACTTTACGTGAACGTGTCTCAGTCTGAAAGGAACGAAAATACTGATTATGCTTAAGTGGCATTTTCTTCCTGGGAACCAAGGGTAGAAGGGTACTCTTACCCCCTGTGGGCTCACTGATCAGATCTTTAAGATCTTGCCCAAACAAAGAAGTACCTTGAAAAGGTAAAGAAAACAATGCTTTCTTGGAAGCAGTGTCAGCAGACCAGATCTTGAGCCAAAGACCCCGTCTGGCAACCACAGACATGGTGAAAACCCTAGCCACCAAATGAATGGCATCAAATAAGGCAGCAGAAATATAGTGCTGTGCCTCAGAAATGTTGGCAAGAAGGAGCACCCTGTAGGCCCAACCAAGTAGGAGCACCCTGACGGACAGCAAGGGTGAACTGTTCAGTCCAGACTGCAATGGCCTGGTTCACCCATGCCTGGACGCATGGCAGTACCAGCAGTGGTAAAAATGGACTTGAGAGAGACCTCAAGTTTCTTATCAGTCCAGTCCTTCAGAGCAGACGCATCAGAAACTGGCAAGGCAGTAGACTTAGATAACCTGGAGATAGGAGCATTCACTTTGGGAGGATGAATTCACTGGTCAAGCGCTGCCTCAGAGAAGGGATAAAGCTTGGAAAATTTCTTGGACACAGAAGGTTTCCTGTCCAGGGATTTCCACTCTTCAGACACAAGGCGGTCAAGGGTGGGGTTAGGTGGAAAGCAAGTAAGGGGCTTTTTAGGCTCCTGAAACACATCAGAGGGGTCAGAAGGAACCTCCTGAACTAAGGGAATGTTAAGGGTATTCAAAACAGCCATGATCAGGCACTCAGCTCAGGATCAGCCTCAAAAGGGTCCCCAAAAAACTGAGAGGAGCCCACAGCAGAACATTCCTCAACATCTGAATCCACCAGCAGTTCCTCCTCAGAGGAAACTGATATGTCAGGTACTCCCTGAGGTTTTGGCAGGGAAGACTTGACTGAGGAGGGGGTCTGCCAAGAATGGAAGACCCCCTGTAATTAGGATGGAAATAGTTGCAATGTAGACCTAAGGTCCCTGGTAGCAGCCTTGAACTCTTGGACCCAAACTGGCTCTAATGCATGGCTGGAGGTCCCTGGGAGACTCTCAGGGACATCAGAACACTGGGCATAAATGACCTGAGAATTCTCTAGGTAACCCTGAATGACAGGAAGAGCAATGCACAATGGGGGATACAGAGACCCCAGCATCCTTAGTCTTAGGTCTGGCCCCAAGCTCCAACGGTATAGACATTCTTACAGTGTCAAATAACCTTACAGTAAAAGAAATCACCAAAGTACAGTGTGTAGGATTAAAGTTTTACCCCAGAAATCGCTAAACTAGACTTATCTGGCAGGCGAAGGGTTAATCAGCAGAGGAGAGAAGGAGATTCCAAGCCCTGTGTAGGATACTCGTTCTGGAAATGGCACAAAATAGCTGCCGCCGCGGCAATCAGAAATGAGCGCACGAAGCAAGCTCTCATGGGAAATTTAGTTTTTCCAGAAAAAGTACCCCAACAGTGCCCGAAGCCCCCTGAGCCCCCCAGCACACTGGAAACATGAACCAGATGATAGAGCAAGGGCAGACAAGAAAAATGAGCCATCTCTGAAGTTGCTGGGTTAATCGGTTGCAGAGATATGTCCCAAACTGTACAGTCCCATAGGTGTGAATGGAGCAATGGCACCTATGTGGTAAAGCGCGCCCAACTAAAATTTTACAAAATTGAAACTAAAATAAAAATGCATGAAACATCACTAGAACATGTGAGGATACCCAAAAAAAAAAACACTGAACCAGTAGGAAAAGTGTCAGAAAACCCCCCAAAAGATGCAAAACCAGCAGCTAAAGGGTTAAATTACCACATAAACCTGCTCCAAAACACCCAACAGACATAGAGATAGACCCAGTGAGTGCAGGAGTGTGTAATAGGAACTCCAAAGGTAAACCCCTGTGCGGAGGGGCACTGTGGGACATGTGGACCTGCAGCAATCAAAGGGTTGCTCACCTTTCCTGCAGATCTTCTATCTTCAGACTACCATGTATTAAGAAGAAGCCTCGGTGGGCAACTCCTGAGGAAAGAACTTGTAGCCAAGATTTTCCCCCCAGGGCTTAAGGTCCACAAAAAAGCACCTGGTCACTGAGCTAGCCACATCTAATTGCATTGTCAGTTATGGTAATCCGCCTAATGGTGGTATTCCATTTCTAACAGAAAAATAAAACATTTCTAAAACTACAGTAGAACTGTTCTCTTGCCTTTGTCTTCACCAATGAACACATCTTTCTGGAGCTGGTTGGCTAGCTGCAGCCAAGGAGGGAAGGTAGGATCCACCCCCTGCATACAATTCTAGAATTGTTCCTGCCTACAATTAAAGGGACGGATCGCCTACCCAAAGTTACCAGTAACCAGTATTGGACAACAGAGAAAACCCATTTATTTTTAAAGTAACAAAGGGAGGACATGGGAGAAAAGCACGTAATGTAACCTACCCCCACTATCACTTTCAATACCCAATTCCCGGCACCTCACATGCTGCCAGCAGTGGTGGGCATGGAGAGAGCAGCCTTCATAGCATCTTTCTACTCCCAGTTTCTTGCTGCCTTTAACCCTTTGAGTTCCAGAAGAGTATGCAATACATTTCTTTGCAATATACTGTGCACAGTTCTGGCACTCCAAGGTTTAATGAATGTAACAGAGAGTCTCTCAGACTTTTTGTCACCAGTAAATGAGCTGTTTCTAGTCAGAGATACACAAACTGAAAGACTCTCTGCATTACAGGGTTAGTAATATATTATAATAACAGCAGCTACAATTGTTCCATATAGTTTACACTATTGATCTCCGATGTTGCCACTGTTCATATTGCTCAAGTTGCGATACAATTATATTAGAAAGTTTACCTCTCCAGCCCCTTTTACAGATTCAGTCTTCAGTCTGCAGAACTGAAGGAGGATCTGCCCTACTTCGTCAAGGTCAAGATTGTCCCTCATTGTGATCTGTCCGGTCCAATGGCTGGATTTCAGATCTGAGGGGAGGTGGCTTATGCTATGGAAAGGGGACGGAGGGGTAAACTTTATAATATGATTGCATCTCAACTGAACAGTGGCAACATGAGAGATCAATAGTATATGCTATATGGAACAATCGTAGCTGCTGTTGTTATCAAACATTACTAACCCTTTAAACACAGCATCACGAAACAGCAGAAATTAATTCTGGAATATACACTGACACTGTCCAACAGTCAGTGGTGAAGCAAAAACATAAATATTCCATTGGTAGTTGCACAATTACACATACACAGTCTACAAACCCCAAGTTTGTTCCACTGTCTGACTGTTAGAACTACACATACACTGTCAGCCACCCCAGCCTTGTTCTACAGTGCACTAGTAGTCACAGAATCCCCCAAACGATGTCTGATACCCCATCCTCGATCCACTGGTAGTTGCAAAACAACACATGTACTGTCTGACACATACACTGTCTGACACACCTGCTTTGTTTCTCCATCCCACTAGTAGTCACAGAGATACATGTACACTATTTGGCATCCCAGCTGCGTTGCACTGGCCACTGATAATTACAAATCAACACAAACAGTGTCTGACACCCAGCCTTGTGGCAGTGGAAATCACAGACCCACATATTTACTGTCTGAGACCCCAACCCCGTTTTACTGTCCTACTGGTAGTAACAGACTCCTCAAACAAATACTGTGACACCCAGGCTTGTTTCATTGTTCCACTGGTAGACACTGAACCACACATACACTGTGAGACACCCATCCTTGTTCCACTGACATTCACAGAAGCATACATATACCATCTGACACCAAAGTCTTGGTCCCCTGTCCACTGGTAGTCACAGAATCAAGCATACACTGTGTGCTTCCCCAGTCTTTTTCCACTATCCAATAGCAGCCACAGAATCACACATACACTGTGTGATTCTCCAGCCCTGTTCCACTGTCCTCCGGTAGACATTGACATACTCATACACTGTCTGAAACACAAACTTGTCCCACTGGTAGCCACAGAAATACACATACACTGCACAGCAGCCTTATTTCAATGTCTGCTGGAAGTCACACACATACACTGCCTAACGATACACTGCAAATGCACACATTGCAAAAATGGCTCCTGTTTTCCATGTGAAGCCTCCGGTTAGCTGATCAGCTCTCCACATGGTGCTGCCTTTATAGGCAATCATGCAGTGTTTTTAACCAGAACAAAAACAGAGTTACTCTCCACTGCATGCAGGGAAGGGCAGCACCATGTGGGGGTGCTAACACTGTACCAGAGGCTTTAGCTATGGAAAAGGGGCCAGTGTATGATGGGAGCTGCAGGAAAGGGGAGATGTGATGGGAAGTGCAGGTGTGTGAAGTTAGTTATGGGTGTGGGATCATGCAATGAAGGGAGCTTCGCATGTGATAGGACAAAGAGGGGAAGGTAAAGGGCCATGCAATGAAGGGGGCAGGTGGGCGAGGAGAAATTGCTGTATGGGTGAGGGGGACATGCTATGAGGGGGTGGATGTAAGAGACTCGGAGGGGGAGAGGCAGGACACACTGTGTTGAGCTGGAGGGGGAGTGGATACATTTGCAGGGATGGTCCTGCAGTGATTTGGCTTCACCCCCTGCCAAAATCACCACCCCCCGACATACCTGTACTGATACATGGCTGAGGAAGGAAACTGGATCCTACATTCAGCAGTAAGGAGGAATTTACATAACTGCTTCCTACCTCTGCCTTCTCTGGGGGTGTCTGGCTGCAATAAAGGCTGAGCTAGCTTTACATATTTACCATCTCTTTATCCCTTAGAGTGGCAGAGGATGCAGAACACATTATTTCTGGAAACACATCGCTTTTAACATTCAAAAGGCCAAATTATACTTTCAGGGGTTTCTTAAGTTAGGTACATGTATCTGTAAATTACCTTGTACTTAATTCCACCTTTAAAGTATCCAACAAATACTCCAGATTCATATCCTTGACGTTCTCTGTACTGAACAGGTTTTCCGCCAAGGTAATCATCCATCTGAACAGTAAATATGGCAGCAGATGTGCTCTCATCTTGTGAACACTCCTTTCCTGAAAAGATAATAAAACAAGTCAAACCAAGGCCATATTCATCATGTTAACATGGTGCAATTCTGGGGCTTCAAATTCCCATTGATTCAGATAGTGTCTAACCCCTCTGAATGCTAGAGAGCTCCCCAATGTACTGCTTTACCATGTGCTGGAAACCTAACTTGCATTCAAAGGGTTAAAAGCACCATTTAAATGAATGGGACTTATGGGAATTTTTATTGTCCCTTTTGATGCAGTTGGTTTGCCCCAGAACTGTCCCTCTTTAGCTTGATACATAATCTCATGTGTCACATAAGGAGCAATTCAAACATTTGCTAGTTCATAAAACCTAAAATAATGAGAATGAAAAGTTCCCAATGAAATATTTAAGAGTTCACTAATTTACCCTTTGACAACCAGAGAGCTATGCAGCACATTGCTTTAGAAGGGTTATGTTATCGTTTGCAGCAGCTATCACTTTTTATCACCTACTTTAGATGGAAATAATTAACCCCTTATGATGCACTGAGATGAACATCTTTCTCTGGTCCACACCTCATGGGGTTAATGGATTACATAGTAACACAGTAAATTAAGTCGAAAAAAGACACAAGTCCATCAAGTTCAACCTTTGCCTCATAACCCAGAGACACGAGAATTATATAGCTTTCCTGCTACAAAATAAGTTAGTCTTTATCAGACCTTCCTGATTTGCCTGCGAATATACATTATAACCCTGTGTGTTCCCTTTTGACAAAAATGTATCAAATGGATCTAATCTTAAATGTATCCATTGTATCTGCAATAACCACAGAACTGGGCAAGGAATTCCACTATTTAACAGACCTTACTGTTGAAAAAAAAACCCTTCCTCTGCTGAGTTGCCACTATTGCACTTGTTTTTATCATTCATATAAATAGCAAATAGTATACACTAATAACAAGTATTTAGATTAAAATGCAATGTTCTAAAATAGGCAGGCCCTTTAACCCCTTGGATTTTAAAGATGTCTCTGTTGGCTGGCCGGGATGAAAACATGGTTTTGGGTCCCCTAACACAAAAATATTCTTCCTGGGGCATGACTAGAACCTATTGAGCCTTGAAGCTAATGGGGCCCCCTTGGGTACCAGGCCCAGTCACAAAAGCACTGTCTTCACCCCCTGGATATACTCCCCTGAACATTTCCATAGGCAACCTGAGGCCATCCAACTGTTGGGGACTACAAGTTTCATCATCCCCAGCCAGCAAGGACTGATGTAGATGAGAATTTACAAGGTCTGTCCCAAAACAGAAAAAAAGGCTACACTAAACAGACAAGTAACAAAAGAACAAGCACTATGAAAAGCTGGACGTGAGATTAAACAGACTGCTCCAATCAGCGATCAGGAGTCCAGAGCCAAAGTCTTATAATGATCCTGCTAAAAAGTAATCAAGGCTGCCAAGTCCTGTGCAATGGACAAGAATGATTACTGGAAACCTGACATCATGAAAACACGTCTATGAAGTTCTATTTCTTGTCATTTTTGTCCCTAACAATGAAATGTATACTGCTGCAATGACGATTCAGGAACATCTAGACAGATCATAAGTGTCCCTAAAGGCAAGGAATTTCCATAAAAAACCCTGACTACCCAGATAATCTGCAGTATTGACAGGATGTGCACGCAATGCCCATAGAATGCCCACAGGATGCTCCCACTGGTCAGAATACACTCAAAGTGCACAAAACATACCAACAGTGCCAAGAGGAGAAAAAACATGTCCCAGAAAATGCCAGCATGGTCATGACTTGTGAATGCTAAAAAGAATATGCACTGACTGTCTACAAAGCATACAACATACACACTGTGTCTAGAACATGTCTTTAGTCCTCACAATTACAGAGTGAGACAGATGTACTAAGAAGTATTAACGCAATTCTGGATCAAAGCAGCCAACCCCACTGGGAACAAATAAAAAAAGAGATCCCCAAATTCTCATGGATTTAAATGAGGCTTTTAACCCAATTAATGATACAGAGGTCTCCAACTCAATCCTTTATAACCCCTTGAGTACCAGAGGGATGTCAAATGAAGCATTGATAAGCAATGCACTGCATTCCCTTTTGGGCTTCACAGTTTAAATGTATGGTAATGTTCATCCCCTGCATTAAATCAGCCTTTGTGCCCATTAATCAGGCAAGACAAATGCTTTCCCTTCCAGGGCACCTATATAGCTGTCTATCTTAGGGGAAATTCTGCATTCTATATTTACTATCATAAAAACAAAGATGAATTCAAAGTTAATTGAGCAGTAACCATTTATTATGAAAACTATGTTACAAGGGTTTTCATACTGAGTAACAACATCCAATGCTGGAACATTTTGAATTCAAGGTTATTACAGATCAATATTTTTCTTTTAATGGACAGTATCAACTAGTGTTCAAAATGCTATTTTATGCTTTATAATGTATTCTACAGGAGAGTTTGGGTCAGTGACTACAGTTTCACTCTGTTAAAGTGAAACAACACTTTTTATAAAAACTTGAGTGTTTTTTAAAGGGCTCTCAAATACCACCTGTATTTATGTTAACCATTATTTATTTAAACTATAGTTTATGAAATATTTAACTTTATTTATTTGGCAATTTATGAGAATTAGGCAGTTTTGTCTAGCATAGCCTGGTGTGTCAGGTATTAGCATTCCACTCTCCCTCCTGTTACTTCTTTCCACAAAGCACTGACTAATTTGCATATATTGACAAATAAATAAAACCAAAAATCTAATAAACTATAGCTTTAAGTAAACAATGGCTAACACAACATTAGGTGATTTTGAAAGATCTTTCAATATCAACAAATCATTATAAAGTGTTAGTTTCACTATAAGTGATATGAATAGCCCCAGCTGGTCACCAGAACAGAAAACTGAAGTTTAATTTAAAAAAATGATCAACAAATCTGATTAAGCATTTATCGCATGTTTTGTGGTTTTAACATTCTCATCAACTCCCACTCAAAAACAGATTTATTTCTAAATTTTATAAAATAAGAGGATTTTAGTGAACTTATTGTTAAAGCGGAGCTATCATCATCATAACATTGCCCCCCAATCCATTACTAATATAGCGAAAGGCAAAGCCATACTTCTATTATGCTGAATAATTCCTCAATAATGAAGAAAAACAACTTCTTCTCTGGTACCTTAAGGTACCAAGGACACCACTCCCCAATCCGGGCAGTGAACAGGACAGACAGCGCAGACTCAGAGGTACCTTTCCTCTAAGATGTCTGCGCTGTTGTCGATTGGTGGCTGCAGAAGAAGTTGGGTTTCTTCAACAACGCGGACTTATTCAGTATAATACAAGTGTGCCTTTGCCTATCGCTATATTAGTAATGGATTGGGGGGCCATTTTATGATGATGATAGTTCCACTTTAATCCTCTTTCTCTTAGTCTTTGTGGAATACAGGAAACATGGAGTGAAGTTCTCCTCCACCATACGGCATGGCACTTAAAAAAAATCAGAGCATCTGAGGTGGACACTCCCCCCTTCCCTCCAGCTTTACCCCTTCCCCCGCTTCCTCGGGTTCAACATATAGCAAAGTTAAGAAAAAGAAAAAGCAAGCAAAAAGAAGGAAGATCCCAAGAGGAGCCCTCTGCTCAGGAACTTAAACCACATGTTTTTTTTCTTAGGGTGGGAATCCTGTGCTCCACATGGACTAAAAGAAAGGGATTTAATGGTAGGTTCACTGAAATCCTCTTTTCTCTTGCATTCAATGTGAAACACAGTAACCATGGAGATATACCACAGCATCCACCAAGATTCCTGGTGGTGGGGGGGAGATAATAAACCCTTTCTTTGTTGACCAGTATTCCACAGGACTAACTAGTACAATATAAACCTGAGGTGTCAACAGACACTGAACTTGCATACTGAACAAAAAACAAGAATCAACAGGGCTCAGAATTCTGTAGAAGGAAAGTGTACAAGCATACTTAAACAGGCACCACTACCCGAAAGAGCTTCCAGCCAAAAACTGTCCATAGTTTAGACCAGGACATTTACACTGTATTGTTTGGTGAAGGAGTGCAGAGACAACCATGTCTCTGCTTTACACAGATGCTCAGCAGTGACCTGGTTCTAGAAGACCCAAGAGTCACCCACTGATCTGGTGGAGAGCGCAATGACTCGGAAAATAATGGGTTTCTTCATGAGCACATATGCCTGTCACATGGTCGCCTTGATCCAGGAAGCAATGGTAACCTTGAACACAGAGTAGCCCGCACAAGGGCCCAAGGAGATGGGAGTCAGATTCCCTAAAAGGCTGCGTACATTGAACACAGTACTTTAAACAGGGTACCACATCCAACAGAATAAGAACCTGCTCCTATTTGCTATGAGGATCAGGGCAGAAGGAAGGAAAACAATTTTGATGTGAAAATCAGAGAGAACCTTGGGCAGAAAGTCTCTGAGAGTAAATAGGACCAAATTGAAAGACCAGGAAAGGGGGTTTACAAGACAAAGCCTGTAGTTCAGCAACTCAGAGAACTAAAACAATTGCAAGAAGGAAGGTAATTCGCAAGGAAGCAAGTGAAAGAGGTTCAGATGAAGTCAGATGAATACCAAATTAAAATGGTGGAGTGGAAACCCTGAAGGTAGGGTAGGTATGGGCCACCCCCTCAATGAAGGTCTTGACAAGAGGAAGAAAAGCAATGTGCCTTCTGAAAGAGAACAGAGAGAGAGATGAGTTCTGAACCTTGAAAGAGTTCAGGCTGAGACCCTTACTGACACCATCTTGAAGAAAAGCCAGAACCACTGGAAGGCTGAAAGGCCATGGAGGAGCACCTCAATCAGCAGGCCATTGATAGTAAAGAGACCAAATCCTATGATAGCTTTGGTTGGAACCGGATTCCTAGTTGGTGGTGATGATCTCCGAAAAGCCCTTCTTGTTCGCGATGTTGGCTTCAAGAGCCATTCCATCAATGCCAAGCTTTCTATCTGATGATGGCAAAGCGGACCTTGGGTCAGAAGATCCAGGGGGAAGCTTGAGAGTTCTGGGATGGACAGATTAAGAAGATCTGAGAACCAGGCCTGACTGGACAAGAAGGGAGTGATCAGGATGACTAGAACTCTCTCCATACTGACCTTTAACAACACCCAGAGAATCAGAGAGGTTGAAGGAAAAGCATATATGCCAGATTAATGTTCTATGGTATGGACATTGCATTCATCACAAACACTAGAAGGTCCCACCAGACTAACCTCTGGTTCCTCTGGCTGTCATATTGTCTGAACCCTCAATGGTGTCCCTGACAGGACATGAGATCAGTGGTGTATCACTATATGAATGGCCTGTATCATCATAAAATTGTTTGGAAGAAGTCCAGAGAGGACCTAGTCCATCAGAGTATCCAGTTTTGACCCTCCCAGCCTGTCTGGTTGGCATCCATGGAGATCACCATCCATGCAAGGATGGCAAATGAACGTGGGATGAGACAGATGAGAGTGGGATGGACAGATGAGAGTGCTGCCTTGTCCCGCTCCTAAGGATGTCCAACTGCAACTTCCTCATGTGAAATTAAGAGTCAGGGACAACTTCCAAAGCAGATATCAGGCAGATACCAGGCGGCCTAGCTCTCTTGTAATCCCGCACCATCGCCAATGGGCAGAAAATTGCTTGAATCACCTGAAATTCGAGACTGGATCTTTTCCCCTGGTTGAAGATTTACCAGAAAATCTAGTGGTGTCAAAGACTGCTCTTGTAAGGTATGCAATGTCCTCTGGGATTGAGGCAAGCAGAACCATCAATTCATCTTTGGGAACATCCCCACTGATAGCATCTGAGAGGTGTTCACCCCAGAGAGCCATAGCTATAATGACCTAAGAGCTAGCGAAGATGGGTAGGAAAGCGGACCCAGTGGCCCCAAAAGTTCACCTTCACTAAGGAACCTAAGCATTTATCTGACTGCATCCTCCATAGGCAGAATGGTGTTCTTAGCCAGATATTGGAGGTGAAGAACACTACCACAAGGCCACTGTCCTTGCTTTCCAGTCAAGCATCAGGTTATGTCTCTTGGAAAAGAACCTGGTGCCCTTGATCATGAAGTTACAAAAGTGCAAAAAACAAAAAAACCTCAAGGTGGAAAAAAATAAATAAAAAGAATAGGCAATTTTACTTTTTATTCTGCCCTAGCAGAACAAATAAAGTCAAAATAGAGGATAACTATCCCTATAAATGTGTTTTTTATACATGATAACAGAATATCTACTCATAGACATCAATTGAAACTAGTTTTACTTTTAGGATATAAACGGCAGAAACAATTTTGCACAGCTTTTTTTGACTTTAGTACATTTTGCTTAAAGATCCATATAATTGAAACCTTGTAATCTTGAGTTACCATTTTCCTTGTTGGGGAATATGTTAGATCAGTAAATGTTGCTATAAAATGAATTCCAAACAGGGAGGCTGATGTATTAATGAACTGAGTAATTCTAGAGCAAATCAGCTGTATCATCCGAGACAATGAGCAATCCCACTGATAAAAACTGTACTATTAACCCCCTGAGTACTACAGAGGTCCCCAACAAACTGGAAAAGAAATGCATTGGTGACATTTCTGGTACTGAATGAGTTAAAAAACCCCTTTAAATTAATCAAGATTTGAGGAGTTTTGTTTGTCCTCTTGGTGCATTTAGTTTACTCAAATTCTTAATATATCACACTAAGGGAGTTTATTCTACCATTGTGGGGTACAAAGGTCCCCAATGCTTTGTGAAGCAATGGACCTCTATACAATCCAATGGTTCACTATGGTTGAAAGCTTCAAAATGATAAACAGGCCATACCTAACACAGATTAATAATATAGGATTCAAGCTGCTACTCTCTTCCCTCCCTCACATAAATAAGCCTAAAATCAGAGATGGCCAAGGCATTTTAAGAAAGTGAATAAATCTACATGGTGGAATTGGTTCGCTCCAGAATTGTTCATCATTTGGTTTCTGCATACGGACCATAATTCATCAGGCTGGCTCAAGCACCAGGTTTTTAAGGAATTCAGAAACCCTACTGGTTGGGACCACAAAGTCTCTTTTTCAATATCTAAACCACTTTTCCCATAAAATAAGCCAATTTTGTTTAACACTTGGATCCTGCTTTTTCTAGGGTTTCTGTCTGAAGAAAGCAATATATCATAGCATAACCGCCAAGACTTTAGATTATAAGCTTACAAGAAGGGACCCCACTTCCATTGTTTCACTTTCCACAGCACTTGCAACCATGTATTGTCTAAACCTTTACATTGTAAAGTGCTGCGGACACTTTCTGCACTATGTAAATAAACATATTCATTCATTCTTTCATTCATTATTTTAGAAACATTTCAGAGGACATGTTTTTCCTGGGTGGTCACAAAAGAGAGTGCCACTAGTGGTCCACAGTATTTTGTACACGGTGGCCACATCATGCCTTTAAGAAGGGACACATGAAAAATGTACGGGTATGCTGCATGGATGCAGAGATTATTACTGATCAGTGATATGTGTCTATTAACCCTAATAGCATGTTGCCAACAGAAAAACTTGTACTGTTGAGCCATTTGTTCAAAAGAAAAGCGGAGAAGTTCTGAGGTAAACCAATTGCACTTCAGAGGCAAACTACTAGAAAATCCAAAAATGCCACTGATTTAAATTTGGTTTTTAACCTCTGAATACTAGCGAGGTCTCGAATGCATTTAAGCAGTGTGTTGAAAACCTCTCTAGAATTCAAGCTGTAAAAATCCACATTTAAATCAGTGGGAATTTTTAGTTCTCCCCTATAGTGCAAATGGTTTGCCCTAGAATGCCTCCACTTTTCTTTTGCATATACAGCCCTTAGAGATAAAATTCTACAGCACAATATACATTACCCAAACCAAAATACTAAATAAATAATATAAATAACCATTTTAGACTTTTAACGACAAGCACGTAGAATAAAAATCACAGACGAAGCCAGGGGTAGCAGGATCTAGTGAAAGGAGGCCAAAAGCAGTGACAGTCCCTGGAAATTTGGGACAGTTGTCAGGTGTGCATTAGTAATGCTTTTAGGGCTTGATACTATTACCCGTGCCAAAACAGGCGTTACAGTAAAAACAAGCATCGTGTATTTTGCAAACATGTATTTTACCAGTTTTCTATTGCAGAACCACGGTAAAACAAAACCGGTGTAGACAGCACATTTTGATGTACTCATAAAAATGGTGATGTCTGCTTTTATACAACTACGCCTTAAACTACCACCTAAAAAACACGCTGCATGTCAAAGTCCAAGGAAATAGGCGTATGTTTGATGACAGAAAGATCAAGCTAGGTGTTAGATGTGTTCCCCACATTTTAACATATTAACCCCCCACTTTGAAATTTGACATATAATGCTCCCATAACCTTCTTTCTCCATTTTAATTTGACAAATATTGCTCCCATTCAACAATGTTTATTCTCCAATTTAATTCGACATGCCCTCATTGTATATGTATTGCATAATGAACCCTATGAGTACCAGAGCAGTAACAAAGCATTGCAATGCGTTTGCTGTTCCTCTGGTACTGAAATGGTGAATTGTATTTTGTATATTGTATTTTATTAAAAAAAATAGTTCAGACCTCAAGGGGGGCATCGGGACCCCCCCTGTAGAATAGGTGATCAATGCGTGCGACAATTGCCGGCATATTCAATAAAGCCATTATAACATATGTGTAGGGGTCGTGATGTCCCCCCCTTGAGGTCTGAACTATTTTTTTTAAATAAAATACAATATGCAAATTACAATAACATGTATTACACATATACAGGCAAGGTATGCAGCCACATACCTTGCCTATTAACCCAATACATATACAACGAGGGCATGTCAAATTAAATTGGATAGTAAAAAATGTAGAATGGGAGCAATATTTGTTGAATTAAAATGGAGAAAGAAGGTCATGGGAGCACTGTATGTCGAATTTCAAAAGGGGGGTTAATATGTCAAAGGGTGCAATATTTGTTGAATTAAAATGGAGAAAGATGGTCATGGGAGCATTATATGTTGAATTTCAAAGTGGGGGTTAATATGTCGAAGGGGGCACTCTATGTTGGATTTCTATGATGTATACTGTAATCTGCACCGCTTTTGTCTGACCAATGATGGTTTTGAAACGATCGTTGTGGCTTCTGCGCTTCAACTCCGAGGCGCAGGATTACAGACAGAAGATGTAAGCACAAAACATGTGCTAATACTGACCGTAGGTAATAGTATGCTACGTGCACGTTGTTTTTAGTTGTTTTTTTTACTGGCAATGTGGTTTTGTTTTCACAACTCAGGTAATAGGAAAACAAAACCTGACTTAAAAAAAAAGCCTGTTTTTTTAGCAGTGTTAACAGTACCAAGACCTTAATTTGCTGCCTATTTCAGACAATTATAATTTTCCAAATCTGAACTGATTATCTCTGGATAAGCCTCAAATGATTACATTTTCCAAGCTTTCCAAGTCTCTGGTTCTTAAAGGGCTAATTTAACCTTTAGAATAAGTTGACCAGTCCTTAACTTTAACCAGTGACACACATGAATGATGCATATTTCAGGGTTGCACTAAAGACAAAGAAGCCCTACAGTATGCATTTTTGGTATGTGCCCCCAGTCAAATGTTTGGTATAGTAAACCTACCTTAGGATGCCATTATGTTGCAGTTATACACCCACCTGGCACACAAAGAATTTGAAAAAGTAATAATATTAAAGAGATAATAACACTTAATATATAGTAAAATTCATATTGTAAGGTTTATCCTCCTGAGTACAACAAGGGTACTTCCACTGCTGACAAGTGTTTTATTCAAAAGTTATAGCAGCTCAAACGTGAATTTTTTAGATGCAATATTTCAATGGCCTGAAATTGTACAGTGGCACTGTTGCTTCACCATCCTATGGAGGATTATGGTCAAATGATCAGACCTGTCCATAGGATGGTGTAGCAACAGCACCACTGTAAACTTTCAGGTCATTGAGATACTGCACATATCACCTTTCAGCAGTGAGTTTCCCCTTGTTTTACTCAGGGGGATAAACACTACAGCATATTTTCTTTTAAGTATTGCTATCCCTTTAACATCAAAGCAAATTATTTTGTTTTGCTAATAGCAGAAAAGATAGTTTGAGCCTTGAAAACAAGGGGAATGTGCAAGTTATTTCTTCAAAGTCCTTTGCTCACCACGCTTTTCTGCCTCAAGGGGTTAACCCTTTGAGTGCCAGAGGGGTAAGCAACGCATTGCAAAGCAATGCGTTGCATACCCCTCTGGCATTCAAAGGGTTAAGTACCATTAATGCAGAACACTGTGACAGCACACTCAGCAAAACTGCTAACTATACAATTCCAATAACCAATCCATTTCTGGCAGGTGGTACTAGATGGCACTTCTGCAATTTGTGAGTTTTAATACATTATACTTTACTTTTATAATATACATTCCAGTAAAGAAAATGATGAGCTGACAATAGTGTAAATAGATAGAAGAGTTGGACATAGGGCCTTATATACAAAAGTGGAGCAGTGCAATTCTGGGGGGGGGAAACCAAGTGCACCATGGGATGGGGGTTATACATTTTATTTGTCTCTAGGGTGAAGCTGGTTTAACCCAGAATTGCACCAATCTACCTTTATAAATAAAGCCCATAGACTGTGAAATACTGAATATGCTTTATATATAGGGACAATATGCTTTATATATATAGGCACAAGTCTGGTACATCTGGTATATGCAGTTGTGGGGGGATATATTAATATGAATCCAAACTAAAATAGATTTTCTAGTCCTGAACCTTCTAATGCCAAATTACTAAACTATTATTATAACTCTGGTTAAATCAAGGGGAGGGCAGTGGGGAAGTGAATGGACATTTCTGGGATTTCCTCTGTGCCCTGGAACTAAAAAGAGAAAGAATAAATTAGGTTACTTTACTCCATTTTCCTGCATTTGGTAGTGGGGAGGCATTCACAGTTTTCTGGCATTAAAGTCGTATCAGTGGCAGAGTGTGAGCACTGGTATATGTTAAATAAAAACACGTCCAAGTGCATACCCTGAAGACACTATAGTTGCAGGATAACACCAGTATTGTTGTACTGACAGATTTATACCGTCCTCTCATACGCAAATGACGAATCTCACTACTGAATTAAAAATGTACATGCAACAAAATATAGAGAGCAGTGAGGCTGACATACTAGGAACTGGGGCAGTTCTGGAGGAAACCAGCTGCATCATAGTGTATGTATGTATGTTTCCCACATTCCCATTGATTTTGGGAGACCTCTTTAGCATGCAAGGTGTTAGAACCATTTAAATCGATGGCAATTTTTATTTGTGCAGGTTAGTTTGCCCTGGAAGTGCTCCAGTACATCAGCCTCACTATTCTCTGTCTCAATGATGTAGTAGGAGCAATGATTTTTTAGGCTGTCAAGGAAATGTGGAAGCTTCACTGTCTAGCGCATTGGTGAACATCGGTCAGTCCAGGGGCTGCCTATCATCCTCAGTGGCTTCTCTAGACACCCCCAGGCTGTTCTTTTGTGTCCTGGGAAGGGAAGATAACATCCCTCTCACATGCCCCATTTCTACCCTGTGTGCTCTCTCTTTAGCCCTGGAGCACACTTCCCTTTGCACGGACACCTATTCTACTAGAAACCCTTGACATTTTTCCTGCCCCTAATGAAAATTTCAAAGAAGTGTTTACAGTGTGTAGGTCAAACAAATGGACTCATTTGCTCATAATGGCACATAATTGGTCCTCATCCACGCCGTTAGCCAATGGGTTATGGACTAAATCCCCAAAGACCGTAAAGGGCAAGATAACAGTTCGTTAACCACTGGCGAGGACCATTACTGCAACAACCTGCCTCTGCTGTGAGACAAAGAAAGGGGAGGGAGGCGGGACAAACAGTAACAATCCCGTGAGCCTGCTGACACGAAGACATGTCCTACCACCAACAGCCAGGGGACAAAACCACAATATTTTCCAAAGGGTTGGGGATGTGCCCAGCAGTCAACACCGCCATTTCCCTTAAGGTCAAGGAAGGCAGCCTTCTGTTCCAAACATCCCAAGACTAATATGTACAAAGGTAAAGGGATACTATTCACTTTTAAATATCATGTACTCCTAGCCAGCACTTGTAAAAATGATTTCTTAAATGCATAAACCCCCAAAATATAGTACACCTGTACTTTAACCCTTTGAGTGCCAGAGGGGTACACAATGCATTGTCTGGCACTCAAATAGTTAATTTTGCATCTGGAGGCAGCTATGCATTACTATCTGTCCCCTTTTTGTTTATACAAGTGATAGGAGAAATATAGGGTATGATTTAGATACACAAATACACAAGAGATAAGCTTTTTCAGTGAACTGAATTTGGTAGGTTCTAATAAATAAACAATTATAGCTCTTTATGGGTTTTATCAGTGTGTTAAAGGGAACATTCACATTAGAAAAACTTTTGTCCATGGTGTTTATCAGCACAACTATATTAGCACTGCTTTTTTTTTAATTTACTTATTGAAGATATAAAGAGTTAAAATCGGGCACTTCCACGTTCTGCGGCACTGTATGTGTGGCACAATGGCGCAGGACCTCCCACCTCCCTCCCAGCTGCCCCAAGGAGTGCGTTCATGCTCAGGTTGCAAGCTCAGTACCATGGCAAATGCAGCTTGTTGTAACCATAGCATACATAAATGCCACCATGAAGGGAAGAGTGAACGCGCTCCTTGGGGCATCTGGGAAGGAGGTGGGAAGTCCTGTGTCATACATACAGTGTGTCGCAGAACGCGGAAGTGCCTGATTTTAACTCTTCACATCTTCGATAGCAGGTAAATAAATTATATATAGTTGTGCTGATTAAACCCCATGGACAAAAGTTTTTCTAATGTGAATGTTCCCCTTTAAAGGGATAGTAATGTTTCATAATAAAAGCAGCTCTAATTAATCATCATAGTATCTGGACTTTGGAAAGTGTTATTGCAATTCTGTCAGAGTTGTAGTTCAAGAGTAATTCAATGACAGTATCCTCCTCCCGCCCCTTTTACTGATGTAACACTGTTCAGCCAGAGCAGAAGGGAGGTGCCCAGGTAGACTGCAGAGAGGCACAATCTTTAATTAAGATAAGAGAAAAAACTGAAAAACTTGTCAAGGGGGGAAGGGCCTTCATTGTTTTCATAGGAAGAATATTGTCCCTTGCTGTTATCTGTCTTGTCTATGCACTGCATTCCACATCTGAGAAGAGATGGCTTACACTAGGTAAAAGGGGCGGGAGGGGAAACTTTGTTTGTGAATATCTCTTAAACCATAAAGGTTTGAGAGATAAGACTTATGTCATTCTTCATGTTTTTTTAATGCCTACAAAATAAAATAAAGATAAAACTAAGTATTACTATCCCTTTAATAGGCCTGATATACAGGGACCAAACATGTCAACCTTTACATTTCATTTTTTAAGATTTTTGAACTTTCTCACCAAAGAAAACATTAACCCCTTAAGGACCTGCCGCAAGGTCCAAGGGGTATTTTTTTTCCACTAATGGATTCAGGGCTCCCCGAATGGCGTGCAGCTGCTCGGGCAGTCATGAATTTCACGACATGCCAGGACTGCCACTGGTCCTTAAGTGCAGGACAGCCATGATGGTACTGGCACATCATGGTTCTTTAAGGAGTTAAAAAAGGCTATCTAGGAGTACATAATATTTTAATGGATTTGAGCTCTTTTTCATTTTTTGGTGATAATGTCCCTTTAAAGGCCAACTATCATCCGATAGCTGTCCTTTCATCATATGCCTTATATACAGCATGCAGATGGCAGATCAGCTGGGCGGCTGATGAGGAGGCAATGAAGTGCACTCCAGTGAAACAGTTATAAGTACTCCTACTGTCATTACTAGAATAAGATTCATACAACCAGTATATTACTGACCAGCTTACTTTGTTCTGTCACATTTTAATGACATCCCATTTAATTTTTTACTTGCACAACTGCACAGTGACATCTTTTTTTGTCTTTTTTCTTTTCTTTTTTTAGCACCTCCCCATTTTTGGACATTTTACTGTAAAGATACTGATTGTTGGCAGCCGTTCCTGGTACTCTCTTACTGATCCTGCAAGAAAAATTGAACTGTAAGACTCATGTTATCACTTCAGTCTCCAGAGGCTGCAGCCACAGTCCCCACAGAATGTAAGTGAAGGGGTTTCAAATGAACTCTAGCACTCTATTGGGACTGCTCTAACAACAAGCAAAACCTGTGGCTTAAGACATTTTTTAACTCTGTCCAGCTATTAGATGAGGGGGTCATTTTCTGATCATTTAATGGGTAACAGGATCTATTTTAGAGCTGCTTAGAGCAGCCATGGAAAACATTAACATTTTATAGTTTCTGTTTAACCTTTTAAAGACCAGAGGGGTGTGTAATGCAATTATAAAGCATTTGTTCTAGTTGCTTTGTGCCAGGACTGTTCCTCTTCTTTACTTTGTGCATATGGCTGAAACATTGTTTTTCAGACTCAACTACATATTGTTGGAACACATGATGACAGAATCAAACTACATATGTTGGGTAAACAAATGCAGTATACTGGCACCGACAGGTTTTTTTATACCCTTTTCACATGTGCAATAGTTTAATGTGTTAATTATAGTTGAAAGTTATTCCCCCAGAGTCAGCAGCAGTGAATCAGGGTTTTGTTGTGATCGTTGGTTTGACTTTATTGT
Source organism: Rhinophrynus dorsalis (assembly GCA_037306005.1). Classification (NCBI taxonomy): domain Eukaryota; kingdom Metazoa; phylum Chordata; class Amphibia; order Anura; family Rhinophrynidae; genus Rhinophrynus; species Rhinophrynus dorsalis. The sequence continues at coordinate 401,513,288 of CM074723.1, forward strand.
TTCCACATTTTAGAAGAGCTGGAATTTAATATTTCAAATCTAAACCCACTGTTGTTCTTTGTTTCCCTTTAACCCCCTAAGGTGTTTGTGCCTTAAGGATTGGTGGCAGTCCTGGCACATCATGGGCTTTGTGTTCACAGCGCTCCTGTGGGAGCACTGCGATCACTATGGGAGACTGAAACTGACCGCTCCAAGACAGGAGCGGTCAGTTTCAGCCTCTCGTTCTATGAGCTGGTAAACGTGATCAGTCACATGTGACAGCTCTCTGAATGAGATCTATAAGCGTGATCCAGCTCTACGACCTCCGGACGTTAAGTGGTTAATACAGTTTATACTCAGCTCTCTTCCTGAGACGAGTTAAAGGAGAAATAATGCTCAAATGGGCAAATTTTAATCCCGAGTGCCAGAAAGAGATCCATCTCATTACAGTGCAATCCATTACACTCACTTGAGATCGGGTTCCTTCCCATGTTCTCCGTGAGGTTTTCCTTATCATTAGACCATAGCCGGTGTGGTCCAGGACACATACTACTGGAACGGCTATTGCTTTAAAGCTGAAGACACCACAAAGGTTACCTCGTGGTTAGATGGTACCCAAGCTTATCAGAACAAAGAAAAGGACAATTGGACAAGTTGGCAATTTGTGAGTGTGTTTTTGTCTTGTTTATTTGATGTTTTAATAAATTATATTACACTTACATACTTTTTATTGTTTTTCCCTGTCTCCTTCTTGAGCGCTGATTGCTATATCACACCAATGCATTAGATACCTTTCTGGCACTGTAAGGGTTTAACCCCTTAACGACCCATGACGGTCCAGGACCGTCATGGGTTGTTTTCCGTTAAGGATCCATGATGGTCTTGGACCGTCATGGAATTCTGGGCTCCCCGCACAGCTGCACGCCGTTAGGGGAGCCCGGAAGCGGATGCCGCAAAAAAAACCCCCAAAATATTCCGTGGTCCTTAAGTGACGGCCTCGTGCGCAATCAGCCTTCCTTAAGGTGTTAAAGGATCAGTAAAGATCTATTATGAACATAACATTGTAGGGTTTCTCCTGCTAAGTAAAACATGAATACTCCGACTGAAAGGCACAGCTTTTTTCTAACGTTATAACAGTTCAAACTGTCATAAAATGGTGGAGCTGTTACTATCACTTTCTATGGAGAAATGAAGCCAGTGGCTCTGTCTGTTGTTAGACATCAACACCCATCATACTCAGCCGGCCAGCTGAGGATGATGGAAGTTGTAGTCCAATAACAGCAAGATATGCATAATTTGCATAGTCTGACTGGTGGTGTGCCAGTCAAAGCACAATTACAAACAAGACACAATCACACTTACATTAACAAGCCCTTTCAAGTACTGATATTTATTAAAGGAGAAGTAACACTTCCTAATAACCTTCACTTACCTTACTATGACCTGAAAATCATAATGACCCCTATAGATTCTGTACTTGTGCCTTAGTACAAGAGAGCACATCTTCGATCAGTCCTGGATGTCATGTACATGGGGAGGACATGACAGTTGTTGGTATTTTTTTCAAACTGATATGTACAAAATAACAAATGAAACCTGTGCAAAACTGAAGGCGATGGTCGAATTCACAGTATTACAAATGATGGTGTAACATCACATTAAACTAGACCTATATTTCATGTGCTTATTGATTCTCTCCTCCTTCTTAAACTGCAACTGTCTTCAAAGACAACCAGATCCCTAGGTCTGAAGCATAACATTCAAAAAGTAAAAGAAATGGCGTGAGCCAAAAGGCCCTCTAAGTGTAGTTGTGCATAGTTTAAAGGGATAGTAATACTTCGTTTTAACTTTATTTTATTTTGTAGGCATTAAAAAAACATGAAGAACGATATAAGTCTTACCTCTCAAACCTTTATGGTTTAAGAGATATTCACAAGCAAAGTTTCCCCTCCCACCCCTTTTACCTAGTGTAAGCCATCTCTTCTCAGATGTGGAATCCAGTCCATAGACCAGACAGATAACATCAGGGGACAATCTTCTTCCTATGAGAACAATGAAATCCCTGCCCCCCTTGACAAGCTTTTCAGGTTTTTCCCTTATCTTAATTGAAGATTGTCCCTCTCTGTAATCTACCTGGGCACCTCCCTTCTGCTGTGGCTGAGCAGTGTTACATCAGTAAAAGGGGCGGGAGGGGGACACTTTGTCATTGAATTACTCTGGAACTACAACTCTGACATAACTGAAATAACACTCTCCAAAGTCCAAATACTATGATGATTAATTAGATCTGCTTTTATTATGAAACATTACTATCCCTTTAAAACCATTTCACAACAGTGAAATAGAAAAAAAAGATAATGAAAGGAAAAAACACTTTTTGTCAATAAAAAGTATTCATGGTTAAACTGTTTAACCCCTTTAGGCCCCATGATGGTCCTGGATTATCATGGAATTCCGGGATCCCCGCGTGGCTGCACGCCGTTTAGGGAGTCCGGAATCAGATTCCGAAAAAAACTTTACTGCTCCCATTGGGTGATTCAATGGGGGCATGTTTATCATACAGGGAGTTGGCCCACCCCCTCCAGCCCACCCACCACTATCCAACTGACAAAAAAAATATAGCTGCCACTGGCTCCTGAAGTAGGGGATATCAATAACTTCTCCTGGTCCACAAACACTCTCACTCAGGATCATGACCCCCACAAACACACTGTTTCACCTCCCACAGATAACTGTAACCCTCCATACACACTGTGTCACCTCCCACAGATAACTGTAACCCTCCATACTCTCTGTTTCAGTACGAGGGTGTAATGTTTCCATAAAATACAAACTCAGGGATAAACTTAATAGCAACTCTTTTATTTAACTCTTTTCATCTCTTCAGTCAACCTCACTAACTGTCTGTTTTCAACTGTCACTCCTCCACTTCCTGCTTCCTGATTCATGCCCTTTCTCCTTAAAGGGAGAGAGATGCTTTGCCTCAAACACCACTTTCTATTTGTTCCCTCAGCATATTGCTACGTTGCCTCAACTGAAGAGCCACGGTGTGTTATATTGCTATGTTACCTCATACTTACGGTAAGTGCATAGATTTTATATTTCAGTGACATTATTGTGTATAATTTTGGGTTCTGATGAAGGAGTCTTGAACTTCGAAACGCGTTAACCCATTTATTATTGTCACATTATTTTATATTATTAAATTTTTATCTATACACGGTGGATTTTACATCTTTATTGAGTCCGAATCGGGGCGGATAGCAAATCCCCGTCTGCTGATACCGGTTATACTAGTGTGGAACCGGTACTACAATACAGCTGTGAGTATCTTACTTATATTTGCTCTATAGCATATATAAATTGTGGTCTTGCGCCCTCTCTGGTGTTCGTTTTATTTTGCTCTGAGGTTATCCAGTCACGTGGGGACTTCTATTTGGAGGAGCTGCAGACTACTACAGGTGGAGAAGTGACAGAGTGGGGGCTGTCTTGAATCCTCCATATACGCAGACACTTTTTATATCTTGTAAGTGAGGTGATACAGTGGTGGTGGTTTTGGTTCCTTAGATATTTCACCAGGAGCGCCCCTGTTCTTGTTCTTTTGCATCTCTTCAGAGTTAGGCTTGCCACTTTCCCTGCAGGTCGCTCTCTGAGAGCTGCTGGATTCCTACACCTGGCATCTGGATGAATTCACAACCCTCTTTTCCTGCTGTTCCCACCTCCCTGGTCCTTTTCATCTACATGTTTAAGAGTAAGCTACTACTTCTTCCAATGGATGCCAGCGTCCTATTCTTTCCCTCAATTATGACTGCATGATTCAGTTAGAGTTGTAATTGGCAGATACCATGTGATTGGCCAATTCTCCATCCCTATTGCATAATTTTGTAAAGTCATGTACCCATATTCAATACACATACACAGGCATTGAGATATTGTATTTGTGAGGGAATACACTTAATGTAAGTCATGCGAAATAGTGTGATACATTGATTGCATCTTCATGCACACTGCAAACGTGCAGTAAATAAATAGAATTCAATGTGCTTGAAACATGCAAACTATGTGTTCCAATTGACTTGTAATGTCTTGCCCCAGTGCTTTTCTTACACAGTTTGAAATCCCCATTGATGGGGGTCCAAATCAGTGATGTCCAGTGTTAAAGACCCCAGCAATGAAATACATATTAGTTCCTCCAAGGGGAAATGGGATGTATGCCACTGTGGAGTGCATCCTGCGTTGTCATAGATGTATTCCATACCAGAAGCCAAGCCCTCCACATGTGCCAATAAAGAGACCTACTTCTCATGATACTGTAAAAAATGTTTGGATATGATATGTTTAGTGCAATCCTTCAACAACTTCCCCTAGTTCCACAAATCGCTGTTTGAGGAGGAAGGCTCTTCCCTACATACTCTTTATCGCTGGGGCATTCATGAAGGTGGACAACATGATCAGCTGTGCATTTACTATAGACCATTATTTTGAATCTTTCACCTGTAGTTCTTGACATGAATTATTTCCTTGTATTAGTTATATGCTTGCATTGTGAGCACACTGTTTACACATACTTCTAATTTTCACTGAAAAATAGACCATCAACCACACTTTTGATGCTTTTAGATAACAAAATTGGTGCCAGACTGTTCTTAAGACGTTTGTTTTCTTGAAGATTATCTCTGGCCATTTGGGTTTTATAAGATGTAAATATTTGTCCCCTCAAAGGATTTGTTTCCTTACAATATTTTTTATCCTTCCCCACTCCTGAAATGAATCTGATGAAAAAGGTGGCAATTGGAGATTTATTGTTGGATACTTCTCTGGCACATAGAGGGTTAAGTCACAATCTTTGTATAGTGCGATAGTTTTTCCACAAGATAATTTTTACACTGATGAAAGCAAAATCTCCCAGATTGAATTGCAGCAAACTACACTGCTTGTTTTGGGAAATGTCCAATGAATAGGTCTGATGTTTCCTAAACTTGGCAAACTCTACAGATAATAGATATACATAATGTGTAAACATTCTCCATTTATTATTCATTATCTGCACTTAAGCTCTAAAGCCATTTATTATGTTTTATACAGGAAACACATTTAACCCTTTTAACTGCTTGCGAGGGGCTGTATTAGCGACCTCTCTAACATTTAAGTGGGTAAAATCCTGATTTGACCCTCTAAGTGGTAAAAAGGTAGCCAATGCATTGAGCTGCAATGTCTTGGGTAACTCTCTGGCACACAAAAGGTTAAGTCAATGGACATTTTTAGCTGTCCTGTATAGTGCAGGTAGATGGCCACAGAATTGCTATCTTGTGTCTTTATACATATGTCCTGAAATGTACTTTCAATGTAAAGTACAGAGTGAAATAGTACAATAATTTGTGTTCTGACACCATTTAGATCTCCTCTTTGAGGCTGGAAAACCAATATTTTAACATTAAAGGGATAGTAATGCTAAATATGGAAATCTCTACTGCAGGGTTTATCATGCTGAAAAAAAAGCTACTCCCACTGCTGAGAGGTTTTTTTATTCAAACTTTATTGCAGCTCAACTTGCACTTTCTGGGTGCAGTACCTACATACCCTGAAATGTTACTGTGGTGCTGTTGTTACAGCAGTCTATGGACAGCTCTGGTCAGTTGACAATAAGAGCTCACAGGATGCTGTAGCAATAGTGCTACTGTAATTTTTCAGGCCATGGAGATACTGCACCTATAAATGCAAGTTTGAGTTGTAATAACTTTTGAATAAAACACCTCCTAGCAGTGGGAATGCCCTTGTTTTATTCAGCAGGATAAACTCTGAGATATATATTTTTCCATATTAAACTTTAGTATCCCTTTAATATATAAATAGTATGTTTGAATCAAAACACCAGTAATATAGCAATGTCCAGTACTGAAATGCCCAATTTTCCCCACAAATTTGACACTTTTATATATTTTTTTCATATGTGGAGTGAGTGGCTTTACCTTTTTGTCAACAAATTGCTGGAGATTTGCCATTACAGTATTGTACCATCTAGATGCTGAGCTCTCTCAGAGGAAAACACACCCTTCATTTACCAGACATCTCACCTTGAATTGTACAGGATTCTGTCTGTTCGACTAGTTCATGTGTTCATGTGTAATTAGGTACTAAAAATATTTTTTTACAAATTCTCAGGTGGGCTGCACCCTGGAGTCAGGCGGGCCACATTTGGCCCACGGGCCATACGTTGGTCACCCCTAGGTTAAGGTTACCCTGTGCAGTGACCAGAGGTTCTGTGGTCCTTCTGGCAACTGTCATGTCCACCTCCATAGACATGGCATCCAGGACTGAATGAAGATGTCATCTCCTGAACAAACTTTATAGGGACCATTAGCATTGTCTGAACATAATAAGTAAAGTGGGGGGTTATTACGAGGTGTTAGTTCTCCTGTAATTAAAGTCTTCAATAACCCATTCCATGGCAGAGAAGTACGCAAAGCATTGTTTGCAATGCGTTGCTTACCATTCTGGCACTGAAAGGGTTAATAACTGCTAATTAATTATTTTGTGATTTACAATTGTAGGCATTACTGTAATATTACACCACTTACCTGTTAACCCCTTGGGTGCTAGAGACATATAAAAAGCCTTATGCATTAGAGACATCTCTAGCATCCAAGGGGTTAAGAAGAGTTCTTGAAGAATAACATATACAGCAATACCAGGAGAATTACTAAATTCCCATAAGACCTAGTGCTTATGCCAACATAAAGCCTCATTAGTGCACCAAGGAAGCCAGGTACACAAATACTAGTAGGGAGATTGGCACCATTACATGGCCCGGGCTGTCACCGAGATCCAGGGATTTAACCCTGAGTGCCAGAGGCCAGAGAGGTATCCAATGTATTGCACTTCAATGCATTGGCTACCTCTCTGGCATCCAAAGGGTTAAGCAAGAGACGTGAGGGATTTAGCCTGCTCTGCCAGGACCTAGCAACACCTCTGACTAACATCAAGTTCCTCTATTAATGGGATTTTTTTTTTTTTTGCATAATATGCTATTTAGTCTCATTTTATTGCATAACGAGATATTAACAAACATTCACCACTACTACACAATAGATTAAAAGAGACAGCAACCCTTTATCTTAACCTTACTTTTTCTGCAACTGCTTAATATGTCAAGACAAGCCACTGGACTGGCAAAATCATACATTCACCCCAATATCCCTTTAATTTTAAGTACTTGAGAAAAAGACCCATTAAACTTTGTTTAACCCTTTGAGTGGCAGAGGGCAGGGCCGGCCCAAGACATTGTGCTGCCTGGGTCCAAGGATGAAGTGCTGCCCCCCCCCCTACCAAAACTACGCCCACCAAAACATGCCACATCCATAACTATATTAACCCCTCTCCTGCCCCAAAAAACACATAGAACTGAAATGTTTTGCAACCGAATAATACCTTCATATTACTTATTATGTAATTCTGGGTCACATTGTAAGCAGAGACATTCAGATGAAAAGGCATGATGTTGAATGGACTAAAGAGAAAGGGGAAAATGGGGAGAAAGGCAAGGGGGAGAAGAAAAGTGATGAAGAAAGATAAAGGGGCAAGAGGGAGAAAGAGTTAAGAATGGAATAAAGAGAAAAAAAGAAAGGGGGAGTCTTTTTCTCTCCCTCTTGATCCCCGCTCTAGCATCTTTCTCCCCATATTGCCCCCTTGATCTTCCTATTCCATCTTTATCTCCCTCTTGCTTCTTTTTGCCCTCTTGTCTCCTGATCCCCCCTTTTGCCTCTTGTGTCTCCCTCTTGATCCCCCTTTTGCTTCTTGTGTTTCCCTCATGAGCCACCCTTTTGCGTCATGGGTCTCCCTCTTGATCCCCCCATTTTGCCTCTTGACTCACCCCCTCACCTCTTGATCCCCCATTGTGCCTCTTGACTCCTCCTCACCTCTTGATTTACCCTTTTTGCCTTTTGACTCTCCCCCTCACCTCTTGATCCCCCATTGTGCCTCTTGATTCCTCCTCACCTCTTGATTCCCCCTTTTTGCCTCTCTCTCCCCCTCACCTCTTGATCCCCGATTTTTGCCTCTTTCTCTCCCCCTCACCTCTTGATCCCCAATTTTTGCCTCTTTCTCTCCCCCTCACCTCTTGATCTCCCCTTTTGCCTCTTTTACCCCCTCACCTCTTGATCCCCCATTTTACCTCTTTAGCCCCCTCACCTCTTGATCCGCCATTTTGCCTCTTTCGCCCCCTCACCTCTTGATCCCCCCATTTTGCCTCATTCAACCCTCAATGCTCGATCCCCCCATTTTGCCCCCTCTTGATCCCCCCTTTGCACCTCTTGATCACCCCTTTTGCCTCAATTTCCCCCTTGCCTGTTGACTTTACGAGCCCAGAGCCATGCTGGTGCAGTGAAATGAAGTCCTGTGTCCTCTGTTCTCCGTAACACTGCTCAGCCGCCTCCGAAGACAGCCACTGCCAGCCGTGACAGGGCCATGTGACACATGCGACAAGCCTGTGATGCGATGCATGCAGGGTGATTCTTCATCTATCTGGGCGCTATTTTCAAACTTGTTCTGATTCAGAACAAGTTTGAAAGTAGCGCCCAGAAAGATGAAGAATACAAACCCCCCCCCGGTGGCTCCACTACTGAAAGAAACTGATATGGAGACAAGAAAAATGACAGTTTGTATCCTCCGCGCCGGGAACACAGCACTGACACAGAGCAGGAGCACGACACAGGGCTGGGCCGGCACACAAAATAACATGACTGGGGGCGGCAAATTTCCGCCCCTGTCAGAGTGCCGCCTGGGTCCATGGACCCACCGGAACCCATGTAAGGGCCGGCCCTGGCAGAGGGGTATGCAATGCATTGCTTAGCAATGCATTGTGTACCACTCTGACACTCAAAGGGTTAAAACAAACTTGTACATAAAGCTGCATGAAACTGAAATGCAATTTTCATCAACATTTAGACAGCGATTATTCAATGGGAGATAAGGGCAGTGTATTAGACACTGGCGTTCTGAGACGTATCAAGAGCCCCACACACACACACACTTGCCCTTTCCATATAAACATAGGGGCAGGCCAGGCTGGGGGTCATATTATGTAGTTTACCCCTTGGAAAAATTTCTGTGGAGACCCTGGTATCAGATACTCTGCTCTTCACCACCTCTTTGCACTTTGAACACAGATAACGTTGGGTAATCAATGATTGATCATATTTTTCTGTCTTACGTATGTGAATCAGGGATATACAATTACAATGGGGTGGTTTATTTGTCGCAGAATTGCTCAACTTGTATATCAGTCTCAGGGATTGCATAGAACACCAGCACTGTTTTCTACACATGAATTAGAAAAGTAAGGTTAGCATTAAATAATACTGTTCTATCATGGACTAATTTGCAACAGCAAAATATGAAGTAGTTCAGAGAATACCTGAGGTAAGCAAATACTATTATCCTATATAATAATTCGCTAGGATGTTTGTCAGAAGCCGTCATGCGCAGTAAAGACTGCCCGAACGCTGCCCGAACACACAGAATGCTGGGAGTTCTGTGCTGGGAGCATTCTGTGCTTTGGGACAGTCTCTACAGTGCATGACTGCGTCAGTGGCAGAACGCAGAGCAGGACTGGCCTCTTAACCCTTTGAGTGCCAGGGAGTACGCAATGCATTGCAAAGCAATGCGTTGTGTACCCCTCTGGAACTCAGAGGATTAACATCACCTGGACCTTGGCCCGTGTACACGAGCTTTTACACTAGTTAATAATAATATAATAAAAATAATAATAATGCACACACATGAAGGTCCCTGCTCTACTGAAAATGTCTGGCAAGATGCAATAAACATTCTTTCAGTCATCATTTTAGAGTGCGGTCTCCTATGATTTGTGGGAACTCCAGCCTGGGTACATTTAGATTTTATCTCTATTGGATGTGCACCATTATCGTTATAAATGGTGTGGTAATTATCACTGATAATATATATAGTGAGTGGTACTGCCTTGCTTATTATATTATATACACAAACATATTCACCAGCAATGTGACAGTGGGGGGAACTGTATGAACACAAATCAGCCCAAAACAGGAGCTGTAATCGATTTACTAGTGCTATGCCTATCTGATGCCAATTTACTCTGAAAATTTTCCTTTTAACCACTCATGCAGGGGAGGGCTGGCCTGGGGGGCAAGGGGGCAATTGCCCCCCAGGCTGGTCATGAATATGGGCCAGTGGGCCACTGCCTCACTCAATTCCCCATTTGCTGCTGTAAACAGAGTAAACAGAATTTAACCCCTTAAGGACCGGAGGTTATGGGACATTTCAGTCCCATAACGACCGCATAGGGGCACTTTGACGAGCCGGTACACGTGACCTGTCACGTGTATCGGCGCGTCACTATGGGGCTTGAAACAGATCGCTCCGATCTTGGAGCGGTCTATTTCATGCCCTATTTTTACTTACAGCGCTCCCGGTAGAGCGCTGTAAGTAAAAAGTACGTGACGTACCAGGACCGTCAAGGGTCGTTCGAGCAAATTTACCCTTGACGGTCCTGGTACGTCAAGGGTCCCTAAGGGGTTAAGGAGCTACACTAGTATTGTAGCTCCATTTCAATTGTAAGCTCTGTGGTATCACTAGTGTACCTCCATTTCAATTGTCATCTCTGTGATAGCAATAATTCACTACCATTTCAAATATAAGCTCTGAGGTATCACTTGACTTAATCCATAACATTAATGCCAGCTAAAACAATAACAAATGGGGGTGGGCCGGGACATTGGGCTGGAGCGGTAATAGAAATAGGCCACTTAATTGTACTTGCCCCCCAGGCCAAAAGTTTCCAGCCCTCCCCTGCACTCATGCCAAGGAGAGGATAATGGGGCAGCATACCTGCCAAGTGTCCCTCTTTAGGAGGGACAGTCCCTCTTTTAGACCCAAATCCCACTGTCCCTCTTTCCCACCTTAAAGGGATAGTAATACTTCATTTTAACTTTATTTTATTTTGTAGGCATTAAAAAAACATGAAGAATGATATAAGTCTTATCTCTGAAACCTTTATGGTTTAAGAGATATTCACAAACAAAGTATCCCCCCCCCCCCCCCCCCCCCCCGTTCAACCAGATAAGAAGGGAGATGCCCAGGTAGACTGCAGAGAGGGACAATCTTCAATTAAGATAATGGAAAAAGCTGAAAAACTTTTCAAGGGGGGAAGGGCTTTCATTGTTTTCATACAAAGAAAATTGTCCCCTTCTGTTATCTGTACTGTCATACAACCTGATCCACATCTGAGAAGAGATGGCTTACACTAGGAAAAAGGGGCGGGGAGGGGAACTTTGCTTGTGAATATCTCATAAACCATAAAGGTTTGAGAGATAAGACTTATATCATTCTTCATGTTTTTTTAATGCCTACAAAATAAAATAAAGTTAAAACGAAGTGTTACTATCCCTTTAATGTCCCTCTTTTTAAGAGATCGGATTGTGTGGTGTGTATATAAGTGTATAATTTTGCTCCACAACAATAAAACTCACATTAATGTTTCTTTCAACATTACTATTTGTGTTTATAAATTAGTCTGTTTAAATAAAATACCTTGGTCTTGTTATAAGTCATTTGTTAGGTAACACAAGGAGGTGTCAATAGGTCATGAAACAGCATAATAATTATTGTTAATGTCCCACCCACCGGCCACACCCCCTAAAACACAACTGTCCGTCTTTGGCAATATGAAATGTTGGGAGATATGGGGCAGTCTACAAGTTTTTCGGGGTCTTCCTTTCCTCTACTCCTCCTCTACACCATTTATTAACCCCTTGAGTGCCAGAGAGATAGGCAATGCGTAGTAAGCAAGAAATGTGTTGCCTAATTCTCTGGCACTCAAACAGTTAAATAAGATGCAAACTGTATTCCATCTTCCTGTGCAGGTGTATGGGGCTTGCTAGCAATAATCCCCTAAGGATCAGAGGGGTGCCCTCCCCTCTGGTTCTCAACGGGTTAAAGTCTTAACAGTTTAATATGGAATGCAATGGCCACACGATGTAAAGCACACAGAATAGTGCAGCCAATGGACATGGAAGCTAATACAGGTGGAACTGCTCTAGTGGATTCATACATTCACACCAACAGCTTTTTAAAGTGAGGCTGATGTACTAAGAAAATGGTGCAGATCTGGCGCAAAACAACAGCACTATGGGCAACAAATCATTTTCACTGAGTTAAATGGGACTCTTAACCCCTTGAATGCCAGACAGATCTCCACGCGTTGGAGACCCCTATAGCATTCAATGGGTTAAAAGTCACTTTTAAATCAATGGAAATTCAGAGAATTTGCATGCTTTTCCTATGGTACAGTTGGTCTGACCCAGAATCGCACTTTTCTTCAGTATATCACCATCAGTGAATGCTTTTTACCAGTTATGACATGCTTAACTATAAACACGTTATTACCACACCTTTGTATTTCACGTGCTCAGAGGAGATATGACTGATGCCTAGTGAGCACCCTTAACCCTTTGATCGCCAGAGAGGTGAGCAATGCGTTCCTTTGACAACCCTTCTGGCACTCAGAGGGTTAATGCATTAGACGCTCTTAGCTCTGGTATTGGCAGTCACCCAGTAAAAAGAACTACTTACCAAGCCAGAAGTGTAAGTCATAATACTTCACGTTTTTCTTATCTATCGTGTGCAGCACCAGGTAGGCATCTCCAACATAAAAGTTGCCATGCAAACTGTCTGGCACTGGCACCAGGTCCATCTTCTCTATTCTCCAGATCTGGAGTCCAGGTGACTGGCCAGCGTTGGCAAACTCTTTGTGGTACAGAACCATGGTGTGTTTATGTGAGGGCAGGAAGAGGTAAGGAACTGAAGAGAAGGAATAAACAGCTAGTTCTTACTGACTGCCCTGTGATCAGGTCCGTGAGATCACTGCTGTGCAAGTCTTCCAGTGAACAGAGCTTTATGGTGAGATCAGGAAGAGGCGTGCTCTAGAGAGGTGTGTCCATGCAGGATCACAGCTAACCAAACCCTAAATGAAAATATAATAACACTGAGTCCCATTCATGGTAAGTTTAGAATTGGCATGGAAAAATATCTATTTATAAAACATAGTCAGGTACTAAATACAAAATGGATTTGTTAAAATAAAAAAAACTTCCTGCAAATGTTCTTGCTCACTGACTATATTTTCCCTCCCTGGTCCTTACCATATTTCCAATGTGGTACCTGAGGACATGTTTGAGTGGGATTTATATGCATAGTGTAAAATTGTTTGATTGACAAGTATGACAATTGCCTATATATTTCAACCCTGATACTTACTTTTCCTGCAGGACTGCTCTGATTTACGTTTAGAAGAGTATAGCCAATTATGAAATATTATTACACAACATAATTAAATTGATATTAAATGTGTTATTCCGTCTGTGTACATTACCTATACTTTTTATATTTATATATTATATTTTTCTGTCTTCAGTGAGGCTGATGTACTAAAGGAAATGATGCAGTGTAGGGCAAACCAACTGCACTATAGAAAACAAACATTTTCCATTGCTTTAAAGGGATAGTAATACTTCGTTTTAACTTTATTTTATTTTGTAGTCATTAAAAAAACATGAAGAATGATATGTCTTATCTCTCAAACCTTTATGGTTTGAGAGATATTCACAAGCAAAGTTTCCCCCTCCCGCCCCTTTTACCTAGTGTAAGCCATGTCTTCTCAGATGTGGAATGCAGTCCATAGACCAGACAGATAACAGCAGGGGACAGTCTTATTCCTATGAAAACAATGAAATCCCTGCCCCCCTTTACAAGCTTTTCAGGTTTTTCCCTTATCTTAATTGAAGATTGTCCCTCTCTGCAGTCTACCTGGGCACCTCCCTTCTGCTCTGGCTGAACAATGTTACATCAGTAAAAGGGGCGGGAGGGGGACACTTTGTCATTGAATTACTCTTGTACTACAACTGTGACAGAATTGAAATAACACTCTCCAAAGTCTAAATACTATGATGATTAATTAAAGCTGCTTTTATTATGAAACATTATTATCCCTTTAAGTGGGGTTGTAACCTCTTGAATGCTAGTCAATGCATTGGAGACCTCTCTAGCATTCAATGGGCTAAATGCCCCTTTCAATTTTCAGATCAATAGGAATGCGCTTGGAATTTTTGGGCGCACTTGGTTTGCTCCAGAATCGTACCATTTTTCCTGAGTACATCAACCTTAGTGACCTCACTGAATATTTTTTCTGAGAAAGATCCCAGTTCTCAGATTTTCTGTGCTGGAACTCAGGGCCTTTTCCAGGCAAAATGGCCCCCAGCTAGAAACCATAACCATCTAAGGTCCAGACTTCCCAGTAGGTATAGCACAGGATATTATTTAACCCCTCAAATGCTGGAGTGGTCTGCAATAAATTCTCTCTAGCAATTAAGGGGTTAAACTCCTTTTCATTCATGCGTGTTACAGGACAAAAGTTTTTTCTGTGCCAGGAAACACTGAATAGGACTGGGGGCGGGGTCATGTGCAGAAGGAGGTGTGGTCATTGATGGAGCTAAGGGCACCTATGGTGCCTTGCTTAGGGGAGCCTGGGATGTAATTCCTGCCCTGAACCCTTTCCAGCACATATTAATTCATATAAGAAAAAAATACGTTTTTATTCTTCCATCATTTGGTCGGCAAAATGTATCACTAATGGGGATGAGAAAGTGACTTAGGAGCATTGACTGCTGGAGGGAGACACACCAAATCTATCTCTCTGTGCTGATTTATCATCTCTTTTAAAGTGGAACTATCACCCTATGTAAAGTCCCCCCACAATAATTAAGCATATAGCGATTAGCTTCTTAGTAGTGCTATTATCGGGCACAAGTACCAAGTCCTGAAGTAATCCTTCTTCTTCTGAGACCGGTGGCCAGGCTTGCATGCAGACATCTTGGCTTAGACATGTCTACGTTCCTGCGCTGTCCTTCCTGGTCTCCTCTAGGAGGCATTGCATGGCACCTCAAGGTACCAGAAGGGACTGACGGTGCAGGTGGACAGACAGCTCTAAATCAAGAAGCCTGACCATCAGTCTCAGAAAAAGAAGAAATTACTTCAGATCGTGGTATTTACTCCCAATAATAGGACTGTTAAGCTAATCACCATATGCATAATTATTGTGGGGGGACTTTATATAGGGTGACAGTTCTGCTTTAAGTAAGTGCATATAAGTACTTTGCTAATTACACATTGTATATTATTTTTGCAAGCACATTCAGATCACTTTATGCAGATTACTATTTATCAGCTACTGTTGGACACTCTCCTTCTACCTGACAAGCTATTACCATTTATCACCCCGTGGTGTCTTTATATCAACATTTAACCCACCAGTTTATTGTACATCTTTATCACTTTGTTTAGACTATTAGTTTGACTTATACATTATGTAGACTAGTAAGTCTGTTACATTCTCATTTTTTCAGCAGTCAGGCTGGTACTATAGGATATCTACAATTACTCATTTTTTTGGGGGGGGGGTTAGTTGATTGTCACCCACATATGGATGCCAACCTTTATCTCTGGTGAAAGTATTTTACCATGAAGCATACACTGAGATTGTCTCTCATTTTCAAGTATGTCCTGGGCACACATCTTATCTAGCTTAGAAGAGTGAAAGGCTGAGTTGACCTTGCTGGGACTAAGACCTGTGACCCTGAGGTTTGAACACATTATATAGCTGGTGCACTAACCAACTGAGCTATCCCACAACTAATATATTTGATATATGATTAGTGGGTTTGCAGTTTTTTTTGTTATGCATCATTTTTCACTTATTTTTTTTATAATTGCTTTGCCTTTTTGTGTGGTCTTGCATTTATGTAATATAGTATTATCAATGGCACTACACTTAGATTAGCTCTTTTTGCACTGCCCCCATTTGTTTGTTCTGAGATTTCATACATCCCTGTAGAATCCAGGAGAAGGGGACCAGCGGCAGAACCATTTGATGTAACACAAGATAAACTTGATGCTTCCTTGATGAAGTAGACCATCATTATTCCATCCATTCCTCAAGATCACTGGGTCAGTACTCATTTCATTTGTCACTTATTCTATATTTTATTCAAACATAAACTAATTCTTATTTTGGAGATTATCTTTCTAATCATATATACATACACTATAGATTGTATATTACTGAGTATTACATTGATTGTTTATTTTTATTTTGATAACACATTACTCTATTTAGTAGTGTCCTATTATTGTTCTAGTTACACATTCGTTTTTTATTAGGTACCGCTATTCCTCTATTGATATCCTCTTATTTTGTCTTACGGTGATAGCCTAAACATGGTTGTTAGTCTCAATCTAGTTTCTCCCCAGTTTTCAGGGATATTCCTACTAGGTTACAAGGCCACCTCTTATCAGGGGGAATATTTACTTGTTATGGTGATTTGGTATCAATGACTCACATACCCACTAACTGTTTTATCGGTTTGAGCTTCTGCATTCACTCCTCATATATGTGCAATTTTATCTTTACTTTGGTGTACATTAGTATATTCACCATTAGATGTTTAGCTGGATTTTAGTAACCCTTTTCTATAATGATATCTTAATTTCTCTTTATAACCAATGGCTAGGCAGCGTATCAGCAGGTTTAAACAAAGCTGAAAGATATTTGTGTGTGTGCGCTGTGCAGGACTCAGGTTAGCCAAACACAAGCCTGAGAACAAATTGATTTGTAGGACTTAGACTTGTTAGGTACAAACCCTGAGGAAACATTGGTTTGTTGGACTTAGACTTGTTAGAAGCACAAGCCCTGAGGAAACAATGATTTGTAGGACTTAGACTTGTTAGAGGCACAGACCCTGATGAAACATTGATTTGTAGGATGTAGACTTGTTACAGGCACAAGACCTGATGAAACATCTGTTTGTAGGACTTAGACTTGTTAGAGGCACAAGCCCTGAGGAAACACTGATTTGTAGAACTTAGACTTGTTAGAGGCACAAGCCCTGAGGAAACATTGATTTGTAGGACTTACACTAGTTAGAAACAAGCCCTCAAAATGTGTTTGTATAGGCACTCTAGCTTGCAAAGAACAAGCCCTGAGACCAAAAATAAAATTATGCCCTAGTGGCCTAGTGCTAGCAGGTCATTTTATGGTGACCACTGGCCAATGGCATTGGCAAATGCCATGGTGACATTACAGCATTTGTGACTACTGTGCTGTTATTATTGCTGCTGCTACAGAGTTGCCTAAGCAGCAGGACAATTAGGCAGCTCCAAGGGAATGGGATCAACAGCAGTTATATAAGGCAGGTGATCATGGTTCCACTTGCCATTAACTCCAGTCATGCACCCTAGGCAGTAGGCAGTAGCAGCACCACAGCTAGCTCCCACCACTTCAGGTATATCTGGAGAAAAGAAGTTGGCCAATAATGCTTCTCCTCCTGCACCTCCTCCAAAATAATGGATGTGTTGTTGGAATACAAATTTTCCATCAGCAATGTGCATAGTGTGTGTAGGAAAGTTGTGAAAGAGGGGAAGGATTGGGAACAGTGGACATATCTGTACTCACATCAAACAAATGGCACAACTGCTAGCAAACACCTTGAGGTTGCTTATTTTTCTGTTTCACTTCCGGTAACATAACGTTTTTAACACAGAAATGCAGAGCACACATAGTAAACTGGCAGGAAGTTTGTAGCCATTGAAAAAACTTTTTTGGCGTAGGTGAAAATGAGACATTTTTAAGGGTTTTGCTGTGGTCGGATTTTCTAGCAAAAAAGCAGACAAACAAGTGGTTTTCACAGCATTTCTATATTGCTGATATAGTCAACAATACAGTTTAATTGTATATCCCTCAACACTCTCATGGACACAGTTTTTCTGATATCATAGTGTATAAACAACCATGGGACAAGGTAAAGGATTATAGCAGTACTATCACTAAGAACCACCACCCATGCTGGAGGATGGTTGCTGCAGAATAGGTGCTACAAACCAGGAGCTACAGCACTGGAGCTTGAAAGCCTGATGCAGTAGGCCAGTGGCTGAGTACCAGGAGCTGGAGGACTGTGACTGGAAGGCATGGTGCAGTAGGCCAGAACTAGAATTCCTTGTTGTTTTTTCTATTTGAGTTATCTTCTGCAGGATGATTTCCAGATTGAGCTGCTTTGGAATATACCTGTGTGGAGGCAGAATAGTATCCTCCACAAACAGTAATCGCTACTTGACTCCTATGGTAGCATTGCATAAATGTAAGAATATTACTGGATTTAATCTATCTAAGTTCTTTTACATACTACATTATATATTGCTTCCCCTTGTTTTTTGTGTCTTTCTGGTAGCAATTTAATTCAAGACAGATTGGAAATTTGGATTTGACCCCTATGGTGTTGTTGGTTTGCCCCAGAATTTCTTAACTTTTTTTTTAACATAAGGCCCTTATTCAAGATATAAGCTGGTTAGTTCAGGATGACAGTTATACAATAACTGTGTTTTAGTAGTCTTACACCATTATTTTATGTGGCAATCACTTAATCTTGCTGTTAAATAAGAAGCCACATCCTTGAGTAACACTTCTCTCAATTTTCAGTTTGTCTCGATATCTCAGTTTGTTATAGCTCTTAAATTAAGCATTTGATACAACCTAAAATTTAAAAGGAACATTTGTTTTGCAAATATAGTTACTGAGCAGGATGTATCCTCCACCCGCTCCTGTAGACCGGTATCCTTTTAAATGTTGCATGCAAAAAAGTGTGCTACTACAGGGCACATTTAGCATGTCACCCTGATTGAAAGGGCGACATGAGAATCTTACACTGCAGGAAAGCGCGAGATTCTCATGTTGCCGAATGAATTGTCGTCATCAATGTAGTAAGCCCTCTATGATTAAAGTTTGCAAATATGGCAACCAAATGATTAAATGAAAATGAAATATTGTTTGCTCTGTGCCACCATAATTCTCATCATCCCCAACCAACCAATGGCTGAGTGGGATGGTGGGAGTTGTAGACTCTAAAAACTGGAGACTAAAACTCCCATCATCCCCCGCCACTGACTAGTGGGGAAAGATGGGAGTTGCAACAGCTGGAAATCCAATGGTAATCTACCATTCTGCAGACCAGCAACAAATGGGGAAAAACAGACTGTCCACTTCCAGAGTCTGGATACGTTATACATATATGACACAGGGACAGTGGGGAAGAGGTGGGAGAGAGTGGGGCTCAAAGGGAGAAAAGACATGTGGGATGGGAGACACACAGAGGAGGAACTGGGTGAAGGTAAAGTGGAAGTTGTAGGAGGAAGAGATTTATCTGAAGTGGTGGAAAATGAGGAAAATAAAAATTGTGAAGTCATGAGGCGAGGGAGATGGGGAGCTGCAGAGTGGGAGGCATAAGGGGTGAGAGAGTGGGAGAGGAGTGGGGAGGTACAGTAGATGTGATGAGGGCATTCAGAAAGCCTAGATGATTTGGTAGAGTCAACAGAGGAGTTGAGGCAGAGATAGCGGATGTAATAAAGTAGAAACAAAGTGGTGGGAGGTATGGAACAACAGAAACAGTGGAGGAAGAGAGAAGATATAAATAGTGTGTATCAGGCATTCAATCAAGGACATCAGGGTGTTTAATCAGGGATGGCTTTTTATTGCTGCCAAGGGTGCAGTCACCCAGCCAGCAAATTTACTGGCCCAGTTCTGTGCTGGGACACCTGCCTAGAAAACCTCAGTGTCCCTGTCCCCATGGACAGATAATAATGAGGGCTAGTAGAGGCTGAGCCTCCCTGAAACTAACTGCATGATGAAGACCTGGCCTGGCTGTCACAGCAGCCTTGGTGTGAACCTGAGCTGCCCGTGTAATCTGAATGCCACACAAGATGACTAACATGAGCTGCACTAAACTAGCTAGGGTGGGCTTAACCTCATGCTGTGTCTAGATTGGATAATGGGAGGGGCAGGACATGTCTCCTGCCAGCCAATCTTGAGGCAGCATGACGTTAAGCCTGTTTCAGCTTCTTTAGTTTAACTTTTATCAGTCTTCTTGCATTGTTGCATTAAGATTACAATTTATGGTCAGGGATGGACTACGCTGTGGCCACTATGACAGGTCAGTCTCTGGCTATCAAGTGCAGTAGGACAAGGCTGGGGGGCCGTATGTATGGTTCTATGGCTACTATTGCAGTGGGACAAGGCTGGGGGTCATTATGTGTAGTTCTATTGCTACCAGTACAGTGGGACACGGCTGGGGATCAGCATTTCTAGTGTGATTATATTTCAGTTGTAAGCTCTGTGGTATCACTAGTGTAGCTCAGTTTCAATCTGTTGTATCAGTAGTGTAACACAATTTCATTTACAAGCTGTGTGGTATCACTGTTGCAACTCAATTTCAGTTGTAAGCTCTGGCTCTGTGGATCACTGGTGTAGCTTATTTTCAGTTGTACACTCTGTGGTATAAACTCCATTTCAGTTGTAAGCTCAGTAAAGTATTTTTGGCTAATTTTTTGCTACCCTCCCCCCAAAAAAACAAAAAACCCTGCAAATTATTTTGCATCTGTCCCCACAAACTGTAGAATTGGCCCTATACTCAGGAGATATGTGGCATTCATATTTCATGCTTTTTTGTTTGTTTCACTTGTTGATTGAGATATTGGTTTTACTAAGTATATAGTTAAGTCACAAGCATATTGGCTCCCGCCCTCTCTTCCTCCATATATATATATATATAATCATATAGAGGAGAGAAAGAAGTGACATAAACAAGTTTGATATGTAACACGCTACCTGCATTAACCCCTTAAGGACCCATGATGGTCTTGGAACGTCATGGGTCCAGCGTGCGATAAGGACCCATGATGTGCCAGGACCATCATGGATTTCAGGGCTACCCGCGCGGCTGCACACCATTCGGGAAGCCCTGAATTGGATAGAAAAAAAAATGCTCTGTGGTCCTTAAGTGCTGGCCATGTTCGCGGCCGGTCCTTGAGGGGTTAAATATGTTGCTCCCTTTATATATTTTTAATTTCCAGTTTAAAGTACCGTAGTCTGTTTAAGCAAAGGGTGCAATGTCCTGGCCGGTGGGGCCCTTATGCCAGCTTTTTATTTCATGAAATCATGATATAAAGAGGAACACTGGTTTAAAGGAGCAGTAAACTTAAAAAAGTACTTACATTATATAAGTAGATTAAGTGATGGTGTATTCAGTGGTGTCTTTTTTTTTCTGAGGAATTTTTGGTTAAGGAGTAATTCCCATTTTAAGTTTGTGTTTTTTTAATCATGAGCTCCCCCTAGTGGCATCATTTAGGTTAGGGAATTCACGTCGTCGACTTGGAAAGGTCAGTAGGAGGATCAAACTTCTTGAGGCATTTAGAAATCAGCTGTTGGTGGCTGGTGCTGAGGGGGAGTGTCTGCTAGAGGAGGAGTAGGCTACATGAAGGAGCATCAGCTGAAAATTTACCTCAGCAGAGACAGGTTGTTTTTTTTCCTGAAGCCTGTTGTAGTTTGAAAGATTAAGAGACTGTAATCTGAAGGTTTGTTTGCAAGATAGACAGACATTACTGTTATGTATTGGTTAATGCTGGGAGTTGAATTTTTTTTAAACTATACTTGTAAATGTAAAAAAAACAACAAATTTTGTATAGATGGTGAATGTACAGTATGCTACACTATTAACCCTGTGAGTGCCAGAGGAGAACTTACTCCTTACTTGCTTACACTCTAAATGCCTCAGGAAGTTTGATCCTCCTACTGACCTTTCCAAGTTGACGACGTGAATTCCCTAACCTAAATGATGCCACTAGGGGGAGCTCATGATTAAAAAAACACAAACTTAAAATGGGAATTACTCCTTAACCAAAAATCCCTCAGAAAAAAAAAGACAGCACTGAGTACACCATCACTTAATCTACTTATATAATGTAAGTACTTTTTTAAGTTTACTGCTCCTTTAAGTTGTGGTTTATGGGGTGGAGGGGTGTATTAGTGGGTGGGCTATGTTTTGGTTAATATGGGGTGCTTTGGGTTAACCTTGCCAGAGAAATGCAATTAAGATCAGTTTGATGGGTTAAAAAAGGGTATATGTCCTGCTTAAATAAGATGGAATGATTGGGAGAGATTGTCACAGTACCTTGATTACAGCGCCGCCTCTTCAGCGACACTCTGCGTCTTTCCACGCGTCATCTGCAGGCAAGAGGCTTCAAGTATACTGCAGGTCTCTGTTTTATGTGTGTTTATTTCCTGTAGTCTCCTCCTACCTACTTCTTCCCTCTAGCTGCTCTTCCTACCTACTTCCTGTGGAGGGGTTTAAAGGGCACACTGAGTCCTGACTCAGTCACCCTTACGTTGTTGTTCTGAGCAGTTCATTTTCTAGCATTCCTGATTCCTGTGTATGATCTGGCTTGTCTGTCCATCCATTCTGGTGTTGACCTGTGGCTCTTTCTGACTATTCTCCTTGGCGTTCCGATTTGGCTCAGATATCTTTTGTGGTGCAAACCTGTGGCTCTGGCTGCCTACCTGCTCTATGTATGACCTAGGCTTGTCTGACTACCCACTCTGATGATGACCTGGGGCTCTATCCACTGTGCATCCAGCATACATACGCTCCAGTGAATATCCAATCTGGTGCAAACCTGTGGCTCTGGCTGACTACCTGCTCCGTGTATGACCTAGGCTTGTTTGACTACCCACTCTGGTGTTGACCTGGGGCTCTATCCACTGAGCAACCAGCATTCCATCGCTTCAGTGGATATCCTTTCTGGTGCAAACCTGTGGCTCTGGCTGACTACCCGCTCCATGTATGACTTTGGCTCGTCTGACTATCCTATCTGGTGCTTACTAGAAGGCTCTGTCTGTTCGTTCAGATTGTTGGTTCTGTTATTCAGACATCCTTCCTAGAACTGACCTGGGGCTTTAGCAGACTCCTAGCTACTGACTGCAGGCTGAGTCAGTATCTCTTGGGCGTTACCTTACCACGAGTCTCCAGTGGGCTGAGGCCTAGTCTCGGACAGTGTGGTGCAGAGATTGGGAGACTGCTATTCCTGATAGAGTGCTCGCCGTTTGTGTGTGTTTATTTATATAATGCATTACTGTCATTATTCTCATAAAAAAGGTTCTATTAACTATACCGTCTGACTCCTGGTTTTGCTTGCCAGCCGTAACAGATATGCTGCTACTGCCCATGCTAGATTATCTGCATATTTTGATGCCTTCTTGTAGGTACTGCTTTCATCTGCTGGCAGCAGCAGTAAAAAGAAGGATGCTACTGCATATGAGTGTATTCTAACTGAATTCTGGTTAGGAAATGTATTCTTCAGCATGTGTAGTACTGGCAAGGTCCCTGTAATTTCTATATAAATTGCAAACAAAAGGGCTGTGGCTATTTTACCCATAACAATGTCTCAGTGTTTATGTATAGTAATTAAACAAGGGGATTTTGCTGAGTGGAATGTCCACAAAGTAGAGGGAAAATTCAGGTAAGTTAAGACTGGTTACAAACAGCACGTTTGCATTCATGATTCTTGCACTTCAGTGGAGAGCATTATATTTATATAATTTAAGACATTATATTTTGCCACAGGATGCAAAATGTATTTAATGTGAGGCACCATAAAATAACCGAATTTGTTCTTAAAAAAAAATGTAGTCTTCTATATTTAACTAGAAATGTACCTACAGAAATCATATACCTAAACACATAGATAGCAAAAACACTGACAATGTATCAGTTCTCCAGGGTACACCATGTCCCCCAGTCTCTGGCAGTGAACAGATTAACCCTGGTTAATATTACATAACACAATCTGAGACCTAAATATGTATCTTCAGGCTATGCCCATTCTAGGTAGCTGACTAATGTACTAAGATGAACTGGATGAATTCTAGAGCAAACCAACTGCACTATAAGAACAAATAATAATTTCTACTAATTTAAATGAGGGGTTTAACCCATTGGATACTAGAGAGGTCTTCAACAAAGTTCAATTACTTTTTTATTACAGTAAAAAAATAACATATTGATACAAAATTAAAAATAAGCAGTTATTCATATTGGAATATTCATTCTTAACATACACAGGCTTTTGATTATTTTCTTACTAAAAAATAAAAATTATATAATGTATTCATGTTATATAGTCCAATATATATATATATATATATAATTCTTTATATACCAAAAATGAATGAAAATTAGCATTTTTACTATATCTTAACAGTGGGGTGAATGTATGAATTTTCCATTTCTGACGCCAGTGGCTGTATCTCATACACTGAAGTATGAGCACTGTAATGTGTACCAGCAGACAACCTCTGTCAGGAGTGGCCCTAGGTTTTTGGGGGCCCTAAGCAAAAAATTTACATGTGGCCCCTCCTTTACACCAATGCTGGTATTTCTAATCAGACATTGCCATCTAATTTTATATACATGCGGCAATGCTACTGTATAAGCACGGTGGGACCCTCTGATCAAGCGGGGGCCCAAAGCAGCCTCTTTTTCTGCTTACATTGTAGAGCCACCACTGACCTCTGTTATTGTTAGGACTTTACTGCCATCAAGCCCCAAATCCTTGCCCCTTAGCATGTGCATTTCCCCTATGTGTTGTTTAATACATTACATTAAAACACCTACATACTGTACCATTGTCTTCCCTTTGTTGCAAGTTGCATTAAGGGGATGAATATTGATGTATGTAATTTAGAAAATCTGAGTTAGCCTGGCGTCGGGTCTAAAAATCTGTTCCAGTGCTTCATTTAGCATGGAATCATTATTGTACATTCACTCCAGTGTTGTAAAAAATCTCTACACACAGAAAATATATCCACATGCGGGAGAACTTCACTGCTTAATAAAGCTACACTTGTCTTGAATTGAATGATAGATTTATAGTGTATTTCAAGCTAATGTCATATGACATACATTATAGTTTTATAGCTACACTTAAAATGGGAACTATTACCTGGATAATTCCTATTTGGTATGCCTGCTCAAGAGGGATCTGCAGATCTAGCCAGGACTGTATTGTACAGATTGGTTGATCACCTGCACACATGATTCTATGGTCAGAAAACTGACCCCCAGTGCTTCCTATCCAAGAACTGTAGGCCTGGATTTGCACATGTACACTTCATAGGCAGCATTAGAATCTATTGAATTGCTGCTTATGAAAACTCCAGTTTTACAAATTAAATTTGTAGCTTAAACTACTTGGATCAGTTTTCTGATAACTAAGATAACTAATAAGAGCGTTAAAAATGTGATTGCTTTTTATGTACAGTAGGGATAAGTGAAGCAATTCTTTAAGTTTGGTATTTGTAAAAAAAAAAAAAAAAACAGCTGTTTTGCAAGACCTGAAACATATTTTGCAAAACTGTATTGTGTTTCGTTTTTTGTTTTAAACAATCAGGAAAAATGATCATGTTATATCTGAATAAAGTAGGAGAACATATTTGGTGGATTACAATTTACTACTATTGCTTTCTAGGCAGGCAAGATTGCTGGAGACCTCTCTCTCCCGCCTTTCTCATTGTCTCCCATTCCTGCTCTCACACACATGTTCTCCCTCTCTCTCCCGCCATTATCCCATACTTGCTTTTTCTTTTCTTTCTCCCTCTCGCAGTGCCTCTCTCTCCCTCCTCTTTCCCTCCATGATTTATTTTAAACCAGTTCAGATGGAACTACAGTTTTCTTCTGATCATCTGCATCCATCTAGAAAACAAATCTCAGATGTTTTGCTCATTCTTTTTTCTATGTAAATATTAACATATTTCATATTGTTTTATTCTATGAAAAAGTCGTTTTTTTGAAAGAAATGTGTTCATAATTAGCATCTTCCTCATTTTCCTTTCAAAGTCTTTACATTTTCCATATATAACCAGTATAATTTATATTTTGTATGATCAGATATATGATCAATATGATAATTGGCAAGAACATCTTACAGTTTACTATGGTTATTGTTTGGTGTATTTTGTGCATGTACTTATTGTGGCTGATGTACTAAGAAAATCTGGACCGATTGTTTGCCAAAGCAGCTGCACCACAGGGGACAAATACAATTCCTCATTGGTTTCAACTCCTTGAATGCTAGATTGATCAACAATGCATTGGAGATCTCTCAAACATTCAAAAAATGAAAAACCCCATTTTAATTAATCAGAATTTGGAGGATTTCTATTTGTCCATATGGTGCAGTTGGCTTGTTCTGGAGTTGCTCCAGTTCTAGATAACATTTTAGTTGATACGTGTTATCAATGGTTTTGTCTAACAGATAACATAGAGGAATTTATAGATAAAACCCTTAACAAAGTTATCAACTGCAATGGAATCCAGGACTTCATCAACAAGTTTTTTGTGGCCAAGGTTCACCATGGGTGACATATACATGACCATACCTGGGAATTCTCCGGCAATGTGTGACTCACCGGGTGGGCAGAGTTCAAGTAGAAACTCTGCCCACTTGTGCTCCATCCCACCCGGTCCTCCCACTCCCCGCCCTCTTACCTCCATTTTGCAGGGTCTTTTTTTTTGTCCCGCCCCCCACGACTAAGCCTCGCCCCTTTTATGATGCAAATCGCATCATTTTCCTCCCCGGACGGCACTGACAGGGTTACGCTCCAGGTAGCCCTGCTTCAAAAGTTCCCAGGTATGTACATGACTACATTAATAAAAGCAAATGAAAAGTGAAATGTTACAGACACAGCGGTCCTTTAACTGCCATCTTTCTGAGTTAAGCCATCTTGATCAGATACACAACTTCCTTTGACTTGCCTGGGGATCTTTGTTAACTTAACACAGAAAGTTACAGATAATAGATGAAAATAATGGACAATAAGTACAGCTACGTCAGTATATGCTTGAATGTTAATACTGCCAATGTCAGTGATGGCCAGATAGTTATTAGCTTTTCCAGCAGCTTAGGAAAATAGGAAACAGCGAAGCTGTAGCACATGGAATGTGTCTGTACAAAAATAATGTATCCAGTAGACTGAGATTCCTTTGTAGGCATGTTCCTCTATTACTGTATTTGGCTAGAATTATTAAGTTGTTTTTAATCCTGCCATTTCTTTGAATCCCAAGCCATAAACCAGCCCATGAATGATGGGGGCTCATGTCCCTGTTTCACGATGGTAATTGGAATGTCCTTGTCTCTTCCAGAAGGATCAGACTGAATGTATTTCTTGGCTGTGAAAGAAAAATGTTTTCAGTTAATTCATGATTAAATAAAAATATCAAGCCCGGCTCATTCATTCTGTCTGCATCCCCATAATGCAATACAAATTTAAGGTCAAAATTAGATATCCAAAATTAGACTCTGAACACCCATGTTAGGTAAGACATATTTTTGCAAGCCAATATATTCTGTTACTGTCTCCCTCTTATGATATATTGCATTTTATACTTTCTACAGTCACTCATTACCCGCTTTCTCATTAAAATGCTAGATGCTGGTCAGACAGTCATCTCTTCCCTCAAATCTCAATTAAGACACTCTCTGATCCCTCAGTGTACCAATGTTTTTACAGTTATTTATTTTTCAATAATTATTTAAGTCCCCCAAGCCAAATTACATACACTAATAACATCAAATAAAATATTTAGATGATGATCTTTCGTATCTTCTTTCCTCCAGTCCCCCATATGATGTAATATTTAGGACCTGCATCAGATGGTGCTTACTCAGGGTCAGATTTGCATATCAGGCACACTTAAGTAAGCAACCTAGGTGCCCTTAGAAGCACCCATAGCTACACTCTCTCTCCTCACATGGTCTAATTTCTAGCCCAACTACTGTATGCTGGTGGTAAACGCCCTTAGCCTGTAAAAGGCAATTAAAACAATATCCTATTTCCTTGCAATACATTGGATACATATCTAAAATTCAACAGGTTAAACAAAAGTCAGTTAATTGGTATATAAAGTCTATAAAAAAACTTTCCGTCATAAACTAGGAATTGGTGTCTGATGCATAGGCATTGGGATTGCACTGGCCTCATGCACAGTTTAGATTGTGGGTGTGACCAGTATCACTGAGACACCATCTGAATGTGGCAGGTGCCTACTCTGCCTAACACAAATCTGGACCCACCCTTACTTTCTGTAGGTGTATGATAAGTCAGAGTGAAAACTCAGTCACTGATAAATCCAGGAATGGATTTCCATTGACTGAAATGCAATGCATCAGAGAGCATTGTATATGGTATACTGCTTTCTCCAATGCTTAGTAGATGGTGTCCTTAACAACCTGAAAGGAGAAATAATATCTCCTAATAAATATCCTAATAAATAAATATCCCCCACTTTAACTAATTATGGGCAGAAAATCCTAATGATCCTTATGGATTTTCCCCTGTGTCTTTTTTCAAGAGATAACATCTTCAGTTAGTCCTTGATATCATAACCATGGAGGCAGACATGACTGTTGCTGGCAGCTTCTTCAAACTGAAGCTGGCAGAGGGCATGAGACAATGCAACCCTTTATGGACCATACAGGAGTACAACACATGGTGAAGCAATGCATTGAACACCCCTCTGGTCCTTAAAGGATTAGGATTACCATGCATTGACCCTTTCAGTGCCAGAGTGGTACACGACGTATTGCTTTGCAATGTGTTGTGTACCCCTCTGGCACCGAAAGGGTTAAGCAGAGTTTAAGGTCGTTCATACTAGCAATTGACATGTCATCCTCCATGGACAAGTCATTCAGGATCCAAGTAGCAAGGAAAAAATTCATAGAGGATATTAGGATTTTCTGGCCATATAAATGTAAGTATGTGTGTGAGGGGTGTTAGTTCTCCTTTAATAAGCCAACGAGGTGCATTTGTGGAGCAAACCAACTATTTAGGAAAATGCCACTGATTTATGGAGCTTTTTGACCCTTGAATGCTTAAGAATCCTCCAACAGTTATAAAACCCCAACTAAATCATTGGCATTTTTCTCATCAATTGCACTATTTTAGCTTATTAAATAATGTCCTGAGACCTTTATAATAATCACTCTTTTTGTTTAACATTTTTATGTTAAATCCAAAATTTCACACAGATTGTTGAATTATCGATAGTGATATTAACCCATGGAATTCTTTATAAAATTACCTTTGCTGAAACCTAACTACAGGTGTAATGATTTAACCTTAAAGAGGAGTCACCTTGACTTTTTTTTTACATATTTTAAAACTTCATTCAAAACTGCCTATGTGTCATGTTCAGCAGATGTGTACTTTATGAAATAATCACACTTATTTCACACTTATTTCTGGGAAAAATGAAAGTCTCCTGGTACAGCACACTTCATAATTAACATATGAAACTCCACTGAAATACTTCATTAGCATATGAAATGCCACTGAAAGGGATACATTAGCATATGAAACGTTAATGGCACTGCATGGGTTCCACAAGTAGCATATGGTACCAGGTATGAATAACTTCTTAACTGTACATTTGCTGGTCTTTTGGCTAACATGACGTTTTCAAATACACAAACCTGAATTAAGGTAACAGGTCCAACTTAATACTATTCTGTCATTACTTACAATTCTATTTTGCACTTGATATAGAAGATAAGAATGTATCATTATGATAAAACGTAGCAAGAGCTTATATTGTAGATGTGGCTATATACTTTATCCTCCATTGCTTCACAATGCGTTGCACATCCCTCTGCTTCTTAACCCCTTAAGGACCTTGTGCCGTGCTATGACCGTCACACAGTTTTTGCCTTAAGGACCGGTGACGGCTATAGCACGTCACGTACATTTTACTTACATCCTGCACGTCGGAAATACCCGAGTGGTCCTTAAGGAAAGGTTATATCCCAGCACCCTGGTCGTTAAGGGGTTAAAGGCTTAACTGACTAAGTGGATTTCTTTATGACGTGCATTATTGTATTTATTTTATCCTATGTTTATTATAAGGTTTTGTATATTAATCCATTAAAATTTTTTTGTCTTGAGCATTTTATATCTTGATTTTCTAGCACAGCAGCAAACTCTAAACATAGATATCAATAAATCCCTATAAGTCCTAAACAGAAAGGACTTCCACCTGAAATGTGTTGTTTTCAGTTTATTTGTACACCTAATGCAGTGAAATCTGATTCATAAATACATTATTAATACTAATAAAAATAATAATAAACTAAGGAAAACAGCTTAATTACCTGATACCAAAGATTCTTTTTTCTCAACATCATTTGAATCTATTCCAATCCATAAAAATATCTATAAAAACAAATTGGTGAAAGAAAATAAAATACGTATGCAATAATTAATTATTTCAGTTGTGTGTGTGTCTGTATACTTGTTGCGTGTGTATTTACCATATATATCTATCATGAATGTTTGTGTATATATATATGTCTGTGCTTGCTTTTATATCAATAGTTGTAGCACATTAATTTTCATTTTATTTCACGCTTATATAACTAAAATATTCTTTGTAGGGGAAAAAGATAATTAGGAATTGCAGGGAACCATGTTAGTATTTGGCAGAAATGGGATACATAATACAGAGCCTAATATATATTTATGTATATATATTTTTTTTTAATACTTTAAATGTTATAGGGTGCCTTTGGATTATATTTTTTGCTCTGTAGTAAGTTACCGTACATATTTCTGTTAAACAAGAATTAAAAGATCCACGTATGTCAATTTTACATGTAAACTTAATATAATTGGTTGAGAATATACTAAGCTTTTATTGGCTGAACTCAATCAATAATATCTTAGATTACTCTATAGTCTAGAGGGGAAATTTACAAATTCTGTAAATGAACCCAAAAGGTCACAGATAAATAGTTCATTTTAGTGTGTTAGTTTAAACAAAAACAAACACACAAAACAGAGTTAGGAACCTTTTCTTTTTAGGAAATCCCCCTGTTGGAGGGGGGATGAATATTTGATGGCCTTGATGATCATGATGGAATAAATAAATTAAACATTTTTTAAATAATTTGTACATTACACAATCACCCTTTAGGAACCCATCAATCTAAGCCAGGGTTTGTTAATTGTCTGACCTCCACCTGTTAGGGGCTACAATTCCCATCATCCTCAACCATCCATCTAGAGGTCCAATAAAAGATTAGTCCTGTTCAAAGCCATAGGAAGTGATAGACCTAGATAGGGGGTGTCACACCCATTGGTAAAAAATTGTGGGCTCAGAAAGGAATCATCAGTGGCAGACTGATATGGCAATGGGCTCACGAGACACCTTAATTTTACTTTTAATTATTACTCTTTCATTCTCTGGGACAACATTAGAGAATCCCTGCATCCCCCTTTGGCAATGTTTCTTCTATTAGGTGGTCTTTTGAAACCAAACAATTTTGTTCAAGTTTACTTCCCCATCTCACAGGCATGTTGCAGGAGAATGGGGTGACTCAAAGCCGATAATGTAATTGTAACATGCTGTTAGTAATAATATTCCCCCACATTTGTTATTGCACAAATTACCTGTTCCCATGCATCCAGCATCATCACATCGTCTTCTGCTAGGTCTTCTTGAGTAAATTCTCCTGGTACCTCTTCAATCTATTAAGGTGATGAAATATATAACACATTGAGGCTGATGTACTAAGTAGAAATGGAGAATTTGTTGAGGCAAATCAGCTGCACAATGGGCAAATTAATCCTATTAATTTAAATGGGGTTTTAACCATTTGAATGTTAGCAAGATCTGCATTGCATTGCTTTGCAATTCATTGGAGACCTTTCTAGCATTCCAATGGTCAAAAGTGGAAATGTCATGTTGTGACAAATATGTAATTTTGAAATCACCTATATTTTGTTAGCCATTTTATTATTTTAAGAAAATATTTTATGAGATAATTGGCTTTATTTCTTTTTACCTTTATGCAAATGATCCAGTGGTGGCCAGTAAGGAGTGGCGGTTGTGATCAGGAACAGTGTGGAATGTTAGTATCCAGCAGGCATGCCTGCCAATATTGTTTCATTTACATAAACTAACAATTAAAGCTAAATATCTCGTAAACCATTGTTTTTCATATGTATCATATCTGTCACTATGAAAACTCTTTTAAAATCAATTATGTGTTACAAAGTGACAGTTCCATTTTAAAATCTACATTTAAATTAATGTGAATTTTAAGAACTTTTATTGTGCTCTGTGGTGAGTTTTCTCCAAAGTTGTTCAATTCCCCTAAGTAAGTAATCGTCTTTATACAGACTGGGTGCTGAGGAAATCAGGACAAAATTCTTCCTTTTCTGTATGATACAAATGGGGAGGGGGGGGGTTATAGGGCATTACAGAGAGTTAGAAATAGGGGGTGGGATTATAGGGAATTATAGGGGGTTAGAAATAGGGGGTGGGATTATAGGGCATTATAGGGGGCAGAAATGGGGTTGTTACAGGAGGCATACATGGGTGGGAGGAGAAGACTGCTTATATTGATCAGGGACGGGCAATATGAAGCCCTCTAGCTACTTCCAGACTACAACTTCCATCATACTGGAATCATGGAAGTTGTAGTCTAGCAGCAGCTGGTGGGCCTCATGTTGTCCATCCATGATACAGGTAATGTGTTCTGGAGGAATTCAATCAATTATTTTTGGGTGAGGTTTTTTTTGCGCTATGGTACAGTTGGCTCAATCTTAATTACCCCAGTTCCTCTTAATACAGTGCATCTGCCTCATAGATGATGAGGCTGAAGAAAGACATATGACCATCAAGGTCAACCTTTTGCTGTATCACCTATGTTGCTGTAGAGGAATGTATAATAAAACCCCCAAAAAAGAAAAACCTATTGAAGCCAATTCCATTTTTTCTTCATTTAATCCTTCCTGATTCCAAGAAGCAGTCATATACCTCTTTTGTATATAAGATAAAAATGAATTTGACTAATATCTTAAATAAGGAATAATCAGGGGTTATGCATAAGGTGTGATACAGAGGTGATTTCATCAGTGATGTCACTTGTCCAGTTCCTAAGCTATTTTATAAAGGCTATGCACTAAGATTCCCAGAGTTGGATAAACCTTATTGCATTGGCTCCATAGAATAGGAATATCACTGGAGAAGTCCACTTTATCACGTACTATCACACTATCACACTTCAGTGCATTTCCGCCATCATGTTCTATAGAACAATGTTAAACACACCAACAGATCAGCTTTTCAAGAAACACCTGCATAATCATAGGTAGGAATCAGTGGCTCAGTCACTGTGATTTATCCACCTGTGTTTAATTTGAGCAATCAATAACATCTGAGCTGATGGTGTGTCCCAATGCCTGGAGCTGAGAATCACTGCTGTGCAGTAACCATACAACATATTTAGTGCATACCTTTCATCAGGTGTAATGACACACCCTACTGAAGCATGTTGTGTGATAACATTGTAATACATATTTCCTGGTTCAAGACTTAGATGTGACTTCCCTTATTGTCTTTTGCAGAAGAGACCCTTTGCTCTGCCAGATGGTAAGATAATTCTACTTACCACAAACCGTCCGGTTCTATTGGAACAACCAAAGAGTCTTGGCGGATGATCCTCAAATTGAGATTCAAGAAGTGGTGATGTCTGGTACTCCTTTTTACCTCCAAGTGTAGACCAGAATATATCTGCATTACACAAAACAAATAATTTAGTAAATAAATCCAAAACCAGTAGCTGGAATATGATTTAGCAATTTTTAACCTACTAAGTAAGAATATTTTGCACCAGAGATATAGAGATTTTTTTATACCCCATAATTTATTCCATCTCTATTTCTTATTTTTAAACATATTTAATGTATATCTGTTAATTCTTAAGTTATCTGAATTATATCATTTGAAAGATCTTAAATTGGCATTTATGAACATAATTAACCCTCTGAGTGCCAGAGAGGTATCCAATGCATTACCTCTCTGGCACTCAGAGGGTTAATTATAGTCATAAATGCCAATTTAAGTGTAAGTCAAGATTCTAAAATAACAATATTGTGGTTAATCAATCAGTCAATAAAACAATGTTAAAATTAGTTGACAATATTGAGATTTAAAAATGTCAACAGTTTGTTCTGTAAAGGTATCTAAATATATGTAACTATTCCACTCTAAAGTATGAGCTGCGATCGATTGTCTAGTGCTATGACTGCCTATCACCTATTTCTATTTGGGCTGCAAATTCTGCCCTTAAAGGGATAGTAATGTTTCACAATAACAGCAGCTCAAATTAATCTTCATAGAATTTGAGCCATGGAGAGTGTTATTTCAGTTCTGTCAGAGTTCAGGAGTAATTGAATGATAAAGTATCCCCCTCCCACCCCTTTGACTGATGTAACACAGCTCACCTCAGAGCTCAAGACTGTCCGGATGGATCACAGAGAGGGACAATCTTCAATGAGCATAAGGAAAAACCTGAAAAACCAATCAACCTTTCCTTATGTTCACAGTAAGAAGCTGCCTGGTTTCAAGACCAGATTCCACATCTGAGGTGAGCAGTGTTTCACGAGGTAAAAGGGTGGGAGGAGGATACTTTATCATTCAATTACTCTTGAACTATAACTTTGACAGTATTGAAATAACATTCTGTATGGCTCAAATAATATGAAGATTAATTGGAGCTGCTGTTTTTGTGAAACAGTACTATCACTTTAATACCACCTGAGTCAAGCTGAGGGAAATGGAGAAGTATGTAGGCATTTCAGGCCATTCCATTCCACTTCCACTTTGTTTAACTTCTTGTAGTAAAGAAACTACAGAGGAATTGGAGTAATCTGACATCTTTTTCCTGCGCATGCTGGAGGGGAGGCTTTCAGGACTTGCTCTATTTAAAGCCTTAAAGGTGACAGGGTGTGTTTGGTAGGCATACATGTAATCATACATTCTAGTGCATGCCCTAGAGTACAGGCAAAGAAGATAGAAGCCAACAACCAATGAGCAGAACAGATGGAATTGTACGTTATGTTCAAAATATGTACAATGTCTATTTGCATTTGAATGTTAATTTTAAAATGATCTAAATTATCTGAAAAATCTCATTTCAAAAACACATATGTATGGATGGAACAAATCTACCCTTTAAGACAGAATCTTTTTGATTTATTCTGTAGGCTGAATATAAATCAGTACAACCCTGCAGCATTTCCTTACATATCCTAAAGGAATGGAGAGGTCTGGTCATTTTAATCTAAAACAAAGTAGCTTATAGGAGCAGTAAACTTTTATTACGAATATACGTGTTATTCGTAGGGTTCGGACATTCAGGGTTTTTACCCAGATCTCAGGGTTTCTGAGTTAAGGGCCAGGTTCTCAGTGTGACAGTTCAGTGTTTCCTATTACATTATCTGCACCAACTAACTAACTAACTGCTTCTTTAGTCTCTAATGGCGCGATGCAAGAAACGTTCGCATTGGATAAAGGCATTTTTGTGCACAGATAGATTATGCACATGTTCTAATCCAGGAAGGTAAATACCAAACGCTTCTTGAATTGCGCATAAAAAATTCCATTTTACGACAACAGTACACAGATGTATAAATTCATTCGCAAATAGCAGTTCTTGCATTAGGCGCATTCGCTATTCCACTCACACAGATTCGTTAATCTTAGCCACACCCACAAAATAAATATACGCAGCCGTTCGCTAATCTTGAATTTTTATGTGCAATTCAACAAAATCATGTGCAAACTTATTCCCTAGTGGTTTTCACACAGGAAATAGCAATTGTGCATGTTTCCTGCATCAAGCCATAAATTTCTACCAGAAAAGTAGAGTCCTATTTGTCCTGTGTGAGGTAAAACAGTGAGATCTTGTGCAGTCTGTGAAATGGTATGTCAGGACTTATTAGAGCATCTCTGAGCTATAGCAAGTATAGACATATTGCCTAGAATCAATGTTCTGGGGATACAAGCCCCAGTTAAATCAGTGGAATTGTGGTGAAGTTTTCTCTGTCTCATTTGATGCAGTTGGTTTGCCCCATAATAATTTCAGTTTCTTTTAGTTCGTCATCCTCCCTGACTAAAGTTCTCCACCTTCATGCAAATCCCATTCTAAAGAAATGTAATATGCTCTAAATATTGTGTTTAGTTGTATCTGCTAACCAATTAGAGTTTGGAAGGGACTAAATAGTTTTGCAAGCGTGCATTTTAATACAAACAATGACTTCAGTCTTTACACTAATACAAACCTGGCTCCTTTCCTTCTGGAACTTTTGTGGCATTGCATTTTAGAACTTTGACTAAATACTCAGCCCCCTTTATCTCATCTTCATTGGCCCCTTTTCCTATCCACATGATAGCTGAATTATTTTTCAGTTTCAAGAGAAAAACATCATTTGCATTCAGGCATGTTGCATCTGTGTCAACCTGTAAAACAGTGATATAATTAGCATTTAAGTAATTTGTTCCTTGTGTAATTATTTGAAAGCATTACTAAAATGGCGAATGAGTGTTGGCTTATTTATGTTTATAGACAGACATACATACATACATTTATACCCACAAGTGTAAAGTTTCTAGTGCAAGGGTATGCTTTAGCATCCAGAGAGGGGGAGATGTACTAATGCATAAAATGCTAACAAATATTTTATGTCCACGTAATTCTAATCCTTTGCTCTCATGAATAACACTTCCCCATATATACTAAGAATTATGTATTGGTCTTTAGCATATGATATTGGCGGAAACCTTTCCTAAATGTTATGATTGTAAAAAAACCTACTGGAATGTAAAAGTAGTGTAGAGCAAGATAATTTGGTAATATCAGATGCTGCTGCTGACCTAACTATTGATGATGTTGATTTAGTATGTTTACCTAGGTTCACTATTGAAATGTCGCTATTTATATGGTGACCATCAAAATAGCTTATTAAAAATATCACCTGAACCCAAAAGCCGATGTCAGAACGTCACCCCGATAAATAGAGCAACATTCTGACAATGCACGCTTAATGGTCGCCATCTACATGGTGACAGTTCAATATATAATGCTGAATTAACCCCTTGAGTGCCTTCTCCACATAACAATCCTCATCATGCTGAATTAACCCCTTAAGTGCCTTCCCCACAGACTTACATTTTCATAGGGCTCAGCCTGCTAACAATGTTTTCAGGGCTTATCTTGCAGTAGGCCTCAGCCTACTAACAACTTTTTCCAAGGCTTACATTTTTATAGGCCTCAGCCTGCTAACATTTTTTCAGGGCTTATCTTGCAGTAGGCCTCAGCCTACTAATAACTTTTTCAATGTTACGTTGCTGTAGCACTCCGTCTGCTTGCAAATTTTGCTTTCAACTGTGGATTTCTCAATTTCAGACCTCAATAGTAGTAGTATTGCGTCAGGCATTTTATTAGTGGTAGCAAAACTGGGCACATTTTGATGGCTTTTCTATCCAGTAACATTCTCATGAGAATATATCTCCCAATCTCTATAAATTTACAGATAGGTTAAAAGCAGGGGTAATGTCAAACTACTACTACAGTATATTCCAAACTTTTCCATGGCAACCTAATGTTAAATTTCACTTTTTCAAACTTATTTGAGGTTCCACATTAGATATCTACAGTGAAATTTGAAATATACTTCCATATGGTGAAGTGTGAAATAATCTATTCTTCAGTGGAGAACTTTGAAATATACCAATTACAACTAAGCCAATTATACAATATGCTAAATGTCATTTGAGGTGATGTACATTTAATCTCAGGCTTGCCTAGAAAGCTATGACTAAATTTGCCAGCTTCAGATGGGTAAACTTACATCTTTGAGCTCTGACACTATCCCCAGCTGCTGAGCCTTAGAGCAAATGGTATATAGTCATATTAACAGAAAAATGCCCCCCAGGAATGTGAAAATAGCATGTCAAATCTAAATATTCAAATAAGCCCTTGGAGTAGAATACACACAGGCAAAGGGTTCACTTTGAAAATTTCACACACAAAAGTGCAAGCAACTAAACAGAGCATTAGCCATGTTGCTGTGATGAAAAGGGCGACAGGAGAATCTTGCCCACATCAAAAGCATTATATTCTCATGTCTGGCCTTAAACATCGCTTCAACCAGCATCCAAAATATCTTTTAGTGCCCACATACCTTAAACGTCTCTTCAACCCATGAGTGGCATATCCCTTGTAGTCAGTTTTCCACCAGCCAGTTTGCATGATGGCACACAAAAGGTTAAAGCTGTGCTTTGCAACAGGAAGCCCTCCAGCTCTTGCACACACTGGTGTATGCAACCTGGTTTCTGCTTGAGAAAGCACATACATGGGCAGTTGCTGTCCTCTGGAATCTTACTGTGCTGCAGAAATCTAAAAGCACTTTCCCTCCATTTGGTTGCTTGGTTGTTAGGCCACTTTGGTGGCAGCGACTGCCAATGCATGTGCTTTCTCAAGCAGAAACCAGGTTCCATGCACCAGTGTGTACAAGAGCTGGAGGGCCTCCTATTGCCAAGCACAGCTTTAACCCTTTGTGTGCCATCGTGCCAATCGGCTGGTGGAAGACTGACTACAACTTGTATGCCACTCGCTGGTTGAATCGACTTTTAAGGTATGCAGGCACTAAAAAATATTTTGGATGCGGGTTGAAGTGACGTTTAAGGGTGTGACATGAGAATCTGGCACTTTTGATGAGGGCGAGATTCTCCTGTCACCCTTTTCATCACGGGAACATGTTTAATGCACTGTTTAGTTGCTCGCACTTTTGTGTGTGACATTTTCAAAGGATGCCCAGGCAAAGTATCCTCTAATATCACTGTGATAAAGCTATATTTGAGGTTCAATCATAGTGATGAAATTTCACGTGGAAGTGTCAGTTTGTAACAACTAGGTGATTTTGAAAGTGCTTTCAAAAGCAAATTATTTCTTAGGCATTTTTGTTTAAAACAATAGTTTATAAGATATTTACTTTTATTTCTTTCTCAGTTAATGAAAGTCTTCCAAGTATGCCTGGAGGACTCAGATGTTACACATAGCTCTACAATACCAATGGCCACTTTCCTACTAGGAAGCCCTAACTCAGCTGCTAAAACTGACAAATAATGCTAAATATCTCCAACTATTGTTTAAGTATGAGTAACATAAATATAGATGATTTTGGATGCTCTTCTCAAAATCAACTATTTATTATAGTGACAGTTCCGCTTTAAAATACATCTTAGTGCACATGGCAAAGTAGACTTGGACCAATTTCTTCTCTGTATGGCCATACAAGGCCTTTATAGGACATCAGTACATCTCCCATCAGCAGTTGGGGATGGGACTGCAATTCCCATCATCCCCACCTATCCACCGGTTTACTAAATTTTCAAATGTAGTGCAGATGTTTTGCCCCAGGCCAGAACTACACTACTTTTGCCATTATACTTATGAACCATAGTGGGCTTAAGATATCCAGAAAGTCAATTAATGCTGTTTAGATAAATTAAATAATACTTTTTTATGTTACCGTTTACCTCAACTATTCTGGTGATGGATCCTAAGTTCTTCCGTACTTGAAAGAGACGGATGGGTCGAGGAGGTGCCTGGCCTCCTATTCTTGATGTGCCATCTTTGTATACGATAAGTGGTTTGTCTTTGAACAAACTTAGTAAATGTGGAGGTTCTTTTCCTTGGGAAACTCGAGTCTAGGAAATATTTGAAAAAGAAGCAGAACAGAATTTTACTATAAAATATAGAAAAATATACTTAGCCCTTGTTTATTAGATAGGTCTACAACATTGTATTGTGAAACAACATATTGTGAATCCCTCTAGAATCCAAGGGGTTAAACATGTTTTGTACATTTATGCGGCATATTAAGGAAGATAAAGAGGTGCAATTCTGGAACAAACCAACTGCAATATAGGGGACAAATGAACATGGTGTTAATGCCCCATTTAAATCAGTGAAAATCTGATCTTATAAAAGTACCAAACCCCTTGGGTGCTATAGAGGTGTATACATTGGAGACCCCACTATCTCCCAAAGAGTTAAAATAGGTTGAAACAAAATTCATTTTTTTATTTTTTAACCCCTTGAGTGTCAGTGGGGCATCCAACGCATCGCTTTGCAGTGCATTGTATAACCTTCTGACACTCAAAAAGTTAAACAATTATTTCCTTCCTATTGACTTATTGTATAAAAACACAGAGGCTGAGGTTCTAAGATGAACTAGATAATTGAGGGTAAACCAAGTGCACCACAGGATATGAAATATTTCATTGAATTAATGGGGATTTTGACCTACTAATTGCTAGAGATATCTCCAACACATTGTAAAGCTATGCCAGCCTAAATGCTTCATTTAGCCCTCTGAGTGCCAGATAGGTATCCAATGGATTGCATTGCAATGCAGTGGATACCTCTCTGGCACTCAGGTAGTTAAATTAATGGAAACTTTGAGAGTTTTTATTGTGGAACAATCAGTTTATTCCTGAATTGCTCTAGGTCTTAGTACATCTGCATCAGCAGCTCTACTCAATGACAGCATATTTTCACAGAAAGATGGCAGATAGTGGCAAACTATCCAGATTCTGATTGGTTAAAATTGCGCATTTAAATCTTGAATGGTAGAGATGTTTCCATGCATTGTGGAGAAATTCATTGTCAACTCTGGCATTCAGGGTCTTAAAAGCCCAGTTCAGGGTGTAACCACAGAGGGAGCCAAGGGTGTAGTTGTAAAGGGGCCCATCAAGTCTATGCTATCCTGAGACCCCTTACAATCAGACCAGTTTCCTATCTTGGCTGGTGGCTGCTAACATCGCCATGCATGGCCGCTGCCAGTCAGTAAGCTAAGAATAGAGTTGTTGATCTATTTTCTTAATTCTTTGAGCACCAGACAGCTGTTCAATTCAATACAAAACAATTTTCTGGGCAGCCCTCTAGCACTAAAATGATAAACTCGTTATTAAACAGTGATAATTTTAAGAAACACTAACCTGAGTAGCTCCAGCCTTCATAGAGCGATCCAGTTGCACTGTGAGAAAGGCAGAGAATGTCAACTCATCTTTAGTTGCATGAGTTCCTTGCCTGAAAGAGAAATAATGAAAAGAAATATTAGTACACGTGCATCTTTATGGAAGGATTCAGATGATGTGATTCAGGTGATGTGATACCCAGCCTGGGAGTAACCTTAGACCAGTGTTTCTTAACCAGGGTACCATGGCACTTTAGTATGCCATGAGCATCCACTTAGGGTGCTCCATTTTAAATAGAATTTAAAATAATTTGCCAAAAATGTGAACGCTGAGTTATAACTGAATATTATTTGAAACTATTATACAGAATATGTTTATTTTAGTTATTCTGATTGTGATAGCTAATAATAACAACTATGCATTTATGTAATTTGAACTATCATTACACCCTTGCCATCCTATATAATAATTCGCTAAAAGTTTGTAACGACGCAGTCATGCTCAGTAGAGACTGCTACACGTGCTGCGGTCATGCACAGTACAAACTGCCCGTGATGTGGGGCGCTCCAAATTCAGACCGTGGTCCTCTCTGCGCATTTCGGTGTGCAGGGAGGACCACTGTCTGAATTCGGAGCGCCCTGCTCCATATCAGCCACATCACGGACAGTCTCTACTGAGCATGACTGCACCACAACAGGCCGGCACTGTTGCCTGTGTACACAGGCTCTTCAACTAGTACGGTATAAAATGTTAGTTGTGCCCTAAAAAATTCCAGACATTGTGATACTGTGGTTGTCTACTTTTTTGGCTTTCATTATTCTCCTCCTCTGCACAGGAACAGGCTCTTTAACATAGTAAGGGCAGTGTAAAAATCAGTAGATGAAATGCTGGCTTCCTACTCATGTTCTTACACTAGTGTATGATTGTTTTAGTGCACACCAGCACACACACTCTGCAAGAGAGCAAACCCAGAACACACTTAAATAGCAGATGTTATCTAGGCTGGCAGGAGATAATGGGAGTTGAAAACTGTCAGCAGCTGGAGGGACACAGGTTGTTTCCCACTGCTCTATAGCATGTGCAGCATAATGGAGTAAAGTCACTACAAATTCCTGTGTTAACCCCTTGAGATCCAGAGAGGTATGCAACACATTGCTTTTCAATGCATTGCTCACCACTCTGGTCTTAAAGGGGTTACTTCATAGTGTTAAACAAGGTGTAGAGGAAAGAAAAGCCCCAAAACTCCTATATACTTACCAACTGCCCTCCCTCTGGCACATCTGCTGCACAGAGGATCATGATAAACATTAAGCAGGTTAGTAAACTGACATTTGGCAAGCACTAAGAGATTGGATCCAGGACTTAGATTAGAGTGGAATGGTTTTAGTACATCCCCTAGTGAACCATAGAATCCTGGTTTAATGTTTACTCTTTGTGACCACAGATAAGTCATATTAAGCTCTGTGATTTAAGAACCATAATTAGATTTCAATCCCTATGATGTGAACTGCATACACTGGCAATGCAATAGAATCTAGATCATCTGTTAACTTGCAATAATATAGCAAACTGAGCTAACTGAGCAGCTGGACAAAACATTTCATTCAGTGTTACAGAGGGACAAAGAAGGAGCAAATTGCAATAATAGAGCTCCCATTTAACTCTTTGAGTGACAGAGGAGTACACAACACATTGCGGAGTGCTGTGTTGCACACCATCGGACATCCTACTTATTTGATTCCTTTTCTTCAGTCACAGAAGCATAGGTCTCCCTTCTGCTGTCCACATCACTACTCACCACCTGCTCCCTTGATCCTATACCATCCCACCTCCTCATTCCTCTGCAACACACATTAGTACCCATGCTAACTCGGGTATTCAACTCCTCCCTATCCTCTGGCATCTTCCCCTCCTCATTCAAACATTCAATAGTATCTCCAATCCTCAAGAAAAGTTCATTAGACCCCACCTCCCCATCCAACTACCGCCCCATATCACTCTTGCCCTTTGCCTCTAAGCTCCTTGAGTGCCTAGCCTACTCTCGTCTACTTACCTTTCTCAACTCCCATAACACTCTGGACCCCCTGCAGTATGGCTTTCGGCCCACTTTCTCTACAGAAACCGCCCTTCTCAAAGTAACAAATAATCTCCACACTGCAAAAACCAAAGGCCATTTCTCTCTTCTTATCCTCCTAGACCTTTCAGCAGCATTCGACACAGTCGACCATACCCTTCTTTCCCAGATTCTCAAATCACTTGGTGTCTGCGGCCTGGCACATTCCTGGCTTCTATCCTATCTCTCTCAACGGTCTTTCTATGTGACATACGCTAACACCTCCTCACCTCCGATCCCCCTCTCAGTAGGCATAACCCAAGGCTCTGTTCTGGGACCTCTTCTCTTTTCTCTGTATACACTCTCCCTGGGGCAACTGATAACATCCTTTGGCTTTAGCTACCATCTCTATGCAGACGATACACAAATATATCTCTCTGCACCCTCAATATCACCTGAAATACAGCAGCGGGTCTCAGATTGCCTTAACGCTGTCTCTTCCTGGATGGCTTATCGTCGCTTAAAACTTAACTTATCCAAGACCGAGCTCCTTATCTTCCCTCCTAAATCCTGCACAACACCTCCATTTTCTATAACTGTCGAAGGCTCCACAATTTACCCTGTAGACAAGGCCCGGTGCCTCGGGGTAACTTTGGACTCTCCTCTTTCCTTCTCCACCCACATTAACAACGTTACCAAAACCTGTCGCTTCTTTCTTTGGAATATAGCAAAAATCCGGCCATTCCTCTCTCACTGTACAACAGAAACCCTCATGCATGCTCTTATCCTTTCTCGCCTGGACTACTGAAACTCTTTACTTACTGGTCTTCCTACTAACCATATCGCTCCTCTTCAATCAGTTCTTAATTCAGCCACCAGAATACTCTTCCTCTCCTCCAGAACAGTACTCACCCCACCACTCCTAAAATCACTGTCATGGCTTCCCATAAAGCAACGTATCACATTCAAAATCCTCCTCATTACCTTCAAGGCTCTCTATCACTTGTCCCCACCTTATATTTCATCTTTGATATCCCGCCATATTCCTGTACGTCCACTATGCAGCACACATGCTGGACGACTCACTGCCCCTTTAACCACTATCTCTGTTTCACGATTGAAAGCTTTCTCACATGCTGTCCCCTACCTCTAGAACTCCCTACCACCCAGTATTTGCCAAGCCTCAACCCTCAACAATTTTAAATCTAAACTAAAAGAGCACCTTTTATCTCTAGCAACAGCATAATATGGAAACATTATCATTATTATCATAAGCCAAACACTGCACTTCCTCCTCTACCAGCTTGTATCTGTATGTCACCCATCCTATACTTAGATTGTAAGCTCTACGGGGCAGGGACCTCTTATCCTAATGTATACTCACCTGTCGTTCCCCTTATGACTGCCTATATAAGCACTTAATCACTGCACTTATTGTACCCCTGCTATATTAAATGTAATCTGTAAAGTGCCAAGTACACCGGTTGGCGCTATATAAATAAAAATATACAATACAATACAATACAATACTTAAATGGTTAAAACTGTTAATGGACACAATTACACTTTCTTTGCTATCATTAGCAAATGCCACTCTTTTTTAAATTAAAGCTGTATACTTGGTGCCATCTAGTGGAAAATGAGCATTAATACATGTAGTATTATAGGGACATATTCAACCCTACATACCTCAAATTATGGTACACGATTGTAGTTTTCAT
The DNA here is from genome assembly GCA_037306005.1 of Rhinophrynus dorsalis. Classification (NCBI taxonomy): domain Eukaryota; kingdom Metazoa; phylum Chordata; class Amphibia; order Anura; family Rhinophrynidae; genus Rhinophrynus; species Rhinophrynus dorsalis. Next base: position 401,557,834 of record CM074723.1, read on the forward strand.
GGTGCTCAAGGATATGTTACTCTCACTGGCCCCAAATTGGTAAAAGTGCATAACAATATTTACAATTTATGGTTTCAGGGAACCCCCCCCCCCCAAAAAAAAAAACCCAAACACATTAACCCTTTGAGTGCCAGAGAGGTATTTAAAGTGTCTAAATTGCAAACATGTGTACAGAAATTAAACAAACAATAATCTGAGCTTTATTGCTGTGGAGCAATGTGATAAACTTTTATACACACCACACAGGGCAGGAAAGAGGGGAAGTGGCATTTACGTCTCACAAAAGGACTGTTCTCCTAAAGAGGAACACTTGGTGGGCTTCACAATTAACTTAATTTAGAATGAGCTGAAGTTTTTTTTTTCTGGAGAATCCAATATAAGTAGAAGTGTACTGCTGCTTATTGATAAATGGTAAAACTATAGGCATGGCAGCAGAAAATACAGCAAATATTGGCTTATATTCACAATTCGCCCTTTAGAAAATATGTTTGAGACATCTGTGTCATCCAAGCTTCCGTTTCCTGATGGACTTGTAATGCTTGTTGTCCCTGAAGTAACATTAACACTAATAAAAAATAAACTTATTGCCACTTTCCTGAACCCTTTTCTATTTTTATTTTAACCCTTGCATTGCCAAAGTGGCCCTCAATGCATTGAAAAGCAATGTATCACTGCTAAAGGGTTTAATAGCCCCCACTGCTCTTACTTTTATTAATATCTCTGTTGCCATATGGGCTTCATTTCAATCGCAATCAAGTTAAGTTACAGAATATAGACATCCCCTCCACACATACAATGCCTCCCCCAACATGCACAGTGGTGCCACATAAACACATACATACACACACACAGTGGTCCCACAAATAGGGGTGGGCAAAAGGTCCCGTCATGTACCCACAAAAAAATAATCGAAAACCATGTGGTTTTCCACTTTTTTGCTGGAAAATCCGCTTTGATTAAAGTGATTAAAATCTTTGCTGTTTTTGCCCAAGGGCAATTTCCATATGCAAAAGAGCTAGTCAGAGACGTTCAACTAGGAACGAGCAAATTGCGCTTGGGACTAGTCACCTTAAGGGTAACAGGGTAATCCAGACGTGGACCCCTTGCTCACAGTGCCTAGAGAGATCAGGTGCACCTCACTGACAAGGCCCAACAAGGCCTAACCGTACGTCTGGGGTTGGCTACTTCTCTTGTTCAGAGAGGAATTGCCTGGCACTTCGTGGCTGGACTGCCTTTTGGTAGGATCAGTATGATGTGCTTCAGGATATTTCCTCTCTGTGAAAGGCACTAGTGAGCTAAAAGAGATTGCACCCTGGGTAGGATACTTATCCTGTAGAGCCTCATCATTTCGAGGGTAGGCTCGTTCCTAGTTGAGCATCTCTGACTAGCTCTTTTGAAAATGTTTCTCCCATCCTGACTCACAACCCCACTCAAACACCATCTGGCAGTGAACTCACACACCAATACGCACACACACACAGACACACACACACACACACACAGTGGCCCCACACATACCAAGCACACTGGCAGTGAACTCACACACACTCACCAATCCACACACACACACATAGACACACACACACTGGCCTCACACATACCAAGCACACTGATAGTGAACTCTCACACACTCACCAACAAACCAACAGTGGCTCAACACAAAATAACAACCCAAATGCTAAATTTGGCTCCACATACATCCACTCACCTAAGCACTGTGACACTAACCATGTACTGGCATCCAACCACACTGACAGTGGCACACTCATCTACTCACAGTGGCAATACTCTGCTGTTCTACTGTAATTGTACATTGTCGATTGCATGGGATCAGTAGGGCAATACCCCAATACTGTAAACATGTTTTGACCTGATATACTATTGCATAGTGCTGTTGGTTTCATGTGTCAGAGTAGTATATGAGTCCAGGACAATACACTATTACATGAGAGAGCATCTACATAAATAATTACATGGGATTATCAGGGCAATACACCCACACATTAGACCAGAATAGTACTGAGTGACACTAGCAGACAACACACAAATATTGTATTTGTGTGTTGTCCTGTTGGTTTTGAATACTTGTGTATTGTTCTGTAGTGATCTTGTAATAAAGTATTATCTATCTGATCTCAGAGTAATACACATGCCCAACAGGGCAATACACCAGTATGTGGAACAAGCAGATAATATGCCAATGCTTACGACCAACAAGTCAACACACCATTACATGAGACCATCAGAGAAATACTATACTACAGCAGAACAGCAGGGCTACTACACAGTACACAAGACTAGCACGGTAATACCAGTAAATGAGACAATCTGGGCAATAAACCAGTACATGAAACCACCAGTAGACAAGACAAGCAGGGTGATGCAACAGCAAGGCATTACACAATTAAATGAGATGAAAAGAAGAAGAAGCTGAAAATGGGACAGAGACAGAGGTATTAGAGGCAGGAGTAGAGGATGGAGGTAGCTGAGAGGGAGATTAAGGGAGGATCAAGGAAGAATGAGGTGGCACTGGAAATTTTCAGATAAATACTAAGTCATGAAAGGCTGTTACCAGCTAGATCTCTGTCATAATACACTGCTCCCACCTCAGGACCTGAGCAGCTCTATTCGCTCAGTATACACATAGGTATGTGTGGTGAAAAACCACGGTAATTAGTAAACCTGATCTTCCATCAAAGAGCCCAAGTTGTTTCTTTCAGTTCATGCCCCACAGCTCTTTTACCTGTTGCCTGATCATGCCATCCTATGTAATAATAAACACTGTACTGAAGAGAATAGCAGCTTTTAATATAAAAGAAAAATGGAGGAATTCTGGGACAAACCATTTGCAGTTTAGGGGAGAACTAAAAATACCCATTGATTTAAATGGGGATTTTATCCCTTTGAATGCTAGAGAATGAATGCTTTGGAGACCTCTACAGCATTCTATGGATTAAAATCCCCATTTAAATCAATGCAAATCTTTGGAATTTGTTGCTGTCCCCTGTAATGAAAATGGTTTGACCCAGAACGCCTCCACTTTTTTTTTAAATATATGGCCCTATTAGAGGTGCACTTCTGTTTGCTTCAGTACTGTGTTTATTGAGCATTTTGCCATAGCTTTGTATGAACCCTGAGATTACAGTTCACCACAATTCACAGGAGAGCAGAGGCGTGCTGGTGTGTGAATGCAACAAGAACAGCTTCATCCCTTCCTTAAAAGATCCCCCCTCCAAAAAGGTGTCACATAATGAATATGAATGCAGCTTCCTGGTGAGTTTGCATTATATTTGGTTCTATAAGAGCTGTACTTGTCACACTCTGGCTTCAAGTGCTCACTGCCCCAGCTCTTGATTAGATTCAGCAAATGGGATGTGCCCATTCACAAACCAGCGAATGAGAAGAGCAGAGAGTTTATAAGCACAGAACATTGTGCTGGCTGAGATGATGAGTTCAGTGAGAGCAGTGACTTGATGTGGACATACAGCTTGGGAGTTTGGATTTTCTTGATCCCATGGCAGTTGCACATCATTCACCCTTAGAGAGTTAAAAATTCAGCACCAGAACCTTAACAGGTTGAGTGCCAGGGCGGCGTCTAACACATTGCTTTGCCATGCTTTGGACACCCACCTCACATTTAAAGGGTTAAGCGATGGTTGTTACTGCTCTTGGCAAAATCTCTATGGGTGAACACATCCTCTCTGCTCCCCCCATTGCCATCCCCAACACATTAACAGCTTAACACTAAAACATCATATGCTAATGTTCAGTGTATTTTCTCCTTCACCTGCACATAATGTAAAATTCTTAGTGCATATGATGAAGGCCCCTTAGTTCCAATACAAAGTGGTATCCACACATTGCCAAATAAAGTTCACCATTGCACTGAACATTAATGCATCTCCCCTCAGTTTCTCTTAGAACATTCATCTCACTCTTTCATTTAAGAACAACTTCTGGGCCACTTTTGTCCATTCAGTTAACATTTCATTCTGTTCTTCTGCAAATCACCACAAGTGGGCATTTGTGCAGTTCCTTTCTATAGCCTCAATTTACAGTGATGTTTCCCAGGAAAAAATGTATTGCTTATAGGGACCTTATCACCTAAAAAGAAATGTGTCAATTTTCAAAGAGGTTTTATAGCCACCTACATGTTGTATTAGCCATTAATTATTTAGAAAACTTGTTTTTGAGTTATTTAGATTGATAGATTATGCTAATTCAGTCATGCTGTAAAAATACTCTTTCTTAGCCTGAAATTATAACCCTTTCCGTGCTAGGGGAGGTGAGATGCACTGCTGAGCATTGTCCGTGAGTGGGGGAGGTGATTTAGGGCTAACACAGGAAGCACCTTCATGGCATGCTTTAATTATCATAATATTTAACTCTAAGTTACTCAAAAACTAGTTTCTAAATAAAAATGGCTAATACAACATAAAGGTTATTTTCAAAATGTTCACAATCACCAAAGTTCTTTATAGGTGATAGGGTCCCTTAAAAAACTTTCTTTTGTACTTACCAGGTATAAATAGTCTTCCGCCCACGATAATCATACAAAATAATGTAACAGTCTCCACCGTAGAACTGTCCATAGGTTTCAGGATCTACTGGGACCCTACCATTGCTTTCAACACGCCAAATCTACACAATAAATTATAGATGCATTAATTACAGAAAAATAATCCCAAGGCTACTTATGAACTTAATTGAATCATTCTAGGGAACACATTGCTGGAGAAAGACCTGGGTATCCTTGTCAACTACAAACTTGGAAACAGTGACCAGTGTCAACAAGACAAAATCCTGTCTTGCATAAAAAGAGGTATTGAAGCAAGAGTGGATAACATTATTTTGCCATTGTACAAATCATTGGCAAGACCTCACCTTGAGAATGCAGTGCAGTTTTGGGCACCAGTTCTGAAAAAGGACATACTAGAACTAGAGAGGGTACAGCGAAGAACAGCAAAATTAATTAAGGGAATGGAGGACTTGACATATGAGGAACGACTAGACAAACTTAGTTTATTTACTCTACATAAAAGACGACTAAGAGGAGATCTTATCACATTGTACGAGTATATGAGAGGTCAATACAAGGATCTCTGTGGTGAGCTATTTATTCCAAGGCCTGATCAGGTGACCAGGGGACACCCCTTGAGATTAGAGGAAAGGAGGTTTAGCAGAGGAAAGGGTTTTTTACAGTAAAGTCTGTTAAATTGTAGAATTCTATGCCCAAAGGAGGTAGTTATGGCAGATACAATGGATACATTTAAGAGAAGATTAGATACATTTCTTTCAAAAGGGAACATACAGAGTTATATTGTTTTTTAATAGGCAGATCAGGAAGGTCTGATAAAGACTAACTTAATTGGTAGCAGGAAAGCTATAACATTTTCAGTCACTGGGGTATGAAGAGAAGGTTGAACTTGATGGACTTGTGTCTTTATTCAACCTAATTTACTATGTTACTATGTTACATGTGAACAAGTCTGAGAATTGTAATCTTATTTTACATAATTGTCACAAACTGCAATGTAGCTTTTAATAAGACACAAGTCACAATTTGGGATGATATATAAAAAAAAAAGATTTATTTTGATTTATTCAACCCCTTGAATGCTAAAGACATATCTGCAGAACTGTGCATCCTCCACAGAGTCAAGGGATATCTGGATTTAAACCATGGGTGAGCAACCTGAGGCCCTTCAGCTGCTGTGGACTACAATTCCCATCATTGGCTAACTGGGGAGGATGGAAATTGTAGTTCACAATAGCTGGTTTAAACCCCTGTACAATCTCCTCCCCATTACACAATGTTAACCCTTTGAGTCCCAGAGGGGTATGCAACGCATTGCAAAGCAATGCGTTGCATACCCCTCTGGCTCTCCAAAGGTTAAGGAAAATGTTGGGGATTTATAAGGAAAAATAATAAAAATATGTTTAATTCACCCAGGAAACACTGGGCATTTTGTGCTCAATCAATACCTGCACATCGCCAGATCCATCATCCGACATGTGGTACTGAGCTGCCATCTTTGACGATTCATGCAGCTTTCTTGGATCAAATGGAATTTGCTGAATATTAGCAATCGTTTCTTTTGTTTCCACTTTTCCAAATCCCTCGCTCTGATATTTATCCTTCCAGTCATGGAAATATTGTTTAAATATGGGTGTTTCAGCTCCTTCTGGTAACACTATAATCTACAATATAAATAAATGTTGACATTCAGTGCAATCGAAGAAAAAATGTTATGTGTTTTTATTTCATTGATATTTAGTTTATCTGATATAGGGAAATATCTGTTTAGTATAGGAAAGGTTTATAAATATGATTGCTTTGGTTATTTTTAAGTAATTGAATAGTATTGTATTGTTAAAATGCATCTATCCTTCTTTCTCTGAGTAAATCAATGGTTCTTGCAATGCTGAGGATGCTTTAATCAAAAGCCATTACAGGTCAAACTTGTTTGACTTGCTTTTTATCAAAGTCCAGTTTATGAAGACTAATTACTAGGTGATGAGTGTCTATTGCTTGCTATGGAGAACTACAATTGATGAACAAAAGTTAGGCTGACCATACGTACCATTTTAAAAGGGATAGTACCGTTTTTTTCATATTTCCAGACCGTTCCGTCTTTTTAATATAAATGTCAATTTTATCCAGTTTTTAATACATATATATATATATATATATATATATATATATATATATATATTTTTTTTTTTTTTTTTTTTTTTTTGTAAAAAACTGAGCATGGCTTGTTTATTTCTTATAAGATAAAGTAAATCGTAACTTCCATTCGTCACACTATTGGTTTTACTGTACACATTGATTACCGTAGAGTCTTATGACTCGAATGACTCATAACTGTCTAAGACTCTTGCGTCTATGGTAATTTACCATAGAGTCTCTTAGACAGTGATATGAGGACGTGTCATAAGACTCTATGGTAATCAATGCGTACAATAAACGAAGAGAGGAAGTTCCGATTTACTTCAGGGGGCAGGCTTTTTGGCCAGAGAGAGAGAACACTGCTAGTAAGAGACGGGGCAAACGCGTTCTCGCTGCTTCCAGCTTACTACGATCAGATTACTTACTACGATACTGTCCATATGTCCAACACGCCTACCAAAAGTTCTCCAATGGCAGCCAAAGGAAACACATTTTGTCGTTTCATTTGAGCTGTAATTACTTTTTTATGAAACTTCACCACGCAGTAAGATTACCTTTATTTTGTTCAGTAGGAATTTTTTTTTTTTTTAAATAGATGACGTTTTAAAATAAACACATATTCCCTGCTCAGTACTCCCAACACATATATACGTTAAGATTGAAAAGAGAAATGTGAGACAATTGCGATATTAATTGTGAGTGGATAAATTGCATTTAATGGATTAAGGTGGAGATGGGTCTTATTCGCAATGAGTTGCTCTTCTCTCTACCAGTAAAAGGGTGAAACCCTACTCTTCTGCATAACACAGCTGAAGGCATATATAGAGTATACTATATTATTTCATGCATTATAAAACATTATTGTTATTAAAGGACAAGTAAACTTTTTAATTAAAAAATACAATGTATTGCTTTTTCTGCTGAGTAAAATAGTACACCCTCTGTTGAGAAATGTCTCATTCCAAAGTTACTACAGCTTAACAGTGCCCTCTAGTGTCCAGACATTTTATGCACAGTTCACCTGGGGGGATGCACTAAGGCTTGATAAAAAAGTGATAAAAAGGTGATAACTAGGACATGACTTCTACAGTATTAGAAAATCTCCAAGTCCTATGCTATTCTGTGGAACCAATGCACTAAGATATCACTAACTTGAGATATCTTAATGAATATGCCCCATAGAATAACATAGTACTTGCAGAGTTTATATAACACTTGAGGAATAATCTCCACATTATCACCTCTGTATCACACTGTAGTACATAACTCTCCTGGTATCCAGACAGTTATTCTATTGTATTATATGGAAGAGTTGAGCATCTGACAACAGTTCTCCACAAAATGTGATAATAACAGCTTCAGCAATTTGAATACATCAAATACCAGTGGTATGAATGCCTTTGTTTTACTTAGCAGTAAAAGCCCTATAACATATAACATTAAAAATTACTGCACTGTAAAAGAAAGACACATGAAGTCATACTTGAAGCAGGGAGATGCACTAATGTGAAAGATGTGATAGAAGTCACTCCACTGATGTTCAATTCCTATGCTATGTTATGGAGCCAATGAACCGAGAAAATCCTACTCCTGCACTTGTGCTTATTATATATAAGTCAAACTGACACACTCACTGCCAGTGCAGGCTGGAACTTCACCCTATAGTATGCACAGGAAAATGGGTGAACGCAGAGCCTTATTCAACATGCTAGAGATGCAGCAAATCAACTGAACCATATCAGGAAATGAAAAAGACCATTGAGCTGAACTGGGATTTAACCCCTTGAATGCTAGAGAGGTCACTGATTCATTCAAAAGCAATGTGTTAGAGACATATTTACCATTCAAGGTTGTTAAAAGCCACATTTAACCTTTTGAGTTCCAGAGGGATGCCCAACGCATTGCAAAACAAGAGAAATGTGCAGAATTTTCATTCCAAACCTGTGGTGCCATTGGTTTGCTCCAGAACTGCACCACTTTAGCCTGATGACTGAGACTCTTATGGATATATCCAGTAAGCTAAAGAGGTGCAGTTTGGGAGCAAACCAACTGCACTATGTGGAGCAAATACACATTCCCAAAACTGACACTGATTTAAATGGGGCTTTTAATCTATTGAACACAATGCAAAGCAATGCCTTGGAGGCCTCACTAGTATTCAAGGGTTTAGAGGCACCTTTTAAATCTTTGGGAATTTTAATTTCTCCTCTGTGTTGCAGTTGGGTTGCTCCAGAATTGCACCTCTTTGGTTATTTGAATATGGCCCTAAATGCCGATTTCCTCTGCGCCTTGTAATTAAAACATGTAGAAGAAGGCACAGAGGAAGCTGGAAAGCACGCATGTACACACACATTCACACAGCCCTCCTCTATTTGCAAATGGAACAAATAGGCCTTTCATGGCATAAACAGGTTTGTAGTAAGGTGGTAGGTGAGCACAGCACACAGAAAAACAGGTCCCTAGCACCTATATTAACTCTTTGAGTGCCAACACATTGCACGCAATGCATTGCACAGCAATGCGAGGTGTACTCCTCTGGCACTCAAAGGGTTAACACAGTGCCACATATGTACATTTCTTGAGTATGTTGGTCTTAAATGGAATCAATCCGTTTTCTCTGCAGCACTTATTATAAATACTGCATGACTCACATCTAATGCCAGATAGACATGGGCTATACCTGAGTGGTAGCAGAGTAATCCATATTCTTTATGAATTCTTCCGCTGTCTTCATTGCCGTTTTTTTCTCATTAGCATTGGCTCCTTTGCCTGAAATAAAAAAAAAAATATATAAGTAAAAATGTGTTTTATATTCCTGTTTATTGCCTTTACAAAACTATGTTATTTAAGAGCCAATAAGATTTTTCTTAAATAACGTATTGTAATGTGTTGTAAGGCAATGCACTGCATTCCCCTTTAGAACTAATACCTCCTGTCCTAATAATACCCACATTTACCTTTCTATGGCCAGAAAATACTAATGGACCTGCTGACGTTTGCTTTTGTTCTTTTGTTCAAGATGGAACATCTTCAGGCAGTCTGGTTTGGTATGTCCATGGAAGCAGATCCATGGAGTAATGCAGTGCACACACATCTAGTCCTTAAAAAGTTAAGATTACTATTTGCAGTGAGAATGTTTTGAGAACATATGGGGGAGATTCACTAAGCGGTGATAAAGAGGTGATAAAGTGGAGATGACTTCTCTAGTTTATCACTTCTCCAGTTCCTGTGTTATTCTATGGAGCAGATGCACTAAGATTTCATCAAACTTGGAGATTGTAGTGAATAGGCTCCATAGAATAACATAGGAACTGGAGAAGTGATATCACTGGAGAAGTCATCTCCACTTTATCACCGATTAGTGAATCTTCCGCCTGCAGTTTATTATTTCTCCAGTTCCTATGTTATTCTATGGAGCCTATGCACTAAAATGTCATCAAACTTGGAGATTGTAGTGAATAGGCTCCACAGAATAACATATGAATTGGAGAAGTGATATCACTGGAGAAGTCATCTCCACTTTATCACCTCTTTATCAGCGCTTAGTGAATCTTCCGCCTGCAGTTTATTACTTCTCCAGTTCCTATGTTATTCTATGGAGCCTATGCACTAAGCTCTCCAGAGCTGAAGAAATCTTAGTGCATACACTCCATAGAATAACACAGGAATTGGCGAAGTGATAAACTGAAGAAGTAATTTTTACTTTATCACCGCTTAGTGACCCCCGCCCCCTTAGTCTTGCTACCGATTGTCATGTCTGCTTCCATGGACATCAAGTCCAGAACCAGTTGAAGATGTTATCTCTTGAACAAAGGCACAAGGGTGGAATTCCCATTAGGATTTTCTGAACATAGTAAGGTAAGTGGTGGTGGTGGGGTTTATTATTAGGAGGTGGTTGTTTTCTTTTAAAGGGTTAGATCTGGAATGGTTGCTGGCTATGTGACCTTAACCCCTTAATGACCAGGGATATGCCAGGGTTAAATGATCGCAGCATGCCTCAGGGTGTGCTGCAGTCATTGTGGGTAGGCTGTAATTGACTGCTTCAGGGCCAGAGCCGTCAGTTTCAGTCTTTTCCCCATGAGCTGGTACATGTGATCACTGCTACAGAAATCACATTTACTGGCTGAGCCAGAGACAAAGGCAATGTATACTCAACATTGTCTTTGTTACTGTTCTCTGTCTCTGGGATAGCAAGGAAGAGAGAGTAGAGTACATATAAATAGCCAAAAACGTGGGCAATTTGCTTAAATTGGCGGTGCTGGTGCAGGATTAGGTGTAGGTTGCTTTATGACCCATTGACACCTCTTTGTGCACCCAAATAAATGATTTGGAGCGAGGTCAAAGTATTTTATTTACACAGATTAATTATAAACACATGTAATGAAGTTTAAACAAACATTAATGTGAGTTTTATTGCTGTGGGGCAGTGTGATACACTTATCTATATACCACACAGCCTAATATCCCAAAAGTCAGATACATGGAGGGAAAGAGGGACATGGGGATTTTTGTGTCAGAGGGACATGTGGGAGGTATGAACAATCGTTCATACCTTTTATTCAGTCCCTGTTAAAAAAGCACAACATTTTTTTTTTTTTTCAATTTTTTCCACTATTTATGTTATAAAAATCCTATAAATATACCCATAAATATAGCATCAAACGAAAGCCCATCTTATCCTTTAAAAACAGTATATAATTTATGTGGCTGAACGAAAGGAGGAAAAATATGGTTGAATTTATACAGTATATACTAAAAAGCACGAAATTGCTCTGGTTCTCTAGGCTAAAAAACCCTGTTGTCCGTCTGGTCCTTAAGGGATTAAGGCTCTTTGGTATCCTTAGTATTCACAATTGAAAAAATGCTAACTGGGCAAGCATTCCATTTGTCCCTGTTGACAAAACAACTTTTCTTATGATATATGTGCAATAAACTGATTACATTTAAAACAACCAACCTTTCCAAACAAAGATCTTCTTATCAGCACTGTCTAAAATAAAGCACTCATCTGTCTGAAGCAGCGACATGGAGAAGGGATTTTCCTCTGAAACCACAGTTATCTTCATACAGCCACTGGCATCTGACACCTAAAACACAAAATGTTTTTCAACTTCTTCATCTAGAAATTTGCTTATGAGATCCTTAATTATAAAGAATTGTAATTATTCAATACGTCAGCTTAATCTCATGGACTCCAGATATGACTCTTTGGAGAACTCAAATGGATCCAGTTAATGAATAATACAGAAGTTTGAACTGCAGAATCTAGTAAGGCTGTTCTACTAAGAAGAATGTTCCCGTGTGTGGAGCCAGTGTCCTGGGTCTCACATGTGGATCTCAGTCCTCTGTGACTCCAGAAGAAGTTATAAGTGGATAAGTGAAGTTAAAGACAGAGATCCAAGGTGTGAGGCCCGGGATACCAGCTACACTTTCTGAAGTTCTACTGGGAGAGTATGGTGCATTGATGGAAAGTGGTGGAGACTACTGAGGAGCAGCAATGTGACCCAGACAATGAACGGGTTGAGAGCAACAGTGAACAGGATGAGCTGGTGATACTGATATACAGCAAATGTGTATATGCTGACTGGATGTTTCTGATTGTAAGAGGCAATTATCTAAGTTGTACAATTTGCATCACTATTTTTCTGTTGAGAATCACTCACACCTTTGTGCTCCCTTAGTTATATACCTCACTCTCCCTTTGAGTACAGTGTAGCTTTTTCCTTCTGTAGATTTAACCATTTTTTTAATCTTGCTTGTGTCACACAGAACCCCACACCTCTTCCATCTTGTAAGCATGTTAAATCCTAAGACCACTGTGACTCTCATCATTTAACACTTTGTGTGCTAGAGAGGTGAGCAATGTATTGCTCTGCAATGTTGAGTGAGGACTGCTGTTCTTGGTGCGGAAGTCTATCTGCATCTTTTCTGCTCCCTCCCTTACTTCACCAACACATCAACAACTTTACTCCAGAATGATATGCTAATGATCATAGTCTCTCCCCCTCCCCTTGCATTCCTAATTCTTAGGGCATATGGAGATGTGTGCCTCTATTGCCAAGGCGATATGCTCTACACACATCGACAGACACACATTGCCATAGCATCAACCCTTAGTGCAGCTCCCCCAACCCTAGAACTGTGAACAGCCTTCAGATTAATGTGCCGTCAGACCACACCAAACTCTGTAATTTATTCTAACATTTAATATTACCACCTACCTTTACTTCATGTTTGATTTGCTCTCCCCACCAAACTCTGTAATTTAGTCTACTGTACAACATTACCACCTGTCTTTACTTCATATTTTACATGCTCTTTCTCCCCACCAAACCCTGTGATGTATTCTACTGTATAACATTCCCATCTGCCCTCATCTCATGTTTTACTTGTCCCCTCCCCTCTCTACATCATACCTTGAGAAGTCACTTTATCATCTTGTATCAGTCTAATGATTTTATAAATCATTGGTACTCAACCTATTTTTGTTCAAGGCACCCCTAACATGCAGTCTGGAAGATTTGGGGCACACCTAACATTTTCTAGGTCAACAAGCACATAATGCAGGATACAAATGCATAAATATACAGTTCTTTTTGGTCTTACTATCAAAATAACAGAAACAAACATATTGTGCAGAAAAAAAATCCAGAAATATACATCTGAAACTCAGTATTCACATTTTATCAAAGTCTTTATAGAAAAGATGGCGCACCCTAAACAGATTCCCGTGGCACACCATAGTGCAACGACACCCTGGTTGAGAATCAGTTTAAATAAAAGATAATAGTAATAACAATAATATATCATTTTAATAATATATAATAATAATAATTTAATAATAAAAGTAATGCATTGACTACCATAACAGAAGAATTGGCAAATGCACCCATTTATCCCCAAAATATCTTACCATATACAGTTTTGCCATTTTCCTGTTGCTGATATCTGCAACTATATCAGTGTCATCATCTCCGTCAGGCAAGTTGGGCTTAGGACCTAAAATCTTTATGGACAATGAAATAAACAATAATATAATGATTCCACACAACAGTACATTATTATGTTATGGAAAAATATAATAATGAAAAACAATAAATATATAATCATGATTATCAAAACTCCAGAACATATGCCTAAAGAAGTATCCACAAAGGATACGAAACGCGTAGGATTGGAGGGACCCCAGGAGTGGGCACCACTTTAGCATCTGTGAATATTTTGATTATATATTAAAGACGAGAGGTGTAGTTGTTGGACTACAAAAAAAAACGGCATCCAGCTGAACCAGTGAGAACAGTGTGGGAACTGTCTATAAATATCAAGGACGGGAGTGGGGCTATAAGACGGTGATTATTATTCAACTGCCGATATCGCTATAGTGCAAGACCTCTGCCCGCGATTATTATTGACGCACGCTCACTATACATGCTACAAGGCATTATATAAAGGAAAAGAGCTGTGGACTGATCCTCACACCTGCCCGTATCACAGCACTCAATACATTTTTGAACGATAACAGCTCCTTTTTTTCAGTGATATCACAGTGCTTTATATATATCTATACATTCTAGTCCACTTGGGGTTATTTTATTATTGTTTTTATATATTTTGTTAAGATTATTTGTATTAGTTGTGATAATAAATATTGTTGTTTCTTATACAGATTTCAATATATATCCGTGGATTTATAAAGGAGGTTGTATCTAGCACTCTCGCTTGTTTTCCATTTGTTCCATATTATTGTTTTGCCCAGTTCACTACAGGGTTAGCGACTGAGCGACAGATCGCTCCCTATTTCTTAAAGGTATATTATTGATATTGTCCCAGTTCATAGAGCCCACACTAGTAGATGAGAGCCATTATACCGATATAGTTTGGTGTCATATATGTATATATATATATATATATATATATATATATATATATAGCCTGTTGGGGAGCACTCCAAACGTGATACTCTATTAACCCGGGTGCTAAAGTACTTGGGACAAAGTTAAAATAGACAAAACAAGTTGTACCAGCACTCTCAGGATTTCTGCCAATAATTATTATATATTTATTTTTTATTTTATTCAATGCCATTTCAAAAGGGAGCAAAGGCAGCACTCACGACAAACTGTTCATATGCCTGGGTGTCTGGATCAACCAGTAATAATATCTGACAAAAAATCAGCACTCATAGGACTTCTTGTGAAAAAATAAAAAAAATCTCTTTATTTACTCTATTAAATAAAGAGGTTTTTTTTTATATTTTTGCAAGAAGTCCTGTGAGTGCTGATTTTTTGTCAATATATATATATATATATATATATATATATATATATATATATATATATAATTCAGGACGGGTTTAGACAGCACTCACAGGAATCTTTGTACAGATGAAGAAAAGTTGCTTTTACTAATTCGACATTTCGGCCAAAGACTGTGGCCTTTTTCAAGAATTACAGTGAGTGCAATCCTCTCTTTATATATATATATACTAGTTGAACAGCCTGTTACACGGGCCACAGTATCTACTGCGCATGTCGTGGCGTTACACACATTTTATCGAATTATTATATAGGATATATATAAAGTATATATATATATATATATATATATATATATATATATATATATATATATATATATATATATATAGATATGGATAGTTCAGTAAATGCACTCACGGTTTAGGTGTTGAAATGTCAATTGTATTAAAACAGTTTCACATCTACATCGATAGCAGATAACAGCACAAGCAATGTTTTGATCTGATACACGGGATCTTTGTCAAGCCGTGTAGCAGACTGAAACATTGCGGCTGCTTGTGCTGTTATCTGCTATCGATGTAGCTGTGAAACTGTTTTAATACAATCGACATTTTGACACTTAAACCCTGAGTGCTTTTATTGAATTAGCCACATCTAAAGTTAAAGAATCTAGCACCCAGTGGGTGGACAGTGGTCCATATCAACATTTAATGTGAGTGCCAATGGTATACCTATTTTATATATATATATATATATATATATATATATATATATACATACACACACTTACATA
This sequence comes from Rhinophrynus dorsalis, assembly GCA_037306005.1. Classification (NCBI taxonomy): domain Eukaryota; kingdom Metazoa; phylum Chordata; class Amphibia; order Anura; family Rhinophrynidae; genus Rhinophrynus; species Rhinophrynus dorsalis. Next base: position 401,573,558 of record CM074723.1, read on the forward strand.
CACATATTTACCCCTTTGAATACCAGAGGGGTATGCAATGCACTGCGTACCCCTCTGGCACTCAAAGGAATATACTGTATACATTGTTACGCCCATTTCTGGTAGATGCTTCAGTTAAAGTCTTTCAGTGTTCAGTCTTTTGTGGAGCTATGGAAAATGATCAGCAATATGGCGAAGTGGCGTCTGTTTAACTTACACGGTAGGACACATTGATTGGTTAAACTATCTGTATTGTTATTATAAATAAAGTGTGTTTGTTTAGATTATTCAGCCTATGACTAAGTGATACTATATGCAATCACGAAATGAGTAAGGCGAACAATCTTAAAACCATATCCATGTGATTGCTATCGCTCGTGTAGGATGTTTTTATGCAATTTAAATAAATACAGTATGTTTTAAACTAAGTTGTGGAATTGACTGATATCGTTTTGGTGGACTCATGGGCACTTCCCTCCTGTTGTCCTCCAGGGGACTGGTTGAGCCCAAATCACCACTATGTATGGAAACAATGAATTGTCCTAACAGAGACATGAATTAAAACTGGAGTAAATCAGCTGCACTGTAGGGGACAAAGAGTTCCAACAAAGCCCATTAATGTAAATGGGACATTTAACCCATTGAGTGCTAGAGGTCCACAACACATTGCTTCACTGTAAAACAGACAACTCTCTAGCAATCAGCAGGTTAAAAGCTGTATTTATATCAATGGAAATTAGTATTTCCCTCCTACAGCACAATTGCTTTGGCCCAGAATTGCAACCCTTTTCTTTTGAACAAAATTCCCATAGTGCTGAATGCTAATATCCTTGGTCTTTAACAAGCAAGAAGGGTTAACCAAGGGGTTAAATAATAGCCTGTAAAGACATATATAAACTGGTGCAGGGCCATTGAGATTATTCTGGCAGTACCCATAGTCCAGAATGTGGGTGTGGCCAGCACAGCTGAGGCGCCTCTCAATATTTGGAGCTCCAGGCAGTTGTCTCCTCTGCCTATCAGGAAATTCAGCCATGGCTGCATATGTACAGTGGTACATCTGCTATGCGGAAATGGCACAAGTGCATAATGTTTTGCGCCTTTTGCCTTTTTCTTAACCCTTTGATGACCAATGACCATACCTGGGAACTCTCCGGATTTGCCCCGGAGACTCCGGTTCTGACAGAGCTTTACCGGGTCTCCGGGGCAGATTCCTCCGGATGTGGAGAGTTTCTATTGAAACTCTGCCACATCTGCTTTTTCTCCCGTTGTGCCTCCGTCCCCAGCCTTCTGTGTGACACATTTAACCCTCTGAGTGCCAGAGTGGTACGGAATGCATTGCTTTGCAATGCATTCCGTACCACTCTGGCACTCAAAGGGTTAAATACCCCCCAACACTTGAGTTAAGCCCCGCCCCTTTTTGACGCGATTAGCGTCATTTTTGTTACCCCCTGCTGAACAGAGGACTACCCTCCGGGTAGCCCTCAACTGAAAGTTCCCAGGTATGCCAATGACATGCCAGGACTGTCATGATGGTCCGGGCGTGGAGGACCGGTGACGGCCCTGGCACATTTTGTAATTTCATGATCACAGCATGAGCAGGCCGGGCAAAAAAAAAAGAGGTGTGCTGGTCCTCCATTGTACCCCACCCCCGGACAGCGTGGTCATTAAGGGGTTAAGGACATTTTGGGGCTTGATAACGAACAAGGAGATTTGAAACGTTTCCCACTAGTGTCACCGTTCCCAAGCCTTTGTAACAAGAAGTATTTTCCTGCATGTCTGGAGTGCTAGGTTGATTCTTTTCATGGATGTTTTTAAGTAGGCCTATTAATGCCTATTAATTAATTAGTGCCTATTAATGCCTATTAATTAGTGCCTATTAATTAAAGTTGAAAAGTTTACATTATTTATTTATTTTGCTAAGATGCACTTTATTTTTTTATAAGGAGCTATCAACTTTACAAGTCATCCCCTCAGCAAGAGCTTCAGTCTTGAAATCATTTGTTTGACTATTCTTCCTTATCAGTTTATTCCACCCCACTCTTCATAAGGTGGAAAAGGGTGTTTTTTATCAATATGTAATTAAATAATTATCAGCATTACCTGACCAAGATATCTCTGGAACCCACGGGTTAATACATAAAAAAATGTTACTTATGCATAGAATCCAACTGAAATTGACATGTTTTCCCTCAGAAAATGTTCTCCTAATTATATGGGTTATATATGTGGTATTTTGTGTCATGTGGAGAAATTATATATATATATATATATATATATATATATATATATATATATATAGAGAGAGAGAGAGAGAGAGTTATCATCAGGGATGATAGGAAATGTAGTCTCCATCATCTGGTGAGCTAAAGGTTGCCTGTTTCTTTATTAAAAAGTGCACATTTTAATCCTTTGAGTGCCAGAGAGGATACATAATTAGTTACGTTTTAGAAGCAAAACATTAATTTTTAATCCAATAATATAGTTTATACATTAACTATACCATTTTAGATAACATGACTGGTCGATTTGTAATAATTTAAATAAATATTTTACATTTCCTGATTTGCTTACAAAGACTTAGATATCGATCAGCCTTTGACCAATGAATGACCTTTGAGATTGTAAATTCTTTTTTTGTAATTCCTTTGGCGAGATACAGGCACACAACTGAAGAAAGAAACTGGCTTGGGGGATAATTGGTGTTTTTGTTATCGATGGTTGCCATGGTAACATTATATGATCCAGTGGAGTGAATGTACAAATTTGATATTGCAGCTTCACTAGAGTTCACCCTAACACCAGCAGCTGCTCTGAAGTTTATGCACTAGGGTGTATGATCGCAGTAGTGCTTACTGGCAGGCAATCTCTGTTACTGCCAGGACTTTAACCCAGAGGGGTATGCAATGTATTGCTTTGCATACCCCTCTGGCACTCTAAGGGTTAATGACAGAACGCCCCATCCGCCAGTAGGAAATAATGTAAAATCACACTATTTTCCTCCCCCTGTTGCACTCCATGGTAAGGGGGTGCATTTTGGCTTACTTAGATTAGTAAATTGGCATTACGCATGAGCAGGGTCTACACATTGACTGATTTTGTACAAATCCTTGTAGTACATTCAACCCCTGTGACTCCAGAATAAATATTATTTGAATTAACCACTTGATTACCACAGAGCTATCCAATGCATTACAAAGCAATGTATTGGATACCTCTCTGGCACGCAAGTGGTTTTTAAAGTTCAAATGTATGTATGTTAACCCTTTAATAAGTGTGCAACACATTGTGAAGTACTGATTTGCACACTTATCTGGTCCTTAAAGGATTAAACTCTTTTTTATCTATTCCTTTTAACACTGAAATTAAAATCGTTGCAATTCTGGAGCATACTACATGTCTAGGGAAAATTCTCTATCTTCCCACTGAGTTATTTGGGCATTTACCCCACTGAATGCTAGAGAGGTCTCCAACTCATTGAGAAGCATGCAATGGATTTAAATAAACTGTAATCCCAGAATCTAAACTCTGAAAAAAGAAAGGTAATGTCTCCCTGAAAAACTCTATTCTGTTCCGGTAGGTTGGGGGTTAATACTTGCTGATCACATGATCATATCACCCAAAATTTCAATGGCTAAAGAGTGACAACTGAGTCTTAGGTGGTGTTTCTGGGGGCTTGGCTGGAGGGCTGGGCATTACTGAGACGTTCTGGGTTATTTTGTGACCTATTGACACCTCTTTGTGTAACTGAATAGATGATTTAGAAGAAGACCAAAGTATTTAAGTTACACAGTTTAATTTACAAACACATATACACACGATTAACTATATAGTTATGTGACTTTTATTGCTGTGGAGCAATATGATATACAAATATACATGCCACTCACTATTCTGTTTTAAATAGAGGGACACCAGGATAGAAAAGAGGGACAGAGAGATTTGGATTTCAAAGAGGGACAACCGGGAAGTATGAATGATCCTGCACTGATTCCTGTAGGGTTGGGTGAAGTCCTCCTGGTAATATGGGGTCTGAGCAGGGACAAACTTCCTGCCTTCTCAAACCCAATGTTACCACTAGTGGCTGACCTAGTGATTCAGGGGCCTGGCACAAAACTATTTTTAAGCCTCTAATTCACTGCAAACTAATGCAAATTCTAAACATTTTCTTTTATCAGCATTTAAAATTGGCCCCTAAAGTTGTCTGGGCCCTGGTGCCTTGCACTTGCTGCACCAATGTTAGTTTTGCCTGATTACCGGAAGATGCGCAGAGAGGACTACGGTCTGAATTTGGAGCACCCCGCTCCGTATCAGCCATGGCGCGTTTGGGCATTCAGTACTTGCAGTGACTGCAGTGCAGCCAGTGTTGGCCCGTGTATATAGGCTTTAAAACTAGTTAGTAATATATGCTTTGAAAAGTGAGGATGTTTGACCCATATTACCACATGCTGATCAATCCAGAAGGAGGAAGCCTTCACCTGACCCAGCAGGAACTAGAGTGGAACCAGGTGGGTAAGGACTAACTCCTGAGCTATCGGAATAGAATAACGGTAGTCAGGAGAACATGGCCTTTCTTTTTAGGTAGTTGATTATAGTGTGGAGTGATTTACCTCTATCAGAGCGTGTGACTCACATCCTTCTTCGATAACAGTCAGTTTAGCTCTTCCCTGCCTTTCATTGGAACGAATTGCAGATGCCACTTGGGCAGCCTTGAGACGCTCATACTTGTTGCATTTGGAGCCACACCACTGGTAAATGTTCTGGGGAAAGAAAAAAGATTCAGTATGGCATAGCGGAGAGGCTGATATACTAAGAAGAACTGGAGCAATTCTGGAGCAATCCAGCTGCACCATATGGGAATAATAAAAATTCTCCATATTCCCATTAAGTTGAATGGGAATTTTAACCCCTTGAATGCATTGTGAAGCAGCGCACTGCAGACTTTTCTAGCATCCAAGGACTTAAAACCCTTATTTACATCAATGGAAATGTGTGCTGGTTTTCTCCAGAATTACTCAAATGTGTCAATACATCAGCCTCATGTAGTATAAAGTACCTGGACAATTATTCATGTACATTAATGTTATACTACCTTTTTTGTACTCTGTGATTGGAACTTGAAGGGATAGTAATGCTTAATACTGATATATATATATATATTGGGGAGATAAGACAACACAGGATTTGCCTGGAGGTTTGCATGACTCACTTCTCACACGGAGGTGAGGTTTCATGAGTGCAACTTGGACTTTTGTCCCTCTCTGAGATCCATCCAGTTAAATGACCAGATTTCAGATCTGTGTAAACTTTGGACAATGGCACGAGGGGGGGGATAAACTTGAAGAGCTAAATTTAGGAAAAGAAAACTGTTGCTGAGAATCAGATTTGAAGGAATCTATTGCAAATGTTACTATGTACAATAAACAGGTAAGTGAAAATTAAGTATTATCTCTTTAACCCCTTAAGGCCACGCAGCTGGCAGTTAATGGAATCAGGGGTCCCTGAACAGTGTGCAGCCACGTGGGGACCTCTGAATTCCATGACGTGACAGGACCATAATGGATCCTTAATGGACGTTTTCCCATGGCAGTCCTGGCATGTAATGGGTCCTTAAGGGGTTAAGACATTATTTAAATCCAATTTTATGCTTCCGAAAAGATATCCATTTTTCAGAAATTCCAGTTATTATTATCTTATATGTCAAATAATTGTTTTCCCTGGGTTTCTTTGACTGTTTTCATTAGCCGTATATATTTTTCTGTTGATGTGATACAGTGTACCTAGGTCCAGTCCAGTGTTCCACTGTTGATTACTTGGGTGAATCTCTGGAGATGTATAGCTGCTGACCCTTGCTATACGATTGGCTGCTTACCCCATGTCTGTCTGACCTATATTTGGTCTTCTGCTGCTAATATGTTCCACAGGGTTTATGCATTATGGCAGGAGGGGAAATGTCAGGCCACAACAAAGTCTTAATTCTGTTGTACTGTGTGCACCAGTATGCATTTGTAATTTGTACTCTCTAACACATACCCCAGAATACAGTTACATGAGTAGTAAATGATGGTCCAACCTCAGAAAATGAGATGTGTTGGTGAGGGTGTACCACCCCTCCCAATCTGTAAGTTATTCTATGCCATGTATCATTGATTTAAATTGAGCTTTTACCAACTTGAATGTTGGAGAGGTCTCTCTAGCTTTGGAGCCCTCTTTAATAGTAAATGGGATGGGGGATTCTTTGTCAGAGGACTGTTCCAGTTCTTCTTAGTACACTACACTCACTGTATGTAACATATTAAGTGTTACTATCCCTTTAAGGAACATTTGGAAATAAGCATCCTAGATGGAGAAAACGGTTCTTTTCTGCTGTCAGTTTTGATGGTCGAAACAAACAATGCAAGTTATGAAAAACGTCAAATATATTTTTTTAGGAGTAAATGAAATAATACTGTAATAGATTGCTAGAGAGATCTCTATGTATTGCAAAAACATGCACCAGGAATGTCTCTAACATCCCAGGGTTAATGGTTATTTATAAGGCGTCCTTAACAGTGATAGACTTTGCTCCATCCAATTCTACTGAGTACGTTGTTTCATATTATAATTAGTATTTAGTGAAATAGTCATGGTGCACCAGCTATATTAACCCTTTTGAGTGCCAGAAGGACAATGTGTTGGATACCCCTCTGACACTCAAAGGGTTAATGTTACATTTATTGCATTACAAATAGTAAATTAACTTCTACTACTAATAAACCCCACTTTCATAATTTGAGCAGAAAATCCTAATGCCATTATGAATTAATTCTACTTAGACTTGTGCAGTTATACATTTTTAGAATGGATCTCAATGGAATTGCCTTGACATTGCACAACTACCACAGACAGCCGCTCCTTACCAGCAATTCTGTGTTTAGTCAGGCAACCAGGAAGTCAGTTTGCACTGTGAGCTTATCAGAAAGATAGCATGTGAAAAACAGGAATGTGTACGTTTTAAACCAAGATTTTTGAACTGAATGTTCAGTTACTAATTATGATTATATACACACACAATTTTTTTCCTCATAAAAAAGTTTTCTGCTCCATTAACTCTTTACAAACTAGACTGGTGTGCAACACATTGTTTTGTAATATAATGCACATCCTTCTTAAACGGTTACGGTACATAGATGTTAGATGAAGTTCTGGTACAAGCATTAGTGGTAAACTAGGCAGGCACCTAGATTGGGAGGGAATCCTATTGGAATGGCGTCACCTAAATGGCGACAGTCAGTAGAGAGACATTTTAATGTTGCCCATGTCAAAAGGGACTACAGAAAATGTGAAAATTTTGTTCACAAGAAGGACATCCTAGAGGGAGGAAATTTGTGACAACATTCTGAAAGATCTTCATCTAGAAGAACTCAAAAAAAGCACACATAAGAAAAAGTATCTAAGTGTAGTATTTATTAAATACTAGTTGAACAGCCCGTTACACGGGCCACAGTGCTACTGCCACCCGGTCGCGGAGCAGTCATGCGCAGCAGAGGCTGCCCGCGCCGCGGCTGGAGCGAAGGAGCGTCCAGCTCTGTATCAGCCGCAGCGTGGGCAGTCTCTACTGCGCATGACTGCAGCACGCGCAGCAGTGTGTACTGCACATGTCGCGGCGTTACACACGATTTAGCGAATTATTATATAGGATATAACACCATAATAAGAGTAATGCACTTGTGTGTCACACAAATACAAACAAAATGGAATATAAGACACTCTTAAAGCCCAAGAAGGGCTAGTGTAAGTGTGTTACTTACTCTTATTATGTTGTTATATATTTAATAGATACTTTTTCTTGTTATGTGTGCTATTTTTGAGTTCTTCTAGATCAATCTTACCTGCAGTGGACAAGGCCACTGACTATCTCAGTCAGCAACACTCTCAGGCAAAGTATAAGAACATTTTATCATTCATTTGAACGTCATCATCCATTTCATATCCATTTTGTCATTTCCTTATTAACAACGGGTAACATTTACAATTTACCTGTCTGTGGACTATAGACTGTTTTATCTCTACTAATCACTCAGAAATGTAACACTCATTAAAGGGATAGTAATGTTTCAAAATAAAAGCAGCTCCAATTAATCATCATAGTACTTGGGCCATGGAGAGTGTTATTTCAATACTGTCAGAGTTGTATTTCAAGAATAATTGAATGAAAAGTATCACCCTCCCACCCCTTTTACCTAGTGTAAGTCACCTCCCCTCAGATGTGGAATCTGGTCCTGGACCGAACAGCTCACAGCAAGGGACAATCTTCTTTATTGTAAGCATAAGGAAAACCCTGCCCGCTTTATAGATTTTTCCTTATGCTCACTGAAGATTGTCCCTCTCTGTGATCCATCTGGACAGTCTTGCTGCTCTGAGGTGAGCAGTGTTACATCAGTAAAAGGGGCGGGAGAGGGATTACTATCCCTTTAAGTCCATAATTTTTAAAAATGAGAACTAGTTTTCTGGTATATTTTTACTTTATTTGTAATTATCTTTTATGTTTCATCTAAACTATCTTTTATCTTTATTTTTCTGGTTGCACCATTGAATAGACTTATCCTTGTCTTATTCTGTTTCTTTCATACCATAATTATTTTTACAACTAGCGTTGTGAGACTAGGAGTGCTCACCTTACGAGGGAATATTTTGATTGTGCTATTTTACCCTACAAGAGCTGCACTCGCTAGTATTTGATGGGGTTGATAATGAGTGCTGTCATGCCAAGGCATGATTTGGCCTTTGAAGGCCTCTGGTATGCATAATTCATTAGTTTATTTTTGTATGTGTATGTTATTCAAAGTGCACCAGTCCTAGACCATAAAACTAAATGAGTAGATAACATCACCAGAGCAGGCCATAAAATGTATTGGAAGATCTGCTCTGATGATGGTTAGCTAGGTGACAGCCACATAATCTGAAATAGGGAGAACATGTATATATAGTGTAAAAAGGTTCAGTACAACTATAAATTTAGAATGCCCAGGTTTTACCCTTTTGGTGGGTACCAAACATGCCAGGGAGAGGTGTTCCTGCTATGACTTACAATAATAGCCTATTTGCAACCAGTTAGACCCACAATATTTGGTGTCCATATATTCACACAAATATGAGGAATGTGATTATTCTAATATTATAGAGGTATGCTGTAAATTGTATATTTTGGCAAGCCTTATGACTTTTCAGGTAGAACTCTGCAGTAACATCCCTGACAGGTCTGATTGAGTGGGCTGTAAATTGTCAGGCCAAGCCCCTGATCCTCCCAGGTAGCACTCAGGGGGTCTGGCCTCTTAGAAGTAACTGTGGAATGTATTTAATATGGGTTTTGGATAAAAAAAAACAGGAATTTATTTTGTAACAACTGGAAGGGGAACTTTTACCATCGGAAGTTCTCACATGGACTCTTCTATATATCAGTAATTGTATGTAGGGATTTCTTCTGTTTCTCCCCTTTTATTTTATGAACTGTTTTACCTATGTGTAATCTTTTATTTCTCTATTTTTGTACCCAGCACTGTGTAACCTTTTTTCAGATTAAATGTTCAATTAATCAGCTCTTGTCTCTGTTCTCTAATATGAACTCACTACTCTGAAGGAAGCTCAGTTAGAACACGGTACTAAAGGGTTATGTCTATATGTTTGCTTATTAAAGTGATTTTATACTGTAATTCTGTTGTGTTTGGGGTAACTTAAGATGCCCAGATATAAGGTCTTGGTGGTGGCAGCAAATTGGAGTGCTGGAGGGATTTCAGGGGTTAATTTGGTGGTTGCTAGGCATAGTAACAGGTAACCAGGGATCTGATATTGTTAACCTCTTCAGTCTAGCACTCTCCCCACTGTCTCAGCAGGGCCTATAGCCCTTGCTTGTGACAGGTGTGATGGATGTGATGAGATCTGCTGCAGCTCTTGCAGATCGTTGTGCACATTTTCCCCCTCCAGGATGTCCTTCCCCAGGGAGAAGACTGTAGCATAGTGAGGGTGCTGCTACTGGAGGTGGCTGGGGCTGTATGTGATCCACTGGTTGGTCCTGTTGTGGAGTCCATCTGAGCCTCTATCTCCAAGTTCCTTTCTAGGGCAAGGAGGAGGCCAAGGTAAGTAGGGGGCCTGACAGACTTATATCTGTCTCCTATGGTATCCTACTGATGTTGCCCTGTTGACTCTGGTAACATACAGATGTTGCTCTTTTGATGCTCATCATTTAGGTCAGGGCTGTCCAAGTTCAGTCCTCAAGGGCCACCAACAGGTCAGGATATAAGGATTTCCCTGATTAAGGTGAGTTAATCAGTGGCATTTTGACTAACTCACCTGTGCTTAATGTTGATGACCCTTGAGGAATGAACATGGACAGCTCTGATTTAGGTGACACCATTACCACTATGACATTTTCATAGTAAACTGGCTGGGAGAGCTGGGGGGCAGGGCAGGCAGCCATCAGCAAACACCATTTCTGTACCCTGCCAGACCCCCTGCATATTAATTTTTCCCCAAATCAAATAAATGTAGCTATTATGTTAGAATGTGTTCATGGAAAGGTACTGTTTCTTTCAGAAAGTTCATTAACACTATGGCTGCCAGAAATGTACCTAACACATTACTCCACTCAAAACTTTAAAAGAGATGGGTTGTCATAGGGGTTATTTGAGTTGGAGAGGATAGCATCCTAAAGTTTCACTTAGGATAGCAAGTACGCTTGCAGCAGCCCTATAGACTAGCTGCCAATTATGTTGAAATTCTACAATTATGCAAATTCTTCTCTCTTATTATCTATTTCAAAGTTCAGGTGTCTTCCCTTTAGATTGACACGGGTAGTATTTACAAGTTTATGCTGATATCTTTGGCCCCAATAAAGTAACACAATAGTGAAACCTAGCAACATTCACAACGTGCTAGAAGGAATTCAGTTCAATCTGGAGGTTAAGATAGTCAACTGTAATCCCATACGTGGTCATGCTAAGCATAGTAAAAAAAAGTACAATTTATTATATCTAAACATTAACCTCTATACAACTAAAATATGGCTATGGACTTCTTAACCGGGGTGACAAAAGTGCGGAGTTTCTAATGCAGTGCTAATTCAGGATCAAACTAAGAATTCCCACAGAAAGAGTTTATATAACTAAAATGCAGTAACAATACAGCTAAAATTTGTTATTTGTAATTTTGTATCCAAAAAGCTGTTATAGATAACCATGCGATTGTCATTGACCTTATGTCAGTGATCAGTACCTTTTATCAGTGCCTGTACATTTTTGGGAATTTGCCCACCAAGAATAAGGTGACCTGGTACCTTTCTTTTTAGAAGATCATATCTGGCTGGCCCAAAATTATGGTAGTTATTGTCCAGCAACAACTGGTGGGTTGCAGTTTGCCTGGCTATGGCTTAGACATATGGAGACAACAGCCGCAATGAATTCTTATAACTGTGGCACTAAAGCATTGTCACTCATTGATCTAACGGTGGCAGTAAAGTGCAAAGGGGGTCTATGAGTATCTGGAAGCTCCCTTTTAGGATAATCACCCACACATGGAAGAAATTGCCCTCATTCAGACTGTTCACATGGACAATTATTGCCTAACTTGATGCACCCTGTTATATGATGCAGATTCCCTATGTTCAAAGCATAGGCAATTTGTATTGCATCCTGTGGCAACAAGGTGTAGATCGTTTGCACCTCTGACTTCAAGGTAATGATTAGCATCACAGCCTGTGATGTATGGCCATCTCACATGGGTATCAGCCAACAGGGCAGTGCAATAATATCTGGGGCTTGAACAAAGTTACTTTGCAGTTCAGTTCTTTTTGTCCTGTGCCTTAACTACTGTGGTGTGCAGAGGGTGCAGTTAAGACTGGACTCAGCTATCCAAGGGGGCCCATTGGCTCTGTACTATCCTGAAAACTACAATCCTGAGTTTCAAGGGATGGGCAAAAACATTTGCCTCAAAAGAGAAATATGAGAAAAGCAGCACTTTGTGCCTTGTGTATGAATTCCTATGAAAATTTCCGTTTTTCCACTCTTTTCATAAAATTAATTACCTCCCACATATAGAGTGTCAGTTTACCTCATTGTCAGTCTGTTTTGGAAGAGAGAGAGAAAGCTGCTAAAAGTTATAAGTAAAGATATACACTAATATCTTCTCCTATTCAGAATCAGCTATGTCCACATTCAGACCTATTATGGTGTCTTTAATTCTTTAATCCAAAAGGTTTCTCTTCTTAATTTCAATAACCTGTCACCTACCCTTATAGTCTAATGTGATTTGTTGAATAAAAGTTAGATGGATCACTATTATGCTTTTTATAAAATGATCAGATACACCTTGTTTAAGTATTTATTATTGAGACTAATGTAAAAGCCTGTGTACACTGGCCAAGGTGAGGGTGATGTTAACCCATTGAGCGCCAGAGGGGTACGCAACGCATTGCAAAGCAATGTGTTTCGTACCCCTCTGGCACTCAAAGGGTTAAGAGGCCGGTCCTGCTCTGCGTCCTGCCGCCGACGCAGTCATGCACTGTAGAGACTGCCCAAAAGCACAGAATGCTCCCAGCACAGAACTCCCAGCATTCTGTGCATTCAGGCAGTCTCTACTGCGCTTGATGGATTCTGACAAACATCCTAGCAAATTATTATATAGGATTAGTACAATGTCCTTATAGTCTTGTTTTTGATTTCATCTAATTCCTGCCTATATGTTGGAGTCCACAATGGTGTTCCAATAGGTGGAATACAAAATTGATATTACAATTATAATTATTATAATTTTTAATATTAGCCTCTGGTAGACTTTGTATCACTTAAAAAAGTCCACTGATCTCAAAAAAATGTTTAGTATTTTCATTATTAGTATTTCTCAATTTTCTAAATTATTCATTCACTAGTTGAAGAGCCCGTTACACAGGCCACAGTGCCACTGCCAGCCGGTTGAGGGGCAGTCATGACTGCAGCACTCGCAGCAGTGTCTACTGCGCATGACGCGGCGTTACACACGTTTTAGCGAATTATTATATAGGATATGACTACGTGCTAGCATGTTTTTGGACAATGAAGCTGGGTTAACTGAGACTGATGCTTAGTGCAGTCTCACTGATCTAAACTACGTTGCCTGTAATGCATTGCTGTGCATTAGAGCAGAAGATAAATATAACCAAGTGCTCAGCCAACTTCACCAAGACTGATTGGAGATCGAGGTTTCCCCCTGGAAAATCATGTTAGTGGAGTACACAAAAAGAGATATTCTGCTGGGGACTGCAGTGGGGGCCACGTGCATTGCACACCACTTTGGCACTCAAACGGTTAAAGAGTAGATCTCCAATATATGTATAAATATATATATATATATATATATCGCCACACAAGAATACCAGTGCTAAATTAAAACAAACAGAACTAGTTAAATAAAACTGATTAACGGAAGGATAATGATATTAAAACCCCTTTGCTATAACTTCACAATTAGAGCTCCTATAGGAATACTGATGCAAGCAACGTAAGAAGGAACATCAAACAAGACAGCTTCCAGTGCTCATAATAATATATAAAAGAAGGGTGGTAGATATGCAATTTAAGATTTCAAGTAGCAAATATGTATAACCATAAGAAGAACATAAAAATATTCATATAATTGAACCTTATAACAACTTGCAACAGTCTTCATGCGTAGCTTGCCCATTTTATGGGGCACTGGTGCTATTGCTGTTTATGGACAGGTTTTTTTGTCATTAATCAAAATTCTTCATTGACTATAATAGCAACACCATAAAATGGATAGGCCAGCACTGGGTGTTGACATGTTTTAATTTTAGCTGTTTTCTCTTTTATCTGCTGTCTTACTTACCGCTCCAACATCAACGATAAAGCAATCTCCACTGTTGAAGCTGGACCAGCTAAGCGGGACTTCTGTAGCGCGGACCACTCTTCTTCCTTTAACATGCAGAAGTCGTCTTGCACTGAGGTCATTGGTAACCACGTGCTGGAAGCCAGATGCAACTCCACCAGCCTGAAAAAATGTCATGCTTATATTTGTTTATTTTTTTTCTAGCTAAATGCATAGCAAATAAGGGTTTTATAAGTAGTCATTGCAATTGCATTAACATAATTTTTATGAGCAATATATATCAGCTTCTAATTTGTGCATTTCTACAAATTCAAGAATTTCACACATATCCACAATATTTAAAGTTTAACATTCAATCTTAAACTGACCCATTAATTTTCTCTGGCCATGTGAAAATTCTGGTTCATTTGAGGTCAAAATGTTTTTATTTGGTTTGATGTAGTCCATGTGCTTCTCTGCTTACTTTGTATTTGAAGTTATGATCCTACTGTGTTCACTTCAAGTTGCCTGCTGAATTCCTTGTCTTTGTCAGGCTGCCTTTACTTATACATTTTACCTACTTAGCCTCTTACTCACAGATGTGCAAGGGGTTTAATTTGATCAAGGGTTAAGAATAAAGTTGGTATGCAACCTCTCATCATGAAGAGTTTGTTAGGTGAAAAGATATTCCTTTGAAGCGGAACTTTCAGATAATAGCCAGTCGCCATGCATTCATTAAATGCATGGCGACTAGCTTGAAAATATATGTCTTACCAAACAAAAATACTTGTGTGTAAAGGAATCTGTCCGGTTTTGTGACTGATGGGCAGGTTAGTGCGGTCTGTGAGTTTGCGCCTTCAGTCCCTTCCGGTGACCATAAGGTGCAAAGAAGTCTACTCTATGGAGACCGGGACTGACGCCGCATGCGCACAGACAAGATGTCTGTGCTCTAGCCTCAGTTCCGGTCTCCAAACGGGACGGATTCCTTTAGAAACAAGTATTTTTTTTTGGTAAGACATACATTTTCAAGCTAGTCGCCATGCATTTAATGAATGCATGGCAACTTGCTATTATCTGAAAGTTCCGCTTTAAATGCAGGAATCTTATGCAAAATGCACAATGTACAGATTCATGTACAGTCCTGCAGAATGTAATTTTCGTAAGAGACCCACATTCAAAGGATTACCTGGTCAACATAGGTTTAGTTAGAAAATTAACCTAACTTGAGAGAATCAACTTAGGTGTGCCTTGTGAGGTTAATCTTTGCTATTTTTTTCTTTGGCACAAAGTTTCCTTTTAACCACTCACCACTGGACTACAACATTGTATTAATAATAGAACTGATCTGTCAAGTTTCTACCAAGCTGATATGTCTCAATATTTTCAGTAATTATGAGAGACTGAACATCTTGTAGTACCTCCTTTACCTGAATAAATATATTTATTTATAAACATACAGTATATGCTGTTTTTAATCACAAAGTAGTACTGTATATCAATGCACTCTTCACTTCACTGCCTCATGGTTTTGACTTCCATTCATACTTTGTCACTTTTTTTTTTAATGACCTGTAGGACCCATTTAATCCAACACTTTCTGCTGGTTTGCCATGACACACATCGGTCCTCTTTGATACTTTTAAGACCTACAAGACACAGACCCTCATTGAACAAAGTAAAAAATGCAGATGTGTTGACTAACATTGCTGCCAGTTCTGTCTTCTGTCTTGTCTCTGGACCTGGTTCCTGATATTGTGGTAAGTAAACTCACCGCCTGGATGATCACTCTCACCTCTCAGTCCAAGTCTTTCTTGGTGAATCCATATGTTTCTAAATAAAGGTTTTGGTATTCCCCTGAAAGGTGCTCACTGTATGCTTTTCATACTCCTTATTCATAACAATGAAGATCTGATGCACATCTGATATTGCTGTTCATCATATGCCCTCTGGTAGTAATAATTGTAATAGACACTTCAGTCTTGGGCACCCCTCAGAAAATGAAAGGCTAATTTGTGGTAGAAGCAATCTTATTCTTCAGTGAAACAGCATACAAAATCTAGCACTTATACCAATTACCATTAATGTATTTACAATTACCTGTTGTAATATTATCCATCTCACCTATCATCTTGTCTAAAGAGCAGACTTTTCTTTGGTTAAGCCATTGGGATGATGATGGTGTACTAATTAAGGACGTAACTTTTATTGCACTGGAAAACTGCTTGCCTCTTACTGTTGAGCTAGCCTCCAGTAAGACCATGCAGCTATAGGACTGAGACTAACCTTTGTCATCATCTCAGTCCTGCTGTGCATTAGGTGCAAGTTGATAACTGATCAACATATGATTTACAACACTGGAGATTTCCTATAATCTTGCGCAACACATTGTAACATGGGCAACAGTTGATTTTGCTGGACGCATGTCTCTAAATTCAAGATAATCAGCTATTTATGCAAGAACTAGTTGATAAACCTGTTTACACGGGCCACAGTGCCACCGCTGCAGACATGCGCAGTAGAGAATGCCCGCACCGCGACTGATACGGAACGGGGCTCTCCGAATTCAGACCGGAATGCCGCTCTCAATATCAGCTGTAGCGTGGGCAGTCTCTACTGCGCATGACGGCTTCTGACAAACATCCTTAGCAAATTATTATATAGGATGTTTCTAAGCTTACCTGATACTTAATTCCACTTTTAAAGTATCCCAGGAATTGAACTGACTCAAATCCTTGCAGCTCTCTGTACTGTACAGGACTTCCTCCAAGATAGTCATCAAGCTGGACAGTAAATATGGCTGCTGCTGTGCTCTCATCTTGAGTGCATTCACTTCCTGAAACATTACAGTATGAATATGTTAAAATCTCATCTTTTTTCAATGAAAAAAAGTGTTAAATTTGATGTATTATTTTTCCAAATATAATTTATTAATGGCACAGATGATATTCTCTGTGTAAATTCTTGGGGCAGATGAGAGTTGGTACCGTGTTAGCCGTATAAATACAGGAGGCAAATATAGTTTTTGATACCTTTTATTGGCTAACTAAGCAGATTTAAATGCAAGCTTTCAAGACCTTAGGTCTCTTCCTCAGGCATGTTATACAGATATATTTATCTGTATAACATGCCTGAGGAAGAGACCTAAGGTCTTGAAAGCTTGCATTTAAATCTGCTTAGTTAGCCAATAAAAGGTATCAAAAACTATATTTGCCTCCTGTAAATTCTTGGGGATCTTCCAATATTATCCAACTTAATTGTTGTCCAGAAAAAATGAAAAATATAAAATAAACAGATTATAGAAAGTAGCCGTTCTAATCCAATACAAAAAGATTTATTTAAAAACAATACAGGCTCATAATTGTTAATTAGAGGCCATATTGGTTGACAAAGCAGTCTGTATGCTGTGAAACGCGTACCGCTGTGCCTTTAATGCCATTGAGTCTGTATTGTTTTTAAATAAACCTTTTTGTATTGGATTAAAATGACTACTTTCTATAACTTTTCATTTTTTATTTTTTCTGGGCTTCAGATGAAGTGGATAATATTGGAAGATCCCCAGGAATATACACAGAGAATACCACCTGTGCCCAAGTAGGGACGGATCCCCAGGAATATCCACTGAGAATAACATCTGTACCCAAGCAGAGACGGGTAAAGTACCCTACATGCTATTTATGTTGGTTGTGGGCATATGTTGACGATCAACTACTCGATAATGTGAGTTGATACAATATAGCCCCTCTGTGTTTTCTGTTCTTTCTGCAGGGATAATTATATGCACCTTTCCTGCCACAGCAGCACTACTATCACGGTCCCCGTGTCTTTCTGTCAATCTATCATGATGTACCTGTGCATTGGTGGAGACTGATTGGCCCGCCCAGGATGTGCCGTTATATGCTGGAGCTTGGGCAATTGTCAGTTGCCCTTTCGTGGTGTTCCTGTTGCTGCGCCTTATTCCAGTGTCTTCTGTGTACCGACCCAGCTAGTCTGACTCTGTTCCTGATCCTGCTCCGTGATTTGACCCGGCTTTGGCTGACGACCCTGCTCCGTGATTTGTCCCGGCTTTGGCTGACGACCCTGCTCCGTGATTCGACCCGGCTCTGGCTGATGACCCTGCTCTGTGATTGTTTCCGGCCTGCCTCTGTTCCAGCATTGCTCCGGACCTGTCTGCTGTTCCAGTTATCGCTCAAGTTCTGCCTGCTGTTCCGGTTGATGTGCCGGCCTGTCTGCTGTTCCAGTGATCGTTCCGGTTCTGCCTGCTGTTCCGGTTGCGGTACCGGCCTGTCTGCTGTTCCAGTGATCGTTCCGGTTCTGCCTGCTGTTCCGGTTGCGGTACTGGCCTGTCTGCTGTTCCAGTGATCGTTCCGGTTCTGCCTGCTGTTCCGGTTGCGGTACCGGCCTGTCTGCTGTTCCAGTTACCGTTCCGGTTCTGCCTGCTGCTCCTGTGTTCCTGCGTCATTCCAGTCGCTCGCCGACATTCTGAACTGTAATAGCGACTCACTGTTCCTCTCACTTGTCAGTAGCTGTAGCCTGAGGTTGCTTTGCCTGCTGTTGGCTGCCAAGGTACTCGCGTGTGTACAGAACCATTTAACCCTTGCAGTGCCTGTAGTCTCCGGTCTGGTGCCTCCGATACTTCTTGCCAAGCATACATTTCTCTGACATAGCCTGTTACTCTGAGTGCTTCTGTGTGTCTCTTATTCCATCAGAGCCTTGTCAGTCCGTGTTCATTCTCTGGCTCAGGGCCACAGACGTTGAAGGTTCATTCCCATTGCACTCCAGAGGACATTAGCTCAATTACAGCTTGTGCAGTTACCATCAGTACAGCACCCAAGGGGTGTATGGGCATATCCTAGTGGCACATGCAGGGTTATTACTTTTCTAGTCAAGGGCGATTTCGGTTCTGATCATTACAGCATGGCAATAGCACTCCTCTGTAGCCCCAGGCGTGGGTACCGGCTCAGCTCTGGACTTTGGGCTCTAGTATATCAACTTGAGAGTGTATTCAGTGCAGTTACTCCACTATCCTGCTATTGAGAGACTGTGTCCACTATCCTGCTATTGAGAGACTGTGTTCCAGAGACTGTTATTTATCCTGGGCGTTGGCCAATCTTGTATATCTCACCCATTTCAGTCTTTAACCCTTTGGGGAAAATTCCCTATCTATTCTAGCACTTGTCATTATCTTTGTGTGCATTCTCTCTGTTATTTTTGCCATTGTTGCTATTTATGTGCTGGCCTCTAGGGGCCTTGTTTTATTTTCAATAAAACTGTGTTTTTACTTCATACCCTGGTCTGAGTGTCAGAAAACCGTAACAACTACCTGGCATGAAAGGTAGCCCAATTCTAGAAAAATCTACTGCTCAAGGCTTTTCTCTCACTCATTTTTTTTTTTAAAGAGAGACCATTTTATTATTACTTTAAATGTTTAATGGGGCAAAGCCTTTATTAAACCAAAGGGAAAAACTATGTGACTTATCTAGTTAGTGCAGTCATATACTGAGTTACTGTTTACAAATTTCAGATTTGAGAGTGTTTATATTATATCAGCAATGTGGGACGGTGTTGACCGTCATGTTATTGGCCGTATGTGTGTGAAATGTACACACAGACATATGCAAGAGAGAGGCAGACACATACACACAGTGAGAGATATGGCACAGAGACACATGCAACAGACATGCACTCACACACACAGGGTTATACAGACACAGTGATAGACAGACGGCATGCAACATGTTGAGTGTTAGATGGTTTCCAAGTGCATTTCAATGCATTTGTGCAGGCTTGTGGCATTGAGATGTTTGTAATGGTTATGAACCAGAATAGTGTGCTTAAGCATTTGCGTAAATTAAAATAGCTGATGGCTGTTTGAAGGATACCAGTAAATATATCACAAAGTATTCAATAACAGTTGGAGAAAAGAAGGTTAACCCCCCCAGCGATATATTGAAGAGCAAATGGATGATTATTGTACATGTATACTTTTGTGTACGTGTAATGTGATTGTACGAAAGATCACAATAGGCTTTTCTGGGTAGTGGAATTCTCCCATGATCCTCAGCCTGCCCCAACAGTATTGTGAGAAACCCCAATGTGTTGCGTGCCCCTCTGCCACTCAAAGGGTTGATGTGGTACAGCAGCTTCCTCATATTATGAGCGGAAATCCTTGGAAACCGGCAGGTATGTGGTTTTTCACAATACTACCAGGGCAGGCTGATAATCATGGGCTTGCAGGCTTCCTTGGATGAAAGTTGACACACAGACTTGGAAGAGATGGGCGTAGTAATAACACGTTGTGCGTTGGGGTGCCATGGATTAGCGGTAATGGGTGCAAAGTGCACAATTATATAAATGGGAGTTTTAAACCCTCGAATGCTTTGGAAAACTGTAGCATTGAAGGGGTTAAAAGTTGAGTTTAAATCACTGAGCATTGTGTGTTGGGTTGTCAGTTGTTTTAAGAAGTGCTGTTGTGCTGCATTTACATTTTGCGCGTTTTGGGCTGGTCCCTGCTGTATCACGGTGCCCATGCTATGCTGGCGACATTCTGTCAGTTTCCTCTATTGATCTCGCTCATTGGTTGAAGTGACTTGTCCCCGTCCAGTATTTGTCCTTAAATACTGGGCCTTGTCACTTATCTGGTGCCCTTTCGTGGTGTTTCTGTACCAGCGATTGTTAACCCTTGTCCCGGCTTTGGCTGACGACCCTGCTCCGTGATTCGACCCGGCTCTGGCTGATGACCCTGCTCTGTGATTGTTTCCGGCCTGCCTCTGTTCCAGCATTGCTCCGGACCTGTCTGCTGTTCCAGTTATCGCTCAAGTTCTGCCTGCTGTTCCGGTTGATGTGCCGGCCTGTCTGCTGTTCCAGTGATCGTTCCGGTTCTGCCTGCTGTTCCGGTTGCGGTACCGGCCTGTCTGCTGTTCCAGTGATCGTTCCGGTTCTGCCTGCTGTTCCGGTTGCGGTACTGGCCTGTCTGCTGTTCCAGTGATCGTTCCGGTTCTGCCTGCTGTTCCGGTTGCGGTACCGGCCTGTCTGCTGTTCCAGTTACCGTTCCGGTTCTGCCTGCTGCTCCTGTGTTCCTGCGTCATTCCAGTCGCTCGCCGACATTCTGAACTGTAATAGCGACTCACTGTTCCTCTCACTTGTCAGTAGCTGTAGCCTGAGGTTGCTTTGCCTGCTGTTGGCTGCCAAGGTACTCGCGTGTGTACAGAACCATTTAACCCTTGCAGTGCCTGTAGTCTCCGGTCTGGTGCCTCCGATACTTCTTGCCAAGCATACATTTCTCTGACATAGCCTGTTACTCTGAGTGCTTCTGTGTGTCTCTTATTCCATCAGAGCCTTGTCAGTCCGTGTTCATTCTCTGGCTCAGGGCCACAGACGTTGAAGGTTCATTCCCATTGCACTCCAGAGGACATTAGCTCAATTACAGCTTGTGCAGTTACCATCAGTACAGCACCCAAGGGGTGTATGGGCATATCCTAGTGGCACATGCAGGGTTATTACTTTTCTAGTCAAGGGCGATTTCGGTTCTGATCATTACAGCATGGCAATAGCACTCCTCTGTAGCCCCAGGCGTGGG
This sequence comes from Rhinophrynus dorsalis, assembly GCA_037306005.1. Lineage (NCBI taxonomy): Eukaryota > Metazoa > Chordata > Amphibia > Anura > Rhinophrynidae > Rhinophrynus > Rhinophrynus dorsalis. The sequence goes on from CM074723.1 coordinate 401,594,946, forward strand.
TACCGGCTCAGCTCTGGACTTTGGGCTCTAGTATATCAACTTGAGAGTGTATTCAGTGCAGTTACTCCACTATCCTGCTATTGAGAGACTGTGTCCACTATCCTGCTATTGAGAGACTGTGTTCCAGAGACTGTTATTTATCCTGGGCGTTGGCCAATCTTGTATATCTCACCCATTTCAGTCTTTAACCCTTTGGGGAAAATTCCCTATCTATTCTAGCACTTGTCATTATCTTTGTGTGCATTCTCTTTGTTATTTTTGCCATTGTTGCTATTTATGTGCTGGCCTCTAGGGGCCTTGTTTTATTTTCAATAAAACTGTGTTTTTACTTCATACCCTGGTCTGAGTGTCAGAAAACCGTAACAACTACCTGGCATGAAAGGTAGCCCAATTCTAGAAAAATCTACTGCTCAAGGCTTTTCTCTCACTCATTTTTTTTTTTAAAGAGAGACCATTTTATTATTACTTTAAATGTTTAATGGGGCAAAGCCTTTATTAAACCAAAGGGAAAAACTATGTGACTTATCTAGTTAGTGCAGTCATATACTGAGTTACTGTTTACAAATTTCAGATTTGAGAGTGTTTATATTATATCAGCAATGTGGGACGGTGTTGACCGTCATGTTATTGGCCGTATGTGTGTGAAATGTACACACAGACATATGCAAGAGAGAGGCAGACACATACACACAGTGAGAGATATGGCACAGAGACACATGCAACAGACATGCACTCACACACACAGGGTTATACAGACACAGTGATAGACAGACGGCATGCAACATGTTGAGTGTTAGATGGTTTCCAAGTGCATTTCAATGCATTTGTGCAGGCTTGTGGCATTGAGATGTTTGTAATGGTTATGAACCAGAATAGTGTGCTTAAGCATTTGCGTAAATTAAAATAGCTGATGGCTGTTTGAAGGATACCAGTAAATATATCACAAAGTATTCAATAACAGTTGGAGAAAAGAAGGTTAACCCCCCCAGCGATATATTGAAGAGCAAATGGATGATTATTGTACATGTATACTTTTGTGTACGTGTAATGTGATTGTACGAAAGATCACAATAGGCTTTTCTGGGTAGTGGAATTCTCCCATGATCCTCAGCCTGCCCCAACAGTATTGTGAGAAACCCCAATGTGTTGCGTGCCCCTCTGCCACTCAAAGGGTTGATGTGGTACAGCAGCTTCCTCATATTATGAGCGGAAATCCTTGGAAACCGGCAGGTATGTGGTTTTTCACAATACTACCAGGGCAGGCTGATAATCATGGGCTTGCAGGCTTCCTTGGATGAAAGTTGACACACAGACTTGGAAGAGATGGGCGTAGTAATAACACGTTGTGCGTTGGGGTGCCATGGATTAGCGGTAATGGGTGCAAAGTGCACAATTATATAAATGGGAGTTTTAAACCCTCGAATGCTTTGGAAAACTGTAGCATTGAAGGGGTTAAAAGTTGAGTTTAAATCACTGAGCATTGTGTGTTGGGTTGTCAGTTGTTTTAAGAAGTGCTGTTGTGCTGCATTTACATTTTGCGCGTTTTGGGCTGGTCCCTGCTGTATCACGGTGCCCATGCTATGCTGGCGACATTCTGTCAGTTTCCTCTATTGATCTCGCTCATTGGTTGAAGTGACTTGTCCCCGTCCAGTATTTGTCCTTAAATACTGGGCCTTGTCACTTATCTGGTGCCCTTTCGTGGTGTTTCTGTACCAGCGATTGTTCCTGTATTTCGTGTGATCTCTGCGTACCGACCTGGTCTGCCAGACGACTCTGCATCTTGTTCCTGCCTGTGTACCGACCTGGACTGTCTGACTATTCTGCATCTCATTCCTGTCCTGTGTACAGACTCGGATTGACTGAAGTTCCTGCTCTGTGTACCGACATGATCCAGCTGACGTACCTGCTCTGTGTACTGACTCGGATTGGCTGGTGTTCCTGGTCTGTGTACTGACCCGGCCCGGCTGGGCTCCTGTAGTTGCGTATCCCTCCTGCTACGCCTTAGCCGGTCTCCGGTTGGGGTTGTGACAGGATCCTCTCTGTCTCCTTACAGTCTGTCTCTGCAGTCTAGTCTCCGTTGTTTCCGCTGTCGCCCAGGTGACATTGCTGTGTGTTCCTTCCTCCGTGCAGTCCCCGGTCGGGTGCCTCTCCGGGCTAGTTGCCCTGGTCGCCGTTACTGCTACGGCAGTCCACAAGTTGCTCTGGTCTCCGTTACTGCTCCGGCAGTCCACAAGTTGCTCTAGTCTCCGTTACTGCCACGGCAGGCCACAAGTTGCACTGGTCTCCGTTACTGCTATGGCAGTCCACAAGTTGCTCTGGTCGCCGTTACTGCTTGGGCATTACTCGATATTGTGCTCTCTCTTCAAGATTGAGCTTCTTAAAGGGCCTCGCGCTATTAGGGCCTGTCAGTCCTCCCGGCCTAATAGTAACCCATTCAGTGCTGCCTAACTTGAGTATCACACGAAAACTGCCTGACCTGTGTCAGTATATTGTATTCTGTATTGCTTGCGTATACTGGACCCGTGTGGGTATACCACATTGTAACCTGTCCTGTGTCTGTACTATATTGCTGATATATTACTGGACCCGTGAGGGTTATTATTATTACAACTGTTCAATAAAACTGTGGTTTATCTAAACCTACTGTGTATGTGTGTCAAACAAACCGTTACATGCTGTTCCTGAGTGCGATGTTGTTCCTCTCCAAGTACTCATGACTGAAGCAATTCAGGTACATCTTGGCCATAATGTCTGGTGCATGAGGAGGAAGGGGATGGTGATGCATGACTGTTGGGAGGTTGGTGGTGTGGGTTTGTGGGTGCAGGACGAATAGTGGATGGTAGGATTTTCCTGGCAGATGATGATTAGTTTATGCGGCAAGAGTCAGCCATGTTTTTTTTATTGTAGCAGTGGATGTTGAGGGCGGGCCAACTCCTTGCAGAGATTTTCACAGGAGTAGGCGGGGGCCTTTGGGTGTATGTGTGGCCGGAGACACAGGTATTCTCTTTTATGTATGTAGATTGGTGAACTGGTGACGTCATAATATATCAAAACATCTTGCCAAGTTTTATTTTATTTCTTGATTTTATTTTTTGCTTTGATTATTTTTCATGCCATGGATGTTATATGATGGGCAAGAATTATGCACGTCTTGTCCTTTTTTTATTTTATTTACTTTAGGTATTCTGTCATCACGGTTTTGGGTGGGAATTTGATATTTCCACTAATCACAGGGTATATAATGAGTGTTGTGTGTTTGTTTTTGTTGTCTTGATAAAGATGCCTGATAGGATTGAAATGTTGATCCGTTATTAAAATATTTTTTTTTTGCTTATTGAATATAGTCCTGTGAGTGCTGATTGATCCTATTATTTTGAAATATTGCACCCAGGCAATCAAACTGTTTATTGAGAGTGAAGCACTGCTGGTATATGGTTCATTTAAAAGTTGTTATAGCTAATGAAAATTTAACATCCAGCTGCACTAAGTTCTTTGGTCACCGATTGATGTTAAATGCTAGAGAGAACTTCAGTTCATTGTGAAGCCAAGAATCTGAGAACTCTCTAGCTGCCAAGGGGTTAAAAGCCAATCTAGTTAAATGAGAATGTGTATTTGCATCCTATGGAGTAGTTTAATTGCTTAAGAGTTTTCCTAATTCTTCTAAGTACACAAGCCACAGTGACTGGCTGACAGTTTACAGTCCGTTATCTCAGTTGTAGGTGCTATAGTTAAAGGGATAGTAATGTTTCACAAAAAAAGCAGCTCCAATTAATCTTCACAGAGTGTTATTTCAATACTGTCAGAGTTGTCGTTCACGAGTAATTGAATGATAAAGTATACCGTTGTCTGACACCCCATCCTTGGTTCAATAGTATCCACAGAGCCACCCATACACTGACTGCTCTCTCTCTCTTTCACTCATATTAGGGAACACTGGTAGACCAATTAATCATTTGAGTGCCAGAGAGTGTGCCATACATTACTTAGAAATACATTGGACATCTCCCTGACAGTCAGAAAGATAAGCTAAAGTTAAAATAAACATCCAGTGGTCCATCTAGTCTGTCCTTTTATCTAGATCAGTGGTTCCCCAAAATGTTGCAGTGAACTTAGGGTGTCACATTTCTTTTTCTATGAAGAGTTTTACTTCTGTTTGCTCTCTACACATTTCTGTTTGAAACTCACCATTCACATCTTTTTCAAAGTCTGTGTATTGGATCACAACATTTAATAATACATAAAATAACTGCGGATAATAAAAAGTGAAGTTTAGAAACATGTTTGTGCATGTTCAGCTTGCCCGTCACTTTAAAGCTCCTCAGATTGGGCAAGTCCCATCTGCCTGAAATCTAGCGTGAATATGGATCTAGTAAAAAAACAGTGACACAATCTCATTCCTGCTGTAAGCAAAACTCAGTGGAAGGAATAAAGGACTCATCCATACCCTCCCCAGAGATGAAAGTAATGTAGAGTTTACTAGGCTTTTGTGTATTTGTTTGGCAAACTCAGCACTTGTAATCACAGCACTTGATGCCCTCATACCCTGCTGTCTGTCTCCTATCACCATTTAGTCTGGAAGCTCCTTTGGGGAGGGAACCCTCTCCTATTGTTTCTATGATTGTGACATTTTTATATTGTAACATACTTCTATTGTAAGGCGCTGTGTACACTGTGTAGCGCCATATAAATAAACTGCTCCAAAAAATAAAGGGAACACTTAAACAACACAATGTAACTCAAAGTCAATCACACTTCTGTGAAATCACACTGTCACTCAGGAAGCAACACTGACTGACAATCAATTCCACATGCTGTTGTGCAAATGGGACAGACAACAGGTGGAAATTATAGGCAATTAGCAAGACACCCCCAATAAAGGAGTGGTTCTGCAGGTGGTGACCACAGACCACTTCTCAGTTGCTATGCTTCCTGGCTGATGTTTTGGTCACTTTTGAATGCTGGCGGTGCTTTCACTCTAGTGGTAGCATGAGACGGAGTCTACAACCCACACAAGTTGCTCAGGTAGTGCAGCTCATCCAGGATGGCACATCAATGCGAGCTGTGGCAAGAAGGTTTGCTGTGTCTGTCAGAGTAGTGTCCAGAGCATGGAGGCGCTACCAGGAGACAGGCCAGTACATCAGGAGACATGGAGGAGGCCGTAGGAGGGCAACAACCCATCAGCAGGACCGCTATCTCCGCCTTTGTGCAAGGAGGAGCACTGCCAGAGCCCTGTAAAATGACCTCCAGCAGGCCACAAATGTGCATGTGTCCACTCAAACGGTCAGAAACAGACTCCATGAGGGTGGTATGAGGGCCCGACGTCCACAGGTGGGGGTTGTGCTTACAGCCCAACACTGTGCAGGACGTTTGGCATTTGCCAGAGAACACCAAGATTGGCAAATACACCACTGGCGCCCTGTGCTCTTCACAGATGAAAGCAGGTTCACACTGAGCACGTGACAGACGTGACAGAGTCTGGAGACGCCGTGGAGAACGTTCTGCTGCCTGCAACATCCTCCAGCATGACCGGTTTGGCGGTGGGTCAGTAATGTTGTGGGGTGGCATTTCTTTGGGGGGCCGCACAGCCCTCCATGTGCTTGCCAGAGGTAGCCTGACTGCCATTAGGTAACGAGATGAGATCCTCAGACCCCTTGTGAGACCATATGCTGTTGCGGTTGGCCCTGGGTTCCTCCTAATGCAAGATAATGCTAGACCTCATGTGGCTAGAGTGTGTCAGCAGTTCCCGCAAGAGGAAGGCATTGATGCTATGGACTGGCCCGCCCATTCCCCAGACCTGAATCCAATTGAGCACATCTAGGACATCATGTCTTGCTCCATCCACCAATGCCACGTTGCACCACAGACTGTCCAGGAGTTGGCGGATGCTTTAGTCCAGGTCTGGGAGGACATCCCTCAGGAGACCATCTGCAACCTCATCAGGAGCATGCCCAGGCGTTGTAGGGAGGTCATATGGGCACGTGGAGGCCACACACTACTGAGCCTCATTTTTACTTGTTTTAAGGACATTACATCAAAGTTGGATCAGCCTGTAGTGTGGTTTTCCATTTTGATTTTGAGTGTGACTCCATATCCAGACCTCCAATGGTTGATAAATTTGATTTCCATTGAGAATTTTTGTGTGATTTTGTTGTCAGTTCATTTATTCAGATCTAGGATGTGTAATCTTAGTGTTCCCTTTATTTTTTGGAGCAGTGTGATGTGTAATCTTAGTGTTCCCTTTATTTTTTGAGCAGTGTATATACATTTTAATGTGTGTATTTTGGGAGGTTTTAGCTTCTCCCATCTTCTCAGCTGACTGACCCCTGCTCACAGGTGGTTTTGCATTTGGGGATAATATGGGCTAGGGTCACTACTTTCCATTTAATTATGCTAAATACTTATTCACTCCAGATTTGAGAAAGTTAGGGACAATCTGGGGTGACTTGATATGCAGCACATTCTTTTGGTCACAAACATGTTTCTAAGCCTAACTTTATTTATTGTCTGTAGTAAGTGACTGGTTATTTATTGTCTGTGGTAAGTGACTGGTTATTTATTGTCTTCAGTAAGTGACTGGTTATTTATTGTCTGCAGTAAGTGACTGGTTATTTATTGTCTGCGGTAAGTGACTGGTTATATATTGATAAAAGTTTTTGTTCGCTGTCTGTGCATGTGGTCAAAGACTTTGCCACTCCTAATTACACACATAAATCTAACTATTTGAACACTATTGATAAATAAGGTAGAGGTCATCTGTTTTTTGCATACATAAGCATTTGTGATAATTTTTGTAATGCTGGGACCAAAGAATAACTATATAATAAGCATTTATAACCTTTTTTACAATTGATATCCTGACACAAAAAAAAATTGAGGGTGTATTAGGTGTTCCTCGAGAATCACTGATCTAGTTATTTAAAAGATCAGGCTTATTTGATGTTTAGAAAAGCCAGACATCTGTCAGAAGAGTTCTTAAATTTATTTACGGTTTAGCCCCTGCCACTGGAAATTATTTTATGTATTTAGAACCATTAACAGAAAGTTTTTTTTTCTCCTTTTTACTGTTATTTTTCCACCTTAGATCATTCCTCTTTGCCTGAATTATCTTTTGTCCTGAACTGTATTCAAGGGAACTCTCACCTCTGTTAAAGTACTTATCATCTTAAAGTGCTATCCCAGTTAATCTTTATACAATTTTTTTAATGTAATGCAGTATAGCCTGAGATTTTACCTTTTAAAAATAAGCCGGTGACGTCAGTTAAGGACAGGCTGCGGTACACCTCTGTCGATCTTCGCCTCTTCCCCTTCTCAGTACTACCTCGTTCCAACCTCCTACTTTGATGGTGACTTCCTCCATGTGAGATGGAGCACTCTCATTGGCAAGAGAGCACTCCAGCTCACATGGAGGAGCTACTGAGGAGGGGAAGAGGCAAATATTGACAGGTTGGGGTACAAATATTGGGCTATACTGCATTACAGTAAAAAAAATGGATTAAAGATTAACTGGGACATCACTTCAAGATGATAAGTACTTTAACAGAGGTGAGAGTTCCACTTTAAGTCCCTTAACATATTTAAAGGCTCTACTCAAATCCTCTCTCTTCCCTCAAGCTATACATTCTACTGAGGCTGTTGTACTAACTAACTGGAGCAGTTCTAGCTCAAACCACCTGCACCATAGGGGCAAATAAAAATTCCCCAAATTTCAATGTATTTAAATGAATGTTAGACAGGTGGGGCTAGATGTTCTCTTTACATTAATAGTAATTATTATTTGTTCACTGAGGTGCAGTTAGTTTGCCTCAGAATTACACCAGGGGGTTATGCCCTAAGGTGTGATAAAGAGGTGATAAAGAAGATAGCTTCTCCAGTGATATAATTTCTCTGGTTCCCATGTTACTCTGTGGGGCCTATGCACATAGATCTCTCCCAGTCTTAGCACTTTGGCTCTATGGACAAGTGATATTACTGGAGACGTTATTTCGTCTTTATCACACCTTTGTGCATCTCCTCCCAGGACTCCTTAGTCTATCAGCCTCATTAATGTAGGAGCATGGGCTGTGCACTAAGGTGCGATGAAGAGGTGATTATTTCACTAGTGTTATAAACTCTCCAAGTCCATTGTTATTCTATGGAGCCTATGCACCAATATAGCTGAAATTACAGATATCTTAGTGTATTGGCTACATTTACTAGCATAGGAATTGGGGAGTTTATCACAATGGAGAAGTCATCTTCTGTTTTTTACACCATTATCACACTTTAGTTCATCTCCCCAGTGGATGCTCTCAGTAGCATGCCCTGCAATGTATGACCACTGTAATCCATGGCAGACACACTCCATCGGCATAGACTTTACTTCCAGCAAGCCCCGCACTTCAGCCATAGTATGTGTCAGAAATTTGGGTACAGTTATACCTCTTCCTCTATGCCTTGTTTAGTACATAACCTAAGCAAGGCATAAAAGGAAACAACACTCAAAAATGCTCACGCACTACCCCATTGGCAACCCCTTGAAGCAAATGCTGTTAAGAGGAGGATTTGGTGCTTAAATAGCTTAGTAAATTAACTTTTGGCAAGCATAGGGACAGAAGCCAATTCTAGTGCTTGTTATTGTATTGCATCAGTGTAGTACATTCGTCCCTCAGTGCTCAAATAGTTTTTTCATTTATTGTTGAAAGTGCATCACAGTAAGCTGATCTGGCTGGTTGGAAGGGGTATTAGTAATAAGTCACTGGAGGGCTCTGGTGCATGTTTTGGGCCACTCTAACAAAAATAGGCATACCTAGAAGCTATTGGACTGTGGGGCAGATGTGGCCTTGAATGCTGGGCTCTGATGTAACTGAACCTCCTGTATTTATGCCCCTGATTACTGGGTTCATGAGTCATAAAGGACAACATCCAGTGATAAGTCTTTGGCAGGAAACAAAAGAATGGTTTGAGCACTGCATCCCGTTAATAGTGTTTTTTATAAATATGACTAGTTGAAGAGCCCGTTACACAGTCCACAGTGCCACTGCCAGCCAGTCGCAGGGCAGTCATGCGCAGTAGAGACTGCCCACACCGTGGCTCATACAGAGCTGGACGATCCTTCGTCTCTACTGCGCATGACTGTGTCGTTACACACGTTTTAGCAAATTATTATATAGGATATAGCTGTTTTATTTTGAAGTGTTTCCACTTTTTCTTTGATAAACATATCCCAAAGCATATCTAGTTTTGAAAAATCAAGTAATTTTTTCACTGCAGCCTGGCAGCTGTGTAAGATGATCGCTTTTGCCACTCTGCTGGTCTCCACCTCTGGCAGACGTTCTCTCCCACTTTCTGCCATCTTCTATGCCTTTACCAGCAAAGATGAAGATGGCACTGAGCAGAAATGAAGAACTCCAGCCCAAGGTGGAGAGGTGAAAGTGATCATCTTACACTTTGCCAGGCTGCAAGTGCTCCATGCATCCATTTCACTTCTGAATGGAGAACCATGGAAGAGCATCTATTTTGGCATTTGTATTTTTGATTGATTGATTTATTCATGATTTTCCAGGCAGTGTTGGACTGAAGCTGTAACTTCTCCTTATTTTTCACATTGTGACCTTTCCATTGCTTCCATGCTACTCCTGGGGGGGTTATTCACTAAGCGGCGATAAAGTAGAGATGACTTCTCCTGTGATATCACTTCTCCAGATCCTATATTATTCTATAGAGCCTATTCACTAAGATCTGCAAAGTTGAAGAAATCTTAGCGCATAGGCTCCACAGAATAACATGGGAGTTGGAGAAGTGCTAAACTGGAGACGTCATCTCCATTTTATCACCACTTTATCACCACTTTATCACCTCTTTATCACTGATAGTGAATCTTCCCCCTGATGTCTTATTTCCACTTCATTAAAGACTTCCTGGTTGCAGAGGTGGGGGTTTCCCCACAGTCCTCCCTATGCAAAGCGCATCATGTTCCACTGGACGGTAAAAGAAGGGACATAATCTCTTTCTCACACTAAGTGTTAACCCTCTGTATGATGTAATCTGTAAAGTATACTTCACCCTGGTACTTAAAGGGTTAAAAGCCATGCTTTAGCTCAGACATGGCAGGTTTAGTGTTTAGTATTGTTATGTTTTTATTTAACCTGATATTTGCTGGTTAAATGTCATATTATAAGCTCTACTGGGCAGGGAACTCCTATCCTAATGTATCTCACCTAGTGTTCCCCTTGTGATAATTGTCTATATAACCACTTAATTACTGTACTTATTGTATCTCTGTAAACTAAATGTAAACTGTACATTGCTAAGTACACCAGTTGGCACTATATTTGTTTATTATTAGACTTATTATTAACCCTTTAACTGCGACAGGGGCATGCAATAGATTCTCTGACCATTAGCTGTCATAGACAAGACAGGCAAAGCAAAGAGAGTACTAACACGAGCAGAAGAGTGGAGGCAAGCTCAGCAAAAGTAAAAAAAGGGCTGTAGCACAGAAGGAGGCTAGCAGAGGTAGACTGAAGCTGTAGGTGTAGTCAGAAGCAGGAAAGATTAACAGATTCAAAATTGCCTGGCAAATCATAATAAAGGCAAGCAAGGCTGATACAAGGGCATACCTCCCAACATTTCAAATTGCCAAAGATGGACACTTGTGTTTTAGGGGGCGTTGCTGGGGGTGTGGCTGGTGTGCGGGGCATTACCGGGAATTTTTAAGCTATTTCATGACCTGTTGACAGCTCCTTGTGTTACCTAATAAATGACTTATAACAAGACCAAAGTATGTTATTTACACAGACTAATTTATAAACACATATATGGATGTTTAAACAAACAATAATGTGAGTTTTATTGCTGTAGAACAGTGTGATGTATTTATATACACACCACACAATCTGATTTCATAAAAAGAGGGACATCAAGGTGGAAAAGAGGGACAGAGGGATTTGGGTCTAAATAGAGGGACTGTCCCTCCTAAAGGGGGACATTTGGGTGGTATGCAGTGGTGATCAATCAGAGAGAAGGAAGGCAAGCTCAGCAAAAGTAAAAAAAGGGCTGTAGCACAGAAGGAGGCTAGCAGAGGTAGACTGAAGCTGTAGGTGTAGTCAGAAGCAGGAAAGATTAACAGATTCAAAATTGCCTGGCAAATCATAATAAAGGCAAGCAAGGCTGATACAAGGGCATACCTCCCAACATTTCAAATTGCCAAAGATGGACACTTGTGTTTTAGGGGGCGTTGCTGGGGGTGTGGCTGGTGTGCGGGGCATTACCGGGAATTTTTAAGCTATTTCATGACCTGTTGACAGCTCCTTGTGTTACCTAATAAATGACTTATAACAAGACCAAAGTATGTTATTTACACAGACTAATTTATAAACACATATATGGATGTTTAAACAAACAATAATGTGAGTTTTATTGCTGTAGAACAGTGTGATGTATTTATATACACACCACACAATCTGATTTCATAAAAAGAGGGGCATCAAGGTGGAAAAGAGGGACAGAGGGATTTGGGTCTAAATAGAGGGACTGTCCCTCCTAAAGGGGGACATTTGGGTGGTATGCAGTGGTGATCAATCAGAGAGAAGGAAGAAAGGCAGCAAGTCTGAATCCGCAAACATTAGAAGGTCAGAGGGAAAGCAGGTCAGCAACAGCTTGGTAGAACAGGATACATGGCAACTTGACCAGACAAGGAACATTTACACTGCATGATGGCAATGGTGGCGCTACAATATAAGCAGAATAAGCAGCTGCTTAGGGCACCTACTTGGTCAGAGGTCCCCACAGTGCTTATACAGTACCATCACTGCATGTAAACAAAAGCAGATGGCAAAGCCTTATTAGAAATAATAATGTGGGAGTAAGGGGGGGGGCAGTGTCGCATGCCCCCAAAAATCTAAAGCCACCCCTGTATGATGGGTAAGAGGAGGGTTTATAAAGAATATGATAACATTCAAGAGCAGGTGTAAACTAGCAGACCGACCCTGTAGGGGAATGTGCTAATATAACTCCACTAAAATAGGTGCTGGAATCAAATTTTGGCTGCTGCATCTAACACCTATGAACAAGGCTATCAACCCTGAAAAAGCCCCTCCTTACTGCATGTGCTCCAGTTGAAGTGCAGTGTGGGAATATCCTGTTTTTTGTGGTGTTTTGCTCCTCTGTGCCTTGTTTGCCTCTATGTACTAATTTGGAAAAGAGAAAATTGCACTAAAAATACTACATTTTCCTGTGTATTCTATGGTACGAGGCATATAAGGCTTGTTAACACTGAGCAGTAACTGAGGAAGGCACTAAAGCAATCACATATGCTTGAATATACTCCAGAGTACAGGCGTATCACTTGTATGCTGATGTATAAGCACAGAAAATGAGTTGGATACCCCCAGTTTATTATTACAATTAGTCAAAAATAAATACATTCACCTCAAAATGTTTTACAGAGTACGGGTGTTCAAGCCGCATCCCTTCAGCTGTTTTTAAAACTTTCAGTGCCAGACGGGTGTTCAGTGCTGTTACAAAGCAATGCATTGCACAACCATCTGGCACTGAAAGGGTTAAACTATCTTTTTTTTTTTTTTTTTTTTTATTAAAGCTCCTCGATTGGTCCTCCAGCCTTCCAGCTGTTGTTGGACAGCAATTCCATTATCCTCACCTGGCAAATGGTGAACAGCTGGTGAGCCACATGTTACCTTGACTACCCTGTTCTAGAGTCTGCCATAAAGAAAGTCTAGTAAAGGCAAAACATAAACCAAGGGTTGTCAGCTGTTGGACTTCTAGTCAGTGTTGACTACCAACTCCCATCATGGTTGGGGATGATGGAGGTTCTAGTGCCCACCAGCTGGAGACCCAGTCATTGACTACTCCTGGCATTAACAAACTGAGGCACATGTTTAGAGACAAAAAGGAGGCAATCCTGGGGTAAAATAAAATTAACCCCTTGGAAGCTAGGGAGGTCTCCAACTCATTGGGAAGCTATACATTGGCTACCTCTCTAATGTCCAAGGACTTAAAAGTCCCATTTAAATAAAAAAGAATAATGATTTGTTACATGGGGCATAACCGTTTAGCAACAGACTTTTTTGTTTGCACGTTTCCCCATTGTCTGTATTAACAATTCAAATCTTTATTACTTACCGAGCCAAAAGTGTAGGTGGAAATGTTTATAAAGGCCCCGATCCACTGTATTCAGTACTATATACGCATCACCTACATAGAAATTGCCATGTAAGCTCTCTGGGACCTCCACAAGCTCCAATTTTTCAATTCTCCAAATCTGAATACCGGTTTTCAGCCCTGCTTTAGCAAACTCTTTGTGCTCTGGAGGCATGATTTCTTCTTGGCTTAGAACTTGTGAGGAAATATGAATGTATTTGTTCAGTCACTGTGCAAGTCCGTACAGACAATCCTTATCGGCTTCAGTGATAACTAAGACTGCACTCTGCTGCCCAGCTTTATAGAGAAAACAGCACTTCACACAGAGGTGTGTCCTTCATTAACCACACAATCTGCATCTCAAGAAAACAGCAGCCCATGTTATGGTACTCAGGGACTGATGTAGCAAGAAAATAGACACATTGCTGGGGCAAACCAACTTAAACATGGGGGGGAACTAACAATGTACATTGATTTAAAACAGGCTTTTAACCCTTTGGATGCTAGAGTGGTCTCCAATGCATAGCATTCAATTAGTTAAAATCCTATTTAATTGTGCACTATGATGTGGAAAGTTTGTCTCAAATTTGCTACTTTTCTTCTTAGTACAAAAGCCTCTGTAGAGGGAATGTACAAATCTACCATTCTCAGTACATGGACATTGGCATAGAACTCATTCCCCTGAACTACATGGCGTTTATATGAGCGTATGATCACTTTAGTCCAACTGATTGCTAAAAATGTGTCCAATGCATTGTGAACACCCATTTAAATCAATGGGGATTTTGGGGAATTTTTATTTGTCTCTTATAGTGTTAAAGGGATAGTAATACTTTACTTTTACTTCAGAGGTATTCTATGTGTGCTTGGTTTCCAAGTACACGTAGAAGACCTTTGAAGTGAAATATTTTTTCTTCATTAACAAGATCTCGGCACTGCTGCAGAGCCGCCGGGTGGTCGTACGACAGAACACTGCTGGAGTCAGCTACAACGCTGATCTCCAGGAAAGGGGAGGGAGGGGGAGACTTTGAAATTGATTTTCTCTCAAACCATAAAGGTTTGAGAGATGCGATTTGAGGCATTAACAATCTTGTTTTAAGTTGTATAAAATGGGGATTAGTAAAAGTACAGTATTACTATCCTTTTAATGGTTTGCCCCAGAATTGCTCCAATATTCCTTTATACATAAGGTCCACAGAGAAAATAGATATTCTTCCTGGTCTTCCCTGACAGTGTAAAGAACACTTCACAGAGATCTCATATTTGTGGACGTCGTCAGTTTAATACTGCAAGACAATACAAAAACAACACAAGAACAAGTACTATTTGTCTTCACACGGGTCAGTTAATCAGCACTGAACATAGTATACATGATCACACTGCATGTACAGCCGAGAGTGAGGAGACAGGAGAAGACAGCAGTGGTGAGAAGAATACCTGCCATTATAACAAGCATGTAGAGCAAGTAGCTCACATCACAGGGCCTTCTGATCCTTTTGTTTTCCATGTTCCATTTGCCCTATTTAATATCTCTGTATGTCTATTCCCTATTGTACACTGCTGCAGATTAAGTTGGCGCTATGTAAATAAAGAATAATAATTATTGTCATTCATCATAATATATAACATATTTATAAAGTCTTTCTTTATGAATCCATCCACTCATATAAGTAAAGCCTTTAATTAATTATCCATCATCCTATATAATAAAAGGCCAGAAAGTTTGTCACGATGCAGTCATGCGCAGTAGAGACTGCCTGTGTTCGGCCAGTCTCTACTATGCATGAGTGCATTGCGTGAGTGAGGGGGCGCCATCACGTGGAACAGTGAGGTAATGGCAGTACGCAGAGCAGTTCATTACCCAGACCTGCTCTGCATACTGCCGTTACCTCACTGCTCCACGGCCCGTGCACACGGACTTTTACACTAGTCTATAATATACTACAACATCCATATTAGTTTGTTTATTTGTCATCATGCTGTCTGTCTTGTTACTATGACCTGGATGTGTTATTAATGAAGTCTGTCATGGATGCCACAAAATAATATTAAGAAAGTATATGTGCCAATCATCAGCCTCTTTCAAAATAGGTTCCTGTCAGGTCACTGTTCATCTGAACAAGATAGGAGAAGTGCTTGAGCCGGTTACTACTACTTTCACTGTGAGCAAGTTGGGACCAGAGTCTCTGTTTCTTTCTCACTTATCTCTATATACATACTGATTCTATTTGGTTGGATACATAGTATTTCAAATATATTCAATTTCAGGCCACAGTGATAATACACGTAAAAAAAATAACCTTTGAGCTGTAATAACTTTTGAATAAAACACATTTCAACAGTGGGAGTACCCTTTTTTTACTCAGGGGGATACTGATTAAGTATTACTATCCCTTTAAGCAGGAATTAAGTGTTGTGGGCACAAAGGACAAATGCATCTGCATGCTAACACATGTTTCAAGGTATATGTTGCTGTAGGACTCACATCTTTAACTTCCACTGTTGGAATAGGAGAAAAATGTGTTGATTAGGCGAAAAATGTGTTAGAATAGGAGAATAATGTGTTGGAATAGGCGAAAAGGAGGAAAATGTTGCATTGGAGAAAGAGAGAAAACTTTCTCGGAAAAAGCGAGAAAGCAGTCGTTTTTCATGAAAAGTCATGAGGAAATTTTTTCTCAATTTTCTCCCACCCCACTTGTAAAGAGGGAGAATAGGATACCACCATTGTATTGCCCTAATGTATGTATATCTTTATTTATCTGTCACCACACAGTGTACACAGCACCTTAAAATAGATGTATGTTACAATAAATAAGAGGGGATAAAATAAGTGGCATATTCATCAAAACATTAGGAGAGAGATCCCTGCCCCAAGGAGCTTACAGTCTAAATGGGTAATAGGAGACAGATAACAGAGTATGAGGGTATGAAGTGCTGAGGTTAAAGGTGCTGGCTTGGCGAGAGGTAGTGCATTGTCCTAGTGCTCCAGAAGATAAGATTTCAGGGTACACTTAAAGACAGAGGGGGATGATTTTACACATATGGGGATAAGGCTTGAGGTTATTTCCTGCAGACAGCAGTAGGGAGGAATGTATATGCCTCCTTCCTACAGCCACACCACGGTATGTTGACGGAGTGCAGGAACACAGTATTACTTTTCCATTATTTATTTATGTAATCCAATACATTCTAATTTGTAAAATAATACACAATCTCATTTGCAATGATATTAATGTAATTAACAATGTTATTGATGATGTCATATTTGACCTCATCATGAGTGGTGTTATTGATGATGGCTAGTTTGATGTTATCAGCAAAGCATGGGGGTAATGAATTGGCAACATTTCCCATCTTTCAAGAGTACTCTGTGCACCTAACCTGGAGCAACTGTGTGCTTAAATGGCAGAACAATATGCACATTAAAAGGATTGTAGAATACAAAGAATACAAAGAAATTATTCACATTCTGTGAGACACAAAATTTGGAGAATCGTGAAAAGGTGTTGTAACGTTTGTCATCAGTAAATGTTTATATACCTAATCTGCCATATTACTGTTAATATGACTGCTAGTGCCTCACACAGGACATGGATGGGTTACCACTTACCACAAGATTGAAGAGTTTCATATTCTGGTCCAATGTCTTACACTATTGTTTGTATTATTGTTTTATGAAGTGATGCTACCATAATCAAGCTAAGCACTCCCACATCAGAGTAATATGTATGTGATCACAGTGTGTAGAATTCATAAGAGTTGAAGCAGCAATTATTTTATTGAAGACCCAAGCCACTTTCTCTCATATTATGACACCTCTTTGAAGTAAGATGACCACATTTCCTTTCTGCTATTCATGAACAGTGCTCATCGTAGTAGTGCACTTCTTCTTGGTTCTTGTTTGGCTGTATGGGTGGGGTTACATAATATCACATGACCCATGTCCCATACTAACTGTACTACATGTCTTTAGACAATATGTGCTTTCTAATAAGCACCACAGAGTTTCAAATTCTCAAAAGCTGTGATACAAAATGCCAACTGTTCTGGGTTGCAAGAAAATGGCTTCCACCCACAGTTCTAAACAGCCTAAGAATTAAGGCTTGGTGGCCATTTTATTTGAGCACAGAAAAGGTGTCACTTCCAGTCATAGCACTCAGCTGGCATCGCCAGAGACTTCATTGCGTGACTTACAATGTACTGGACTGTGGTTGCTGTGGACATAGGTGACAAATTTAAAATACCGTAGAATACAAATTTGAATTCATATGCAGTATCAGAACTCTCATACATTGAACTTACCCTATCTCTGCTATATAAATAAAATTATACATGATACATATAGGCTTATGTAGAGATTCCTTGACTAATGCAGGCACCTGATTTCCACTGCACATGATAATATCTGCCTGAGTCTGTTCATGATAAATACCTTATCATTTCAACAGATATCATGTAGCTCATAGTTGAGTATAAGCACTAAACCTGTGGTGTGTTAGTGGAAATGGCACTCCCTTAGTGACAATACAGTAGGCATGGCTTATCATAGCTACAAAGACCACAATGCATTATACATGGGAAATTTTATACACACATAATTCCATCTACATACATTTACATATACATTTTCTCCTCAAGGGTCTTAATTTGGGGACAAAAAATGTAATACTGGATTTCATTTAAACCTTTCCAAATCTAATAGTTTCCATGATGGTTATGTGGACATTGAATGCCTCCCTCCAAAGATATATTTAACATAACTCACAAGTTTCCTCCTTTAGGAGGGACAGTCCCTCTTTGAAACCAAAGCCCCTCTGTCCCTCTTTCCCAATTTGATGTCCTCTTTTTAGGAGATCAGATTGTGTGGTGTGTGTGTGTGTATGTATACAAAGATATCACATTGCTCCGTAGCAATGTTTGCTTAAACTTTGATATATATTTTTTATAAATTAGTCTATGTAAATTAAATACTTTAAGCTTGCTGTGAATCATTTATTAAGTTACACAAAGAGATGTCAATTGGTCATGAAATAACCTAAAAAATTATCGGTAATGCCCCAAACACAAGCCCCACCCCCAGCAACACCACCTAAAACACAAGTGTCTCTCTTTGGCCATTTGAAATGTTGGGTGATATGTACTTGGAAGTGTCCATACTCAGTCTTCCCTAATGAATGACAGGCATTTATAAACAAGGACAAATCTTTTCCGCATAGGAGTTATTTATTGGATGTGAAACCTTGGACTTTTATTTAGCCAGGTGTTATCAGTTATTAGACTTTAAACCTTGTGTTTGTGTGAATGACTTTCATTTTTACATCTTGGAGTCACTTAACCTAAGGGGTGTACCAGAAGTAGGCACAACTTTTCACAGGAAAGGAAAACAGTAGATATTTATTTCCATATATATACATATATATATATATATATATATATATATATATATATATATATATATATAGACTAAATGAAGAGATTACACAGAGGCAGATAATATGACCCCGTTGATCATAACCTAATTATATAAGTCTGTTGTGGGCCCAGTTGGCAGATGGCAAATGTCTGGTTTTGACAACATTCTCACTGGGATTACTTTTCTTTATCATACAAATTGTTGGTAAATTCCTTCACACATACATAGGCTTCATACTTCAGGTTAACAGGCTACAATTCTGGAGCAAACCAACTGCACCATATGGGGAAGTGGAAATTCCCTATGATTTAAATTGGAGCTTTTAATCTCTTGTATGCTATGGAGGTCACCAATGCAATGTGAAGAAAAAAGGGTTACAATCCCTATATAAATCAGTGGGAATTCAGCTCTAGAATTACACGTCGTTAGCTAGATGAATATTAAACTCTGTCTCATTACACATTTTTTAATGTATCAAGAAATATATATCCTTGCACCTAGTTCATGAAATGGGGTAAATGTTAGAATTCACCTATACAGCTCCACTTGTACAGACTCTATTGCTATTAGCACAAGCCGAGAAAAGGTGAATACTCACACAATCTCCTCTATGCTTTGTTTAGCAAATATCATTCAACATGGAGTTATCGAATAAATTAGATGCCTTTAAAAAGGGCCTGGATACTTTTTTAAACGAGCAGAACTTAGAGACCTATGTAAATTAGTATTTTTTTTAATATTTATTTAGTGCTTGTTGGTCCAAATCTGATTGCCATTTGGAATCAAAAAGTAATGTTACCCCATACTGAAAGCAGAATTTGAAATTGCTGTATTGGGGGGGGGGTGCCTTCTTTTGGATCAACAACGGTAAACAGAAATAAGAAAGGGGTTGAACGTGATGGATGCAAGTCTTTTTTCAACCTAAACTACAATATAATTATGAGTTATATTGTATATTGTATTGCCCACAGACTGCCCCATTGTCCGCCCCTGGTGGAAGTGGCCTTATGAGGAGGAATTTTGGTGTATGAAGCTTAGCAAATTGAGTTTAGATAATCATATGCTCAAAATCCCCAGCATACATCTTCCCCCTCAGTATATTATTACATAAAGTGGTAGAATGCATTGCTCACTGTGAGCAGTAACCGCACATGCGAGAGTCTCCACTGTGCATGTGTGGTTTCACACACAGGGAACTTCTCTGTGAGCCGTCTGGAGCTCCCCACTAAGGATCAGCGTCTTCGGCAGGTCTCTACTGCGCATGACTGCAGTCATGCGCAGTAGAGACTCGCAGAATGCGCTGCCCCGCTCTGGACGGCTCACATCCTGTCTCTGCTCCCGGCTCCGGGTGCACTTTAGACCGTGTATACGGGCTTTCATACTAGTACCTTATATAATTTGAGAGTGTTTTACGGAAATCTCCCTTTAGTATGCTCCAGTACCTAAAGGCGACATCTAATACACATCAGAAACCATTCAGATTCTTGTTTTAAGTTTGTTTTTGTACTTCTCTTTTTTGTCTCACTGAAAAAGTAAACAACTATTTTATGTTTTGCATTTTCAAAATAAATGTTCAAAAACCTGTTATGCAAGTATAAAACCTGCACAACCTCTTAGATACTAGAGCCGTTAGTAAAGCATCACTTCACAGTTTGTTGCAAACCTCTTTGGCACCTAAGGGATTTATCATTTAACCCTTTGAGTGCCAGAGGGGGTGTGCAACGCATTGCTCTGCAATGTGTTTCATACCCCTCTGACACTCAAAGGGTTAATAAGGAATCTGAAATTCGTAGTTATTACAATCTGTTGTTTTAATGATTTAGCAGAAATGTAAACAATGCATTTCATACAGTAATGATTGCCTTTTCTCTTATTGTTGCTTTTAAAATCTCTAATATTTTAAGGCTGATGTACTAAGACAATTTTGAGCAATTCTGGGGCAAACCAGTTGTACCATAGGAGACAAATACAATTTTGATTTAAATGGTGTTTTTAAACCAGGGCATGGATTGGTTACCACTTACCACAAGATTGAAGAGTTTCATATTCTTGTCCAATGTCTTACACTGTTGTTTGTATTATTGTTTTATGAAGTGATGCTACTATAATCACAGTATGTAGAATTCACAAGAGTTGAAGCAGCAATTATTTTATTGAGGACCCAAGCCACTGTCACTCATATTATGACACCTCTTTGAAGTAAGATAACCACATTTTCTTTCTGCCAACTGTTCTGGGTTGCAAGAAAATGGCTTCCACCCACAGTTCTAAGAATTGAGGCTTGGTGGCCATTTTATTTGAGCACAGAACAGGTGTCACTTTCAGTCATAGCAGTCAGCTGGCATCTCCAGACACTACGTTGCATGACTTACAATGTACTGGACTGTGGTTGCTGTGGACATACATCACAAATTTAAAATACCGTAGAATACAAACTTGAATTAATTTGCGACAATTGCCCCCTTGCCCCCTTTATTAATTAAAGAGCATATAACCTATGTTTCACATAGGTTATATGCTCTTTTATTAATAAAGGGGACAATTGTCGCCCCCATGCTAGCGGGGTGTCATGAGGGGTCATGATACCCCTCTTGAGGTCTGAAGTACTTTTTTAATACAAATTACATATATAATTTAAAAAAAGAAAATCATTGTTACACATAAATTAAATATTTAATTGCATTTTCACACAAATTACATATATAATAAAAACAAACACCTTTGTTTTACATATACAGTTTGCGTATTAACCCTATGAGTACTCATAGTGTTAATCTTGCAATACAAAATACGAGGGCATGTCGAATATAATAGGAGAAGAAAAATGTGGGATAAAAATGGTGACAGAAAGTCATGGGAGCATTGTAGTCGATTTTTCAAGGGGGGGGGGTTAAAATGTCAGATGATCAATATTCGTTGAATTAACATGGTGAAGGAAAGCACCGTAAGTCGGATTTGGAAGGGGAAGGGTTAATTGTCGACTATGAACAATATTTGTAGGATTAATGTGGTGGAAGAAAACACATGTTTTTTGTAGGTGGTATTGTCCCTCTCTGCAATTTACCTGGGCACCTCCCTGCTGATCTGAGCTGAGCAGTTACATCAGTAAAAGGAGCGGGAGGGGGATACTTTGTCACTGAATTACTCTTGAACTCTGAAATAACACTCTCCATGGACCAAATACTATGATGATTAATTAGAGCTGCTTTTATTATGAAACATTACTATCCCTTTAACAGCATTGTTACAGTATTTCAATGGTTAATGAAGTTACACAGCATGGTGGTATCACTGTGTTATGGTCCTTGATATGGTAGTATATGCTGTCAGGTGTTAATCTACAATGCCCGATGACTGAATATATATATATATATATATATATATATATATATATATATATATATATATATACCTTGAAGAGTCTTTAATCATGGTCAGTAGTACCGCACAAGAATAGAACACCTAAGTCATCAGTTCAAACATGGATATTATACACTATGGAGTCTCTTACATCACGAATATGTGATTAGCTAAATTATAATAAAGAACTACCTGTTAAGCTTATTTATACATTTTGATTGATTGGAATAGAAGGCTAGGCTATGATGTAGCTAGTGTTCTAATGCTGGGGGTGGGAGACCCTTAGCTATTCTTAACTAACTGTGAGAGCTAGCTAGGTTTAGTATAACTGCTGACTTTGTACATCACAAATGGTTTGTTAATATAATTTAAAGAGACAGTCAGTTATTTTAGATTTAACACATGACTAGTAGTGGTGTGGTGGGCTTGGAAGTTGGTTTGTTATCCTCCTCAGAGATTTGTATTTGCACAACAGCAGCAGTAGGAGACATGGGTATTACTGATGCCAAGGAAACTATCATTCTACTCCTTGAGACATCTACATTACTTGACCAAATGCACTTTTATGATTGTTTCTACTTCTGCTAGCTATTACACCTCTGACATGCTGCTGCTATGTCTCCCTATCACACCTGTGCCTATTTTTAGGTGGGATCTCAATGAGTGTGTTCCGCAATGCAGTCCTGCTTTAACCCTACCCTTTAACCCTGTTTTTCGTCTTTTTTTTAAACTGAGACAACAGACTGCAACATGTTTAGCTTTTAGA
Organism: Rhinophrynus dorsalis; assembly: GCA_037306005.1. Classification (NCBI taxonomy): domain Eukaryota; kingdom Metazoa; phylum Chordata; class Amphibia; order Anura; family Rhinophrynidae; genus Rhinophrynus; species Rhinophrynus dorsalis. The sequence continues at coordinate 401,617,622 of CM074723.1, forward strand.
TTATGAGTGAAGTATCTCAATACTAGATATTTCATAAACTGATAGGGCCATAAGGGCCTACTATTACTATGAATACTATTACTACTTCTTCAACTATTACTTCTACATCGGTAGATGTTACAATAGTACTAGTAGTGTCAGTGGCACATTTGAACACTTTTGTGAATGTTGTTGACCTTTGTTGTTGAATGATGTTATGGTTGTCTGAAATTAATATATAATATATGTATTTGTTACAATCTCTCTCAATCTCTGCTCAGGTATAGGAATAGGATCTCCTGCCTGTTAAATATCAATTCAGTGTTTTACAATGTTTTATTAAAATGTCTACAATTCACACCCATACTCCCTGCAACTGTCTACAGAAGCAGCTAGCAACATTATTATTTAAACCAACAACTGTAGCTCCCTTTCTTTGCCCGTCTGCTTCTACACACTAGTAGCTCATATTACAGTTTCAGCAGTTTTCTCCAGGAATGGCAGAGTTCATGTTTACAGTACAGTATAATATAGACCTGTTAGCTTCCTGATCAGCAGTTTGCAATAAAGGATAAAGTGCACAGCTGGTTAAGCACTACCACACCTCAGTATATGCTTGACCCTCTTGTTCTTTCAGATTAGGAAGGTGTGAAAAATACACAGTATGTCAAGTTGTAAAAGCAAGCAGCAGTTGTTGAAGTATCACCACATCTAGTATATGCTTGTCTCTTTTGTTATTGCAGATATAGGAGTGAATGTGTGTGTGTAAATAACACACTATGCCAAGTTGTAACCAATTGTTTGTCTTGAGTGTATGTTTTTGTGTATAGTATCTGTCACTCAGTCTCGATAGAGGTAGAGCCAGATTATCCATAAGGCAGCCTAGGCAAGTTCCTAGGGCCAGTGAAAATGTGAGGGGCCAACCCTGGACCTGTGTCACTCTGTTCTCCACTCCAATTCCTTAAGTGTGAATGTCATATGAACTAGTAGTTCCCTGGGCTCCAACTTACTATTTCCAGGTTGCATTGAAGTCACCTTAGTGCAACCCAGAAGTGGGGTAAACTGGAGCTTGGGAACGGCTCCTCCACAATGGCACACCTTACACTACAGGAAATGGAGAGCAGGACAGAGCAGCTGATGGGAGTTCCTAGAGATATATGGAGGTGGTGGTGTGGGGGGGGGGGGGAGGCCAGGCAGTGTATATAGGAGTTGTGACTACAAATAGAAAAATGCTGGGGGGTAGTTAGTGTATATAGGGGCTGTGACTAGGGCACACATGTATGTGGCCAGACAGTGTATATTGGAGCTGTGACTACAAGTAGAAAAATGCTGGGGGGTAGTTAGTGTATATAGGGGCTGTGGCTACCAGTGGAACCATGGGGGCATGTACTGGGCAGTGTATATGGGGGCAGTGGCTACATGTAAAACCATGGGGGAAGACAGTGTTTGTCAGCACTGTGACTGCAAGTGGAATCATGCTGGGGGGCAAACTGTCAATGTGGGGATCTGTGACTACCAGTCGAACCAGTATGTTTGGCAGACTGTGGATTAAGTGATCTGTGAGTACCAGTGGAACCAGCCTGGGTGCAGATAGTGTATGTGAGCACTGTGTAGCTCTGTGATTACATATTAACATGGTAACAAAGTAAATTAGATTGAAAAAAGTTCCATCAAGTTCAACCTCTGCCTCATAACACAGAGAAATGAGAATTATATAAACTTTCTTACTGCCAAGTAAGTTGCTCTTTATCTGAACTTCCTCTTTTGTCTACTAATACACAGTATAACCCTTTATGTTCCCTGTTGAAAGAAATGTATTTAATCTTCTCTTAAATATATCCATTGTGCCTACCATTACCACATCTTTGGGCAAGGAATTCCACAATTTAAAAGACCTTACTGTAACATAATCCTTCCTATGCTGTAGTTGAAGCCTCCTTTCCTCTAGTCTCAAGGGGTGGCCCCTGTTTATTTGATCAAGCCTTGGAATAAAAAGCTCGCCATAAAGATCCTTGTACTGAACTCTCATATACCTGTACATTGTGACACAATCTCCTCTTAGTTGTCTTTCCTCTAGAATAAACAAACCAAGTTTGTCTAGACATTCCTCATGCGTCATGTCTTCCATTTCTTTAACCCACTGAGTGCCAGAAGGGTACACAACACATTGGAAAGCAATGCATTGCGTACCCTTTTGGTACTCAAAGGGTTAATTCATTTTGTCTTGCCAATGATTTGTATAGTGGCAAAATTATGTTATCCACTCTTGCTTCAATACCCCCTTTTATGCAAGACAGGACTTTGTTTGCATTTGCTACTGCTATTTGACACTGGTCACTGCTTCCAAGTTTGTAGTTGACAAGGACTCCTCTGTCTTTTTCTAGCAACGAGTCCCCTAAAATGATTCCACTAAGTTAAGTAGCATTGGAATTTTTTCTTCTCAAATGCATGACTTTACACTTCCCACATTAAACTATATATTCCATTTGTTTTTCCAATCTGCCATTGTATGTAAATCCCCCTGTAGAGAACAAATATCCTATTCTGAATTTATTACCCTGCATATTTTAGCGTCATCTGCAAATACTGATATTTTACTTTCTAAATCTATTTCCAGGTAATTTATAAACATGATTAAAAAGGCAGTGGCCCAACCCATGGATGTCCCCTCCTGTTGGAACCTCCTTGACTTGTATTGGTATTGAGATGGAATCACCCCTTCCAGTTCCCTGCGTTCCCTGAACACATCGACAAAAACATATATCGCCACATCATCTACCTTTAGTGAAACTAGATCCAAATTCCAACCATATGACATTATGAACCATACGACATCAGAATGACACCCCCATTTCAACTGTGCCATTTTTAATGCACCCTGTTGAACAATGCAACATTATGAACCATGCAACATTTGTAATTCACCATTTTCAATGCGCCCTTTTGAACAATGCAACATTTTTCATGCACCCTTTTGATTGACACCCAATAGTGTGCGATAACTCGAAAGTGAATCCACAGGGAACAACTCCTATTGGTTACCAGCAATACTCCCATCAAGCAAATACAGCTCCTAGTCTTTTGACTGTCTGCTTGCAGTAGCTACCATAAAAATTTCAGCTGATTTCTCTCTCTCTATCTATCTCTCACTCTCTCTCCCAAGAAAAGACTGACAACTTGCAGTAACTGACACTCTTTTATACTTTAGCAGTGCATGAATACATGGGGAATTCTTTTACATCACTGATTTAAATGCAGTAACAAAGAGGGAAAAAAATATTGTACTGGGAATTAATGTGGAAGGTGGGAAGTTCAGTTTTTTTGCTTGTTTTGCTTTGAGGCAAAAAGTATCTCCCATCCCTGTATGTAACATTACCATGCTGTGGCGGCACCTGGTCTCCAGTGAAGTAACATTTTATATATGAGTCTCTTGAAACTGGAAACTGAAATCCAAAGGGCATTGTTGCTTCCTCTGACAAACTGTCACTATTATTGGTAATCATGAACACATAAAAATTTTCGTATTAGATATTCTATTTTTTTTTATATTCTTATTTTATTCTGTTTGGCGTATGTTCAAGTGTATATATACTTATTGTTAAGATTTAAAAGCACTGGGAGATTTTTCATTCTCAGGTAGTAATAAGTCGCCCTTCAATAATTATACTTATGGTGACTAGCATCATAATACCTGTATTACCTCTCTAAAGTGCCACATTCTAACAAAATCCTTAATCTTCAGAGACTGATGGCCCAGTTAGTGTCATCTGCGTGCCTGTGCAGTCAGTCCCTTCCGGTTATCGTGTGGCACGCTGAAATGGTTCTTACAGGAGAACGGAACTGACAGCGCAGGCGCACGGACAATATTCTGCACTGATGCCTGGCTTCCAGTCTCAGAATATTAAAGATTTCTTCAAAATGTAGCACTTTAGAGAGGTACTACATGTATTATGATGCTAGTCGACATACGTTTAATTATTGAAGGGCAACTTATTACTAACTGAAAGTTCCGATTTAAACTAAAATGACAGAAACATCACAAACCAGTGATCAAAAAGGGAAGACTTTTTAAAATGCAATCTATGGCAGCGCTTGACTCATAGACTAAGGCTTTCCATGGTAAGTGACAGAAACTTGAGGCGGAATGCAAGAAACGTGAGCAATTGCATTTTCAATGTACTTTTAATGACAAAATGATTAGCAGCAAAATGTTACTGAATTATGCATGTTATTATGCACCTTTGTATTTTTGTTTCAAAAAGTGGGTGTGGCTAAAAGTACATCGTTTTGTGAGAGAATTAACGATTGCTCCTAATTCAGCAAAGCAGTTAGAACAAATTTTCTTGTATGGCTAACTTTGCCATTAATGTAGAAGCATGTGCTAACTTTTCTGTTAATTCTGGAGTATGTGCTAACTTTGCCGTTAATTTAAGAGCATGTGTTATTCAACATCAAGGAGTCAGTATGTGCGGAATTTGTTGGCGCTATATAAATAAAGATTAATAATAATAATAATAATATTGCATCAAAATGTGAGGAATTGCATATATCGCATACATTTCAAAAATAGTGAGTGCGCCACTTTCTTGCATTTTGACCTTGGTGACCAGAATAATGCATTGCAAACTAATTAAATAAACATAACAAAACCAAATTTGAGTTACAATAATGTTGTAATGTGTCCCGGTAGTGTGTAATGTATGTTTTACTCAGCAGGAAAAGCGCTCTAACAAATACTTTTTTTGTTAACTGGCTCTCAAAAAATTATTTGGGTCTTGTGTATAAAAGCCTAGTGGAACGATCAAACCAATTACAGCACAAAGGAGAAAAAAACATTCCCCAAATTCCCATTAATTTAAATGGGGTATTTATCACCCCTTCTTGCAAGAGAGGTCTCCAACACATTACAAAGCAATGCACTGGACTTTCTAGCATTCAACATATTACAAGCTTCATTTAAATCAATGGGAAGTCTATTTGTTCCCTGTTATGCAGCTGGTTTGTTCTAGATTTGTTCATGCAGGCCATGGGTATCCAACGTGTTGCTTGTGGGCCAAATGTGGTCCACCTTATCCCATGGTGCAACCTGCCTGAGACTTAAAAAACAACAAACTCTTTTTTTTTTACCTAATTAACTAACATACTTGAACTAATCTTTCATTAGGGCCTAATCACATATTCACCATTTCCACTGGCCAACTGACATCCTACAGTGTAGTTCAGTCTGTTTAAACAAAGTTGGAAGATTTATAAAAAGTGTTCTTTTTTTGTTTTTTTTGAATGGATCTTTAAAATGTCCTTATTCCTTAATATGAGTGTTGGAATTTATGACGTATTTTAGGTACATTTATAAATGTGGTGACCTTAAAGGATAAAGAAAGGTCAGCCATGGCCTTAAATATTTGTAGAAAATTCTGTCATTAAATTGTCGCAAACAGCAACATTTCTTTATAAATTCACTGACCTACTTTTTACAAACTTCCTTACAGCATATTATTAAAAATCATACTATACAGCGTTAGGTCCTCCTAAACTGTCCATTTATAACTACCAGCGACAATCTTACAACCATGTTAATGCTTTTCCATTAACTCTACTTTTATAAATCTCCCCCAGTATTCTCAATGACACACACAGGTGTTGAACAGTGACTATCACCAAGTAACTGTGAGCTTCTGTATAAATAAAATAATTAGACTTTTTTTATACTGCTTTGGTATTATTACTAAAAACATAATATTATTAAATAGCTAAAAGGTTGTAATTCACCATTGTTACCTATAAAATACAATGAATGCATCTCTCAGAAATCTACATGTCTGATTATGTGGCCCACAGATAAATAATGTGAACACCCCAATGTAGGCTTTTATACATAAGCTTTTTGAATTGATCCAGCATCACGTAAACCAGGGATAGGCAACCTGCACCCCTCCAGCTGTTGCTGGACAATTTCCATCAGTCCACCAAAAGCATAGTCTTATAGAGTCATTTTCTTCAACCTTAATCTTCACTGGAATGTCTGTGGGATGAAAACAGTTGAATTTTTAAAATTCACGTTATATCAATTGATTTTGATTAATCTTAGAACCTTTGAAATGAATTCAAATAACAAGGAAGAGTGTTTGACATGAACATTCAGTCTATGGATCGGAAAGTATTCCTATGGCTCTCAATCTGTTTAATAAAATAATTTATCCTAAAAAGTACATGTGAGCAATTATGGGTGATACTAACTGCCTCATGGGTGGGAAGCAAACAAAAAGGTTATATTGATTAGAATTGAACTTTTAACTCAGTGAATACTCACACTGTTTCCAAAGCATTGCTTCACAAAGCATTAGTGACCTCTAACATTCTGGAAATTAATATCTCCATTTAAATCAATAGCTTTTTAGAGAATGTTTATTTTACCCATGTAGTGTAGTTGGCATTTTCCATAAACGCTCATCTTTTGCTTTCTGCATCATGTCTTTGCATTCATCCATCCATTCACCCACATTAAGTATATTTGCATTGTGTCTCCAATTGCATGTATTTACTGACTGGCACTAAAATTTAGATTGGTGGAATAGACAGCCCAGTCCCCTGCCGGATCTCTGATGTCCCTCGAACACCCTTTCCACAATCCCAATATCAGCAGTTAACCCCTCATTTTGCCAGATCACAGTAATCTCTCACCCCAGGCAATGGAGGGGTTAACTGCTATGTGTAATAAATGAATACATAACCCCCTTCCATAGATTAACATGGAGGCTCCAGACCCCATATTAATCTCTCTTTAATCTGACTTCCTCTCCCTTTGGAAAGGCGGGTTCCTGAATCCCTTCCTAGGTCATTTTAAAAACTGATGTGGTGGCTCCATATATGGGATTAGGTAAGTGATATGGATAGGTTTCCGGGATCCCATTTTACTGCTTCGATGTGTGTGTGTGTTACCAATCCATGTATTGGCGTTTAGAAATCACCACTCTAAGCACTCACAGTTGAAACCCCACCCCTAATGTAAAACTTTCCCCAACACATATAATTGCATAAGCAGTCACATTTATAGACCAGAGGTGTGGCGGACACTGACCCAGAAACCAACTAGTTTTTGGGTCGGTGACAACCACTCCCTGGGCCAGTAACTGTAACTGCTTACCCAATGGTATGCATCATCATGAAGATGGGGGAACATGAGAGTTCATCAACCATAGGGGGCTCCCTCTGGAACAAGGAGGCCCCAGAAAACTTAAGGCAGCTCCAGAATGCATTCCTACTTATTTTAAAGGGGAACTACCACCCCGCAATAACTTTACATTAATTAATTCTTCATCTGGCGACTAGGTGCTTAGTAGTGCTAGTCGCCAGAAATATTACCTGGTTTCAAAGATTTTCCAGTTTTTCAGTGCTTCCTGCTACTGTGAGCCTCCGAAAAGCTGGAAAATCTTTGCAACTAGGTAATATTTCTGGCGACTAGCACTACTAAGCACCTAATCGCCAGACGAAGAATTAATTAATGTAAAGTTATTGCGGGGTGGTAGTTCCCCTTTAAGGTAATAGGAGACATCTTTGTTAGAAGGTGTTATTGTCCCTTTAAATTCAAAGCTTCACATTTCTATAGTAATAGCTTGCCTTTAACCCTTTAATGACCAGAGGGATGTGCAACTTATTATGAATCAATGTGTTACAGTTACACATCCCTCTGGTCAGTAAAGGCTTAAAATTTACTAAATGCAAATGTAATAAAATAATTAAACTACTCACTTCTTTCATATTATTAATGAATTTTTCTTCCACTCGATCCATAAAAGCAGAATACACACCACGACGTCTTCTATGTCTCTAATGAAAAAATACATTGAATATATAAATGTTCATCCAAACATTTCAGTGTCTTATTCACATATTGGCACTGTACTCCATGTCCCACTAGTGCATTAAAGGGTTAAATTACAGAACAAAAAGTCATTGTATAGCATAGCTTACAAATAATGAATTTATAATAAAAAATCTTTAATCCTGCACTATGCGCTTTTTTTTCTTTTTTTTAAGAAAATTAGACCTTGATGGGGTCATGAGAACCCCTTCCAATATCCCCTCTCACCTATCCAATCACTACCCTCCTTCTTTCCTGCCACCTGGGGTCTGCACAGCCTACCTAAATTGTTACCCTGGTGGGCTCATCCTTCCAAAGGGAGAGTAGAAGAAAAAGTCTGGCCCTGCTATTATGTGTTTCAGCCATTATTTTTTTTCTTATATTGATAAAAAATATTTCACTGAATACAGATAGAATGCAAAATCTCAGCACAGATTTGGTGCATGCTTTGAGGGTGCATTAGAAGATTTAGCTTCAGGCACTATGGAGATTTTATCCATTTGTTAAAAAAGAAACCTGTGCCCTATCTCCTGCTTGTTTTTTTTAACCATGATTCTTTATCTCTGCCTTTGATCTTGGTCTGGATGCAGACTTCATCCTTTGCTGCCTGCTTCTGACCTTTGTCTGGACCGAGAATGATATCTTGCAGTTGGCTTTTTTCCAATACTCTAAGTCCCAGTGGCCACTCATAACTGGGGGGAGGGGTCATCACCCAGAGGGTGGGGATGGCTGGCAGGATACATTTAGTACCTTTTGCTGTTCTCATTCCCTTTGCTGGCTACACGGCTTCTTTTACAGACTGGTTACAGGGCTTCTTTTACAGTTACAGGGCAATTCTGACAATATGGCAAGATTGGCAACTGCCCAGTGCCCATTGGTGGAATCCTCCTCCACCACATTAAAGAAGAAACTCTGTCATACATTACAGTTTGGAACCCTCTGGATCTCCCTCTGTCTGATGATCTGAGGAACACCATACAGTCTGCTTAAGATGAAAACTTGATACAGTAAGCACTAGCAGCTGTAGTTGTAAGCACTCCTCATTGTGTGGACACACTAAATTAACTTTAGGGAATGTTATGTAAGCTTGACATTGTTTGAAGCAACTATGCACTCAAGAACTTTTTGAACGATTGAAAATTGGAGGCTAGAGACTAATGGCGCGATGCAAGAAACATTCGCATTGGATAAAGGCATTTTTGAGTGCAGATAGATTTTGCGCATGTTCTAATCGAGGAAGCTAAATACCAAACGCTTCTTGAATTGCGCATAAAAAATTCCATTTTATGACAACAGTGCACAGACGTATAAATTCATTCACAATAGCAGTTCTTGCATTAGGCGCATTCACTATTCCACTCACACAGACTCGTTAATCTTAGCCACGCCCACCAAAAAAAATTTACACAGCCATTCGCTAATCTTGAATTTCATGCGCAATTCAACAAAATCATGCGCAAACCTATTTCCTAGTGGTTTTCACACAGGAAATAGCGATTGCGCACATTTCCTGTATCACTCCATATGTGTGGGAAACTTCCCTAGCATTCAAGGGGTTAAAGGAGACTGCGATTTTATAATTTCTGGGCACAGGAAAGCCTTAAAATGACCCTGGGCAACTGAAAAGATCACACTGATGCCTGTAAAATAAAGTGGACTGGACAATATGGCAATGCTGTGTTATTGTATCCAATCATATCAATTTCTTTGCTATAATTATTTTAAATGTACTCATTTGCATTACTTTTTCTATCTATTCATAGAAGCAGCTTACTGTTATACATTGTTAACCCTTTGAGTGCCAGAGGGGTACGCAACGCACTGCTTTGCAATGCATTGCGTACCCCTCTGGCACTCAAAGGGTTTCAACATAATCTATTTGATGATAAATATACTGACGGTAAATGATGCAGATTTGGGTGGCCATGGGCTCTTAGGGAGGATAAGAGATGAATCCCAGGTAGGTGCAGCAGGTTGGTGTGATATAAAACCTTTAGTTGTTGTCTTCTTCTCTTCTAAAGGCTGGTGTCCACAAACTGAAAAATGTATACATGAAAGTGTAAGCATGGGGTCAGATATTAACCCTCTGAGTGCCAGAGAGGTATCCAAAACATTGTGTTGCAATGGAGCTCAAAGGGGTAAGAGCACAGTCTTCAAGATGAAAATGGAGTAAAAAACAGTTTTAGGTACTCAGAGGAGAAAAGGCTAATGCATTATTACTGCACAGTGCAACCAAAATGGCTCCCTTACTAGTAGCATACCTCCCAAGTGTCCCTCTTTGAGACCCAAATTCCCCTGTCCCTCTTTTCTACCCTGGTGTCCCTCTTTTTAGTAGATCAGATTTTATAGTGTGTATATAATTGTATCACATTGCTTCCTCGTAATAAAACTCACATATAATCTTCAGTATATGTGTTTGTAAATGAATATGTGTAAATACAATTATTTGGTCATGCTTTAAATCCTTTATTCAGTTACACAAAGAGGTGTCAATAGGTCGCAAAGTAACCTAAAAATTCTCAGTAATACCCCACCCACCACTCACACCCCCAGAAACACCACCTAAAACACAAGTGTCCCTCTTTGGCTACTGGAAATGTTGGGAGGTATGTAGTAGGGAGATTAGAACCCTAGATGGTAAGAAGACCCTGGGCTTATAGCACTAGACATGGGACCTTAGTCCACACAGCCTTTACCTACTAACACCCCCTGACAACCCTGCACTGTGTTTTCCTCAAGAAAATAAAATCCCATTACATCCACTAAGGCTTTTTTTGGTAAAAATTGAGCAGTTATCGCTAGTATTCAAGATATTATAATCCAACATTTATATTAATCCCCTACAGGGCAATTGATTCACACCAGAATTGGTCTTCTTCTGTTTTATGCATACAGCCCCTTGACAATGTTAACAAAATGCAGATGGCACTAAATGTGCAGTTAAACAAAGCACATTCATCTCTATGACTGATTCATCCTGGGATTTTCAGGCACAGTTTAATAAAATTCTCACCATTCTTCTATGTAATTCCTATGGCACAGCATAATAAAGTAACTTACATCTTTCCATTGTACTGTGGTCCATATGCACAAAGAGCAATTCTGGAGAAAAAAACAGCTGTAGGGGACAAATGACAATTCCCTACATTTCTATTGATTTAAATTGGCTTTTTAGCACATTGAATGCTAGCGAGGGTTCCAGTGCATGCATGGAGATCTCTATAGCATTCAAGGGGTTAAAAGTCATAATTACCCCTTGGGTGCTAGAGAAGTACATAACACATTGCAAAGTGGTGTGTTGCTCTCCTTTCATTCATTCATTCAAAGAGTTAAATCAATGGGAATTTTCATGTGTTTCCTATGTGGTTGGTTTACTCCAGAATGTGTTTATGCATACTGCCTTATATTGTCTGATTATAAATGTATCCTACTTGATTAATGCATAGTATTACTAATGTGGTTAATTAGATATCTATATCTAATAGTATAGCTACAGATTGGCAATGTGTCTAGAGCTGTTACTTCTAACTGGTCTCTATGTTATCAAACTGTCTTTGACCTCCTGGTTCTTGCTGAGCTCATAAGATATTTTTCTGTTTCTTCCGTGTGACTACAATTATAAAACAGATTTGCATCTCAAATAAAATAATGCCCAGCCCTGCAGGGCGTCCCTGACCTGAAGGACTCTACTCCTTGTAAATTTCAGTGCAATTAAACAGGCTCCGTAGTAAATTCCAGAAATATTAACTGAAGTAAAAATGGCTGACAGTGAACAACCAAGATAAATGTAAGGTGACTCTATGTTATGTAATGGAAGGCCTGGTATTTTCCCTCTTGACAGCCACCTGCCAGCTGTTGGCTGGTGAGGATTATGGGAACTGCAGTCTGGCAGCAGCTGGATGACATCACAGGGGTTCAAATAAAGATTGCCAAATTTTGCTTTTATTTAAATGCTACAGTGGTCTCCAATGCATTGCACTGAAGGGTAATTACAGTGTAAGGCATGAACCCAGACAGTGCAATTAAAGTGGTATTACATTACAATATATCACAACATTTACCTCCCTCAGTCCTACTCATAAACTAATTAAGAGCCAATGATTCTTAGGGAATGGTTCCCCTTTATAAAAAGAGAAACCTGCAGCCTGTTAGACAGGAGTAGTATTAGGGCACTGCAATGCGTTGGAAACCTTTCTCTCATTCTAGAAGTTAAAATCCCCCTTAAAGTGATAGTAATATTTTACAAAAACAGCAGCTCCAATTAATCTTCATACCAATTGAGCCATAGAGATTGTTATTTCAAAACTGTCAGAGTTGTAGTTCAAGAGTAATTGAATGATAAAGTTTCCCCCTCCCGCCCCTTTTATCTAGTGTAAGCCCTACTCCTCAGATGTGGAATCCAGTCCATAGACCAGACAGCTCACATCAAGGGTCAATATTCTACTGTGAGAACAATGAAATCCCTGCATCCCTTGACAGGTTTTTCAGCTTTTTCCTTTATCTTAATTGAAGATTGTCCCTCTCTGCAGTCTACCTGGGCACCTCCCTTCTGATCTGGCTGAACAGTATTACATCAGTAAAAGGGGCGGGGGGAGGATACTTTGTCATTGAATTACTCTTGAACTACAACTCTGACAGAATTGAAATAACACTCTCCAAAGTCCAAATACTATGATGATTGATTAGAGCTGCTTTTATTATGAAACATTACTATCCCATTAAGTCAATAGACATTTTTGTTTGTTGACTATGGTGCAGTTGGTTTGCCCTACTCAGATTCTTCTTAGTAATCAGCCTTAGTTATTTGTATGTCACTAGGATAAAGTAGGAATTTACATGGGAAATGTAATTTTGATGTTCATTTTGCATTGTATTTTGCTGCCTAGATCATGCTAGGTAGAGAAACATACACAACCACTGTCAAATAACTGAGGAGGTTTCTCTTAATATCCATCCAATATACTGGACCACTGTTATTTTAATACGTATCAATTGGACTGCTTTTGTGTCAGTTGTATCAAAGTCCAAACAAGCACTGATAAGTTCGTTGTGAAAAGTGTGTAATGGATAGAATGCAATGATCATGAGTGGCAACAAGTTGGTGTCAGTGCTGCAGATATCTGTGTCTTATAGCGATAATATATGCAATATCTATATATATAAAAGAAGACTTTGTGCCTGCCAAAACACACCCAGGGGTGGTATTAAGGAGGAGTTACTATTCCTATTGGGTGATTCAATCATGCAGGGAGTTGGCCCGCCCCCACTATGCAGCCTGCCCACCACTATCAAAGTCACAAAAAAACAATATGGCCGCCACTTGCTCCTACACCACAGGCAAACACACATGCCCCACTCACACAGCATCAAACTCACACACATGCCCCACTCACAGAGCACCACACACACACACACACATGCCCCACTCACACACACAGCACCACATACACACACACACACACACACACACACACACACACACACAGTCACTCACCCTGACTCCCAGTGGACTCAGCAGGACCTGTAGTGCAGCACCAGGGGAACAAAATGACACTCAAAGGGTTAAGGTAGGCCCTCTGCTGAATTATTTCCTCACTGTCATCATTTGCCATGCAAGACACAGTACAGACAGCCATCAGGTACACACTTAACCCACTGATTGCCACAGGGTTGTGTATCAAGTTTTAGCCCTCAGGGAGTGTGTTCAAACCCCTCACACTGTAAACTTGCATTCCCCTCCCACTTCTCCTCCTTCCCCAGCCTATTACTAACACTTTTCCTCATTTATGTTAAGCCCCGCCCCTACTCGCGATTAAGCCCCACCCCCTTTTAACCCAGATTGCCCCATTTGTCTCTCCACATCAGCACCACATCAGTCCCCTCTAGGGACTCCACAAATCAAACTTCCCAGGTATAAACACACTTCCCACTGCTATTTAACTCTCACATGCCTCTCTATACCTTAACCATTTGAGTGCCAGAGGGGTACACAACTCATGCACGCATGTGTTTCTGCTTATATATGTTGTGTGTGTACATCTCTGTTACATATGTGTGTGCATCTCCAGTGTGTCTGTGTGTGTGCGTGTCTTTTGCATGTTTCTGCCACTCACTGTGTGTATGTGCATACCTCCCAACATTTCACATTTCACAAGAGGGACACTGTAGTTTTAGGTGATATTGTTGGGGCGTGGCTGGTGGGCGGGGCATTAGTAAGAATTTTTAGGTTATTTCATGACCTATTACTATTTATGTAACTGAATAAATTATTTAGTGCAAGACCAAAGTATTTTATTTGCACAGACTAATGTATAAACACATATACTGAAGTTTATTGCTGCAGAGCTAAGTAATACACACCACACAGTCAGGGCTGCTGCAAGGATTTTTGCCACCCTAGGCAAAACCTAATTTTGCCGCCCATTTCGCTCCGCCCCTTGTGTCCCACCCCTTTATACCCTGCCTACTTATACCCCACCTCTTTTCATGATTGTCCTCTCTCTGCCCCCTGGGCCAGTCTGCCCCTGATCTAGACATGCCTGTAAGAGATGCCCCCTACCAGCTCCAACTTGTCCCTTATCAGCTCCACTTTGGCCCTATCAGCTGCACTTTGCCCCCCATCAACTCCAACTTGTCCCCACCAGCTCCACTTTGCCCCCCACCAGCTCCACTTTGCCCCCCATCCGCTCCACTATGCCCCCAGCAGCTCCAACTTGCCACCATCAGCTCCACTATGCCCACCATCCGCTCTAACTTGCCCCCATCAGCTCCACTTTTGCCCCCCCTTCAGTTCCACTATGCCCCTATCAGCTCCAACGTTCTCCTATCAGCTCCAACTTACCCCCATCGGCTCCACTTTGCCCCCCAGCAGCTCCACTATGCCCCCAGCAGCTCCAACTTGCCACCAACAGCTCCACTTTGCCCCCCATCCGCTCCAACTTGCCCCCATCAGCTCCATTTTGCCCCCATCCGCTCCAACTTGCCCCCACCAGCTCCACTTTGACCCCCCTTTAGCTCCACTTTGACCCCCATATGCTCCAATTTGCCCCCATCAGCTCCACTTTGACCTCCATCCGCTCTAACTTACCCTCATCAGCTCCAACTTGCCCCCAGCAGCTCCACTATGCCCCCTCAGCTCCAACTTGCCCCCATCAGCTCCACTTTGACCTCCATCCGCTCCAACTTACCCCCATCAGCTCCAACTTGCCCCCAGCAGCTCCACTGTGCCCCCTCAGCTCTAACTTGCCCCCATCATCTCCACTTTGCCCCCCATCCGCTCCAACTTGGCCCCAGCAGCTCCAGTATGCCCCCTCAGCTCTAACTTGCCCCCCATCACATACCTGTAGCTCCCGCGCAGTCTTCTCTTCAGTAATGCAGAGCGCGGCGGGAGATCATGACTCCCAGCGTGCTCTGCATTACTAAAGATCCGACCCAATGAGGGAGAGCTGTAGCAACACAGACCTGACTGTGTTGTGGTTCCCGGCGTGGTGTGTGCGGGCGCAGCTCTTCTTCGCTGCATGCCCGCGCCCCCAGTACGTGTGCGCCCTAGGCCGGCGCCTACCTCGCCTATAGGTGGAGCCGGCCCTGCACACAGTCTGACCTCCTAAAAAGAGGGACAATAGGGTGGGAAAGAGGGACAGAGGGATTTGGCCCTCAAAGAGGGACTGTCCCTCCTAAAGAGGGACACTTGGTATGTATGGTTGTGTCTGCCTGTGTGTTGCATATGTCTGTGTTTATCAGTGTGTCTGCATTTCACACACATGCACCCAACGGTCATGACATGACGGGCAACGCCGTCCCACATTGCTAGTGTAATATAAATCTCTACTGTAGAGTAGCAGATATACCCATATAAATATACTATGTGGGTGCCGGATAAGTTTGAAATGCTGTTTATCAAACAATAGTATATAAATCTTTGTTGTTCTAATTACCAGATAGCATTAGTATTATAAACTGATAATAATGCTTTTAACTCTTCGATATTTAAACTGGATGTCTGGCTCCCCCCATGCTTGTTCGCTTACTTTCAAATTTCTTGATCAGTAATGGATCTTTATAACACAGAGGTCCCTGTGGAACTGGACAGATCGCCATTATACAGTACATCTGGACATAGGGAGCTCTGGAG
Organism: Rhinophrynus dorsalis; assembly: GCA_037306005.1. Taxonomy (NCBI): domain Eukaryota; kingdom Metazoa; phylum Chordata; class Amphibia; order Anura; family Rhinophrynidae; genus Rhinophrynus; species Rhinophrynus dorsalis. The sequence goes on from CM074723.1 coordinate 401,633,593, forward strand.
CAAGGACCTCCCTCACTCCTAACACTCCAAGTCTGTACAAGCTGCTGGACATTCTTAGTAGTAGTACTACTGGTGGGACTGCAAGTGTGACTTAGGGTCCCCTGCTACCACACTTGCCATTTCTCCTCCCCCCCCCCCCCGAGAATCACAAGACACCCTAGAAGGTGCAGCACTGGCAGCAGGCACATTAATGGCAGCAGGCACAAGTAGCTGAGCTGTCCTACTCATATTACTACCCTCTTCTTCCTCCCATGACAAACAATTTCTCCAAGATCCATACTGGTGGTGTAGAGGGACTGGCCACCACTGGGTCTGGGGAACCAGGGCATCCAGACCCTTTCATGTTGGTAGCAGTCACTTCCTCCTCAGGCTCACTGGATGCATAACTGTCCTTCTGCCTCCTCCATTTATTATTATTCAACTTGCTCATAGTGATAGCAGTCACTATGAGCCTCTCCTGTCTCACTTTTTGCTATTAACTGACAGCACAACAGCTTAGCACCTCTTTTTCTCTCTGTATCTCCTTGTATTGTGTTTTATTTCCTGGAAAACATCACAGTTTTATAGAGAAAAGACGAAAAACATGTAATTAAAGGGGTGAAAACTTATTAGGCATTGAAAAAAAAGTGAACATTTTTTGGCAACGGTGAAGATTTTAATTGCTTTATTTAAAGTGGATTTTCCCATGAAAAAGCTGGAACATGATGGGATCTTTCACCCACCCCTAATCAAGAGGACACCTTCTCTTTTGGATCCTTGAAACACAAAAGATAGCCATATCCAGATTAGCATATACAGACCAGCTGTTCAAGATGACAGTGCCATCTAATTCCATGTGTGAGAGATTCATGGGTTTTCATGGAGCTGAGTGTGAGAAGGTAAGAGATGGCAGGAATCTGGGAATAATGCAGACTGTGCAGAAATGTCTTCTCAGGCACATAGGGGTACAAGTATAAAAGAAAAGTGGAGCAATTCTAGGACAGACCAACTGCACTGTAAAAGGCTAAAATTCTAAATGACTTAAATGGGCTTTTTAACACCTTGAATGTATTGAAGACCTCATTAGCATTTAATTGATTACAAGACCAATGTAAATTAATGGGAATGTTGGGAATATTTATTAACCCCTATAGTGCAGCTAATCCAGAATTGCTCCATTTCTACTTAATATATCAGCCTCACTGCACATTTCTTCCTACCCCTGAGTTGTTTTCAGGATTTAACCCCTTCAGTGTTAGAGCAGGAGAGGGCAGCCTGGTGTTTGCCAGTTGCTGTTGAGCTTTAATTCCTATCATCTTCAGCTGACCAAATGACCATCTGGAATAATAGGAATGGTAGTGCTACATTGACTGGAGAACCACAGAATCAGTTTCCTTATGTTTGAGTGATCAGAAACCTTTTTCAACATTATCTCAAGGGTTAAAGAACCTTTAACATTTCCTAATAATAACATACCTCTCTGGCACGTAAAGGGTTTCAAAGAAACACTAAGGCCTCCTAATAATAACCTCACATGCCGGAAAGGAACATAAATATCTCCTAATAACATCATGCAACCTAATGACTTAACCAACTGAGTACCAGAGGTGGCATTCACTACATTGCAGATCAATGTGTTGGGCAACCCTCTGGCACTCTAAAGAATAAAACGCACTATAAATCAATTCTCCTTGGATTAGTTTCCAAAATTAATATTTTATTAATAATGGAAATTATTGCAAAGGTGGTGGACATGAGTCTTTGTTGTAAGACTCCTTGACCCCAAATCCCAACCACTAAAGTGATCTTAGGAGGGAAAGAACGAGAATAAACACTTCAGTGGGTGGAGTTTGGGGTCTTGGAGTTGGGTGAGAAAAATTATGTTTGCCTCTGTGGACATAATATCCAGTACTAATTAACTGTCTGTGAACCAGATAGGGGTCTAACACTTTGCTTTGCAATGTGTTGCGTATTACTCTGGCACTCACAGGGTTAAGGTGAGAGGGTATTATTATTAGGAAATGTAGAGCTATTTCATCCTTTTGAGTGCCAGAGTGCCAAAGCATTCTTTTGTTATGAGGTGAACTCCCGTCTAGTATATATTACAAAGGGTTATGTAACTGATTAGAGAATTGCTATTAACCAGGACTCATTTATGGTCTCTTTATTGTAGTGTTTGATCATTTGCCACAAGAGATGCCTTCAGCATCAGGAAATACAATACGGACACGAACGGCTCAGAAACAAATATCATTTGTTTGATGCAGAACTTTGCCCAGCTGAACAAGACACCTTGGATGGACCATTCATCATCACAGAATGCACATCTGAGGTGAAGAAAGAGCACTGACCATGGCGGTGAGCATGATATACACTCCCAAGTAAGATGTGGTGCGTACCTCTTGCTCCTCCAGGATACAGTTAGCACATGTGTGAATTGGGCTGAATTGGGCTCACTCAGAGACAGACAGCAACAAGGAAGAGTGGTCAGATGTGATTCTTGATAAAAAATAACATTGGTATTTTGCCAAATAGAATTTGAGACAAAAGGGGTAGGAGTTGGAATGCCAGGAGCATACTCTAACACTGTGAAGTACTTCCAACCATACAGTTAGTCCAATGTCTCCCATCAAGTCCTTAAACCTCCCTTTACCAGCGAGAGTATCTGCAGTTGGAACTCCCAATCTGTTATGGTCTGGATTCATAACAATATTAAAGACTCCCATACAAATTACTTCATAATTGGATGTGAGTGCAAAATAACCAAGGGCCTCCTGTAAAACTGTGAGTTCAAAAGGTGGGTGGGGTGTACATTTTCACTAATTTCACTAATGCTGTATTGAGGCTATAAGACAGAAATATGTACCTGCCCTTTGCATACACAGCTGGGGCTGCAAAGCAATTCACCGTAAAAAAAATAGATGGAACTTCTTGAATCCACCAATTCTCCCAGATAATGGCAGTTCCCAATGAATGGCAATCAATCCCTGAAATAAGATGCTATAATAACCAAATGGCATTTTTCCTCTCTTCCCCCCAACCCCTCCAATTTTCCCCTCTTCCACAAAGATGTAAATGCAACCTCAGATGATAATTAACAGTGAGACAACCAGGTTCGTGTACCCACATGGAATTGCGAGTTTGCACAAGTAATTCCTGAAAGGTGGGAGCAGTCTGAGAAGGAGCAACAAAGATCAAGTACTAAGAATTTTATCAACAGTCTAAAATGAAAAAGAGTGTTAATTTGCTCATTATAAGAGATCACATCTGCTACCTAGGGGGGGAAGGAGGGAGGGCATAACCTGCTGCCAGTCCACCCAGGGAAACCCTAAGTGGAGGGCAGAGCAATGCCAAAGCAATGGTATCTCATACATAAATCAAATAAATGAAGTCAAGAAAAGATATAAGGTTAGTTAGCTGGGATAAGACCCTTAACTCACTCAGTACAAGGTGCCAAATCTGCCAGTCTGCCCGAGGAAACCTCTGGTGGAGAAAGCTCCCTATCACAAAAAAAAATCCTCAAACACCCCCGTGGAGGAGTGGAGTGGAGGACAACACAAAATATAAACAGCAAGAAATCCCCCCTAGCCCAGGGCCAGCAGACCACCCATGAATGAACCCTGGGAAGATGATGTCCCCGCAGGAGCACAGGATCATATATAATGGTTAAAGTACAAATATATAAATAGGACATATAGTGAAGGTATCCAAATATCAGATCATGCAAAAATCACACCATGTCATATGGGGTCACCAGTCCACCTGCAGAGAGCCCAAACTGAGGTAACCAAGTTCTAAGGAAGAATTTTGGTAAATCTATCAGTGTTCACAATTAGGCCAACAGGTCCATTCAAGGAGTCCACAGACAGAGGGTAACCCACCTATGAGGCCTATCGAGGAGGCAGAGATAACCATACAGATGATATCTTCAGTACATCAGCACACAAAGCAATAATCAAACATAGAGTCCAGTGGTGACAAAAGGGGTGTTATTTCACCACATATTCCTCCCAAGTTACCAGTCCTACTGATAGTTTTATACATAGCAGTAGTACATAGCAGAGTATTTGTCATGTTTACCCTGGCACTGAATCACATTCCCCTTGAGAGCTCCGCAGGAATAGGTCTAGATTCTATTGAAGGTCCTAATTTTATCACTGCTTTTAGCTCCAGTTTTCCCCATAGACTTCAATGAAAAATGTTTGATAAAACGGGTGTTAACATTTAGCACCTGCAATAGAATCTAGCCAATAGTCTGATAGGAATCTCATAGGTGATTGAATTGTAGCAAAGACTCACATACAACTGTCTCAAGGTTAGGCTATATTAAGCAAAACATGGGGAGTTCCAAATGAAAGGATATGTAAGGATCTCATCCATTCTAGATCCCACCAGACAGGGGTAGAAAATAATCAGAGCAGTCCAGAAATGGTTCACGCAGAGGGCTGAAGGAAGAGAAGTGGGAGAGAAGCAGAAAAAACTCATCGCTGCTGGAGAATAAGCCTCTGTCTTATCCAGAGAGTTTCCAGATAAGGTGATACAACAGAACGTACAACTGAAATGGAGCTTTGCAACTTATACCACAGAAATTACACAGAATTTGAAAATGAGAAATGTGTGGCAAAAGAGATCTAGACACATTTGAAACAATTTTACAAGTATATAAATAATAAAAAAAGATAAGGTTGATATTGGTCCTATTAAGGCTGAGACTGGTGAATTGATTAGTGAGGATAAGGCTTTGGCTGATGCCTTGAACACATTATTTTCTTTGGTATATACAAAGAAAGCAACAATGGCAGGTAATGGGCAAACAGACAAAATCACAGAATTTACTCCATCATGGCTTAGTGAGGACAAAGTCCAAAAGAGACTGGAAAAGGTTATGGTGAATAACGCACCTGGATCTGATGGCATACATCCAAAGGTACTTAACCCCTTAATGACTGCCCGATATGGCACTGGGTGGCCGTTAAGGACCACTGTGCATTTGTTATTTTGTTGTATAGTATTCTGGGATGGAAGAGTGGCATGCAGCTACGCTGCCGTCCCACAATTCCATGCAGTGCCAGGATCGTCAACGGTCCTTAAGTGCCGGACCGGTGTGACGGGCCCGGCATGGAATGGGTCTTTAAGGGAATCCTCATTAGAGTACCATGTAGGAGTACTGATAAACGACAGACTTCACAGCGGTGTGCAGAGTCACTTAGCTGCTGCAAGAGCAAATAGGTTACTTTTGGGCATAAAAGGAGTAAGATTCATGGGATGTATAATCTTATCTTTATATAAATCCTTGATAAGTCCTCATCTAGAACATGGAGTTTTAGGCACCATTATTATTACATTATTACACTGGAAAACGTGTAGAGATGTGCAACAAAATTGATAAAGGGTTTGAAGGATCTGAGTTGTAAAGAGAAGCCAGACAGATTGAGTTAGTATACATTAGAGAAGAGATGTGTAAGGGGTGATATGATTAACATTTACCCATCTATTTCAAGGTCAATACAAAGAACTCTCCAAGAAACTATTTACTCAGAGAGCTAAGCAAAGAAAAAGAGGTCATCCATTAAGACTAGAGGAAAGATACTTATGACTAAAACAAAGGCAGGAGTTTTTACAGTAAGGGAGGTAAAGTTATGGCATTATTTGCCTCGGGATGCTGTGTGTGCAGAAATTGTAATTGCTTTAAAAAGTAATGGATATCTATGTAACACAGAACAATATTGGGAATTATAACAATTGGCTTCAAAGCTGATAGTATGTTGATCCAAGCAAATGTCTTACTGCCATTTGGAGCCAGGAAGGAATTTTTTTTTACATATTTAATTGACTTAAATGGCTTCAATGTTTTTGGGTTTTTTTTTGGGACACCCCTGGATCAGGAGTGTCCAAGTACAGTCCTCAATATCCATCAACAGGACAGGATTTAAAAAACACGAAGAACAATATAAGTCTTATCTCTCAAACCTTTATGGTTTGAGAGATATTGACAAGCAAAGTTTCCCCTCCCGCCCCTTTTACCTAGTATAAGTCATCTCTTCTCAGATGTGGAATCCAGTCCGTAGACCAGACAGATAACAGAAGGGGACAATCTTCTTCCTATGAGAACAATGAAAGCACTGCCCCCCTGACATGTTTTTCCAGGTTTTTCCCTTATCTTAACTGAAGGTTGTCCTTCTCTGCATCTACCTGGGCACCTCCCTCCTGCTCTGAGGTGAGCAGTATTACATCAGTGAAAGGGGGGAGGGGGATACTTTGTCATTGAATTACTCTTGAACTACAACTCTGACAGAATTGAAATAACACTCTCCAAAGTCCAAATACTATGATGATTAATTAGAGCTGCTTTTATTATGAAACATTACTATCCCTTTAAGGATTTCTCTGATTAAGCAGGGGCGAGTCAGTCAAAATGACTCACAAATTCAGAAGTTGATTAACTCACCTGTGCTTAATAAAAGAAATCCTTAAATCCTGGCCTATTAATGGTCCTGGAGGAACTGAACTTGGACAGCCCTGCTGTGGATCAACAGGGATGATATGTCATGGGATGAACTTGATGGACACATATCTTTTTTCAGCCTCAAAAACTATGTTACAATGTTACAATGGAAATAGAGCTACCCAACTTATACCACAGAGCTTACAATTGAAATGGAGTGCCACAACTGATCCCACAGAATTTACAATGTAAATTGAGCTACACAATTGATACTACTGAGCTTTCAATTGAAATGTAGCCACACATATGATAACCTCTGGCACTGAAATGGTGCTTTTAAGCCTTTGAATGCTAGAGAGTGAGAATGGGGGGAAGATCCATTTTCTTCCTCGCTGAAATTTCCACAGAGAAGTAGCTAGGATTCTCCTTTCAGCAGAACTTGCTGCAGGGAGGAGAATCAGGTGAAATGTACCTTATTAAAGTTAATGTACTAATAACTACTGGAGTAATTCGGGGGCATACCAGCTATACCATACATAGAGGAAAAATACAGTTTCCCTCTGTAGCATTTAATGAGTTAAAAGCCTTAGCTAAATCAATAGTAATTTTATCTCTTCCCAGAATTTTTCATCTTTTATATTTTTGTATAGGACCCATGGATGGGGGGTGGTGGGACTGTTTAAATAACACATTGGGATTTTTTTTGGCATGCATATCTTATACACAATTACAGTATAATTCCTTTAACTCTTTCAGTGCTAGAGGGGTAGGACATGCATTGCTCTGCAATGAGAGGTATATTCTTCTGGCATTGAAAGGGTTAAGAACAGTTTACACTTGTCTATAACTCTTTAAGGACCCATGACGGTCCAGGACCATCATGGCTTGTTTTCAGTTAAAGTGTTAGTAATGTCTAAAAAAAGTTTTTTGCATTTAGAAGAGCTTAAAAAGCTGATCTAAATGCAAAAAAAAGTATCTCTCAAACCGCTATGGTTTAAGTGATACGGGAGTTTAAAGTTCGCTGTTTTCTACTGACAGCTGTAAAGCTGTCAGCAGGAGGTTCGTGTCGGTCGACATGGTGGTGCTTGAGAAGTGCCGAGATCTCGTTACTTACACGGAATCCTGTCATTGGAATGGTCTAAAACGTGTGCTTGAACACCAGGCACACGTTTTAGACCATTCCAATGACTGTATTCCGTGTAAGTAACGAGATCTCCGCACTTCTCAAGCGCCACCGTGTCGACCGACACGAATCTCCTGCTGACAGCTTTACAGCTGTCAGTAGGAAACAGAGAAGTTTAAACGCCTGTATCTCTTAAACCATAGCGGTTTGAGAGATAAGTTTTTTTGCATTCAGATCAGCTTTTTAAGCTCTTCTAAATGCAAAAAAAACCTTTTCTTTTAGTTAAGGACCGATGATGTTCCTGGACCGTCATGGAAGTTCGGAATCGGATAGTGGAAAAAAAAATGGTCCCTGGTCCTTAAGTGACCGCACCGTGTGTGCGCGGCCGGTCCTTAAGGGGTTAAAACTTAACCTCTAAAACTACCTTTATTTGTGGTACAATTAGTACATTTGCTTATCCATATGTTGCAACAAAATAATTATTTGGACCACATGAATTTCGAATCCACTTTTCAAAAAGTTCAACTGATTGGCATTTGTGCTTAGTAAAATTGTTGCTAAATCTTTACGTATATTGCAATGTTGCACTGAGACAAGTTAAAACACTCTCTTTATTAGGTGAGTTTTATACCTCCCCCATAGTTTTTAGATTTTGTCCAACAATGTCAATAGTTTTGAATAGCTATCAATGCTAGTTTGAGCTAGTTTGCGTGTATAGTGTACTGAATGTATTACTATAGAGATAAACCTGTTTACTCTAATTACTGTACTTACCAAAGTTCAAATGTTGCAATTTGAATTTAAGATTAAATGGATCTCTGGGATAACTTGTAAGAAAATCAGGTATGCCAGTTTCATACTGTAGAAAAAAAACAAATTGTTTAAATAAACAAGTATTTATTAACCCACTGAGAATCAGAGGAGTATGCAAGCAATGCATTGCATACCCCTCTGCATAGCTGGGAACTCTACAGATTTGCCCTGGAGACTCAGGTTTTCACATTGCATGACCGGGGCAGAGGCTGATTCTCTGGATGTGGAGAGTTTCTATTGAAACTCTGCGCACTTTTGCTCCTTCCCTGTCTGTTCCTCCGATTTCCCTCCTACTTCTACTTCCCCAGCCTATTCTACCTATTTTGTTTACTTGTTTCTTAAGCCCCACCCCTTCTCACAATTAAGCCACACCTACTTTTTGCATCATTTATCCTACCCAACAGCACAGCAGGACTCCGCCTCCAGGGAGTCCAGAAGAAAAAGTTCCCAGGTATGCCCCTCTGGTCTTCAAGAGATTAAGGAATATTGGATATCTCTGAATAATAAACCCTTGCTTGCCTTAATTGGGACAGAAAATCCTAATTGCCTCCATGAATCTTTAATTAATACGTTCACGGAGGCAAGATTAGATTCTTTGTTACAGGACTCAAGGACCTAAAATGCAAAACACCATAGATTTAAAAAGGAACAGTATGAGAAATTTGTTGTCAGGAAATCCCGCAACAAAAAATCATGTCCGCCTCCATGGACATGATATCCAGCCCTAAATAAAGGTTCATTTTTGAGAACCAGTCTGATTCATAGTTGCCATTAGGATCTTCTGCTCAGATTAAGGTAAGTGGATATTTATTATTATGAGTTGTTGGTGTCCCTTTAATTATTATGCCAATGCTAAATATGTACATGACAAAAAATGTTATTTCACTTCTTGGATGCATAAAATAAGTTAATACCTTTTCATGCTGATATATTTAATAGCAAACTTTTAATTCTTATTTTTAAAACAATATTTAGGAATTATATTGTCTTAAGCCCTTTGCAAGCCAGGGAGGTATCCAATGCATTGTGTTGCACACAGGCCTGTGATCTTAATGTAACAAAGCGTGAGATCATTTTAAAGTGTGAGGGTTATTAATGGGGCAATAATTATACCTAAGAACCTTCTTATCCTGACTGTCAAGCCTCCAGAGGTCCACTAAGATCTGGGGGTGGGAGTGTCCGAATGATGTGTCTCACATCATAAAGAGGGCATGGCTTAACTGGGGTGGGCACAACAGAGAAGAGAGGAGCGGGGTTTGCCATTAAATGGGCAGAGAGTGGATGTAACAGGTCAGAACTGGTGGCGAAGTGGGCGGAGTTACAAGGGAACTCACTGAGCCCTGAGAATCAGCCCAGTGACCTGGTAATTAAGTATTAACCCTTTTGAGTGCCAGAGGGGTACGGAACTCATTGCAAACAATGTGTTTTGTACCCCACTGGCACTCAAGGGGTTAAAAGCAGAGTCTCTGGGGGAGATCTGAAGAGGTCCCAGGAATGGCAATAATGTGTTTTTATTATAGAACATGATGTAAGTCTTTTATTTCTCATAAAATATATCATTCTTTTTCTTTTTTTTCTTCATAACTTTAAGGGCTGCATTTTCAAAGAAAGAACTCTGGAGCAAACCAACTGCAGTTCAGAGGACAAATAAAAATTCCATAAATTGTAATTGATTTAAATAAGGTTTTCTTCCCTCCTTGAATGCTAGAGAGGTATCCAATGCATTGCAAAGCAATGTGTTAAGGACCTAGTTAGCATTCAGTGGGTTAAAAGCCCCATTTAAATCCATGACAGTGTTCATTTGTCCCACTGAGTGCCGTTGGTTTGCTCCAGAATTACTCCTCTTTTCTTTTGAAAAGAAATCCCTAAACTAAATCTTTCTATATTTCTCACTTTTGTATTGCAGTAATTCCCAGTGGCATTAATAACCCCAATTTCCTGCATTTTCATACATTCCTTATCAAGTACAGCAGTGATTCTCACCTCCAATTTTTGGGCACATCAACAGGTCATATTTTAATGATATCCCTAATTAACATAGCTGGGAACTCTCTGGATCTGACCCGGAGACTCGGGAGACTCTGGTTTTGACTCTGCATTACCTGGTCTCCGGGGCAGAGGCTGATTTTCTGGATGTGAGGGGTTTCTAATGAAACTGTGCCCACTTCTGCTTCTTCCCTGTCTGTTCCTCCCACTCCCTGCCCTCTCTCCGCCTTCCCCAGTGTATTCTGCCTATTTTTTTTTTTTACTAATTTCTTAAGCTCCACCCACTTGTGATTAAGCACCTCCCGTTTTGGCATGAATGGCGTCATTTATCTTCCCCCAACGGCACCACAGGACTCTCCCCCGGGGAGTCCAGAAGAAAGAGTTCCCAGGTATGCTAATTAAGCACATGCAGCTCAACTGAGTCGCTGACCACTCACCAGCATACCTCCCAACATTTCAAACTGCCAAAGAGGGACACTTGTGTTTTAGGGGGTGTGGCTGGTGGGCAAGGCATTAAAGAGAATTTTTAGGCTATTTCATGACCTATTGACACCTTCTTGTGTAACCTAATAAATGACTTATAACAAGACCAAAGTATTTTATTTACACACATTAATTTATAAACACATCTACTGATATTTACACAAACATTAATGTGAGTTTTATTGCTGTAGAACAGTATGATACACTTATATACACACCACACAGTCTGATTTCCTAAAAAGAGGGACATCAGGGTCTAAAAGAGGGACTGTCCCTCCTAAAGAGGGACACTTGGGAGGTATGCACCAGTGATTAATCAGGGAGATACCAAAAAGCTGACCTGTTACTGTGCTGAGCTGAGCCTGTAATGTATATGCATAAGGGTCAGATAACAGGAAGTGAGCTCATGCCCCAGGAAGTGCCAGTGGGCAGAGGCTCATAGCAGAGGACAGAGTAAAGCAGCTAAGCAGCCATGGCTTAGAACTGTAATAAATATTTTTGATTTAAACAGAACCTTGTGGATCATTCAGTGCAACCAACAGGTGAACAACACATGACATGCAGAATCCTCAATTGTCCTTCCTATCTGTGAACATTCCACCCAGCAAAGTTCCCCTCTTGTTCAATTTATACATAAACACAAAGACACAGATATGGGTAAAATGGCCACAGCCTTTTATTTCCAATGAATAAATAAATAAAGAGGACCTTGCCAGTACTACATATACTGAAGAATAAATTCCATAACCAGCATTCAATGAGAGTACCCTACTATGCCGTGCCGTCCTCCTTTGAATATTTTGACTGCTGCTGCCACCAGGTGAGGGCAGCACCGATAAGAGTGGATCAAAACATGCAGTAATCTAGCACGGGCAGTAGCAGCGTCTCTCCCAATCATTCCATCTTTTATAAGCGGGGGATACCCTCCTTACTCACCCCGTCAAACTGATCTTACATGCATTTCTCTGGCAAGGTCCTCCCGCGACTGTGACAATAAACAGCATTCCATTAAGTTAAGAGACAAATTAAGCCACTGGACGCACCAAGATCCAACCTTCAGCACTCAGGAGAGGAAAAACCCCCTGTGGAGGAAACCTCTGGGGAACCATGGCTGAGAGGACTACCCATTCCCCTAGGCATTAAGATGTGAATGCAGATAATAAAACAGACTATGCTTTGTCCTTTATACACACAAGTTACTAGAATAAATCATATATGCACAGACATATATAAATATGCATACACACAAACATATATACGTACACAGACATTGTTAAATACACATGTGCAGGTTACACATAATGATGACACCTGGACAAATAAATTATAACATTTCAAGCAAAAATTCAAAAGTAAGGCAATACAAATTGCAGGAAACAAGAGAAAGGGAAGATGCGGACACATCCCAACTGTGGTAGTGAAAGAGGAGAAGAATGCATAAAATGGGTTAGGAAGGATTTGAGAGTGGTTAAACCAACCTGCCCCACAATCAAAACCTACGCCCCCCACCCATACCTAACCCCCATAACAGCAACTCCCAACCTACACCTCTTCATATTATCCCAGGATGAAATGAAAAATTGCATAAGGGCCCCGCAAGCCAGGAACAAGGCTCCCATCACCTATCCATAAGTGGCTACATAACAGTGGGAATGACATTCTATAAAGGAAGTAACATGGAATGCAGTTAGCAAGTTACATATCAAAGATTGCTTTTTGCCCCTTCTACCTATCCTGTATAAGAAAATTATAAACAGGGCGGGAGGGTGGGTGTTACCACTTTGCTCAGGCCCAGGAAGACTGAAGTATCTTCCTTCTTCTAAGCCATTTCCTGCCATAGCTCCACCCCACACAGCCAGCAGGCTTCTTACTTAACCCTTTGCTTCCCAAATCCATGTGTAGTTACTTTTTCAGTTATAGCCCACTAATCTTAATCTATAAGACCTGGTTACAGGACATTCGATCTGCTGTCATGTGCCCTTACGCTTATGGCTCCTGGGCTTACTGTTAGTGTGCACCAAGGACTAACACTGAGAGACAAAGCAGAATAATCCTCTTTGTAGTGATTTTATTTCAGGCCCTGGCATGAATGGGAACTTTATACACACTTAGTCTACCTATGCACAGAGGGAATCCCATTTAGTTTTCTATGCACCACAACACCTGTAGAATTTATGATTCCCATGTTAGTAAACAAGAGAATTCAACCCAGCCACATCTACGTAAAGAAGCGATGAAATCAGTGGGTAAAGTAAATATCTTCAAAAGTCTTCCACACTTGAGCACAAAAATAAAATGCTCAGGTAGAAGTGTAAAACACTGCGTGATTGAAGTTACAGACAGCAGTCTGTTTTATATTCCTCTAATATCGTCCATGTCATGCACCATAGAGCCCACCCACACCTTAACCAAACAGTGATCTCGTCCTGATTGTCTGGACACATGAGTCATAGTCTAGAATTAGGTCTGTGTTTGATTCTGTAGCACTGTGTGTATAGCCCAGTTTATGGGAACTCATTTTGTTCCTTTTTAACCCTTTGGATGCCAAGAATATCTCAAAAATATAGTTTTACAATACATTACAGACATGTGTGGTTAAAACAATAATTATGTTTATTATAAGAAAATGACATTATGTTTATGTAGAAACCGATTTGGACCACATTTTCATGCTAGTGTAATTTATCAAATGGTTCAAACATTATAAGCATTTGCAAATCTGCAGCTATATTATATTAACCCTTTGAGGGCCAGAGAGTATGCAACACACTGCTTTGCAATGCGTTGCGTACCCCTCTGGCACTCAAAGGGTTAAGCATTTTCCTGTTGAGTAAAACAATTCTGCTGATGATGATTCTGGGTGTTGCTTCATTTAAATGTTATGTCAGCCAAATCCTTTTTATTACTGTCTATGAGCAGCTTCAGAATGTAATCAAAACTCTTAACCCTTTGAATACCATAGGTATATGAAACACATTTCAAAACAGTCTGCTGCGCATACCCTATGGAGCTCAAAAGGTTAATAGACAGGTAAAGTAATTTTGTGTTCTTTTTACCAGGTAACTGTTAGATGTAAAGAAGAAAGAGTATGAGCTTTAACCATTTGATTGCTAGAGGGTATCCTTTGTTGTTTTAACCTTAATTGGGTGCCATGGGGTAGCCAACTCATTGTTTTGCCATGCTTTACAGACCTCAATTTCACTCAAAGAGTTAAACCCCTTGAATGATGGAGACATCTTTAACATTCAAGAGGTTAAAATCCAATTTAAATCTTGTTTGTATTTGTTCTCTGTGGTGCATATACTTTCCTCCAGAATTGCACCCCTTTTACTTAGTACATCAGCATCACTGAGTCACCTCCCACCATGGAACCTGCATGTAACAACGATGTAAACTGGATTTCAAACCAAGGGCTGGATTCTATTACAGGTGCTAAATGTTAACACCCGTTTTATCAAACATTTTCCTATTGAAGTCTACGGTAAAACGTGCTTTTATAAGACTACTAATAAATATTCTAAATTACATAAAAATACTACTGGGTTAGCTGTTTTTCATAGAAGGGCCTATATTTCATTGCAACTTCATAACTGGAATTTATCTAAAATAATCTCATAGGCTTCAATAAAAATCTGTGATTTGCAATCAGTGATAACATTTATTGCCTGCAATCTAATCTAGGCCAATGTCATAAATTGCATTCCTTCTGTATCCCACAGAAAACAATGTTTTTACATTAGGAGGAAAGAAGGGAGGAAAGTTGCATAGGATCATATCTGAAGAGAATAGTGTGGAGCAGGGGTGTCCAAGTTCAGTCCTCAAGGGTCACCAACAAACCAGGATGTAAGGATTTCATTGATTAAGCACAGGTGAGAAAATCAGTGTCTCATTAATTTTGATTTGATCACCTGTGCTTAATCTGGGAAATCCTTACATCCTGGCCTGTTGGTAGCCCTTGAGGACTGAAATTGGACAGCCCTAGTGTAGAAAATGAGGGACAAAACAACTACATTGTTTTTGACAAATAAGCATTCCTATGGACTCAGATGGGATTTTCAATATTTCTAAATATATTTGTAAACATAAAAATGGCTGTGATGTGTATTTGTATTGCATTATGCTTGGATCATAACTTACCTGTCTGAAGTCATGAGGATTTGGGTCCTGATATTTCTCTTTTGGGTACACTCCATTTTTTACATATATTATACTGCTTTCAAATGGGCCAACAGGTTTAAATCTTGTCTGGAATTTGGGGGGTTCTTCTTTTTTCACCAGAATAGGGAAGTGATTGTTTTCTATTTTCTTCAAGTCAATTGCTTGTTTTAATTTATGAATATGGTTCTTGTTTCTTATTTCTTCTTTCTCTTCTACAAATTTAATGGACTTTCTTGGTAAACTCAATGACCTGTACAGCCTAACACTAAAGTCAGGGGGCGGTTTCCTCCAGATGTCAACCTCTCGTACATACTTTGGTTTCATAAAACTTTCACTTCGTTCAACTGCCAGATTTCCATCTGCATTAAAGCGTGTTTGCCTGGCAAACAAAAAAAACTGTCCGTTTTCTGAAAAAGACTTGCTATTTGTATACATTCTGTATTTCTTCTCAGCTGAGAAAATAAAAAGACAAATGTTAGGAAACCAGAATTTAATTACACGACAGGAGGCTTCATATTTTGCATTACTTTCTTTACTTTAACTCCATAGCAGCACAGACCAAAGTAAAACAAACTGGACCAATCAGAATACAAGGCTAAGGTAATATAAGGTCCAACCTGACCAAACCCCGCCTCTTTCTTTGCTTCGCCACAAGGAGAACAAGTCAGGTTGTGTTTGTTCCATTGTAATATTTGCAGTGTATTCTGTTTGTTTTTGGTTCAGATATTTGACTGGGTTCTATATTTTTGTTCACCTGTATTATCTTCTCTATCTGTGGTTTGTTGTTCCGTATTATCCTACCAGTCAGGAGTTACTGGCTGTGCGGTGCGCCACCTTTAATAACTTTTTTAACTGTTGGGTTAAGGTTTGGAGTGTGCGTTTTTCATATTTCTATTAAAACCTATTGATTTATTTTGTTTGAATATCGCTGATTCCCCGTATACGGTTTGCAAAGGGGCTGTTTGCTTTGAGTTTGGGGCCTCGCCATTGGTTTGCTGCCGTTTTTCGCGGACACAGCGGCTTGGGCCTGGTGTTTACTGCCCCTATTTTGCTTCCGGTACGGGGTGGCAGGATACACGTTACCTTCTCCAGTTTTATTTTGTTCTTTTCAGGCTGTTGTTTTATCTTGGGCGGTACCGCGGGAGTTGGCCATCTTGGATCTCGCGACGGGCGAGATCCGAGGTGGCCATATTGGCTTACCACTACTTCGATTGCGTCCATGTGTGGCCTACACTTTGACCGGGTTCGGTGCTTATACCACTGGCTGGGGTGGGCTACACGAGGGGTGCCTTTTGGGTATTGTTCCTTTATGTTTGTGTTATGCTTGATTCACAGTGAATAAAATACATTTGTATGTGCTTACTATTTTAAACCTGTCAGGGTGAGCCCCTGTTACACATTTGGGGTGAGCCCCCTGGGGTATATTAATACACGGCCCTGCCATTTTGTTTGTGCACTGTCACATGCCATATATGGTCATCCTCTCGCTGACCTTACTATTGGGGGTGAGCCCTCCTTTTTTCATCTGTGTGGGGTGAGCCTCCATTTGGTTATTAAAATAGTTGGGGGGGTTTCTAATACCCTGATCTCTGCTGCTTCCTTTGAGTCCGATGCTCTGTTTGCAGGCTACTACTATTTAAAGGGATATGCACATAAAAAAAATTAAGACTGAAATAAATACACCACAAATTGTGTTACATTTCCTGTATGTCCGGGTGAACGCCAGTTTGTGCTGTGTGGGTGGTTGTGGTGGCTTACTTTGCAGGTGGTGTTTCTGGACTCAACAGTCATGAGTGATTCCCCACCGTTCCCCTGATTTTCAGGCTATGATTGACACACCCGAAGCTGCATCAGTGGAGAAAGTCTTGGTTAGGGTTCTACATCAATCTCCTGACGATCCTCCTATTTCTTGGGGGATGTGGACGACCGGTCTTCTGCGGGTTCTAGGGTCGCTGACTCCGTACCCAAGCGTCATTGGAAAGGTAATTCCGCGGGCAGTGATGGAGCTGGAAAGGCACCTCTTAAACAGCCTAAGATGGGTGTAGGCCTAGAAATTTCATGCCCGGACAAATTCTCTTCTGATGCCGATAATTATTCCTCTCCGCCTCCTTTGGCTGTGGTGAATGAATGGCAAGCAGAGGGCTCCGCTTCCAAGGATGATGATGATGATTGGAAGGGTTCTCTGCAGGTGGATCCTTGTTACTTTAAAGAGTCTGTGGTTGAGGCAGCTGATGCTGTTCCCATTGGTGCCGCTTCATCTTGGCCAGTGGGAGAAGACAAAGTTTTATATCACACTATGGGCATCCTGCTTTTCGATCCTAGATCCATCCGGCATTCTCGCTTCTTGGAATGGTGTCTGACGGAGCATTTGGTGAGATTTGTTCACTACTGGATTCAGAAGCTGCTTGATAGGGAGGTTAAGAGTCGTATGCAGGCAGTATGTCCTTGTCCACTGCTTCCGGACAAAGTGGCTCTGACGCCTGAATTTGATCCGAATGTATTACTGTTCATTTCCCGGACTGGCAGGGATCCACGTAAAGGCATTGAAAAGGGACTTAAGGTGACTCAGGATAAGATCCTGGACGTCTTGGGTCCTCTTGCTCGGATGTTGTATTTTGCGGATCAGTCCATGTCTCAAGGTACCAAGCTGGATGCCAATGCAGTCAGAGAATGGGCCTTTCCTGCAGTGTGTTTGCTGGGGAATGCGAATACGGCTTTTTGTTCAGAGAGGAGAAAAGCGACTTTGCTCAGAATCGATTCCAAACTGGAGGATTTTGGTTCTAAAGAGTTGGGACCAGCATCTTCAGGTCTGCTGTTCAGCAAGCCATTTATCCCGGAGCTGACACGGCATGTTGGTTTGTTTTCGACTCTCAACAAGGCACAATCTTCCTTAAGACAAGTGTTTCACCCCTCATCCTCAAGGGTTTTTTTTGGAAGGGCTGGGGTCCAGCGAGGCGGACCACCAGCCGCTTTTGGGCCTCCAAATACAGGGCTAATCCACCATCTGCAACCTTCTTGCCAGGACTCAGTACCTTTGCAAGGGGTTTGGAGCGGTTCCGAGGTGCTAGAGGCAGAGGTCATGGCAGATCCAATACAGGTAACTGTTCCTTCTTGTGTGGTTCCTCTGAATGTCACTGCAGGCAGGTTGTGCTTTTTCTTTCAGAATTGGAAGGCCATATCCACAGACGCATGGATTCTGTAGACAGTCAGAGGTTACATCATTGAATTCACTGCTCAGCCGGTTCAGTTGGTTCAGCCTCACACGCTGGTCAGTTCCCGGGAGGCAGAAACGTTGATTGAAACAGAGATTCAATCACTTTTTTCCAAGGGTGTTGTTTAGTTTGCTCCAGATGACGGGGGATTTTTCATCAACATTTTCTGGTCCACAAGAAAACTGGAGATTTTCGACCCATCATCAATTTGAAGCATCTCAACGCATTTGTCATTTACCGGCATTTCGAGATGGAGGGGATTCATCTTTTGAGAGACATTCTGCTCAAGGGCGACTGGTTTACTCATCTGGATCTCAAGGACACTTATCTGTCAGTTCTGGTGGCGCTAGAGAGCTGTCCTTTTCTATGATTCCGCTGGAGGGGTTGCATGTGTTATTTCATGTGTCTCCCTTTCGGTCTCAGTTTGGCATCTTGGTGCTTAACAAAGCTGCTGAAATCGGTCGTGGCTCATTTCCAGAGTCACGGAGTGCGTTGTCTCATCTGGATGATCTGCTGATTTTTTCGACAACGTTTCTCATCTGCGATCTCAGACGGGCTTTGTGATTGTCTTCCTCGAGTCCTTAGACTTTATAATCAACAGGGAGAAGTCCGCACTCAGTCCGGCTCAAATGGTGCAGTTTTTGGGATTCGAGTGTCAACTCCGCCTTCCGGTGGCCAAGATAGCGGTGGTTCGGAAGGAGATACAACGGGTTCTTCGTCTCGATTATATGCCATTGCGTTTTTTTGGCGCGCATCGTGGGTCTTCTCTCTTCATCCATTCAGGTGATTTTTCAGGGCCCACTTCATTATCAGGGGATGCAACGGCTGAAGGTTCAGACGTTCTTGTGGAATTACAATGGTGGCTCCATCATATGCAGGCCTGGAATGGCACGGTCATTTTTGGTACGTCTCCGGATTTCGTGATATCTTTTTTTCATGATTTTGTGATATCTGGGGAGCGCATTGTGCGGATTTGTCCACCGGGGGGTCCTTGGTCCGGAACAGAAGTTGGTTTGCATATCAACTGCCTGGAGCTGATTGCGGGGTCATTTGCTTTACACAGTTTCGCCAGAGACAGGTCCGACTGTTGTATTCTTCTGCAGATGAACAAAATTTCAGCGGTCCAATACATCAACCACCTAGGCGGGGCCAGGTCTCTGGATCTTACGGAAACCATGAAGGAGATTTATCTGTTTTGTTTTCATCGCAACATTACTCTTTGAGCAGAGTATCTTCCCAGTGTGTCCAATTTGACGGCGGATTGGATCTCTCTCGACATTGGAGGGATGTCAGCGATTGGAAGCTTCACGAGGAGATCTCTCGACAGCTGTTGTCTCTCAGAGGTCCACTGGTGATAGATCTGTTCGCCTCACAGACTAAATATCAACTTCTGTATTATTACAGCTGGCTGCCAGACCCGTCGTGCACAGCGTGGACGCTTTCTTGCAGCAGTGGCCAGCAGTGGGGGAGTATGCGTTTCCTCCTTTTTGCCATGATGTCACGGGTGCTTTATCAGGTCAGGGTTCAAGAGGTGGATCTTCTTCTGATTGCTCCATTATGGCCGAGTCAACCGTGGTTCCTGGAACTTCTGGAGTTGTCGTTCGAGGATCCGATTCTGCTGCCGTCTTTTCTTCTTCTGTTGACCGATCCCCAAGGCAAGCCACACCCGATGGTTCTGCAAGATCATCTGCACCTGATGGCCTGGACGATTTCCGGGGTTTTTGGTCGGTCGAATGTTTATCTCAAGCGGCTAGGGACCTTTTGTGGGACTCCTGGGCTCCTGGCACGAGAAGATCTTATCTGTCAGCATGGCAGTCTTGGTCTTGCTGGTGTATGGAGAGTTGCGATCCCTTTACGGCACCTGTTCAGATGATTTAAAAATTTTTATCTCATCTGATTTTCTTAGTTCGATCTTATCTTTCCATTAATGTGGTGCTTTCAGCTATTTCAGAGGCTCATGTTTCCTTGTCTGGTGTTTCGGTGGGTAGAGCCCTGTTGGTGTTTTGGATATTGAGAGGAATTAGATTGTCTCGTCCTCCAGGTCCGAAGTACAATCGTCTCTGGGATGTGGCGTTAGTGATTTGGTTTTTGCGTAGCTGGCCGTCAAATGTGGCTTTGTCCTTGAGTCAGCTTATAGCCAAGCTTACTTTGTTACTCTGCCTGGTGTCTTTTAGGAGGGCTTCCAATGTTTGTGCTTTTGATGTTGATGGTTTTACGGTTCAACCCAAGGGGGTCTCTTTTTCTATTTCTTGGCGTACAAAAAACGACTCGACTGAGATTTTTATCCATTTTTTTAGGGAGGAACCTCAAATTTACGTGGTCGCGACTTTGTTGCAGTATGTGGAAATCACAAGGCATTTGAGGGCACCGCACTCGGGTCAATTGCTTGTTTCTTATGTCAAATCTCATAAAGCAGTGTCTTCCACTATGCTGGCGAGGTGGGTTCATTGGTTGTTATCTCTGGTAGGTGTTGACACCACTTTTGGCACCCATTCGGTCAGGGGTGCAGCTGCTACTGGCGCTTTTTCAGCAGTTCTTTGTCAGATATTTTACATGCGGCAGATTGGTTGCGCGAGAATATGTTTACTTTATTTTATTTTCGTCAGTCTTCTCATGCTTCTTTTTCTTTGCTTACGCAGCGTTAAAATTGCAAAATATGAAGCCTCCTGTCATATAGTAAAATTGTAGATTATGTTAGCGTAATGTATTTATAATCTTAATTTTAGTAATGACAGGAAGCAAATATTTTCCCTTTCCCTCCCTTCCCATTTTAGTATGAAGGGATTTTTCTATCTTTGTCTTGGTTCCGGTTCCAGCAGTAAGGTAATGTTTAAGGGAGAGGGTTTCATTGCAATGTGACATTCATTCTGTTGTTGTTTCATTGTTTTGTGGTGATGTTTCTTTTTCAGGTCAGTATCTGGTATCTTTCACTGTCTCTCTTTTCTTTCAGTATGATCTACATATCATCCCAGAGGGTGGATAACGGTTGACAGCAGTTCTGATGTTTGTCACTGGATTCAGGAAGACGGACGTGGTCTTTCAGGATGACAGTTCATGTTTATATGTTTTTTTCATTAGGTTATGGGTGTGCTTGTGTTAATTCAAAGAAACAGGCGGGGTTTGGTCAGGCTGGACCTTATATTACCTTAGCCTTGTTTTCTGATTGGTCCGTTTGTTTTACATTGGTCTGTGTTGCTATGGAGTTAAAGTAAAGAAAGTAATGCAAAATATTCGCCTCCTGTCATTACTAAAATTAAGATTATAAGTACACTACGCTAACATAATCTACAATTACTGCTGCTTTCCTTTGAGGGATCTTTTACACTGCCAACTTGTAGCATACCGTTTAAGGAGGGACAGCCCCTCTTTGAGACCCAAATCCCTCTGTCCCACTTTGCCACCCTGGTGTCCCTCTTTTTAGAAGATCAGGCTGTGTGTTGATTGCTCCACAGCAATAAAACTCACATTAATTTTGCTTAAATTTCAGTATATTTGTTTATAAAGTATTCTGTATAAATAAAATACTTTGATCTTGCTCAACATCATTTAATTCAGTTACACAAAGAGGTGTCAATAAGGAATGGAAATTCTTGGTAATGTCTCAACACCAGCCATGCCTCCAGTAACACAATCTAATGCAAAATGTCTGTCTTTGCCCATCTGAAATGTTGGGAGATTTGTTGTAGTGCAACTTTTTTTGTAGTAAATGAAAATGTTGGTGCATTTGTAGGCATCTTTCATATGGTTGACACCAACATAAAGATGCTGAATTAGGGATGTTGCCTTTCTGTAAGGAACTATGCTGGGATATAGTTTATGTTATACAGACAACTATCTCTTGATGTGAACAAACTTATGTCCCACATGCTACATCTTTACTGCATTCACACAAGAATGCAGTGAAGATACAACAAGTAAGGCCTGCAGGTCCACCCATGGGGCCTCCAGGCAGTCTTTCACTTGAGAGTTGATAGAAGCTGCGATGGTGACTCGTGTGGGCATCAGCCAAATTATTATCTGGAACTCACATGGTGTTGTCATTAGATACACACCTTCTGAAATCAGATCTGCTGTGGAACACAGCAGTAAATAAAAGATCACAGGTGACAGAACTTTTGCAGGTGACAGCTGCAGTTCGATCACCAGATAGTGTAACAAGCTTTTCCCACAACCCATTCTCTGAATATAAATAGAATTGACAAAATTGCAGAGGAAATATAGCCACCGTGATAGCTGTATAATATCAATGGGATTTCACTGAAACCCATGCTGCAGTTGTAGCTGTGATATTGCACTGTTGGAGAAAAGTTGCAGCATGCTGCCTCTCTATACAACAACTGCAGCACATGATGCGTGCATGAAACACCCCATAGGACAAAATGGGCCTTTCATATAAAGTAGAAAGAAGTACAGTTCTGGGTAATCAATTCTGGCATAGGAAACAGGTTAACTTTAGAGACTTCTGTAACATTCAAGGGGTTAAAAGCTCCATGTAAGTCAATGGGGATATTTTTGTCCCTTGTAGGTGGTTTGCATCACAATTGTACCTCTTTGCCTTTATACATAAGGCCCACTGATTAACTACATGCTTTGCTGCATCTATCTATCTATCTATCTATCTATCTATCTATCTATCTATCTATCTATTTATTTATTAATTTATTTTGCCAAGAAACATGACAGGCAGAAGGCCAAGAGTTTGAATTTAGGCTTAGATTACAATGAGGGTGATAAGCGTTATCATGGTTTTATCTTATTCCTATTGAAGTCTATGGGGTGTGTAGATAAAACCACTGATAATATTATTAATAATACTTTCATAAGAAGAATAGGAGCAATTATGGAACAGACCACACCAAAGAGGAAAAATACAAAGATCCCATATTTTCATTGTGTTAAATTTTTTTTAACCCCTTCAATGCATTGGATACCCCCTCTGGCACTCAAAGGGTTAAGCTATGGTGCTCTATAGCCTAAACCCTTTGAGTGCGAAGCAATCCATTAGAGCCCTCTCTAGCACCTAGTGCAGTGGTTCTCAACCTTTTTTTACACAAGGCACACCTAACACAGAATGTGGAATATTCAGGGCACCCCTAAAAATTTATCAAGTACATAATAAAGGGTATAGTTCATAAAGATACAGATATTATTAGGTCTCACAATCATAGTAATAAAAATAAACATAATGCCCATAACAATTTCCATTTGTCTACATTTAAAAGGACAATATTCACATTTTTCTCAGTCTTCATAGAAAAGATGGGGCACATTAATTTGATGTCTGCGGCACACTAAAGTGCCATGGCACCCTGGTTAGGAATCACTGACCTAGTGGGTTAATACAATTTGTAGAAAAGGACAACATATAATGTAAGACATAATTAGACAATCATACATTGTGAATTACAAAACAATGCACAGCACTTATATTCCATTGGTAACATTTGCATTCATACCTTAACCCTTTGACTTCTAGAGAGGTATTCAACAATTGCAGATTGTTGAAATTAGTAGAGGAATTTTATTCAGAAAGCTAAACACTTGTAGCTTTACGAAGAGGCTCATGCAGTAGTTCCTTAACCCTTTAGCGTCCGGTGACATACCTGGACCTTCATGCTGGTCCGGCACTTAAGGACCAGTGACGGTCCTGGTACGTCACGTACTATTACTCACCTCGCTCCTGCAGGAGCGCGGTGAGTAATACCGGGGACTGAACTTGATCGCTCCAAGACCGGAGCGATCTCTTTCAGTCCCTCAGTTCGGCGTGCTGCCCCACGTGATCAGTCACATGGGACGGCACACCGAAATTCTCTATCTGGTCCTTAAAGGACCACACACCACTCGACCGCTGGTCATTAAGGGGTTAATGGCGCTATAAAGTTATGACAGGTAAATACATGTTTGCTTTATCTCTTATTGCAGCTTTAAACCCCTGACTGACAGATACACTTGTAAACTCTCAGTGTTTGACCCTGATACTGAGGAGTTAGAAACAAATCTCATGGTTTCAGCGTGAGGGGCTGAATTCTCAAGGTGAGAGAGGCCAAGGTTACCTACCACATGATCTGTATCAAATGACTTGTTTAGTCTCTAGATTGGTTCAATTTGTATCGGAAAGGCAGAGGGAAAAGTGCTACTTGTCTTTTGTGTGATCAAGTAGTGATCTTTCTAAGTTGTAGCATATCAGATGTTCCCTGAGAACAGACTGGAACACTCCTGGGTCTTCCTTTCAGTGCCTGAGAGTTATCCTCTCTGGCACTAAAAGGGTTAAATCAAGCAAGACATATCTCCACACTTGGGAACTCTCAGGGTTTTGCCCCAAATGTTAGATTGTAAGGGTAATGGGCCAAATTCTCCTAGCTGAATAGAGCACATCTGGTTTACAGAAAAGCAATCATATGTCACTTAAAACAGGATTGGGCACTCAGATGGTTAAACTATATTTGTAAATAAAGAATGGCTAACAACACACGCACAATTTTAAAAGATCTTTCAAATTCGCCCAAGCCATTATGTTAGTTCCACTATGAAATAGGAAGAGATCAATGGTCACTTACCTCTAGCCAGAAACTTCCATGTCTCTTAAGTAGCTTAAATTTAATCTCAAATTGTTGTTAAGTAAGCATGAGATTGTCCAGCAAATGAAGACAAGGGGGCTGCGAAGAGATGTTCTTTTAAACAGAGTTGCTAAGAAACTCAGTATTTCTGACCTATTCACAAAAAGGAAACAATGTGTTGTTGACTGTAAAATCTCCATTGAATGAAACCTAGCAACAACTTCAACACTATTGTTTCAGTCCTTACAATGCAGAAAACTTGCTGAGCACACACAGTAGCAAAGTAAGGTGAAACAAGTTTTTTTGAGGGGGTGCGGAAGGTATTGCTTTGCAATGTGTTGTACAGTCTGGTCCTCAAAAGTTTCCATTTGTAGGGTCACTGCTATTTTCTACCTAACATGTCACAAATGGAAAAAGGAAATTCACAGTTGCACCCCCCTCACACACATATATATGTTATTAGGATCATGCAAAAGTGAGAAGAACTGACACCTTCTAAACAGTTCAAAACAACTTTAAGGGACACTTCCATACCTGAGAACTTGACAGGCAGGGCTACCCGGAGGGCAGCCCTGACAGCGCAGATCGAGGAGGGAAATGACGCGATTCGCTTCATAAAAGGGGTGGGGCTTAGTCGCAAGGCGGCGGGACAAAATATATAAAAAAGGGCAAAATATATGTTGACTGAGGGTAAGAGGGAGGAGAGTGGGAGTAACTGGGGTGGGATGGAGAACAACCCAGAGATTGAGAGACTGCCCCGGAGACCCGGTAATTCACTGTGAAATCCAGAGTCTCCAGGGCAAAACCGGAGAGTTCCCAAGTATGGACACTTCCCCAAGGACAGCCACATTTGAGAGTGTCATTAATGGTCCACAGTACAACATAGCATGATGCTACTGAAATCCTTGCACAAGAGAATGAAAGGGCAACTTTAACCTATGAATAAATGACTCTATTTCTTTAAAGGGATAGTAATACTTAAAATGTAAAAAAAATATGTTGTAGAGTTTATCCCCCTGAGTAAAACAAGAGTACTTCCACTGCTGAAAGGTGTTTCATTCAAAAGTTATTAATTTTCAAAGTTGAATTTTTTTAGGTGCAATATCACAGTGGCCTGAAATTGTACAGTGGCACTGCTACACGATCCTATGGACAGCTCTGGTCCCGGGACCATAAATCTCCATAGGATGGTGTAGCAACAGCGCCACTGTACAATTTCAGGCCACTGTGATATTGCACCTAAAAAATTCAACTTTGAAAATTAATAACTTTTGAATGAAACACCTTTCAGCAGTGGGAGTACTTTTGTTTTACTCAGGGGGATAACCCCTACAGCATATTTTTTTTACATTTTAAGTATTACTATCCCTTTAACACATTGATTTACCTAGGTAGGTGTCCTTTATATGGCAAAAAGCACTGATTTTTTTCAATAGCGCTCTGGTTCTCAATCACTGTTATCAATATGTCCTGATTGCCGTGCTCGGCATGTAGCGTCTTGTTCTGGTGTCCTCAGTATCACCTCCACACTCTGTCCTGTGTATATAGTAAAACAAAAACGACAAGAGCGCAAAAATATGAGAGCGGCTACAGGATTCCAATAAAAGCCAAGCAATACTGTTGCACTTACTAGTTAGATACTTGTATTGTTGCCCAAACTTAAACTATGTAGCATCCACAATGTTGTGGATGTTACATACTTTATGATTGGGCAACGATACAAGTATCTATCTAGTAAGTGCAACAGTATTGCTTGGCTTTTATTGGAATCCGGTAGCCGCTCTCATATTTTTGCGCTCTTGTCATTTTTGTTTTCCTTTATATGGCAGTCAGCTATATGTTTATTTTTGTTTTATATATCTCCAGATTCCTATATTTAACCCCTTAGGGACCCCTGACGTACCAGGACCGTCACTGTCCTTGAACTACTCAAGGACCGATGACGGTCATGGTACGTCACGTACTTTTTACTTACAGCGCTCTACCGGGAGCGCTGTAAGTAAAAATAGGGCATGAAATAGACCGCTCCAAGATCGGAGCGATCTCTTTCAAGCCCCATAGTGACGCGCCAATACACATGACAGGTCACGTGTACCGGCGCGTCAAAGTGCCCCTATGCGGTCATTATGGGACGGAAATGTCCCGCGACCGCTGGTCGTTAAGGGGTTAATGATCTCTACTGAAGTCTGCTTCAAGGAAACATCTCCTCACAACAAAAAATAGGCTCAAATAGACCTGAATGATTCAAAAGGGACATTAGTTGTTATCAGACTGAAACTGAAAATACTAGCAGGAGACTAAAGCAAGCCAATTAAACTTTAAATGACAAGCAGATATAATATGCAGATTAAAATCAATTCTAAAATCAGGGACAACAGGGGAGAGAAGCGCTAAGGGACTATGCTATGGCAATGTGTGGAGAGCACATCGCCTTGGCAATGGAGACACTCAGCATGGGAACACTAGTTTGGACAGTTTCTGCAATGACAAAATAGGAACTTCTACATGTGTGCACTCATGTGCGGTGACCAGACCTCCTTTTTAAAGGACAGCTGACTCCACCTAAATAATAATTTCCCACAGTACTATGGACAGAAAATCTTAATAAACCCCATAAATGTTGCTCTTGTGTCTTTATGCAAGATATAATATCTTCAATCAGGCCTGGATGTCATTAGGGATGGGAAAAATGTTTTGCCTCAAAAGTGACATACAAAAATAGCAATTCCAACTACCATAGGAATTCCAGTGAAAAGTGTAGTTTTTCTGCTTTTTTCAATGACAATAAAGTCGAGAGTCCCCCCAATGTTTTCCAGTTAGTAACACTGGGGGGACTTTGGTGTCAGTGTCCCACATGTTGTCAGTCTGTTTTAGGGGGAAATAGAGAGACAGAGAGAAAGGGAGAAAACAGCTGACTTTTTAATGCTACGTACTTTATGCAGACAAAGAGTATTTGTGGTATTAACTACAACCTGTTGTTTGTGTGTAGGTTTGAAGGGAGAAAAATAGCAAAAATAAAAGCATTTTGGCTGATCAGTGAAAGTAGGCAAGTGAAGTGAAGTGATCTTTCACAGCCTGACAGGGTCCCAGCAGGCAGCATGCTTGCATCTGCCGCCCACTTCCATCAGTGCCCTGTCATGACTTCTTGCTTCTTGCTAGCCAATGGTAATGTCTTGCGAGGACTGTTATATATTTTGGATCTATGGTATTGCCCTGCAAGGACCTGGCGGTCCTTGGAAGACATTACCATTGGCTTTCAAGAAGAGGTCCTGACAGGGTAATTCTGGAAGTGGGTGGCAGATTCAAGCATGCCGCCCTCTGGGATCCTGTCAGGCTGTGAACTTGAATGGACTACTGACCCAGTAGCGAATTTGGATGGACTACAGCATTTGGATGGACTACAGGAGGCTATGGGTAAGCAGGGAGGGAGGGAAGCAGTGCTGCAATGTTTTTTTTTTTTGTGTGTGACAGGGGAAACCAAGGGTGTGTATTATACATATTATATTATATTATATTATATTATATTGTATTGTATTATACATAGTCACTCTTGCTTTCCCCTAAAATCTTGGGTATAATGTACACCTGCACAAGATGTTACGGTATTTGTTCTTTACAGAGGGATTTAGATAAAATGGCAGATTGGGTATACAAACGAAATATTAAGTTTAATGTGGGAAAGTGTAAAGACATGCAATTGGGAAGAAAATATCCCAATGCTACTTATGAACTTAAAGGGATAGTAATATTTGAAAAAAATTAAATCTCAAAGTCTTCTTTAAAATAAAAGTAACACATTGTGTTATTTTAAACAACTTATATTTCTGTAGTTCATAAGATATTAACTGTAGAAGGATCCCCCTCCCACTCCTTCTGTCCATATCACTGCTGCAGTTCTGTCTGTCCGGACGGATGCGGCGGGGGACAAACTTCAAAATGCAAAGGAAAAATCCTGCCGTCCTTGATGAAGGAGGGCAGGGATTTCCTTATATTTACTTACCGAAGTTTGGCCCTCACTGCATCTGTCCAGTCCCACGACCGCTTTAGAGATTCAATGGGAGGCGGCCAGAAGGGGCAGGAGGGGGATCCTTCAGTTAATATTGTATGAACTACAGAAATGTAAGTTGTTTAAAACAGCAAAATGTGTTACTTCTATCATAAAGAAGACTCGGCAATCTAGTTTTTTTTCAAACATTACTATCCCTTTAATTGAATCATTTTAGGGGACTTGTTGCTAGAGAAAGACCTGAAGATCCTTGTAGACTACAAATGTGGAAGAAGAGTACTAGCATCCATAGGACGTCACAGTTTGATAAGAAGTGGTGCCATCATGGAGGTCCAGGGTATTCCATAGCACCTCAGATTCCCCTACATACCTTCCAAGTGACGGGAAGCTGGATGAAAGGGCTCAAGTTTCCTGGTCTGGACACAGAGTCCATGCTGGTTATTGGCCAGGATTAGCCTCATTAGATGGGGGGGGGGATCCTCCAAGGATAAGTAGGTCAAACCCAATTTAATTAAGCTGTGACCTCTTTATTCCCACCTTTTCTTGTGTCTGTGTATTTTTTAAGGATTATTAAGCTGAGCTGTGATGTGGAGATTGTGTGCGTTAGGAGGGGTTGGACTTGGCTTTTCAGTTGGAAGAAAAAGTGGGTAGTGAAGCATTGCCATTTTATGGAAGTATGAAGAGGCAACATGCCCCTGAGAGGCCATTAAGATGGCAAGCAGCTCTGCCTTCTTTCCTCTCCATTGGGATGAGGGCTGCTTTCCTCCTCCCCTGTTTGTTAGTTGCTGAGGGATAAGATGGCCAGTAGACTGAGGCTGGGGGTATAGCCTGGGGGTAGTGAGAGGAAGGGAGAAGAGGGACTAGGCCTATAAAGAGGTTGATGTAAATGGCAAAGATAACATTACCTTTTTTCTTTCCCTCACTCCAAGCCCTTCTAACTTCCTCTGCTACAAAGGATAGTAGCAGTGTAGCAACAGCAACAAAAGAGGTCATGTTTTGGACAGAATTTTTCCCACTGCAGACTCCAGATCATCTTAGGCCCATAATACATTTCATCCAGGCCAACTCATCCTGGCTTAGCCTCAGAACATATCATTTCCAGAGGGCCTGGCTGACTGGGGGTTGGGTCCCACCCAGTGAAGGTTCTGGTTGGCTTTGGGGCTGGCTGCGTGGTGGCTCCGTGTTGACAGGTAGGGGGCATAATGCCAAGGGGCACTAAGGTAAGAGGAGGGCTTGGGGAGGTTTCTGTGTGTACTGGCATCCAAGGGCCTTCACAGTTGGAGAAGGAGTAGTGTCATCATGGAGGTCAAGGGTAGGTCGCAGCACCTGAGACTCCTCTACATACCTCCAGGGTGACAGGCAGCTGGGCATGAGAGCTCAAGTTTCCAGGGCTAGACACAGAGTACATGATGATTATTGGCCTGGGGTCCCCGCATCAGGTCAGTTGGGATGATGTCAGCAGCTGCCAACTAAAACAAGAAACTGGTCTGAATGTAAAGGAATGCAGGTTAGTTTAGAGCCTTGGTGCCCCACTGGATTCTGGCCCTGTCACAACTACACCCTCTGCACCCCTGTAGTTATGCCCCTGGTTGACCTCTGTCATTCTGCACCAGCAGCTTTGAAGTAATAACTTTCCACATTACGATTGAGAGCTGTAGCTTCTAATTTCATCTGCCTGGTTGTATTTCATGAGCAGGTTAACTTCTTGGCAGCTATAAATGTCTCAATTGCATTACATCACAATGTGTTGGTGAAGTCTCTGTCATCCAAAGGTTAAAAAACTACTAAGAATGCTATAATCTGGCTGCTGAGATTGCAGTTTTCACTAAAAAAAAATTCAAAGATATCCACTGGGTGGCGATAGAGACACATTAAACTGTAATACTGGCTGTAGACCTGCAATAGCATCAAACCTTTTTAATTTTGCTTCTATATATTCAAATGGTGAATAGGAAATGCTGGGATATCTCAGTTCAAGCCCACTGAGTTGCACTTTTCAGTTTAACTCTTTAAGGTGCACAACACATTATTTTGCATTGCATTGCACACCTCTCTGGTCCTTGAAGGGTTAATGTACATGTCAAAGCTAAAGTCTGAAACTGGCTTATAATATTTAGTATATGCAATCTGGAGCGCTCAAAAAAAGGATACAGAGAAGGACAAAAGCAATAAAAGTATCTAAGAGTAGTATTTGTGTATTGAGTTCAAATACATATGACGGATTTTCGTTTTTTCATCTTTCATCCCATTTCATCAATCTAAATACGCAACTTAAACTGTCATTCTTCTCATATCATCACTCCATCTAATCCATTCATCCTTCTCGAGCATCTACATTGACTTGTCATACCCGTCTAATAGGGATTTCGTGTGGATTGCTTACTAACAATCAGGTGACTGTACGATACAGACAAGTATGATATATATATATGTTTGATATTTATATCGCAATATATATTGTCATTATTATGCTCAGGTAACGCTTGAAACATTTATATTGCTGTATATATTATCTTTGTGATGTTAACAAGTACATTCGATATTTAATTTTAGCAGAAGCTTGGTTTTGATACACACACAAAAGGGTGACCCCCTGTAGGGCGCTACATCCACTTACTGAATTTTTTTCTTTGCAATTTTTTTCTTTGCAATTTTATTCTCGTGGCTTATAATATGTCTGTTATCCAGGTATGTTAGCATAAAGTAATTTATCATGCATTAATGCAAAATATGTAAACTGTCTAATACTGACTCTTGTTTACAGAATTACCTAAAAACAACTTTGCTAGTTTTCAAAGAGCTTTGAAAATCACTTATATGATGTATTACCCATTTTTTGTTCAGAAAACTAGTTTTTTGTTTTTTTAGATTGATAGATTATGCTAATCCAGGCATTTCCTGTCTATACTACCTCCCACTTTAACAATTTCATCAAACTTTAATACTATCCCTAACTCTTAACATTAGCAAAGAATGTGCTTTACCTCAGAATTACTCCATTCTTTCTTAATATAACAGATTCAGCAGTTGTTTGATACTGCTGACTTGAGTAGAGGTTAGGGGAAAATGAGACTGAGCACAGAGAGAAACAAGGGTATGAATGTATAATGGCAATTCCAGTCTAAATCAGAAGCTGGAATGCAATGTAAGTTGTTCCACCTGCATAATACTAATTAACCAAGCTACACATGCTAAAAAGACTCCCCTTAATGCAGCTTGCTCCAAGGGGAGGGAAATTGGCATTTTTGGCTGATCCTTCAATCAGCTCCAAGAATTACACCATGTATTAACGATTTGAATGCCAGAGGGTTATGCAAAGCATTGTGTACCCCTCTGGCACTCAAAGAGTTATCATGGCAATGACAACTTTGTCTCTGTTAGTTCCCTGTGCATGCTATGGGGCAGGCATACAAGGCTTGGGGGGTCCATCAGTAAACACTCCAGTGATCATACAATGCAGTGCATAACCTTGAGTGAAGTCGCTTGTGTTAGAGGCAAATGTCATGCAGCTGCACTGGTAAATTCATACATACTCCCCATGAGATACCAGAGAGATCATCAGATCCAAGCAGAACAAAAGAGAAAGTGATTTGTGGAGGGTCTGGAAATTCTCAGAACATTGTCCCATATTTATAAAATCAACCTGGATTCATCCTGAAGTAAACCAACTGCACCATGAGAACACATTGCTTCACAATGCATTGGAGACCTCCCTAGCATTCAAAAGATTAAAAGCCCAATTTAATTTAATAACATTTTTATTTGTCCCCAATGGTGCAGTTGGTTTTCTCCAAAATAATGCCGTTTGCTTTTATAAATATGTCCATGGATTTTGAGGACAGATGATGGGGGGTATAAAGACTTAGCCAGGAAATTAATTCAAGGGAACAGTGACTTTCTTGAGGCGGGGAGTCACACAATTTTTGCATTTGCAGAAGCTTTTTGTTTCAAATATAATATTTGATGGAACCCTAACAATCAAATAGTTTAACTTCTTGGATCTTAGAGAGATTTGCCAACTCTAGCATTCAAGGGACTAACATTATAGCAGTATTAGCTATTAAGATGAAAGTTTATACCAGTAACTTAAGACTAAACTATTAGGCTAAATGTACTTTGTAACAGATGCCACATATTTGTATCTTAGAACTTTGTTTTTAAGAAACTAGGTTATAGAACTTACTAAAAGGCAAATCAAACAGAAAAAAATGTACTATGTAAAATTCACTGGTAGTCATAAAACCTAGCATACACTGTGCCACTTCAGCCTTGTTCCACTGTCCACAGTTTATATATATTAAAAAAAGAAGAAGCACATTATGTGACAGAGATCCTCTGTCCATGCCAGCCACACCCCATACTGCTTATTAAAATCCTGGCCCTGGGAAACGGAAACAGGTAGTATGTAAGAGGTATCCATATCCCCTCCTTTCGTCTGCCCCGGGGTGTGGCTGGCAAGGATGGAGAATTTCTGTCACATAATGTGCTTCATCCTTAAAATATATATATATATATATATATATATATATATATATATATATATATATATATATATATAGAAAAAAAGTGGGCACTCCTATTCAACCAGAAAAAGTAAAATAAAGATAAATGCCTGGGTGCTACTTCAAAAGTTGAATATATAGTAGAAATGGCCCTAGAGCCATGCAGAGAAGTGCACTCTCAGGACTTGAGGAGTTAAAAATATTTTATTATGACCGTCAACGTTTCGGCCCCCTCAAGGGCCTTTATCAAGACAATTAATGAATGCTCAAAGAACACTTATATACAGTACCACATGAAAAAAAACACCAAGTTCACTCAAATTCGTTGCAGGTGACGTCACGAACGTTTAGTCCAACGTCCCCCGCTTACACCCGAGGATCTCGGGAAATGTGTCCTACACCAACAAATAAGCAAACACCACCCTATCGCAAAAAACAAATTGAAATGATACCAAGTTCCAGTAGGGAGTGACACATTATCAAATATACAATCCAACACAACATAAACTTTCGGAAGAAAAATCTAGACCGGCATGCTCACATTCGTCAATCCAATTATTCCAAATGGCGACAATGAGAAACATAGTTGCCTTAGTATAACAATAAGACGTGCGACATTGTTGCCTCCATAGTATGCAGGCCCACTGTGTATTCAACTGTAGGTAAATGTCAAATAATACATTTTACAAATTGAAGCGGATATAGAGAATCCGATTTCCTAACTGCGATGGGTATGTACCCACCATATACCAATCATGGTATTCTGCACTCCAATGAATATCCTCCGTCCAATAAAGATGGTAATAGTTTCCGTGGATAATTTCTTTGTCAACTCCAATCCAACGTCCAATGGTGATGCAAGAAGATGACTGAATATGATTAACATATTTTAACCCCCTGGCTCTACACTGACTGCGACTTGTGCAGACCAATGGAGACCTATTATAGGGGTCGTTATGTCCATTCCATTGTTGTAGACGCAAGTAGGTGGCAAAATATAAATCCAAAAGAACTTTGAGCTCCATATGGCAAAAGCGGAAAATAAATTCAAAAACCATAAAGTAGCACTTCCGTATAGCATCTCAGCAACAGTTTAAAGTAGAAATACCCCCTGGCTCTACACTGACTGCAACTGTTGCAGATCAGTGGAGACCTATTAACAGGGGTCATCACCATTGATAGACATTAGAGGATGCGCAAGTTGATAGTAATAATTGATTTTTACAAGTAAATCAAACGGAGTAAGTCAAGATATAGTAACATAAAGTGCATAGAAAAAATATGGCACATTGTGTCAACACACAGTGGGTAACTGCAATACAGGACTGCATCTAACGCCACACAACTGTATTCAATAAAAATCATATTGTAAACGTAAAGCTGGACCAGATGGCGAGCAAAGCATGCCAGTCTGTAGTCCCACGTGTATCGGAAGAGCGCGCCCAATAATTGGACGCGAATTCCCAACACACGGGGACACCAAGACTGCCGATGGCAGACTAAGCCTAGCACGGAGTGGCAAATAAAGGTTATGTACATCAATCATTGCAATGGACACACGAGACAGACTAGCATATTACACTCCAAATCATAGAGCTGCGGATCCTCAGGTCCGCAGATACATTAAGAAGGACACTTAAGTTGACCATCGTTTAACAAAGTTCATGCAGGGACAACAAGGGGGGCAAAGCGGGGTGCCAATCTCCGCACTGTCCCCCATCCACTCCACGCATGAGTAACAGACCCCCAAATATCACAGAAAGCAACTAAAAGACAATTTCTCATTGAGGCCCCTAGGGGCCACTGTGTCCAAAAAATAAATCCATTGTGCCTCCTTCTGCAGTAGTTTTCTAGAAAAGTGTTCCTTGAGCATTCATTAATTATCTTGATAAAGGCCCTTGAGGGGGCCGAAACGTTGACGGTCATAATAAAACATTTTTAACTCCTCAAGTCCTGAGAGTGCACTTCTCTGCATGGCTCTAGGGCCATTCCTACTATATATATATATATATATATATATATATATATATATATATATATCTTATCATCATCTTCACCATTGTTGATCCACTGCAGAATGAAGGCCTCCTCAGCAAGTCTCCAACAGCATTTTGTTGCCACTGCGTACCAGCAAATTTGGTAATTTCATCTACCCATCTTGTCTCTGGTCTTCTTCTTGGGTGTTTAGCATCCAGTGGAATTCATTCCAAAATTTGGTCCATCTACATCAGGTCTTCTTGTTATGTAGCCTGCCCATTTATATTTCGGGTGCTTTAGTCTTTCAATAATGTCATAGACCTTTGTTTGCTGACAAATCCATGTATACATATTTGCTTTCTTTTTGTTATATTCAGAAATCTACACTCCATACTTCTTTACATTTTTGTATGGCTTTGGCATTCAGTATCCAACTGTCCATGTTTCACAACTATATGTAAGAACTGGAAGAACATGTTGGTCAAAAACTTTTGACTTTTGGAAAAATGGTAAATTTGTCTTGAAGACAGTACTACTAAGTTTTCTAAATGTTTGCCATCCCGATTTTATTTTTCAATCAATTTCCATCATGGTGTTTCCATCTGTTGACATTTCCTGGCCAAGGTAAACATACTTATTGACTTCTTCTAGTTCTTATCCATCTACTGTAATCTGCTTTGGTATGGAAAATTAGTTTTTATTACACTTCTACAAACAGGACAATTACCACAAAAAATTTATTAATGGGAGATTTCAATGCGAGAATTAGTAAGATCCAAAATGGTGACAAATAGATTGGACCACATGGAACTGGAAAAAGAAACAATAGAGGCAATCAAATTTGACAGCATTTGTACATCCTGAATTCATTCTACAGGAAAAAGGTCCGTAGAAAGTGGACATGGAAAAGCCCTAATGGTAATACAAGTGAAACCGACTTCATACATGCAAATAATAAAATGATTTTAACTGACTGCTGAGTCTTAAATCATTTTAACATTGGACGTGACCATTCTCTAGTGAGAGCAAAAATCAAAACTGACTGCAAGAAAGAAAGAATATGATCAAGTCAAAAACTTGAAGATCAACACTAGCTATTGAAAAATCATAAGAATTTTGAGTTAGTACAGTCTAATCACTTCAGTGTGCTGCAAGATCTTCCAGGAACAGACATGTCAACCCACAATGAAAAAGTTATTGAGACTATCATAGACACTGCACTGCCCATGCTCTTGTGAAACAAGAAAAACCAACTGAATATCAAAAGAAATAGTTGCCATGATGAAAAAGCAAAAAGAAATGAAGCAAAATGGTATTAGAAACAGGGTAAAATATGTAGAAATGTAGAGACTCTTCAGAAGAAATGCACAAGATCAATGCTAAGCTCATTAAAAGGACACTGGAAGAAAATCAAGGGCTGAAGAAAGCAAAATGAAATATGGCTTCACATATGAGCCAAATGTTTGAATTAAAGCTGAAGATTGTACTACAGCAAAAACGTAACAACAAATACTAAAATGAGTAGTAGAATGGTATTCATATATTTATAAGAATGAAGGACAACTGAATGCAGTACCAGAGACTGGAGCTGTGCCAGAAGTTCTGGTAGAAGAAGTACAATCTGCAATAAATCAATGCAAAATGCCAAAGCATCTGGACTTGATAAAATCAGTATTGAAATGCTGAAAGCCAGAGGTCAACCCTTATTCAAAGCCCTGTCTAAACTATTTTCAAAATACCTAATACTTGGAAAAGTGCCTGAAACATGGTAAAGTGCAGAAGTCATCCTACTGCACAAAAAGGTGATAAGGCAGATTTAAAAAACTACCAACCAATACGCCTTTTGCCAGTCATCTGCCAGGTTTTCACAAAGGTACTATCAAGAAGAATGGACACAATACTTAATGCTGCACAACATAAAGAACAAGCAGGCTTCATTAGCACTTTCACTACAATGGACTGCATAGACTTCATTGACTCTACAAAAAGTCATTTAACTCAGTTAACATTCAAGCAATAGTCATTGACCTGATCAACCAAGGAATATACAGAGCTGTCTTTGATATCTTCCAATAAATATATGAAAATGCAACTGCATTAATACAGGTCAACAATGATAACATCCAGGTCAGCATAGGAAAAGCTTGTTTGTAAGACATTTTCTGCAGTCTAAATTGTGACTAAAAGGGGCTTAAGATCATATATATATATATATATATATATATATATATATATATATATATATATATATTTATATGTGTGTGTGTGTTATTTAGGTACCGGTTGGGAAGCACTCACTTTTAAGTTAGATTTCTGCCTGGGTGCTAATGTGAATGAATCTACGTAGCAAAGGTACAAACGCACACTCAGGTCTTCAAAGAGAGTACTTAAAGAACAATAATTTATTATTTAAACGTTTTGGATACTAACACAGCAACCTTCATCAGGATGATATATTTATATATATATATATACAAAATGTAGTTGAGATGCACTCGCTGTAAATCAACTTTAAGACCTGGGTTGTCATCAAATAAAGAGATAGATACAGCCTATGAAATGCCCAAATAGACATCGCTTGATCTAGTGAGCAAAATGAACCTGTGAGTGCCATCTCTCTTTCATAAACTGTATATATATATATCTATAGATACGAACAGATGTGGTAGCACTCTCAGGAATTTTGCAAATATAGTTTTTATTCAAATGAGTGTCAACGTTTCAACATGATGAACACATCTGTTCGTGTCTGTACTAAAGATTTCCTAAGTGCTATAGCACCCAGGTCATCGCATCGCTTCCCAAATGGTTGTGTGTATATATATATATATATATATATATTAGAATAGCCTTGTTTGTCCAGTGGTGTAGATGCCAAATGAATGAGTATCACAGTATGTATTAATACCTTTTTTATTGGACTAACATTCAAAACTTTAGCCGATTTGTTACATATCAGTTTGTGCTTTCTTTAGCATGACTTTTAAAGGGTTAGTGATGTCTATTTATTAAAAAAGGTTGTATTGTGGCTATTAGAAAACTAAACTAAACAACCCCAGTCCGATCTCTCAAACCTTTATGGTTTGAGAGATATAGAAGACTAAAGTTCTCCACTCTCACCGCTTTCCCTGATGTCAGCTTACAGCTGACGGCAGGATATCCTGGTCCTGGGACAAGCAAGCGGCTCTTCAGCAGAGCCAAAATAGTGCAATGTAAAAAGAAATACTTTATTGGAATGGTCTACAAAGTGCGCCTGCAAACCAGGCACACTTTGTAGACCGTTACGATGAAGTATTTCTTTTTATATTGTGTTATTTCCGTTCTGCTGAAGAGCCGCCTCAAGTCGGCCAACTCGAATCTCCTGCTGTCAGCGGAGAGAGCGGGGAACTTTAGCCTTCTATACCTCTCAAACCATAAAGGTTTGAGAGATGGGACTGGAGACATGATATCCGGATGTTGAAAGTCCCTGTGGTGTGGATGGCTATGTGGTATTTATTCATGTATTTGGAAAGCATGTAGCATGGCATGGTTTGTCCCATTGAATGTATTATTAGTGTCATACGAGAGTTACCTGCTGATTAATTTCTGTTTGTGGTTCCTGGGTTTCCAGAATCTATGGATTGTAGTTTTGAGGAAAATCGCATTCAATGTTATATTGTTATGTATTATAGGTTGCAGATCTTTCATGAATGTTCGCACTAGTACTGGGCTGTATGTGGCTACCAGTGGTATGCACGTGTTTGTTTCTTTTTCTCCTTATATTGCAGTAGGTGTTCCCGTAAGTGAAGAATTGATTGTTCTCTTAAATGTCTGTGACTTGTAATCCTTTTGATTGATTTAGCCAGGAATATCATTTCCTAATTTCAGTCCTCAACGTCAGAGCATATTCAGTGGTATCTGGTTGCCTGACCGAATAATGATGTTTTATTTTTGTATGTGGTTAGTAGAAGCTGGATTTGTGGAGGAAGCAAGATTGGCACATCTGTACACAGAAAAAGCTACAGACTGATGTATCGACCTCCACCACTCCAGCTTCCAACCACCACATAATAAAAAAGCCATCATATTTAGTCAGGAAACCAAATACCTTCTTAGGGGACGAATACAAATTCTCACTTAAATGGGACTTTTAACCCCTTGAAGGCTAGAGAAGTCTCTAAAGCATTGTGAAGCAATGTACCAGAGACCTCTGGAGCATCCAAGTGGTTGAAAGACCCCCTTACATCAATAGAACATTTCAGACTTTTATTTGGTTTGTTCCATAATTGCTCATCTTTTTCTTTTGCACATAAGGCCATGATTTGCTATGAAGTGTCTTCAGTGTGCTGGAGAATATTTCAGCCTATTCATTACATAAAAATGAGCGCTCCTCATGCAGGCAGAATAAAGGGTTTGGGATTGACTATGGCCTTTTAAATATTCATGTATTTGAGCCCAAGATATGTCATCTACTGCACATATTCACCACTCCATCTTTTTATACATGGAGACACCAATCTAAGCTGTCCGTGGTTTAAAGAAAATCCTCATAAACCATACTGAAACTTTTTTATTATTATAAATAGTCATGGGAGAATATGAGAACATATCCACCTGTGCACATTTAAATGTAAATGCATGGATTGTGTACTTTGGGAAAACAATACACATCTGGATATCATATATTGAATATGGTCTTTGTTTCATATATTATGGGAGAGATTATAAGCCTAAAACTGTGATTTGAGGTGTCCAGTGTTGCAGTTTTTTTTCTTATTTAAAATGTATTGCTCACTTTATCATCTCTGTTAAAGCAATTGTCATTTTTATGGTAACAAATGTATAGATAGATAAAAGTGTGAGGTTCCAAAAATAAAGATACCAGGTCACCTCACTGAGTAATGGTGTCTGAGGCAAACCATTGCCCAGACCTGCCCCACTTCCATATCCTTTCTATTGTTCTAGCAAATCAGAGAGATATAGCTTTGAAACCCAAAAATTAACTTTGCCACGGCTGTGCACATATCTGTGAATAGATCAGGGCTGGGCAACTTGCAGCTCTCCTCCATCTCTTCTTGGACAACAACTCCTATCATCCTCAGTCAGCCACTAGCCAGTTGAGGACGATAGGAACTGTAGTCCAGTAACAGCTA
The DNA here is from genome assembly GCA_037306005.1 of Rhinophrynus dorsalis. Taxonomy (NCBI): domain Eukaryota; kingdom Metazoa; phylum Chordata; class Amphibia; order Anura; family Rhinophrynidae; genus Rhinophrynus; species Rhinophrynus dorsalis. The sequence goes on from CM074723.1 coordinate 401,673,966, forward strand.
GAGAAGAATCACAATTATGCCCAACCATTGTTTATATAGAAAGGCTGCTGAAGTGGATTTTGGAAAAATCTAAATCATTTCCATGTATTGTTATTGTATATTTATTACATTTTTGGCAACCCCTTTCAGGAAACAATGGGTTTGCCCCTGGGAGCATTGATCTGCTGGTGACATGTAAAGATGTTTAGCTCTGCTGCTCTTATATAATACTGATAGAAAAGAAACCAGGTCTTTGTCCATCACTGGATCGATAAATAGCTGTATAGCTAGATAGCTAGATAGATATTTTAAATGGCTATTTGCAATTTTATCAGCAGATATTCATTTTAGTAGATTGAAACCAACATATTATAGTATAGTGGCCTCAGTATATGATTTTAGCAGCTGTGCAGCTCAGTTGCATCCAGAGGGCTGGATTTAATTGCATGTGACCAATTGATGGATATCTGGTCACCTTGCCTATGATGCAGTTGTTTTGTCCCAATATACAACTTTTTTTAGAATATTGGCCGCACTAGCATTCAACAGTACATGCATTTTGACAACTTGATCCCTCATCAGTTTCTGGTGATGTAGAAATATCAGATTGGACTTTTTATTGGATACCAAAGAGAATGGGCTATAAGAAGAGCTTATTTCTTGCCCAAACCCTGTATTACTACTAAAATGGACAAAGGATAAATGTTCATGTCATTCTGTAATACTGCATTTGAGAAGGGAAGAAGTTTGTCCCTGCTCAGCTTCCTTTTCCTCTGTTTACTGATATGAGGACATAGGTGCCTCCATCTACCGCCTCTCCGGAAACTGAGTCCCAGTGTCCCAGTTGGAAATAACAAAAGGGGAGTTAATTTACCTTTACATCAATGTTATTATTACACTATTAATATTTATTTATATAGCACCAACAGATTCAGCAGCTCTTAACAATGAGTGAGTAAGGCACAAAAAGATTGTGTAATGGAGAACAAGGTATACAATGATTACAAGAACCAAATTGAAATATATTAAAACAGTATGGTACAAGCATCCTGCTCAGTGAAATGTATAACCTAGATCTAAGTTAGAAGTAGTATTCTAATGCTAGTTTCCCATCATTATTGTATATGACATATAGGCAAAACAGGGTGCATTTTTTGTTTCTAAAACTGTTCAACCCTTTGAGTGCCAGAGAGGTATTCAATGCATTGTGTTGCAATGCATTGGATACCTCTCTGGCACTCAAACGGTTAATGCAATACCCTAAATTAGATTGTAGAACGAAACCACTTGTGTTCAAGCTACATCTTAAATGTGCTAGAGATGTCTTCAATGAAGTAAGAGCTTCATACAGATGATAAAGAGCTTCATACCTGCTACACTCCAAATTCAATAATTGCCCAATAGGTCTATGCTTTTCAAGGCTCCAAGGCCTCTTCATCAGGACCTAAAAAGTTTAGGCAAATATAAAAAACTAGTTGAAGAGCCCGTTACACGGGCTACAGTGCCACTGCCACCCGGTCGCGGGGCAGTCATACTCAGTAGAGAATGCCCGTGCCGCGGCTGATACAGAGCTGTATCAGCCGCAGCACGGGCAGTCTCAACTGCGCATGACTGCAGCACTCGCAGCAGTGTCTACTGAGCATGACGCGGCGTTACACACATTTTAGGAAATTATTATATAGGATTACATCATCTTAATTTAAAAAAACATAATATAAAATACAGCACAGTATATAATATGCATATATGATAATGGCTTACGCGTAGACCAGTGGTTCTCAATCTTTTTTTTGTTCAGGGCACCCCTAACACATAATCTAGAACATTTGGGGCATCCCTAACACATTTAATGTAGTTTATCAAGGGCATAAGAAGGTTACAGTACATAAATATACAGTTATTATTATGTTTTATAATCATAATAACAAAACTAAATATATTGTGCATAACAATTTCTTTAAATCTTTATTTAAAAGTCCATTTTTGTTAGTCTTCATAGAAAACATGGGGCATCCTAAGTTGATGTCCGTGGCACCCTGGTTGAGAATCACTGGCGTAGACCTATTGGGCAATTATTGAATTGTTGCACACACATCTATTTTCAGTTTTTTACTTATATTCCAGTGGATTTTTAATCTTTATTTTTTGAGTCTTTGGTTTGGATTAATGTTGTCCAAATCGAGGTGGATTTAAATTCCCCGTTTGTTATAACCCGGTTGTATCTTTAAACCTGTTTTATGCTAAAGGTGAGCCTGTCTCATTTTAGGAGTACGTAGTATTTTGTAGTGAATGAGGTTTGCTCCCCTTTTGTTTTTTTGTTTAAATTCGGATGCAACCAACAGAGCCAAAGGGAATAAATGCAAATTCCTATATCCTGTTGATATAAACAGACTTTTTTTTCTTTCAAAAACAAAAGATCTTTAATGGCAGCAATAAACTATGCCATGAACTCGTATGGAATTGGTTCAATCAGCTCCGGTTCCATGCCATTGGTTCTAACAAAATGCTCCTCCCTGTGCTGGGCCGGCTGGTGTTTCAGTTCCACAAATGTTCCTGCTTCTTTTGCAGCCTTTTTCTTCCTGTCATTCTCCTTCACTCACTGCAGGAAGCTGTCTCTGCTCTTAGAATGACGAATGTGCTCAACTCGCACGTTGATCCTCATGGCAAGTATCTTGCCTTTGATCTGCTTGTAAACAATAATGTGCATGTTGAATGATATTGTAAATTCTCCCAGTCTTGCCACGGAAACATTTGTGGGGCATGCCTTTTTGAATTGTGCCCATACCCTTTATGTACACTATATAACCCATTTTGTAGGTGTGTATATATGTTGACAGAGGAACGACACCATGTTTTCAGAAGGGTGTAGAGAACATATAATGAATTCCTTTCCTCTTTCCTCATGTGTTTGTCATTTTTACAAATCACTGTAAGATGGTGGGTCTGGCAGAAAGAGATATAAATGGATTTTTAACCCCCTTGAATGCTAGAGAGGTCTCCAGTGCATTATTTCCCATAATTAATTGGGCAAAACAGTATCAAATGCCGCTTTATACTGCCAGCAGCACAACTAAGGGCCTCATTCATCAAGCTACAAAATTCATTGGCATCCAGTACTCAAGGTGTTAAAAGCCCCCTTTATAGTCATTGGAAATATTTACTTTATCCCCGTGATACAGTTGGTCTGCTCCTGAATGGAACTACTTCCTTAGCACTTTCTTTAATAAGAATTAAAAGCAAAATACCCATTTCAGTGAATTAGCTCTAATACCATGTAGCAATTCATAGCAATTTCACAAATCTAGGATAATGCAGTCAGTCCCTCCCTCCCAAGCTCCTCTTAATCACTAGTAAAATAAATATTGTGTCGAACACAGGAAGGTACAATTTCTGACTGTTTATCTGGGTGATTAACAGACTAATGGCTTCATAACCAGCTTGAGATTCTTTGCAATTCTTTAACCAGCATTAAAAGTTGATAACATGGCCTCATTATATGAATGATTTACTTTGTTTAAGCCAATGCTATGTTTCACTTAACTCTAATATTTAAAGTATAAGATATATCGCCAGTCATAAACAAGCTTTTCACTTCTCATATTACTGTATGGCCACAATTTACCAGAAATAATCCTGGGTCTTTTTTTATCATCTGAGAGCAAAAAATATTAGGCCACATGTAAGAAAAAAGTTTAAAAATTCTTGGGAAAACTACCTGCCCTACAGGGGCCCAATACATTTTCCCCAAATTCCCACTGATTTAAAAGAGAATTGTAAATGCTGAAGAGGTCTGCAACACATCGTGTTGGAGACCTCTCTTGCATTCAATAGGTTAAAAGCTTGGCTTCCCTGAAGTAGTTCAAGCGGTTCCATTGGAATAGATTGCAGTAAGAGCCATACCTGAGAAGTCTCTGTATATGCCCAGGAGACTCTGTTTTTTTTACTTAATTCCCATGACCATCGGGACACAGGTTCATTCTCCAGCTTGCTGAGTTTCCCAATAACCCCACTCACTCTAACCCTTCTCCACCCACTTCACAGTCCATTTTAGGGCAAACCGACTTGGTGCTTATTTGTACCAATGACAAAGTTGGAGGAAGGTGGAGTCCCTAAAAATGTTTTCACGGATCTACTGTGGAAGCTCAAGGCAAGGACCTCCAGGATAGTATTTTCTGAAATACTACCAGTGCCATGCATCAGAGGGAGCTCAGGAAGCTTAAAGGAGCAGTAAAATATTTTATGAAAACCTACATGTTATAGGACTTTTCCTGCTGAGTAAAATAAGGTCACTCCCACCGCTGTCAGTTGTTTTATTCAAATATTATAACAGTTCAAATAACCAGGAAGTTAATTTACTTCCTGATTGTTCTAACTGACAGGAAATGGCTCAGCAGTTTCTATCACATTCTATGGAGAACTGTAAGTCACTGACTGTTCTCTCTAGTAGAATGTAACAGAGTTACTAATTAGAATTTGGCCACTAGAGGGCACTGCTAATGCAAAAAACACAAGTTTAAAATGTAATAACCCTTCAAATATGCACATCTCAGCAGTGGAAGTACCCTTATCTTGCTCCACATGAAATGGCATACAATATATATTTTTTCATAAAAATGTTTACTGTTCCTTTAATGACTGGCTTCATTATTGGTGTATGAAGGAGAGATTTGAGTTTTTAGAACATTGGGTTGGCTTTTCTATTGGGCACAATCTATATTGTAATGATAGTTTGCACCTAAATGGAAAGAGTGCTGCTGTGCTTTGAATAGAATGCTTAGAAGGGTGGAGGAGCTTTTAAACTAGGAAGTGTGTGTGGAGGGTACCTAATAGGGAGGAAATTCCATTAAATGCAGATGTAGAAAAAATGCAAATAGTGAGTAAAATAGTAACAACAAAATGTATTTTATGTTGATGAATATAAGTATGGTGAGCAAAGTGAAAGAGCTGGAAATGCTCACAGTTATTGAGCATTTGGACATAATTAGTCTAAGTAAAACATGGTGCAGTGATGCATATGATTGGGCTGTAAATATTGCGAGGTATTCATTATTTAGAATGGACAAGAGAGGTGAAGGTATGTGCCTATATTTGAAACCAGATCTAAATCCAACTTTAAGGAGAGTCATTCATGAGGAAACTGGAGATAAGGTGGAGTCCTTGTTGGTAGAAACTGAAGCTGTGTCATGAAAGGTAAAAAGACAGTGTTGGTGGGTATATGTTGCAAACCACCAAATACCAATGAGAATGTTAAGGACCAACTGTTATTACAAATGAAATAATTTGCACATCTTATACATCCTATAGTTATGGGAAATTTTAACTATTCAGATATCAGCTGAAGAAATGAGACCTGTCAGATTGCTAAGAGAAACAGGTTTGTGAGCATGCTTAGAGATGGATACAAGTCGCAAGTGGTAAAAAAAATCTGCCTTTGTTTTACTCAAAAGTGACTTTCCTCTAGACTTAATGGATTACCTCTTGCCTTGTTTTTCACTCAGCTCTTTAAGTTTGAGAGTGGAGTACGGTCTTCTGCTATTTACCATGTTTATAAATGACATGAAAACAAAGGAGAAACTACACTACCTAATACAATCCTAAGAAATGTGGGGGGTTTTAGTAAACAACCAAAATAATTAATTGGTATTCATACAAACTACTGCCCCTTGGTGCTACCTCAACACAGTACAGGGTATAGGGTACTAAGAAGAGCAACAAAGAAGAAATGGAAATAGGTATAGAATGCAACATTTCAGTACTTTCAGATGACACTTAATTATGCAGGGTATTAAATTCAGAGCACGATGTTTGTTTTCAATAGAGGGATTTACATAAAATGGCAGACTGGCCAAGCAAATGGAATATAAAGTTTAAAGTTATTATGCAGTTTAGACAAACAATTTGCAATGTTACTTATGAACGTATTTGAACCATTTTAGAAGACTAATTGCTAGAGAAAGATCTGGGAGTCCTTGAAAACTGTAAACTTGGTAAGATGATCAGTGTCACGCAGCAGTAGCAGAAGCAAACAAAGCCCTGTCTTGCATGAAAGTGGTATTGAAGCAAGAGTGGATATTTTTGCCACTGTACAAATCGTTGTTAAGACCTCACCTCAAATATGCTGTGCAGTTTTGGCACCAGCTCTGAACAAGGGTATTCTAAAAGTAGAGAGAGAAGTGCAAAAGAATTAATTACAGGAATGGAGAACCTGAAGTATGAAGAACGTCTAGCCAAGATTTGTTTTCTCCAGAGAAAAGATACCTTAGAGGTGATATTTTTATACTGTATAAGTATATGTGAGGTCAGTAGAAGGATTTCTCTAGTGAGCTTTTCATTTCAAGGCATGATTAAATAGCTAGGAGCCACCCCTTAAGATTAGAAAAAAAGAAGGTTTCATCTTCATCAGAGGAAGGGTTTTTTTTTGTTTAGTTTTTTTACTGTAAGGACTGCTAAATTGTGGAATTCCTTGCCCAAAGATGCGGTAATAGCAGAAACAATGGATACATTTAAGAGAAATTAAGATACATTTCTAGCAGAAGGGAACATACAGGGTTATGCTGCATATTAGTAGGCAAAATTGGAAGTTCTGGAAAATAGAGTAATAACCATGTTGGCGTCAAGAAGGCTTATATAATTCTTGTTTTCTTGTTTATACTGTAGCATAGGTTGAACTTGATGGACTTGTGTCTTTTTCAACCTAATTTACTATGTAACTATGTAAGCGAGAGAGAGAGACTGAGAATGTAAGAGAGAAAATGAGACCAAGTGTGTGGCATTTGTATGTTAGGGAGGGGCTGTGGTCTAGAAGTTGAAGAGCCACTGGTTTCCCAAAGAGGCAAAAGGTAAATGTGTTGCTGTCAGAATCAAAGTTGGTGACAATGAAATCCACGTACTGAGAATTCTCATTGCACAAATGTAATTTCTCACTACATGCCTGTGCTACATACTTACATGGGTACAGTAAAATAGGCTTTGTGAAGGCAGTACCATATAAAACTAATGCATGCAGTAAGCAACAGTTATATGACATTTATCACATAAAGCACTGGATTGCTTGATTATGACGGTAAATAACAAAATGTGTGTTTCAATAACCTAAACAGCTGAAAATCTGGAACAAGCCAACTGCACCATAAAGAAGCAATGAATTAGAGACTTCGATAGCATTTAGAGAGTTAAATGCTGCATTTAACCCTTTGAGTGCCAGAGGGGTACGCAACGCATTGAAAAGCAATGCGTTGCGTACCCCTCTGGCACTCAAAGGGTTAAATCAATTGGGATTTGTAGGATACCCTTTTTCACCCTATGATGTAGATATTTGCTCCAGAACTGCACCTGTTTAGCTTGATCAGTAAGTCTTGTTGCCGCTACAAAGCATTTCATATTTATATTATTTAAATGGGATCTATCACCCCTATACAAGTTTATCCTAAAAGTTAGGTTTTATAATGAATATGTGGATTACAGTATTAATTTATTTTTTTAAAGTTACTATTTGGCCGAAAGATTGCCCTGCACCCTACTTCCAGACAGACTGCGGTTACCAGCTCCATACTCATTGGCCAGAGACCGCTCCAGCTTACATGCAGAAATTCTCCGTCATTGGAGGAGGCTGGATAGAGGGAGGAGCAGAGGAAGAGTGACAGACTGCGGTACAGAGCTGGTAACCAGAGTCTGTCCAGAAGTAGGGTGCAGGGCAATCTTTACTCATTAAAGGGATAGTAATACTTAAAATGTAAAAAAATATATGTTGTAGGGTTTATCCCCCTGAGTAAAACAAGGGTACTCCCACTGCTGAGAGATATTGTATCAAAGTTTAACAGCTCAAACTTGAATTTTTAGGTGTAATATCACAGTGGCCTGAAAATGTACAGTGGCGCTGTTGCTACACCATCCTATGAAGATTTACGATGTATGGACCAGAGCAGTCCATAGGATGTTGTAGCAACAGCGCCACTATAAATTTTCAGGCCATTGTGATATTGAACCTAAAAAAATTCAAGTTTGAGCTGTTATAATTTTTAATAAAATATCTCTCAGCAGTGGGAGCACCCTTGTTTTACTCAGCGGGATAAACCCTACAAAATATATTGTTTTACATTTTAAGTATTACTATCCCTTTAAATTTCTACCAAATAGTGATTTAAAAAAATAAATGAATACAGTATTCCACATATTCGCTTTGTAACTTAACTTTTAAGCTAAACTTGTATAGGGGTGATAGATCCCCTTTAACTCCTTATATGCTAGAGAGATATACAATGAATTATGTGAAGCAATGCATTGGAAACTTCTCTAGCATTCAAGGCGTTAAAAGCCCTATTTAAATCAATATTAATTTTCACTAGTCCCTTATGGTGATGATAGTTTGCTCCAGATTTGTCCCAAATTAGCTATTGAATTAGACTTAAATATGGATGCTATTAACCCTTTGAGTGTCAGAGGGTTATGCAACGCAGTGCGTTGCATACCCCTCTGGCACTCAGATGGTTAATACCTGTTTTTCTCACAGACTTGTGACTATTGAAGCCTAGTACTTCACAACTCTATTCTGTTAAAAGTAAAATTGAGCGTCTTTAATCTGTTCCCTTCATCTATTGCTGATCAATGCACTGCATATCCATCGGACACTGAAAAGGTTAAACCAAATAAGATTAGGAGAAAAATGTAATCATTCCTTCCTTTTCAATGCTGCATCTGTGAAAATAATGCAATTTATTAAGCAGTCTCAAAGAGTTAACATCAACACGTCAACCCTCTTTATTAGACATGTTTACAATCAAAAGGTTAAAGTTGCTAACCCTATTTGTTTGCTTTCTACTTAGACTTTGACCCTGAAGTCCAGATTTATTTTTATTGGTAATCAAAGATTTATTGTAAAGCAAGTATATTGCTCACAGATTTACCTTTCCAATCATTTTCTGCTTGTATTAATTTATTTTTCATTTGTAATTTATGTTTAGTGAAGGTATTATTTATCCCCTAAATCAAGGACATTTAATTGCTGGCTATTCAGCCTTTGGCTGGTTTGGGATGATGGGATTTGTAGTCCCCAAAAGCTGGAGCTCCAACAATTGACTCTATATGCCCTAGATTAAGATCCAAGGAGGTGGTGATATCTCGAGCACCCCAGGTGCAAGAGTATATTTTATAAAGAAAAAAGCAAATGGGGTTTTTATTTAACTACTTCAGTGTTAGAGAGGTCACTAACACATTGCTCCGCATTCTGTTGAAGTCCCCTCTAGTATTCAAAGTGTTAAAATAAAATTTTACATGAATGCAACTTGGCATTTGTCCCCTATGGGGCTGTTGACTTGCCTCATAATTGCTGTAGTTCTTTTTAATATATTAGCCTTACTGTGTGAAACGGTCTCTCCTTGCTTACAAGACCTATGAGTATGAATGTGATGCCGTTTTCCTCCCTTACTGTCAATCTCATACCAACGCAAGCATTTAATGTTATAGGAATGAGCCACATTCACACTCAGCTCTACACTGACAGGAACACTTCATCATTTGTTATCAGAATGAACCTCCCTCACTGTGTCATCCTCATACTGACACCAGCACTTCCTCTGTTATTGGAAAGAACCTCCCTCACACTCAGTTCTACTTTGACACCAGCATTTCATCCATTTTAGGAATTAACCTTCCTCACACTCAGCTCTACTCTGACACAAGCATTTCATCTGTTTTAAGAATGAACCTCCCTCACACTCAGCTCTACACTGACACCAGCAGTTCATCTGTTATAGGAATGAGCCTCACTCACACTCAGCTCTACCCTAATACCATAATTTCATCCATTATAGGAATTAACCTCCCTCAAACTCAGCTCTACTCAGACATCAGCACTTCATCTGTTATAGGAATAGGCCTTCCTCACACTCAGCTCTACACTGACAGCAGCATTTCATCTGTTATATTAATGAGACTCCTTCACACTAAGCTCTATACTGGCAGCAGAATTTCATCTATTAAAGGAATGAGCATCCCTCACACTCAGCTCTACAATGACAACAGCACTTCATCTGTTACAGGAATGTGTCTCGCTCACAATCAGCCTTACAATAACACCAACACATGATCTCTTACAGATGTAAATCTGCCTTACAGTGTCAGTCCTACACTGCTGATACCAGCACTTAATCTGTTATAGGAGTGAGTCTACCTCACAATCAGTCCAATAATAATAGCAGCATTTCATCTGTTATAGGAGTGAACTTTCCTGACATTCAGCCCTACACTGATACCTGCACTTATGTTTTAGGACTGACTGTCTCCTTCACGCTGTGAGTCCCTCATTGACACCAGGGAGGTAATTCTCTAATGTTCAAATCAGTGCTGAAGTGTGCCTATGTGGTGAACGATTTGCTATGGAGAGTACAACGTATTTTTCCATGTGCATTAAGAAATATCTACGCAAGGGGAAGGGGATAGACTCTGTGATCATTAGTATATGAGGTTGGAGTAATGTTACTGATGTGTTGGGGAAGGCATTGGGGGGAACAGAGAGGATGCGCTCACACTTCAGAGCCAAGAACACCTCAAAAGCAAATTGTCTGCTTTAGTTTTGTTGAGTCCTAATTGTAATCTTTTCATTTATATTTCTTAATGTAGAGTATGCCAGTTTCCTCTGGGGGTGTTCCAATGTGCTAGTGCAGCTAATGTTCTCCTCTTACACTGTAGCATAAAATGTGTACACCTGCACCCCAGCATGTAAAAGATGGCTTTAGTGTATACCAGTGCCCTTCTCTCTTTCTAATCACATTTCAATGATTCTTTTACCTCTATTACCTCTATTACCTTTCATTGGGACCACCTCATAGATCAGCCCTGGGATATTCTCTCTCTATACCTTCTCATTTGGTGACTAGATTTCATCTTATGACTTTAATTATCATTTCTATGCTGGCAGCACTCAAATCTATCCCAGACCTTATGTTGGCTGTCCAGTCAAAAGCAAGTCAATATCTCACAGTAATTGCATCACTACCCTTGCTCTCAGATACCTTATCTCATCATCCATGAAATCCCTCTCCTGGTTACCCATGAGGTCCTGTATTTCCTGCAAATTATGAATCTTTTCCTCTAAGTCTAATTCTTTTTCTGCATCTCTTAAATTTCTGTTCCTGTTTCGCAACATTTGCTTTCACTTGAGCTTTGCTCAGAGTTCTTTTTGTTCCCTCCATGTATGACCAGAGCAATCTTCCAGCTGCATGTATGTTCATTGGCTGCCTCTTGATTTTGGAATGTGCTCCCTATAACTATTTGTCGGTCTCTCATATTCGCCACCTTTAAGCATGTCCTAAAAATTCACTTGCTCAAAGAGGCATCTCACTATCATTCTCTATATGCACACCTTTATTAACATTAAAAGGGGTGAAAGATACCCGTAAACCAATGCTTCTTTTGGACTCAAAGCCTCTGCACAGGCCAGTTTGCATCCCTTGAGGACATTGACACTCTTGCCTTAGTGCATAGCTGCCCCACCTCCCCAGTGACTAGAAATTTCAATGATGATTCCCAGCAGTTTTTATAAACATCTAATTAGGGTGGTATTGGTTAGGCTTAGAAATATACTGAAGGCAGGGTGTACCTAGACACACAGATCAGACCTACTAGTAGTAAAAGTTCTTATTACTACTTATGTCAAGCTAATTTTGTGGGAACGTATGCTGTTTTTGAGTCAGCCCTCTCACAAGCAGCTGTTCCTCGCAGTAACCAAAGAGACAACATGCCTGCACTTGGTTTCACTGACAGATGTTTTTCTCTTCAGATATACAAGAAAACCACCAAAATTAAACAAGACATAATAGCCTGCTGGTGGTACTCTTACAAAGACATTAATGCATAGATTAGAAACCACTGCACAGACAGAAGACAGTTGCTAAGGTGAATCTCTTATTTAAAAATACATTAGCATTACAGATTTTCTTTAAAGGAATTTAGTCTTTTTTTATAAATTATCTTTGTATGTTTGTTGACAGATGACACTCTAATGGCTACCTTTTTGTATTATAGCAATTAATTTTTGTAATGTTATATTGTTTATTTACTACTTGTTCCAATGCATAGAGGTGTGAAATTGTCACCCGAAAGGGCCAAAACAGTGCATGATTTGAAATATCAATATCCCTAATAGTCGTTAACTCAGTCCAATTGATTGTAGTACCTGTGCAAAACATAGAATAAAGCAGTTTGACATCATTAGTCTAAAGGATTAAACTGTAGTATTTGCTTACATTTATATTTGTTTACTTCCCATTCCTAGTTTTGTTTATAATGTGGGAGTCAGTTTTTATTATTTACTACATGCATGTGCTAATACATGGTCAGTATATTCTCCTTGGTTAAATTCATCAATTAAGCTGCCCTATTAAAAAGACAACTGGGCAAATGTACAAATGCACCAGCACATTTGCACTGGTATTAGCTTATAACGCCAGTGGCTGCACTTCAGGGTATGCAGTACAGTGCATGATCACTCTAGTGCATACTAATGAGCAATCTCCACCATAATTAGGGCTTTAATGGCAGCAAGGCCCATACTCCAGCCAAATGCCATACTATGGGAATTGTTGCAAAATCATGTTATTGTCTCTACTATTTGTTTAGTATATAATGTTAAACAAGTTGTATCGGCAATGACCACCCAAATGCCCATAGACTGCCCCATTGTCCTTTCCTTGGTACAAGAGGTGTTAAGGTGAGAGATTTTAGGGTATATAACTTGACAAATTGATGTTAGACAGGTGTAGGGTGTTAATAAATTTCAACACAGATTTAGCTCTGAATGGTAATTGTCACACACACACTCTCAGTGTCACACATACATACACACCTCCACATACACACACTCTTATGCACACACACACTCCTACACATACACACACACACACACTCTTACACACAGACAATCAAACACACACACACACACACACACACTCACAGTTATGGATGATGGGTTCCCAACACCTGGATGTCCAAAGGTTGACTAAACCTGTTTGGGGGTATCACTACTGGCCATCAACTTCCAGTTTAAAAAAACTGAAAGGATGGGGCTGTTTACTTTATGGTCATTAATGTGGGACTTACAATGCAAGAAGCAAAGCACAGCTGGAGATAATACAATTGCTCTACTCATGCCAAATGATGGACACAAACTTTAGTGACTGGAGGTGAAGCACCAATTCATGACCTGTACATGATACTTTCTTGGCTACAGAACATTGGGCTACAAGGGACATCAGTAGTCCATAAATAAATAACCTTTAGAACCAGATAAGGGAGGCTGGTGCTATTCACAAACGGTCATAGACATCCTTTTTATGGCAGATGTTAGTTTCAGGTTACCAGTGTTGAACCCCCTGATGAGGAATGTATTTATAGAAAGCTACTTTTTCAGTTCAGCAGAATAAGTTCCATTATTTAATAATATCCTGTTCATACACAGTCTTTAGGGACCCAAAATACTATTGATTTCTTCTACGAGTATAGAATTTCCATGACTAGGAAATATTCTATATACTTCTCTGATGTGAACAGGAAATTAATTTATCAACAATTACTTCCAAACTGAAAGGGAGTCTGATAAATTTGATGCAGTAATCAATGATTAAGTGCACAGTTTATTTTTACTTAATTACAAAATATACTGTGGCATTTGGTATGTATGTATAGGATTTTATGTTTGTATTGAAAATAAAATGCCCTTTTAACTCAACGTATACTATTTTATTTTGTTATATACTTAAATATTTAACCAGCCAATCAAAAAATATTGATGTATCAGATTTTTTCTATTTTTCTATGTCTATGTTTCTATACAAATTGCACTGGAATGTATTATTTCCGTGTGTTTGTGCGTAAGTGTGTGTGTGTGAGGCAGTGATAGCGTGTGTGTGTTAGTGAGAGAGAGAGGGACAGAAGAAGAGAGAGTGTGTGTGACACAGAGAGAGAGAGAGAGGGCTAGACAGAGAGAGAGTGTGTATATGTGTGTGTGTGACAGAGAGAAAGGGGGCTAGACAGTGAGAGAGTGTGTATGTGTGTGTGTGACAGAGAGAGAGAGGGGGGGCTAGACTGAGAGAGTGTGTATGTGTGTGTGAGAGAGAGGGCTAGACAGAGAGGGTGTGTGTGTGTGTGTGACAGAGAGAGAGAGAGGGCTAGACAGAGAGTGTGCATATGTGTGTTTGTGAGACAGAGAGAGAGAGAGAGAGGGCTAGACGGAGAGAGAGTGTGTATATGTGTGTATGTGTGTATGTGAGAGAGAGGGCTAGATGGAGAGAGTGTGTATATGTGTGTGTGTGTGAGAGAGAGAGACAGAGATAGAGGAAAAGAGAGAGATGGCTAGAGAGAGAGAGAGAGAAAGAGACTGTGTGTGTGTGTGTGTGTGTGTGTGTGTGTGTGTGTGTGTGTGTGTGTGTGTGTGTATGATAAACTGACTCCTTTGGCTCTCTGGAGGAACTCTAGTACAATGTCGTGCTTAATGCTGCATGTAAGTTTCTCTTCTAGTATTTCTAGGGTTAACTCTGTGTTCTGATTCCTACCTAGGTTCTTTGCCAAGAGAGATGTGCAAAACCTCAGCTAGAGCTCACCAAATGGGATGGGGAGGCAACCACAAGCAACAGAAAGGGGACATGAGTGAGAAGAATGGAGAGAGAGAGAGGAGGTGGCAGCAGATAGCCTGTGGAGAGAAGATGTGGCATCTAGAAGTTTGGTTAGAAGAAGATGGCAGCAAGGAGTGTGAATGCAAGAGAGTAGTCTACAGTGGAGGGTATCAGAAGACAGGAAGTACCTGTGGGGAACATGGGCAGAGAGTAAGTAAATTTTACTTATGATTATTGCCGGGCCATATTAAAAAACTTGAATATGGAACATTTTTACAATTAGATGAATCTTAGGAAAACTCTCATGATTCTTTCCATTTGCCTGTTTATCTGAGTACCTATAAACTTGATTCCTTCATTCTTAGTTCTCTCTGGCATCAAGAAGTTTAAAGAAGATATTTCTACCACTGTTTCCTTCTTCTATATTTTCCTAAGAATTGTCTAATTGTATAAATGTTCCACAATCACATTTTCTAATATGGCACAATGATAATCATAAGTAAAGCTTTGTTTTATACTAATCACTAATTGGTAGATGATTGAATATAAACCATTTGTTATATGCACAAATGACAACATGTTGAGAAATACAAGAGTATTTCTCTGCATATCTATTTACAAATTTAAATTGTTTTTATTATTATTATTTTCATTTGATGGTGTTAACTTCAGTTGGACTAACCTTGTGAGTATCAGTGGGGCATGCAATGTTGTGCAATGTTTGCATATCCTGTTGGTATCATAGGGTTATTTTTCTCACATTTCACACATTTTTTCATACTATGGATGAATTAATATTGAGCATAAGGCCCCATATTAATACATCCACTGTCCACATGTTTTTTTAGGCTTATTTTCTCCTTCAATTCCAGCATCAACAGGTTTAAACATGAATTAGGAGACTCTGCTCACAAAAAAATGAATCAATGAAAAAACTGGGTGCAGATTTTCAGCCGTTACAGTGGGTCCCTTGACGCATGTTTCTGCCTAATGCATGGAACTGAACGGGAATTTTGGGCTTGTTTTGATGGGTTCCAATGGATGCTAACTTTAGTTCCTATGTGCATTTTTTTAATTTGGTATTTTTTTCTAGCACAGGTAATTGAATGGCTTACCGTGCTTGAAAAAATACCACTGAGAGTTTTTTGGGCTAAAGGGGCCAATTGAATCAAGGCCTAAAACTCCAAAACAGTTTTAACCAAAATGCAATTTTATATAAAAGTCACCATTAGGTGACATTGCTGCTATTTCTGTTATGTAAACTCTTTGGCAGTCAAAAGGTTCCCATAAAAAGCATTGTACACCGTCAACAGAATCATCTGGTGTCATATTTTATTCAAAAAACATATGGATAAAGATATATACTCTGCCTCAAGCAAAATATTTTGACCAATATGTTCTCCCATTTCTTATTCTGTGAAACATGGACACTAAATGCCAAATCCGTACAAAAACTTAAGGTTACATAGAGAAGTATGGAGCGGTGAATTCTAAACATAACAAAAAGAGATTGAAAAACGTGTGCATGGATTCCACAGCAAACAAAGGTCCATGACATCACTGAAAAAGTAAAGTGCATAAAATAGAAATGTGCAGGCCACATAGCAAGAAGATCTGTCAATAGATGAATCAAATGGAATATGGAATGGATTCCACTCATTACTAAATTCCCAAGAAGTCCAAACACAAGATGAGTAGATGAATTACCAAATTTATTGGTACACAATGGCCACACAAGATGCTGGAGGCTTGCTGAGGAGTGCTCATCCTGCAGTGGAACAACAACTGCTTATGCAAGACCTTTCAGATACAGACTCCATTTATTATATGACAGACTCCATTTATTGTATGCCAACACAATAGTTCTTCCAAAGAGATGGACTATAGAGCCTGAGATCTCAGGGTACAGGTTACAGGTTACAAGCAGACTCTAGAAGCTGTTTCAGATAAATGGACCATATAAAGACAGTACAACAAGTTATAGAGAGACATAATGAATGCAACCTTCCATTATGCATAACATTCATTGACTACAAAAAGGCCTTTGACTGAGTGAAAAACCAAGCAATAATCAATGTCCTGATTAACCAAGGAATAGAAAGAGCTTACATCTCCTGACAAGTAGGCACAGTCTCCCCAAGACTATTTTCTGCTTCCATAGAAGAAATTTTCCACAAACTGTATTGGAACAAAAAGGATTTAAGATTAAGGGAGATTACTTACATCACTTACTCTTCACAGATCATGTCATACTGTTTGCCTCTAGTCCTAAAAAACTGCAAGAAAGCCCTGAAGGACTGTAACAGGAAAGCAGAAGATGAATATCAATAAACTGCAAGTCATGTTTAAGAAATGTACCATATCAAGGAAAATCACAGTGGATGGATGAGAATTAGAAGTGGACAAGTATGTTTACCTTGGACAGGAAATGTCAACGGATGGAAGAACCATGATGGAAATTGATCGATGAATAAAATTGGGACAGCAGGCATTTGGAAAACTTAGCAGTTTTGTCTTCAAGACAAATTTACTACTCTGTCTCAAGGTAAATGTTTTTAAAAAATGCTTCTTCACAGTTCTTACATATTGCCTTAAAACATGGACACTAAGGGCGGTATGCTAGAAATGTGCACATTTTGCAAACAAATATTGTGCACGTCCTGGTCCAGGAAGCTGTATACCTGAAGCTTCTTGAATTGCACAGAAAAAAATAACTTTCACAACAACACTGCACAGACGTATAAAACAATGTCCTGCATTAGTTGCATTTGCTGTGCTACTCAGACAAATTCGTTAATCCTGGCCACGCCCATAAAAAAGCACAGCTGTTTGCTAATTTAGATTTTTCATGCTCAATTCAGCAACATAATGTTCAAACTTATTCGCTAGTGATTTTCACACTTGAAATAGTGATTCTGCATATTTCTTGTATCCTGCTATTAACCCTTTGAGTGTGTTGCATACCCCTCTGGCACTCAAAGGGTTAATGCCAAAGCCTTACAAAAAATGAAGGCTACCCAGAGAAGTATGGAATTTGGAATTTTGAACATGACAAGAAATTAAAAATGTGTGCATGGATTCTCCACAAATAAAGCTTTATGATATAATTGAAAGGGTAAAGCTCCTAAAATGAAAATAGGCAAGTCACATAGCAAGAAGACCTGACAGTAGATGGACCAAACACATTTTGCAATAAATTCCATTTGCTACTAAATGCCCAAGAAAAGGACCAAAGTCAAGATGGGTTGATAAAATTACCAAATTTCTTGGTGCAGAGTTACAATAGAAAGCACAACCTGTGCTTCCCTGTATGATAATGGGGAAATCCTCCATCCCCTTGCATGCGTAATTCCTAGTGCATATGGCTATATGTGTCTCCATCGCCATGGAGATGTGCTCGCCAGTTGCCACACATCACTAGACATACATTGACACAGCATCAAACCTTATTGCATTTCCCCTCTGGACTTTTCTTTGGTTGTGCGTGGAGGGATACTAGAACTGAGGGGAAATGTAATTATCTAAATTGGATTGGTCAGTGCTGTGCAAAGGTCTCTGATTTTCTAAAAAGTACCGAATGAGGTTTTAGAAGACACATATCTAAAAAATAATCGTGTAGACTGATGCAATTTTTAATTTATCTAAATAATATATTGGTTTGATCCAGAATTACTCCAGGGGTTTATGCATTAAGGTATTATAAGAATGTAAAAAAGAGGAAATAATTCCAGTGATATCACTTCTCAGATTCCTATGTTATTCTACAGATCATATGCACTAAGATCTCCCCCGTCTGAGAAATCTTAATGCATAGGCTGCATAGAATAAACTAAAAACTGGTGAAGTGATATCACTAGAGAAGTTATCTCCTTAGTGCATCTTCCCCAATTTCTTATTAGTACATCAGACTCAAGTGTCATATGTTGCTAAAATCTTGTACTGAATATAATTATTTAACCTTTTGCATGCTAAAAGGGGTGTTCAGAGCATTGGTTCATTATGTGTTACACAACCCTCTGGCATACAAAAAAAAACTAGATGCATATGTTACACCAGATATTTTGCTGGCAGCAATATTTCTTTTAGTTAATGCAATGACAATTTTGTAGAAATCTTGTAAACAACTATAATATATTTTAAACAATAATAAAACGTGTATAATTTTATGATTTCATAAACAAAGCTTAAGCTGAAATCTAGTTTGAAATGTCATAATATTATAATGGCAGAAAAATCTTAATACAAACATACATTAAAGAAAGTTTAGGTTCGATGCATATAATAAAAAAACAAAATCTGTTGTTGCAATTGATCATCTTTCTCATGGGAACAGGCAAAATGAAGTACACATTCTGAAGAGAACACTTCCTCTCTGGAGTATGGATCAGTTTCTCTGACTAACCACATAAGCCATGCCTTGTTTCATACTTGTCAACATACAAAATCATTGACAGATCTTTAAACCACACATTGTTCCTATATGTGCTGTGATATAGGTGTTGGGCTGTTCACAGGATTCCTGGAATGACCATAATTCCATCAAGATGTCACTAAACAGGACATGTTTTTATTCATTGTCGGTAATGCAAATATTGAATTTCACCATGTAACTCTGAGGGCTTGGTTGAAACTTGTGAAATAAATCCTAACAAATGAATTAAGAATCAATGAAAAAGTTTGATTTGTAAGTTAATGTAACAAACAACATTGAATCCATTGTATTTCTAACGAACAACATTAACTCCATTGCATTTACAAAGGATGGAAAATAATGTTAAAAATTTGAATCTATTGTAAGTACCATATTCATAAAATATTTTATTTTTTTATTTGCCTTCTTTTGGATCAGCGATGGTAAACAGGAATAGGAAAAGGGTTGAACTAGATGGATACAAGTCTTTTTTCAACCTAAATTACTATGTTACTAGACTAAGTTCTTAAATCAGGAGATAGGCATAATATTTTAATATGAGTGCTTGTGCAGCCCATGTCATAGCTCTTTGCAATTTCATTGTATTTTTGTAGCAAAATAGATATTTTGTTCTCAATGTTGATAAGATCATTAAAGGGACGCTAATGTCCCATAAAAAATGTTGTTTAAAAAAATAAGTGATGTGGCACAAATCCTATCTCTCTTATGTTTATGGTTTGAGAGATATACACATGTAAAGGCCCTCCCTCCCTCCCCTTCTACTGACATCAGCGCTCTGCTGACAGCAGGAGATCTGGGTCCTGGGACCAGCCGGCGGCTCTGCAGAAGAGCTGAAATAGCGATATTGGAAAATAATTACTTCATTGAAAAGGTCTACAAAGTGTGCCTGGTTTGCAAGCACACTTTGTTGACTGTTCCAATGAAACAGTTCTTTTTAAATAACGAGATTTCGGCTCTGCTGAATAGCCTCCTCGAGTCGGCCGACTTGAATCTCCTGCTGTCAGCTTTACAGCTCATATCAGGAGGGGGGTAACTTTAGATGTGAATATCTCTGAAACCATAAAGGTCCGAGAGAGGATTTGTGCCACATAATTTATTTTTTAAAACTCTACAAAAGAAGAAACATTTTTATGGGACATCACTGTTACTTCAAAATCTGTTCTGCAAGGGTCGTAGCCTGACCAAGGGTTAAAGTTGCAGCATGATCTGTGAGCCCTGCAGAAGCACAACACCGATCTGCTATTAACTAGCACCAGTCAGAGCACATCAGTTTTATTTCTGTTTCACTTAAAGCTTATACCTTCTAAGATGTCTAGAAGAGGAGTAAAACTCAGGAGGTGGACCTAACACCTATATTCAATTAACAACAATTCAAGAATCAGCTCCATCCCAGATCCCCTCTCAGTCACCCACAAAGAAGGACCTTGAAAAACTATTTGTAAAGATGCAGTGCTTCCTATCAAATTAGTTGAATAAGAAAGTTAATAAGATAAAGCAAGAGATTCAGCCATTGGGCCATAGAATGCTTGAATTTGAAATGTGTGTAAATATATTATTTGTATGAATTTTGATGAATTAATTTGATATAATAAAACTAAAACATTTCCAATCAACATGCACACAGAAAATGAGATGCTATATAACACAATGCTAAAATATTATATAACAGTTGTCATGCCTTTTTACGTCCCATTAGTTGCACATCTACACAATAATTTTAGTGGTTATGATAAGAGCATGTTAAATGGTTGTTGCAATTACAAAGTTAGATGTGATTTTAACATGGACATGCCCAAATAGCACTGCAAAGGCAATTCAGCTATCAAATTATAGCAGAACTAATTGAAGAGCCCGTTACATGGGCCACAGTGCCACTGCCAGACGGTCGCGGGGAAATTATGCACAGTAGAGACTGCCCATGCCGTGGCTGATACAGTGCCAGCTGGTCGCGGGGCAGTCATGCACAGTAGAGACTGCACGCGCAGCGGCTGATAAAGAGCTGGATGCTCCTTCGGAGAGCCCCGCTCTGTATCAGCCTCGTCACTGGCAGTCTCTACTGTGCGTGACTGCAGCACACTCAGGAGTCTCTACACGTTTTAGCAAATTATCATATAGGATGGACTTCACAAGGCTTCCTTTTGTGGCAGACAGACATTCCCAGGCTTGGCAGCTCTGGGCTGCTGAGCCTGGGAAAAATACCAAATAGGCATAAAAAGGCCACAATCACTACAGTCCCCCACCCAGTGTCACCCTACACTCACAGAAGTTCCCCTTAAGCCTACTGCTGCCGGGAAGCGTGAAACGTATTGCTGTGCATTGCATTGTGATCTGTCTGGCATGGGAGTGGGGTGGGGTTAAGTGTGAAAAAAAAAACAGACAGTACACCAACACTCCCACTACCCCACTAGTCTAACCATTCCCAGAATTAACCCCTCCATTGTTGGACTAGATCTGAATGCATTGCAAACAATGTTTTACAGCTGTCCTGCAACTGAGGGGTTAAACTTGATAAACTTTAATCATTTGATGAATATATTCCCAGAATGGCATCAAATAAATGTTCCAGGGAGATAACATTGCCCCTCTATCGCACCATCCTGAGCACATGGGCAGTGGGACCCAGAGAAACAACCTGTGTTTGTTAAAAGGATGGCACGTTCTCCTTTAAAGAATTAGACAAAAAATGTGGTACATTCATCCCACTGTTTAAAATGGAAATACACCAAAATACATTAATATAGAGTATATATACCCCACATCAGTTTGACAAATGCTCAGTGGGGAATGTAGTATCAGGTTTATAGGGATTGCTAAAAATGACTTTTATTAAGTAATCACGGATGATCATAATGACTAAGGAGCAGTATTGCTCTGAAGTGTGTTGAATTTGTCCATTGTTTCTAATGGCATTTTGGTTCTTAAAGGGATAGTAATGTTTCATAATAAATGCAGCTCTAATTAATCATCATAGTATTTGGACTTTGGAGAGTGTTATTTCAATTCTGTCAGAGTTATAGTTCAAGAGTAATTCAATGACAAAGTCTCCCCCTCCCGCCCCTTTTACTGATGTAACACTGCTCAGCCAGATCAGAAGGGAGGTGCCCAGGTAGATTGCAGAGGGACAATCTTCAATTAAGATAAGGGAAAAACCTGAAAAACTTGTCAAGGGGGGCAGGGCTTTCATTGTTCTCATAGGAAGAAGATTGTCCCCTGCTGTTATCTGTCTGGTCTATGGATTGCATTCCACATCTGAGAAGAGATGGCTTACACTAGGTAAAAGGGGGGAGGGGAACTTTGCTTTTGAATATCTCTCAAACCGTAAAGGTTTGAGAGCAGGGGAGGGCTGGCCTGGGAGGCAGGGGGCAGATGCCCCCTGGGCTGGTCACATGTCTGGGCTGTGGGGCCACTGCCTCTATCCTCCACATGCTGCTGTAAATGGAGCTAAACAAGTGATACCAGATCTACAATCCAAACAGAGCTACACTGTAGCATAACCCATTTCCCTTGTAAGGGCTATGGTATCACTAATGTTGCTTTACTTAACTGTTTGAGTGCCAGAGAGGTATCATTACTATGCGTTGGATACCTCCCTGGCACTCAAACGGTTAAATTATATGCTCTGTAATATCAGTAGTGTAGCCCCATTTTAACGGTAAGCTCTGTGGTATCACTCACCTTACTTTGCAACATTAAGGCCAAATTTAAGGCTAAGAAAAGGGGGGTGGGCTGGGACAATGGGCTCGAACAATAGTAGAAACAGGCCACTTGATTGTATTTGCCCCCTGGGCCACAAGTTGCCAGCCCTCCCCTGTTTGAGAGATAAGACTTATATCATTCTTCATGTCTTAATGCCTACAAAATAAAATAAAGATAAAACAAAATATTACTATCCCTTTATATGTTATTTTTATTATAAATAAAATCCCTTCCCCTATTTATATACTGACCATGTCTGAAGAAAATGTGTTTTATCTGGAGGGGAGTTCCAGAGATTTGTTTATACATAGTAAGGCAGAATAAGGTCCCTGTGAGTGAAATCACCGGCTCACAGTTGTTTATACTATCGTACTGTAGAATTTGTTGCCAGTGCCTCAAGTGTTCTTTTGTGCTGTGCTTTTTTGAGGAAATATTTCTTGAGATTCCATCTTATATTGGTGTGACTGAGTTTTGATGAATTAATTTAATATAATATAACTAAAACATTTCCAATCAACATGAACACAGATAATGAGATGCTATATAACACAATGATAAAGGATATAAATTGTGAGTAGCCTGGTGCTTTAGTGGAGGGGGGGTTAACTAATTGCTGCAGTTTTACACTATGATTTGAGCGCCCCGTGTTCTTTGTGTTTAGCTATAGAAAAATGCATTCATATTTACAGCACATTATAGCTGTTTTTGCCGACTGAGGAAACTCAAACTACTCATTTTCAAGATCATCAGGATATGTCCAAGCATGGCCAGGAAACCAAATGCCCCTCAGCAAGTTCTTATATAATAATATCACTAAAGCTTTCATTATTGTTTGAAGACCCTCATTACTGTTTTAACTGACATGCTTAACAAGAAGAGACGTGTTTTGACTCTTGAGCAACAAATATTTTAATTTTGTCCTTGGAGTCACAGGGCCATATTTTCAAAAGAAAAGTTGAAGAATCCTGGAGCAAACCAACTGCACTATAGGGGGCAAATAATAATTTGTTAAATTATCTTTGATTGAAATGGGAATGTAACCATTTCATTGCTAGTGAGGTCTCCAAAATATTGTGAAGCAATACATTGGAGAAGATTTCAGTATTCAAATGGGTAAAAGCTCCAGTTCAGTCAATGGTGATTTTTACTTTTATATAAGACAATTAGTTTGCTCCAGAAATACTTTGCTTTGGTCTTAGCCCTTTGAGTGCCTGAGTGGTACAAAATGCATAAAATACTGCTCTTAATCTTTAAACTGAATGTATATTATTCAAAAATGTTTTTAAAATGAAATCCCTTAAAGAGTGAGTAATTGCTCATAACAAAAAAAACATCTTATGTTAAATTCTTTGGCCGAAGTAATTAATGGTATTGCTGTTAGACAGAGGAAATGCTTTAGACCCTCTAGACAAATCTTAGTTTGTATGTAATTGTAGTGGGCCTCTTTATGATCCCATTACTTTTTATACTAAATGAGTGTGCACATTGAACAGCTCCCAACTATGCCAACATTATTCTGTGAATAAAATCTGAACCGCGGTATTGTTCCGATGTTTATTTTATACTCAAGTACAACGTACTTCTCTAGACTTAATTAAGTAATTAAAAAGAAGTTAATCTTTTTGTTAGTTTATTAAGCTGCTTGCCTGTGTTTTGTATTAGTTATAGTTAAATAATTTGTTTTAAAAGCAGTGTTTTATACATTGCTACTTTCAAAATATTTGCTGTATAAGAATGTTTACCTAAGGCAAATGTTAGTACAGTTAGCGTCACATTTCATAGAATATAATAGCACATTTTTTCTAAATGGTGTTTTTAAAGTTATATTTAAATGTGTTGTGTAATATGGAAAATCATATTTTGTAGGTTTATCCTGCTGTATAAAACAAGGGTAATTGGGCTGGTAAGAGATGTTTGGTACAAAAGTTATCACAGCTCGGATTTCATTTTTATTTTTTATACAGTGCCTCTGTGGCACTATTGCTACAGCAGCTTATGGAGGGTTATTTTCCCTGATAGT
The DNA here is from genome assembly GCA_037306005.1 of Rhinophrynus dorsalis. Classification (NCBI taxonomy): domain Eukaryota; kingdom Metazoa; phylum Chordata; class Amphibia; order Anura; family Rhinophrynidae; genus Rhinophrynus; species Rhinophrynus dorsalis. Next base: position 401,698,699 of record CM074723.1, read on the forward strand.
AAATGTCCACAGACCCCTGTTACAACAGCACATGGGGGTACTGCACCCAAAAATGTTGAGCTATGATAACTTTTGAACAAAATATCTCTCAGCAGCGAAAATGCCATTATCTCAGCAGGATAAACCCTGCTCTCTCTCTCTCTATGTATAATTTATACAGAGGACAATGGCACACACTAAGAATTAAATATATATAGTAATTATATTGTGTGTGTCCCATAAATATTAATATAGGTCTACTCAGCCTGGGGTATCCCGGGTGCTAGAGATATACAGCACATTGTGTGAAGTAATCCAAAAGATAAAAAATGTATTGCTACATTTTCAGTTCCAGTTGAGCCAAATGTTTTCGGTCCCTCAAAAGGACCTTCGTCAGGGTTTTCTCATTGTGTCCTTGTTTCAATGCCATAGGTAAGGATAGGTAGGACACATTGATCAAAAACTTTTTGCTTGAGGCCGAGTAGTAAATTTGTCTTAAAGGGATAGTGATACTTCATTTTATCTTTATTTTATTTTGTAGGCATTAAAAAAACATGAAGAATGATATGTCTTATCTCTCAAACCTTTATGGTTTAAGAGATATTCACAAGCAAAGTTTCTCCTCCAGCCCCTTTTACCTAGTGTAAGCCATCTCTTCTCAGATGTGGAATCCAGTCCATAGACCAGATAGATAACAGCAGGGGACAATCTACTTCCTATGAGAATAATGAAAGCCCTGCCCTCCTTAACTAGCTTTTCAGGTTTTTCCCTTATCTTAATTGAAGATTGTCCCACTCTGCAGTCTACCTGGGCACCTCCGTTCTGCTCTGGCTGAGCAGTGTTACATCAGTAAAAGGAGCCGGAGGGGGATGCTTTGTCATTGAATTACTCTTGAACAGTATTGATATAACACTCTCCAAAGTCCAAATACTATGATGATTAATTAGAGCTTCTTTTATTATGAAACATTACTATCCCTTTAAAGACAGTACTACTAACTTTTCCAAATGCTTGCCATCCCAGTTTTATTAATTGCTCAGTTTCCATCATGGTGTATCCATCTGTTGACATTTCCTATCCAAGGTAAACATACTTGTCCACTTCTTCTACTTCTTGTCCATCTAGTGTGATTTTTCTTCATATGGTAAATTTGTTAAACATGAATTGTGTTTTGTTGATATTCATCATCAGGCCCAAATTTTTGCTTTTCGGTTGTAGCTCTTCAATGCATTCTTGCAGTTCTTAAGGACTGCTGGCAAAGATTATGATATTGTCTGCAAAATGTAAGTTATATAGGTGGTCTCCATTGATCTTACGTTCGTATTTTCCCAATTTGATTTGCGGAAAATTTCTTCTAAGCAAGCAGAAAATAGTTTTGGGAAATTGTGTCTCCTTGCTGGATACCTTTTTCTATGTTGCACTGGACTTCATCATTATTGACCTGTATTGATGCAGTTGCATTTTCATATATTGATTGAAGGATATTGCTGTAAGGGCATTGAATATTCCATGCTTTCTCACTGAGTCAAAAGCCTTATCATAGTCAATGAAGGCATAATAAGGTTGTATTCATTATGCCATTCCATAACTTGTTGCACTCTCTAGATATAGTCCATTGTACTGAAACTGCTCCTGAAGGCTGCTTGTTCTTTAGGTTGTGCTGTGTTAAGTACTGTGTCCATTCTTCTTGATAGTATCTTGTGAAAATCTTGCAGATGACGGGCAAAAGGCTTACTGGTCGGTAGTTTTTAGATCCGCCTTTTTTCAAGTAGGATGACGTCTGAATTTTTTCATATTTCAGGCACTTTTTACTGAGTAATATTTATTTTGAAAATAGTTTAACTAGGGCTTTGAATAAGGGTTGACCCCTGGGTTTCAATATTTCAATAGTGACATTACCAGGTTCAGCTGCTTTGCCATTTTTCTTTGATTTTATTAGAGCTTTATTGCAAAGCTTCAGCCTCTGGCACTGCATTAAGTTCTTGTCCTTCATCCTTCTATAGATCTGAATAAAATAATTTCAGTCGTTTTAGCATTTGTTACTGGGTTTTTACTGTTGTACCATTTTCAAGCTTTAATGCAAACATTTGGCTCCTATGTGTGGCCATCTTTTTTGTTTTGCTTTCTTTATCCCATGATTTTCTTCCAGTGCCCTTTTGATTAGTTCAGCATTGAACTTGCATATTTCTTCTTTTATGTGTTTCCTTATGGTCTTGCACATTTCTACATATTCTACCCTGTTTCTAATATTACCATTTTGCTTAATTTCTCTTCACTGTTTCATCATGGCAACTGTTTCTTTTCATAATTGGGTTGGATTGTCTTATTTCACAGTAGGAGCAAGGGCATGGGCAGCGTCTATGGTAATTTCAATAACTTTTTCATTCTGGGTTGAAATGTCCATGTCTGGAAGGTCTTGCAGAACACTGAAGCAATTAGACAGTCCTATCTAAAAATTCTTATGATTTTTCAATAGCTGATAATTTTCTTTAATTCTTTCTTGCAGTCAGTTTTGTTTTTTCCTGTCAGTAGACGATGCTATCTTCTAACATTTAAAGATTTAAGACTGAGAAGTCAGTGTATATCGTGTTATTATGTACAAGTATGCAGTCGATTTAACTTGTATATATTAGGGCTTTTCCACGTCAATTTTCTTTTGGTCTTTTCCTGTAGAATGAATTCATGATGTAGAAATTTTGTTCTTCTGTAAATCTGATCAGTTGGTTGTCTCTATCATCTCTTTCCATTTCAATCGATTTTTCACCATTTTGAATCTTGCCAATTCTCGAATTGAAAGCTCCCATTATAAATTTGCAGTGGTAATTGTCCTATTTGTAGAGGTGTAATAAATCATCATAAAATGTTTCAACTTCATCATCACAGTGGCTACTTGTAGGGGCATAAACTTGATTGATAGCCGCTGTTTAGTTTGGTTGCACAGGAAACAATTATTTCATAAATACTTTCTACTTTTAAGACTGTCTGTCAGTATTTTGTTAATCAAGAATCCAATTCACGTGGTCCATACATACATAAATAAATATATATATATATATATATATATAGATATATAAGGTGTAAAGGTTTCATATACATAGGTAAATCCTTCTGTTACATAAATCAAGATCAATTTATGCTTATAAACCATGTTAACAGAACAGTAGTAGTGGTTCATACAATATAGCACACATACAACTGCATTAATCTCAATGACATTAAGTACTAAATGATCTAGGGGCAAATGTCAGGTTAAAAATTGCACCCTATACTGCCTTATGCAGAATGCTAAATTGCTGGACCAATTCCAACTGCATTATTTGGGACAAATTAAACCTTCCTATTAATGTAAGTGTTGTTTTAAATGCCGCACTTAAATCAATGGTAATTTGGGGAACTTTTATCCCACCTCATGATGTAGATCTGAAATTGCTCATCTTCTGCTTTCTGCATATGGGCCTATGGTGTCATATGGTGCAACTGCTAAACTGCATGTAAAGTAGGTCTAATACCACCCTAGCACAAAGTGCTACAGGCCACAATAGGGCACATCATGACAAAAAGTTAGATGATGAAGTAAAGTAATTGCATTTTATGTACCAAATCTGATTGCTTTTAGTGGGGACTAATTTATTAAGGAAGTGATAATTTTTTTTATGAAAGCCTATATGTTATAGAGATTTTCCTGTGAGCAAAACAAGGGCACTCCCAGCCCTGTCAGTTGTTTTATTCAAATTTGATATAAGTTTAGGGGCTAGATTCTATTGCAGGTGATAAATGTTAACACCCATTTTATCAAATACTCTCCTACTTATATCTATGGGGAAACCTGAAGATAAAAGCAGTGATAAAATTAGCACCTGCAATAGAATCTAGCCCCAAATTGTTAGGAAGTGATTACTTCTTGAAATTCCAACTTGACAGCATGAATCAGCAGTTTCTGTCACATTCTATGGAGAACTGTTTGTCACTTACTCACCTCTTATAGAGAATGAACACAATAACTAATTGGAATCTGACCACCAGAGGGCACTGCTAATGTAAAAAAAACAAGAGTTTAAACTGGAATAAATCGGAATCTATGGATCTCTCAGCAGTGGAAATAACCTTGTTTTGTGCATCAGGACATACTCTAACACTTATATTTTCCATAACAAACATTTAGTGCACCTTTAAAGGGTTAGTAATGTATTTTATTAATAAAAAGTAATATTGTAGATATTCAAAAAATAAATCAAATGAGGCCAGTGATATGGTGATAAAATTCCCCTCTCCACCCCCTTTCACTGACTTCAGCCTCTAGCTGACAGAAGAATATCCTGGTCCCAGGACTGGCAGTCGGCTCTTCAGCAGAGCCGAAATACCTCAATCTAAAAATAAATACTTCATTGGAATGGTCTACAAAGTTTGCTTGCAAACCAGGAACACTTTGTAGACCGTTCCAATGAAGTATTTCTTTTTACATTGCACTATTTCGGCTCTGCTGAAGAGCCGCCTCGAGTCGCACAACTCGAAACTCCTTCTGTCAGCTTTGAAGCTGACGTCAGTGAAAGGGGAGGAAGGGGGGAACTTTGTCACCGTATATCTCACAAACGATAAAGGTTTGAGAGATCGGGCTGGCCTCATTTTATTTATTTTTTTGAATATCTACAATATTACTTTTTATTAACAAAACACATTACTAACCCTTTAAGTAAAGCTGGAATAGATTGGGGAAAACCATCTGTAATATAAGGGAGAAATAAAATGTCCAGTTTATTTCAAGGGGAATTTTAATACATTTTCGTCTTGATACATATTCCCCATATTCCAACCTATTTTAAAGTAACAGAAACTTAAAACATCTATGTTCAAGCTGCCATGTTTGATCCCACGCTCATGTAGGCTGAGCTAACCATGCATGTAAAATGAAGTTTATAATCAGCAATACAGAAGGATGGCATGCGTCCAGATGGTTTCTGGAATGTATGACTGGTTTGTAGTGTTTAAAAAAACAGATGTTTACGTATGACTAACAAATGGCAATCAGCAGTGTACATGTTCAGAAAACTTTGAAGAAAATTTGGAGTATTTTATTTGAAGCTTTTTCCTAAGAAGATCCATAAGCACTTAAAGACTGAATAAACTGTCACTAATTTCTGCATTAATCTTTGCAGTTTACAATACTGTGATCCTGATAAAGAATACTATCACTGTGTGAACAAAAACTAACAGAACAACTACTGTATTAGAGTTGGTATTAATTTAGACGTTAGATATTATGTATTGCTGTATGGGTAACAACATATTTATTTATTTATTTGTTATTATTATTTTACTTCTGTTACTTATGGATTTAACTGACCCTTTAGGGACAAGTAGGATGTATTGCACAACCCTCTCATCATTATAGGGTTTACATACACAAAATGGACAAACAGACAAAGGCCTCAGTTGCACTGTAGCCCAATTGCTGATCCAAAGTCACTTTCCCAGAAAAGGTTTTTCAGAAGCTTTTTATTGATTTTGAGCAATCACATTCTGGTAGTTCAGTGTCGTTGAGAACTCACCTCTGGGTAAATCAAGAACTGAACAAATGATCTCCAGCATACCACTGGAAATGACCAAACTATTACTTAGAAGTTGTACAGGATTTCTGATGCCACCTCAGCTTCCGATTGGACAATTTCTGCTTACAACAGCTTGGGGTTATTGAAGGAGCTAAATTACACAGAATGGGAAGAAAGAGGAGGGAGCTCAAACAAAACAGATCTACTGTAATGTAGTGTAGTGTAGTATTAGAGCCAGAACTGGTACACCAATAATATATAAATAAGTAAAAGTATAATCAAAAAATTGGTAGGCTAACATAAAATGAGACAATAAAATGGGTGCATATAATGTCATACAAGGACATATTAGTAGATGAGATCCTAAAAACCATATAAAGGTCTTAAAAACATAAAAAGCTACAGTGATGGCCTAGTTTGTCATCTCAATAATTGCACCAACTCTACATGGCCTGAAAGGGTTAAAAAACATAAGTCTCAACAGTTTATAGAAAAATTCAAATTTCCTGGGCCTTTTTTTATGAGTCTGAGCCCACATTAGGCATCAGTCGTATCCCCCTACTTTGTTGGTGCCTGGGTGGAGCGTAGCCCTTTAAAGGGATAGTAATACTTTATTATTACTATCCCCCTTAATGTAGATATTTGCAAAATAATTTAATAGCCCCCAAGTTCATCTCTCAGCCCCCAAGTTCATAACGTGATCGCGGCTCTGCTGCAGAGCCGCCTGATGAAAGTCCGACCAGATATCCCTGCAGTCAGTACAACACTGACTTCAGGGAAGGGGGAGGGAGGGGAGAACTTTGCGTACGGTTATCTCTCAAACCAGAAAGGTTTGAGAGATGAACCTGGGGGCTATGAAATTATTTTGCAAATATCTACATTATTGGGGATAGTATTATTATCCCTTTAAGAAGGGATCCCCAGGCAACAGGGAAGAATGGGCTTGGAAGGATTTGTGTAGGGGGATAAGGGGTGGGGGAGCAGTTGGGGAGCTAAAAGGTGGCTGCAGGCTAGGGAAGGGGATTATATTTACTGTTTTGTTACACATCCACCCTTAACCTCGTTCTCATCTTTACTTAGAACTGCAGCAGGAGTATCATCTACTAAGAAGAGGTCACACGTAGACCAAGGGCAACTCTTCATATAGTTACACACCATTTAGGTCCATAATGAGGCGTTCCCAGGCCCACCCAGTGTGGCTTAGCCCGGGATGGTTCCGGTTGCAGAAGTCACTGGCCAGGTGTTCAGTCCTTGACCTAAGGAGGGCTATTACCACCACATAGCTCTGAGGTAATGGGAAGGAATGGAGGGAGGGCTGTGGCGGATCAGCCCTGCCAATTCATCTCTACCACAGTAAAGCAGCATGGTATGGGAGGCAGCAATGTCTGAAAGTTTCTTCCATTCCCCAGTGACAAACAGTGGGGCTCTGGTTTTGGCTAATGCTGTAGCTACCGGCCAGGGGCACCTCATTGGGACGAGAGGGCTCTTCCCAAGGTCCCTCTAAATAGGTCAAATCCCCAAAAATAAAAGCTGTGACCTCTTTATTTGCCCCCTAAGCATGTGTCTGTGTGTTTATTTTGGTCTGTGTCATGTTACTGAGGGGAGAAGGTGAAGAGGGGGTGAGGGATATTTCTGTGGGGGTGTTATTGGAAAAGGGGAAGTAGGGAATTGCATGCCTAATGAAGAAGCAAACTATGATTTACTAACCCAGTTGTCACAGTTGACAACAGGGTAGTAGTATTAGACAGAATTAACAAATTCAAAGTTAAAGGAAGAGAGACAACATGACATAAATTAGCAGCATACATTAGCAGCAATTAGTATTCGTCAGCATAATGATACTAAACCAGTGATTCTCAACCAGGGTGCCGTGGCACTTTGGTGTGCCGTGGACATGAACTTAGGGTGCCCCATGTTCTCTATTTAGACATTGATAAAAATGTGAATATTAACTTTTAATTGTATATATGGAAATTGCTATGCACAATATCTTTATTTTTGTTATTATGATTGTGAGATCTAATAATAACTGTATATTTATGTATTGTACCCTTCATATGCACTTGATAAATTACATTAAATATGTTAGGGGGTGCCCCAAAAACTCCAGATTGCGTGTTAGGGGTGCCTCCAGTAAAAAAAGATTGAGAACCACTGTACTAAACACAAATTGCTACTGCTGATTACTCTCCGTGAAAAAAATGTAGCTTGTCTGTCTGCTACACTAATGGTAGGGAAAAAGCAGGCTCCTAATTTTGACCCTCCATAGTACATAGACTGCTTACCCCGGGCACTCAGAATATTTTTTGTCCCCTGTAATGCAGTTGATTTGTTCCAAAATAGATGTAGACCTCAGTATCTCATCATACACTAAGAAAAAGATCAATTTAGTATAATGTACTCTGGTCGTTAATGGGTTAAATAAGGGATGATAAAGATAATTAGGGGAAATCATAGGACAGTATACAACAACATCCTATCTTATAATTCACTAAGGATGTTTGTCAGAAGCCATCATGCGCAGCAGAGACGGTTACACGCACTGCAGTCTTGCGAAGTACAGACTGCCCGCACCTGATACAGAGTGGGGCGCTCCGAATTCAGACTCTAGTACCGCTTGGTCCTAGGAAGGTGCGCAGAGAGGACTACAGTCTGAATTCGTAGCGCCCCCTCTGTATCAGCCACGGTGCAGGCAGTCAGTACTGCGCATGACTGCAGCGCCTCCAGTGTTGGTCTGAGTACACGGGCTTTAACCCCTTAGCGACCCTTGACGTACCAGGACCGTCAAGGGTAAATGTGACCGAACGACCCTTGACGGTCCTGGTACGTCAAGGGTTAAACTCTTCCATCGCGGCCGCACGGAGCGATGGAAGAGTTCAAGCCGCTTGTTACTAAGTGTCCCGGTATCGGGACACTTAGTAACAAGCGGCTGAAACATTGTTGCAACATGCGATTCGCTTCAAAAGCGAATCACATGTTGCAAAACCTGAATGACAGGGACAGTATTTGTAAATACTGTCCCTGTCAGATCTCTCTGCCTCCCTCCACCTTGCATACTGCTAAGGTGGAGAGAGACAGAGGGAGATGGTGTTCCAGTGTGCCTGTAAAAAAAAAAATAAAAAAAAAAGTTTAAATAAAGAAAATTAACCCTTTGATCACTGTTCTGCAGTGATCAATAAGTGCCCCCCCATCTGATCACTCTTGGAGTGATCAATTTGCTGCAGATCAGTATTTTCTGATCTGTGGGACACCCCCCATCCCCCTTGAATTTTTTTAGATTTTTTAAAAAATTTTTAAATTTTTTTTTAAATTTTTTTTAAATTTTTTTTTTTTTTTTTTAATATTAAATATAGTTTAGGTATTTTGGTAGGTAGTTGGGTAGGTTTAGTGTAGACATGTGTTAGGGAAAGTTTTAGGGATAGATTTAGGTTTAGGGGAAAAAAAAAAAAAAAAAAAACCAAACCCCCCCCCCCAAAAAAAAAAATATATATATAATAAGCGCAGTTTAGATAGGTAGTTCAATTGGGTTAGGTAGGTTCAGGATATACGTAGGTTAGGGTAAGTTTTAGGGTTAGATTTAGGTTTAGGGATAGTGTAAGAAAAATAAAAAACCCAAAAAACCCCAAAACACCCCCCCCCCCAAAAAAAAAAAAAAATATATATATAATAAGTGCAGTTTAGATAGGTAGTTCACTTGGGTTAGGTACGTTCAGGATATACGTAGGTTAGGGTAAGTTTTAGGGTTAGATTTAGGTTTAGGGATAGCGTAAGAAAAAAAAAAACCCCAAAAAACCCCAAACCCCCCCCAAAAAAAAATATATATAATAAGTGCAGTTTAGATAGGTAGTTCACTTGGGTTAGGTAGGTTCAGGATATACGTAGGCTAGGGTAAGTTTTAGGGTTAGATTTAGGTTTAGGGATAGCGTAAGAAAAAAAAAAGTTTTTTTAGTGGGCAAAATGCAGCGCAGGTACAGCGTTGAAGAGGCATATGCCTTTTTGGCGTCTGACTCTGAGGCAACAGACACTGCGTCAGATTTTGACATAGCGCAGTTTTCAGAAAGTGAGAGCAGCTCTAGTGATGACGCTGGGCCTTCTGTCAAGAAAAGACGCACTGCCCCAAGAGCTGCTCTGGCAACTGCCCCAGCACCTGCCAAAAGAACTGCCCAAAGACCTACCAAAATACCTGCCCAAAGAAATGCCCCAAGTGCTGCCCCAAGAGCTGCCCTGGCAACTGCCCCAGCACCTGCCAAAAGATCTGCCCAAAGACCTACCAAAGAAATGCCCCAAGTGCTTCCCCAAGAGCTGCCCTGGCAACTGCCCCAGCACCTGCCAAAAGATCTGCCCAAAGACCTGCCAAAAGACCTGCCCAAAGAAATGCCCCAACACCTGCCACTCCGGATAATAATGAATGGGTATCAATTTATGCCCACAAATCTCAGAATTCACAGGCAACCCAGGGATTCAAATTGATGTGGAAGGATTTATCCATGATCATTTTTTTGATTTGTTTTTGGGGGAAGACATTTTAGGTGACATTGTTTCCCAAACCAATTTGTATGCAGCCCAGTATACTGCCGCCAACCCTAAGTGTGAGGGATTGGTGGTAAAATGGCTGTGTATAAAATTGGAAAACACACCTAAAACGAGAGCCTGGGGTGTCTACTTTCCAAAAATATACACTTTTGGGGGGAAATCTTAAAAAAAGAGCACTGTTACACAGCCCCAAATGAGACATGGCACCAGTAACGCAAGCTGTGAAGATTCAAAGTGTGAACCTGGAAACGCGCATGTTCCAATTTGGCCCCCGTAGCTCCCCCAAACCATGAGAAAGCTATGCATATGGGGTATTGCCGTACTCAGAAGAAGGAGCTGAACACTATTCAATTCAGTTTATAAAATCTTCACCTATTCTGTGCTTGAAATTCACATCAAAATTGAAGGCAAAGTGTGAAAAATGCTGAATTTTTTTTACTTACGTCAAATTTTCACAGGATTGGTGGTAAAATGGCAGTGTATAAAATTGGAAAACACACCTAAAACGAGAGCCTGGGGTGTCTACTTTCCAAAAATATACACTTTTGGGGGGAAATCTTAAAAAAAGAGCACTGTTACACAGCCCCAAATGAGACATGGCACCAGTAACGCAAGCTGTGAAGATTCAAAGTGTGAACCTGGAAACGCGCATGTTCCAATTTGGCCCCCGTAGCTCCCCCAAACCATGAGAAAGCTATGCATATGGGGTATTGCCGTACTCAGAAGAAGGAGCTGAACACTATTCAATTCAGTATATAAAATCTTCACCTATTCTGTGCTTGAAACTCACATCAAAATTGAAGGCAAAGTGTGAAAAATGCTGAATTTTTTTTTTACTTACGTCAAATTTTCACAGGATTGGTGGTAAAATGGCAGTGTATAAAATTGGAAAACACACCTAAAACGAGAGCCTGGGGTGTCTACTTTCCAAAAATATACACTTTTGGGGGGAAATCTTAAAAAAAGAGCACTGTTACACAGCCCCAAATGAGACATGGCACCAGTAACGCAAGCTGTGAAGATCCAAAGTGTGAACCTGGAAACGCGCATGTTCCAATTTGGCCCCCGTAGCTCCCCCAAACCATGAGAAAGCTATGCATATGGGGTATTGCCGTACTCAGAAGAAGGAGCTGAACACTATTCAATTCAGTTTATAAAATCTTCACCTATTCTGTGCTTGAAATTCACATCAAAATTGAAGGCAAAGTGTGAAAAATGCTGAATTTTTTTTACTTACGTCAAATTTTCACAGGATTGGTGGTAAAATGGCTGTGTATAAAATTGGAAAACACACCTAAAACGAGAGCCTGGGGTGTCTACTTTCCAAAAATATACACTTTTGGGGGGAAATCTTAAAAAAAGAGCACTGTTACACAGCCCCAAATGAGACATGGCACCAGTAACGCAAGCTGTGAAGATTCAAAGTGTGAACCTGGAAACGCGCATGTTCCAATTTGGCCCCCGTAGCTCCCCCAAACCATGAGAAAGCTATGCATATGGGGTATTGCCGTACTCAGAAGAAGGAGCTGAACACTATTCAATTCAGTTTATAAAATCTTCACCTATTCTGTGCTTGAAATTCACATCAAAATTGAAGGCAAAGTGTGAAAAATGCTGAATTTTTTTTACTTACGTCAAATTTTCACAGGATTGGTGGTAAAATGGCAGTGTATAAAATTGGAAAACACACCTAAAACGAGAGCCTGGGGTGTCTACTTTCCAAAAATATACACTTTTGGGGGGAAATCTTAAAAAAAGAGCACTGTTACACAGCCCCAAATGAGACATGGCACCAGTAACGCAAGCTGTGAAGATTCAAAGTGTGAACCTGGAAACGCGCATGTTCCAATTTGGCCCCCGTAGCTCCCCCAAACCATGAGAAAGCTATGCATATGGGGTATTGCCGTACTCAGAAGAAGGAGCTGAACACTATTCAATTCAGTTTATAAAATCTTCACCTATTCTGTGCTTGAAATTCACATCAACATTGAAGGCAAAGTGTGAAAAACGCTGTTTTTTTACTTACGTCAAGTTTATGAGAAAGTGGTGGTAAAATGGCCGTGTAAAAAATTTGAAAACACACCTAAAATGAAAGCTGGGGGTGTCTACATTCCAAAATTATACACTTTTGGGGGGAAATTCTAAAGTGCAGCACTGGAACATAGCCCAAAATGAGTAATGGCATCAGTTAACCAAGATGTGAAAATTCAATATTTGTTCAAAATTGGGCCCCGTAGCTCCCCCAAACCTTGAGAAACCTATGCATATGGGGTATTGCCGTACTCAGAAGAAGGAGCTGAACACTAAACAATGCATTTTTAAAAATCTTCACCTATCATGTGCTTGAAATTCACATCAATATTGAAGTGCAAGTGTGAAAAACGCTGTTTTTTTAACGTACGTCAAGATTTACGAGCGATTGGTGGTAAAATGGCTGCGTAAAAAAATTGAAAACATACATAAAATGAAAGTCTGGGGTGTCTACTTTCCAAAAATATATACTTTTGGGGGGAAATCTTAGAGTGGAGCACTGTTACACAGCCCCAAATGACACATGGCACCAGTGATGCAAGCTGTGAAAATTCAAAGAGTGAAACTGGAAACGCGCATGTTCCAATTTGGGCCCTGTAGCTCTCCCAAACCTTGAGAAACCTATGCATATGGGGTATTGCCGTACTCAGAAGAAGGAGCTGAACACTAAACAATGCATTTTTAAAAATCTTCACCTATCATGTGCTTGAAATTCACATCAACATTGAAGTGCAAGTGTGAAAAACGCTGTTTTTTTAACTTACGTCAAGATTTACGAGCGATTGGTGGTAAAATGGCTGCGCAAAAAAATTGAAAACATACATAAAATGAAAGCCTGGGGTGTCTACTTTCCAAAAATATATACTTTTGGGGGGAAATCTTAGAGTGGAGCACTGTTCCACAGCCCCAAATGAGACATGGCACCAGTGATGCAAGCTGTGAAAATTCAAAGTGTGAAACTGGAAACGCGCATGTTCCAATTTGGGCCATGTAGCTCTCCCAAACCTTTAGAAACCTATGCATATGGGATATTGCCGTACTCAGAAGAAGGATCTGAACACTAAACAATGCATTTTTAAAAATCTTCACCTATCATGTGCTTGAAATTCACATCAACATTGAAGTGCAAGTGTGAAAAACGCTGTTTTTTTAACTTACGTCAAGATTTACGAGCGATTGGTGGTAAAATGGCTGCGCAAAAAAATTGAAAACATACATAAAATGAAAGCCTGGGGTGTCTACTTTCCAAAAATATATACTTTTGGGGGGAAATCTTAGAGTGGAGCACTGTTACACAGCCCCAAATGAGACATGGCACCAGTGATGCAAGCTGTGAAAATTCAAAGTGTGAAACTGGAAACGCGCATGTTCCAATTTGGGCCCTGTAGCTCTCGCAAACCTTGAGAAACCTATGCATATGGGGTATTGCCGTACTCAGAAGAAGGAGCTGAACACTAAACAATGCATTTTTAAAAATCTTCACCTATCATGTGCTTGAAATTCACATCAACATTGAAGTGCAAGTGTGAAAAACGCTGTTTTTTTAACTTACGTCAAGATTTACGAGCGATTGGTGGTAAAATGGCTGCGTAAAAAAATTGAAAACATACATAAAATGAAAGCCTGGGGTGTCTACTTTCCAAAAATATATACTTTTGGCGGGAAATCTTAGATTGGAGCACTGTTACACAGCCCCAAATGAGACATGGCACCAGTGATGCAAGCTGTGAAAATTCAAAGTGTGAAACTGGAAACGCGCATGTTCCAATTTGGGCCCTGTAGCTCTCCCAAACCTTTAGAAACCTATGCATATGGGATATTGCCGTACTCAGAAGAAGGAGCTGAACACTAAACAATGCATTTTTAAAAATCTTCACCTATCATGTGCTTGAAATTCACATCAACATTGAAGTGCAAGTGTGAAAAACGCTGTTTTTTTAACGTACGTCAAGATTTACGAGCGATTGGTGGTAAAATGGCTGCGTAAAAAAATTGAAAACATACATAAAATGAAAGTCTGGGGTGTCTACTTTCCAAAAATATATACTTTTGGGGGGAAATCTTAGAGTGGAGCACTGTTACACAGCCCCAAATGACACATGGCACCAGTGATGCAAGCTGTGAAAATTCAAAGAGTGAAACTGGAAACGCGCATGTTCCAATTTGGGCCCTGTAGCTCTCCCAAACCTTGAGAAACCTATGCATATGGGGTATTGCCGTACTCAGAAGAAGGAGCTGAACACTAAACAATGCATTTTTAAAAATCTTCACCTATCATGTGCTTGAAATTCACATCAACATTGAAGTGCAAGTGTGAAAAACGCTGTTTTTTTAACTTACGTCAAGATTTACGAGCGATTGGTGGTAAAATGGCTGCGCAAAAAAATTGAAAACATACATAAAATGAAAGCCTGGGGTGTCTACTTTCCAAAAATATATACTTTTGGGGGGAAATCTTAGAGTGGAGCACTGTTCCACAGCCCCAAATGAGACATGGCACCAGTGATGCAAGCTGTGAAAATTCGAAGTGTGAAACTGGAAACGCGCATGTTCCAATTTGGGCCATGTAGCTCTCCCAAACCTTTAGAAACCTATGCATATGGGATATTGCCGTACTCAGAAGAAGGAGCTGAACACTAAACAATGCATTTTTAAAAATCTTCACCTATCATGTGCTTGAAATTCACATCAACATTGAAGTGCAAGTGTGAAAAACGCTGTTTTTTTAACTTACGTCAAGATTTACAAGCGATTGGTGGTAAAATGGCTGCGCAAAAAAATTGAAAACATACATAAAATGAAAGCCTGGGGTGTCTACTTTCCAAAAATATATACTTTTGGGGGGAAATCTTAGAGTGGAGCACTGTTTCACAGCCCCAAATGAGACATGGCACCAGTGATGCAAGCTGTGAAAATTCAAAGTGTGAAACTGGAAACGCGCATGTTCCAATTTGGGCCCTGTAGCTCTCGCAAACCTTGAGAAACCTATGCATATGGGGTATTGCCGTACTCAGAAGAAGGAGCTGAACACTAAACAATGCATTTTTAAAAATCTTCACCTATCATGTGCTTGAAATTCACATCAACATTGAAGTGCAAGTGTGAAAAACGCTGTTTTTTTAACTTACGTCAAGATTTACGAGCGATTGGTGGTAAAATGGCTGCGTAAAAAAATTGAAAACATACATAAAATGAAAGCCTGGGGTGTCTACTTTCCAAAAATATATACTTTTGGGGGGAAATCTTAGATTGGAGCACTGTTACACAGCCCCAAATGAGACATGGCACCAGTGATGCAAGCTGTGAAAATTCAAAGTGTGAAACTGGAAACGCTCATGTTCCAATTTGGGCCCTGTAGCTCTCCCAAACCTTTAGAAACCTATGCATATGGGATATTGCCGTACTCAGAAGAAGGAGCTGAACACTAAACAATGCATTTTTAAAAATCTTCACCTATCATGTGCTTGAAATTCACATCAACATTGAAGTGCAAGTGTGAAAAACGCTGTTTTTTTAACTTACGTCAAGATTTACGAGCGATTGGTGGTAAAATGGCTGCGCAAAAAAATTGAAAACATACATAAAATGAAAGCCTGGGGTGTCTACTTTCCAAAAATATATACTTTTGGGGGGAAATCTTAGAGTGGAGCACTGTTACACAGCCCCAAATGACACATGGCACCAGTGATGCAAGCTGTGAAAATTCAAAGTGTGAAACTGGAAACGCGCATGTTCCAATTTGGGCCCTGTAGCTCTCCCAAACCTTGAGAAACCTATGCATATGGGGTATTGCCGTACTCAGAAGAAGGAGCTGAACACTAAACAATGCATTTTTAAAAATCTTCACCTATCATGTGCTTGAAATTCACATCAACATTGAAGTGCAAGTGTGAAAAACGCTGTTTTTTTAACTTACGTCAAGATTTACGAGCGATTGGTGGTAAAATGGCTGCGCAAAAAAATTGAAAACGTACATAAAATGAAAGCCTGGGGTGTCTACTTTCCAAAAATATATACTTTTGGGGGGAAATCTTAGATTGGAGCACTGTTACACAGCCCCAAATGAGACATGGCACCAGTGATGCAAGCTGTGAAAATTCAAAGTGTGAAACTGGAAACGCGCATGTTCCAATTTGGGCCATGTAGCTCTCCCAAACCTTTAGAAACCTATGCATATGGGATATTGCCGTACTCAGAAGAAGGAGCTGAACACTAAACAATGCATTTTTAAAAATCTTCACCTATCATGTGCTTGAAATTCACATCAACATTGAAGTGCAAGTGTGAAAAACGCTGTTTTTTTAACTTACGTCAAGATTTACGACCGATTGGTGGTAAAATGGCTGCGCAAAAAAATTGAAAACATACATAAAATGAAAGCCTGGGGTGTCTACTTTCCAAAAATATATACTTTTGTGGGGAAATCTTAGAGTGGAGCACTGTTACACAGCCCCAAATGACACATGGCACCAGTGATGCAAGCTGTGAAAATTCAAAGTGTGAAACTGGAAACGCGCATGTTCCAATTTGGGCCCTGTAGCTCTCCCAAACCTTTAGAAACCTATGCATATGGGGTATTGCCGTACTCAGAAGAAGGAGCTGAACACTAAACAATGCATTTTTAAAAATCTTCACCTATCATGTGCTTGAAATTCACATCAACATTGAAGTGCAAGTGTGAAAAACGCTGTTTTTTTAACTTACGTCAAGATTTACGAGCGATTGGTGGTAAAATGGCTGCGCAAAAAAATTGAAAACATACATAAAATGAAAGCCTGGGGTGTCTACTTTCCAAAAATATATACTTTTGGGGGGAAATCTTAGAGTGGAGCACTGTTACACAGCCCCAAATGAGACATGGCACCAGTGATGCAAGCTGTGAAAATTCAAAGTGTGAAACTGGAAACGCGCATGTTCCAATTTGGGCCCTGTAGCTCTCGCAAACCTTGAGAAACCTATGCATATGGGGTATTGCCGTACTCAGAAGAAGGAGCTGAACACTAAACAATGCATTTTTAAAAATCTTCACCTATCATGTGCTTGAAATTCACATCAACATTGAAGTGCAAGTGTGAAAAACGATGTTTTTTTAACTTACGTCAAGATTTACGAGCGATTGGTGGTAAAATGGCTGCGTAAAAAAATTGAAAACATACATAAAATGAAAGCCTGGGGTGTCTACTTTCCAAAAATATATACTTTTGGGGGGAAATCTTAGAGTGGAGCACTGTTACACAGCCCCAAATGACACATGGCACCAGTGATGCAAGCTGTGAAAATTCAAAGTGTGAAACTGGAAACGCGCATGTTCCAATTTGGGCCCTGTAGCTCTCCCAAACCTTTAGAAACCTATGCATATGGGGTATTGCCGTACTCAGAAGAAGGAGCTGAACACTAAACAATGCATTTTTAAAAATCTTCACCTATCATGTGCTTGAAATTCACATCAACATTGAAGTGCAAGTGTGAAAAACGCTGTTTTTTTAACTTACGTCAAGATTTACGAGCGATTGGTGGTAAAATGGCTACGTAAAAAAATTGAAAACATACATAAAATGAAAGCCTGGGGTGTCTACTTTCCAAAAATATATACTTTTGGGGGGAAATCTTAGAGTGGAGCACTGTTACACAGCCCCAAATGAGACATGGCACCAGTGATGCAAGCTGTGAAAATTCAAAGTGTGAAACTGGAAACGCGCATGTTCCAATTTGGGCCCCGTAGCTCTCCCAAACCTTGAGAAACCTATGCATATGGGGTATTGCCGTACTCAGAAGAAGGATCTGAACACTAAACAATGCATTTTTAAAAATCTTCACCTATCATGTGCTTGAAATTCACATCAACATTGAAGTGCAAGTGTGAAAAACGCTGTTTTTTTAACTTACGTCAAGATTTACGAGCGATTGGTGGTAAAATGGCTACGTAAAAAAATTGAAAACATACATAAAATGAAAGCCTGGGGTGTCTACTTTCCAAAAATATATACTTTTGGGGGGAAATCTTAGAGTGGAGCACTGTTACACAGCCCCAAATGAGACATGGCACCAGTGATGCAAGCTGTGAAAATTCAAAGTGTGAACCTGGAAACGCACATGTTCCAATTTGGGCCCCGTAGCTCTCCCAAACCTTGAGAAACCTATGCATATTGGGTATTGCCGTACTCAGAAGAAGGAGCTGAACACTAAACAATGTATTTTTAAAAATCTTCACCTATCATGTGCTTGAAATTCACATCAACATTGAAGTGCAAGTGTGAAAAACGCTGTTTTTTTAACTTACGTCAAGATTTACGAGCGATTGGTGGTAAAATGGCTGCGTAAAAAAATTGAAAACATACATAAAATGAAAGCCTGGGGTATCTACTTTCCAAAAATATATACTTTTGGGGGGAAATGTTAGAGTGGAGCATTGTTACACAGCCCCAAATGAGACATGGCACCAGTGATGCAAGCTGTGAAAATTCAAAGTGTGAAACTGGAAACGCGCATGTTCCAATTTGGGCCCCGTAGCTCTCCCAAACCTTGAGAAACCTATGCATATGGGGTATTGCCGTACTCAGAAGAAGGAGCTGAACACTAAACAATGCATTTTTAAAAATCTTCACCTATCATGTGCTTGATATCAACAGTAGTATTGAAATGTAAGTGTGAAAACTGCAAAAAAACAAAATATTACCACAAGTTTGAATTTTTTTTCTGGAAAAATAGCTGCATGAAAAACTCCAAAATTCTCCTGATTATTTACCTTATGTTGTGTAGTTTTCAGAAACATATACCTTTGTGGGACATTTTTGGTTCTGGCACCGTCAGCTAAGCTATGATGCTCACATGCCAATTGTTGAGAAATTACAAGTTGGAAATAATGGCATCTATCTTGTAATATTTACCTTTTAAATGTGAGGAAGTGATTGAAATACTAGGCATATGGGGTATTCTTATATTCAGGAGAAGCAAATGAATATATTTAGGGGTATTTTTTTGTCATAAACTAATTGTATGCAAATCCTGACACGAAAATATAAGCAAAATGTTGTTTTTTTTCAATTTTATTTCCTCTTTTTTTCTATTTTAATCAAATTAAACAATGAGGTATTCATATAATTGTGGTATCAAAAGAAAGCCCTACTTGTGCTTAAAAAAACAGTATATAATTTATGTGGGTGCACAAAAGGAATTAAAGAGAAAACATGGTTGAACAAAGACATAGTCAAAAAAGTCAAAATTGCTCCGGTCCTTAAGTCAAATCAAACTCAGATTTTCCCGGTCCTTAAGGGGTTAAAACTAGTACATAATATTTGATTACAGATGATTGCCAGCTACCACATAATGGCCCAGTGACTCCATTTAATATTGCTCAGAATTTTAGAATTTCTCCCTTAGCTCCCTCAGACTTTACTGTTCCTCTAAGTTTTCTAATTAACATTTTTTTATTATTTTCACATTTGTTTTTCGAACTTTCTTCAGATCATTTTGGGCTAGTAGCTAAGTTTTATCCATGTCAATCACTTAGGTCCTAGTGGGGTCCCAAACATATTCATTATAATTCACTGGATATATCTCTAATATCCAGTGGGTTAAAGAAGCAGTATAAAATTCGACATATTATAGGGCTTTTCAGGCTGAGTAAAACAAGGGTACTGCTGGCAGCTGTTTTATTCATATGTTATAACAGTCCACATTGTTAAGGTGTGAATGACAGTGCAATTACTTCCTGAAAGTTCAAACTATCAGGAAGAGATTCAGCAGTTTCTGCTACCTTCTGTTGAGAACTGTTTGTCATTGACTCATCTCTTCCACAGAACATAACAGAAAAGGTAATTGAAATCTGACTATGACACTGTTAATGTAAAATAACCCCCAAAGAATTAATCTTGCGCCAACCAGATAAATTCCAGCTAACTACAGAAATAGTGAGGTGCACCCTAAGATTTAAATCATATATGAAAACACAAAATGTGTAACAAACATACCACAGATAAAACTGCGGGGAAGCCACATAGAGGAAAAGAGACACTCTGATGGACAATAGCATATAAAAAAATATAATCATTTATGTTCATATATAAATGTAATCAGAACTCCATAAATTGAAAATAATTAAAAAACAAAGAACAACGAAAGAGTCTTTAGATTAGATATACATAATTGCATCCACATGTAGAATGTATTACCCAAAACAAGGGTGTTCATGTTGGTAAAAGTTAAAATATCCAGAATACAATAATAGGTTTTCTTCTGTGTGGTTTCACCACTAGGGATGGGTGAAAATGTTCCCCTCAAACCAAAATTGGCGAATAATGGCACTTCCCGCTTGACACATAATTGAAAAGTGCAGTTTTTCTGCTTTTTTCGCCTAGCTCATTCCATTGAAACCAATGGGAACTTTGAATTTACACACAACACATAGCAAATGTTATTTTATTTCCCAAAGGCATAGTATAAAAGGGGCATGAGGGTGCCTGTGTTGGTGGAGTGTGGGGAAAGAATCAGATGCACAGGGAATTTTTTGGGGGGGTTGTTTACTGGAATTGGGGGGACAGTTAATAAAAAAATAAAATAAAAACTAAATACAATTTTAAAAAACCCACAAGACATGGTATAGAAGGGATTTGAGGAAGGTGCCTGTGTTGGTGGGTGGAGTCTGGGGAAAGAATCAGTTGAACAGGGAATTTGTTTTGGGGGGTTTGTTGACTGGTATTGGGTGGACAGTTAGTAAAAAGATAAGGAAGTAAAATAAAATACAAAATTTATATGTAACATGACAGAGAAATTGACCCCCTGACGTAAACTGCGACTGGGGTAGACTGACACTTCAAGTG
Organism: Rhinophrynus dorsalis; assembly: GCA_037306005.1. Lineage (NCBI taxonomy): Eukaryota > Metazoa > Chordata > Amphibia > Anura > Rhinophrynidae > Rhinophrynus > Rhinophrynus dorsalis. The sequence goes on from CM074723.1 coordinate 401,719,607, forward strand.
ATAGATTATTTTGTAGAGGATGATTTGTAAGATTTGTTGTTAGAGGCCCAACCCTGAGGAAACATTGATTTGTAGGACTCAGACTTGTTTGGCACAAGCCCTAAAGAAACATTGATTTGTAGGACTTAGGCTTGTTTGTCACAAGCCCTAAGTAAAAAATTGATTTGTAGGACTTAGAAACAAGCCCAAAAAAATTGTTTATTTTTTGTAGGCCTTTTTTTTTTAAGAACAAGCCTTGTGCCTCTCACATCAGCAACTGCAATTTGCACAGTGTGTGGTAAATAACGGAAGGTCTGGGAACAATGGGTAAATCTGCACTCACATTAAACACCTGGCACAACTCTATCCAAACACTATGCCACTTAGGGTACCCAATGTGAATTCCCCCCACCAGAAACCAAGTACTGCTGCTGTCACTATGCCCCTTGTCCACTCCCTGCTTAGGATGCATGACAACTTGCAGACAGTTTAATAGTAATGATGAACCTTCCCTACCACCAGCTTAGCATATTCTGCGGCAGGCACAGGCACCTGATCTGTGCTCTTGGTGATGGTGGTATTATCACTGCTAGGCAGCAGTTCTGCCTTCTTCAGGATCATATTCCACGTGGACAATGCCGTGGGGGGAAGGGGGCTCCCAGGGTCAGGAGAATGGTGTGGGCTCCCTTGACCACTAGTCTGGCCTCTCTGCATTACTTCCCCTAACACTCCCCTAACGCTAGTCCTACCAGCTGCTTCACCATCACTGTTACTACTTCTAACAACAACCACATCAATTTCAGTCCCTGAGTCTTCCTTCTCACTAGTAATATGATCACCCACTCCTTCACTCCTAACACTCTGCACAAGCTGTTGGACCTTCTTCATAGTAGTACTAGTGGTGGGACTGCTTGGGGATGAAAGTGTGACTTAGTGTTCCCTGCTGTCACATCTGGCACCATCTCCTCCTCACTCCACACCAAGAATTACAATACACACTGGCAGCAGTTTCAGCAATGGCAGCAGGTTCAGCAATGGCAGCAGGCGCAGCACTGGTGGCAGCAGGGGCAACATTGGCAGCAGCCACAACACTGGCAGAAGGCACAGGCAGCTGACTGTCCTGCTCACAATACTACACTCTTCTTCCTCCCATGAGATAAATTTCCCCCTTGAACCCTAGGGGAGAGATTGGGGGACTGGCCACAATTGAGTCTGGGGAGCCAGACCCTTTCGTGTTGGTGGTAGTGGTCACTGCTTCCTCCTCAGACTCACTGGATGCATAATGGTCCTTCCAGTTCCCCCATTTATTGTTATTAAACTTGCTATAAAATTTCACAGCACAGCAGTCTAGCACCTTTCTCACTTTGTAGCTGCTTGCATTGTGTTTTGCCTCCTGGAAAACAGCATGTTTTTATACCAAAAAGTCAAAAAACATGTTAATAGAGGGGCAAAAACTAGCCATTGGAAAAAAAAAGTGAAGAATTTTTCCCAGAGGGCAAAAACAGCAAATATTTTAATCTATGTATTTAAATCGGATTTTCCACTGTTTTTTTTGCAGATTTTTCCACGGGAACATGACAGGACCTTTCACCCACCTTTATTCCCCACTGTTCTTTCTGTGGTAGGTTTGTTCCACATTTTGTGTTTTCACTGTTAACCTTTTGAGTGCCATTGCAATGCAATACGTTGGTTACCTCTCTGGCACTCAAAGGGTTAATGTAAAAATACAAGAGTTTAAACTGTGATAACTCAGCAGTGGTAGTATCATTGTTTTACCCTTAAGCATCAGGAAAAGCTATACTATATCTGTGAGCAACATTTACTGCTCCTTTAAGAAGTATGAACTAGAAAACAGATGAAAACTTCTGTGGTAGGTTTGTTTCACATTTTGTGTTTTCACTGTTAACCTTTTGAGTGCCAGAGAGGGACTCAAAGCATTGCATTGCAGTGCTTTGGTTACCTCTCTGGCACTCAAATGGTTAATGTAAAAAAACAAGAGTTTAAACTGTGATAACTCAGCAGTGGTAGTATCATTGTTTTACCCTTAAGCAGCAGGAAAAGCTATACTATATCTATTAGCAACATTTACTGCTCCTTTAAGAAGTATGAACTAAAAAAACAGATGAAAAATATTTCCAAACAAGGCATTATCCAGAAATATTGATGAAATCATGGTCCTTTGTTGAATTCCTGAATTCCTGAATTTTTAGACCTGTTTAGACCTTTTCACCTATACAAAATTTTCCACCTTTTTGCCTATTTTAACACATTTTTTGCCTGTATTTTCTATAAGTACTACATTTCCCACTGCAATATTACTTCCTCTGAGGGCTGTAGTTTAGAAATAAGTGGCTGAAAGTCCTACAGCATCATATGGTTTGAAAAATGTGTTCGCATGCAGAGTGCATTTGTCCTTTACCCACAACACTAACTTCCTGCTTAAGTGACATTGGCACATATTTATGATGATGATGTCAAGTAATAAAAAAATTAATGTACAATCTACAATGTGGCAGATGTGTTTTGTAGTGGTGGTGGTGGGGCACTGGCATGGTGTGATTTGTGTATGTATATACAGCAGTTTTTACTATTGCCATGTTTGTGTCAAATCACTATCATCCTTATCAGATTATTGACACATATTACTTATTGGTCATAGCAGTGGTCCCAAGTGGGGTAGATGGTGGCAACCCTTCTTCACATCCCTCCTCCACGTCCTCACCTATGCTGCTGTTCTGTGCTGCTGTTAATCTATTTGTCCTGGCTTTGTCTGTCATACTCCTCTGCAGCAGCAGTCATAGGTGTTATCTGGACTGAACTAACTGTTGGCACTGGCAGTAGCACACTCTCTCACACATAAATAACATCACTACTTCTTTTTTCTGCCTTAGAGCCCTGGGAACTTTTTAAAGTGCTTCTGCTGCTGCTAGTTGCCGCACCTTTGGCCTGCTGATAGTGTGTCTCCCAGTCAGACCTGTGGTTGTGCTTCAGGTGGGATCTCATAGAGGAGGTGCCTAGGTGTGAGCCTGCTTTCCCCCTGCTCACATGCTTTTTGCACAGACAACAGATAGCAACATGTTAGCTTGAGGATCCTGAGTGAAGTATCTCCATACTGTGGACTTCATGCGTGTGGCTGAGTGGGACTTGGACTTTGAAGAGGCGATGATGCTGATGATGACTGATAGGGTGATTGTGTGCTTTTTTGACATATGTGCTTGTCCAGGGTCAGACTTTACAATGGCTTTCTCAAACAGTTTATAGACAAGTACAGTGCTCTTTTTCAGTGATGCTTACTATATTGTTGCACCATGAATGGTATGAAGATCATCAGGATTTGTACATGTTTATTGAAAGCTGTTCATTGGATTGTACACATTTTATTTGCTCTCCAATTGTCTGTCTTATGTGTTGTTGTCTTTAAAAAATTTAATAAAAACCATTAAAAAAAATCAACAACTTCTTTCCCCATACTTCCTCACCCAGCACAGAGACAATAACAGCAATATCAGCAAGCAAATTGGTACCCAGTTGCCTGTGTCTTGCCAGTCAGTCAATCTGAATTTTGGGGTATTAGTTGAGGTTAACCTCTTCCTCCCTTCTTTTTCCCAGAGTGCCCCACTGACTTTCCTAATAAAGGGAACAAATGTCGTACCTAAAAGATTCCCTAAACTAAACTTCAATTCCCCTATCTTCTCTAGCTCAAACAAGGTGCTGCTCTCTCCTCTCACAAACACAGAATGGCTGCTGTGAGAGCCTGACACCCTTTTATATGGCTGTAGAAAAGTTTTGTGTGGTGGAGAAAAAAAATTCTTCCCATTAATTTCAATGCACAATGAGCTAGGCAAAAAAGTGGAAAATCAGCACTTTTAACAGAAAATTATTCACCAAGCAGAAAGTGACATTTTTCGCCAGTGTCAGCTTGAGGCGAAAATTTTCGCCCATTCCTATTTTCAATTTCTTTAAATACTTTTTTTAATACAATTTTTATTCATGATAAATAAATTTAAAAAAAAATATTTTCAGCTCACTTGTAAAATCTGCTTCTAACATGACATCTGTATTCTCAGCAACATCACAGGTCATACTGCCCAGCCCCCTAGCAGTTCTCTTATATGATAAGGTACATGAGAATGGGTTTTAGTACAATCATAAATACCCATAAACTTACTCTCTAATTTAATAGTAAACTAACAAAGCCACAAAAGTAGTATATAATAAATGTACACTCTGTATCTGTTTGTACTTTAAGATAATGCATTGACATGAGCAAAATTGTTTGAGCCTGTTGTAGAAAGGGTCTGTGCAAAATAAGATGAAAGGATTTTTCTAGACTATACAAGAAACTTCAAGTCATAATTGTAACAACACTTCAATGGTCTTGAAGAATGAAGAGCTGGCTTGCTCTAAGGTCATTCTGGTTTAACTACTTAAAAGAATAGTAATGTTTCAAAATAAAAGCAGCTCCAATTAATCTTCATAGTATTTTGTCCATGGAGAGTGTTAGTTCAATACTGTCAGAGTTGTAGATCAAGAGTAATTGAATGATAAAGTATCCTCCTCCCGCCCCTTTTACTGATGTAACACTGCTCATGTCACAGCAGCAAGACTGTCCGGATGGATCATAGACAGGGACAATCTTCAGTGATCATAAGGAAAAACCTGAAAAACATGTCAGGGGGGCAGGGTTTTCCTTATACTCACAGTAAGAAGATTGTCCTTTGCTGTGAGCTGTCTGGTGCCGGGACCAGATTCCACATCTGAGGGGAGGTGGCTTACATTAGGTAAAAGGGGCGGGAGGGGGAAATGTTATCATTCAATTACTCTTGAACTACAAATCTTATAGTATTGAAATAACACTCTCCATGGCCCAAATATTATGAAGATTAATTGGAGCGGCTGTTTTTGTGAAACAGTCCTGTCCCTTTAAAGGCCAGAAGAGTGGGCAACACATATATATTACTTTGCAATACTTTGTTCATCCCTCTGGCCCGAAAGAGTTATGTTGACTCTACAGTGTGTGTCTAATTAACCAGAGCACTGTAAAATATAATGATTTGCAACTTTCAGAGAATGTGTAATTCTGCATATACATGCTCTAAATGAGATCCTATGTTGGTGATAGATTTTTACTTCCCAATGTTACAAGAATAGCATAATGATCAATGAGCATTTAAGACTATGTTGCACTCCATGCAAAGTTCCATTAATATTTTTCATTAAAGAAAAAATAAACATTTAAAAAAACACTCAAATGTATAATTATTTTCCAGCTTAGTAAAACAAGGGTAATCTCTTTGATTATAGCGTTTTCCTTAAATGGTTGTTAGGCTTAATAATTATTTAACTGCAGTTGTCTATTGTGGTCAACAGATGATGCTATTCCTATAACTTAGTATGGAGAGCTATAGTCTGTGACTCAAATTCTCCCACAGAGTACATTATACAAATCAAATTAGCATTTTTGACAACAGTTGAAACTGTTGCTAATGGTTTACTTGAGAATTAAATATTGTTCAGCTGTAGGAACTTTTAATTAATAAATGTTCAGGAATGAGTCCACTTCCTTTCCTTTTCTTTGCTTATAAAAAAAAGTTTACTGTCGCTTTAATGAATTCTTAACGTAAAGATGTTCACTGAGACAAACAGCCAGATTTGGGATGTTTTTCCTAAAAAGAAAAACTAGTGTCCTTTCCTATAGTTACTCATGGTGCCAGAGCAATGAGCAATGCATTGTGAAGCAATACACTGAACTCCTCTCTGGTCTTTAAGGGGTTAAATAGTTACATATCAAGTTGATGGAGACCCATCCAGTAGTTCTCAGCAGACCTCACAGGAAAGTCCTCCTTCAGTTAAGTAAACAAGGCCTCAGTGAATAGAAGACACAGCAAAACCGAACAGTTACCTATGGGAAAATAAGTGGTGAGAAGCCTCTTCTTTATGTGTTCTGGAACTGCTCCACTTCTTCTTAGTTCATCAACCTCCCTAATATGATTCTGCATTAAAATACATACCAAAAACGATTTATAGATGCTGCACCTGGCTAATTCCTATTTCCAATGCTATGAGGAGGCATTCAGAGGTTTTTTGCATTAAAGTCTTATGATGGGACAGTGTGTGTCACTATGGACTAAAGCAATATTACACTCCTGCATATACCACATAGTGTACCTGCCTTATTTTTATGCTATTACATAAAAGCCGAAAATGAGCTCTTCTGGTAGATTCCTATATTCCACTGTTCTGGATAGTGCCATAACTAGTCATTGGAGTGTTATGGTGGGAACATTTTTTGGGACCACCTAAGACAAAGATTTTTCACAGATGTTTAACTAGAATTTACTGGGCCCTGGGGCATCTGGCACCTGCTTGGATGTTGGGCCTCAACCCAATCCAGAACCCCCCCCCCCCCGTAGTTATGCCCCTGGTTCTGAGCCTTAGATTTGTAGTCTTGTAATAGGCTTTTTCCTCAGGATCACAAAACCTTTAGCACTTTTAAGGCAAAATCACTTACTGTGGATTATATTTAGTGAAATAAAATAATACAAAACATGTTTTGTTGTATCTCATAATAAAGAGATTTGTATATATATATATATATATATATATATATATATATATATATATATATATATATATCCTATATAATAATTTGCTAAAACGTGTGTAACACTGCATTCATGCACAGTAGAGACTGCCAGTGACGAGGCTGATACAGAGTGGGGCGCTCCAAAGGAGCATCCAGCTCTGTATCAGCCGCGATGTGGGCAGTCTCTACTGAGCATGACTGCACCGCGACTGGCTGGCACTGTATCAGCCGCAGCGTGGGCAGTCTCTACTGAGCATGACTGCCCCGTGACCGGCTGGCACTGTATCTGCCACGGCATGGACAGTCTCTACTGCGCATGACTGCCCCGTGACCGGCTGGCAGTGGCACTGGGGCCCATGTAACAGGCTCTTCAACTAGTATATATATATATATATATATATATATACAAGCAGGTGTGTGGCACTGTTTCTTCTGTGAGGTGAGTTTTTTTTTTCTAACTCTTTGAGAGCCAGATGCATTGCATACTTCTCTGACACTCAAAAGGCTAAATTGTATTAAATGTCTGACCTTGTGGTGTGGATACCCTGCTTCCTTCTCAGCCAATTATCGTTTGACAGCCACATCCCCTGACAGCAAACCAGAGTCATTATCTATCTATCTGCCTGTCTGTTTGTCTATCTATCTATCTATCTATCTATCTATCTATCTATCTATCTATCTACCTATCTTTCCATCCATCCATCCATTACCTATCTGTCTATCTAATTAACCCTTTGAGTGCCAGAGGGGTACGCATCGCATTGCAAACTGGCACGCAATGAGTTAAGGGTGAGAGGGGTGTCCAACACATTGCTTGCACAGCCATCTGGTCCTTAAAGCTGCAAATATTTCCAAGAAACAATTGTTCTAATTTCATTAGGACAAAACTTCTGGAGCTTTGTGCTTTTAAGACTAAAGCAAAATTAGAATATAACAATGTATCTACCACTAATTAAAGTACATGTGTTACATTTTTGGTTGTCTAACTATCTTCCCAAATCAAAGTGAGCCACAATTGAAATGTTATCAGATGTTATCACATTAGAGAAACAACAAAGCTACGGAAGGAAATCTGTAATTAGTGTCTTTCCATCTGGAAGTCTTGAGATAATTATGTGCCTGCATTAGTCTCTACATACACATAATCCCAAATGTCTTCTCTTGAACTGTCAAACGGCAGGGTTACCATTAATGATCTAGCTCAGTGAGTGGGACACAACTGGTGTTGTCATACTACAATTGCCATAATCCCCAGCCAGCTGAGACAAACAGCTGGTTGAAGAATGGATGAATGAAGTTGTAGTCCAATAACAACAGTATAGTTGCAGATTTCTCACTACTGGCTTATCTATTCTATTATTCTGTGAAGCTTCAAACACAAGTTTTTTTGCTAAACAAATTGTTCCTGTTTTTTTTTTTGGTACATTTATTCCAAACTGGCTAAAAACTGTGTTTAACCCTTTGAGTGCCAGAGGGGTACGCCACATATTGCTTTGTAATGCGTGGCATACCCCTCTTGCACTCAAATGGTTAATGAGGCTCCACAGAATAATGGTCCAGGTCTATTCAGTGCATCATTCTCATTGTAGCTGGGAATGGGCAGACTTATTTCCCATGCTTGATTCTCAGACTTTGATGTTGAGAAATATGTTTGAATCAGCTGGCACTATCAGCTAGGCAAAATGCAATAATTAATTTTAGTCCAGATTGTCATTCATGCCTTGCCTAGCAATGCATTTTACACTCTTCTGGTTCTTGAGGGGTTAACATACTAGAAGACTGTTTTAAATGAAGCAAACAACTGTACAATAAGGTACAGATAAATAGTCCCCTAATTCCCATTTATATCAATGGGGACTTCTTGTATGCTAACAAGGTTACCAACGATAGACCTCCCTAGCATTTAAGGTGCAGAAAAACCCATAACAAGAGGGGGCATCATACACACATACAACACACACATACCCATAACAAGAGGGGGGCATGACACACAAACACGCACACACATACACATGACAAGAGGGGGCATCGCACACATACACACACACACACATTTAGACATAATATAGACAGACATAATGTTGGACTGGGGAATATAAAGGCCACCAGAGAAAGTTGTATGGACAAATTTGAAGTGAACGAGTGTGAGATTATGCTTCCCATTTAAACCCAGGGACATGTATAACAAAATGTTTCACAGTGCATTGCACACATCTCTGACATGGAAAGTAACATACAGAGCGTGTAAGATGGAGAGAGACTGGGTAAAAGAGTTTAAGAAGTTGTGTGTACACCCATGTCATATGTAAAACACACAAACTCACCACAAATACAAAAAGTCATCCCTCCAACAACATTTTAAAAAGAGATGCAGCCAATTATGGTGCATTAGTCACCTGTATTAACCTCCCAGGCTGCGAGTGGGTGAGTGGTGCAGGTAAATAGAGATCCTGCAAAAAGGATCTTATGCTCTAAGCAGACCATGGTGGGCTTGCCCTGAATCTATCCAATGAATCCCACTCACCATCCACTGACTACCTGATGGAACTGCAGCATTGGAAAGCATTGGAAAGTTTGATTGAACAATTGTATTGTATTGTATTGTATATTTTTGTTTATATAGCGCCAACCAGAGTACTTGGCACTTTACAGATTACATTTAGTATAGAAGGGGTACAATAAGTGAGATCATTAAGTGCTTATATAGGCAGTCATAAGGGGAACAACAGCTAAGTATACATTAGGATAGAAGGTCCCTGCCCTGTAGAGGTTACAATCTAAGAACAATGATTATGTATGCTTCTGCTGGGGATGTACATAGACAGCACTGGATAGACTGGCCTAGGCCTGTGAGACATTAGCAATGAGAAGTCAGTGAATTTGAGCTCACTTTTATCACAGTTTCTTCTTTCTCCCATGATTCCTCAGGTCTCCTATATGCCTCACACCCCATGCCTCTGTTGCCACCCTTGATTACTCATTTCTCGCCCTCAATGCCTCCTTTTTCCAGTACATGTCCTATTTCTCCCTTTGGTGCTTTCTTTCACACCTTCTTCTTTGGGACTAAATTGTTCAACTGAATGTTTTATTTTGGAAACTAGATTGCAGGTTTTGATGAGTAATACAGGTCACTAGAGTGCAGGCTCTGATGTTTCAGTGAGTCACTACATTGCAAGCTCTGATATTTTATGTGGGTCACTTGACTGCAATGTATGCTGTGTCATGTAGAGCACTACATTGCATGCTCTGATGTATTGTGTAAATGACTAGATTGTGAGCTCTGTGTCATGTGGGTACTAGACTGCAAGCTATGCTTTGCACGATTAACTAGATTTATAGCTCTGATATGTCATGGGGGGTCACTGGATTTCAAGCACTGATGTTATTTGGGTCACAAGCTCTGATGTGCCATGTAGGTTTCTAGAATGCTAGATGTGAAGTGTCACATGGGCCACTAGGTTGCAAACTCTGTTGTGTCATGTGGTTCACTAGGTTGCAAGTTCTACTGTGTCACGAAGGTCACCACTGAGTCAATCTCTGTAAACTCTGTTAAATGCTTTGCTTAAAAAAAAACCCACACAAATACATAAGCTACAAATCTCACCTGTTTCATTGTAAGAGGAATGCAAAGACCGGGGGGGTGACAGGTAAGGATGAGAGATACAAATCCATTGTATATAAAAATAAATGTAAAGTAAGAAAAAATCACATGAGGAAGATGGGTCAGTATGAAGTAGAAGGAAATAATGTGTTTGCTTCTAGTTCATATTGCCTCATCTTCCTCATTCCGAAAAGATCACAGCAACTACCACAATGGTGCAATGATTTTGACCGTTGTGGATAGGGGGCAAAGCATGGTTTGCTGTCAAAATCAGTGCAAGTACTACAAAACTCTTTTTGCCCAGCAACCACTATGCTGTACTTCTTCCCATTCCATGCATCCTCTATACGCACCCCCTCCCATTTACCTCCTTCTCCCTGCTCTACTTCCACCCATTTCACAAGTCCTTGTGTCCTTCCTCCTACCCATTCAACACTCCTATGTCATCCCTCAAAGACGTTTGAAGGCTCCTTATGTCACTTCTACCACCAATTCTCTACTTTGTTATGTCCTTCACGCCCCCCACCAAAAAAAACCATAGCTTCTTGATTTTAAAATCATCTCCTCTCTCACATATTCGTTTTCCCCCATCACCAATTACACTCACCTCCTCATTACACTTACTCACTCACTCACTCAGCCCTTAAGCTGATTTGCATACCCCCCCTCACTTTTCCCACTTTGATGCTTTTTTTTTTCCTATCCCCTTCCTTTTCACAACCGCTTTACCTCTTTCTTCTCTTCCATTTTTCACTATTAATCTCTCTTAGCTCTTTGTCCCTTCCAGATAAGCTGCTTCACATTTGCCTCATCCCTTTTACCCTCCAACCTTCCATTTTGCCATTACCATGGAAATGTTTCATTCACGCTGTATAGAGCCAGTGCTCTGTGCAGTCTGAATGAAAGTTCTTTGTTGCTGCAGCTAAAGGGATGTTGGTAGGGGTGAAAAGGCAAAGGCTGTTAAATGCTACCCCTGGCAAGAGAGATTGCGGCTACGCCATTCCGTCCTAGATTGACGTTTTTTGACTTCCTTATATTTTACACAAATGTGTTAGCATCCCTGGGTAGGAGTGTTTTTTGTCTCTGTCTTTTTGTTTTTTAACTCACAGCAATGCCTTGCCAAGCCTGGTAATGTATATTATCTCTCTCTCTCTATATCTGTTTAAAGAGGGGGGTCCCAAAAAGAAATGTATTGCAGCTGGGCCCTCCACTTACTAGGTATGCCAATGACTGAAAGGGTTACATGTTTGGGTGAAGTAATGTAGGACTAAGTTCACAAGGCCTCTGTTTCTTTGACGCACACCAGTAGTGGGCTAGTCTGACACATACACACACACACACACACACATACACAGTGCAGTTTGTTTGCTCCAGAATTGCTCCCATAATTCTTAGTACATCTTCCCAAAAATTTGCTTTGTTCTGCTTGGAAATGCCACACAACTATGACCATTTGATAAAAAAACTTGATCAGATAGATGGCCCTCAGGATAAGTTAATTGCTCACCCCTAGTTTAGTGCACCAAAACAAAAGCTCCTTTTGAAGACCAAAGGTAAAAAAAACAGGGTTTTTGGAAAACTCTGTGTTACATCTATGTGCATCCCCAGGCTGGGGTTGCATTGCTCTTTCATTCTTCATGAGCATAAAACTGGATTTTTTTATTGTCCTGCTTTTACAACCCTCTCATTTATCAATGGGATTTCACACCAAGAGTTAAACTTCATTAAACTGAGCCTAAAAATAGCAGAGTAAACAACAGACTAGTGTTCAGTGCTCTTCACATTTTTGTTAATCCATTCAAAACAATGCATTGGCTTTGTCCATTCTAGAAACCATTTTCATTTTCATAACCATAAGCAATGGTCTTTTTTCTAGAATCAATGTGATTTTAAAAGTATTGTGTGTTTTTCAATAAATCTTGTTTATATTGAGTGCAAAATTATAGAATTTCATTTTATTCAATCATAATTGCAATTTTTCTTATGTTGCTATTTTAAAGTAAAACTGTATAATATTTACCCCAATAATATGTGCTAGTTTTGAGAATTATATACTACTAGTTGAAGAGCCCGTTACACGGGCCACAGTGCCACTGCCAGCTGGTCGCGGGGCAGTCATGCGTCCTTCGGATCGCCCAGCTCTGTATCAGCCGTGGCGCGGGCAGTCTCTACTGTGCATGACTGCGGCGTTACACACGTTTTAGCGAATTATTATATAGGATGCCTGCAGTGTAACCCCATTGATATCAGTGGAAGAGATGTACTACAGAACCAGCAGAGATAAGAACTTTGTGAGTAAAAAGTAGCTTTTCGTGCAAATAATATCCATTTTTGCTACTATACCATATGGTTGCCATTGCCAGCGCTAGAAATGAGTGAAAAGTGTCTGCCCATTTTCCACTTATGCTTTCTATGGCAGCGAGAGTTACCGCTGTAATGCTAAAGCTGCTCATGAAGAAGGAACAGGGTATAGAAATGACTCACACCAACAACTTTTTATGGGTATGAACAGGCAGTTTATTAAATTATCCATATTTTATGTTCACATACACATAACTATATTTTAATCCTAACACATAACCCAAGGATACTTAAGCTGAATCCATACAGCTAACCCAAATTGTTAAACACTCCCATTGCATGGCCAAATCGCCCAGGAGCCATGCTTCATACATATACCACCAACCATCTTTTCCAAAGATTTAAACCAATTACCCCATTTAGGTCATACCAATAATAGCCTCCAAAACGGGTAACGTTAACTCCCGCGACAACAGTCCGGGGCATACTTCCTTAGGGTTAACTCCCTAAGGAAACATCATCACTTATTTCCCATGTAAATTTAACTCTGCAAACAACAGCCCAGTATCACACCGCCGGAATCCCCCACCAACAGGGCGGGCGGGCAGGCGCTTCTCCTCCAGGCTCTCTTCCAAAAGGAAGGGGGGCAACTTCCTGCTTTCCCTTCCTTTGCTTAAGCTTAAGCCCACCCCCAACTACCTAATTTCCCCCCCTCTCCTTCTTCATGCCTCCACTCCTCTATTATCCGGGGAGTTACTGTGCTGAAGTGGAGAAATCCACAGTTGAAATAAAAGAGTTGTATGGTAATATATGGTCTTGAAAAATTGTTGCCAGGCAAGTAGGAGTTTCCATTGTAAGCTAATGATAATTCTGCTGAGTTACATAAGCCTTGAAAACAATGTTAGTAGGCCAAGTCCAACAGCAAACGTATCCTTGAAAACATTATTAGAAGGCAAAATCCTACAGTGATGAAAGCTTTGAAACAATTAGAAGCCTGACAGTCCCCTCCATTTAAACAGAGACTTTACTTTTTTCAGTGATAGAAAACTGAACCTTTGCAGTTCAACAATTGTTTTGGTCATAACAGCACGACTCTTTTTTTATTTGTATCAGTGAAGGGGAGGAGATTGGATAGACATATTCTAGATTAACATGACCAATCATTAAAGGGATAGTAATGTCAGAAAAAAAGTATTAACTATATGGTAGATACAATTAAAAGAGAGTACTTGCACTTATTCGTATCTCTCAAACCGTTATGGATTGAGAGATATAGGAAAATAAAGTTCTCCGCTCCCTCCACTTTCTCATATGTTAGCTGTATAGCTGACAGCATGAGATCCTGATTCCTGGATCAGATGGCGGCTCTTCAGCAGCACCAACATATCGATACCTAAAAATAAATACTTCATCGGAACAGTCTACAGCGTGTGCCTGGTTTGCAAGCACATGTTGTAGACCATTACGATGAAGTATTTATCTTTACATATTGTTATACTGGCGCTGCTAAAGAGCCGCATCTGGTCAAGTGACCAGAATCTTCTTCTGACAGCTTTACAGCTCGTCAAGCAGAAAGGGGAGGGACCAGAGAACTTTATTTTCCTATATCTCTCAAACCATAACGGTTTCAGAGATATGAATAAGTGCAAGTACTCTCTTTTAATTGTATCTATCATATAGTTAATACTTTTTTCTGACATTACTATCCCTTTAAGTCAGCAACATCAGTAGCAACAACCACTTCCTCCACACTACTTGCATATTCTTGTAGAATTTTTAAAGTCTGAAAAATATAATTTTTTCTTTTCCACTTTGGGAGTTTTATAGAACATTGACCACTAGTTTGTGGTGGGGTGTCACTCTCACTGTCTGACACAGGAGTTGGTCTTACTGTTAAATCATTATTTTGCAATGTCAACAGCACGAGAATGTGACTCTACTACTAGCTGTTTTAAAGTTTCATGTCACTTTTACAAAAACTTCCTCAGGAGGATCATCATCATTTACCACTGCAGAAACCATGAATGCTGTCTATGCATGTTTTCTAATCATACTCCATACCCCTGTCAGTATGTTTGGCGGACATAATGATAGTATTTTAGCATTGATTCTTACTGTAAAATAAACAGTAGTGCTGTGTGAAGTGATGTATTGTCTGCCTGTAAATAATGTATGAAATATGTCTCTGTCTCTAATATATATTAATGCCCTTCTCAATATCAGCTCATGTGTAAGATCTCCTGCCTGGATGTTGCCTAAAAGTAAAAAGAGTTTTCATTTTTTTTCTTTTCAAATTGTACCTGTTTGTCACTGCCAGTGTCCCAGTCTATAAATCATACCCATGCTCTGCAACCACAAGTAACTCAAGCTACTCTTCTTGTCTGTCTTCTACATTAGTAGCTAGTGTCAACATTTAAAATGTTAGTAATGTCCAAAAAAAACTTTTTTGCATTTGGAAGAGCTTAAAAAGCTGATCTAAATGCAAAAAACCGTATCTCTGGTGTTCAGGCACACGTTTTAGACCATTCCAATGAAGGAATTCCGTGTAAGTAATGAGATCTCAGCACTTCTCAAGCGCCTCCGTGTCGACCGACACGAATCACCTGCTGACAGCTTTACAGCTGTCAGTAGGAAACAGCAAACTTTAAAAGCCTGTAACACTTAAACCATAGCGGTTTGAGATATACGTTTTTTTGCATTTAAATCAGCTTTTTAAGCTCTTCTAAATGCAAAAAAAGTTTTTTTAGACATTACTAACACTTTAAGCACATTTCTCTCTCAAGGATTGTAGTATTAATCTTTTAGAGTACAGCATAGACATTGTAGCTTCAGAATTAACAGCAACTTGCAAACTGCAATAGAGGATAAACACACACACACACACAGCAGGTGTTGCAACACAAGAGTCCACCACACCACAGTATATAGTCTTGTGTTAGATGTACTATATATCTGTCTGTGTAGTCAGTGTCACTTTGTCACAGCCAACTCAAGTAGAAGGGATCACCTATCTGTCTCACTGTCACTTATCAAGCAAAAGGTTTGAATTAATGACTTATTTATTTCAATAAAATCCCTTTTCTGCCTTCACTTCCACTCCCCCTTTTATACTGGTGAGTTAGCACTGCATTATTACATTAATTAAACTCTCCAGGTGTGTGCTTGGTAACATTATTCTCATTCATTTCAATGCATTGAAAAATGGGGAAAACTGCTTTTTTCACAGGACTTTTTCATGTTTCTCTTTTGAGTCAAAATGTTTCAATCACCCACTTATACAAACCTGTTGTTTTTTTTTTGTTCCTGTACATCACTTAAAGGGATAGTAATGTTTCATAATAAAAGCAGCTCTAATTAATCATCATAGTATTTAGACTTTGGAGACTGTTATTTCAATTCTGTCAAAGTTGTAGTTCAAGAGTAATTGAATGATAAAGTGTCCTTATCACGGTCCCCGTGTCTTTCTGTCAATCTATCATGATGTACCTGTGCATTGGTGGAGACTGATTGGCCCGCCCAGGATGTGCTGTTATATGCTGGAGCTTGGGCAATTGTCAGTTGCCCTTTCGTGGTGTTCCTGTTGCTGCGCCTTGTTGCCATATTCCAGTGTCTTCTGTGTACCGACCCGGCTAGTCTGACTCTGCTCCTGATTCTGCTCCGTGATTTGACCCGGCTCTGGCTGACGACCCTGCTCCGTGAATTGACCCGGCCCTGGCTGACGACCCTGCTCCGTGAATTGACCCGGTTCTGGCTGACGACCCTGCTCTGTGATTGATTCTGGCCTGTCTGCTGTTCCAGTACTGCTCCGGTTCTGCCTGCTGCTCCGGTTGCCATTCCAGCCTGTCTGCTGTTCCAGTACTCTGCCGGTCTTGCCTACTGTTCCGGTTGCTATTCCGGCCTGCCTGCTGTTCCGGTGCTGTTCCGGTCCTGCCTGCTGTTCCGGTTGCTGTTCCGGCCTGTCTGCTGCTTCCAGTTACCGTTCCGGTTCTGCCTGCTGTTCCAGTGTTCCTGCGTCATTCCAGTCGCCTCGGCGACATGCTGAACTGTTTAAGCGACTCACTGTTCCTCTCACTTGTCAGTAGCTGTAGCCTGAGGTTGCTTTGCCTTCTGTTGGCTGCCAAGGTACTCACTTGTGTAAAGAACCATTTAACCCTTGCAGTGCCTGTAGTCTCCGGTCTGTTGCCTCCGATATATCTTGCCAAGCATACATTTTCTGACATAGCCTTTCCTCTGAGTGCTTCTGTGTGTCTCTTATTCCATCAGAGCCTTGTCAGTCCGAGTTCATCCTATGGCTCAGGGCCACAGACATTGAAGGTACATTCCCATTGCACTCCAGAGGGCATTGGCTCTATTACAGCTTGTGCAGTCACCATCAGTACAGCACCCAAGGGGTGTATCGGCACAATCCTAATGGCACCTGCAGGGTTATTACTTTTCTAGTTAAGGGCGATTTTGGTTCTGATCATTACAGCGTGGCAATAGCACTCCTCTGTAGCCCACGGTGGTGGTACCGGCTCAGCTCTGGACATTGGGCTCTAGTATATCAACTTGAGAGTGTATTCAGTGCAGTTACTCCTCTATCCTGCTATTGAGAGACTGCGTTCTAGAGACTGCTATTTATCCTGGGCGTTGGCCAATCTTGTATATCTCACCCATTTCATTTATTAACCCTTTGGGGGAATACTCCCTATCCATTCCAGCACCTGTCATTATCATTGTGTGCATTCACTTTGTCATTATTGCCATTGTTGCTATTTCTGTGCTGGCCTCTAGGGGCCTTGTTTTATTTTCAATAAAACTGTGTTTTTACTTCATACCCTGGTCTGAGTGTCAGAAAACCGTTACAATCCTCCTCCCGCCCCTTTTACTGATGTAACACTGTTCAGCCAGAGCAGAAGGGAGGTGCCCAGGTAGATTGCAGAGAGGGACAATCTTCAATTAAGATAAGGGAAAAACCTGAAAAACTTGTCAAGGGGGCAGGGTTTTCATTGTTCTCATAGGAGGAAGATTGTCCACTGCTGTTATCTGTCTGGTCTATGGACTGGATTCCACATCTGAGAAGAGATGGCTTACACTAGGTAAAAGGGGTGGGAGGGGGAAACTTTGCTTGTGAATATCTCATAAACCATAAAGGTTTGATAGATAAGAGTTATATCGTTCTTCATGTTTTTTAATGCCTACAAAATAACATAAAGATAAAACGAAGTATTACTATCCCTTTAATAACTTTTCCAGCATTCTGATTAAAACAGCAAGCAAAATGAGAAACAAAGCATTTGTTTCAAAGCCACATTTCAGATCTTGTGAAAAAGATGGCTTTGTATGAACACTTACGGAATCGAATAAGAGGATGGTGACTTTTTTACTTGAGGAGGCTTGGAAACATAAGTGCAAGTTTGTAGCAAGTTTTGCATTAATTTTAAATATTGTTATATTTTGTATGTTTAAAAGAATAAATCTTTGGCTGACATTTGCCATACTTTAGCTCCTTTTATTATATTTTCATTCCCACTACCTCGGTTCTGGAAGAAGGAGATTGAGCATTCTTGAGTCGGCTTGGATTAATATCCATTGCGAGACTACAGATAAAGCCCTAGATCCCTCACTAAGGAAAGGCAGTGATCCAAGAATGCAGGAGGAGGACTGACGTGGGTAACTATCCTGGGGTTAATACCAGGAGTGTCTATATGATTTAGAGGTGATCCAAATAGCCTCTAGTGCAAGTGAGTAAAATTTCAAGAGCACCGGATGCTTGGTGTTGGCTCCAAAGTGTCTTACATACTACACTTAGAAGACCTTTCTGTGCTGCTTCCTTTTTTGCATGGAAACATAAGATGGCTGCTATTACATCTACAGCTAATCTTCCCCAAGCCTTCATTATTCTCCCATGTACATTTATTTTGCACAACCATTGAAAGCCAATGTCATTCATGCCAGGTCTTTCATTCATTTTTCTGATGAAAGTATATTTTAGTTTTAACATAAAGGATAACCTTGGGACAGAACTTGCACTTGAACATAATAACAATTTGAAAAACTCAGTGTGTGGAAAGCAGGACAGTGCATGGCATAGAGTGGGTACGGAGCTCTTGGGCAAAATAAGCCTGGCCCTGTATGGGTAACTATGGCAGCTAGTCTGGGGATTTTAATGTATGTATGTATATCATTATTTATATGGCGCCACACAGTGTACGCAGCGCCTTACAATAGAAGTAAGTTACATTAAATAAGAGGGGATAAAATAAGTGCCACATTCATAGAAACATTAGGATAGAGGTCCCTGCCCCAAGGAGCTTACAGTCTAAATGGGTAATAGGAGACAGACAACAGGGTAAGAGGGTGTCAAGTGCTGAGGTTACAAGGGCTGGCTTTGGAAAAAAAGTAGTGCATGGTCCTAATGCTCCAGAAGATAAGATTTCAGGGTAGACTTAAAGACAGAGGGGGATTGTTCTAGATGTAGGGAAACAGGTATGGAGTTCCTGAGGTAGGGAGCAGAAAGCAAGAAAGGTTTGAGACGGGATAGGGCAGAGGGTGTGGATGGTGTAACAAGAAGGGTGTTGTGTGCTGAGCAAAGGAACATAAGAGGAGATGAGGGAAGACATGTAAGGAGGGGTAGTAGTGTGGAGAGCATTAAAGGTGAGAAGAAGGACTTTGTGATTGATGCGTTGCCGAATAGGGAGCCATGACAGATGTCTAAGAATTATGTGAGCAGGTTCAGTTTTCAGTAACAGGGTGGCCAGTTAGTAGAATATTGCAATAGTCTAAGCGGGACAGAATGAGGGTTTAAAATGATGATCTGCATGAAACCAAATTCAAATAAAAGCACATTAGCTGGTGAGATGACTCAGCTGGTTAAGGCACCAGCTGTAGAATCTGTTCAAACCGCAAGGTCACAGGTTCTAGTCACAGCAGGTTCAACTCAGCCTTTCAGCCATCCGAGGTAGATAAAATGAGTGTCATTAAACTGGGTAATAATATCTATACCCCCAGGACATACTTGTAAACGAGAGACAATCTCAGTGCACCCTTCCTGGTAAAATACTTTGAAATATTATTATTTTTAATATGAAATAAAATACAAAAATGTATAAGTAATGTTCAATGTTTTTATAAGACACAATTGACCATTTCATCAGGAGCTATGATCACAAGAAAACTCAATATTATGGTTTTGGTGCATAGCACCACAGGATCTTGAGCGAGCCTGATTCTGCTATTTTGTAATTCTTGGCCTTAATGTTAGTTTACTAAAAGGAATAACTACACCCAATGTATTGTGTCGATAACAGAAGACCAGATTCAATCAGTTTGTAGAAATAAGGTATGTGTTTGCGATAGAAAACAAGAGCAGAATTTGTGCAATAAAATGTATTCATTTCATTCACACAACATTGCCAGACAGACAATTAAAATGTTTCAAGCTGTGGAGATATACAAAAAGCAGACATTCTATATTTATGTGTTCTGGTTAAAAAAAAAATTCTGCAACGGTTTACATAAATTTGTTCAAGACATGAATCCTAAATAAACATTTGTGCAGTTGTCCTACTAATAAATCATCATTGACAGTAAGCCTTGTAAATAGATAACATAGACACAAGGATCTTACTCATGCAAAAATGGAACATGAGGTCATTGCATACAATAGCTAATCTCCTAATAATCAAAACTTCATCCCAACAAACCACTATTAAATGCCCTTTAGAAAACACATTTTTACTAGAATATTGCCAATAACCCTTTGAGGGCCAGAGCAAGCAATGCTTTGTGTACCCCTCTGGCACTCAAAAGGTTAATACATTCTATAAAATAATGTACATATAGGTACCATTTTTAGGTACCTAGAAGACATTAAATTAATGCAAAAAAGTGAAAAACATACAGGAATTTTAAACAGCATATAAACAAATGGTAATAATGCATTTTTAGATTCATTTACCAAAAATGTCATTCTAATTGTTTATGAAATCCCAAGTGTTGGTTTGTAAAGAAACCTATTGATTCCCATGATTTTTAAACAGTGTATCGGATACTTGCCAACATTTAATAAAAAATGGCAGTGTGCACATTTTGGCCAGGCAGTCCATGAGAGAGCATCACGGATGGTCCATAGTAACACAACACCAGCAAAAAACCCTGGTACAGCACACTTAGAGCTGTCATTGCAGAGTAAAACAGACATAGCCCAAATGAAAACATTACATAAAATCAAATAATTAAGCAATATTAACAGATGTTGGGAAGCTCAAATCCTACTGACCTTTTAACCCCTTAACGCCCGTCTAACATTTTTTTTTTTTTTTTAAAAAGAATCCGGAGTCCCCGAACGGCGTGCAGCCGCGCGGGGAGCCGGATTTCCGGGACGTACATGTACGTCCTCTGTCACTAAGTGACAGCCACACAGGACGTACATGTACGTCCTGTGTCGCGAAGGGGTTAATGGAATAGTAATGTTTTAAATTTAAAAATGTATGTTGTAACAGCGAAAGCTAAAGTCTCTTTCTATTTCAGTGTTTGAGTAACTTAACAGTTAACACAAAACCTTTTCCATAGAGGCTAATGAAATAACATATGATAGTATCTTTTATAAATGTTTGTGGGTTAAACAGAAAATAGCAAAACAGGGATCAATCATGTTTGAACTGTAATAATTTTTGAATGAGTTAATACCAAGAAGTTAGACTACATTTCTTTAACTCAGCAAATCAGGTTTATTGTCTAAATTTATAGACTTTCAGCTGTTTGCAATGAACAAATCAAACAAAAGCAATTGAAATAGCTCAACACGATGAATGCTTCAAGTAGTTTCCCCAAAATCAACTGAAAATGCAAGTTATAATGACTTCTCCAGTCTCAAAATTATTCAACTCCCTGAACAGAATCCCTCACAACAGCACAAATATGCAAAACAGATGTTGTCTCAACCACACCTGATGCAACTAATCAAGGGTTTCTTTAGTTGCACCAGGTGTGCTTGGACACATGAATTACCTGAACTGGCTAGGGGTTTGTTGAGTGTCACTTTTGACTGTATGTTAGAAATATTAATAAGTCAAAAGAACGGTCCAAAAAGTTAAGAGAAGAGCTCATCGCCCTGAACAAATAAGTAACAGGATACAAAAAGATAGCGAAGGCACTGAGTGTTCTTAGAGACACCGTTGGAAGCATAGTTTGCAAGTTCAAAGTTAAAGGAACAGTGGTTACACTACCTGGACGGGGCAGAAAAAGGAAGCTATCAATGGCTGCAACCAGATTTCTGAGAAGGCAGGTTGAGAAAAACCCTCAAGTGACTGCAAAAGACCTGAAGCAAGACTTGATAGCAACAGGTACTGAGGTTTCACTGAGCACAGTAAGGCGCGTATTAAAAGCAGAAGGTTTCCATGCAAGATCTCCAAGACATACACCACTACTGATCCAAAAGCACAAGAAAACTTGGTTCCAATATGCTCAAAATCATATAAATAAGCCACAGAAGTTTTGAGATTCTGTTCTGTGGAGCGATGAAACAAAACTGGAACTTTTCGGCCCGATGGATCAGCAGTATGTTTGGAGGTAGAAGAATGAAGCATACGCTAAAAAGGACACTCTTCCTACAGATAAGCATGGTGGTGGCTCGGGGATGCTCGGGATGCTCTGGGACTGCGTTGCATCCTCTGGCACTGGAAACCTGCAGTGTGTGGAGGGCAATATGGATTCAATGAAGTATCAGGAAATCCTAGGAGAAAAAGGCATGCTATCTGTGAGGAAGCTGAAGCGTGGGCGTCATTGAACCTTCCAACAGGGCAATGACTCCAAGCATACCTCAAATTCCACCAAGGCTTGGTTGCAGAAGAAGTCCTGGAAGATTCTACAATGGTCATCACAGTCACCTGACTTGAACCCCATAGAAAATCTCTGGTGAGATTTGAAGAAGGCGATTGCAGCATGCAAACCCAGGAATATTACTGAACTGGAGGCCATTGCTCATGAGGAATGGGCTAAGATTCTTCATGATCACTGCCAGACGCTGGTGTCTGTCTATGTATCTCATTTGCAGTAGGTCATAACAGCAAAAGGGTGCTCTACTAAGTACTAAACGTGCTTGCCATGAAGGGGTTCAATAATTTTGAGAGTGGAGAAGTCATTATAAGTTGCATTTTCAGTTGCATTTGGGGAAACCACTTAAAGCATTTGTTGTTGAGCGATTTCAATTGCTTTTGTTTGATTTGTTCATTGCAAACAGCTGAAAGTATGTACATTTTGACAATAAACCTGATTTGCAATGGGGGTTGATTAATTTTGATTACAAGTGTACATATAAAAATCTGTTTCGAGTTCACTGTCCATCCTTCTCTGGGGGGGCAGAATGCATCTGATTCACCATGTGGCAGTCCCCACCACCACTCCTGTAATTCGCAGGGGCAGCAATTTTCACAGGAATGGCCAGGAAGGAAAAGCCACAAATCAAAAGAAGTAGGCAGTTCATTCTTCCAACCAGTTCAAACTTGCTATCCACAATCAGTATTGTTTGATGAGCAGTTCTAGCTTTCGTGATTTAATAAGCAATTCTCTGATAATTTATAAATACAGTTCATCCAGACACAGTGGAAACCATATGTACTCGCTCAGGAAACCTCTCTCCAGGTTTCCATAAAACATCAAAAGAAGTAGGAATGAATCAGTACCAAAATGGTTAATATTATCACAGTAGTCTAGCAATATAAAAGCATTGAACAACTTTATTGTATCAAGAAAATTGATATATATTGTTGTATAGCTGCAACCCATGATTCACCCCTTCCCGGAACCCTCCCCCCCCCATCGTTAAGTGCCGGCCGCGTGTGTGTGCGGCCGGTCACTAAGGGGTTAAAGCTAGGAGAGACTTCCACAGATGGATACCAGTCAGGTGTAACAATGTGTAATGTGTGAAACGCGTTGATCAGTGTTGATGGTTTTTATACCTGACTGCTATCTGTCTGTAGAAGTCTCTCCTAGCTTTAATCACAGGTTGCAACTGTACAAGGTACGTTTATCAGATTTTATTGATACAATAAAGTTGTTCAATGCTTTTAAATTGCCAGACTATTGTGGTGATATTAACCATTTTCATGAAGGAGAAGCCCCTTGGCCATGCATGTCAAAATCACTGAAGCAAGATTCACAGGGGTGGCAATTTTCACAGGAGTGGCCTTGGGGATACAAAGCCCCTTGGGCCACTCCTGTGAAAATCAATGCAATAAGATTCACCGCTATTGAGTTGCAGTGGTTCTTCAATGTGCATGAAGTGTGAATCCCACAAGCAGCATTTCCCAGGGAAAAATCTGGGAGGGCAGGGATATAATGAAAATCTGTTGGATTGCCTCAGGGACTATCAATGAGAAACACTGCAATAAAGTGTGGATTACACTTGAACTACAATCCACATATAAAAACAGCAATAGATTTAGTAAAGAGCAGCTTTACATTTTTTTTTACATTTGCTTATGTTGGCCTAGATTAAGTTAATAAGTGTAATCATTGGGGACATTTGTAGCTTGATAAAGTTATCAAATGCAAGGTAATCAAAGCATATGTTGCATCCTAAATTAACCCCTTGAGTGCCAGAGAGGATCGCAATGTGTTGCATACCTCTCTGGAACTCAAAGGGTTAGTTAAATTCAAGTTTGCTAATTTTTTGTCTGTCCTTTTGTGTAAGTGTGTGTGTCTCTATAAAAAAAATTATAATTTTTTTAGTGGAATTTTTTAAATGTCTTAAATATTGTTAATGTGAACCAGGGATTGTTTAAGATTTTACCAGAAAAAAGAAAAGGGTTTTCCTGATGGGAAAATCTTAGTTAGTGGCCTAATAGGTTGTATGGCACTTGGTAAGAAGAGAGTCATTGTTTCTTCACATACAGTATGTAGACATCCTTCTGTTCTGAAAAATCATATTCATCAAAATGTAATTTACCAACCAGAGTTGAAACTCAGCAGTTGTAAGTATTATTTTTTCTTAATTACTCCATTAGTATGTCACAGAAATCGCCCACCCATCTGCTGCTATGTGAATTATTTTAATTAATTTCAGAGGCATTTAAATGATGTATTATGATTGAAACAACTTGCAGATATTTAGAATTTTATATACTTTATATGTTTTGCATTTTCCTTCTAAGTATCGTTATATATTTAAATGTATATTTGATTTTGTATATATTTACATATGTGAGATATATGGTATTTCTTTGTGCAAAATCTTATATTTATATATTTATTTGTTATATGTTCTAATGGATTTTTACAGCTGACATGACACCATGTATTGAGATATATATTGTATGGGGTTTTATTATCATACACCCTTCCTTTCCCTATCATACCCCCATTTCCTTTTATATAAAGTCTTGCACTACACCAACTGTAATTACCTCGGAGCAAACACGTTGGGGGAGATTCACTAAGTAATGATAAAGCAGTGATAAATTGTTGATAAAGTGGAGCTGACTTCTCCAATTTATCACGTCTCCAGTTCCTTTGTTGTTCTATGGAGCCTGTGCACTAACATTTGTCTGACTTTTGAGATCTTAGTGCATAGGCTCTATAGAATAACATAGAACCTGAAGAAGTCATCTCTGCTTTATCACCTCTTTATCACGCCTCAGTGTCTCGCCCCCAATGTTTTGGAGACCTCTCTAGCACTCAAGGGGGTTATGCACTAAGGTGATAAAGAGGTGATAAAGTGGAGATGACTTCTCCAATTTATCACGTCTCCAGTTCCTTTGTTGTTCTATGGAGCCTATGCACTAAAATTTGTCTGACTTTGGAGATCTTAATGCAGTGGTTCTCAACTCCTGCCCTCAGGACCCACTAACAGGCCAGGACTTAGGGATTTCTCTGCTAGAGCACAGGTGTGGGGATCAGAGGCTCATTCACACTGATTAACTCACCTGTGCTCTAACAAGGAAATCATCAAATCCTGGCCTGTTAGTGAGTCCTGAGGACAGCAGTTGAGAACCACTGTCTTAGTGCATAGGCTCTATAGAATAACAGAACCTGGAGAAGTCATCTCCGCTTTATCACCTCTTTATCACGCCTCAGTGTCTCGCACCCAATGTTTTGGAGACCTCTCTAGCACTCAAGGGGGTTATGCACTAAGATGGTAAAGAGGTGATAAAGTGGAGATGACTTCTCCAGTTTATCACGTCTCCAGTTCCTATGTCATTGTATGGAGTCTATGCAAGAAATCTTAGTGCACAGGCTCCATAGAATAACAAAGGAATTGGAGAAGTGATATCACTGGAGAAGTCATCTCCCCTTTATCACCTCTTTATCACAACTTAGTGAATCTCCCCCATTGTGTATAAAATGCAAAAGGTGAGGACAATGCTTTGTCCTCTGATTTTTGCACTGAACGGTATTGCTGTTTTTATGGAAAAACTATACATAAACATTTAATTTCACCATACCCTTCTGCATAATTCAAATCAGTTTTTGTGTTTAGACTTCTGATACAGAATTAGTTTTACAATTACAATTGTTTATTTAACCCTTTGTTTGCCAGGGAGGTATTCAACGCATTGCAATGTGCTGGATACCTCTCAAGTGCTTAAACAGTAAATATTAGTATCTCCAAATAATAAACCCCCACTAATCTTACTTTATACCTCACAACATTTCAGTTGGCTAAAGAGGGACACTTTTGCTTTAGATGGTGTGGCTGGTGGGTGTGGCATTGCTGAGAATTTTTAGGTATTTTATGACCTATTGACACCTCTTTGTGTCACTAAATAAATTATTTAGAACAAGACCAAAGTATTTTATTTATACGGACTAATTAATAAACACATATACTGAGGTTTAAACAAATACTAATGTGCATTTTATTGCTACGGCACAATGTGATACACTTTTATATACACACCACACAGTCTGATCTCCTACAAAGAGGGACAATAGGGCAGAAAGAGGGACAGAGTGATTTGGGACTCACAGAGGGACAGTCTGACCTAAAGAGAGACACTTGGGAGGAGCAAAGTAAGGAGCAAAGTAATGGCCATTATAAAGCAGTTCTGGGTTGATTGGTTCCCTAAGAGTCTTTATTTAGGCCTGGATATAACATACATGGAGCCAGATGATTCTCTGTTGCAGGACTCTAGGACCAGCAAACTTGATTAACTGAAGTTTTGCTTATAAGACAACAAAGAATCATGTCCGCCTCCATGGTCATGATATTGTCACAGTGGGTACCTGTTAGTTCCAGCGCCTCTTAGCGGGACAACACTGGAGGCCTGGGTTCGGGTATGACAATTCGGCGTCAGTGGCCACATCTCGCCAGACTTGTGGCCGTGTCTCTCCTGCTGCCCCTAGCGGTCGTCCGTGTCCTCTTCTCCCAGCGTCACTGCTTGACGCATGGCAAGTTGCAGGTTTGGACGCATCTCCTGTTTGCTGCGTCACTTTCGGGCTCAAACCGGGATAAGTGACGCTAAGACCAGTTTTATACCTGAGGAGACTGTGACTCCACCTTCCTACTTCCCTGCTATTTAAGGGTTTTGGTCCTTGGTTCAGTAGCTCTTATGTTGTTGTCTCTTGTAGCTTATCTTCTTGGCATTTCCTGTGTATGACTGGATTTCTGGCTGACTACCCGCTCCGTGTATGACCTAGGATCTGTCTGACCATCCATTCTGGTGCTGACCTGGGGCTCTGTCCAAATATCCATTCTGTGTTGATTCATTCTATTGGATACCCTATCTGGTGCAGACCTGTAGCTCTGGCTGACTACCCACTCTGTGTATGACTATGATCTGTCGGACCATCCATTCTGGTGCTGACCTGGGGCTCTGTCCAAATATCCATTCTGTGTTGCCTCATTCTATTGGATACCCTGTCTGGTGCAGACCTGTGGCTCTGGCTGACTACCCGCTCCGTGTATGACCTATGATCTGTAGGACTATCTATTGTGGTGCTGACCTGGGGCTCTGTCCAAATATCCATTCCGTGTTGCCTCTTTCTATTGGATACCAAATCTGGTGCAGACCTGTGGCTCTGGCTGACTACCAGCTCCGTGTATGACTATGATCTGTCAAACCATCCGTTCTGGTGCTGACCTGGGGCTCTATCCAAATATCCATTCCGTGTTGCCTCATTCTATTGTATACCCTATCTGGTGCAGTTAATTCATTGCAATTAGTACCCACTGCTCTTGTATTGTCATCTTATCTCAGCCCATTCACACATAATCCTGGAGAATCAATGGGATCCCTAGAGCCCTGAAAAAGTTAGAAATGTCTGCTCCCTAACAGCATATATAAGATAAAAGTTTTGCCTTATTATAAAAAGACTTTTTTTTAACTGACGCTAGCATAAAATACATGGCATTTTAGTGTTTATATAACTCCAGTTAGTTTTTAGGTGTTAGTGTTTCTTTAATAGTTTTTTATAACATTTACTGAGTCTCCTCCATCTCAGAATGAAATCTGTGTCACCACACTGCTAATATGGAAATCATGAGGTATTTAGGGAAATTCCAGATTGTCTCATTTGTGGTTGTAATAGTAACATAGTATAATATGCTTATGTTCAACTTTTATTTTACTGTTTGATTTTTTTTGTATAAACATAGATTTATTTTACTGTTTCATTTTTTGTCTAAACATAGATTTTGACCTCAGAATTAAAACATTTGGCCCATCTAGTCTATCCATTTCTCTAACTTGTTTTATCTTGCCTTGTTCAATAAATAAAAAAAAACATGATGTATACTAAAAATGTATTACACAGGCTAAATAACACCTCAGGATTTAAAACCATGTAATTTATCACTGAGACTGGCGGTTCGATTTAAAGGCAGCCGTTAAACAAGCCTCTAAGTAAAAAAGGCACATCGGCCGCAAATAACACATGATTTACAGCAGATATAAAGGTAAGAGTACAAGAAAAGCTATCGAGCGTAGGCACAACAAAAACACGTACACAAAAACCAGCGTCACACCTGATTTCGCATCACCGTGGTCCAAAACACATGTTAAAACACAACTTAAGTTAAAATGTAACATTACGGCTGCCATTGGCTAGCAACCTTGATAGATGCACAAACAAAATTCAAACCTACAGCCAATCCCAAGGTCCCAAAGTAGCAAAAATGTTCAAATACACCTATATATACCCCAAAATAATGGTCACACCTTGTCTGTGTTTCAAGTTTTGGCGAGCTAGATCACAGGACCCAGGAGCGGAGGAAAGCGTTTAGAGCGAGGGAGAGAGGAGCTTACGTTGGAGGTAGAAGGAGTTTTTGGAGTTTGGAGAGAGAAGAGCATTGCACTAAATATACACATATCACACTTTTGCACATATTAGATACACCCATACAAACACAAACACATACATACACATAGTCTTTTCTTTTTTACAACACCTTACAAATTTTTTAAACAGTGTGAATCTGTGAGTGAAAGTGTGTGACAGACAGTGAGTGGGATCGAGTTTGTCTGTGAGGGCCTGTGGGAGTGCTTGGGTGTGAGTGTGTGAATGATGGCGAGGAGAGGAGGACAGGAGGGAGGGATGGGGAGAGTAGTGGAGGAGGAGGAAGGAGAGAAGGACATCCCTGTTGAGAGTAGGGGTGGGAGATGGAGATCCACAGGGCAGAGGGGGAGCAGGCCCAGAAGAGCAGACACACGGAGGACAGGGACAGAACTTGCAGTGGTACGAGGGGTAGTTCCTGGGGACCATCACACAGAGGCAGGAGCAGAGCAGGTAGGACACTCTGGTTCTGACTCCTCGCATGCCGGAGCTGAGGGGGACAAGATCAGGGATCCCCGATATACCGAAGAGGAGAACACGGCCCTCGTGGAGGCTGTGCTGGAAAGGTAGAGTGTCCTCTTTCAGAGGGAGAGGGTCCCTGGCCTGGCTGCGGGGAGGAAGGCTGCCTGGAACCAAATCTGCAGCCAGGTTAATGCAGTGGCCACCTGCAGACGGGATGTGGACTCAATCAAAAAGAGATGGGGCGACTGCAAAAGGCAGGTTAAGAAGATGATGGGGGATGCCGCCCTGCACACCCGAGGAACCGGAGGTGGTCCACCTGTCCCCATCACCTTCATCGGATGGGAGGAGAGGCTGCGGCAGACCATGTCGTCTATGCTTATTGAGGGGGTCCCTGGAGGATCAGACACTGGGGATGACTGGAGCCTCCACACTACTGGTAAGTGCATCATCCCATAACCACACACCACCTCAAACCACACACCCATCACAAACAAACACAATCACATCCCAACATTTGCCCATCATTCATCCACAAAACTTCACCAACACAGAAGCCTGAGAGCTCAAACAGGACGCAAGACAAGGACAAATGTCAAGGTTCAACAAAGCCCAAACCTGTCCAACTCTCTGGTTAACCCTCATGTTGCTGTGCTGATCACACACAATACACATAAACCATGTTTAGAAAAGTGTTGTATGTTAAACAGCAGAACGTCTCCAACACAATGTCACCCATGTACAAACAGGGAAACCAGCACATAACCTCATGAGTGCTAGAGGGATTATCAATGCATCGATCAACAATGCTTTGGCAACCCCTCTAGTCCTCAAAGGGTTAACCAGACAACAAACACAAGTCGATAAGCTAACAATTACATAACACACAGGGGACATTCACAAAGCAGTGAAAAAGAGCTGATGTAGAGAATTTTACATGTACATACCCTCACTTTACCAATTACAGTGTTAGTCTATGGAGAATATTCAATAACATGAATGAAGTTGCAAAGGTCCCGTTGTATAGACTCCATAGGAAACATTGCAAATGGGGAAATGAGATCACTGGAGAAAAGTCAGCATCATGTTCAGTTCATCAGGTCTACTTAACCGCTTACTGAATCACAAAAAGGATGGAGCAGGTCACAAATCACAGTGCCACTGAGAATAACTGGTTGTATGTGCAACACACAGGCCAAAAACAATTACACATAACTAAAGGTGAAATAGTTGGCCTTGGTGTTGCGTATGCAATCATTTACTCTAACCTGAATTTACATATCTCACATTTGATTCACACATGGATCCTCAGGAGTACTGATGCCATGGATGGATGGTACACCAGCCACTATTTGCAGGATACATATGGGAAACAAATATGAACCATTGTAGGTTGGTCTATAACAGGCCATGAATTATGGATATCTATGATTGGGTATGGCTGCCTCACACAGAAGGATGGATCGGCTGACCCAGGAAAAAAAACAGCCCTCAATCAACGATATCTTTCAATACTGGCTTGATTGTTGACCTTCAGGATTCAGCTTGAACAGACCTCATGGACAGGATCCTGTAAAGTACATCAATCCCTGATTGCCACAGTGGTATCCCATGCATCACAATGCAAATAGCATCATGACACCCAGAGAGTGACATGTCAAATCAGAAAAAATCCTGCACTGTATGGGATAAACTGATAACACAGGGATGAATACCACTTGAATCACACTGCAGATCAATTTAAAAAAGACATGTACAGAAAGAAAAACGGTCAGATATGTATGTGGATATGTCTCTTTCAAATGGGTACAAATATGTCCCAACAAGATGTGAGCCCAGAGTTAAGTTCAGTACGTGTGATTGCCGTACTGCCCATATATGTGCACCCATCACAAACTAACTCATATTGATTTCATCACCAGAGTACACCTATCTAGTATATTACACCTTACTTAGATGGGTATGTTTTCATTCATGGTATCAAGTTAGTTTGTGATGGGTGCACATATATAGGCAGTAAGACAATCACATGTACTGAACGGATCTCTGGGTTCATATCTATCAAGGTTATGTTTGTACCCATATGAATGGTTATACACACATATCAGACCATATTCCTCTCTGTGTACCTTGCACAGAATGGCAATGGTTAATTTCACCTTGATGTAACATTGTAGGCATTATTAAGAGATGGTTAGATATTGCTGTATGTGACAGCTGGAGATATCAGTCATTTCACCACACGGAGGCTCTTCAGCAGAGTGGCCTTAATACTGAACCCTGTGGTACTCCACTCTCCACTTTAACTGTATTGGAGAATTGTCCATTTACAACCAATGTATTTGGTTATAGATTGGGTGTCAGAGTTGTCTCCAATGCATTGCCAAACAATGCAGTGAACACAACTTCTGCCTAATTAAAATGTTTGTGGGATGTTACAACATGGGTTCAAACACACACTGTTGTACAAATTCAACTGGTAATACATCCCTGGAGCCATATTACACGACAGTGTTATATGGCGATGTTGTGTGTTGAATTTGAACAACAAAACATACCCCTTAGCACAACAAATGTTGCAACACTGAACATTCGTCTGCATCAATTATTGTGTTTAAGGGGATAACCAAACAAACAGCTATGTGACTTAGCAGTGAAATAACAAGCAGGACAGATGGAACATGCATTAATATAGTCTTGGATTCAAACTCTTATTGTGCAACTGACTTACTGGTGAACCCGATGTTCACCCTAGGATCTCAATGTGTGTGCTACACATTGTGATCCTAGGGTGAGCATTGTGTTCTCCAGTAAGTCAGTTGCACAATAACAGTGTGAATCACAGCCTAACTTACTGGGGAACCCAATATTTACCCTAGGATTTCAATGTGTAGCACACACATTGAAATCCTGGGGTGAGCATTGAGTTCTCCAGTAAGTTGAGTTGTTGTTTTCCTAAAGTTGTCACACACTTCACCAGTGGTAACACTTGTCCACTTAGTCTGGTTGTTGGTTGATGTAGCCCATGTACTGAGATATGTCAAAGTGAAGCAATCTCAGATCATTGATTATATTGAGCAACACATAAACTGTGGACATGAAATCACTGTGGAAGTATGTCCCCTGTATGACCTCTTTATCACTCCCAAAACACATTAGTGTATCAATGCCATCATCTATTTGCATGAATACATCACAGAGTCCACTCACTGGCAAACAAGTAGTGGACTCTTGTGATGTGGGTCATGTCTTCCCATGTATGGGGGATACTCTAGCCTTGAGTGTGTTTACGCATTGACAAATGTGTAATCCAACATTGCTTCATACAGACACAGATTGAATAGTGATGGTTCTTCTTTATTGTGTCTCAAAGTACATTAGAACATACATGTGTTTTCTGGGTAGATTGCCTATATGCATTAAACATTTGTATGAGAACACTAAATGTACTTTGAAACTAAATCTTACTACTTTAGTAACACTACTTTCCTGCTCATGTGTTGTCCACAAGGTTTGACAACTCTGTAGATGACAATGTTCCAGTATAGGTTACTGTGAACCTCAGATCAAACATTGCATCACCAACAAAATCACTTGAAACAGCAAGGGGTGAGCTTCATAAAGGTGTTGTCAAGACATCAATCCAGTCACATGGAAGATCTTCAGTTCAAGGATGGATCATGCTATGGATGCCTGTGGGACAAGAGAACAGGATTTGGAGAAGCATACTCGAACTGATCATCAAGCAACAACAATTTCAACTTTATAATCCCCTCAATCTTTTTAGTTACAGGTGAGTACACAGACCATTGCTTTGTAATGTGTTGTGTACTCAGCTGTAACCCATTATGTGGAGAACTAAGGAAATGTGCACCAGCCTTATGGATATGACATGAATACACACATCAACAAGTATGTTCTGAGAGCTCCATGCAAGTAATGTTGATGTGTGTATTCATGTCAGGGGCACATATCTCTGCACACTCACAGGTCAGCATGGTGTCCCTGGAGATCTGATCTACGTTTCATGACCTCTATGTTGTGTAACAATACCACTGTACATCCACCCCTCTGCTGCTCTTCTCATCTCTAGCACAGTACAGGTCCCATATTGAGTCCAATGACCCTTTAACCCCTGAAGTGACAGAGTGTTATCCAATGCATTGTATTGGATAACACTCTTTCGCTACAAGGCTAGCATGGTTGCTCTGGCTATGATCATGGCAAATCAAGTTAGTTGCTGTCAATCAAGCCCTGTAAGGTGATGAACATGGGTTATATGTTGTACCTTGTTTCTCCTGGGGGTGGGCGTGATATCCTTGATGTATTTATGTCAATGTGCAGAGGGGAATGGAAGATGGTTTTGGAATCCCCACACACAATCTGCCACGTCCATGGTATGTTTGATGTTTGGGGCTATGCTGCTGCCAGTGCAGTGCTGTGTCAATGTTCCTATGGGGTGAGACAGAACATCATGTGCGGTGTGGTTAGTATGTTGGCACCAATTCACAGGACTGATGGGGGGACTTGCATGGATTGTTTGCATGCCTGTGTTATACTCACAGGTAAAGTGTTCTGTGATGAGCCTGTCTCTGATCTGCGCCCCTCTCAGGGTCTCCTCAACATGGCCGATGTCCATGGGGGGGTCCAGGATGTGATCCACCAGCCTGGTGTCCACTGCGATATTTTGCAGTATTGCACATGCCATAATTATGTCGCACACCTTTCCAGGTGCATACTGCAGTGCTCCCCCTGAGTGTTCCAGACATCAAAATCGTGACTTTAGGAGGCCAAAGGTCTGCTCAGTGGCATTCCTCATTCTGCCATGAGCCTGGTTGTACTTTTCCTGGGCATCTGTTTGAGGATTGGCCACAGGGGTCAGAAGCCAGGACTTGCAGCCATAGCCAGCATCACCTGTGCAATGTGAGTGACATGGTGAGACAGGGAGCACATGTTGTGTGAATGATGTTTTGTGTGGTGGACGTACTAGCTGTGGGTCAGGAGCATGCTGAGCATTGTGTGTACACCTGTGGATGTGGTGTGATTTTGTATTGTGAACTCACCCAAAAGCCATCCCCCTGTATAAGTTCCATTCTCAAAATCTCTGTGGACTGAGGAGTTTTGGAGAATGTAGGAATCATGTGAGCTGCCAGGATACTTTGCACAGACATTTATAATCCTCATGTTGCTGTCACACACCATCTGCACGTTCATGGAGTGGAAGTTCTTCCTGTTGATGAATAGCTGTGTGTCACGTGCTGGGCCTTTAACACGGACGTAGGTGCAGTATATACCACCCATGACCCTGGGCATGCCTCCCCTTGCGTAAAAGCCCTGCTTGAGGTGTATCCAGTCCATGTCGGTGGTGGGGAAATTTATATAAGTACTGGCCTTGCTTTTGAGGGCTGGCAAGACCTGGGTCAGCACTCTGGAGAATGTGGCCTGGGACATGCCAGATGCGTAACCCTCAGTGGACTGGAAGGCCCCACTTGCCATGAAGTGTATGGCACACAGTAGTTTTTGCAGGCCAGATAGGGCATGGTTGTGAATGTAGATGAGAATCCACCTAATCCTTGATGACCTTATACAAGGCAATGATGCTATCAGGCCTCAACCTGTAGCGAATCGCGATCAATCAGCTTGTCATCGGTCATTCCAAAGATAGTGACCCTTGGCCAGTATCCCCTGGGCCTTGGTGGTCGTCTATACATCCTCTGCTGCTGTGCAGCATCCTTTGGTGTGGAGCATCCTGTTGCTGCAGCTGTGCATCTGCAGGCAGGTGCTGTCCTCCAGGTGGGGATGGGCTCCTGTGTGGCTGCTGAGCCAGAGTCTCCTCACTTGCAACATGTGAAGGTTGTTGATCAGGTGTGACTGGGGGTTGCTGGTGTTCCCTAGCTCTCTCCCTTGCACGCCTTCTCTTCAGTCTTCGCAACAATATGTAACCCAACATACTGATTGTGCTCTCTATCTCTATCTCTCTCTCTCCCTCTTTGAGTAGAAAACAAGCCACAAGTGAGTGTGGTGAGTTGTTCCTTTAAGTACTTGATAGGGCGTTGTGTAGGTGTGGTGATGAGGTGAGTTCTGACCAATGGGAAGTTGTTTATTGTCCACGTAAGTGTTTGCAGGTGTGTGTGTGTGTGTGTGTGTGTGTTAGAAGATGTAGTGTGTTGTGCTTGGTATGTCTCTGCCATTTGCGGGTGTGAAGTTGTGGGGTGCAGGTCGCGTGTGCATCGCATGGTGATGTTGCACAGGTGAGCTTGTTTTGTATTTGCAGGTGTCTGTGTCATGTGATAACCCCCATTGTTCAGTGCCATGTTGTGTTGGTGTTGTCTTGTAGGTCCTTGTCCCTGTGGTATTGCTTGTTATTGTGTGTGCCATTGATTTGTGTTGTCTGTCCATGTTTTTGTGTTATTTTGGCATTGCACTGGTTAATTTTACCATTTACATGCTTCTGCGGTAAGCATTTTGTGTGTTTTGCTATGTAACGGTTGTTTTTTTTGCCCATTAAGTGTCTAACAACTAAGGGAACTGGGTCTTAAGTTTTGTCCGTTAAGGGTATCTTTTTTTCAGCCGTTAACAGTACTGCAAGCCTTTGAATAGCTCTGGGGAATCTTGTTCCATGCGTCTCAATGCACGTAAGTGTATCGGCCGTAAAGATTATCAAACTGCCGTTAGCTGTTCTTTAGACGGATCTTTAAATTGCTGCATGAAACTTAATGGACCCGTTTTTTTTTTTTTACTAACGGCTGCCTTTAAATCTACCCCTGAGATGGTAATAGACTTGCAAAGTTACTGTAGGCTTTTATTTAGGATCTTTAATGTGTAATTGTAAGGAAAAAAATGCACTCTCTGGGGGTTATGTACTAAGGTGTGGGAAAGGAGAGGAATCGCTCAAATTTCTGTTATTCTGTGGGGCCACGTTTTCAAGTTGGAGAGATCTTAGTGCAAGAATAGGCAACCTTTGGCTCTCCAGCAGTGGGAGCTGAAGTATCCAACAGCTTGAGCACAGAAGGCTGCCTACATCTATATTAGGCCTCATGTTAAAAAAGAAAACCAGAGGAATTCTGGGGCAAATAATCCTAAAACATAACAATCCCAAAAAATCTAATTAACTCTTTGAGTGTCAGAGTGGTACGCAATGCATTGCGTACCCCTCTGGCACTCAAAGGGCTACTTTTAGTGAGCATTTTAACCCCTAAAATGTTAGACAGATGTCCAGCTCATTGCTTTGAAATGCATTGAACAGCTCTCTAGCAATCAATGCTTCCCTTCAAAGTTTTAGTTCTCTTGAGTTTGTCCTAAAATTCCTCCATGTTTGTTTTGAACATAAGGACCATATATTTACAAGAAAAGTGGAGGGATCCTGGAGAAAACCATGTGTACTGTAGGGAAGAACAAAAAAATTGCAAAAAATCCCATTGATTTAAGTGTGGATTTTAACTTCGTGACTGCTAGAGAGGTCTCCAACTCATTGTGATATAATACATTAGCGACCACTCTACATTCAAGGGATTACAAATCCACATTTAAATCAACGGGCCGTTTTGAAATATTTTGTTCTCCCCTATAGTACACATGGTTTTCTCCAGAATTCCTCCACTTTTATTTTGAACATGCAGGTCTTAAACCGTTATGGACCAGTCACGTGCCATGACCATGTGCCTCCTCCGTGACTATAGTCTATGTTGTCTTTTAGGGTAAAAGAACCCCAGGTCTGCTGGTCCTTAAGGGGTTATGAAAAACAAAGAGAAATAGAGAGGTTTGTTTCATTTGGGAGACTCACCATCTCACTTATCTAATGCTATGGAGTCAAAAAGAAATGTTTTACCCACTTGGGGTTAAATTGGAAATTGTTACAGAGGGCTTTTTTTGGTTATCAACTGGGGTGTTTTTGGCATGGGCTGGACTTGATGGACATATGTCTTTTTTCAGCCTCATCAACTATGTTGTGTTACGTTACTAATGGCGGAATGAAGGAAACGTTCACAAGCGCTAGACATGAAATAGTGATTTCAACCTGCACAAATAGCTATTGCTCAAGTTGTAATCATACATAGTAACATATTAACAGAGTAATTTAGGTTGAAAAAAGACTTGCGTCCAATCATTTCAACCCTTTTCCTATTCCTGTTTACCATCGTTGATCCAAAAGAAGGCAAAAAAACCCCTCAATACAGGAATTTCAAATTCTGCCTTGATTGGGGGGAAAAAATTCCTTCTTGATTCCAGATGGCAATCGGATTTCTACATGGATCAACAAGCACTAACTAAATATTAATCCCAATACTAACATACATAACCCTCTATGTTCTGCTCTTTAAAAAAAGTATCCAGGCCCTTTTTAAAGGTATCTAATGTATTTGATAGCACCACATCCTCAGGCAGTGAATTCCATACCTTATTGTCCTTATCGTAAAGAATCCCTTCCGCTGTTGTAGATGAAATCTCATTTCCTCAAGTGTAAGAGGGTGACCCCTTGTCCTTTATACTGTTCTGTTAACAAACAGGTCTTTGGAGAGCCCTTTGTATGGGCCCTGAACATATTTATGTAGTGTTATATATATATCCCCTCTAAGACGCCATTTCTCTAGTGTATACAAGTTTAACTTTTCTAGCCTTTCTTCATAACTAAAACTTTCCATTCCCCTTACTAGTTTTATAGCCCTCCTCTTCACTTTCTCTAGTTCCATAATGTCATTTTTCAGAAAGGGTGCCCAGAATTGAACAGCATATTCAAGGTGAGGTCTTACCATGGACCTGTAAAAAGGCAGAATAATATTTTCCTTCCTTGAGTAGATACCCCTTTTAATACACGACAATATCTTATTGGCCTTTGCAGCTGCCAGCTGGCACTGCACACTACTGCTAAGTCTATTGTCTACCATTGCTCCCAAATCCTTTTCATTAGTAGATTTCCCCAAAGAAACACCATTTAAACTATATGTTACATTTTTATTATTATAACCAAAATGCATAACTTTACACTTGTCTATATTGAATCTCATTTACCATTTGCCTGCCCAGTTACCCCATTTGTCCAAATCCTCTTGTAATGAAGACACATCCAGTTCAGACTGTATTGCCCTACTTAATTTTGTGTCATCGGCAAACACTGATACATGGCTCCCTATGCCCTCTGGGAGATCAATAATAAACAAATTAAAAAGAAGAGGGCCTAGGACAGATTCCTGAGGTACTCCACTTATCATGTTTATCCATTTGGAGAACTTCCCACTTACTACCACTCTTTGCATTCTATCTTTCAGCCATTTTCCAATCCACGCACAAACATTTGCCCCTAAGCCTATTTCATTCAATTTGTACAGTAACCTCTTGTGTTGAACCGTATCAAATGCCTTGGCAAAGTCTAAATAGATCACATTAACCAATGCTCCCAGATCTATATTTTTACTCACTTCTTCATAAAATGCAATCAAGTTAGTTTAACAAGACCTGTCTTTCACAAAGCCATCTTGGCTCCTGCTACTGATATTTCTGTTCAAGATGAATTCTTGAATTTATTCCCTTAGCAACCCTTCAAACAGTTTCCCTACCATAGATGTCAAGTTTACAGGTCTGTAATTTCCCAGCTTGGATTTTGATCCCTTTTTAAATATGGGCACCACATCTGCTTTACACCAATCCATGGACACCATACCATACCATAAAAGGATCCCTGAGAAATCAAAAACAACGGTCTGGCCAGGGCCTGGCTTAGCTCTTTAAGTGCCCGTGGGTGTATACCATCCGGCCCCGGGGCTTTGTCTACCTTAACAACATTCAATTGTTTTAACACTTTTTCTTGTGTTAGCCAATCCCATGCTTGCTGTGGCTGTTCTGTAAAAGTAGTTTGCACGTTCTTGTCCATTTTGTCTTCCTTGGTAAAAACAGAAGAAAATAAATGATTTAATCCAGGAAAATTAATCCAGAAATTAAATTAATCCAGGAAGCTGTTTACCGAAAGAATCTTGAATTGAGCATCAAAATTTCCTAATTTGCGCACAAAATATAGCATTTGCGACACCACAACACAGACGTATAATATTGTTTGCAATATTACTTCCTGCATTAGACACATAAGCTACTCCACTCAGACAGATTTGCAAATCCTAACCACGCCCACACGACCACAGCCACAAACACAAAACGTGAGCACTAATTTGTTACTTCATATTTTTCATACACAATTCCGTAAAATCATGCGTAAATGCATTCACTAACAATTTTCCCTCAGAACTTAGCACTTGCGCGCATTGCCTGCATCCCGCTATATATTACTATCTCTCACCTTTCCTGAGGAGTTTGTAAGCAAATGGCCAAGAAACTTTAGGAGCAGAGGTAGATAGTAACTCAGCAGGTAATATAATCATTTTGAAGCCTAGATTTTTAAATCCTATGTAGGCAATAGTCCCAGACTGGTTGGCTGCATTTCAGATCATTCCCTGACTTACTGACTTGGAACAGTGCAAGCACTGAAATATCAAAAGTTCAGCATCTTCTCTACAAATGAGCATCTGATTTTCCACTTTATGTTTTAGCACTTCCACAGTTATTTTGATCTATGAAGAGTGCTCTCTGAGGCTGATATACTGAGTAAAGATGGAACAAGTCTGTGGTAATTTAAGTGCACTATAGAAAATAGATAAATAAAACAATACATTGAAATGTTGCTTGGACCACCTGAATTCTAGGGAAACCTCCAGGACATTACAAATGGATATCTCTCTAGCATACAAGGGATTAAAGGTCCAGTTTAAATTACATTATATTGCTTTACACATAGTGGTAGTTATGTTGCAGAATTTTCCACCATCTTAAAAATGGTTCATCGCACAGATGAAATGCAAGAGATACTCCAGAGCAGGGGCACTCAAACCTTTTTTCAAGCCTACCAACAGGTCCTGTTTTCAGGATCTCCTCAGTTAAGCACATTCCTTAAGGACGAATGAACCACTGATTGATTCACTGTGAACATATGAGGAGATCTTAAAAACCTGCATTGCTGGGGGGTCCTGAGGAGGGGTTTGTGTGCCCTACGATAGAACATAGTAATACACTGACATAGTTAATGAGGCTGAAAAAAGATGTATATGAAGCTCTGCCTCTGCCATATCACTTTTGTTTATCCAGA
This sequence comes from Rhinophrynus dorsalis, assembly GCA_037306005.1. Taxonomy (NCBI): domain Eukaryota; kingdom Metazoa; phylum Chordata; class Amphibia; order Anura; family Rhinophrynidae; genus Rhinophrynus; species Rhinophrynus dorsalis. Next base: position 401,759,918 of record CM074723.1, read on the forward strand.
GAAAGGCTAAAAACAAATGAAAACAAACAAACAAACAATTGAGTCAATTTCCAATTAAGCCAAAAGTGAGTATAAAATACCTTGCTGACCCTAAAAAGCAGTGGGATATCTCCCTGGATCAACATCCTATGTGTACCGAAACCAGCTGTCATCATTTTCTATATTGTCCTGAACTAGAAAGATATACCCCCCCCAAAAAAAAACACAAAAAATGGTAGGCTATTAACTTTTCATCGAACCAGCCTTTTTCAATCGTCCAACAATGAGCATATTATGACGATACGTTGGTGCTAAAACAAAACCTTGCTTAGTCTCCCCCTCCCCCAGGGGGTATCATCTCCCCCAGCTTGGAAGCCATTGTCTTTATATAAATATTTCCCCAAAGGCCAAGACAGCTGTGGCAGTTAGTGTGGTGGATTGTGGTGGATTGTATCTACCAGTGGGCTGCCTGGTCATTGTCTGGTTGGTGACATGATCTAATGATCACACCTGACCAGCCCACAATGTTATGCATGTGAGGCAGAGTTTCCCCACCAGAGACGGTGTAGCGTGGAAGATGGTATCCTGTCATCGGTATGCATCTTGCCCCCAAGGCTGACTTAGCCGTCTTTGATCTGCCTGCGATATATGTGTACTACTGTACTGCACAAGGAGGCAGAGCTTCTGGGTCCTAAATACCCAACAGTTTAAACTTCTGTAACTTCACCCTAACTCAGTCTTTAAACTCAGATTAAAGGCATTTTAGAGAGGCACAAATGATCATCTGGTAACCCCTCACCCACTGTATGCTATAGAGACGTATATATTATCAGTTATTAACTATTTGTATGCCAGAGAGGTGGGCAGCAAAGTTTTATTCTGTGATTAACCCCTTGAATGCCTCATAGGTGCATAATACATTGCCAGAAAGATGCAGGGGTTAATCACTGATGAATTATATCTCTCTGGCATTCAGTGGGTTAATCAGTGAGGTACACATTGCTGTACAATTTGTTGTGCACCTATGAGGCATTCAATGGGTTAGTCACAGAATAACACATTGCTGTACACCTCTCTGGCATACAAGTGATTAATAGCTGTTAATAATTTCTGCATCTCTATCAATGCATATAGTGGGTTAATCACAGTTTACAGGTTGCAATACAGTGAAGTTAATGCACATTTAAACCGTTGGGTATTTAAGACCCAGAAGCTCTGTCTTCTCATGCACTGCCCAATGGGCTGTCGGTAGAAAGACAGAGGGGTAATCGACAGGGGGGAGGGACAGGTTGGGAGTTGCTAGGATTGTATTCAACCCTTAGAGTACCAGAGGGGTGCAGAGCAATGAGTTGTGTACTCTGGCACTCAGAGGGTTTTAACATATACACAATCAATACTCCTCTGTCTCTGACTATACCAGTGGATGAGTAGAACATTTAAAACTAATGAGATTGTTTAATTGTCCCCTGTTATACACTGAGTCTGTTCCAGATTGCTACTCTTCAACGTTCTGCATAGGGCTCTGAGTCAAGCTATGATACTTACTGCATGGTGCGGATTTAACTCCTTGGCGACTGGAGTGGTACACAACATGTTGTAAAGCAAAATTCTGCACACAGACCTGGACCTCAAGAGGTTAATACAAGTGCATCTTACATTCTCAACAGAACAAAAATCTGAGATAATGATTTTAAAATATTTACCCTCTTGGGTGCTAGAAACATCTCCAGTGTGTCTGGGACATCACTAGCATCCAAGGGGTTAATAAAGGAAGAAAAATGCTCTGTGCTCCTGAGTCTCAATGCTTGTTAATCTTTTGAGTGCCAATGTGTTAGACACCCCCTCTAGTACTCAATGTGTTAAAAAGTACGAATATTTCTAAAATGACCTGTATTCCCATGTGCAGCTTCTGTGAGTCACTGACACTTTTTAGGTGTATCTATGGGTGTGTCTGTGGGTGTGTCTGGGAGTGCACATTTGATATGTATGGTTTGGCATAGATGAGAGTAAGCTTGTGATCCAGTCTTATTAGTGATGATGAGGTATTTGTTCTCATATGGGCTTAAATACAGGTAGCGGATGCACATATATATGAGAGGTCTAGTGGGTATGTTTGTGTGTGTTAACCTGTTTTATTATATTTTTGTAAGATCTCTTATCTATGAGGTTTTCACTTTTATAGGATTAACATACTTTTGTATAGTGGTATAGATACACATGGACAGTTAGACCATTTGTAACATGGGTTTTATTTGGACATTATTGTGTTAGATGTTTTATTATATATATGCATTTTTTAAGTTTATATATGGGTTACTTAGAATATTTGTGGTTTTATATATATTTTTTATTATCCATCCTTTGTGCAGATAATTATTAATATATGAGAACAATCTTATGAGTAGATTATATTTTATTTTAGGTATATACTTCTGAGCACTTTAAAGACTATTGTAATGATGTCTATTAGCAATGATAGGATGTATACTCAATGAGAGGATTTTATTACTTGATTAAATAGGTAATGATGGGGTTAATCAGTCTGGGTGGTTTGTACATTGAAATAACACCAGTATGTTTAGCACATTTTTTAAAACTTGTATCTGATGAAATATTCATATATGGAGCATTTAGTTTGTTTACACTTGTTTTAATTGATAAAATATTAAAAAATACTTCTGTACACATCCTGAGTCCACTGGATTTACAATTACTGCCCAAGTACAGTTGTGCCACATGCTTCTATACTGGTTCTTGTCTCAAGACTAGTTGAATCCTCTGGTGCAGTTGTAAAACAGTTGATATTGTGTGTCTCTGTATTTCTTCATGTGCTGTTACTCCCCTCCAGTTGCTTGTTGCCATTTAAACTGCCCCTATAGTCCAGATACTTACCTAAGCATTAATCAACTTAATCTTTGTTCATGTGACCCAGGGACTGGCAGCTCTTGCTGCCTAGTGGACTCTGCTGCAACCGGAGGCTTTCCAGAACTAATCTTTGTGGTGGTCTTTCATGCTGCCCCAACCATAAAATCAAATTAGCCTGGGCGGTAATTTGTCCTACCCACTAAGTCAGCCTGAAAAACTAAATAATACAAAATCTACACTATCTTAAGACTCTAAAACATGTTTGTTGCTGCTGTAAATTAAAATAAGCAAGTTAGTTTGCCATCTAAAATTAACTTCCGTGTCCAGTCTTTGTAACTGGCGATGTTACGATGGAACACCTGCTGTGTGGTTACTGGTCACTGTTTCCTTGTATAGAGTCACGTCTTGTTAACGAATTGGCCACGCATTCCTCAGAAGAAACTGGCAAGCATTTGCTATAGTTAATCAACCCCAGGGGAGTTTATGGTGTGCTGGAATCCATTAAATATTTTCCTTCTTTATTATATGTGCTTTTCATGTAAATAAAACAAAATATAAATTTTACACACACACACACACACACACACACACGGCACCAGTGGGTCTTGTTCAAGGGAAGCTTTCTTAAGCAAAAGTAGCAATATATATGATAGATGTTTCAGTCCGCCCTGGACCTTTATAGAGGTTCAGTGTGGACCGAAACATCGACCATATATGTACATTGACCATATATGTACATCAACCATATATATTGCTGTTTTTGCTTAATAAAGCTTTCCTTGAACAAGACCCATTGGTACTGCCCTTCCTTTTTCATTTTGATATATATATTGAATTATTTATTTAGAAAATGTTTAACCAGGAAGAATACATTAAGCTGTCTCTTGTTTTCAAGTATGTCCTGGATGGTTTTCAGTAAGGGTTACATATTTACACAAATAGAGAATCATTTTATATACATACACACATAAATATACATACATAGAAGAAAAAGAAATAAAAATAAAATAAAAAATATTTACAATAACATACTGTTTTCAGATATACAGAATCATTTATTTTTAAGGATTTTAGACTGGGAGAAGATCTGATTATTTCAGGCAGAATATTTCAGGCTTTTGGAGCTATGAAGGAGAACGTAGATCATCCAGCTTCTTACCTATATTGTGGCATAAACAGTGAGCTGATATTATATACTCCCTGATGAAGAGATTGGAGAGATCTTGAAATGTGTTGGAGGCCAGTGCAGAGTTGGAGCGGGTACAATGCACTTTTGATATAGTGAAGAGGCGCATGAGACACCTGGGACACCACGAGGATGTAATTGGAGACGTTGACCACAGGTTGCAGAGAAAGGCTCTTGGATGCCGGGCAATAATAAAGAAAAGGCAGTCTGGTGAGAAGGAGACACACATGAAGGATCTAAGATAAGTGAAAGATGGCTATATATATGTATGAAAGAAGCTATTTCATGTGGGCAAACATCTCAGTGTAGTTTTACTACCACTCTGCTTATGAATTTGCCATTAAGAAGAGCAACTGCATAACACCATACCTATATTAAAAACGTCTTACATATACCTGCCACATGTTACATCTATAGAACAATGTGCATTTAAGCTGTGGCTGTGTTATGTCTAATTATACCACCCAACAGAGGAATATTTGTCTGCAGATTATTAATTGGAGCTGCATGAGGAATTAAGTATTGAGCTTGGAGGATACATTTAGATTAACCACACAGATAATAAGATGATAATAAGATGCTTTAACTCTGTTTGATTGACACATTGTTTTGTTCTTTTATTATATAACCGGTGTATATATAGATAAGGATAGTATGTCTAGTATCTATTTTTTACCTTAAGGGTTAGGATGTAGGTAGTTTATTTTTATCAATATTTATTGATATTTTTATTCTTGTGATATTATATAGACAATACTGTCTTCTGGTGGATTTATCCCATTAAGCGGCATTGTTGCTGACTCTTATTAAAGGGGATATATTTGTAACATCTGACTCTGTGAAGAGTCTGTGGTGTTTGTTGCAGGTATGTTTTCCCAGCACTATTTTAAATATATTGTATATGAGTGGGAATATTTGTCATTTGTCTGATTTTGAGGAAGGTAAACCCAGTGTAGATTGTGTACATCTGGAGGGACACTTTTCTATGGTAGTGCAGGTGGCATCTATATCTGCTACATGTATAGGTATCATTTGTGATATGAATATATATCCCAGGGATATATTAAAATAATTTCTATTTTGAGTATCTTTGGTCTTTACTTCTGTTATCCTGCGTCTGTGCTTGTCCCAACGGTAACTCGAGCACCATCCAGTTTGTGTTATATACTGCTCAGGTAGTCTGGTAGTTTCCTAGTGCAGTGGTTGTATATATATTGAAGAAGGGCCAGCACCCATGAGTCTTTAACAAGGCAAAAAGGCAAATGTATTGGTCAATGTCTTTCATGGACCTTTCTCAAGGCATACAAAATCAGTAAGAAGTTGTATTTGTCTTGGATCGGTCCATGACTGCTCCACTCTTTTTCATTCTGAATATGCCTTTGGCCTTTTTGCCTTTGATAATGTAAAAGTTTCAAAACAAGAAATATCTCACGCCTACAATTCTTCAGGTAAGCAACCCAAGGGAAAAATAAAACTGTAGGATCTGAATGCAGCAAGAAGTGAAGTAAGACATTATCACATCACTGTTATAAGTCATTATCACATGACTGGTATTTAGCACTGTTATAAGTCATTATCACATCACTGGTATTTAGCACTGATGTAAGTCATTATCACATCACTGGTATTTAACACTGTTAATTTGTGGTTAATTTTACACATTTGTGAGAGGTCAGAGTTGCTTGAGTTTACTGTGCTGTCTGGAGCCTGCCTGTGTTGTATCTCAGTGATGTACATTTTTGTAAATCATTTTTATTACTGAACTGCATATAAGTAGCTTTAAATGTTATAGTAAAACAGAATTTCAGTTCAGAAATAAATATTTAGCACTTAGATTTAAAGGAACACTAACACCTACTAAAAACAGCCCTGTAATTTCCCTTTTATGGCCAATCTGTGTTTCTATAGTTCAGAAGACAAGCATTTTTCAGAAAAAGAGGAATAATAGAACAGGTAAAGACCTAAAGTTAGAGGGTAGAAAATGTAGAAATAATGTGTGTAAGTACTGTTTATAGAAAGACTCCAGGAATTTTGCCCTTTGTAAAGCAATGTGTTGTAGACATCACTAACATTTCATGGGTTAAAAGCCCCATTTAATCAATTGGAAATTGTATTTCTCCCCAAGGGCTCTTTATCTGGAAATACATGATTATGGAAAAAGGGTTCCTTTATCAAACCCCCCACTAAACTTGCTTAAAAAAAATTCTGTAGACTATTACTTCAGTTCTTCATATTACATTAGTCTTAAAGAGGCTGATTTACTAAGAAAGTGGTGCAATGCTGGGCTTTCCAAATGCACCACAGAAAATAATATTAACTTTGATTTTAATGGGTCTTTTAACCCCTTGAATAATAGAGAGATCACTCTAGCATTCAGGACTCGGTTAAAATCCCCATTAAACTCAATGGGATTTTTTAGAATTTTGATTTATTACCTATGTTGCATATGCTTTGCACATTAATTGAATCATTTCTTAGTATATCCTCCTCAGAGTATAATGCACCTTATTTTTACAATAGTTTACTTTACAAAGACCTTAAGAAGAGCTGATTGTTCACAGATCACTGTCCAGATGTGCAGCTGCTCAATTGTAACCCCTCGGATGTTAGAGAGGCCCCAAGCAGTTTGTAGAGCAATGCTTAGAGACTTACCTAGCACCCAGCAGGTTAAAATAAAGAATAAATGAAATTCATCTGAAGTCAAGCTGACCAGGTCATTGTGTACATCTTGTTTGTGTGACCATCTGATAACTAAGCTATGCAAAGTTAACACGGAAACTGCACAAGAGTTTTGCATTTAACTCTTTATAAAAGATCGAATCATCTGCTTCAGGGCTGTCCAAGTTCAGTCCTCAAGGGCCACCAACAGTCCAGGATTTAAGAATGTCTCTGCTTAAGCACAGGTGAGTCAGTCACAATGAATGAGCCACAGATTAGCTCAACTGTGCTTAAAGGGATAGTGATGTTTTGCAAAAAAGCAACTCTGATTAATCTTCATAGTATTTGGGCCATGGAGAGTATTATTTCAATACTGTCTGAGTTGTAGTTCAAGAGTAATTGAATGATAAAGTATCCCCCTCCCGCCCCTTTTACTGATGTAACACTGCTCACCACAGAGCAGCAAGACTGTCCGAGTGGATCTCAGAGAGGGACAATCTTCAGTAAACATAAGGAAAAATCAGAAAAAACTGTCAAGGGGGGCAGGGTTTTCCTTATGCTCACAGTAAGAAGATTGTCCCTTGCTTTGAGCTTTCTGGTCAATGGACCAGATTCCACATCTTAGAGGAGGTGGCTTACTCTAGGTAAAAGGAGCGGGAGGGAGATACTTTATCATTCAATTAGTCTTGAATTACAACTCTGACAGTATTGAAATAACACTCTCCATGGCCCAAATACTATGAAGAGTAATTGGAGCTGCTGTTTTTTGGTGAAACATTACTATCCCTTTAATCGGGGAAATACTTACATCCTGGCCTGTAGGTAGCCCTTGAGGACTGAACTTGAACATCACTTGTCTGCTTGAGTGAAGTTCATAGCTGTGATTGAGAAGGGTACATTTTTAAAGGGAAATTTACATCTAATAATAAGCTTTCACTTACATTGTTATGGCCTGAAAAATCATATTGGCCCCTATAAAGTTTGCCCTTGTACCTTTGTTCAATAGAGAACATCTTCCTCCAGTCCTATATATTATGTCCATGGAGGCAGTCATGACAGTTCTTGGCAGTTATTTTACACTGAAGCAGACAGAGTGCATGAGCCAACTTAAGTCAGCATATACCTCTAGTGCTTAAAGTGTTACGTTTTCTATGTACAATGTGTGGAGTTTGCTGGGGGTCAGGCAATGTATGTAGTGATCTAAGACTACTAGTGGAATCAAGCATCCAGACTGGGGGTCAGACAATGTTGGTGGGGTCTGTGACTAACAGTGAAAACAGGCTGAGGGGCAGCCAGTGTAAGTGTGATATTGGCTCAGTGGCATATGGCACTCTCAACAAAGTTTGCAGAGGAACCCAAGCATTTTTATTGTGCCTCTGACTTTGAAGACTGATTGAAAGTGTTGTATTTTGAATCAAAGAGCAAGGAAAATTCATAGAGGCCTTAGGAGTTTCTTTCCATAGTAAATAGCTAAGTGTAGGTTTATTATTAGGAGGGGCTACGTCATCTTAAACCACAGAGTGGAGATATTAAAACTAAAGATAAATCTTTAGACAATATCTGTGCTGTTTTAGAAAATGGGTCTATAATTTGGTTCCCATTTGTTATAAGATATTTTAGCCCTTTAAGGACCAGAGGGGTGTGCATCACATTATTAAGAAATGCACTGTGCACCCCTGGGGTCCTTAAAGGGATAGTAATGTCTCTATTACATTGCAGCTCTGGTTCTTCTTTAAGCTTTTTATAACACCTAGCGATATGTTTAATTACTTACAGTTCTGAAGTTCAAAAGATATTCAAGCTGAAATAATACCCCTCCCTCCCCTTTCCCTGCATCACACTGCCTGTAAGTGTGGTCTGGATAGAGCGCAGCGAGGGACAATCTTCAGTAAGCAAAGGAAAATTCTGCAGGGTTTTCCACATATTTACTGTGTGAAGATTGTCCCGTGCTGCATCCGTCCGGACCCACGACATGATTGCATCTCTAAGGGGAGGCGGCCAGAAGGGCGGGGGGGATCCTTTTAGCTTGAATATCTTCTCAACTACAGAACTGTAAGTAAACATAGTGCTAGGTGTTAAAGAAAGCTTAAAGAAGAATTGGAGATACAATTTAATAGAGGCATTACTATCACTTTAAAAGGTTAAAACTCATTGGGGAAATGTACAAAGTCACAAGCACAACTGATTTCCTACACTAAAACGTTACAATAAAAATTTACAAAAGCTTTAATGTGTTCTGGTGAACACACTGCCCCATCCTTAAGACTATAATTCAAACAAGCCCTAACATCAACCCTATAAAATGTATAGAAAAAATGAAAAAAAATGGTTATCTGATTTTCTAGGTGACTTATTAGTACATGATATTAAACAAGGTGCAGCTAGACGGGACATTCTTGTGTCGCCTCCTGAAGTGGCAGCTGTATTCCTATTGTTTTGCAGGTGGGTGTGATGTCACGAGATTCATCAGAAGCATCTCCAGAGCTCACAGTACTAGCTCTTCACAGGAGAAGCCCAGTGGGGACCTGTGTTCTGAGGACTAGAAAAAGTTAATGTAGAGATTTATTAGTAAAAGTCTGAGATTTAACATACATATATTTTTTCTTTCATCATGTTAGTTTCCTTTCACATAAGCTTTACATATCTGTAAAGCAAACCATAATTGGCAAAATTGCAATATTACATTCTTTAATGCTGATACATATATCTTGCATTATGACAAATAGATTTTAAAGATAATTTTTTTATAGTTATGCAGTTTTTTGATGGTTTGGAACATTTTGTAAAACCATATTCAACTGATCTGCAAAGTAGGACAATACATCTAGATTATAGTTAAATATAATAAACCTATTTGCATGAAATATAATATTCAAAAACCGCTAAAAGAAAAAAAACCTCCCACCTAAGTGTAAATTATATAGAAATACCATAGAGAAATACTTTCTTACCGAAAATCCAACAGAGAAAACATCATCCCATGTGCAAAAATATAAAATTACTTTATTCTACTAAAAAGCACATAATATAACCAAATACATTTTATAAAATAAAAATATCTAGTTTGTTATTCCTCACGTCCTCGTGCAAAGCCTTCTGACCAGACTTCATCCAAAAACCTTAAATGAAACCCTTCTGGAAAACGTGTCCACAGACACTCAGCGGAACAAAGTGATAATATGTGATAATAAAAAATAAAATAAAAGTATAATACTAATCATATAACACAAATAGCAATATATCCACACAGATTATATATTCACATTTTGCCGCATACGTAAACCCATCACAGTGCACTGTTGAAGTGAATAATCAGAAAGTGGCTGAGGATTCTTACCATATAACAACACAGACATGCACCAGCTGGTAAAGGACATGTTAGTGTGCTTTGAACAAGATCCTCACATAGTGTCTATTAAAAGCAATGAGGAATACATTCTTGCCACTGTACTGGACCCCCACTTCAAACACAACATTTCTGAATTTCTGCCAAAGGACCATCAGCAGCTTGTCACAACAAGGAGTCATGACGATCAGGAGCAACTCTCTGAGGAATCGGATTCTGTCAAGGAATATAGAGATATGATTATTGATCGAGTGGAGAGTTGCATTGTGGAGGATGGGAGTGGTGGTGGTGGTGGCAGCACATCTCTTTGGGACTTGCTTCCTGCGTATGGATTGGTAACTGACACACAGAAACACGGGTAGCTCCCAGAAGTAGTCCCACTGCATGTGAGATGGTTTCTGCATTCTTGCAGGATAGCTACGTTCTAGGCAGGAACAATGACCCCATGGACTACTGGCAAACAAAGCAGTGTGTGTGGCCAGCATTGACACATACTGCAGTGGAAACCCTTAGTTGTCCTCCAGCAAATGTTGAGTTAGTTGTCTGAAATTCCTACATTCACAGTCAACCAATTTATTTTTAGGGAAGATATTTGGGGGGATATTGTCTCCCATAAAAATGAGTATGCAGAGCAATATCTTGCAGCCAATCCCTCATCCTACATTGGAAGGTGACAATCCTGACAACCCCTACATATAGATAAGTTTTAAAAATCTGGGCCCTAAAAATGGCTTTGGATATAATTTGGTCATATTGGAACACAAATCCCATCTGTACTATCTCTGTTTTCCCACAAACTACTGTATGACCAGGTAAATATATTAAATGCTACTTCACGTCATGAATTTCAATAACAACACCCAGTGCCTACCTAAAGAAGATGCCCAGTACAAAAGGCTGTTTAAAATTTGCCCCTAAATAAATTACTTACAAATCAAGTTTGCAGAGGCATACACTCCCCATAAAAATATCTGCACTGATGAATCTCTGATGAAGTATAAGGGAAGACTGGAATTCACTCAGTATATTCCCTTTAAGTGCTCCAGGTTTGGAGTAAAATTCTATAAGGGTTGTGAGAGTGCCACAGGATATTTTCATAATTTCCAGTTATATGAGGGCAAGGACTGTCATCTTGATCTGCCTAGTTGCCCAGACATTATGGGAAGCAGTTATTAAGTTTAGGGACAAAAAGGATCTGTACATGCTAACCACCATCCATGGTGAGAGCACTGTGCCAGTCTCAGTCAATGGGAAAACTCAGGTACTATGAACACCACTCTACACCAAAGAATACAACAGGCACATGGAGGATGGCTCTATCTGATTAGCTTATTCAGCCTTACCTCATTGTGAGGAAAATTAGAGCTTGGAATAAAAAGGTTGCCATTTATATTATACAGATTACCATTCATAAATTGTATTACATTTTTAAAATGGCAGACCCCACTACAAAGTGTAGATTTTTTGCAGTACCAGCTCCAATTTATTATGATTTTTTTTGTTTCAGGATGCACCCAGTATTACAGCAGTGTCTTGAGATCTGAGAACTTCAGCACACTCTCCTTTTACAATCCCTCCAACCAGCAAACATCAAAACCCACAGAAATGGTGCAGAGTGTGCTACAGGAATGGGAAACTGACAGAAACTTCATTCCACTGTCCTGTTTACCCTCCACAACCATGGCTGTGCATTGGCAATTGCTTTAAGAAATACCACATAGCTACAATGCAGTAGCTAACGTTTTATTATGTGGCCACTTTTTTCCAATGAAATATCCCGTTTTTATATATTTGTTTAAAACACATATCTCCTTAGATCCAACACAATGAAAAATATAATGGGAAGCAATGCACCCCAAGTTTTTTTTTTTTTATTACTGGTGGGTTTAAGAATTTTTTTTAAATTAATGGACGTAATTATTTATTTTCTTTTAATCTGTAGAAGGAGCTCTATCTTTTATAAATGTAGGTTAACAGGCAATGCCAAGTGAAAGGCCCACAACCACAGCATCCAGTGATCGAGTCAACACATAAAACTTAACTTAGAAATTCCCACAGTAGTTGATAAACCTACATATATGTGATATTTCCATGAAGAGTAGAAATAGCAGAATCTAATTTGTGATAGTTTTCTGCAACCAAATATTTTCATACAAGAAAGCCATCAAAAAAGCATAAATTATTATATTTCTTACTGCAGTTTTTCAAAGGGATTTGGATTGGTGAGAAATGGCTGCATGAAAATTGTCAAAATGCACCATGGGGGGAGATTCACTAAGCGGTGATAAAGTGGAGATGACTTCTCCAGTTTATCACTTCTCCAAATCCTATTATTATATAGAGTTTATTCATTAAGATTTCTTCAACTTTGGAGATCTTAGTGAATAGGCTCCATAGAATAACATAGGAACTGGAGAAGTGATAAACTGGAGAAGTCATCTCCACTTTATCACCAATTAGTGAATCTCCTCCCCCACTGGAATGAAACCCTGGGCTGTCTACTTTTGAAAACCCTGTACTTTCTTATGCATAATTTGAACTGGAGGACTGATAAACTGCCCCAAAGCAAAGCAAGCTGTAAAAATTCCATGTCTGAAAATAGAAACGATCATGTTCCAAATTTGGTCCAGTAGCTTCTCCAAAACATGAAAAACCTATGCATGCCGGACATTGTGCAAATAAGAAGTTGTAGCTGAACACTAATCAAGGCTTCCTTTTTACATCTGCTGAAGTTCTGTGCTTGAAATCCATAGCAACATTGCAATATAACTCTGAATTTTTTTTGGAATGCAAGTTTTGGGAGGGATTGGTGGTAAAGTGGCTGCATGAAAAGTGTCAAAATGTACCAGGAATGAAAACCTGGATTGCCTACTTTTTAAAAACATATACTTTTTGTCTGGGAAATTTGAATTAGAGGACTGGTAAACTGCCCTAAATGATATATGACACTGACAAAGAAATCTGCAAAAATACCATGTCTGAATATAGAAATGTTCATATTCCAAATCTGGCCTAGTAGCTTCCCCAAAACATACATGACAAAACTATGCATTTGGGGCATTGCTGTTCTCAGATGTAGCTGAACACTAATCCATGCTTTATTTTCTTAAATCTACAAATATCCAGGCTTGAAATCCATAGCATCATTGTAATGCAAGTGTGAAAAATGCAAAAAAAAAATATAATGACAAATTTGTACAGATTTGTGGCAAAATAGCTGAATGAAAAGCTTTTGTGGGGCATTTTGGGTTCTGAATCCATTAACAAAGTTAACTCCTTAAGGACCAGTGGTCCCGAGGTGTTTGGTACTTTAAGGACCAGATTGGGAAGTTTGACGTGCATCCCTGAGTGACTGATCATGTGTGCCGGCACACCGAACTCGGGACTGAAAGACATTGCTCTGGTCTTGGAGCGATCAACTTCAGTCCCCGGTATTACTTGGAACGGGGTGAGTAAAAGTACGTGATGTACCAGGATCGTCACTGGTCCTTAAGTGCCTGACCAGCGTGATGGTCCGGGTACGTCAATGGTCCTTAAGTGGCTAATGCCAAATTTTGAAAACTTACAAGTTGGAATTAGTGATACTCTCCTTGTAATATTAACCCTGTAAAATGTGAAAAATAATTTAAAATCATATGTATATGAGGTACTCCCATATGTAGGAGAAGTAAATGAGTGTATTTGGGGGTATTTTTTTTTTCAGAAGCACTAACTGTGTACAAATCATGAAGGGAAACCCTGTGAAAAATGTTGTGTTTGTTTAATTTTCTTCCCTTTTTCTGTTTTATAATCAAGCTGAATAATGGGCTATACATATAAATATGGCATCAAAAGAAAGCCCTACTTATCCATAAACGCTGTATATAATTATTAAGGCTGTACTAAATGAATTAGTGGGAAATATTGTTGAACAGTGACATACTAAAAGGCCACAATTGCTCTTGTCCTCTTGTGTACAAAAGTATATATAGTCCAGATTTCTCATGGTTGACAACATTCAGCAATGAAGAATTTTCCAGCATTGTAAATTGGTAATAATATTCCTTCTGTTCTGCATGTTTTCTTTAAAGGATCAGTAAAAAAATGTTTCTGGATATTGTTATTTGGCTTTTGCTGCTAATTAAAGCATCACACTACTTAGATATTTTTCTGTCAAACGTTATTATAATTAAAACTTTTTTTTAATCAAACTATTAGCATCAGTGTCCCCAGGTGTCAAATATGGCATGTTTTTATAATACACTCTATGGGAAAGCTTGAGTCATTAAAGGGATAGTAATAATTTATTATTACTTTCCCCCATATTGTAGATATTTGTAAAATAATTTAATAGCCCCCAGGTTCATCTCTCAAACCTTTATAGTTTGAGAGATAACCGAAGGCAAAGTTCTCCGCTCCTCCCCCTTCCCTGAAGTCAGCGTTGTACTGACTGCAGGGGTATCTGGTCTGGCTTTCATCACGCAGCTCTGCAGCAGAACCAAGATCGCGTTAGTGAAAAATAATTATTTCACTGAAACGGTCTTCTATGTGTGCTTGCAAACCAAGCACATGTAGAAGACCATTTCAGTGAAATAATTCGTTTTCACTAACGGGATCTCGGCTCAGCTGCAGAGTGGCAACCTGTCGTACGACAGACTTCCCCTGCAGTCAATACAACGCCGACTTCGTCAAATATTGTGGAACTGGTACCTATGAGTGGAACAGCATATCAAGCATATCAAGGATGTATCATGCTATGGATGCCTGTGGGACAAGAGGACAGTATTTGGAGCAGCAGCCTTGAACTGATCATCAAACAACAACAATTTCTACTTCATAATCCCTTCAATCTTTTTACAAGTGAGTACACAAACCATTGCTTTGTAATGTGTTGTGTACTCGTCTGTAACCCATTATATAGAGAACTAAGGAAATGTGAACCAGCCCTATGGATATGTGCCCCTGACATGAATACAAACATCAACAAATATGTTCTGAGAGCTCCATGGAAGTAATACATTTGGGCTGCCACTGTGAGAGTGACAGTGGCAGCCCAATTTCATTTGTTCCATGCAACTATTGGGACATATTTGTTGATGTGTGTATTCATGTCAGGGGCACATATCTCTGCACACTCACAGGTCAGATTGGTGTCCCTGGAGATCTGAGTCATTGATCCTGTGGGGTGAAACAGAACATCATGTGTGGGGTGGTTAGTGTGTTGGCACCAATTCACAGGACTGATGGGGACTGAAGTGTTCCGTGATGAGCCTTTCTCTGATCTGCGCCCCTCTCAAGGTCTCCTCAACATGGCCAATGTCCATTGGCACTTCAGGTATGGGGGGGTCCTGGATATGATCTACCAGCCTGGTGTCCACTGCGATATTGTGCAGTATTGCAAACGCTACTGTGATGTCACACACCTTTCCAGGTGCATACTGGAGTGCTCCCCCAGGGTGGTCCAGATATCTGAATCTGGACTTAAGGAGGCCGTAAGTCCGCTCAATGACATTCCTCGTTGTGCCATGAGCCTGGTTGTATCTCTCCTGGGCATCTGTTTGGGGACTGGCGACCGGGGTCAGTAGCCAGGATTTGCATCCATAGCCAGCATCGCCTGTGGAATGTGAGTGACAAGGTGAGACAGGTAAGCACATGTGTGAATGATGTTTTGTGTGATGTTGTTTTGCAGGAGCATGCTGAGCAGTGTTGTGTGTACACCTGTGTATGTGGTGTGATTTAATATTGTGAACTCACCTAGAAATCATCCTCCTGTATAAGTTCCATTCTCAAAATCTCTGTGGACTGAAGAGCTTTGGAGAATGTAGGAATCATGTGAGATGCCAGGATATTTTGCACAGACATTCATAATCCTCATGTTGCTGTCACACACCATCTGCACGTTCATGGAGTGGTAGTTCTTCTTGTTGATGTAGATATGTGCATAATGTGCTGGGGCTTTGATATGGACATGAGTGCAATCTATAGCACCCATGACCCTGGGCATGCCTCCCCTTGCGTAAAAGCCCTGCTTGAGATGTATCCACTCCATGTCGGTGGAGGGGAAGTGTATATAAGTAATGGCCTTGCTTTTGAGGGCTGGCAAGACCTGGGCCAGCACTCTGGAGAATGTGGCCTTTGACATGCCAGATGCGTAACTCTCAGTGGACTGGAAGGCGCCACTTGCCATGAAATGTATGGAACAGAGGAGTTTTTGCAGGCCAGATAGGGCATGGTTGTGTATGTGAATGGGATCCACCTGATCCTTGGTGACCTCATACAAAGCAATGATGCTGTGCGGCCTTAACCTGTAGCGATCAATCACCTCGTCATCGGTCATTCCAAAGATAGGGACCCTTGGGCGGTATACCCTGGCCCTTGGTGGTCGGCTATCCATCCTCTCCTGCTGCAGGGGTCCCTGTGGCAGCTGGGGAGCATCCTGTTGCTGTGAAGCATCCTTTTGCTGCAGCTGTGTATCTGCAGACAGGTGCTGCCCTCCAGGTGGTGATGGGCTTCAGTGTTGAGCCAGAGCCTCATCACTTGGAACAGGTAAAGGCTGCTGATCAGGTGTGCCTGGGGCTTGCAGGTGTTCCCTAGCTCGCGCCCTTGCACGCCTTCTCTTCAGTCTTCTCATCAATAAGTATCCCAACATACTGATTGCGTTCTCTATCTCGCTCTCTATCTCCCTCCCTGAGTGGAAAACAAGCCACAAGTGTGTGTGGTGAGTTGTCCCTTTAAGTACTTGATAGGGCGTTGTGTAGGTGTGGCGATGAGGTGAGTGATGACCAATGGGAAGTTGTTTATTGTCAAGTGTTTGCAGGTGTGTTTGTGTTTGTTATAAGATGTGGGGTGTTGTGCTTGGTATGTATCTGCCATTTGCGAGTGCGAAGTTGTGGGGTGCAGGTTGTGTCTGGATCGTGTGGTGATGTTGCACAGGTGAGCTTGTTTTGTATTGGCAGGTGTATGTGTTGTGTGATAACCCCCATTGTTCCGTGCCATGTTGTGTTGGTGGTTTTTTTTTAAGTCCTTGTCCCTGTGGTGTTGCTTATTGTTGTGTGTGAGAGTGATTTGTGTTGTTTGTCCATGTTTTTGTGTTGGCATTGCACGGGTTAATTTTTCCATTTACATACTTGTGTGGTAAGCATTTTGTGTGTTTTCCTATGTAACGGCTGTTTTTTTTTCCCGTTATGTGTCTAACGGTTAAGAAAACTGGGTCTTAAGTTTTGTCCATTAAGGGTATCTTTTTTCAGCTGTTGACAGTACCACAAGACTTTGAATGGCTCTGGGGATTCTTGTTCCATGCGTCTCAATGCACGTAAGTGTATCGGCCATAAGGATTATCAAGCTGCTGTTAGATGTTCTTTAGACAGATATTTAAATTGCTAAATACAACTTAACGCACCCAGTAGTGCTTTTTTGACTAACGGCTGCCTTTAAATCTACCCCCTAGTACCTAGATGCATGATCTTTCATACTTCCAGCTGATTGATTCA
Organism: Rhinophrynus dorsalis; assembly: GCA_037306005.1. NCBI lineage: Eukaryota > Metazoa > Chordata > Amphibia > Anura > Rhinophrynidae > Rhinophrynus > Rhinophrynus dorsalis. The sequence goes on from CM074723.1 coordinate 401,777,421, forward strand.
TGTGCGCACACAAATACCGGCTTTTCAATTGCCGGTATAGTAATTATATACCGGCACCGGGTTCAGTGTGCTAATTACTGTCTGTGCCGGTAAAATACCGGCTGGGTGGCAACCCTAATTCACACAGTCATATGCATTCATACAGATGTATAAATACACACACACACACATATACAAACACACAAACACACACACACTTATGGATTTGCACATACACATGAATGAATGTGCTTGTTTACACAGTGTCACAAATATACACAAAGCTTTACAAGTTAAGGGTTTAAAACAATACAGTGTTCCAAGTGCTTTGCAAATATATACACACACACACACAGATACACTCACAAATACACACAGATGCACACAAAGTCACATACGCACATACCTTCATGTGCTCACACACAGTCACACACATACATACACACACACAGGCACATGCTTTCATACTCATGTACACACACAAACACACACACAGACACATATACACAGACGGTCACACAAGGACACACGTGGGCACATATATATATATACTAGTTGAAGAGCCCGTTACATGGGCCACAGTGCCACTGCCAGCAGGTCGTGGGGCAGTCATGCGCAGTAGAGCGGCTCTGTATCACCCGCGGCGCAGGCAGTCTCAACTGCGCATGACTGCAGCTCGCACAGAAGTCTCTCCTGTGCAAGACTGAGGAGTTACACACGTTTTAGCGAATTATTATATAGGATGGACACACACACTCAGACACCCACAAATACATGCATGCACACAGACATACACACATATGTACACACATACATGCATATATGCAAAGACACATGTACCCTCACATATGTACACACATAGATGCATATATGCGGACACACATACCCTCACTTACATATACCTCCCAACATTTCAAACTGCCAAAGAGGGACACTTGTGTTTTAGGGGGTGTGGCTGGTGGGCAAGGCATTAAAGAGAATTTTTAGGCTATTTCATGACCTATTGACACCTTCTTGTGTAACCTAATAAATGACTTATAACAAGACCAAAGTATTTTATTTACACACATTAATTTATAAACACATCTACTGATATTTACACAAACATTAATGTGAGTTTTATTGCTGTAGAACAGTTTGATACACTTATATACACACCACACAGTCTGATTTCCTAAAAAGAGGGACATTAAGGTGGGAAAGAGGGACAGAGGGATTTGGGTCTAAAAGAGGGACTGTCCCTCCTAAAGAGGGACACTTGGGAGGTATGCTACATACTCACACACATGCACACTCACACCCACACAAAGACACACATAACAAACTAAACACACACCCACACATACATCATACTTACCAACACTTCAAAAACATTTCCAGTGATATTGCATCTGGGCAGTCACATTACAGAGCATAGCTAGTGGCCCATAAAACACTATAGCGCAACACCAACAGACAACCTCATACATCAGACTTCAAATTGCTCTTCTACAGACAAATAGACATTACCCACATCTAAACATATCATAAAGTCATAAAAATAAGCAATATTAACATATGGGGAGCTCATAATCTATTAACATTTCAATGAGAAGCAGATAGAACATGAGACAGATTCAGTTTTAAAACCAGGAACAGTAGGGTCCAGGTACTGTCCTTGGAAATCAGGAATAATTGGCATGTATGACATACACATGTGCACACACATATTTAAATAGAGATTTTTGTATCAAAACTGATTACTATTCCTTGAATCATTTGTGATTTAAACCAGAATTTTTTATGCTATTGATTTTTTTAAAGATATTTTAAAATATACAGTTCTGTAAAATAATATTTTTATGGCAGATGTAGTAATTGTCTGCTTTTAACCCTCAGCTCTCTGGTCCTTAAAGGGTTAATGAACCAGATGTAAACAATCCATGTCAGATCTTCCTAAAGTCCTGTGCTTCTAGAGTGACATGCTAGAGGGGGAGTGTCTGGTTTCTATTACAGAGCTGGACACACATACACAGCCCTACAGTCTGACTTTACTACAATGCTGTTTAGGGTTTGGAGACAGGACTGTGATCACTGACCTGCAGATCTGCTGAGATTTATCCTGCTCATGTTTTTCACTCTTATTTTTTTTACTCAACTGGAAGAGCATATTCATCAGTAACAAAGAAAACAAACTGGATTTATTATTTTTTCTTTTGAAAGTGTGCAGAAAAAGATACAAGTTACACTGAGCTAAACCAATCCAGCTGTTGTGTTAGCAATGCCTCTTCTGCAGGGATGTTACTCTCTATGGATTATGATGATTATACTGCAAACAGGGAACTGTCAGCAAGGTAAGAAGGAAGCAAGATTATTAACTGATGTTCTTTGATGCAAGATCCAATATATTCAAAAGGAACAATTTCCTGTGTATATTTTATATTTTGGTGTCATTTTAAATTTCTCCAGGGGAGATTCACTAAGCGGTGATAAAGTAGAGATGACTTCTCCAGTTTATCACTTCTCTAGTTCCTATGTTATTCTATAGAGCCTATACACTAAGTTCTCCAAAACTGAAGAAATCTTAGTACATAGGCTCCATAGAACCACATAGGAATAGGAGAAGTGATAACTGGAGAAGATATCTCCACGTTATCACCTCTTTATCACTGCTTACTGAATCCCCCCATCATGTGTACTTTTGAAATCTTAATTTATCAAGGACTCTATCTATCTATCTATCTATCTATCTATCTATCTATCTATCTATATATCTATCTATCTATCTATCTATCTATCTTTTAATCTGTCTCCATTGTCTACACACCTACCCATTAATCTATCCATCCATCCAGCCACCCACCTCTCCATCCACACTAAGAATATGATAGATCTTATGTTATTATGTACTGACAAAGTTGAATGAATAATTACATTTATTCTGATAGGCAGAGCATTAAAGTTAGTAGTCTAATATAGTTATATGATTACCAGTTATAAATTGCTTTAACCCCTTCAGTGCCAGAGGGGATGTGCAAAGCATTGCAAAGCAATATGTTGCACACGTCTCTGGAACTTGAAAGGGTTAAACAATAATTTGACTGTTTATTTTCTTGAAATACAAAGTATTTACACTACTAACAATCATAAACTAGAACAGAGGTTTTCAACCCGTGCCCTCAGTGGCCACTAACAGGCCAGGACTTAGGAATTTTCCTGCTAAACAAAAGTGTGTTGATCGGAGTCTCAGTCATATTGATTAACTCACCTGTGCTCTTAAAAGGAAATTCTCAAATCCTGGCCTGTTAGTAGCCACTGAGGGCACGGGTTGAGAACCACTGAACTAGAAAGCATGCTAATGTAATATGTGGTTTAGATGCACATTACATAGAATACATGTTTCTGTCATTCTAGACCACTGTACAGATTACCTAATGAAATATGTATGTTTAAGCAGCTGTCTGCATGCAGCAGTGAATGTTTATTACGTTTATATTCACTGGTGTGAATTACACACACTGTCTACAGTTAATGATGTACATCTACTCTTATCTGGCTGTTTATCTATCCCTTTAATGTCTCCTTGGATGTTTGTACTTAGCAGGAATTGTGGGGAAACAGTCCCACTTTTGCTATGAGAAGAGAGATGGTTATTATGTGACTAGATAGGATGAAATAAGTATTTATCGGTTCAGAAAAAAACATATAGATGAAAAAAATGAACAATAAAATTAGCTTGCACTACTAAAACATTATCAATGTATATTTTTTACTTTTTAATTAACAGTATTGTTTTTATTTTTATTGTTATCATTATATGTTATCTATAAGGGCCAGCATTGTTTTAACATCACAGTGAGGCTTATAAACTATGGGGAATGGAGCAATCCTGCAAACCAAGTTCACCTTAGAAAACAGATACAAGTCTGTGTTGATTTAAATGTGGTTTTTAATCCTTTGAATGCTGGAGAGAACTTCAAGACATTCAAGGAGATACAAGCCCAATTTAAATCAGATGGAATTTGGGGACAGTTTTTTATTTTTCTGTGGTGCTCCTATTATCTTAACCCTTTGAGTGCTAAAGCTGGGGGAAAGTCAGGAAAAAAATGTGTGTACCATCTATGCCTGACTCAGGGGCAGATTGCAGTGGAATAACAGACCAGAATGTTTTTTTAAAGTAAAACTTTAATCAAAATTAAATTTTTCCCCAAATCCTTATTAACATAGCGATACGCATATACATACTTTTATTATGCTGAATAAGTCCGGCATTACTAAGAAAAACAACTCATTCGGCAGGCATCAGCAGGCAACAGAGCAGATATCTTGGAGAAAAGGCGTCTGTTAGTCTCCACTGTCCGTCCTGTTCACCTCCAGAATTGGTGAGTGGCGTTCCTTGGTACCTTAAGGTACAAGAAGAGACTAATGGTGCAGGCGCACAGAGCGTCTATTGCAAGATCTCTGTCTCTGATGCCTTCCGAACAAGTTGTATTTCTCAAAAATGCTGGATTTATTCAACATAAAAGTATTTATATGTGTATCACTATGTTAATAAGGATTTGTGAGACAATTGAATTTTGATGCTAGTTCCACTTTAAAACTGGCCTACTGGCCGGTATTCATACCTGGGAACTCTCAGGCTTTGACTGTGAGGCTCAGTACCACATACTAGGGTCTCAGGGTGAACAGCCAAATTCTCAGAATGAGAGAGACCAGTGGTATCTATTATCTAACCTTCTCCACTTAACTGAATCTTTTGCCTATAAATTGGTACCACTTGTTCTGGGAAGGCAGAGGGAAAAGTCCTGCTTGTCCTGTGTATGTTCATTCAGTGATACCCTTAAGTTGTTCCACATTAATGGTTCCCTGAGGACTGATTAGCATACCGGGGAACTCTCTGGATATGCCCCAGTAGAGGGACTTAATCGAGGGTGGGGGCGTGACTTAATGGACCTTGTCATAAAGTAGGCGGGAAGTAGGTGGGTAATGGGAAGGCCATGGTGGCAAAGAAGAGAAGTGGGTGGAAAATGGGAGGAACAGGGTAGGAACTAGGGGAAGTGGGCAGAGTTTCATAAGAAACTCACCACCACAGGAGAATAGTCCTCTATCCCAGGACACCCGGTAATTTACTTAAAAAAACAGTGTCTCTGGAGCATATCTGGAGAGATCCCAAGTATGGGTATATCTAATAAGACATCTGATTTTGTTTACATGCAGTGATGGTACTGTATGAACACTGCAGGGCCCACTGACCAAGTGGGATCCCTAAGCAGCCACTTATTATGTTTATATTGTAGATCCACTTCTGTTTCTCTCTGCCCCCAACCTGTTACCCCTTTCTCTTTTTCTACCTACAGACCCCTTTACTGCTTCCTGTCCCTTTCTCCTCCAGTCCATTTTAACCCCATCTTTCCTAATATTTTTTTCTAACACCTCCTCAGTCCTCTTCTTCTTTCCCAGCCCCTTATTTCCCATAGTCATTTTTGTTCCCTCTTTCCCCTTCTGTCTTACTTTACATTGGTCTTTTCCCCTGTTGGTCCAGTGTGGGGAGTGAAAAGTCTGCACAGCTCTAGAAATACCTCCATATTCTGTTGCAGGCTTTGTGTGGTTTGGTAGTGCAGGGCACCAGGATATGGTGCAAACCCCAGCTCTGTACATTAGCAGGACTGCAAATGAACTCTGATATAGACGTCTGTGACAGTGGCACCACTGAGCAACCTCTCATTCAATTATGAGCTAGTCAGGTGAGGTCCTCTGATCTTCCCAACCAATCTGTGACTGCACACTGACCAACAGGGCATCCCCAATACCCTGAAAGGACAATCTTCCTCTGACTGCACTGGCACTAGGGTGACCACATCAGTTTTATTATATAAATTTGTATGTGTCATGGTTTTAACATGAAAAACACCTAGTATGTGGAATACTTCTTATGAATATATTGGGGATAATGCATTGCATTTGGGAATTGACTCAATGTACTAAAATTATTCTATATTTGTCAGAGGCCATTGTCATATTTAGCTGGTGAAGGCAAAGGCCCAAATGCACAACCTCAGACTTATCCAGTATCCACTGTGTACCAGAACAGAGCTGGATTTCACTGGAGGTGGTAAATGTTATATCTGGTTTTATCTCACAGTTCTATGGGGAAATGTGTATATACAACCAACAAAAAAAGGCGTTACCTGCAATGGAATCCAGCACACAGCAAGGAGAAATTCTGTGTTAAACCAGCTGCACCATAAGGAGAAATAAATATTCCCAATTCACTTGAGGCTTTTCACCATTTGGTTCCCAATACGTTGGAGACCTCCGTATCATTCAAGGGGATGAAAAGCTTAATTATACAAATGGGAATTATTTTGTTTCCTGTGCTGTAGGTATTATGCTCCAGAATTGCTCCAGTCCTTAATCCATCAGCCTGATCCCCATTGGCACATGCCAATTGGTGGACAGAAGGAAATGTTTCATGTTGAAGCATTTTGTGTGGATTCCTGTAGAGCACTGGACAAAACTCTGTACTAGACCAACTCAGAACTAGTCCTTTGGGATTTCCTGCTATCAAATCTATTTTTGGGGTTTATCAGCATTAAACATTCTGTTACCTTATCTGGGCATAGCAACCAAGATATACATAGCTACTAACTGGAGAAGAACAATTGTTAGCTTTTTTCTTTTTGACGTGTAAAATATATGATAAATCACCTCTGTAAATGAGAGTTGAACCAAGTCTTAAAGCAGCATGAAAAGGTAGCGTTAAAGGTATTTTCCATGCGATCCATATTTCTACACTGATGAAGATTGCAGCTTTCTAGAAACTGAACAGACACCTTTTCCTAAGAGGCAAACTGCCCCCTTACATTCATAAGGTAAGCTTTTTTATTTTCAGATTTTCCAGCTATCTTGCTTAACCTCTTAGATGCTAGAGAAGTCTCACTGGCTTCAGTTGGGATAGCAGTAGTATTGTAGAAGTGTAGAAGTGGTGCTGGCTGGTGTTGCTTATTTTTGTACTTGTCTCAGCTTGAAATGTTATCTAATGGGAATGGATGGGAACGTTGTTGTACAGACATGATATGAATGGGTGCTGTTGACATGTATTGTACTTATTCATAGCTGATATAATATTAGTTTTTCTGTATATCTTTTTTGGTTCATTCTTTTAATCACATTTTAACACTTATTTTGCAGCTTAGTTAATTGTGCCTTTTCAGCAGGGTCAGTACATTTTTACTTTTGTACCTTATAAACGTAACCATTTGAGTGCCAAAGGGGTAGGCAATGTATTGCAAAGCAATGCATTGCCTACCCCTCTGGTACTCAAAGGTGTAAACTTAGTGGTTAGTTGTTTTAGCCAATCATTTTGCATGGGTGTGTCTTTACCCTAGAAGTAGCACAAAAGAAAGAGGTGGCTAAATAGGACGACTACAGGAAACACAGAGGAACCTGGGCACAGGAGTGGTCATAGAAAGCATAGAGATTTTATTTAGACAACAAGAACAATTAAAGTGTACATGCCAGTTGTGCCTTTCTTCCTACAATACCTAATAATCTGACCCTGCCGCACATAGCTGATCAACAACATGCACTCCTTACCTCACTCACTCCTCACCATGTGGCTATCAAAATAAACCTTTATGAAAAATGAGAAAGACATCAATTCTAAGGTGGAAAAAGATAGTGGTGCTCATTAGGCCATGCTGTACTGGGGGAGCGGCACCTACATGTCCCAGCTAGTGAAGCCCTTCCCAGGGGAGGGGCCTGCTTCTAGACAGGCCCTGCCCTGATCACCACCTTTCTAGGTAGTTCACCGCTTCATGTGTCTAGGGCAGGCCTGATTGCAGAATCAGCCCTGCCCTGTGTCCCCTTATAGTCAACTGGCATGCCCCACCAACACAGTACCCAGGAGTGTCATATTACAAGTTATTCTACATATAACCCAGGTAAGCTCCATTTTAAAACCCAAACGAGCCACTAAGTTTCCACCTCTGGGAATGCCCTTCCAGCTTCCCCATTGCTGAGCAGGTCAGGTCCTCCTTTGTTTCCAGAAGCTGTCCCACTCTAGCTCTGGATGGGGAGGAAGAAAGATTGTAGGCCATCCACCTTATTCTGACTTTGAGTGGATTCCCACCCTGCTCCAACTTTCTCCAGTTCTCCAGTGTGCTACTGTGTATGGCCTTTATTACATCTGTAAACAAATAAATGTTTTATTAGTTATACAGATATATTTATGTGGGTTTCATATGTGTATGTACAATTTGGAATATTATCTAAAAAGGTGTAATAACTTGGTTACTTGACAGTGGCTGTCTGTGTACTGTTTTTCATTTGTGAAATGCTGTTGGGTGTGAATGGGTGCATAGTTAACCATCTTATCCCACCTTTTTTAAGATTAATTATTTATGCTATTCTTAATAAATATGTACCACTTAGTATGGACAATGCATTATTGAGAAAACTAAAACCAAATAAAGAACTGTCCAGTTTAATTAAAAAATAAGTTTGATCTGTAAATACTTTTGAGTGAATATTGCCCGGCAATGAGAGTAACCTTGTTTTATTCAGTAGGAAATGCCCTACAGTATATGTGTTTTGATAATAAAACATTATTCCTTCTTTAAAAACTTGCAGTCAGTGTTAAGTCTTTCAGTTTGTTTTAAGTCTTGATGGCAAGCTTCTCTAAAGACAATTTATCCCTCTAAGTGCTAGAGAGATGTCCCCTAGAGAGATGTCCCCTAGCACTCAAAGGGTTAGGTGAGTCAGCAGGATCTATCAGATTTCAGATTCCCCCCAACCTGCAAGTCCTTTTGGTCTGCCTCACATTTGTGCACCTCCTACCCTAAGAGCAACTTAATATTGCGTAATGATTCCACCAGCGCTGTCTGTTTCTAATTTCTGGTTTCAACTTGTTTTAACTATAAAAGTGAACAATAGCACTATTGTTAGTTACACAGAAGAATAATTAGATATGATTGGGTAATTTATTATTATTTGTAGGCCATTATTGTCTTGGGAATTGACTTGGTACAAAAGGTTCAGTACATGCATACATTAGCATATATTCGTTTAGCGGTTGTCCAAATCATAAAATAACATATGAACATTGAACTGCTGATTATTTATCTGCTTGTAACTTTACACAATACTGAACCACGATTTCACTATGGAGAGATATGGATAAAAAACATTCGTAGTGATAGGTATAACAGCTGTTAAAACTCTTACTACGAGTCATATTTATAAAGAAGTAACATCAGGTTTATAAATATTTCTCTGAGAAAATTTGCTATTGAGTTTCTTTTTCGCATTCATAGCTCATACACTATCACTTGACTATCTGTCTATCTATCTATCTATCTAGTAGTATAGTATATATGTAGAACTATATCCTTCAATTAAGAAATGGTTAATATATAAACACTAGTGTTGAGCGAGCATGCTCGGCCGATGCTCGGATCGGCTCGAGCATCGCTCTGCTCGGCACATGGCGGTACTCGTACGAGTACCGCATGTGCTCGCCCGCCATGTTCGGGTCTCCTCCCCGCACGTTTTGCGGCTGCTGCGCAGCCAATAAACGTTCAGGGAGGCTCTGACATCGGTGTAATGCCAGCAGCCATGTTGGCTGCTGGCATTACACTGATTGGCTGGCCAGAACCCGTGGTCAGGTGCTGTATAGCACCTGACCATCGAGTTCGGCTCAGTCTGAGCCAGGGAGAGCTGAGGATAGGAAGGGAAAGGCAGTGTAGGGAGGAAAAAAAAAAATTGTGACAAAAAAGAACCAAAAGTCCTTTTTAGGACTACTGTGTGTGGGGGCAGCAGGTTATTTTGTGTGGGGGGAAAAAAACAAAAAAAAAAAAAAAAAAAATATTCTGTTTAGTGTGAAAAGTTGCAGATTAGAGCACATTCTGTTTAGTGTGCACAGTTGCAGATTAGAGCACATTCTGTTTAGTGTGCAAAGTTGCAGATTAGAGCACATTCTGTTTAGTGTGCAAAGTTGCAGATTAGAGCACATTCTGTTTAGTGTGCAAAGTTGCAGATTAGAGCACATTCTGTTAAGTCTTCAAACTAAAATATCAAAGTCACGTATTCCATTCAGTGTGCGTCGCCGCAGTTTAGCAGCACATTCTGAGTACTGTGCAGAGTTGCAGAATAGGAAGAAATACTGTTAAGTCTTCAAACTAAAATATCAAAGTCACATATTCCATTCAGTGTGCTTCGCCGCAGTTTAGCAGCACATTCTGTGTACTGTGCAGAGTTGCAGAATAGGAAGAAATACTGTTAAGTCTTCAAACTAAAATATCAAAGTCACATATTCCATTCAGTGTGCTTCGCCGCAGTTTAGCAGCCTATTCTGTGTACTGTGCAGAGTTGCAGAATAGGAAGAAATACTGTTAAGTCTTCAAACTAAAATATCAAAGTCACATATTCCATTCAGTGTGCTTCGCCGCAGTTTAGCAGCCTATTCTGTGTACTGTGCAGAGTTGCAGAATAGGAAGAAATACTGTTAAGTCTTCAAACTAAAATATCAAAGTCACATATTCCATTCAGTGTGTTTCACCGCAGTTTAGCAGCCTTTTCTGTGTACTCTGCAGAGTTGCAGAATAATAAGAAATACTGTTAAGTTTTCAAACTCAAATATTAAAGTCACATATTCCATTCAGTGTGTTTCACCGCCGTTTAACAGCCTATTCTGTGTACTCTGTACAGTTGCAGAATAATAAGAAATACTGTTAAGTTTTCAAACTCAAATATTAAAGTCACATATTCCATTCAGTGTGTTTCACCGCCGTTTAACAGCCTATTCTGTGTACTCTGTACAGTTGCAGAATAATAAGAAATACTGTTAAGTTTTCAAACTCAAATATTAAAGTCACATATTCCATTCAGTGTGTTTCACCGCCGTTTAACAGCCTATTCTGTGTACTCTGTACAGTTGCAGAATAATAAGAAATACTGTTAAGTTTTCAAACTCAAATATTAAAGTCACATATTCCATTCAGTGTGTTTCACCGCCGTTTAACAGCCTATTCTGTGTACTCTGTACAGTTGCAGAATAATAAGAAATACTGTTAAGTTTTCAAACTCAAATATTAAAGTCACATATTCCATTCAGTGTGTTTCACCGCCGTTTAACAGCCTATTCTGTGTACTCTGTACAGTTGCAGAATAATAAGAAATACTGTTAAGTTTTCAAACTCAAATATTAAAGTCACATATTCCATTCAGTGTGTTTCACCGCCGTTTAACAGCCTATTCTGTGTACTCTGTACAGTTGCAGAATAATAAGAAATACTGTTAAGTTTTCAAACTCAAATATTAAAGTCACATATTCCATTCAGTGTGTTTCACCGCCGTTTAACAGCCTATTCTGTGTACTCTGTACAGTTGCAGAATAATAAGAAATACTGTTAAGTTTTCAAACTCAAATATTAAAGTCACATATTCCATTCAGTGTGTTTCACCGCCGTTTAACAGCCTATTCTGTGTACTCTGCAGAGTTGCAGAATAATAAGAAATACTGTTAAGTTTTCAAACTCAAATATTAAAGTCACATATTCCATTCAGTGTGTTTCACCGCCGTTTAACAGCCTATTCTGTGTACTCTGTACAGTTGCAGAATAATAAGAAATACTGTTAAGTTTTCAAACTCAAATATTAAAGTCACATATTCTGTGTAAGATGAAGAAGGCGGGTAAAAAGGGACGGGGAAGTGGACGTGATCCTGAAAGTTCAGGGCGCGGGTCAGGACACGGAGAAACTGTGCCTGGTGCCAGAGCACAAGAAAGAAAGACATCCACCATACCTAGCTTCATGTGTAATTTTACAGGGCGTCGCAGGACATCACTCTCGAGGTCCGACCACTGCGAACAGGTGGTCGGTTGGATGACAGCTGATACTGCTTCCAGTCGGTTAAGCACCACCCTGTCTTCCACCAAGTCCACTCTCAGTAGCCAAGAGTCTGGTCAACATAATCCTCACTCTGATCATCCTTCCTCCCACCATACACGGTCTGGTCAAAGAAGTGATCCCACACTGGGATATAGTGAGGAGCTCGTCTCATCACCAATCCTTCATTTGACCCTCTCTCCAAGCACGCTTGCAGAGGAACATGACATCTTGTGCCCTGATTCACAACCTCTAGAGGCTACCCAATCTCAAGAAGATGACAGATGTGAACGGCATTTAAGGTCAAAGGAAGTAGTGGATGATGATGATGATGATGAGACACAGTTGCCATTAAATCAACCACTATTTCCGTCTCAAGACCTTGTTGAGGAGAATGTTATACAGTTGTCAATGACTGAGTATGTGGTGGGATCAAGACTTGAGGAGGATGATCAGAGTGAGGAAGTGGAGGAGGACTTGGTGGACGATGAGGTGACTGACCCCACCTGGGAAGGTGTAGAGCCGAGCGATGACAGCAGTCCTGAGGGTGAGCCATCTGCAGCACCGCAACAGGCTGGAAGAGGCAGTGGTGTGGCTACAGAAAGAAGGCGGACCGCACCAAACCGGCCCGCAAATGTTCCACGGAGCACCCCCTTGCGTAAATCTACCTTGCCAAGGGGTAGGTGTTCCGCGGTATGGCGTTTTTTTAAGGAAAGTGCGGACGACAAAAGAATTGTAGTTTGCAACCTGTGCCACACCAGAATGAGCCGAGGCATGAACACTAGAAACCTCACCACCACCAGCATGATCCGACACATGGCATCCAAGCACCGTAGTAAGTGGGAGGAACGCCTGGATCGCCCATCTGTGTCTGCAGGCCACACCACTGCCTCCTCTTCCCCTGTTTTCGGTGCCGGCCAATCGCCTGTCGAAGGCGCAGGCCCGCATACCTCCCGCCCTGCACCTGTAGCATCTGAAGCACCATCAGCGACCACATCCACTTCCCTGTCCCAGCACAGCGTCCAAATGTCGTTACCCCAGGCATTTGAGCGCAAGAGAAAGTACCCAGCCACCCACCCACAGGCCATAGCACTAACCTCACACCTTTCAAAATTACTGGCCATCGAAATGCTGCCATTTAGGCTTGTGGACACTGAGTCCTTCCGCAGCCTGATGGCAGCAGCTGTCCCTCGGTACGCGGTCCCCAGCCGCCACTACTTTTCCCGGTGTGCCATCCCCGCATTACACCACCATGTGTCCCGTAACATCACCCGTGCCCTGACCAACGCAGTTACTGGGAAGGTCCACTTAACGACTGACACATGGACAAGTGCTTGTGGCCAGGGACGCTACATTTCCCTGACGGCACACTGGGTGAATGTCGTGGAGGCTGGGAGCGACTCGGACCCTGGGATGGCACGGGTGCTACCCACGCCGAGGATTGCGGGCCCTACCTCCATCAGGGTTTCCACCAGCACCTACGTTATTGGCTCCTCCTCCTCCGTTTCCACCTCCGAATTCTCTACACACACCGCCACTCCCCCATCAGCCAGTAGCTGGAAGCAGTGTAGCACTGCAGTGGGGAAGCGTCAACAGGCCGTGCTGAAGCTGATCTGCCTTGGGGACAAACAGCACACGGCCTCAGAGCTGTTGCAGGGGATTAGTCACCAGACCGAGCAGTGGCTCTCGCCACTCAACCTGCAAGCAGGCATGGTTGTGTGTGATAATGGGCGTAACTTGGTGGCGGCTTTGGAGCTCGGCAAGCTCACACACGTACCATGCCTAGCGCATGTATTTAATTTAGTGGTGCAGCGATTTCTAAAAACCTACCCCAATGTGCATGATCTCTTGACCAAGGTGCGCCGCGTGTGTGCACATTTCCGTAAGTCATCAACAGCTTCAGCCGGCCTGTTGAAGCTGCAGCAGCGCTTACAATTGCCAGCTCACCGGCTGCTGTGTGACGTGAGCACGCGCTGGAACTCCACCTTCCACATGTTGGCCCGGCTTTGTGAGCAGCAGAGGGCAGTAGTGGAGTACCAGCTGTTACACGGTCGTCGCCTCTCCGTTCAACTTCCTGTAATCAGAAGTGAGGAGTGGGAATGGATGTCAGACCTCTGTGAGGTTTTACGCAATTTTGAGGAATCGACACAGATGGTGAGCGGCGATAACGCTATTATCAGTGTAACCATCCCACTTCTGTGTCTACTGAAACGCTCGCTGCTCACAATTAAAACCGACGCTTTGCATGTGGAAGAGGTGGAAATGGGGGAGGAAGAGCTTACACAAGGTGATAGCCAGAGCACCCTCACTTCGTCTTCTCAGCGACAATTGGAGGAGGCGGAGGAGGAGGAGGAGGAGGAGGAGGAAGACACGGTTGCCTCCGCTACAGAGGGTAGCCATGGAACTTTAGTTCCATCTCTTCAGCGTGGGTGGGCAGAAGAGGAGGAAGAGGATGAGGAGATTGAGAGTCATCCTCCTGGTGAGGACAGCGAAATCTTGACTGTTGGTACTCTGGCACACATGGCTGACTTTATGTTAGGCTGCCTTTCCCGTGACCCACGCGTTGTACGCATTTTAGACAACACGGATTACTGGGTGTTCACCCTTCTGGACCCCCGCTACAAAGAGAATTTCTCATCTCTCATTCATCCGGTGGAGAGGACAAGCAAAATGTTGCAATACCAGAAGGTTCTTGTCGAAAAATTGCTCCAAAATTTTCCATCTGACAACGCTGGCGGCAGAGTACGTGCTACCTTGGCCAACCGAGAAGGGGAGAAAAGGGGAGCACACAGCAGTTCCGAGAAAGGCAGGGCAACACTCTCCAAGGCGTGGGACACCTTCATGACACCCCGCCAGCACCCTCACCCTGATGCGCAGCCTAGTGTCACAAGGAGGGAAAAGTTTTGGAAGATGGTGAAGGAGTACGTAGCAGACCGTGTCAGCGTCCTCAATGATCCCTCTGTGCCTTACAACTACTGGGTGTCCAAGCTGGACACGTGGTATGAACTGGCACTCTATGCCTTGGAGGTGCTGGCCTGCCCTGCCGCCAGCGTTCTGTCTGAGCGGGTATTTAGTGCTGCTGGTGGCATCATAACAGATAAGCGTATCCGCCTTTCCACCGACAATGCTGATAGGTTGACACTTATAAAAATGAACAAGGCCTGGATTTCCCCTGACTTCTCCACTCCACTGGAGGAAAGCCCCGGGGGAACATAAACTCACTTTATATATGTTATTTACAATGATGGGAATACTCTGTATTCCCATTCACCCCTTCCACCCAAAAAACGGGTATATGGTTGACTCTTAATCTTCTCATCCTCCTCCTCCTCTTCCATATGCCCTGGGATATAATTTTTATATAGGGCCAGCTCACCAGCGTGCCCTGGGATATAATTTTTATATAGGGCCAGCTCACCAGCGGGCCCTGTGATATAATTTTTATATAGGGCCAGCTCACCAGCGGGCCCTGTTTGACAATTTTTATATAGGTCAGCTCACCAGCGGGCCTTCTCATATAATGTTTTATTGGGTCAGCTCTCTAGCGGGCCCTCTCATATAATGTTTTATAGCGTCAGCTCACTAGCGGGCCTTCGCATATAATGTTTAGGATGGTCAGCTCTGCAGCAGACCCTCACCCATAATGTTTTAGATGGTCAGCTCAGCGCACGTTTCCATCTTAATCATGGCCTCAGTTCTGAAAATCAAGGAAATTTTTGGGAGAATTTGCCTCTGCGCACGTTTCCCTCTTAATCATGGCCTCAGTTCTGAAAATCAAGGAAATTTTTGGGAGAATTTGCCTCTGCGCACGTTTCCCTCTTAATCATGGCCTCAGTTCTGAAAATCAAGGAAATTTTTGGGAGAATTTGCCTCTGCGCACGTTTCCCTCTTAATCATGGCCTCAGTTCTGAAAATCAAGGAAATTTTTGGGAGAATTTGCCTCTGCGCACGTTTCCCTCTTAATCATGGCCTCAGTTCTGAAAATCAAGGAAATTTTTGGGAGAATTTGCCTCTGCGCACGTTTCCCTCTTAATCATGGCCTCAGTTCTGAAAATCAAGGAAATTTTTGGGAGAATTTGCAGATGATATACAAGTAAATATACAGCAAATATTGTTTGGTAACAATTTTTCGCCTAAAGTCGTTTTTATTTTCCTTTTTGTGTGTTTTATGGTCAGTCTGTAAAAATGGCGTACTACGGGCGAAAGATCGTTCCCAGCAGCGATGTTGGAGTCCAAGGTGCATCCAGACATCCTCCCTATGCTGTCCCTGAACCATTTCTGTAGTGTTTCCATCTTTTTCTGCCCTTTTCCTATGGACCAGGCACCCTCCCCTCATCAGAGCAGGGGGTGCCTGGTGTAATGCTCGAGTCCTCCCATTGACTTCAATGGGGCTCGGATGCTCGGCCGAGCACTCGAGCCTCAGGGGGTGCTCGGTCAGAGCACCCGAACATCCGAGCATTGGGGTGCTCGCTCATCACTAATAAACACTAATTCCAAATTAACTTAATATATTTCTTTATACCTACATACATTTTTATTTAGATCAAGTCCATTTCTACTCCACTTTTAAAAAACTTCAACTGTTTTGTGTTATTAGTAAGCAAAAATGTTGCTAAACATTTATATATATATTTATCTTAGATAACCTTATGTCACTTTCTTTATTATACCAATTGTCCTTCATTTATATATTCTGTTTCCACTACAGAGTAATCTATAATGTTCTGTAATCTCTAAAGTAAAAAAAAAAATATGACTATTTTTATTTTTATCACTTTGATTGCCAGACATGAGGGAGTGACAGTTGGGAGGGAAATCAGTGTGGAATTTTAGTACTTGGCACACGGCTATGACAGCCATTCTGACTTGCAAAAACCAATACATAAACAAAGCTAAATACACCATAAACTATTATTTGAAATGAAAAATGACTAATATAACATACTAATGTTTAAGGCTCTTTTCAATTGAACCTAAGTTATCATACTTTTGCTTTAAAAATTTCACCTGTAATCATGCTTATCTGTAGAAGAAACAAAGTGGAGCAAATCTGTAACAAGTCACCTGCACCATATGGGATAGTTACTGCAAACTATCACCAGCATAGTGTCCTATAGGCAGATCTGCTACTGTGGCAGAAGACCCGCTGATGAAGCTGAGACTGCATTGTGAGCACTGGTGGACAGTGGAGGAGCATAATAGTCTGAAATGAGATGCCTAGTGCTGCCTCACTGGTCCCGTGAGACAATACTGGACCGCAAGACTCTGAAGTCTTACAGGGCAGCACCATTGAGCTGTGTACATAGCCACCACAGGACTTATTGGAAGACTTCTAAGCCAGACACTAAAGGCAGACTGCAAGAAACATTTGCAATCGCTATTTACAGTGTACTTTTGATGGCAAAATGATTAGTACCAAAATGTTACTAAATTGCAATGTTTTTTCAAAATTAGAGAACGTTTGCACTTTTTTGGGTAATTTCTATCATTTTTTTCCAACAAAATAAAAATGGTGTAAACTTGGGGAAAGAGACAGTTCCAAGTGGGGAGATTCACTAAGCGGTGATAAAATGAAGATGACTTCTCCAATGATACCACTTCTCCAGTTCCTATGTTATTCTATAGATCATATTCACTAAGATCTCCAAAGGTGAAGAAATCTTAGTGCATAAACTCCATAGAATAACATAGGAAATGGAGAAGTGATAAACTGGAGAAGTTATCTACACTTTATAACCACTTTATCACAGCTTAGTGAATCTCTTCCCAAAGGAATGTTAGAAGATACCAGTGTGAAAAAGCAAGATGGCATGGTAAAAAATATCTTTATCTCTTTTTTAAAAGACAAATGCAAATTCTGACATTCAAAATATCTTTTAAGGGCATTAGTCATCAAGTTAATCTTACTGCAGTTTTCAATTCTTTATGGCACATATTTAGTTTTGAAAATAGTCCTCATTTTATCGCCAACTCACAATCTGACATTTTTTTCATTATGGTGACTTTTTGACCATACCACCTTTATATGTCTATGGAGTCTGTGTGCACAACTTGTGGTTGAAAGGCAAAAAACATATGGGTTGTGTATTTTAATAATTAATTGCTGTTAAAGCTACAGGTGGTTTTATAATTATATTATATAAACTGACAGCCCTCAGTGTTCATGCAATCCACTCTCACCCATCCCCAACAACTCGAATTTCTCATTCCCAGAATTGGTGATCTCTGGAGGGGTAGCTGATGATTCATATTAACTGCTGTGTCATTGGACTGACATGCAAAATAGACTGTAACTGGCAAAGATGGGACAATAAGGGCTGTACACTGAAACCCTCAGCTTTAACATATATGTTCTTTATATTTTTTATATAACCACCCCTCAGGAGTGTTAGAATGTTCTGGATTATAGGAACACACACGCACCAAGTACCAGAGGGGTGTGCAACATGTGGGAAAGGGCTCACCAACACTATTCTTGTTTTTCTTGACTGACAGAAGTCATGTGTGATGCCAGCGGCCACAAGCTGGGACAGAAAACAGGTCTGATTGTAAGGGGTCACAGGATGGTTTATATCTGATGGGATAGATGCCAGCCACTGTCACAAGTACATCATCTGCACCTTCTATACTTACTCCCATGGTTATACTTTAACACTTTGAGTGCCAGTGAGGTATCTAATACATTGTTGTTATCATATTATAGTGCTATTTTTACTGAGTATAAGAAGTATTATGTTGTATTTATATGTAACATCTAATTTGTACAAATGACCAGTGCTAGAAACATAGTAGAAAGCAAGATCTGCTGGTTTGGCACGCGTGTGTTATACAGTGCTTGTCAGGACATTGAACAGACAGGAAACATGAACACAGCAATATGACCTCTTAAGAAGACTTCAAATAAAGGTCTTTAACCCCTTGGTTGCTAGCTATGTCTACAATGGATTATGAAGCTATCATTTAGACTTCTCTTGCATCCAAGCAGTTACATACTTTGTAGGCTTAACTCCTTAAATGCCAGAGGTCTCCGATTAATGTGACCACATATTCCATTAAATCAAAGACTGTTATGGAAATGTTATTATGTTATTTCAGTGTAACCCTGCTGTGTGTTATGTATGTGTCCCTGACTTAAAGGGATATGTGGCCACCTTATTTCCACTCATTGAGGCTGATGTACAAACACTACGACAAATCTGAGACAAATCAATAGCACCATAGGGGACAAATAAAAATTCCCAAAGTTCCTACTGATTTATAAGGGGAACTTCCTAATCTATTGAATGCTTGAGAGGCCTCTGAACTCATTGGTTCCCATGCACTGGAGACCTCATTTGCACTCAAGGGATTAAAAACCCCTTTTAAATCAAATTATCAGCATAACTATCAAAGAGAAAATCACACTGAAGTCAGTGAAGCAAAACATCTGGACCATAGGGGAAAAATAAAAATAATTATTGATGTAAATGGTGCTTTTAACAATTTGAATGGTAGAGAGACTCCAATGCATCCTATATAATAATTCACTAGGATGTTTGTCACGATGCAGTCATGTGCAGTAGAGATTGCCTGCGTTTGGGCAGTCTCTGCTGCGCATGATTGCATCACGTGAGTGAGGCGACACAAGACTGCATCGCATGGAGCAGTGAGGTAGCGGCCTCTTAGCAAAGCAATGTGTTGCATACCCCTCTGGGACTCAAAGGGTTAACATTACCCGGACCTTGGCACGTGTACACAGACTTTTACACTAGTTTTGTAATAATGTGTACAGACCTCTATATCATTCAGTGGGTTAAAAACCCAATTTAATTCAATGCCAGTTTGAAGAATTTTTATTTTTCCCCCATGGGGTAGATAGTTTGCTTTAAAATGTCTCCATATTATCTTAGTAAATCAGCCTCAATGGGGAGTTTTCATTGATACTAAGTGCATTCGGTTTGTGCCTAATTTTTTAAACCAGTGTTTTGGATCATGTGTCCAGCCTAAAGAGAAGCTCAATGGGGTGTATGTACTAAATCAGGGGTGAACAAGCTGTGACTCTACTCTGGAGGCCTACAACTCTCATCATCCCCAGGCTGGCTGGAGATGATAGGAATTGTAGGCCTCCACAAGAGGAGATCCTCAGCTTGCCCACTCCAGATTTAGTACATAAACAGGGAGGCAAAATACTGTAAACAGCAGTGAAATTGTAACAATTCTTTATTAATATAGTGTTGGACCACCATTTGCTTTTAACACTTTAAAGACCAGCGCACGTGCTCATGGCCAACACTTGAGGACCATGGGGCAGTTTTTTAAAAATTTGCATTGGATGTTAAGGGGTTAAAGATATAGTAAACTTTATTACATGAATAAATGTAAGCATAACCCACCCGATTTAACCCCACCCCCTTATTAAACAAATCACGTCACTGACATTCTCTTGTTGGCAGCACATGAGCCCTCTCCTGGGTCTCAAGAATACCAAGTTCCCAGGTATGATGTTAGTCACTGGCTCCAATGAATAACATAGGGAGTGGAGACGTGATATCACTGGAGATGTGATCTCCACTTTATTACCTCTTTATCACACCTTAGTGCATAACTCCCAAGGCCTTTTATAAGCAAAGCATAAAACTATGTAATACTGTATTAGTATGTATTGCTAATAGAACTGTTTAATAATCCGTGCTAGAATATAGTATATATTCTTATTATTGATACTGCCACTGGAAATGATAACCATAAAACGTTATACCATAATATTGTCAAAAAATGTTTTTGGAAGCTTGAGGTGTATGACTGTCTTGTGGCTTATTCCACCTAGTGAGGCGGATTTACAAAAGAAAAGTGGCACACTTCAGGATAACCTATTGTACCATAGGGAATACTCTAAATCATTTGTTCGCTTACACAAAGAGGTGTCAATAGGTCTTGGTATATCATAACATTTTTGGTAATGCCCTGCCCACCAGCCACCCCCCAGAAGCACCACCTGAAGCAAAAGTGTTCCTGTTTGGCCATTTGAAATGTGGGAGATATGGCACAGGCTCAATTGACCATATCAGTAAGTTTTAACCAGTGAGTTACCCGAATAGCATCATGGTAGTCAGGAACATGTGGGGAGATGCACTAAGGTGTGATAAAGCGGTGATAAAGTGAAGACAACTTCTTCAATGATATCACTTTTCCAGTTCCTATGTTATTGTATGGAGTTAATGCACTAATGTTTCAAAAACTTTGATCTTAGTGCAGAAGTTCTATAGAATAACATAGGAACTGGAGAAGTGATATCAAGGGAAAAGTCATCTCTGCTTTATCACCTCTTTATCACCCATGATGGACTTTCCAGTAAGCTAGTTCAGATTTAGCATTTACTATTCCCTTAAAACATTACTTTGAGCTGTATGAAGGATCTGTCATAAAAAGTTTACTGCTCCATTTAAAGAGGAACTATCATATTCACAATATTGCCCCCCGATACATTACTAATATAGCTCTAGGCAAAGGCATACTTGTATTATGTTGAATAAGTCAGTGTTATTCAAGTAATCCAGCTTCTTCTGCAGTCATCCAGGGCACAGAGCGTACAAGAGAAGCTCTGTGCACCTGCGCAGGCAGCAACTTCCGTTACCTTAAGGTAACCAACGAATGTCACCACGAATACGGGCAGTGCACGGAACAGACAGCACAGACTCAGAGTCAGCTTTCCTCTAAGATGTCTGGGCTGTTGTCCACTGGATAACTGCAGAAGAAGTTGGATTACTTCAGTAACGTGGACTTATTCGCTAGCTATCTTCCCGCTACTTTTTTCTTTTTCACCCCTCACTCTTAATAACCACTCTTTCTTTAATCACTTCCCCTCCTCTCCATTCCCCTTCTTCTTTCCCACTCACTGCCCCATCTCATTTCAGCTCCCACCTATTCCCACATCCAGGGGTGGGCGAAAAGTCTGACAAATTTCCAGTGAAAAATTTCACGAAAACGTGCCGATTTTTCGCTTTTCCCACGAAAAAATTTGTCTTTCCGCCTATGCAAAAATTTCCTCCCTTTTGCCTATTTTAACAAATTTTCCGCATATGTTAACACATTTTCCGCCTATTTTAACACATTTTTGCCTATATTTCCTATAGGTACCACATTTCCCACTGTAATCTTACTTTTTTGAGGGCTGAAGTTTAGAAATAAGTGGCTGAAAGTCAAAGATGTGAGTCCTGCAGCAAAATATGGCTTGATAAATGTGTTCGCATACAGAATGCATTTGTCCTTTGCTCACAACATTAACTTCCTGCTTAAGTGACACTGGCACATATTCAGGATGATATCAAGTAATAAAAAAAAAGTACAACCTACAATATGGCAGATATGTATTGTAAACAAAGATAGAAAACCCACAGCGCTAAACCACAATGATTAATATATTTAATGTGAAGGATGTGAATGAATCTAGTGATTAAGGTATGGAACGCTGCAAGGAAAGAAGGGGCTTGTCCCCAAACCCCCAAACTTAGGAAAAACCTAGAAGTAACACAAAAGCAAAAATTAATCTGCGCTGATCCATACTGATAATATAAATTGTAAACCCCGTAATAAGCCTTTATCATAATTGGCTTGTCCCCAAACTTCCCCACCCAGCACAGGGACAATAACAGCAAGATCAGCAAGCAAATAGGTTGCCTGTGTCTTGCCTGTCAGTCACATGGAATTTTGAAGTATTTGGGGGACAAACTCCTTCCTCCCTTCTTATACCCTAGAGTGTCCCCAGACTCCCCTAATACAGAGAACAAATGTCCTACCTAAATGACTCCCTAAACTAAGCTTCAATTCCCCTTTATTTGCCTATCTTCTCTCTCCTCTAATAAACACAGAATGGCTGCTGTGGGAGCCTGACAGCCTTTTATATGGCTGCAGAAAACTTTTGTGTGGTGTAGAAATATTTCTTCTCATTGATTTCAATGGGTGGAAAAGGCGGAAAAAAGCAGAAAAACAGCACTTTTCGTGGGAAATTTTTCGCCAGTGGAAAGTGCCATTATTCACCGATTTCTGTTTGAGGCGAAAATTTTCTCCCATCCCTACCCACATCTCTAATTTTTTCTTTTCTTTCTCCCTTTCTCTCTCTCACTCTCTCTCTCTATTTCTCTCTTTATGTCTCTATTTCCTTATTTCTCTCTTTCTCTCTCTTTCACTCTCTCTATCTCTATCTCTCACAACTCCTTCTAACCCTTTTTTACACATATTTATCCTTACTTTGAAAAACAAACAAGCAAAAACAATTCTGGATAGCTTATGACTCATCAGATTTTGTTGGACTATGAATATTCAGGTTAATGAGAGACACGGTTCAAGAAAAGCTGGAGATTCAAAAGAATTCCATCCCTTGTTTAGATAGCAGGCCAAGAAAAATGATCATGAGTAAGCGCTATATGCATGAAATGCATTGATCTGAGTTGTTGGTCTGCAACACCTGACTGGTATCCAATACAGAAGTCTCTCCTGGCATGTAATATGGGTTACAACTGTTTAAGGTACTTTTACTGGATTTCCTTTGTTCAATAAAGCTGCTTGATGTTTTTAAATTACCAGATTGATGTAGTGAGATTAACTATGTTGGTGCTTACTCAATTTCATTTTCCTTGATTCTAACACTGAACCCAGAGAGAGGTTTTCAGAATGTTCCACAATGTAGTCACCATTTCTGGAAGAGATTCACCAGTTATGTATCAGAGAACTTTATTTCCCATCACCCATGTGAAATACTGTATAGTGCAAGTTTCAATAAGAGGTTCAAGTACAAGCTGCCTATGGTGCTGTGTTTTAGGTAGCAGGCCAGCCAACTGTCCAATCAGTACAGTCCATTTGTCATCAAAGTACGACAGAATTCCCAGGTTGCTACTGGTGGATGCTCTCAGCCAATTAGAGGGGTATCCAACCTATTGTGAACCAATGGGTTGGATACCCCTCTGGCACTCAAAGTGTTAAGTATCTAGATTGTCTTTCACACCGATGTACAGACACTGAGGCTTTTATTTAACATGATTTTTGTTACTGGGATTTTAGTGTTGTTTTACTGTCCTTATTTTGCAGAACCTGGGAAGTACAAATGTACAAATAGATTGTTAGTGCCTGTTTATGATGAAACATCTGTGTGCTGTCTGTTGCATTTTGTTTGTTTACAGGTTCTGTGTTTACTTCCCTGTGTTTTGTTGGATCCATGTTTCCGTTGTGCACTTACATTCCTTTGAGTTTAACAGTTGATGTGATTGTGGGACAGAACTAAAGGATTAATAATGATAAACTTGCCAATATATAAAATAGTTTGCTAAACCATACATAGATACATAAGTCAGTCTGTATTGAAGTCCCTTCCATTTTTGTTAATTTGCTGTAAAAAGTTGTGTCTTCACACTTATTGGCCAATAGAGATACTTTAAGGGAATATATATCCCTGGAATAAATTGATCTTAATTTGTTTAACAGGAGGGCTTACTTAGGCAGGTTCATCCATACAGCATTCACGTGTAGCTATTAAGTGTTTTATTGGGTTTTTTTGCACTTAAAGGAGAATTATACTTAATGGAATAAGAGTAGGTAGATTTCATTCATTCTGTGGTCAGGTATATATATTTATGCCTAGTATCTGCAGTTGTCTGTGTTTGCTGTGCACTGTTTTTTGTCAGTATTTAGCTTTCACATCCATACAATGCAGAACCAGAATATCTGCCTGAGTGAGATTTTATTTCTTATGAAAGTGTTTACCAGGAAGGATACAATGAGATATGCCCACAGTATAATGGAAGCCCAAGACGCTGGGAAGTCTTGGGCCATCGTTCCGGGTCTCTCTCACCTGGATGCGGCTACAAGTGGTTAGTCTGGCCGGTGAAGCAAGATGAAAACTGGCTGGAACTCTGTAGCTGAATGCAGCAGTCTGGAAACTGTACCCCAAGAGCTGGGATCACAGTTAATGGAAGGCAGGCTGGAAACATTCACTGGGAGCAAGTGGAACACAGGCAATCTGTCCACTGGAATGCTGAAACCTCAGAGACCTGAATGGGGGACAGAGGGGTCCTGTTAAACCATTCAGACTAAGGACACTGGAACATCAGCTGCCTGAATGGGGGGCAAAGGGGCCCCTTTTTACCATCCAGAATAAAGAATCTGTACTCCTTCTTAGTTCAGTACAACTAACTCTACTTTATCTGGAACCACATCTTATTTATATAGTTAACTTGGGCAGTACAGGAGACATGATTCAATCACAGTACATGGTGAAGACATAACACAATAGGCATATTCATAGGGATAATTCAATCACAACACCTCAACTACATAAACTTGGGGCCAGTGCAGAAGACATAATACAATCACAGTGGATACAATAGGTCACAGCAAATGGTGAATACATAACACAATGGGAGTATTCACAGGGATAATGTAATCACAACACCTAATACAAAGGAATCAACAACATATGGCTCAGGGATACACAATAAGGCAGACATGATTACATTAATACGCAAAGGGCTTGGGCTAGGGTAGGCAATATTCAAAAAGGCTTGAGGGGCTGGAATACACATTCTAGGGAAAATGTATTGCGCAGTCCCTTTGAACCCGTGGCTACTCTGCGAATTGCTGATTCTCCTAAAACAGGGCAGTTCTGTGAATTTAGTCCTTTTTGCCACCACTGCCTACCAACATAATGTCTTAAAAGTTCTCCTAGTCTGAGATAAGGGACTGTACAGACGGACGCCTGGGGAGAGCTTCCAATAACGGACTATGATCCGTTACAGGCAGGTTCATCCATACAGCATTCATGTGTAGCTATTAAGTGTTTTATTTTATTTTTTTGCACTTAAAGGGGGAAATATACTTAAAGGAATGATACAGTTACCAGATCCACCCTGTTCAAAATAGCAACATGACAATCTCGCCCTGTATGACAGCTCGAGATTGTCATGTCGCTTACTGTAAGGGTGCATCCCATAATGTATTGTAATATAATGTTGCACAGCTCTGCTCAAAACAAAAAAAAAATAAAAAAAAAATGCAATGTACTGAACTTACTGACATGGAAAACTTTAATTATTCAGACCACCCTGGAGGGACATCAAGACACTTCTGACGTCTCCTCCCTCCCTTGCATAGTGCTGCATCGGTTCTCTTTCCCCGCTTCGCCTGTCATTCTGGGCTGTCTCTCTCTCCCTGCTCCTCCTGCCATTCTACAGGCAATCCACGGACCACAATTTAGGGTCCTATGGGAGCTCTAGGCTCTGGGAGCTAACCACTGAACAGGGTAGAGAGAGACTGCCCAGAATGACAGGCAGAGTGGGGAGAGAGAGAACCGGAGCAACGATGTGCACAGCGATGTATCTTGGCCTAGGCGGCCTAGGCCTAGGGTGGCATTATACAGGGGGTGGCATAAAAAGCCACCCCCAATGCCGCCCCCATCCACCCGAACTTGCTCAACAACAAAATGGCCATTCAAGCCCCAGCACTGACAATACTTTTGTCTCCCCAAATTGCAGATAGAGGTCTGTGCCTTTTCCTGTACAGACCTCTATATGCAGCTTATTCAGGCTCAAACAATGCAGAGCGCTAAAATATGACATCTTATCCTGGCACACTCTATTATTGGGCACTGCGAGGAGCGTGAAGTAGCTGGATATAGAGGTCTGTATTGGCACTTTTCTTGACACACTGCCCGACGGTGTTATCCAATGCATTGCTAATTTGGTAGGTATGATTGTTTTGACCTTGAATTGATCCACCTTTCCCTTTATGTGCACTTATCATACTTTTCTCTTTTAATTAGTACTGTAGATGGATCCGGCCCCCAGGTCTTTTAGGAACTTGTCTACATTCCTGATGCCTCCTTCCCCCAGATATAAGGAAAACTCAGTCTCGTTACAGTGTCAAGTCAAAGTAAAATCAATGCAGCAGGGTTATAATTGGGGCAGACTTCTATTTGTGTATACTCAGATGAAAGAAATTCTTAACCACTGAATGATGAAAGGCAGTTGTAGGTTTCACTGGCCTGTGGAAGAGGTAGTGGTTAGATTCTGTCACTAGGAAGTAAGAGGTGGCAACCTGGGGTAGAAAGCTGGATGCTAGAAGAAAGGAGGGAAAGGAGAGGGCTGGCTGTTAATGGTGATTAGAGAAGGGAGAAAGGCTTTTTTTGAAGAGAGCTGGTAATGGTGGGAGCCTTCTATATCTTGGACACACAAACCTGCACTGAGTCTACACATCTAATTTTTCTATTTCTTTCCGATTTCCATATATATCCACAATGGCATCAGAAATCAAAGTGCTACGGGAAAAACATGAATCCCTAATGAAGGGTAATACCTAAAACCCGGAAGACACTAACATGTATGTTAATTAGGTTCCTAATGTTTCTGAAACAGCATTATAATTAGGCATTGAGGGGTTATCCATAGCACCAACGTGGGCAACATTTGACTTTCCAGCTGTTCTTTATCTACAAAACTCCATTAATCCTCAACCAGCTAAGCAGAGATTTTTTTTTATTCTGGGCTCGGTGACATTGTCCTAGCAGTAGTAGATGCCCCTTTGACATAAAGCAGAAATTAATGTAATTCATTTGAGCATTTGTGTAAAGTAGAGCAATTCTTGGAAAACCCTACTGCACCATAGAGAACCAGGGCTCGATTTAAAGGCAACCGTTAGCCAAAAAACTCACAAACGGGTGCGTTAAGTGTCATGTTGCAATTCAAAGATCCGTCTAAACAACAGCTAACGGCAGTTGCACAATCCTAACGGCCGATACACCTACGTGCATTCAGACGCATGGAACAACATACCCCAGAGCTATTCAAAGGCTTGCGGTACTGATAACGGCTGAAAAAAAGACACACCTAACGGCTAAAAGTTAAGACCCACTTCTCACACACGTTAGACACTTAACGGCCAAAACTAAACACCCGTTACAGAGGAAAACACACAAAAGGCTTACCGCACAACCATGTAAATGGGAAAATTAACCCGTGCAATGCCAAAACAACACAAAAACATGCACACACAACACAAATCACTACACAAACAACAACAACCAACACCACAGGGACAACAACACACAAAAACAACAACACAACATGGCACGGAACAATGGGGGTCATCACACAAAGCGGACACCTGCAAATACAAGCTCACCTGGGCAACATCAACACGCCACCTGCACCCCACAACTGCACGTCCGCAAATGGCACACACAGAACAAGCACAACACACCACATCTTATAACACACACACTCCTGCTAACACTTACCTGGACAAAAACAACTCACCATTGGTCAGCACTCACCTCATCAACACACCTACACAACGCCCTAGCAAGTACTTAAAGGGACAACTCAACACACTCACTTGTGGCTTGTTTTCCACTCAGGGAGGGAGAGAGAGAGAGAGAGATAGATAGATAGAGATAGAGAGAGAGAGAGAGAGACAGATAGAGACAGATAGAGAGAGCAAACAGTATGTTGGGTTACATATTGTTGCGAAGGCTGCGGAGAAGGCGTGCAAGGGAGAGAGCTGGGGAACATCAGCAACCTCCAAGCATGCCTGATCAACAGCCACCACCTGTTGCAAGTGAGGAGGCTCTGGCTCAGCAGCCACACAGGAGCCCATCCCCACCCGGAGGACACCTGCCTGCAGATGCACAGCTGCAGCAACAGGATGCTCCCCAGCTGCCACAGGGACCCCTGCAGCAGCCCAGGATGCATAGACGACCACCAAGGCCCAGGGTATACCGTCCAAGGGTCACTCTCTTTGGAATGACTGATGACGAGGTTATTGATCGCTACAGGTTGAGGCCACACAGCATCATAGCCCTGTATGAGGTCATCAAGGAGCAGGTGGATCCCATATGCACCCATAACCATGCTCTAACTGGCCTTCAAAAACTCCTGTGTGCCATACACTTCATGGCAAGTGGCGCCTTTCAGTCGACAGAGGGTTACGCATCTGGCATGTCCCAGGCCACATTCTCCAGGGTGCTGGCCCAGGTCTTGCCAGCCCTCAAAGCCAAGGCCAGTACCTACATACGTTTCCCCATCACCGATATGGAGTGGACACATCTGAAGCAGGGCTTCTATGCAAGGGGAGGCATGCCCAGGGTCATGGGTGCAATAGATTGCACCCATGTCCGTATCAAAGCACCAGCACGTCAGGGACATATGTTCCTGAACCGCAAAAACTTCCACTCCATGAATGTGCAGATGGTGTGTGACAGCAACCTGGCCATAATGAATGTCTGTGCGAAATTTCCCGGGAGCTGTCACGATTCACATATACTCAGAGATTCATCTGTGCAGAGGGATTTCGAAAATGGGACCTATACAGGCGGATGGCTACTGGGTGAGTTAACAGCACCAAGTGACACCACATACACATGTGCTAGTATGTTCACCACAATATGTGCTCCTTGTCACACCATGTCACTCACTTTCCACAGGTGATGCTGGCTATGGATGCAAGCCATGGCTCCTCACCCCGGTCGCCAATCCCCAAAACGATGCCCAGGAACGATATAACCAGGCTCATGCCAGAACACAGAATGCCACTGAGCGGACCTTCGGCCTCCTCAAGTCCCGATTCCGATGTTTGGACCACTCGGGGGGAGCATTGCAGTATGCACCAGGCAAGGTCTGCGACATCATCGTGGCATGTGCCATCCTACATAATATCGCGGTGGACACCAGACTCATCGACGATGTCCATCCCCCACCCAGACCTGAAGACCCTGTGGATATCGTTGAGTGTGAGGAAACCCCAACAGGGATGCAGACAAGGGACAGATTGATCAGGGATCACTTCTGCTGTGAGTATAATACATGTATGCACACAATCCATGCATACACACCCACCACAACACACATGTTCTGTTTCACCCCACAGGATCAGTGACACAGCCCTGTCACTGGCTGCAGTATGGACCACCAGCATCAACTATTCCGTGGACCAGTCAGATTGGGCCTAGAGATTCCGAATACACCTGACAACCTGTCGTCCATGTTGATACTGCTACCTCAAGGATATCATGCATGCCCCCCCTGGAAACCAAGGTACAACACTTTAACCTTGTTCAGCATATCCCACAGCTCCCTAGGCACCAACTAAAGTGTTCTGCTAGGATCAGACCCATAGCAACCATGGTACCCCTGTAGCAAGGGAGTCTCATCCAAGCCAATGCATCGGATAGAACTCTGTCATATAAGGGGTTCAGGGGGCATTCGTGGGGACATGGGACCAGTAGCTTGCTACAGTTGAAGAAAGCAGCAGAGGGGTGGATCGACAGTAATAGTGTGTTACACAACATGGAGCTCATGAAATGTGGATCACATCTCCATGGACACCATGCTGCCCTGTGTGTGTGTGTGTGTGCAGTGATATGTGCCCCAGAAAGAAATACACACATTAACAAATATGTCCTACTAGCTCCATGAACCAAACATATTTGGCCTGTCTCTGACAGTGGCAGCCCAAATATATTGTTGTCAGGAAGCTATTAGGACATATTTGTTGATGTGTGTAACCATGTCAGGGGCAAATATCCCTAAGGATGGTTAACATCCCCTTAGTTCCCCCCATGATGGTTCATAGACCAGTACACAACACATTACAAAGCAGTGGTTTGTGTAGACTTATGTAACGGGAAAGATTAAGAGGATCATGATGTTGTAGCTGTTGCATGACGATCACTTCGAGGGTGATGTTCCAAATCCTGTCCTCTTGTCCCACAGGCATCCATAGCACGATCCATCCTTGAACAGAGGAGTTTCCATATGACTGGACTGAAGTCTGGACAATACTTCCATGAAGCTCACCCCTTGGCGTTCCAAGTGATTGTGTTGGTGATGCAATGTTTGACCTGATGTTCACAGCAACCTCTACTGGAACATTCACATATGGACACAAATTTATGTGTGTACTAACATCCAGGTATCAGACCTGTACAGTAAGACTGCTCATACACAGATGCCAAACGATGTAGACAACACATGAGCAGTTCAGTAGCATTTCAAATGTATTCCTATTTAGTTCAGATGTACCTTTTTGTGCTCATACAAGTGTTTAATGCATATTGGCTACATACACAAGAAACATCACTACTCAATCCGTGTCTGTATGAATGAATGTTGGATCAAACACTTGTCAATGTGGAACCGTACCCAAGGCTAGAGTATCCCTCATACAAAGGAAGGCATGATTTACATCACAGGAGTCCACTAGTTGCCTGACCATGAGTGGACTTTGTGATGTATACATGCAATGACATGATGGCAGTGATACACTGATGTGTGTTGTGAGTGATTAGCTGGTGATACAGGGGACACACTTTCACTGTGATGTGATGTCCATGGTTTGTGTGTTGCTCAATATAATCAATGTCCTGAGATTGCTGTAGGTTGTCATATCTCAGTACATGGGCTACATCAACAAAAACAACCATGTGGACAAGTGTTATTACTGGTGAAGTGTGTTATAACCTTAGTTAAACAACAACACAACTTAAAGGGATAGTAAACCCTGAAAATAAGTTTATTTCACATTGTAGCCCTTTAAAAACCATGAAAAATGATATCAGTCTTATCTACCAAACATATATGATTTGGGATATAAGACTTATATCATTTTACATGTTTTTTTAAGGGCTACAATATAGAATGAACTTATTTTCAAGGTTTACTATCCCTTTAATACATAAGCCAATGCTCAGCCTAAGGTTCCAATGTGCGTGCTACACAATGAAATCTTAGGAAGATTTTTGGGTTATGCAGTAAGTTAGGCTGTGATTCAAACTCCTGTTGTGCAACTGACTTGCTGGAGAACACAATGCTCACCCTAGGATCACAATGTGTAACACACACATTGAGATCCTAGGGTGTACATTGTGTTCCCCAGTATGTCAGCTGCACAATAGAATTTTGATTTAAAGACCATATTGATGCATGTTCAATCTGTCCTGCTTGTTATTTCCCTGCTAAGTCGCATAGCTGTTAGTTTGGTTTTCCACTCAAACACAACAATTGATGCAGACGAATGTTCAGTGTTGCACCAGTTGTTGTGCTAAGGGGTATGTTCTGATCAAATCTGACACACATCATGGCCATGTAACACTGTTGTGTTATATGGCTACAGGGATGGGTTGCCAGGTGAATTTGGACAACGGTGTGGGTGTGTGTGAACCCATGTTGTAACATCACACAAACATTTCCCCCAGGCAGGAGTTGAGTTCACTGCATTGTTTGGCAATGCATTGGAGACAACCCTGCCACCCAATCTATAAGTGATTACACAGCAGATCAGACAGGATTCAAAAGCACAATTTTCATTTATTGAGGGGGCAGATGACAGGTTGGGCCTTTCATTTCTTTTTTTTTGGGGGGGGGGCCTTAGACTTGGTGCCAGAGGTGGATGCCCTGGCTGATTGCCTTGTCACCCTCTGTCCCCTAGGTGTGGCTTCTGGGGTAACACTGGAAGGGGTGGTGGGTGCAGTGGACCCCTCTGTGGAACGCAGGTTCTCCCTCTCCATCCTCAGGTTCTCCCTGCGGTTAATCTCTCGCAACTCCACGAGCACCTGTGCAAACATGTCCATCATCCCCGTATGTATCTGGTGGAGTTGTGTGTTCCCCCTGGCAACCTCTGACTCCAGAGCTTGGATTCTGGTCTCCAACCTGTTCGTGTTCCTCCGGGATTCCCTCCGGTTCCTCGTGAGGTTGTCGTTGGTGGCGTGGGTTGCCCGGAGCTGTCCTCTTTGAAGGGCCATGCACTCAGCCTCCAGATCTGGGGTGCGTTGACTGCTGGAGATGGGAGTGGCCGGTGACACATGTGCTGTTTCCCCAGCTTCAGCTGTCTCCTCAGCCTCTGTTTCCCCAGCTTCAGCTGTCTCCTCAGCCTCTGTTTCCCCAGCTTCAGCTGTCTCCTCAGCCTCTGCTTCAACAGGTTCAGCTGTCTCCTCAGCCTCTATCTCCCCAGCCTCTGCTGTCTCCTCTGCTGGTACTGGGTGTGCTGTGGCTGCTACTGCTGTTTGTGTTGGTGGAGTGGCTTGCACAGACGGTGTGTGGGTGCCCACCACATCAAGGGACCCACTGCTGCCCACTGATGTCTGTGCTGGTTGAGGTGGTGGGGTGAACAAGTCCCTTGGCTGAGGGCGCTGGGGCTCCCCAATCAGGCCCAGGTGTTGGTAGTCAAGTGGCCAAGGGTCATACCTTGGCCAGTGGTAGGTGCTTGGCCCCCACCTGGGATCATACCTGGGGCCATGCTGGGGAGCCATCCAGGAGGGTAGATCCATCTCGGTGGAATATGGCCCATATTGGCTGGTGGCCACATTCCCGGGCAGCCATTGCCTCCCTGGTGGTGGTGGTGCTGCTGCTGGAGGGTAATAGCTCCCGGTGCTAGTGGGATGCATCCATCTCTCCCCCTGAATCCAGCCGCTGTACATTTGTCGAGCATCCTGTGGTGGGGCAGGCAGTGGAGAGGCAGCCAGTTGAGAGGCAGCCAGTTGAGAGGCAGGCAGTTGAGAGGCAGGCAGTTGAGAGGCAGCCAGTTGAGAGGCAGGCAGTTGAGAGGCAGCCAGTTGAGAGGCAGGCAGTTGAGAGGCAGGCAGTGGTGATGCAGCCAGTTGGGGAGGAGGTGTGGTGGTTGTAGACGCTTCCCAGTGGCTAGTCCCCTCCTCTGTATCCTCCTCACTGGGTGGTGTGGTCGGCTCCTCCACGGGCTCCTGCTGCGATGGAGGCCCATAAGCTGTGTGGAGAATTGAGATTGTGTGATTAGTAAACGTAGCCATGATGGGATTAATGGGATACTAATACATGAAATGCAGAAAGGGAAATATATGTTTTGTGGTTTATCACCCTGAGTGAAACAAGGGTTCTCCCACTGCTGGAGGAGGTTTTTGTTCAAAAAGTCTCCCAGCTCAGAGTAGAATTGCTTTGGTGCTATATCCCAGTGGCCTGAAGTTGTACATTGGCACTGTTGCTACATTATCCTATGAGAATTTATTGCGTCTGGACGTAAGCTGTCCATAGGATGGTCTAGCAACATCGCCATTTTAGAGTTCCAGGCCACTGTGATATTGCCGCTGGAGTAGTCAACTATGAGCTGTGCTACATTTTGAATGAAACACCTTTGAGCAGTGGGAATACCCTTGTTTTGCTCGGGGGATGAACCCTGCAATATATTTTTCTTTTCACATGTTAGGTATTACTATCCCTTTAACGGAATAGCAATGGTTAATTTCACCATGATGTAATATTGTAGGCATTGTAAGAGATAGATGTGGATCGATGTTAGTCCTATCCCTCCAACCCACATGGTTAGACAGATATTGCTCTATTTGACAGTCATTTTGACATGTTTGACAGTCATTTCACCACACGGAGGCTCTTCAGCAGAGCGTAAATTGCCCCATTCAGAGATGTAAACCTCATTGGAATGGTGAACAGAGTGTGCTTGCAAACCTGACACACTTTGTTGACCATCTCAAAGATGTCTCCATCTCTGAATGGGGCAATTTAGGCTCTGCTGAAGAGCCTCCGTGTGTTCTAATGACTGGAATCTCCAGCTGTCAAATAGAGCGATATCTGTCTAACCATGAGGGTTG
The DNA here is from genome assembly GCA_037306005.1 of Rhinophrynus dorsalis. Lineage (NCBI taxonomy): Eukaryota > Metazoa > Chordata > Amphibia > Anura > Rhinophrynidae > Rhinophrynus > Rhinophrynus dorsalis. Next base: position 401,811,862 of record CM074723.1, read on the forward strand.
GCGGGATAGGACTAACATGGATCCACATGTTGGTGAAATTAACAATTGCTATGCCATTACAGTTACATACAAGGAGAAATGGTCATATATGCATGTGGATGTGTACCTTTCATATGGATATGAATATATCCTTTCCAGATATGAAGCCAGAGATCATTTCAGTAGGTGTGATTGCCTTACTGGCTATATATGTGCACCCATCAAAATATACATTGGATTGATATGATGGATATGAGCATACCTCGTATATCCCATCTACGTAGAGTGGGATATACTAGGTATGTGTATTTGGATGGTATCAATGTAAGTTAGTTTCTGATGGATGCACATATCTGGCCAGTAGGGCAATCACAGGCAGTGAGATGATCTCTGGGTTCACATCGTGTTGGGACATATTTTGAGCCATTTGAAAGGTACATATCTGACCATTTTCCTTTGTGTGCATATCTTTGTTTGAACAGATGTGCAGTGGGAATCAAGTGTTATTCAACCCTATCTTCTTAGCTGATCCCGTCCAATTCACAATTTTTCATTACTTGACAGGTGACTCTCTGGTTGTCAGGATCATATCCTATGCATTTCATTGTAGGGCATGGGATACCACCCTGGCAATCAGAGATTGATGAACTGGACAGGATCCTGTCCATGTCGTGTGTTCCAGTTGAATCCTGAAGGGCAACAATCACGCCAGTAGTGAGGGATATCTCTGATTGAGGCCTGTTTTTCTTTGAGTATGAGCCCATCCATCCTTCTGAGTGAGGCAACCGTACTCAATCCGAGATATCTATCATTCATGGCCTGTTGGTGACCAAGGTACAATGGATGATATTTGGTTCCCATGTGTATCCTGCAAACAGTGTCTGGTGTACCATCCATCCATGGCATCAGCACCCCTGAGGATCCATGTGGGAATCAGATGTGAGATATGTCATTTGAAGTTAGGGTAAATGATTGCAGACACAACACCAAGGCCTACTTTTTCCCCCTTTAATTCTGGGGTATTGTTTGAGGCCTGTGTGTTGCACATACAAGCAGTTATTCTCAGTGCCACTGTGATGTGTGACCTGCTCCATCCTTTTTGTGATTCAGTAAGCGGTGTTGTTGACATGATGGAGTGTACATAATGCTGACTTCTCCAGTGATCTCATTTCCCCATTTCCAGTGTTTTCTATGGAGTGTATACGATGGGACCTTAGCAACTTGATTCATGTTATTGCATATTCTCCATAGGCTAACACTGGTATTGGTGAAATGAGGATGTGTGAGGGTGAATTTCTCTCCACCATGTGTTTGTCACCGCTTAGTGAATGTCCCCTGTGTAGCATGTGATCGTTGGCCTATTGACTTGATTGTTGTCTGGTTAACCCTTTGAGTCCCAGAGGGGTTGCCAAAGCATTGTTGATCGATGCATTGATGATCCCTCTAGCACTCGAGGGGTTAAGTGCTGACATCCCAGCGGGGACATGGGTGACATTGTGTGTGAACAGTGATGACAGTCGACATTTGGAACTGCATGGTTTGTGTATTGTGTGTGATGAGCACAGCGACAGGAGGGTTGAAGTAGGACTTGGACAGGTTTGTTCCAAGTTGGACCTTGATATTTGTCCTTGTGTTGTGTCCTGTTTTTAACCCTCAGGGTGCTGTGTTGGTGCAGTTGTGTGCATGAATGATGGACATGTGTTGAGGTGTGAGTGTGTGTGCAGCTGGTGTTGGTTGCTGTAGTGTGTTGTTCTGTAGTGTTGCACTTACCGGTAGTGTGGAGGGTCCTCTCATCCCCAGTGTCAGCTCCTCCAACAACCCCCTCGATCAGGGTTGGGGACATATTCTGGCACACCATCTCCTCCCAGCCGCAGAAGGTGATAGGGACAGGTGGGCCACCTCCAGTGCCTCGGGCGTGCTTGGCGAGTTCGGAGAGCTTGGTCTTGACCACCCTCCGGCAGTCGCCCCATCGCTTCTTGATGGACTCCACGTCCCGTCTGCATGGAGCCACCGCGTTGACCCGGCTGCAGATCTGGTTCCAGACTGCTTTCCTCCTCGCTGACAGGCCAGGGACCTTTGCTGTCGGGTGGAGAACACTCTGCCTCTCCAGGACAGCTTCCACAAGAGCCGTGTTCTCCTCCTCTGTATACTTTGGGTCTCTGATCCTGGCCTCATCAGCTCCGGCATGGGATGACTCAGAGCCGGAGTGCCCTGCCTGGTCTGACCCTGACTGTGTGGGGTGCTCCCCAGCAACTACCCCTCGTCCCACTGCAGGTTCTGTCCCTGTCCTGCGTGTTCCTGCTCTTGTGGGCCGGGTCCCCCTCCGCCCTGCGAATCTCCCTCTCCCACCCCTGCTCTGCTGAGGGATCCCCTCCTGATCTTCCTCCTCCTCCACTACTCTCCCCATCCCTCTCTCCTGTCCTCCTCTCCTCGCCATCATTCACCCAGTCACACCCAGGCACTCCCACAGGCCCTCACAGACACACTCGATCCAGTCACTCTCTGTCACACACTTTCACTCCCAGATTCACACTGTCAAAAATAAAAGTAAAATGTGTGAGGTGTTATAAAATAAAAGGACTATGTGTATGTATGTGTATGTGTTTGTATGTGTGTATGTAATATGTGCAAAGGTGTGCTATGTGTCGTATTCTGTGCAATGCTCTCCTCTCTCCAAACTCCAAAACTCCTCTACCTCCAATGAACGCTCCTGTCTCCCTCTCTCTGATCACTATCCTCCGCTCCTGGGTCCTGATATCTGGCTCTGAAGAACTCGATAACAGACAGTGTGTGGCGGTTATTTTTGGGTATATATAGGTGTAATTGAAGTTATTTGATACATTGAGGCTTTGGGATTGGATGTGTGTTTGAATTTGTTTTGGCATCAATCATGGTTGCTTGACAACGGCAGCCGTTATGTTACATGTTGTTTGGAGCTCAGTTATCGTGTGATTTGTCCGCCCGTTGTGCATTAACATGAGCGACAACGGGTTTTGTGTTACGTGTTTTTTGTGTGCCTACGCTCGATAGCTATTCTCGTAGAGTAGTTATTGAATCTGCCGTAACTCCTGTATTATTTGCGAGCGATGTGCCTTTTTCACTTAGCGGCTGGTTTAACGGTTGCCTTTAAATCTAGGCCCCAGTGTCTAGTGCCATTTGGTGCAAATGGTTTGCCCAATAATTGCTTCACTTTGGGGTCTATTTATCAAGAGGCAGTAAAACAGCATATCAGATCATCTTCCCTTCACCACAATCATCAACAGATACCTTCATTCACTTATTAATTATCAATTGTATGCAAAGCAGGGAAATACAATACAAATATGGAGGAAATGCAGCCTTTGCCATATACACACATAGGTATACAGCATATGTGTATATCCTGAAATTGGTTGGTGGAAATGGCAATCTCTCTGATACTGATGAATGGGCAAGTGTGAGATGAAATCTGGCCATTGATGAATTGGAGCATAACTGAATGTGCAAGAAGAGCAGAGTGTTTGCTTTTGCATTCAGCCATTCTTCACAATGATAGACACCTTCGTTTATTTATAAGGCTCATTGTAGTAAAACATTTGATTTTCTGGTCCCACTGAATGGGGAACAGCATCATTCACATGGAAATCACTTCAATGATGTCACCTGGAAACTTGTGTAAATAGGCCATACTTGGTAATAGTTTGGGTCACCGAGTACTACTCCAGAGGATACCTCAGAAGCAGTGGGTTTGCAGGGAAGTAGCATGCTTACAGTAACTTGTCTTGGGCATCTCAGAGTGCTTAACAGGTAGTGTGTAGGTAGCAGTTGATAGATTCTTGAGCTGTAATACATAAAACAAAAAGGATTCTAATGGTTTTTATCCAAGAAACAGATACACGTTAAATTAATAGTACCACATCCATATTTGTAAGATTCTGCGGCCTATTCAGTCCTATTAAACTTGAGAAAGTTGCTAATTAGGCCTCAGTTTTCACTGAGAGTAAGATTACAAGCTTTATCCAAGGGTACCATTCTGAAGGCATGTATCTGAAAACTACTTCAGCAGTGAATTAGCTGGAGACATCTCTAGAATCCAAGCGGGTAATAAAATACATCAGGATTTATCTGAAACCGAATTCTAAAAACAAAGCCTGTATTAGGCCCAAACACTGAACTTAGTTCCAGACTGAGTGAATCATTAATTTCATTATGGTTGACAGAAAAAAAGTATATCAATGTCTCATGACAAGCACTTTCCCACAAACTTGTGCGGAGCTCAAAGAGGAAAATGTGATGCCTAAAGAGGAAGGGGTGGGACCAAAAGAGGAATGGGTGTAGTTTAAAAAGAAAGGGGTGTATCCTAAATAGGAAGGGGTGTGGCCTGGATAGGAAGGGGTGGGGAAAATAAAGATTAGGGGGGTGCATGAGTTTAGTCAGGCCTAGGGCAGCACAAAACCTAAATACATCACTGGCTGTGCAAGAGAGGTGGTCTGAATAAGTAAAGTAAGTTCAGTACATTGCATTTTTTTTCTTTTTTTTGTTCTGAGCAGTGCTGTTCAATATTACATTACAGTACATTATGGGATGCGACCTTACAATAAGTGACATGACAATCTGCCGCTGTCATGCAGGGCGAGATTTTTATGTCGCCATTTTGAACAGGGCAACACCGATAATGCAGCAACTCGCCACGTGATATATTTTGTTTGCGATTTTTTAAAAGGATACCTCGCTAACAGGACACAAAGTCGAGTGAAAGAGGAGTAGAACAATAAGTAATAGTGAAGGATAAAAAGGAGGTAAGGAGAAAGGAAAGGGTGAGAAAAGAGTAAAAAGGGAAGAGGAGCAGAGGTATCGGATGGGTACCATAATGGTCCCATGGGGGACGGAGTGCGAACCCTTATCACTGACATGTATAAGTAGTTCAAAGCAATGCATTCTGTACCCCTCTGGCACTCAAAGGGTTATATGCAAAACACAGAGGGGGATAACTGAGTTAGTTGGAAGGTGACAAGAGTCCCCACAACAACTGCTAGGCCTGGTATCACTACTTATGTTGTTAAAACATTTAAGGTACACAGTTCTTCTATGTGCTGCCAGCCCACCCTTACTGAGTTGAATGAAGGATTATGTTTATTTATATAGTGCCATAAGTGTACACAACACTTTACAGTTTAAGGTTTTGTGCAATACAGTGTGACAAGTGCTTAAAAAAGTGAAATACTGGAAGTGGGATCTCAGTTTGAAATCTTGGAAGTAAAATAATGCACACAAATAATCCAATCCAATAAATGTATAAATTGAATCCAATCCAATAAACCTATGAAACAGCAAACTTTCCACAATGGTGGTGGTAATGCTGTCCTATTCTTTTATTGAAAATAGAAATGTTAAAGAACCGATGTCATGTTTTGCACCTCAGTGGCATATCCCAAGCAGCAGTTATTTTTCAAGACTGGCTTTACCAGAGTTATACAAACAGGTGGTTTCTGTCATGAGTAAAAGGCAAAGGGACTTAGCCTGCTAATGATATTTTCTAGACTTGTGCACAACAAAAATTTTCAGTAAAATTTCGATGTCAGACTAATTTTTTTTTTTCACTCGTCGACTCTGCAATTCGGATCTGACCTGTTTGACTTGGACGAAAGTCGACGACAGTCCAAATTATTTGTCGACTTTAAAATACCTTTAAAAATACAATAAAAAATGAAAATTAAATGAATGGAACCATTTCCATGGTCTAAATGAAGATGATGGAACAGGGTAAGGTGGGCATTTAGCCTTATGGTACTATGGATGAAGTAGCTAAAGTATGGATGTAGCAATAAGGCACCCTGTCTCCTGGCTGAAGTGTCACTCTGAAAATTATTCAAACAAATCCCTAATATTTATTATAATAATGTACACAAGAACAAAGGTGACTCTCCGTTGTGGACACAATAAAACTATTCAAACAAATTCCTACTAGTTTAGTATTTTTAATACTTAACACAGGAACACAGGTGATTCCCGTGCGGTGGTAATAAGGTACTAGGCCTGCCTGCAGAACTGTGAGACTGGCTGATGTGTCACTCTGAAAATTATTCAAACAAATCCCTAATATTTTTAATTTTTTGCACAGGAACAAAGATGACTCTCCCTTGCAGTGGCAATAAGGCACTAATGCTGGCTGCCTGCCTATGCCTAATGCTAACTGCCTGCCTACACAACAACTGGACACGTTCTATCTCCTTCTTCTCTCTCTGAGCTCCAATAACATGATGAGGAAATGCAGGCTGTCTGCCTGGGTGTCTGTGTCATTAGTCCAATCCCCATCATGAAACAAAGAAGCCAATTGGGATAGAGACAAAGCGGGAAAGTAGCGCATGAAACGGAAAAGCTAATTGGACTAGAGACATGGAGGGAAAGTATGTAGGGAAAGTAAGCGAGCACGGGTAGTAGTCGCCGAATACCCAAAAGTTTCTATGACATTCGGACCAGGGCTAGTCGGATTCGTATTTTGTCGCCAAATTACCCCTTTTTCGTCGAATTCCAAGTGTTGCCGAGCCAAATCGCACAAGTCTAATATTTTCAAGCCTTACTTTGGTGTAGGACTCTGTCTGCTAACAACTTTAACTGAAGATTTCTTCACTTCACCACTCAACAGCAGTAGTACTGCAGTAGGAATTCTCACCTTCATAGAAAGCATAGACAAAGAGTGGCAAAGTTGAGGGAAATTCATTAGCAGTAGCAAAAAAGTGGACATTTTATGTATTTTCTGTATGCAAGAATTTCCATGGAAAAAGCAGAAATTGTGTTTATTCCTCAAAAATTCCTGTGAAAAAAAATGAATAGTCCTATACATTCTTGTGAATAAGAATGTGTTGTGTGTACTCAGATGTCCAAAGAATCCTCAGAAACTAACATAAGCCAGATCTTTGGGCACTGAATTTTCTTAATATAGTAACATATGCTTATACTTGCTGAGTGACTACAACATGATTGATTAATATGCAAATTGCTAACACAGGGAATTACTGCAGTTTTCGCCATTCACCCTTTGATCTCCTTAATGGAACATCTCCTTTGCCCTCAGTCTACATATGACCATCTCAAGTGGCTGAGCAATGTCTGTGTACATAGTACTGGGATTCTGGCCAGCATATGTGACTGACTCTATGATCATCATTTTATAATGATCTTTAGACTATATGCTTTACCAGAATTCCTAGCTTATAGATGTGTACGGTATGACATTTTATTGCTATGGATCTGTCTGAACATTAAATGTATTCATGAGAGTGTCTCCTTTAATTGTGACAACATATGCTTCTTTAACACTTTGAGTGCCAGATGATACACAACTCTTTGCAATGCTTTGCATACTCCTCTGGGACTCAGTGTGAAAAACTGGGTTTAAATGGCATCCACATTATAGATTTTATTTCTTCAACCCCTTAAGGACCAGATGACGTGCTATGACCGTCACGATCCTTAGCCATAGCCCGTCATGTACTTTTTACTTACAGTGCTCTACCAGGAGTGCTGTAAGTAAAAACGGGGCTTAAAATTGACCGCACCAGTTAGGCCCCAAAGCTGCCTGCCAGTACACTTAACAGGTCACATGTCGGCAAGGATCAAAGCGATCCTTAAGGGAAGGTAACTTCCCTGGACCGCTGGTCCTTAAGGGGTTAAAAAGGAATAATTTGTGTCCATCAAGTCCAGCCCATTCCAAAAACACCCCTGTTGATCCAGAAGAAGGAAAAAAAAACCCTCTGGTGCAAGTTCTAATTTAGCCCCAAGTGGGTAAAAAAATTCCTTCCTGACTCCAAATGGCAGTCAGATATTTCCCTGGATCAATATCCTATCTGCTATGAATCCATCTGTCATAATTTTCAGTTTATGATGAACTGAGATATTTGGTTGATATCTTTCTCCTAAAAAATAAAAACTGGTTGAGTTAGCCTTGTTTGGTTCTCTTCTGCTTCTCACAGACTCTCAAATATGCTCTTGGGCACAAAAATGTTGGGGATCACTGTCATAGGTAATTTCCTGCTGAATAAACACAGGTACAGGAAGCTGTATTCAAAATGTATAGTGTAGAAGCTGTCATATTTTATAGAAAACGGTAATCACTGGCTCACTGATCCCATAAAATGCCACAGAACAATTGTCTGGACACCAGATAAACTGTCAGCAAACTGCCTTAACATATCCCTTTGAGTCTTAAGGGGTTAATTAGCATAACGTGCTTCACTGAAATTTATTGTTGTCAGAAATAAAACTATTTATTTCTCATGTACTTTCCCTTCAATAATGGACATATTCCTGCCCTGATGTAAGCCACTGTCATGTCTGCCTCCATTATCATGACATTTAGGACTGGCTGACAATGTCATCACTTGAATCAAGGAGCACAGAAAAAAAATCAGGGGGGTCATTGTAGTTGTCTGGCAGTAGGAAAGTGTATGTCCAGTGTAATGTGTTTTCTAAACCTAACGTTTTGCACATGTAACATGTGGCCTGGTTCCACTTGGGTCTCAGTTTATTGAGAACAGAGTCACTCTTTTCTGTTCTTGTTATAATAGTGGGTTATAATATGTATTGTGTTTCAAAACATGATGTATCTGCTAGATTTCAGTCCAGATGTCATGTGGTTTCTTTTAAGTTCCGTATTTATGAAAGAGGTTTGAAAAGTAACACTATATTCCAAAGACTTTCTTTTAAAAACCTGTGATTTTGATGAGATAATACTTGTAGTGAAATTAGTCAAAAACATCAAAGTATCATATGTTTAAAGTGAACCGAGTATGTAACCTTTTTTTCCCTCGAGTTTTTCTTTTAAGTGATTTAGTACTTTACCATATTAAGCATTTGTTTTCTATTTATTAACAGGGCAAAAAAAAAAAGAGTACGACTAAAGGTTTAAAGCAAAACCAGTTCAGTTTAAAGATTCACATGCATATAGCTGCAGTGAAAACATACAAAGTAACGCAGACATTCCTCAACTTGCATACAGTATTGTCATGGCTACAAGACTTGTTTTTTTCCTTGAGAAATGTCTCCTAATGCTCCCCTGCATCTTACCGTACAAATTACTTTTATTTTTACCTATCTTGGTTTTGCAGGAGTGTGTGGACTTTCCACCACAGGAAGCAATCAGACTGGCCCACCAAGATACTGGGGGGATTTCCTTGTAGGCCCAGGGGTTTGACGGACCTCAGTGCCACAAAAATTATGTCTGCCTCCATTATGAAGAAATATCATTGTCCCTTTAAAGTTTAGATAGCCTTGTTTCTATTCTAGAGTCACTGAGGCTATTGTCCTAAGGAGAAATGGAACAATTCTGGAACAAACCAACTGGTTGACATATAAAAATTCACAAAATGCCCATTGTAAATGGGGCTTTTAACCCTTGTATAATAGTTTTACTGTATGGATATTTCTGTAGCATTCAAGGGCCTAGATAAGCAAACATTCGTAGAGGGCTAAAAATGTCAATGTCCTGTCGGAGCAATGTCGTAGGCACATCGCAGTATTTACCAAAGTGTCTACGACATTACATCACCAGCACAAAAAGATGCCCACATCATCACCAATCCGACAGTTATACACATTTTCATTCATCACATCGACAATGGGCTATTAACATATGGAATTGAAGCATAATGATTAATTTCCATATGGAAATGCTGAATTATGAGACACATTCATATGCAATGTGGTGTGTTGATATTTTAATGTGACACTTCGACTAATTCAGTAAACTCTGATAGCAGCTTCTGCTGTCGAAGTTCACAGTCTCCACTTCACCTAACTCAGGTTGTCGTAGTTGGTATCTCTCTGTACTTTCCTATGGAATAACAGCAGGAAGAGCTACGACAATTCTGAACAGCATTCTCTCTGCTTCCAAACCTAGCCAGCAGGGGAATAAAGAGAAGGCTTTCAGCACCATGGACAGCATTGAAGGCCATAGGGATGTGCATTGCTCAGCCCTGTGGCACTCAAAGGGTTAAAATAAACAGACAGAGTACACCAAGCACTACACAATGTGCCCCCCTTTGACATATCCCCTCCCTTAGTATTTCAACATATATTGCATATATTCTACATCAGTGTTTCTCAACTCCTGTCCTCAAGACCCAATAACAGGCCAGGATGTGAGGATTTCCTTGTTAGAGCACAGGTGAGTTAATCAGTGTGAATGAGCTTCTGATCACCACACCTGTGCTCTAGCAGAGAAATCCCTAAGTCCTGGCCTGTTAGTGGGTACTGAGGACAGGAGTTGAGAAACACTGTTCTACGTACTAACGCCATTAAACTTTCACCTCTTTATTCGACAGGAACTGACATTAGTTTCACAGAACCTGTCCTTTATTTGACACTTAACCCTTTGAGTACCAGAGAGGTAGGAAGGCATTGCTTAATCAGTGTGTTTCCTACCCCTCTGGTACTCAAAGGGTTAATACACAAGGTATGCAGCTGCATACCTTGCCTGTATATGTGTAAAAAATGTTGTTGTTTTTTTTAATTATATTTTTAATTTTATTAAAAAAAATCAGACCTCAAGGGGGGTATCATGACCCCTGATGACACCCACTAGCATGGATAACCTATCCATTAGGATTAATTATGCATGCAGGCGACAATTGCCGTTTTTTTAAAATAAACCACAAATAACCTATGTTTAACATAGGTTATATGTGCTTTTTAGAATTAAATAACACTTTCATACCTTGAGGGGGGGCACCAGGACCCCTTCTGATATCCCCCCTATCCAAAAGGATAGATGATCCATGGGGTGACCTCAGGGCATTCTATGCCTTCTTTAGTACTGGAGTGGCTGTAAAAGCCACTGCAGTAAAAGTAGTTGTGGAATGAATGAACCCTGTCACTGGGTCATTCTTAGAAAGTGCAGTGCTGTTCTCTCATCATGGAATCAGTCACCAGGTTAAGACCGGATGACTGATTCATTGATGAAAGGGCAGCTCTGCGCTTTCTAAGAATGACCCGGTGACCCTTTGAGTACCAGAGGGGTAGGAAACACATTGCTAAGCAATGCCTTCCTGCCTCTCTGGTACTCAAAGGGTTAAGTGTCGAATAAAGGACAGGTTCTGTCGAATAAATGGCAGTTCCTGTTTAATAAAGATGTGAAAGTCGAATGGAGTTAGTATGTCGAATCTATGCAATATATGTTGAAATACTAAGGGGGGGGGGGATATGTTGAAGGGGGGCACTGTATGTCACATTTCTATAATGTGGGGAACAACACCATTGTGTGTTAGCTCCATATACATTGCCTGACACCCCCAGCCTTTTTCCCTTGCCCAGGCAGTGGCCATGGGGATTTGTGGCTAGCAGTGGGCAAGGGGAAAAGGCTGGAGAGGGTCAGACAGTGTACATGGGGATCTGTAGTTAACAGTGGGCAAGGGAACATGTGTGGAGGCCAAGCAGTGTATCTGAGGTTTTATGGCTACCACTGGGCATGGGAACTAGGCTGGGGGGGGGATGGTAGCCACAAATCCTCATAGATGCTTCATGACTCCAGTCTTGTTCCCCTGTGAGTGCACAACATGTATAACATATGATAAATTAGTTAGGGGATAATTGTGTAGTGCTTAGTGTAATGTTTTTATTTTAACCCTATGAGTGCCACGGGATGACAATGCACATCCCTATAGCATTCAATGTTGTCCTTGGTGCTGAAAGCCTTCTCTTTATTCCCCTACTGGCCAAGAAAGGAAGCACAGAGAGAATGCTGTTCAACTTCAGAATTGTTGTAGTATTGGAGATGTGTGAAGGGAGGACATCCCTTCCACATCGACAGCACTTCAGTAATCCTGTATGCTAATAGGGACCTTCTCCAATCCTCCCCTTCCATCTGACAATTTTGGTGAATATGTCGATGTGTGTGCTGATCGAATTGTCGGAAGTGATTCGAACACATCGACAATATCATATTGATACCGCATCACCCTTTAGTGCATCTAGGCCAAGGTGTTAGAAAACACATGTATATTAATGGAAAGTTTTATGTCTCACCTTCGCTACATTGTTACTTAGTTTCATAGTGAAATAGGATGAAAAAGATACATGTCCATCAATTTCAACCTCATGTTGTATTTTGCTCTAGAACTTCTTGAGTTCTTCTTTCATCAGTATCATTTCTATATTCTTTTATTCATTTAAGCTTTTAATGATGATAAGATATTTAGCAAATACATTATTTATACTGGTATGACCAATTTTACTATTCTTAAAGGAGAACAAATACTTTCTAAGAAGTGTCAGTGGGATGGGAATTGGGTCCTTTCCTGAGAAGAACAAAATATTATACACAAAATGTATAAAATTGTACTTTATGAAACCCTATAATATTGCATATATCAATTTATTTTACCAGAAAGTGTGCAAGGATAGTGTATAAAAATTATTTTACAAAAAACATTGGTCTAACACACAAACTGTGGCTGTGTATAACAGATAACAATAATCAAAACAAATAAAAAAGTTAAAAAGTGATGAATATCATATGCAATTAGTTCTACATGAAAAGTCTCTAAAAGATTTAATTGATAGTGATATATAGCAAGCAAAATCACCCCACGTAACACTGGTGCTGATGATGGGCTGTGTAGGTATTGTAATAACTTATTTTATATGGTGTTTTCCCTCCATGGGGACTCAAAACACTTTGGTGCACAGACTTGGAAATAACCATCTGGAGGCAGCTGATACATAGTTGTTAGTATTACCAAACTCAATGGTCCTCAATTTATCAACATCAAAAGGATGAAAGACTGAGTTAGACTTGCCAGGGTTAGAATCTGTAACTCTGAAGACATACTACAGTTGGCGTAGTAACTAAATGAGCTATCTAATTGGCATTGGCATTGGAGAGTATGGCATAGATTCACTAAAGGTCGATGCTTTGGTGATATGATTTTTGTCGATGTGGTCGAAACACTTCAATATTTTGATGCACACCCACATCAACATATTCACTAAAATTTAGGGATGCAAGGAGAGGGGAAGAGAAGGTCCTGATTAGCATAGATCCATTCATAAGAACTTTCTTATGAATGGATGTGTGGATCACACAAGCCTACACAAGCATAGAGACAGGTCATTCTTAAAAGCAGGTCTCTGCGCTTGGATGTAGGAGCCTGTCAAGTGGCTTTTTGTCACTGAGCGTTTGTATCCTACACAAGCACTAATTTACAAAAAACAAAGCTCTTGAGCAGATGGTACAAGTGGAAGGCTCTGATCACCTTCTGGATCCTCCTGGTCACTGCATTGAACACCTACTGGATAGGTGATCAGTGCAAGGGGGACATCAGGAGGGGTCCTTATGAACCCTCGATGTCTGACTTTAGTACATAACGTCAAAAAACATAATATTTTTCCTTTAACCCTATGAGTGCCAAAGGGTATGCAATGCATTGCACTCACTGGGTTAATGTACTACAACTTAGGAAGAAGACATATAACTACAAAGAGACAACATAACCCATTGCATGCCAGAAGGGTATGCAACACATTGCTTTGCAACGCATTACATACCCCTCTGCCACTCAAAGGGTAAACAGTATGAGGGCAGCATGTGTCGAATGAAAGGGCATGATATGTCGGATTTAAAGCGGAAGGCCAGCATATGTAGAATGAAAGGGCATAATATGTCAGATCTGAAGTGAGAGGGGCAGCATTAGTTGAATGAAAGGGGGAAGATATATCAGATTTTATAGGGGGATAGCAGCAAATGTCAAATTTGAAATGTGGAGCAGCATGTTAATAAACGTATTGTGGGGATCCATAGTATGTTAACGTACCTCAAATGAAAAAGTTGACTTGACAGTGCTAAACAAATTCACATCCCTAGTGGCTAGTTTGCTACCAGTATTTCCACTAAACTGTAGTATCACCATTCAGACTGGTTGAAGCATCAAAGAGCTTTGCAAAGCTTGTGTTGCTGTTAATATCCTTTTATTAGTACAAGATGAATCAATGTAATATCTTATCTGGATGATATTTTGATAAAAGACAACAGAGTTCACACTCTTCATTCATATTTGCATCAAACAATCCAAATTTCCCATGACTATTCTTTGATCAACAATCTGTGGAAACTCATCAGTATGTCCAGTCACAGAAATACTTTTTCCTGGGACTGGAGTCTTCAGAAAGTCTTCTTCCACCAGACAGGGTTTCAGGCCTCATTTACACAGTGCATACCCTTGGTTTATAAAAACACCAACAGTATAGGACTGTATATAGGAGATGTTGGTACTACATTATCTAAGCTAGAAGAGGTACCATTTGCCCAGGTTCATCAGATACATGGTCTGATGTCATCTTGGAAATCTCAAGCCACATGGTCAAAGACTCCATTTTGGATCCAGTGCATGTACTTTAACTCCATCTTGGATCAAACACATGGTCTGGCGCCATCTTGGAAATCTCAAGCCACATGGTTAAAGACCATTTTGGAATTAAGCACATGGTATATGGGTTTGCAGTTCTTATCACACTCACATTTAGAGATAATTTTAACACAGCTGTTTTTGTGAAACCCTTAGCACCAGTGAATTCACCCAAAGCCACAAACAGCAGCACTGCATTGGAAATTGCATGGATAACCACACAGAAAATCAAGCCTGACATATAATTTACGTTTCTGACATGGTTGGTAGTTATGACTGATAAATGTATTTGAACTAAGGTGAAATCAAGGAGCTTTTCATAATTGGGTGACTTATGAGAGGACCAAATAGCATGATCAGCTGAGGAGATGTGAAAAAAATCCTTCACTGGGCAGAAGAACACATCCCAGCTATATCAGTCATTTACATCCTAGGAGGGAAGACTTGGGAGGATGTTTGTCTCAGTGGGGCAGACAGATACCTATGAGTTGAATCAATAGTTGTTCTGAGCAATCCTGGTTCACTGGAGATGACCAGAAATGGACGTGATAGGTTAATGCACTAGTGGTTATCCACACAGAGTATCGAGACTCACAAATCATTTACGTTTCTGGCATGGTCAATAGTCATGACTGATAAATGTATCTGAACTAAGATGTATTCAAGGAACTTTTCACACTTGGACGTCCTTATGAGAAGACCATCCAGTTCAAGTTCAATCTGATAATGCAACCTCAGTCATTTCCATAAACCATGAGCATGATAAACTGGCTAGATGTTAAGAAAATCCTTCACTGGGCAGAAGAACACATCCCAACTATATCAGCCATTTACATCCCAGGAGGGAAAACTAGGGAGACTGTTTGTCTTAGCAGGACAAAGGCAAGTACCTATGAGTTGAACCAGTTGTTTCTCTGAGGAATCCTGGATCACTGGGAATGACCAGAAATGGGCCTGATGGCATCCAGGTTCAACACTAAACTTTAATTCTTCTGCAAAAGACATAAGGTCTGCAGTTTTTGGTGGCAGATAGCATGGCAATTACTTGTAAATATATTCCAAACACTTGCACTGATTCCGTGGGTTATTAATAGTATTCGCAGGTAGAGCTGTCCATATTAGAACTTGCAGGATTGCTCTAGAGTTACAAATTCATCCAAGGCCTTTACAATCTAGCTTTCATGGCATTCACATTTACATTTCAGAAGGAAGGGTTTCTCTGAAAAGGTTAACATTTTCTTGCTAAAAGCCTGGAGACCATCTTTTGAGTTTATCGCAATCACAAAATACGGAAACTTTATTTTTCTTTTTTGCTCAACATTTAAAATAAACACATTTTCTCAGCTTCTTATGAACTGAGTTGGAAAAAGGAACTAAAGCTATTTTCATATCAAATCCAAATTTCAACTCTTTCACTACTCTTTTGAAGGCAAGTAGCACATGTAATACATATTTACAAGTATTCAGCCCCTCCATGGTCCTTGAATTTAGTACTAGAGGTTTTACAGTTTGAACCAATCACTTTATCATCTCCCAGGCATCTGCCTTGCAATGCAGCATTACTTTTAGCAATTCCCACTGCCAGAAGAGTTTTGGAGCTCAATTCATTTTGTCAATCATGTTGCATATTATTCCTATTGAATGAGGTATTAGGAGCAGTTATGAGTTTACAGTCCAAGGCATTGTCCTTATTCCAAATTGATCTAGAAATGACATTGCATTCATTTTATCCTAACCTGCAAAATGTTTCAGGGAGATGACTATCTAGATATAGTGAAATGCCTGAAACCTTACTTCCATGCTCCTGATTATTTCCAACCTTTTGTTTCTGTTTTTATTCCGGTAGTTTCTATAATGGGCAGAACATTAACGAAGGCTACAATTTCTTTGTGGACAGAATAGCCTGTTGAACAAACCCACATGCTACACATTAAACCAGTACTTTTTAAAGTCAAAGAATATTCTAAATGTTTGTTAAAACATCCAGTGCCATTAGAAAGCATTGGCATAACAAACCTAAAAACCAACTACCTTGTCTTCAATTCATGCTTTCACTCAGTTCTGCGATTTTATTGCTTTTGTCTTCAGAAGGTGCTAGTTTTGCATTGCAAGCCACTTTTGATCATTCAGTTTAATCTTTTTTCTCTCCCACACTGTATTTTTGGAACTGGTTTGGTGTATAGCTCTGTCCCTGTAGCCCACATTGGATGCAAGAGAAAAAGGGATTGTAGTACTTACAAATACATCATGTCACTTATTCCATTGTTGGACATATGGCATCCTGCTCTGAGAAAACTAGGACTGGGGAGTTGTGTTCTTGAGATCATTAACTTTTTAAGTACCTGCCTCCTGGTGGAGAACTTTTGCCTATAATCCCTGTGTCCCCCAAAAGACTAAGAGAAAAGGACTTATTAGTGCTTAAACAAATCCCTTTAGTTGGCAGAAAAACATCTAGTATAACATATAGTCAGATTCTCTATCAAATGCATTTAACTTATCTTAAAGTGGCAGGTCCTACTATATGGGCGACTGCACAACGATGTTCGATTTCAGCGCAGGGTTTGGAATCACACTACAAGCTTATTATGAGATGATATTTCACTCCCTCCAGATTGTATCAGATCTCTACATTGGTGACTTCTTCTTGCTGGAGATGTGCGGCGATCGATAGCAACATGGCCCACATTTGGTGGTCTTGTCCCTCCATCCAGCCTTACTGGCAATCATGTTTAGATTTCATCGATCACACTTTGGCCGTTACCATTCCTAGGGATCCATGGGTGCTACTTTTCTCTCTAAACCTCCCAGTCGTTCATCGCATTCGTAAACCTATATTATTTACTATGCTCCATGTGATTAAGATGTTATTTCCTTGACACTGGGACTCTCAATCACCACCACTAATCCAGGAATGGATTGACGCAGTGTGCTCCCAAATAACTCTCCTGCGAGTCACATTGATTCAGAAAGGTTTGGAGCCAGAGTCCATTAACTCCTTCTTCACAGAGGTGATATCGAAATTATCCCCGAAATAGGAATATGGGCACTCTCTCTACCTCGCTTTCTTGGATGGTCATGGAGATATCTGGAACTGGTGGGTCTTGGTTGGTAATGCGTGTATGGTGTCGGAGAGTATTCTGTCCTCAGCACTGCTTGCCCCAGTTTACCCCTGTCCTACTTTACCTCTCCTCCCATCCTCCTTGCTTTTCCCCCTTTCTTCCCTCTCTTTCCTTTTCTTTTTTCTATTTTCTTCCTCTTGTGAAGCTTGGTAGGGTTATTATCAGTCACAGGCCCTTGTTGATGTGACTCTACTACTGCTTGTCATTTTTCTGTGGATATATTGTTTTAAGCATGTCTTTGAAGTGATTATATATCTGTATGTCTCTCAAACTTCAATAAATAAACTTGAAAAAAAAAACAAGTGGCAGGTCCTTTAAGGGTTAATATGTGCAGGGAAATATATTTTGCCATGCTCAGTTTATGTGCATTTCATGTTTGAATTGTAGCACTAGTATCCAGGAAGTGTTGGGGTGATTACAAGAAGGTCACACACATTCTTTTCAACTCTCTGAGCCTACTGTATCAATTACACCCAATACTGCTGCATGCATGCCTTTCTGCATCATCATGGATTTTATCTTTCCTAGACTGAGACGTGTATGCTATTCAAATAGTGCTTGTTTCCTTCACCTGCAGGTTGTAGATGAAGCCAGGAAACAAGTAGTTTCGAAAATGTGTAAGGCTGATTCAACAGGTGAAGGCTAGGCATGATACATTGGTTGACAGGAGAGAAGCCATAACTTATTCTAGTAAGAAGATGCTATAATGATGCAGTAAGTAAGTAAGTAAGGCATGTGTGAAGCACAGGGATTAATTAATCTATCTGGCTCTGAGAGGGGAAGATGCAAATAGAAAATGATAGTGAAAAGAAAAATGTTTAGGTGCTGTACAGCGTTGACTGTGGGAAATCGGAACTCTGCGCACATCGGAGAACCATTGGAAGTTGATGGTGGTGAGTCTCGCTGTAGTGATTTTCACAGGAGAGGCCACAGGGACTACACCCTCCCCGGCCACTCCTATATGCCCGGATTTAAACTTCAAGCATCCCTAAGTGCAACACCCTCAGGTGCAACACCCTCTTGTGCCAATCCTTTTCTTGGTCCCAGATTCCCTTTTAGCTAAACAGAACATTTAACTCCTTGGAGACCCCTTTAGCATTAAAAGCCCCACTGATATCAATGTGCATTTATGTTAGTTATCTCCCTGTGATATATTTGGTTTACCCCTAAAATTGCTCCACTTGGCATTACACATATGGCCCACTGATCTCAGTTTGGATTTTTAGTTGCTGAGTTTATTGCAGTTGTTTGCTGTAAATGTTCCAAATTTTTGCCTTGATATATAATAACCGCTCCAATAAAAATGGTTTCCTTGTGACAATCCTGATAAATACAAACTGAAACACTTCTGTGGAAAACCGAATGAATATCAACATATTCCTTTATAATGTGTTGTGTACCCCTCTGGCACTCAGAAGTTTATAGGGATGGATAACTGCAGAGTGCTTTGCACACCAGCACCACTACAACCAGCCATCCCTATAAACCCAAATAATGGTGGATGGTAGTTGTGGTGAAGGTGTGCAAAGCATTGCAGAGCACTCTCTGAACACCGCCACCACTACAACTATCATCCATCATTATTTGGGTTTATAGGGATCCTCTGGCCTTGACCTTTTCAATATTCTCGTATAGAAGAAGGTAGTGCACTATTTAACTCATCTTACATCAAACGGCTTAATCATTGTCTCTAATCAACAATACGTAGATTTCACTTTATGTATTGTTCAGAGCACTTGTTCTCAGTGGCGTAACTAGAAGCCACCGGGCCTTGGTGCAGAAATTGCCATGGGCCTGGCGCCCCCCACCCCATCTTCAAATTGCCCCATGTCCATCTCCTACCTCCATCACCCGCTCCCGCACGGTTCTCAGTAATGCAGAGCGCTGGGAGATGATGTCATCACCCAGCGCTCTGCATTACTAGAGCACCAGGCGATCAGCTGAGCTGCTGCGGGCACGGGCTGCGGGCGAGTGGCGATGGGTTTGCAAGGGGTGGCCGGGGCCCCTGGAGTGACGGGCCTGGACCCGTATTGTTACGCCACTGCTTGTTCTCACTTATCCAACCAAATTAATATGAACTACAAATTTGTCTTGAGCAATCAAAGGGGTTAAAAAGGGAAAAACAAACTTATAGGAATGTTAAATATTGATAAATCTCCCTTGTACAATTACCGTGTATTGTTCACCAAAAGAGTGAGCAAGAGGAGCACAACAACCATGCTGCAGCATGCACAACACCAGCTACACACTGCAAATGCAAATGTGTAACTGGTGTTTGCTAAACTTAAGCAGCAGCGCAAGCTATATGACGGCCAGTGTAGTGTGACTCCAGAAACAACTGAGCAGGTGAGCATACAGACTCCCCGGGGGGGAGGGGGGTAGTGAACATAATGGCCAATATTTTCTTGGGGCCCCAAAGTGGGTGGGTCAGTGGGCAGGCTGGTGGGAGCGTAATGGGTCATTGCCAGGCACCCCTATAAATCTGGTGTCCTAGGCAATTCCCTAGTCCACCTATTGGTAAATCCAGCCCTGCACACCTGCAAAAATCACCACCCCTGTGAATCTCGGTGCAGACATTTAGAAAGCAGTGGCCACATGCCTCCCGGACACTCCTGCGGACAGCAAATCAGAAACAGTTAGATTTTTATATTTATAGGTATTCAACTTTAACTGGTCAATGAATCAACAGAAACACCATTATTTTCATTCAAATAAAGTTTTGTAGATTTTTAAAAGATTTAATTAAACAGTTAAAAATATGTTTATTAAAGCTACTCCCCCCACCAGCTGTGATAATCCAAGGAAATATAATAGAGTTGATATGTAAACTAAATTGTATTTCTTGCAGTATTATGTATCTGTATCTCAGTTTGTGTGCAGTAATGTAAGCTCTCTTCTGACAGCTCCCGAATGCTCTTCCAGTGGACATCAGATTCTGCAGAATCCCTACCGGAGTCTGGATTTTGATTCTATGAAACTGCAGCAGTCTGCTATTCATGATTTGATCTGTGACCACTCCTTGTCTCCAGGGTGGTATCGCTTTATGATCTTTGATAAGCCAGCTGAGATGCCAACCAAGTGCGTGGAGGTATTTGTGCCAATAATCTCGATTATTAGTATAATGGTTTCATAATGTGATCACACATTATAAAAGCTGTAGAGTCTGTAGTACTATAAAGATATGGAGTAATTGTGGAGCAAGCCAACTGCACCATAGGAGACAAATTAAAACTCAAATTCCCATTGAAGTAATAGGGCTTTTAAACCCTTGAATTCTAGACAGGTCTCCAAAGTATTGCTTCATCATATATTGGAGACCTCACTAGCGTACAGCGGGTTACAAACCCAATGTAGATCAATGGATACTTTTATTTTCCTGCTATGGGGCAGTTGATCTGCTCCAGAATAAGTCCAACTGTTCTAATATAGCAGTCTCCTTGTTTCTATGCAGTCTACATTCTGGTCCCCTAATTGACTTAGTTGATTAGTGACCAAGCTAGGTTGACCATACCTCACCTTTAAAAAGGGACACACATGAAAAATGCATACTACAGGGTTGCTGTGATTTTGGTGCACTCCTATTTCCTATGTGTCCCTTTTTAAAGGCGAGGTATGGTCAGCCTAGACCAAGCATGTTTGTGCTCCATATTACTCCCTACAGCACTGTTGAGTACAAGTTGTGAGCCAGCTGGGTGGCATTCAGTTCTTCATAATGGGTGAAATGTCCCCCCCATTTGTCTTCTCTAATCACAGGATGAGAAGTCCCACATTGCAAATTTAAGCATTTGCTGAATGCAGGGTGTACTTCAACAATTCAAATGGTTCCCATCTGAACTTAAAGGGATAGTAATGTTTCAAAATAAAAGTAGCTCCAATTAATCTTCATAGTATTTGGGCCATGGAGAGTATTATTTCAATACTGTCAGAGTTGTAGTTCAATAGTAATTGAATGATAAAGTATCCCCCTCCCACCCCTTTTACCTAGTGTAAGCCACTTCACCTCAGATGTGGAATCTGTTCCTGGGACCAGACAGCTTACAGCAATGGACAATCTTCTTACTGTGAGAACAATGAAAACTCTGTCCCCCTTGACAGTTTTTTCCCTTATGATCACTGAAGATTGTCCCTTGCTGTGATCCATCCGGACAGTCTTTCTGCTCTGAGGTGAGCAGTATTACATCAGTAAAAGGGGCAGAAGGGGGATATTTTATCATTCAATTACTCTTGAACTACAACTCTGACAGTACTGAAATAACACTCTCCATGGCCCAAATACTATGAAATTATTTCTCTATCTGTCTCTCTCTATTGCTCCTAGCTCTTCAAAATTATAATCTAGTCTTGTAAAATCACCTTTAATTTCATTATCAAAACCTCTCATTTGCTAATGGCCAGCTTATCTCATAACTGTTATAAGTCTCACCATTTTTCTCCACCATCAGATGTCACATCCATGCAAATCCATCATCTCTTTTTACCTCCTCATCTCTTCTGTTGCATACTCTCTTAGCTATCCCATTTCCTGCTTTCCACTGGTCTCAGTTATGTGTCACCTGACATTCAAACTTTCTCAACCCCCTGAATGGCTATAGGGTAGCTTATGGCCCACTTTAAAAACCCCTGGCACTCAAAGTATATATAGAATAAATTCACTGAAGAGTAGATATGATACATACATCTATGATAATATAAAGCACAATCATGTTATTCTGTGACACAATTTATTCAGCAGTTACCTGATCAGTCAGCTGCAGGGGAAATGTTCGAACAATAGGTGTTTCCTTGTGAGATAAACCTCATGTGTCAAATACCACCCTTTTGTAATTGTAGTGGAACTAACATATTAACTTATATGACTTTTAAATAGCTTTGTGAAATCAACTGTGTGTTATATTAACAATTTTAATTGAAACAGTAGGCTAAGACCTATTTAGCTTTGTTTATATTTAAAGTGGAACCTTAATTCAAGTTTGCATATTTGAAAACTGCATTAAAAACAGCAAATATGTTGTGTTAGCCAAAAGTCCAGCAGGTATATAATTTACGAGATTTTCACAGTTTTATTTCCGGGCCAAGTGAAGCTAAACATTTCCTGGTACTGTACAAAGCTTTATTAGCATAAGAAACCTAATTGAAATGTTCATTAGCATTTGACATGTCACTGACAAGGCTTCATTAGTATACGACACATCAATGAACATACTTCATTAGCATATGACATTCTACAGAAAAGCTTCATAAGCATATGAAACATCACTGGTATCTCATGGGTACCGTAATTAGCATATATTAGCATATAGTAACAAGTATGAATATGTAGTTAACTGTACATTTTCTGGTCTTTTGGCTAACATGACACATGGGCAATCTGTAATGCAGTTTTCACATACGCAAACTGGAATTAAGTTTAGGCAAGTGATGTAGTACTAGCCAGGGCAAGGAGAAACAGGAAGGAAGGAGAGTAGATTAGAACATTAGTATCTACCTGGCATGCCAGCAACAATTATATAATTTACATTAATGTAAAAAATAAATGTCTATCACATATATTATTGTTTAATAAAAAATGGCTAAAACAATATATAGGTGATTTGAAAGCTATTTCAAAATCACCAAGTTATTGTAATGTGATATTTCCACTTTAATTCCCATTGTTCTGATTAGGAGGTCAAATGTGTTTAATTTGTCTTCTGATAAAGAGGCAGTAACAGTTTATTTAACCCCGTGCATACCAGAGGGGTAGGCCATGCATTTCCTAGAAAGGCATTATGCACCCCTCTGGTCCTCGATGGGTTAATCATCCTGTGGCTTAGGAAGTGATTTAAAGGGTTAGCAATGTCCGCTATAATGTCATGCTATATTGTAGATATTAAAAAATAATTATCTGGAGCAAGTCCTGTCTCACAAACATTTATAGTTTGAGAGATATAACGTTTTAAAGTTCCCCCCTCCCTCCCCTTGCACTGACGTCAGCTGTATAACTGACAGAAGGAGATCCTGGTCCCAGGACCAGCCAGCGGCTCTTCAGCAGAGCCGAAAAACCGCAATCTAAAAAGAAATACTTCACTGGAATGGTCTATAAAGTGTGCTTGCAAACCAGGCACACTTTGTAGACTGTTCCAATTAAGTATTTATTCTGAGATTGTAGTATTTCGGCTCTGCTGAAGAGCCACCTCGAGTCGCACAACTCAGATCTCCTTCTGTCAACTTTACAGCTGACATCAGTGCACGGGGAGGGAGGGGGAACTTTAAAACGTTATATCTCTCAAACCATAAAGGTCTGAGAGACAGGACTTGCTCCAGATAATTTATTTTTTTAATATCTATAATATAGCATGACATTATAGCGGACATTACTAACCCTTTAAATGTCAAGCATGAAAAGAAGTTTAGGGGCATTTAGTACCTCATGCACAAAAATGTATGTGGCGTAATTGTAGGGAAAACCAACTGTGCCATAGGGTACAAATACAAAATCCACAAAATGGCATTAGTTTAAATGTGTCTTTTATCCCCTTGAATGCAAAACTCAAAGGCACCATTTGAATCAATGGGTATTTTATTTCTTCCCTATATTGCAACTGGTTTGCTCCAAAATTACAGCCCTTAACCCTTTGATTGCCAGAGGGGTAGGCAACACATTGCAAAGCAATGTGTTGTGTACCCCTCTGGCACTCAAAGTGTTAAGGTTTTCCTGTGGATTACTGGATTATAAATCAGAGCATCTGGGAGAGATTTTCATTTGTACGGTTCTCAGGATAAATGTCCTACCATGTCCTTCATTGGACATAATCTTTTGGTGTTTTAGTAACCCATATCGCATATTACCATACAGAAAAAAGCACCTTACCTCTTTATATAATATAAATATTGTATAGCTAAGCTAATTGTATTGTGTAGAGCAGTGATTCTCAACCAGGGTGCCGTGGCACTTTGGTGTGCCACAGACATCAACTTAGGGTGCCTTGTGTTTTCTATAAAGACTAACAAAAATTGATTTTTAAATAAAGATTTATAGAAATTGATATGCACAATATGTTTGGTTATGGTATTATGATTATAAAACCTAATAATACTGTTTATTTATGTATTGTACTCTTCATTTTGCCCTTGATAAAGTCCATTAAATATGTTAGGGGTGCCCCGAATGTTCAAGATTACGTGTTAGGGGTGCCCCAAGCAAAAAAAGATTGAGAACCACTGGTGTAGAGGAAATGCATTGTGGAATATAGGGTTATAATCAAAAAGCTAAAGAAGTGCGTTCTGGAATTTGGAAATTCTGGGGAGCTGAAAGAGAGAAGAAGGTGGGGCGGCACATTCCAACTTGCACCCCAGCATCCCTGTCCACTGAAACCTGATTAAGTGACAAGGTCCCAGGTGGTAACTGGAATTTAACCCTTTGAGTGCATTGTATGCGCTCACAAGCTCTCTTGTCAATAGTCCCCATTGCTTGCAGGCCCTGAGGAGATGCACTGGCTGCACCCCAGGTAGTTTTTCCCTGAATCAATACATTGGAGACCTCTCTATAATTCAAAGGGTTAAAGCTCAAATTAAATTAATGGAAATGTTGTCCCCTGTGGTTTCCAGATGGTTTGCTCCTGAATTGCACCTCTGAATCTAACCCATAGATTATTTTTTCCTCTCTGATTTGACAGATGAATCACTGTGGAACACAAGCCCCTGTTTGGTTGTCTCTAAGAGATTCTGAGTCTCTCCCTGCCCCTGGGGAGGTGAGACATCTCACAGCCTGTGCAACATGGCAGTTTTTCTTCAGCAGCACAAAAGATTGTTGTCTTTTCCGCATCCCTGTGACTGTAAGAAACTGTGGAGATTTCTTTGTGTACTTGTTACAACCTACTCAAGGATGTATGGGCTATTGTGCTGAGGGTAAGGAGTGGTTTTGTTTTTCTATAAAATGTAAACGTGTAGCACACTATCTACAATCACAAATATCTGAGCATGTTGTAGTTGGTTGCAGAACTATAAGTAACTATAACGAGCATGATTTTAAAGTAGGCCATGACCTGCCCTATAGCCATCCAGGGGGCTGAGAAAGTCTGAATGACTGAGGGGAGTCTGATGAGAGGTCAGTGAAGTAGTATATGGACAGACACACAAATACAAGCACACACTGAGACAACAAGAGACAAGTACGGTTATAAGTATTCAGACAGTGACACATGGGGGGAGATTCACTAAGTGGTGATAAAGACGTGATAAAGAGGTGATAAAGTGGAGGTGACTTCTCCAGTAATATCACTTCTCTAATTCCTATGCTATTCTATGGAGCCAATGCACTAAGATTTCTTCAACTTTGGATATCTTAGTGAACTGGCTCCATAGAATAACATAGGAACTGGAGAAGTGATATTACAGGAGAAGTCATCTCCACTTTATCACCCCTTAATGAATCTCTCCCTTCAGTCTATCACATCTCCAGTTTCTATGTTATTCTATAGAGCCTATGCACTAAGATCTCCAAAGCTAAAGAAACCTTAGTGCACGTATGTCTACTTTATCACCTCTATATCACCACTTTATCATCACTTTATCACCACTTTATCACCGCTTAGTTCTTCTGCCCAAAGTTTTGTTGATTTGGCTCTGTTTCCAGCACATTGGATTTGAAATGAAACAATGACTAAGGGGATAAAGTGAAAACTGTAATTTATGCAGGGTTTCACGTTGGGCAGGCATGATGACGTTCACATGGGTCGGGGGTTGCTCCCTCGCCTGGGATGGGACCTGGCAGTTTGCTAGTTGCTGAGTTGCTGGCTACTGGTGCGGGGGTGTGCGCTGGGCTCCTTTGGTTGCGGTTGATACGAACTGCACTGTCTACCGGAGTGGAGTCATACCATGTCAGTGGCATGCATGTATGCTGGTTATAAAAAATACAAAAAAAAGAAGATATATACCCACAGTGATTTTGTATGCTGGTTGATTTATACATATATATATATATATATATATATATATATATATATGTGTGTGATGAAAGAAAAAGACACACACAAAAGAAAAAATGAATACATAAAAAAAAGTGTGTGTATGATGGTTGATTTCTAGATAAAAAAAAGTGTGGTATGATGGTTGATTTAAAAAAAAAAAAAAAAACACTAACAAACTTTTCTTTTGCCTCATGTATGTTGTTGTATGTGGACGGCCTGTCGGGCCAAGTACCCGTGGGGCTTATTGTAGTGGGACTCTCTGCGGTGGTGATCCATTTTTCCTCTCCGGCTAGGGGTCTTTTGGACTTCTTTGGGACAGAGGGGTGACACCCATATAGGAACACAACTGGTTCCATACCTGGATGCTCCTTAGAGTGGATGGTGTGGGCCTGTCTGATGGGTCCGTTGTGGTACTCTTTGGTCCCACTGTGCACAGGGCTCTGCTTAGCAGGTGGTGCGGTTCCAGGAACTGGCATTGTGTGTGTGGTGCTGGGTGGTCCTGTCAGATCTTGCACCGGGGGTGTCAGTGTGTGTCAGTGGTTTGGTAGTCATCCTTTGGGTTTGGAATGCAATTGACGTGGTGAGTGGTAAATGGCGCTGGGTTGGGTCAGTTTGGGGACTTGGTTCCATGGGGTGCTGGTGCTGGAGGGGCGATTAGTTCTGCTGCTAGCTTCCCCTGTGGAGTCTGATGGGGGGGTACGTGGGTGTTTTTGAATGTTATGCTGTGTTGTTTATCCTTGTCGGTGCTCATATATGGGGTTGTTGTGGAAATGCTGCCTTGGTGCCCGCGGACCGGGCTTCAGTAAAAGGTTTATCTGTGGGTCTGTTGGTGGTTGCATGAGTTGCTGTTTTTGCGTGTCTATTTGTTTTATGTTCTGTGGGGTTGATTTCGGGAGCATGCTTCTGTCTCATTGTGTTGGGTGTTGTTGGTGCAGTTAGGTTGTTTCTGTCTGCGTATCTTTTGTGCATGGTGTATGGTGTGGATTGGTGTGTATATGGGTTTGTCTTGGTTTTATGGATGGATGTGTTTTGGTATGAGGCTGTCTGCGCATCTGTTGATGTCTGTTCCTGTACGTTGGGATGAGGTGTCTAAGTTGGGTTCATGGTCCTGTGGGTTGGTCGCCCAGTTTTTATGGCTGTTGGGGTGCAAGGTTTTGGGTGTGTATCTGGGCATGGGTGTGTGGCTATTATGTTTGTTAGTTGGTGGGGGTTCGGGGGGGTCTCCTTCTCCCCGAGTGTCTGTTTTTCTTGTGGCCGGGGCTACTCCTGGGCTGGGGTAGGTTCAGAATGGTGGCACTTTCCATGTGACTAGGGGGTTCATAGTCGACTTTGGTGGCTTCAGGTGGTTAGCTGGTGGTGGCTTACACAGAACGATGTGTGTGGTGGGTGCGTGCCTCTGTATGTCTTGGTTCTTCCCTCTCCCCCCCGGGTGTCATGTATGGGATGGGTGTGTGGGGTTAGGGGCTATAGCTGGGATGGTTCTTTATGCGCTGCCTGCATGACTGTGTTGGGTGCCTCTGTGTGAATCAGGTGGTTCTGTGGTGTGGATGAGATGCAGGTGGGTTCTCGGTACCCGCTTGGCCTGTACGTGTTGAGCTGGAATGCAGTGCATGGTTGCGGGGAGCAGACCATAATTCTCAGGTGGTAGAGGCCATCTGGTCATGCTGGTGACCGTTGGGCTTGGGTGGCGGGGGCCCTAGGGCCCTACTTTCAAGGTATTGACAGTCGGGCCTTGTGGCGGATAGTCCTTGCATGGTTTTCAGAGATCTATAACTTATGTGGTAAAGTTAGGGGATATTATACTCGGGTGGAAGCCCTTTGGGAATTTTGTCCTAGACTGAGGTTGCGGGAGGTGGATGGCCAATGGGGTAATTATTTGGAAGCCAGCTGTAAGTGCTGAAGTATGGTGGAGTCAGCTGTAAGTGCTGAAGTAATATGGAGTCAGCTATAAGTGCTGACGAACATTGGGATCAGCTGTAGTGCTGAAGAATGTGGGGATTTTAGCATGAGCCTGGACAATTTGGCCATGCTTGGTTTCAAGGAAGGCAGATTGGCAAGGACTGTTAGTTATTTAAACATTAATGGTTATGTTTTTTAAGAAGTACAATAATAATAATGTGAATAAAATAGTTAAATAAAGCTGTGGTCTGTTACATACCTCCCAAGTGTCCCTATTTAGGAGGGACAGTCCCTCTTTGAGACCCAAATCCCCCTGTCTCTCTTTACTACCTTGATGTCCCTCTTTTTAGGAGATTATACTGTGTGGGGTGTCTACAAGTGTATCACATTGTTCCACAGCAATAAAACTCACATTAAACCTCAGTATATGTGTCTATAGATTAGTCTGTGTAAATAAAATGCTTTATCCTTGCTCTAAATCATCTATTTAGTAATACTAGGAGGTATCAGAAATATTATCGGTATCAGAAATATTATCGGTAATGCCCCGCCCACAAGCCACGCTCCAACAACACCACCTAAAACAAAAGTGTCCCTCTTTGGCCATTTGAAATGTTGGGAGGTATGCTCAGGGCCGGATTTATAATAAGGCAGAGTAGGCATCTGCCTACAGGCGCACCCCACAGAGGGGCGCCTGTCTTTGGGATAGTTTTTTTTTTTTTTTTTTTTTTTTAAAGTTATCCAGCCTCAGCCTGTCAGTGTCACGGATGATCGGTCCGGACTTGCCACTGCCAGAAATTCAGAACTGCCCCGCTTCCTCCCAGACGCTCCGTGCAGCCTGCAGGAAGCGTTGAGCGAGCCCGCGATGAACTGCTCAGTTTCAGCCTCTGCGCTCTGCCAGTAGCTGCACTGCGCCGACGCCTCATAGTAAGAAGGCCAAATATAATATAAAAAGGGTCCCCCCCACCATTAACTACATCCCCATGTTTTGCAAACATTAGCTTTGCAATACAATTTATGTCAACTGTCATGAGACTGACATTTATGCTTTTGAAGATTATCCCTATGCTTCATCTAAGCTCATCTGAATGACCTTTAAATGAAACTTTGCCTTTTAACCCATTGAGTGCCAGAGGTATACACTGTGCATTCAAAGGGTTAACAGTGGAACTTCTACCTTTCACACTAACTCCCCTTGTCGCATAAAAGCAATAATGTTAAAAAAAAATTATATTTAACATTTACTGTCCCTTTAAGACCTTGCCAATTACATCTTGCATCCAAGGGGTCAGTTTGCATATATGCCAATGCATACGGTCCAAACACCCTTTTGAAAACCACTTAAACCTAAACCTGCTTCCTAGTTTATGTATTTTGTTGGGTGGGCATAGTTCACACGCAAGCTAGAATAACTGCACTAGCAAGAGTAAAATGTATGTATGTATTTCAGCATTTTCATTACTTTAGCCACATAGATAAGTTAGAAAAACAGACTTGCTCTTCACCAAGTCCTTTATCGTGAACGGAGCTGATGAGTACATGAGTAAGCAGAGTGATCTGCAAAAAATAAATACTGTTCAAGTATGACTTGAATTAATTAACCACTAAACCTTAGTAAACAATTACAGGCCATATATTTGCGTACAGCATACTTACCATTGAGTTTACGAGAAATAACTACTGACTTAGCCATATCTTTGTCAGACCGCATCAAAGTACACCCATATTAACTGGTACACACTTTAAATTTACAAGTTTCACAATATGAAGGTAGATTGTGTCACAGTAGCTTAAATAACTAGATGTGTGTGTGGGTCTATCTTTACAGAATAGTTTTGTTTTTATTTATATATTTTCCTCCCATTGAGGATCCTGCAGCCCTTCCTCCCAATAAAATGAGTTTTAGATACATAAGCATTATGGAGCATAGTCATATTGGCTATATATAGTAAGAAAAACAGCTGAATAAAAATATTTCAGTCAAAACTTTTTGCACTTTTTTTTTTTGGGTGGGGGAGGGGGCGCTTCAGATTTCGGTGCCTACAGGCTCCTGAGATGTAAATCCGGCCCTGGGTATGCTGTTATCCCCAGTTGGATGGGTCTGTGATTATTTATGGACCATACCCTCTCCTCATGACACGAGGCTGCTCTACTAAGAAATTCTGTTGTAATTTTGCAGAAAACCAACTGATCCATAGGGGACTATCGAAAATGTATATAAATTTAAATGGAGCTTTTAACCCCTTGAATACTAGAGATCAGGGCTCAAAATTTCCACTCGCCACTAGCCAATGGCGAGTGAAAATTTAGCCAATGGCGAGTGAAAATTCAGCCCTGGTGGGTATGTTTTGGCTTGCAGTGGCGAGTAACTTTTCAGGTCTGGCTAATAGCAAAGGACTTAAAATTATAAGCCCTGCTAGAGATGACCCCACTAAGCATTCAGTGGGTTAAATGACACATTTAACTCAATGGAGATTTGGGGACATTTTATTTGCCACCTATTACACAGCTGGTTTGCTCAAGAATTAATCCATTTCTTATTGATACATCAGCCTGAAAACTTACCATGTTATAGTGTCTTCATTCAAAAGTCTTAAAATGTTGACCCCATATACTTCATGGGCATTTGCTGTGTGATTCATGGAAGGCATGTGCCTTGATGTCAATACTAATTTTATTGACAACAATGGGTTTTATTCAACAGGGTAAATTCTAGAGCAAACCAAGTGCACCAGAGGGGGCAAATAAAAATTCTCATTGATTTAAAAGGACTTTATTCTGTTGGATGTTGGCAAGGTCTCAAACACATTACTTCTTAACATGCTGAAGAACTCTCTAGCATACAAGGGGTTAACTCTTTGAGTATCAGAGAGATTGCATTGGATATCCCACTGGTACCCAAAGGGTTTACAGTTGTGGGGCACACCAACTGCATCATGGGAATAAAGGAACATTCAAGTTTATTTAACCGTCTGAGTGCCAGAGGGGTGTCCAACAGATTGCTTTGCTTTGTATACCTTTCTGGCACTGAGAGGGTTAACAGACTTGTCTAAATTAATGGACATTTTCATTTTCTCCCTATGATGCAGCTGGATAACTTGATGAAGAAGGCCCTATATGTGTTGTTGACCTTATTAACACGCTGTACCCTATTTCCTTTAGTTGTTCCTGATTCTAAACCCAAGTGTGGTGCTGGAGAAGTAGAAGTGAATGGTGTTTGTTCAAGTAAGTTGTCTCTTCATTCATAGATCTAATATACTCATTGTATAGCAATGCAATGGTTTTTTTTTACATTTGGTTCACAATGAGTCTGTTGTACTTAGTAGAAGTGGAAAACAGAGTATAAATAAATGTTCCTAAATCTCCATAGATTTCAATGGGGCTTTCAAATCCCTTGTCACATTTAGAAGAGCAGTACATTTGTATGTCATAGGGCTTTTCCTTGTGAGTAAAACAAAGTTACTCACTCTGCTAGCAGTTGTCTTATTCAAGTGTTATAAAGGTTAAACATGTCAGGAAGTGATTAACAGCTTCTTCACTTGCTGACAGTTCAAACTGACTGAAGCTTATACTATCAAATTCTATGGACAGCAGTGGCCAGTGACTCACCTGTTCAATAGAATTTAATAGAATAACTATAAATGCCAGGTGAACAATAGTTGAGCTTTCTGACCTCTAGAGAGCAATGTAAAAAAATTGTTTAAACTATAATATGTCTGGAAAGACTTGTCTGCCATCAGTGAAAGTACCATTGTGTTATTCAGTAGTAAAAAATTGCAACAATTGATTTTTTTTCATTAAAAAGTTTACTGTCTTTAAATCAATTAACATTTTTATCCTACCCCTATGGCATAGTTGCTTTGCTGAAAAAATGCTTCTATGACCATTGCTTTTGTGACAATTGTTCCAATCCTATAATAATTCGCTAATGTATGTTTGTCAGAAGCCGTCATGTGCAGTAGAGACGACTGCCCACACCGCGGTTGATACGGCGTGGGGCACTCCGAATTCAGACCGGAGGCCTCTCTAAACACCTTTCTGGGACCAAGCTTCACTCCGTAACAGCCTCAGCGCAGGCAGTCTCTACTGCTCATGACTGTAGCGCCGCCACTGACGAGAGGATCCGGCCACCAGCCGAGGATGCTGGGTGGCACTGTGGCCCGTGTACACAGGCTTTTCAACTAGTTAATAATACAACTAAACTTCCAGAATACTGATTTTGGATGAATCCATATCCTTCCAATATATTGCAATGCAGTTCCACTTGTCTACTGTAGGGGAAGGAGAAAGAGAGAGAAAGAGGAGCGAGCATGTTGTAGTTGGTGTGAGAAGGTTTAGTGTAAGACTCAAGCACATTTCTTTGTTGCAGCAATGTTAACCCTTTGAGGATAAGAGGGAAGGGAGATGCATTGCAAATCAATGTGGTCCTCCTCTCTAGTCCTCAAGGGCTTCATTTACCTTTCAAGTCCAACATAGTTTGTCCAGCTGAGTAAACATGGCAGCTGAAAGTGACATTCTGCTCTTAAATGAAATAAGAAACAGCTTTGTCTCAGTAGAGGTATTGGAATATTTCTTGCCAAACATTTATTACTCTTTGAGCACAATAGAGGTATCCAACACATTGTTTCTATACAAAACACTATCAGGTTGAGTTTACAGGAATTATTGTATTCAAGGGAGTTTTTGGTTCCTAAAAAACCCAGGCTTTGGGCCATGCTAAGACATTATAAGTGCACAGTACCTCCCCACTGTGCCATTATTAGAAGAGAAAGTTATTCCTACCTTACCTGTGTCTTGGGCACAATTTCTATTTGGGCAGAAAAGGCTTAGGGATGCCTGTTGTGAGGAAGGTGTTCTCTGTTAGAGCCACACCCACTCTACTGAGTTACCTTACTAGCACAATGCTGATGTTCAGGTACCAGACACCTGCTCCAGCTTTATACTGACTGTACTGATTACCAAATTATATATTGGTATAACGTACATTTTTTACACATTTGCTCAGACATTTTAAGGGTATAAATACACCTTTTAGCTTTTAGCCTATTTATGGAACTAGAAAGTTATCCATCACATTTGGAAGCCTATGGGGCACATGTATGGAGAAATAGTGGAACAATTCTGGAGAAAACCAACTTCATTATAGGAAACAGATACAAAATCCCATTGGTTTACATTGGGTATTTAAACCTTAACTGGGGCTTTCATATAGACACTTTGCACATTTGAGACCTTTGTAGCATTCAAGGGGTAAAATGCCCCATTTAAATCAGTAGGTCTTTATGTTTGTCCTCTAATATGCAGCTGCTTTACAATAGAATTGCCCCATTTTGCATTTACACATATGCCTGGGGCTCTTCTCATTGAATCAGGATATCCCTGACTTTGCACAGGGGTTGCAATCATTAGTTCAATCCATCTGACTTCAACAACAGTGCAAAATCAGGCATATCCCAAAAACCTGCACTGTTTTGAAACTTTAAACCTTTGAGTGCCAGAGGGGCACGCAATGCAATGTTGAGCACCCCTAAGTCACTCAAAGGGTTAAAATTCTGTTTTACACCCATGGTTTATATCTTATCTTATGGCTCAGGCAACCTGAGGCCCTCCAGCTACTTAGGACTACAATTCCCATCAACCCCAACTGATGGAAATTATAGTTCTGAACAGCTGTAGGGCATCAGGTTGCACATCCCTGTTTTATAGAATAAGTGTATTTCAGTGCCAGACAAGAATGGCATTAGGAGTGGTGCCATTTAGTGCATGAGGGAGAGACCATGTTTGGGCTAGTGATACCTGAGATGTAAATCCAACCCTGCAGGCTTATGCTAATTTATATGTGATTTTGAAAAGTCCTTTTAATATTATTTTAGGTGAAGTGAACACAAAAGCTTTACTGCCTGAACCTACAAATACCCCACAAATTGTGGCTGAAATGTTAGGAACAGATGTTTACCTAAAATGTTACTTTGATGCTCCTTCATCTAACAACTCAGTGGGGTTTGCGATTGGATGGTACAGACTTACAACGGAAGGTACCAAAGAAGAGCTGAGGCAAGAGGCTGTAGTGCAGACATTTTCTACTATAGAACTGGATGGCATTAATGTCAGACTTGGGGACCAGGTAAGATTAGATAACAGTATCATTAGCACATGGGTATTTTTAATTAGCACCCTAAAATGTATACTTTTTAAACAAGTGTCATGTAAAACACGAATTACATGTTTATTAAGTCTAAATTTAAAAAGACACAGTTATTACTTAAAGCTGACCGGTAAACCAAAGAAATGTAGTTAATTATAAAGAAAATTAACAACACACTCACAACACTGTGGTGGGTAGAACATTACAGAGAACTTTAGGTTATTTCATGACCAAGTGTCTCCAACCGATTCTTTAATGGGAGCTACTCTTGTTTAATTAAACATGTACTGAGCTACTCTAATGCATATAATGAAAATACAAACATTAATGTGAGTTTTATTGCTATGGAGCAATGTGATACACTTATATATACCACAAAGTCTAATCTCCTCAAAAAAGGGACATCAGGGTGAGAAATAGGGACAGATGGATTTTGGTCTCAAAGGGACTGCCCCCCGCCTAAAAAGGAACACTTGGGAAGTATGGATACCCTTATTTAGACACGCTATACAGTCTGATATCCTAAACAGAGGGACACTGGGGTGGGAGAGAGGAACAAAGGGATTTTCTATAGAGGGATTGTCCCTCCTAAACAGGAACACTTGGGTGGTATACAAACCCAAACACATCACAAATAACACACACAAATACCACATATGACACATAACACACACCACACATGACACCCCCACACACAACATATACATACCACATATAACACACCCACAGCACACTTAACATACACAAACACATAACACACACACATGACACATAACACGCACCACACATAACACACCACACATAACTCCCCCTACACACCATACATAACATACAGACACACACACATCACACATTACACCCCCACACGCCACACAAAATATACCATACGTAACACCCCAACAAACCCCCACATATAACACACACACACTCCATATAACACATAGCACTGCCTGTCCACATTTTACCCTTAATAAAACCTAAATGAAAGGTTTCTGCATACCCTTAGATATCTGAAACAAGGCAATAGCCAGAATCTCCTTATAGCCTGCATAGTAAATGTAAAGTATGTCATATAAAAGTGTTATGAGACATGATTAGTATAAATCACTCTTAAATATTATAGTACCAGGTTAATAATTATTATTTCTCCTAGGTTTTCCTAACTATATTTCTTGTATTGTGCAGATATATTGCAGTGTTTCAAGCTTTTTTTTGGAAGTACCAGATGTTCACAGTCCCACAATGGAAAGCAAGGAATTTTTTGCTGGCATTAAGGTACACTGCTAAATAATCTTTTATGGCCTATTATTATTGAAGTGTACGTTTTTTTCCCAAATAGCCTAATAACCTTAGTGCTGGAGACATAACCATGTTAATGCAGCATTCCTTTCTCACCAAGATTTGCCAAAAAACATGTATGTCTTTAAAAAGTTAAATAAATGTTAGAAGATTATCCTGACATAGCTTAAATAACAATAATGTCAAATTCCCTGTTTGATAGAGTACAGCATGTTTGGCAGCCATCTACTAGTCTACTCTGATATTGTGAATGTTTCTGTATGTTTTATTCTGCTGAAAGGTATACACATGATATTGTGCTATTGATAATATGACCAGAGAGCCAGATTAATGCCAGATTCTAATGAAAAACACAGAATTCAGGATTGCAGGATTTCATGTGAAGTCCTGGAGACTGAGAATCTTACAAGTACCCTAATGAAAATTGGATCTGGTTACTTTGGGATGAATGTACAATGACAATATCTTACAAGAACAGTTGCTGGAATTGAACTTCAGTTCCTACTACTGCTCAATGTCAATTTACTATACATTGCGTATGCCAGAATTCCTCCCCTTAACACCACTTGCAGCTAGTAGAGGACAATGGGGCAGTCTGTGGGCATTTCTGGTTGTTCCATTCCTCTACGCCTTGTTTAAGTCAATGTACTGAACAAGGCTCTGAGTAATTGACGTGAATGTACACCATTTCCCTGTGCAAGCTATGGGACAGGTATACAGGCCTTGCCTCAAAAGTGTAAAAGGAGAAAAAGTGGCACTTCCCACCATTCCCGCACCCTGCTGATTTTTTCTTTTTCCCACCTATCTCATTGCATTAAAATCAATGGTAAGAATTAATTTTCAGTCCAGGCATTGGTAAACACGCCCAAAGAAAAAAACACATTTAAAATTGCTGGAGTGCAACCAATTTTGACCAAAATAGCTAAAAGCAAATACACAAAATATTGGTGCACATCCAATTTTCATCACCATTAAACCATTTATTTTTAATTGCGCATGCTGCCCTTTAAAATCCCTCTTGAGCTGAGCATAACAGATGTTACTTGTGCCTCATAGCCATGCTTTGTTACTTGGGCATCCATAGCTAAAACCATCTGCTCATAAGCCAAATAAAATGTAAAATCCCATTGTAATCGCTGAAGGAGATAATTTGTGATATTGGAGTATGATGTTTTTATGTCTCCTAGAGCTCAGATCATGAAAATGTTCTCCTGAAGCTGCACTAACTCAATGCAATGGTTAAAAGCAAACAAAATCTTTTTGACTTGGAATTTTTCTCCTGATGATTTATTTAGTTGCTTTGTCTCAGAGGGCCATATGTTCAAAGAAGTAGCAAAATAAGTTTTGTGGTTTGTAACAACTTTTCAAAGTATAGTGTCATTGGGCTCATTAATATTTTCAGAGAGTGTCGGTTGTAATCAGAAATATGTCGTTTATCCTGACTGAAATTGTCGTATGTAACGACAAAAAAAAGTCTTAAAGTGTTAGTAATGTCTAAAAAAAACGTTTTTGCATTTAGAAGAGCTTAAAAAACTGATCTAAATGCAAAAAAAACATAACAGGCGTTTAAAGTTTGCTGTTTCCTACTGACAGCTGTAAAACTGTCAGCAGGAGATTCGTTTCGGTCGACATGGTGGCGCTTGAGAAGTGCCAAGATCTCATTATTTACACCATGCACATGTTTTAGACCATTCCAAAGAAGGGATTCCATGTAAGTAACGAGATTGCGGCACTTCTCTAGCGCCACCGTGTCGACCGACACAAATATCCCGCTGACAGCTTTACAGCTGTCAGTAGGAAACAGCAAACTTTAAACGCCTGTATCTCTTAAACCATAGCAAAAAAGTTTTTTTTAGACATTACTAACACTTTAACGACAAAAATGTCTTTAAAAATGTGTTAACTAAGGACAAAAATGTCTTAACTAAAGACAAAAATTCTCACATTCAGAACTTCACATTCCCTCCACTTTTTTTCTTAATGTTCAAATTTTGTCTTTTGCAAGACATTTTTTGTCGTTAGTTATGACAACTTTTCTTTTCCTCTATACGACACTAGATAATAATTTAGCCACGCTCTTGCCCCGCCCCTATGCCCGTCAATTCTTTAGTTGTGTCGTACACAACGGACATTACTATTTTTTGGTTGTATATTCTATAGAAAATATGTCTTTTATGCATACAATGACTTATTTTTGTCTTTCATACGACATTTTTTTTCGTTATCTCTTTGAACATATGTTCAAAGACTACATGTTCAACGCTGCAATATTAAAGCTATTCAAAGAAATGTAAAATATATTTCTGCTAAATCTAAATACTTATTCTTTTACTAATTTCTTCATTATATGTCAGTTATACCCTGAAGCCCTCAATATATCAGAAGATGGCAGACAATACCGTCTTACAGTAGAGAGCACAGTACCAGTCTCCTGCTCGGAAAGCAGTCAGCTGCAGAATGAATGTAAAGTCACACTGAATTTCCACACAGTCAGTGAAGGTATGAGATTTTAAATTTTTTTTCCACTTTATTTTTGTTAAAAAAAAAAAAAAAAATCATGTAATCTAAAGGCAAGAATAGTGACACAAAAATAGAATGGATTAACCATTTGAGCATGATTGCATTGCAATGCAGTGTGGCACTCAAAGGGTTAAGTAATCTATTAACAAATATATTAAAGCTGAACTATCATACTAATAACAATACCCCCAAATATATTACTAACCTAGAGATATGTAAAGTCATACTTTCCTTAAGCTCAGTAAGTCAGCTGTATTGCAGTAAAAACACATCTTTGGCAGGCATCGGGCTGCACAGAGCTTACAAAAGAAACTCTGTGCACCTCCGCGGTCAGTCTCTTCCGGTGCCTGAAAGCACCAGGGAATGCCACTCACAATACTGACAGTGAACGGGACAGATAGTGCAGACTCAGTGATACATTTCCACTAAGATGTATGTTCTGTCTGTCCTCTGGTTCCTGCCAAAGATGTGTTTTTTCTGCAATAACATAGACTTATTGAGCTTAAAGGGATAGTAATACTTAAAATGTAAAAAAAATATGTTGTAGAGTTTATCCCCCTGAGTAAAACAAGAGTACTCCCACTGCTGAAAGATGTTTCATTCAAAAGTTATTAATTTTCAAAGTTGAATTTTTTAGGTGCAATATCACAGTGGCCTGAAATTGTAAAGTGGCGCTGTTGCTACACCATCCTATGGAGATTTATGGTCAACTGACCAGAGCTGTCCATAGGATCGTGTAGCAACAGCGCCACTGTACAATTTCAGGCCACTGTGATATTGCACCTAAAAAATTCAACTTTAAAAATTAATAACTTTTGAATGAAACACCTTTCAGCAGTGGGAGTACCCTTGTTTTACTCAGGGGGATAAACCCTACAACATATTTTTTTTTACATTTTAAGTATTACTATCCCTTTAAGGATAGTATGACTTTGCTTATCACTAGGTTAGTAATATATTCAGAGGCAATGTTATTAGCATGATAGTTCCGCTTTAAAAGGATAGTAATGTTTCATAATAAAAGCAGCTCTAATTAACCATCATAGTATTTGGACTTTGGAGAGTGTTATTTCAGTTCTGTCAGAGTTGTAGTTCCATAGTAATTCAGTGTCAAAGTATCCCACTCCCGCCCCTTTTACTGATGTAACACTGTTCAGCCAGATCAGAAGGGAGGTGCCCAGGTAGATTGCACAGACGGACAATCTTCAATTAAGATAAGGGAAAAACCTGAAAAGCTTGTCAAGGGGGGCAGGGCTTTCATTGTTCTCATATAAAGAAGATTGTCCCCTGCTGTTATCTGTCCAGTCTATGGACTGCATTATACATCTGAGAAGAGATGACTTACACTAGGTAAAAGGGGCGGGAGGGGGAA
The DNA here is from genome assembly GCA_037306005.1 of Rhinophrynus dorsalis. Classification (NCBI taxonomy): domain Eukaryota; kingdom Metazoa; phylum Chordata; class Amphibia; order Anura; family Rhinophrynidae; genus Rhinophrynus; species Rhinophrynus dorsalis. The sequence goes on from CM074723.1 coordinate 401,851,521, forward strand.
ACTTTGCTTGTGAATATCTCATAAACCATAAAGGTTTGAGATAAAAGACTTGTATCATTCTTCATGTTTTTTAATGCCTGCAAAATAAAATAAAGTTAAAACGAAGTATTACTATACCTTAAACCCAGTGTACAGGTCCTTGGAGATCCAAAATATTTTGAGCCTTAACCACTAAACGATTACCCGATCCGTGGGTGGGTGGACTTTTTTTGCATTTGAGCAAGGAATTCTGGGATGGCAGGGCAGTCAGAAGCCACGCTGCCATCCTAGAATATTAGGACTGTCATTAGTCCTTAACGTCCGGACCAGCATGATGGTCCTGACACGTCATCAGACGTCAAGGGGTTAAAGGAGAACTGTCACTTTTTAACAATTAGGGGATTTTGTACAAACTTTCAAAAGCAGCCATATATTATTTTAGCCATTTGTTAATTAAAATGATAGTGTATGAGATATTTAGCTTTCTTAATGGGTCAGTTTATACTCAGTAGACTCCACACTGCATCACAACTGACTCTCCTTGCCAGGCAGACAATAGCTAATTTGCATAACCTGAAAAATAAAGCTAAATATCTCATTAACTATTGTTTTAAGAAAAAAAAATGGCTCTTTCAAAATCACCAATTTGATACAAAGTGGCAGTTCCACTTTAAAGGGATAGTAATACTTAATATGTAAAAAGAAATATGTTGTAGGGTTTATCCCCCTGAGTAAATAAGGGAACTCCCACTGTTGAAAGGTGTTTAGTCAAAAGTTATTACAGCTCAAACATGAATTTAGGAGCAGCATAACAGTGGCCTGAAACTGTACAGTGGCGCTGTTGCTACACCATCCTATGGACAGCTCTGGTCAGTCGACCTTAAATCTCCATAGGATGGTATAGCAACAGCGTCACTGTACAATTTCAGGACACTGAGATACTGTACCCCAAAAATTCAAGTTTGAACTGTAATAATTTTTTTTATAAAACACCTTTCATCAATGGGAGCACCCTTACTTTACATTTTTTTTGCATATTAAGTATTACTATCACTTTAACTCTTTAAGTGCTAGAGAGGTATCTAATGCATTGCATCACAATGCGTTGGATACCTCTCTGTCACTCAGAGGGTTAAACAATGATTGCTGGAACCATTTCTGTGCATGCTTTTTACTAATAAAGCTTCCATAGTTCACCTGTGAATATTTGCTTATTGTAACTGTATATTGCTCCCTTAAAGGGATAGTCTTGTTTTACAATAAAAGCAGCTCCAATTAATCTTCATAGTATTTGGGCCGTGGAGAGTGTTATCTGAATACTGTCAGAGTTGTAGTTCAAGAGTAATTGAATGATAAAGTATCCCCCTCCTACCCCTTTTACTGATGTAACACTGCTCACCTCAGAACAGCAGGGTGGTGTCCAGATGACTTGCAGAGGGGGACAATCTTCAATTAGCATAAGGGAAAAACCTGTCAATGGGGGCAGGGTTTTCACTGTTCTCACAGTAAGACGATTGTCTCTTGCTGTGAGCTGTCTGGTCTTAAGACCAGATTCCACATCTGAGGGGAGGAGGCTTATACTAGGTAAAAGGGTTGGGAGGGGGATAATTTATCATTCAATTACTCTTGAACTACAACTCAGACGGTATTGAAATAACACTCTCTATGGCCCAAATGGTATGAAGATTAATTGAAGCTGCTGTTTTTGTGAAACATTACTAGACCTTTAAAAAACCCTCTACATAACCTCTCCTTAAAAATAAGAAGAGTCTTATATGTTAAATACACCTACCACTCCCCTACTAAATCTAGATGTTTAGAATTTGAATATGTTACAGGCAAATCATTTTGATTAATTTTGTTGAAATAATGACATTTCTATTATAAATATGGAACATTCCCTACTTGTGTTTTGTCTTTTAACAGCTGAGGAAAAACATGACTCAGATTTGGCACTTTCCTCTTGTCAAGTGGACCTCCTACCGTCACTTTGCCAGAACGGCTCCTGCAGTCAAGCCATTCTTTATTATACAGCAGTAATAGATTTTGAAATAGATGGTGACCAAGTTACAAGCATTGTTGTGGATCCTTTAGTTAGCTCACACTTTCTATGGAATGGTTACTCACCACAAGGCGTACAGGTACACAATCACTTTGATCAACACGCATATATTTTGGTGTTATTGTCAACTAACTAGTAATCTCAGTGTAATATATATTATTTGGAATATCTTACAGCCAAAAGTAAATGAAAGTTATACGCATGAGGTCTCTGGTTCTGTGACTGCCACACTCTTGGGACGGCAGAGTAAGTTATTCGGAGCCCTGACCTACTGGCATACATACAGCTTTGCCTGATGAGTAAAAATAAGGGTAGTTCTTCTGCTTGTGGATGCTTTATTTAAAAGTTATTACAGTGTAAACTTTCATTTTGTTAAGAGTTTTTCTTTCACTTTTTTTTTTCATCCATTCCATTTTTAGTGTCACTGAGGCTGATATACTAAGGAAAAGTGGTTAAATTCTAATGTAAACCAAGTACACCATAGGGAATAAAAAATATCCACATTTTTGTAACCCTGTGAGTGCGAGAAAAGTATCCAATGCTTTGCTATACAATATGTTGGGTTATTCTCTGTCACTCAAAAGCAGAAGGTGGGACAATTAAGAAACCTTGTTTTATTGAACTGTAATATAAAACTGTACAATATTGTAATCAACCTAATCAGGTTACTTTGTCAGTTTTGTTACTAACTCCTATTTTTTATTCAGTTTTATTTGTAGAATTTTGTCTCCTCGCCTCTGTAGTGCTGCAAAGCCTAATATGGAAGGTGTCATTTTCTGGAAAACTACACAGTGGTTCCCTCTGATAACAGCCTAAAGAACACTAATAAAATGTGCCAACAGTTTCACCTTTTCTTGGACAGAAGTTAGATTTTACAGCAGCTGCACAGAGCAGCTTAGACTAGGTGTTACAGACAAAAATGTATTTGCATATGAGCCCTAGTTGCACAGATCATAGGTTCTTATACAAAACACAGGAATAAATGGCAACAATAGCATAGTACTTTAAGCATGTTTATTAAGATAAATAAACATTCCTTGTTGAAAATGTCTCTTTAAATGGTGTTTTTAAGCACTTGTATGCTAGAGAGGTGTATAGACCTCCAGGAGAAGCATTAGATAAACATTGATGAAGACATTGTAAAGATGTCTGTTAGAGATGATGTAATAAATATAGGACATATATCTGTAACAGCAAGGAATAGGGAAATCAGGATTCCTTTTTATGGGCACCCTTTATATAGTTGGAGAAGGAGACAACTGGCAAGGAAACAATAATAGATTTGATACTCAAGAATGTGTGTGAAAGCATAGGGACCAGTGATCACAGCTCAGTGTGGTTTTAATTACTGGTAATGGCTGTGAGTAACCACACTAAAACGAAGATCTTAGATTTTAGAAGGACAGATTTTTCTCTTATGAGTGAATACATAAATAATCCCCTTGCAGAGAGGATATTGCTTCATAATGTGCAGCAACAGTGTGAACAACTAAAACATTAAATAGTATTTGCAACCAAATTCGTTATCAGGCACGTAAACAAAGGTAAAAGAAAAAAGCAAAACAATCTGGTTCTATAGAGTGGCGGCAGGTAATGTGCATATAGAACGTATAGGCAGACTCAGCCAGAAGAAGATAGAGGAGTTTAAAAAGTTACAAAGATGACAGTAAGCAAATTATAAGATAGGATGATAAAACTTTGTTTAGGTATGTTTGTTAAAGGAGATCTACAGCAAAGACTGTGACAAGCACCCATTGAGAACAAAAACAAAAAAATGTTTTGTTCTTAGGCATAGTGTCCCCTCATTGGTGCTCAAGCCATGGTATTTGCTCTCACGTGTCACTTCAGAGAGGACATTTTCAAGTCCATATCATACTGGTCCCACCCACAGGCATTCCAGCTACAAAATGTCAGTGTGCACAACCACAGACATATGTTTCAGCCTATGTGGACCTCGTAGTTGTGGTGCAGCTGATTCCCTCTAGGCACATGGACAGCAGGAACCCATGCCTGGGATACCCTTCCACCTAGGGAGACATACAACAAATAATGTGACAAGTATCCACTGAAAACAAACAAAATATAGTGTTTTGTTCTTAGGCATAGTGGCTCCTCAGTGGTGCTCAAGTCATGTTTTTTGCTCTCTTGTGCCACTGTAGAGAGTTCATGTCAGACTGGTACTGCCCACAGGCAGTACAGCATCAAAATGTCAGAAACAGCACAACCACAGATGGATGTTTCGGCCTATGTTGGCCTCTGGCACTAAAAGAGTTAAATCAATGAAAAATTATTATTTGTTCCACATAGTGCAGTCGGTTTGCCACTTTTTTGTAGTACATCAGCCCCACTGGTACCATCGATATATATGGAGAGTTTGTGTCTCAGAAAAAAACTGAATGACCACAAAAAGTCACTGTCAAAAATATGCCTTTATTTTGTAATAACGTTTGACTGAAGTATCACCCTGCACAGAAAGAACTTTTATTTTATTCAGCAGCAAAAAATTCTCTACAATATATCACGTTTATAACAAGCATTTACTGTCCTTTTCATTTATAATCCAGAAGCATATATTCTTTCCATCATAGCTATTTATTATGCACAATATTTCTTAAAGGGATAGTAATACTTCATTTTATCTTTATTTTATTTTGTAGGCTTTAAAAAAACATGAAGAACGATATAAGTCTTATCTCTCAAACCTGTTTGAGAGATATTCACAAGCAAAGTTTCTCCTCCCGCCCCTTTTACCTAGTGTAAGCCATCTCTTCTCAGATGTGGAATGTAGTGCATAGATCTTCTTCCTATGAGAACAATGAAATCCCTGCCCCCCTTGACAAGTTTTTCAGGTTTTTCCCTTATCTTAACTGAAGATTGTCCCTCTTTGCGGTCTACCTGGGCACCTCCCTTCTGATCTGGCTGAACAGTGTTCCATCGGTAAAAGGTGCGGGAGGGGGATACTTTGTCATTGAATTACTCTTGAACTACAACTCTGACAGAATTGAAATAACACTCTCCAAAGTCCAAATACTATAATGATTAATTAGAGCTGCTTTTATTATGAAATATTACTATCCCTTTAAGGGAGACAACAAACTTAGACAACCACAAACGTCAATCACAAATGTACAAATGAAAATGATCAAGCCAGTTTTGTTTGAAAACTGTATAAACATATAGACTATTACAAGGAAAATACATACCCATATATGTTTGCTATTATAATTTTCTATTTTGTATGCACATTTTTGTTTAGATTACAGTGAAGGACCTCCCAACCGCTTACTGCTATTCATTCACTGACCCGCACGTGATCACATTTGATGGAAGGTAATACTTCATCTAGATACACTCTGAACATTGTAACACAGTGCTAGTTAATCTTTGGTTCTTCATCTGATGGGGACTGCAATAATAATTATGTTTGCTATATTTACATATTTTGTTTTTTTACTTCTTTGCAGATTGTATGACAATTTTAATACTGGAACTTTTGTGCTTTACAAAAGCATTTCTCGTGATTTTGAAGTTCATGTTCGTCAGTGGGACTGTGGAAGTCTCCATCACCCAGCCTCTTGTAACTGCGGCTTTGTAGTTAAAGAAGGAGGTGACACTGTCTCTTTTGATATGTGCAGTGGCCAGCTTCATGAATCTCAGCCACATTTGTCAGTGAAGAGGCACGATTCAACAACTACTAATTTTAGAATTACTGAATCCTATCTTGGAAGGAAGATCACAGTATGTACAGTATTGTATTTATAATGTGTAAAGTGTTCCTTAATACAATTTACATTATTTGTAGAGACAATGGAAAAATGTAAATGTATAATTTGTCATATCAGCCAAAGCAAATATTTTAGCCCTTTAACCTTTTGTCTGCCCGAGGGGTACCCATTATCCAACACAATGCAAAGCAAGGCATTGAATACCTCTCTGGGACTCAAAGGGTTAATGCTATAGACATTTCCAACAACTGTGCAGATGGATTATATCCATTAAAACTGCTATTGGTACATAAAACTAGAACTCAGACTGGGATTTACTTTTGGGTAGGTAACAAAGGTTTAATGTACACACCAGAACCAGGAGTACCTCTCTGGCACTCGAAGGGTTAATGTGAGCAAGTCCTGAATGAAACCCTATCAGAATGAACACGAAATAGGAAGGATATTACACACGTTCCCTCTACATCTTATATGGATAGATGCAATGTACAGAGGAACAGAATATCCCAAAATGTACATATACTCCCACACTGCTCACCCCTTGAGGCAGCATAATTGATTAAAAATGCATTAGGCAGACACAGTACCAAAAATGATAAATGTGCTTTTTTCTATTGTGGAATCATATTAATACATTCTCCCATATTGATTCTTTAACGTAAGGGGATTTCACAACTAGTAGAGAATGAATTACATTCTTAGGAATCAGTGTTTACTTATAAATTATGAACTAAACCTTTAAGGAGCAGTAACCTTTTTTCTACGAAAACCTGTTTTATATGGTTTTTTCTGCAGAGTAAAATAGGCTGCTGCTGCTTGCAGTTGTTTTATTAAAAAGATATAACTGTTCAAACTGTGAGGAAGTGAGAGACTGTGGTTACTTCCTGAAAGTTCAAACTGACAGGAAGTGACTCAGTGGTTTCTATCACATTCTATGGAGAACAGTTTGTCATTGATTCACCTCCCCCATAGATTAACTAATTGAAATCTGATCACTAGTGGTCACTGTTAATGTAAAAAAAAACCAACAGTTTAAACTGCTATAACTCTGGAGTAGGCGTGTCCTAGCGTATGGGGAAACTGGCAGCACATTAGAGGAGCTCCTCCATGTGCCAGGGAAATGACAGCTCATAAACCTATAGGATCCTGTTTTTTCGACTCAACTTAGATCCTCTAACATGGTCAACCAAAGGAATAAAAGACATCAGAAGCAGATGTTAAAATATCTTGCTCCGAAAGACAAGAAAAAAGCCCAAAATCTCTCAGGGGCCTTGTCCTAAGATGGCGCCCGTCAAGAGTTTGAGGAGGACGACCTATCTGAACTGGATGATGCAGCATCCACTTCTTCTTGTCACATTAACCTGCAGATGGGGGACATTAAATCTCTACTAAAGACACTAAGGTCACAGATAAAAGGAGATGTTAAAGTGCTGGTGACTGAGCTTAAAGGGATAGTAATGTGAGAAAAAGGTATTAACTATATGGTAGATACAATTAAAAGAGATTACTTGCACTTATTCGTATCTCTCAAACCGTTATTGTTTGTGAGATATAGGAAAATAAAGTTCTCTGCTCCCTCCCCTTTCTGCTTGACGAGCTGTAAAGCTGTCAGAAGCAGATTCTGGTTGTGCGACCAGATGCGGCTCTTCAGCAGCGCCAATATCTAAAGACAAATACTTCATTTAGAACGGTCTACAAAGTGTGCCTGACTTGCAAGCACACTTTGTAGACCGTTCCAATGAAGTATTTATTTCTAAATAGCGTGATTTCAGCTCTGCTGAAGAGTCTCGGTCTCGTCAAATGACTGGAATCTGCAGCTGTCAGCTAGATGGCAAATTTGAGTAAAACAGCCAGGGAAAGGTAACTTTAGCAAGAGATAAAACTTACATTGATTGATTAACGTTTTTTTAATGTCTACAATATTAAATCAACTTAAAATTAAACATTACTATTCCTTTAAGAGAGATATTAAAGAAATTGGAAAGAGCACTTCTCGAATAGAAGATAAAGTGTACAAAGTAGTCGATGCTCATAATGGTCTTTCGGACAGCCATGAGGACCTTGTGAAGGAGGTGAAATTCTTGTGTGATAAACTTACAGATCTGGGAGATCGCTCCAAGCACAACAATGTGCGGATCAGGGGTGTCCCGGAGGAGGTCCAACCTAACAAACTTAAGGCATGGGCCATGGATTTCTTTTCTAGCCTTCTTACAGACTTTTCAGATCAAAATTTATTGCTGGAACGGATCCACAGATTACCTAGGCCTAGGACCCTACCTGTGGAAGCACCGAGAGACGTGTTATTGCAGTTATACTACTTTCATGTGAAAGAGGAGATTCTGCGTGTTAGCAGACTGCAAATTGCCCTGCCTGCACCTTACTCCAACAACCAACTGTTTGCAGACGTTTCTGTATCCACATTGTTACAGCGGCATCAGTTACGCGCTATTACCACTGCCCTCCGCCAAGCTGATGTGAAATATAAATGGGACTTCCCAGTGAAACTGATTGTTTTGCAGAATGGTGCTTCTACGACAATTAGCTCCTCTGAAGAGGGTATCCTCATCTTGGGCTCATGGAATATCCCAGTGGAGGACTTGCCTGATTCTCAATGTCCATCATTCCCGAGGACCATGAAGGATTGGTCGCAGGTGCAATCGGCCCCGGCAGTCACCAGACTTCTATCATCCTCGCCTGCACCGTTTCCTGATGAAGGTTGACGTGTTTCCCTGAGAGTCAGGTTGTAAGACCTTAAATCTCGTTTTGCTTTTGACTGGCAAAACACCATTTCCTATCTGGGTAAGCAGGAAATGTGTGGGTGGTCCTCACTAATGTTGTCTTGGTTAGGCCGCATCGCGGCTCTCAAAATTAATGTTCTTCCTAAGCTACTGTATCTGTTTCGGACCCTACCCATTCGAATACCCTTCACCTTCTTGCAGGAGGTCCAGACTGGTTTTAGTAGGTTTATCCATGGCTCTCGTCCCTCCCAGGTTTCTAACTGATGGCTTATTATTCCTACCAAGCGAGGGGGTTTGGGTATACCCTCTCTTCTACACTACTATAAAGCTGCTAGAATGGCACAGGCGGTGATGCATCATGTTACTCCGGCACAGTAGCCTGGGTGGACATGGAGTGTACTCAGACTGTCCCTCATAGGGTATGTGATATTTTGTGGTTACCGACAAAGTTGAAGCTTACCTTACCGCATCTACTTGGTAGTACCTCTTTGTCAGTCGCTGTCTGGGGCATGTATGAGTCCCACAATAAGGAGCTTCGGCAACTCACTATTGCCACTCCTCTTCGATCTGTAGAATTTATGATAAAACATTCCAACTTTTCGTCATGGTACTCGGTTGGTATTGTCAGTTTGGGTCAACTTGTGGGGAATGGTCTGCTGCGTATTTATGAAGATTTGCAACGGGAATATGGTCTTCCTAAATCTGATTTTTATAAATACCTTCAAGTGCGACATTTGCTTATGGCAACCCCTTCTTCTTGGTCTATGCCATCCCATTTGCTCCACAAATTAGTGCGGTCGTGTGCTCAACCACTGAAAGCTACTAAGCTTCTTTTGTTATGTTATGACACTCTAGTAACTGCGGGTCATCCTGAGAGGCTACCATTTATGATAGCTTGGGAGCTGGCATTGGATCGTCAATTGTCCCCATCCCAATAGAGGAGAGCGATCTCTGGTTTGTTTACTTTGTACAAACCATTTGGAACTTACTCGGAAAATCCTTTATCAGTGGTATCTGGTTCCTGCACGGCTGGCCCACATCTATCCTCAGTCTTCAGATTTATGTTGGAGGTGCAGTCTTGGGGTTGGCATTATGGAACATATTTGGTGGTCCTGTCCTTAACTGAAGGGATGTTGGTCTCGAGTTTTTGATCTGTTGACCCGTACCATCTCTATGGCTATACCCAAATCACTGGAACTGGCACTCCTTCACATTTTTTTGGATAATTTGCCTCAACATTTGAAGGTGCTTTCTGGACAGATCTTAGTGGCGGCAAAACTCCTGATAGCTCTAGCCTGGAAGTCACCATTGATACCTACTGGCGCTGATCTGGAACAGTTGGTCTCTTCTAATTTGCAGATGGAGAAGATGCATTATATAGACACTTCGCAAATGGTTCTATATGAGCAGATATGGTCGGCCTGGGAGCTTGGTTGCAGCATTATGAGTAGTATCGGGAGTTGTCTTCCCCTGTCCCTCCCTTATTTGTCCCCCCATCACCCTCTCTTCTTTTTCTTTTCTTCTTCTCTTTTCCATCATCTGGCTCTTTACACTCTTTTCCTTCTTTTGATTCTCTTTTCTCTTCTGTCTCTCGACCATCATGAGTAGTGCTCTTTTTGGATTGGTTCAGATGATATAGTGTCAGGACACCTTTGTTTTAGAATTGCAGTCATGGTGATCTCATTGCTATCAATGTATCATTTACTTGTATGGCATTGGAAACCTTTTTCAAAGCTGTTGACATAATATTTGGACTTCGTGATACTATTTCCTCTATTTACACAATCACTTTGCTTATGACTGTCCTTGGTCTTGGTATCTGTGCTCATGATGCCTCTTATCTCTATGTATGGAAAATGTTCTTAATAAAAATGATATTACATAAAAAAAACAAAAAAAACTTTTATAACTCTGGAAATATGAAATATGGACATACCCTTGTTTTAGTCAGCATGAAAAAGCTAAACAATATATGTATTTTTTCAAAGAAAAGTTTTACTGCTCCTGTAAGGACCAGTGCGGTGTTCAAGGCATAAATGCTTTAGATAACGTCTCTAGTCCTTAAAGGGTTAACTATAGAACTGACCTATATAAAGGTATGTTGAACACCATTTTTGCTTAATATAACAAGTTATTTCAGATAACAAATTCTTACACCCTGTATCCATATTGTTGTAACCAGCTGAAGAAGATAAAAGGCTGTCTGAGCCAGAGTGGTACTCAGAGGGTTAAGCCCTTGCTAAATTAACCCTTTGAGTGCCAGAGGGGTACGCAACGCATTGCAAAGCAATGCGTTGCGTACCCCTCTGGCACTCAAAGGGTTAAAACAAGTAATCAAAATAAACACATGCAACCACAAGGCATGTCCCAACTTAATTTATTTGGTAAAAATAAAGAAAAAACTTTGGGGGGGGGGCAAAAAAGTCAGATTTCACTGTGACTGTAATAAGAAGAAATTCTGGAGCAAAGCAAGTCTACCCAAGGAGATAAACACCAATTCCCTGTATCGTTATTGATTTCTATGGGATTGTTAACCACTTGAATGCTAGAAAAGGTCATTTATGTGAAGTAATATATTGCTGCCCTCTCTATCACCCAAGGGGTCAAAAGCCCCATTGAAATCAGTGGGAATGTGTATTTGTCCCCTATTGCAGGAATGATTTGTTCCGGGAAAGCCTCCAGCTCCTCTTAGTACATCAGCCTCAGTGAAGTTTAACCCCTTGGATGCTAGATCACTAACTCATTGTAAAGAAATGCATTGGAGATGTCTCTAGCATCTAAGGGATTAACCCAGCGCTTCCCAAACCATGCCCTCAGGCCCCACTAACAGGCCAGGATTTAAAGATAGGTGAGTTAATTAGAGGCTAAGTGAGTTTGATTAACTTGAATGTGATCTTCAAAAGCAAAGCCTCAAACCCTGGCCTGTTAGTGGGCCCTGAGGGCATGGGTTGGGACCCACTGGATTAACCTATTACACATGCTACTATGTTGGCCCTTGACTGTAGGAAAGATTTATTATATAACAATATGGTATTCTTTCACATTCACTGGTAACTGCAAGTGATTTATTACTGTGTGCAGTGCATCAGGGACCTGCAAAGCCAAGGGCCATATGTTCAAGGAAAAAGTGGAGGAATTTCAAGGCAAAACAGGGTAGGGAAGAACAAAATATCCCCCTTGATGTAAATGGGGATTGTAACCCCTTGAATGCTGGATTGGTTTCCAAGGCATTGTAAAACAATGCATTGAAGACATCTCTAGCAAGCAATGGGTTAAAATCCACATTTAACCCTTTGAGTGCCAGAGAGGTGCACCTCTCTGGCACTCAAAGGGTACATAAAGGGGGAATTGTTTTGGAATTTCTAGTTTTCCCCTGTAGTGCAATTGTATCATCCCAGAATACCTCTACTTTTGAATTTATGACCCTTAGTAATGTGATTCATGATATCCAGCGGTTAAGGGGTTAATACAACAGACCGTGGGAAAGTATTACTCTGCTTGCCAGAAACAGATGTGTTCAGTAAGTCAAAGCAAAGAGCTTTTGTGAAAATTTCTAGAGAGTCCATGGTTTAATGAAATAAGCTAATTAAATGTGCTTGCTGGAAATACTTTAGCAGAATGTTGGCTTTCACTGTACTATTCCCATCTCGTTTTCTCTATATAAATGGATTTTAATATTAGTAATATAATATATTTCACAGCCAGGCTTACTGTTATTGTTTGCAAATATCATTTATTATAATATCAGAAAAAAAATATATTTGAATAGTGTGGGGTAGTCAATCTTTGGTCATCCGGCTGTTGGGGGACTATGACTTCCATCGTTCCCAACCATCCAAAAGCTGGCAGGGGATAGGGTGAACTCATTTCAGTTCTGAGAACAAAAACAAAGAGGGGAGAGACTCATCTATATAATAATTCGCTAGTATGTTTGTCAGAAGCCGTCATGTGCAGCAGAGACTGCCCAAACACACAGAATGCTGGGAGTTCTGTGCTGGGAGCGCATAATGCTGGGAGTTCTGTGCTGGAAGCATTCTGTGTTTTCGGGCAGTCTCTACAGTGCATGACTGCGTCAGAGGCAGGATGCAGAGCAGGATCGGCCTCTTAACCCTTTGAGTGCCATAGGGGTAGCATTGTGTACCCCTCTGGCACTCAGAGGGTTGACATCACCAGGACCATGGCCCGCGTACGTGGGCTTTTACACTAGTAGTATATAAATCTTGATCATCCACAGGAATATGTATAGATCAAACATATACTCACATTTAAATATTGTCATGGATCAAATCCTCATGACAAAGAAAGCTTGTGAAGGATATTAAAACTGCCTTCACACAGATATCCAGATCCTTTAACGCTCAATCCCTTCTGGACCTCACCTGCTAGCAGGCTTGACAAGACAATAAGAAAGCAAAGTACAAAGAGAGCTGTACTGTTATCCTTTAATGGCACATGAATCAAGATAGAATTGACTGATGAATACTCTCACAGCCTACAGTTGTAAGTAAAATCCAGCAGTTATTTCAGATGCTAGTTCTTCCTGCAACAGAACCACATGGAAAGGCATCACATGGTTATAAAGTGTCCATCAGATGTGCATTCCAAGAACAGGAGACCAGAAAAATCAAAAAGTATAAAATTTATTAAAACAAATTAAAAAATCCTCAACATGTTTCGTGGCAAACAGGAGGAATACAGTGTTACAAATAATGTGGGATAATGTACACAAACCCAAGGCTTTAGACTGGCATTGCACTACAAGAAAATTGCACTGCAGTTCTCGATTGATGTCAGGATCAAGGCTCTAGTGCTTAGAGCTCTGTGGAAGGCATTTTATAGCACATCAGACACATCACTTTCTGTCACAGTAGTCTATGGCCATTCTCCTTGTAGTCTTTAGAACTTTGGGTTCTTATCTCAGGTTCATGAAAAGACAATAACACACTATCACTTCTGAGACTCCTATTAAGAATGAACACGCTACTACAGCACTGAACTTTTTACCAGTGAACCCCACACAGCCTGCCCCCTAGCACATGCAGGAAAATTACATTTCCTCTATACCTTGCTTATGCTTAGTACATTGGTCTAAGTAAGAAGTAGATAAAAGGACCACCCCAAAAACAGACTGCCCCCCTGTTCTCTACTTGGAGCAAGCTACATTTAAGAGTATTCTGTGTGTACGAAGCTTAATAAATTAATTTTAAAGGGATAGTAATACTTCGCCTAAAAGTCGTACGACTCTCTTCCCTGCAGTCAGCTAAAATGCTGACTACGGGGAAGGGGGAGGGAGAGGGCAACTTTAGAAGCGTTCATCTCTCAAAACATAAAGGTTTGAGAGATGACACTGGAGGCAAAACGTTTCTTTTTACAAGGGCTTTAATATAGGGATTTGTAATACTAAAGTATTACTATCCCTTTAAGCAGGAGTAGGGACAGAACACGGATTCAAGTGTGTGGTATTTCGTGGAAAATGCTGTGAAATATTCACCTAAACATCTTAAGTCAGTTCTGGAAATTCTTTCCATAGAAACTGACATGACAGGACATCCGATTCTGTTCAATGCTCAGTTTATCTAAATCTTTCTGCAGAGAAAAAACATCCTCCACTGTATGTATTTCCTTACACAGCTTAGTGTCATCCGCAAAGAGTGACACATTACTTTAAATCCGTCAAGATCATTAATAAACAAAATAAACATCAGTGGGTCCTGGACTGTACCCTGTGACACCCCACTTACAACTTTAGACCAACCTGAAAAGGTTACATTTACAAAAACTCTTCATTTTCTATCATTTATCAGTTCTTTATCCATGCACAAATATCACCTCCCAAACCAAAGCCTTTTAGTTTATGTAGTAACCACTTGTGAGGCACAGTATCAAAGGCTTTTGCAAAACCGAAGTATACTACATCAACACCAATACCTTTGTCGAAATGACTGCTTGTTTTTTTGTAAAATGCAAGTAAATTAGTTTGACATGATCTTCATAAAATCATGCTGGCTCCTACTAATAAAATTATTGGTCATCACATAGTCCTGAATACTCTCAGTTGGTAATCCTTCTAATATTATTATTATTATTATTAATAATAATAATAATAATTCAAGTTCAAAGGTCTGTAATTTCCTGGTTTAGATCTTGCCCCCTTTTCTGACTAATGGTACTACATCAGCTTTCCTCCACTCACAGGCACTATGCCAGGTGAGAGTGAATCAATAAATATTAAGTATAATGGTCTTGCTATTTCTGAACTAATGGCACAATGCAGGAAACGTGCACAATCACTATTTTCCATGTGAAAACCACTAGGAAATAGGTTTGCGCATGATTTTGTTGAATTGCGCATGAAAATTCAAAATTAGCGAATGGCTGTGTATATTTATTTTTTGTGGGCGTGGCTAAGATTAATGAATCTGTGTGAGTGGAATAGCTAATGCACCTAATGCAAGAACTGCTATTGCGAATTAATTTATACGTCTGTGTACTGTTGTTGTAAAATGGAATTTTTCATGCGCAATTCAAGAAGCGTTCGGTATTTAGCTTCCTGGATTAGAACATGTGCAAAAACGATCTGTGCACAAAAATGCCTTAAAGGGATAGTAATACCTAAAATGTAAAAAAAAATATGTTGTAGGGTTTATCCCCCTGAGTAAAACAAGAGTACTCCCACTGCTGAAAGATGTTTCATTCAAAAGTTATTAATTTTCAAAGTTGAATTTTTTAGGTGCAATATCACAGTGGCCTGAAATTGTACAGTGGCACTGTTGCTACACGATCCTATGGACAGCTCTGGTCTCAGGACCATAAATCTCCATAGGATGGTGTAGCAACAGCGCCACTGTAAAATTTCAGGCCACTGTGATATTGCACCTAAAAAATTCAACTTTGAAAATTAATAACTTTTGAATGAAACATCTTTCAGCAGTGGGAGTTCCCTTGTTTTACTCAGGGGGATAAACCCTACAACATATTTTTTTTTACATTTTAGGTATTACTATCCCTTTAATTTGATGCGAACATTTCTTGCATTGCACCATAAGTTCTTTAAATACCCTTGGGTGTATGCCATCATGTACAGGTGCGTTATTCACAATAACCTTTACCAGCCTATTTTGGACTTTGTCCTCAGTAAGCCATATACATGATGGAGGAAACTCTGTGATTCAATCTGTTCTTAACCCTTTAAGGACCAGAAGGCCAGACACAAGGTCAAAATTCATAAGAGCCATTAGGATGTTTTGATCAAAGTAAGGAAACGTTTGTTAGTTAAATAGGATGGCATGGTGTATCTATAATGGGGTGCTGATATTGTCAAGCCCATGTTTTCTCGTCAAATATCACCAAAAGTTGCTGCTAGAGCAGTTTTTAAGAAAAGCATAGTAAAGACAGTTTTTCATTGTAAATATATTATTTTGTGTTATTCTTTTTCCAGATATCTTTCTCGTCTGGGGCTTTTATCCGTGCTGATGTGAGTGACTGGGGAATGAGTTTAACTCTCAGGGCACCCAGCTCAGATTTTAAGAACACATTGGGACTTTGTGGCACTTTTGATGGAAATGCAAACAATGATTTTCATGACACAAAGGGAGTTCAACTTGAAGATACTTCAAACATAGAACTTAATTTTATCAACCAATGGAAGTAAGATGTTTTTATTCTTTGTAACCTGGACTTGCCACTTTTTAGTTCTTGCCATTTTAAGTAAATATGTATAATCTCTAAATCCTGATAACAAATAGGTCTGCAGACTTTTCTATTCCTTCTGTTGCATATTTTGCCTTTTTGTGTCAACTAATGTGTCAGGCACACTTTCATGTACAACTCTAGAGCCCTATGTTCAGATGTTTACAACTGTTGACAGACATGTCTGATATGAATGGACCATGGTCCTTTTGATGATTGTTTAGAAATCAGACCTTCCTAGGATAATATGATTAGAACATATTTCCATTAGAATCTTGGTAAATGTTACTGTTTATATAAACATAAAGAAGAAGTGTAAACCATTAGATTTAGTCCAATGAAATTAGAAGTCTTCACAGTGAATGTTTCAAAAGAGGTAACTGCATATATTACCTAATAACTGAGTTTTATAAGATTGCCATAGACAAAAAGTATTTAAGGTTGTGAACAAAAATTCTTGAATTTAGGATATAACAAAATTACATAAATTCAACAAGCTTTGATGATGATGTTTTATAAACAAATCAAGGGAAAAGAACTGTTGTCGTTTAAGCAGAAATAGGTTTTTCTAAATATGATAGTTCAAAGGGAATTATTAGCACCTAATGAATACAAATCTAAAGCCGCTTAGTACTAAGTGCAAAAGAAAAGAAAAATAAAGATGAATTCAAACTGTGCAGGTTATATAATCAGAAATAACAAAACAGCCACCATCCCAAAATGTGTAATATGATCCAATATAAGAGTGTGTATTACAAATATATAATAACAGTGCATTTCTCAATGTTGTGCCATCATTAACAAATATTTACTGTTAATAAACTATTATATTGCTGAAATTATAGTTTATATAATACTAGTTGAAGAGCCCGTTACATGGGCCACAGTGCCACTGCCAGCCAGTCGCGGGGCAGTCATGCGCAGTAGAGACTGCCCGCTCCGCGGCTGATACAGAGCTGGACGCTCCTTCAGAGCATGCAGCTCCGTATCAGCCGTGCCGCGGGCAGTCTCTACTGTG
Organism: Rhinophrynus dorsalis; assembly: GCA_037306005.1. NCBI lineage: Eukaryota > Metazoa > Chordata > Amphibia > Anura > Rhinophrynidae > Rhinophrynus > Rhinophrynus dorsalis. Next base: position 401,868,732 of record CM074723.1, read on the forward strand.
CATGAATGCGTCGTTACACACGTTTTAGCAAATTATTATATAGGAGGATTGTTTCATTGCACTGACAAGAGAATGTGCACATAATTATTAATTAGAACTGATAGATTATTTTTAAGTATTGATCAAGCTGGTTCAGGGGACATATAATCACTGGTACAAATAATAAGTGTAAGATAATATTTTAATCTAGTTATTTCAGAGTTGAATGGAATGTCACAGTCGCTTAAAAAAATCAATGGGAAAATAAATAGACTACACCAACCTGTTTCAATCTAATTGTTTAGATAACTTAATTGGTCTCTTAGAAATTTGAGAATGTGGTATGACATAAAGTAGGAAAAGTGACTTTAGAGATGGAAGGGACAATATTAATATGTGCTAGCATATATTCTAATTGTGTATGTATCACCAGCTCACCTTACTTGGATCTAGTGGATTTTTGATTCCTGAACTACTGTGTTACCGCCGCTGTGTCCCTACTGTGCAACCAAGGGTATTCATTTGAAAGGTCACGTGTAAAAGATTGTGCAACTACTCATCGCATTAATCATGGTGACAGGCATGACAATCTCGCCTGCCTCAAAACCACGAGATTCTCATGTTGCAGCCTTAAACAGTGCTTTAACCCACATCCATAATATGTTTTAGTGGCCACATACTTTAAACGTTGCTTGGAATCGTCACTGAACAGCAGATGGCAGTCAAAGGAGCCTCTCTGTATTATGATTCGTTTACTTACTCTTCATACCTTCCCAGGGTTAACCCCTTGAATGCTAGTCATATAGGAGTCCAACTTAAAGTACTTAAAGCAATGCTGAATGCGACGCCATGTAACACTGGGAGGGTTTGAAGGGTAAGTATATGAATCATAATACAGAGAGGCTCCTTTGACTGCTACCTGCTGTTCAGTAACGGTTCCAAGCAACGTTTAAGGTATGCGGCCATTAAAACATATTATGGATGTGGGTTAAAAAGCTGTTTAATGCTTCGACATGAGACTCTCATGATTTTGAGGCGGGCAAGATTCTCATGTCACCCTTTTCAGCCCAGTGACATGTTTAATGCAGCATGTAGCTGCACAATTTTTTACACGGGACCATTTAAAAGTGAACCGTTTTAAAACAGGCATAAACCATTGCAATTATACACTTGCAGGTTTGTAGACTCACTGCAATCACTGATACATAAGTTATGTGGCTTACAATCATACGTGACCTAAGTAAATATGGACACATTCTGGAGGTTTCGATAAATGATAAATCTCATTACCTGCAGCTTGCATTTAAATTCAGTTTTCATAACTCAGAGTTCTGTATCTAAATTGGGATCGGTATGATACTGATTACTGTGCAAATTTGTGGGCTTAAAGGGATAGTAATACTTCGTTTTATCTTTATTTTATTTTGTAGGTATTAAAAAAACATGAAGAACGATATAAGTCTTATATCTCAAACCTTTATGGTTTGAGAGATATTCACAAGCAAAGTTTCCCCTCCTGCCCCTTTTACCTAGTGTAAGCCATCTCTTCTCAGATGTGGAATCTGGTTGTAAGACCAGACAGATAACAGCAGGGAACAATCTTCTTCCTATGAGAACAATGTAAGCCCTGTCCCCCTTGACAAGATTTTCAGGTTTTTCCTCTTATCTTAATTGAAGATTGTTCCTCTCTGCAATACTTTGTCATTGACTTACTCTTGAACTACAACTCGGACAGAATTGAAATAACACTTTCCAAAGTCCAAATACTATGATGATTAATTAGAGCTTCTTTTATTATGAAACGTTACTATCCCTTTAATATAAAAAATTCTGAAACATTCTGTCAGCATATTGCAGTGACATTTTCTTATTGAAATGATGATCTTTTTATTTTTTTTCTCTTCCTACAGAATTTTAGCTGGAGAAAGTTTTTTTGATAAAATACCATCATATTCACTGTATTCCAAACACAGACAGTATTGCAGCTGCCCTTTAGACAGGAGTGAGCTGTATCAGAATACACTCTTTATGAATTCTCAGACTGATACTTCCATCTGCAAAGGAATTGACAATGTGAAGTTTCCTGTACTGATACCAAGTCTGGATGTAACTGCCGAGTATATAAATCCCCTTGATACACTACGAGATTTAAGCAAGCGATCAGTTCCTGATATTCCCCTAAGGAATGGATCATTTTCCTCTGAGGCTGGACTTCATGCAAAGCCAAGTGCAGTTAGCCTCACCGAGCAAGAGTATAAATTAAAGAGAAATTCTAGTTCAAGGAAAGAAATCCAAGATCTGAAAACAATAAACGTTAAGAAACAAGTCAACAGTCATATAACGAAAGACAAAATTGTTAGAAACAGATTTAAACGTCAGAATTATTATGAATACCTTTCAACTTACCAATATCAAAGTCTTAGCCAAGCTGACTTGGAAGGTTACAGCTATTTTTTCCCTGAAGACCACTCAACGGATACACCCCAGGAGTTTCTGCCTTCTTGGCCTACCCCTTCAGGACTGACTCATTCACATGCTTCAGAACTGTGCCAGCAATCAGTTTTAAACTCAACTATAGGAAAATTGTGCACTGATTTTCTTGAAAAAAGTATCATTCAAGTCATTGATATGTGTATTATAGATTTATTGTTAAAGGATGATATAAACTGGGCTGAAGCTGGCATAGCACTCCTGGAAAATGAATGTGAAAGAAAACTTATTGAGTCAGGACATCATAATGAAAAATACTTCAAAAATCCATTAGATCATATACTTTTAGCCTTAAAATGCCCTAATCATTGTAGTGGAAATGGACAATGTATGGATTGGGGATGTGCCTGCTTTCAAGGTTTCACTTCCTATGACTGTAGCATTTTTGCTGGTAAGTACTTAAAATGAGAAGAGTCAAAGTATATGGCTACCTTTAAAAAGCTGCTTCTCCACACATATCAAGCCTCATTTCCATTAGTCTCCATCAGTTTTCCCCCTTCATCATAACCTTGCTCATTCATGACTCCATGACTTTTCAGTAGCATAACACCTTCCTTAATCTGCCTAGCAATGTCTCTCACACTTGAACAATTGATCTGTTTTAAGCACCCACACCTACTCCACCATGACCAACCTTCCCACTGGCCTAATGTTAAAACTCCTCCCTCCAAACTCTGTCTTTACTGTATAGCACTACCACTCACCTTCACCTTATGTTGCACTTGCCTCCTACAACCTCCAGATTGTAAGCTGACATGAGCAGGGACCTCTCTTTCTACTTGTATCAATTTGTACATGTATGCTACTCTGTTTGTTTGTTTGTGCCACCCTTTATACAGCACCAGTGAATATGTTGATACTTTATAAATATAATTATATTAGTAATAATAACAATAGTTAGCTTCTTAAAATACTAAATACATTGACTCTATTGTTACTCTTGTAAAGACCAGGTACCTGAGATATTGGAGTTAGAAAATGCCGGACTTTGTGATGTTAGGAAATACGACTGCACATCTGTTCGAGTATTTGGTCTTGGTTTTAAAGAAACACCTAACCTAAAATGTGAATTTACTAAGCAGCAGGTATGTACTTCCATAAGATTGGAAGATTGAAGCAGTAATACTGTATGGTGGTGTTTTCCTTTGCTTTACTCAAAAGTTTCACAAACAACCATAATACAAAGTTTAATGTGTTGGTGTCAATTGTCCTGAAAACTTGTCCTGTGTGAAGCCCTCAGGTAGAAGGCTTCTGCATTGAAACTGAATGTTAAACCCTAAAGTAGACATGGAAGAGAAGATACGGAGCTATAATTTATAATAATAACAATGATAATAATAATATTTACATCATTTCATCCACAAAATACTATCTATCACTTTCTAGCTACAGCCAAATCATCTACCATCCCACTCCCACATTCCATATACAATAAACTGTGTATCTGCTGGTCTTTAGGCTAATATGATACATAAGCAGATTTGAATGAAGTTTTCAAATATACAAACCTGTATTCAAGGTGACAAGTACTTCATACAGGACTCCTGTTTTTTGCATTGGATATGCATTGTACTCTGTAGCTACTCAGTAGCATTTTACTTCTGAAAAATAGTAGCATGGTTCTAAGGGACCATGGGTGAGGTTATCTCATTCAGACTGTCGATGCCTATTGTATGTTGTCAGGAAGTTATAAATGGCAGCCATCACTTGGATAGTGCCCTACTGGCACATCTGGTTCAATGGGAACATACCGGCAGACAGGAAGTACCTGCACAGCATGCCTTAATTAATCTATAAGTATAAATAAGTCAAAAACAAGTTTTCTAAATAAAATGGAGAATGTATCAAATAGGTGATTTGATCTCTTTAAGCCCTTGGATGGTAGAGAGGTCTCCAAAGCATTACAACATCTCTAGTATCCAATGGGTTAATCTTTTTATATCCCTTACTTAGAGTTTTTAACCATAATGCATAGTTCTTTGTTGGACTTGAGGGCCTTGGAGTCAATATGCTTGTCTGTAACTGATCTAAAGATTTACATTTATTTTCATACTCGGTTTATTTTCTGTGCCATTTAATCCTGTCTCGTGTTTTTTCAGAACTAAACTGTTTATACATTTGTACTTTCTTACACTCTTCCCAGTATAGCGGTGGAAGATGGACCCTCTTGGAACCAGTGTTGATGGATGCGACCTTCAGGAATACCAGAGCTGTTGACTGTCAGGTTCCTTTAGATGGCAACCAGTCTGATGGAATTGGCCTAGTAGATGACAAACCAATTGCAAAGTGGCAAATTAAGGTATTAGCTGAAGCAATTCAAAGCATTTATGATCAGTAGACATTTTAGTAGGAAAGAAGATGAGAAGAACAGAAGTGCAATATTATTTCAGCTGGACTATATCACCATGTACCACCACTGACTTAGGAATAATACTACTAGCAAGACTAGTGTCTGGGACAAAACAACTACGTGTTGCCTGGAAAACAATCAGGGGGATCTTAACCCTTAGAGTACCAGAGGGGTATGCAATACATTGCTTTGTGATGTTTTACATACCCATCTGGCTCTCAAAGAGTTAAACTGCTCAAAGAGCAGTATCTGCAAAACCTTGGACGCAATTAGTCCCAGAATCAATGGCAATCTGCTCCCCTCATCACATCCATCAGGAAGTATAATGCAGGGAGGAGAAAAAAGAAAGGAAGGCATCCAATAGTGACTTATCACTCAGATAGCTACACAACTTTCAAAAAGGCGTAGAAGTGGTTGGTAGACGCTTAGACACCCCTAACAACAATAGTTGCCACAAGAGAAATGTAACCTGTCTCTGCTCTGGTTTGCTGAATGAAGGAGGACACTGTTTTTCCATTCCAAATGTAGAAACATAAAAAAATGCTTTATTAAAAAAGATAAATATCTATAAGCAGATTAAAGGCCATTCAGTGTGTTTGGCAGTGTGTACTGAATTATCATGAGTCTGTGGCCCAAATAAAACGTTCCAGTTCCCTCTGATCCTTAAAGGGTTAACCCTCTGAGTGGGAGAGGGGTTCACAATACATTGCTTCGCAATGTATTGTGCACCTATCAGGCATTCAAAGGGTTAAGAAACCTGTAATTAAACCCAGAAATGGTTAGCGTGGCAAACAGGATTTCTTTCTTTGAGGCTGATGTACAAAGTAGAATTATAAGAATTATAGAGCAAACCAACTGCACCCTAGGGGACGTATAACATTTCACCTAATCCTTCATGATTATAATTGAGCTTTTAAACCCTTTGATGATAGCTGACTCCCAATATATGGCTTTGTAATGCACTGGAGACTTCCCTAGCTTTCATGGGTTGATTAAAGCCTGATTTATAATAAAGTGAATGTTTATTTGGCCCTATGGTGCATTTGGTTTGGCCAGAATTGTTTTAGTTCTCCTTAGTACATAAACCTCTGTGTACCAGTCATTACTTGTTACTGCAATGTATTAATTAGAGATTGAAAAAAGCATCAAAGAGAGATTCCCATTTACTTGGGTTGTGGGACTGGCTGTGGAGCAATGAGCAGGCCTAGGCCTAGTAGTATAAGTAAAATCTAGTACAGTGTAAATCGTAGAAAAAACAGGAGATTGGTAGAATAAACTTGATACCTTTATTGGCTAACTAAGTAGCCTTAGAATGCAAGCTTTCAAGACAACTTAGGTCTCTTCTTCAGGCATGTTGAGTATGAAGGCTAAATACAAAATGCATGACAACCTATAGAGCCATACAAATTCCTTTTACATTTGAATTCCACTGGAGGTGAAACTGTTATCAGCAGTGTCTGAGTATATTATTCCTTAGACTCCAGTAGAGGCACATCTTTGAAGCTAGCCAAGTGGTACAAGATTTATTTTCCTTTTGAAGGAATGTAGGTTAACCCTCCGAGTGCCAGAGGGGTACACAACATATGGATTGGCAATGCATTTCGCATCCCTCTAGTACCCAAAGGGTCCAAACTATGTTTATTGTGTGGAATAATGTGATATGAATTCCTTTTCACTGCTTAGGCCACAGTTCAAAGTGCTAAACTTGGTTATCAGTTTGTACTCCCAGATCGTTCTGTCTCTCTGTGTCTGAAAATGTCCCATCAGTAAAGTCACCATGAGATCTTTAATTCTGTGATCTGCTTTGCAAAAATGTTGACCTACCGGGGTGTCTCTTTCTTGTGCATGCTGAAACTGACCACTCCGATCTTGGAAGAGTCAGTTTCAGACTCCTCTAGTGATTATAGAGCTCCCGCACTGCATTGTGATTACAAAACCCCCGATATGACAAGACCGTCAGACACCGGTGAATGCCAGGGTTAAGGAAAGGGGAGTGACCTGTGAAAGCAGCTGGGTAAACCAAGGGTGTGACACAGTGTGTATGAGGTGGGGAACATGTACTTGGCTGGGTCTGGGGCAGGAGAAAACCTAAATACATAGTTTCTGTACAAACCTCAGAACTATATAATTGTGTTTTTCTCCTGCCTAACAATTTTTGCTGATTTGCAGATAGTTTTCTGGCATTCACTTTCAGAGTACACCTTTCTATTTTTGCAATTATTTCAAATATTTGTGCAAGTACCACCATCCCTCCCCCCAAAAAAAATGTTGTATGAAACAGGGTGACTCACCGAGGATGAGATACTAGGAAGATTTATACTAATTCCATACTTGCCAACATTTTGAAATGTTCCCCTGACAAGTTGCATTACAAAGAGTCACTAGTGTCTTCAGTATTGTGTAGTGCAACATTACAGACTCACATAGACAGAGAAGAGCACCTGTACATCAGAACAAACATTACTTAAACCTAAACAATACATGAAATGATATATATATATACTAGTTGAACAGCCCGTTACACGGGCCACAGTGCCTCTGGCAGCCGGTCGCGGGGCAGTCACACGCAGTGGAGACTGCCCGCGCCTCGGCTGATGCAGAGCCTCTGGCAGCCGGTCGTGGGGCAGTCACACGCAGTGGAGACTGCCCGCGCCTCGGCTGATACAGAGCCTCTGGCAGCCGGTCGCGGGGCAGTCACACGCAGTGGAGACTGCCCGCGCCTCGGCTGATACAGAGCCTCTGGCAGCCAGTCACGGGGCAGTCACACGCAGTGGAGACTGCCCGCACCTCGGCTGATACAGAGCTGGACGCTCCTTCGGAGCGCCCAGCTCTGTATCAGCCGCGGCGCGGGCAGTCTCTACTGCGCATGACTGCCGCACGCGCAGCAGTGTCTACTGAGCATGTCGGTCGTTACACACAACTTGGCGAATTATTATATAGGATATATATATATATATATATATATATATATATGCAAATGAAAATTCAGAATCCTTTGTTATGCATTGGAGTCCTCTAGCTAGCAATGAAGGGCTTAAACCCCACAATACCAATCAATGGGAATTTGGGGAATTTGTATTTGTCCCCTATGATGCAGTTGGATTGCCCCAGAGTTGCTGCAGTTGTTGTTAGTACATTGGCCTCAATATGTTATAATGGTGTCAGGGGGCCATATGTTCAAAAGGATAACAACAAAAAATGTTGTATGAATGAAAAAAATAAGTAATTGTATGCATTAACGACATATTTTCTATAGTGTATATGACAAAAAACTAGTAATGTCCGTTGTGTACAACACAACTCCAGAATTGCCGGGCAAATGGGCGGAGCAAGGGCGTGGCTAAACTATTCTCCAGTGTCCAATAGAGGAAAAGAAAATTCAGCGTAAATAACGACAAAAAAATGTCTTGCATTTGTACGTTAAGAAAAAAGTGGAGAGAATGTGAAGTTCTTTTGTCTTTAGTTAAGACATTTTTGACCTTAGTTAAGACATTTTTGTTGTTAGTTAAGACATTTTTTGTTGTTAGTTAAGAGATTTTTTTGTTGTTGTTGCGTATGACATTTTTGTCTTTACATACGACACTTTGTCAGGACAAACGATGTATTTCCAATCACAACCGACACTCTTTGAAAATATTAATGATCCCAACAACACTGTACTTTACAAATGACACAAGCTATTTCGCTACTTCTTAGAACATATGGTCCATAGAAGGTATGATCTTCAGTGCAGGAACTCTTGCCAGTGTATGTGTCTGAAACAAAGTAGAGATAGATGCGCTCAGGAATAAACAATGATGGGATGTACTATGAACATTTATCTTTGGATACATGAGCTTCCATAGCCTCCTGTTAAAGCGATAGTAATAACATGTAAAAAATATATATTGTAGGATTTTTTCTCCTGAGCCAAACAAGGGTACTCCCATTGTTGAGATGTATTTTATTTGAAAGTTATTGCAGGTAAGACTTTAATTTTTTAGATGCAATATCTCAATAGCCTGAACATTTATAGTGTCTCTGTTGCTACACTACCCTAGGGAGATTTATGGTCAATTTACCAGAGCTGCCCATAGGATGGTGTAGCAACAGCGCTGCTGTAAAACTTCAGACCGTTGAGATATTGCACCTAAAAATATTAAAGTTTGAGCTGTAATACGTCTTGAATAAAACATCTCTTAGTATATATATATATATATATATATATATATATATATATATATAGTGAGAGAGAGAGTTTTTTTACATTAAGTTTATTATTTCTTTAAGCTGAAGTCATGTAACAAAATAATATAGAACACACTTGGTGATCTTTGCATATTGAGGTGCTAAACAATTAAATGCAATTGCATCTCATTGAAGCAATTATAATACGTTGTTTAGTCATATTGTTAGTACTTTTGTGAAATGATGTATACATGGATAGATGAATACATAAAAAGAATACGCACAAAGCCTGAAGTTGTTATTTTCCAGGATAAACATACCACTCTATTGTAATGGATGTCTTCCTGGGAATATCAGAATGAGGCTTCTTGGTAAATAAGTTTGACTAACGAAATTCCGTTTTGATTCTAGATTCACATGATACATACAAACTCTTTTCTTTTACTGGGCCGTATTCAAAAAACTAAAAATGTGCAATTTTGGAGCAAACCATTGCTTTAAATGTGGATTTTAACCCACATTGGAGACCTCTCTAGCATTCAAGGGGTTAAAAACCTCTTTTAATTCTATAGGGTTTTTGTCTGTTATCCCTGGTGCACATGGTTGGTTCCCGAATTGCACCTCTAGCTTCCTTAACCTCTTAAGGACCAGCGGTCCAGGGAAGTTACCTTCCCTTAAGCGCTGCTTTGATCCTTGCCGACGAGCCAATACACACATACCTCCCAAGTGTCTCTCTTTAGGAGGGACAGTCCCACTTTTAGACCCAAATCCCTCTGTCCCTCTTCCCCACTCTGATGTCCCTCTTCTTAGGAGATCAGACTGAGTGGAGCTCAGTTCTTGTTCTACAGCAATATAACTTGCATTAATGTTTCCTTTAATGTCAGTATGTGTGTTTATAAACTATTCTGTGTAAATACAATACTTTGGTCTTGTTATACGTAATTTATTAGGTTACACAAAGAGGTATGAATAGGTCATGAAATAGCCTAAAAATCCCTGGTAATGCCCCACCCACCAGCCACACCCCCTAAAACACAAGTGTCCCTCTTTGGCAATTTGAAATGTTGGGTGGTATGGTACACATGACCCTTTACACGTACCAGCGTGATTCTTTTTGGCCCCGTTTTCACTTACAGCAATCCCAGTAGAGTGCTGTAAGTAAAAAGTATGTGACGTGCCATGACAGTCACCAGTCCTTAAAGGAGCAGTAAACTTTTTTTATGAAAACACATATTTTATAGATCTTTTCCTGCTGAATAAAACAAGGTCACTCCCACTGCTGTCAGATGTTCTATTCAAAATGTATAACAGTTCAAATAATCAGGAAGTGAATTTACTGTACAATTACTTCCTGAAAGTTCTAAATGACAGGAAGTGACGGGCAGTATCTATCACATTCTATGGAGAACTGTATATCACTGACTTTCTTAACTTCCCTCCCCGTTAGAATGTAACAGAAAACCTAATTAGAATTTGGGCACTGCTAATGTAAACAAAACATGGGTTTAAATTGTAATAACTCTGGAAATGTGAATCTCTTGGCAGTGGGAGTATGCTTATTTTACTCAGCTGGAAAATCCCTACAATATATATTTTTTCATAAAAAGGTTTACGCGTCCTTTAAGGGTATAAGGGCTGTGATGGTCATAGCTCATCATCTGGTCCTTAAGAGGTTAATATGGAACACAGTGTATTATTGGGCTATTATATAAATTCAATACGTATCTTTTTACAGGTCTCTATTGATGGGGAAATCTTTAGTAACATTAAAATGATGACTTTGTATGATGGAGCATGTCAAACCTGTGATCCGCTCTCAGATGGACTGTGCACATTAAAGGTACGATTTGTATGGGTCTATTATCTTTTTCTTGTCTACATTCAGAGCAATGTAATGTATACCTCTCTGGCACTTAAAGGGTTAAAACACAACCAACAACTCATTTATACTTGTGATTTGTACTATACAGCAAAGTACATAATTCCTACAACATGAATGTGGTGAGATTCTAACAGACGATATATATAAAACGCATTATTGTACTTTTGTTTCAAGATTCCCAGTGTTCTGCACATTGCATCTGAAAACCTATACCTAGTTAGCCTGGTCATACAAAGTCCTCTCTTAGAGTGCCTGTTTCTATGGCAGTGCATTCTGTTCACCCTACTTGGTGATATTGAATACAGTGGCCACATTCATACACTTTTTGTGCTTCAATGTGGGTACTACATAGTTGCACAAAATTGATAGGCATTACATGAATAGGACCTATGCTAATCATTTTAGGGAAAAAAGCAATATATAAATAAATTATTGATTATAGCACAGTTTTGCTACATTTAAGGGTATACAAAAATAGTGGTGGGAATGTACAGAAGTAATTCCTGGCTAAATCAGGAACTGGAACGGATTTTTGACCCTGCACCTGCCTAAAAACCATTTACAAAGCTATATACACCAGAATTCTTGACCTTAATGCTGCTTGTGTCAAGGGCAGGACAGTGGTGCATTCTCTGGGCTTTTCAGGGAATTCCGTTCCTCTTCATCTCGTTTAAGGCAATGTGCTAAACAAGGCATAGAGGAAGTGGTGGGATTTTATGCCATTTTCCTGTGCACGTTATTGAGTTTGATAGCATTAACATTATAATTCTGGAGGCGATTGTCTGCTGGTATGAAGTACAGTGATCACACATTGCAGTGCATACCCCCTACTGTAGCCACTGGTGTTAGAGGCTAATGTCTATGGAGCTGCACTTCCAAATCCATACATTTGCCTATGACACTCTTGCTACCACTATGTATGCTGTGAGAATAATATTACAATAAAAATGGGATTTTTATGACAATAATTTATATTTTGGGTCATCTTAACCCTATCAATATTAAAGAGGTTTATAACATAATGCAAAGCAATATGTCATAAAACACTCTAGTATCCATTTTTTAATGGTATTTTTATAGGGAAACCAATATCAATTAATTATATCAGATGATACCCATTTTCAGATAATATATCACAATTGTTAACCACTTCTCAGGTAGGAAAGTCACTTGATTCTAAAATATTACTATATGTAGATTCCATTTGTAGTTCCAACATTCCATTTGTAGTTCACTGCACTGCTGGCCCATAAGTCTTAGTACAGAGAGTCATGCTGCAACTGTTCCACTATTGTCTGACCAAACTCAGGGCTTGATCTTGCTCACGAGTCTGGTTTACAAGGGGTTAAAGACAATGTTCATAACCTCAGACCCCAGCTGTTGCTCGACTTCAGTCCATATCATCCTAGCCATCAGAGTTGTAGTTGATCAAAAACTGGAAGACCTAAGGTTGCCCACCTTTACCTTAAAGAGACATTCATTTTTATATTAACATTTTAAGCCCACGAGGGGTATGAAATTAATACATTGCTTGTCTCTTGATTTTTTTCCAGTGTTCATTTTTATTGTCTATTTTTTTGCTAAATGACAAACAATATGTCCAGAAAATCTTAACGGCCCCTATGAATATTTTCCTTGCGTCTTGGTTCAAGAGGTAATACCTTCAATCAGTCATGGATGTCATATCCCTGGAAGCAGACATGACAGTTGCTAGCAAGACCACAAGACCTCAAACAATGCTCACCAGTAATCTTATTCAGAGTGAAGAGCAACACATCAATTGTTCTCTACACAACCCTCTGGTCCCTAGGTTATGTAATCTGCTTGCGGCTGTCATGTCCATCTCCATGGACATGACATCCAGAACTGATTGGTGATATTAACTCTTGAACAAAAGCATAATGGAAAATATACCATTAGGATTTTCTGGCCATATTAAAGTAAATGTGGTTTATTATTCAAATATTGAAAAGCCATTAGAGCATGGAAAATTGTGGATAACTATTTTGTCCAGAAATATTGTACAATGCTACATTAACAATAACTAAAGTCTATGATTATTGTATTAGTTCCAATATCTATTTTAAAGCATAATATCTATTTTATTATCTTTCAGCAGAAAACATGTAATATAGATGGACTCTGCTATGGTGAAGGAGATCCCAACCCATCAAGCCCTTGCTTACTCTGCAGACCAGACATCTCAAAACTGACATGGTCAATCACTGAAAGTATGTTCTGCTGGACATTGACTTAGTTATGGCTGTTTCTGTAATTTAAAGAAGAAGTAACAACTCCTAATAATAATCCCTCAAATTTACCTTACTATGGCCAGAGAATCACATTAGTCCCTATGATTTTGACCTTGTGCCCTTTTTCAAGATACAGCATCTTCATTTAGTCCTAGATGACCTGTCCATGGAGGTGGCCATGACATTTCTGTCCGATTTTTCAGACTATGGCAGGTAGAGTGCATGAGCCTACCTAGTCCTACCAGTGGAGTGTGAAACACAGATCACACCCTTAAAGGGTTAACGTTACCATATGCTGGAGTATGTAGTTTGTGGTCCTGCTGACAACTGTTATGTCTGCCTCCATGGACATGACACCAAGGATTAGGTTAGTAATAGCCCATTAGTAAAATAGGTGTGTGTGTGGGGGGGATATTATTAGGAGATGTTACTTTTCTTTTAATAGTTGACACTGAGCTTTGCTGGAGAACTAAACATTCATAAAAATGATCTGTCCCCTATGACATGGCTGTCTAATGCCAGTTTCCACTGGCAGTGCCCACAAATTTCATTTGTTTCCTTGGACATATCAATCTATGTAGGCATATGTCAGTCTCTGACTTTGCACTCTCCTGCATGCAAGATACCAGTCACTGTGCACATAAGTGTCATCATCTACAGCTCTGGGAGAGGCTTCAGTCAGTCTCTGTTTTTCTGCCAGTATTAGCAGGCATTTGCATCACTAAAGTAACTCATTTGTGTCTGTTGTATCAATCACTTTCAGCTCTTCATGAGCATTTGTTGCCTGAACACATAGCTTCATGTTATTTGTGAGTGCATCAATCTGCCTTGGCTCTATGCATGCATCATTTTAGAAAGGTAATTGATTCCCTCTATTGCATGTGAATGTCATTCACTGAATAAGTTTGTCTCCCTGTACGAATGTGTCATACATGCATGGTGGGGGAGAAATTGAGGTGATTGGGGTCAGGGACAATTGGATGATGGTGGTGCACAATTATTTAGGGAGATGTAGGGGTACCTAGAATTGGGAGAAACAGGCAGTGGAAGATATGTTGGGACACAGATAGTGAGGAAAAGGATGGACTAATAGTGTGGGGGAGTAGATTTGCAGATACAATAGGGGTGATAGTTGTAGGTAATGTGGGGAAGAATGGAGACTTTGATAGTGAAGGAGGTGAAAGGAGTACAGAGATGGAGGGAAGCAAACAGTGCAGGAGAAAAGTGTGCTATATGGATGGGTACATATAGAGGGATAAGACAGTGGGGAATGGAAGAAATAGACAGTGGTGGATATGAAATAGTAATAAAATGTGTTGGAGATGGGAGGCAGAGAGAGTAGTGGTGATGGAGTCAAAGACACGGGAGAAGGAGTAATAGAGTGACTGTGAGGTGGATAAGGAGGAAATTGGGGGAAGATGGTGGGAACAAAGACAGAGGAGATGAAGTGAAGAAAGAAGAGATCTGCCTTCTTCTTCAGAGCTCTGAAAGTCTGTAGTAACCTGCCAGAAAAAATGAGATATTCTCCCAGTCAAAATACATAAAAAGAACTGCTTCTTTGTACCTAAAAAGCAACATGTAATTGTATATAAATGTATATTATGTATGTATTTTTATGTGTGTTTATATATAATGTTTAACTATACAACTCTTTACCGTAAAGTATCCAGGACATACTTGAAAATGAGAGAAATCGCAATGTATTCTTCCTGGTAAAACATTTTTCTAAATCAAATAAAGAATGGAGGAGACAGGCATGGAGAGACAGAGGGAGAGACAGGGAGAAACAGACAAAGGGAGGAGATATACTGAGGGAGAAGAAGGCACAGAGAGAGAGAGAAAGGAGGATTAAATAGAACAAGGATGATTAAAAGGAGAAGTAAACAGCCCATCATTTGAAATGGCTGTTGAAGGAACTAGCTTAGTACAGCCATTGTCTAAATGAAGACAACAGCATCCATTTTGGACTTGTTGCAAGCTCCCATATTAGGATGGATGTCCCATCACTCAAACAGCGTGACAGTGTATTTACGGATGAATGCTATGACATGATGTCTGATAATTGTCTATGCATTCTTGCTTTATGAAGAGGGCTACAATTTCCCCCAAGAAATGTACCAGTGACTGTAAATGATTAACTGTTTCCTTCCTATCTGATGGACATAAGTAGATGATGTAAAAGAAGGTGTGAGGCTTACTTAGAGGGTAACAAATGTGGGAAGATGCTCACTAGAATCGTAGCCATTAAACGTCATTCTACCTTGATCTCACGCATCAAGACGCAACAGAACACCCTGACCTCTTCATACCCAGACATAGCCAATGCATTTTGGGAATTCTATAAAACACTTTATAATCTCCGAGATAACCAGGAACACTCCCAGTTTCTCAACGGACAAATTAAAATCTTTCCTGATGAAAGAGAAGCTCAACACACTATCTCTGGCGGAATCATAAACCCTGGAATCCCCTATCACGGTGACGGAGATCCGGGACTCCATAAAATCCTCAGCATCAGGGAGGTCCCCTGGGCCAGATGGTTTGTCCCTCAAATATTTCTCGACCTTTCTGGAACCTCTGCTCCCACATTTATGCAACACGTTCAACTCAGTTTTAGAAGGCTCTCTTTTCCCTTCTCAGTCTTTTTTGTCTCTCTGCTTATCAGAGAAAACATGTATTCACTAAAAAGTGAATAGGAATTTTTTGTGCTGAGGAAAAACCTCAACAGGACTACTATTTCCTTCACTCTTAGCACTCTGGTGAAAGCAGAATCACCGGATGTCCTGCTCACATTGACTAGTACTGCAGAGCAGAAGCATCTTAGGCTCCTATGAAAACAAAGTTTGTAAATCTCTCTAGAAAGGATATGAATAGGAATTATGTCATAAGATGGCAATGCATCACATCCACCATTTTTCCCAGCAACACCAACACACACCACCCCAACCTTACCCACAATAAAACACCACAAAAAATAATCACACTTAAAACTGTATATGGTGGGAATAAAGAGTTCACAGCTTTATTAAAATTGGGATTGACCTATATGCCCTTGGAGGACCCTCCCCCCTGTAATGCAGGACCCCCAGGCCATTAATCATGTACCCTTGTCCAGCTCACTGGCAGCCTGGGCACCTGCGCACCGGACATCTGTCTACCAACCAAGGGGTATGTAAGGGCCTCTCTGGCACTCTTGGCCTACCCTTGACCCCCTGGTATAGCCACCTACACAATGGGTTGAGATTGCCAGTCTGCACTGACACCTCCGTAACCCCTCCTCTCTCCTCAGTGCCTCGTGGTGTTACCCCGCCCTGTATTTGGGGGCTGCCATACAACCAGTCCTCCACTCACAACCGTAACCTTTAGTGGGTGGGACCCAGCCCACAGTTGGCCAGGTCCTCTGGAAACTGTACCTTCTGAGGATAACCCGCACTGAGTCGCCCTGGGGACCCTGCATGCTGCCACCCACAGAGGGGCCTCTATTGGGAACCCCCTATGGCCCACCCTTCAGTTGTGACCTCATACTATCCCCAAGGGTTATGCCTAATGTGTCATTAAACAAATCCAATCCTACCACCGTAGGTGTACACCATCTCCTCGGTACAAGCCCTTTACTGAGATTGAAATCTTATTAATGCTAATGGTGTGACCCCCACAGGAAGGCAATAATCTGGACATTGCAAGGTTCACCTTATGTCAAGCCCTGTCTATGGCCACACACATGGACAGCAGCTCTTTCAGTAAAGCCCCCAGCCTTTCCTCATCTATGGGTCTCCTCTTGTCGCTTCTGACTACTGCCATACTCCCCTAACCCTTCATGACGCGTCTGACAGCAAAGTTAGCTGCCACGAAGAATGAGACGGCTGCCAACACCGTCCCCACCTTTGCCCTAGAAGCGCCTGCTGCTTTTAACTGCTTCACAAACTTCAGTAGTGTCAATGGTGATCCTGCCCTTCCCGTGCCCCCTCGCACCTCCACAAACTGATTCCAATCTGCAAATGCCTTCTTGTAGGCTGACCAAGTCCGAGGGGCCAATGACCTCCTGACCAATTCATCTAACTCGGCATTGCCAACTGCCACAGGGCCTCAGGACAAGAGCAACCAACAGGATTAGCATGGGCATAAAAGAGCGAAACACCTTGTGCTTCCCTTGGACAAAGTGTCTGCTACTCCACTCTAAAAACAGTTAGTTTTTATTTAAACATATATCTTTATACACTCTTCACCTCCACTCCCATCACCCTCCATTTCCCCTCAGGCCCACCCACTTGCCACTGGGCCAATGGCCACCCTCCCTCCCTCAACACCTCCCCCAGAAAAGTTGTGGAGGCGAGAGGGGGGGTTGAGCAGCCAACAGCCCAACAGCAAGGAAAGAAGGCGGGGCTGCCTGCCATCTTAATAGGCTTTCAGGGGCATACTGCCCCCTCTGTCCTCCATCCACTTCCTTTGTCGTCATTTACTTCCTTGTTTGTAGGATAAGGGGCATGTCACCACCTAGTTAATCCTGGACATTGTGTACCTAATTTGTCTCCTTTCATCTGCTGAGCATAATCTCAAACTGTATGTAAAACAATGCACACAATTTACCACAATGCAGAAAGAAGTTGTACCGGTAATTGTGAAGTATTGCAATCAATATCATGTATAAAACTCATGGAACCATCTACATATATATTACCTATTACTGACTTTGTCTTAGATCATGTTGCATAAATCTCTTCCACTTAACCATTTGAGTGCCAGAGGGGTATGAACTCATTGCAAAACAATGCGTTGCGTACTCCTCTGGCAATCAAAAGGTTAAACAGAATTTTTAAAAAATCCCTTCTCATTAGCACTTCTAGCATAATTGTACAAGTGTCTTTAGGTCATGTGCACAATACAAAGGAGAATGTCTGAATCAAACCAACTGTACTGGAGACCTCTCTGACATTTATGGGGTTAAAATCTCAATTAAACAAATAAAATGCATATTTCTCCCCTATAGTGCAATTGTTTTACCCCAGAATAGCTTTCTTTTGTGCATCAGGTCTATTGTCTCTAATACTCAGGCCAAGTAAAATTACTGTTTTATATAACTTTTAACCCATTGAGTGTCAGAGATGTATACGATTGTCCTACAATGCGTTGCTTACCCCTCTGGTAAAATGTTAAGAAACAATACCATTTTTTTTAGTGTTTTTAATAACACTAACTAATTCTTTGCTTGCAGACAACCAGCCACCCGAGGTTCATTCACTACCTGATACATTGCAGACTTTTTACAGTGAAAACTTTGTGTACCAGTTCATGGGCTCAGATCCAGAAGGTTCTGCCGTCCTTTTTACACTAGAATCTGGTCCCGAAGGTGCCAGTTTATCACCCGCTGGACTGCTGATATGGAAGGTTATGTCACAGACTACACAGAAATTTGTGTTTTCTGTAGAGGATGACTGCAATGCCCAGACAAAAGTGACTGTTGAGGTACAGTATGCTTCATTTGTGTGCAAAATAACTATCAGGATATTTAGTATGTTTTTCATCTGATTCAGTTAACCCCATGAATGTAACAGATGTCTCAGAGTGGTACGTATTAATAATTAATAAAATAAAAGCCCAAATGGCTCCTATTAGGGTTTCAGAGACTCAAGAAATTGCCCCAATTGGCTGGAACACAACCTGGAAGTCTGTATGCATAGTTTGCATAGACTCACTGTGTTGGATGTTGAAGCCCAATACAGCAGATCAACGTGATATTACACTGCGCATGACAGGAAACTTTCCTGTATGGTGCAGTACTGATATACCCGGAGAGCATCGGGGGTCCTACAGGGCTCACATTACAGCCTCAGCTTAATCACCTGGTCTGCTCCCAGGGGAGCTGAACTACCAATAGGGACATTTCTGGTGGCAGTTGCCCTTTAAAGGAACATTAACAGTTAATTTTGACTTAAATGTACAGTCAACTCTTCGATGCTTATTATTATTTTTTTCTTCACCTATTTTTTTTACACTTTTATGCCCTTGACAGTGAATTGTCTGGGTTTGTGTGCAGAGAGCTTTCTGTCAGGGAACATGAAAGTAAGTTTAGTGATGCAATATAAGAAAGACACAATGCAAAATAGACTGCAAAGAGAACATTCATTGCTTCAGGTAGACTGTAGCATTGTAGTACATTCTACTTGTATGTCTATCCACCAGAAAACTCTCTGGGAATGCAGATCAAAGTAGATCACTCTCGGGGATATAAAATTGTAAGAACAGGTGAAGTGGAAAGAACGTATAGACAAATTCTCTGTGCATATCATGTACTTGCAGAATCCATAAAGTAAAAAAAAAGGATTACTAGTCCTTTAAAGGGGAAATTTCACCTTAATTAATGTTTGTATATTTGAAAACTGCATTAAAAACTGCTTTTGTGTCACGTTAGCCAAAAGATCAGCAAATGTACAGTTAAGGAGACATTTACACTTGTTACCATATGAGAATGTATACTAATTGCGTTAACCCATACAGTACCAGTGATATTTTATATGCTAATTAACCCTTTGAGTGCCAGAGGGGTACGCAATGCATTGCAAAGCAATCCGTTGCGTACCCCTCTGGCATTCAAAGGGTTAAGCTTTTCCGTGATCTGTCATATGCTAATTAAGCCTTTCAATTACATATTATACGCTAATTACGGTTTCAGTGACACTTCATATGCTAATGAAGCTTTGTGCAGTATCAGGAAATACTTACTTTCATTTTCCATAGAAATAAAAGTGTGAAATATCTCCTAAACTATACATCTGCTGGATACTTGGTTAACAGGACACATGGGTAGTTCATATATGTAAAGAAAATTCAAAGTGATAGGTCCACTTTAACCCCTTAACGACCCTTGACGGTCATAGTATGTCATGGATCGATCTGAGTTAATGACCCATGACATACTATGACCGTCATGGAATTCCGGGCTCCCCCCGCGGCTGCACGCTGTTCGGGGAGTCCGGAATCGGAAATGTAAAAAAAAAAAATGCTCCGTGGTCCTTAACTGACCGCGCCATGCCGATCAGCAGGTCGTTAAGGGGTTAAGTCTTTGTAAACCCCAGATCATTTTAAGTGTTAGTTTTCCTTTAAAATTAATGATGAAAGTGGAAAATTATCTACAGTTTTGTTACAGCTGTTATTAGGCTTGAAGCAAAATCTGATAAATCCATAAAAATAGGTAATTATTTTGAGATTAGAATCTACTTTTTTCAGTTCAGAGAAACTCTTATCTCTTGTTTTTTACCTCATCATTCCATTCATTGCACTTACTAGGAGACTGCATAAGCCTTTGAATGGCAGAGAGGTGTACAACACATTGATTTGCAATGCGCTGAACACCTCCACTGAATACCTCCCATGTGTCCCTGTTTAGGAGAGACAATCCCTCTTTGAGACCCAAATCCCACTGTCCCTCTTTCCCACTTTGGTGTCCCTCTTTTTAAGAGTTTAGACAGTGGAGCATGTATCACATTGCTCCAAGACAATAGAACTCACATTAATGCTTTATTCAACTTCAGTATATGTGTGTATAAATCATAGGAATTAGAAATAGAAAAAACAACTTTTTGACATTTTTGGTGCATGCACCAAATAAATATGTTTGTAAATGCCAGCTACGAATACATGATACTTAAAAGAAATTTATAAAGTCCCTTTAATTTCTGACTTAAACTGTGATCAGTTGTCGATAAGAGCTAAACTTTGATGTTAGGTAAAAGGTTACATGGCACACCTAATTTGTGTGCTCTTTCATGTGGCATTTCCTGAACACTGGAGGCCAGACAGACCCTTTAGATAAGTGCCTAGTTGTAAATCTTTATCTACATTGTCCAAAAAGACAAATTAAGAAATCAAAGGTCATATTTCTCCCAGGACATTTTATAAAAAGACTGTTCTGCTCTGATATAAAAATTTGTTGTGTAGCAGTTTTTCATTCAATTGTTTCACCAATGGAAAAAGGGTAAAAAAAATGGTTTAAAAACATAGAAAAAAATAATATTCACCTAAAAAATTTCAAGATAAAGTTTAAGGGACATAGGCATGAAAATACCTGAGAAGTTCCTTATTTTGAGCCCCATGAGAGGACTCGTGCTGCCAAACAGAGGGATGTCAATGCCATGATCTGCATCATAAAGGGGTAGGTCTTAATTGGGTGGGGTGGGGTTATTCATCTTTGTGTCTGGAAGTGGGTGGGAAGTGGACAGAATAGGTTGGGAAGGAGAAGAAATTCACCACCGCTGGAGACCCGGTAATTCAGTCTTCAAGGCAGATCTGGAGAGTTCCCGACTGCAATCGAGTTGACACAAATTAGTTGCATTGCATACCCCTCTGGCACTCAAAGGGTTAAATCCCTAAAATCTAATCCTAAACTTGTTTTATTTTAATGCACGCGTAAAATATTCTGTATACATTCTATTAACTTGGTTAGAGCTCTTTGTAATGAGAAGTAAGAGCTTATTCAGTCAATATATTGAGATTAGTATCCACCATTCTTGTATTCACAAAGGCTGTACCTTGCCCAACCCATTTACAGAGACTAAAGCACTACCAACCTATCTAGATTACTATAGTAATGGGGGTCCTGGAGCCCTGGAAAAGACAGAAATAGCTGCCTCATAGAGCTTGCAAGATGTTTTAACCTCAGGAAACAAACAGCGTTTTTGCAGATGATAGTTTGGTAAACAGGTTATTTAAAAGGGATAGGAATGTTTCACAAAAACAGCAGCTTCAATTAATCTTCATAGTATTTGGGCAATGGAGAGTGTTATTTCAGTACTATTAGAGTTGTATTTCAAGAGGAATTGAATGATAAAGAATCCCCCTCCTGCCCCTTTTACCTAGCGTAAGCCACCTCCCCTCAGTTGGAATCTGGTCATGGGACCAGACAAGTCACAGCAAGGGACAATCTTCTTACTGTGAACATAAGCAAAACACTTCCCCCCTTGACAGGTTTTTCCTTATGCTCACTGACTCTCCCCCCCTCTCTGCGATCCATTCAGACAGTCTTGCTGCTCTGAGGTGAGCAGTGTTACATCAGTAAAAGGGGCAGGAGGGGAATAATTTATCATTCAATTACTATTGAACTACAACTCTGACAGTATTGAAATAACACTATCCATGGCCCAAGAACTATGAAGATTAATCGGAAACTGCTTTTATTGTGAAACAGTACTATACCTTTAAAAGTACACATATCCTCAGTTCATTTTTATGAACTATGATTGTGTTCCTTTAATGTAAATGGTGTTTTTTTGCTAGGAGGTGTTAAATGTGTTTAATGTGATCTATTTAATTTTAATTATTTCATTGTGATATATCTTTTTTTTTTCCTTACAGGTTATTGTCAAATCTTGCGGTTGCTTTAATGGTGGCTCCTGTGTTGCGAACATTAACTTTCCACCTGGAAAAGGGGAATATCTGTGTGTTTGTCCAAATGGATTTGAGGGTGATGATTGTCAAGTAAATACTGATGAATGCCTGTCTAGCCCGTGTGGAGCTGGAAACTGTGTGGATGAGATAAATGGCTACCGATGTGAGTGTCCTTTGGGTTTGAAAGGTAAGAAATCAAAGCAAGTAAAACTAAGGTTTGTATTTAACCCCTTGATGCCAGAGGGTAAATAATCTAAAGAGGTAGGATTCTGGAGAACACCAAAGTGGGAAAGGGAGCATTCCCATTGATTTAAATGGGGCTTTTAACCCCTTAAATGCTAAGAAGGGTGCCAGTGTATTGCTTTTCAATGTGTTGGCATCTCCTAGCATATATGAGATTAATACCATGGCAGTGGTTCTCGGGTGTTATACTGTGGAGGAACCCTTTAGTTTTTAATTTAATCCCCACAGAAACTAACTAATTAACCCATTCACCCCCTTGGATGTAAGACAGGTGACCTCTAGCACTCAAAAAGTTAATGTAATATCAGTGTGTAATGCATCTGAATACTAATTACTGCAGGTAACTTAAAGGAACACTAACAGCTAAAAATGAAATTGGGTTATATAATTATAATATATTAAACTAGTTGAAGAGCCTGTTACACGGGCCACAGTGCCACTGCCAGTCGGTCGCGGGGCAGTCATGCTTAGTAGAGACTGCCCACGCCACGGCTGATACAGAGCTGGACGCTCCGAAGGAGCTGGCAGTCTCTACTGCGCATGACTACAGCATGCACAGCAGTCTCTACTGCACATCACTACTTCGTTATACACGTTTTAATGAATTATTATATAGGATAATGTATTTCCAGCTAGCAATGGTAAAAAATACTTTTTTGTGTTCCCTTAAACTTTATCCTAAACTTGAGATTTTAAAGACCAGAAGTTCTCACAAGCAGGATCCTCTGATCCCGTTTTATGTTCTATTTATACTGTTTTACATGTCTGTCTGTCTGTCTATTCTCTATTGCACAGCACATGGGCAGTTTTGAATGAAGCTTTCAAATATGTAAAGAAAATTCAAGGTGATAGGTCCACTTTAATTACACAAAGAGAAACCAGTCAAAATGACTGAGCCACTGCTTCCCCCACCGGTAAACAACCTGGGATATCCTGAAAACATGAACTGTTGATGTGTCCCAAGGAGTAATGTTGGGACTCCATTAGAGCATATGATCTTTTAGTGCATACAAGTGCACAGACACCACCATATTTAAAATTTAACACAAGAAAGCCTTTTATGCCTGTGCATAGCATACACTGGAAACTGGGGTAAAATTACACCACTTACCTTTGTGCCTTGTCAGTACATCATTTACAACAAGGAGGAGAGGAGCTCTCTTCCCACTGGTGCAAGTGGAATTAAGGGGTGAGTGTTAGGAGTAAGTAGCTTAGGAAATTGGTGTCAGGCAGGGATAGGAGAAGATAATCAATTGCAGCACCTAGCGTAGTGTAGAATCTGATTTGAACGTCCGCTACATTATCATCTAATACGTAAAATTGGTTTTATCCTTTAAAGCGATAGTAATGTTTCATAATAAAAGTAGTACTAATTAATCATCATAGTATTTGGACTTTGGAGAGTGTTATTTCAATACTGTCAGAGTTATAGTTCAAGAGTAATTCAATGACAAAGTGTCCCCTTCCTGCCCCTTTTACTGATGTAACACGGCTCAGCCAGAGCAGAAGGGAGGTGCCCAAGTAGACTGCAGAGATGGACAATCTTCAATTAAGATAAGGGAAAAACCTGAAAAACTTGTCACGGGGGGCAGGGCTTTCATTGTTCTGATAGAAAGAATATTGTCCCTTGCTGTTATCTGTCTGGTCTATGGACTGCATTCCACATCTGAGAAGAGATGACTTACACTAGGTAAAAGGGGTGGAAGGGGGAAACTTTGCTTGTGAATATCTCTCAAACCGTAAAGGTTTGAGAGATAAGACTTATATCGTTCTTCATTTTTTTTTTAATGCCTACAAAATAAAATGAAGATAAAATGAAGTATTACTATCCCTTTAAAAGGGGATCTATCACCCCTTTACAACTTTGTGTAAATAGTTTTCTTATATAGCGAATATGCTTTAAAGTTTATTTTATTTATTTATTTTTCTAAAACGCTTGTTTACAGAAATTAGAAGAATAAATACAGCCCAGCATCTACTTCCACATAGACTGCTCTTGCCGAAGTTTGCCGCACTGCCTCTGCTCCCTTCCCTCTACCCAGCCTCCTCCGATGATGGAGGCTGTCTGTCTGTAAGCTGGAGCGCTCTGATTGGCAGAGATCGATTTCTGGCCAATGAGAGCACTCCAGCTTACAGACAGACAGCCTCCGTCATTGGAAGAGGCTGCATAGTGAGAGGCAGAGTGGCAGGCTGTGGCAAGGATCAGGTAACCGAAGCCTGCCCGGAAGTAGGCGCGGTGCTGTAATTTCTGGAAACAAGCGGTTTAAAAAAAAAAAAAGAATTAACTTTAAATCATATTCGCTATATAAGAAAACTATTTACACAAAGCTGTAAAGGGGTGATAGATCCCCTTTAAATATCATGTATTGCTAGACCATATTTTTTTCCTTCTGTAGTGTAAACTTGCTAAAATCAGTCATATGTGAAATTTTAGGGAGGTTTCAATCTGTATCAAATTAAAACCTAAAACAGATCATTGTTTTGAGATTAGGAAACTGGTGCAATGCAAACTAATTGTACTAATTTCCCATTTATTTAAATTTTCATTTTTAAGTGCTAAGGAAAAAAAGTTTTTTAACCCTTTGAGTGCCAGTGGGGTGCGCAACATTGCTTTGCAATGCGTTGCAAAACGCTGTGACAATCAAAGGATTAAAGTGGACCTATTATCCAAAGACAAGTTCAGCTTCTTTTACTGGAAATTAAAAACTGCCTATATATTGTTCTAGCTATTTTTCTGAAAAACAAATATGTTTTGAGTAATTAACCTTTGTATTTTGGTGGCATAGCATAGCATGTTATGCTAATTCCATGGACTGTATGCTAATTAGGTATGTTTGAGGACAATCTATTTGCTCACTATGCTATTAGAAATTTACCTAATGTGTTGGCTCTGCCTAGATTCAGTCATAGCACAATGGGCAGTAATAATATACTGGTGTCATCAATAAAATAATGGTTTAATTTATCAAAAACTATTGCAGACATATTTGTATTCTCAATATATAAGAACTAACCTTACCTCAGAACCACTTCAACATTTTATCTCTTTTGGAGAGAGACATTCCAGCAAATTGTTAGTGTAGTCCAGTGGATCTCAGTGTACTGTGGCACTTTGGCGAGCCACGGATACCCACTTAGGGTGCCACCTATGAACATTTTGACAAAATATGCATGTTGAGTTTCAAGTTTACATTTATGGAAACTGTTCTCTCAATATGATGATTTTTGACCTTTGGACTGTAAAACCTTCATTGCATTCATAACAAATTACTAATAAAATGCTAAGGGTTCCCTGAAAATTCCATAAGGTGTTTTAGGGGTCGTCATGAGCAAAAGAAGATTAGTCAGTGACATTTATTCAAAGACAGGATCCTGAATCCAATATCAGGGCCTATTTGGCACATGTATAATTTCAAACGTTCAGCAGGTGTGAGCAGCTCCACTTCACTATTGAAAACAAAAATTCTGATTCATTTAATGGAACTTTTAACCCCTTGATTGCTAGAGAGGTCCCCCAACGAATTTTAATTGGATGAAAATGTATTTGTACTATATGGTGCAGTTTGTTTGCACACAATTGATTCGCTGTTTACTTTATTAAAATGCCCCACTATGTCTTCACCATAATTTAATGGGCCTTATGTATAAAAGCAAAATGGAGTAATTCTGGTGGAAAATCAACTACAGTGTAGGGGAGAAAATGTGTCCATTGATTAAAAGAATTGTTAAAAAGCTCTATTTAATTAATTAGGACATTATATTTGTCCTCATAGCACAGTGCACCATTTTGCTTTTATACACAAGGCACTATAGGATGAATCTATCATGCTGATTCTGCTCAAAAACAGGTCCTGGGACCAGATTTCTAGCTCTAGGCTTGCCTAACATCAATGTACTAAGCTACATAACCAGATAGTTCACTCCTTACTAGGGTTGCCACCTTTTCCTAAAAAAAATACCGGCCATAGCTGTGGGTCGGTGAGGGTGGAGTCACAAAAGGGAGGAGCTACAAAAGGGAGGAGCCACAAAAGGGGCAGAATGTTGTATGACCACTCTCAGACTAAGCAGTCTCTCTCTCTGACTAAGCACTCACTCTCTCAGACTAAGCACATACACACACTCTCTCTCAGACTAAGCACTCTCTCTCTCTCTCAGACTAAGCACTCTCTCTCTCTCAGACTAAGCAATCTCTCTCTCAGACTAAGCACTCACACACTCTCTCTCAGACTAAGCACTCACACACTCTCTCTCTCTCTCTCTCAGACTAAGCTCTCCCAGACCAGTGTGGTGAAGGATCCCCTACACACAAAGGTGATCAGACCTCACAGTTAAGCCTTTGAGGCCTAGATGGGAATGAAACACATTTCCAAACATTAACCTCTCTGGTTCCCAAGGAGGTTAATGCAGAATCCCTTTGTAATAATGTCATAAAGGCTGGCAGCTGCCCTAGAACCAAAGAAGAACCCACAAGAGTATTTCCTACTGAGTAAATACTTCTCTCCCCCTTGTGCCTCTCTCTCCCCCATGTACTTCTCTCTCTCCCCCTTGTGCCTCTCTCTCCCC
Source organism: Rhinophrynus dorsalis (assembly GCA_037306005.1). NCBI lineage: Eukaryota > Metazoa > Chordata > Amphibia > Anura > Rhinophrynidae > Rhinophrynus > Rhinophrynus dorsalis. The sequence goes on from CM074723.1 coordinate 401,896,039, forward strand.
CTTGTGCCTCTCTCTCTCCCCCTTGTGCCTCTCTCTCCCCCATGTACTTCTCTCTCTCCCCCTTGTGCCTCTTTCACCCCATGTACTTCTCTCACTCCCCCTTGTGCCTCTTTCACACCATGTACTTCTCTCCCCCTTGTGCCTCTCTCTCCCCCATGTACTTCTCTCTCTCCCCATTGTGCCTCTCTCTCTCCCCCATGTACTTCTCTCTCTCCCCCTTTTGCCTCTTTCTCCCCCATGTACTTCTCTCTCTCTCCCATTTACTTCTCTCTCTCCCCCTTTTGCCTCTTTCTCCCCCATGTACTTCTCTCTCTCCCCCTTTTGCCTCTTTCTCCCCCATGTACTTCTCTCTCTCCCCCTTTTGCCTCTTTCTCCCCCATGTACTTCTCTCTCTCCCCCTTTTGCCTCTTTCTCCCCCATGTACTTCTCTCTCTCCCCCTTTTGCCTCTTTCTCCCCCATGTACTTCTCCCTCTCTCTCCCCCATGTACTTCTCTCTCTCTCCCCCCTTTTGCCTCTCTCTTTCTCCCCCATGTACTTCTCTCTCTCTCCCCCTTTTGCCTCTTTCTCCCCATGTACTTCTCTCTCTCTCTCTCCCTTTTGCCTCTTTCTCCCCATGTACTTCTCTCTCTCTCTCCCCCTTTTGCCTCTTTCTCCCCATGTACTTCTCTCTCTCTCTCCCCCTTTTGCCTCTTTCTCCCCATGTACTTCTCTCTCTCTCCCCCTTTTGCCTCTTTCACCCCCATGTACTTCTCTCTCTCTCTCCCCCTTTTGCCTCTTTCTCCCCATGTACTTCTCTATCTCTCTCTCCCTTTTGCCTCTTTCTCCCCATGTACTTCTCTCTCTCTCCCCCTTTTGCCTCTTTCACCCCCATGTACTTCACTCTCGCTCCCCCTTGTGCCTCTTTCACCCCCATGTACTTCTCTCTCCCCTTGTGCCTCTCTCCCCCGTGTACTTCTCTCTTTCTCTTCCCCTTGTGTCTCTCTCTCTCTCCCGTACCTCGTTTTCACTTTCCTCCACTGCCGACATCCGGAGCGCAACCACTCCAAACGCGGAGACGCCGCATGGAGTGTGCAGGGGTTTTCTTCCTCTGTCTGGGCGCCAGTTTTAAACTGGCCTCAGAACAGAGGAAGAAAATACCTGCACGCTCCACGCGGCGTCTCCGCGTTTGGAGTGGTTGCGCTCCGGATGTCGGCAGTGGAGGAACTAAGACAGCAGTATCCGGCGGCTGTGGGGCTGCACAACTAATCGGTGCTCAACGAATCGATTAGTTGTTGCAGCCCTAGTCGGCAACATCGTTAAAGGTTGCCAAAGTGGTCTGGGAAGCGGGGCAAAGCATTAATACCGGCTTTTCAATGGCCGGTATAGAGGTTATACCGGCACCGGCTCAGCAGTGCTAATTACCGGCTGTGCCGGTAAAATACCGGTAGGGTTGCCACCCGGCCGGTATTTTACCGGCACAGCCGGTAATTAGCACTGCTGAGCCGGTGCCGGTATAACCTCTATACCGGCCATTGAAAAGCCGGTATTAATGCTTTGCCCCGCTTCCCAGACCACTTTGGCAACCTTTAACGATGTTGCCGACTAGGGCTGCAACAACTAATCGATTCGTTGAGCACCGATTAGTTGTGCAGCCCCACAGCCGCCGGATACTGCTGTCTTAGTTCCTCCACTGCCGACATCCGGAGCGCAACCACTCCAAACGCGGAGACGCCGCGTGGAGCGTGCAGGTATTTTCTTCCTCTGTTCTGAGGCCAGTTTAAAACTGGCGCCCAGACAGAGGAAGAAAACCCCTGCACACTCCATGCGGCGTCTCCGCGTTTGGAGTGGTTGCGCTCCGGATGTCGGCAGTGGAGGAAAGTGAAAACGAGGTACGGGAGAGAGAGAGAGACACAAGGGGAAGAGAAAGAGAGAAGTACACGGGGGAGAGAGGCACAAGGGGAGAGAGAAGTACATGGGGGTGAAAGAGGCACAAGGGGGAGCGAGAGTGAAGTACATGGGGGTGAAAGAGGCAAAAGGGGGAGAGAGAGAGAAGTACATGGGGAGAAAGAGGCAAAAGGGAGAGAGAGATAGAGAAGTACATGGGGAGAAAGAGGCAAAAGGGGGAGAGAGAGAGAGAAGTACATGGGGGTGAAAGAGGCAAAAGGGGGAGAGAGAGAGAAGTACATGGGGAGAAAGAGGCAAAAGGGGGGGAGAGAGAGAGAAGTACATGGGGAGAAAGAGACAAAAGGGGGAGAGAGAGAGAGAAGTACATGGGGAGAAAGAGGCAAAAGGGAGAGAGAGAGAGAAGTACATGGGGAGAAAGAGGCAAAAGGGGGAGAGAGAGAGAAGTACATGGGGGAGAAAGAGAGAGGCAAAAGGGGGGAGAGAGAGAGAAGTACATGGGGGAGAGAGAGGGAGAAGTACATGGGGGAGAAAGAGGCAAAAGGGGGAGAGAGAGAAGTACATGGGGGAGAAAGAGGCAAAAGGGGGAGAGAGAGAAGTACATGGGGGAGAAAGAGGCAAAAGGGGGAGAGAGAGAAGTACATGGGGGAGAAAGAGGCAAAAGGGGGAGAGAGAGAAGTACATGGGGGAGAAAGAGGCAAAAGGGGGAGAGAGAGAAGTAAATGGGAGAGAGAGAGAAGTACATGGGGGAGAAAGAGGCAAAAGGGGGAGAGAGAGAAGTACATGGGGGAGAGAGAGAGGCACAATGGGGAGAGAGAGAAGTACATGGGGGAGAGAGAGGCACAAGGGGGAGAGAAGTACATGGTGTGAAAGAGGCACAAGGGGGAGTGAGAGAAGTACATGGGGTGAAAGAGGCACAAGGGGGAGAGAGAGAAGTACATGGGGGAGAGAGAGGCACAAGGGGGAGAGAGAGAGGCACAAGGGGGAGAGAGAGGCACAAGGGGGAGAGAGAGAAGTACATGGGGGAGAGAGAGGCACAAGGGGGAGAGAAGTATTTACTCAGTAGGAAATACTCTTGTGGGTTCTTCTTTGGTTCTAGGGCAGCTGCCAGCCTTTATGACATTATTACAAAGGGATTCTGCATTAACCTCCTTGGGAACCAGAGAGGTTAATGTTTGGAAATGTGTTTCATTCCCATCTAGGCCTCAAAGGCTTAACTGTGAGGTCTGATCACCTTTGTGTGTAGGGGATCCTTCACCACACTGGTCTGGGAGAGCTTAGTCTGAGAGAGAGAGAGAGAGAGTGTGTGAGTGCTTAGTCTGAGAGAGAGTGTGTGAGTGCTTAGTCTGAGAGAGAGATTGCTTAGTCTGAGAGAGAGAGAGTGCTTAGTCTGAGAGAGAGAGAGAGTGCTTAGTCTGAGAGAGAGTGTGTGTATGTGCTTAGTCTGAGAGAGTGAGTGCTTAGTCAGAGAGAGAGACTGCTTAGTCTGAGAGTGGTCATACAACATTCTGCCCCTTTTGTGGCTCCTCCCTTTTGTAGCTCCTCCCTTTTGTGACTCCACCCTCACCGACCCACAGCTATGGCCGGTATTTTTTTTAGGAAAAGGTGGCAACCCTAAATACCGGCCGGGTGGCAACCCTACTCCTTACTGGCGCTTGCACCAAGGGGAAGACAAGGGGCAGTCTGTGGACAGTTCTCAGCAGTGCTTTGTTCTACACCACTGGTTATCAGCTGGGGTGCCCCGACTTTGACATGATTGTTGACACTGAGTTTCTAACTTATATTAATAGACATGATAATGCATAACATGCTCTTTATTGTCATCCTGACTTTGAGACCTAGGAATAACTGTATATTTATGTTTATATGTTTCATTAAGTCCTTGAGAAATAACCTATGTGAAAAATCCAGAATGCATATTAGGAGTGCCACAAGTGGGCACAGTTTAGAACCACAGCTCTATGCCTTTCTTTGGTCAATGTTCTAAGCAAGGAGAAGAGGAAATGGAAAGAATTTATGCCATTTCCCTGTGCAGCTATGGGTTGATGATGAGGAGCTTGTTGGCATTAAAATCATATGCTGGTGGAGTGCAGTGTTCCCTCTAAGGTGTATACAGCTGAGAAGCTCAACCTTGAAAACATTAATGAGGACTGTTTATGCAGGGCTGCATTGCAATAACATATGTACCATGCAGCTCTGCTTGGTCAATAACCATACCTGGGAACTTGCTCATCTGGATTCCCCAGAGAGGGCTCATGTCCTGCCGACCATAGGATGTCAATGACATGATTCACATCATAAACAGGGTGGGGCTTAATTGGCTTTGTGTCAAAAACTGGACAGGAAGTGGGAGGAACAGTGTGAGAAGAAGAGAAGAAACCCACTGCCGTAGAATCGGGCCTAAGTCCCTGAAGACCAGGTAATTCAGTCTGAAAATGGAGTCTCAAGGGCACATCCTGAGAATTCCCAGCTATGTCAATCACTCTTGCACACCATAGAGGGAACACTGTTGGAATGTGACTGCCGGTATGCACTACAGCTCTCATACTGTGTAGTGCATACCCACTTGCAGCCACTAGTGTTAGATACTGATACCAGTATGGCTGCACTAGCGAATTAGCACATTCACCCCAATGTGGCTTTAGCTTGTAATATACAGTCATGTGGAACAGACCATTTTATGGATGAAAACAATTATATCTTTCTTTATATGAATTTATCTTTGTAGGAATAACTTGCCAAGAAGACGTTGATGAGTGCTCATCCAGTCCTTGCTTTTCTGGTGTATCTTGTAATAATACATTTGGATCATTCATGTGTGGTCAATGCCCACAAGGTTATCAAGGAGATGGAAAGACTTGTGGTAAATACTTGTTATACAAACATTTCTGCAGTATAAAATGTAAAACACCTTCATTTAATGCTTCTCAATGAGCTGTAGTTATCTCTAACATCCAAGAGGTTAAAATACAATTGTATTAACCCTTTGAGTGCCAGATGGTTTACAAAACTTGTATTATGTCAGTATGTTCCTTGTATGGATGCCCAGATCCCTTCCCCCTTAGATATGAATATAATTTGGTTCAAGCAGCTTGAAACACATGAGAAAGCCCATAACTAAAATGATCCACGTGTTACGAGATGTATGACCCTCTTACCCCATTATGCTGCATTTTTCCTTGAGCCTTAGGGCTGTATTCAAAAAGATAAATAAGTGTGATCCTTGTGTGAACCAAGTCAAGACAAACTGTAATGTCAATTGATTTAACTCTTTGAGTGCCAGAGGGGTAGGCAACGCAATGCGTTGCCTACCCCTCTGGCACTCAAAGGGTTAAATGGGACTTTTAACCCATTGAATGCTAAAACGGTTGCTAATGCATTGTGGAGCAATGCTGCAGTGACCTTGATAGCATTAAATTAAAAGCCCCAGTTTCAATAAATGGAATTTTCAAAATTGCCATTTGATCCCATTTGGATACTTGGTTTTCCAAGAATAGCTTCCTAAGTATAGCCCTTAACCCTTTGAGTGCCAGAGGTGTGTGTGCAACGCATACCCCTCTGGCACTCAAAAGGTTAACGTTTGTCTAAAAAAAATAGAGCTAAATGTTATGTTTGTGATATTCTTATAATAATATTTTTATTCTATGTTTAACTTTATTTTATGCAGCTGAGATCTTTTTGACAACCCAGATCCCTCCAACTGTACTCCCAGAAGCCTCTGCACAAAATCATGGAGGTGAAACACAGAATGGTAAATATCCTGCTTCCCAAGCAAATATGAAGCAAAATGTTTCTGGTAGGTCCTTACTCTAGCTTCACAATCACATGCAATTAGGATAAATAACTACCTGGATAAGAAATGTATGGTGTTATATTTTACTGTATTTCTTTGAATATTAAATGATTTATAGTTGAGAGTTTGTAGTAAGAAGAATTAGGGAGTTATGCACTAAGGTGTGATAAACAGGAGATAACTTCAGTGTGATAATCTCACAAGTTCCTGTGTTATTCTATAAAGCCTATACACAGATATTTCCATATAGAGACATTTTACAATACCATAAGAAATGGAGAGCTTATCTCAATGAAGAAGTTATCACCTCTTTATCACACCTTAATGCCTTTCCTCCCTGGTGAATTCTAGAGCAAATAAGCTGCACCATAGATGATAAAAAAAATCCCTAAATTGCTATTTCTATTTCTTTAACCCTTTGAGTGCCAGAGAGGTACAGAATGCATTGCAAAGCAATGCATTCCGTACCACTCTGGCACTCAAAGGGTTAAAAGAAGATTTAAACTGCTTGGATGTTAAAAAGGTCTTCAACACATTTTTTAAATCAAGATGGAATTATTATTATTATTTGTCTTCTATGGTGCTTTTTGTTCTGCCCAGAAAAATTATTCCTGTGAGATAACCTCTCCAGTTCATTTGTTATACTATGGGATAACTTTAGTTACAGACTACAGGGGGCAATGCACTAAGGTGTGATAAAGAGGAGATAACTTACACGAGATAAACTCTTCAATTCCTCTTGTTTTCTATGGGAGAGCTTTAGCTATAGACTACAGAGGAAATGCAGTAAGGTGTGATAAAGAAGAGATAACTTCTCCAGTAAAATAAATTATCCAGTTCCTATGTTATTCTATGGGAGACCTTTACTTATAGACTACAGGGAGATGCACTGAGGTGTGATAAAGAGGAAATAACTTCTCCAGTGAGATAAACAGTCCAGTTCTTTATAAAACTATGGAATTCATGCACTAAGATCTCCCCAGCTTGAGATAACTTGAACCATTGAGTACAAATGATAATTCTGCAAATTCCCAGAGATTTAAGTGGGTCTTTTAACCACTAGACTGAAGCAGGGGTTTCCAATGCATTTATTTGGAATGAAAGCAAAGTATAATTTAGCCTCCATGTACAGTGGGTTTGTCCCAGTATCACTCCAGAATTAGACCCTTAGGCTCCTTAGAATAACATAGGAATTGGAAAGTTTATGACACTATAGAGGTTATCTCTTACTTTGTATCACATCATCACACCTTTTTATTATTAGTACATCGGCGTCAGTCATTTTACACCATGAGTATGAGGCTGCTTTTGGCCACTACATTTGGACTTCATACTAAAGGCCTTCGTCTAGGTCAGCAGATAAAATGTTATTGAAAGTGGTGAAAGTGTCATATATCTTTATATAGGCAAAATAATGTTATATAAAAGGGATCTGTTATAAACAAAATGCAGCTTAACCCTAAGGACTGGTTCTATTTAGCACCTTAAAGTTGCAGTGAATGTGCTTACAGAGAAGAAAGGACTGAGCTCAGCTCTGAGGCTGATTTACTAAGTACTGGAGTCATTCTGGGGCACACCAACTGCACCATAGCGGACAATTAAAAGTTCAGAAAATTCCCATTCAGTTAAATGAGGGTTTTTAACTCCTTGAATGCTAGAGAAGTCTCCAACGCATTGCGAAACCTCTCTAGCATTCAAGTTGTTAAAAGCCAGAATTAACTAAATAGGAAATGATAGGCCCATCATTTCTCCTGTTCTTCTTTGTAGATCAGAGAGAAAGTGCTCTGTGTCCCTTTACATTAAGCAGATGTGCAGGTAATGAACCTTTCATTTTAAACTAACAAAAAGGAATTCCTGCTTATTACAATTAGTCATGGTTCACTTGGTAGCTTCAGATGAGTTACATTACAGATTACTTTATGGCCACAAAGTATGTTTGCACCAGCTGGAAATCCCAGGCACGTCCAGCTGATCTTGGACACTAATTATAAAGCTGAGATTCCTTACATGTGTCTACACTGGGTCCTAGCTTTTGAAATCTGGACTGTTACTTTATTGTTTTAGGACAGTGCATTTTCAGAGTAAACCAAAAACAACAAATACAAATTCCCATTTATCCAGATGGGACTTGTAACCCCTTGAATGCTATGGAGGCCTCTAATGCATTGCAAAACCTTTCTAACATTCATTGGGTTAAAAGCTCATTTTAAATCAATGGGGATTTGGGCAACAAATATTTTCAAATTATGGTGCCGTTAATTTGCTACAGATTTGATCTTCTTTTGCTTTATACAGCCCATAGTTCAGAAATTACTATACCTGAGAACTTTATCTTCTGGGGACTCCTCTGGTGCCACTGGGAGATATAATTGAAATTGTAGCAAAGGGGTGGGTCTTACTAGTGAGTTGGGGCGGGGATTAATTGGAGTATCTGTATTAACTATACAGTCTCCTGGTATGTGTTTCCCATCCAGTCTGCTTAAAAATCTTGTGCTGTAACCCAACTGTTTATTAACTATACAGTCTCCTGGTATGTGTTTCCCATCCAGTCTGCTTAAAAATCTTGTGCTGTAACCCAACTGTTTATTAACTATACAGTCTCCTGGTATGTGTGTCCTATCCAGTCTGCTTCAAGTTCTGTGCTGTACCCCAATTGTTTATTAACTATACAGTTTCCTGGTATGTACTAATCTACCCTTCACCTGGAACTCCAATCTCATCCAGTCTCCCTCTACCATTTAACCCCTTGTTGTATGTACTAATCTAAATTAGCCATTTTGACCCCCTGTTCCAGTCTCCATATTGCCTTCCTCCCCCATTCCTCTCCTATATCTCTCTGTGTCTGTTTCTTATCAGAGATTTAATGGTGTCACACCTGAACGCACTCAGAGCTCTTCCATCCCAAAACAATTTGTAATTTGGAAATCCCTCAGTCAGTCATTCAGTGTTCTTAGGGACTCCAGTTAGTATATATTCAGGCCCAGTTAGGGGTGGCATTTGCCTGGGGTGGCATTTGCCAGGGGTAGCAGTTGGCACCTTTCTCAAAGTACAGCTTTATCTAAGTACTGAGAGTTAGGCAAGAGAGTTGGACAGGAGAGAGACAGCTGCTGCAGCCACCTAAAGACAAGAGGCAAGTAAACAAGCTGAATTCAGAATGAAGAAACAGTCATTTTCACCAAGCACTGACATTTGCTTCCTCTACTGAAACTACCGACCACCTGATGCAAGAAACCAGGATTTCCAGTCACCATTAACCATTACAACTTCTGCCTCTCCTGATCATCATTGGACTACTTCATTTAACCCTGCACTGATTCCTACCCTCACCAAGTACTTTGCAGTTCTGCTACTGACTCTCCTCACCATCCCTGGCACCTATACCCTCTGCTCCGTGGATTGACCCTTGACTGCCAAGTCATCTGTACTCTCCTGGATTACTGACTGTTGCACATCTCTACTGCCCCATTCATTATCCCAACTATGGGCAAATTAACTCCTTGTTTTGTCATCGCCATTCTCACCTGCATAAGACTCTCCTCCTCCTGTGTCCACATTAAGTGTCACGCCATTCACATTGCACCCTCAATTCTTCACTCACCACTTCTCTGCTCCCATGAACTTTTTTCATTCCTCCGCTCCCTATCACCACCATCTCCTTCTACCCCTGCAAAAAAGCCCCACTGCTTCAAATCTCACTCTCACCTTATGTCCCTGTCCCTTCTCCTCCTACTTGCTGCAGGTGACATCTCACCTAACCCAGGCCCCCCTTCCATTCTCTCTTGGACCACAGAACCCACTCACACGCGCAACACTCACAATCTAATAACCGTACCCCGTCACCTAACCTCCTCCCCCCCCTTTTGTTTTGGTCTCTGGAACGCCCGCTCTGTGTGTAACAAACTAACAGCTGTTCATGATCTGTTCATTTCTCATTCCCTAAACCTCCTTGCCATCACTGAAACTTGGCTCACATCATCAGACACTGCCTCCACTGCCGCACTCTCATATGGAGGCCTTCAATTCACACACACACCGAGGCCTGGCAACAGGCAGGGAGGGGGAGTAGGCATCCTGCTGCCCCCTAACCATATATTTCAGGTACTCCCCACTGTTCCCTCTCTTTCCTTCCCTACATTTGAAGCTCACACACTTCGCCTCTTCTCTCCCCTCCCCCTGCGTGTCGCTGTCATATACAGGCCACCTGGTCCCACTGCACAATTCCTTGATCACTTCACCTCCTGGCTCCCTCACTTCATGTCCTCTGATGTCCCTACTCTCATCATGGGTGACTTCAACATCCCTATAGATAATCACAACACCCCCCCTGCCCTCAAACTCCTCTCCTTAACAACCTCCTTAGGCTTATCGCAGTGGACCAGCTCTCCCACACACAGTGATGGTCACTCCCTCGACTTGATCTTCACTAACCTCTGCTCGGTCTCCAACTTCTCTAATGTCCCCTTTCCCCTCTCTGACCACCACCTCCTCACCGGTAACCTCATCATACCACGCAAACCCATCACCCCCGCCACAATCAAGCGCATGCGGAGAAATCTACATTCTCTTGATAAGCAACAATTTTCCACCTCCCTTCAGCCTATCCTCAACCCCATCCTCACACTTACTTGCCCAGACAAAACTACTGCTCTCTACAACAGCACTCTCACTTCAGCCCTTGACATCGCTGCACCTGCAACTCCACGCCACCCACGCACAACCCCACTACAACCCTGGCACACAAGACTAACGCGATACCTCCAAAGGTGCTCACGCACTGCTGAAAGGCACTGGAGGAAATCGCGCTCCACAGCCGACTTCACACACTACAAATTCATTCTCCGTTCGTATAGCTCTGCCCTCTCCCTGGCTAAACAGTCATTCTTCTCCTCTCTAATTTCTAATCTTTCCTCCAACCCCAAACGCCTTTTCTCAACCTTCACATCTCTTCTAAACCCACCAACACAGACACCTTCCACTAACTTCTCTGCCCAAGATCTCGCCAACCACTTCAAGAACAAGATTGAATCTATCAGACATGACATTTCATCACTACCACCCCCACCCAGCCAGCCCAGCCCTGTCGCCTCTCCCACATACACACTAAGCTCCTTCCCACCTGTCACTGAGGATGAAGTCTCCCTTCTCCTCACTCGCTCAAACCTAACCACATGCCCTCTCGACCCAATCCCATCTCAGCTCACCCAAGAACTCTCCCCTCTACTAACTCCAATCCTTACTCACTTATTCAACCTCTCCTTGTCAACCGGCACCTTCCCATCCTGTTTCAAACATGCACTAATCACTCCCATCCTAAAAAAACCCTCCCTGGACCCAAACTCATTGTCAAATTACCGGCCAATTTCCCTACTCCCGTTTGCCTCCAAGCTTCTCGAGCGCCTTGCATATAACCGGCTCACTAAATTCCTCTGCTCCCATTCCCTGCTAGATCCCTTGCAATCCGGATTCCGCCCTCATCACTCCACTGAGACTGCCCTCACTAAAGTGGCCAATGACTTGCTCTCAGCCAAGTCTAAAGGCCACTACTCCCTACTCATTCTTTTGGACCTGTCAGCCGCATTTGACACAGTCGATCACCCACTCCTCCTCCAAGCCCTCCACTCCCTAGGCCTCTGTGACACTGCACTCTCCTGGTTTTCATCTTATCTCTGCAACCGCTCCTTCAGTGTTTCATACTCCGGCTCCACTTCCCCACCCCTCCCACTGTCTGTTGGTGTGCCCCAAGGATCAGTACTGGGACCCTTGCTCTTCTCAATCTACACTGCTTCCCTTGGAAAACTAATAAACTCCTTTGGGTTTCACCATCATCTCTATGCTGATGACACCCAAATATATCTTTCCTCCCCAGACCTCTCTCCTTCCCTCCTGTCCAGAGTGTCTGACTGTCTGTCTGCTGTGTCTTCCTGGATGTCCTCCCATCAACTCAAACTTAACCTTAGCAAAACTGAACTAATTCTCTTCCCTCCATCTACAACCAGCCTTATCCCAAACATTACCCTCACCGTTAACAACACTTCCATCACACCAACCCCTACAGCACGCTGCCTGGGGGTCACATTTGACTCTGCCCTATCCTTCATTCCTCACATCCAGTCAATCTCCAACTCATGCCGCCTCCACCTCCGCAACATCTCTAGAATCCGACCCTTTCTCACAGAAGACACTACCAAAATTCTAATCCAAACACTCATCATGTCCCGTCTTGACTACTGTAACTCTTTACTAATTGGCCTGCCTCTCACCCGACTAACCCCGCTACAGTCCATAATGAACTCTGCTGCAAGACTAATCTACCTCACTCATCGCTTCTCTAACACCACACCCCTCTGTCAGTCCCTACACTGGCTCCCGTTAGCATACAGAGTAAAATTCAAAACTCTGGTGCTAGCTTATAGAGCCCTCACTAACACTGCACCCCCCTATATTTCATCTCTCATTTCCAAATATACTCCCGCCCGCCATCTTCGCTCTGCACATGACCTTCTGCTCTCCACAGCTCTTATCACATCCTCCCACTCCCGCCTACAGGACTTCTCCCGTGCTGCACCTGAGCTGTGGAATTCCCTCCCCCGCCCAATCAGACTCTCCCCCAGCCTTCAAATCTTCAGACGCTCCCTGAAGACTCACCTCTTCAGGGAGGCCTATCAACTGCCTCCATAAACATCATCACCAAGATTCACCCCTTGCACGGACTACTGCACTCAATGGCACTTCTCACTCCCACCCACTGACTGGCAGTTCATGTGGCAGGAGGCACTTAAACACAATAGCACTTACTCCTTCTGTATCAAACCTACCTTCCTCTAGACTGTAAGCTCTCACGAGCAGGGCCCTCTGATCCTCCTGTTCTACACATCTGATTGTACTATTTAATACCTCTGTATGTCTATTCCCCAATTGTACAGCGCTGCGGAATTAGTTGGCGCTATATAAATAAAGAATAATAATAATAATAATAATAATAATATCACAAAAGTGGGAGGGAAGTGGGGGGACTGGGTGGGGAAGAAGGGAGAAGTGAGCAGGAAGTGGAGGAACAGGGCATGAAGGAGCAGAAGTGGGCAGAGTTTGAGAGTAAACTTCCCACATCCAGTGAATTAGCCTCTGTCCCTGGAAACCCGGTAATGCATTGTCAAAACCGGAGTCTCCAGGGCAAATTCGGAGAGCTCCCAGGTATGTAATTTTCAAGGTGATGTTTTCCATGTCAGCTCCTTTGTACTATTGGCAAGTCACTATCACACAGTGCTTCAGGCTCACAAAATTTGATTGTAAGCTCTTCAGGACAGGGATTCACTGTGGGGAATGCTTAAACAATTCTCCATGCATAAACAGGAACTGGAATCAATCTTTTAGCCCTACACTTGTGTGACCCTAACCTACTAAACTAATTAAGCAGCACATTCTCAAATTAATGGCTCTTTCACCAAGAAGAAGGGAACAGGCAAGTTTATGGACATTCTGTGGTTTTTCATTTACACCGTATTTAACGTCATTTATAAAATAATAAAATGTGTATCTTTACACCAGTTTCCCCTTGATACTATGAGGCAGTCATGACAGTCTTTCTGTTAGTAATGTCCTATAGCTGGTGGAGTGTGTGCATCAGAATCCACTACAGTGATCATATGGTTGAAACAAAACAAACACACAAGAGGGGCGCCAATGGTGAAGTATATCTAAGTCAACAATCTATAGATAAATAAAAATGAATACACTCACAACTGGAAGAGGTCAGGGCTCTGTTATCAGAGTCTACTGACAATTCAGGCAAATGGAGAATTTGTCCCGTCTCCGTTCGGGTCACTTCACTCCTTGTGTTGCGGAACACTTCAAATCCCCAAATAGGATATAGCAGGCAGGTCACTCGTAAAAATAAAATTTATTAGTAAAAAATGAAATAAAAATAATGCAGACTTATAATGCTGTGTTTGTTTTGTTTCATCTATATCTGACCACCAAGAGAGAGTGTGACGAGGGAGCTGCCTACGGCCCTACATTATATCTGTGGGTATTTACCGGATCTGGAGACGGTCCAAATTTCTCCAGACGCTTGTTTAGTCAGTACTGGCATGAGCCGTAGTTGACAATATACTTTTGTGAGTATGCACAATAGGGTGCGGTGGAGGCTTCACTTTTACAGTCTGATATACACAAGGGGTACCCCTTGCTGTTTGTCTGTCTTCTTTTTTCTGTAGTGATCATATGGTGCAATGCATACCCTGGGGTGCCACTCCTGGTGATAAAGACTAATGACAGTGGAACTGCGCTGGCAGATTCACACACTCACCCCCCAATCTCACCAGTTCTCAGGAACAGTTCTCACTGTGCTTGAATGTTCTATGTACAGTGCTGTGTTAAAAATGTTTATTAGTAATGTATTTAAGAATAAAGATATTATAATTCATAGCATTATTACAGTTGTATCAGGGTATCTAGGGTAGGTGTTCAAGGCCAGCCTACAACAACCTTACTCATATGTGATTGGCTGATGCCCACCTTGCTCAGCCATTCATTAGAGTTTAGGCATTACTGTTCACTGGCAGATGCAATGAGCATCCGAATCTCTACACTAGTGGCCAAAAGTTTTGGGGCACCTTGATTTTTGCTACTTTTAGTTATTGCCATATAATTTGACAACAACATTATAAAAACATGTCAACATTGGGTATTTCTAAAATCTAAAACACTTGCTGCTATTTTAAATGGGTCCTTTAAACCCTTGATTGCTAGAGTGGTCTCCAACTCATTTCTTTGCAATGAATTGGATATGTCCCTGATATTTAACCCTTTGAGTGCCAGAGGGGTACGCAACATATTGCTTAAAAGCCCCATTTAAATCAATGGGAATCCCCTATGTTGCATTTGGCTTGCTCCAGATTTTAGTAATTAACCCTTTTAATGCCAGAGAAGCATCCAATGCATTGCAACAAACTACACTGGACACCTCTCCATCACCCAAAAGGCTTTAAATCAGCTTCTGAGGGTCAGCACGCTAAAGAGGTTCAGTTACAGAACAAATCAACAGCACCTATGGACCAAAAGAAAATTGCCCAAATTGCCATTGATTTAAATGGTCATGTTAACCCCTTGAATGCTAGTGAGGTGTCCAGTCCATATATGGGCAGAATAGATGGGACAAATGTTTCTTATCTGCTGTCAAATTCTATGTTTCTATGTATCAATGAGAAGCAGTAGGCTGAAGACCTTTTAAGCATTCTAAGGATTTAAATAGTTGAAAATTTTCATTTGCCGTTGGTCTGATCCAGAATTCCACCTCTTTGGCTTGCTGAGTATGGCCTGAAGTGTTTCTCTACATACTCCACTCAAGTAGGTTACAAGTGTAAAGTTACACAAAACCACTTGACTTGTAATCAGACACATGGCTGGCAGAGATGTGTTCAACAGTCCTTCATGTTTATGAGGCAGCATCTTCAGAGTGCTCCAATCACAGCTGTTGCCTCTTCACAACTGGCAGGTTAGACAGAAATGCACTATGTTTTATGAGTGCAGGAGAGCTTATTAGCCGGGCCCTCAACTCTTTCTCTTTATGTTGCGTCCATATGTTTGTACAGTGTCTAATGTTGTCAGTGGTGGATATTTAACAAACACTGGCAAATGACTAAAATCTCAACTACTTTATGATACAGTGTTAGCCTTATAATAGATGATAGGGCAAAGTCATTCTGTAATACAGAAAACATGAGAAGGGCTTTAACCCTTGGAGTGCCAGAGGGGTGCACAATGCATTTCAAAGCAATGCGTTGTGCACCCCTCTGGAACTCAAAGGGTTAAGTGTTTAATCTTAACCTCACTGAAGACCACAGGAGTGTGCAACACAATGCTTTTCAATGCTGTTCTCAGCTCTCTGGTCCTCAAGGGATTAACCCCTTAAGGACCGCTTGCCATGTTATGACCGTCACACAGGTTTTGCCTTAAGGACCAGTGACAGTCATAGTACGTCACGTAAAAACACTGTAAGTAAAAACGGGGTGTGAAACTGACTGCCCAAAGACTGGAGCAGTCCCTCTCAGTGCACTGATACACACAACAGGTCACGTGTGCCAACGTGTAGGCAAGGACAAAAGTGGTGATTATGGTGATAATTACTTCCCAGAACCCTGGTCCTTAAGGGGTTAACATAAGTTTAGAGTTTTAAACAGAATTAACATGTTTCTATATGTAGTATTAACTATTTGTTTCTCCTAAAAATAGCTTTTGTCAAATTAACCTTTATTTGTTGGTGACAGTCTGGCATTTTAAATACTTCCCAATTGTCCCTCTTTAGGAGGGACCAGTTCTCATTGAGACCCAAATCCCTCTGTCCCTGTTTCCCACCCTAGTGTCCCTCTGTTTAGGAGATCAGACTGGATTTAAAGGGCTAATGCCTAATCAGCAATGAGAGGGACGAACAGCAGACAGATGGAGTGGCATGGCTTCAGCTCCTGCAGGAAGTGGAATAAGAAGCTTTGAGTTGGCCTGTACATTTGGTAGCCTATGTTTGTAGTGCTGCTATTTCTAGAGGTTGAAGTAGAAAAATACATGCAACACACAAAATAAACATAATACACAGAGATAAAATGCATACACACACAAGGTGACCACAGCACACAAACACGATTCACAAATAAACAGACACAATATACACACTCTGACACACAATACATATACACAATCACACACACACAATATGCACACAATACATGCACAATGCATTATGCACAACGCAATACATGCACAACACAATGCGCACAATTAAACACCAGATGCTAAACTGCCGACGCTATATACTGTACTTAAAATGCCATGCACTATACATGAAACGCTATACGTGAAATATGCCAGTCGGTCAACATGCAATACGCAAAACATGCAAGCGTTTTTGCTCCCTCACTGATGGATATATATATATATATATATATATATATATATATATATATATGGCTAGGACTGTTTTTGAAGCCCTACCTAGTTTCTGGATAGTTGTTAAACACACCCTGGGGTAGACTTTCTGCCAGTGGGCAGCCAATGGGATTTGTGGGGCGGGGTGTGCTAGCTGGCAGAGGTTATAGAGCAATTATTCTTCGACAGGCAGTTGTACTAGCAGGTTGGACGGATGGAGACACACACTTACACACACACACCACAACACACACATCTTATTCCATATACACAGGAGAACCAGCCCAATAAACTCAGTGTGCCCTGCACGCCAAAGGAACACATAGAGCTGCCTCTCCTTTCTATGGGGATATTGCAGATTATGGCACTACAATTTTGTTTACATTATCTGAGTACAGGCAGAGGTTATAGGCAATCAGTTATTCTTCACACACTGTTCTTCTATAGGTTGTACCTATTTGCTTCTTATTCTTTCTGCTACATTGCTTTTATGTATTCCCCCTGTTGCCTTTGTCTACAGTGAGTCGCACCCCTGACTGCAAAGACTCCCAAACAGGCCAGCCCCCTCTTCCCCCCAATAAAACACGACTACCGATTGGGAAGAAAGGGCCACAGCATTTATTAACATAGAATTTTATTAACAATGTGCCTGCCCCCCAGCACATGCCAGGGGGGCACGATGTACAACACAACATCCCATGAGTCTCTGCTCCCACTCGCGCCGTTAGTTCACGAGTGGGAGACTAACTCCCCAGATCACCAAGGCCAATTACAAATGTAACCGTTGGCGAGGACCCACCCCGCCACCGCAGCTCCCCTAATGGGAGCAGCGCCCCACCACAGCCAACGCCCTCTCAATACCCTCCTGCAAACCTACATTAAAAATGTCGAGACCAATGGGGTTGAGATGCACTCCATCCCTGCGGCGAAATAACGCCAAGTTAGGACCTTTCAATTCCCTATGGCGGATCACAACCCCACTGATCCGAGAAACAAAACGAGAAACAGCCACATTCAATTTTCTCCTGCACTTTTCCAAAGCCCTCATATCCCTAGCTCCGCGCCAGCAAAGTCTCGGGACCACCTCAGACCAAACCACAACCACACAAGTAAACAGGGCATAGAAACGAGCTATATCCTGCTTAATAGTGTTAATCAGATCAACCGTTCTGATTTCGCCTAAATCATTACCACCGGCGTGTAATACTAAAATGGTCGGGCCCGAGACTACACTGCGAATGTACAAACACTCCTCCCTCAAATTAACCCAACTAAGGCCCCTAATCCCCCTCCAACGGATCCTGGCCACAGTCGAAGGGAAACCCAAATCCCTGCCATAGCAGCGATCCTCGGCTCTGCGTGCAGCCCAAAAGATAAAAGAATGACCGAGGATCCAGACCATAACAGGGGGGCGACCTGCAAAACAATCAAGAAAGTAAGTGAGGACGTACATAGGACCTAAATCTTCCCGATCTCCAGCGACCTATGCACCTAATTTGCTGCTCAGAAAACCCCGCAGACGCTGCAACAGTGGCGGCACCTATCCGGAAAGAATGGGAAGAAAAAGCCCGGGAATCAAAACCTAACAAGGACAAACCCTTCCTAAAAATGGACTGAAATTGGAACCGGGTGACCGGACTGCCGTCCGCATGCCTAAACAGAGGGCCCGGAGCCGGGCCCCTCAGTCGCAAGTACTCACACATCCCACGCACAGGACATACCAAATCCCCCGTAGCACTTAAAACCACCAAGCTACCCATCCTCGCCTGATCCGTCTTAGACCCCTGAAGCCAAAACTGCACCCTCTCAGCAGAAATGTCAACATCTGAGAATTGAAATCCACCACCCCTGTTAGCACTAATCGAAACCACCTCGCCCACTCTAAACGCCCCAAAAAAGGAAACAACAAATAAAGCCTTAAACAAAACCCCTTCAAAACCATCCCGGCAAACAGAAGATAAAACCCCACATAACTGCTTAAGGAGAGTCAACGAAACAGGACGCCTGCCGTCAGGCCCAGCTGGCATTAAACGCTTCCAACCCTTAAGAATTCTCCGCACCATGAAACTCTTCGTAACATCCTCCCAGCCGCAAAGCTGAAAGAGAAAAGACAGGGCTGCCATCTTGCGGTCGGCCGTAGCCGGCCCAACACCACGACGCAACAGATCCAGTAGATATTCCTGGACATCCAATTCTCTGGACGAATACAAACCAGACACCGAATAACTGCCTACCCACTCCCGCCACACTGACGAGTAGGACAAAAGGGTAGCAGGTGACAAAGAACTCAAAGCCAGCTCTAGTAAAGGTCTGAAACGAGGCTCCACAAGTGCCCTGGACAAGGAACCCCTTCCACCGCTGCCCCAGGTGCGAGCACACGGAACCTGTCGAACTGGAATCGAGACAAAGCATCAGCGATGTCATTCTCCAAACCAAGAACATGCTTCGCCCTAAAGCTTATGTTCAATTGTAAGCAGCGCAAAACAAGGAAACGCAACAAAGCCAAGACTGGGGGGGAAGCGGACGTCGACTTATTAACCACATGGACCACGCCGATGTTATCGGTCCACAAAAACACCCGACTATCCCGAAAGAGCTCACCCCACACCTCAACAGCCACAACAATCGGAAACAATTCCAAAAATGTCAAATTGCGGATCAAATCGGACCCAGACCACTCACTGGGCCACTCCGAAACACACCAGTGACCACGGAAATAAGCACCAAAACCAAAAGATCCCGCCGCATCCGTGAACAGCTCCAACACCGGGCTATCCAAGGCAGCAGACTGCCAACAGGTCTGGCCATTATACTCCGCCAAGAACTGCTCCCAAATTGTCAAATCAGCTTTTAAACCAGCACCGACGCGTATGTAATGATGAGGAGCCTTCACTCCCTTCGTAGCCAAGGACAACCAACGACAGAACGCTCTACCCATAGGCATCACACGACACGCAAAAACGAGATGTCCAATGAGCGACTGCATCTGCAGCAAAGTCACCTTCTTAGCAGAGCGGACACGGCGAACCAAGGCCATCAACGCACTCAATTTATCCTGCGGCAGCCGAAAAACCATGGCAGCCGAATCAATTTCAATACCAAGAAAGGAAATGATAGACTGAGGACCCTCCGTCTTGTCAACTGCCAGAGGAACCCCAAATCGCGCTGTCACTTCGCGAAACACAGACAACAGAGTCAAACATTCAGCAGAACCACTCGGACCTACAAAAAGAAAATCATCCAAGTAGTGTAGTACGGAGGGCAAACCCGACACCTGTCGGACCACCCAGTCCAAAAAGGAACTAAATAACTCAAAATAATAACAAGAAATAGAACACCCCATAGGGAGGCACATATCAAAAAAGAAAACACCATCAAAACAACAGCCCAATAAGTGAAAACAGTCTGGGTGGACCGGGAGAAGTCGGAAAGCAGACTGAATGTCAGACTTGGCCAACAAACATCCTCGGCCCGCCGCTCGGACCAGTGACAGCGCACGGTCAAACGAAGCAAACTGGACCCGACTCTCCTCCTTGGCGATACCATCATTGACCGACTGACCTTTTGGGTATGACAGATGATGTATCATCCGAAATTTACCTGGTTCCTTCTTAGGGACTAAACCCAAAGGGGACACCCGGAAATTACAAAAAGGGGGAGAATCAAATGGGCCCTGCATGCGACCCAGCTCAACCTCACGCAACAACTTGTCCCAAACCAAACTCTCAGAACCCACAACCGATTTCAAATTACCAGACATAAAAACACCCTCAAAGGGAACAAACGGGATCCAAAAACCATCCCTAAAACCATCCCTAATAATAGCAGCTTCCCTATGATTGGGGTACCGGCTTAGCCACCGCTCCATCTCTTCCACGCTCACCGGTGTCACCGCCTTTCCCCCCGTCCCGGACACCAGGCTTGACCCCTGGCTTGGTTTTCTTGAAGCAGCGGGCTGCAGGGTGGGGGCCCCCACAATGGTAGCACTCGTGCTTAAAACGGCACGATGTGTACCATCTACAGTGGCTTTCGTTATACAGCCAACAGAGTCCTTTCTTGACAGTCGCCGGTCCACCGGAAGCAGCCGAGACACCGGCGGCCCCTGGAAAGGGGGCAGGTCTATGAGGGGTCATCAAGAGCAACCAAAGATTGACATCCTGACAATCAAAACCCAACTGCGGCCTAGATGACATCCGCTGACGAAATTGTTCGTCATAACGGAACCAACACAAACCACCATACACCTTGTAAGCCTCCCAAATCATATCCAAATAACTAAAAAGAGAAGGACCCCGCTCAGGTAACTTTTCACATAGAATACTCGCAAAAATAGAGAAACCTTGCAACCAGTTCCCAAACGTGCGTGGAACCTTGCGCTTCTCCTCACCCTCCAAACGACGCGATGGTCTGTCCACTGTTTCCTTGTCAGGTTGGACAAGGGACAGGACGTCCACAAACTCGCCTCGCCAAATCTTCTCCCTCACGTCGGGAGCAACATGCAAACCCAACGGGGCCGAAGGACAAGTCTGACCCACACTAACCAATGACCCATCAGGGCGCAAAGGAGGAGCATGCGCTGCTCTGGGACCTGCCTCTAACCTATCAAGCACTGCGCGCAACGCAACAATTAAACCCTGACTATCCTGACTATCCTGACGCACTTTGCCAGCAACCGCATCCCAAGCCCCTATACCTGATTGGCATGCAACAGGAACCACCGCAGAACGCACGGCAGGTCGCGGCTGCGCCTCCTCCTCAGATTCAGAAGAAAAACCAGAACGGGAAGCCACTGGTGAAATCACTTGAACAGACCGGTCACTCCTTGGGGTGCTAGCAGATCTGCGTCCAGTAGACGATGTAGAAGCTCTTGAAGGTCTGTGAGGCCGAGTCAAGGCAGAAGGACGTGCAGAAGCAGAAGCAGTGCTGCAGCCCGCCGCAGAAGCTAAGGCTGGTGAGCCCAAACCATCAAGTGGAGCGCTCCTGGAAGACACCTCCGGTACACCAGCAGAATCATAATCTTCCTGCCCTGATCTCGCGGGATGTGAAGCCCCAGAGCGTGATCCCGCGAGAGGGCTACGAGATCTGCGCCTGAAGGACTGGCCGCCATCTTGTGCTCCCTCACGCTGGCGATTACACGCAGGCCCTGCCGTAACCTGGCCACTAGGTCCCGCGTCACACCCAGCACCAGAAAAACCGCCTCTGCTAGAAACCACAGCCGCCCGTCCAGAGCGACTGCGCCGCTTGGAGCGCCCCCGCTCATCCGGGCAAGCACGAACAGCATTAGGATGAACAGAACCTGCAACGCGGTCCGGAGTTGCAGATACAGCACGAACACGTGGAGAAGAAGCAGAAGGGCTATATCTGGAAGGCGGCCTAGACCTCCGCGGCCGCGAAGCAGGCACCTCAGGAGTCAACAGTTCATCTGCACCGGGGGCGTCAGCAACTGTAGACGGAGCACCATCCAACAGCTGCGTCAGCCACGCTCCACCATTGGACTCGGCGAGCTCACGAACCCGGTCCAGCAAGACGGTAAGAGCCTCAGGATCCATACTAAGGAAAATAAAAGAACAGAACAAAGGAGAAACAGGCTACTCTTGTTCCCCCTGAGGCTGACGGCTGCACAAAATGGTGCCGAAGCCTCAGGGGAAATATTTATAAACAAATAACCCCCCCCCCCTCACCACCCAGGCAAACACCCAATAGTAAACCCCAGAAAACAAAATATTATAGTATGAGCTCAACCGTCCGTCCCGCAGTCATGCCCCCCTCCTTCACACCTGGTTCAGGGAAGGGGGGGGCTCTTTCCAGTCATTCGGAGTCTATTATAGATTACCTTACTATGCTCTGTCTCTTTCCGTGCATCAGTCATATCCAACACATTACAACACAATGAGCTGGATTCCTTTCTGCCACTCAAAGAGTTCATAAACAGCAGTAACATACTATACTTTTCCACATGTTGGTCACTTTGAATGTAAGTCCCAATCTAACATGCCCCACAGTTTCTTATCATACAACACTACTACACTACCATTTGGATTTACGTATCTGTAGTGCATCTACACGTGTGTATCTTTATTTTTCGTCCTATTGTGCTTTCCCTTCCACCTTCCCCATTCATTCTCCTCTCCTCCCCCTCCTACCTTCAACTCTGTTATTACTGCTGTCAAGTAATAATTAATTACAAATACTTAAAAACAGCCTGAACCTATACCTCACTTTTAATGAAAGAAAAATGGTTCTGAACCATTGCTCTCAACTGTTCTAGAACATAACGTCATGATTTGTGTTTCTTTTCAACTGCACTGCTTGCTCCCTGTCTCTACAGATCTTCTGTTGTTTCATTATTTAATACCTGTCCTTCTGCTAAAAATGCCCTCTAGACATCTGCCATATAGCACACTGGTTCTACATGTATTCCCTAATAAAATAAAATGTACCCCTTGCCTAGAAATATGTTGGATACCTCTTAGCCATTCCAAGGGTTAAGGATTAACTATCATACAAAGACTGCATATGTTTCTGCCGGCTCTTAACCCTTTACGTGCCAAGGGGGTATCCACAGTATTGCAAAGCAATACACGCACTGAAAGGGTTAAAGGTGTAACAGTACTTTGCACACATACCCATTGTGCTCTTAAGAAGCTTTCAGTGTTAGGAGTTGTGAGTCCTTAAATCCTGAATCAAAGAATCATGTCTGCCTCCGTGGGTATAACAAGTAGCCAGCACTAATTTCACACAGGACTGGTTCAAATTGGCCATTTTAATTTTCTGTTCAGATTAAGGTAAGTGGGATTTATAACTGGAAGGTGTTAGAGGCTGATGTAGTAAACAGAAATGGGGGATTATGCACTAAGGTGTGATAAAGACTTGATTAAAGGGAGATAATTTCTCCAGTGATAGGACTTCTCCAGTTTCTATATTATTGTATAGTGCCTATGCAATAAGGTCTCAGAAGCTGAAGAAATCTTAGTGCATTGGCTCCATAGAATAACATAGGAATTGGAGAAGTGATATCACCTCTTTATCAAGCCTTAGCACAGCTCCCCCTGGAATAATTATGGACCTAACCAACTGCACCATAGTAGACAAGTTAACATTCCCATTGATTTGAATAGTAATTGAACCCTTTGAATGCTAAAGAGATCTCTAGTGAATTGTTTCACTTCTCCAGTTATTCTATGGCGCTTATACACTAAGATTTTTCAGGTTCGTAAAATCTTAGTACATAGGCTCCATAGCATAACTTGGGGATTTGAGAAGTGATATCACTGGAGAATTAATCTTTTCTTCATCACCTCTTTATCAAACTATAGTGCAGAACACTCCAGGGGAAGGGGAGCGTTATGCATTAAGGTGTAATAAAGATATGATAATGCAGAAATAAATTCTCCAGTGATATCACATCTCCAATTCTTATGTTATTTTACAGTATCTATGTACTAAGATCTCCAAGGCTGGAGAAATATTACTGCATTGGCTCCATAGAATAACATAGGAACTGGAGAAGTGATATTACTGCAGATATTACCTCTTTATCACACCTTTGTGCATAACCCCAGAGCCGGATCACAGGCAAGGCGCACAAGGCACCTGCCTAGGGCCCGGTCAAACGAGGGGGCCCGGAAGAAACCTTCTTCCTGCTCCCCCTAAGATATTCTGGCCGCGCTCTCACACAGACGGCCGTCATTTGAAGTGCGCATGTGTCAGGACTTCCTGTTCTCCTGGCACATGCGCATATGGGGAAGCCTACACTGCACACGCAGCGCTGGTCGCGCGGCGGCGGAGCTATAACATAGAAGAGCTCCTGTCCGCTGGATATTTTTGGAGGTGACTCTGGGTGGCAGGAGCAGCGGCATCAGGTGAATCGGCACTGAGGCAACCGGCCGCACATGGTAAGGGCCAGACCCTGGCCCATTACTAATATTATATTTCAAACAAGAGGAGAAAAGGGCTTAATGGAACTAAATCACCACTATCACAATCCTAAATGCCCTGAATATAAACAATAGTGTTCACATATAGCCTAAAGGAAGACCACTATATTTTCTTGTTAATGTGTTATTAAAGTTTAAGTTTTAGCAGTTTTCTTGAGCCTTGATTCATTAGTACTGAATGGGTCTCTTTAGGCTATATGTGAACACTATTGTTAATATTCAGGAATTTTCGGATCTTGATAGTAGTGATTTCATTCCATTAAGCCTTTTTCTCCTTTTGTTTATGTATTTCTTCTGATCTGCCATACAAACATTTTCCAGCTAGGTATGTACCGTTTTTTTGCACGTAATATTATCCAGATAAAGTCTCAAAACCTGTTGAGGGTACATAAACAGTATGTTTATTGCAAGCCTAAAAAAGTACAGTATAAAAGTATAACAGTATGGAGGAAAGTGTAAGAGAAACAATACCTCCATATAGTGGAGTATACAAATGTACAAAAATAATTTTATTAGAAAGCAACCAAACATAAATGGGTGAATAAAAACATATAAAAACATGAATAGAGAAGGATGCTGCACAAGACCTAAAGATACTATAGAAATCTGCCTATATAGGCAAATATATAATCTTCTGCCACAAAATAAAAGATATAGCACATAATATAATATAGTACCAATAAAGTACAATGGCTATAAGTACCACAGTACAAAAATAATCAAAAGTGCAAAAGACATAGTCTTACATAAAAGTGCAAAAAAATAAACATTCCAAAAATAGACACTAAAAGTATCGATCAAATTAAGGTGAGACGTGAACAATATATACATAAGCAAATAAAGTGCAATAATGAGGAAAATATACTTAGCACATGAAAATAACTATAAGTGTCAAGCAGCAAAACCCTCTCTAAGCTCAGCCATCCCGACGAGCATCACCCATCAACGGCTTCATCAGGGGATACTGCTGATAATCATTTCCCCAGTTTTTCAATATCCCTGACCCAATAGGAGTGGCCATATAAATCACATGAAGACAAAAGTCAGCTGACTAAAGTCATCACGTGATAAGAGACTCCCCTGATGAAGCCTGTGATGAACGATACGTATCGGATGGCTGAGCTTAGAGAGGGTTTTGCTGCTTGACCTTTATTGTTATTTTCATGTGCTAAGTATATTTTCTTCATTATTGCACTTTATTTGCTTATGTATATATTGTTCACTTACCTTAATTTGATCGATATTTTTAGTGTCTATTTTTGGAATATATTTTTTTTTGCACTTTTATGTAAGGCTATGTCTTTTCCACTTTTGATTATTTTTGTACTGTGGTACTTATATTTTCTTTAGCCATTGAACTTTATTGGCACTATATTATATTATGTGCTATATCTTTTATTTTGTGGCTGAAGATTATATATTTGCCTATATAGGCAGATTTCTACAGTATCTTTAGGTCTTATGTAGCATCTCTCTCTATTCATGTTTTTATATGTTTTTATTCACCCATTTATGTTTGGTTGCTTTCTAATAAACTTATATTTGTATACTCCTGTAAAAGAGTGACTCATTGATTGAGACCCACTATATGGAGATATTGTTTCTCTTACACTTTCCTCCATATTATTATGCTTGTATATGGTTTTTGGGGTTCTCGAGTGCACCACACTATTTTAGTGGTTTAATATAGGAGTCAGCTGCATATACCTGTGCCAGCTCTATCTCTTGTATTCAGTAAAAAAGTACAGTAAACCAACAATTAAGATATAGTGATTGTAATAAAATTCAAAGTCACTAATAAAGCTAGCACTGTGATCTTGTATCTGTCATTGGGCAGTCAGTTTAATACATAACCTTTTTGTTAAACTAGAATAAAACCAAAATCACTTTGTTATCTCATATAATATGAGATAACAAAGTGATGTGGTTTTATTCTAGTTTAATAAAAAGGTTATGTATTAGACTGACTGCCCATTGACAGATAAGAGATTTACAGTGCTAGTCTTATTACTGACTAACTTTGATGTTATGTTACGATCGCTATATCTTAATTGCTGGTTTACTGTACTTTTTTGTAGTAGGCTTGCACTAAATATACTGTTTCATTTAATGAAACAGTATGTTTAGTGCAACTTCGCAAGCCTGCTACGAAAATATACAGTAAACAAACAACTAAGATATAGTAATCGTAACATTTGCTGTTGGTTTGCCCCAGAATTTCACAATTTCTTAAAAAAACTGCCTCATTTTCACATTATTTAGTTGTCAGTGCAGAACAAATTGAATACAACTTTTCGGGTGGGTGAGGTTAGACAACCCTTCCTCAGATATCTATATATATATATATATATATATATATATATATATAGACATCTGCATGTCTGTTAATTATTCTATTGAAATGGAAAGAGTTGGGTAAGGTGGAGGTGGACAATGGGGGCATTGTGGAGGTGGACAACAAGGGCAACGTGGAAGTGGACAATAGGGGCCAAGGTGGTGGTGGGCAATGTGGGCAAATCCAGAAAGGATTGTGGGAGGGGGGCCCCAATTTTGGATGCTGCCTAGGGCCCCATAGAGTCTTAATCCGGCTCTGCATAACCCCCATCTCTTTAGCACATCAGCCTCTTAACGTTCCATTAATAAATATTACTCTTTTTGTATGGAATCTGGTGTAGAGCATAGTTCATTTCCTTAATATTGAGTCAAATTATCTGTAGCGGCTTGTGCTAGCACTCCATTTTGTTATTGGAGGTGGTAATGAACAAATTCCATATTCTTGTCTTTCAGGTCCCCAAAGAATACTTACTGGGGAGCTAGGATCTGCTATTAATGCTCCTGGTCCTGTAGTTCATAGCAAAAGTTCATGGGCCCTTTCTTTAGAAGCAACTCAGAGTGTTCCAGCAATCATAGCAATCAGTACCACAAAGAAGCCAACACAGTCAAAAGGTCTGGGTGTGCGCAAAACAACTGCCAACCAGTATCGCACTGCCTGGCTCACCAGTCATATATCAAGGTCAAGTTACAGAGGACGCAGCGCAGGTGTGTACCCTACTGCACAGACTGTGTCCAATATCTCTAGGCACAAGCCTACATTATTAGAGAAAACAATAAAGGAGGATATAGCTGAAAAGACAGAAGAAATTGTAGAACAAAACAAAACTACTGATTCCAAACTACAGTGGTCTTTTCCGAAACATCAGTATAATGATAATACTTCACCCGCCCTGAATCAAACAGATCACGGAGGAGAGTTGAGAAGCCCATTTACAGAGGCTCCAGTTAAATTAACATGCTCTGACTCTCCCTGTTTTCCTGGTGTTACCTGTGAACCGAGAGTAAATGGAGGCTTTAAGTGTGGACGATGTCCCTTCAGCTACTATGGAGATGGTGTTACTTGCAAAGGTATGATATGGTATGGCAGATGTGTGGGATTATCTTTTTTTGTATTTAGAGTTTATTGCTTTGATAATTTATATACAAAACGTGCTTTTTAGTAACTGCTTTCCTTACTGTTCACATGCTTCCTGCTTGTAATAAAGTGATCATAAACTTCCCCTTTCACATTACATATTCTGCAGGTCACAATATGTAAATCAGATTGCTTATATCAGTGGTTCTCAACCTTTTTTGCTCGGGGCACCCCTAACACATAATCTTGAACATTCGGGGCACCCCTAACATATTTAATATAATTTACCAAGGGCATAATCAAGGGTACAATACACAAATATACAGTTATTATTAGGTCTTATAACCATAATAACAAAACTAAACATATTGTACATATTAATTTCCATAAATCTTTATTTAGAGGTCGTTTCTTTGTTAGTCTTTATAGAAAATATGGGGCACCCTACTTTGATGTCCATGGCACACCAAAGTGCCACGGCACCCTGGTTGAGAATCACTGGCTTATATATTACATTTTTTTAACTGCTTTGCCTGTTTTTTAATCCATTGAGTGCCACAGGGGTAAGCAACGCACCCCTCTGGCACTCAAAGTGTTAAAGATTCTCTGACCACAACAAGTACATCATCAATTCTATGTTCCTAGAGAGTGCACTGTCAGGGGCCAGAGCTCACTGTCAGGGGCCATAGTGGTGTAATGTTGCAATATCCCTACAGTACAGATCTGATGATGATAAGCCTCAGTGCTTCTGAATGATTTCTATGGGTCAGTTGTCTTTGTCAGATTGTATTCTGAAATCACCTAGAAGCAGAGTACAAATATGAAATGCTAAATTGCCAAATTACTATAGCTGTCTGAAGGACACCTACTTCTATAAATTAATGTATTAAAGAAGTTAAGAGACACTTCTATCTCCTCTGAAAATACAAACATATGTGGGCAATTTGAAACTCTTTTATGTTTAAAAACTGGAAGAGAAGTGTATGTATGTATGTATTTATGTATACATTTATATATATATAATTCTACTTGGTACGTATCTCTTTAAATCAATAAATGGGTGTACAGTACAGGCAGTAATTTAAAGTACAATAAGAAGAAGTACATACAGGTCAACAGAATTAAAGTTGACATCAGATTGAGACTCAGAGTTACCAGTTTTTACCCCTGTATTAGTATGCAATAACTTGTTTTGGGTATGAAATAAATATGTCTGTAAATGCAATCATTTATTCAGATTGATCAGATGAGTTTCTACATGATCTCTTGACTCTGCTATCTGTAAAGCATGACTGATTTCTCTCTTGATTTTCTTTGATCTATGTTGGTCTCTGTTGCTCTGATCAGTCCTTTAATTACGTCTCTTGTTCAGCAATTTGCAGACATCCGTGTGGGAGAAATATGGAATGTACAGCACCAAATGTTTGCAAATGTAAGAACGGCTACTCTGGGTATAACTGCCAGACTGGTGAGTGTCCCTTGTAATTGGTGCATATAATGTTTACAGCTGAATATAATGTGCCTCCTTGTAATTAGTCTTGATGTTTCACAGCTGTGTGTCGTCCTGACTGTAAAAATCGTGGGAAGTGTGTTAAACCCAATGTCTGTGAATGTGCTCCAGGTTATGGTGGAGACGTATGTGAAGAAGGTAGGAACTTGCAGTCCAGATTAAAGGAACAGTATCACCTAAAATGAATAATGACACATAACCTTTAAAAATATCATCTAGTTCTATCAAGCACTTACATAACAGTCTTTCCTTGGTGCCTAAGCCCTAGCATTAACATCTTTGATAAACCTGCCCTTCCTGTGGATGTGATGAGAAGGATGGTGAATTAGCCATGGGTAATGCAGAGAAAGATTGCTAATGTTTATAGTACACACTTACAAGATCACATAGGTCTCTTCGTCAGATATATATATGCCTGTGTTTGACCAGTCATCCCTTTGTTTTAATCATCATGAAAAAGCTGTGTAAGATATATTTTTCATTAAAAATCTTTACTGGTGCTTTGGGGAATACATTGTGATCTGTGAGAAATGACATCCAGTGGTTTACTCTGTATTTCCTCTTCAGCGTATTGTGATCCGCCTTGTGAACATGGAGGCATCTGCCAGGCAAGAAATGTCTGCTCTTGCCCATTTGGTTATGTTGGACCAAGGTGTGAAACAAGTAAGAACATTTAATATATTTACTCATTTTGTTGTTTACTATGAAAATAAAAGCAGTTTCTGTTCTAGAACAATATATAACCATGTTAATTAGACAATACAACATTTGGAAACTTGAAGATGTATTTCTTATTTTGTAATAAAACAACTTGAAGATGTTTAGAGCCAGTAGGGTGACCAATGCTTTTCTCCACAATGAGTTGAATGTCACTCTTGTACTGAAAGGTTTAAAGATATGAAAAATGAACATGTTGGGACCAAGAAGTCCCTTTGGGTGCCATTGTGATGATGGGACATCTGTGATAATCTAGCATCACAGTGCATTTTGCCCTGCAATTGTACTGGTTGCCAAAATATTGCAATTCATGTCTGCTGTGTGTTCATCTTTAAGCCAGTGGGGAAAGTATGAATCTGCCATCTTTGGAGATGGCCTCTGTCTCAATCGGCTGCCCTTCAGGTAACACAGTAGAGCAGTGTTTCTCAGTGTTAGTCACTGTGATTGCATTTCATGTGCTTAATTAGGGATATCCTGAAAATCTGACCTTCTGCTGTGTCCCAAAGAATAGAGCTGAGAATCACTGCACTTTAGTGTGAGTGTGAGCTGAAAGTCACTGCGCTAGAGTGCATGATCTATTTAATGCACACAGGCACCCACACTCCAACAGAATTAAGACTTTAAAGTGAGTAAACACTGATCATCTTCATTACAGCATGCCCAGGTAGATGCAGTAAAATTCTGCCACTTCCCTCTGCAGCTTGTTAGTACATAGCATTAAAAAGGCACAAAAATTCCTTACACATCCCCATTTCCCTCCCCTTTGCAGAAACAATGTTAAGGTAGCCTATGAAATTAGAGATAGGCCAGTGTAGTACTATGAAATTGGTTCTACTTATTAGCACCTCCACCTAATGTGTATCCTTGTTGTGATTAAGATCCAGGCAGTGAGTGTTTAAAGGGGAAATACCACCCCGCAATAACTTAAGCTTGATTGATTCTTCATCTGGCGACTAGCTGCTTAGTAGCGCTAGTCACCAGAAATATTACCCGGTTCTGAAGATTTTGCCATTTTAGGGATGCTCACAGGAGCAGGAAGCACGGACATCTCATTACAGTGACGTCCATGCACCTGCGCTGTCAGTCCCTTTTGAGCTGTCAGTCCCTTTTGTGACGTCCGTGCGCCTGCGCTGTCAGTCCTTTTGAGATTTTTAATTTAGTAGTTGGTGAATTTCTCTTCACACATTCCATGACTGATATTGTCTTTTAGCCAGAATATGTTTAGATTTGTATTTACTATTAAAAGATAGCATGGGCTATTGGTTCTTAGTTCATAAAGTGGTGATAAAGTGGGGATGACTTCTCCAATTCCTATGTTATTTTATGGAGCCAATGCATTAAGATCTCTAAAGTTGGAGAAATCTTAGTGCATTGGCTCCATAGAATAATATAGGACTTGGAGAAGTGATATCACTAGCGAAGTTATCTCCACTTTATCACCGCTTTATCACCGCTTAGTGCATCTCCTTCCCTTGTGTCAGACATACAGATCTCACTAATACAGAGCCAATTTATACATTATTAATAAACCTTTAATCATTTACGATATTTCTTTTGTATCTTAACCCAATTAAAATTAACTATTACCAATAGAAATAGAATTATTAAAACCTCTTTTGCAAGCATTATTTTAAAACTAGGCATTATTTTGAATAATCTGAAAAAACATAATCACTTTAAAGCAGAACTATCATCCAAATTAACCCTTTGAGTGCCAGAGTGGTACGGAACGCATTGCAAAGCAATGCGTTCCGTACCACTCAGGCACTCAAAGGGTTAAAGTTCCCCCCAAATAATTCTGTACATAATGATAAGCATAGCCATACTAATATTATCCGGAATAAGTCTGGCGTTTTTGAGAAATTCAACTCGTTCTGAGACGGTCAGGCAAGCAGCTTGCGGTAGAGGCATCTGTGCGATTGTGCCGTCAGTCCCTTCCTGTACTTTAAGGTCCAATGCAACGCCTCCTAGAGGAGACCGAGATACAAGATGTCTGCTCTGGTGCCTGCCTGACTGTCTCAGAAGGAGTTTGATTTGTCAGTAACACTGGGCTTATTCCAGAAAATACTGGTATGGATATGCTTATCATTATGTGCATAATTATTTGGGTGGAACTTTAATTTGGGTAGTAGTTCCGCTTCAATTAATAAAGTCTTTAAATGTGACTTTATATGTATTAATCCTTCTATGCCTGTGCAACTTATAATTTGTGCAGGTCATTTTATTTTTAAAACTATTAGTTAAAGCTCAAGGCAAGAATTTAGAGTGAACTGTAAATGTGAAATTAAACTACATATTTACCAAAAAGATTCTGTTTCTCTGATGTGATGAAAAGGTTCACAACTTTCATTTATTTATGACTTGAAACTTTAAGTGCAGAAAGGACATTTGATCAGACTGTCACTTTATTTGCAGTTAGTCTTTTTTACTTTTTTTTCATGGATCTTCTTTTAACACTTGATTGAAATTGTGCCTTGTAGTTCAGTGTGGATGACATTTGTTTGAAATGGCCGCAGCTGTCATGAATTTTCCTTCTTGTCTGAAACAGGCTTTTAAATTCTTCAGGGTGTCTTTGCTTAATATTTCCCCCTTGAAAACATTGATGTGGAGCAAAGTTTAGATTCTTTGTGTGCAGCCTGCAAACTGAGACATGTTATTGTGGGCTGACCTCACATATATATATGTGTGAATATATACAGTATATATATATATATATATATATATATATATATTGGAGATTGTAGCCGTATTAGTCCAGTGATGGAAAATAACAAACAAAACTAGTATCTTGGAATACCTTTTTTATTGGACTAACAGAATTTTGGATTGACAAGCTTTCGGGAGACTCATCATTGACTCAGAAATTCTTTAGACTTGAGAAATGGAGGTTCTCCTGAAAGCTTGTCAATCCAAAATTCTGTTAGTCCAATAAAAAAGGTACTACAAGATACTAATTATGTTATTTTACACACACATATACATATACTCAAAACCATTAAGTAATTCAGACTACGAGGTTATACGTCTATGTTGCTCCATCATGGGACTTATGATAGAAGCTAGGTAACATACTTTTCCTAAAATAAACAATTTTATTAAATTCTTCTAAAAAACAATACAAAATGGATTCTCATGTGTCAGCTAGGGCTGTCAATATATATGACATCACATATACCACTGGTTCACAAGAGGATATAGCAGGATACCACTGTTCTTATGTTGTCACTCTTGCATTCCAGAAGCTAATTAAGTTAGGTTGAGTAAGTTTAGTTAGAGAAATGTTAGCAGCTAAAGAGATAATCTTTCAGTTAATATTTGTAACAAGGACAGATAATCATGCAAATCCATTCAAGATGGAAGTTCCAGCTGAGGTGAGGACTTGGAAAGGTGAAAGGTCCTCTTTAATTTAATCACCTACCCTGAAAAATTACAATTTTGACAGTCTCATGCACTTAATGTGCTTTGATCATAGCAGGAAGATATGAAAAATCAATAATATATTTTAAAGGGGAATCCACACAAAATCCCTTTTTTAAACTGTTGTGTTATATAAACGTTATGTTTAGCTCTGCTTCAGCACCTTAGGAACTTTTTCTGTATATAATGGACAAGCATTATATTGCAACTTCCCTTTCAGTGTAAACACACTTTATCCTCACACTGCATTTACCACTAAAGATGGAAGTATATTGTGCTATGATTCCATATAATTTCTGTTGAAAGCATAAGTACTGGCAATCAGCACCATTGTAATCCAACTACAGCAGCTTGAGCGAGACCAATCACAGTAGCACTTTGGATCTCATCTGCACAAGCTATGCCAGAAGTGCTCTGAAGCACAATAATACAAAGTTCCAAAGACCACATTCATGCAATGCCAATAACTAGCTGTCATCCAACAACATACCAGTGGGAGAATGCGACTGTGTACACGCTAGCCATCAGCATGTCTTCTAGAGCTAGTTTATACAGATATTGGTCCCATCCAACATTTGTGATTGAAACATTATAAAAAAATATGAAGGCCAGCTAGCCTTTTTATTGTGGCTTCCATATAGACAAACACTAAGAATATAAACCAATTTTTAAATGGCTGCATCCGCAAAGAAAGATAAGCAATTATGGAGAAATCAACTGTACTGTTGGTACCCAAAATTTTTTTCCCAAATTCACATTGTTTTTAATGGGGTATTTCATCCCTTGAATGCAAGAGAGGTCTCCAATACATTGCTTTGAAATGCGTTAGTAACCTTTTGTCATTCAAGGCTTAAAATGACAATTTAAATCAGTGGAATTGTTACGGATGGATTCTCTATAATTTCATAGCAGCTGAAGAGGCAAGTCAAACTGCTCTAAGATTGCAATGTTCCTATGCAGTTTTCGTAAGCACTCCATATTAAGGCAATGAGTAATGCCAACTAATATTTATTTATTCTATCTATTCCAGTTTTATTTTGCAGGATTCAGGATGTAGTAAGGACTGGATTTCCCACTAGTCGATGTAGACAGACTTTGAGGGGTAGCTCATCTATACTGGCCACACCCACATTCTAAGTTGTCGGTGTGACTATTACAAACCTAATGCCTCTGCAGCCAACATGAGCTCCTAGGGTCTTATTCATCAAACAAAAGTTGTGCAGTCCTGGAGCAAAGTAACAGTACTATGCATTGCATTGGAGGCCTCTCTAGGATTCAAGGGGTTAACAACTCAATTTAGATCAATGGAGATTTGCAGAAATTCATTTTTACCCTGTGGTGCACTTGGTTTGCACCAGAATTTCACCTCTTTTGTTTGATGAATAAGGCCAGTTTATTTATCAGTTTATACATCCCCTCTATTGGCTATTATGTAATCCCCTTAGATGTATAGTATGCATTGGAGACCTCTGTAGGAACCAATAGGTTAAGAATGTTTTATTTTTGCTTGTGTGTGTTATGGACTAAATGTATTTTCTATGCTATTTGTCATAAGATTGGGGGTGTGGCTGTGGGTGGGGCTAAGGATGCCTCGGGTGCCCTTGCTTAGGTATGCCTGGGAATGCAGTTAAAAATATATTTTGCCATTAGTAATTATATATATTCTTCCATGTCTCATGTGCAGTGGTGTGTAATCGACACTGTGAAAATGGTGGGGAGTGTGTTGCCCCTGATGTGTGCAAATGCAAAGCTGGCTGGTATGGACCTACATGTAACACAGGTAAGTGTACATTCATTTCTTCATCTCTTTAGTTTAACCCCTTAGCGACAATGGACGTACATGTACGTCCTCTGTGGATGTCACTTAGTGACAGAGGACGTACATGTACGTCCAGGAAATCCGGATCCCCGCGCGGCTGCACGCCGTTTGGGGACTCCGGATTCTAATGAAAAAAAAATAAATAAATGTTAGACGGGCGTTAAGTGACGGCTGCGTCTGCACGCGGCCGTCACTAAGGGGTTAAAGGAGAAGTTACACCTCATAATAGCCCCACACTTACTTTACTATGGACAGGAAATCCTAATGGTCTCTGAATTTTGCCCTTTTCTCAACAGATATCATTTCCATGGAGGTGAACATGACAGTTGTAGGTTTTTTTTTCAGACTGAGGCAAGCATGAGCCTCTAATGCAATGCTTCTCTGGCACTCAAAGGGTTACAGACCAGAGAAGTGTGAAATGCATGCAGCGCTTTGAACACCCATCTAGTCCTTAAAGGGTTAAGATTACTGCTAATTACTGGTGACTGTCATGTCTGTTTCCATGGAGATGTTCTCCAGGACATGAAGACAATGGCCCATATTTATAAAAGAAAACTGAAATTATTCTGGAGTAACCCAATTGCACCATAGGGGAGAAATAAAAATTCCTGTTAAATTAAATTGAGATTTTAACCCCTTGAATGCCGCTTGAATACTAGAGAGGTCTCAAAAGCTCTATTCAAGCTCATGGGAATGTAGGAATGAATTGGTTTACTCAAGAATAACTCCAGTTTGTGTTTATAAATATGGACCATTGTCTCTTGGATAAAGGCACAAGGACAAAATTCATAGAAGGCATTAGATAATCTTTCTATAGTAAGGTAAGGGAGGGGTTAATTTTGGAGTTGTTTCTTCCCATTTAATTTTTATGAAATTAGTTAAAGGGACAATAAAATGTTTCTATAACAAACATGGTACATTGTAGATTGTTTCCTTCAGCAGAGCACAACAGTACTCCCCTGGGAGAAGCTTCACTCAAATGTTATTACAGACAAAACCTGCATTTTTCTGACAGTCTGATTTCAATGTTTTTAAGGTCAGTTCATTAACAGGGCTATTATTGTTGCTTCCTCTGACCATAGATCTCTATAAATACCAGTAACGGCAGCTCCACATTGTGACTTGGCTATGAAAATAAATACATGCAAAAGCTATCTTGGAGGTGCATGGAGTTCTGTGGTAACTTTTGAATGAAGCTTTTTCTAGCAGTTAAAGTGCACTTTTAACCTTTGAGTACCAGAGGGGTATGCAAGGCACTGTTAAGTAATGGGTTGCGTTGCATACCCCCTCTGGCACTCAGAGGGTTAATTAGCAAGAAAATCATAATGACGTATTTTCATAATGATTTACTGAAACAACTAAAACCACATGCACATTCACGTAACAGTCAACATTGTTCCCACCAGCTGGGGCCAACAAGAGACATTTAAAGGGAAGCTATCCTGTTTTAGTAGAGCAGCAAGTAAATTGCTTATGTCATAAGGAGAGGGTATGATCCCTCAAATAAACAGACACATCTCTTGGGGATAACAGGCCACAGCTTTATGTAAATTAATTATTATTATTACATTATTATTATTATTATTATAAT
Organism: Rhinophrynus dorsalis; assembly: GCA_037306005.1. Taxonomy (NCBI): domain Eukaryota; kingdom Metazoa; phylum Chordata; class Amphibia; order Anura; family Rhinophrynidae; genus Rhinophrynus; species Rhinophrynus dorsalis. The sequence goes on from CM074723.1 coordinate 401,933,031, forward strand.
TATTATTATTATTATAGAATTATTACAATCACATTATTATCGCCCTTATTTAACCATATTAATAACTGATCATTAATTAATCATTAATTAACCATTAACTGACAGTCCTTGCCAATCCACATTCCTTGAAACCAAGCATGGCCAAATTGCCCTGGCTCATGTTAGAATACCAACATTCTTACAGCTGATCCCATAATTCCTTCAGCACTTACAGCTGAAACCAACATTCTGCAGCATTTAAAGATGACTCCCAAGAATTACCCCATTGGCCACCTTAGCTTCAATCGGTAACGTCACCACAAGCTACCTAAGTTCGGAGCAAACTCCCAAAGGGCTCTGCGCGAGGATAAAGCCACATAACTTTACCACATCAGTTACTGATCTCTGAAAATGAGGCAAGAACTACCCACCTCGCATTGAGAAATAACCATACAGAGCAAATACACCACATTAGTGAGGGAGGGATGCTTCTCCTTGCCCTCTCTTCCCCCCATCTGCAAACCACTTCCTGTAGCAACCCTTAACCCTTTGAGTGCCAGAGGGGTACACAACACATTGCAGAGCAATGCATTGCATACCCCTCTGACACTCAAAGGGTTAATAAACATTTCCATATTCCTCCCCTAGCACACACTCTACATATCCGGGTCAACCCTCTCCATGACATGCTTCCCCTCCCTTTACTCTTCAATCCTATCCGGGGAATTCTTTTCAGCTGTTGGGGGGGGGGGGTTGAAAACTGATGACCTGGGCTGTCAGCTGGGGCTGGACCAAGCCCAGCGGTCTGTGACTTACAGCCATAGACTAAGCTGGGTTTCTCATAAAGCCCTACATGCTGCTAAGGTTCAGTAAGAAAACCCATTCCTAAATGGGGACTGAATGTCCCTCCCCCATGACCTGAACCACAAGACTTTAGACCTCACTATTCAGTGTCTATCACTTGATGAAGAATAGAGCACTGGGGGAAGGGGAAGGGTGTCACTTTTCACCACTCTGGTCCTGAAAGGGTTAATCTGTGTCTTGTCAGTTATGGGTTTTTAACCCTTTGAGTGCCAGAGGGGCATAAGCTATGCATTCAATACCCATCTGGCACTCAAACGGTTAAACTGTTTAGTCCTGAATTATATACTCTACAATGAAAGATTACAGAAACACAGTAAACCAATATACACTTAGGAAATATCTTGTAAATATTAAATCTGGATATTATTTACCATGTAAAATACTCAATGGCTAAACCCAGAATTTCTAACACCTCATAAAATAGCTTATTTAAACACAGCAAATGTTCTATCAATACTTTCTGTAATTAACCCTTGAAGGACCAGAGGGGTTTACAGTGAATTGCAAAGCAATGAGTTGCACTCCCCTCTGTTTCTTAAAGTGTTAAATAATGTTCCTCAGCTGAATACTATTTGTGTTTTTTTTATTAGCCATGTGTAATCCAGTTTGCCTCAATGGGGGCTCTTGTTTGAAGTCCAATATCTGCCTTTGTCCAAATGGATTCTTTGGTGCTCAGTGTCAAAATGGTAAGTGTTGTTTTCTATGATTATTTCTTAAATCCTTAGCGGCTTGGATGCCTACCTCTTTGTTTCCTGACTACAAACACAAGAGACAGTATTTACAAAGAAAAGTCGCACAATTCTAGCGCAAACCAATGAAGGACAAATAAAAATATATTGATTTAAATATGGGACTTTTAACCCCTTTGGATGTTCGAGGGTTGTCACCTGTCTGGTTTTGATCAGGATAGTCTGTTTTTGGGCTCCCTGTCTGGTTTTGTCAACACTGTCAGGGTTTCAGAGGTTCTGTAATCCGAATAGATTCATTTTCATCTCCTGTGTGCCCATTGGTTAGAGAACACATTTATTGCCAGAGCGCTGATTCTAATTGGCTGGTTATGCAGGTACCTACTGATTTAAATGGGGAGGTCATAAATGCATTACTTGCTTAAAACAGGTCTGCAGGGCATAAATAAAGTTAATTGGTGGAAAGAATGTTAAGTTAGGACTTGGCTACAAAAATGTGATGCATAGTGTTGCATTTAACACAAAGCATTATGCCTCTGTGGGGTTCTGGCAAGAATAAAAGATGGCAACCTTATCTCTAACATATTGCAAAGCAAAGTGCTGGAGAGGAGAGCTCTCTAGCATTCAAGAGGTAAAACCCCACATATAAATGAATGGGAATTTGGGGAATTTTTATTCTTTCTCTTTAGTGCAGTTGGCTTGCATAAGAATTGTATCATTTCTTTAGTACATCTGCCTGACTATTCCTCTTCTCCATCGCAAGCCTTCTGGCAAATTGATTTATTTGTATGGTTATCCCAATTACCCTTTCTTCAGTGGCACTGGAAGGATGAGGAAAAAATCAGCATAAGTGTCTTCTCATTTTGCTTTCAAGGTCATGTTATACCATCAGTAAGGTTATATATAGTGAGCAAAAAGTGAAACAAATCCCTCCAGCATACAGAGATGAGTACCTGGTTAATACACTTGGGTGCACATTTACACAATTTCAGCCCTTGCTTTGCTGTATAATATGTTAACCCTTTGAGTGCCAGAGGGGTACAGACAAAGGGTTAAACTAGCAAGCATAAGCTAAGGGACCTGTATTGTGGAATCTAAAAAGTAGCTGTGCTGTGTGTGTGCCTTCATTTGTATGCTGCTGAATGGAATTCTAGGAATGCACTGGAAGCAATGGAAGCTTTGGATTGTTTGCTGGAGGTGAAATTTCTGATGTGATACAGACACTTAAATGTGCACGTAAGTTTATTATATAAGTAGATTCCTTTGTCACAAATCTAACCTACCGCTTCCCCCTCATGCTCCCTGAGTGCCTGGAATTGCCATCATATACAAAAACTTCAAACAGTGTTGGGGTTAGATGTGCTACCTGATCACTTTTAAATATGAGACCAAAACCATGACACAAAGCAGGTTTCTTGTATAATAAACAGTACAAGATGGAAAATACACTGTCCGTGTTCAGAATCCACAACAATAAAGCTGGTGCACAGTGAGACAATTAGGTGGTATCTGAAACACTTGAATACAGAAACAAACAAAAAGGAAATATGTAGCTTATTAAAGGAGAAGTAACACTGAGATCAAACTGTGAGGAGGTTTCCAGTTGCCACCAGCCCCTTTGAAATTTTTTTGCCCCATCAGAGCAGAAAGACTAATTCTTAGCGTACCAAAAACCACCATAGACGTTTTGCCATTTCTGTGCATAGTCTTTAATATGGTTGGACAACGCACTTCATTCCAGCTATTGTTAGGCTATACCCATCCCTGGTCTATGCTCAGGTAATTATAATAGCTTATGGATGGAGAAATACACAGAACAAATCCTAGGTATTCTTACTGCATATATATTTTTGGAAATCCCACTCTAGAAAATCTTGGGTTTGCCCCCAAACACCTTTTAATAATAATTCCACTTACCTTACTATGGTCAGAAAATCCTAATGGTCCTATGAATTTTGGCATTGTGCCTTTGTTCAAGAAAAAACATCTTCAACCAGTCCTAGATGTACTATCCATGGTATAGCTCAGAGGTTCTCAACCCGTGACCTCAGTGGCCACTATCAGGCCAGGACTTAGGAATTTCCCTGCTAGAACACAAGTGTGTTGATCAGAGGCTCAGTTATATTGATTAACTCACCTGTGCTCTTAAAAGGAAATTCTCAAATCCTGGCCTGTTAGTAGCCACTGAGGGCACGGGTTGAGAACCACTGGTATAGCTCCCCTCTGGTCATTAAAAACATATTAATACTTAACATGTAGACAAAAATTATGTTGTAGGGTTTTCCCCTGAGTAAAGCAAGGTACTCCCACTTCTGAAAGGTGTTTTATATTCAAAAGTTATTATAGCTCAAACCTGATTTTTTTAGGTGCAGTATATTAGTGGCCTGAAATTGTACAGTGGCACTGATGCTACACCATCCTACAGACAGCTCTGGTCAGTTGACTATGAATCTCCACAGGATTGTGCAGCAACAGCGCATCTGTACAATTGCAGGTCACTGATATACTGCACCTAAAAAATTCACATTTGAGCTGTAATAACTTTTGAATAAAACACCTTTCAGCAGGGAGAGTACCCTTGTGGGGATTAAACCTACAACATATATTTGTGTTTACCAAGGCCTTAAAAGGCTGAAGATTCCCAAGAGCAATGTGCAGAGTCTGATGTCTTGTGATCCCACTGGTAATAGCCATATCCATGTCCATGGAGCTGACATCCAGGATGGATTGAAGATGTTATCTCTTGAAAAAAGGTTCAAGGGCACGGAGGCGCTTGAGAAGTGCTGAGATCTCGTTATTTATCACAAATCCCTTCAATGGAATGGTCTAAAACGTGTGCCTGGTTTTCAAGCACTCGTTTTAGACCATTCCAATGAAGGGATTTGTGGTAAATAACAAGATCGTGGCACTTCTCAAGCGCCTCCGTGTTGGCCGACACGGATCTCTTGCTCACAGCTTTACAGCTATCAGTAGGAGAGATCAAATTTTAAACTCCTGTATCTCTTAAACCATAGCGGTTTGAGAGATACGTTTTTTTAGCATTTAGCTCAGCTTTTTAAGCTCTTCTACATGCAAAAAAATTTTGCGGACATTACTAACACTTTAATGCAGGAAAACTGTAGCATTATTATAAATATCTCTGTTTAGACAAGCTCTTTAGAAACAGGGATCCAGGAAACTCATTGTCAGGGACATAAAACAAAAAAAATACAACTGAAAAAAGTATAAAAAAAAGGATACCTGTCTCTTTAAGAGATACCAGTTGAGTAAATTGATTGATTAAACCCTTAGTTAAAAAAAACAAACAAAAGAAAACACTAATTGGGATAGCACTATGTTTGAAGTTAAAAGGATACTGTTGCCTAAAAGCAAGCTTTCAAAATTGCCTATATGTTGTATTAGCCATTTTGGATTTAGAAAAAATTGAGTTATTTAGATTTATAGTAGCACTTACTGTCTTAATCCTACAATCACTTGTACTTACCATTTCATTGCTAGGGGAAATGTGCAATGTGTTGCTGAACAGCTCAGTGAGTGGGGAAGTAATGTGTTGCTAAGACAGGAAGTGCCTGCACAGCATGCCTTATTTACATAATCTATAAACCTACATAACTCAAAAACAAGCTTGATAAAATGTCATACGTAGAGATGATTTTGAGAGCTCTTTCTAAATGATTACAGTTGTTTTAGGTGATAGTGTCTCATTATCATACATAAACCCAGCAGTTAATAAAGAAGACACTAGTCATCTTGTTGCTGTCATATGAGACACTGCATTAACTTCTCTCTGGTTATTCTTTCCATCTGTTCATTTATCTGGTATCGATAAACTGAGGACAACCTGATCTCTGTACCTAATTATTCACAGGAAGCTTGCCAAAAAACAAAATGTGAACTGAGGTCTGAGGTCAGATATAATTTTGTCTTGCATACCATTCAGTTATAATTCTTCATTGAGGAACATTTCAGTGGCCTCTAGAGCAGAAGTCCTGAATGAAGTGAATCATCTATAGCTTCTTCAAGCCTTATGTATAAAAATATAGTGGAGCAATATAATTCACCATAAGGAACATGTAACAAATTCCCATTGTTTTAAATGGGACTTTTAACCCCTTGAATGCTAGAGAGATCACCAATACATTGCTTCACAATGCATTGTAGACCTCTTTTTCACTGAAGTAGTAAAAAGCCCATTTTACGCAATGCATATTTTGGGAATATTTATTTAGTTCGCTTCTAAATTGATCCAGTTTGTCTTTACATATATTTAAGGCCCTTTGTTGTTAAACTCCCTGAAAGAGAAAGATTCACAGTGAAGTTCATATGAATAGAACCAACGGTTTCCTGAGACAGGATGTGGCAGAAGTCTGACATGTCTGGAACAAGGATCTTTTGGCGCGATGCAAGAAACGTTCGCATCGGATAAAGACGTTTTTGTGCGCAGATAGATTTTGCGCATGTTCTAATCCAGGAAGCTAAATACCGAACGCTTCTTGAACTGTGCGTGAAAAATTCCATTTTACGACAACAGTGCACATATGTAGAAATTCATTCGCAATAGCAGTTCTTGCATTAGGTGCATTTGCTATTCCACTCACACAGATTCGTTAATCTTAGCCACGCCCACAAAAAATAAATATACGCAGCCATTCGCTAATCTTGAATTTTCATGCGCAAGTCAACAAAATCATGTGCAAACCTATTCCCTAGTGGTTTTCACACAGGAAAAAGTGATTGCGCACGTTTCCTGCATCACGCCATTTGTTACATACCTCCCAAGTGTCCCTCTTTAGGAGTGACGGTTCCTCTTTGAGACCAAAATCCCTCTGTCCCACTTTCCCATCCTAGTGTCCCTCTTTTTAGGAGATTAGGCTACGTGGTGTATATATAAGTATATAATAGTGCTCCACAGCTATAAAACTCAGATTAATGTTATTAATATATTAGCCTGTGTAAATAAAAGACTTTTGTGTTGATCAATTATTAAGTTACACAAAGGGGTGTCAGTAGGTCATGAAATCACCTATAAATTGTGTGTATTGCCCCTCCCACCAGCCACGTACCCATTAACACCTCTAAAACAAAAGTGTCCCTCTTTGTCTATTTGAAATGTTTGGAGGTATGTCGTTATGGTCAGAGAAATGGAGATCTAGGTGTACTTTCTTTATAGCCCTTAATTTATTACATCTCAATACAATAAATGCATCAAGCACTCCCCATAGGCCCATAGAATAGCAAATATCTGAGCGGAGGTGACCGTCACGAGCTCCATCATCCATCAGAGTGCAAAATAAGGAAAAAGCTGCACTTTTCTGAGAGGCAAACAATGAATCCCAGCAGGTGAAATCAGAAAGAATTATTAAAGTTAGTAAATGAGTGAGCCACACAAAGGGTTGAATGGTAGGTGATCTGACATTTTCCTTTAGTTGTGCTATATCAAATCCTTGGTTTGAGCACAGATCTCACAAGACAAGATGTATTTCCACATATGCTGTTAATACTAATATCATGTCACCAAAAAGGGCCTTATGCAGGAATCTACAGACATGCACGTCTGGAGCAAACCAAATGCATAGGGGCCACGTAACATTTCCCAAACTACAACTATTTGCAACCCTTTATTTTCAGTTTATAGTGATTATATTTTTTTATATTTGCCTATTTTTACTTTTACACTCTTATTTTTCTGACAATAAGCTCCCTGGATCTATGTTTCCAGAGAGTTTTTTGGTCAGTTTACCAGTCAAGCAGGACAATGATACAGTATAACATTTTCCCTGTAGCACTGCATGCTCTGTATATTGTATGTTATCTTTTTTGCATTGTATCTTTTTTAACATTTAATCACTTCATCTTATTTCACAGACCCTGACAGAAAGCTCTCTGTAAACAGACCCAGGGAGCTCACTGTCAGAGACATAAAATGGGATTTTTTTTGTCTCTGACATTTAAGGTCAGGGTCTGTGAAAGATGATAAAGTGATTAAATGATAAAAAAGATTCAGTGCAAAAAAGATAGCATACAATATGCAGAGCACTCAGTGCTACAGGGAAGGTGCTACATTGTATCACTGTCCTGCTTGATTGGTGCATTTCCTAAGATGCAGATGGCATTCTCCAGAACACTGGAATTGGATATATGCATTTTTCTTGGTTTACTCAGCAGGAAAAGCTCTGTATGTTTTTTTTGTCATAATAAAAGTTAACTGTTGCTTTAAGCTGTAACTCTTGATCAATATACAGGTGACACTTAAAGCAACCGTAACGTCAAAGAGTGAAATAGGTTGATATAACTTTAAATATCACATACACCAAGAATATGTCAAATTAATTCATGTTGCATCCCTAAAATATAATCCAAAACGAGTTCTTAATGCATGCATCAACTGTCCTCTTCAGGGAGCATATATTTAGTGTTGTTTGTGCTGTTTATACTGAGACACAAGAGCTAAAGCCAGTTAACTGATAGTGATTACTACCAACTGCTCTTGTATTCAGAAAGGATTGTATCTTATCTCTTCCCATTAATAGATATTCCTGGACAATCAATTGGAGGCCTGGAAAAGGCAGGCAAAAAAATGTACAATTTTCTCATTGATTTAAATGGTGCTTTTGACTCCTTGAATGCAAGAGAGGTATCTATCTGATATAGCATGCAAGGTCTTCAACGTTCCATTTGAATGAATGGCAATTGTACACTTTTTCTTTGTGCACTAGTATTGAAGGCCCGTGTACATGGGGCAAAGTGCCACCCAGCGGCCTCGGATGCTGCCCTGGAGCCGGGAGTGGAGACAGGCAGTGGGCCGTTCGGAGCTCAATGCTCCGGATCAGCCGTGACTCGGACTGGAGGCCAGCGCATTCATCTCTACTGCGCATGACTGCATTGTTCGTGCAGTCTCTTCTGCGCATGTGTGGTTTCGCACACAAGGAGCATCGCATTCTAGAGAATTATATATATTGATAATTAAGTCCAATGTTTCAACCTTGTCATTATGGGATCATAGCCAGTGTGAGATCACAAACAGAGAGCTTATTATGATTACGTATAGAGCAGCAACATATCCTACAATACTGATTCAGTTAAGTTTTTCTTAGAGGAATATGGTCTCGGATTTAAGGAACCTCATATCCTTTTAGAGTATTTATGGATCACGAAAACGTGGATAAGTTTAGGATCCCCAACACTTAAACACTCTACATATGGAAAAGCGTAAGGTAATGGAATGTGGGGCTCTTTAAAGGGATAGTAATACTTCGTTTTATCATTATTTTATTTTGTAGGCATTAAAAAAACATGAAGAACGATATAAGTCTTATCTCTCAAACCTTTATGGTTTAAGAGATGTCCACAAGCAAAGTTTCCCCCTCCCGCCCCTTTTACCTAGTGTAAGCCATCTCTTCTCAGATGTAAATCTGGTTGTAAGACCAGACAGATAACAGCAGGGGACAGTCTTCTTCCTATGAAAACAATGAAAGCCCTTCCCCCCTTGACAAGTTTTTCAGCTTTTTCCCTTATCTTAATTGAAGATTGTCCCTCTCTGCAGTCTACCTGGGCATCTCCCTTCTGATCTGGCTGAACGGGGGGGGGGGGATACTTTGCTTGTGAATATCTCTTAAACCATAAAGGTTTGAGAGATAAGACTTATATCGTTCTTCGTGTTTTTTTAATGCCTACAAAATAAAATAAAGATAAAACGAAGTATTACTATCCCTTTAAAGCAAATGCTACCTTTCCTCAAATGAACTCTTAATTTCATGGTACACTGTGTCTATTTGATCAGGAGAACATTACCACAAGCACACAGTGAAGCAGCATTTAAGAACATATGGTATTTGGTCTCAAATACAATTTGTTTGTTTATAAACAGATGTTTCCTCTTTAAATCTTACCTTGTTCCTTTCCCTGTCTTAATCTGCCTCTTTTCTGACCATGATCTGATATTTTCCAGAACTAATCTGGCCTTGACCTGGTATTTCTCTGTCCTAATTTGGCATTTTTAGCACCATGTCCTGGTATTTCCCTTAAGAAGACATAAGGAAAAGCAATAATTTTGCTCTGATTTCATTGGTGCAGAGAAATGGCATGTATGGAAACACCCATACACTACCACAATGCAACTCACTGAACATGCAGCATATCTCAACCATTTTGTTACATAAAATGAATTAATTGTACATAGGTGTTAGGAGCAGAACCAAAAAACTGTTCTTTGTACTTATTTATTCTATGGAATTCTAGCTTCTGAGCCCATCTTCGTATCCCTATTATATGTTTCTTTCCTTGTAGTCCTACTCTTTCTGATTATTCCCTTATTGATTTTTTGCCTGGTCAGCTTGTATTAGTCCTGTTATGCAGCGGGTGCAGACCGCACCGGGTGACACCCTCAATGGGGGGTGACAACTGCCATTCTCTATTCAGCTTCCCTTCATTGAGTCTAATAAAGTGATTGTAATGTCTATTTAAAATTATTTGACCAAGTCTTCTATATAGTAAAAGGAACATACTGTGCTATGTCTAAGCTCTTACTTCTGTGTAGTTAAAAAGTTATGATGCACTGAAGATCCACCACCCGCCCCTTCTCCCCAGGTCACTCTTAATCTGCAGTCTGGTGAGGATGGCTGCAGTGAGGGACAAACTTCAGTAAGCAAAGGGAAATCCTGCCCTCCTTCGTCAGAGGGTGCAGGATTTCCTTTATACATACTTGCTGAAGTTTGTCCCTCTCTGCAGTTGTCGAGTCACATGACCAGATCACAGATTCCACTGGAGGCAGCCAGAAAGGGGCGGGCAGGGAATCTTCAGTGCTTCTTAACTTTTGTATTACAAAGAAGTAAGTGCTTAGACATAGCGCAATCTGTTCCTTTTACTATACAGAATACATGGTCAAATAATTTTACATAGACATTAGTATCACTTTAATACTCAATGAAGGGAAACAAAGCTAGTTGACTGCGCTTGCCTGTACGACCTTCTGGTTGGCGCACCATATGCAGTATGTCATCATGGCCCGCAGGGGAGCATGCTGACAACAACAAAGCCATTGGTTATAAATAGGCGATTCACGCGCCAAGAACAGTCTTGCCCGCCATTTTACTTGCAGCACAGCCTACCTGCCTGGAACGGAACTGTCTTGGGATAAGCAGGTGAATCGGGGGACAGCTGGGGCGTGGGATGTTGAACATTGTGGAGACACAAAAAGAAAAGAAAAAAGCCTGGATCTTAACTAAGGCACTCAGCCAAGAGTAAATCAGTAGACCAATGTAGCATGCAAGTAAGAAAGATTTTTAATATCTACACAAAAGTATATATGAAAAAAACATGACTGGACAAAGACAAAGGACACCCACTCCCCCAAGTACCACCTCAGTAAACATATATCTAGTCCAACACAAATGAACAGTAAATACACAGAGTAATATAACATTAAAAAACAAAAATAAACCACACATGATTAAAAAAGATACTGAGGTGTCCAGTCATGTTTTTTTTTCTTATATACTTTTGTGTAGTTATCAATACATCTGTTTTAGTTTTGTACTATACTGGTCTACTGATTTACTCTTGGCTGAGTGCCTTATTTAAGATCTTGACTTTTTTCTTTTCTTTTTAAGTTATATATTGATTTAAGGATCAGGCACCCTATACATGATATGTATGGGATATTTAGGGAAATTATTTGTGTGATCCTCTAGAATAATTCTTCTTCAGGTGGAAACAGACTGACTGTGTGGTGGTGATGGACAGTGTGGAGGTGGTGGACAATGGCTAAAATGTGAAGGACAATGTGGTAGTGGACAGTGGGGGTCCATTGTTGAGACAGACAGGGGGCCAATTTGGAGTTGGACAATGGGGCCACAGTGGGACTGGAAATTGTGGAGGTGGATAGACTGCATGGAGGTGGTGGACAATGGGGGCCAATATGGAGGTGGTGGACAATGGGGGCCAATGTGGAAGTGGACAATGGGGGCAAAAGAGTGGGGTTGGACATTATGGAGGTGGACAGAGTGTGTGGATGTGGTAGACAATGGGGGTCAATGTCAAGGTGGTGGACAATGGGGGCCAATGTGGAGTTGGACAATGGGGGGCAGAGTGGGGCTGGACATTTGTGGAGGTGGACTGACTGCGTGGAGGTGGTGGACAATGGGGGACAATGTGGGGCTGGACATTATGGTGGTGGACAGACTGTGTGGAGGTGGTGGATAATGGGGGCCAGTGTGGAGGTAGATGTGCTGGTGGTGGGGTGGACAACATGGATGTGGCAATGGGGGCCAATGTGGAGTTGGACAGTGGGGGCCAATGTGGAGTTGGATAATGGGGGCCAGAGTGGGGCTGAACATTATGGTAGTGAACAGACTGTATGTATGGAAGGAGATCCAGGGGAGATGACACCATGAGTTACAGCACCAGGTGACATCAACCCTAGTGACGCCTCTGCTGTTATGTGTGTTGTCTTCTGTTATTGACTGAACTCTGGCTTCTGACTTTTTGGTCTGCTTGTGAGTACAGTATGCTGTCTTTCTGCTTGTCCTGACCTCTGATCCTTGTCTGCCTGTCTTTTACTTAACTACTAGTCCCTTTGAAGTTCTCTGCTAATCCTGACATCAAACTAGAATCAAAGTATATTCAGCTGTAGCAGGTATTCGGCAGTGTCAAGCTCACCCTGATGACTGCCAGTCCTGACTTTGAGACAGTTCTAACAACACTCAGAGGCATGGAAAACCAATTGGCAAAAATAGTTCACTAAATAAACAGCCAGACATAAATGAATACTGTGGAGGAAGAAATTGTCTCCATCTCAGGCCTGACTTCAAGCCAGTTCTGTATCCCATAATCCAACAATTGGTGTCCTATTAAAATCACTGGTTATTAAAAAAACCCAGACACCCAGACATGAGGGAATACATTTGAAGAAGTAATTATCTTTCTCTAGAGCTTTCGCTCTCTAGTGTGCTTTCTCTCTGTCTGCCTCTTTCTCTCTCCCTCTCGAGCCCCTGGCTGGGCTTTGGTCACTGTATTATGCCCCTTTTGCTTTCAAATCATGTAAGTGCTGCTAACTTCATGCCAGTGTGCTCTTAAATCCTATCACACTGGTAAATGGATAATGAGGAAGCAAAAGATGTTTCAACCTAGTAGACAGATCATTTGATGTAGTGCTATCATATTATGATGTTACGGGCACAAGATGGCTTTGATATTGTCAGGTAGGTAATGGAATAAAGTGAAGAGAAAAGAAGTTGTTCATAATTTCTTGAAAAGCTTTAAGTTAAACATAATGGTTGTGTCAGCAATGAGCATTTTGCTAATGGGTGTGAACAATGTATTTTTACATAAATGATGGAAATGTATACCTATCATTTTAGCTGTCTGTAATCCTCCTTGCAAAAATGGTGGCATTTGCATGAGAAATAATATATGCACCTGTCCAGATGGATACGTTGGAAAAAGATGCCAGAAAAGTAAGTGGCTTTCTTTAAATTTTCATTTAAGGTTTACTAGACAAGTTTTCAAAAAATAGTGTATTAATCCTTTGAATGCCAGAGGGTTTCTTAATGCATTTTGAAGTAATATGTGAAAACCCCTTTAGCACTCAATGGGTTCAATGCACACATCTTGAAAATTAAAATTCTTCATTGTTCTATTCCTAAAAGTAGACCTATCACCCCAAAATAAACCACATATCCCTATGTACACTGCCTGAACTTCCCCAGCCTTATTCCTTTGCTTCCTGCTAGCCACAAATCCCCATGGGCACTGCCTGAACATGGGAAGAATGCTGGGGGTAGAATAAAAAACTGAAATAAATTGAAAAAACAAAACATTTCTATAGGTTTTCCAGTGATGATTTGTTCTCAGTTACTTCCCAAGTGTCCCTTTTCAGGGGGATACTGTCCCTCTGAGATAAAAATCCATATGGCCCTCTTTACGATCATGGTGTCCCCCTCTTTAGAAGATGAGGCTGTGTGGTGTGTATATAAGTGTACCACACTGGTCCACAGCAATAAAGCTCACATTAACGTTTGATTAAACTTCAGTATATGTGTTTATAAATTAGTCTGTGGAAATAAAATACTTTGGTTTTGCTCTAAATCATTTATTTAGTAATACAAACAAATATAAATGTCTGTTTTTTATTCTGTACCCAACAGTCTGCCCCCAGCTCAACAAACGTGCCCACCTTTTTCACAGTCTGCAGAGTTGTTAGTTGTGTTCTCTGCCTCTCTCTGTCTTTAATTACATTGTCTTTGTCATGTGACTCCATTTGCACATATGATCACTATAGCAGCAATCACATTTGTGGAAAAAACAAGGAATAGCAGGAATGAACTGCGCCAGTCCTGGAGCAGTCAGGTACAGCCTCCCCACCACAATCACCCTTCAAGTGCCAGGACCATCATCATACCTGGGAACTTCTAAGTCTGGGCTCCCCGGAGGGGAGACCTGTGGTGCCACTGAGGGGAGAGAAATGACGCGATTTTTGTCACAAAAAGGGCTAGGCTTAATTGTGAGTGGGGGCGGGACAAAAAAAACAAAAAAATAGCTAGAATAGACTGGGGAAGGAGGAGAAAGGGTGGAAAGTGGAAGGAACAGACAGGGAAGGAGTGAAAGCGAGCAGAGTTTCATCAGAAACTCCCCACCTCCAGAGAATCAGACTCTGCCCCAGAAACCCGGTAAAACAGCAAAAAACGGAGTCTCCAGGGCAAATGCGGAGGGTTCTCAGCTATGGCCATCATTCTTCCAAATTGTGTAACAAACCTGGCACGTCATTCAGAGTTAAGGGGTCAAAATTGCAAAAAAATTAAAAAGAAACCATTTTTGAAAAGTACTTGTATGCTGCACATCTCTCTCATCAGTTGTTCTTCAAATCAAAATAAGAATGAACTTTTAGTTTTAAACATCCAAAGAAGAACAAGAGGACTGCACAATGCATTTAGAAGCAATGAGTTGCTCAGCCCTCTAGTCTTCATGGACTAAGCACAGTATTGCCACATATATGTTTAGCATGTGCAACCGTTTTATGTTTCTTAATTTTCTACAGTCTTTTCTATACTCATTTCTAATAGAAGCTTTTATTCTTCATTTGAATATTCCAGATTATATTTAGATAAATATATTTTTGGTCTGGCTGCTGTTTTTTCCCTTTCTGTACATGTGCCTCCAAGAAGCTGAACAATATGGATGATTTAGCTCAGGCAACTTTTTGAAGTTTGTAGATTTATACTAAATTCTAATAGCAATATATAAGTTATGAGTAGTCAACCTCGGGCTCTTCAGCTGTTGGGAACGACAACTCCTATCCTCCCAACCAGCCTTTGGCTCTTTGGGGATGATGGGAATTGTAGTTTCCAACTGTCTAGTTATATAAACAAAAAATCCCGTGGAAGTCAATGAAAGCAGCTTTCCAGAACAAGATAACAGACAAAATGGACAGTTGTCTGGTTATATCTTTATGATTACATATCAGCATATCAAAAAAGAGGAGACACTCCAGATATTTATAGCAATATGATTAATTGGACAATTGTTTTATCTACAAAGACATCTTGGAATCTGTGTTAACTGTTTTGTACAATGTATTATATGTATCTGATTTCATTTAAATTCTACTGAGTTTTCAATGATTTTTCAAAAATAATGTCTTGAAATCATTGTGCACAAAGTATCCACTTTTACAATCTTATTGTAAATGACATAACTTAAATTGCCACTACATTTTTCATGTAGGTGTTTGTGATCCAATGTGCATGAATGGAGGAAAATGTGTGGGACCCAATATTTGTTCTTGCCCATCAGGATGGATAGGAAAGCGATGCAACACACGTAAGAGATTTATTACTGATTGATTTGTATGAGTCATGATAATCAATTTGAGTGAACTGTTAATTTAAATCTGAAGTTTTCTCATTAAAAAGAAAGTATAGCCTAATTTAATGTTGTTTTTGAATGTTCGTATAGGATACCTTTGGGCAAGTGTGTCCAGCCACAGTTTATCATGGTCAAATATCTCTCCATCTGTAAAAAAATCTACATGCTGGTGAGATAGCTCAGTTGGTTAATAGTACCAGTTAACATCTCAGGGTCCCAGCAGCACTAACACAGCCTTTCATCCATCTGAAGTTAATAAAATATGTATAGTAGCAATTATTTATTAGCTGCTACCAGCTGGTTCATTCTGGGGCCATGTACTAATGTGCTTTAAAATCATTGTTCTTGTTGGAAATGCAGAATTAATCCAATACATGTCCTACACCATAACCATTAAATTAGAACCATATCACCCCATTGCTTGCTAAAGGCTGTTATCCAGATTAGGAGCTTTAAACATGTAACTTCAGACTTGGGCCAGTTCCCCAAGTAACATAGTAACATAGTTGACAAAGCTGAAAAAAGACATGCGTCCCTCAAGTCCAGCCCATGCCCAAACACCCCTGTTGATCAAGAGGAAGGCAAAAAAAAGCAATTTCCAATTTAACTCCAAGTGGGTAAAAAAATCCTTCCTGTCTCCAAATGGCAGTCAGATAGTTCCCTGGATCAACATCCTATCTGTGTTGAAGCCATCTGTTATAATTCTCAGTATTGTTCAGTTTTAGATAAGCATCCATTGTTTTTTGAAAGCAGTTACAGTATCTGCAAGTACAACATCCAATGCAAAGAATTCATTAGCTTTACTGCCCTTACTGTAAAAAAATCCCTGGCCTTTTCTCTAGTACCTAGCAATGTCCCTGAATAAACCCTTATTTAAAAATTACAGTAAGTTAACTATATATAAAGCTAATAAGCATGATAAGCTAGATCTGTATAAGTAGGCGACTATATTTTATATTCATGTACACTTTATACCCTGCATTTCATGGCATCCAGTCTTTAATGTGCTGTGAGGGAGCAGACATTCCTGCCTTTTCCAAGTTCCCATTGATTTTCCAGCAGTATCTATGAATGGATTGATATAACAGGCTTTCTCAATACAAAAGCATTGGGCACTAATCATAATTAACTGATCTGATTCTTTTCTTGCAATACAAACAGCACAAACAACACTGAATAAAGGCTTTCTGAACAGGAAAATGTACATGTGTTATGGACTTAACATATGAATAATTAGTTTTTACATATTCTAGCTGTATGTGCATAATAGTTAAAGATAAATCAAGCTATTTTATTTTTTAGTGTTAGTGTTCCTTTAAATTAGCTTTAACCTTTTGAGTGCCAGAGAGGTATGCAATGCATTGAATATCCCTCTGGCACTCAAAGGGTTAACTGTGAGGCTCCTTTTCACAATATATCTTATGAAAAAGGAGCGTATAGGCATATTTTTATAAATAAATGACGTACTATAAATTCCTCGAAAATGAAGACATAGTTGAATGAAGTTATAAAGCATGATTGGATATTGTGTGCGTTACACTATGCCTCATTTCATAACAGGCATTTCATTTGCTTTCAGTACCAAACTGCTTTACAAAGCATTACACCTGAGTACATCATATGTGTAAATGCACAGTGAAACTACATCAACTGCATACAATACAAATAATGTACCTCTAAGCTAAAACACAAAAATCTTGTGCTTGACATAGGATGCACATCTCATACCGATTATTATTTGCTCATTGTTTGATCATTTTCCAATATCTTTCTGATTTGGTGTGGATTCCATTATAGCTGGTTGTGAATCTGGCAAACATAGTCAGAAAAAT
Source organism: Rhinophrynus dorsalis (assembly GCA_037306005.1). Taxonomy (NCBI): domain Eukaryota; kingdom Metazoa; phylum Chordata; class Amphibia; order Anura; family Rhinophrynidae; genus Rhinophrynus; species Rhinophrynus dorsalis. The sequence goes on from CM074723.1 coordinate 401,950,252, forward strand.
ATTTTTTAAATGTGATAGTAATGTTTCACCAAAGCAGCTCCACTTAAACATCACAGTATTTGAGCCATGGAGAGTGTTATTTCAGTACTGTCCAAGTTGTTGTTCAAGAGTAATTGAATGATAAAGTAGCCTCCTCCTACCCTTTTACATAGTGTAAGCCACCTTCCCTCAGATGTGGAATCTGGTCTCTTGACAGACAGCTCACAGCAAGGGACAATATTCTTACTGTGGGCATAAGGAAAACCCTGCCCCCTTGACAGGTTTTTCAGGTTTTGTCTAGCTGCTCTGAGGTGAGTAGTGTTATATCAGTAAAAGGGGAAGGAGGGGGGGTAGTTTATCATTCAATTTCTCCTGAAGTACAACTCTGACATTATTGAAGTAATACTCTCCACAGCCCAAATACTATGAAGATTAATCGGAGCTGCTTTTCTGTGAAACATTACTTTCCCTTTTAGCATTTTTCCATCTGTTGCTTTTAAGATCTGTATGTAAACAGAATTTGGCAGTCTGATATACATGCAAAAATTAGCATTGCAAATGGCCATTCTTCTATGACATTTAGCAGAATGACCTTTGCTAGGCTCTTTTCTTCCAGACAAGCCATTCCATGCTTAACAATCCAGGGCCACAGAGCCATCTTCAAATGCTGCAACCACCACAGACCTCCTAGTGCCCCTGTATGCACCAAGCCACCCTCCCACACTTACACAAGTTCCTATAACCTCTCAGTTACCAGTCAACTTGTAACACATTACTTGCAGTGTGTAAACTGTTTGGTATTGGAGGAGTTAACTGTTCCAAAAATTAATACACCAGTGCCCCCAACTATCCTAACCAGGACCACCATTAACACCTCTGTGGCCAGACTGGCTGTGAATACAGTGCAATCAATACATTTCAGCCAGCCCAGTAGTGGAGACGTTAAACTTGGTAAAATGAATAATTAATTAAGTATAAAGCAAAAAAAGGCCATAATTACATTTTGGGAGGATTATATTATCATCTCTCCATCAAGATCAGAATGAAGAGCATTTAAAAAAGAAGGTTGTGGAATCCCAGAAGGCACTTTCACTCCCTATTTTAAGGAATTAAAGAAAAAAAATGGACTACATACAACTGTACAACTAAATAAATGAGTAGGGGTGAATAAATACCCCATATAATATATTAAAACATAAATCTTAACAAAAAACATGAAAACAAATGCTATCAGTATTCCACCAGTTCAAAGCCCCATATCAGTCTGAAGACACACCCAAGGAAGGGAACCAGGACCTCTTCCTCTACCCTCACTACTTGAGAGTATGTGTACCAGTACATTCATATGGGGTTCAGAGCCCTTGTGTTAAGTAAAGAAAAAAATGGAAAGTGTCACCAGGACCCCTGCCATCCCCACAGGTGTTTGTTTTTTAACTGCTGATGGTAAAGCCCTCCATTGATGGAGCAGCGAGATACCAGTGGGATGGGATGGATGGGGGTGGATGAGGGTTTGTGTATGTGTGTGTTCACTTGGCATGTGATCCTTGGGTGGCAGAGCTGTGGGGGTGAGTGCACAAGGACTTGTAGGATCAGGCAAGGGAGGGAGGAGCTCTCATCCCTCCCAGTATCCCCTGTGTGATCCAGCTGAAGGAAAGTGGATGATATCAGGTAACATACCTAGGGTTGTTTTAGAGTGTTTTTCAGCATTCCAAAAGGATTCCAGTGAGGCATTCTGTCTGGAAATCTAAGTCTGACCATCAGCCAGTATCTGACTGCAGAATGGAGCAGCTGGAAATATCTGCCTAAGCTAAAGATAGCCATTCATCAGTCATTTTCTATAACAACGGGATCCCGTTCTTGGTATGGACAGTTGACACAATTAGTGTCAAAAAAGGATACGATTTATCTTTCTTCAGTTATTTTACCTACAAAAGCTGGAAGTGGACAAACAGTCATTATAACCATCAACTGTGTTTTAGAAACATGTTAACTCCTTGGAAACTACAGATGTATCCAGTGCTTTGAGTCACATGGTAGCTGATGTACTAAGAGACATGGGACAAATACAAATTCCAGTGGATTAAATGAGGCTGGAGAGGACCATAACTGATTGTGAAGTAATGTATTTGAAACAGGGGATTAACCCTTTGAGTGACAGCAGCACTCATGCATTACTTCACAATGCACTGAGTACCCCTCTGGAGGTCAAAGGGTTAAACATATTTAAAGCCACATGAAATAAATGGGAATTTTGTGGATTTACTTTGTCCCCTATGCCCTAATTGGTTTGCCCCAGAAATGTTTCAGTTCATCTTAGTACATTAGCCTCGTTGCGTTGGGACTTTTAGGGTGCCAGGCAGGGATAGGCAACCCGAGGCCCTCCAGTTGGTGTGAACTACAACTCCATCATCGACTGTGGATTATTGTAGTCCACAAACAGCCAGAGGTCCTCATCTTTACCCTCAGGGATAATGTGTATAAATCTGCATAATTCCATCATAGACTGATAACACTCTGATTGTAAATGTATACAGTTATGCCTTATGTTTAACCCTTTGAGTGCCAAAGAGATGCAATGCTTTTGATATCTGACATTCAAATGATTAAATCTGTATTTAACTGCAGTTTTTCATTATTACAGCTATCTGCCTTCAGAAATGTAAAAATGGGGGTGAGTGTATAGGACCCAACACCTGTCACTGCCCTCCTGACTGGCAAGGGCCTCAGTGTCAGACTGGTAAGTGAAAATGTGATTCTCTGTTTTCCTTCATTTTTTAACTGTTTACACAATTTTACAAAATCAAACAATTTATTTGGAGGCAATTCCATTCTTTCCACTGTATACATTTAACTTACTTGTTTCTTTCAGCTGTCTGCAATTTTAAATGTTTATATGGAGGTCGATGTGCATTACCTAACGTATGTTCCTGTCGCCCTGGTTACACTGGAACAATGTGTAGTCAGCGATTACAGGTTAGTAACAGTAATTATTTCATTCAGATTTCAGATGTATCCTGTAGTCCAGGGGTGGGCAGACTCTTAGCCTGACTTCAACCAAGGGGAGGACAAAACGCTGCCTGGAAGGCTTGTAGTCTGATACATCTTGCAGACTTCCCTGTGTTAATGGTGCATGTATTACTTACGTGTATTTCATTCTTGGTCCAACACAAGATAGGAATACAATGACTTTAGCATTTGGGGAAGCTAATGATAATAGTATTTTATATCTGATGACTGCAACCACTAAAATCTGCTTCTGTGGTTGTTTCTTTTGGGGAGGCTAAGCTTTGCTTGGCCTCCATCATCTTTCTATGAGGAAAAAGTTCTTCATCTGATATAGATTCTCATACTTGATCCTCAAGCCTCAGCAACAGTGCAAGTTTTTACCATATCTTCATTGACACACAGACAGATTGATCATTAGCACAGGTATGAAGTGTGGAAGAGAAGGTAATCTAAGAAACTGCACTACTGGCATACCTTTGAACTCTCAGGATTTGACATTGAGACTCAGAGTTTTGACCCAAATCTCAGGGTGAAGGTCCAAATTCTCAGCATTCCATACTATTTATTAGATTATCTGCAAAATTAACTGCTTCTTTAGTCTCTAAATTAGTGCTTTTTCTGTCCGGAATGCAAAGGAAGAATATCTCAGTGGGGGGGATGCAATAAGGGGTGATAAAGAGGTGATAAAGCGGAGATGACTTCGTCAGTGATATCACCTCTCCAGTTCCTATGTTATTCTATGGAACATATGCACTAAGATTTCTCAAGGGGGGAGAACTTAGTGAATTGGCTCTGTAGAATAACATAGGAACTGGAGAGGTGATATCACTGGAGAAGTCTGCACTTTATAACCTCTTTATCACCCCTTAGTGCATCTCTCCCATTGTCTTGTGTGTGTTTAACCCTTTATTTTTTCTAAATTAGTAAATGTCAGTGGTTCCTCGTGCACTGATTGTAGCATCTCAGGGTTAGAGCAAGCGGGAGTCTGTTGCCAGTAATCTATAGCAGTGTTGAGCAATATGAGGCTTGAACAGCTGGAGAGCATCAGATTGCCCATTACTGAATTATATTATGGAAAAAAGTAAGGGTTGTTATTTTCAAGATCTCAGGGATAGCTCATTTAGAAAGTTCTCAGGTATGACTATTAGTGAGGATTGAATACTAGAAGATTATTACAGTCCGTGTTCCTTCTAAGATGAGCAGGAGTAAGTGACCCAGCACTGAAAGAGTTAACAGAGCAATTAAAACTGAGCAGAGCTATATTTTACATCTGTTATTCCAATGCAGCCCAGCACAAACAATTCTCATTAACTCTTTCAGGGCAGTTTGTTCTTAACCATTTAAGGGTCAGAGGGTGTACAATGCATTGCTTAATAGTCATCTTTATATTTATAAACATAGTAAGGAATAAATTCCTTTTCCTTAGCTGTGACTTACAGGATTAAGATCACAATGCAGGCAGTTTCACCTACTAAATAGTTTCACTGTAGATGAATCTATAGCCCACATCTTTAGCAGAGCCGATGGAGAGCAGCCATCTTTCCTCTGTTACAGCTCGCTCCCCGTCAGCTGCCTTCCCCTTTCCCTCCAGTAGAGTGTCTAAACAGCAACGACATGAAGGAGAAAGCCAAGCAATTAATACACAGTCGAAACAGTGGTATAACTAAAGGGGTTGCACCTGCGACCGGGCCCATAACTCCAGGCGCCCGGCCGCCCACTGCGACCCCTCCGCCTGCTGCTCGCAATCTCCCTCTGGAGCTTTAGTTATGCAGAGCGCTGGGACATTACATCATCTCCCAGCGCTCTGCATTACTGAAGAGGTCCGCGCGGGAGCTCCGGGGAGGTAGGAGATCGGGGCATTGTGGAGATTGAGGGGCATTGTGGTGATTGGGGTGCAATGTGGAGGGGGCCAATGTGGTTGAGGGGGGCCCAATGTGGTTGGGGGGCCCATGGTGCTTCTTGCACCAGGGCCCAGAGGATTTCTAGTTACACCTCTGAGTAAAAAGTAATGTCCTGCATTGATAAGTGCAGTGATGAGTACAGGATGTTGCTTTTTACTGTGTATTCACTGCCCGACTTGCTCCTTCATGCCGCTGCTGCATTCAGGCAGCTGCTTAGACATACTTCTGCGTAAAAGGGAAAGTGGTGGAACTGGTTGCCATATAATACCACAGGCTTTCCTGCCGGTGTGGTTGGCAAGCTGAATAGTGAATTTTTGCAAGTGCCATTCTAAAAAATGGAACAAATTTACAAAAAAAAAATATATGACTTTGTATGGTTATTTTTGCTCTCACTTTCATATGGGAGCAAGTTGTTCATAAGTAATAGTTCCCCTTTAAGATTATAGGACTGTATTCAATAAACTAAAAGGTGCAATTCTGGCACAAACCAGATATATCATAGGACAAAAATCTAAATTCCTAATGATTTAAATGGGGCATTTAACTCCTTGAATGCTAGAGAAGTCTCCAATGCATTCCTTTGCAGTCAGTGGGTAATTCCTTTAATATTCCTGGGGTTTAAAGCCCTACTGAAATTAGGGTGAATTTTGTGTTAGTTTGATTTGTCCCCTGTAGAGCATTTGGCTTATTCCAGAAATGCATCTCAGGTTGATTACAACCCTTACATCCTTATGGCCCTTAACCACAAAAGAGATGGAGTAAGTGAATAGCACTATAAAGAAGAAATAAAAAAATCGCCAAAATCTGTGTAAATGGAATCATAACCCATTGAATGCTAAAGAGTTCTAAAGCATAGTTGGTTTATATGCTAGGGATCTTAGTAGCATTCATAGGGTTGAAAAGTCCCATTTAAACCATTAGGTATTTTTATTTCTCTCCTATTGTGCAGTTCTATTACTCCAGAATTGCTTTTTTCTTTTGTACATATGTCTACAGTATCTTAAAAGAGCAGTACACTTTTTTATGAAAAAATGTCTATTGTAGAGCTTTTCCTGCTGAAAGATGCATACTTCCAGAGTTATTCAGTTTAAAGGGATAGTAATGTCAAAATATAAATATACATAAGATGTTCAATGTAATATTTTATAATGTATAGTATATTTTGCAATGTCTTTACTTTGTACTGTTCTTATAAATCGAGTCAAAAGTTTCCCCCTCCAGCCCTTTGACATCACATCATTCATAGTTCACTGAGATCCGAAAGTTGATCTCTTGACTGGATGGATCACAATGATCGCAATAAGGAAAACCCGGCCCCCTTGACAAACGGGAGCAGAGTTTTCCTTATACAGACACACACAGTATTGTCCCTCATTGAGACCGGCTTTCGGATCTCAGTGAACTCTGAATGACGCGATGGAAAGGGGTGGTAGGGTGAAACTTTTGACTCAATTTACAAGAATACAAAGGTACAGATATTGCAAAATACACTATACACGATCCTATGTATATTTGTATTTTGACTATTTCTTTAACCCTTTGAGTGCCAAGTGGGTACATTGTACGAGTTTGGACAGCTGTACCCGCTGTGCCAAGCTCGTACAATGTACCCACTAAAATGCGGTCACTGCATGAGCCGGTATAACCGGCATGCAGTGGCCGCATTTTAAAAAAAAAAAAGGTGGGCAATCGTGGGGGGACATGAGGATCACTCCTCATGTCCCCCCTGTTATTGATCTCCCAGCCGATCGCGCTGGGAGATCAATAAAAGAAGAGGAGAAGCGCAGCAGAAGCGCAGCTTCTCCTCTTCCGTCTCTCCTACCCGAACTTCCGGGTAGGAGTGGGCGGGACCGGGGGAAGCCTCCCAACGTCATCAGTGACATGTCACTGATGACGTTGGGGAAGTTTCCCCGGTCCCATTCACTCCTACCGGTGGTAGGAGTGAAAGGCAGGAGAGCTTCTGCTCTCCTGCAGTCGCCAAATTGGTCTCCCATCCTATCGGCTGGGAGATCAATTACTTGGGGGACACCAGGAGGGGTCCTGATGTCCCCCACGAGGTCTGAATAGCTAAAAAAAATAAATAAAAAAAAACAAAAACCAATAGTAACCCTGTGAGTGCCGCAGTGGTCCCCAGCACATTGCTTTGCAATGTGCTGGAGACCCTTGTAGCACTCACAGGGTCTTTTCTTTGTGTTTTTTTTTTTTTTTTTTAAAGACCTCATTGGGGGGATCAGGGGGGATCCTGATGCCCCTCAATGAGGTCTATTATTAAAAAAAATTTTTTTTTTTTTAACCCTGTGTGTGCCACAGGGGGGGTCCAATGCACCCCCCCCCCCCTCCTGTGGCACACACAGGGCTTCTGTCATTACTTTGTTACTAGAGATTGTTGGGGGGCCATCAGGATTGGTCCTGATGGCCCCCCAACAAGCTCTGATTACAAAGTAATAATAATAAAAAAAATTAACCCTCTGAGTGCCAGAAGGGTCCAATGCATTGCTTTGCAATGCGCTGGAGACCCCTTTGGCACTCACAGGGACATTTATTTTGATTCCTTTTTTTTTTTTTTTTTAAGACCTCATTGGGGGGAATCAAAGGGGTCCTGATACCCACCAATGAGGTCCATAATAAAAAAAAGTAAAGAAAAAAAATTAACCATGTGTGTGCCTCAAGGGGGGCCAATGCAGCCCCCCTTCTGCGGCGCACACACAGGGCATTTATCATTACTTCGTTATCAGAGATTGTTGGGGGCCATCATGATTGGTCCTGATGGCCCCCCAACAAGCTCTGATTACCAAGTAATGATAAAAAAAAAAAATTAACCCTCTGAGTGCCACAAGGATCCAATGCATTGCTTTGCAATGCGCTGGAGACCCCTGTGGCACTCTCAGGGTCCCCTGTTTGTGGACATATATATATATTTTTTTTACTAAGACCTCATTGGGGAGGGATCAGGGGGTCCTTATGCCCCTCAATGAGGTATATAATAAAAAAAAAAAAAATTAAAACACAAATTAACCCTGTGTGTGCCACTAGGAGGGGAGTTCAATGCCGACCCCCTTCCTGTGGCACACACAGGACTTTTTATCAACACTGGTAGTCACAGATCTCCCATACACACTATCAAACACTGCCCCACCATCCTTGCTCCTCTGCTCATACCCACACACACTGCCTAATCCCTCACCCTCCCACATACTTTGTTACACTTGTAGTCACAGGTCCGCACGTACACCGGCTGACGCCCTAGCTTCTTTCATCTGTTAGCCATAAAATCACACATACACTGTTTGCTTTACCATTTCTGTTTCACTGGTAGCTACGCTCCTGTAGCGTAAATTGGTATGTCAACCCACAGCAGTGGGGTACCATTTTTCTTAGGCTGGCAAGAAGTCCTCCTAGGAAATCCCACGCCATTGAACCATTTTAGTATCTTTGAAGTGACTGATGTGTAAAACAAAATTTTTTTTTTCCTGTAGCACCACATTCTGGAAATAGTTGTGCCAACTAACTTAGGGGTAAAAAGGCAAGTGACCCCTCATTAGATGCGGCAGGTTGTCTTCTTTCCAAAATGGTATGGTTTATCTACCTTTTCTTCAATTCTGAAGGTTTTATAGTCATTTTCGTACAGGCAAGTCAGGTTTGAGAAAATGCTAGAAACATCAGAGGTTGTAGTAGGTGTAGTTTTCTACTTCTAGCACCCCCTAAGGTAGTTCAACTCATACCAATGGGGTGTCATTTGACTCCTAAGAGCACTAGCAAACAAATGCAGTTGAAAATTCCATGGTTTTCACAGCGCTCCATACATTTGAAGGGGCAGAAATGTAAAAAAATGCAATTTTTTTCCTATATCGCCTCCTTCTGGAAACATTTATGCACACCAGTATTGGGGTAAGAAGGCAAGTGACCCCTCATTAGATGCGGCAGGTTGTTTTCTTTCCAAAATGGTATGGTTTATCTACCTTTTCTTCAATTCTGAATGTGTTATAGCCATTTTTGTACAGGCAAGTCACATTTGAGAAAATGTTAGAAACATCAGAGGTTGTAGTAGGTGTAGTTTTCTACTTCTAGCACCCCCTAAGGTAGGTCAACTCATATCAATGGGGTGTCGTTTGACTCCTAAGAGCACTAGCTAATGAATGCAGTTGAAAATTCCATGGTTTTTACAAAGTTCCATACATTTGAAGGGGCAGAAATGTAAGAAAATGCCTTTTTTTTTCACTAGCGCCACCTCCTGGAAGCATTTGTGCATACCAGCCTTTGGGTAAGAAGGCACGTGACCCCTCATTAGATGCGGAAGGATGTTTTCTTTCCAAAATGGCATTGTTTCTCTACCTTTTCTGCATATCTATTATGGTTATAACCATTTTAGTGCAAGCAGATAATTTCAAAAACAAAAGTGTCAGGTTTACGTACGTGTTCCTAGCACCCACATATTGTATGTTAACCCACACAAATAGGCTACCATTTTTCTCATGTTGGTAGCAGGTACTGAATACAGCAGGAAATGTTATGGTTTTCAAAGATTTTAGTATCTTTGAAGTGGTGGAAATGTAAAAAAAACATGTATTTATTCCCATAGCGCCACCTTTTGGAAATATTTGTGCACTTCAGCCCAGGGGGTAGAAAGGCAAGTGACCCCTCAATTGATGCGGGAGAATGTCTACTTTCCAAAATGGTATACCTTTTATACCTTTCCTTCATGTCTCTAACAGTTATGGACATTTTAGTACAAGCAGCCATTTTCGAAGAAGCAAACAGGTAGGTGTAGTTATGTGCTTCTGGCACCCCTAAGGTAGGTCGACTCATTCCAGTGGGGTGTCATTTTTCTTCTAAGAGCACTAGCTAATGAATACAGTTGGAAATACCATGGTTTGCACACATTTCAGTACATTTGAAGGGGCAGAAATGTAAGAAAATGCCTTTTTTTTTTCATTAGCGCCACCTTCTGGAGGCATTTGTGCACTCCAGGCTTGGGGTAACAAGGCAAGTCACCCATCATTAGATGCGGCAGGGTGTCTTCTTTTCAAAATGGTATGGTTTGTGTACCCTTTCTTCACTTCTGTAGTTGTTATAACCATTTGTGTACAGACAAGTAATGTTTGAGAAAATGTTAGAAAAACTTGAAGTTGTAGTAGGTGTCGTTTTGCACTTCTAGCGCCCCCTGAGGTAGTTAAACTCATACCAATGGGGTGTCATTTTTCTCCTAAGAGCACTAGCTAATGAATACAGTTGGAAATACCATGGTTTGCACACATTTCAGTACATTTGAAGGGGCAGAAATGTAAGAAAATGCCTTTTTTTTTCATTAGCGCCACCTTCTGGAGGCATTTGTGCACTCCAGGCTTGGGGTAACAAGGCAAGTCACCCATCATTAGATGCGGCAGGGTGTCTTCTTTTCAAAATGGTATGGTTTGTGTACCCTTTCTTCACTTCTGTATTTGTTATAACCATTTTTGTACAGACAGGTAATGTTTGAGAAAATGTTAGAAAAATTAGAGGTTGCAATAGGTGTAGTTTTGTACTTGTAGCGCCCCCTGAGGTAGGTGAACTCATACCAATGGGGTGTCATTTTTCTCCTAAGAGCACTAGCTAATGAATACAGTTGGAAATACCATGGTTTGCACACATTTCAGTACATTTGAAGGGGCAGAAATGTAAGAAAATGCCTTTTTTTTTCATTAGCGCCACCTTCTGGAGGCATTTGTGCACTCCAGGCTTGGGGTAACAAGGCAAGTCACCCATCATTAGATGCGGCAGGGTGTCTTCTTTTCAAAATGGTATGGTTTGTGTACCCTTTCTTCACTTCTGTAGTTGTTATAACCATTTGTGTACAGACAAGTAATGTTTGAGAAAATGTTAGAAAAATTTGAAGTTGTAGTGGGTGTCGTTTTGCACTTCTAGCGCCCCCTGAGGTAGTTAAACTCATACCAATGGGGTGTCATTTTTCTCCTAAGAGCACTAGCTAATGAATACAGTTGGAAATACCATGGTTTGCACACATTTCAGTACATTTGAAGGGGCAGAAATGTAAGAAAATGCCTTTTTTTTTCATTAGCGCCACCTTCTGGAGGCATTTGTGCACTCCAGGCTTGGGGTAACAAGGCAAGTCACCCATCATTAGATGCGGCAGGGTGTCTTCTTTTCAAAATGGTATGGTTTGTGTACCCTTTCTTCACTTCTGTATTTGTTATAACCATTTTTGTACAGACAGGTAATGTTTGAGAAAATGTTAGAAAAATTAGAGGTTGCAATAGGTGTAGTTTTGTACTTGTAGCGCCCCCTGAGGTAGGTGAATTCATACCAATGGGGTGTTATTTTTCTCCTAAGAGCACTAGCTAATGAATACAGTTGGAAATGCCATGGTTTTCACACATTTTAGTACATTTGAAGGGGCAGAAATGTAAGAAAATGCCTTTTTTTTCATTAGCGCCATCTTCTGGAGGCATTTGTGCACACCAGGCTTGGGGTAACAAGGAAAATCACCCCTCATTAGATGCAGCAGGTTGTCTTCTTTCCAGAAATATATAGTTTTATATAGTTATTCCACTGTTTTAGGGTAGTTTTACCACAAAAACCCTAGAATGCGCATATTAGTTTATAAAGTTGAAAATGTCATTTTGTGCTGCTGGTGATTAGGGCTCTACGCTAGCCATGGACGTAGGTAAAACTATACAAATTTGGTATTTTTTTACTCTGGGGACTCGAGGCTTTTTCAAATAATTGAAACTTTTTCAATCAAGGTAAATGTTTTTGATACATAGTATGTGATTTTAGCAAAATGAGTAAATTTTCACTTTTTTTTGTCATTATGACATCATAGCTTTTTGCACGATGTAAAATTCTCTTCATGTAAGGTATCACAAGAAAGCTCAATTCGTTCTGAAAAAAACAATATATAGTTTTCCATATGTAACTAAAAATCCCCAGAGGAAATCAAGCCTAAACGGAAGGATAGCAAAAATGTTGAAAAAGTGTCTGGCCTGCAGGGTTCAGAAAATGGCCCGAGCCTCTGGCACTGAAGGGGTTAAAGGGATAGTAATGTTTCATAATAAAAGCAGCTCTAATTAATCATCATAGTATTTGGACTTTGGAGAGTGTTATTTCAATTCTGTCAGAGTTGTAGTTCAAGAGTAATTCGATGACAAAGTATCCCCCTCCCTCCCCTTTTACTGATGTAACACTGCTCAGCCACAGCAGAAGGGAGGTGCCCAGGTAGATTGCACAGAGGGACAATCTTCAATTAAGATAAGGGAAAAACCTGAAAGCTTGTCAAGGGGGGCAGGGCTTTCATTGTTTTCATAGGAAGAAGAATGTCCCCTGCTGTTATCTGTCTGGTCTTACAACCAGATTCCACATCTGAGAAGAGATGGCTTACACTAGGTAAAAGGGGCGGGAAGGGAAACTTTGCTTGTGAATATCTCTTAAACCATAAAGGTTTGAGAGATAAGACTTATATCATTCTTCATGTTTTTTTAATGCCTATAAAATAAAATAAAGTTAAAACGAAGTATTACTATCCCTTTAAACTCTTTGTTGTTAACTTTAACAGTGCTCTCTAGTGGTCCAATTTCAATTAGTTATTTAGTTGCATTCTAGGGAAGATGTAATTAACCAGCAGATAGATCTCAACAGAGTGTGATAGAAATTGCTGAGACATGCTGCCTCTTTGAACTTTCAGGAAGTAATCTCTCTGTTACTCATTCTGACAACTTTAACTGTTACAGCATTTGAAGTGAGAGCTATGGGAGTGCTCTTGTTTTACTCAGCAGGAAAAGTCATATAATATATAGATTGTCATTAAAATGTTCATTGCTCATTTAAAGGGGAACTACCACCCCGCAATAACTTTACATGAATGCAGTCTTCATCTGGCGACTAGCTGCTTAGTAGCACTCCAAAAGGGACTGACAGCTCAGGCGCACGGACGTCACTGTGACGAGTTGTCCGTGCTTCCTGCTCCTGTGAGCCTCGGAAAAACGGTAAAATCTTTGGAACCAGGTAATATTTCTGGCGACTAACGCTACTAAGCAGGTAGTCGCCAGATGAAGACTGCATTCATGTAAAGTTATTGCGGGGTGGTAGTTCCCCTTTAAATAAATTGTTTGTATGGGTATGTGAAAAAATCCTGGAGAAATAAAAATATTTGGCGTTTAATACTGAAATAGTTATTTTTTTATATACAGGGACTACGTGGTTGAACAGATTTTTGAAAGAGGAACAAGCATTGTGCGTGGGACATTTAAACAAGCACTGATGTATTTGCACGAAAAATTGTTTAAAAGAAATACCAATTGGATAACAGCAAAAACAACAAGTGTGCTAAAATATCATTTCTATAGATTTTACACCTCCGTGAAAATGAGTGACTATGGTATTTAAAATCAATTCTGGTAACTAAATAACCAGAAAAGTAGCAGGGAATCATTTACAGAACAGTGAACACTTTACAGGCTTAGTAGGATAATACAGGAATCGGAGATGTTGTTTGAGGGTTTTTTTTTTTGGGGGGGGCACATAATTAGTTAGTGCCTTATATGCCTGTTTTAATTACAGATCTATGAATTAGCCCTTTGTACTATACTGCCTTTGAACATCCCTGAATATATATATATATATATAATAAGATCTGGATAGCTACTTTGAACACTCCTTGGGTGCTGTAGAGGTTTCTGAAACATTGCAAAGTAATGGCAGAGACATAACTAGAAGCCTCCAGGCCCTGGTGCCCCCCCCCACTACCACATTGGCCCCACTCAACCACATTGACCCCCTCCCCAATGCCCCTCAATCTCCACAATGCCCCCATCTCCTACCTCTCTGGAACTCCCGCACAGTCCTCTTACTAATGCAGAGCGGAGGGGTGGCATGGGGCAGCCGGGGGGAGACCACTGCGATCCCTAGAGTTACGCCAAACAGTGTGAGCAATCTCTCTAGCATTCAATGGGCCTCATATATAAAGGCAAAGTGCCCCAAATCTGTAGCACACCAACTTCCCCATATGACCATTGATTTAAATGGGGCTGTTAACACCTTGAATGCTAAAAAATCTCCAGGTTATTGCTTCACAATGCTTTGGAGACCTCTCTAACATTGAAGGGGGTTAAAACACCAATTTAAATCAATGGGAATTGTATTTGTTCCCTATGGTGCAGTTGGTTTGCCCCAGAATTGCCACATTTGACTGTATATACATATGATCCATTGAGATAAATGAAAATGTACGAAAATATGGTTTGAATGACAGGACCCATTTAACCCTTTGAGTGCCAGAGGGGTATGCAACACATTGCTTAACAATGCATAACACACCCCTCTAGCACTCAAAGGGTTAAAGATTGCTTTCCTATTGTAACATTATACGCTTTTATAATTTAATCTAGAAATGGACTTTTATTAGTTTGTTTATGTAATTGTACATCTAAAATGTCACTTTCTTTTTTGCTGTTAACCCTTTGAGTGCCAGAGGGGTACGCAATGCATTGCGTACCCCTCTGGCACTCAAAGGGTTAAAAATAATTGTATTCACTGGGAGAGAGAGAAAAAAGCATACTTTACATTACAGAAAAGGTATTCAAAATGCTACGTAAGAAGCATTGTTAAAATGTATACAAAGTTGTTATAAAATATTAACTCTTTTTTTTTTTATGTCTTTAACCCCTTGAGGACCCATGACGATCCTGGACCGTCATGGCTTGTTATACACTTAAGGACCCATGATGGTCCAGGACCGTCATGGCTTGTTAAAATCTTAAGGACCCATGACAGTCCTGGACCCTCATGGCTTGTTATACCCTTAAAGAGATAGTAATGTCCCACAAAAAATATTCTTCACGTTATAGTCCTTAAAAAGTTGAGCACAGCACAAAAAAACGTATCTCTCAAACTGCTATGATTTGAGAGATACATGCATTTAAAGTTCGTGATTTCCTGCTGTCAGCTGTAAAGCTGTCAGCAGGAGATCCGTGTCGGCCAACAGGGAGGCTCGGCAGCAGAGACGCAATCGTGAGCCTCCGTGTCGGACGAACTTTAAATTCATGTATCTCTCGAATCATAGCAGTTTGAGAGATACCTTTTTTTGTGCTGTGCTCAACTTTTTAAGGACTATAACTTGAAGAATATTTTTGTGGGACATTACTATCCCTTTAAGGACCCATGACGGTCCTGGACCGTCATGGAATTCCAGGCTCCCCGCACGGCTGCATGGCGTTCGGGGAGTCTGGAATCGGATCCAGCAAAAAAAAATATATATATATCTCCGCGGGCCTTAAGTGACCTCTGTGTGCTTGCGTGGCCGGTCCTTAAGGGGTTAATCATTTGAGTGTCAGATGGGTGTTGAAAACATTGCAGAGCATTGCATTGTACACCACTCTGGCACTCAAAGGGTTAAAATGCCTGACAGCTAATAATGTCATATCACATTCAAAAGTTTATCATGTTATATTTAAGAGCAGAGACCAAAGCTCCGTTATTTAATTAAAATAAGGAAAAAAAAAACTTTTATTATCAACATATCATCTTTTTTTACAATTGGTTTGTTAAATAGCTATTTTTTCAGTAAATGAGGTATAAAATAATAAATAGGTATTGTTTACATTTACATTTTTATATCATTTGGTCTGGTCACCATGTAAGAATTAAGTAAAAGTTTATTAAGAAGAAAAGTAGTTCATCTTCATTATATTAAGGGAAATTGTGGAGAGGCCTTATTATAACAAACCCTCATATTAACACACCTGATTTCCAAGGACAGCCCCTGGTTTTGGCTCCCTCCCACTGGTCCCTGCTGTCCCAAATTTTGTCCCTAGTTTTAAAAATACATTCAGTTCCCTAGTCTATGTTCTTGTCATTAAAAGGTCACTAGAGTATGATCGTCTCTACAAGACAGTATTGATTATTTATATGATAATATGGGATATTTAGGTGTGGGGAATTACACACACACACATCCATACACATCCATTCACACACATCCATAAACACACGCACATACCATACATACATACATACACACACCCATATACACACATAGATACACATACATTCACATACACACCTCCATACACACTCACACACACATATCCATTCACACACTCACCCCTATACATCCATACACATATACACAAACATGCACACATACCATACATACACACACCCATATACGCACACACATACCTCCCAAGTGTCTCTCTTTAGGAGGGACAGTCCCTCTTTTAGACCCAAATCCCTCTTTCCCTCCCTGATGTCCCTCTTTTTAGGAGATCAGACTGGTGAGGTGTATATATAAGTGAATCATACTGCTCTACAGCAATAAAACTCACATTAATGTTTGTTTAAACATCAGTATATGTGTTTATATATTAGTATGTGTAAATAAAATACTTTGGTCTTGTTATAAGTAATTTATTAGGTCGCACAAGGAGGTGTCAATAGGTCATGAAATAGCCTAAACATTCTTGGTAGTGCCCTGCCTACCAGCCACTCCCCTGGCAACAACCCCTAAAACACAAGTGTCCCTTTTTGGCAATTTGAAATGTTGGGAGGTATGCACACAAACATCCATACACACATATACACACATCCATACACATACACACCCATTACACATATCATACATATATACCTTCACACATGCACACACACAAACATCCATACACATACATTCATACACACACACATTACACATACCATACATATATACGTTCACACATGCACACACACACAAACATCCATACACATACATTCACACACACACACACACACACCCCCATTACACATACTATACATACATACCTACACACATGCACGCACACACAAACATCCATACACATACAGTCACTCAAGCATATTACACACGCACAAACACATATACACACATATATGAAACAATGCAATTTTAATATTTTGTACCTAAAAAAATATCTTGAAGTACAAAATTATGTTCTACCCCAGAACACGCAAAAGCATCAAGGAAACGTTAATATGAAGATCTATGTAATTTGCAAGATTTGTTATTTCCGCCTGTTGTACATATAGATATAGCTTCAAAATGATCAATACAGGTGTTGAAATGATTTATCAACACTTCAGAGAGTTACCGAGAAGGGGTATGAATGTGTAACAAGGCATATTTCAGCACAAAATGTACCTACCCGCTTTGCTTCAATGCACAAAACCTATTTTGTGTTGCAATATCTGCTTTACACCACATGTACCCAGGGGTGGGAAGTACACTGGATCATGATATTCCTCTGTGCCCACAGACTAAGTCCAAAACTATACTCCATCCCCTTGCGTGTCTGAAATCTTTTGTGCCTTACAGCTCGCATCGGGAATTGGAAGACATTTCTGCCAATTTCCTTTTAGGCCAGTTCATAAATAGCATTCTTCAGGGTGCAGGGGTGCAGCAGGCCCTATAACTTCCATACATAACCATATATTTACTCAAGAGGGACATAGTTGTCATTTTGTAGACAGCTTTGTACATGGTTAGGCAAGAGCAATGCACAAAATCCATTTTTTGTACTTGGGATTCAATGTACTTTTGTAAGAAAAGATCTCCCAATAGTGGTAAAAAGGTTTCACTTTATAATGGCTAACTGAGGACATTTCTTTCTATGTCCTCAGCCATTAAAAGGTATCACTCTTGTGAGTTATTTGTTACAGAAGTACACTGAATCCCATCTACTCTACTGGCTAACACGGTACCACCCATTTCTACTTTTTGTATTGAAATTGATTTAGCCTCTCCCCTTGGATGTACAGAATGTATGTGGTACTGCAGCTCTCAGCACACACACCTAGCATAAGATGTGTTCGCCTTCAGTACAGCCATCTCACACAGGCTGATCTACTAAGAAGAGCTGGGGCAAACCAAATGGATCATAGGGAACAAACTAACATTCCTATTAAGTTAAATAGAGTGTTTAACCCCTTGAACACTAGAGAGGTCTCCAACACATTGCTTTGCAGTGCATTGGAGATCTATCTTTATCCTTATAGTGGTTAAAAGCTCCATGTAAATCAATAGGAACGTTGGTACTTTTTATTGTCCCCTTTGGTGCAGTTGGATTGCTCCAGAATTGCTGTGGTTGTTAGTATATCATCCTCACTGTGTTTTAAAAGCTAGTATCGTCTCCAACGCATTATGAAGCCTTGCAGTGGAGATGTCTAATGTCCAAAGGGTTAATCTAAATAAGTAGGAAATAAATGTATGTATTAAATTAAGTTATGACTATGTTTGTACAGAGGCAACATGATAGAAATAGATTAACTCTGTCGATCTAGAGACCTCTCCATTGCATTGATATGCATCTTGGAGGTTACTGCAATAGGGTAGAGGAAGGGAAAAGACAAAAACAGGGGCGCCCCTGTGTATCTCAAGCAATATGTTTTATGGACCACCACCAACACCAACAGGTGTAAGCTCATATGGTTGGAAGACAGACATATGTCAGCTCCAACTGTACAGACAACTGGGAATTATTGGAGACTGCTCCCAGAACAGTATAGTAGCTTTGATGTAGAGTTCTATGGCAGCTCCCTCCAACACACTTTCCCAAGTGGCACACAAATCAAGCATAGACAAAAGAAAAACAGGAGAAAGTGCCAAATGGTGTGATATTTTAAAACACTAAAATATGCAATATATAAAAAGGTACTCATAGAGTATATAGGTCAGACTGCTGGTATCAGGAAGTCTGACAATCAGGCTCATAGAGAATCTTAACCCATCTCTATTCTGGCCCAAACTGAGCCAGGTTTAGATTCTCTATGAGCCTGATTGTCAGACATCCTGATACCAGCAGTCTGACCTATACACTCTGTGAGTACCTTTTTTATATATTGCATATTTGAGTGTTTTAAGGTATCACACCATTTGGCTCTTTCTCCTGTTTTTCTTTTGTCTATACTTGATCTTGGAGGTTAACCCTTTCACTTCTAGAGAAGTATCCAATGCATTGCATGGCAATTAGTTGGATACCTTTCTGGCCCCCAAAGGATAAACAGCCCACATTCTATATGATCAAATCCCAACAAATTAAAAGCCTTCTTTAATATTTGATAAAATGTGGCAATATATATATTCTTGTTAACCTTTTGAGTGCCAGAGGTGGGTGCAATGCATTGCTTCACAATGCATTGCATACCTCCCTGGTTCTCAAAGGCTTAATCCTTTGAGCGCCAGAGGAGCAAACAACACATTGCTCTACAATGAGTTGCGTGCCCCTCTGGCACTCAAAGGGTTAAAGGAAAAGTGTCAAGTTATATGCAAAATGTATGTGTTATAGGGATTTTCCTGTTGCTTTAATCATTGGTACATCAGCTACTGAAAGGTGCTTATTTCAAACATTATTGCAGCTTAGACATTTGTTTTTTGAGGGGTGCAGTATATCACAGCTTTCCATTTGCGGCCTAGGGAAGGCTATTGTCAGTGACAAACGTCATCCATGGAAAGTAACAGCAACAGTGCCACCCTAAAATGGCTGGTCTGGAAATTATTGTAGCTTAAAAATGAAAGAATGAGCTGTAATAATGTTTGAATGATACATCATCCAATGGTAGGAGCAGCTTGTTTTAATCATTATGTAAAGCCTTTAATATACATTTTTTTCATATTTCATGATACTTTACCTTAGCTTATATTGTATTGAGAAAGTAGTTTTTTAAAATTGAATAGAAATGTAAAATTTGTTTTAACATTCTATTGTATACATTGTGAGTGATTTTACTACATAACCGGAAAGATTTGGCCAGTATCATTTAAATAAATGTTTCCATTATGTTTCTTCCAGTTTACAATATTGAGTTATTAAATGTATTTTGTTGCACTTTGTGGAACATTTACTGTGTATTCTATCAATGGCAAAGTATACAAAAACATCAGGTCAATTTAATTTAACACTAATGAAGATTTCTCATTAACCATTCTTTTTTGTTTTTGGCAACTGCAATATTCTTCTGAACATTTTCATAGAATGCATGGTCAAAATAAGTCTTCTGGAGTCACTGCTACTACATCTGTAATATTAAATACAGAGTGAAATTATAGTGGGCAGAATGAAATAGGAAAAAGTGTATTAATCTGGGGAAAATAAACTGGACTTTATTGAAATCCATTGTTCAGTCACATGCTTTAAAATGGAGCCCTTCTGAAGTTATTACAGTTTTATCCCACTCCTCCTCTTTTGCTAACTTCCTTCTTCCAGCACTGAAGGTAGTGATAGTCGATCAACTGACGAATAAGCAGATAAGATTCAAATACCTTCTCTGTAAGTCATTTTACTGGTCTTCTTGAACAGTAATTCGGGAGACAGTAAAACAATTAATTGAAAGATCTTTTTATCCATTGTTATCCATTTGCCTCTGACCTCAGAGAACGGGTAGGGAGGGGAAAGAATAAAACATTGATAACATCAGAAAGGCTGTGATTTTTTTTTCTTAAATAGTGAGAGTGACATAGTCACACTCTAAAAGGTATAGTAATGTTTTTTTTATGAAAAACTATGTGTTATAGGGCCTTTTCCTGCTGAGTAAAACAAGGGTAAGCCTACTGCTGGCAGAGATTTATTCTAATGTTATAGCAGATCAAGTTGACAGGAAGTGAGTGACAGTGATTACTTCCTGTAATGTAGAAACTAACGGCAGAACTCTTTAGTTTCTAAACTGTTTTTAGTTCAAAACTGTTATACTTGTTGGGAAAAGAGATCCAAGGAGCTTTCTCTCTGAAAGTTCAAACTGACAGAAAGTTATAAATCTGTTACTAAAGCATTCTATAGACAACTGTTGTCAGTGACTCCCATCTCTCACAGAATGCAAAAGAATGACTGTCTGAAATCTCACCACTAAAGGGCAATGCTAATGTACCCTTGCTTTACTCAGCAGGAAAAGCCCTACAAAGTTTACTGGCCCTTTGAATGTCGAGCAACATATTTCAATAACATTATTTTTACACATTACTATTTATTTAACATTCTATTTAAATCAGTGGTGGAAATGTTGGTATTTTATAATTCAGTAGTGCAGTTGTTTTGCCTTAGATTGCTCTGCTTTTGTTTTTGTATATATGGTCCAGTGACTGACTAAGGAGACTAATCCTGGACAAAACCAATTGCTACATTTGTATCAAATAAATGCAATGGAGTGAATGGAAAGTTTTGCACATACAATGATGCTCCAGTTGTGTCTTTGTGTATGCAGTTCTGAATTTTATTTGGTAAAATCTTGGAAATAGTATATTTTTCTACTTGCCATTATATGGATGATGTACTAAGGAGAACTGGGGGTTATACACTAAGGGATAATGAAAAGGAGATAGCTTCTTCAGTGATATCAGTTCTCCAGTCCCTATTTTATTTCATGGAACCTGTGCACTACAATCTCTCCAACTTGAGGAAACTTAGTACATAGATTTTATAGAATATCATAGGAATTGGAGAAGTGATATCACTTCAGAAGTCATCTCCTCTATATCACCACTTTATCTTGCCTTAGGGGATCTCCCTTCCCCTGAAGACATTCTGGAGCAAACCATCTGTACCACTGGGAGGTTGATGAAAAATATCCCCATTGATGTAACCCTTTGAATGCCAGAGGGGTACGTAACACATTGCTTTTTGGGCTTTTAAGAACTTGAATAATAGAGAGGTATCCAGTGCATTGCTTCAAAATGTGCTGGAGACCTTTGTCATAGTCAGAGGGTTAAAAGCCCCATTTAAAGCAAAAAACAATTTTTTTCTCTCCCCTACAGTGCAGATCGTTTGCCTCAGAGTTACTCTAGTTCATAGTATATCAGCCAGTGTGTGTGTCTAATGGAGACAGTGGAAGCTAGTAAACATTGTAATGGAGATAAAAAGTTAATCCTTTGAGTGCCAAAGAGATATCCAATGCATTGCAGCACAATGCTTAAAATGATTTTTTACATGATACAGTAAGCGTTCGTTTAGTAAAGTTTTTTTTTTTCAGACCATTGGAAATGTTCAGTACTGTGCAAAAGTCTTAGGCAGGTGTGAACAATGCTCCAAAGTAATAATGCTTTCACAATTAGACGTGTTAATAGTTTATATTTATCATTTAACAAAATGATAGTGAGTGAACATAAGAAAAATCTAAATCAAATCAATATTTGGTGTGACACCGTTTGCCTTCAAAACAGCATCAGTTCTTTTAGGTACATTTGCACAAAGTCAAGCATTTTGTAGGCATATAGTCAGGTGTATGATTAAAGAATTATACCAAACAGGTGCTAATGATCATCAATGTTAATATGTAAGTTGAAACACAATCATTAACTGAAACATAAGCAGCTGTGTAGGAGGAATAAAACTGGGTGAGGAACAGCCACACTCTGCTAACAAGGTGAGGTTGCTGAAGACAGTATACACCATGGCAAGACTGAGCACAGCAACAAGACACAAGGTAGTTATACTGCATCGGGCAAGGTCTCTCCCAGGCAGAAATTTCAAGGCAGACACGGGTTTCCAGATGTGCTGTCCAAGCTCTTATGAAGAAGCACAAAGAAACAGGCAACGCTGAGGACAGCAGACGCAGTGGTCAGCCAAGGAAACTTAGTGCAGCAGATGAAAGACACATCATGCTTACTACCGTTCACAATCAGAAGATGTTCAGCAGTGCCATCAGCTCAGAATTGGCAGAAAACTGTGGGATCTTGGTACACCCATCTACTGTCTGGAGAAGCCTGGTCAGAAGTGGTCTTCATGGAA
Source organism: Rhinophrynus dorsalis (assembly GCA_037306005.1). Taxonomy (NCBI): domain Eukaryota; kingdom Metazoa; phylum Chordata; class Amphibia; order Anura; family Rhinophrynidae; genus Rhinophrynus; species Rhinophrynus dorsalis. The sequence goes on from CM074723.1 coordinate 401,972,858, forward strand.
GACTAGTGGCCAAAAAGCCATACCTCAGATGTGGAAACAAGGTCAAGCGACTCAACTATGCACACAAAAACACAGGAACTGGGGTGCATAAAAATGGCAGCAGGTGCTCTGGACTGATGAGTCAAAATATGAACTATTTGGCTGTAGCAGAAGGCAGTTTGTTCATGGAAGACTGGAGAGCGGTACAAGAATGAATGAGCATGGTAGAGGTTCCTTGCAAGTTTGGGGCTGCATTTTTGCAAATGAAGTTGGGGATTTGGTCAGAATTAATGGTCTTCTCAATGCTGAGAAGTACAGGCAGATACTTATTCGTCATCAGGAAGGCATCTGATTGGGCCCAAATTTGTTCTGCAGCATGACAATACAGTCAAAGTCATTAAGAACTATATTCAGAGTAAAGAAGAACAAGGAGTCCTGGAAGTGATGGTGGCCCCCACAGAGCCCTGATCTCAACATCGTTGAGTCTGTCTGTCTGGGATTATATGAAGAGAGACAAGCAACTGAGGCTGCCTAAATCCACAGAACAACTGTGATTAGTTCTCTAACATGTTTGGAACAACCTTCCTGCCAAGTTCCATGTTAACTGATAAAAATATTAACATGTCTATTCTTACTTTTCAGCATTTTTTTCACACCTGCTTAAGACTTTTGCATAGTACTGTATACATCAAAAATGAATGGTGATATAACAGACCATACTGTTTAGAGGTTAACCCTTTGAGTACCAGAGGGGCAAGCATACCCCTTTGGCACTCAAAGGGTTAATTAAGCCTAATATATGTTAGGCCTTTACATGTACTGCGTGTTTTGAATATTGGAGTGAATGTGAAAAAACATTTTTATGCTAAACCAAGTGAAGGAATCAGTTTTCAGTCACTACACATCAATGTACTAAGCTATGTGCACCACATTTCCTCCCCACCCTTTGCGTGCCAGAGGAGTATGCAACGCTTGATTTCTTACTTCCTGCTGTATTTTTACCCAATAGAAAACATACATGCAGAATAAGTTGGCACTATATAAATAAAGAATAACAAATAAAGAATAATAATCTTCCTACACAGGAAGGGAAAAATTAAATGAAAATTGCTGCCCCATCCTGCTGAACAACAGCACAAGCAAACTCGTATACCTTGCATATTAAGAATGGATACAAGCTTTTACTGGCATATCCTGAATGCTACATAGTACACTCTCAGATAAGAGCAACATTGCCATTAATGATCTTTACAAAGGGGTGAATGTACAATGGTGATTCCCTGAGCTGTAATCGATTTTCAATCGCTACAACTGTCTAACATCGATTTACCATGCTGTGTAAACCAAATAACACCCATTAATGCCACTTCTGCCAAGGGGAGGACAATGGAGAAGACTGTTGGATTTTTAGGGTGTTTCTTTCCTGTAGGCCTTGTTTACATAGTAACTGTTGATGAGGATGAAAAAAGACAAGTCCATCAAGTTCACTCCTAGTCAATATTACCCTTGTTGATCCAAAGGAAGGTAATTGGAAACCATTGGAATTGGAAACCCCAAGTGAGGAATAAAAATAATTTTTCACTCCAGAAAGCAGTCAGATAGTTTCCTAGATCAACATTCTTTTATATATATATATAACACAGCATCAAGAAGAATTCCACAACTTTACTGCCCCTCCTGCATAAAATCTCTGCCTGTGTTTCACCTTTCATGTAGTCTTAAGGAATGTCATTTTTTTGCTCAGCTCCTTGAGTGATAGTTTTTTAGATAGTTTTTTGTATTGACCTCCAAAATATTTGTAAATGCTAATCTTATCATGTCTTAGACATCTCATCCCTGTAAACAAAGCCAGTTTGGCTAGTCTCTCTGTATAACTCAGATCCTTCAGTCCCTTAATCAGTTTTGTTTATGGCTTTGCACTAAACAAGATGAGAAGTACATGGCATGAGTGTACACGTTTTACGGTGAATGCACTGGGCATGGTATATCCAATTGTAACAATGGCTTAGATTGCCTACTGCTATGCACTACAGCAATGACACACCCTAGTGCATACCTTGGCACACAGTCTATGGTGTTAGAGGCTAATTCATACATTTGCTCCAATGACACATAGTTACTATTAGTATTGCCTATTTAATGCACTTTTATAATGGTGCAGAATATTGGGTCAAATGTATAAAAGCAAAGTTCTGCAGTTCTGGGGCAAACCAACTTCATGGCAGAGAACACATACAAATTTAATTTCATTTAAAGGGAGCATTTAACCACTTCAATGCTAGAGAGGGCCCTAATACATTGTAAAGCAATGCACAGGAGACCTCTCCAGCATTTAAGGGGTTAAATTCTTAAGTTAAAGCAATGGAAATGCTGGCAATATTTTACTTATCCCCTCTATTGCGCAGTTACTTTGTCCCAGAATTTTGTCACATTGCTTTTATAGATATAGCCCCTTGTTTCTTAATGAACCCTTTGCGTGCCAGAGAGGTACCCAATACATTGCTTTGTAATGTGTTGGATACCTCTATGGTTGTGAGCCTACTAATATAATGGGTATAATTAGGAAAGGAACAGTATCAGGAAATAGGCTTAGAAGTCTACAGATCAGATGTTTCCCAAATTGCAAACAACTCTGCAAAATAGCCGTGTTACTGAGAGATCTGCTATACATATGGGTTTTATTATATTGCCTTTGATTAAACTACACAGGAACATGTTATCTGGGTAATGATACTGAACAACAAACGTAAACATGTAAACTAGTGTATTCATGCTTAACAACACATGTTTACTCAGAACATTGAGTGAATAGACTTCTTTCTTATGGTCTGTCTGTAACCACATGCAACAATGGTACAAATGTCTCTCTTTTGTTACTTTGTTTCAGTAATATTATAGCAATTTAAAGCGGAACTTTCATCAACATTATACTTTGCCCCAAATCCTTAATAGGGTAGCGATATACATAAAATTGTTTTGCATTTGCAGTATAAGTGAGGCATAAGTAAGAGTGAGAACATTTTTGGCAGGCAGCAGGGAACACTGCAGACATCTTGCAGAGACGGCATGTCTGCGTCTGTGATGTCCGTCCCCTTCAACTCCGTGTTTGACGAGTTGGAAGCCTTGTGCCTTAATGCACCGGAAGGGACTGACAGTGCAAGTGTAGAGAGCGCCTCGTGCAAGATCCCAGCCATGCCTGCCTTCCGAAAACGTTCTCCCTCTTACTTATGCCACACTTATACTGCAAATAGATAGTATTTATATGTATATTGCTACCATATTAAGGATTTGGGGCTAAGTATAATGTTGATGAGAGTTCCTCTTTAAAGGGATAGTAATACTTAAAATGTAAAAAAAAATATGTTGTAGGGTTTATCCCCCTGAGTAAAACAAGAGTACTCCCACTGCTGAGAGGTGTTTTATTCAAAAGTTATTAATTTTCAAAGTTGAATTTTTTAGGTGCAATATCACAGTGGCCTGAAATTGTACAGTGGCGCTGTTGATACACGATCCTATGGACAACTCTGGTCAGTTGACCATAAATCTCCATAGGATGGTGTAGCAACAGCGCCACTGTACAATTTCAGGCCACTGTGATATTGCACCTAAAAAATTCAACTTTGAAAATTAATAACTTTTGAATGAAAGACCTCTCAGCAGTGGGAGTACTCTTGTTTTACTCAGGGGGATAAACTCTACAACATATTTTTTTTTACATTTTAAGTATTACTATCCCTTTAAGAGTTATAATAGGCTTTGTTGTTACTCTTGATCTTAAATACATTCTATTTCATTTTTTGGGTCTGCAAGTTAAAACTCATTTAAAGGGATAGTAATGTTTCAAAATAAATGCAGCTCTGATTATTCTTTATAGTTTTTGAGCAATGTAGAGCATTATTATCATTCTCTATGATGTATAGCTTCAGAGTAATTGAATCATAAAGTGTCCCCCTCCTGCCCCTTTTACCTATGTAAAGCTACACAGCAAGGCCGTCTGGATGGATGGCAGCAAGGGACAATCTTCTGTTAGCATAAGGAAAAACCTGCCCTCCTCCCTCAAGGGGATCAGGGTTTTCCTTATACTCAGAGCCAGAAGATTGTCCCTCGATGAGAGTTGTCCGGTCAAGCGAACTGATTCCACATCTGCGGAGAGGTGGTTTACATTAGGTAAAAGGGGTGGGAGGGGAATACTTTATAATTCAATTAACCTGGAATTACACATTGTAGAGAATGATAATACCCCTCTACATGGACCGAAAACTATAAAGAATAATTGGAGCTGCATTCATTTTGAAACATTACTATCCCTTTAAATGAAGCCACTGCAAGTATTTTTTGAAGAGAAAATTCTAAAATGAAACTAGTCTTTATTTCAGGGATACAAGCTTCATTTGAGGGCCCTGGACTGGTTTTCTTGTTAGGGTCTGATGATCACATGAATGGCCACAAGGCAATGCTGATTGTATAAAGTGTTTATTTAATAACATTTATGGAAAGCTGGGTAAATGGGCCTGCTTCTAAATCAATATGTGTTTAAAACCCTGGCTCAAGTCCTATATTACGCTATGAACTAAGAAGATTATATCATAATTCCATTCAGCTAAGGTCCCTTTCACACGGGTGAAACCAACACAGCTATGCTCCCTTCGTGTTGTCATCCACCGTGAAAGGTACAATGCAGTAAAATCGAGTCTTTCACAAGGGTTATTATAGCCTTGTGTGAAGACACCAAAGTCCAGCAAGTTGTATCTTTACTGAGTTCACCCTGGAATGCAGTATGGAAAGTCTGCATGGAGGCCACTGGGGCTGCAGGAAGATCTTTCACATGAGTGATACTTGAGGTTATGATGCTCACAACAAACTCCAATGCATGGTGAACCAAAGTGGGCTCCAGGCCAAATGAGACAGCCATCAAACACTACGCCCCCACATCTGTACCAGTGCATGAATGCAGAAGAATGATGAGTTTACAACATGGGCAAAAGAACTATTGCAGGGATCTGCAGAATTTCTGTCACTCATATGAATTAGTCCTTCAGATTTCCCTATCAAAGGAGCTGCGCAGTGTGTGTGTCTGTGTGTGTGTATTTGTGTGTGTATAAACACACAAAAACACACCCAGATATGAATGAGTTTTGCATTCAAAGCTTTAAGTACGAATGTCTGGATTCCATTAAAAAAAACTGTCCTGTGTAATAGAAATAATGCTAAATATGAACAATCCAGCAATCACAGAACTTCAGTTATCTGCATTAACCAGATGAACCATAAGTTGAAGAAAAAAAAAAATGTTCCCCGTATTTTCACTGACTTAAATGAGCCTTTTAACTCCTTAAGGACTCATGATGGTCCTGGTCCTGGACCATCATGGAATTCTGGGCTTCCCGCGCAGCTGCACGCCGTTCGGGGAGTCCAGAATCAAATGGCAAAAAAAAAGCTCCGTGGTCCTTAAGTGACCTCCACGTGCGTGTGTGGCCAGTCATTAAGGGGTTAACGCAAATCAGTGGTGGGCAACCTGAGGCTACACAGCTGTCCAAGATTACAATTTCCATTATACCCAGCCGGACAAGACTAGATGGGAATGATCTGAACTGGAATCCTGAACAGCTGGAGGGCCTCAGGATTCCCAGCCCTTCAATGGAGACCTCTAGAAACCAAGAGGCTAAAAGCACATGTAAAGGAACACAAACCTAAAAATGAACTGAGATTATATATATACTTAATTCCTCTGTACTTCATGCTAGCATCTATAAACATTATCAATATGTATTCTGAGGTCTAAAATCTAGACTTACTTCTTCTCTGAGGGAGCAGACATTCCTGCCTTTCCAGGGATTTGCAATTAACCCTTTTTGTGCCTGAAAGGTAGCCAACGCATTGCAGTGCAATGCGTTAGATACCTCTCTGCCATGCACAGGGTTAAATTAATAGGACATTTGAGAATGCTTATCCTCCATGGTGTAGGTGCTCCAGAATTGCTCACATTTACTTTCTGAGCCGTTTAATTTATACGATTTACTAGAGCATATTTCAGAAATCTTTCCATTTGCTGGATAAAAAATGGAAATACATACTGCATATCATCAGACACTTCATCTGGAAATCCCACCATATAGCCTTTACTCCAAGGCATTGATAGCAGTACTTAACTGAATAGTTTTCTTTCCAACCCAAAGTTATCTTTTATTCATATCGTGTCTCCAGGGAAATAACATAGATAAGGAAACTCTATTACAAACCTGTTTTATGCAGTAACCGCAGGATGGGCCAAAGTTGATGGTTTTCATTAATTTAGTAACAGAGCTGTGTTTCATAGACAGTTTGATTCAGGGATTTTTATTAAGGTTTAGAATTCATAGCACAGCAACTTCATTATATTTTTTTTATGGTGAGATCATCCATAAATATAAACATTGTCTCCTTCTATAAATACTGTATTGTGTCTCATACCAGGTGTCACCTGAGCAGAGCTGGGAAAATTCTGAATGCAGCCATAAGGGAGTAGCTTGAGACTGAGGGAAACAGTCATTACTAGAGCAGTGCAATGGAAGCACCCCCTATGCAGAAAAAGAGCAATGCAATAGATCTAGTAATAAGAAGGGTTGTATCCATAAATGTAGGATTAACAATAGAGATGGCAATACATCCACAAATCATTTTGCTGGTCAGTTTGGAGAATCGAGAAAAATTCAGAATAAACTAGTAACAAATTACCTATGGACTGTTAGATGGGAGATGAGAGGAAATAGACACAAGGAGGGGAGTCATGGGAGGGGCAGGTAATGAAGAGCTGAACAGGCCACATGAGAGATATGGTGGAAGCGTGGGAGAGATAGAGAGGGAGTGGAACACAGGAAAAAGGAGAGAGAGAGGGAATGGAACACAGGAGAGAGGGGGAGTGGAACACAGGAAACTGGAGAGAGAGAGGGGGAGTGGAACACAGGAAACTGGAGAGAGAGGGGGAGTGGAACACAGGAAACTGTAGAGAGAGAGGGAGTGGAACACAGGAAACTGGAGAGAGAGAGAGGGAGTGGAACACAGGAAACTGGAGAGAGAGAGAGGGAGTGGAACACAGGAAACTGGAGAGAGAGAGGGGGAGTGGAACACAGGAAACTGGAGAGAGAGAGAGGGAGTGGAACACAGGAAACTGGAGAGAGAGGGGGAGTGGAACACAGGAAACTGGAGAGAGGGGGAGTGGAACACAGGAAACTGGAGAGAGAGAGGGGGAGTGGAACACAGGAACCTGGAGAGAAAGTGAGGGAGTGGAACACGTGAAACTGGATAGAGAGAGGGAGTGGAACACAGGAAACTGTAGAGAGAGAGGGAGTGGAACACAGGAAACTGGAGAGAGAGGGGGAGTGGAACACAGGAAACTGTAGAGAGAGAGGGAGTGGAACACAGGAAACTGGAGAGAGAGAGAGGGAGTGGAACACAGGAAACTGGAGAGAGAGAGAGGGAGTGGAACACAGGAAACTGGAGAGAGAGAGAGGGAGTGGAACACAGGAAACTGGAGAGAGAGAGGGGGAGTGGAACACAGGAAACTGGAGAGAGAGAGAGGGAGTGGAACACAGGAAACTGGAGAGAGAGGGGGAGTGGAACACAGGAAACTGGAGAGAGGGGGAGTGGAACACAGGAAACTGGAGAGAGAGAGGGGGAGTGGAACACAGGAACCTGGAGAGAAAGTGAGGGAGTGGAACACGTGAAACTGGATAGAGAGAGGGAGTGGAACACAGGAAACTGTAGAGAGAGAGGGAGTGGAACACAGGAAACTGGAGAGAGAGATGGAGAGGGGAAAAGGCAGAGCACAGGAGAGAGACCTGTCTAGCATTTAAGAATTTTACTATATTGCTGCTTCTGCAAATGTCTCAATTATTTGTTTTTACAAGATAACTGTAGAAAAATAAATATTGCTTTAAGCAATTCCCTTTACTCTTCCAAAGCCTGGAGGCCATTGTTTGTGATATTACAAGATTGTGCACTATAGTACCAGGTGGAAGACTGTGCTGCCTTCTGACTGATGTCTTGTTCTTTTCTATAGTGAGATGCGCTTAATATCAGGTGTACCCAGAAATATATTGATTTTGAGACTCCCCATTTGCTGAAAGTTTTTTTGTTGGCTTTTTGATAATGGCTTCATTCTACCCTCTATGAGCAATAGCATTTAATGTAGTCACCCCAAATCTAGGGAAAGACCCTACACTATGTGATTCATATCATCCTATTTCGCTACTAACCTAACCACAGATACCAAAATACAGGCAGAAATTCTAGTGAATAGTCAGAATGTAACTTTATTGAAACGTATTCACCCGAATGAAACGGGTTTAATTCCAGAGAAATCTATGATGCAAAATCTCAGAAGGCTGTTTACCCATTTGTCTCTTTCGCATGACAATGCGGGTGACAGGGCCGTGGTGTCAATTGACACAGCTAAAGTGTTTGCTTCAATAGAATGGGCATATCTGTGGGGGAGGTACTGGAATGCTTTGGACTCGGTCCTACCTTTATTCAGTAGATTCTGACTCTAAGGGCCATATGTTCAAAGCAGTAGCGAAATAGCTCTTGTCGTTTGTAACGACTTTTCAAAGTACAGTGTTGTTGGGATCATTAATATTTTCAGAGAGTGTCGGTTGTGATTGGAAATATGTCATTTGTCCTGACTGAAATTGTCGTATGGAACGACAAAAAAATTTCTTAACTAAAGACAAAAATGTCTTAAAAAATGTCTTAACAACAAAAATGTATTTAAAAATGTCTTAACTAACGACAAAAATATCTTAACTAAAGACAAAAATTCTCACATTCAGAACACATTCCCTCCACTATTTTCTTAACGTACAAATTTTGTCTTTTGAAAGACATTTTTTTATCATTAGTTATGACAAATTTTCTTTTCCTCTATACCAGTGGTTCTCAACCTGTGGGTCGGGACCCCTTTGGGGGTCGAATGACGATTTGCCAGGGGCCGCCTAAAACCATCAGATATTTAAATTTCGATTCATAACAGTAGCAAAATTACAGCGATGAAGGAGCAACGAAAATAATTTTACTGTTAGGGGTCACCACAACTTGGGAAATTTTATAAAAGGGTCGCGGCACTAGAAAGGTTGAGAACCACTGCTCTATACGACACTGGAGAATAGTTTAGCCAGGCCCTAGCCACGCCCCTTCGCCCATAAATTCTGGAGTTGTGTCGTACACATCGGACATTACTATTTTTTTGTCATATATGCTATAGAAAATATGTTGTTCATGTATTCAATTACTTATTTTTGTCTTTCATACGACAATTTTTTGTCATCCCTTTGAACATACGGCCCTATATGAAGAGCCTCTGGTGAATATAAACACAGGGTGGGGGGGAGTCCCCCCACATTTGCCCACATTTACTTTACATAGGGGAATACGACAGGGATGCCTGCTTTTGCCAGGTCTCTTTACACTAGGAATTGAACATTTTGCCTCCTTGGTAAGGGTGGACCCTGTGATTTTGGTTTCTGTGTTGGTGATATAGAGAATTAGATTGTACTATACTCAGATGAAATGCTATTGTTTCTGGGTGATACTCATAGATGACTAAAGACTGATTATTGCGCTTAGTAGATAGTTTTGGTAGTTACTTCGACTTAGTTTAATAATAAAAATCATTAAACATTTGTCTTTATTTGGCTGATTAGATAGCCAATTAATTTGGTGTGTTAGAGATTGCCAACAGTAGTGCGTAAAGAGCTTTCTAAATCCTCAGCTCAGTGACAGAATCTACCTTAACCCTTTGAGTGCCAGAGAGGCATACTCCTCTGGCACTCAAAGGGTTAAAGGGATAGTAATGTTTCAAAGTAAAAGCAGCTCCAGTTTGTCTTCATAGTATTTGGGCCATGGAGAGTGTTATTTCAATACTCTCAGAATTGTAGTTCCAGAGTAATTGAATGATAAGGTATCCCCCTTCTGCCCTTTTTAATGATGTAACACTGCTCACCTCAGAACAGAAAGGTGGTGTCCAGATGGCTCGCAGAGAGGGACAATCTCCAATTAGCATAAGGGAAAAACCTGTCAAGGGGGACAGGGCTTTCATTGTTCTCACTGTAAGAAGATTTTCCCTTGCTGTGAGCTGTCTGGTCTTAAGACCAGATTCCACATCTGAGGGGAGGTGGCTTACAGTAGGTAAAAGGGGTGGGAGGGGGAAACTTTATCATTCAATTACTCTTGTATTACAACTCTGACAGTATTGAAATAACACTCTCCATGGCCCAAATACTATGTAGACTAATTGGAGCGGCTTTTATTTTGAAACACTACTATCCCTTTATAAGATTTACAAGATTATTTCTCATCATCAGTATATTCCACCCCTTTAGTGAAAACTGATATGGGTTGGCAGCCTAATAAGGAAGAGTGAGGACAAGGGAGGTGATTTCAGGACAGGTTACGTCTACATAGTGCCATATAGTTCTAAGAGATCAGCTCTGCTGAGGCTAAAGTGTCCTGAAGTACTAAACCACAAATCTCTAAAACAATAACACTGATTGAAAAAGTAAAAGCACATGGTATAGCCGGTTTAAATATACATTTTATTGAGGTTTAAATAGCTGAGCCACTACTTGATCCATCAATGCTCAATGAAATATATCCAGAACATATGCAGTTAATGGCACCTGAGAACCATGTTTGGCTATTCCTGTAATACATAAGAGAAGGCATGAAGAAGAAAAATGTATGCAATAAGCACACTAAATTCACATATTACTGTTGACCTGAGTTTAAACAGAGAAATTTGACTCCATTCAAAGTCTGCTTATTCAGGCTCAAAATTTAATGAATCCACAATATAACTTACTTTCTTTGCCCAAATGAAGTTCATATGTGGACTTTCCTCTCCCCATAATGCTGCAGCCAGTGCTAATTTGACATCAGTGCTGTCTGGTGGACTGAGGGAGAAGTCTGATAAAAAAAAAAAGATCTACAGACTACAGAAAGAGGGATAATTAGAACTGATACCAACAAAGCTGAAACTATCTTCTCTATAGAATAGGCTAGCAAGCATGCGGATTATATTTATAGATAGTGTAAATGAGTGTAACATCAGAAGGAACCATGGGGTGAATGTCCCAATCTGCTACTGCAGCTCCACTAGCACTATCATCCAATGCTGGTGGTTGCACTGCAGGGTTTGCACTAGAGAGTACATTGCTTCAGTGTATACCGGCTGTCCCACTACACAGTTGTTAGGACTTTAATGCCAGCAGTTTCCTTAATCCTGCCCCATAGCATCTGGAGGAAAATGGAGTTGCACCATTTCCTCTGTGCCTCATTTGACATATGGCATTAAATGAGGTGTAGTGCAAAGGAACACCCCATAATATCCATAGGCTGCCCCACTACCTTCCCATTTGTGCAAGATTGTAACCCTTTGTGTGCCAGAGAGGAATTGAACGCATTGCAAAGCAATGCATTGCATACCCCTCTGACACTCAAAGGGTTAAGGGGAGAATTGTCAGTGTAAGTACCTTGGTACATTGGTGTTAGTCAGGAGTAGGGCTAAGAAATCTATTCCATTGAATATTTTTGCATAGAATCATATTTGTACTTCATCCCATTGTCCCACCAACTTCATGCTCCTCCCAGAGCCAATGTTCTCTTTTAAGTCAGCGTGTACAACCTGTCTTCCTACCACTGTTGTTGAACTACAATTCCCATGATCCCCAGATGGCCAACAGCTGTTTGAGGATGATGGAAGTAGTAGTTCAGCAACAGATGGCTTGGTATATTCTTTGAGTTATTGTCAAGAATATAATGACCTATTTTATATTCATATGTCATCCTATACAATAATTCTCTAAATTGTTTATCAGAAGCCGGTATGCGCAGTAGAGAAGTCTGCGCGCGCAGCAGTCATGCGCACTACAGACTGCCTGCACCGTGGCTGATAACAGAGAGGGACTCCGAATTCAGACCGTAGTCCTCGACTAAGATCTGAATTTGGAGCGCCCTGCTCCATACCAGGCATGGCACTGGCAGTCTCTACTGTGCATGACTGCACTGCGTCTGTTGCTGGGTTGCACTGTGGCCCATGTACATGGGCTCTTCAACTAGTAAGCAAGTAATGGACATGATAAATATAAAAAGAAACTGTATTCATATAAGGGGTGGGAGTAGGGATCATTAGTCCTCCCAATCAAAAAAGTGTTCCTTAGTCTCTGATTACATTGATATATTTCACCCAAAATGGATAATATTGATCATGATTTGTTTGTAATATGTTTTATCCCTGTGGGGCTCATTGTCTGTTATCATTCATAAAACTGATCTTCCACCCATATCCTAATTGTACACTTACTATTTATCTCACAACTAAAACTAAATATGCTGCTTGACATGTTATTCATGATCTAGTACAGCATATCAGTGTTAACGTATTTTAAGGAGTAGTCAGTCTCTGGACTTACATCTCCCTTTGACCCTCAAGGGGTTAATATATGTAATTTACTATTCTGTTAAACCAGTCTTATTGAATAGTTTTCAAGATGAGACCTTTTGATGTATTGCACTGAACATCATTGTTATACAACTGGACTAGAAATTACTGTGTTTTCACAGACCTGTAGATATATTGACGCTGATGGGCAAAGACAAGAACTAGGGCAGATCTGGATCAAACCACCACAGTCCTATTGCTTTAAAGGTGACTGCTAGAACAGTATGCAATATGTTGGATACCTCTCTGTCACTCAAAGGGATAAAGCCTTGATTGTTGGATCTCCAATGCAATGTCACTAGCATTCAATAGATTTAATTCAGATCTCCAATGTAATGTCTTTAGCATTCGATGGGGTTTATTCAAAAAAGCATGATAAAGAGGTGAAAAAGCGGAGATGACATCTCCAGTTTATCACTTCTCCAGTTCATATGTTATTCTATAGAGCCTGTGCACTTAGACTCCAAAGTTGGAGAAATAATATTGCATCGGCTCCATAGAATAACATAGGAATTGGAGAAATGATATCACTGGAGAAGTCATCACCACTTTATCACCTCTTTATCATGCCTCAGTGCATCTCCCCCAATGTATTAAAATCCCCAAATAAATCAAAGGGAATTGGTGCTTTTTGTTTCTCCCCTATAGTACAGTTGGTTTGCTCCATTTACTCTGAGTACATCAGCTTGACTGTGAGGTGATGATTTCATCATTTGAATTAATATTATTCATACAAGAAATAATTACATGTGAATACATATTATGATTTAAAATGCAATATGAGACTATATAGCTAAACCTTCCCAGATTATTAAAGGGATAGTAATGTTTCATAATAAAAGCAGCTCTAATTAATCATCATAGTATTTGGACTTTGGCGAGTGTTATTTCAATTCTGTCATAGTTGTAGTTCAAGAGTAATTCAATAATAAAGTGTCCCCCTCCCACCCCTTTTACTGATGTAACACTGTTCAGCTAGATCAGAAGGGAGGTGCCCAGGTAGACTGCAGAGAGGGACAATCTTCAATTAAGATAAGTGAAAAACCTGAACAACTTGTCAAGGGGGGCAGGGTTTTCATTGTTCTAATAGAAAGGAAATTGTCCCCTGCTGTTATCTGTCTGGTCTATGGACTGGATTCCACATCTGAGAAGAGATGGCTTACACTAGGTAAAAGGGGCAGGAGGGGAAACTTTGCTTGTGAATATCTCTCAAACCACAAAGGTTTGAGAAATAAGACTTATATCGTTCTTCATGTTTTATTAATGCCTACAAAATAAAATAAAGAAAAAACGAAGTATTACTATCCCTTTAATTAATCACCAGATAGTGGACATGTGGTTAAATGGAGTCATTTGATATTGCTATTGACTTTAAGAAAGACATTAAATGATTCTGACATTAATATTCAGTCACAATGCTATTGTGGTCATCTGTTTCAGAGCCCACATAATAGAACTTCAGAATCATTTGAGTTAATGAATAGAAATATTGAGATACACATCTTTAGATTGTGTTATTAGTAGTTATTAGGGTTGCAATTCCGTCCCTTTAAAACAGAACACATAATTACAATTAAGGCAAGTATTAATAAGATATAATTGAATGCATTACAAATTCATACACTGAAAACTCGTGTGCATCTTATGCCATCTTTTGGTAGAACTGGGTATTATGATTTTTGTTCCACAACAGCTATTTTTCAGTAGGTATTTGCAAAGATAACATCTCTCTCACAAAAATATCTGTTGAAAAGGAATTATATCCCTCCTTTCCATAGGAATTCCCCTGGGAATAAAACAGGCTAATCTTATGTACTGATGATGTGCGAAATCTTCCACAGATGCATTCCTGCACCAAGATCCATGTTCCCAAGCAGAGTTTTGATATTACTGCAACACATTTCTGACATTCCCATGATGAGGCCAAAATTCACCTGCAACAAACGCGTGCTTCATCATGTATACAAGCATGCATGGGCATACACACACTATATCCTTACTACCACACAGAGGAGGTTGGCAGAAGGCCCTGTTTTCCTTCAATTTCTTCTTGCCATGGAATATACCACACAGTAGTTACTTAGATATTGTTAACTCTTTAATTGCCAGAGGGGTATGTATTGCATTGCAATGGGTTAAAGCAATAGTAAATCCTACAACTAAACTAGGTTAGTGGAAAGGATATATTTCCCTAAGACTAAAGAATTCCGATAGCTCAGGAATTAACCCGTTGAGCTCCAGAGGAGTACGGAATGCATTGCAAAGCATACCCCCTGGCATTCAAAGAGTTAATACACAGAAACTCACTCTCTTGATCCAGTGCTGATACCTCCAGTAATTAAAAGGTAAATAGGCTCTGCACTCTGCCTGCTTCATTTTTAAATGCTAGCAAATATCTGTCTGCTTCAATGACAAGGTATCCAGGACTGAAGATGTTAAATCTTGGACGAAGGCAAGATTCATAGGGGCCATTAGGCTTTTGTGCAAATAGTAAAAAAGTGGCAAGGTATTATTAGGAGGCTTGATTTCTCCTTTAAACATATTCTATAGAAATAAAACACCAAAATATGTGCTTTTAGCTATATAAATAACACACAACTATTAGAGGTTACATCAAATCCAGTACAATGCTAAGATTTTATGTACACCTGTATACCAGATGTGAAATGATGTTATTACTTCTTGGACTTATGAGATTGTTTCCAATGCTTACTCTTGCATTATGCATTCTTAATACGGTTGGAACATGTTGTTCCTCTTAGACTTTTTGTATGTACTATTTGTTTTTTTCAGGACAAAGAAAGAACTCCAGGAACATACAAGGTTAGTGCACCTTGTGAATGCTGTGCGTGTAATTGCAAGACTATGAGGTGTTTACAGCAGTGTGCAAGGTCAGTTTCAGCCAGTAGCGTATTTAGGCTTAGGCCAACTAGGCCTTGGTTGGCATATTGGCAGGGAAGCAGATTTGGGGCCAGACAGCTGAATCCTGTCAATGCTGAGAAAGAAGCGCTCAGCATAGCACAGGTCAGAAACCCCTAGGCTGCAAAGCCTACAATACATTAAGGTGTCACTCATGTAACTTTGTGCTTATAATTAACCCCAATGACCAGAGAAGATATGTAGCAGATTGTAAAGAAATGGCTTATACACCATTCTGTTCCTCAAGGGGTTAATCTTTTTGATAATATTTTGTCAGATTAACTTTTTTAACCTCTCAGAAATCACCCCTCAATTGGCTTGCTCCCTATAATCATAATAATTGTATCAGTTATGGCTGGAAGGTTGCAGTGTAACAAAACAATATGGATTTATATACTGTTCAGTATAATCATGATAATTGTGTCAGTTGTGGCCAGAAGGTGGCAGTGTAACAAAACAATACAGCAAGAACATCTTGTCCCAAGGTTTATAGTATTAATGTATGCTGCATATAGATCACGGCTTAACCCTTTGAGTGCCAGAGAGGTAAGTCCAAACGCTGAATAATAACAACAATTCCTGGGAAATAACTGGATTTACCTCAGAGACTCTGGTTCTAAGAGTAAATTACTGGGTTTCCAGGGACAGGTGGATGATTCTCTAGGTGAGCGATTTCCCGGTAAATCCGTTTCCCCACCCATTCTCCCCAAACTCCTCCCTGTATTATCCCTCTTCAGGTCAATTCCTGCCTTTTCTCACCTATTCCTGTTCATTCCCATTGAGCCCTGCACACATTATAACATGAATCAAATGATTTGGACAATCCCGTCCCCAGATCCAGTTGTTATTCCTTGGACTGAGGACTGCAAGGTGCCAAGGTATGGTAAGAATGTTATTAGTGATAGGGATTGCAAGGAAATCTTCCATCCTGTTCCTGAATCCCACTAAAAATATTAGCCCCTTGGATGCTAGACACACCTCCAAAGCAATGTACTGTAGATGTCTCTAGCATCTAAGGGGTTAAGTAGCATGCAGGGAGCCAGGATGAGTGTTTATGTAAGTTGTTAGCAGGGCTCAAAATTTCCACTCGCCACTAGCCAATGACAAGTGAAAATTCAGCCCCGTCGAGTAGAAATTCAGCCCTGGTGGGTATGCTATGGCTTGAATTGGCGAGTAACTTTTCAGGTCTGGCTAGTAGCAAAGGACTTCATATTTTAAGCCCTGGTTGTTAGGATAGGTTAGTGGTTTATAGTAAGGAATGACCTGAGTGTCAGAATGGAGTGCAACACATTAAGGGAGATGTACTGATACCGTTCAGCTCTAAAATAGATGCTGGAGCCGTACGTTGTGTGTTTTACCTGTGTTATGCCTTCCTAACAGCAGTGTGCTAGAATGCTCCCATTAACACCACTTGCACCAAGGGAGGGGAAGTTTATGCATATGTAGGGAAATGCAGTATGTATGTGTCCTGTTTTACATGATGTACCAGGAATGCGCAGAGTTAGGTGGAGTAAAATCACTCCATTTTCATACCTCCCAAGTGTTCCTATTTAGGAGGTACAGTCCCTCTTTGAGACCTAAATCCCTCTGTCCCTCTTTACTACCCTGATGTCCCTCTTTTTAGGAGATCATACTGTGTGGGGTGTATACAAGTGTATCACATTGCTCCACAGCAATAAAACTCACATTAATGTTTGTTTAGACCTCAATATATATGTTTATAAATTAGTCTGTGTAAATAAAATGCTTTATCCTTGCTCTAAATCATCTATTCAGTCATACCAGGATGTATCAGAAAGTCATAAAATGACCTAAATAGTATCGGTAATGCCCCACCCACAAGCCACGCCCCCAACACCACCTAAAACAAAAGTGTCCCTCTTTGGCCATTTGAAATGTTGGGAGGCATGCATTTTCCTGTGCATGTTATAGGGAAGACATTTGGGGCTTGCTTTCATTAAAGTCCCACAGAGTGGTTTTAAGGCAACCAGATTCATACCATGGGCAAGTGGTGGCCCTCAAGTCCCCCAAAGAGCTACACATTATGACTACATATTGTAAATAGAAGTCAGGTTGAAATGCATTTAAGACCTCTAGCGCCCAGGGGGTTAAGGTAGAAGATTGTAATGTGTAAACGGTTTGTGCGCATGAGGTAAAACAAACAGGCTGTGTGCTGCTTTTTTTGGTTTGGGGTAGGGGGTATGTGTAAAATGGAAAGGGCAATTCTCTTCTTACTACTCTGCCAGAAAACAAACAGAGGGCCACAGAAGATGCCTCTGAAGGCCCCATGTGGCACTAAGGCTGCCTGATGCCAACCACCCAGAGGTGCAGGTGCATGATTTATAGGTCAGTGTCCAAGAACAGAAAAAAAGCTGTGTTGATGGATTTGTACATCTCCCCATAGATTTGTAGTGTGATGTACAGACCTTGGAGCGCAAAGTGTTTTTTTTGGGGGGGGACAGACTAGAGATCAAGGTACAGATTTAAGATGAAGATAGGTACATAAATAAAGTAAGGAGAAGAGTGTTTTTTTCCAGACACATCATACTAATGTATACAATATCTGGATAATGTGCACGCTAACCAGATTTGGTGTTTAATCATAGCATATTTTTGATGCTTAGGAGATATATTATATCTTACTGTATAGTTTTGTTATACTGCCACCTTCTGGCCATAACTGACAATGCATTACTAAAATGTGTATGACTTAAAGGTAGTAATGTTTCAAAATAAAAGAAGCTCCAATTAATCTTCATAGTATTTGTGCCATGAAGAGTATTATTTCAATACTGTCAGAGTTGTACTTCAAGAGTAATTGAATGATAAAGTATCCCCACCTGCCCCTTTTACCTAGTGTAACACTGCTCACCTCAGAGCAGAAAGACTGTCCAGATGGATTACAGACAGGGACAATCATCAGTTAGCATAAGAGAAAACCTGAAAAACCTGTCAAGGGGTTAAGGTTTTCCTTATTTTTTCACAGTAAGAATATTGTCCCTTGCTGTGAGCTGTCTGGTCTCAAGACCAGATTCCATATCTGAGGGGAGGTGACTTACACTGGGTAAAATGGGCAGGAGGTAGGGTTGCCACCCAGCTGGTATTTTACCGGCAGGCCGGTAAAAACTTGGCTTCTGTCCAATGTTAAGTCTATGGAGGGAATGCCATGGCCGGTATTTTTTTGAAGGAAAGGTGGCAACCCTAGCAGGAGGGGGATACTTTATCATTCAATTACTCTTGAACTACAACTCTGACAGTATTGAAATAACACTCTCTATGGCTGAAATACTATGAAGATTAATTGCAGCTGCCGTTTTTGTGAAACATTACTATCCCTTTAAATAGTCAATTACATAAGAAATAATGCACAAAACAAACAAACAAACAAGCAAAGGAGAAGAAAAGAGTGGTACCACTTGTGTGGAATCAAAGGGGACATTTAATAGCCACCACCAAATGCACCTCTTGATTTGGTGTATGTGTCAGTGTCCAGTATATGAGAGAGGAAAAGTCATAAAGACGCTTCAGTAATTCAAAAAGGTTGCGGCTGCAATCCAAAAGCTCAGCTCAGATTTATTTGCATACAAAAGAAAGGGGAAGCACTGTCACTTAATGTTGTGTCTCTAGATAAGAACCAAGTGCAAAGATCTCCCTACATACCCTCTGTGCACCCAGAACGAGGTCCTCACATTGCTGTGATGTCACCTAGTTAGTCATGACGTGCATTTGCATAAGTGATTGCTGGAATGAATTAACATATATGTAATAGTGAATTGAAAGTGAAATGTGTAGAAATGCAATGTACAAAAAAAGGACTTAACCCAAAATGACATGGTATTATACATACGCTGCTCAAATCCCAGAACTCAAGAGACTAATGAGACCAGACCAGCGATTAACAGTAGCGCTTCACATAGTGAACAAAGAGCTGATGCTCCTCAAAATCCTGGGCAAGTATCTTAACCATAAAGGCAATAGTGTAATGCTCAATGCTAGTAATGCTCACTCAGTCTGCCACAGCTAAGCATCAAGCTGTGTCTGTCAAAATTGCCCAAATCGATGGAATGGCGAACAAGGACAGCAAATGGGGTAGAAATGCAATAAGTATATAATGGTGACTAAGCATACATTGGGGTGACTCAGCCACATAAGCCTGACACATAGAGCTCCCTGCACTTACTTCCAAACCACAACTTGTCCTGTGTACTCAATTTGCCATCTGTCCTATTATATATTGTCTCCTCAAAATTCATAAGAACCCTGTCCGCCCCATTATTTCAGCTTGGAGGTCCCTCCTACAATGCATTTCTACATTTTTTAGATTCTGTGCTACAACCAGTTGGCAAAGGCATGCCCTCATATTTGAGAGATATCCTTACTGAGGACTTTGAATAACATATCTTTCACAGATTTGGTTGTTACAATGAATGTCGACATCCTATACATGGTCATCCCACACGAGGATGGTGTTGAGGCTGTTTAACAATCCAGAGGAACACAGGTTTAGATGTAATGTAAGAAAATTTTACTTCACTGAGAGGGTAGTAGATAAGTGGAACAGCCTACCAGCAGAAGTGGTAGAAGTTAATACAGTGACAGAATTTAAGCATGCATGGGATAGGCATAAGGCGGTCCTTAACGTAAGAAAAGACCAAGGACCAAAAAAGATTTGAGGTTGTTTTTTGTTTTTTTTACAGTAGGAAAATGGGCAGACTAGATGGGCCGAATGGTTCTTATCTGCTGTCCAATTCTATGTTTCTGTATTTCATTGCATCATCACAACCTGCAATATCCTATTGGATTTCTCTGCAATTTACTAGTGCTTACATTGACAAAGATCTCATTAGTCTCTTGAGTTCTGGGATTTGAGCAGCATATGTACCCTACCATGCCATTTTGGGTTAAATCCTTATTTATACATTGTATTTCTACACATTCGCTTTCAGTTCAGTGCTGTTAGCCTCCAGCACCTTTGGCTGCACTAGAGTGTATGATTGGTTTAGTACACAGAAGTGTACCTACTCCATTATTTTTAGGACTTTAAAGCCAGTAAGCCCCTTAGTCCTGCTCCATAGCATGAACAGGAAAATTGTGTGGTTATACCATTTTCTTTATGCCTTGCTTAATACATGGGATTAAATAAGCTGTAGAGGAAAACAATGCCCCAAAACAGACTGCCCCACTGCACTCCAATCTGTGCATTAAGGGGAGAAGAAAATGGATTCCTGTGGTGTTTTTTTTTTTGTTTTTTGTTTTTTTTAGAAGAGTTGTATTCTTACATCCCCCCATTGTGTGCTTTAGTAATCCATTGTGTACCAAAGAGGTACCAAACTCTTTGCAACACACTGCTTTGGATACCTCTTAAGCACTGGACTATTTTGCTCTTTAAAAGAGGAATTCATACTTTAAGCAGACGTGTTTACCACATCAAATATCCCATTGCTTGCTATGTGCTTGTAACATGAGGTTTCACCAGTTTACTGTTCAGTTCATCCATGTAAACTACATATTGTTTTACAGGATACAATATGCTTTTCTTTGGGACCACATCCTATATAATATTTCGCTAGGATCTTTGTCAGAAGCCGTCATGCGCAGTGGAGACTGCGTGCGTTCGGGCAGTCTCTACTGAGCATGATTGTATCACATGAGTGAGGCGACACAAGATTGCAGCGCATGGAGCAATGAGGTAGCGGCCGCTTAACCCATTGAGTGCCAGAGGGGTACGCAACGTATTGCAAAGCAATGCATTGCATACCCCTCTGGCACTCTAAGGGTTACCATTAACCGGACCTTGGCCCGTGTACACGGGCTTTTACACTAGTGTAAGTATATTTTATAGAGAGTACACAAGTATGTGAAAAAATACTGCTTTATAATTATATCCCCAATTGTTGCATACATTTAGTGGTTGTAAAAAAAACCCTATAAAAACCTTCCAATTTTTCATTTTCAAAAACACCAGTGGGAGATGCACTATGGTGTGATAAAGAGGTGATAAAGTGAAGATAACTTCTCTGTGCAGAGACCACTGGCCACTCCTGTCAAATTCTTTGCAAGGACATCCACATTCCTCGCATTTCCAAACTCCCCGTTTGCCACATTCTTCCCTGTCCCTACTCCAAACCCCCATTATCCCCTTCTCCTCTGTCTGCTGTCCCACTGAATAGCACCTTCTCCCCTCCCCGTCTTGACTCCCATCATCAGTACCTTCTCCCCTGTCTGCCCTCACTCCGATATTACAAGCCTTGTCCAAAGCTTGCCCTACTATTATCACTCCCTCCTCCACTCTTCTCCATCATTCATACTGTCCATAGTCCACTCTTCCTCACTTTGCCAACTTTGCTTCTTATTCCATGATCACAATTTTAGGGTTAGCCCTCCATTTGTCCTCTGCCCATCACACCCCTATCTTACAACTTTCTCCCTCTTCCATTTGTTCTATGTCCCTTACACCCCTAACGTACAATGTTTGCCCTCTACTTCTTAACATACAAATATAACACAATATTTTGACTCCTTACCTATCCTTCTCTTCACGGATTACCTCCTTTCACATGTTGATGCACTCCTCTATTCATGTCCATGACCGGTTTTGTCACTTTGTATGGTGTCTGGAGTTATCACAGTTATGCGTAGGCACTGTTGCTCCATTGGCATGTTTGAAGAGAGTAGCATTCTTACAATACGAGCTACATTGTATATACTTTCTTTGAAGGTCAAAACCTATATAAGATTGTCTGTTTTCTTTATTTCATATTTTGGGGAGAGGGACAATAGGGCTGACACAAGTAAGAACCACAGTGCCAAACTAGCCAAAATCACCACAGACCTCAGAATGTGGCTGCTAGACAGAGGCATAGTCACAGGACCTGTGCACTCTCATAACTGAAACCCTCTTCAGTTTTCAGGCTCCTATATAAAATTAGAAAAAGGAAAGTGGCTAAGTGTGAAGGCTATTTTCTAGCAGACTCAGGTCCCTTAGACATCTGTATCCTTGACCATATACATCGAGGAGGCACAGAGATAGGAAAACCACTAAGGGGGAGGGGAGATTGAATAGCCCTATGTAAGTTAAGATAAAAAAAAGCTGACTAATAGAATCTTTGCTCTTACCATCTCCATTCAGCATGTCTGATGAGGGTTAAAGGGATAGAAAAGTCCATAAAAATGTGTTGGCAAAATGATAGGTACAATTAAAGAATACGTAATGCCCTGATTCCTATCTCTCAAACCTTTATGGTTTGAGAGCTATAAGAAAATAAAGTCCTCTGTTCCCTCACCCTTCTCGTGCGTCAGCTGTATAGCTGTTGGCATGAGATCCTGCTTCCAGGACCAGACTGCGGCTCTTCAGGAGCGATGTCTTCAAGATATCTAACTATAAATACTTAATCGGTATGGTCTTCATGTGCCTGGTCTGCAAGCACACGTAGACCATTCCAATGAAGTATTTTTAGTTAGATATCACAATTACAGCACTACTGAAGAGCTGCGTCTGGTCGCCCGACCAGATTCTGCCTCTGACAGCTTTACAGCTCATCAGGCAGAAAAGGGAGGGAACGGAGGACTTTATTTTATTATATCTCTCAAACCATAAAGGTTTGAGAGATAAGAATCAGGGCATTACGTATTTTTTAATTGTACCTGTCATTTTGCCAACACTTTTTTACGGACTTTACTATCCCTTTAAGTGGAGTAAGAAAGGAGTCTCCGCATCCAAAGAGCTCTTTTTATGAAAGTGTCTTGCCTGCGTGTGGGAAAAGACTTTACCCCATGGTTCCTGTGTTCCGCAGTATACGAAAGAGAAACGGTCTTTGAATAAATTAGACATACATATAACTATAGAATTTATAAATGCAATTTAACAGAATTTTTGAAATTCCCACAATTCCCTTGCATGTTTCACAATGCCTTGGTGACTTCTCTAGCATTCCTTGTGTATTCACCTATAGGGTCTGTGCCACAAACAAATCTAGAGTAATTCTGCGTCAAACCAACTGCACTATAAGGAACAAATAAAATTATTGACTTAAATAGGACTTTTTAACTCCATGTTAAAGCAATGCTTCTAAGGCTTCCCTACCATTCAAGGGGTTAAAAGGTCCATTTACAACCAATGGAAATTTCAGGAATTTTTATTTGACCTTTGTGGTATTTGACATATGTGAAAACAGGTTCCTTAGTGGTACAAAGATATTTGGAGGTTTATGATCCTTTAAACATGCTATTAAAGACACCTTTTGGATTTGAACTGTTTAATAGATTGTGGGCAACAGCTGGTCATCAAAGGCATCTACTGCGACCCTCAGCGTGCCTTCTGGTGTAGTAGAAATAAGAGTACATGTTACATAGCTAAATAGTAAATTAGGTTAAAAAAAGTCCATCAAATGAAACCTTTGTCACGTAATATAACCATAATTTTACCTTATTTACCACATTGGTCAAACAAACCGTTAAAAAATGTGCAGCCATTTTAGGGATTCAGAGGTAACATACTGTGCCCCTTTGAGTTAAAATTAGTGTTGAACACTGACTTAAAGGGTTAGTAATGTCTTGAATAAATAAAAAGTAATATTGCAGATATTAAAAAATAAATCCATTGCTGCCAGTCCGATCTCTCAGACCTTTATCGTTTGTGAGATATACGGTGATAAAGTTCTCCCCTCCCTCCCCTTTCACTGATGTCAGCTGACAGAAGGAGATTTGTGTCGCTTGACTTCAGCAGAGCCAAAATACCGCAATCTAAAAAGAAATACTTCATTGGAAAGGTCTACATAGTGTGCCTGGTTTGCAAGCAAACTTTGTAGACCATTCCAGTGAAGTATTTCTTTTGAGACTGTGGTATTTCGGCTTTGTTGAAGAGCTGCCTGCCGGTCCCGGGACCAGGATCTTCTTCTGTCAGCTAGAGGCTGACGTCAGGGAAAGGGGAGAAAGGGGGGAACTTTATCATCATATATCTCTCAAACCATAAAGGTTTGAGAGATCGGACTGGCAGCAATGGATTTATTTTTTCAATATCTATAATTTATTCAAGACATTACTAACCCTTTACCAGAGCTAGACAATATTTAGGATTTTACCACCATACTAAATAAAAATATTTAAGGGCAGTTATCAACAGGATGCTACCCCACTGACAGATTTGTACCCCTGGGAGAAGAACTGAAGATGAAACTAGGGATGTATTGTGAGCCACAGAAGACCAATGGGTAGCAGAACAGTGGTCTGAAAAGAGACCTCCAGGGCTCCCTCATTGGTCCAATGAGAAGAGACTGAACCACAAGACTGTTTTGCAGCCCAGTCTCTTATTCTGGACAATGTAGTCCGAGAGACACTGTTTCAGGCTTGAAAACCTCATACAATGGGTCTATGGAGGCTGAGCATGCAACCCGCACAATTGGAGAGCCACATGCTAGTTACTTTCCAGCCAAGGGGGTACATTTTCTGACCCCTTTGAATGCCATATTGGAGCCGTTTGGGGGTTACATACTGCAGCACCAGGGTTGCACTAAGTCAGCTGCCATAGGATGATGACAATTGTCCTTTAAAGGGATAGTAATATTAATATTACTATTCCCCATACTGTAGCTATTTCAAAAAGAACTGAATTGCCCCCGGGTTCATCTCTCAAACCTTTATGGTTTGAGAGATAACCGAACACAAAGTTGTCTCCTCCCTCCCCCTTCCCTGAAGTCAGCATTGTACTGACTGTAGGGACATCCGGTCTGACTTTCATCAGGTGGCTCTGCAGCAGAGCTGAGATTGCGTTAGTAGAAAATAAATATTTCACTGAAATGGTCTTCTACGTGTGCTTGCAAACCAAGCACATGTAGAAGACCGTTTCAGTGAAATAATTAGTTTTTACTAACGCAATCTCGGCTCAGCTGACTTCAGGGAAGGGGGAGGGAGGGGGGAAGCTTGCATTCAGTTATCTCTAAAACCATAAAGGTTTGAGAGATCAACCTGGGGGCAATTCAATTCTTTTTGAAATAGCTACAATATGGGGAAAGTAATAATAAAGTATTACTATCCCTTTAAAGGACAATTGTCTTCATCCTATGGCAGCTGACTTAGTACAACCCCGGTGCTGCAGTATGTAGCCCCCAAACGGATCCCTTTAAGTTTAAAAAACTCTGCACTGTTATGGCAAAATAGCTACAGAAAATAAAAAATTAGGAAAACAATATCACTCAATACAAGTTTTTAGGAAATGTTGGTTTGTGGGGTGGTGGGAAGCAAAAGCCTGAAGCATCATACTTATTTGGTAAAATCTACGATTCAAATGTGGATTTTGTTCAGGCCAAGAAATAAAGTGGGACAGCTAGTACCAATCTTATATAAGTATGATGTTTCGTCTGCCTTAAAGTGTACCTTGATTCAATGCTGCATATTTGAAAACTTTATTAAAAACTGCCTATGTGACATGTTAGCCAAAAAGCCAGCAAAATTACAGTTAAAGAAATATTTATACTTAGTACTGTATATGAATGCCTGCAAATTGCGGTACCAGTGCAGAAAAAGTGACGTTTCATATGCTAATGAAGCCTATTCTGTGATGTTTCATATGGTAATGAAGGTTTTCAGTGATGCTTCATATGCCAGTTAAGCTCTGACCTGTGCCAGGACACTTTCACTTTTCCCAGAAATTAGTGTGAATATTATGAAACTATACATCTGCTGGACATTTGATTAACATGACTCATAGGCAGGTTTTTAATGAAGTTTTCAAACATGTAAAAAAAACAACCAAAAAAAAAAACTCAAGTTCTTTGATTGTTCCTAGGTGGGGGAATCAGGAAATCAGGAGACATTTAGATGTTTTAAACCCTTTGCGGGTATCCAAAACATTGCAATGCTTTGGATAATTCTCTGGCACTCAAAGGGTTAATGACTCTGTCTGGGCCAATAATAAACAAAGAGGAAATATTTCAAAGGTTATGTTGGATGGTACAGGATAAGAACAAGATCTCAATTAAATTAGCAGAATGTCCTATGAAGATGCTTCTAGTGTATAATCAGTTATTATATGTGTGGTGTCATTTAGAGAAGGATACAGTCACAGATCTGTTTATGGATAACCTGCATACCATATGATTTTCTGAGGAAAGGTTATGTAATGGGAAGAATTTAAAACACAGTACAGAGAAATAACAAGGATTTGGTTATTTATTGTGTTATTGAAAGGTATCAGGTATCAAGGGCAGTGATGTATTTAGGCTTCATGCTGCCCTAGGCCCCCCCTCATTTGCCCCACTCCTTCTTATCTAGGCCACACCTCTTCCTGTTTAGGATCCACCCATTCACCTGTAAACCCCACCCCTTCCTCTTTGGCATACAAGCGGTTAGTCCACACACTGGGTTACATACAGCTCTGTGGCATACAATACATTAGGTTACATACACATCTCTGGTGTGCAATGGGGTTAATCCATGCACTGGGTTACATACCGCGGTCATATACGGGATTAATCCATACATTGGGTTACATACAACTGTGGCATACCAGGGGTTAATTCATACATTGGGTTAAATACAGGTCTGGCATACAAGGAGTTAATCCATACATTGGGTTACATACAGCTCTGACGTACAAAGGGTTAATACATAGAGTTAAATGCAGCTGTGTTACAAGGAGTTAATGCACACTTGGGTTAAATACAGTTCTGCTGCGTACCTCCCAACATTCCAAAGTGCCAAAGAGGGACACAGCTGTTTTATTTGGTGTTTATGGGGGTGTGGCTTGTGTGTGGGCATTAAGGAGAATTTTAAGTAATTCCAAGACCTATTGTCACCTCTTTGTGTAACTGAATTAATTATTTACAGCAAGACTAAAGAACTGAATTTACACAGAATAATTTAGAAACACAGAAATTGAAGATTAACTACACATTTATGTGTTTTATTGCTGTGGAGCAATGTGATACACTACTCATTCTGCTCTCCAGAAAAGAGTGACAGAAGTGTAGACAAGAGAGACAGAGGGATTTGGATCTCAAAGAGGGACACTTGGGAGGTATACTGCTGCCGCCTCAGTGTCACTACAAGTCTAGGCACTGACTGAGGTAGTCTACTCGCAGTCCAGGAACAGCACATGTGTCCATGAACCTCCCCCCCACCAAGAACTCAGACAACTTCGCTCAGTAGTTCAGAGAGACAGAGTTAGTCAGTTAAGTGACAGTCACTAAATTGTACCTACACACCAAACAATATGGTTAGCACCAGTAAGTGAGAAACTAGGGGTATTATAAACAAAATAGTCAGGTGCACTCTGAGATAAACCCTAAATGACTATTAACCATAAAGGGGAAGAATCCCCCAAAAATGAACTAATTGAGGAGGCGCACCACCCCAAGTAAATCAATGCAAAATAAGTTTATTAGTACAAAGAGGCATAAATTCAGCAACTGAAATTGAAAACAATTAAAACATAGAATGAGGGAGATATCTGGGGCCATATGAATTGTCAGTGCAGCCGGAATAAAAATGCAATAAATAGCTGGCTCAAAATACTAATAACTACTACTGCAATAAAAAAATACAAACTATCTTAAAGTGATCCAATACTGTAGAAGGCATCCTAGAAATCAACCCTCATGTCACCTGTTGGATTAGCACTTTAATATTGTGATATTGATTTGATCACTTTAAGATATTGTGTATGTCTTTTTTATTGCAGTAGTAGTTATGAGCATGTTGAGCCAGCTATTATCCTTTCATTTTTATGGCTGCACTGGCTATTCATATGGCCCAAGGTATCACTCTCATTGTATGTTTTATTTGTTTTTAATTTCAATTGCTGAATTTACTTCTCTTTGTATTAAAAAAAACTTTTGTATTGATTTCTTTTTTTGGGGGGGATTCTTCCCCTTTATGGTTAATAGTCTGATAGTCTACTGAATTGTACCTGTGGACAGAGGATCATCAATATGAGGGCAATGTGGAGCTGATGGGGGGGCAATGTGAGGGCAATCTTGAGCTGATGGGGGCAATATGGAGTTGATGGGGGTAATGTTGAGATGAAGGGGCAATATGAGGGCAATGTGGAGCTGATGAGGGCAATGTGGAGCTGATGGGGGGCAATATGGAGTTGATGAAGCAATGTTGAGATGATGGGGCAATGTGAGGGCAATATGGAGATTTGGAGCATTGTGGAGATGGCCAATGGGGGGGGGGGCCGCTTCAGATTTCTGTGGCGGCCAAACATTGCGTGCATGTGCATATATGACGTGTGACACGCACAAGCATTAAATTAGGTGACTCACTGTCACTCACTGTGGCTCACATGATGAACGTGTTCAACACACATGACACATCACTTAAGGCTACTGCAGCAGATTCAGTTCGGGTGGGAGGGGGCATCTGAGTGGGCGGCTTTTTATGCCTCCCCCTGTAAAGTGTCGGCCTAGGCCAAGATACAGCACTGAGTAAGGGCATTATTAACATTTGAACACTATGAGTATATGCCAGATTTATAAAATTCTACTAGAAGATAATTCAAAGTTGTTTTGTAGGACAAAGTGAGAAGAAATGATGGGGGATCAACAGAACTAGTTTGGTCTGAAATCTTATCTCAGATCTCAAAGTGCTGTTTAGAATGCTACATTTAACTTATTTGGTCCCTACAAGATTAGCGAGAATAAAAAAGTGAATTTTCAGACATATGTTTTTGTCCGAAATATCATTATACTAAGAACAGTTTTTCTTTGAAAATGTATCATTAAAAATAAAGTAAAAAAAAAAAAAAAAATGGGGGGTGTACAACCTTTTTTTTTTTTTTTTTGCAAGGGCCAGACAGAAAAGAGCAATTCTTGTTCAGTCAACTAAAGGAAAGCAATTCACAGCACCATAGGGGGCAGATAAAAATTCTCATAATCCCCGGAGTTAAATGGGGCTTTTAACAGTTGAACGCTAGAGAATGTTCTCTTTCATTCAATGGATTAAAAGCACCATTTAAATCAATGGGGACTTGTATTTGCAACTGATGGCTCAGCTGGTTTGCTTCAGAATTGCACCTCTTTTTTTAATTGAATACTAATGGCCTTACGTTTAATCCTTTGAGTGTCAGAGGGTTACGCAATGCATTTGCAATGCATCGTGTACCCCCTGGCACTCAAAGGGTTAAAGGTAAAACTGGAGAAATTCAGCTGCACTGTAGAGAAAACATTCCCATCAATAGGGCTTTTAACTACTTGAATACCTGAGAGATATTATTGGTCTCTCCTTTTAAATCAATGGAAAATTGCATTTGTCCTCTATAGTGCAACTTATTTGCTTCAGAATTGCTCCACCTTTTTTTTGTGCCTATGGCCCTTTAAAATGAGTGAAGGGTCAGAGGACATTACATTATAGATGGGCAACACTGGCAGGGAATGATGGGAGATGTAGTCTGGCAGGAGCAGGAGGTCCTCACGTTAACTATCATTGTATTAAATAATATAATGTAATTTAACATTCAAAAATGAAAATGTACATTATTTTATATTTAGTCCATAGCCACCTTAAATTTAGTTTCATATATTTGCTTACTCAGCATTAAATGCCTCATTACTATACCACAGATAAGATCATTAGTTTTGCAGAATGTTACATTTTATTAATAGAATTACCTTATTGGCCATATTCAAGGGTCACAAATGTCCCCCAGGCCTTAGTTTGAATATATTGATCTAAAAGGTTCATTTTTTTCTTCATTTGACATTTTTTCTCTATTGTGCCTTGGTAATTAGTTATTATATTAAAACTATGGCGTGCTGCCAGACGACTCAGCAATTTGTCCTGGCAGCCGAGTTAGTGTTGTGGAAAAACAGGAAAGAACAGCATTCTGTTTCACATAACTGCAGAAGAAAATATTAGTGGTTCCCTTCAGATAAGGCACCTATTGTTTATAAACAGGGGAATGATTTTTCCCTTTTACAGGTACACACACACAAAAAATTATATATTATATACACACACATATAAAACTATATTTTATGTCCCCAAGAGTAAAGCACCATGACACTTTTGAATCAGGGCCATTTGGCTTTAATTGTGAAGAATAACAGAAATAAAAGTTAATCCGAGTCCAAATAAGCCATTAACTTTACAACATACATGGAATTAAAAAAAAAATGATAATAAAAAGTAACCTCTGGTAGCGAAGCCATGCATTATAGACCTTTGACATCCAAGGGGTTAATAAAAAGGCCAAAATAACATAATTTAAATATCAACTTCAAGGTATATTCAATTGAAAAAGTGCCACAATCTTCCAGTGAGTCAGTCTGTGTTACAATAAAGCTCACTGTGCGGTTTAACCCTTTGAGTGCCAGAGTGGTACTAAATGCATTGCTTTGCAATGCGTTGCGTACCACTCTGGCACTCAAAGCGTTCAGAAAAGTGTTCTCCAACACTGCTCAGTGAATCTGGAATTGATGGGGATGATCATTCTCAATACAGTGTCTTGTCCCATTTACTCTTGGCTGATTGAGGTATTACTAAAATCAGATGCCACTAAAACATTAAAATATAATGAGCCATATGTAGGGGTGGGCAAAAACTCTCTCCTCAAAAGAGAAAAGTGTGAACAACCTAATTTTTTGCCTCCCACAGAATTCCTGTGCAAAGTGTTGCTATTCCACAGTGGCAATAGAGCCAAACATACTTCTCCCAGACTTGTCCCACTGCAATGGTAGTCATAGACCCACACATACTGACCCCAGCAGACTTAGAATCACATACATGTATCCTACAGATGTCTACCACTGCTAGGGTAGCCATAAGGATAGTTAACAAGAGGCCCTTTAGCTGTTGAAAGACTACAGTGATGGGAGTTGAAATTTTGCACACACACACTTACAAAAGTATTCAGACGCCGACCAATTCTCTCACATTACTGAATTACATATGGTGCTTTGTAAGTATTGTACAGTGACAATGGTTTTATGTTGGGAAATATTTTAAGAAAAATAAAACACTGAAATATGTTGCTTATGTGAGTATTCAACCCCAACTCATTAATATTCAGTAGAGTTATCTTTTGCTGCAATAAAGGCGTTACATGTTTTGGTGTATTTGCCAGCTCTGCGCACAGTGTTGGAGTGATTTTGGCCCATTCTTGCCAGTTTTACTCTAAGTTGATTAGGATGTTTAGACAACACCTGTGGAAAGCAGTTTTGAAGTGCCACATATTATCAGTTGGATTGAGATCAGGACTTTGTCTGGGCCACTGTAGCACTTAATGTGAATTTTTTCCCAAAGTAACATTTTTTAGCAGACAGAAGAAGGTTCTCTTGTAGCATTTCCCTGTATTTTTCTACAGCTATTCTTCTTCATATTTTAACAAGATGCCCAGCATCATACTTCACTGTAGGGATGGTTCTTGAGGCATGGCAGTGTTAGGTTTGTTACACATAGCCCTTTGAGTTTTGGCCACAATGTCTTGGTCTTATCTGACCACAAAATCTTTCACCATATTGCAGATGGGGCAATCTGATACTATCTGGCAAATCTAGACATGCTTTGAAGTGTTTTTGAGTAATGGCTTCTTACTTGCCATCCTTCCATACAGGTCAGTGTTATGCAGAGCCCTTGATATGGTTGAGTGGTGCACCATTACTCCACTCCCAGTCAATGAAAACTATAGTGATGGTTCTCTGCCATGTGGCTTGTCACACAAGTCTCCTTGTTGAAAGAAGAATTTTGAGGGATGGACTTTCCTTGGAAGTGCCTAGGTGGTGTGATGCAGCTTCCTGACTACTGATCCAACTATTTTCACTGGGATATCAAAACACTGATATTATTCTGTACCCTTTTCCTAATCTATGCACCTGCATTGCTTTATTTCTAACTTGTGAAGAATACTCTTTTGATACCATTCCCCTTCAGAACAACAGCTTGACTAATTATTATTCAACAGTGGGGGTAGGTTTATACTGAAAATGTAACAACTTTAATGATTTAATGGTGGAGGCCAATGGTAAGATAATTCTGTCATCCTTAGGGCAATTTCTTTCATCTGTCCAAACTGGATGCATCTGCAGTAATGGGACAGAATACTTATGCAAGAAACATGTTTCAGTTTTTTTATTCGTCTTTAAAATATTTCCCAACATAAAATCATTGTCACCTTACAATAATTCATTTTGAGTTTTAGTGTTTTAAAATAAAAGCTATCATACAGCACAAAATTACAATTTACCATTTGTAATTCAGTAATATAAGATAATTGGTCAGAGGTCTGAATACTTTTGCAAGGCACTGTATAGAAACATATTTTATATAAATGCAGAAGAAATCATCGCACTCATAGGACTTTTTCATAGCTGATTAAAATGGTGAATTTTATTGTCAAAACATAAATAAAACAAACCACCAAGCTTAGGTGTGTTCACTGAATGTGTCAAAATTGCAGTGGTCTGAACATCCAATGCACACAAGTGTCATAAATGCAAATTAGCTCTTGTAAACAGAACACCGGATTGTGAATTAAAAGGCAAACGTGGGAAAAAAGGAATGAAAATGAGTAGTGATAGAAAACACCCTGATCAACAGGAGAAAGAACAGAACTGCACCAAGAACAGCTAGAAATTGCAAGTGATATACACAAGCTCCTAAATCCATAACAAACAAGAGATGCATCAACCGGTAGCTCATGGATTAATCTAAGTATAGATGCATGCATGTACAAAAATAAAGAAAACATGTATACCTTTGCATTTTAACTCACAACTGGGTGTTATGTAAGTGTCTTGACAAAGGGTATTAATATACACTACTGTGCAAAAGTTTTAGGCAGGTGTGTAAAAATGCTGTAAAGTAATAATGCTTTAAAAAAAAAAAAAAAAAAAAAAAAAAAGAAGATGTTAATAGTTTATTTTTATCAGTTAACAAAATGCAAAGTGAGAGAACAGAAGAAAAATCTAAGTCAAATCAATATTTGGTGTGACCACCCTTTGTCTTCAGAACAGCATCAATCCTTCTAGGTACACTTGCACACAGTCAGGGGGTTTTGTAGGCATATAGTCTGGTCTATGATTTGAAGAAGCACAAAGAAATGGGCAATGTTCAGGACTGTAGACGCAGTGGTTGACCAAGAAAACTTAGTGCAGCGGATGAAAGACTCATCATGCTTACTTCCTTTCACAATCTGAAGATGTCCAGCAGTGCCATCAGCTCAGAATTGGCAGAAAACAGTGGGACCCTCGTACACCCATCCACTGTCCGGAGAAGTGTGGTCAGAAGTGATCTTCCTGGTAGACTTGCGACCAAAAAGCCATATATCCGACGTGGAAACAAGGCCAAGCAATTCAACTATGCGTGAAAACACAGGAAGTGGGGTGCAGAAAAATGGTAGCAGGTGCTCTGGACTGAAGAGTCAAAATTTGAAATATTTGGCTGTAGCAGA
This sequence comes from Rhinophrynus dorsalis, assembly GCA_037306005.1. Taxonomy (NCBI): domain Eukaryota; kingdom Metazoa; phylum Chordata; class Amphibia; order Anura; family Rhinophrynidae; genus Rhinophrynus; species Rhinophrynus dorsalis. The sequence goes on from CM074723.1 coordinate 402,006,613, forward strand.
AGGCAGTTTGTTCACACAAAGACTGGAGAGCGGTACAAGAATTAGTGTCTGCAGGCAATGGTGAAGCATGGTGAAGGTTCATTGCAAGTTTGAGGCTGCACTTCTGCAAATGGAGTTGGGGATTTGGTCAGAACTAATGGTCTCCTCAATGCTGAGAAGTACAGGCAGCACATCTGATTGGTCCCAAATTTATTCTGCAGCATGACAATAACCCCAAACATACAGCCAAAGTAATTAAGAACTATCTTCAATGTAAAGAAGAACAATGAGTCCTGGAAGTGATGGTACGGCCCCTACAGAGCCCTAATCTCAACATCATTGCGTCTGTCTGGTGTTACATGGAGAGAGAAGCAACTGTGGCTGCCTAAATCCACAGACGACCTGTGGTTAGTTCTCAAAGATGCTCTGAACAACATATCTGCTGAGTTCCTTAAAAAACTGTGCAAGTGTACTTAGAAGAACCGATGCTGTTTTGAAGGCAAAGGGTGGTCACACCAAATATTGATTTGATTTAGATTTTTCTTCTGTTCACTCACGTCGCATTTTGTTAATTGATAAAAATAAACTATTAACATGTCTATTTTTGAAAACATTCTTGCTTTACAGCATTTTTTCACACCTGCCTAAAACTTTTGCACAGTACTGTATATCTGAAACACTGACAATGAAATGAACCAGTTTACTCCCCTATAAAGAAGTCCCATGAGTGAGATTATTTCTAAGATTTCCTACCAAATACTTTGTATCAGCACTTGGGCCAGTATATTACCCTCAATGATAAACACATAGAGAAAAGTATAATTTCTGCTGGAATTTTCTACTAGTCACAGACTAGCAGAACTGTCCAGTCATATCATTTTTTATATATAGAAAAGTTTTTAAATAAGTAATGTGCAGTCACTGGTAACCTTTCTCTAATATAATTTGGACATTTTTTTTAGGTCATTCATATAATGTGCCTTGACATTTTTTTCTAATATTGCTTCTCCACTCAAAGACAACTATGGTATCTATTTAAAGGGATAGTAATGTTTCCTAATAAAAGCAGCTCTAATTAATCATCATAGTATTTGGACTTTGGAGAGTGTTATTTCAATTCTGTCAGAGTTCTAGTTCAAGAGTAATTCAATGACAAAGTGTCCCCTTCCCGCCCCTTTTACTGATGTAACACTGCTCAGCCAGATCAGAAGGGAGGTGCCCAGGTAGACTGCAGAGTGGGACAATCTTCAATTAAGATAAGGGAAAAAGCTGAAAAACTTATCAAGGGGGGCAGTGCTTTCATTGTTCTGATAGGAAGAAGATTGTCCCTTGCTGTTATCTGTCTGGTCTATGGACTGCATTGCACATCTGAAAAGAGATGGCTTACACTAGGTAAAAGGGGCGGGAGGGGGAAACTTTGCTTGTGAATATATCTCAAACCATAAAGGTTTCAGAGATAAGACATATCGTTCTTCATGTTTGTTTAATGCCTACAAAATAAAATAAAGATAAAACGAAGTATTACTATCCCTTTAAATGTATTGCTTTGTGATGCATTGGAGACCTCGCTCATGTTCCAGGGGGTAAAAGTCCCATTTAAATTAAAGGAAATGTAAAATTCATCCCTATGTTACAGTTGGTTTGCTCCAGAACTGCACTTGTTTAGCTTGATAAATAAGGGCCTTCGATGATCGAAAGGTCTTCAGCACACAAGTGTTAGAGACATCACACATGCACAAAACATTTCTCCGAACATTTTAAATGGCCAAAGAGGGACACACTTGTTTTAGGGGGTGTTGCTAGCGGCGTGGCTGGTGCATTACTAAGAATTTTAGGTTATTTCATGATATATTCACCCCTCTTTGTGTAATTGAATAAATGATTTAGAGCAAGACCAAAGTATTTTATTTACACAGACTCATTTATAAACACATAAACTGAAGTTTAAAACAAACATTAATGTGAGTTTTATTGCTGTGGAGCAATGTGATACACTTATATATACCATACAGTCTGATGTCCTAAAAAGAGGGACACCAAGGTGGGAGAGAGGGACAGAGGGCTTTGGGTCTAAAAGAGGGATTGTCCCTCCTAAAGAGGGACACTTGGGAGGTGTGGCAAGGTGGTTAAATGGATTGTTCGAGGTCCAAAGGTATGCCATTTAAAAGTAAAGTGTTTAACCACAGCCAAGAAATGTAGAATCACTGAGGCTGTGGAACTAGAGTAATTATTATGCAAACCAGCTGCACCAAAGGGGGCAAAAAATTCCCCAAATTCCCACAAATTTACATATGGGTTTTAATCCCATGAATGCAAGAAGATGGATCTCCAAAGCATGGCTTCGAATGAGGACTTTCCTAACATTCAAGGGGTTAGAAGCCATATTTAAGGCAATGGGGATTTTATTTCCCCCCTGTTGTTCAGCTGATTTGCATTAACCCTTTGAGTGACAGAGAGGTACGCAACACATTACAAAGCAATGCATTGCGTACCCCCTCTGGCACACAAAGGGTTAAATTTACTCCAGTTCTTCTTGGTACATGAGCCTCGTTGTGTTATGACACAGGCGTATTACTTTGAGTTTATTAGTGTTACATTAAAGTGACAGTCAATCTCCTTTTTGACTTTACATATTCTGCAAGTGTATAATATGCAAATTGAAGGCAAAGCGGAGCAATTACACCATAGGGGACCAAATAATCTCAGAGTTAAATGGGACTTTTTGTTAAAACACAGAAAGCAAAATGCAGATGCTCTGCCTGTACACTCCCTCTTTTAACAGGGTTCCTCCTTCTCCCTTCCCACATATGCACCTCCAACACTATTATCTTCTACAGAATGCAGCTCAGTACTCCCTACTGCTCCAATGACCTGTTCACACAGAGATCTGCCCACCTCCAGTCTCAAGCAACCATACAAAATGTACTTGCCACACTCAGGTTAAACAAAATATGGGAGTTCATTAACCCTTTGGTTGACAGGGAAGCATCCACCACATTGCACAGCAATGCTGTGAATACCTCTCTGGCACTCACAGGATTAAAACATAAAAAACAGGTATTTGTCGAAGCAAAGAAACATACTGGCATACAGACTAACTAATTTCAAAGAGAATATTATTACGTCAGAAGATTTGTGTGTTTTGCACCCCTGTATTTTATTTCTCCTGAGTGGGATTCATTTTTCTGCAATCAGTACAGTGCAACTGGCTTGCCTATAAATTGCACCACTTTGGGCGAGATGTTCAGAAAGTGGCGCTAATGGAAACTGTGTGTAATCAGAATAAAAAAGTTCTTACAACGTGGTGTGGTTGTGGTTTAATCTACAGTCATATTGTAAGGTATTTTCAGAAAAAAATATTCGTTTCAACGTCATTTTTTAGTCTGATTAACGTTACTTCTTCCCGACAAAATAAAAATGGTCTAAACTTGGAGAAGACAAATGAATGTACTATTAACAGGAGTGAGAAGCAAATTGTTTCAAATACAGAAAATGTCTTTGTTTTTTGAAAATTTTCGTTTCAAAGACAAAATCAAAGACATTTTTAACATCAGAATTTTTAATGGCAATGTTCATCAACATCTTGTTACTGTCATTTTTAGTTGTTTATGAAACATTTTCAAATGTGATGGATTTACTTCTGAAAATATTGTCCTTCTTTTACCACCAACTCATGATCAGACCGTTTTTTCATTATGATGACTTTTTTAACATCTCACCCTTTGACTTTACAAATAAGCTAAAGAGAAGCAATTATATAACCAACCAATCAAAATGTGATTCTTAACTACATGAGTACTAGCAAGGTCTCTGATACATAAAAAGCAATGAATCAGAGACCTCGCCATCATTCAAGAGGTTAAAACACCCATTTAAAGTGGATGTGTCACCTCAATATAACGTAGCATAAATTGTTAGGCTATATAGCGAATATTACTAAAACTATCTGAATTTTTTTTTTTTTTAGCTTTATTTGTTGTAAATTTAAGTTATAAAATCAGGCCTGCAGCCACTTCCTCATAGACTGCAGTCTGTCGCTCTCCCTCTTCTACCCTCCCTCTATCCAGCCTCCTCCGATGAAGGAGGCTGTCTGTCTGTAAACTGAAGCAGTCTTATTGGATAGATATCAATCTTTGCCAATGAGACAGCACCAGCGGAGGAGGCTGGATAGAGGGAGGAGAGCAGAGACAGAGCGACGGACTGCAGTTACAGAGCAGGTAACCGCAGTCTATGCATAAGTAGACGCAGGACCGACTTTATAACTTAATTTTACAACAAATAAAGCTTTAAAAAAACAAAAAGAAACAAAAAAAAACCAAAACAGTTTTAGTAATATTCTCTATATAGCCTAATTATTTATGCTACATTATATTGAGGTGACACATCCACTTTAAATGTTTGAGAATTTTCATTACTCCCCTATAGTATAGTTGGTTTACTCCAGAATGGCTCTTTTTTTTTTAATTAGATTATTAAATTGAAGCCAAGACAACTTAAGTATTTGCTAGTGAATATAATAATAGTGGTAACATAACCCCCAGGTATAAAGCCTTTAAATTTTTCATTATATTGTCATAATATTTTTTAAACTATTTTCAAGTTAAATCAGTGTTACAATATGTTTTACAATATGATTAGACTGGAAACTGTGACGTTAGAACATTGCTGCAACCAACAGAAGCAAAATACAAGTATGTAAAACCAAGGTAAATTATTATGATTTTCACCATCAAAAATGAAAAATAAAAAGTATATACTAAACATACACACAACAACAACACTAAAATATCTCGTCCCCCCAAAAAAAAAAATAGAATTATTGATAAAAATTTTATTTTAAAAATGATTTAATGTGCCATATTCTTAATTAACGCTTTATCATTACTAAGAGCACATTCATTGCATACACAGATGTCTGTGAAGACAAATAATTATTTTATATACAAGCATATTTACATATGTGAATGGTAAAATGATGACGACGCCCCAAAAAAGTGTTTGTTACACAGAACCTAGCTGTATCAGTATATCTGATGGAACAAGTTCTTCCTCTGAAACTGAATATAATAAGCCAGCGCTGCGCAAATTGAGGCCCTCTATCTGTTCAGGACCACAATTTCCATCATCCCCAGCCAGCCAATAGCTGGCTAGGGATAAGGGAATCATATTTCTGACCAGCTGGAGGTACTCAGGCTGCCCACTACTGATGCAAGCACTCAGCCCTTCAAAGAGGCGTGGGCCAAGCCATATTGTAAAGAAGGTCCAACATTACAAATACGCATCTGCTAATTTCTGAATTATTTTACATGATACGGTTCCTTGGGAACACTTAGATCAGATTGGCCAAGGTGATATGTTGCGTTGCCTCCACAGTCTACATACTGGTACGTTTCTTGGGATGCCTGCTCAGGATGACCCAAGTAAGAAATTGTAACCGTGACTCTGAAAATGTGAAGACGAAAATGGCAAATTAAATATAAATCAGTGACACATTAAAGTTTAACTGTTACTTTGTAACAAATGGTCGGGGTTTGAAAGAACTTTCAAAATCAAAATCATATATTGATATTAAACATTTTTTATTTAAAGAGGAACTATCACTCAAATTAAAGTGCCCCCCCCAAATCATTATGTACATAGCGATACGTTTATCAATACTTGTATTATCCTGAATAAGTCCAGCGTTATTGAGAAATCCAACTTGTGCCGTGACGCTCAGGCAGGTATCAGCTTAGACATCTTGCTGAAGAGGCACCTGTGCCTCTGCGCTGTCTGTCCAAGTCTCCTCCAGGATTGGTGAGTGGGAGTTGCATTGTACCTTAAGGTACAGGAAGGGACTGACGGTGCAGACACACAGATGCCACTACAGCAAGCTGCCTGTCTGTGCTGCTTGGAACAAGTTGGATTTCTCAATAACGCCAGACTTATTCAGGATAATACTAGTACTGATAAGCGTCTCACTATGCGCATGGCGATTTGGGGGGCATTTTAATTTGAGTGAAGGTTTTGCTTTAAAACAATTTAAGTTTTTAGCTTTATTTGTTAGCTTAAAGGGTATCTATCATCCCTACACAACTTTGTCTAAATCGTTCTGTTATATATCGAATGTCTGACGAAATTAAAAGAAGAAATACAGCCCTGGCCAATGAAAGCGCTCCAGCTTGCAGACAGAACGCCTCCGTCATCAAAGGAGGCTGGCTAGAGAGAGAGGCAGATTGTGGTACAAATCAGCTATCCGCAGTCTGCCCGGAAGTAGGTACAGGGTTGTATTTCTTCTTTTAATTTTGTCAGGCGTTTTAAAAATAAAAATTAATGCACTTTTCATTATATATGATATATAACAGAAAGATTTAGACAAAGTTGTGTAGGGATGATAGATCCCCTTTAAGCAAATGAGTGCTCTTTCGTGGGCATGCCAACCAGATACTAACATTCCACAGTGCTCTCCTCCCACCTGCTACTCCCTACCAGCCAGTACTAGATAATTTGCATAAACTGATGATCATTCAGATTTTTTTTAAAATGAGTGCTCCCACTGAGTTGAAAATGTTGACAGGTGACAATATTTAGAGGAACCCCGTCAAACATATTTGTATCACAAGGACACACACACGGCAGGCACCTGTTCCCATGAAGCAGCCCTTCCCAAGCTTTTTGACAATACTGCTATGTTACTCAGAGGACTGGTGCTGAACGAAGGCCTCGTGGCCCCCACCCCGTGAAAGTTCCTCAGCACTGATTTTTATGGTCTTTTATAGGAAGAAAAAGATGAGTTATTCTGGAGCAAATCAACTGCACCTGGGGTTCGGAATAAAAATAATGATTTAAATGGGATTTGAAACTGCTCCTTTGGGAAGAATTGCATTGTGGACCTCTATAGCATTCAAGGGATTAAAAGTCCAATTCAACCCTTAAGGACCCATTACATACAGGACCATCATAGGTAAAATGTGCATTAAGGACCCATGACGGTCCTGGCACATCATGTAATTCAGTGGTCCTCTGGGGGCTGCACGCCACTCAGGGACCCCTGAATGGATTTGCAAAAAACTGTTGTCCTTAACTGCATCATTGGTTTACCCCAGACATTTCCCTAAAGCCCCACCTGTGTAAACTATACGTTTGTTCTAAAGAAATACTCACTGCATCAGCACCACAATGTTGTGAACTTTTATACTTGGCAGAGTACAATAGGAGCTGTAAAAAGAAGACCATTTTTAATGTGAGTATCATTTTAGTTGCTTACCAGAATCATGTAATAATAATAATAATAATAATAATAAATCCCCACTTACCTGTCTATAGCCAAACAATTTTAATGACCCCTATGAATGTTTCCCTTACTCCTTGAGTAATGAAATAACATCTTCAATCAGTCTTGGATGCCATGTCCATGTAGGCAAACATGACAGATTACAGCAGGAGCACAGGACCTCATTCTCACTGAACACTGTAATCTTAACTCGTCAATGCAACACATTGTTTCACTATGTGTTGGGTACCCCTCTGGACCTTAAAGGGATAGTAAAGTTTCAAAATAAAAGCAGCTCCAATTAATCTTCATAGTATTTGGGCCATGGAGAGAGTTATTTCAATACTGTCAGAGTTGTCGTTCAAGAGTAATTGAATGATAAAGTATCCTCCTCCCGCCCCTTTTACCTAGCGTAAGCCACCTCTCCCCAGATGTGGAATCTTGTCCTGGGACCAGACAGCTCACAGCAAGGGCCAATCCCCCCTGACAGGTTTTTCCTTATGCTCACTGAAGATTGTCCATCTCTACACTCCATCCAGACAGTCTTGCTGCTCTGAGGTAAGCAGTGTTACATCAGTAAAAGGGGCAGGAGGGGGACACTTTATCAGTTAATTACTCTTGAACTACAACACTGACAGTATTGAAATAACACTCTTCATGACCCACATACTATGAAGATTAATTGGGGCTGCTTTTATTTTGAAACATCACTATCCTTTTAAATGGTTATGTAGGCTCATGCAACATCTTCAATCTCTTGATCAAAAGTACAGTTGGAAAATTCATAGGGTCCATTTAGATTTTCTGACCATAGTAAGTGGCAGATTATTATTATGAGGCATTAGTACTCCTTTAAATGTTAATCGGCTTATAGCAATGTAAACATTAAGGCTGCATACTGGTGCAGTATTTATTCTATGAAGTGGTAAATGCACAGTCAGTAAAACAGAACACAATTAATAGAATTTTAATCCTAAACTTGCTTTTCAATGCATGAGTAAATTCTACTGGTCAGAGAGCATTTATTTAATGTTGTCTGTGCTGTTAGTGTTGTGAGATAAGAACAGAAGTCAGATAATTGACTATGATTAGTGCCCACCACTCTTGTATTCGGGAAGGGTTTTATCTTATCTCAAGAAAAAAGGGTAATTTTACAGATGCTAGCATGGAGTACATGGTATTTAAGTGTATAAAACCCAGTTCATTTTTAGGTGATATTTTTCCCTTTAACAACGTAGTTTTAGAGTTTAGATTTAGTTATCAATTTACTTAGCAGTTCTGTTCAAGTAGGTTATGCGATGGTGGAGCTAAACTCTATGTGAGTGTTTTCTCCATAGGAATCAATGGGAAGAGAGACACCTAGAGAGTTAAATGCAGTGGTTAAGTCACAGTGGCTTCTACAAAACTCCTGAATGAGGATCCACAATCCTGGCCTTTCCCAGTGAAGCGGCTGGAACTGCAGAGGGCTAAAGTGAAATATGGGAACCTACTCTCACTCTACTATTTTTCATGAATTACACATTGTAAACAGAGGGGATGTTTGAGGGAATCCCTCAAATGTGAAGCAGCTGAGACCCTGATGTTAATTTAGAGGGGGCAATCATCCTCTCCCCATTCCATTTGGGAATAAAAGATTCAAGAGAGGGTCTCAGGTATCCCAACTCTACAGATACTAGAAAAGTGTAGACGGAGGGTGTGGGGTGGAGAGAGAGGGAAGGAGAAGAGAGAGAAGGGAAGGAGGGAGAGGAGAGGAGAAGGAGAAGAGAGAGAAGGGAAGGAGAAGAGAGGAGTAGGAGCCAGACAGGAGTTAATGGAGGTATCTTTTGAATATAACATATAATAAGCATAAACCTAAAGGGATACAAACGTCTCTTATAAAACTGGTTCGCTGAGATTTCTTTATATTAAAAGTAACAGATTGCGCTATGTGTAAGAGCGTACTTGAATGTAGTTCAAAAGTTATTAAGCAATAAAGCTCCCCGCCCGCCCCTTCTGTCCATGTCATGCTCAAGATGCAGTCTGGTCCGGAAATCCTGCTCTCCTTCATCAAGAAGGACAGGATTTTCTTTATCCTTACTGAGGTTTGTCCCTCGCTGCAGCTGTCTGGTCCAATGACCAGATTTCATTCAGTGGGAGGCAGACAGAAGGGGCAGGAGAGGGATCTTTATCACTTAATAACTTTTGAATTACACACAAGTAAGCTCTTAAACATAGCACAATCTGTTACTTTTAATGTAAAGAAGACTCGGCAAACTACTTTTATAAGAGACATTACTATCCCTTTAACATACAAATTTCCAAAACAAAGGGAGATTTTGACAGCAATTTTAAAATCTCCCATAAGTTGTAATAAGGTGATATTTCTGGTATAAAGGCAGCTGTCACCAGTTTTGATTCCCTGAGAGCAAACCTGCTGAAAAAGCAGAGGCTGCACTGGGAGAACTGATGGACCAGCAGGTGTTATTCAGGAGATCATCAGGATTGTTTGGTAGTGGGCACGAGTTTAGGCCCTAAGACAGCAGTCCGGTCAAACTACAGACAGAGGAGAGACTAGGACAAGTGTGTTCAGTTCTCCCAGAAGACAGAGACCAGTGATAACATGCCTGGTTGAACTCCATCCCACCAAAATAAAATCAAATACATTTTAGGGGCTGATGCACAAAGAAAGTAAAGTAATTTGGTTCCTTTCAACTGTACCATATAGAACAAATTAAAATTCCCATTGATATGAGGATTTTAAACCCTTTAAGAGGCCTACAATCCCCAAAGGGAATTTGGGTAATTTTGTTGCCTTAGGTGCAGTTGCTTTGTCTAAGCATCACTTTACTTTTTTTCTGAGTATATGGCCCTTAAACTTTAACTCTGTCAGTACCAGGGGTGTGCACAGCCCCTGGGAGCAGGCCTGCCAATGAAGCCAGGGATGCACTGTAAACCATGTTGAACAGGGGTTTTAAAGAGACACCCAAGGATCCTTTACTGATTCTGTGAGAAGAAAGTGATCTGCAATACTCAAGTCTCCCATTTCAGCTTTCCTGGATGCAGCCCCCATAGACCCTCTGGACTGGGCCTGAAAGGCCAAGGATCCATGGAAGCTCCTCTCACAATGCTCTGAGTTTGTGACTAGAGACACAAGATGGGCTTCTCCGTTATCAGACTGAAAGCAGTCAGAGGATTTATGCACTCAGATGATATAGCAGATCCACTGCTGGTCTTAAACCACTGTATCTTTATTTTTCCATAAGATATTAATTCAGCAATATGGCATGTCTGACAAACCCAAGTGTAAGGAAATTAACTGAATGACATCCTGATCAGTCTTAAGCTTTTTCACCAATTGTGGGTGCTTCATCAAAGACTTGAGTAGTGTGTGTATCATGGGTATATTTAAAGACAAACAACACCGTGAAATCAAACACTGACTGGATAACCTAAAAATTTTGATTTTGATTTTGATTTTGATAACATGGATGACAAACTGTTGCTAGCAAACACTTCATTAATTACAGAAGATAATCCTGTGTTGCTTTATACAAATTAAATGTGAAAACTATTTAGAGACTAATTTATACCAGTGTATTAATTCACAAAAATTAGGGGTTTGTCCCGTAGCTTGCCCAAAATGATTAAGGTCGCTTACCTTGCTAAGGTAACCCATTTTAAGAGTCCTATCTAATACATATTGCCATCATTACAGCTTATGAAAATGCTTTATATTAAAAGCTAAAGCTATCCATTGTTCACATGCCTGATGCAGAATTCCATTGCGGATAAAATGTAACATTTTTTAGTTGTTCCCAGTGTCCCTGCACACTATATGACAATCCCCTCTGTGCTTTGGAATTACTTGTGTGTTAATAAGCCATAAGAGAAAAATCTGCCCTTCTAAAATCTAAGACATTATTTAGTGTGACTAGTCCCCAGGCTCTCTCCCACAGATAAATCTGACATATATCAGAATTAAATCTAGTATTAATTTGCTTATGCATTGGCTCCTTAAACAACTGTACAATAGATACCCCCAGCAAGGAATCCAGGATGTTCCTACTCCTAGATTATACAGCAAGGGGAATCTGCCAGTCCACATGTGGTATATTACAATGTCCCATAATTATCATATCACCTCTCACTGACACCTTTACTAATTCCTCTCTCAATGCCTTTTCTAATGCTCCATCTTGTCCTGGAGGTCTATAAATTGCTCCTATCTAAACAACTTTATCACTGATTTCAGTAGTTATCCATACACACTCTAACTGCTCCTTAGTGCCCTGCATTAATGTAGACTTGAGCTCCTCCTCCTCCCTTCTTCCCATGTCTGTCTCTTCGATAAATATTGATGCCAGGTATAATTATATCCCAGTCACGAGATTCACTGTACTAAGACTCAGTTATAGCCACCACATCCAAATTACCCACAGTCATTATTGTATTATTTTAGGAAGTTTATTCCCTAAACTATGAGAGTTTGTACATACTATACAGATTCTTTCTAGCGTTTTTTGCTGATATTTCTTGTTTTAGATACCCTTTATTTGTATTTCTGTTATGATTTTTAAAGCTAACTGCAACATCCTTGTCTATGTCCTCACACAAGCACTCTCCATAATCTTCTCATCAGCTGGCTATATCATACATATGGCTGCCCCTTAACTAGTTTAAATAACTGGTAATATCGTTTCTAAATTCCTGACTTAATACCTTTGCTCTCCTACTAGAGGTGTATAAACAGTATCTCTTAAAGGGATAGTAATACTTGCAAATTACTAATCCCCATATTGTAGCTTTGTTAAAAAGAAACTTATTGCCCCCAGTGTCATCTCTCAAACCCTTATGGTTTGAGAGATGATAGCGCTCAAAGTCCCCCCCTCCTCCCTCCCCCTTCACTGACTGAACGCTGACTGCAGGGATACCTGGTATTACTTGTATCAGGCGGCTCTGCAGCATTGCCGAGATCGTGTTTATAAAAAAAGAAATATTTCACTAAAATGGTCTTCTACGTGTGCTTGCAAACCGCAATGACCCTATCTACCCAAGCCGCAGCAAAGGCTGGACGCAGGGAAGTACCAGCGGTGGCAAAAATGGACTTGACTGAGGCCTCAAGTTTCTCGTCAGTCCAGTCTGTAAGGGCAGATGCATCAGCAGCCTGCAAGGCAGTGGACTTAGAAGTCCCAGAAACAGGGCATCCACCTCGGGGGGGGGGGGGGGGTTTCAACCCACTGAGCTAGCGCCACATCAGAAAATGGGGTAAAGCTTAGCAAACTTCTCAGAGACAGAAGACTTTCTGTCGGGAGACTTCCACTCATTAGACACTAACCAGTCAAAAGTGGGGAGAGGTGGAAAACAAGTATTGGGTCGTTATGGCTCCTGAAATACATCAGAGGGGTCCAAAGAAACCTCTTGAACCAAGGGAATGTTTAGGGTGTTTAATACGGCTCTGATCAGGCCTGCAGCAGAGGGATCAGGGTCAGCCTCAAAGGGGGGGGTCTCCAAAGAACTGAGAGGAGACCACTGCAGAACATTCCTCAGTATCAGAATCCACCAACAGTTCCTCAGAGGAATTTGATACGTCAGGTACTCCCTGCGGTTTCAAAAGAAGATCTGACAGAAGTAGGGGTCTGCCAAGAGAGGAAGACCCGCTGTAACTGGGATGGAAGAGATGAGATATATACTGGAGGTCTCTAGTAGCAGCCTTAAACTCTTACACCCAAACTGGCTCTAATGCATGGATGGAGGTTCCTCGAGAAGACTCAGGGACAACAGAACATGCTGGCCATAAATAACCTGAGAATTCTCTAGGCAACCCTGATTGACATGAGGATTAATGCGCAAAGGGGGACACAGAGACCCCAGCGTCCTCAGTCTTAGGCCTAGACCCAAGCTCCAAAGGAATAAACATATTCACACCGTTTCAAAATGTTCAATGTATAAGGAATTACCCAAATACAGTGTGTATGATTAAAAGCCGGTGAGATAGCTCAGTGGTAAATTCACTGACTATGGAGCCTATTCAAACCACAAGGTTGCAGGTTCAAATCCCGGCAGGGTCAACTCAGCCCGTCATCCTTACGAGGTCGATAAATGAGTACCAATGATTGGGTAATAACATCTATTATTTCAGCTGCCGATTTGGTGAATTCTGAGAGCGTGCGCTGAAAGCGCTTTGAGTCCCACTGGGAGAAAGGTGCTATATAAATACCAGTTATTATAAAATTTCACCTTAGAAATCACTAAAATACACTTATCTGGCAGGCGAAGGGTTAATCTGCTGAGGATAGAAGGAGATTCCAGGCCCAGCGTAGGATACTCATTCAGGGAAAGCACAAAATGGCTACTGCAACGGAAGCCAATCAGGAATGAGCACGTGATGCAATTGCTCATGGAAAATGTACTTTTCCCAGAAAAAGTACCCTGACAGTGCCAGAAGCCCCTTGAGCCCCTCAACACACACTAAACATTGACCGGATAGAAGAGCAAGGGCAGACAATTAAAATGAGCCATCTCTGAAGTTGCTACGTTAATCGGTTGCAGAGATATGTCCCAAACTGTAAAGTCCCATAGAAGTAAATGGAGCAATGGCGTCTATGAGGTAAAAGCATGGAACACAATTTTTGCAAGTTGTAACTGTGAAGTAAATTTGCACCAAACACCACTAAAAACAGGTCACTAGACCCAATAAATACTGAACCCAGTAGGGAAAGTGCCCCCCCAAAAGATGCTAACCAGCAACCAAAGGGTTAAGTTACCACAGAAACGTGCTCCAAACACCCAACAGACATACAGATAAACCCAAAGAGTGCAGGAGTATGCAATAGGAACTCCAAAGGAGACCCCTGTGCGGAGGGGCAATGTGGGACCTCAGCACTCAAAGGGTTGCTCACTTTTCCTGCAGATCTTCTGTCTTCAGATTACCATGCATCAAGAAGAAGCCTCAGTGGGCAACTCCTGGGGAAAGAACTTGCAGCCAAGATTTTTCCCCCAGGGCTTAGCTCCACAAAAGCACCTGGTAAACTGAGCTATCCACATTTGGGTGATGGGAATTGTCAGTGATGGTAATCCGCCTAATGGTGGTATCCCATATCTAACAGAAAAATAATAAACAAGCTGAAACTATAGCAGAACTGTTCTCTTGCCTTGTGCCTTGACCAAGGAACAAATCTTACTGGAGCTGGTTGGCTAGCTGCAGCCAAGGAGGGAAGGTAGGCTCCACCACTGCATTCACTTCTCAGAATTGTTCCTGCCTACTTAAAGGGGCTGATCGCCTACCCAAAGTTACCAGTAACCTATATTGGATGACAGAGAAATATATTTACACCACGGCTTAAAAGTTGAAGTCCTTTGCTACTAGCCAGACCTGAAAAGTTACTCGCCACTTCAAGCCATAACATACCCACCAGGGCTGAATTTCTACTTGCCAGGGCTAAATTGTCTCTCACCATTGGCCAGTGGTGAGTGGAAATTTTGAGCCCTGTTTACACAATGCTTTTAAAACCAGAAATGGTTTTGGTATGTGCTTTGAGTGCAAAACTCCCATTACTGCTTCTGTCTATGCACAGAAGACACCGAATTAATAACATGATTAAAAGTGTGGCTCAAAAATTCATAGGCTTGTCCCCACAACTGGCCAATGGTTTATGTAGGATAGTCCGGGCACCCGTATCCAGTTTTGTATATAGTGTTGTAAAGTTACATGAAACTCCCAACAGCTGACAGGAGCCCTTTTGTGGCTTCACGGTGTAGAACTGGGCTTTTTACAAAGTATTCTGCCATGGGACCAGACTTAGTAGCACAAAAACCCTTTAATTATTGTTTTCTTAAAAAAAAAAAAAAAAAAAAAAAAAAAAATGTAAAATTACTTACTACATGTAGTCAAACTCATTCCCTATTTTGGTAGGAACCGTGTAGTCAATCTGTCAACAGAAACCACATACAAGTTAAAAATAAACAAGAAGAAGTTGCATAACCAAATGAGCGACTTTATTTGGAGCCTGGACATTTAACCCAGGGGTCAGTAGCTTTATTTTACTGAATGCACACGTAAAAAAAAAAAAAAAAAAAAAAAAAGTGGGTATGGCATGTGTCCACTCATTTGATCATGCCCTGCTCCCCTAATAAATAAACAAATAAATGCTTACGTCACTGACAATAAGATGTATTAAAGGTTCAGTGCCTCATAGAATAAAAATGAGAATAGTACAGCAGTATGTTAAATGGAGGAAATAAAAGATCTGTCTCTTAGTCACATGAACCTTTAAAAGGGATAGTAATACTTAAAATGTAAAACAAAAAAACATTTTTTAGGGTTTATCCCCCTGAGTAAAACAAGGGTATTCCCCAATGCTGAAAGGTGTTTTATTCAAAAGTTATTTCATCTCAAAATTGATTTTTTTACATGCAGTATCACAGTGGCCTCAAAATGTACAGTGGCGCTATTGATACACCATCCTATGGACAGCTCAGGTCAGTTGACCATAAATCCCCATAGGATGGTGTAGCAACAGTGCCACTGTACAATTTCAGGTCACTGTGATACTGCACCTACAAAATTCAAGTTTGAGCTGTAATAACGTTTGAATAAAACACCTTGTTCTACTCAGGGGCCTCTCAAGTCATCTTCAGTGGATTTTCCTTTGATCATCAGTGGGAAGGTTAAATGTGGAAAGAAGCAGAGCAAGCAGTGACCTGGAAAATTTAGATGCCCCACAGAAATTCAGGTAATGGGGGGGGGGGGGTCAAAAACTGTATTTATTAAGAAAACCTGTTTTTTTAACTAAGAAAATCCGTCCTATTAAAAAGGCAAAACTAATTATATTATAACAAATATATTTACCTGTTTCATATCAAGGGGTCCAATTCTGGTAATGTTGTTCAGTTTCATCTTTCCAATAACAGTTTTGGAGAACTGAACTTGTCCTGTGACATTATCCACTTCGATAGAGTAATAGTTGTTGTTGGTTATATTTACTGTATTCTATACAAGAAGAGGCAAAGCAAGAAAGGGAAAGATTTATTTATTTATTTTTTTAATTTTTTTTTTACAAACGTGAAATTGTACTTTTGACGATCATGACCCTTTAAACACTTGAGGATCAGGGTAAGCGATGAATTGAAAGCAATGCATTTCTCTAACACCCCCCCACACACCACGGTCCTCAAGAGGTAATGAAACTGGGAAAGTTATGAAGCACTAAAGCATCTTCTATTGCACAAATTTTTAACTGTATTCCATTGAATGCCAACATGGTGCCTCTACTGGTCACCTACCTGGAACTCATTTAAATCAAGTTTAAGATGAAAAGGGTAAACTAGGTGTAGTCAAACATAAAATCTACCGTTGTTGGGGACTAAAACTACCATCAACCTCAACCAGCCAATCTCAAGTTAAACATTACGGGAGTTGGCGGCGCAAAGACCAAATACCCCTAGCGTAAACAATGATCCACTTATGCAATTCTTAATATCGACCAAAAATGTTATTTATTAACTAAATAGGTCAGCAAAAATATTTGTAAACAAATTACCCTTCATATTTTTCATCTTTTCAAAAATCCAATTTAATTTAATTCATTTCTGTCACTCAAAATCTACAGACAGCTCCAGCGCATTGTGGAGTGATGCTTTCTTGACGCTTGAGGAGGATTAGAAGGAAGAGTAAAGGTTTCCATACAGATTGCGATTTCATTGACCAACGCCATCCACTCTGGTTGCAATTGACCATACTGGACATATTAGTGTGTGTCTAAAACCAATATCGTCAAAACTACCAAATCGGCATTTTTGTTCAGTCCGGCTTGAAAAATGTTGATTGCCTGGTGATCAGACTGCTGTGTGTGTGTGGCCTCAACAGACCAAACTACAATGATCTTGCATGAAGCTGTGAAATCAAGTCATTCAGACCTGACTCACAGTCCCTGCCTGCCCGAAGATAAGCAGGCAGTCAAATTTCAGATTGCATGGACTGAGTGAGAGAGTCAGTGTTCTCAGAGGTCAAATTAGTGGTTGGGTTCAATCACAAATCACACTGTGTATGGGCACCTTAAGCATTCTTAATGAAAACATAAGGTTATACATCTTTTCCTGTTAAGTATCATGAGGGCACTCCCACTGTTTCATTCAAGAGTTTTTAAAGCTCAAACATTAACCCCTTGAAGAGCAGAGGGATTTGCAGTGCATTGTTCATTCCTCTGGTCCCGAAAGGGCTTAATAAAACTGTTAGCAACAGCTGGCATCCAAAAGGCACTTTTTCAAATGTACTCTATAGGAGACAGAGTCAAAGCACTACCTGGTGACCACAAGAAAAAAATGCAGGTTAAAGGGATAGTAATACTTCGTTTTAACTTTATTTTATTTTGTAGGCATTAAAAAAACATGAAGAATGATATGTCTTATCACTCAAACCTTTATGGTTTAAGAGATATTCACAAAGTATCCCCCCCCCGTTCAACCAGATCAGAAGGGAGGTGCCCAGGTAGACTGCAGAGAGGGACAATCTTCAATTAAGATAAGGGAAAAAGCTGAAAAACTTGTCAAGGGGGGAAGAGCTTTCATTGTTTTCATACAAAGAAGATTGTGCCCTGCTGTTATCTGTCTGGTCATACAACCAGACACATCTGAGAAGAGATGGCTTACACTAGGTAAAAGGGGCGGGGAGGGGAACTTTGCTTGTGAATATCTCATAAACCATAAAGGTTTGAGAGATAAGACTTATATCATTCTTCATGTTTTTTTAATGCCTACAAAATAAAATAAAGTTAAAATGAAGTATTACTATCCCTTTAATTTTAAAATAAATTAAGCTGTAATACCTTTTGAGTGAAGTTTCTGCCAGCAGTGGAATTACCCTTGTTTTACACAACAGGAAAATTATTAGAATATGTATATCATCATACTTAAATATTACTGCTCCTTTAAAATTATAAACAGTAATCTCTGCTGTGGCAGATTATAAAAATACAACTTGTTGTTCAACCCTCCGATACTCAAATGAGTCTGAATCTCTTTTAACCCTTTAAGGTCCTGAAAGGGTTAACCAAGCGCCATGGGTTTGTGCAACACATTGAAAAGAAAAACACCAATGCCACTCAGAGGAGCCTTCAAATTAAGCAATTAAAGTTTAACAGAAAGACTTACTGTGATATTCAAATACACCGAGTGGCTGGCTGCATCATAACTAACATAGACGGACTTCACTCCAACATATTGCACATCAACAGAACGTGGGAAGAGGAAGAACACAGCCAGGCCAGAGAGGAGCAAGCACACTATGACAGAAACCGTGACGTACAGTTTTCTGTAACAAAAAGGCGTTTATTTAAGTACAATTTCCAGGAACGTTCATCAGTGAAGAACATTTCCTTCTCAGATCAATGTTACATTTAGGGCAAATGTACCATACCAATGCCATTCTAAGTCAAGACGTGGAATAGAGAATACCCTGTGGTGTATACCCTGACATGCTGCCAGCTGACTGGCCAATTCATACATTCACCTCATGGTTATAGCAGGGCTCAAAATTTCCATTTTTGACAAGGAGAAATTGAGAGTGAGTGGAAATTGAAGCCCTGTATGGAAATGGCCCCTTTTCGCTTCCCTCGAGCCACACAGTGATACACATTCATATTCCCCCAGTAGAGCCCTCCAGCCACATTAGTTACATCTTAGGCTTGTGTCAGAAGCCAGGGGGCGCCTGTGCCTGATTTTATATGCTTACTCCAAGACACCGAATTGATTGGCTGCAAGAGCTTTGTGTGACATACTGTAGGTCCATCCTTGCAGCCTCCTCTGTGATTCTTTTGTGCTGAACATTCCAGTTTCATGAAGATGCAGCAAGTGCCCTGCCTGGGCTGTGACCTTCATAGGATTTGTTCAGCAGAATAACGTTAGCGCAATTCGCAGCCAACCAAGCCACACTTCAGTCCCATTTGTGGGAGCTCCATCAATCTTTGCTTACTAACACTTTCATGGACTACCAACACCGATAATTCTCACCATTACAGGCACCCAGTCATCAAATGTCACTCTGATACGACACTGATGACTGGGTGCCTGTAATGGTGAGAATTATCGGTGTTGGTAGTCCATGAAAGTCTTAGTATGCAAAGAATGATGGAGCTCTCACAAATAGGGCTGAAAGGCGGCTTGGTTGGCTGCGTATCGCGCCATAGATATGCTACTGCCTGTGCTTACTTGAATAGTGCTCCAGGGCCCAGGGTGGCAGTGCTGCTACTACCAATGCCCACAAAGTGGAGGCAACTACATGCAAACTTCCAGATCCCCCCAGGTAAAATGAAAATCCACTGATCACCAGCGGGCTATTATGTTGTTCAGCAAGTTGATGGACTTGGTAGCTGGTCAGTCTTTCTTCAAGGCATGTAGCTGAACGGCAGTATCACCACTTAACCCTTTGAGTCCTAGAGTGGTATCCAACGCATTGTTTCACTGTGTGTCGGGTATTCCTCTGGCACTTAAATGGTTAATTGGTATGTTCTGTCACACTTTATCCCTTTTTATGGGGCAGTAGTTTATGCATTGTCATGGTACAAGTAATATTCAGTTGAGTTACACTTAGTTTTTTACTTTGTTGAACTCTTAATCCTTTGAGTACCAGAGAGATATCCAACACATGGTTTAGTTACACCTCGAGGGGAACACTGATTTGTACACCTGGTAACCAGGTTTACAAATCAATATTCCCCTCAAGGTGTAAATGTGTACAAATCACTGTTCCCCAAGGCCTCACCAGGTGTGCCAATCAGTGTTCCCCGCTTCCCCTCCAATGTGTGACTAGGTGTATAATTTTGTTAATTTTATTCTGAATAAAACATAGAACAGTGTCATTTCATCAAAGAGAACTTGAAATGGGTGTGGTTAAAGTAGGGGATATGGGTGGGGCTAGGCATGGAAACTGGTAGCGAGTAACTTTTCAGGCCTGGCCAGTAGCTCAAGACTTGAAATTTTGAGCCCTGGTTATAGTAAAATTACACAGGAGAGACAGCTCATTTGGTTAATTCACCAGCTGTAGAATCTTTTTAAACCTTGCAGTCCAGATAAGGTCAACAAATTGGTACCCAGGACATATGCAAAGTGCTGGTCAGAGATCCTGAACTAGGAAAGAGCCTGCCATAGACTTGAGCAGGGTCTATAGGAAGCGTACCCAGGACATACTTGGATATATTATATATATATATATTCATGTATCCTTGCTTGGCAAAATATTTTCTATGACAAGAAAAGCAAAAATATAAACAAACCTGTATACAGAGAGTGCAAACAATCCCCCAGGATGGCAACACTGTACAGATAATCCCAAAAACAAAAGGAACATATTTTGTAAAGCTTCTCTCACAAAATTACATTCCAGACCATTATACTTTTGATAGTAACTTTTCTTTAGTGAATATGCCACATAGTGTAGTTCAGTTTCCGTTAATTATCACCTAGAGAGCGCTGTGGATCACTTTTCTGGCCTGTCTAGCTCTTCTGCTGATCCGCTGGAGATCGCAATGCAACACAGATTTCCTGGGCTTCTAGGAGCAGACCTGACAATAGGGCAAATATTGGTACATGACAGCTGCCCTTTAGTGCGGCTTCTAATCCCTCCACGGTGAGTCGGACACTGCTTCAACATTCAAGGAGCTAAACAAAAGGAATTTTCCTTTTTGATCCCTATGGAACAGTTGGTTTCTCCCAGAATCGTTCCCCCCTATTTTAAATTTCTTTAGGCCCATTAAGTACTTTACTTACGTCCGTCTGGGGCGTAGCCTTTGGTCACTATATGGAATCAGTGCTACAAGTTGATTTTCTCGACCTATAAAAATATAAGAAAATCATATGAATTTTACATTTTTACAAATGAACAGATCGCAGTTATCCTTTTGTTATAGTCTGAAACAGAAATAAAATGTTTTATAGGTATATAAAATGATTACAGAACTCCCAACTATTCCATTTTAAGCAAGACAGTCATGATTTTTAGGACTAAAGGCCTTTTATATTCAGGAAGTTAACATGAGCAATTCTGGAGCAAGCCAACAGCCCCGTAGGGGACAAAGAAAGATTCTGTAAATTTTGATTTATTTATATGAGGCCTTTAAAGCGGAACTACCACCCGACACAATCTTTAGCTTCACTAAGTCCCCATCTGGCAACTAGCTGCTTAGCAGCACTAGTCGCCAGAATAAATACCTTATTTAAACCCTTAACGACCTTTGACGGTCATAGTACGTCATGGGTCAATCCGAGTTAACGACCCATGACGTATTATGACCGTCATGGAATTCTGGGCTCCGGAATCGAAATTAAAAAAAAAAAAAAAAAGCTCCGTGTTCCTTTAGTGACTGCCGAGTGCCTGTGCGGCCAGTCGTTAAGGGGTTAATAGATTTTTGCTCTCTTCCATGGGTGACAGGCAGGACGGAGCACGGACATCTTGCCATGGTGACATCCGCGTGCCTGCGCTGTCCCGGGGTCTAGGAGGCGTTGCTAGGAGCCATTTGGCTCCGGCTGGGACTGACAGCGCAGGCACACGGATTTCACCATGGCAAGATGTCCGCACCCCGTCCTGCCTGTCACCCATGGAAGAGAGCAGAAATCTATTAACCCATTAATGACAGGTATGCGGCGGTCACTAAAGGACCACAGAGCTTTTTTTTTTTTATTTCGATTCCGGACTCCCCGAACGGCGTGCAGCAGCAAGGGGAGCCCGGAATTCCATGACGGTCTTGGGTTGTTAACTCAGATCAACCTATGACGTACTATGACCGTCAAGGGTCGTTAAGGGGTTAAATAAGGTAATTATTCTGGCGACTAGCGCTACTAAGCAGCTAGTCGCGAGATGGGGACTTAGTTAAGGTAAAGACTGTGTGGGGTAGTAGTCCCGCTTTAACTCCTCGAACGCTAGAAATTTTTTGATCTCATTAACCCTAATGGGGAGGTTTAATTGTTCCCAATATTGCAGATGGTTTGTCCCAGAATGCCCCCACTGCCGTTCTACATAAGGCTCATTGATTATTTTTCTATCAATTGTGCAAAGTCTTTATAGAAAACTAGAAACAGAATTTGATGGCAGATAAGAACCATTCAGCCCATCTAGTCTGCCCATTTTATTACTGTAAAAACCTCAAACCTTATTTGGTCCTTGGTCTTGTGTTTAGGACAGCCTTATGCCTATAACATGCATGCTTAAATTCCATCAGTGTATTAACTTCTACCACTTCTGCTGGTATGCTATTCCACTTATCTACTAGCCTCTCAGTTAAGTAACCTTTCTTACATTACATCTAAACCTGTGTCCCCCTTGTTTTTGATTATGACCTCTTGTCCTAACATTTCTACTCCTTTGAAATGTACTTCCCTCCTGCACTTTGTTGAATTCCTTCATGTATTTGAATGTTTCTATCATATCCCCTCTCTCTCTTCTCTCCTCCACGCTATACATGTTCAGATCTTTTAGTCTAGCCTGATATTTCTTTTCTTGTAAACCATTTTAGTAGCCCTTCTCTGAATTCCCGGAAGAGTATCTATATCCTTCTGGAGATGTGGTCTCCAGTACCGTACACAATACTCTAGGTGAGGTCTAACCAGAGATCTGTGGAGTGGCATGACCACTTTCCCTTTTCTGCTACTAATGCACCTAGTTATACAACCCAGCACCCTGCTTGCATTCCCCGCCGCTTTGTTACATTGTCTGCCTACCTTTATGTCATCAGATAAAATTACTCCCAAACCCCTTTCCTCTGTTGCCTCTGACAGCACAGTACACTTAATACTATATTCTGCAACTAGGGGCACCCTAAGTTGAAGCACATGGTACATCAAAGTGCCACAACACCAAAGAACGATTGGTGTAATCAATTAAAGTGGACAAGTCACCTTAATGCAAATCAGCATATTTGAAAATTTCATTAAAAAAACTGCCCGTGTGCCATGTTAGCCAAAAAGTCCAGCAACTGAACAGTTAAAGGGATAGTAATACTTAAACACTAAAATATATAATTTTACATATTATCCCCCTGAGTAAAATAAGGGTACTCCCACTGCTGAAAGGGGTTTTATTCAAAAGTTATTGCAGTTCAAGCTTGTATTGTTTAGGTATAGTATCACAGTGGCCTGAAATTATACAGTGCTGCTTTTGCTACACCATCCTATGGACAGCTCTGGACCATAGGATGGTGTAGCAACAGCCCCACTGTACAATTTCAGGCCACTGTGATACTATACCTAATCAATACAAGTTTTAACTGCAATAACTTTTGAATAAAACATCTTTCAGCAACATGAGTACCTTTGTTTTACTCAGGAGGATAAACACTAAAAAAATATAATGTTTTACGTATTACTATCCCTTTAAGGAGATATTCATACTTTGTACAGTGTGCTAATTGAGGTATCAGTGATGTTTCAGATGCCAAATAAGCTTTTTTTATGTGATGTTCCATATGCTAATAAAGTTTTTTCAGTGACATTTCATATGCTAATCAATGTTTTCAGTGATGTGTCATATGCTAATTATGTTCTCTGCAGCACCAGGAGACTTTCACTTTTCCAAGAAATAAAATGTGAATATTTTCCTAAACTATACATCTGATAGACTTTTGGTTAATATGACATATAGGCAATTTCAAATAAGTAAAAAAAAAAAAAAAAGTGAAAGGTGCACTTTATTAATGATGGGTATGTAATTGCTGCTCAAAAGGTTAAAACCAAAAGGAGAACATCTCCTGGAAAACAGAAATGATACTTAAGAACATACTTAACCCGTTAAGTACCAGGGGTGTGCAAAGTATTGAGAACCCCCCCGGTCCTCCAAGGAAATGTTCACATTTATCTCAATTTCCAGCAATCAGCATTTCATAAAATGCAAAAGAAAATATTTATGCTTCCAATTCACAATATGAAAGCTGTATGTCTTTAATAACCAAAGAATAAGCATGCGGTCTACCCACAAAGCATATTGGATTAGCCGTTTGATGGACGCTCTTTCATGCAGCATGAAATCGCTTAAATCAAGTTACCCTTTTCTAATCACTTTATTTTGATTGAACACCATCTCCACAGCATGTTAACTTCAATAACATTGTACAGCAGTTGATTTAATAAAGATGTTACAAGTGAGTGCATTAACTACAAGAATGAATGACTGCATAGATAGTAACCTGTGAGAAAGACCATCACAGTACACGCCACTGCTCACACTAAAAGACTAACGCTGTATGTATAAAAACACACGGGAAAAATTTCGGAGCAAACCAACTGCATCAAAGTAAGAAAAATAGAATTTCCCAACATCCCACTGATGTTAACAAGGTTTTTTTTTTAACCCCTTGAATGCTAGAGAGGTCTCCAACGCATTGCAATGCATTGAAGACCTCTCTAGCAATCAAGGGGTTAAAAAGCTCATTTAAAATCAATGGCATATGTTTCTCTGTCCCCTATATTCCGGTGGTTCAACCCATATTTCTTTTATAGATATGAGCTCCACAGAGAGCAAATACAACATCAAAATATTTTTATATATTTAAAATCTCCAACAAGGGATGCACTCACTGCTTAGCAGTGTTACTAATAAAGAATCAATAAACACACATTTCGGCCAGCATCCCTTGTTGAATATGTATTTTAGAAGAGCCTCCTGAGTAAAACAATGGTACGCCCACTGCTAAGATGTGTTTATTCAAAAGCTATTGAAGCTCAACCTTGTATTTTTTAGGTGCAATATATCAATGACCTGAAATGTTACAGTGGCGCTGTTGCTATGCCATCAGATGGATCGCTTTTCATATGATGGTGTAGCAACAGTGCCACTGTACACAATTCCACTGAGATACTGCACCTAGAGATACATAAATTAAAAAAATCAAGTTGATAAATTTGATATGCGCAATTTACTGTTAATGGCTGTTTTGTGTTTTGCTTTGTCTCACAATAGATTGTGTGATTGCATCATGCATCTGGTGACATATTAACCTTTTAAGTGCCAGAAGGGTACGGAACACATTGCTTTGTACGAATAAAGCCCTGTTGATTTTATCATATTATGGTGCTGCCTGCAATGTTTAGGAGCAATCGTTTGTATGTTATCAAGTGGATATTTGAGAGACATTCTAGTTTGCACAGTTATAGTTCCACATATATTGAACCATAAGCATTTCTCTGGCTATTGTTGCCACCTTCTAAGTTTGCTACAGACTGCTCCTATGGCTGATGCAAAATGAAACTGCTGAATCTCTCTTTTGGATGCTTGCCTATGGTTCTCCTGAGTGCAGACACAGCCAGAAAACTCCCCAAAACAGACTGCAACCATGGGTGCTGCAGCATGTGCACTATATAATGGTTATCCCTTTCCTCCAGAGGAGGATGCATTTGTCAAGGACCCACCAAAAGTTCCACCAGCACCAATACTATGAAACACCCATCTAAAAGGGCTGAGGATGGCAATGAGTCACATTATAATGTTGACAGCATAAGGTGAAAAAGGTGCAGCAGCTCAACCGACTGCTGCATTTGACAGTGAGACAAACAAGCACAAAAACACCTGTCCTGAAAGTATTAGCAAATGTTGTGAACATCCGTCTAAAGGGAAAAGTAAAAAGAAACTGCTTGACACTTCAAAAAAGTAGAGAGGAAGAAGTGAGAGGTGATGCGGAGGATGACTTAATTATTGATGAGGATGCTGATCTACAATATATCCCTCCAGCATCCTCCTCTTCTTCAGATACAAACTTGGTTGAGGAACATCTCAGTCTGTGATGTCCACAGTATGGAGATCCTTCACTCATGATCCAAAAGCTAAACATGATGCCTTCTTTTGTCTGTGTAAGAAGCATGTGAGCAAGGGAAAGCAGAATTCTCATTGAGATCTCAATTGAAGTACAATCATAGGTATGATACACACCATGAACATGTCTGATGTGTCACAACTAGCAGAAGCAGAAGTACCCTTAAACGTTCCTGAGGCTCTGGGGTACATAATAGAAGTGCTACTGGTGTTTCAGAGAGTGTGACAAGACTTTGTTCCCCTGCAGCAGAGGAGTATGACTCTTAGTTTGTTTTTGGAGCTGAAAAGTCATAGACTGACAAACACATACTACCACCAGCCCCACAAGTGATGTTGTTAAAGCAATAAAGGTCAAAACCTGCACAAAAAGAATGTAAAGGTACACACTACCAGTGGAATAGTAAATAGGAGAGGCTTTAAAAACTGATGTCATGTGTTTAACCCTGTTGCAAGATAGTTATTTTTCAAGGATGTTTGTGCCAATGTTACTCAAGCAGGAAGTTACTGTTGTGGGCAAAGGACAATTACACTCAGCCTGCTAACAATTTTTATCAAGACATATGTTGCTTTAGGACTTTCAGCTGTTTATGTCCCCAATTCCGACTTCAGAAGAAGTAATATCATGGTAGGAAATCTTGCATTCATAGAAAACATGGGTGAAAAATGGCAACATTCTCACAGGAAATGTATTAGCAATGGTGAAAAGGAAGGGATTTGATATATTTTCTATGGTTGGGAATTTTCACGGAAAAAGCTGGAAATGTTGGTTTTCCCAAGGGAAAATTTACTGACTTTTTCCCGTCCCTACTTTTGAGGTCTCTCTTAAAACTGAGCATATCTGATGGGGATACATTGGAGTTGGCCTCCAAAGAGCCTTTTTAGGCAAGTGCCCTGCCCTCAGGTGGGAAGAGACAGTGTTCCACATTTGATGAAAGAGAAAATTAAATTAACCCCTTGGACAATATAGATGTCTCCCATGCCAATGCATTGCTTCACAATTCACTGGAAACTGTGTTACGGTGGAACAGTTTAAGTGCAGCTTTTTGGAGTCGCAATAGAGTGTGTTTGATGTGCTAGAGGGTGATCATCTTCTCTGCCAGCTGTACCATGTTAGGAACTGTGGGCCGCTACATATGGTCACAGAGCTTTCCGTTGCCCGCCACCGTAGTAAAAACGTAACTATAGTGAGAGAATTTTGCATGCTCACTTTCTCAAAAAGGAGACATCTCTAGCATCAAATGGTTGATATTAAAATCACTAGTCATCATTCAAAAATGCAACACATGGAATTAGTTATGTTTTCTTGTCACTAAATATCGCCCAGGGGCATAGTGAAGCCAGGGTACAGCCACAGTACTTTTTCCGGTAGGGCTTTACCCTGGTGTACACAAATTAAAGTGATAGTAAAGTCTGTGTAAAATTAGTTGCCAGAGTCTTTTGTATAGTAAAAGGAACAGATTGCGATATTTCTAAGCACTTACTTCTTTGTAGTTCAAAAGTTATGAAGCACTGAACATCCCCCGCCCACCCCTTTCTGGGTGCTTCTCGCGGAATCTGAGATCAAGTCATGTGACTCAACGGCTGCAGGGAAGGACAAACTTCAGTAAGTATAACGGAAATCCTGCCCCCCTTGACGAAGGACAGCAGGATTCCAATTTGCTTACTGAAGTTTGTCCCTCGCTGTAGCCGTCCCGATCAGCTTGCATCTTCTCTGTGACATGGGGAGAAGGGGCAGGCGGTGGCTCTACAGTGCTTTATAACTTTTGAACTACGAAGAAGTAAGCACTTAGACATAGCGCAGTATGTTCCTTTTAATAAACAGAAAACTCCGGCAACTAATTTTACATAGACATTACTATCACTTTAACAAACTGCTTTAAAATATTCCATCTGCCTTCCTACTGTGATCACAGAGTGTGTGAGGAAGTCTTGAAGGGCCAGTGAATTATGGGTCTTTGAGCCTATTCTGCCATCAGTTCACAACATTAGAGCGCGCACACACACACACACACACACACACACACACACACACACACACACACACACACACACACACACACACACACACACACACACAGTAAGGTGAGTATGACAAGGTACGAGAAAGGAGAATTAACACTTTGAGTGCCAGAAAGGTATCATACGCACTGCAAATCAGTGTGATAGCTACACCACTGGCACTCAAAGGGTTAGAGAGGCGTGGGCTATGGCACTGTTTATTCTTAGGACTGCATCACCGATATTACCTCTTGGAATCCGGCCAGTTCCTTGGCAGGTGGCACAAGTAACACTATCTTTTCCAGTGAATTCAACATACGGGAAATGGGACACATCTCCGTTCCTGCTCTCCTCATGGGCATCAGAAGTTATCAATCCATTGGTGTCTTCAGATGTTGAGCAGGCTTCATTAGGCCCTTCCTTTGTATGTGGAGGCATGTGAGAAAAAGACTTCCCCATGGTTGATTCTATAACATGGGAAAGGAAAGTTATTTACCAATTCGGGAAGCATTTCATGTACACAGATATTCAAAAAGTTACTATTAAGAAAAACTGCATTATTGTGTGAGATTTAATTTTGGAGGGGGCATTCCATTTTATGGTGGCACTGTTGCTACTGTAATCTATGAAAAGCTTCAGATAATGAAATAACTAAAGCGCTACAAAAAAAAATGGGCGACAGAGAGGGTGAGCCTAGGTCAATGTGAGAGAGCATTTGGATACAAGATGAACTGTATAAACAATTCATCCACTCATAATCAAATGTCTGCACAGTTGCTTGCTGCTACGGAATAGATCAATCACAATAAACCCTGGAAAATTCAACTGGTAACAGAAGGGTAATTTACCCTTAGAGTGCCAGAGGGGTATGGAAAGCATTGTGGAGCAATGTGTTGCATACCTCTCTGCATAGCTGGGAACTCTCCAGATTTGCCTCAGAGACTCTGTTTTTAGTGCAGTACCAGGTCTCTGGGGACCGAGGCTGATTTTCCAGTGGTTGGGGGTTTCTTCTGAAACTCTGCCCACTTCTGCTCCTTCCAAGCCTGCTCCTTCCAGTTCTCCTCCTTTCTCACTGCCCACTTCATTAGACAACCTGTTAAGCCCTACCCACAATAAAGCCCCACCCCTTTTAGGCATATTTGCACCATTTATATCCTCCCACCGAAAACACTCAAGTCCTCTCTAGAAGAAAAAGTTCCCAGGTATGCCCCTCTGGCAATCAAGGGGTTAAAGATCAGTTCCTTCAGTCCTCATTCACCTAACGGCCCTTGACACAAGACGCAGGTAACTTATGATTGCTACTGGATGAATAGTTTGAAGCCAAACTTTTTCTAAAACTTTCAGCTACAGTAACTATTACCAGTATCCTAGTGACAAAGGGAAGTTGGAATACGTCCCTTCAGATCCTGTGAGTAAGACAAATCCCTTCCATGCTACAGGATCATTGTCTTTATATCGGCTTTCTAATTTATGCAATCACCACAATCTGACTTCCGAAAATACGTAATGCTTTGGTATGACTCCATATAGCCTACCAACCACTGCACTTTTGTTTTTCACTGACAAACTTAAATGTGTTTAATGTTATTGTTTTTGATGTAAAATAATAAACACTATTTAAAAAAGCAAACTGGAATTATTCTGGAATAAACCAACTGCATCAAAGAGGACAAATAAAAATTCCTAAATTCACATGCACTTGACTAGGGCTTTTTAACCCCTCAAATGTTAGAGAGGTCTGAAATCCATTTGAGACTTCACTAGCATTCAAGGGGTTAAAATCCCAATATAATTTAACAGGAATTTTTATGCAGTTGGCTTACTCCACAATAACCCCACCTTATGGTTACATACACTTCCATAACCTGTGACTATACGGTACCACAGTATACAGGGTGCACGCTATGCCACCCAATAACTAAAGTACAACTGGCATTTTATATGTGCAATACTTGTTTTCTGATTTTAATTTCTTTTTCTGTTATTTTAATTTTATTATTAAGTGTGCGATACAACTTATGCAGATAATTCTCTCTCCTGCCAGAACACGATATACATTTTATATCTATTTTATTTATTTTTTTGTGTAAATTCATATATTTGTATTAAACTATTTTTTAACAACGAAGATTTGAAGCAGCACCTTGATTTTCTCCACATCTACCCTCGCTACCAGAGCGGAGAGACAGGGGTAACTTCTCTGCAGGCTTTTATTGTTGAGAGGTGGTATATGCTCCTCTTTTATCCATCACAATAGTAAGTATTTTGGCTTATATGTCTTACCATCGGTTGGTTAACAGGCACTACTGGGAGCCTTCTTTTATTTCTTTTTCTGTTATTCTGATTGCATCACGTATTAAGCTTGTGGTAAAACCTTATGCACATAATATTCTGTCCTGCCAGAACACAGTACAGATGGAGATATTCTGTCTTGATGCGTTCACATGAGGTCATAGTCACCTGTACCAAAAGCACCACAGAGTACAAGTGGTGGAATGCAAGAAAATGGCGCATTTGCTGTTTTATAAAAGCCAAACATTTAAGTACTATTTTGATTGCTCATATTTTGATGTAAGAAACCTATTAAAGGGATAGTAAAACTTCAAATTTAAAAATCTTTATCTTGCAGGCCTTAAAAAAAAATAAACCTTTATGGTTTGAGAGATAATAAAAATTTAAAGTTCCCCCCTCCCTGACGTCAGTGCTCTAGCTGACTGCATGGGAATCCGGTCCTGGGACCAGCGGAGCCGAGATCGTGTTACTGAAAAATAAATCCTTCGCTGGAACGGTCTACAAACTGTGCTCTAGCTGACTGCAGGGGAAGCTGGTCCCAAACGGATTCCCCTGCAGTCAGCTAGCGAGCTGACTTCAGGGAGGGTGGGGAGCTTTAAATTTGATTATCACTTAAACCATAAAGGTTTGAGAGATGGCACTGGGGGCATTTTGTTTATTTTTTTAATGTCTGCAAGATAAAGATTTTTAAATTTGAAGTATTACTATCCCTTTAACACCTTGATACTGAATAGCACATGCTCATAAATTAACAGTTAGAAATGTTTCTAAATGATCAACAAAGTTAGCCAGACTTATGAAAATGTGTGCTAATTACATTCCCTAATTAAACCCAATTGCTAATCCTCTCACAAAACAGCTGACATTTTAGCCACGCCCACCGTTTGAAACGCATTTGCTAATAAAATTAGCAAACGTTTGCTATTTGAGAAAAAACACGCAATTCAGGAAGATGTTGGTCCTAATCACTTTGCCATCAAAAGTACAGTGTAAATAGCAACTGAGCACGTCTCTAACATTCTGCCAATGGTTTCCTTTGTGCACAGCGACACCACAAAGGCAGCAATGTGACCTAGGGGCCTATTCTGTTTACATAGATGTGTAGATAGCTTGGAAGCTTAACTAAACAAATGAATAGTAACATTTTTGTGTATACACTACACCTGACAAAAAAAATGAAGACAGGGGTTGTTTTGGTTAAGATTTCATTTTAATACTTTTGTCCATATGAACAATAGTATTGTCAAGCTAAAAAAAAAACAATATATAAACCAAGCACACTTTGTAGACCATTCCAGTGAAGTAGTTCTTCTTCTCTCTCACAATCTCGGCTCTGCTGAAGAGCCTCCGACGGTCCCAGGACCGGATCCCCTGTAGTCAGCTAGAGCACTGACGTAAGGGAACGGGGAGGGATGAACTTTAATGCCGAGTATCTCTCAAGCCATAAAGGTTTTAGAGATGGGACTGGGGGCATTTAGCTTAATTTTTAAATATCTACAATATATATATTTTTTTTTTTTAAAGTTGACAGTACTATCCCTTTAAAAGTGTAGAAATTCTGAGGCAAACCAACTTCATCCTAAGAAAAATTCGAATTGATTTAAGTAGGAGTTTTAACATTTTGCATAAGTGAGCTCTCCAGCATATTTTAAAGAATTTGAAGGGTTAAAAATCACATTTAGCCCTTAAGGACCAGTAGGAAGAGCAACACATTGCAAAGAAATTTGCTGCACAACCATCTAGCCTTCAAGGGGTTAAACAACTGGAAACATTATTTGTTCTTTAGGATACAGTTGGTCCACCCCAGTATTGCTACACCTTTGGTTTTGTGTATATGGCCCTAGGACAAAGAGGAGTAATTCTGGAGCAAACAAGCTGAATTACAGGGTACAAATACACGACTGAATTCCCATCAATTTAAAAAGCGATTTCAATCCCTTTAAAATCAATATACATTTTATTTTGTCCCCTATAGTGCTCCTGGTTAGCACCTGGACTGGTCCACTTTCTTTGAGCATATGGCCTTGTTTCAGATTTTAAGTAAACAAATCTGAGTTGGCATTTAGTTAATGAATTACATAACCTAAAGCACACATGGGCCTTCTGTGAGCGTTTGGTAATATTTACTTAGGAACCTTCATTAAAATAACCTTATATTTTCCAAATATAAAAAATGAACTCAACAGAATTAAGTCAGAGATCTCTATCAATCACATATGATACAGTTTCAATGTGTTATTTGGTAAACATTCCCATTCCACTAGCATGGCCTCTGGCATAATTCTCCTGTAGACATATTTACTGTCTGTCTTGAGACAATTTATCAATATGAGAATGGCAAAACAGACAGTTGTTGGACCTCCAGCTGCTGGGGATGACTATTCCCAATCAGCTGTTGGGTAGTTGGGGATGATGGTAGTTGTAGTCTTCCTGAACAGCTGGAGGTCCAACACTTGACAACCCTTGGACTAGTATTTGTATGTTAATGATTCACAACTATATAAAGTTGGATTTGCTAAATATAGAGGTACATTTACTCAGAATCACAAGGGTTAACATAACTGGGTAATCTTACTAACACTCAGCAGGTTTTCATCAAAACATCAGTGTAAAAGGTCATCTTCTCAGAGTAAGAGAGTCCAATGTTACCTATTAACCCCCTTTCCTCTACCTATCTGCTCCTTTAGTCCCTAAGGCCAAGGTTACATTGCAGTTGAAAGCTCTCTCATGGGATGTATCTACAGATCTCTCTATAGGTTTCAACAGGAATCTCTTACATCTATAGTTATCAAATGCAATGTAATCTAGGTCTATACAGGTGCAATGCCCATCAGTTAGCCAAAGGGAAAAGTCCTGCTCATCTTTTGTATGTTCAACCATGATTTAAAGTGAACCTGTCATACTAAAACAAGTTAAGTCGATTTTCGAGAGTATTAAAATGTTGTACTAGGTTTTTTTTTAATGAAAAATAAATAGTTTTGGAGAACTTAAGTTATGTTTTGGTGGAACAGTTTGGTATTGTATGCCAATTATCTGAATACTATGGCAATTAGTTATGCTTGAGGCCAAACTGGCCAAAATGACCCCAGTATGCTTGCTCTGTCTAGATTCCTTCATATCAATAGTCCACAAAAGAGAACTGTTATAGCTGTAAATCGTTATTAGAGACTGAGAAGTGTTGCACCGCAGGTCTTAATTATAATACACTTAAACAAAAAGAAGAACAGCAAAGAAGGGTAAAGCCACTTCCATTGAACTAAGACTGAATTAATAATTCTTATAGAAGTGGCTTTACCCTTCCAAGACCAGTTTGGTGCTCAAAAGTATAATCACTGGTGCGAACGCAAGGGTATTACAATTGATGTTTTTATAACTTTCTTATACCTGATTATCTAGATATATTCAGTCATACAGAATGTAATGCCAAGTATGGCCACAACTCACACTCTGAATAATCCTATATAATAATTTGCTAGGATGTTTGTCATGATGCAGTCATGTGCGTTCAGGCAGTCTCTGCTGTGCATGATTGCATCGCATGAGTGAGGCGACGCAAGACTGTATCACCTGGAGCAGTGTGGTAGCACCGCGGCCTCTTAACCTTTGAGTGTCAGAGGGTTACGCAACACATTGCAAAGCAATGTGTTGCATACCGCTCTGACACTCAAGGGGATAACATTACATGGGCTTTTACACTAGTATAATATAATAAAATCAGTACTGCATTATTCAGAGTGTGAGCTGTGGCCATACTTGTCATTCAGTTCTGTATGAGTGAATATCTCTAGATAATCAGGTATAAGAAAGTTATAAAAACATCAATTATAATATCCTTGCGTTCACAACAGTGATTATACTTTTGAGCACCAAACTGGTCTTGGAAGGGTTAATACTTCCACTGAACTAAGACTGAATTGATAATTCGTATAGAAGTAGCTTTATCCTTCTTAGCTTTTCTTCTTTTTGTTTAAGTATATTCCTTCATAGCACAGTATGTAGTCACAGTGGCACTTAAAAAAAAAATTAGAATAAAGTGCCACCTGGTCACCATACAGGTTATAAACGCTCATGTCTCAAAATGTATTTGTATTACAAATGAATAGCTAGTATAAAATATAGGAAGCTTTTAGTTATCTTTAAAATGAACTGATCTCATCATAAGGTGACAGGTTCACTTAAGTTGTAGCATCTTAAATTTTCTTTGAGGGCCGACTGAAGCACCTCTGGATTAGTGCATGTGGCAACATTTTGCCTAGAATGTGTTTGGGGGAAGCTTAAGTGTTAATATTTCAAAGATGTCCAGGCAAGCTTATATTGAAAGTTATGGTATGAAATAACTATGAAAATAAACTAGATCCAGATGCAAGGTTCTGGCTGGTGTACCCAATGTTATGCAATGATGTGTGTCTGTAAGAATACAGATACTCTGTCTGGATATTTGATAGTAGAAAGTCTTAAAGGGATAATAATATTTCGTTTTAACTTTATTTTATTTTGTAGGCATTAAAAAAACATGAAGAATGATGTAAGTCTTATCTCTCAAACCTTTATGGTTTATGAGATATTCACAAGCAAAGTTTCCCCCTCCCCCCCCTTTTACCTACTGTAAATAATCTCTTCTCAGATGTGGAATACAGTCCATAGACTTGACAGATAACAGAAGGGGACACTCTTATTCCTATGAAAACAATGAAAGCCCTTCCCCCCTTGACAAGCTTTTCAGGTTTTTCCCATATCTTAATTGAAGATTGTCCCTCTCTGCAGTCTACCTGGGCAGCTCCCTTCTGCCCTGGCTGAAAAGTGTTACATCAGTAAAAGGGGCGGGAGGGGAAACTTTACTTGTGAATATCTCTTAAACCATAAAGGTTTGAGAGATAAGACATATCATTCTTCATGTTTTTTTAATGCCTACAAAATAAAATAAAGTTAAAACGAAGTATTACTATCCCTTTAAGTATTTCTACAATACTGCTGGACCTCCATCTGTTGGGGACTACACCGCCCATCATTCTCAACCAGCTGTTGGCTGTGATGATCTCTCTTCACTTTCAAAATCATCTATATCAATGTTAACCATAATTTATTTAAAACTGTATTTTGAGATATTCAACTTTATTTGATAGTTTATGTTGATTAACAAGCAATTCCCGGTAGAAAGTGGCAGTTGGAGGGGAGAGTGGAATGTTAGTATATGAAACACCAGTCTGTGCCAGCATGTACTGTATACCTTATATAAACTAGAAAATAAATTAAGCTAATTATGTCTTAAAGGGACAGTAACATCCCCCCCAAAAAAATCCAGTTTTGTAGAGGTTAACATATTAATTAATATGCTCCAAACCCTATCTCTCAAACCTCTCAAACATTAATTTTCGCCCAAATAGCGGTTTAAAAAAAAAACAAAAACAAAACAAAAAAAAAACAATGAATACAGTTTTAAACATATTCTCTAAATAATCTATCTAATAAGACTAACTTGTATAGGGGTGATAGATCCCCTTTAAACCATGGCTTTAAATAAAGAATGGCTCACATACATATCGGTGATTTTGAAAACTCTTCCAAGCTATTCAAGAATTATAAAGTGTTTTTTCTTTAAGAGCTAGGTTATCACATTTGAATATCACATAGATGGCATTATCTGTTTTTGTGCCACAACATTCAAGGATTAATTAACACTTCCTTACTAAAAACTCCCACCTTCCTTTTCTATTGCCAACAAATACTAATGGCCCTTGTGTCTTTGTTGAATCAGTCCTGGATGTCATGTCAATGGAGGCAGACATGACAGTAGCTGAAATATAATCTATGAGCCTACTAAATCCTTTAAGGACCAGAGGGGAGTGCAGTTCCTTGAGCACCACTCTGGTCCTTAAAGTCTAAGATTACCATGTGAAGTGGGTGGAGTTTGTGGTCCTGTGGTCCATCCAGCAACTGTAATGTCTGCCTCAATAGACTAATTGAAGATTTTTAAATTTTGAACGCACACACAAGGGCACCATTCATAGAGGCCGTAAGGATAATTGAGCCATAGTAGGGTATGCATGGGGTTATTATTAGGAAGGTGTTATTGCTCCTTTTTATTCAAATATATTATAGAACTACTAGTTGAACAGCCCGTTACACGGGCCACAGTGCCTCTGGCAGCCGGTCGCGGGGCACTCACGCGCAGTAGAGACTGCCCGCGCCACTGCTGATACAGAGCTGGACGCTCCTTCGGAGTGCCCAGCTCTGTATCAGCTGCGGCGCGGGCAGTCTGTACTGCGCATGACTGTAGCACGCGCAGCAGTGTCTACTGCGCATGTCGGGCGTTACACACAACTTAGCGAATTATTATATAGGATAATCATTCCGGCAGCAACAATGTAAAAAGCCACCAAAAGATGAACAACAGAGCCATTTAGCAAGTCAATAAAACTGCAACTGGTATTTGGTTTCTGAAAATTAAAGCAGATGTAGCACCTGTTAACCACACTTAATTTTGCAATGCTAAAATCAGTATAGGAAGACATTTAATGGGATGTAATCTACAAAGATAAAAATGCAAAGCAAAGATGTAATTGCTTTTGGATAAATATATGTCTCAATATATACCACTGAGCAATAAATATGAGGAACAAGACAAGACCACTGTGGCTTAACAGAGGTTCAGAGGGAAATGAGGAATAAGCTTCAGATGCATAATTTCAAAAGTATAAAGAATGCATTATAATAAGCTAGCTAAAACTGAAAAATGAGGAAGTGAAACAGAGAAACAAAAATCCTTAAAAGTATATAAATAGAAAATGAAGATTGATACTGAGCCTCTTAAAACTAGTAGTAGACAGTAGTAAGGATGATGCAAAGGCCGACACCTAAAATAAATAACTTTCTTCTGTATATATGAAGGAAACAGCTATTGGAGGCTTTGAACGAACAGGGAAAAATATAACAGTATTTCCTCTGCCTTATACATGGTGGAAGATGGCATACACCCAGGGGTACAAGGGTATTTAAGGAGCTTAACCCGTTAAGGACCGGCGCGTGCCAGCGCGGCTGGCACTTGGCGTCCACGGGGTTTTTTTTTTTTTTTTCCCGGTTCAGGGCTTCCGGAGCGGCATGCTGCCGCGCCGGGAGCCCTGAACTACATGACGTGCCAGGACCGTCACTGGTCCTTAAGTGCCAGACCGCCGTGACTGTCCTGGCACATCAGTGGTCGCGAAGGGGTTATTTCAGTTATTGAAAGGCCATTATACTTATTTATTGATTCCCTCTAATCAGACATACTGCCCTGTGGTTGGAGGGAAGCACAGGCCACTATTTCTGATGAGAGTGCCTAGTATTCAAAAGGGGGCAAAATCTAAACCTGTGAGTTTGACCTCTGTAGTGGTAAGATATTAGAAGGATTACTAACAGATAGTACTTAGGACTATGGTTGGAATGCAAATAAGTTGAGCATTAGCTATTTATTGAATACCATAAATGTACGTGCTGTGTATGATTTCTCATGGTTTGAGACAGGTCCAGTGGTTGAAATATGCTCCCCAGTTGGCTGCAGCCATTTGGGCACAGCCTTCATCTGGAATACCCAGCGGTGGTAATTATTTTCACTCAGCCATAGTAACAAAACCTGTTAGAACCATTAAATGTTTTAATAAGTTGCTCTGATAACTTAAGAATGAATAGTAATAAGGCAAAGTGTTAAGGATGGGAAGCACTATCACTCAGAAAACCTGTGGCTCACTGGAGAGCCACAGGTTTTCTTCTATAGCAAATATGGATTTATTCTGCTAAAAAATATGTAATGTAACAGAACTACATCACTTTGAGGTGTTAAAGGGACACTAATGTCCCATAAAAAAAATCTTCTACTTTAGTAGATGTTAACAAAATGATCTCTCAACCCACTATGGTTTAAGAGATAATCACACTGAAAGCTCCCCCTGCCTCCCCTTCTCCTGACGTCAGCGCTGTGCCTACAGCAGGAGATCCCGGTCCGGGGACCAGACGGTGACTCTACAGCAAAGCCAAAATCACGTTATTTCAAAAAGAATGACTTAATTGGAAAGGCCTACAAAGTGTGCCTGATTTGCAAGAACACTTTGTAGACCGTTCCA
The DNA here is from genome assembly GCA_037306005.1 of Rhinophrynus dorsalis. Taxonomy (NCBI): domain Eukaryota; kingdom Metazoa; phylum Chordata; class Amphibia; order Anura; family Rhinophrynidae; genus Rhinophrynus; species Rhinophrynus dorsalis. The sequence goes on from CM074723.1 coordinate 402,044,999, forward strand.
ATGAAGTCTTTTGAAATAACGCAATTTCTGCCCTGCTGAGGAGCCTCCTCGAGTCAGCTGACTTGAATCTCCTGTTGTCAGCTTTACAGCTGACATCAGGAGAAGGGGGGGGGGCTTTAAATGTGAATATCTCTCAAACCATAGCGGCTTGAGAGATATGATTTGTGGCACGTAGTTTATTTATTTAACATCTACAAAAGTAGATTTTTTTATGGGACATTACTGTGCCTTTAACAAAGGCCACTTGTTTTCTGGGCAACTCTTTGTTATTGTAAGTGTGGGGATTCCCAAAGAGTAGGTAAGAGCAGCTATGGAGACAGTTTAAAGCATACAGTTATAAATTCATATATTTTTTAACCTTTTGAATGCCAGAGAGGTATTCAGTGCATTGCGCTGCAATGTGTTGGATACCTGCCCAGTACGCAAAGGGTTAATATGTTTTAGAGTAGCTCGCTACATAATTAATTGATTAAATGTAGCTTCTGTTAAAGAAAAAGGCTGGAGAAACTCTGCTCTAGGTTGCCAGCCTGCAAGGGCAGAGTCCTACCAGTTGTCTCTACATTATTCATATGCTGTTGTCACCATTGTTCCCTTTAATGTATACTGCTGTAGAATTTGTCGCTGATTAAGATATAAAAGCTAATAACAATGAATGTTAATATACACAAATGTTATGTTATGCATTTGTGTCACTGCACTGGGGCTAGATTCTATTACAGGTGCTAATTTTATCTCTGCTTTTATCTCCAGTTTTCTCCATAGACTTCAATAAGAAAATGTTTGATAAAACGGGTGTTAAGATTTAGCACCTGCAATAGAATCTGTCCCTAGGTCCTTAACCCTTTAAGTGCCAGAGGGGTACAGAACGCATTGCAAAACAATGCGTTCCATACCCCTCTGGCACTCAAAGGGTTAAAGGGGAACATTAACATGTGAAAAGCTTATGTCCTTTGGCTTAAATTAGTACAACTATATTAACATTGGTATTTTTTTCACTTTTACTTACCTATTATTTAAGATATGGAGACTTAATATTGGGCACTTCCATGTTCTGTGGCACACTGTATGTGCAGCACAGCGGTGTAGGACTTCCCACCTCCCTCCCAGCTGCCCCAGGGAGAGCATTCCCGCTTCCCTTCATAGTGCTGTTTATGTGGGCTATCGTTACAGCATGCTTCATTTACCATGATACTGAGCTCACATAAATAGTACTATGAAGGGAAGCATGAACGCGGTCCCTGGGACAGTTGGGAGGGAGGTGGGAAGCCCTGATCTTTTGCGCTGCACATACAGTGTGCTGCAGAATGCGGAAGTGCCCAATTTTAAATCTCCATATCTTAAATAGTAGGCAAGTAAAAATTTAAAAAAATACCAATGCTAATATTATTAGTAATTAGTAATATAGTTGCACTAATTTAAGCCTATGTACAAAAGTTTCTCAAATGTGACTGTTCCCCTTTAAACAGTTAGGTAGTATCATGCATTTGGCCTACTTCAGTTTGAAAAACTGCCAACAGCTGTCATGTCTGCCTCCATGGACATGACACCAGAACTGACTGAAGATTATCTTTTGAACAAAGGCACAAAGACAAAATTCATACAGCCCTTTAGGATTTTAGGATCATATTAAAATAAGTGGGAGAAAGGGGTGTTATTATTAGGTGTAACTTTTTCTTTAAGCCTTGTCTAAAGGACAGCATTCCTCCTTATTGTGAAACTTGTCATTATGTAAGGCTGGATTTACCAGTTATGCTTCCCTAAGCACCTAGCTGTCATTTCTGCTCACAGCTGTAAATCTAGATAGTTAAGGGATGGTAACTTGGGTAACCATTGTTTGATGTAAGCTGGAGAGCCACTTATTGACCAACCCATCACAGATCTACATTACTCAAGCTAACTCCAGAAATGGTGTACAAAGTTAACTTTTTAGCTACGGTAACAGGCAGTCACAGTGACTCATTGGATCTTATGGCAAAGAGGAGCAATACTGGAGCCAACCGATAGCACTGTAGGAGGAAAAATAAAATTTACTTAAATGGGACCTTTAACCCCTTAACTGTTAGAGAATGCTATGCACTGGATCTCTCTGACATTCAAGGAGCTTAAAGCTCCATTTAAAATCAGTGTTTATTTTGGGAACTGGTGGAGTTGGGGAGAAGGTATGAATCCGCCACTGTAGTTCAGTGGGCATTAGCCTCCATATACACTACAAGATATGCACTACAGCGTATGTTTGCTTTAGCACATACAATAAAACTTTAATGTCATCAATGCCCTGAGTACCTCCCCAGAAGCAAGCATAGAGAAAATGGGGTAAAGTCATCTGCTCCTTGTTTCATACTTAAAGAGGAACTTTCAGATAATAGCAAGTCACCATGCATTCATTAAATGCATAGCGACTAGCTTGAAAATAGATGTCTTACCATAAAAAAATGTGTGTGTCTAAAGGAATCCGTCCTGTTTGGAGACTGGAACTAAGGCTAGAGAGCAGACATCTTGTCTGTGAGCATACGCCGTCCCGGTCGCCATAGAGTACACTGCTTTGAACCATAAGGTCACCGGAAGGTACTGACGGCGTACGAGCAGAGACCACAATAACCTGCCTGTCAGTCCCGAAACAGGACGGATTCCTTTAGACACATGTATTTTTTTTTTTTTTACAGTAAGACATCTATTTTCAAGCTAGTTGCCATGCATTTAATGAATGCATGGCGACTGGCTATTATCTGAAAGTTCCACTTTAAAGCAAACAGTGCACAGAGGAAACGATCACCCCCAAAACAGACATATACTCCCACACTACCCTTGTCTTGGCTCAAGTGCCATTAAGGGGACAATTGTAAGTGTAAGCAGTTTAGTAAATTTATGTTAGCTGGGGGGGGGGGGGGGTAAGGATAAGAAGTGGCCAGCAACTGGTTTAGCATGGGATGTCTGTACACTATACCTGACATGTTCCAGAACTACACATACTTTGCTTTCTGCATAAGACTCTAAAACAGGTTAACCCTTTGAGTACCAGAGGAGTATGAAAAGCAATGCTTTGCATACCCCACTGGCACTCAAAGGGTTAAGCAACCTGAGCCCTCCAGCTATTGAGCACTACAATTCCCATTGGCTGGGGATGATGGGAATTATAGCTGTTAACAACTGGAGGGCTTCACATTGCCCATCCCTGCCCTTAAACTACTTTAATTTTTCCAGGGCAATATAGCTACTCTGTGCCTTATACAGAAAGCAAAAAATAAGCAACTTTGGTGAAAACCAACAGCACCATAAGGACACATAAAAATTTGAATTGCTTTAGAAGGGTGCTTTTAACCCTTTGGAGGTCTCTCAGAGGAGCATGCAATAGGTTAAAGTGATAGTAATGTGTTACCTAAATAAAGAGTAGTAATGTAGAGCATCAAAAAATAAATCGATCAATGCAAGTCCTATCTCTTAAACCGCTATAGTTTGAGAGATATAATGCTTTAAAGTTCCCCCCTCCATCCCCTTCTCCTGATGTCAGCTATAAAGCTGATAGTAGGAGATTCGATACAGTGTTTTCGAGGTGGCTCTTCAGCAGAGCCAAAATTGCTAGATTTAAAAAGAAATACTTTACTGGAACTGCATGGTTTGAAGACCGTTCCAATTAAGTATTTCTTTTTAAATAGTGCTATTTCAGCTCTACTGAAGAGCCCCCTGCTAGTCCCAGGACCAGGGTCTCCTGCTGTCAGCTAGACGCCAACATCAGGAGAAGGGAAGGGAGGGAGGAACTTTAAATCATTATATCTTTCAAACCATAAAGGTTTGAGAGATAGGAGTTGCATTGGTCGATTTTTTTTTTGATTCTCTACATTACTACTCTTTATTTAGTTAACACATTACTAACCCTTTAAAAGCCCCATTTAAAACTGAGAATTCTATGCTAGTATTGGTTTTCTCCAGTATTGCTCCACTGTGCCTTTATACAAATGGCCCATAGCGGCCCTCAAGTTTTCTACCTACTTTGTTCAACAGGAAATCCACCCCTGTTGCTAAATTTAGCGTAGTCTCTTTTTTTTTTATTAAAGCAACACATGCTACTTAACTGCAAATTAAGGCTCTCAGAGCTGGCTGTGCCTTGCATTTACTATATATAGCTTTCTGATAATTAATTAGCTTAGTGTCCTGATAATTAAATACATAAGAATGCATTTCTTAATTAAGAAATCAACAAAGCCCAGGTGGCCATTTTCGGCCCTCTTCATGGTCAATCCAGTTTTTATGCAAATAATAAAAATGTAACTTGCTACAAAACATAAACCATCAGTCATACATGTAATGCTTACCAAGTGAAACTTTAGTTACTTTATAAGGCTAACTATGAATTACATTTAATCTATAAAATTAATTTTGCACATCCATGTTTTTATTGCCATTGCAATATTTAGTAGTGTGGCATTCAAATCACTGTCCTTTCTTAGACTGGTACTTAATCCCGTAAAGAAGCAGTGTGCTGCACAACCCTTCGGTCATTAAAGGGTTAAATATATTTAAGACATCCCTGGTGTAATGTGGCAACTCACAGGCTGTTAAATAGACCTGTACAGTAAAATCAGAGGATCCTATATAAATCACTTGGAAAATAGCCCTGTAAACAGAGATCGAAAAATCCTGGTAGTCAGGGCTCCTAGAATTTCATGGCACACTCAAAGGTATTTGTAGTAACTTATATACACCTGTATAAATGCAGTCCTTCAAGGACTCAAATCTCCCAGCTGGGTCCTAAATTTGTTTTTTATTCTCTGACTCCTAAGTTCTTCATTTAAAAAAAAAAAAAAAAAAAAAATTATATACATACATATATATATATATATATATATATATATATATATATATGTGCTTCTAAAAGCTGTCGAATGAAAGAAAGCACTACTCACAATAATTGACCCTTTGAGTGCCAGAGAGGTATCCAACTCAACTGATTTGGCATTTAAAGGCTTAAAATTCCCTCTGGAAAAAAAAAAAAAAAAAAAAAAAAAAAGGTATCTGCAGCATCTCATGTTGTTTAAGAGTTTACCACTTCTGCATTATTATATGTACTTGATGTCTGGACCACAATCATTGCCTGTGTCCTTGTTCCTAATCAATAAAGCTGTCAATCTGCCCCTGAATCAAACTATTTACAGTACATAACAATAGCATAACTTTGTAGTCTCTTTCTACCTGGATCTTCTTTTGTCACACTGTACTATAAATACTTTATTAGTGCACTCCTGTAGATCACAACATACATAAATAAAAAAAATACTTTTAACATAAAATTAGTAAAAAGGGTAGTGACCCTCTATTTGACTTCAAATGAATAATAATATGTGAAGCCAAATTACCTATATTATATTTTGTCATCTGTACTTTTTTATGTTTTTATATTTTTACACTTTTATGCTTGACAGTAAGCTCCTTGCACCTCTATTTCCAGGAAGATTTCTGGTCAGCCACCCATCAAAGCAGGATGGTGACACAAACGAACACTTCCCCGTGACACTATGTCCTGCATCTTTGCTTTCATAGTGCCTAACAGAAAACGGTCTATAAACAAATCCAGTGAACTAATTTCCACGGACATTACATTGTAAAACAAACAAAAAAAAATAAAGACACAAGAGAATGAAAAAAAGCCAACCAAGCAGTCAAAAAAATAGTACAATGCAGATGGACATGCACCTGCAGGATATCTAAAGTCAAAATAAAATGTTACTATCCTTTTAAATCAGGGGCAGGCAACCAATGGCACAGTAGTAGTTGGATTACAACACTCATCATCTAGCCTGTGCTGACGATGACAGCTGTAGTCCAACAGCAGCTGAAGAGCGACATGTTGCTTATTCTTGTTTCGCATTTACAGGGAGACCTTTATGTGCTTAAAACATAAGGGTAATATTAATATATATTAAGGTGCAGCAGTCTTTCACACTGATGACTCAGTACACGAAACGATAATACAAGACTTCTGTGATTATACTCACGATGGCTGTGCTGCAGCAGTCACATGAAATAAACACTCAGCTGTTCTTTTCTCCTCTCTTCTGCCTGTGTACAGACACAAGAAAGAACAGCCAATTGCTATGATCAGATCTAGTCATGTGACCGTGAGATCATGCACATACAGGGAAGTGTCTGGGACAAATTTGCTGTGTCTGCTTGACATGACTCATTGCTGCAGATTGCACATTAATATAAAAAAAAACAACAACAATACTATTTAAAGGTTGAATTGAGGAAGCTAAATACATTGCAGTTGTGGAAGGTATATATACATACCCGCGTTGATTTGAATGCTACAGAGGTCGCCAACGCGTTTAGCAATAAAAGAATCATCAATGGAGCTTACAGAATTGCTCTTTATGTGTCATAGCTACAAATGGAGCGGGGCAGTTATAGCAAAATCAGCTGCACCACAGGGAAGAAATAAACACCCGTTTATTTAAATGGCGTTTTAAAACCCGTAATGCTTTGCAAAGCATTGGTAACCTCTCTAGCAGTCAAGGGGTTAACGGCCTAATTAAAATAATTTAACCCTTTGAGTGCCAAATGGGTATGCAACATATTGTGAAGTTGCATACCTCTCTGGTACTAACGCAAAGGGTTAAAACATTTTTTTTTTTTATCTTTTCACTTGTCCTCTATAGTGGAGTTGGCTTGCACCAGAATTGCTCCACTCTGTGCATAAAATGCCCCATAATATTACAAAATGATTTGCTGTTTTCTGTTTAGCTGTATTTTAACAAAACAATATACTAGGTTAGTGATGGTGAGGTTTCTTTGGCCCAAGAGTCCAGTTTCTTGCTGGAGCCTAAGGTAGAGATATCAAAGAGCCAGTGCTGAAAATGTAACTCGAAAATGAGGTTTCTTTAGTGAATACATGTGTGAAAAGACAGCTATATACTATATAGTTCTCTGGTAAAAATCAAATTCCTGTTTATCTACATGGGGCTTTTAACCCTTATATACTAGAGAAGCCAACACCCCATTGATTTGAATTATGTTTCATTATTCTCAGTCCTAAACATCTAAATTCTAGAAGGTGTCTAGCTCTGGGAATCAAGTGGAAAAGTTGTCCATAACATTGTCTCCATTAAGCCACCCCCTGCCTAACAAGTACATTATAGCTTTCTAGCACTCCAAGGGTTAATGCCCGGTCTGCCTGACCAAGCCTCTCAAATACATTTCACCCCTCTGGCATTCATTAAACCTTTGAGTGCCAGAGGGGTGCAGTGCACTTTTGAGCCTGTTTCTTTCTCCTAGCCTTCTTCTCTCAAGACTCCTTAACTCATGCATGTGTCTGTGACTGACAGACATCACTTTTCCTGCTGGCTACCATAAGATGACCACCTTGTCCTAGTTCTGTGCTGCCTGCCTAAGCGAGTGTGGCAGGCAGTATCTCACTTCCAATTACTGCCTATGATGTTGTCCTGGCTTCTTTACCTTATCCCCAGACCTCTTTCACATGATCCCCAACCAACTCTTCCTCCCGCTACGCTGCTTATGGCCCCCTCTACCCAACACTGCCATGTTACTATGGTAAGTGACTGTTGAAGTGAAGTAATGTTTCCATTAATGCAGGGCATTTGCAATGTATTGCATAACCATTTGGCACTCAAAGGGTTAAGGCGACCATATATCTCTTTAAATTCAGGACACTTCTGAAAAACACACACTGCAGGATTGTACATATTCCTGAAATGAGATCTAATACCTTCTAATGATAAACCCTCCACACTTATCTTACATTTCTGATGATCTCTATGAATACTGACATTGTGTCTTTGTACAAGATGTAACATCTTTATTTATTACTGGATGCCATGTCTATACTGGCAGACATGATAGTAGCTAGCAGGACCACAGGACCTCAAACTCTATTCCCTGCAAATGGTAATCTTAACCTTTTGAGGACCTGAGGGGTACACCTTGCATTGCTTATCAATAGGTGCCACACCTCTCTCTGGTCCTTAAAGAGTAAGTAGGCTCACGCACTCAACCTGCTTCAGTTTTAAAAAAACTGACAGCACCTGTGATGTCTGCCGCCTGTCACTGGATATGACATCAAGGACTGATTGAAGATGAAATCTCCTGAACAGAGGCATTAGAGCAAGCTTCATAGGGGTAATTAGGATGTTATAGCAGTAGTAAGGTAAGTGGGGGTAAGGACTAGGGTGTGTTAGTAGAGATGGGTGAAACATAAGAAAAACAGCACTTCCCACCTTCTGTGGAACTGTGGGAATTTCTGCAAAAAGAGCATTTTTTTCACTTTTTTTCACTGCATTGAAATCAATGATAAAAAAGTATCCACCCACCCCCCACACACACAGAGGGAGACAGACAGAGGAAAAGAAGCTGACTTGTTGATGCTAGTTACTAATGTAGGCAGGCAGCAAAGAGGGGGAGCTGCAGTTGCTTGATAGGCGCTTTGGTGGTATCCACTAACACTTGTTCTCAGTGTGTCAGTTTTAAAGTAGAAGGGAACATTAAAAACCAAAAAAAAAGGTTTGCCTCACAAGTGACAGAATGCTACAGGAGTTGACAATTCCTCCTGTAGATCACAACATACATAAATAAAAAAAATACTTTTAACATAAAATTAGTAAAAAGGGTAGTGACCCTCTATTTGACTTCAAATGAATAATAATATGTGAAGCCAAATTACCTATATTATATTTTGTCATCTGTACTGTACTGTACATACATCATGTTTTAGTTTCAGACAAGTAAACTATCACTCCACACACTAACAACACTGTACTTTACTGTCTGTAACAGTAAAAATCAACATTGCCATCATCATGTTAAAAAAAATCATCTTGGTCATAACTATCACTGTTTCCAAGTCCATCTCCCGCCCAGTCACACTATTATTCACTATGCAGTCACACAGGTCAACATCCATAAACCTAACTATGAGTGCTTCTACTGCTCTTTGACATTCAGCTCCACTAACACCTACTTCTAGTAGTATTGCAGCTTCTAGTCCCTGTAGTGGTAGTAGTAGTATTATTAGTAGTAGTAGCCCCTTATAAAGCCCTCAGTCTATGAAATCCTCAGTATGGATATACTTTGCTAAAGGTACAAGCTACATGTTGAAATCGATTGCCTCTTGAAAAAAACGTGAACCGGGGAAAAGCAGGATAACATGTGAGCACAGCCTCATTGAGATACAACTAGAAGTACAACCACAGGGCTGACTGGGAGATGAACCAGAAGCTAGTCAGCAATGCAACCACCAGCAATAGAATAAGCACTCCTACAAATGCACTGAGGCAAGGGGCATATTTAGTAGTACTGTAGATATTTCAGGGAGTCAGAGAAATTTCCCTTAGTTACAATAACATCCTATGTCTCCTACTACTGCGGTTGCTCAAATGGAAAGCTCAACGGTGGATGACTGAGTTGGTTGGAGGTGAGAAGAGTTCTCATACTCACTGCCAGTTCTGTCACCATGATTAGTAATGTTTAAACAATTATGTTACATTTATTTTTCTCTATGCTGCTCACCCATCCTTCCTGAGTAGGGTTGCCACCTTTTCTTCAAAAAAATACCGGCCATGGCATTCCGTCCATAGACTTACATTGGACAGAAGCCAATTTTTTACCGGACTGCCAGTAAAATACCGGTTAGGTGGCAACCCTATTCCTGAGGGCTTAGAAAATATTAAAATGCACAAAAAATCCTAAAGTATTCCTGTGGAATGGCAGACTTGCCATATTTTTGGCATTCAGCATGCTGCCCTTTTTGAAAAAAGATGTTTTAAATGTGTTACATCACACTGTCATATCCCAAGCTGCAGTTATTTTTCAAGAATAGCTGTGTACAAGCATGTGGTTAGTGTCGTGAGAAAAGGGCGAAGGGACTCGGCTTGCTAACATGTGCATTTCCCCTTCAGCACTCAGTAGCAGCAGTATTACAGCAGGAATTTTCACAGAAATAGAAAGTTATGTACCTAGTAATGTATAATGCAAGACAGACAAATGACAAACAAGGCAGAATAAACACTAAGTGTAGTAATATTTTTTAAAATATATGTCTTGAAAAATGAATCAACATTTGCACTCACATTTTGCCAATCCTGGGCTAGAAGCATATAAGGGGTCCCTACTCCTTGTAAACAATCATACTGTGTCCTTAACTGCTGCTATCACTGATACATGGTCCATGAAGCTTTTCCTGATGTGAAATGAATTGCAATGATACTATGTATCTGACATGCTGAAATAGCCAAAAGGATTGACACCAGAGGAAGTGGCTTGTTTGTATAATGTTACCAACATTGTTTGTGTGGTTTGCAAGCAGTATAGTATAAGACCTTGTTTTTAATCAGACTATTCAGCTTGCACCCCTGAGGAAGTGGAGTTGTGTCAGGACTCCTTTTTGGTCATCTCTGAACTCTGTTGTCATGACTCCTTTTTAGTTCTGCTCCTGACTGCTGGCTTTCATTCGTCTGATTGACTTTACAGAGAATTCACCATCTAGATAGACTTGTCTGTATGTGTAAGCTCACTATTCCTTCGTATGTTCAGCGCTGTTGACATTTTTCATTGTAGGCGATATTCGTCAGTCTGTACATCTGCAGACAAGCATCTGTCATTGTGTGTCCGAGACTGATTGCCTGTCATAGATCGCCAGATTGAGTCTGATTGCCAGCTACACATTAACTAGTGTGTGTGTCTAGGACTGATCGCCTGTCAAAGATCGCCACACTGAGTCTGGTCACCAGCTACTCATTCCCCAGATTGTGTCAGCCCACCACCAGAAGCTGATGATGTTGGCGGTTTTTCTGAAAGCTATTCATTTTATATTAGGACTAGCTTCACGGACCACATACCAATGATAGTGTTCGTTAAATGACACTGTTGCATACCTCCCAAGAGTCCATCTTTCCAACTCTGGTGTCCCTCTTTTAGGAAATCAGACTGTGTAGTGTGTATACAAATGTATCACATTGCTCCATGGCAATACAATGCACATTAATGTTTGTTTAACCCTTTAAGTTCCAGGGGTATGAGCCATTTCTTAGACTCTGTAGGCCACATTTGCAGCATTTTTGCAATCCATCTGTTTAGGCATGGTTCCATTAGGTAGCTTTCTAGTTACATATGGAAAACAATATATCATTTTTTTACAATTTTTGTATCACTATATATCAAAAGCATTTATGTTGATTGTGAAAATCCAGTTATCTGAAAAAGCCCTGAATCACCAAAGTACAAAAATACCAAATATGTATAGTTTTACCTATATACATGCCCTGCGCAGACCCTTAATTACTATAAGCGCAAAAGGGTATTTTCAACTTTATGAACTAAAATGCATATTCCAGTTGTTTCATAGTAAAACTACCCTAAAACAGCTGAATAAATATATTAAACTGTATATTACCAGAAAACAGATATACCACTGTATCAACTGAGGGATCACTTGCCTCAGCCTGGTAAGCATAAATGTTTCCGGAATGTGGCACTAAAAGAAAAAATTGTCATGTTTTACATTTTCATCCCTTCAAATGTACTAAAATCTTTGAAAACTATTTCATTTTCTACTGTATTCATTAGCTAGGACTCTTAAGAGAAAAATGGCACCTGACTGGTATGACATGATATACTCTAGGGCAGTGGTTCTCAATCTTGTTTTGCTCACAGCACCAATAACATACAATCTGGAAGTTTCGAGGCACCCCTAACACATTTAACATCATTTATCAAAGGCACAATTAAGGGTATGGTACATAAATATACAGTTATTAAATCTCACAATCATACTAACAAAAATAAACATTTTGGGCAGAACAATTTCCATAAATAATCATTTAAAACTCAAAATTCACATTTTTGTCAAAGTCTTTATAGACAACAGGGGCACCAACAGGGGTTGAGAAGCAATGCTCTAGGAAGTGCCAGAAGTACAAAACTACACCACTTAAAACCTCTGATAAATGTTTTCAGAAAGTGGAGCTAAATGAGAAAATGGCATTTTTTTACATTTCCACCCCTTCAAATGTACTGAAATCTGTGAAGACTATGGAATTTCCACCTGTATTCATTAGCTACTGCTTTTATGAGAAAAAATAGCACCCCACTGGTATGAGTTCACATCCTGTAGGGGGTGCCAACAGCACAAAACTACCTATTTTTTTTTTTTATTTTTTTTTAATGGCTGCCTGTTCCAAAATGGTCATAAATATTACAGACTAGCAATGTGGGACGGCGTTGCCCGTCATGTTGTTATGTAGGGAATTAAAACACACACATACGGATGCAACACATGTACACACAGAGACAGCCACACTTGCACACAAGCAAAAGCGCACATATGTACTACATAAAGAGACACATATAAATACATACATACATGCAATGTATAACATGCAGAAAGAAGACATACCATGTGGCGTCTTTAAATAGCACTGCGCTGCTATCATATGATATTATATGTGAGCGGTGCGCCAGAGTGGGGATGATGGGAGTTGTAGTAGGTGCTCATTCTGGATGCAGAGAAGGGGAGAGATAGAGCCCGGCACAGAGCTCAGATATGGGGTCTGTGTCTCCCCTTTTCTGTGTGCAGAATGACAGCTGACTACAACTCCCATCATCCCCAGTGTGGAGCAGCGCTCAAATATAATAATATGTGAAGCTAATATATGGTGTAGGTTTTTTACAGTCCTAGCTTACACAGAGCAGTTTTATTATTATTTTTTTTTATTTACAGAGCAGTAAAGCTGGGAGGGACAAAAGGACACAGCTGAGAGAGAGGCCGGCGGAGTGCTCCTATATATATGAGATATATAGTCCTAAATAAGTAAAGTTTATGCATGACGTTATAGTAAGACTCTCGCCACTGTTCCTTTGACAGTGAATATCAATACAGCTTCAGTGGAAGATCAGTTGAATCCTAGGTGTGAGTCCAGCGAACTGAACTGATGTCCCATTGAAGCTGTATTAATATTCACTGTGAAAGGAAGAGTGGTGAGAGACATAGTATAAAATAATGTGCATAAACCTTACTCCACAGTACCTAAGGCTCGCAATGTCCCCAGATCGCTGGTCGTTTCTGTCCTGGAGTTGCGTGTGTCCCCCATTGTCTCCGGACAGCTGTTCTTGGAATGTGCTGGTTATGAGTGAAAAGAAACACACAATCTTCTAAGGGTAACACTGTATGTTATCCTTAGGGGATTGTGTGTTTCTTTTCAGTCCTAAGCAGCACATTGTACGAACAGCTGGAAGGCCGACGCTTGATCTCAGTCGACTGCATTTCAAATGGGGATCCCGTTGAGGCTGGAACCGAAAGAAGGTCAGAAACAGCCGTGTGAGAGAGAGAGAGTCACTATCGGAGGAAGCATCCGCTATAGGCTATCAGCTATCACAGACAACAAAGAGCAGCACCGGGGAATTATACAAGCGTGCACACCATAACCTTACATTTGGTGAGACCGATTGTGTAAGTGTTCCCCCGGTGTTGCCCTTTGTTGTGTCGCCATGATGTGGAAGTGTACACTGCAGGGTATTTCAGCAGGAACTCCATAAGCAGGAACAGCAGAGCACGTATGCTTGATTGCACTACATCTCTCATAATCCTCACATGTTGAGTGCGCACAATGAAAATGGCGATTTTAGGACAGTTCATTATCTTCATTACTTCATGCTTGCCACGCCATGTGTAGGATGTGTTTGGTGTGCAGTGTAATCCCACAGATGGCGTGACATGCATGAAGTAAAGAAGATAATGAACTGTCCTAAAATCGCCGTTTTCATTGCGCACATTCAACTTGTGTGAGGATTATGGGAGATGTAGTGCAATCAAGCATGCATGCTCTGCTGTTACTGCTTATGGAGTCCCTTCTGAAATGTAGTAAATATATTGTTCCCGGACCATGGATATAAGGTGCTCTGAGGCACACACACCATCAGAGGGAGTGAAAATAGAGGTGTGCTCTGTACTCTTGTACCTCATGAGTGCTGCTGCAGGAGCAGGAACTGGCAGGATCACGTGTGGGTGGGCAGGTACCATTAACCCAGTACTTACAAGGGTGTGGGGCCTGTGCAGATGAATTTGTTTGTTTGTTTTTTGTGTGTGTGGGGCTTGTGTGGGTATGTGGGGCTAGTGTGTGTTTGGTGCTGAGTGTGTGTCTGTGGTGCAGGAGCGAATGACAGCCATGTTGTTTATTTTCCTCACTTGGATAGTGGGGGCGGGCCAAATCCCTGCATGATTTTCATAGGACTAGCAGTGGCCTTCGGCCACTGCAAGTCCTATGAAAATCACGCCCCCATTGAATCACCCAATGGAAGAAGTAACTCCACCTTATTGTCGCCCCTGGGTGTGTTTGCCAGGCACACAGAAGTCTTCTTTTATATATATAGATATGGAGGAAAGGTATACAATGTATACCATTTTTGAAATCAGACATTCACCCACATGAAATGAGGAGTCATTTGCCTTTCTACCCTTAGGTTGGAATGTATACATATTCCCAAAATGTGGCTTTGTAGGAACAAATAAATGTTTTTTATTTTGCATTTCCACCACTTCAAAGATACTAAAATCTTTGAAAACAATGGAATTTACTACATTCAGTACCTGCTAGCATCCTGAAAAAATGGTAACCAGTGTGGGTTAAGATAGAGTATGTGGGAGCCAGGAACACTAACCTACAACTTCACTTTTATTTAAATTGAAAATGACCTCCCTGCAATAAAATGGTCATGACCATTACAGATGTGCAGGAAAGGTAGGCAAGATGTACCATTTTGGAAAGAAGATATTCATCTGTATCAAATGAGAGGTTAGTTGTCTTTTTCCCTTGCCTACGGGAAGCCACACATCCCCATGGGCACTGCCTAGGCAAAGGAACAAGGCTGGGGGGTGTCAGGCAGTGTATGTGGGCTAAAACATAATGGTGATGTTGCCCCACAATACTTACATTCAACATGCTGCTCCACAGTTAATATTTGACATATGCTGCCCCCCAACAATTTCATATCAACATATGCTGCCCCCCACACAGTTCCACATCAACATATACAGCCCTCCCGCAGTTCCACATCAACAGATACTGCCCCCCACAGTTCCACATTGACAAATGCTGCCCCCACAGTTCCACATCGAAATATACTACCCCCACACAGTTCCACATTGACATATGCTGCCCACAAACAGCTAACCCTTTGAGTTCCAGAGGGGTATGCAATGCATTGCTTTGCAGTATGCTGCGTACCCCTCTGACACTCAAAGGGTTAATATCACGCATATCCTGCCATATAAATTGTTTAGTATTGTAAAAAATAAGTTTGTTTAATATTTTAAAATAAAATAAGACCCCTCCTGATGTTCCCCTTGCATTGATCACCTATCCAGTAGAATAGGTGTTCAATAGGGTTGCCACCTTTTCCTCAAAAACATACTGGCCATAGTTGTGGGTCTGTGAGGGCGGGGCAACAAAAAAGAGGAGCCACTAAAGGGGCAGAACCACTCAATGTTGCATGACCCTACTAAATTGAATTTCAGGCTCCTCGTTACAGGTACCGGGTACCAGGAGCTCAGTAATCATAAAGCACTGTTTCTGCACATAGATACACACATACAGACAAACACACACATACAAACAGTCACAAACATGTACAGACACACAGGGCCGGATTTACATTCCAGGCTCCCCTAGGCAAGGCACTCTGAGCACCCTTAGCTCCGCCCATGGTCACACCCCACTCCTCACTTGACCACACCACCAGTCTCATCCACTGTTTCCTGGCACAGAATATACCTTTGGTCTACAACAAGCAAGAACATAAAAGCTTTAACCCCTTGGTGGCTAGAGAGATCTCCAACTAGCATCCAAGTGGTTAAGTAATAGCCTGTAAATGGTTGTATAAGCTACTGCATGGATACAGAGATTTCTCTGGCCCCACCCACAATTCAGAATATGGGTGTGGCCAGCACAGCTGAGGCACCCCTCAAAATTTGGAGTTCTAGGCAGTTGCCTAGTCTGCCTATTGGGAAATCCGGCCCTGCAGACACACATATAGATGCACACATACACACACACACACACACACACATATATACAGACAAACACACACATACAGACATAAACATACACACATACAGGTATACACATATACAGACATACAAACGCACATACGGACAGACATATAAATGCACATACAGACACACATCCAGACACACATTGTTACCCACCCTATACATATTGATTTAATACTTCATTGGAACGGTCTACAAAGTGTGTCTGGTTTGCAAGCATACTTTGTAGACCGTTCCAATGAAGTATTAATGTTGATATCGAGCGATTTCGGCTCTGCTGAAGAGCCTCCATCCAGTCAAATGAACAGATTCTGCAGCTGTCAGCTACAGCACTGACTTCTTTCAAACAGCCAGAAGAGGTAACTTTAACAAGGTTTATCTCTCAAATCATAAAGGTTTGAGAGGTAAGACTTACATCATTGTTAATATTTTTTTAATGCCTACAAAATTCAATAAACATAAAATTAAGCATTGCTATCCCTTTAAGTCAAAGTACACAACGTTTATTTATCTCTTATAATGCAGTTTGTTTGCACAAGAACTGCCCTAGTTATTCTTAGTAAATCAGCTTCACTCTCTTTCACTACAGCACTCTGAATGTCACTTTCTCTCCAGCACAGTCTCCTTCTGTCCCGTTGCATTCTCATTCTAATACCCAAACAGTCTGGCCACCACTAACACTTAAAATCTTCATGCTGTTTTTTTCCCAACAATCTGCCCGAACTCTAGCAGTCACTCATCCTCTTTTCTGCAGTCTCATTTACACTCTCCATCTCTCCGACATTCTAGCTGTCTCTCTATCCCTCTCACAGTACAAACTGTCACTGTACCTCTTTTCAGGAGTCTGGTTATTTTGGACCGTCTTGGAAATCACACATCTTTTACAACACGCTTCTTAGACTGACTATTCTGCACTCCCTGACAGAGCAGAACATTGTACCCAGAACTACATCTCCCTTCGTGCCCTTTGCGACTACATCTCCCAACATGCATCAATGCTCTCTTTTTTCAAACACAAATTTATTAACATGTTGCTGTTGCTTGGTGTCATGTGTGCATCCTGACTGTCACATGAGCAACGCAGATCGTAAGAGGTAGGGCGGAAGATGCAAAATCTGTGCTAGCAGGAATGCTATGGCCTGGTTTGTCAATAATGTTATGTGAAGGCTACTGCAGATGTGAAATTTAACTCTTACAATTTTAAAGGCGAAATAACACCTAATTACAGAAAATCCTATTGATACCTACACAAATACCGGCTTATCAATTGCCGGTATGGTAGTTATACCAGCCCCGGCTCCAGTGAGCTAATTACTGGCTGTGCCGGTAAAATACCATCTGGGTGGCAACCCTAGCTTTTTATGAATGACTGGGTTTAGGATCTTCCTACTCAACCCACGTATTCATAAAGAACGGTTGATGAGTTAATTCATAAAAAGCCGGTTGATCCTTTTTGCTTGAAATCCATAGCAACATCTATATATATAAAAGAGAAAGCATCATGTGACCAAAAAAACTTGTCCGAAGCCTAACACACCCAGGGGTGGCTGTAAGGAGGGGATATCCATGTCTCCTCCCTACTGCCAGCCCTGGAGATATATACATACACACACTGTCAAACACATAAATACACACATACATACATGTAGGCCCCTGGATATTTTCTGTTGTGGGTCTCCTAGGGACTTAGAACCACTTACTACAATGTTTAGAACTGTGTAGCTGTGCTCAGCATATGAAAAAGAGGCTTGGATTTCAAAAACCTGAATGAGCATGTTCACAACATGAAAAAAAGGCTTGGAATACAAGGAACTGAATGATCATTTTCATAACATGAAAAAAAGGCTTGGAATACAAGAAACTACTTGCCCAAATGTCCTCCTGCTCCACACACACACACACACACACACACACACACACACACACACACACACACACACACACACACACACACACACACACACACACACACACACACACACACACACACACACACACACACACACACACACACACACACACACACACAATGCCCTTGCCTACATTTCTCCTGTTAACCCTTTCAGTGCCAGAGGGGGTACTCAACAAATTCTTTGCAATGTGTTGCAAACCAATCTGGCACTCAAAAGGTAAAACCTTTATAGACTCTTAACTTGCAGGGAAGTAATGTACAAGGGAGGGAGGGATGTCGGACACCTATGCTACTCAAAGTGTTAACCCTTGGAGTGCCAGAAGGATATGCAAATCATTGCTTTGCAATGCCTTGAGAAACCCTCTGCCACTCAAAGTGTTAAAAGGATAGTAATACTTTTATTAAAGCTTTGCTTCAAATCTTCTTTATATTTTTTTAACATGTAGTGCTGTGTTTAATTATTTTCAGTGTTGTAGTTCAAATGCTATTCAAGCTGAAAGGATCCCCTGCCTGCCCCTTTCCTGCGTCACTCAACCTCTCAGTCTGGTCCAGATGGAGTGAGGCAAGGGGCAATCTTCAGTAAGCAAAAGAAAAATCCTGCCCTTGGTCCTCAAGGGGGGGCAGAGTTTTCCTTATATTTACTGAATGAAGATTGTCCCTCTCTGCATCCCTCCGGCCCAACAACTGGAGTCCAGATCTAATGGGAGGCGGCCAGAACGGGTGGGAGGGGGATCCTTTTGGCTTGAACAGAGTTTGAACTACAACACTCTACTAGGTAATTAAATGTAATCTCCTTTTATTTAAAAAAAATTAAAGAAGGCTCAGAGATAAAAATGTAATGGAAGTGTCACTATCCCTTTAAAACATTATATACTCTTGACTTTTTCTTGTGTGACCATGTTGGGCTTTATGGAGCCTTATTTATTTATTTTGAGATGGACAGTGGATGCTCAGGATCCCTGGTCTTTCCTCAACTCTTTTATGCCCAGTGCTCACCTCTCCACGCCTGCTACCCCTGCCAACCCCTAGGTTCAGGCCTGCTCCCTCAGAATTAACAGCGGCTTCTTCCTCCCGCACTGGATCTGGACATTGAGAGCCACAATGTGGTGAAAAGAGCGTCTCCGCTGTACCGGGTACAGTAACGTGGGGTGCTGAAACTACATTATTTATGTCATCTGGACAACTTCTTTATACATTTACAGCAATCTATTTATCCATTTTAGTGCCAGAGAGGTAACTAATGCATTGCACCACAACGAACTGGATGCCTTTCCAGCACTCAAAGGGTTAACTCTGACATGACACACACCTCTGTATACTGCATGGTACTCTATAGCTTAACATGCTGGTATAAGTCTCTCTCACATAATCTCCTTTTATTTTCTGCTTTCCATGTCTACATGCCAAACACACAGAGGTATAATACTGCAATTCTGCTCAAAAGTAAAGGAATTAACAAATACCACTATTTAACAGTTTCAGGACCAGATGGGGTCCTATGGTCCGTAGAGGGCTACATTTGGCTTCTAATGCTCTGAATACTGCAAATATCCACTTCAATACAACATTATTACCTACACAGCACTGTAAAGCTCCTACACTAATCCCAGAGTGGCCACAGCCCACACTTCTACATTCAGAAACTACAGATCCGTGGAACCAGAAAGAGCCGGAACCTCCACACACTGTGTCAGTGTCCCCTCTCCGTGTGTCTGTGTCTGTTGTGTGTATGTCTATTGCCTGTGTGTGAGCATGTCTGTTGCATGCATGTGTGTCTGCACATGTATGTTGTATGTGTGTACATCTGTTAAGTTTGTGTCTACATGTGTGCATCTCTTGTGGTGTGTGCTCATGTCTTTTGCATGTTTCTGCCGCTCACTGTGTGGATGTGTCTGCCTGTGTGTTGCATTTGTCTGTGTTTATCAATTTGTCTACATTTCAGACACGTACTCCCAACGGTCATAACATGATAGGCAACGCCGTCCCACATTGCTAGTTGAAATATAATTGTGAAAAACTCTGCATTTTTTTCTTACTTCAGGTTTTGAGAGGGATTGGTGGTAAAATGACTGTGTGAAAATTGTCAAAATGCAAAAAGGTTGTCTGCTTTTCAAAAATATACACTTTTTTGGGGGTAAACAGCCCCAAAATGAGACATGGCACCAGTTAAGCAAGCTCTGAAAATTCCATATATGAAAATGGAAACACAAATCTTCCAATTTGGGACCCTTAGCTCCCCCTAAACCTGGAAAAACCTATGCATATGGGGTATAGCTGAACAACAATCCATGTATTTGTTTACATCTGCAATTATCTTATAATAATTACCCTGTATGTATGAAAAAGGTATTGAAATACTAGGCATATGGGATACTCCCATATTTAAGAGAAGTAAATTAATATATTTGGAGGTATTTTTTTCAAGTGGTCTAAATGTGTACAAATCCTGACTGGAAAATGTATGCACAATGTTTTTTTTTTTATTGTTTCACCTTTTTTATATAATCAAATTAAATGATGGGTTATACATATAAATATGGTATCAAAAGAAAGCCCTACTTATGCTTAAAAAACAGTATATCATTTGTGTGGGTATACTAAAGGAATTAGGGGGAAAATAAATGAACAATGACATATTAAGAAGGCCAAAATTGCTCTGGTCCTTTAGGGCAAACCACCCCTCATCTGCCTGGTCCTTAAAACAGAACTATCACCCCAAATAAAGCCCCCCTCCAAATTAGCCATAAGCTTAGAAATAGTACTTTTATCCATCATAAGTACCACGTTATTAATAAATTCTACTGAGACTGATGGCCAGGCATAAGCGCAGACATCTTGGCTTAGAGATTTCTGCGTGCCTGCGCTGTCAGTCCCGGTCTCCTCTAGTGTACCTTAAGGTAACAGGAAGGGACTGATGACACAGGTGCGCCGATGCCTCTAAATCAAGATGCCTGG
This sequence comes from Rhinophrynus dorsalis, assembly GCA_037306005.1. Classification (NCBI taxonomy): domain Eukaryota; kingdom Metazoa; phylum Chordata; class Amphibia; order Anura; family Rhinophrynidae; genus Rhinophrynus; species Rhinophrynus dorsalis. The sequence goes on from CM074723.1 coordinate 402,065,917, forward strand.
CCATCAGTCTCAGATCAAGTAGTAGGAGCTGTACTTATGCTGGATAATACTACTATTTCTATGCTTATCACTATATGAATAATTATTGGGGGGGATTTTATTTGGGGTTATAGTTCCTTTTTAAGGGGTAAAATTCTAGAGGGATCTCCAGTGCATTGCAAGTCAATGTGCTGGAGACCTTCCTAGCATTCCGAGGGTTAAACAGCTTACTTTAAATCAATGGGCATTTTTGGGAACTTGTATTTAACCCCTAAGGTGTAGTTGGTTTGCCACAAATTAGTATCACTTTGCTTTTAAACATAAGTCTTAACCCTTTGATCTCCAGATGGGTACTCATTTCTTTGCAATGTATTACGTACACCTCTGGTGCTCAAAGGGTTAATTCACTTAATGCTAGAGACATCTCCAACACATTGGAGTGATATCACTTCTCCAATATCTATTCTATGGAGCGAATACACTACTATTTCTTCATCTTTGAAGATCTTAATGCACAGGAGTCCAACATGTGGTCCGTGGGCCAAATATGGTCCTCCTGACCCCAGAGTGTTCTCCACCTGAGATTTTTTAATTTTTTTAACATAACTATTTTTTTACCTTATTATCTAGCACACATGAACCAGTAGACTGGTAAGACCTAATGTCCTGACAGACATTAATGTACAGTTCATGAACAAAGATCTGTTAAATATCAGTATTGTCAATGACTTGATCAATAAATAAATCCATATTTTTAGTAGCTGACAGAATATAATTCTCCATCATTGTCAATAAAAAATAATGCAGCCCTCACATATATGGCTGTCTGATCGTGTGGTCCATGACTGAAAGAACTTGGACTTAGTGCATAGGCTGTATAGAACAATATAGGAACTAGAGAAATGATATCACTGGAAAAATCATATCCACTTTATCGCCTCTTTACCACTTCTTAGCATACCTGGAAACTCTCAGGGTATGACCCCGTGGCTCAGGGTTTTGACCCATATCTCAGGGAGAAGGGCCATTTTCTCAGGGTGAGAGAGTCCAATGTTAACTATCTCATCTGCACCAAATAACTGCTTATTTAGTCCCTATATTGCAGTGATTTGTACCAGAAGTTCAGAGGGATATATCCTGCTTCTCTTGTGCATTTTCATGCGGTGAGAACTCAAAGTTACAGCGAGTTAAGGGTTCCTTGAGGATCTGTAAGTACACCTCCTGTTTAGAGTAAGCAGAGATGTATTGTCTGAAAGCTACATTCTGAGGAACTTTATGGATTAATATTTCAAAGACCTCAGGGTAAGTTCATTTCAAAAGTTCCCAGGTATGCTTCTTAGTGCATAACCCCGCTTGTGTTGCATAATGCTGGAGTTGACTAACATCCAAGGGATTAATGATGAAAGATAACAACATTTTATGATTACCTTTGGTATCACCGTACACCCTGATGTCTTCTGCTTTGTGTAGGAACCAAAACTGATTTTTAAGTCTCCAGATGATTATAAGGACCATAATGGGCAGACAGAAGATCAGAAGTCCCAGAATTCCCTGCCTCTTAAACACATCTAGCACCATTGTATACGTCAACGTCTTCTGTCCCTTCATATTTTAGAGCCACCACTAGATTCTAGAACATAGATGCACAGTTTAATCAAGTGTGCTGATATGATGCTCTGTTAATTTTTCATCTGCCAGCTTACACAATGACTGTCCCTTTCTTCTAACAATGATCTTAGTGCATTCTGGGTGTTGTAATTCTCTGTACTTGCCAATACAACTAATTTGTAGGAGCCATAGCAATCTCTGAACTACAAAGTCCAGGTTACCTGCATTTTGTATAAATTTTGTATCCAGTGCCAAGGTGGTTGTTTCCTGGGCATCTCAATACAAAACACTCCCTTATAGTTATGTAATGTTTCAAATAATAGAACTATTTAATACATAATATCATGAAGGGTTTGTGTGTTCTGTGAATATTTGTTTAACCTTAATCCCTTAGAAAGGTGCTAGAACGGTCTCCAGAACATTGTAAAGTAAGGAGGAGAAGTTGTCTGTCACATACAAGGGCTGTATTAACCCTGCTGTTAGTTCCATATGTTTCATTCAGTGGACATCTAATCTAGTACTCAAGGTTTTTTAATTACAGGGTCAAAATGAATCAATTGATAATAGCTCTAGCACATATAACAATTGTGTATAGAGATCATCAAAAGTATAAGATAAACTGTTATGAAATAAGCCTTAACTGGACAGGGTCACCTAAAAATGATTGTAGATATTTAAAAAGAATTCTGGGGGTCAACCAACTGCACCATAGGGAACAAAGATTCCCCAAATTTCCAATGACTGAGATGCTAGAGAGTGGAACTTGTATAAGTCATCTACTGAGTAGTTGGTTTGCCCCAAATAGCTTCCAGTTCTTCTTAGTAAATCAGCTTCAATGTGACACAATGCTGTGGAAACCTCTGTAGCACCCAAGGGGTTAAAATGTCTCTGCACTGTATTGGTGACAACTCTAGCATCTAAAGGGTTAAATACCGTTCTACTAAAATTAACTCACTGGAACTAGGAACGAGTAAATAAGGCATGGTTTGCTATTAAAGCGGAACTATCACCTTCTTAATGCGTTGCATACCCCTCTGGCACTCAAAGGGTTAATATTGTCCTCCAGTCCTTTCCTAATGTAATGATAGGTAACATACTGTTATTATGATGAAAACTTCAGCGTTATTAAAGAAAGCATCTTCTTCTGTAGACATCCAGAAGACAACAGCGGAGACATCTCAGAGGAAAGTTACCTCTGAGTCTGCGCTGTCTGTCCCATGCACTGCCCGGATTGGTGGTGACATCCGTTGGTTACCTTAAGTTGCTGAAGGAGCAGGCGCTCTGTGGCTCTGTGCCTTGGATACCTACAGAAGAAGTTTATTTTCTTTAATAGCGCAGACATTTTCATCATAATAACAGAATGGCTTTACATATCGCTACATGAGGAAAATATTGGGGGCAATATTAGGAAGGTGATAGTTCCGCTTTAAAGAATACTAACACCAAAAATAATTAAATGTGGTTACATAATTTTAAAAATCCCATTCTTACAGCTGGCATCTATAAAATTTAGACATTTATGTTAGGTCCCTAAAATCATTAACATGAACTTTTAACCTTGAGAGTGCCAGGCAGGTATCCAACGCCTTGCTTTGTGTTGGATACCTCCCAGGCACTCAAAAGGTTAACGTATGTGTAGACTATGCTGTGTAGACACATTTGGTTGTTTGTGCACAAGTAATACTATTTATGTACTGAGATTAATGCTCTTCCATTCGGAAAGGCTGATACCCTGCCCCCCTTGACAGGTTTTTCCTTATGCCAACCGAAGATTGTTCCTCTCTGCGATCTATCTGGACAGTCTTGCTGCTCTGAGGGGAGCAGTGTTACATTTGTAAAAGGGGCAGGAGGGTGATTCTTTATCATTCAATTACTCTTGAACTACAACTTGGACCGTATTGAAATAACACTCTCCATGGCCCAAATACTATGAAGATTAATTGGAGCTGCTTTTATTGTGAAATATTACTATCCCTTTAAGGTTCCTTTAAATATCTGAAATGGTTTTTAAGTGACACTGAAGTTTATGTACTAAGGAGAGCTAGATATGTTCTGGGGCAAAACAGCTGCACCATAGGAGACAAAATCATCATTAAATGGGACCTATAACTCCTTGAATGTAAGAAAGGTCTCCAATACTTCCTTGATAAACAATTTCATTTACTTTATGGTCACCTTTCTGAGACTGGAAAGTGCCATTAGTGGGCGCTGTGATACATTGTACTGTTGTCCATATACTATAGATTTGTACAGCAGAACAGACATTGTTTACTCCACATATTACAAAAATTCTAATTAATATCATGATGGTTGGCGGGGTGAATGGATGTCTGTATGGGGACGGTAGGAGTTTTAGTCCCCAACAGCTGGAGATACAAAAAATGACTAGAAAACTGTCCACAGGTTATAGGTTTGAAATTCTGCTAACGTGATTTAAGTAAAACTAACACTTCGTCTTAACAACCCCACTTACCCTACTATGGTAAGAAAATCCTTATGGCCCCTATGAATGTTCCTTTTGATCCTTGATTCATATTCAGTCAGTTCTATGGAGGCAGACATGAGAGTTGGGGGGGAGGCTATTATTAGGCGCTAGTAGATCTCTTTTAACTCTTTGAGAGCTAGAGAGGTAAGGAATGCCTTGCAGAGCAATGCATTACTCAGTCCATTGGCACTCAAAGGGTTAAAACCTGAGACATTGAGACCCTAGAAAAGGGAACTAGTGATAGGGCCAGTCCTGGAAAACTGAGACAGTTGTGAGGAGTGATGTTACAATAGATGAGCGAAATAATAATAATAATAAAAATAATAATAATGTTGATATAAAATAAAAGCTTTTGCGCCAAGTAAATGAGGACACAATGCAAGTTACTACATGCTTTTTCATGACTCTGACACCATCTGACCAAGTTAATTAAAACAGTGATGACCTGTGGGCTTTTCATGAGAGTGGCTGGATCAAAGGTTATGGTGCCTGACAACTGAGGACAGATGTGGTTGGTTATCACACATGTATCCTGGCTTATTTACCGGACAGCTCCATGTACATACTTTAGTTTTTAGAGAAGTGCAGTGACAATGACTGATTACATGTCCTCACTAATACATCATGCCCGAGGTGCTTGGAGCAGAACATCACACACAGCTGTGGGAACATCTACAGCTCAGAGGATATAATTGATCTGTGAAAGGGTAACCTAAAAACAAGTAGTTTCAATATTTTCTAGATGGAAATCATACTTAAAGGATCACTAACACCTCCTAATAATATAACCCTCCAGTTAGCTATGACAAGAAAATACTAATGGGCCCTATGATTTTGACTTGTTCCTTGTTTCAACAATGTCTTTGGTGCCATGTCCATGGAGGCAGACATGACAGTTGCTAGAAGAACCACAGAACTCAAACTCCTCCCATTACATTGAGTAATCTTAACAGTTTAATGACCACAGGCATGTGAAAGCATTGCTTTGTAATGCATTGTACACCCCCTCCGGCCCTTAACTGATTAAGTAACAGCTCAAGCTCACTGGCCCCTTCAGTTTGAAAAAAACTGCCAGCAGCTATAGTGAGCAAAATTCATAGGGGCAATTAGTATTTTCTGGCCATGGTAAGGTCAGTGGGGGATTTATTATTAGGAGGTGTTACTTCCCATTTTATCCCTTTGAGTGCCAGAAAGAGAGGTATCCAACGCATTGCAATGCCATGGGTGTATACCTCTCTGGCAATCAAAGGGTTAAACGCATAACTGGACGCTATCAGTAAAATGGTATTCAGCCTGCTTAGAACCTCTATAAGATGTTACAAGATTAAATATCCTGAAATGTCAGAGTTAATCCCTTATCATATTGGCTTGCACACTTTATTAAAATAACTATAGGGGATAGAGAGAGGGAGCGAGAGAGAGTAGATTCAGGTTACATTTCTAAAGTAAATAAAATCAGGAATAGCAAGCAAATCATTTGGACATTGGTATTGTCATTCAGTTTATGATTTTTTTTTGTGGCTCTCTCTCGTTCTAGGACTCATCAATCATAGACGTTACATAGCTAATTTATTGACCAATATGTCATACATTTTTGGTCTTTCACAATTCATCATCATGAAAATAACAATTTATACAGAGCTAAACAATAGAACGTGGCCACTGAAGCAATACTATAGAGAGATACTTACTTTTTTCTAGAAGGGCAAACCAAGAAGGGGTGTCTCGTTACCCAGAAACCATCTCTTTTCACTCAACATATTAGCAACTCAGTAATGACAATTTTCTTCTGCCATTGTGCTTATGTTTGGGAGGGAGATGCACTAAGGTTATGAGGGGCCAGGGTGGCAATTTTGTGTTGGTATGTGTGTTGAAGGCGCATTGTCAGCATGCACTAAGATGCATGATTATTCAGAGAAACCTTTGAAACTGCCCTTATTCTAAACAATTATAATTTAATTTACACAGAAAATTGCAGGATCCAAGCCTAGATTTGCTACTTTTCATATACCTCAGTAGAGTCATGACAGTGCAACTAAAAACTTTACAATCCCATCTGTTGATAATACATTGTAAATTCCTAGTGCTTTGTCTTTGTTTTAAAGTGTCGACTACATACGTTGATTACATGGTTTCATTAGTTTAGTGTTTATTCATAGGTTTAAAGTAAACTGATATATTAGACACCTGTCTGTAAAAATAATACAATAAGGCACAAATGGGATGTGTGGCAAATACAATATTTCTGCTTTAAAATGAAAAGTACGCAATTTCTCAGAAACAAATCTAGTGATTCAGTCATCTAAAGTAACTTACCCAAACCAGAACTTATTTTGTACACTTGCTGTAAAACATTAGTTCAGGGGCAAACACTGGATTTTTAGACAGGGGCTTCCATTGCCAACTACAATATTAAAATCAGTAATATCTGGGATTTGATTTGTGTGTGTCTGCATCCAAAGACGATTACAGCTACTTGAGCGTATGCCAGGGGCAGACATCCTGCATCTCTCCACCTGTTGTTGGACCATAATTACCATCATCTTCAGCTGTCCAATAACTGGCTAAGTATGATGGACTTGTAGTCCAACAACAGTTGGATGGCAGTAGATTGTCCACCTGTGACACATCTACAAAAAATTGTCATGACTGGGATGCTAATATATTGTAGGGGGTAATCTAATGTGTTCTCAGCAGGTGCTGGAATCTATTTATTGGCACTTTGCCCTCATAACCAATTCTACAATCATAAAAATACAACTTGGGTGGCGCTGACTGAAAAACAGGAGAGATCACAACTCTCAGCTGCCCGACCAGAACCCAACTCCACAGGCTCAAACAAACATACAAAAAAATCAACACCTGTCTGGCGCTCGAATAGTTGTAGATCCCAAATATTCAGTCCTGACAGAGGAACGCAGACTAAAAATGTATATTAAAACGTCTTTTATTATCACAGTGTATATGTAACGTTTGATCGGTACAAAAAACAAACAACCACACTAGGTAAATAGTCCCATGGTAACATGAAAAGCAACAATGTTTCAGATAAATAACATCCCCACCTCAAAATGACGGGATATAAACAAAGTGCACCCCAGTCACAAAAATACTGGGATGCGCCAGGACAATCCCTCTATTTACTATATAAGTGTGACCAGTGGACAAAACTGTCTCATCCCCTGGCAATCACCTAAACACCGTGACAAAAAGAATACCAATTCGTTTCAAGATTACCACATTCTACACTACCAGTATCCCATAAACCTACAATTTCCCTCACTATATACCGGTATATAAAAAAGAAAAAATAATAAAAAAGATTAAAAAATCGTACCGCTTGTGGCACGGAGCGGTGTATCCAGCTATCCGTTGCAGTCACTCTGGTAAGTGGATTCCCAAATGTCTCAACGATAAAAAATTCTTATTGCATGCATCCACACCTTAATCGATCTGATCACATTAATTCACAAACATAATATACTTCTTCGTGCGACATCTAACAGGATAATAGACTGAATAATAGACTGAACACACAGGGTAATCTTCATTAAAGGCACATTGGCATCAATGTCTTCAAGCACATACTCTTCTCAAGATTTCACTTGATACATATACGGCACAACAAGGTAAGGATACAATGTGTCATTTGAAAAACACCGTACCTCTATTCCCTCTGCTTCCCGTGCCAAACTGTGTTCATAGTGCTTATTTACTGTCTCTGAAATCGATTCATTTCTCCACTTCAGTGCCTCCTGTGTTTCACATCCACCGGATATATCTTCTCACACCTCGCAAATGTGATGTACTTCCACAACTATTGAGATCCTCCGGCGTCCTCTAGTATCACACGTTCCGTCAGATGAATTTAAAAAGCCGTTAAGCAGATCAGATCCGTAAACATGCCGCTTAAGACATATAATTACATCCTGCACAGTACTGGTGCCGTATTATACATCCCTCGTTCATGCTCCGTGTCCACCCTCCAACGCGTTTCAAGACACTTCTTGTCTCTTCCTCAGGGAGTGAAAATAGATATCAAACACTTCTAACTCTCCCTATATAAACTAAACGCTCCTCCCCCCAATAAACAACACCTGTCACCCAAATGTAATTCACATTAAAAAAAAATAAATAAATAAAAAAAAAAAAATAATAAATAAAATAAAAACATAATAACAAACAAAATTATATAAAAAAACTTATATAAAAAATAGACATAATTATACACTATATTCAAATCCTGGATTTATCAAAACGTGACTTGCTACCAAAAAAAACCTACATTTGAAGAAAGCTTATTAACCCCCAAACTTCCAAAAAATATACCCTGGCAATCTTCTAAAGAGCCTGAGGGAAACCCATATATCCACCCATTGACCCAGGTGATTTTATTAAAGAAATGTCTAGAAAGGAAAGTGAATGGATTTACAATATGAACACTCTTGTCCCTTTTGGTTTGAATGCTGAAATGGAAATATTTGGGTTTTTATAAACTGTTTTGGAGTTATGGTTTTAGGAGAAGGGATCAGTTTATTTGTTATATATAATGGTGATTGGGATTCTTATTTATAGGAATCAAAGAAACATATATGTGCCATATAGGTTTTTGTATTTTGGTTAGGGAAGGTAGTGTGATTAATATATATGTATGTATATATATATATTTATATATATGATTTCACATTATTTTCTGGCATCTACATGTTCTCCACATATTTAATATTTAGGGGTTTTTATATATATATTTATTATTTAGCTACTTCTAATTGAGGGTTTTTTTGACCCCTTTCTGGTGATGTCACTAAATAGGGGCATTAGTGTTTAAATGCTTCCTGGGTGGTTTGGGATGTCTGTATAGTTAATTTAATATGGGTGGATATATGGGTTTCCCTCAGGCTCTTTAGAAGATTGCCAGGGTATATTTTTTGGAAGTTTGGGGGTTAATAAGCTTTCTTCAAATGTAGGTTTTTTTTGGTAGCAAGTCACGTTTTGATAAATCCAGGATTTGAATATAGTGTATAATTATGTCTATTTTTTATATAAGTTTTTTATATATTTTTGTTTGTTATTATGTTTTTATTTTATTTATTATTATTATTTTTTTTTTTAATGTGAATTACATTTGGGTGACAGGTGTTGTTTATTGGGGGGAGGAGCGTTTAGTTTATATAGGGAGAGTTAGAAGTGTTTGATATCTATTTTCACTCCCTGAGGAAGAGACAAGAAGTGTCTTGAAACGCGTTGGAGGGTGGACACGGAGCGTGAACGAGGGATGTATAATACGGCACCAGTACTGTGCAGGATGTAATTATATGTCTTAAGCGGCATGTTTACGGATCTGATCTGCTTAACGGCTTTTTAAATTCATCTGACGGAACGTGTGATACTAGAGGACGCCGGAGGATCTCAATAGTTGTGGAAGTACATCACATTTGCGAGGTGTGAGAAGATATATCCGGTGGATGTGAAACACAGGAGGCACTGAAGTGGAGAAATGAATCGATTTCAGAGACAGTAAATAAGCACTATGAACACAGTTTGGCACGGGAAGCAGAGGGAATAGAGGTACGGTGTTTTTCAAATGACACATTGTATCCTTACCTTGTTGTGCCGTATATGTATCAAGTGAAATCTTGAGAAGAGTATGTGCTTGAAGACATTGATGCCAATGTGCCTTTAATGAAGATTACCCTGTGTGTTCAGTCTATTATTCAGTCTATTATCCTGTTAGATGTCGCACGAAGAAGTATATTATGTTTGTGAATTAATGTGATCAGATCGATTAAGGTGTGGATGCATGCAATAAGAATTTTTTATCGTTGAGACATTTGGGAATCCACTTACCAGAGTGACTGCAACGGATAGCTGGATACACCGCTCCGTGCCACAAGTGGTACGATTTTTTAATCTTTTTTATTATTTTTTCTTTTTTATATACCGGTATACAGTGAGGGAAATTGTAGGTTTATGGGATACTGGTAGTGTAGAATGTGGTAATCTTGAAACGAATTGGTATTCTTTTTGTCACGGTGTTTAGGTGATTGCCAGGGGATGAGACAGTTTTGTCCACTGGTCACACTTATATAGTAAATAGAGGGATTGTCCTGGCGCATCCCAGTATTTTTGTGACTGGGGTGCACTTTGTTTATATCCCGTCATTTTGAGGTGGGGATGTTATTTATCTGAAACATTGTTGCTTTTCATGTTACCATGGGACTATTTACCTAGTGTGGTTGTTTGTTTTTTGTACCGATCAAACGTTACATATACACTGTGATAATAAAAGACGTTTTAATATACATTTTTAGTCTGCGTTCCTCTGTCAGGACTGAATTCTACAATCATGCTTTTGTACTCAACATTCCATTGAGACTGCTCTTACAAAGCAACTAATGAGTCATAACCTATTCACTGCCAATTGTAATTGTTACATCTCTTTACTAATTCTTCTTGACCTATAGAAAACCTTTGATATTGTAGACTACTAGCCTCTCCTGCAAACTCTCCTCACTTATGGCCTCTTTGAAACAGTCCTTTGATGGCTTTCTACCTACTTTTCTCCTTCACATGGGGTACCTCAAGGATCAATCCTTGGCCTGCTGCTGTTTTTTTGTCTATATTTCCTCCCTTGGAAAATGTATGACCTCCAGTGGTGTTAAATATGACGTTTATAGTCTCCTTTTCCAACCTTTCATCCACCCTACTTTTGTATGTCACAAACTGTTTATTTGGGATTTCTTCCTGAATGTCTCAACACCACATAAAACTAAACGTATTAAAAACAGGGCTGATAATACTCCCCCCTCATACTATTGTACCCATACCCAATTTCACCATTAAAGCATTTGTAATGTCCCATAAAAATGTTTTTATAGATTTGTAGGGGGTAAAAAAAGAATCTCATTGCCACAAACCCCATCTCTTAAATAGCTATGGTTTAAGAGATATTCGCAGTCAAAATTCCCCACTCCTTCCCCTTCTCCTGACGTCAGCGTCTAGCTGACAGCAGGAGATCCCAGACCGGGGACCAGCCGGCGGCTCTGCAGAAGAGCTGAAATCCCGTTATTAGAAAAGAATGACTTCATTGGAAGGTCTACAAAGTGTGCCTGGTTTGCAAACCCATTCTCATGAAGTAATTCTTTGGAATTATCGGGATTTCGGCTCTGCTGAAGAGCCTCCTCGTGTGATACTTATGCTTATATGGAGACATCTTTAGTAGTGATGGGTGAAAATGTTTGTCTCAAACTGAAATCGGCGAAAAATGGCACTTTCCGCTTGGCAAAAAATTTCCTGTGAAAAGTGCAGTTTTCCTGCTTTTTTTGCCCTGCACATTTCATTGAATTCAATGGAAAGAATTGTTCTTCACCACACAAAAGTTTTCTCTACTTTTCTACAGCCATATAAAAGGGTATCAGGGTCTCACAGCAGCCATTCTGTGTTTGTGACAGGAAAAGCAGCACGTTTTTGAGCTACAGAAGAAAGGCAAATGAAGGGGAATTGAAGCTTATTTTAGGGAGTCTATTAGGTAGGACATTTATTCTCTGTATTAGGGGAGTCTGGAGGCACTCTAGGGGGAGAAGAAGGGAGGAAGGAGGTTGACCAAAATACCCCAAAATTTGGTGTGACTGTCAAGACACAGGCAGCTGGGATCCAAATTGCTTGCTGTTTTTGATTTTCTTGTCTCTGTGCTGGGGAAGTTTGGGGAAAGAAGTTGTTGATTTTGTTTTTAGTTCTATATTTTTTGTTTTGGACTAAATGAAATAAGATAAGGTGGACAACTTAAAAAAATAAAATAAAGAAAAACATAAATAATTAAACAAATAAATATATTAGACTGTTGACTGGGAGCCTGATTGAGCTCTGTGACTCAGCAGACTTGATACACAGCAGACAACATTGAGAATTTTGTTGAGGACCAAGGCAAGACATCCCACTTCATCAGTTGCGTACTGTAGAGAGTAAAAACACACACACAGTAGTTAGAAACATAGAATTTGATGGCAGATAAGAACCATTCTGCCCATCTAGTCTGCCCATTTTCCTACTGTTAAAACCACAAACCTTATTTGGTCCTTGGTCTTTTCTTATGTTACGGACAGCCTTATGCCTATCCCACGCATGCTTAAATTCTGTCACCGTATTTAAGCATGCGTGCTGGTAGGTTATTCCACTTATCTACTACCCTCTCAGTGAAGTAAAACTTTCTTACATTACATCTAAACCTGTGTCCCTCTAGTTTTAGACAATGGCCTCTTGTCCTAACATTTTTACTCCTTCGAAATGTACTTCCCTCCTGCACTTTGTTGAATCCCTTCATACATTTGAATGTTTCTATCATATGCCCTCTCTCTCTCTTCTCTCCTCCAAGCTATACAGATCCTTTAGTAAACCAGTCACCATTTTAGTAGCCCTTCTCTGAATCTATATCCTTCTGGAGATGGGGTCTCCAGTACTGTACACAATACTCTAGGTGAGGTCTAACTAGAGATCTGTAGAGTGGCATGACCACTTCCCCTTTTCTGCTACAAATGACTCTGACTATACAACCCAGCACCCTGCTTGCATTCCCAACCGCTTTATTACATTGCCTGCCTACCTTTAAGTCATCCTATATAATAATTCGCTAGGATGTTTGTCAGAAGCTGTAATGCGCAGTAGAGACTGCCCGCACTGCAGTAAAAGTACCCGAATGCGCCGTGGCTGATACAGAGCAGGGAGCTCAGAATTTGGTCCCAGGAAGGTGGGCAGAGAGGAATACGGTCCGAATTTGGAGCACCCTGCTCCATATCAGCTGCAACTCTTTCGGGCACTCTCTACTGCACATGACTGCAGCGCGGGCAGTCTCTACTGCGCATGACAGCTTCCGACAAACATCCTAGCGAATTATTATATAGCATGACTTAAAGGTAGGCAGGCAATGTAATAAAGTGGTGGGGAATGCAAGCAGGGTGCTGGGTTATATAGCATGACTGCAGCGCGGGCAGTGAGCAGAGAAGCTCCGGGCACCAGCCAAGGCTGCTAAGTGCCACTGTGGCCCGTGTACAAGCGCTTTTAAACTAGATTTGAATAAACTGCTAGCAATGAGCATATTCTTATTTTACTCAAGCAAGAAAAGCCCAATAACATTTAGATTTCCATGAACCATTTACTGTCCGTTTAACCCATGGAGTACCAAAGAGGTTGCAATGCGTTTGATACATATCTGGCACAAAAAAGGTTAAAGTTCATAGCAATTTTATTAGGCTCTGCAATTCAGATGTGGTTTGGTAAAATAGATGTGAATTGACTTCAATGAGAATTGCCAAAATATGGCCATAACAGCTCTTGGTAATCCAGAAAAAAACTAATAGTCTGTAATGGAATCACTTGGGAACAATGAACTACACTTGAAGGAACCAAGAAAATCCTATATAATAATTTGCTAGGATGTTTATCACGATGCCGTCATGGGCAGTAGAGACTGTCCGCGTTTGGGCAGTCTCTACTGCGCATGATTGCATCGTGTGAGTGAGGCGATGCAAGACTGCACCTTGTGGAACAGTGCGGCCTCTTAACCCTCTGAGTGCCAGAGGGGTACACAACGCATTGCAAATCAATGCCTTGCGTCCCCCTCTGGCACTCAAAGGGTTAACATTACCTGGACCTTGGCCCGTGTAAACGGGCTTTTACACTAGTTAAAAATAATTACTCCCAAATCCCTTTTCTTCTGTTGTCTCTGACAGTTGAGTAATGTCTAACAAATGTACAAGCACAAGGGGGAAAGGTGGAGAAGTGCAGGGACGTGGGAGTAAACTGGTAGTACAAAAATTGACTGCAGCAATGTTTGCTGCAGCATGTCAATAAATGATGATGATCCCTCTCCTCCCAGGGTGGATGCAGTTTGTCAAGGTCCCTCCAATCACACCACGCCAGTCCCCCACAACCACTACCATACACATCTGCCACATTGTAGGTTGACATCATCATGAATATGTGTCAGTGTCACTTAAGCAGGAAGTAAGGGTTGTGGGCAAAGATCAAATGCATTCACTAACACATTGTTCAAGGTATATGTTGCTGTAGGACTCACAACTTTGACTTCCATCTACTTATTTCTCCACTAAGAAGTAATATTGTGCTGGGAAATGTTGCACCAAATTAAACATAGGAATAAAATGTGTTGAAATAGGAAAGAATGTGTTATGGGTTTAACTTAGGCCACAGCTTTATTTAAACTTACATGATAAACTTTTTCAAAACACCCAGACTTTAAGCCCTTGCCAATCTCTCCATTTTGATAGGCCAAATTTGCCTACCACCTTTTGAGCCGCTGGCTCACCCCATTTTGAGCCGCTGGCTCACCCCAAACTTGTTCCACCATACCGCACCCCATTAGCCGGTCAATGCAGCTCAATGAGGCCGGTGTCTAAACCCGCGACATAGTCTGGGTGCCAATTGCCCCTAGGCCGCTGGCCTACCAACTTCATGTAACCATAACCAACTTAAAGACCTTCTCCACATTGGCAAGGGCCCAAAGCGCCACAAGGGCCTGATGAGTTTACCTACTCACTCAGGCCCTTCCCCCCCACATAAAGCCAAGGCCTGAGACGAAGCCCCCATAAGCACTAAATTGAAGAAGTCCGCGACAAACATAGGGACCCACACCAGCAACCCAAAAACGAGTACAGAGCCGCACCAACCAACACTGACCGCCAACATCCTCCCATCCATAAGAAGAAGGGACACCGGCCGAACAAGCCGAAACACAACCAAGCGGAAAAGAGTAAAACCCCAGATACCGGAACCACCTCCCCGCACCGGCGCGGCAGAAGCCCCGATGATAAACCCGCAGACCAGGAAAACGCTGCAGCCAAAGCTCCCCGAATGGAAGCCCCCCTGAACAACCAGGCTAGCAGTGATACAAACATCCCCCCACCCGAAAAAAACCGCACCCCCCAATCACCACACCAAACAGGACATCAGACCAAAACTACCACAAATCCCCACGAACCCACAGCACAAGGGACTCAGGACCCCAAATACCACCGAGCAGCCACCGAGACTGCCCCCAAAAACCAAAGAGGAACAAGCCAGGATTGCCAAAAGGCGCCAGCAGACGAGCCAACCCCCACCGAAAAACCTTCAGAAATTGAAGGCGAGACCAAAACACCCTCCACAAGGACAGAAACAGACCAACAGGAATAGTAAACACCGAAACAACACCGAACAACCCCTGAAGAGCCACCAAGTCCCCAACAAAAAGCATTGACCCACAACTCAAGAGGCAGCAAAGAGCCAACGACCACTAAAACACGGGAGACCAAGGAATCCATCACAACCCATGAAACCACAACCAAACACCCCCAGGCCAAAACAGACCCCCCAAGAACTAGAGCGCCATAAAAAAAACCCCGAAACAAGCTAATACCAATCCCTTGTAAGGATACGTACTCCAAAAGCCCACAACTAAAACTAGGAATTACTCCGACCAGCCGCCCAGACAAGAGCCAAAACCAGCAATGAAAGGAACCAATGCCGACCGCACAGAGACCCACCAACGGCCTAGGGTGGAAAAACCCCAAGACCCCCACTGCCCATACTGGATAGCCAACACAAACCAACGACACCGACACAGAGAGACCACCAAAGACAACCCCACAAGCATGCCCGGCCAACAAACCCCTACGCCATCCGTTAAAACCCTACAGTCACCAGAAACTCCCCCAACGCTCCATACCGAACCAGCAGCCCCGCATACCCCTACCACGCCAAAGCAAGGCCAGTGACAACAAGTTCCTCACCTGGACAGGAACCACACTCGCCGACCGCATAACAATGAAGAGGAGCAAGTCGAACCAGACACTCATACCCCAAGAAACGGCCGCCAAAAATGCCACCCACCGAAAACAAGGCAGCACACCAGAAACAACATTCAGCATAGGGACACAAGACTCACCTGAAAGGAAGGCCAGGACAGACAACACCCCACTAAATGACGGGAAAAACGAGGACAGAAGGAGAATAACATGATAGAGTACCCACCATTGAAACGAACCCCATACTGGAAAGGAGCACCACCCTTCCATCTCACATACCGTTCCCCCGAAGCAACACGCCCACCCCCACAGGGAACAATACAAGAAACAAAGAAGGAATGTCACACCGGCCAAGACCCCAAACCGCCAGACACCGCCCGGACCACCAACCGTCCAAAGCTTCCCTAGCACCCCATACCCCCAGGAACCAAAGACACCGGAGACTACTAGGACGAACGCCGACGCAGGAACCAACACTATGTCCCACCCCCTAAAACCAGTCCCACAGGTATAGGAATCCTGAAGTAAGGAAGAGGGAAGACCCACCCGCAGAGAACCGCTCCAACTGACGGTGAACACCGCACCAACGACACAATCCGGCCGAGAAAGATGGAACCGCCCAAAAGACCCAGAGCCTGTTGGGAAAGCTCCCAAACCCACCAGCCCACACCACCCACAACCGCAATGTGCGAACAGACGACGGACCCGCAGTCAGCGGAAACAAAAGAACCCCCAAAGTGGAGACGGACAAGATGTAAAGAGAGCAGCCACCAGCTGAACACAACCAGGCCACTAGCCCCCTGCAAGGAAAGGCAACAACAGAACCCCGGGGCAGGAAAAAAAAAAACGCTACCAACCAAACAAACCAGGATAGAAAAAAGCGTACCCAAGTACCCACCACCGAAGCCAACCCACATGACGCTGACAAGACCAACCACCCACACAAGAGACACCAGGCCCCCATGTCTGCGGCAGAGCAAAGCATCCCACAAACTCGAACCCCCAGGTATCTAGTCCCCCCAAGAAATAACAGACGAGCAGTGCACACACCACATTCAGCAAGAGAGCCAAAACCAGGACAAAACCCTCAGAGCCCCCACACACCCAACCAAGATCCCACAAAACACACGGAAACAGAAAGTCCACCCGCTGACCCACACTCGAAACCCAAAACGCCAAAACCCCAAAACACAAACCCATACAATCCAACAATGGGATGGAGACCCCCCAGACGCAACCCCACAGCACTGCGCCCGACACACACTTTCCCAGTCATTCCATGTAGTACAGTATTGAAACCCCTAAACACCGCAATCGGCACCCCACCCCAGGAAGACGGTCCCATCAAAGACCCCCAGATGCACCCAACCCAACCCCACTAATAGTCCTCATTCAAAAACGGAACCAAGATGGCACCCAAAAGCCCAACAGCAGGACCTGCTCGCTAGGCAATGAGGCCATAACCCCACTGCACCCCCCCTAGACCAGACACCCCAGAGCCCCCCACCTTGTGGTAGGGGAGAAGGTCCCCCAGGGGCACCCACAGAGCTGGGACCAACACCGCCTGACCACCACCACCAGTAGAGAAAACTCCCATACTGTCAGCCCCTCCTTAGAGAGGGATCCCCAGTACCAGGAGACAATACTCAAGGCCCAGCCCCCCTCCTGTCCCGAGCAAGCCCCCATGGCCCACAAACCCCGACCATGACAGAACCGAGCTCCCTACGTCTGCTCCCAAGAGGCCCGTCCTGCCGGGACCGCACGATTGATGAAGGAACCCCTCTCCATCAGCCGAACCCCGGACCCAGCCGCAGCCAAAAACCAGGACAGCACCATACATGCCCTATCAGAGGAATAGCAGCACGGACTCCGTCAACACAGCCCCTTCTCCACACCGGGCAACCGCCGTCCCCGAGAACCGCAGCCTCCATTCCAGGAACCATACGGCAACCTGCAAAACAAAACCCCAAAGCAACTGCCCCCCCCCAAACAACTTACATACAAAAAGCAACATCTTACGAACAAACAGGAACCGTAATTTTTTTTTTTTTTTTTTTTTTTTTCTTTTGTTTGAAATACCAGAAATAGACCATAGGGTTACATGCAATCCCAAAGAATTGTAGGCTGGAGGAGCACAGCCCCCCAGACAAGCACCATCCCCCTTACCACCCCTAATGGAGAGGAACCCAGCCCGCACGGGGGAGCACCCCAAAGAAGGCCCCCCCCCAGCACCATGTCGTCCCACACCCCCAACAGCAAAACTGGAACTGGGGTTGGGAGGTAGGCCGCATCCCTGCAAGGCAAAAAGGGGGCAAGGGAAGAGAAGGAGGAGGAGAAAAAAAAAAAAAAGGGGGGGGGCATAAGTAGAGAGAGCTAACCCACCCTGAAAGACAGGAGAAGAAAAAGAGGCGAAGACCGACCAGAAAGGCGAGAGAAAGAGGGGGAGAAAGAGAAAAGGGGGGGTGAGGGAAAGAAGAGAAGGAAGGGGGGTGAAGGAAGGGAGAGAAAGAGGGTGAGGGAAAGGAGAGAAAAAAGGGGGGGACAAAAGGAGAGAAAGAGGGAGAGAGAGAAAGGAGAAAAAGCGGAAGAGCGAGGGAAAGGAGAAAAAGTGCAAGGGGAGGGGTTGAGAGCAAGGAGCGAAGGATGGAGACCCAGAGGTACAAAAGGACACCTGGCGGACAGGACCAACAGAGGAGAAAGAAGGAGCAGAAGGTAAAGGGCAACAGACGCCCATGGGACCAACAGAAAGGCACAGGGAAGACAAGGACAAAAAGGAGGGGGCAGCCGAGGGCACTCACGCGTTAGAACATATCCGCAGATACAGCACACCGGTTATCCACCCCACCGACAGCCACCGTGACCACTCTCCAAGCTCCAGACCTCCACACCGCTGCCACATGGAAGCCCCGCCAGACGTGAAAAGCGAAAGCAGGAACACACAGCAGCCAACGCTCCCGCCGGCCTGACCTCCTTGTCCGCAGTCCGGAACCGCAGCCCCCTCCTCCCGGCAACCAGTCCTCGCTGGAAGACAAGACGTATGCCGCCGGCCACGCATTGCTCCACAGGCCGCCCCTCCGCTGCACCCGTCCCGGGTCCCGCCTCCGCTGTTCGAAGAAGGGGTTCACCCTGCCCAGAGGTCAAGCACCAGAGGAGCGCCCCGGCCAAGCTGAAACCGCCACAGCACCACCACTCGAAGCCGCACCAAGCGTAGACAACACAGGAGCCACGCCAAACTGCAAGTGCCCGGAATCAGCCGCCAGTCCAACAGGTACATAAACCAACCGCACACGATACACTGTTCTGTTATCACTGTAAAGGAAGTACATCCCAAACTCTACCCTGTATATATACCCTACCAAGGCCTCCTCATCATCACTTCCTGTCCCACCTACTGACTTTCCTTGTCATCCCCCAGCTCAGACATGCCTCCCCTTCTTATTTTCACGGGGAGTTCTTGCCCTAAAAGGAAGCATTTTGAGCTGATTTCCTTTGCAAAATGGAATGCAACAGGCCACAGAACAGAATGTACAGAAACACATGTAAACTCCCATACTGCCTACTCCTTGGTACAAGCATCATTTTGTTCAAGTAAAAAAATGTAGTACATAGCCTTTAGGGAGGAGCAACACACAAATGCAACAGGATAAGAACAGGTACATTTAAACACATAAAATAAATACAATTAAAAGAAAATAATGGCACTTTGTAAAATTAGAATTAAAATTGCAAGAATCTAATTATCATCAGTCTCAGTTTGAATACATCATATTAAAAAGCCTTGGAAATAGCTTTACTACATCATTATTTAGACATTCTCCAGCAAATCATTGGTTAAATGAGTCTAAAATAATCTTACATTCAATGGCAAAAACCTTTTGTAAAAGTCACAGTTTAGTTCTCAAAAGACACAAAAGTTAGGAAATACAAGATAAGGTCTATCAACTTAAAGGGACAGTAATGTCCCATAAAAAATGATTACAGTTTTGTAGTGGTTAAAAAATTAAACTATATGCCACAAATACTATCTCTCAAACTGCTATGGTTTGAGAGATATTCCCATTCAAAGTTCCCCCCTCCCTCCCCTTCTCCTGATGTCAGCTGTAAAGCGGACAGCAGGAGATCTGTGTCAACCGACACGAGGAGGCTCTGCAGCAGAGCCGAAGTCACGTTATTCAAAAAGAATTACTTCAGTGGAACGGTCTACAAAGTATGCTTGCAAACCAGGCACAGTTTGTAGACCTTTCCAATGAAGTAATTATTTTACAATAACACTATTTTGTCTCTGCTGCAGAGCAGCCGGCTGGTCCCCAGACAAGAATCTCCTACTTTCAACACACCGCTGACATCAGGAGAAGGGGAGGGGGAACTTTGAATGCGAAGCATTTTTTATGGGACATTGCTGTCCCTTTAACTCCATGACCTCATGTGCTTTGTTGATGATATTAGACATGACATAACATTTGACATCATTGATTGTATCTACAAAACCAGAAAGGCTGAAACTGTAACATTTCAGCTGTCGTTTCAGAAGTGGCATTGCACCAAAACCAATAAACACTATGCCAAAGTACTCTTCTACTGTTACTGTAACACTACACTTCTTAACGCAGCACCAAATCAGTGTGCTTATGAATAGTGATGAGCGAGCACCCCAATGCTCGGGTGTTCGGGTGCTCTGACCGAGCGCCCCCGGAGGCTCGAGTGCTCGGCCGAGCACCCGAGCCCCATTGAAGTCAATGGGAGGACTCGAGCATTACACCAGGCACCCCCTGCTCTGATGAGGGGAGGGTGCCTGGTCCATAGGAAAAGGGCAGAAAATGATGGAAACACCACAGAAATGGTTCAGGGACAGCATAGGGAGGATGTCTGGATGCATCTTGGACTCCAACATCGCTGCTGGGAACGATCTTTCGCCCGTAGTACGCCATTTTTACAGACTGACCGTAAAACACACAAAAAGGAAGATAAAAACGAATTTAGGTGAAAAATTGTTACCAAACAGTATTTGCTGTATATTTACTTGTATATCATCTGCAAATTCTCCCAAAAATTTCCTCGATTTTTCTGAACTGAGGCCATGATTAAGAGGGAAACGTGCGCAGAGGCAAATTCTCCCAAAAATGTCCTCGATTTTTCTGAACTGAGGCCATGATTAAGAGGGAAACGTGCGCAGAGGCAAATTCTCCCAAAAATTTCCTCAATTTTTCTGAACTGAGGCCATGATTAAGAGGGAAACGTGCGCAAAGGCAAATTCTCCCAAAAATTTCCTCGATTTTTCTGAACTGGGGCCATGATTAAGAGGGAAACGTGCGCTGAGCCAACCATCTAAAACATTATGGGTGAGGGTCTGCTGCGGAGCTGACCATCCTAAACATTATATGCGAAGGCCCGCTAGTGAGCTGACGCTATAAAACATTATATGAGAGGGCCCACTAGAGAGCTGACCCAATAAAACATTATATGAGAAGGCCCGCTGGTGAGCTGACCTATACAAAAATTGTCAAACTGCGCCCGCTGGTGAGCTGGCCCTATATAAAAATTATATCACTGGGCCAGCTGGTGAGCTGGCCCTATATAAAAATTATATCACTGGGCATATGGAAGAGAGTCAACCATATACCCGTTTTTTGGGTGGAAGGGGTGAATGGGAATACAGAGTATTCCCATCATTGTAAATAACATATATAAAGTGAGTTTATGTTCCCCCGGGGCTTTCCTCCAGTGGAGTGGAGAAGTCAGGGGAAATCCAGGCCTTGTTCATTTTTATAAGTGTCAACCTATCAGCATTTTCGGTGGAAAGGCGGATACGCTTATCTGTTATGATGCCACCAGCAGCACTAAATACCCGCTCAGACAGAACGCTGGCGGCAGGGCAGGCCAGCACCTCCAAGGCGTAGAGTGCCAGTTCATACCACGTGTCCAGCTTGGACACCCAGTAGTTGTAAGGCACAGAGGGATCATTGAGGACGCTGACACGGTCTGCTACGTACTCCTTCACCATCTTCCAAAACTTTTCCCTCCTTGTGACACTAGGCTGCGCATCAGGGTGAGGGTGCTGGCGGGGTGTCATGAAGGTGTCCCACGCCTTGGAGAGTGTTGCCCTGCCTTTGTCGGAACTGCTGTGTGCTCCCCTTTTCTCCCCTTCTCGGTTGGCCAAGGTAGCACGTACTCTGCCGCCAGTGCTGTCAGATGGAAAATTTTGGAGCAATTTTTCGACAAGAACCTTCTGGTATTGCACCATTTTGCTTGTCCTCTCCACCTGAAGAATGAGAGATGAGAAATTCTCTTTGTAGTGGAGGTCCAGAAGGGTGAACACCCAGTAATCCGTGTTGTCTAAAATGCGTATAATGCGTGGGTCACGGGAAAGGCAGCCTAACATAAAGTCAGCCATGTGTGCCAGAGTACCAACAGGCAAGATTTCGCTGTCCTCACCAGGAGGATGACTCTCAATCTCCTCATCCTCTTCCTCCTCTTCTGCCCACCCACGCTGAAGAGATGGAACTAAAGTTCCATGGCTACCCTCTGTAGCGGAGGCAACCGTGTCTTCCTCCTCCTCCTCCTCCTCCTCCGCCTCCTCCAATTGTCGCTGAGAAGACGAAGTGAGAGTGTAAGCTCTTCCTCCCGCATTTCCACCTCTTCCACATGCAAAGCGTCGGTTTTAATTGTGAGCAGCGAGCGTTTCAGTAGACACAGAAGTGGGATGGTTACACTGATAATAGCGTTATCACCGCTCACCATCTGTGTCGATTCCTCAAAATTGCGTAAAACCTCACAGAGGTCTGACATCCATTCCCACTCCTCACTTCTGATTACAGGAAGTTGAACGGAGAGGCGACGACCGTGTAACAGCTGGTACTCCACTACTGCCCTCTGCTGCTCACAAAGCCGGCCCAACATGTGGAAGGTGGAGTTCCAGCGCGTGCTCACGTCACACAGCAGCCGGTGAGCTGGCAATTGTAAGCGCTGCTGCAGCTTCAACAGGCCGGCTGAAGCTGTTGATGACTTACGGAAATGTGCACACACGCGGCGCACCTTGGTCAAGAGATCATGCAAATTGGGGTAGGTTTTTAGAAATCGCTGAACCACTAAATTAAATACATGCGCTAGGCATGGTACGTGTGTGAGCTTGCCGAGCTCCAAAGCCGCCACCAAGTTACGCCCATTATCACACACAACCATGCCTGGTTGCAGGTTGAGTGGCGAGAGCCACTGCTCGGTCTGGTGACTAATCCCCTGCAACAGCTCTGAGGCCGTGTGCTGTTTGTCCCCAAGGCAGATCAGCTTCAGCACGGCCTGTTGACGCTTCCCCACTGCAGTGCTACACTGCTTCCAGCTACCGGCTGATGGGTGAGTGGCGCTGCACGCAGAGAATTCGGAGGTGGAAACGGAGGAGGAGGAGCCAATAACGTAGGTGCTGGCGGAAACCCTGATGGAGGTAGGGCCCGCAATCCTCGGCGTGGGTAGCACCTGTGCCATCCCAGGGTCCGAGTCGCTCCCAGCCTCCACGACATTCACCCAGTGTGCCGTCAGGGAAATGTAGCGTCCCTGGCCACAAGCACTTGTCCATGTGTCAGTCGTTAAGTGGACCTTCCCAGTAACTGCGTTGGTCAGGGCACGGGTGATGTTACGGGACACATGGTGGTGTAAGGCGGGGACGGCACACCGGGAAAAGTAGTGGCGGCTGGGGACTGCGTACCGAGGGACAGCTGCTGCCATCAGGCTGCGGAAGGACTCAGTCTCCACAAGCCTAAATGGCAGCATTTCGATGGCCAGTAATTTGGAAAGGTGTGAGGTTAGTGCTATGGCCTGTGGGTGGGTGGCTGGGTATTTTCGCTTGCGCTCAAATGCCTGGGGTAACGACATTTGGACGCTGCGCTGGGACAGGGAAGTGGATGTGGTCGCTGATGGTGCTTCAGATGGTACAGGTGCAGGGCGGGGGGTATGTGGGCCTGCGCCTTCGACAGGCGATTGGCCGGCACCGAAAACAGGGGAAGAGGAGGCAGTGGTGTGGCCTGCAGACACAGATTGGCGATCCGGGCGTTCCTCCCACTTATTACGGTGCTTGGATGCCATGTGTCGGATCATGCTGGTGGTGGTGAGGTTTCTAGTGTTCATGCCTCAGGTCATTCTGGTGTTGCACAGGTTGCAAACTACAATTCTTTTGTCGTCCGCACTTTCCTTAAAAAAACGCCATACCGCGGAACACCTACCCCTTGGCAAGGGAGATTTACGCAAGGGGGTGCTCCGTGGAACATTTGCGGGCCGGTTTGGTGCGGTCCGCCTTCTTTCTGTAGCCACACCACTGCCATTTCCAGCCTGTTGCGGTGCTGCAGATGGCTCACCCTCAGGACTGCTGTCATCGCTCGGCTCTACACCTTCCCAGGTGGGGTCAGTCACCTCATCGTCCACCAAGTCCTCCTCCACTTCCTCACTCTGATCATCCTCCTCATGTCTTGATCCCACCACATACTCAGTCATTGACAACTGTATATCATCCTCCTCATCAAGGTCTTGAGACAGTAATAGTGGTTGATTTAATGGCAACTGTGTCTCATCATCATCATCCACTTCCTTTGACCTTAAATGCCGTTCACCTCTGTCATCTTCTTGTGATTGGGTACCCTCTAGAGGTTGTGAATCAGGGCACAAGATGTCATGTTCCTCTGCAAGCGTGCTTGGAGAGAGGTTCAAATGAAGGATTGGTGATGAGACGAGCTCCTCACTATATCCCAGTGTGGGATCACTTCTTTGACCAGATCCTCTATGGTGGGAGGAAGGATGATCAGGGTGAGGATTATGTTGACCAGACTCTTGGCTACTGAGAGTGGACTTGGTGGAAGACAGGGTGGTGCTTAACCGACTGGAAGCAGTATCAGCTGACATCCAACCGACCACCTGTTCGCAGTGGTCGGACCTCGAGAGTGATGTCCTGCGACGCCCTGTAAACTGAGACATGAAGCTAGGTATGGTGGATGTCTTTCTGTCTTGTGCTCTGGCACCAGGCACAGTTTCTCCGCGTCCTGACCCGCGCCCTGAACTATCAGGATCACGTCCACTTCCCCGTCCCTTTTTACCCGCCTTCTTCATATTACACGGAATATGTGCTGCAAATCTGCAACTTTGCACAGTAAACAGAATGTTCTTCTTAACTGCGGCTACGCACAGTGAATGGAATATGTGACTTTGATATTTTACAGTTTGCACAGTAAACAGAATGTTCTTATTAACTGCGGCTACGCACAGTGAATGGAATATGTGACTTTGATATTTTACAGTTTGAACACTTAACAGAATGTTCTCCTAATCTGAAACTTTGCACAGTAAACAGAATGTTCTTATTAACTGCGGCTACGCACAGTGAATGGAATATGTGACTTTGATATTTTACAGTTTGAACACTTAACAGAATATTCTTCTAATCTGAAACTTTGCACAGTAAACAGAATGTTCTTATTAACTGCGGCTACGCACAGTGAATGGAATATGTGACTTTGATATTTTACAGTTTGAACACTTAACAGAATATTCTCCTAATCTGAAACTTTGCACAGTAAACAGAATGTTCTTATTAACTGCGGCTACGCACAGTGAATGGAATATGTGACTTTGATATTTTACAGTTTGAACAGTAAACAGAATGTTCTTATTAACTGCGGCTACGCACAGTGAATTGAATATGTGACTTTGATATTTTACAGTTTGAACACTTAACAGAATATTCTCCTAATCTGAAACTTTGCACAGTAAACAGAATGTTCTTATTAACTGCGGCTACGCACAGTGAATGGAATATGTGACTTTGATATTTTACAGTTTGCACAGTAAACAGAATGTTCTTATTAACTGCGGCTACGCACAGTGAATGGAATATGTGACTTTGATATTTTACAGTTTGAACAGTAAACAGAATGTTCTTATTAACTGCGGCTACGCACAGTGAATGGAATATGTGACTTTGATATTTTACAGTTTGAACACTTAACAGAATATTCTCCTAATCTGAAACTTTGCACAGTAAACAGAATGTTCTTATTAACTGCGGCTACGCACAGTGAATGGAATATGTGACTTTGATATTTTACAGTTTGAACACTTAACAGAATGTTCTCCTAATCTGAAACTTTGCACAGTAAACAGAATGTTCTTATTAACTGCGGCTACGCACAGTGAATGGAATATGTGACTTTGATATTTTACAGTTTGAACACTTAACAGAATGTTCTCTTAATCTGAAACTTTGCACAGTAAACAGAATGTTCTTCTTAACTGCGGCTACGCACAGTGAATGGAATATGTGACTTTGATATTTTACAGTTTGAACACTTAACAGAATGTTCTCCTAATCTGAAACTTTGCACACTAAAAAGAATGTGCTGCTAATCTGCAACTTTGCACACTGAACAGAATGTGCTCTAATCTGCAACTTTGCACACTAAAAAGAATGTGCTGCTAATCTGCAACTTTGCACACTGAACAGAATGTGCTCTAATCTGCAACTTTGCACACTAAACAGAATGTGCTGCTAATCTGAGGCTAGGCACAGTGAACAGAATATGTGAAGTTTTTTTTTTATATCTCTGCCCCCCCACACAAAATAAACTGCTGCCCCCTCAAACAGTAGTCCTAAAAAGGACTTTTGGGTCTTTTTTTTTTTCAACAACACTTTTCTTCTCCCTACACTGACTTTCCCTTCCTATCCTCATCTCTCCCTGGCTAAGACTGAGCCGAACTCGCTGGTCAGGTGCTATACAGCACCCGATCACGGGTTCTGGCCAGCCAATCAGTGTAATGCCAGCAGCCAACATGACTGCTGGTATTACACTGATGTCAGAGCCTCCCTGCACGTTTATTGGCTGCGCAGCAGCCGCGAAACGTGCGGGGAGGAGACCCGAACATGGCGGGCGAGCACATGCGGTACTCGTACGAGTACCGCCATGTGCCGAGCAGAGCGATGCTCGAGCCGAACCGAGCTTCGGCCGAGCATGCTCGCTCATCACTACTTATGAACAATTAAAGTAAGGATCAACTAGCAGTACAGACAAATACTAAAAAACAAATACGCCATTTAACAACCACACTGTCAGGAAGGGCAAACATCAACAGATTGCTTATCTAGCAACATTGCAGCTTGTTGCCAAATATCAAAACTGCAGTAATAACAGCGTACACTGTGTACAAATCCTAACTCGGTAAGATCACTGACACTGCAACTTATAAAAATTATTTTCTGTCATGTATTGTAACTGTCATTGTCACTAATTAGATAATTTATGTTACTTATGTTTTTGGCATCACCAGTTAACAGCTAATAGTGAGGTAATTTGTGATTTAATTGATGGTGTCATCAGCAATGCAAATGGGGGTGTGGCGTTATGCTGGAAGAATGTAAACGATATTTCCCGTGTTTTATAAATAGGATCATTTACTTCTTCAGGGACTCTTTCCACAAGTAAATATAAGTTAAAAGAATACTTTTATTTACTTGTGGAAAGAGCCCACGAAGAAGTACGCATAAGAAGCACCAAACGCGTTCAGCAATTTTGTATATGTTTATTGATCCACAATTGGTATTCATTTACCCAAAAAGTTGGATTTGCTTTTATATATTTATTTATAAGTAAATGATCCCATTCACAAAGTCCTGAATCCTGAGTAGCCTCTTTCAACTAAAGAAAGAGTCTGAAGGAAAGTCCTCAAGGATCTATATATATATATATATGTATATATATATATATATATATATATATGTATCCTATATAATAATTTGCTAAAACGTGTGTAACGGCTCATACCATCTAGCTGTGTATCAGCCACGGCGCAGGCAGTCTCTACTGCGCGTGTCTGCCCCGCGACCAGCTGGCAGTGGCACTGTGGCCTGTGTATGGGCTCTTCAACTAGTATATATATATATATATATATATATATATATATATATATATATATATATATATATATACTATCTGATGACTGGACTCTGGTGAGCATACTATATTGGGGGGCCTAGATACCAGTGGTGCCACACAGATATTCTCTTAGAGGGGTCTGCACCTCTTCTCTTAGTGTTTTGTTCTAGTTACTTTGTGACAATTTAAACTGCATTGGTGTATTGAGGGGCTGCAACGTCCTAGAAGGTGGTGGCGTGGATAGCTGGAAGACCTGCAATACATGAACTCTGTAATTTAAAGTAAAAGAGATATTTGATCCATAGAGGACTTTATATACCTTGGACTTACAATCCATAAGTTTACAGGAAAGTTTTGAAGATTTTAACCAATATACATATGCCTGCAATTTATTTTTCCTTTTTATAAATTCTGGTGAAGCTATTAGAACATTTATTTTTTATAGAAACTTATTTCTAACCATAAAGGGGGTGTATCTGAAGATAATCAATAGCGCCACAGCACTATTCTGTATATTGTATTTGCAGTGGGTATACCCCAGGGATCAGTCCTTGGACCACTTCTCTTTACCTCTCACTTGGTGACCTTTTTTCATTTCTTGGCTTTAATTACCATCTGTAGGGGCATGACACACAAGTCTACCTCTCTTCCCCTGAAATATATTGCCAAAATACAGCCTTTCCTCTGTATGTCAACCACAAAATCTCTTAGTCAGGCTCTCATTCTCTGTAGACCTGATTATTGCATTATTCTACTGTCTTGTCTTCCTTCCTCTCATCTTTCTCCACTTCAGTCTGTTCTCAGTTCAGCTGGAAGAATAACTTTACTTGCTCCCACATACCCCCTTTTTCTGCTCCAAAAAATCCCTCTCTTGGCAATCCATATGGTCTATTATTTCATACAAAATTATTCTGTCTCCTTGAAGTTGCTTTCTTCTTTGGCACCCTCTTACATTTCTGCACTTATCTCTGGTTAAACCCGTTCTTGTCACCTGCGTTCTTCTCAAGGGGTCTTTCTGTCCTCTCTTTACACAACTCAAGCCATCTCTTGGCTGCTATCATTTTCACAGGCTGCCCTTGACTTTGGAATGCCCTCCCTGTCACCATTAACCAGCCATCCACACTCATCACTTTCAAGCATCTCCTGAAAACCCACCTGCTCAAGGAGGCATCTCAGTAACAATATCCTCCTCGGGCACACTGACAGTCACATCAAAATCAATCTGTACTTCCTTTACTGAAGCCTTGTACTTGCACGTATGATCGCCCTCCTACTGTCTCTGTATATTGTCATGATTACTAAATAAATTGTAAGCTCATTGGAGCAGGATCCCCTTCCCAGTGTATGATTCCCTTTCCTGCACTTCACTTCTTCCCCGCTAATAATGAATGATCGCACTTTAGTCTGATGCTTTTATGTATTTTTGTATTGTGCTTTTAATATTTCTGTAAAGTGCTGCGCACATGTATGACATATAAATAAAAATACATACATACATACGAATACACATATATCCTAAGTTGTTCTCTTTTATTATTTCTAGCAGAGGTATTTAAACATTTTGCTGTCATGGAACCCTTTAGTTTCATGAAAAATCTCAGTTGAACCCTAACAATGAAACTTTTTAACCCCCTGGATGTGAGTGAGATCTATATTGCATTGTAAAGAATTGCTTTGGAGACCTCACCAGCATTTAAAGGGTTAAGCTAGCATCAGTATCAGATGTATCTGACTATTGGTTAGTACTGGTTAGTTAATGGTGTTGCTTGCTACTGGTTACTTAATGGTAAATTATTAGGGTACGTTTGATCAGGTTCTCACTATCAGGAAATTGTAATATTTCCCTTTCCACCTTTACTGAAATCTGTTTTGTGGAAAACGTTGTACCCCTCCAGGGATTACTGGAGCGCAGATCGAGAACCACTGATTTATAGGACCACATATACTTGCTTAAATGTACAATGAGACATGTTAGAGAGAGGGAGGCTGATGAACGTATTATGAGAAATGGAGCAATTCGGGAGTATAGCAACAGCACCATAGGTGGAAAAATACAAATTGCCTGAATTTTTGTTTATTAAAATAGGAGTTTTAACACCTTGAATGCTTGAACACTCTCAAACCCTCTGCTTGAATGTGTTGGGGATCTCTATAAAACTGAAGAAGTTAAAAGTACTATTTAAATCAATAGAACGTTTAATGTCCCCTATGATGCTACTGGTTTGTTGCTGAATTGCTCCAGGAGGGCTATGCACTAAGGTGTGATAAACAGGTGATAAAGTGGAGATAACATCTCCAGTGATTGCTCTTCTCTAGTTTCTATGTTATTCTTTGGAGCCAATGCACTAATATCTCTCCCATTTGAGAAATCTTAGTGCACTGGCTCTATAGAATAATATAGAAATCTGGGAAGTCATCTCCACATCATCACCTCTTTATCACCCCAAGATCCTCTAAGTACATCAGCCTCAGGATGTCTGAACAGATATACAATTAAAATGCAACAGGAATAATAGTTGGCAATATTTTAAACACCTTAACGACCAATGACATGTCAGGACCGACACGGCTGTCCGGGCTTTAACACCTTAACGACCCTTGACGGTCATAGTACGTCATGGGTCGTTCTGAGTTAACGACCCATGATGTACTATGACCATCATGGAATTCCGGGCTCCCCCCACGGCTGCACGCCATTTGGAGAGTCCGGAACCGGAATTTAAAAAAAAAATGCTTTGTGGTCCTTAAGTGACTGCGAAGCGCCGATCAGACGGTTGTTAAGGGGTTAAGGACTTTAAGGCTTTAAGGAGCAGTGACAGTTCTGGCACATTACGGAAGTTTGTGATCACAGCACACCTGAAGATCAAGTCCTTAAAGGGTTAAAGGATACTTTTCTATTTGTCTTGTAAATAAGCCTGAAATTGCTTCTCTGCAACCCCAAAATGGCTCCTGTTGGTCATTTGGAGATCAGAAAAGTGACGCTCTCAGCTGCAATGCAAACTGGAAGTCTGTGTCTCTCATCCAAAAACTCTTGGCTTATGTGCTCATCCCCCATAGATTGTCCGGCTTTCAGGAAACTGCCCTGTGTGATCCATGCACAGATTAAATGGGGAAGAATTGGCGGTTTTCTTTCAGACACCCGTTCATCTTCCTTGTTGGTTTGTCGAAGCTCACAATGCAGCTCTGACTTAATCAACAGGTCTGATCCATGGGAATAGATCTGTAGAAAGGGCAAGTTTCACATGATAGTTGGACTTTAAGTAAAATGTAAAGTATGTGTACTGACCATATTCCTAAACAGTGAAAAGCCAAGAGGGATATTAGGGTTAAGCCACAGACAAGAAGAGACTTGGAAGCCATGGGAAAATATGTCAAGAATGGAGGTGCAAATGGTCAGTTCACCTTTTAAATTATCCTTCTCTTCAACATATCTTTAACCCCTTGGATGCTAGATATGTTTCCAGTGCATTGCTTTGCAGTGCATTAGAAATATCTCTAACATTCAAGATGTTAAAGAAGCAATAAACCATTTTTAACCCGTTAACGACCCATGACATGCCAGGACCATCATGGGTAAACTTCCCATAAGGACCCATGATGGTCCTGGCACGTCAAGTGTTAAATGATAGCAGTGCTTCTCAGCACACGCTGATATCATGCTGCACAGGCTGACACTGAGTGCTCCAAGACCAGAGCTACACGTGATCGCTACTACAGAGGACACGTACTGGCTTTTTCATTCACAAAGGCAATGTGTTTTGTACATTGCTTTTGTGACTGTTCTCTGCCTTTCTCTTCCCTACTATGAAAATAAGGAAGATGGAAGAAGAAAACAGCCAAATTGGAAAGAAGAGAGAGGCCAAAGTTGGTGGGATTAACCCATTCAGCACTGGAGCATTGGGCAGGATAAATGCATTTTTTTTACCTGCTGTCTTGTTTTATTTTAAAAATTAAATTGCTCTGCTTCAGATTTATTTACACACACGTATTTATAAAACTTTTATTGAAGTTTAAACACACAATAATGTCAGTTTTACAATCGTTGAGAAAAGTAATACACGTATACAGACTACATAATCTTATCCAACAAAAAATGGAAACTATGGAGGAAAGAGGGACATGGGGATTTTTGCCCCAGAGGGAGAGTGCCCACTTAAAACTGCCCATTTTGTAGGTATGAATGACCGGTCATACCTTTCATATAGTCTCCATAAAAATATAACCCATTGCGCCCAAATGTTCAATGACAAAAAAATATATATATATATTTTTTTTTTTTAACCATTTTTTTTAATTTTAATAACATAAATGGTGGATTATCCATATATGTGTGTGTTATGAAAAGAAAGCCCTAATTGTGCGAACAATGGTATATAATTTATATGGCTGGAATAAAAGACTTTGAGGGAAAACACTGTTGAACAAAGACATAGTCAAAAAGGTCAGAATCGCTCCGGTCCTTAAGTGCAATCCATTTCCGGTCCTTAAGGGGTTAAGTGAAACCTATATGTTAAAGGGTACTCCCACCGATCACAATTTTTTAAATTCAAAAGTAATAACAGTTCAACACCTTTATACTTTCTAGAAAAAGAAATCCAGGGAGCTTGCTTCCTAAATGTATAAACTGATATAAAATGAGTCAGTTGTTACTATCACATTTTATATACAACTGTTGTCAGTGCCTCATGTCTCCTTTAGAATGTAACAGAAAAACTAATTTAAACCTGGGCACTAGATGGCAGTATTATTGTGGAAAAAAAACAGTTTAATCAGTAATAAGTCTGGAAAGATGCAGCTCACATCAGTTGGAGTACCCTTGTTTTACTGTGCAGGAAAAGCCACACAATAAATGTTTTTTCTTTCCATAACAAAAGCTTACTGCTCCTTAAATTAAATGAGAAATACCACATCCAAATATTAAGTTATTATGGAAAGAAAATTTGAATTTTCCTTCTGTATTTTCCTTTCTGATTTGTTCAAGAGGTAACATGTTCAGTCAGTCCTGAATGATGTCATATCCATGGAGATGGGCATGACACATTGCATGAAACACATGCTTTGTTATAAAATGTATTGTTCAAACAGGTTAATTTAATGTGTGTGGCCCCCCAAAATGCAATTTTAGCACAAACGTGACCCTGGAGTCAAAATAATTAACCATCTCTGATCTACGTGTAGCATCTTTCTATTTTCCATTCCAGTTTCTTTCATGTAGTTCATGTCTTTTTAAATATTTGCTAATACTCACTCAGTTGCACTTAGTATCACTCATAATGTCCATAGAGGCTGAAAAACAGGACTTGAGTATGCCGTACCGCCCCCAAGTCTCCCTTATTGAGACCCAAATCTCCCTCTCCATCTTTCTCACACTGCTGTGGTGTGTGTATATAAGTGTAACACTGCTCACCTCATAGCAGAAAGAGGGTGTCCAGATGGCTTGCAGAGGGAGACAATCTTCAATTAGCATAATGGAAAAACCTGAAAATCCTGTCAAAGGGGACAGAGTTTTCATTGTTTTTACAGTAAGAAGATTGTCCCTTGCTGTGAGCTGTCTGGTCCCAGGACCAGATTCCACATTTGAGGGGAGGTGGCTTACAGTAGGTAAAAGGGGCGGGAGGGGGATACTTTATCATTCAATTACTCTTGAACTACAACTCTGACAGTATTGAAATAACACTCTCCAAGGCCCAAATACTATGAAGATTAATTGGAGCTGCTTTTATTTTGAAACATTACTATCCCTTTAATGGCTTTACAATGTGTTGGAGCGCTCTCTGACATCCAAGGAGTTAAAAACCCTGTTTACATTGATGAGGAATTTGGCAATTTGTATTTGTCCCTATAGTGCAGTTGGTTTTTGTTGTTGACTTGCTATATAATGCCACTTCCACTTTCTCTTCAACTCCTTCTAATGGGCCTTATGTATAGAACCAAACTGGACACAAAACAGGGGACAAATACAGAGTTAACCCCATAAGGACCATGATCCGGGGGTGGCACAGTGGGATCAAGGCACTTTTTTTTTGATGTACATGCCCAGTGAACACAGCACACTATGCAGATGCTCTGTGATTACAAAATTCCATGCAGTGTTAGGACCATCACCGGTCCTTAATGCCGGGACTGCCGTGACGATCGTTGCACGTCATGGGTCGTTAAAGGGTTAAATAGGATTTTTAAGCCCTTGATTGCAAGACAGTTCTCCAGTGTAATGCAAGGCAATATACTGGGGATCTTTCTCACATTCAAGGGGCATATTGCATTTTGTTTGCTCTACAATCGCTATATTTTGCTTCTGTACATAAGACTTAATGTTTTATCCAGTCACAGGACTTCTTTAATGGTACATTACTTTAATAGCTGTCTGATATGGACAGAATAGATTTATATTTAATCCATGCATTATGTACTGGTTATTCTGAGGTCCCAGAAATAATTTTTTAACTCCCTGGATGCTGGAGAGGTCACTGATTGTAATTCAATGGGTTCAAAAAATTGTTAGCATCCATATGATAAGGGTATGAAATAAATATATTATGGAATATTATAGCTATTTTTAATAAAATTGCCAGATTTTTATTTTATGACCTGAGTTTGGGACAGAAAAGGTCATTGTGTTTCCTACTGACAGTGCAAGAAAGGAGGCAGAGAGAACACACTATGGAAAGTGAATTAGTATTGATGTCAGTCTTCTGGGACACAGTAGAAGATAAATAGGATCGATACTGGAATAAAGGGCTGCCTGACATTGCTGAAATGTATATACAAAGACACAAACACACACAGAGACATACAATCAGATAGACAGATACACACTATACATATATATTATATATAAATAATATATATATATATATATATATATATATATATATATATATATATATATATACAGATTAGAGCCACACACACTCAGAACGGCAGAGAGACACAGGCATGAGTGCATACACACACACAATCACAGACACATATATCTGTAATATATATATATATATATATATCTGTGTATACATAGACTCACGCACTAATATATATATATATATATATATATATATATATATATATATATTTATTTATAGAGAGAGACAGACAGAGAGAGATGTGTGATATATATGCGCCTGGTGGCAAACACATCCTTCTGTCAAACTGCTGGTGATGAGGGATGCCCTCATCACCAGCAGTTTGACAACCTTGAGGTCTGAGTCCATTCTCTCTGCTCCCCTCACTGGAAGCAGAGAGGATGTGCTCAGACTTCGGCACCACAAACAGCAACACGATCCACAAACACTTTCAGTGCCATAAGAATGTGCATTGCATACCCCTGTGACACTGAAAGGAGAAAAAAACTTGTGTAAAAATATGTTTCGGGCACAGGGTCACAATTAATATTCAGAATGTCTGCTCCTGTGAGAATCTTATAATTATACTGCAATCTGTTCCGTTTACTAGAATTACATTTCAAAACTGAAGTGGATTACAAGGTTTTCAACATTATTTCTTTAAAAATAAACAATGTCATATTATGAAGGATAACACAGATCAGACTTTTTCTCCCACTGCATTTTGTCTAATTTAGTCCACTCTCTGCCAGTAAACGTATAATAAAATCTAATTTGTTAGCTTCCATTAACGGGGAGTTATCATGGATTAAAAGAGACATAACACTTTATGTTGTGAACGGATGCACTGACAAGCTGCACTGCTGCCATGCGCTCACTCCTACAGAGAGTATCTGGCCAGATAAGCAGATGTGAGCTAGTGGTTCCTAGTGCATCCCCCACTGGGAAACAATGCATGGAGACCCATTTAGCTTTCAAGGGGTTAAATGCTCCATTGACTCAGTTGACATTTTTATTTGTTTTATTTGGTGCAGTTGGTTTGCCCCAAAATTGCCCCACTTTGCTTAGTACATCAAGCTTCACCCAATTACTAACTTACACATGACAAGGTAGGTCTAAGTTGTATAGATGATAGTAAATATTGGGAAGAGATTATGATACCTATAGTGACTACTGGTGCACATACTTCACCCTTGTTAAAGGGCAATTATCACATGTTGCTAAGTTTGCTTAACTGGAAGCAGGATGGCTCTGCTGTACAGTCCCAAAATGACTCTTAGCAGCTATTCAGGGTCAAGCCCTCTTGGCCTAAACACAACCAAGTAGAGACAAAAGAATGGAAGGTCACAATCAAACTTAAATGCAGGGAGCTTTAGACCATTTATTACATAGGGTTTTTATTTATTAAACAGTCAAAGGGTTAAGGACACAACGTTCCTGGGGACCAGACAAAGGGAGGTCGATTGCCCTCCCCTCCTACATGTTATGTCCTTAAAGGGATAGTAATACTTCATTTTAACTTTATTTTATTTTGTAGGCATTAAAAAAACATGAAGAATGATATAAGTCTTATCTCTGAAACCTTTATGGTTTAAGAGATATTCCCAAACAAAGTATCCCCCCCCTGTTCAACCAGATCAGAAGGGAGATGCCCAGGTAGACTGCAGAGAGGGACAATCTTCAATTAAGATAATGGAAAAAGCTGAAAAACTTGTCAAGGGGGGAAGGGCTTTCATTGTTTTCATACAAAGAAAATTGTCCCCTTCTGTTATCTGTACTGTCATACAACCAGACTCACATCTGAGAAGAGATGGCTTACACTAGGTAAAAGGGGCGGGGAGGGGAACTTTGCTTGTGAATATCTCATAAACCATAAAGGTTTGAGAGATAAGACTTATATCATTCTTCATGTTTTTTTAATGCCTACACAATAAAATAAAGTTAAAACGAAGTATTACTATCCCTTTAAGCACTGTTTAATAAATGGCCTAAGGCCTCCTGCCTATAAGTCTGTGACCTTCCACTCTTTTGTCTCTATGTGGTACTGGAATGCTACCGAGAACTACAAAGGAAGCCTGCACCATAATAAAAACTGACCTGTGAGTCCTACATGTTCTTTGCTTACTTAACCACAACCAAGTATTTGACTCTAAGCCACAAACTCCGGGTCCCCATAGACCCTTTGTATTGGGCTTTCAAACCTGATACAGTTGACTTGTGGGGACCTACATCATTCAGGACAGTATATTGTTCTGAGCTATGCAGCACAGATGCACTGGGGGAACATCAGGGGTCTCTTTCCAGATCCCTTTTGTGCTCCCCCTGTTGGTCCGCCAGGGCTCACAAAGCAGCCCTGTATTCATCGGTAGGTCTGCTCCCAGTGCAACAGATCTGTCAATGGGACAACCCATCGGATTACAGTTGCCCTTTAAGACTTTAATGTGAGCAAGTCATGCACAGGAAAATGTACTAATTATGCAGCAATTTCGTTTGCACCTTGTTAGTACACAAGAGCCACAAGGTGCAGAGGAAATGAACACTCCACAATGCCCATAAACTACTTCACTGTGCTCCTCCTGGCACAAGCAGTGCAAAGAGGAGCATTTGAAGCACACAAAGCTTAGTACTTAGGCATTAGACAGGTGCCGCACAAAGAACAATTATGTTTAGCATCTATTTTAGAGCTGAATTATATTAGTACATCCCCCCAATTTGTTTTCGGATAATTAAAATGTTAATTCATTCTATGCCAGAATCATCTCTAGCATCAAAGAGACTAAGTATAATTTAAGGACCAGATGAGTGTGCAACACATTGAGAAGCAATGTGCTGCACACCCATTTGGGTATTTAAGGGTTAAGTAAGTTGTTGCATACAGATCTGATATTCAAACTGTAAAAACTCCAACTGATGCATATTGACAGAACAGCTACAATTCCACTCTCCACTTGAGGTGATGAATTGTATAGAATCAGTCAGGAAGCCCAGCCATTGATTAGCTGTCTTGATACTTTACCAGCCAGGAGATTGAAATGCTGCTTTTGCATTTTAAACCCTAGATGACTCTATCATAGGTGTGTGTATCTTTACAAATCAGGAGCTTACAGCAATGTATCTTGGAGCCAATATTGTAACACTTTTCAAAAATCAATAGTTTTCTTAAGGTCACACAGGGATTTCCAGTAGTTTCTGGAAATTAATGGTAACTTGCTAATGCTGATGATGTAAGTTGTCCCTTGTTTATTTCCCATGTGAGAACAAAATGACGTTAAAGGACAGCTATCACTAGGACATAGCCTAATCGGATGAACTGCCCCAGTGGACCAATGGGGGTGAAAAAAAGAGATCCTTGGTGCTCTTCCTTTGGTCCATTGGGAAGAAAGTGAAATGCAAGAATGAAGCCTTATAGTTCAGTCTCATGTCCTACACCAGGCAGTCCCCATAGACCCTCTGTATCAGACTTGAGAGTTCCAGACAGAGGATTTATGGAGGTTGTATACACAAACCATGAAATTTGTGGTTGAGAACCACATACCTCTGTGTTGCTTTTCAGCAAAGCAGATCAGTTTTCTGACACCTCAAGTGCTTATATGAGCCATTCGGGGACTGCACAGTGCAGCCCAGGGCTTTGTACTAAGTCTGCATAGGAGCATACAGTAAAACAAGCCTTCACTAAACATGACTGAGAAGAAGGTGAGGGAAACATGTTACTGGGTAGGTTGAGTAGTTTACTGTGTTGCGTAGGCTGTAGGGATTGGTTATAGGCTAGGGAGGGTGGTCTGAGCCATCAGTCATCTTGGTAACACTTACTGGTTGACAGTCACAGAGGTAAAAACTTTCCCATTTCTCCCTGTATTAAGCAGTTATTTTCACTTGCCGTAGCTTGAAACGTTGTCCTTGTCAAAACAGGCATATGAGTTATAATGTCAAATTATACCAGTAATGGTTCCAAATTTCATGGCAACAGCCTGTGATGGTTTACCAGGATTCATTGAAGGAGAAGGCTGGCCAGTGGGCCTGCAAAGCAGTGCAATGGAGACCTCTCTAGCATTCAAGAGATTAACAGCCCAATGTAAATGAGACACGTGGATAGAGATGTTAAAGATGGTTTCCCGCTAACAGGCCTCCACATCTCACAGATCCTAAACATGCTGTTACCCAGCAATATCCCAGCTTAACCCCCAAAATGTAAACCACATAGGGTACTTAAAGCTATACCCACATATGACTGACCCCGGAGGAGGCAGAAGTAGAGAAAGGGGCACCCTCAACTTCCATCTGGAACAAAAAAAAACGACATACACCGGTCACGTTTACACATCGTATGTGCCAAAAAAAGGGAGCAAACAGAACAAGAAACTGCTGTGGGATGTATTGGAGACCCCCAACTAAAGGGCAAGTAAGACTCAAACACACACAAGACAGTCCCATACATGACCAGGGTACAATATTTCTTTACTCCTTGTGTGCCAGTGTGGTAAGCAATGCATTGCTTTGTAAAGCCTTGCATGCCCCTTGCCACTCAAAGAGTTAATTCCACTACATCTTTGCCCTTAATTCTTTGTTTGCCTCATCCCACACTATTCTTCGGCCCCTCTTCACCATCTCCTGTCATAGACATGTGTACAGTGCTCTCAGTACTGCCCTCAAACTTGCGCAGGACACATCACCAGCACCGGTGGGACCATCCTAGAAATGCTCACACCATACACACCATACACTTGCATATCATGCAAACGATATGCAGTCCTCACTTTATCTTCACACACCATTACCTTGTTTCCCCTTCCACAGCACACCCACTATTGTTGGCCGAAGAGGAAAACTGCATGGAAGTCTTTATATTAATGTTCTCTGAGTTTGTCGTGTTTAAAATGCACCGTCTGTCATTAGTTGTCCATCCTCCTTTTTATGAGTTTGCCCTTCTTCCTTTTTACCCTGTGTCGCTTCATCCTATTTCCTCTCTATTCACCACTTCCTCAACTGGCACCTTTATAATTTTTTTTTGTCCCCCCTAGTCTCTGCCTGCCCCTTCAGTGTTCAGAACAATTAACTCTTTCAATGCCAGAGGGGTACACAACACATTGTCAAGTCATACGTTGTGAAACCGTCTGCCACTC
Source organism: Rhinophrynus dorsalis (assembly GCA_037306005.1). Lineage (NCBI taxonomy): Eukaryota > Metazoa > Chordata > Amphibia > Anura > Rhinophrynidae > Rhinophrynus > Rhinophrynus dorsalis. The sequence goes on from CM074723.1 coordinate 402,105,649, forward strand.
AAAGGGTGAAATCCTCATGTATACTTGACTGAAAAATAAAAGAGGGAGAGCATCATAGTGTACTTTGTTCATATACTTTGTCTATTACAATGGAGCTTTAATAGTATTACTCACATTTCTTAAGTGCTACTATATTCTATTTAGTAGCAAACAGACTTGTGGAGGATATTGACCCTGCCTCCACACAGATATCCCGTCCGGATCGCTCAATCACTCTGACACATTCCAATGCCGACAGCTCTGGAAAATAACATAAAACCAAAAAAGCACACCAGAGGAGAGCTTGGGGACCCAAATGAATCAAGTGATTTCAAAAATTATCTATAGATGTATACTTACATCCTCTTTTCCCACCGGTCCACATCTAATGGAAACCGGTGAGATCGCCAGTGGGGAACAGCAGCTGGTCCTCCCCACAAACGGACCACACTTCGAATTGGCTCTCAAACATATATGTATGCCATATGAGATCAGTATAAACAAAAACCTAATTTAGTGAATGTGGACAAAAAATCAATGTATAAAAAATACTATTTATTAAAATGAATTAAAAATCTTCTCCTGACATGTTTCGTAGTCTGCAGACCACTTCTTCAGGAGAAGATTTTTAATTCATTTTAATAAATAGTATTTTTTATACATTGATTTTTTTGTCCGCATTCACTAAATCAAGTTTTTGTTTATACTGATCTCATATGGCATACATATATGTTTGAGAGCCAACTCGAAGTGTGGTCCGTTTGTGGGGAGGACCGGCTGCTGTTCCCCACTGGTGATCTCACCGGCACTCTTATAATCTAGAGAGATCTCCAATATATTGAAGAACAATGCTTTGCGATCTCTCTAGCAACCAAGGGGTTAAAGTTTTTTTTTTTAATTGCTTGTTATAGGCCAAGGGTATTTTCTGTGCTAGCAGACAGTGAATTGGACTGGGGGTCATGTGAGTAATGAGGGTGTGGTCATGCATGGAGCTAAGGGCCCCTACACTGCCTTGCCTAGTGGCACCTAGGATATAAATCCAGTCCTGCCTAACAGGCCACATCTTTAGGATTTCCCTGCTTGATTACAGCTGGATTAATCAGAGGGGCGGTTGTTTAATGAATTCACCTGTACAGTGAAATCCTAGAAATGGGGCTTGATACTATTCCCACCAGTAAAACAGTCATTAAGGGAAAAATAAACACCAAACTAGAAACATACTTGTGTACCGCAGATATCCTATATCTGGACCTCTACATGGACCAATGAGCATTGCTGGTCATACCCCAAGTTGTGGCCAAAAGCTCGATGTAGGTTTTTGTTCCAACAAAAGCATGTTAAATAGCTTGAGCTGTGGGAACATCAAAGGAAAATATCCAGCTGTCGTTGTTTGGCACAGCGTCAAACAACGAGGGTGAGCTGAATACACAGTCACCTTCCTCCCACCTCCCAAACACTAAACCTACACTACCCCTAACATGAACAAGAGAGAACATTATTAAAACATTATTAGCCCTAACACTATCCCAACACCGCTATCTCATAGGTGTAAAACTTACTTGTCATCCACTGTCTTCCTCTTTAATCTTCTATCTAGCGTTTTCTTATCTTCATTCTTCTTCTTGTCATCTTCTTCTCTTATGTCTTCATCCAATGCGACTAGAATAGTCAGTTTCCAGGTCCATGATGGTCCTTCAAAATAGTAAATTTCAAAGTAAATGATGCCACCCCAAAAGGGGACAAACTGTGCAGATATAAAGACTGCTCAACGAGTTTCACACCACAGGGGCGCTATCACGGCTGCCGTGTTATTGCTGGCGACATTTTAACAGTGTTATTTCCTGAATACCTTTTTATTGGCTAACGTGATGTTGCTCCTCCCAGTGTTAGCCTTTAAGTACTGAACCCTGTCACTTCTGCAGGGCCCTTTCGTGGTGTTCCCGTTGCTTAGTGCTTGCTCTGTGTTTCGTGTGAATCCTGCGTATGACCCGGACTGCCTGGCTACTCTGCCTGATTACGTTCCTGCTCTGTTTACCGACCCGGCCTGGCTGACATTCCTGCTTGGTGGATCGACTCGGATTGGCTGACGTTCCTGCTCTGTGTACCGACCCGGCCTGGCTGACATTCCTGCTCTGTGTATCGACCCGGATTGGCTGACGTTCCTGCTCTGTGTACCGACCCGGTTTGAAAGACGTTCCTGCTCTGTGTACCGATCCGGATTGGCTGATACTCCTGCTCTGTGTACCACTCAGGCCCGATTCACCACTCCATCCGGTTATCCGGCTTGGGGATCTTTCCAGTGCTCTGTCCAGGTCTCGTATAGACCCTTTAGGTTGCCTCGATTACTGCTCTGCCATTCAGCTACTGCGACCCAGTCACTCTGTTGTGCCTTGTATCTCCATACTCCAGGGTAGGAGGTATTTCTGGTTGCATACGGTACACTTGGCCTGTCACTGCTCCCCTTCTGAGGTTGGTCTCCTGGGCACCTCAGTTTGTCTCTACTACCTGGCAGTCGCCATCAGGCCTGAGCATTCGTTAACCCTTGCGGGTTGGTGCTGTTATCCTTGGGTCACAGTTACTGCTGTCTCGGTTTGGCGTTACACTGTCCCCCCCGGTTGCAGTCACCCAGTGTTGTTCCGGTAGTCCGTTACGCATCCAGGGCCTTGTTCACCCTTGTGGTCACTAGTCGCTATTGTATCACTCTCTGAGTAGGAGTGTTCTTTGGGCCTTCCGCTTTTAAGGCCTATTAGCCTCCTGGCTTATAGCGCCTTCCTATCTTGTCTCGCTGATTCACACGAACTGTAACCTGACCTGTGTCAGTATTATATTTTGCTCTCATTTATTTATACTGGACCCGTGTGGGTTAATGATTCCTCTGTAACCTGTCCTGTGTCAGTAGTATGTTGTATCTGTATGCTGGACCTGTGAGGGTTACTCTATTCTGTGTGGTTTCAATAAAACTGTGTTTTACCATTCTGCCTCTGAGTCTACTGAAAACTGTTTCAGGCGCTTCCTCATGATCATGAGGATCAGCTTTCAACCTAGTGGTCTTTTTTGATATTCTTCACCTTGCAGATATGTTTTTATAATTGCTTTTGAAAAAAAGTTGAATTGTTTTTAAGATATCACAGTAGTTCCTGGTGTTTTTAGGAACATTATTCAACAGTGGTTAGAATAACTTTTTGTTTATTGCTGTATCCACGGATGTTTGAGAGAAATTCAGTTTACACACTGTTGTAGTTCCAAGCATCACTTTGACCACAGACTTCTAGGATAGTGTTTTGTATTGCAGTTTCAGTCTATCTTGTGTATCGTTAACCCTGGAGCCACTGAAATGCCCTTTTTTTGTTGTCTGGAATAGTATTGAGCCAATGGCTTGTCAATGCACTGGAGATCTCTCTAGCATTCATGGTGTTAAAATTCCTCTTTAACCCTTTGAGTGCCATCAAAGTATCAAATGCATTTCAACGCAATGTAAGTTAAAGTGGACCCGCTGCATAATGGTATGTTAAATAATCAACCCCATCCCGACAATGGATGTACATGTACGTTCCACAGAAACTGTCACTTAGTGACAGAGGACATATATGTACTTCCCGGAAGTAATTGTAAGTAATGGGGAAAAAAAGTTCAGCGGGCGTTAAGTGCTGGTCGCGTGCGCGCACGGCCGGTCACTAAGGGGTTAAACACTGCCCATGTGCTAGCTATCTGTTTGTAATGCAAATAGTTTTTGCGATAGTAACCTGTATGTGTTGGTGGCACAGTCTAACAAAAACGCTGTATGGTCAAAAGAAACACAGAGGAATTCTGGGCCAAAGCAGTTGCACTATAGGGGGAACTATATATTCCCTTTGATTTCAATGGGGATTTTAACCCTTTGAATGCTAGAGGTCTCTAGCATTCAAAGGGTTAAAATCCCCATTGAAATCAGTGGGAATTTTAGTTCTCCCCTGTACTACAATTTATTTTCTCCGACTTACTCCTTTTGAACATATGGCCTTTTGAAATGTGTTTCTGTGTTAGACTAATATTACCACACCCTGTACTATGAATGTACTATGAATGAATCTATTCTAGACAAATCCCACACACTGGGAGCATTTCTAACAGCACAGTGAGCAGTAATTTTGTCCTTGAACACAATCAGTTAACATACTTTTACAGGAAATTAGCATAAAGTGCCATTCCGTTCTACCAAATCATATAGGTTAGTTTCTCAAAAACTATTTTACAGAAAAAATGGTTTGTACAACATAGAGGCAAAATTAAATTCTCTATAAAATGAACAACTTGTGACAGGTCCATTTGAAATAAATGGGAATATAATATTTATTCTTCCCCTCTGGTGCAATTGGCCCTTGGGGCCATATTCAGGAACCTAAAACAGAACAATTCTTGAGCAAACCAGCTGCGACATAGGGCCAAATTCAAATTCCCCTATACCAGATAGGTCCATTTAACCCTTTGAATGCCAGAGAGGTATCCAATTCATTGGATAATGATACCATCTGGCACGCAAAGCGTTAAAGTGGACCTGTCATCCTAACACATTTATTTTATTTTAAAACTGCTATGTGTTTGTAATATGAATAGTTTTTGAGCAATTAACCTTTAATCTAGGCAAAGCCTACACACTAGGTTAATTTCTACTAACACAGTGAATGATAAGTGTGGCCTCCATCAGAACTAGCATATTTGTAGCACATCAGCATAAGTGCCACACTGTGCCAACAAAATGTAGGGTTACGTTTTCAGTATATAGGCAGGTTTTAACTCTGTTAAACAAACTAAACTTGCCTTTGGGTGATAGTTCCCCTTTAAGAGCTGTTCTTCCTGCAGCTTGAGTGGGAGGAGCTTAGAATAAAAACTGGAAGAAATAAACTGTCATAGTCAGTCATAAAGTGCAATGGCAGTTTAGTGAGAGGCTGGTTAGAGGAGGAAGAACCCCTGGCAGAGACCAGAAGAGAAACAGATGATGGGGGCTCTTCAGGGTCCTGTATGAAATACCTGGAAAGAGGACCAGGGCCAGCCTTTACTTAACTGGAGAAAGCTAAGTTATGAGAGAAGGAAATGTCTTAAAGAAGCAGTAGACATTTTACCAATTACCTTACTTTCCTGCAGAGTGAAACAAGGCTACTTGCACTGCATGGAGATGTTTCATTCAAAAGGTATTAAGACTCAAAACTTGTGTTTTTTTGTAATCTAGTTGCAATGCTCCTATCACCATAACCTAGAAACTTTCTAAATAAGTTGACTCTGAGATCTTTGAAAAATGAACGCTTAAAGTTCTCCAGAGAGTTTATTGTAGATTATATATCAGCTTGCTCTAACACAGAGGTGCTTCAGTCAGTCCTCAAGGAACCTTTAACCATTTGAGTGCCAGAAGGGCATGCAACACATTGTTTTGCAATGCATTGCATACCACTGGCACTGAAAGGATTAAAATACTATAGCTTTGAGCAGTAGTCTATGACTAAAGCTGTCCTATAGGATCCAGTCTGAAAAAAATGCATTTTGGACATCAGCTGGCTCCGTTGCTAAAAAGTGTTTAAAAATGTTTGAGTTGTAGTTACTTTTGAATAAAAAATATCACAAAATAGGAGTAAACATGTTATAATCTGAAGTAAAGGCACTGTAACATATAATATTTCACTAAAAACTGTACTATGTCTTTAAATTACAATATCTCCACCATACTTTGAGCCCTATAGTCAAAAGATAATGGATTACTTTTGGGGCACTGATTTCAACAGGTCTCACACCTATTTCTTCACAATGCTTTGGACATTTGTTTTGTATTTAAGTGGGTTAAAGGGATAGTAATACTTCATTTTATCTTTATTTTATTTTGTAGGCATTAAAAAATATGAAGAACGATATAAGTCTTATCTCTCAAACATTTATGGTTTGAGAGATATTCACAAGCAAAGTTTCCCCTCCCGCCCCTTTTACCTAGTGTAAGCCATCTCTTCTCAGATGTGGAATGCAGTCCATAGACCAGACAGATAACAGACAGGGACAATCTTCTTCCTATGAGAACAATGAAAGCCCTGCCCCCCTTGACAAGTTTTTCAGGTTTTTCCATTATCTTAATTGAAGATTGTCCCTCGCTGCAGTCTACCTGGGCACCTCCCTTCTGCTTTGAGGTGAGCAGTGATACATCAGCAAAAGGGGTGGGAGGGGGACACTTTATAATTCAGTTACTCTTGAACTACAGCTCTGACAGAATTGAAATAACACTCTCCAAAGTCCAAATACTATGATGATTAATTAGAGCTACTTTTATTATGAAACATTACTATCCCTTTAACCCTTTGGTGACAAGGTTTTTTTTTACAAGAGCAACTTTGGCCTCTTTTAGTATGTCTATTTTTAAACTGTATATTTCCTTTATTTCATTTAGTACACCATGCATACCCCTCTGACACTCAAAGGGTTAAGTGGGTTAACCCCTTGGTGACAAGGGCTTTTTTTACACAAGGACAAGACCAATTTTGGCCTTTTTTAGTGTGCCTTTTTTTAAACCGTATATTTCCTCTATTTCATTTAGTACACCATTTAGCTTTTATTTTAAAATATTTTAGAACATTCTCACCAAAAGGTATTCAGTTAATGCCTCTGCACAATCCACAGGAAAAAAAATCACCTCCCCAGTGATCAGCAGAATCATGTGAAAGGAGACTCAAATGGCCAAATGGATGCATCTTGATTTAATGCTAGCGAAATGACCTCTACCTGGACACTTACTACTAAAGGTAGAGTTTCTCTTTTAATAATTTAAAAGTATATCTGTTTGTATGAACGTGATGTTCTTTGTATCATGATGATATATTAATGGTATTTTTTTATCTTTCTGAGCTGTTTTAGAATACACATGAAAAATAGAATATATGCTTTACATTTTCTGGTGATAAAATGGCAATAAATATGAAACACACACACACAAAAATATATATATAAATATATGTAGCAAGGCAAAAGTTCTGTGCACACTCCTGTTAACAATGCGGTGGTGGCCTGGGTGCAAGTCCCATAAAATATACACACAGTTTGTAGTTCAAGAACTGCATTCACAGGACTTCCAAAAGATGAAAAAATGGCACAATTTCTTTAACTTTTGGAAGTCCTGTGAATGCGGTTCTTGAACTACAAACTATCTCTCATAGTGATGATAGCATCTCATCCAAACTTAGAAAATGTAACCGACAAGTTCCTATCATAGTTGACATCCGTCTCCTCTCATCCGTCATACGGGTAGCAGGTAGGATTTGATGATAAATTTGAATGAGATGCTATCACCATTACAAGAGACGTTTGAATATCAAGCGATAGAAACAAAAATGGAGAAAGAAGCTTAACTCCTGTGGCCTGTAACTTAGTATCAAGTATGCCACGTGAAGGCCACGATGTATGAAGAGCATTAACACCACACATATAGAGGATCATTGAACTTCTGGAGTAGGGCGGTTCATCTGGATGCGGTGAGATTGTTCCATTTATTGTGATATCCATCTGTTAAAGTAACCCCATTGATCCCAGTGTGATTGAACTGTGGCAGTGATACATCAATCAGGCTGATGAATATGTTTATAGCTGGGAGTTGTGTTATGCGGGGATACACTTATGAATGAGTGATGTGTCTCATGCCATAAATATCGATGACATTACGTGGAGTCAACCTAATTTCGGATGTGGAATATGTTAACACAGGATATATATACCTCTATTATCACACTGAGGAAGTGATTTCTCTGTATGAAGTGGAATTTATATGAAGGATTCTGATATCCAGAATTTACTAATTTACTAATGTCCTTATCTATGCTAAGGACAACCTATGTAGTGATTGTCATAGACATAGATGCCGGCATCTAGTAGCTGGGATTAGGGTTGTTTTTTATGTTGTTAGGGGAAGTTATGGGGGTAGGGGCACTATGTCTGAGCAGTTGGGGGTGGTATATCTATATCAGTGAACATGTGTTGATATATGTGCAATAAAATGTATTTACAATTTTATATGTGTTGATTATGTTGCTAATTTATGTGCAGTTTAATTTAATTGAGGAGCTGAGTGCCTGTAAGTAATCTACTTGGTGGTCTTTGGTTGGTTTCATAGTATGTGTGCCAAAACCTGGACTGTAACTATATATATATATATATATATATATATATATATATATATATATATATATATATATACACACACACAGACCCATAATAACAATGAAACCACACTGACATTGCCCTCATCTTGGGCTTTTTGCCCCTCAGGGTCCTTGACCCTCTTATCCTTGAAGCTATGTCCTTATATCCAGAGTTGAACTTCCTTTCAGTCACAAGCCAAAGAGTCCCCTCTCACTGATGTTCCAATCCGACTTGTTAATGAGGTATGATTCACAGGAGAAACAGGGACTATTCCAGGGTAACAAAGTAACTATTATGGGTTACAGGATATTCTATAGGGGGTAGGGCCAGGACTGGCACACAAAGAGTACAGCCACAGTAAAATAAGATTAATAAAATGAAAGCCTGATGCATACTGTGGGACACTTCCCACTTCGTCAGAGGCACTTTAGTGCATATCCCCCCTAATGTATTAATTAATCATAAAATACTGAACAATGTGTCACAGTGTGTGGGAGATTGTTAAAGTAAGTAATACTGATTTATAACCTCACCCATATATATCAATTTACCTAATTACACATAATTCTTTTTAATCTAAGATAAATGTCCTCTATTTTTTGTGTTCTGTGAGCTGAAACTAAATGAAGACACATTTATTATGTCTTGTATGTAGTGTCACATAATTTCATTAGTCTATCACACACACACACACACATACACACACACATATACACACATACACACAGACACACATACACACACAGACACAAACACATACACACACACAGACACACACACATACACACACACACACATACACGAGCACACACACACACACACACACACACACACACACACACACACACACACACACACACACACACAAGCTGGGGGCAGAGAAAGAGAAGTTTTTTGAGTGAGGGGCAGTGAAAAGCTGTGACAATCTAGTGAAATATTTGGGAGTGTTAGACATGGAAGCTATAGGAGCAGAGCAGAGGGATGGAAGCTTTGGAATCATGGCCCTTTGTCTTATCTTACTCCCGCTTACATCTCCCCTTTTCTCCTAACTTTTTACAATGAATGCACAGAATAATGTGACAGGTACATTTCTTTTAAAAAAAAATCACCCTTTCTATTACCTCTACCTAACACCTTTATGGATCATTTCTGTTTGTTATATTAAAGGGTTAATAGGAATAAAAAACAATGCCACATATATGTGTGTTCCTACATAAAAATAAAGCTCCAACCACAATGCCCCTAATAAAAATGATTCCTTATGTTGTAGCATAACAATTTTTATACTAGTGTAAAAGCCCTTGTACACAGGCCAAGGTCTGGATAATGTTAACCCTTTGAGTGCCAGAGGGGTACGCTAGGTACCCCTCTGGCACTCAAAGGGTTAAGAGGCCACTACCTCACTGCTCCACGTGATGCAGTCTTGCGTCACCTCACTCATGCGATGCAATCATGTGCCGTAGAGACTGTCCTACTGCGCATGACTGCATCGTGACAAACATCCTAGCAAATAATTATATAGGATGTCAGTCAAACAAAGAAATGGACTGACAGAGGCTTATGTCTACTTATAACATATTTTTTATTGCTAATAATACAAATTGCAATGATTAAATGATGACATTTTAACATAAGATTAATGATTAGTATATATGGACTTGGTAAAGTATTCACTTCTGTGTGAGTGTTACATGTACAAGAAACTAGAGGGCGCTCTCTACTAATGCCAATGTTTGCTTAGGAAAAACTCAAACTTGACATATAATTTATCAGAGCATCCCTTGTGAAGGTAAATCACCCAATGGCATCTCAAGCAATGAAAAATATAAAGGACGCACAATAAAGTGGGTAGCATCTGTGCTCTGGATTTTCTGTAGACCAATCATAATGATGTCATTTGTCACAACATTAGACAAAGCAACTTCCATTAATGGATTTGCGAACCTCAGTAATACAAACGTACAACAAAGAGCAAGACGACAGTTGAACAAAGAGTCTGAGGCACTAAACAGAACCAAAGTTGTTCTGGAGTAAACCATCTCACCCCAAATCAGCATACTAAGGGTCAGTTCACTAGAGGTTAATAAAACATGCATTAACATTTTTATGCAGCTTTGGATAGAATTTTTATGAATAATTCTTGATTTTTCATATTCCCAAGTGCTTAACCTTTTCAGTGCCCCTTTGTTTTGCTTCATCCAATGAAATTGCATCAGGTGCGTTCTGTGACACTGCACTAATATCTAGCACTTATGGCACCTCTGAGCAGCAGGAGAATTTGGAATTCACTTTCCTGCTGTTTATCACTCTCCAACCTTTTGGGCAGAACTGGAGAAGAATTATATGATAGGCTGCTTTGTGATCAACCATATAATTCTGTGGTGGTGGGGGGTTCAGGGCACCCCTAACATGCAATGTAGATTTTGGGGGGCATCCCTAACTTATTATGTAATTTGTCATGTGCATTTTGAAGGGTACAAACATGTAATATGTAATTATTCTTGGGGCTTGCATTCAATATAATAACAAAAATTGCTCATAAATATCTCCATAGATATACATTTGAATCTCAAATCTCAAATTTTTTTATCAAAGGCTAATAGAAAACAAGTGGCACACTAAGCTGATATCTGTTGAAAGCCAAATTACCATTATACCCTGGTTGAGATTCAATGATATAATAATATTCATTTATTGTAAGAGTTTTGCCCCCTTGTAATTCTGATATGTCTTCCTGTGATGTTGATGGGAGGTCAGTTTTATAAAAGGAACAGGTGAGTCTGTTACAATAAATTTACAATAACCTCTTATATGTTGCATTACTTTTGGGAGGTCACAGGGAAGCATTTCATATTTTATACTCTGTGAGCCTTAGGAAGGTAGCCAGTGGTCACTGGAACTCATGTTAAGCCCTGCAATATCTACTTTTTACCCCCTCTACCCCTTTCTTTGCTCTTATCACGGTGCTTGTGATTGCCTCAGCCTGCCAGTACTCCTTTGCCCTTTCGTGGTGTACCTGTACACTAAGCTCTTTATTATTATTATTATTATTCTTTATTTATATAGCGCCAACTAATTCCGCAGCGCTGTACAATTGGGAATAGACATACAGAGGTATTAAATAGTACAATCAGATGTGTAGAACAGGAGGATCAGAGGGCCCTGCTCGTGAGAGCTTACAGTCTAGAGGAAGGTAGGTTTGATACAGAAGGAGTAAGTGCTATTGCGTTTAAGTGCCTCCTGCCACATGAACTGCCAGTCAGTGGGTTGGAGTGAGAAGTGCTGTTGAGTGCAGTAGTCCGTGCAAGGGGTGAATCTTGGTGATGATGTTTATGGAGGCAGTTGATAAGCCTCCCTGAAGAGGTGAGTCTTCAGGGAGCGTCTGAAGATTTGAAGGCTGGTGTAATTACAATGCTCTGATTCTGTGTATGACTCCTGGCTACGTTTGACTCCGGCTACATTTGATCGTTGACTAGTTGCCATCCACTCCGGTCTAACCCTTGGCTCCGTCTGACAACCCGCTCCGGTCTGACCCTTGGCTCTGCCTGACTACCCAATCCATTCTGACTCTTGGCTTTGGCCGACTACCCGATCCGGTCTGACTCCTGGCTTTGGCTGACTACCCGCTCTGTACTAACCCTGGCTCCGGATGTCTATACGATAGTTTCCTACACTTGGCCTGCTGTCTCTGCTTGTGTTTACCGTGCTCTGTTGTTTCCTCCGGTTCAAGTGGTGCTCAGTTATTGCGTCAGACCTCGTCTCTGGCATTCCTGTTCTACCTGTTGCCAGTTTGAGCCATTGGGTATACCCTAGCGTTCTAGGGATCTCAGTCACCATTGCCTGTTCTACCCTCACAGTCTGGGGTTCATTGTCACCATTGCCTGTAGGTTTACCCTAGCATTCTAGGGAGCTCAGTCACAACTGCCTGTAGGTTTACCCTAGCATTCTAGGGAGCTCAGTCCATTGCCTGTAGGTTTACCCTACCTTTCTAGGGATTCCTGTCTCTGTTGCCTTGTACTACCCTAGAGTTCTAGGGGAATATCTTTCATTTTGCCTGGGCATTTCAGCTTCTCCTGCACTAGTAACTACTGCTATCCTTGCTACCATTGCATACTATAGTCAGAGTAGTATCAGCCTCTGTACAGTTGGTGGATCCTGTGCTGTTTCCATACCTGGCTAGTGCGGGTTAGGGAAGTGCTTAGGCACTGTCTTCACACTTGGTCCTGTGAGGGTGGGGAAGTGCTATTTGTATTTATTCTCTTCTTATTTTAATAAAGATATTGATTTTACTGTATCTGTACTTTTCAGTGTCGTTAATCCTCAGTTACCCCGTGACAGCTCTACAGGGGTGTTGTGATGTCCCAGCTGGGAGCAGTGATCATGTGGTGCCTCTGAATGCTCTTCCAGGTTAGACTGAACTCAGATCTGACCTGAAAACGCAAGGACATGCACTGCTAGGATATGTGGCTGTACATCAGAATGTAACATACTCTGCTTGCAAGAAAATGTTAAAGATGGTGGAGGGAGAATGGGAAAGGCTTAGTACACCATCTGTGGACTGCTAGCCACATTTACGAAACCCTCCTCAGCACCCCATATAAATACACAGCACCAGTCATATAGAGAGATGTTCCCAGTGCCCATTGCAAAACAGAAAAATATAAAACAAATGTGTGGTTTTCTTTGAACTCCTCTCCCCCCAAAGTCACAGTGTGAGGTCACAAGAAGAGACGGGGGGGGGGGGGGAGAGAGAGAGAGACAGAAAGAGTGTATACAGTAGATACCAAACGTCTACAGCATTTGTAAATACTGGATAAATCATACCAGCGATTTTCCCACCTTTTAATGAAATCTTGGATCATGTCAATGCCTTCGTTGCATAAATGTGCACACCCTTTTACTAATAATTTGTGGAAGCAAATTTTGCTTTGATTACAGTAGTAAGTCTGTTTGGATAGGTTTCTGTCAATCTAGCACATCTGGTTTTTGCAGTTATCCCATTCTTCTTTTCAGTAAAGTTCAAACTCACTCAGATTTACGAGGGGATTTCCTGTCCACATCCCTCTTTAGGTCAGTCCACAGGTTATTTTATGGCAGGTAAATATAGTTTTTGATACCTTTTATTGGCTAACTAAGCAGATTTAGAATGTAAGCTTTCAAGACCTTAGGTCTCTTCCTCAGGCATGTTATACAGATAAATATGAAAACATCTTTTTTAAACACAAGTACACATTGCACTGTTTAGAATGGAAATCAGATAAGAGAACTCAACCCAGATCCAGATACTTTGATCAGTCAGTGGTAAATTGCATTCTTCCTCTGAAGCTTTAGACGTATTTACGATGCTCTTGGGTCTGTTGGAAAGGTCAACCCACTAAGTGATAATGTGATAAGAACTCTCTGTCCTCATTCAAACCATTGCAAATAGCATTAAATTTTAACATTAATTTTACCTCCCATACGTTTCTGTCCCTCTGAGTGTAGAACCGTCCCATCAATACAGTTAACTTAATGTCCCTGACACTGTGCCCATTTTGACAAAAATGTTCTCCCACTGGTGTATCTGTCTTTTTGTTATTAACACTGGATCTGTGGGAATTAAACCTCTTATGTAGTGCTTGTCCAGTTTCTCCCACATAAAGAGCTGTTGGGAATTTTACACACATGATAAGGTATATTACATTGGATGATTTACAGGTACCATTGATCTTTGGTATCTTATCCGTGGTGTAAATGTGTGCGTAGGTTTCACATCTCTTTTGTAGGCAGGGAGATGTGCCATTTTTTGTAATTTTATTCAGGGTACTCCTCACCATCAGTTGTTTCAAATTGGGAGGCTGTCTGAAGGAGAGTAAGGGATGCTGTGGGAATATGTTCTTAAGTCTTTCATCCGTATGTAATTTCTTTTGAAGTTATCTTCATATTTTACGTAGAACATCAACCTGGGGGTGGTAAGTAACCACCAGTGGCACCCGGTTTCCATTATGTTGTTCTTTGTAGCACAACAGATTTTTTTCTTGGTATTTGGGTAGCCTTCTGTATCTGACTGTCAATAATAGTTGCGCTGTAACCGTGTTTTATAAAGTCTTCTCTGAGTTTCTGGAGGTGCTTGTCACGGGCCATGATGTCAGAACAGATGCGGTGGTATCTGATGGCCTGACTGTACATGATGGAGTTCTTTGTGTATTTTGGGAGGAAGCTATTGTTTTTCAGGTAGGTTGGTCTGTCCGTTGGTTTGCGGTTTAGGGATGTGTGGATGGAGTTGTTCTGAATACTGATAGTTGTGTCAAGGAAGTTAATGTTTGTGCGTGAGTGATTGAGTGTTAGGTTGATATTGGGATGGAATGTATTGTAATTGTCATGGAATTTGAGAAGTTCCTCTTTACTGGAGGTCCAGATGATAAGAATATCATCTATGTAGCAGAGATAGACCAGGGGTTTTATCTGGCAGGTGGACAGGAAGTCCTCTTCCAATTTTGTCATAAACAGGTTGGCATATTGTGGTGCCATTCGGCTACCAATTGCAGTCCCCATTTTCTTAAGGTAAAGGTCCTGTCCAAACTTGAAGTAATTGTGGGTGAGAATAAACTGTATGAGTTTTGTTTCCGGTTCCATAGGTGTGTTATTTTGTTCCAGATATTCCTGGCTGCTATTCCATCCATGTGTGGAATGTTGGTGTAAAGGGATTCTACATCCATAGTGCCCAGGATGGTGCTCTCTGGAATTGGCCCCAAGTCAGTTAATTTGTTTAAAAGCTCCATGGGTGTCCTGAAGGAAGCTTGGTGTTTGTTTTACCAGGGGTTTCAGGGTATTTTCTACCCAGCCAGAGATATTCTCTGTGAGTGTGCCAGTTCCTGAAATTATGGGTCTTCCTCGGTTTCCTTCTTTGTGTATTTTTGGTAGCATGTAGAAGGAGCCTATTTTTGGATCTGCTGGTATTAGGGGCCTTATCTGTTCTCCAGTGTTGGAGGGCAGTTCTTTTATGATCCTGTTAAGTTGTTTTGTATAATTTTATGTGGAGTCATCTTGTAATTTTACATAGTATCTTTCATCAGAGAGTTGCCTATTTGCTTCTTGAATGTAATCCACAGTGTTCATTATAACAACAGCTCCTCCCTTGTCTGCAGGCTTAATAATAATGTCATGTTTATTCTTTAGTGACTGTATGGCTTTCTGTTCCTTTTGGGTTAGGTTGGGTGTTGGTTCACATTGTTTCTCCTGTATTTCTGTAGTGACTCTGTTCCTGAAGCTCTCTATGTATCTGTCCAGTGTAGGGTTACTTCCTGGTTTTGGAGCCCAGGTGGATCTTTTTGTGGGTGCGTTGACATTGTGATGTAGCTTTGTGGTGTTGTTATAATTATTATCCATTTTGTCATGGAAGAATTCCTTGAGTCTGAGTTTTCTGAAAAACTCCTCCATGTCACTGCAGAGTGTTGCCCTGTCCATAGGTTTAGTGGGACAGAATGACAGGCCCTTTAAAAGTACAGATATGTCCTCTCTTCTTGGCTTATGTGTGGAAAGATTCACAACGCTGCTGGTAAATCTGCATTGCATCTCAGTCTCTGTAGTTTCTTCCTCTTTGTGTTAATGAGGAGTGTTTGTAGTTTCTTGTAGTATTGTTTAAGGGCCTGTTGTATGTCCTCAGTGTCTGGTCCAAGCTGTTCCTTGATATTTCTGCTTGTATCTTTGATTTCCTGTTGTAGCAGATCCCAATAAGGTTGTTGCTTAGCCTCTGTGAAGTCCTGGTACACAGTTGCTGTGCAATCCTGCTGTTGTATGTGTCCAGTGTAGGATTTTTCAGCATGAAGCCTTTAGGTATGACATTTTCCCTTTTTCATGTAGTCAGGAAGAGGATGTCACTATCCAGTTGTGTAAGTTTCTTTAGGAGGTTTCTCAAATTCATTTTGTGCGGTACATTGGGGTATCTTCCATGCTGATAACAGATGACAGTTGAACTAACACGGTACCAGCTCTCATCTGTTATCAGGTTATTTTATAGGACTGAAGTTCAGGCCATTCCAGGATACTGATTCTCCTTTTGTAAGCCATTCTTTTCTTGATTTGGCAGTTTGCATAGGATCATTGTCATGTCAAAAGGGGAAATTCCTCTTTAATTTCAGCTTTCAGACAGAGGGCAGCAGGCTTGTGCCAAAATATCTTGATATTTGGAGCTATTTATTTCCCATATATTCTGACTTGCCCCCACTAAAGAAAGACAGCCCTATAGCGCAATGTTGCCACCACCATTCTTGACAGTAAGTATTGTGTTTTTTTGTGTTATGGGCTGTGTTGGCTTTGCACCAAATATTTATTTTGGAATTAAAGCCAACAAGTTCTTCTTTGGTCTTGTCAGACCATAATACATTTTCCCACATGGTTTTGTGAGATTTATTGTGTGTTCTTGCAAACATTTATGCAGGTTTGGGTGCTCGTTTTTACAAGAAATGCCTTCCATCTTGCCTTCTTAGTCCCTACCCCACAGCTCAAACCAAGATACCTATTGTCTAAAATGGTATTATATGTGCACCTTATCTTCATGGAGAAAGTTTTTGCATATTCTTTAGCACAGGCATATACGGTATATAAAAAATTGCAGCCTACACATTGAAGCCAACTGTCAGAATTATCAATATTGTTCTGTGCTAGATAGGTATCCATTACTTTTTGAAAGTATTTACAGTATCTGCAAGCACATCATCCCAAGGAAAAGAATTCCAGAGCTTTACTGCCCTTACTGTAAAAAATATTTGTCTTTGTTTTAGTTGAAAACACCTTTCCTCTAGTCTTAATGGATGACCTCTCATTTTTAGTTCAGCTCTTTGAATAAATAATTCAATGTAGAGTTATTTGTATTGACCTTCAACGTAGCAAAAAACTCACAAGAGTGGGCTAACACGGTACCATCATTTTTTTGTATTGACCTTGAATGTATTTGTAAATGGTAATCATATCACACCTTAGACGTCTCTTCTCTAATGTAAACAAACCCAGCTTGGCTAGTCTCTCTTTATAACTCAAATCCTCCAATACCTTTGTCAGTTTTGTTGCACGTCACTGCACTTTTTCCAGTTCAATAATGGCTAATAAGGGTAATTATCTCTTAAACAACAGTACACAGTCAAAATCCACGGAAAGGATTTTCTGTCCATAGTAAGGCAAATAGTATATTAGTATTAGTATTATTATTAGGATTTTTTAGTTCTTCTAAAATGAAATTGGTTTATATAACTTTAAATATCATGTGTTTATAGCTGGCATATGTAAAAATTAATATTTTACATGCCTAAAATATAATCTTAAAGTTTCTTTTTTAGTGCGTGTGTAAACTGTCCTATTCAGGTGGACAATCACCTCAATAATGCTATGGTACTTGGTGCCCTGCTGGTAGTATAGATCTTGGGCCTCAGAAACAAATAAAGATGTCTTACAGATGCTAACGTGAAGTGCAGGGTTTTTAAATGTACATACAACTCCAGCCCATTTTTAAGTAGTACGTAGTGTTCCTTTAAATAAAACATTTTCCAGTTCTTGATATTATTGAAGGCTTTGTTCCTGCATCTTGCTTCTTTTATACCTGGCTGGGTAAATAATATTAGATATGTTACAATTTTGTTAGCATTAAATGTTGACTTCTTTTTGTATATCAAAGCCATGTAAAATTGCAGTTTAAGCACCAGGTATTGGCTAATGACTGACAGTTACACAGCAGGTCATTCAAGGTCTTCCTGACTTTGCTAACACAATGAAGGAGTTAGGTTTTTAGCTCTGTGAACCATGCTAATTTATCTTTCCTTCTCACCATGAAATTATGCAAGCAAGGAGCTTATATGATTGTACTTGCAGTGAGGATTAGGAGAGGATAAATTGCTCTTTCATTCAAACTGCCCTTCTCAGTTCCTGCCCATGCTTGTCTTCCAGCTCCTAATTTGATATTTCATGCCTTTTACAATCAAACAGATATGAACAAATGAGGAGTAATTATTTTAATCATGGTTGCAGAGAGCTTGAATATAGAAACTCTAAAATGATAAAAAGCTACTTAAAATTCACTGCAAGTGGTACACATCCATTAGCTACTTCATCTGAAGTCATTTAACCCTATGAGTGACAGAAGGGTGTTGCAATGCTTTGGACACTCCACTGGAACTCAAAGGGTTAATAATTGCAGAGAGCCTGTAGGTCACCAATTGGAGGTTATGCACTAAGGCATGATAAAGAGGTGATAATATGGACGTGACTTCTCCAGTGATGTCACTTCTCCAATACCTATGTTATTCTATGGAGCCAATGCACTAAGATCTCTCCCACTTGATAAATCTTAGTGCACAAGAGCCATAGAATAACATAGGGGGGAGACGCGGTAAGGTGTGAGAAAGAGGTGTTAATGCTGAGATAACTTCTCCAGTGATATCACTTCTCCAGTTCCCATGTTATTCTATTGATCCTTGGCATTAAGATCTCCAAAGCTGATGAAATCTTATTTCATTGGTTCCATAGAATAAAGTAGGAAATGGAAAAATGATATCACTGGAGAAGTAATCTGCACATTATCACCGCTTTATCACACCTTAGTGCATCTCCCCCATTGTTCCTTTCATGCAGTCGGGAGGGAAGGGGGACACATTCACAATAAAACATCACAAGACATAAATACCTCCCTCCCCCAACTCTCATTAATTTACACAGAGCTTTTAACCATTTGAATGCTAGAGAACACACCAACATATTATTTGGAATGTGTTGGAGACATCTCTGGCATTCGAAGGGTTAAAAGACCCATTTAAATGAATGTGTATTTTTATGGCATAGTTGCTTTGCATCAGAATTACTCCACTTCTACATAGTACAAATGTGAACAAACTGTGGGGGCTGACCCCCTTTGGGGAGGGATTATGACTTGCCGGGGGCCAATTATTCGGTTCTACAGGCTGCCTTAAAAACTCTGTATTGTATCGTACATAAATGTTTACATATGGGGAAGCAAGCAATTTTGCCAATGAAAAGGGGTGCTCAGTCTTAAAATTCACTCTTTAAGGGCCAGAGAAATGTGCAAATCATTGTGAAGCAATGAGATGAACATACCTTTGGTCAGGGACGGATTTGCCATTAGGCAAAGTAGGCACCTGCCTACAGGCGCACGCCAACGAGGGGCGCCTGCCATTTGGATTTTTTTTTTTTTTTTAAATGTTCTTTAAAAAAACAAAAAACTAGCCGCCTCTCTGGCTGCGCCGGCGGCACCCACTCACATTGATCGCCCCCCCCAGTCTTGTACCTGATGGAGCTCCCTCGTCGGCTCTGTAGGAATGCAGAGCACTGGGAGATGCCATCATCTTCCAGTGCTCTGCATTCCTGAATAGGAGACCGTGCGGGAGCTCCATCAGGTGCAAGACTGTGCCAAAGGAGGCACATACAGATCTCCTACCACGGAGGTAGGAAACAGACAACGGGGGGAGGCAATGTGAGGGCAATGCGGAGCTAATGGGGGGCAAGTTGGAGTCAATAGAGGGCAATGTGGAGCCAATGGGGGGCAAGTTGGAGCCAATGGGGGGCAAGTTGGAGCTGATGGAGGGCAATGTGGAGATGGTGGGGGCAAGTTGGAGCTGATGGGGTGGGAGGCAATGTGGAGCTGATGGGGGGCATTGTGAAGGCAATGTGGAGCTGATGGGGGCAATATGGAGCTGATGGGGGGCATTGTGAGGGCAATGTGGAGCTGATGGGGCAATATGGAGTTGATGGGAGGTATTGTGAGGGCAATGTGGAGCTGATGGGGGGGCATTGTGAGGGCAATATGGAGCTGATGGGGGGCAGTGTGAGGGCAATGTAGAGCTGATGGGGCAATATGGAGCTGATGGGGGGCATTGTGAGGGCAAGAAGGAGATGATGGGGGGGCAACGTGGAGATTAGGAGCATTGTGGAGGTATCCAGTGCAGATGGTCCACGGGGGGGGGGGGGGGGGCTTCAAATTTCTGTGCCTACAGGCTCCTGAGATGTAAATCCAGCCCTGCCTTTGGTTCTTAAAGGGTTAACCACCCCTGATGCACTTCTCTGCATAAGGCCCTTAGGATTCCTTTAAAAGTGAACTAAAGATGTGTAAATCTGGAGTAAACCTTGCACAGTATGTAAAGTAAAAGGAACGTTGACTGTCACAATTCTCTACTATGCAGCCATACGATACCCCATATCAGCAGGTTCACACCAACATCATAATCACGAATGTCTCGCCCCTCTCTTTGCACATGTACATTTTTGTACATATTGTGAAATATATCTTCATGTCCAAGGCAAAGTATTTTTATTGCATTGCCAAAAAAACTCTGCCACCACCCTATCGAAATTAGTGAATCTATCTATCTCAAATGTAAATTACCCAAATTTCCAGCAATATTCCCAGTCAACAGAGTACAGTGGCGTTGAGAGGCGGAATCTAGCTGTGAATCTAATTTTGTTGCAGTATCCTACCATTGGGCGCCTTCTTCCATTTTACTTTGTATGTTGATACCACAGTGGAGTGTTTGCTAGGAGCAGCCCTTATCTATCTATCTATCTATCTATCCCCATCAGGGAGATCATACATACTGTGTCTGGGGCAGTGAAGATATCCCAGGAGTCCTTACAGCTGAGATTTACCTATATAAACTCTATTAATCTTTTGAGTACCCAACCTTTGGGTGCATTTGGTGATGGTTATAATCTTTGCCTTTAGATTCCACACAGGGGACGCCTCCTGCTCTCCTTTCTCTTTTAGTGCCATATGTGTGAGGGACGCATTTATTTTTTATTGATAACAATGGTGAATGTCAGGTATTGTAAAATAAGGATTTATTTATTTTTTTACTCTTCTTTTGAAAATACGACCCTAAGGCTTGATACACCATTTCTTAACATAAAATAACTTTTTATTGCCGTAAAATGCTTTTAGACAGTCAAAGAAAAAAAACAATGCATTGCATTTTACCTTACAAGCAGAAGTAAGAGCTGGACAGTAAAATAGCCATTATAAAGAAACATAAGAATTGAACATTTGATTCAGACTGAGGATGAGGGGATAACATGGGTGAGGGTGGATGGATAACTTCCTCCAAATCAGGGCCATAAATAAAATATCTGTGAAAAAACAACTGCATAACTGGGGAGAAATACATTTCCTCAAATTCTCATTGGTCTAAAAAGACAAAGATATGATTACTCTTCTATTTGTACTAGCAATTTATATGTTAAAGGGATAGTAATGTTTCATAATAAAAGCAGCTCTAATTAATCATCATAGTATTTGGACTTGGAGAGTCCAATTCTGTCAGAGCTGTAGTTCAAGAGTAATTCAATGACAAAGTATCCCCCTCCCGTCCCTTTTACTGATGTCACACTGTTCACCTCAAAGCAGAAGGGAGGTGCCCAGGTAGACTGCAGAGAGGGACAATCTTCAATTAAGATAAGGGAAAAACCTGAAAAACTTGTCAAGGGGGGCAGGGCTTTCATTGTTGTCATAGGAAGAAGATTGTCCCCTGCTGTTATCTGTCTTGTCTATGGTCTGGATTCCACAACTGAGAAGAGAAGGCTTACACTAGGTAAAAGGGGCTGGAGGAGAAACTTTGCTTGTGAATATCTCATAAACCATAAAGGTTTGAGAGATAAGACATATCATTCTTCATGTTTTTTTAATGCCTACAATATAAAATAAAGTTAAAACAAAATATTACTATCCCTTTAAGAAAAGCTTTCAAAAGATCAGTTCTTTTCCACAGGTAAAGCAGTAATGAGTCACATGGTCTGTTCAATCACACAGTCTGTTCAAAACAATGCAGAATTGCCACTAATCACTAATCCTAAACTTGCTTTTTAACACGTGTAAATTGTCCTGTTCAGAGAACATGTTTTAATGTTGCTTGTGCTGTTTGTATTGATATATATATATATATATATATATATATATATATATATAAACTCAGTTGATTGTGATAATGCCCACGTCTTTTGTATGCAGAAGGGTTCTAGATAATCCTGGATAATCAGTGGGAGCCCTGGAAGTCTGGAAAGTGCAGGGATGTCTATTGTGTAAGAAAACAAGCAGATACGTTTTACAGAAGATAGCTTGAATTATAGATTATGTAATTGTCTATAACCCCAGCTCTGTTTTAGGTATTCATTTTACTTTAAGCAAAAATAAGGTATAACTTTAAGTAGGGTAAAATGAGATAAGTGGGTAGGATAAATCTGGCAGCATAGCTCATGTTATGAACTTTTATAGCTTAAAAGTCATATGGCTATTAGGGTGACCACATTTCCATTCTGCCATTCTGGGACATATGGTCACCCTAGTCCCGCAGATGAGGCTTCCACCGGAGCTGACCATCTTTCTGAGGCTGACACAGAGTAAGAGTTCCCAGGAACTCTTACTCTGTGTCAGCCTCAGAAAGATGGTCAGCGCCAGCGGGAGCCTCAGCCGCGGGTCTCACTTTCAACACCAGCATACCTGCTCCATCCCAGCTGTCTCACACACACACCAGTCCAGACAGCCAATGAAATGTATTGGCTATATGGTCTCCATTGGCTGGCCCAGCCAGACAATGAGGACCATATAGCAAATACATTTCATTGGCTGGCTAGACTGGTGCATATTGCTCCATTCCGGGACTCTTTGTTGGCCCGGTGGGGGGTGACCCTGGACGCGGGACACAGACCCCCAATAAGGGACAGTCCTGGGCATTCCGGAATGTGTGGTCACCCTAGTGCCTATATCCCTGGGTGTATATATGTACATATGATCATGTTAGTACATACCGACACTCACACCAAGGTTGTTAGGACTTTAAGGTGATGAGGCCATTAACATCTCCTCTATAACGTGTCCCCTAGAGGGGAAATCTCAGGATTTCCAGTGAGTAGTTTCTGGAAAAAGCATTCAATAATTATACCTAGAATTTGTTTTGTGTAATTTTATGTGCAAAAACCATTGTGGATCACTGATAACAGACAAAAAATGAGCAACCTGTGGTATTCCAGCTGTTAATGGACTACATTCCCATCATTCTCATGGGTCATCGGAGAATAATGGGATTTGTAGTCAAACAACAGCTTGAAGAGGGCCTATTCACACAACAACATTAAGCATTTCTCATTATTGAGATGCTAAAGCTTTGTCTTTGCTTAATTTGAGGGAACAAAAGTGTCGTGATGGGGAGTTCTGAGCATCCAGAAACCTGTCTAGATTTACCCTTTGCCCGATAACATGCCCCCATAGCATCCCCTATAGCATAGGCTGGAAAACAGGCTTGTTTCATGCCAGTTTCAGCCTGTTATATACCCTGGCAGGCTCAATCCTAGTTGAGTATCTCTGACCATTACTTTGCATATGCAAATTATCTTTGGTCTTGGACTGCCTAAATGGGTATAAAGACCAAAGTGTGATAAATCGCTTTGGATGGACCGACATATTATAGATATAACCACGGAATGGGCAACTATTAAGAATTAGATATTATTTTTTATTTTTGATGTATGAGATATAGGGAAGTACATGTGATACTTTTTCAGTGTTTCATATAATGATTAGCACATTTAATATATTGGGATTTTCTATTCATTACTGGGTAGATATTACATAGGGTCTTCGTGATTCTCTAATACAGTGAGTTAATACAGTCTACATCGGGCTCAACAATATAATGAATACATTTGTTGGTATATCAGGAATCAGGAATATCAGTATGCGTATTTTTATAATCAGACCCATAATAATATGAGAAAATTTAGTTCTCACACATCTTAGAAGACCTCACCTAGAGTATTGTTAGACCTCACCTAGAGTACTGTATACAGTACTGGAGACCCCATCTCCAGAAAGATATAGATACTCTAGAGAAAATTCAGAGAAGGGCTACTAAAATGGTGATTGGTTTACAGGAAAATATCAGGATAAACTAATGGATATGAACATGTATAGCTTGGAGGAGAGAAGAGAGAGAAGTGATATGATAGAAACATTCAAATACATGAAGGGGTTCAACAAAGTGCAGGATGGAAGTACATTTCAAAGGAGTAAAAATGTTAGGACAAGAGGCCATAGTCTAAAACTAGAGGGACACAGGTTTAGAGGTAATGTAAGAAAGTTTTACTTCACTGAGAGGGTAGTAGATAAGTGGAATAACCTACCAGCAGAAGTGGTAGAGAATATGGTGACAGAATTTAAGCATGCATGGGATAGGCATAAGGGTGTCCTTAACAAAAGACAAGACCAAGGACCAAAAAGCTTTGAGGTTTTTACAGTAGGAAAATGGGCAGACTAAATGGGCCGAATGGTTCTTATCTGCCGTCAAATTCTATGTTTCTGTTTCAATGTACCCAATTATTTTCTATTGTATGCCTTAATTCAATAGCTTTTCGCTGTTTTAATACATAAACAATAGAGCTAAATATCTATAAAAACACTCGAGAATGCTGTTAGAAAAGTTGGTGTATGTCTTACATTTTCACATATCTCCATTGAGTACAATCTAGCAAAAATCTGAGGATACATTTTTCTTTCGCCTTTTGATTAACAGATATCATGACCAATGAAGATGAATTGAGCTTTTCCTGGTTTGTCTGTGTCTCTCGAATCATACCTTCCGGATACACTAAAAAAACTGTGTGCATTATTTGGCAATTTGCCTCTGAGGAAGCCTGACTAACGGGCAAAACACATTAGGCGTTTTTCTTTTTTATAATTTTTTTACCTGTTTATGACAGATATTATGGATATGGGAATGATAGGATTAGCGCCATTATACAAGATCAGCTTCTCAAAACTCCATACTTATATTTTAGCGGGCTCATTGAACTGCTTCTTACTATTCTGTGGTATTTTTATACATTATAGCTTCACATTGCTACATTAGTATCATTTGTGTTATCAGCTCACATATTATGGAACGAAGGTCAGCGATAGGGTCACTGATGGTGTATGTGACTCCTTAGGCTGCCGACATTAACCTACTGAGCTATGTCTGCATTTTGTCCTTCGTTATGAGGGTGTGTGATTTAAGTAACTCATGATGCTTGTATAAGTTGTGGCTGACTATTATACGGGTGATAGCTGATAGGTAGGGTTGCTAATTACTCCAATTCCTGAAATCGCCTTCACTGACCAAGTTGAGCTACTCACAATAATCATTGAGTTTATACTAGATGCCCCTTAGGGTACAAGGACAGTACCATATACATAAGTCTGACTAGTTAATGAGAACGATATTTGCCTCTTAGATTTTATGACAGCCTTGATTGCTGTTAAATGAGAGGACTATTATACAATAAGTATGAATGTTATCACTCCTTAGTTTTTCTGACAGCCTTGATTGCTGTTAAATGATAGGGCTACCTTATAGGAAATATGTCTGTCACATTTTCTTAGTTTTACTGACAGCCTTGATTGCTGTTAAATGTTAGGGCTAGCAGAATAGAAGCATGTATACATCCTTACCACTTTGAAAATTTATCAGATGTTTTTTCTTCCACAGATTGAATATGTCCATGTGTTCCTATTTTTTCTATAGTTTGGGTAATTAAGAGTGCCACTTTTTTCTCTTCTTTTTTTTTCTTTGTTGTATTAGCTATACTACCAGACATCTTCACTTATTGAGTGTTTCTTTGCCCAAATATACTATTGGCAGTGGTGGTGCCGAAAGTGCTTTTTCCTGTGTGTTCTATAATCTTTCTTGGTTGTTCCAAGATTTTCTTTTTCTTTTGGCAAACCACTGAATAATATTACATAGGGACATCATGGCAACGTTTAATATGTCTGAAGATTTAGCTCATAAAATTTTAGAAAAAAAACCCCTTGGAAAACACTTCTTTGTTTCATGATACATATTTGGAACTCTTGCAAGAAGCTAGAGTGAATAAGTGGTACTAAAGAAATGACATTTCTTAACTTTTCCAGTCCTAAGGTTGCCACTGTTTATCTCCTGAAAATTCACAAAAACATGAAAAAACCTACCAGAAGGCCGATTATTGCAGGAATTGTTAGTCTCACAGAGAAGGCTAGTCAATATCTTGATTATAGATTAAGGGACTTTGCACTGTCTATGCCCTCATATGTTAAAGATACAAAGAAGGTGTTGAGTAGGCTACAAGATTAACATATTTCTGACCACACTAGTGACTTGTGACGTAGAGTCACTATATATCATTATAATGCATGACAAATGTTGTAGGGCTATCCAATACTATCTGGATTCTTAGTCTACAACTTACCATCTTGAGAATAATTTCATAATTAAATTACTGAAATTTGTATTGTGTCATAACTACTTCACTTTCAATGATAGTTTTTTCTGCAGTTGAGGGGCACAGAAATGGGCAGTGCCAGTGCCCCCATGTTTGCAAACCTTTTTCTGGGGTGGTGGGAACATTAATATGTTTTCTGTGAAAATAACAATCAATACACAGAACATTTATATTTGTTATATCGATGATATTTTGTTTTTCTGGGCTGGTCCCACCAACTTCCTGCAGGACTTCATTGATAAGCTTAATCACAACGATGTTAATCTACATCTGACATATGTAGTGAGTAATTCTCAAGTGGACTTTTTAGACCTACAAGTCATGCGAGGGCCAGAAAATAGAATTATTACTAATCTTTATAGGAATCTTACTTAGATTTTCTGACAGCCTTAATTGCTGTTAAATGATAGGACTATTATACAATAAGTGTGATTGTTATCACTCCTTACATGTTCTGACAGCCTCGATTGCTGTTAAATGATAGGGCTACCTTATAGGAAATATGTCTGTCACTGTTTCTTAGTTTTACTGAGAGCCTTGATTGCTGTTAAATGTTAGGACTAGCAGAATAGAAGCATTTCTTTTTCTCTCTAGTTTTAAATACATCATTGGTAGCTGTTCTATTTTTGGGTGTTTATATCCAGTGTGTACACTACTGACAAAAGTAGCTGTGCAAGATTGGTTTCGTCCCTAGTGCATATATTTAATAGCAGAGGGTTATCCCTCCCCTGATATGTGGCTATCCATTTTTTGCTCTTTCCAGGTTATAATTGTTTATGTATATTACTTTTATGTGTTTTTATCAGTCCTTAATAAAGAATTGTGTTTTAAATGTAGTACATATCCTTAACACTCTGAAGGTTTACCATGTTTTTTCTTCTACAGATTGAATATGTCCATGTATTCCTATTTTTTCTATAGTTTGGGTAATTAAGAGTGCCACTTTAGGTAGTTTTTTCTCTTCTTTTTTTTCTTTGTTGTATTAGCTATACTACCAGGCACCCTCACTTATTGAGTGTTTCTTTGCCCATATATACTATTTGCAGTGGTGGTGCCGAAAGCTCTTTTTCCTGTGTGATCCAGATGTGGACCCCTTGCCCACAGGTATCTAAAGAAAACAACTGCACCTACTGACAAGAATCCAGAAGGGTGAAATGTATGTTGAGGGTTAGCTGCTTCTCTCGTTCAGCCAGAAATTGCTTGGCAGTTTGTGGTTGGACCAGTATGGTGTGCGTCATGAAATTTCTTCCCTTTGTATGGGACATGTGAGCTAAAAGAGATTGGACCTTATGTAGGATATCTTTCTATAGAGCCTGCTGCACGCCCTGGCAGGTACATTCCTAATTGAGCATCTTTGACCATTATTTTGATATTTACATCAGCCTGAAAGTGTTTATGATGTAATAATACAAAACCTATACCCATCTGGCTAAACAGAATAACAAGGAACTCATATTTTGATGTGCAAATTTTCACCCTTAACCGTTTAAAGACCAGAGATGTGTACAACACATTGCATTGCACACCCCTGTGGTCCTTACAGGGTTAAAGGCCGGCTAATTTTTAAAAAACTTTTTAACAATTTCAATAGTAATAGGATATAGAAAAAGTGGGGTAACACTGTCAAACAATGTAACAATGTGTAGTGAGAGTGATGTATTAAAAATAATCAAAATAAATCAACAGATGTTACTGCCAGTCATAGTATTTGCTCCCTGCGCCATAAATCCATCTCAGTAAACTTGACACTCTGTATAACTTATTATACTGCTCTTATCCATTTGAGTACCATAAGGATGTGCGTTGCGTGTTTCGTACCTTAGAGGTGCTTAATCATGACAGATGGCATGTCAGCAGTTAAACAATAGCAGCGTGCCTCAGTGTAAGCTGCTATCATGCTGGTACATGTGATCGCTATTACAGAGGTCACGTGTACCAGCTTTCTCATTCACAAAGGCAATGCGTTTTACACATTGCCTTTGTCACTGTTCTCTGCCTCTCTCTTTCTTACTATGACAGTGAGGAAGAGAGAAGCAGAGAGCAGACTTAACAGCAAACAAAAAGTGGCCAGAGTTGGGGTATTAACCCTTTTAGGGCTGGTTCTTGGGGCAGAATAAATTAGGTCCCTTTATGACCTACTGACACCACTCTGTTTGTTAAAAAATATATTTTGAGCAAGATCAAAGGATTTTATTTACACAATGTAATTTAAAACCATAAATACTGAAGTTAAATTAAAGTTTAAAGGGATAGTAATACTTCATTTTAACTTTATTTTATTTTGTAGGCATTAAAAAAACATGAAGAATGATATAAGTCTTATCTCTGAAACCTTTATGGTTTAAGAGATATTCACAAACAAAGTATCCCCCCCCTGTTCAACCAGATCAGAAGGGAGATGCCCAGGTAGACTGCAGAGAGGGACAATCTTCAATTAAGATAATGGAAAAAGCTGAAAAACTTGTCAAGGGGGGAAGGGCTTTCATTGTTTTCATACAAAGAAAATTGTCCCCTTCTGTTATCCGTACTGTCATACAACCAGACTCACATCTGAGAAGAGATTGCTTACACTAGGAAAAAGGGGCGGGGAGGGGAACTTTGCTTGTGAATATCTCATAAACCATAAAGGTTTGAGAGATAAGACTTATATCATTCTTCATGTTTTTTTAATGCCTACAAAATAAAATAAAGTTAAAACGAAGTATTACTATCCCTTTAAGACAAAAAAAATGGAAAATATGGGAGGGAAATAGGGATATGGGGATTTTCACTCCAGAGGGTCAGTGCCACACTAAAACTGCACATTTTGTAGGTATGAATGACCGGTCATAACTTTCATGCAGTCTCCATAAAAAATTAACCCATTGGGCACAAACTTTCACAAGAGAACCAATAAAAATTATGTTTTTTTATTTGTTGTTTTTTTTTGTTTTTTTTACATTTTTTAAAATCTTTTTGTTTTTTAATAAAATAAATGGTGGGTTGTCCATGTAAGTGTGTTATCAAAAGAAAGTCCTATTTGTGCTTAAAAAACTGGTATATGATTTGAGTGGCTGGAAGAAAAGATTTAGCGGGAAAACACTGCTAAAGAAAGACAGTCAAAAAGGGTCAAAATTGCTCCAGTCCTTACGTCCAAACCACCCCAGATTTTCCTGGTCCTTAAAGGGATAGTAATACTTCGTTTTAACTTTATTTTATTTTGTAGGCATTAAAAAAAACATGAAGAACGATATAAGTCTTATCTCTCAAACCTTTATGGTTTAAGAGATATTCACAAGCAAAGTTTCCCCCTCCCGCCCCTTTTTCCTAGTGTAAGCCATCTCTTCTCAGATGTGAATCTGGTTGTAAGACCAGACAGATAACAGCAGGGCACAGTCTTCTTCCTATGAGAACAATGAAAGCCCTTCCCCCCCTTGACAAGTTTTTCAGCTTTTTCCCTTATCTTAATTGAAGATTGTCCCTCTCTGCAGTCTACCTGGGCACCTCCCTTCTGATCTGCCTGAAGGGGGGGATACTTTGCTTGTGAATATCTCTTAAACCGTAAAGGTTTGAGAGATAAGACTTACATCGTTCTTCATGTTTTTTTAATGCCTACAAAATAAAATAAAGATAAAAGGAAGTATTACTATCCCTTTAAGGGATTAATAGCTGGACCTCAATAGCATTCAACGTTTATATCAATGATAATTTAGGGGATTTCTGTTTGTTCAGTAGGGATGGAGCTTTTTTTTTCTTCCTTCATTATTGCTTGACTTTTCTTGAATGCATCATTCTCATTAACCCTTTATGATCCAGCAGGGTGCACATGCATTGCAAATTAACGTGTGCATGCATCTCTAGTCCTTAATGGGTTAAGGATGGTGTACTACAGCCAACTGGAACAACTCTGGGGCAAGCCAACTGCACCACTCGGAACAAACAAAAAATCCCTACTGAAGCCAATTGGGCTTTTAACCCCTTGAATGATAAAAAGTTCACCAGCATAATGTAGATCAAATTATGATCACCATCATGTTTCCTGATTTAAATGGGGCTTTTAACTCCTTCTGTGCTAGTGCTCACCAACACATTGCAAACAGGGCCAAATTTACATCCCAGGTTCTCCTAGGCAAAGCACTCTGCCCAATGGCCCCACCCCACTCCTTACATGACCCCGCCCCCAGTCCCATCCAGAGTTTCATGGCCTATAATGAGCAAGAATGAAAAAAGCTTTAACCCCTTGATTGTTGTAGAGATCTCCAATGCACTTCTCAGCACATGGGCGTCTGCAGGTGGGGCAAGGGGATTTTCTTCTTGCCCTTTAAAACGTTTTTTGCTATGCCGGTGAGCTCGTGTTAATGCGGTAGTGTGCAGGCAGTGATGCCAGCAACATACCTTGGCCTAGGGGCAGCACTTTACAGGGGGTGGCTTAAAAAGCCACCCCCACCCGCCCACTCGGACGCTTCCCTGCACTGCCCGCATCCTTGTAGTGAGATGTTGAAATTTGGACTCCACATGTGCATCACGCTTATGTGCATGAACGCTTACACAGCGTACACCCTAACACTCCTTGCCCACCTCCAAATACTAGTCAAGGTCCTCAGAGTCCTCTGCCAGCAGTGGACGCCAGCACTGAGCCTGAGTGCCAGAAAGGTACCCATGCAACGCTGTTCTGGAACACTTATGAGATAGACTACCCAAGGATCTGTGAGTGACCCAGAAGCTTGTCTATGGTTCCGCCTGCAGAATGGGCTGTTGTGAGAAGTATTTACTCCGTGACTCATTAATTAAAATTAAGCCCCCCCCCCCCCCGGAAACATTTCTGCGGATGCCCATGGCTCAGCATTGTGTTGGGGGATCTCTAACTGGAGGGGGTTAAATAAATAAGCTGCTGAAGGGACAATGACATTGTTTTGGCCACAAATGCAATCTGTGACCAAAATCTAGAGCGTAGTTATCGACTTTGGCCCGAATTGCACCCCCTGTAAATTCTTTGGAGATCTTTCTAGCATTCAATTGGTTAAAGTCCCCATTTTAAGCAACAACAGTTTATATTTGTCCCCTACGGTGTAGCTAGTTTGTCACAGAAATCGCTCCAGGCCTTCTAAGTACATTATCCTCACGTAATGCTAGGGAGGAGAGCAATGCATGGCAGCAGTGGGATAAACACCATTTTTGTACTCAAGGTGTTAATGTACTTACATTGTTTATTAAGCTACATGATTTTCACCACTTTTATTTTGGCTTAAATTCAGCAAAGACCTAATGCACAGTATATAGCAGTGTGGGTAAGCAGTGTCTGCAGTATAATTCACAGTTAGCCCATTGTTGTCAATTGTCAGAATTTTGAGAACTCTGCACTGACATTAATTATTTATTATGAAGCTCATTTGTATGCAGCCTGCAAGCCACAAATGTAGAATGCCCCTTATCACGCTTTCACCATATACAGAATACACTTAATAAATAGGCTGACAAATGAAATTTGAGTCAAAATAATTTTTTCAGCTATTAACCTTTGCTTATTCTATGCCAGATAGACAGAGCATGCCCAGGGCTAGTAACTGGTTTATTTATAAATGACTGATATATCACATTTAGCTATAGAGAGAGTCATTTACCTTCCTCTATGGAGGTATGTTTATCAATGAGCAGGTTTTTGAGCGTGTTTGACCATATATATTATATGCAATGAATATCATTACTCTGTGATAACATTAATGTGAATATTACCATAGTCAAGGTCAAGGTGTTTTTATAATTGTTTTAGGTTGTTGGTTAGTTTTGGTATTGAAGAAGAAGTAACATTCAGAAATAAAAACCAAACACTTACTATTACTTTTTATTATGCATGGGCATTTTAAGAACCTTTTAAGGCCCCTGGTGAAATTTTCAGTGGAGGCTTCCAAATGTATGAATACATTTAGGATGCGATGTTCAAAAAGTTGTCATAATGAAAAAATTGTTTGATTGTGAGTTGGTGGTAAAAGAAGGACAGTATATTCAAAAGTGTGCAGAAAAGGAGAAGAAAAGGAGGCACTCATAGGGTTAAACCTTCTTGGAACTTGTATTATGTACAGGGCCGGATTCCTCATAAGGCAGAGTAGGCATCTGCCTACAGGCACACCCCACAAAGGGGCGCCTGTCATTGGGACCCGTTTTTTTTTTTTTAAATCATCTCCCAGTAGTCTGCATTGCTGAAGAGAAGACCGCGCGGGAGTGCCAGCAGCTACAGGTCTGTGCAGAAGGAGGCACAGACCTGTCCTGCCATGCCGCTGGACCACCAGGGAGGAGGTAGGAAACGGACATGGGGGGGGCACGCAATGTGAAGCTAATATGGAGCTGAAGGGGGGGGCAAGTTGGAGCTGATGGGGGCAGCGTGAGAGACAAAGAAATGTGAGGAGCACCCATCAAGCACGAACAAGATTAAGTGTCTTGTTCTAGGCATGGTAGCCTCTCAGTGGTGCTACAACTCATGTTTTTCACTCCCATGTGCCATTGCAGAGAGGAAATCTCCATATCCATATCAGACTGGTCCCACCCACAGACAGTCCAGCTCTGAAATGTCAGACAAATCCTCTTCGCACGAGAAAACCAGCATAACCACAGACGTACGTTTCGGCCTATGTGGGCCTCGTCGGTGTGGTGCAGCTGAATCCCTTTAGGCACATGGAAGCAAGGGCCCATGCCTGGGATGCCCTTATACTTAGAGAGACAAAGAAATGTGAGGAGCATCCATCAAGCACAAACAAGATAAAGTGTCTTGTTCTAGGCATTGTAGCCTCTCAATGGTGCTACAACTCACGTTTTTCACTCCCATGTGCCATTGCAGAGAGAAAATCTCCATATCCATATCAGACTGGTCCCACCCACAGACAGTCCAGTTCCGAAATGTCAGACAAATCCTCTTTGCACGAGAGAAACAGCATAACCACAGACGTATGTTTCAGCCTATGTGGGCCTCGTCGGTGTGGTGCAGCTGAAACCCTCTAGGCACATGGAAACAAGGGCCCAGTGCCTGGGATGCCCTTATACTTAGACAGACAAAGAAATGTGAGGAGCACCCATCAAGCACAAACAAGAAAAGGTGTCTTGTTCTAGGCATGGTAGCCTCTCAATGGTGTTACAACTTAAAAATTTGCACTCATACATGAGAATGGCCACATATACACAAAATGAGTGAGTGGGGGATATTACACTGTCCTTCACGCAGATAGACTCCAAACCAGCTGCTTCCCGAATGTCAGCCTTCAAAAGCAGAAAGGAAAACACAGGAACATGAAAAACAGGCAGATGGGGGAGCTTTTGATAGGTAAATATTCTTCAAATTGGAACAGACTGTATATCTTTTATTCACAGTTAGTGGTCCTCCTATTGTAATGTATACAACCGGTTTGTAGCGACAGGGGATATTATCCTGCCCCTGTTCAGGCACTCCCGATCTCCGCTCCAGGAAACAACATCAACGATCCAAAAGAGACACCCTGATGAAAGGATCGTCGTACCCAGAAACACTTTGGTGATTTGTTGTTTTGTTTGTAAAACAAATTAGATTACATTATTTTATGATCGCCACTTTGTGGATCTCTTTTGGATCATTTTTCGATCGTTGATCTTGTTTCCTGGAGCAGAAACCGGGATTGCCTGAACAGGATAGTGTTCCCTGTCGCTACAAACCAGTTGTATACATATAACTGTGAGTAAAAGATATACAGTCTATTCCAATTTGAAGAATATTTACCTGTATATGAAAAGCACCCCCATCTGCCTGTTTTTCGTGTTCCCTTATTCAGAATTAAATCCATCACTGACATTAAAAATGTTTCATTTTATCTTCAAAAATAAAATTTTCAAAGAAACAAAGCAGCAAAATGTATTTAATTTTGATCTTAAAATGAAAAGAAAAAAAAAATAGCAACTTTAACATCATACTACTGCTTCTGCTGATAGTACTTTAATTTGTCTTCTCCAAATTTAGACCATTTTTATTTTGTTAGAAAAAAATGTACTTGAATCAGACAAATTGATGGCTAAAAGATTTTTTTTTTTTTCTGAAAATACCTTAAGATGTCATGATAGATTAAAAGTCACACTTTTAAGAATACTTTTTCCGTTTGATGGAGATGGCAGATTTGGATGGAAAAAATGTAAATATGTGCGAGAATTAATGGACCATGGCGTAAGAATTTATTTATTCTGATTAAAGACAATTTCATTTACCACAACTCTTTGAACATCTCACCCTCAGTATCCCTTTACATTTTCAGGTTGCCTTCATATGTATGTGTGTATCTTTATTTATATAGTGCCATACATGTGCACAGAGCTTTAGAGAAATAGTAATTGTACAATACAAAAATATAGGACTGGTAAAAAGCATTAGGCTAAATGCGATCACTGCATTATTAGCATGGGGGAAAATTGCAGCAAGGGAATGACACATTGGGAAAGGGACTATGCCCCAAGAAGCTTACAATCTAATTAGTAATCATACAGAGGCAGTAGGAGGACGATCATAAGTGCAAGTACAAGACTTCAGTAAAGGAAGTACAGATTGATTCTGATGTGACTATCGGTGTGCAGAAGGAGAATATTGTTACTGAGATGCCTCCTTGAGCAGGTGGGTTTTCAGGAGATGCTTGAAAGTGATGCGTATGGATGATTGGCGAACAGTGGTAGGGAGGACATTCCAAAGCCGAAGGGCAGCCAGAGAGAATGAATGCAGCTGAGAGAAGGTCCATTAATTTTTTTATGAGGAAAGCAATCACAGAAGTGTGTTGTAAACCCAGGACAGCCTCTCTCCTATCCCTACTAATGGCCCCTTGATCTTTTTCCCTTTTGACTTTGTTCAAGAGATAATATTGTCAATCAGACCTGGATGTCAGATCCATGGATGTGGACATGATAGTTATCAGGACCACAGACTCTATTCACTGCCCATGAAAATCTGAACACAATCCTTTGTGCTAACCCCCCTCCCCCCCATACACACACTCGGTCTTTAAAGTGATAGTAATGTTTCACAAAAGGAGCAGCTCCAATTAATCTTCATAGTATTTGGTCCATGGAGAGTGTTATTTCAATACTGTCAGAGTTGTAGTTCAAAAGTAATTGAATGATAAAGTATACGCCCCTTCCCTTTTACCTAGTGTAAGCCACCTCCACTCAGATGTGCAATCTGGTCCACAGACTAGACAGCTCACATCAAAGGACAATCTTCTTATTGTGAGCATAAGGAAAATCCTGCCCCCCTTGACAGGTTTTTCAGTTTTTTCTTATGCGGAATGGGGATACTTTATCATTCAATTATTCTTGAACTACAAATCTGACAGTATTGAAATAACACTTTCCATGGCGCAAATACTGTGAAACATTACTATCCCTTTAATGTTGCACCCCCCCCCGGCAGTCATAGCAACTGGAACAGCCTGAATGAAGATGTTTTCCCTTGAACCAAGACATAAGTGTAAAAAAACATAGGGGATATTAGGATTTTCTGCACATAGTAAGGTAAATGGGGGTTGTTATTATTAGGAGGAATTAGTTCTCCATTAAGTTTGGCTAATTAACTCTCACACACAAAATGATGTTCACTGCAAAAATGTGCAATGGTTAAACAATTTATTTTGAAATCTTTCAGAAAAATCTGGATATTTATCTTAACCTTTTAAGGACCAGAGAGGTTTGCATCACATTGTAAAGCAACTTCTATAAAGTGCTGTGTACATGTATGGAGATTTGTAAATAAAGATACAAACATACAACACTTCCTTGTCCTTACAGAGTTGAAAGTTAATCATACCGTAGGGATAGGTGACTCTAAATTTGATTTACATACAGACTTACCTAAGTAGGTGCCCTTCATTCTGGTATACCTATTTATTTTATGGCAGCCATACTTAATGTAGACTTGTCCTCATAATTCCTTTTAAATTTCATAATGGCGTGTGGCACTTTATGCTAATTAGCTTATGTGCTGGACAAATATTACCACATGCTTTGCTATGAATGACTCTAGCCAGAGCCCACATACTAATTAGCATACTGTGCAGGGAATTAATATAAAGTGCCACACTGTGCCATCAAACTTTCTTAAAAAAATGGCTGACACAACACATAGGCAACGTTTAATTTTGGGAAAGATCCACTATAACCCTTTGAGTACCATTGCTTAGCAATGTGTTGTGTACCCCTCTGGCACTCAAAGAGTTAAGGTTCCAATGTAAGCGCTATAGCTTTGCTTGAATACATGCTTTAAATTCATACTATAACTTTGGGACAGAATTATCAATTGACAGCAATTCTGAATTTTGGATCTCATTCTCTATAAACTTTGCAAATTTTGAACAAATCAGTTCAGTATTTCTAGAATGAAAGGCATGACATTTAGATAAAAAACCATGTTTAATGCATTCATCTGTGTCTGTTTGTATAGTATATTATTCAGAAATAATATGGTTTAAAAACACATTAAAAACCAGAAGCTGATGTACAGATTGTCATGACTTCAGCATCATTCATTTGCTTCAGTCACAGGGGTAGCTGTTGTCTGAGAAGCAGCAGATATTGTTATTTGTTATAGGCTTCCCAGCTATGATTGTCAGATATACTTCTGACCTATCTGTCAGTCACGCTTTCTCTGTAAGAATATTTCATTTGAACTATTATCTATCTATTATAACTAACCAGTTGCTGCTTCCTGCTCTGTATTATTGCAGCATGCCCCTAGATCTCACCTTTGTACTGTAGTCCTTGCCTCTAAAACAGTTGTTGCCTGTATCTGAGTGCCGATTTGTTTAGGGGTCCATGAGGAAATGTATGAATATGCCAGAGTAGCTCCACTGTTATTAGCCTACAAGACCAGCAGCTGCACCCAGGGGTGCGCACTAAAGTGTATGATCGATTTAATACGTATCGGCGCACACAATGCTCCGTCAATAAAACTTTAATGTCAACAAGACCTGGATGTTTCTGTTATAGCACGGGTAGGAAAATGGTGTAAAGTTATGGCACTTTCACTCCTTTGTTTCTTGTTTAATAAATAGCATAAAACAAAATGCAGAGGAAAGGAATGTCCCAAAATGCCCATACACTCCTTATCCCCTTGACACAGGAGTCTTTAAAGGGATAGTAACACTTAAAATATACAAAAATATATATTGTAGGGTTTATACACCTGAGTAAAACAAGAAGACTCCCACTGCTGAGAAGCTTTTTATACAAGAGTTATTGCTGCTCAAATATGATATTTTAAGGTGCAGTATCTAAATGGCCTGAAATTGTACAGTGGCACTGCTGCTACACCATCCTATGGCGTTTTATGGTCAACTGAACAGAGCTGTCCACAGGATGGGGTAGCAACAGCGCCACTGTACAATTTCAGGCCATTTAGATACTGCACCTAAAAATGTCATATTTGAACAGCAATAACTCTTGTATAAAAAGCTTATCAGCAGTGGGAGTCTTCTTGTTTTACCATGTATATGGTAGGGTATAAACCCTACCATATACATTTTCTTATATATAAAGTGCTACTATCCCTTTAAGGGGAGAATTTTAGTCGTAATTATATTAGTTGCGTTCTGCAGATGGATGGCAAGAAATGAATTCCAGTGCGTGGTTAGAGCGGAATTGTATTAGTACATCCCCCCATTTTCAAAGTAGAATTCTGGGGCGATCCAACTGCACCGGATAGAGAAATTCAAATTCAACAAATCCATGTTGATTTAAAAAGAGGTTTTTATTCCCTTGAATGCTAGATAGAGAAGCTTCCATTCCAACACAATACATATTTGGAGAATTTTATATCAATGGGAATTTTATATGTCCCCTATAATGATATTGGTTTGCCCCCAGATTGCACTACTTTTGTGTTTCTGTGTGTATGGCCCTATATTGGTTACATTTGGGTTGCCTCAGAATTGCTCCACAAATGCTGCAGTGTGTTTGGAGAATATAAAAGCTGTTTCTTCAATGGATAGTATTGCTGACCAGAGCTTTCCCTCATGGTTACACCCCTCTGGCACTCACAAGGTTAATACTGTCAGTTTACATAAGACGCACACTGCTGAGCTCATTTGGAACCATTTTTGCCCTACAACAAGGACTGGACAACCTTTGGCTCTCCAGCAGATGTTGAACTGCAGCTCCCATCATCCTTAGCTGAACCTCTAGCTGTTTTTTGAATATAATTCCCTTGGCTGCTCTAGACCACAATGTGTCCTATACAGTCCTGCAGTATACATTCTTAATGACCAGTATTAAAGGGGCAGTGCCTCCTGGGATACATTTGAGCTAATTTAAAATACACATTAAAGGGTGAAAAGAAACTACAATGTAAAAAAGCAAGGAGGCCCATTGCAGCTGGGGGACATTGAGAGATCCATATACATTTAATTGAAAGAATAAATCAGATCTGTGTTTTTATTTTTTTCCTCTTATAAAATATATATGTATACAATAATAAAATATATAGTAAAACAAATAATTGTTGTTTTACAAATAAATGTCCTTTAAAGTGACAGCCCACTTCCTTCTGGACTTTACATATTCTGCAAGTGGATAATATTTAGAGGAGCAGTAAAGTTTTGTAATGAAAATAAACTTTTGTAATGAATAACTGTAAGTTATAGTACTCCACTACCTCTGGTTGTTTGGACTTTTCATATTCTGCAAGTGAATAATATTTAGAGGAGCAGTAAACTTTTGTAATGACTAACTGTATGTTATAGAGCTTTTCCTATTGAGTACTCCACTGCCTACAGTTGTTTTATTCAAAAGTTATAACAGATCCAATTATTAGGAAATGAATTACAGCATGATTACTTCCTGAAAGTTCTAACAAGCATTTAAAGGGATAGTAATGTCCAATAATAATGTCATGTTGTAAAAAAAAAATTATGTGGCGCAAATCCCATCTCTCATGGGATATTTGAGATATATTCACATCTTAAGTTCCCCCCTCCCTCCCCTTCTCCTGATGTCAGCTGTAAAGCTGAGAGAAGGAGATCCATGTCAGCCGACACGAGGCAGCTCTCCAGCACAGCAGAAACAGCGATATTTCAAAATAGTTACTTCATTGGAACAGTCTACAAAGTGTGCTTGCAAACCAGGCACACTTTGTA
This sequence comes from Rhinophrynus dorsalis, assembly GCA_037306005.1. NCBI lineage: Eukaryota > Metazoa > Chordata > Amphibia > Anura > Rhinophrynidae > Rhinophrynus > Rhinophrynus dorsalis. The sequence continues at coordinate 402,145,137 of CM074723.1, forward strand.
GACAGTTCCAATGAAGTAATTATTTTTAAATATCGCTGTTTCGGCTCTGCTGAAGAGCCTCCAGCTGGTCCCAGGACTCTGATCTCCTGCTGTCAGTAGAGTCCTGACGTCAGGAGAAGGGGAGGGAGGGGGGAACTTTAGATGTGAATATATCTCAAACCATAAAGGTTTGAGAGATGGGATTTGTGCCACATAACATTATTACTGTACATTAGTATCCCTTTAAACTGTATTAACTCTGAAAATATACATTTTGCTCAACAGAAAAAATCTACTGTACATATTTGTTTTTATGAAAACGCTTACTGCTCCTTTAAAGTCATACTCCCAATTGTTTTTATGTTATTTATTCTTTTCATCTTTACCTATTTGTTTAAACTGTTAAGTACCTAACAGGTATCTCCCTAAATATTGGTTTCCAGCGAGCTTTCCGTCAGCTACTGTGAAAGCAGGGATAGTGGCACAACGTAACACTAGCCTGGAAGCAGAAAAGTTTGCCTCCTTTACAATATTTATTTATTTAGAAAATGTTTTACCAGGAAGAATACATTGAGGTTTCTCTCGTTTTCAAGTATGTCCTGGATAGTTTTCAGTAAAGGGTTACATATTTACATATATATATATATACACATACTATAAAAGAAGAAGTGGTCATGTGACCACATATTCTATGTCCCTGCCGCACACCCCCAGGGAGGCAGCTAGGAGGAGATTTGCATATCTCCTAGACTGCCTGAACCTGACTTTTATATTAAATTATAATAAACACACCCGGGGCTGGCATCTAGCAGGACATATGCAGATCACCTATAGACTGCATGAGCCCACCATGCACATCCTGGGGCAAAGCTAGGAGGAGATCTGCATATCTTCTACACACACCACCTCAGTATGACATACAGAGAGGCGGACTTTGCCCTGCCTCACTATATCTCCTTTCAACAAACACAACATGCCTCCATTACACCGCTTACTAACACTGGAGCTCATCAATTTTCAACCCATTCCATCACTATTGCAAACTTAGGGCACGTTTATCGAGATAATCTATGGGGACCCAGTTGATCTGTTTAAACAGGTCCTCTTATGCTGTGCAATGCAACAGTGTCCCGTTTGTGATTACGTGGTGTACAGCATGGAGCTTCGGCACAACATGGTACTGTCTCTGTTTGTTTATTTTCATTATTTCCTTTGTTTGTTTTTCTTCTCTTATTTATTTTTTTGTCATATGATTTCACTTGTTTTTGTTAGCACTCTGGATTCCATGCTGTGCGATGCAGCAGTGTCCCACTTGCACTCGTGGAACGGACAGAGGTGTTGTGACTGTGTTGATATCCAGCCTTTCAGTTGTAGTTTGGTACTCCCTTATATTCCTGCTGTATTACATTTAGTCTGTTTGCTTCCATGCCGCGCGATGTGGTGGCATCCCGCCTGCACTCAAGTAACCTACACAGGATTTATTGTAATATCTTGTTCTTAAATAAAGAATTACAGCAGAAAAGGTTCCTGCTAGCAGGTATACAACCTGTATTATCCCTGCTTTTTTCCACCTAGAGGCATTACTTAACCCTTTGAGTGCCACTCAAAGGGTTAACAAGTTATTGGCAGACCCTACGAACCCCAATGTATACTGTTCTCAGCGTGAGGCACTACGACTCTGCATCTGGGGTGTCCGTTACATGCCGGGAAATCCTATCCGGACACTCATACAGCAAGTTAGCAGTCAGTGGTGACAATTACTCACCCCTGATTCTGCTAACTTGTATGTGTATCCGGATAGGATTTCCCAGCATGTAAGTGCCTCACTGCATTTCCTCCATGGCTGCCCATGGCAGGGACATTCTGCAGCCTATCAGTGTTTGTGCAATTCCACTCTCTCCAGCTACACAGTGCATTAATATGTAAAGTCAAAGAGTAGGTTGTGTGCAGAGGAATTTCTGTGCAGGATTCCCCAGATCTCGGGTCCTTTATTACTGTTCAGCAGAGTGGAAATGTTGCGGACTGAGCTCATGTGTAGTGTCCAGTTCTGGTCAGGATTCCCTGTATCTCGGGCTCTTTATTACTGTACACTCTGTGATGTCACCATGGAAATGCTGCGGACTGAGGCCATGTTTACTGTCCTGTTCTGGGGAGCCCTTCCTGTGCCCCCTTCTAGCAGGCAGGCACTTTGAAGGTACAGCAGTGAGTGCTGCCAGTACAGTTCAGTGTTGTTCAGGGACTGTTTGCGAAGCAGAGGCAACACATACTTCTGCACACATACAATGCGTGAATGCTGAGTGCTATAGTAACCCTTTGAGTGGCAGAGGGATATGCAACACATTGCAAAGCAATACATTGCGTATCCCTCTGGGACTCAACCGTTTAATGTCCGCTCGATCTTTCATCCTCTACTTGACTCTTTGAGTGCCAGAGGAGTACACAACGCATTGCGTACCCATCTGGCGCTTAAAGGGTTAACACTGAGGATTGTCTTGGCTACTCTACAGCCTCTGTTGGAATATAACGGTTGTAACACATACACATAATGTAGAAACCTGTAAACTATTTTATTTTCAGACATGTTTTACGCAAAACACGTTTATTGTATAGTTTACAAGTTTCTACATTACGCGTATGTGTTACAGCCATTATATTACAAGTAGTCCTCGAATGCCTTTCACATCATTCAAACTAACAAAAATTCTTAAAAGAGCAAAGAACCAGCCGATGCCCACCTACTGCAGAAGAACTTCAGGCTCTCCATGATATTAACCCTTTGTGTGCCAGAGGCTAACTCAACTCTGCCACTCAAAGCATAACACCTCCATTTCCCAGCTCCTGCAAACATCTGACAAAACAAAACCGAACAACAGCCAGTAATTGGGCAGGGGCCACATACCATGCACTGGATTCCACTGGGCCATCGGATACACTGTATCACCACGACTGCCTGCTTTCTGAAGGTGCTTCTTAATGCTGCAGATCATGAGCTGAAGAGCCATCTCTTGCTGACAATGGGGAACACAGACATGTCCAATCCCTCGTGAGGTGTGGCTGTCTATTCAAACATATTAACCCTTTGAGGGCCAGACAGGTACGCAATGCATTGCATTATGTACCTCTCTGGTACTTAAAAAGTTAAACTATTTCATGGAAGGGGCTTCACCACAGGAGACAGGACAGACTTTCTGTATGGAATGACAATCACTGCTGACCAACACGTGCCACACCAGCACTTCTTAATGTGCAACTCGCATCAAAGGATTGTGGTGGAGTGTCCGCACCTTTACTTTGTTCCACAACTCATTCTACAAAGCTCAAGATCCCCAACATCCTCTGAGATCTGTATGAATGGTAGCGTGCCCTTCAACCCTTTGTGTGCCAGAGGGGTGTGCAACCCATTGAGCTGCAATGCATTGCATACCCCTCTGGCACTCCATAGGTTAACTGTACCCAACAACGGTGCAAAAATTGACAGTGAACTCTTATTATACAGCGCATGTAATTAAAAGATACATCCAAAATATTCTCACACTGCAAACCTTCCTTCTGTATCTTTTTATTCTCCTCCCTCCCATTCACCACTACTTCTCCGTCTTCCTCCCTTTAAATACTACTTCTCACCCTCCACACTTTGCCCCTTAACACACTTTGCCTCAATCTCCTATCTCCAGACGTCACCACTTACCCTCTTCCCATGCTCAGCCTCTTTTGCCCTGTTCACCTCCAAAACGTTAACCTCACCCATTTATATAACTCTTTTAGGCTACACAGGTCTCCAGCACAAAGAGCTTCTAAATGCATTGCACACCTCTCCTATGGATTGCTCACCACACAGCAGCAGAACCCTACATGGCACAAGTGTGTGCATCTCTAAAACTTTAAAGTCAATCATTTACATAATGCTTTTAACCTCTTCAAAGCTACGCAGCTCTCCAACATACACAGCTTCTAAATGCGTTGGAGTCCTCTCTACACTTCAGGCGGTTAAAAGGCACATTTAAGTCTATGGCCATGTTTGTTATCTATCCTCCACTTTCTTTGCCCCATAATTGCACTTACTACATCAGCCTCACTGCTACATACACACTGTCTTTATTCATCCTTATTGCATGGGCAGGCCACACACATCCTGTCTATTTTGCCTCACATCATACATACCTTTACACTTACACTGTTCCACCTTGACTCCTTGGGTGATTCAGTGGTCTCTGTTGCATTGTGAAGCTATGTATTCAAGGGGTTATTCTGCTTTTTTAACACCTTCTTTTAATTTATAAATTTAACTTGTGATCCGTTAGTACACATGAGGACTACACATGTGGTCTTTGTATATGACGGCAACACCGTCCCAAATAAGGTTCGCACATTTTCTTCAAAAAATGCCGGCCATATCATTCCCTCCATAGACTTAACAATGGACAGAAGTAAATTTTGTAACGCCCTGCCGGTTGGGTGGCAACCCTAGTCCCAAACTGCTAGTATATATAATAGAACACACAGTGCAGCAGGAAGAGTGTAACATTTTATCACTATGCCTGCTTTCACAGTCCCTGATAGAAAGCTCTCAGGAAACACAAATGAAGTGATCTCCCTGTCAGGGATATAATAATAATGAAAGTATAGGCAATTGAACTTTACATGTTTTGCACTTGCAGAATACTTAACCCGGTGACTGCCAGAGATGCAACCAATGCATTGCATTGCAATGTGTTAGATACCTCTCTGGCAATCAAAGGGTTAAAGTAAAAAAAAAAAAAAAAAAGTAGGGTTATCACCACTTTACAGCAATTGGATTTGGGAAATGTCTATCCCCCCCTATGGTGTAGTTGGTTTGCAGGTTATTAGAGGGCAGTGAGGGCGGTGCTGGGACAAAACTACACTATAGAGGACATATCAGTGCAGCTGTCACCTTGTAATTGTCCTCCTTTTGACCCAAGCTGTGTGTAATGATATGTGCATAAGTATTATGTTATGTGGCTATGTTGCTTTAAGAAGCTGAGCATGCTCAGTAGTGTATTCATGCTCAATGGTGTCATGTGACAAAACTGGTTTAAAGGTTATCAAGAGTTGTCTGAAGTAGCATACAAGTAAAAGCTAAGATAAGAAGACTTGTGTGTCTGTCTATATTCCTTTGAGTGCCAGAGGGGGCGTTGCAATGCGTCCTGTACCCCACTGACACTCAAAGGGTTAATATTATACTAGAACCCACAAAGCACGACATGGTGTCAGAAGTGCTGGGTTGAAGAGAGAGAATACCCCAGAGTTTACTATGTTGCAAGTCTGCTACTTCTGAGAGCTAAGAAAAAAGCCTGCAGAATCAGGGTAAGAGGCAGTATGGAAGGCCTTCAACCCCCACCAAAACTTCAGTTGACTGGGAATGTTGCTTAAAATTGAAGGAGATTTAAACAAAGGTTTGAGTTATATCTCTCTGCCATTGATGTTGACAGAAAAGGTGAAGAAATGAAAGCTTCACTGTTTCTGCCTGTAATGGGTGAAGAAGCACTGGAAGTGTACGATAACTGTGTTTCCAGAAGGAGATAACCTAAAATTAAAGCCAATAATGGATAAGTCTGAAGAATATTGCATACCTAAAAGAACTGTTACATGTGAAAGGCACACAATCTTTACCTGTGTGCAGAAGCCTGGAGAATCAATTGATACAAATGTGACAGAGCTCGGGAACCGCAGTAAAACATGTGAGTTTGGAGAGTTAACAAATTCCTGGATAAAAGACAGAATTTTGTGCTATACCGGCTAATGTGCTGAGGGAGAGGCTGCTTAGAGAGCAAGACCTGGATCTAGAAAACACCTTAGCATTGTGTAGAGCAGCTGAAAATGTTAAGTCACAAGCCAAAGAGCTCATTAACCCCTTAAGGACCAGTGAGCGCATGCGCGGCCGGCACTTGAGGACCACGGGGATTTTTTTATTTTTTTTTTTAAGTTCACGGCTTCCGGTGCGGCATGCAGCCATGCCAGGAGCCCTGAACTCCATGCTGTGCCAGGACTGTCACTGGTCCTTAAGGGCTGGACCGCCTTGACGGTCCTGGCACGTCAATGGTCCTTAAGGGGTTAATGAAACATGTGCTATAGACCAGTTGAGAAAAATGTGAGCAGAAGAGAAATATGGTGAAAAAACAGATGCAATCAGCAAAAGGAAAAAGATTAGACTTAGATAAAAAACAAAAGCCTTGTAATCGGTGTGGAACTGAACATTCACCAAAGAAATGCCCTGCATATGGACAGAACTGTAATAAATGTGGTAAACTAAATCACTATGCAAGATTCTGCAAAAGAACAGAAAATCAGAGTAAAGTGCACATGCTGAATTAAAGTGTTGTGGAGGAATTCTATGTAGATACACTGCTTTAGAATGAGCAAGCACAAAATGACTGGATTCTCACACTGCAGGTGCAAAACTTTAAAATGCCATTTACGTTAGATACTGGAGCTCAAGTTAATGTGATATCAGAGACTGAGTTCAATCTTTTGAAACCAAGACCAGTACTGCAGGAGACTAATATCAGTTACAGGATACTCTGGTGGAGCTATACCAGTAAAAGTTAAATGTGTGGTAAAATCTAATATAAAAATGAAGTACATGCTCTTTCATTCATTGTTGTCCCAAAGAATGTTCAAGCAATATTAGGGTTATCATCTTGCGAGAGATGGAAAATTGCAGATTTGCCTAGATCCTTGTGATTTAAAGCGGAACTACCACCCAATAAGAATATTGCCCCACATAATTGCCCATCTGGCAACTAGCTGCTCAGTAGCGCTAGTCGTCAGAATTATTACCAGATTGAAGAGAAATCGCTATTCTTCCTGGACTGACAGCTGGACCGAGCGCGGACATCTTGCCATAGTGACGTCCACGCGCCTGTGCTGTCAGTCCCTTTTGGAGCTGGCCGGCTTCTAGAAACGCCTCCTAGACCCGGCTGGGACTGACAGTGCAGGCACAAGGACGTCACTATGGCAAGATGTCCGCGCTCCATCCTGCTGTCAGTCTGGGAAGAATAGTGATTTCTCTTTAATCTGGTAATAATTCTGGAGACTAGCGCTACTGAGCAGCTAGCCGCCAGATAGGCAATTATGTGGGGCAATATTTTTATTGGGTGGAAGTTCCACTTTAAATAAAGCAAAAAAATGAGAAAATTTTAAATTACCTACTCCTGAAAAGATCATGTCACAATTTGCAAATGATAAATATTTCAGTAAATTGGATGCTTCCTCAGGATTTTGGCAATTGAAGTTGGACGAAGCCAGCTCAAGATTGTGTACATTCAACACACCATATGCCAGATACAGATTCTTGAGATTACCTTTTGGCATTGAATCTGCCCCAGAAGTGTATCACAAAACCATTCACATGATATACAAACACACTGAAGGTGTGGACACATCCATGAATGACATTATCATATGAGGAACTTCTAAAGAAGAACATGATTCTCGACTCAGACAAGTTCTAGAAGCTACTAGACAAGCAAATTTGAAACTAAACAAAGAAAAATGTCAATTAGGAGTAAAAGAATTAAAGTTTGTTGGAGACATCATCAGCAATGATGACAGAGCTATAATGACTGTAGTTGATGGGATTATCTTCAAAGGCAGCAAGATTGTGATTCCACACAGTCTATGAAAGCTTATGCCGGAAAAGATTCATGAAGGTCACTTGGACATTGAGAAATGCAGGAATAGGAAATGTTTTGGCCAAGAATGAACCAAGATATTTCTGATATAGTGTCCTCCTGTTCTATATGTTTGAAGTACCAGGTGAGAAATGCAAGAGAACCATTGCAGCCACATCCAGGTCCTGATAGGACATATCAAAAGGTTGGTGTTTATCTGTTTACGTGCAACAACACAGATTTTGTCATCATCACGGATTACTATTCCTTGTATCCAGAAGTATGTGGCTTGAGGCCAGTATCATCTGAGAATGTGATTTGATGCATGAAGTCAGTCTTTTCTAGACATGGTGTACCTCACAAAGTATTTACTGACAATGGCCCACAGTTTGCCAATGTCAGCTTCAGAAAGTTTGCCAAAGAGTGGGACTTCGTATATACTACATCTAGTCCGCATTTTCCACAGTCCAACAGGCTGGTTGAAAAATCTGTTGGAATTGTTAAAAAATGAATGCGAAAAGCTGATGACAGTGGAGGTGACTTCTACAAAGGCCTGCTAGCATATCGCAGTACATCGCTTGAATGTGGTTACTCGCCTGCACAACTTCTTATGGGAAGACGTCTGCGTTCCAATCTACCTATGAAGGAAGATCTACTTGCAACAGGGGCAGGTGAACAAGATAAGCAGTTTAAAGTGAAACAGAAAGAGAGACAGAAAGTATATTTCAACTCAAGAGCTAAACTTCTACCAGAATTGCAAAATGGAAACAAAGTGAGAATCAAAGACAAGGCCAATACTTGGTCAAAGAAGGGTTCTATCATTGAACAAGTACAACTGAGATCTTACAAGATTCAAACAGACGATGGAGCAATTGTTAGAAGGAATAAAAGAGACATTCTAAAAGAACCAGAACAAAAGTGTCCCAACATAGACTCTGATGAAGTGCCAAATAGCAACATGAAGGCTGTGTCAGATACTGATATGGAAGTTAGACGGTCTGCACGTCAAAGAAAGTGTCCAGAAAGACTGCCATGTTGAAATGTCTATATCAGATAGCTATGTTATGTAGAATTACTTGCTAAAATAGATATACGTGTTTGTGTTATTGCATGTTTAGAATACTTTAATTTTCCTAAAAGGGGAAGGTGTAATGATATGTGTATAAGTATTATGTTATGTGGCTATGTTGCTTTAAGAAGCTGAGCATGCTCAGCAGTGTATTCATGCTCAGTGGTGTCATGTGACAAAACTGGTTTAAAGGTTATTAAGAGTTGTCTGAAGTAGCATACAAGTAAAAGCTAAGAAAGAAGACTTGTGTGTCTGTCTTTAACCCTTTGAGTGCCAGAGGGGTATGCAACGCATTGCTCTGCAATGCATTGCTTGCCCCTCTGGCCCTCAAAGGGTTAATATTATATTACAACCCACAAAGCATGACACTGTGTTAAAGCGGAACTACCACCCAATAAAAATATTGCCCCACATAATTACCCATCTGGCGACTAGCTGCTAACTAGCGTTAGTCTCCAGAATCCTTACCAGATTAAAGAGAAACCGCTACTCTTCATGGACTGACAGCAGGACGGAGCGTGGACATCTTGCCATAGTAATGTCTGCGCGCCTCCGCTGTCAGTCCCAGCCGGGTCTAGGAGGCGTTGCTAGGAGCCGGACGGCTCCAAAAGGGACTGACAGTGCAGGCACGCGGACGTCACTATGGCAAGATGTTCACGCTCTGTCCTGCTGTCAGTCCGGGAAGAATAGTGATTTCTCTTTAATTTGGTAAGAATTCTGGTGACTAGCGCTACTGAGCAGCTAGTCGCCAGATAGGCAATTATGTGGGGCAATATTCTTATTGGGTGGTAGTTCTGCTTTAAGGGGACATTTTTCAGCATATGTAGCTCAGTATATTGCTTGGATAGGCTAGAATACTGGGGTGAGATTCACTAAGCAGTGATAAAGTGGAGATGACTTCTCCAGTTCCTATGTTATTCTATGGAGCCTATTCACTAAGATCTCCAAAGCTAAATAAATCTTAATGCATAGGTTCCATAGAATAACATAGGAATTGGAGAAGTGATAAACTGGAGAAGTCATCTCCCCGGTGTAGCATGGCATTGTATGTGCACATTTTCTCCTTGGGGCTCATGTAATAAGAAGAACAAGATCAGTTCTGGAGCAAGCCAGCTGCTCCCTAAGGGAAAAATAACATTTCCCCAAACTGTGATTTATTTAAATGGGGCAATTCATCTTTACAGAGAGGTCTCCGGTGCATTGCAAATCACTTGTTGTGTTAAATGAAGTATTTATATAAATGGACTTTTTGATTTGACCCGGATTTGCTGGGGGGGGGGGGGGGAGATGTACTAAGCAGTGACGCACATCCCTCTAGACTTCAAGGGCTGGATTCTATTGCACGTGCAGTTAACACCCATTATATCAAACATTTTCCTATTAAAGTCTATGGGGAAAACCGTAGATAAAAGCAGAGATAAAATTAGCACCTGTAATAGAATCCAGCCCCAAGGTGATTAAGTACAACTCTTTTAGTACATCTTTTTTACTCCTTTCAGTTCCAGAATGGTATGTAATGCACATCCCTATGGCTCTGAAAGGGATAAGGTAGGGCAGCTGCTGTGTCTGCTCCAGAGCAGAGCACAGCCAAAATAACATGATTTAGCAATCCTTTATATACCAGAGAGGTTTCCACTGTTTGCCCATTTGCACTTTAACATATTGGGGGGATGTACGAATCCAGCAACCCAGCTCATTTTCTATCCTCGCTTCAGAATATATTTAACCCCTTCAGTGCCAGAGGCTCGGGCCATTTCCTGAACCCTGCAGGCCAGACACTTTTTCAACATTTTTGCTATCCTTCCGTTTAGGCTTGATTTCCTCTGGGGATTTTTAGTTAAATATGGAAAACTATACACTGTTTTTTTCAGAACGAATTGAGCTTTCTTGTGATACCTTACATGAAGAGAATTTTACATCGTGCAAAAAACTATGATGTCATAATGACAAAAAAAAGTGAAAATTTACTCATTTTGCTAAAATCACATACTATGTATCAAAAATATTTACCTTGATTGAAAAAGTTTCAATTATTTGAAAAAGCCTCGAGTCCCCTGAGTAAAAAAATACCAAATTTGTATAGTTTTACCTACGTCCATGGCTAGCGTAGAGCCCTAATCACCAGCAGCGCAAAATGACATTTTCAACTTTATAAACTAATATGCGCATTCTAGGGTTTTTGTGGTAAAACTACCCTAAAACAGTGGAATAACTATATAAAACTATATATTTCGGAAAAGTAGACAACCTGCCGCATCTAATGAGGGGTAACTTGCCTTCTTACCCCAAGCCTGGTGTGCACAAATGCCTCCAGAAGATGGCGCTAATGAAAAAAAAGGCATTTTCTTACATTTCTGCCCCTTCAAATGTACTGAAATTTGTGAAAACCATGGCATTTCCAACTGTATTCATTAGCTAGTGCTCTTAGGAGAAAAATGACACCCCATTGGTATGAGTTTAACTACCTCAGGGGGCGTTAGAAGTGCAAAATGACACCTACTACAACCTCAAATTTTTCTAACATTTTCTCAAACATTACTTGTCAGTACACAAATGGTTATAACAACTACAGAAGTGAAGAAAGGGTACACAAACCATACCATTTTGAAAAGAAGACACCCTGCCGCATCTAATGATGGGTGACTTGCCTTGTTACCCCAAGCCTGGAGTGCACAAATGCCTCCAGAAGGTGGCACTAATGAAAAAAAAAGGCATTTTCTTACATTTCTGCCCCTTCAAATGTACTGAAATATGTGCAAACCATGGTATTTCCAACTGTATTCATTAGCTAGTGCTCTTAGGAGAAAAATGACACCCCATTGGTATGAGTTTAACTACCTCAGGGGGCGTTAGAAGTGCAAAATGACACCTACTACAACCTCAAATTTTTCTAACATTTTCTCAAACATTACTTGTCTGTACACAAATGGTTATAACAACTACAGAAGTGAAGAAAGGGTACACAAACCATACCATTTTGAAAAGAAGACACCCTGCCGCATCTAATGATGGGTGACTTGCCTTGTTACCCCAAGCCTGGAGTGCACAAATGCCTCCAGAAGGTGGCACTAATGAAAAAAAAAGGCATTTTCTTACATTTCTGCCCCTTCAAATGTACTGAAATTTGTGCAAACCATGGCATTTCCAACTGTATTCATTAGCTAGTGCTCTTAGGAGAAAAATGACACCCCATTGGTATGAGTTTAACTACCTCAGGGGGCGCTAGAAGTGCAAAACGACACCTACTACAACCTCAAATTTGTCTAACATTTTCTCAAATATTACTTGTCTGTACACAAATGGTTATAATAACTACAGAAGTAAAGAAAGGGTACACAAACCATACCATTTTGAAAAGAAGACACCCTGATGCATCTATTGATGGGTGACTTGCTTTGTTACCCCAAGCCTGGAGTGCACAAATGCCTCCAGAAGGTGGCGCTAATGGAAAAAAAAGGCATTTTCTTACATTTCTGCCCCTTCAAATGTACTGAAATTTGTGCAAACAATGGCATTTCCAACTGTATTCATTAGCTATCGCTCTTAGGAGAAAAATGACACCCCATTGGTATGAGTTCAACTACCTCAGGGGGCGCTAGAAGTGCAAAACGACACCTACTACAACCTGAAATGTTTCAAACATTTTCTCAAACATTACTTGTCTGTACCCAAATGGTTATAACAACTACAGAAGTGAAGAAAGGGTACACAAACCATACCATTTTGAAAAGAAGACACCCTGCCGCATCTATTGATGGGTGACTTGCTTTGTTACCCCAAGCCTGGAGAGCACAAATGCCTCCAGAAGGTGGCGCTAATGAAAAAAAAAGGCATTTTCTTACATTTCTGCCCCTTCAAATGTACTGAAATTTGTGCAAACCATGGCATTTCCAACTGTATTCATTAGCTAGTGCTCTTAGGAGAAAAATGACACCCCACTGGAATGAGTCGACCTACCTTAGGGGTGCCAGAAGCACATCACTACACCTACCTGTTTGCTTCTTCGAAAATGGCGGCTTGTACTAAAATGTCCATAACTGTTAGAGACATGAAGGAAAGGTATAAAAGGTATACCATTTTGGAAAGTAGACATTCTCCCGCATCAATTGAGGGGTCACTTGCCTTTCTACCCCCTGGGCTGAAGTGCACAAATATTTCCAAAAGGTGGCGCTATGGGAATAAATACATGTTTTTTTACATTTCCACCACTTCAAAGATACTAAAATCTTTGAAAACCATAACATTTCCTGCTGTATTCAGTACCTGCTACCAACATGAGAAAAATGGTAGCCTATTTGTGTGGGTTAACATAGAATATGTGGGTGCTAGGAACACGTACGTAAACCTGACACTTTTGTTTTTGAAATTATCTGCTTGCACTAAAATGGTTATAACCATAATAGATATGCAGAAAAGGTAGAGAAACAATGCCATTTTGGAAAGAAAACATCCTTCCGCATCTAATGAGGGGTCACGTGCCTTCTTACCCAAAGGCTGGTATGCACAAATGCTTCCAGGAGGTGGCGCTAGTGAAAAAAAAGGCATTTTCTTACATTTCTGCCCCTTCAAATGTATGGAACTTTGTAAAAACCATGGAATTTTCAACTGCATTCATTAGCTAGTGCTCTTAGGAGTCAAACGACACCCCATTGATATGAGTTGACCTACCTTAGGGGGTGCTAGAAGTAGAAAACTACACCTACTACAACCTCTGATGTTTCTAACATTTTCTCAAACCTGACTTGCCTGTACGAAAATGACTATAACACCTTCAGAATTGAAGAAAAGGTAGATAAACCATACCATTTTGGAAAGAAAACAACCTGCCGCATCTAATGAGGGGTCACTTGCCTTCTTACCCCAATATTGGTGTGCATAAATGTTTCCAGAAGGAGGCGATATAGGAAAAAAATTGCATTTTTTTACATTTCTGCCCCTTCAAATGTATGGAGCGCTGTGAAAACCATGGAATTTTCAACTGCATTTGTTTGCTAGTGCTCTTAGGAGTCAAATGACACCCCATTGGTATGAGTTGAACTACCTTAGGGGTGCTAGAAGTAGAAAACTACACCTACTACAACCTCTGATGTTTCTAACATTTTCTCAAACCTGACTTGCCTGTACGAAAATGACTATAACACCTTCAGAATTGAAGAAAAGGTAGATAAACCATACCATTTTGGAAAGAAGACAACCTGCCGCATCTAATGAGGGGTCACTTGCCTTTTTACCCCTAAGTTAGTTGGCACAACTATTTCCAGAATGTGGTGCTACAGGAAAAAATAAAATTTTGTTTTACACATCAGTCACTTCAAAGATACTAAAATGGTTCAATGGCGTGGGATTTCCTAGGAGGACTTCTTGCCAGCCTAAGAAAAATGGTACCCCACTGCTGTGGGTTGACATACCAATTTACGCTACAGGAGCGTAGCTACCAGTGAAACAGAAATGGTAAAGCAAACAGTGTATGTGTGATTTTATGGCTAACAGATGAAAGAAGCTATGGCGTCAGCCGGTGTACGTACCGACCTGTGACTACAAGTGTAACAAAGTATGTGGGAGGGTGAGGGATTAGGCAGTGTGTGTGGGTATGAGCAGAGGAGCAAGGATGGTGGGGCAGTGTTTGATAGTGTGTATGGGAGATCTGTGACTACCAGTGTTGATAAAAAGTCCTGTGTGTGCCACAGGAAGGGGGTCGGCATTGAACTCCCCTCCTAGTGGCACACACAGGGTTAATTTGTGTTTTAATTTTTTTTTTTATTATTATATACCTCATTGAGGGGCATAAGGACCCCCTGATCCCTCCCCAATGAGGTCTTAGTAAAAAAATATATATATATGTCCACAAACAGGGGACCCGGAGAGTGCCACAGGGGTCTCCAGCGCATTGCAAAGCAATGCATTGGATCCTTGTGGCACTCAGAGGGTTAATTTTTTTTTAATCATTACTTGGTAATCAGAGCTTGTTGGGGGGCCATCAGGACCAATCATGATGGCCCCCCAACAATCTCTGATAACGAAGTAATGAGAAATGCCCTGTGTGTGCGCCGCAGAAGGGGGGCTGCATTGGCCCCCCTTGAGGCACACACAGGGTTAATTTTTTTTCTTTACTTTTTTTATTATGGACCTCATTGGTGGGTATCAGGACCCCTTTGATTCCCCCCAATGAGGTGTTAAAAAAAAAAAAAAAAGGAATCAAAATAAATGTCCCTGTGAGTGCCAAAGGGCTCTCCAGCGCATTGCAAAGCAATGCATTGGACCCTTCTGGCACTCAGAGGGTTAATTTTTTTTTTAATCATTACTTGGTAATCAGAGCTTGTTGGGGGGCCATCAGGACCAATCATGAAGGCCCCCCAACAATCTCTGATAACGAAGTATTGATAAATGCCCTGTGTGTGCGCCACAGAAGGGGGGCTGCATTGGCCCCCCTTGTGGCACACACAGGGTTAATTTTTTTTTCTTTACTTTTTTTTTTATTATGGACCTCATTGGTGGGTATCAGGACCCCTCTGATTCCCCCCAACGAGGTCTTAAAAAAAAAAAAAAAAAAAAAAAAAAGGAATCAAAATAAATGTCCCTGTGAGTGCCAAAGGGGTTTCCAGCGCATTGCAAAGCAATGCATTGGACCCTTCTGGCACTCAGAGGGTTAATTTTTTTTTTTATTATTACTTTGTAATCAGAGCTTGTTGGGGGGCCATCAGGACAAATCCTGATGGCCCCCCAACAATCTCTAGTAACAAAGTAATGATAGAAGCCCTGTGTGTGCCACAGGAGGGGGGGGGTGCATTTGACCCCCCCTGTGGCACACACAGGGTTAAAAAAATTTATATATATTTTTTTTAATAATAGACCTCATTGAGGGGCATCAGGATCCCCCCTGATCCCCCCAATGAGGTCTTTAAAAAAAAAACCCCCCCCCCAAAGAAAAGACCCTGTGAGTGCTACAAGGGTCTCCAGCACATTGCAAAGCAATGTGCTGGGGACCACTGCGGCACTCACAGGGTTAGTTTTGTTTTTTTGTTTTTTTTTTATTTTATTTTTTATATATTCAGACCTCGTGGGGGACATCAGGACCCCTCCTGGTGTCCCCCAAGTAATTGATCTCCCAGCCGATAGGCTGGGAGACCAATTTGGCGACTGCAGGAGAGCAGAAGCTCTCCTGCCCTTCACTCCTACCACCGGTAGGAGTGAATGGGACCGGGGAAACTTCCCCAACGTCATCAGTGACATGTCACTGATGACGTTGTGAGGCTTCCCCCGGTCCCGCCCACTCCTACCCGGAAGTTCGGGTAGGAGAGACGGAAGAGGAGAAGCTGCGCTTCTGCTGCGCTTCTCCTCTTCCTTTATTGATCTCCCAGCGCGATCGGCTGGGAGATCAATAACAGGGGAGACATGAGGAGTGATCCTCATGTCCCCCCACGATTGCCCACCTTTTTTTTTTTTAAAATGCGGTCACTGCATGCCGGTTATACCGGCTCATGCAGTGACCGCATTTTAGTGGGTACATTGTACGAGCTTGGCACAGCGGGTACAGCTGTCCAAACTCGTACAATGTACCCACTTGGCACTCAAAGGGTTAAATAAGAAACATACAGACATCTGACTTTATTTTTAGACCAAAAGCAAAGACAGTAGTGTTGTTGTTCAAATAAAAAAATATTAGTAAGTCTTTATTTTATCTTTTATTATTTTAGTAGCTTATTTTAGAAGTTATGTGATAAAAGCATGGAAAATACCTGTTAAAGTTCAACACACATGGACTCCTCTCTCGCCTTGTTTGCAAATGACATCTTATTTGGAATGTTATTTATGTGATTAATTGTATAAAGTATAATGTCATCACAAAGCACAGGGTGGTCTGGAGTAATTAACTGCAGAACTTTGTGAATTTCCATGCTTTTATTAACGTTTGTGAGAACTTTAACATTGTCTTTACATATAGACTAACAATAGAAGCACGATTTGGCCTACGAGGGACTTGGAGTTGAAGAGCCACATGTTGCCTATTTGTGTCCCAGACTCCCATAGTATTCTACACCATGTCACACCCTGATAGTATTCGTACTGTGACACACTCTATGGCACGTTCAGTGTTACACACACTAAGGGCGAGATGTTCAAAAAGTTGTGGCAACTGAAATTGTCTGTAATCAGAATAAAAAAGTTTTTATGCCAGGGTGCTTCAATTCTCAGACATATTTCCGTCATTTTTTTGTATCCAATTACGACATCTCTGTCAAAGGGAAAAAGCCATCTTAAAAGTGGGTGATCTTTTCAACGTCACTTTGTCTGATTAACGTAATTTTTTTTTCCTGACAAAATAAAAATGATCTAAACCTGGAGAAGACAAATTAAAGTACTGTTAGCAGGAGTGAGAAGCAATTTATTGTTTCAAAGAAAGAAAATGTCTTTGTTTCTTTGAAAAATTTAATTTCAAAGATACAGTCACAGACATTTTAACATCAGAATTTTTAAAGGCAATGTTCATCAAAATCTTGTTACCGTCATTTTTAATTCTTTAGACACATTTCCAAATGTGATGGATTTACTTCTGAAAATATTGTCTTTTACCACCAACTCATCTTCTGACAATTTTTTTCATAATGGCGACTTTCTGAACATCTCACCCTAAGACTAACACCAGATCACAAACACTACATATGCACTCTCCATGTCTCTGTGAGTAAGTGACCAGAGTCTAGGTCAGTGAGGCTGCCATGCTGCTTCAGGGCCAGATCTGCACATCATGAACTAAGAAGGGAAGGAGAGGAGAGAGGGCTTAACATGCTAATGGTCAATATGAACCTGTTTTGAGTGGATTCATTGATCAATGATCATATATTATTAATAATATTATAAGATGTTAGTTTTCCTTTAAAGGGTTAGTAATGCCCAAAATAAAGTTTATTCTATATGGCAGATTTTACAAAAATAAAGTATTTGGAGAAAGTCCTATCTCTCCACTAAAGTTCCCCTTCTCCTATTGTCAGCTGTAAAGC
Organism: Rhinophrynus dorsalis; assembly: GCA_037306005.1. Classification (NCBI taxonomy): domain Eukaryota; kingdom Metazoa; phylum Chordata; class Amphibia; order Anura; family Rhinophrynidae; genus Rhinophrynus; species Rhinophrynus dorsalis. The sequence goes on from CM074723.1 coordinate 402,162,815, forward strand.
TGACGGAAGGAGATCCGTGTCTGTCGACACTAAGAGGCTCTTCAGCAGAGCTGCCATAGAGTGATTTAACAAGAATTACTTCTTTGGAACAGTCTAAAAAGTGTGCTTGCAAACCAAGCACACTTTGTAGACTGTTCAAATGAAGTATTTATTTTTAAATTGCGCTATTGTGGCCCTGCTGTTGAGCCGCCTGTCGGTCCTCGGACCAGGATCTCCTGCTGTCAGCTTACAGCTGATGTCAGGAGAAGGGGAGGGAGAGGGGAACTTTAGAACGCTCTATCTCTCATACCGTAAAGGTTTGAGAGATAGGATTTTCTCCAAATACTTTATTTTTGTAAAATCTACCATATAGAATAAACTTTATTTATTATTATTATTATTCTTTATTTATATAGCGCCAACTAATTCCGCAGCGCTGTACAATTGGGGAATAGACATACAGAGGTATTAAATAGTACAATCAGATGTGTAGAACAGGAGGATCCGAGGGCCCTGCTCGTGAGAGCTTACAGTCTAGAGGAAGGTAGGTTTGATACAGAAGGAGTAAGTGCTATTGTGTTTAAGTGCCTCCTGCCACATGAACTGCCAGTCAGTGGGTGGGAGTGAGAAGTGCCATTGAGTGCAGTAGTCCGTGCAAGGGGTGAATCTTGGTGATGATGTTTATGGAGGCAGTTGATAGGCCTCCCTGAAGAGGTGAGTCTTCAGGGAGCGTCTGAAGATTTCAGACATGACTAACCCTTTAAACATTTAACTGTACAGCTAGAAAACATATGTTCAAACTACAACTGGTCTTCAATGATATAGAAAGCAATGAGTTGAAGACTCCTAACATTCATGCCTTTATCAGCTGAAAAGCTCTGCATATCTGCCTGCTGTTTATTACAGAACAATGGTGCCTTTAGAAGAATAAGTATATATAAACAGTAGGCCTAATGTATGAAAAAGTGGTGCAATTATGGGTCAAACCAGCTGCCATAGACGGGACTAATACACATTGTAATTGATTGAAATAGTGCATTTTAACCCCTTGATTGTTAGGGAGATCTCCAACAAATTGCAGAGCAATGCAGTGGAAACCTCCATAAAATTCAAGGGGGTTAAAACATAATTCAAGTGAATAGGAATTTTTGATAAATTGTATTTCACTGTCGTCCAATACAGGTCACTGGTACTCTGGGAGGCGTAAGTCCCCTTTAATAGGCAGGAACAACTATGCAAATGATTTGCAAGGGGCGGAGCCTCCCCTCTTACTTAAGCCACCTTCTGGCCAGAGCCACTTCAGATTGATTTGTTCCTGGTGTGCTTGCACACCAGGTAGAGAACATCTATGCATCTTAGTGTTTTATTATTTTTTTATTCAAATATGGAATACCACCATTAGGAGGGTGACCATGGCTGTGAATTGCCCTCTTTAAAGTGGCTGGTGCAGCTTCCAGGGATTTTCTGTGGACCTTATGCCCTGAAGAGGGGACAGCTTGTGTTAAGCAGCTCCCCTACTGGGGAATTTACCTCTGGTTCTTTCCCTCCTTATCATGGTCACCTGAAGACAGAAGTCCTGCAGGAAAGGTGAGTCACCCATTGAGTGCTGAAGGTCCACTTGTCCCCACAGTGTCCCTTTGATGGGCTTGTATTTGGGAGTTTTAATACACTCCAGCACTCATAGGGTGTTTCTATTGCATTATTACTGTTTTATGCAATTTCTGTGGTATTCTCTGGGTTTTGGAGCTTTGGGTATTCATTTATTTATGTTTCTCATGTGTTTCATGCTTGTTTGGGCACTTTTTAATGTTTTACTAAACTTTATTAAAAATGGTGTTCCGCGCCTTTAAGCGCGGCTTTTTCCCGCTCAGACGCAAGGGCTCCTTTACTCTCTATGAGAATTCACAGTGTGGGACATATCTCTGGAACCGCTTGTCACAGCAACTTCAGAGAGGGCTCATTTTAATGCTAGGCTCCTGCTCTATCATCCGGAATGTGTTTCATTTATGTGGGGTGTTAAGGGGGGCTTCGGGCACTGTTTGGGGTACTTGTAAGGGAAAACTACATTTCCCATGAGCGCTTGGTTCGCGCTCGTTTCTGATTGGCTGTCATGACGGCCGCCATTTTGTGGTACTTTTCCTAGGCGAGTACACTACGCAGGGACCAAGCCTTCTCTCTCCTCAACAGATTAACCCTTCGCTGGCCAGATAAGTCCGTTTTTAGACATTTCTGGGGTGAAACTTTAATCATTTACACTTTTTCTGGGTGATAGTGTTATTAGTGGGGTATATTGACGCTGTGAGCATGTCTACTTCACTGGAGCTAGGGGCTAGACCCAAGTCTAAGGAGGATGGGGGGTCTGCTACCCCCATGGCGTTTTGCTCCTCTTGCCACATTGGGCTGGATGGCGATAATGTGGGGAATCTATGCCCTAATTGTACTGGTCAAGATAGCAACCCTGGGCTTCCCAGCCACGCTATTGAGCCATCTTGGGTGAGGGAGTTTAAAGCTGCCACTAGGGATCTCAGATCCACGCTTCAACTCTTTCCCTCTCAGATTCAGGGGGCTCTCCAGGTCTGGCAGACCCCATCTACCATCAGGACCTCCCTGCCTAAGCCACAGGGAGCTCCTGATGTCACTGATTCTTCTGAAGAAGAACTATTACAGGATTCTGATGCTGAGGAACGTACTGTTATTGAATCTAACATTGGGGACCCCTACGAGTGTGACCCTGAAGTTTCGGCTGAGGGTCTGATCAGAGCGGTTCTGAATACGCTCAACCTTCCTCTGACTCAGGAATCCACTTATGATCCTACTGATGTTTTTCAGAAAAAGCCATCTAAGCCAGTTGGTTGTTTTCCAACTAACCCTACTCTTGCCCGTCTGGTCTCTGAGGCATGGAAGAATCCTGATAGATCTTCCTCTGTCTCCAAAAAGTTTGCTAAACTTTACCCTTTTCCTGAGGCGGAGCTGGCAAAATGGGTTCATCCTCCCAAGGTGGATGCTCCTGTTTCTAGACTATCCAAATCTACCGCTTTGGCTGTCTCAGATGCCTCTGCCCTGCAGGACTGGACGGATAAGAAGCTAGAGCTCTCTCTTAAGTCTATTTTTGCCTCCATTGGCACGGCCATGCGCCCAACCTTTGCTGTGGCATGGGTTAATAGAGCTATTGCGGCCTGGACTGAGCGACTGACTGAAGCAGTTCGCCAGGATGCGCCGGTATCTGAACAGTTGCAGCTACTTGCTAATATCACTGAAGCTCAGAACTATGTTGCTGACGCTGCTTTTGATGCTGTGCGCATGATGGCGAGGGCCTCCACTTCTTCTGTGGTGGCTAGATGCGCTCTTTGGCTGAAAATTTGGTCTGCTGATACAGCCTCTAAGAAAGCCTTGCTTTCCTTGCCCTTCCAGGGGAATTTGCTTTTTGGGTCTGAACTCAAAGAAATGATCAGTGAGGCTACTGGCAGTAAAAGTACTCTTCTACCCTCAGTCTTTAAGAAAAAGTTTCCAGCCAAACGCAATCGGTCCTTTCGTTCCTTTCAGACTGAGACACGCTCCTCGGCCCAAACGGGTCCTCCCACTACGCGCTCCTCCTCCAAGCCCAAACAGTCCTGGAAGCCCAAAGTTGCCTCCAAGGCCAAGACCTCCAAGACTGCTTCGGCATGACTCGCCGAACCCGGGTCCGCACCCATGGGTTCTTCAGGTGGTGTCAGAGGGATACAGGATCCCTTTCTCTTCCCTTCCTCCTTTTCGGTTCCATTTTACTCGTCCTTCTCAGGAACCCACAAAAAGGCGTCTGTTCGACGACGCTATTCAGGATCTCTTGGACAAAGAGGTCCTGGAGGCGGTTCCTCAAGGGGACACAGGTTCAGGATTTTATTCCAACCTGTTTGTGGTAGCCAAAAAGGACGGAGGAGCTCGTCCCATTTTGGATCTCAAAGATCTCAATGCCTATGTGGTGACTTCCCACTTCCGCCAGGAGTCCCTGCGCTCTGTGATTGCAGCAATGTCTCCAGGGGAGTTTCTTGCCTCCCTGGACCTTCAGGATGCTTATCTTCACATCCCTATTCATCCAGAGAGCAGGCGGTATCTCAGGATTGCCTGCCACAGGGGACACTTTCAGTTTGCAGCGCTCCCCTTTGGGCTTTGGGCTGACTTCAGCCCCTCAGGTCTTCCAGAGGGTGTTGGGCTCCTTGATAGCGGTGCTCCATCAGGATGGGATCAGAGTGACCCCCTACATGGACGATCTCCTACTGAAGGCCTCCTCAGCGGAGCTTCTCCATCAGCAATTCAGATGTGCATGCACACCCTGAACCGTCATGGCTGGATCCTGAATCTGGACAAGTCGGACTTGTTTCCATCTCTGAGGCTTCTGTTCCTGGGTCTCCTGTTCGACACTCGCCAATGCATGGTGTTTCTTCCAGAGGACGTGGCTCACCAGATAGCCGTCAGAGTGGCTGGGATTCTGGACATGGACGAACTTCCAGTACCGAAGTTGTCGTCCTTAGTGGGGAAGTTCATTTCCACAATCGAAGCAGTACCATTTGCCATGGCCCACTCCAGGGATCTTCAGAGATTTGTGATCCAGACGTGCAAGAATCATCCAGATCATCACTAGTTCCTCATTGGACCACAGTCACTACGGATGCCAGCCTTCGGGGCTGGGGTGCAGTCTGGGGTCGCTTCAGTGCTCAGGGGAAATGGGGTCTGGAGGAATCCATGCTCTCCATCAATGTTCTGGAACTTCGAGCTGTCCGGCTAGCCCTGAGGCACTGGGAGTCTCAATTGACCGGTCTTCCGATCAGAGTGGAGTCCGACAACGCCTCGGCGGTGGCTTACATCAACAGGCAAGGCGGCACAAGAAGCGGTTCCGCCTGGTGGGAGGTCAAGGATATTTTGTCTTGGGCAGAAGATCACGTGCCTGTCATCTCTGCAGTTCATATTCCAGGCGTGGACAACGTCATGGCAGACTTCCTCAGTCGTCACACCGTCGACAGCGGAGAATGGGCTCTTCACCCAGAGGTGTTTCACATGCTCACTCAACGGTGGGGGATGCCTGTGGTGGATCTGATGGCTACCAGACACAACAGGAAGGTTCCGGTGTTTTGCTCCCGGTTGAGGGACTCCCTTGCTCTAGCAGTGGATGCCTTGTCGATCCCTTGGGACTTCCCCCTGGCTTACATCTTCCCTCCTCTTCCTATATTGGTCAGAGTTATCCAGAAGTTGAAGAGAGAACGTTGTCCTGTCATCCTGATTGCTCCAAACTGGCCTCGCCAGTCCTGGTTTCCGGAGTTGATGGCCATGTCAGTGAAGGATCCGATCCCACTTCCCGCCCGTCCGGACCTACTTCTTCAGGGGTATCTGTGGAAGGAGGATGTTCACTCTCTCCATTTGATGGCATGGCGGTTGAATCCTCGATTCTAGCAAAGAAAGGATTTTCTCCTTCTGTGGTGTCGACTATGCTCAGTGCTCGTAAGCCTGTGTCTTCCAAGATCTATCATCGCATATGGTCAACTTTTGTGACATGGTGTTCTGATAAGAAGTTATCCCTTGACTTCCATCTTCCCACTGTCCTGGCCTTCTTGCAGGACGGTGTGGATAAGGGGCTCAGTCTGAGTTCCCTCAAAGTTCAGACTTCTGCCTTGTCTGTGTTTTTCCAGGAAAGGATTGCTATCCTTCCTGATGTGAAAGTCTTCTTCCAAGGTGTGACTCATGTTCGACCTGCCTTCAAGAGTCCTGCTCCCCAGTGGGATCTCAATTTGGTGCAATGAGTTCTACAGCGACCACCGTTTGAATCCTTGGCTTCCATTCCATTACGTCTTATGACTTGGAAGATGGCCTTCCTTTTGGCTATTGTGTCAGTGCGCCGGGTGGCAGAGTTACAGGCTTTGTCTTGTAAACCTCCTTACCTGGTGTTCCACAAGGATAAGGCTGTGCTTCGCACTACCAAGGAATTCTTACCCAAGGTTGTGTCCGAGTTTCACATCAATCAGGAGATTGTGGTTCCCTCTTTCTGCCCTAATCCTTCATCTGACAAGGAACGAGATCTCCATCTGTTGGATGTGGTGCGTTGCCTCAAGTTTTATGTTCATCGCACCGAGTCTATCAGGAAGTCTGACGCTCTATTCGTCATTCCTGAGGGGCCTAGGGCAGGGAGACCGGCTTCCAAAGTTACCATTGCCTCTTGGATTAAGGCTACCATCCGTGAAGCCTATAAGTTGAGGAATAAGCATGTTCCCTTCCGGGTGACTGCCCATTCCACCAGATCTATTGGGGCCTCTTGGGCCTACAAGAATCAAGCTTCTGCTGATCAACTGTGCAGAGCGGCCACTTGGTCCTCTGTGCACGCTTTTTCAAAGCACTACCGAGTTGATGTACTGGCTTCGGCTGATGCCAGTTTTGGAAGGAAGGTCCTGAAGGCAGTCTTGCCTGTGTAGGTCTTCCGCTCTGTGATCCTTAGTGCTTCCTTACTGTTGAGCCCGGTTGGCTCTGGTTCCGTGTGCTGTGTTAGTTCAGGGATTGTTCCCTTGGTTGGTGTCCGTTGACACTTACAGTTTGGGCTATGTTATTAACTGGTCATAGCAGTTCTAGTGACTTGGGCCTTGCGCCTGGTCCTTGCCTTACTTCCCGCCTCTGGATCAGCTCAATGTTTGTACATCCCAGAGTACCAGTGACCTGTATTGGACGACAGTGAAAATAGGATTTTAGTCTTACCTGTTAAATCCTTTTCACTTAGTCCATACAGGTCACTGGTCTCCCACCCTGTCAAGGGACCAGTCTTGGCTCTCCTGTGGCATCCAGTGGGAGACCGTTCGGGCATGCTCACAGGAGTCTTTCTTTTTGCTTACCTGAGGTCAGTTTTAGGGTCTCAAATCAATCTAAAGTGGCTCTGGCCAGAAGGTGGCTTAAGTAAGAGGGGAGGCTCCGCCCCTTGCAAATCATTTGCATAGTTGTTCCTGCCTATTAAAGGGGACTTACGCCTCCCAGAGTACCAGTGACCTGTATGGACTAAGTGAAAAGGATTTAACAGGTAAGACTAAAATCCTATTTTGTCCACTATGGTGCACTTGGTTTGACCCAAAATTGTTCTATTTTGTTTTTATAAATGAGGCCGAATGAGGATAAATATGCAATTTGCAACAACCGGTTATCTTTTTAACCCTTTGAATGCCAGAGGGATAGGCAATGCATTGCAGAGCAATGTGTTGAGTACCTCTCTGGCACTCAAAGGGTTAAGATCAGCAGTGGATCTTCTATATCACCTAGTGTAAAAGCCTGTGTACACGGGTCAAAGTGAATGGTTCTGAATGGGTTAACCCTTTGAGTGCCAGAGGTGTACGCAACACATTACTCTGCAATGTGTTGTGTACCCCTCTGGTACTCAAAGGGTTAAGATAGCAGTACACCCACCAGTCCCTGCACCTGCAGCCTTAATAACAGCAGCGCATGAGATACCAGGAGAGGGAGCGCGCCTCTACTTCGTCAGTCTCGGGTGTGCGTGCGGGAGCTCCCCTTGGCCCAGAGCAGGGGGGTTCATGAACACGCCTCGCACATCCGGGCTCAGCTAGACACCGCTCAACCAGGGCCAGGGCCAGGACAGACACCGGGCACACAGGGCTGAGAGAGTGGCTGGAAAGGTGGTGAGTTTTGTCCGTTCCAGCAGTCTCTACTGCGCATGACTGCATCTGACAAACATACATCTGGGCTTTTATATAATAGGAGGAGGATTTGTGTATTCAAATGGTTAAACCAGAAAAGTCATGTTTATAATTATGACTGAGAAAATTCACTAATAATTTTTTCCCCCATGTACATTGTTTCTACATGATCACTCTATAAATCCATTAAGAACATACAATCTGCCTTTTTTTTTTTTTTTTTTTCTACAATTGCCACATTTCTGTATGTATACATTGCAATACAATTGTCATTTGGACAAGGCCATTCGCTTTTCAAAAAAAAAATAAATAAATAAAAAAGTCAACTGATTACAGTTAGAAACAGAAAAATGCTGTTAAACATTTAAATCTAACCTTATGTTGGTTTGTAAAAATATTACGGACACTTCCATTATTATGATAGTTCTATATGTCCCCCGTACCAATGTATTTTGTATAGCTGTTTAAGTAGACAACAATATAGCACAGACCAAATATGCAGAAATGTGGAGTAAATAAATATATATTTATAGACGTGGAAATAAAAACATGGAAATAATGACACTAGGTAAGCAGCAGGGGATGAGTAATTGCCACATTTACTGAAAAACCTTTCACTCAATAAGTTCAGTCAATACAACAAACACATCTCTGACACATTTTTGCAAGGATGGTACATTACCTTTTGTTCTTAGCACTATACTGGCACCATTAAACTCGTAAATTGTGCTTTTAGCTTTATGTTCTAACATACAAGGGAGAAAAGAGGACCGAAGTTAAACCTTAATTGCGCACTTATCCAAAATGCACTGGGAAGGACTGATAGGAAAACAAATCATGAAATGGAACCTGGGTATTTTGAATCATTCGTATCTTATTATGGGATGCTAATTATGTAGACTAGGAGAGGCAAGCTGAAGCCCTCTAGTTCTGTAGGCCAGGGATAATGGGAGCTGTAGTCCTCACGAGTTTTGATCTAGACATAGCGGAGAGAATTTACACTTTGTGCTAAAATAGGTTAGGGGCTGATTTTTGTGTGCGATGCCTGCCTAACTAATATGTACAAAGCTAATTATGTCAAATGTTGAGGAGAGTGTATGAATCTGCTGGAGCTCTGCTCTAATGCATTTGGTTTGACTTCAGGGTATGCATACATTCTAGCAAACAATCTTTGCCAGTGTTGGCAATGCTTTTTACATCTGCTCTATAGCATGCACAGGGAAATTACATAAACTCACAACATTTGTTCTATGCCTTGTTTAATTTATTGCATTTAACAAGACATAGAGGAAAGGAACACTTCAAATTGCCCACCGATTTCCTCTTATCTTGCCCTTGGCGCAAGCAGCATTAAGGAGAGGAAACTTGCTGTACGTAGCTTAGTAAATTGATGAATACTTTTCATACATTCATTGCATTGTCATATGCGGGAACTCTCTGGATCTGAATTGGAAACTCCGTCTTTGATTGTTAATTACCTGGTCTCTGATGACAGAACATTTTTCTCTGGCACATTCAGTTTCTCAGTAGTCCTTCCCTGTTCCACTTACTACTATCCTATTCCTCCCAATCCCCCAACCATTTTTCAGGGTCAACCCCTATCTTCTCATCATATTAACTGCACCCTCCTAGTTAAGCCCCACTGACATTGTGATGCAAATCATGTCATTTTAGACACTAACACCCCAGCCCTTTTGATCGCTTCAGGGGTTCCAGTAAAGAAGGTTCCCAGGAATGCCCATTTTTCTCTTTACACTGCTGCATCTTGGGGTGTGCTATAAATCTGTACCTTGATTAATACCTCTTATTACGCCACATAAGCAATGTGCACAAAATTGTTCAATTTTCCTATGTGTGCTATAGGGGTGTCAATAAAGGCTTTCTACGATAGAGGCTTGTGCTGGCAGAGCTGTGCACTATTATGCTGCTCGGAAAGGTTTTACTATTGAAAAGTCTCCCTCTGTTTGGGGATCATCAAAAGGCCGACATCATAATGGCGCCTGCATCAAAAGGGCAACATCAGAATGTTATCTGCATCAAATCAGTGACTTCCTAATGTCTCACACTTAATGGTCGCCCTGCAATGGTCACCAAAGAGAGAGTGACATTTCAATGTTGGTGTTTCTCAATTGTTCTGTGTACCTCCGCTTATGGGAACACTTACTTCTACGGGATTAAGATTCCCTTCCTTCCACTTGGATCATCCTCTCAGGAGGTAAGAGTTCCCATAAGTGGAGGAACACAGAACAATTTGAGGAACACCAACACTGTAATGTCTTCCTCTATTTGATGACCATTGCAGGGTGACCCTTAAGTGTGTGACATCAGAATGTCGCCCTTTTGATGCAAGTGACATTCTGATGTTGCCCCTTTTTTATGGTCGCCAGACAGAGGGTGACTTTTCAATAGGATGCACTCATAAAGGCATTTTGTGCACAGGTGCAGAATATACAATCTTACAAATATACACAGAAAATGGGCTGCACTGCTGGATTTGTGCATTCTAACCACTGAGTCCGATTAATTTAAGAGGACTTTGAACAAGTATGGAACAAACCAACTTTACCACAGAGGACAAAAAAGTCCCCCAAAATTATATTTATTTAAATAGGGCTTTTAACCCCTTGAATGCTTGAGAGGTGTCCAGAGCATTAATTCATAGTAGCCATTAGAATTTTCTGTCCATTGTAAGGATTCCATTACAGTGGATGATTTTATCAAGAATTTTATCTACCAGAGTCTTCCAATGGGATCTGTTAGATAAAACCAGTGATAGCCAGCTATCAACTCCAATGTAATCTATTCCCATAATAGGAAATGTGGGGTTTATTATCAGGATGTGTTTCTGTGTTACTGGCTAAGGCCACTAAGCATCTTCTGTGAAAGGCAATAGTGCCAAAGTCTGGGGGTTTGACTAGAGGAAAGGGCTAAGGTTACCTAGATTGTCTTGATATTGCTACCTGAGGTGTAAATCTGTCCTGTTATCAGTACATTTACTGCAAACCAACTGGTTCACTGCCACAGACCAGTTCTGCTTTGCAAATCTCTTAGGCACTAATGTAGTTAATAAAATTAATTCCCACGTGCCTATTTTTAGCATGGGTGTAAATAAAAGGAAGAGAGAACAATACAAAGCTGAGATCCATTAGTGCCTTTTCCTCTCTACTAGTATTTCCCACTGGATTTAACAGCTCAGCATTAAGGGGAGGGGAGGAAGACATGCACATGGAAGCTAACCCACACAGAAAAACACATTACACTGTAAAGATGATGTACTAAAGCAGAGGGTAGTCTGTCTCTGGACCTACAGATGTTGGGGACGCCTATCATCCCTAACCAGTCAGCTACTGACTGCCTCTGTACTAAGCATTTCTAGTGGTCTCTAATGCATTGCTTTACATTGCTTCACAGTAGACCTCGCAGTCACTTAAGGGGTTAAAAGCCCCATTTAAATCAACAGGAATTTGGGTATTTTTTAAAATATGCTCCCTATTCTTTAGCTGGTTTGCTCTAGAACATCTCCACTCTCTTGGTACATTTCCTTCAATATGTACTGATGTTGGCTGACTGTGTATGTTAAGGATGATGGCGGTTTTAGATAAACTCTCCATTGTGATTACTCTACAATCACAATCATATTCAACATAGTCTGTGAAGAGGGTAAAGGACCTTGACATGTCTGCATGTATTACGTACATCCAACATAACCACCTTGACATTGAGATTTATGTTGACAGTGTTAAACTGTCTCCCAAGAAATTAGGTGCTGTCACTGTGCCGCTTATTTGTCCCCGGCAAGATGACTAAGACATACTCCAAAATACCATACTGAAATGCTGGTTCAGGCAACCCGCCATCAGTCCAGAAAGACCCGGGCTGGGTTAGTAATGTCCCAAGTGTCTCCAAATACCTTCAATGTTCTCCCTGGCACTGACCTTGACATTACTTGTACCATCAGGAGATGACAATTCCTCTAATGTGACACTATGGTAATATACCTCTACACCGAGCATTTCATTGTGGGGAGGGTCAAGACATTTATTAGTAATAAATCAAGAACCATGTGAAGTCGGGCACCCATCAATACCACCACCATGACCACTTGCTGCCAATTGTCAGCCCACCAGCCAGCCTCCACCAGGAGCACAATGGCAGGAATACATGGGTGAAATTACATTGTTATCACTAATTTCAATGCAATGAAAAAGTGGAAAAATTGCACTTTTAGATGAAATTCCCATGGAAGGTGGGGAAGCAATTTTTTTTCCAGGTTTCATTTTTGTGGCAAAATGTTTCTTATCCCTAATGCAAACCAACTGCACTATAGTAGACAAGTAAAAATTCCCTTTGAAATGTGATTTTTAATGCGTTGAGTGCTAGAGATGTCTCCAGTACATTGTTTTGTAATACCTTGGGGATGTCTCTAGTATGCAAGGAGTTAAAAGGAAAAACTAAAATTAAATAAAAGGGAATTTAGGGAAACTCCTGAGCACATGTTTTTTTTTTTTTTAAAGACGACATGAGAGAATGGCTGCTTAAAAAGAGGTCACTTATAGAGGAACATAAGCAGCACTGATTCCTTGTTCAGAATACAGTTCATTTACCTTAAGAAAAACTAGCACTTCATTTGTTTATGAGAACAGCTTACTTAGGGGGCATTCAAACTGTTTAATGCTTTTGTTTTCATATGGTATCTGTTTCTGTCTAGTGCACTCTGATAACAACTAGAGTCCCTTACAAGTTGCTGAGGTGTACTAAAGCCTATTATTTGCTGTAAGGAGGTGTTACCTAGAGACACACAAGAAACTGTGCGTGTAATGCAAAAAATATAGATATCATATTTGTCCTTCAGGGTGACCACTCAAATTTCCAAATGCTGGATGAGAAAAAAGAAAAAATCCCCAATATAAAGTGATACCTTATATTGTAGTTTTTTTTCTAAATTTCATGCTCAACATTCTCTTTAACCCATACCTTTAGGTTTCGGTAATGTACCTGGCAATATTCTTATAATGTGGTTCACCTCTACCTTAATGACACGCAATGCGTAAAGGTCTTTCCAGGACCTTTCTATCAATGTAAATGGAGACTGAGCACTGATAGCAAAGTCCTGGAAGGACCATTCTGTGTTACGCTTCAGCACCACAGAGGCAGACTGCACTACAAATAGACTGCCGGGTACATTATTGAAACTTAAAGGGACAGTAATGTTTCATAATAAAAGCAGCTCTAATTAATCATCATAGTATTTGGACCTTGGAGAGTGTTATTTCAATTCTGTCAGAGTTGTAGTTCAAGAGTAATTGAATGATAAAATATCCTCCTCCCACCCCTTTTACCTAGTGTAACACTGCTCAACAAGAGCAGAAGGGAGGTGCCCAGGTAGACTGCAGAGAGGGACAATCTTCAATTAAGATAAGGGGAAAACTTTTAACTCTTGAACCACAACTCTAACAGTATTGAAATAACACTCTCCATGGCCCAAATACTATGAAGATTAACTGGAGCTGCGGTTTTTGTGAAACATTACTATCACTTTAAAGATAGAGGGAGGGAAATGTTTTGGACTGCCCGTTAAATGGGATTTTCTTCCCATCCAGTTGACAGACTGAATAAAGGACGATACCAAATATAAAGTTACTTTTTCAGGCTAAAAACTTCACCTTATATTTAAGAAAATATGGTAGATAGATTAGATAGATAGATAGATAGATAGATAGATAGATAGATAGATAGATAGACAGCCCTTGCTAGCATTGAAGGAATTAAAAGCTCCATTTAACCCTTTGAGTTCCAGTTGTGTGCTCCAGAATTGCTCCATCTCCTCTTAGTACATGCACCTGCTTATATCAGTTGTTTATGTATAGTGTTTCCATCCTCCCCCATCTCATTATTCTCTTCTCTCAGCCTTCCCTACTGTTCTCTCCCCTTCACACCGCTCCCTCCTCTAGAAATCCGTGCTGCTCTGCCTCACAGTCGCACTGCAGAATATCTTCCTGTGCCTTGTCCTTCTCATCAGCTCTTTATGGTTGCCCCTTCTTCCTGTCCCTTCACATTGTCCTATAAAGAGTGTCTTAAAATCTTTGTGGATGTACTTGATGGGTTCTAATCAGATTTGTCTGTGAGAACTGCCCCCCTCCTTTTCCCTCTTCAGCCAAATTTTGGGACCTACCTTGGTGAGAGTTTTCCAGGTAAGGGCTGAGCCAAAATCATGTTTTATGTTTGTGCGGAAATATTCTATGTATAAACCTTGTCATTTTCTGCTTTTCTGAACCTTACAAAGTCAATATATCTTGATTAAGATATAAGACATTAAGAGATATTACTCTTTCCAGTACAAGGTTAATATATTATATCTACAGGTCATCATGTCATTAAGGCAGATGTACTAAGAAGACCTGGAGCAATTCCGGGCCAGATCAGTTGTACATGGGGGTACATGGGGGTACATAAAACTTTCCTTTGAATGACAGAGAATTCTCCAAAGCATTGCAAAGGAATCTACCAGAGACCTCTCCTGACTTCAAGGAGGTTATACGCCCCATTTAAATCAGTCAGAATTTGGGGAATATTTATTTATCCCTTATTGTGCTGTTAGTTTACCCCAGCACTACCCCAGGTCTCCTTAACCCTTTGAGTGCCAGAGGGGTATGCAATGCATTGTGTTCCCCTCTGGCACTCAACAGGTTAATACACTAGTCTCATTGTCATTAGCACAGTTATTAAAGGGCACTATACCACAGGAACGAGTGGATATTAACCCTTTGAATGCCAGAGGGTTAAACAACTCATTGAGAAGCAATTCACTGTACACTCCCCTGGGACTTGAATGCAGGAAGGTTAAACAACTCATTGAGAAGCAATGCACTGACACCCCTCTGGCACTCAAAGGGTTAACATTACTTGGGTAAGCTGCCCTTCATTCAGTAGTCAGTTATCCAATATAATAATTTGCTAGGATGTTTGTCAGAAGCCATCATGCGTAGTAGAGACTGCCCGAATGCACAGAATGCTGGGAGGTGTAGGAATGCTGAGAGTTCTGTGCTGGATGCATTCTGTACTTTTTGGCAGTCTGTACAGTGCATGACTGCGTCCCCTGCAGGACGCAGAGCAGGACTGGCCTCTTAACATCACCTGGACCTTGGCCTGTGTACACGGGCTTTTACACTAGTATCCAGATATTTGATTTTATATGCATTTGAACTCTCTTGCAGCTTACTTATAGTTATTTCAGTTTACAGTCTGATAAAGACTAGTGACCCTTAAAAGATATCCAAGCCTGCTGTTTGTTGTGAGGAGGTGAGTAGGGATGAGCGAGCACCCCGATGCTCGGGTGCTCTGACCGAGCACCCCCTGATGCTCGAGTGCTCGGCCGAGCACCCGAGCCCCATTCAAATGAATGGGAGCACTCGAGCATTAAACCAGGCACCCCCTGCTCTGATGAGCGGAGGGTGCCTGGTCAATGTCCCCCTTCATCTCCGCTATGCCCCTCTTCCACAATGTCCCCCTTCATCTCCTATACCATAGCGGAGATGAAGGGGGACATTGTGGAAGAGGGGCATAGCGGAGATGAAGGGGGACATTGTGGAAGAGGGGCATAGAGTCTATGCCCCTCTTCCACAATGTCCCCCTTCATCTCCGCTATGCCCCTCTTCCACAATGTCCCCCTTCATCTCCTCTATGGCATAGGAGATGAAGGGGGACATTGTGGAAGAGGGGCATAGCGGAGATGAAGGGGCACATTGTGGAAGACGGGCATAGCGGAGATGAAGGGGGACATTGTGGAAGAGGGGCATAGAGTCTATGCCCCTCTTCCACAATGTCCCCCTTCATCTCCGCAATGCCCCCTTCATCTCCGCAATGCCCCCGTACCTCCATTCCCTGGTGGTCCAGCGGAGCGTCTTCGGATCTGTGCCTCTTCCGGCACAGATCCTCTTCACCCGAACATGTCGGGCGAGCACATGGCGGTACTCGTACGAGTACCGCCATGTGCCGAGCAGAGCGATGCTCGAGCCGATCCGAGCATCGGCCGAGCACGCTCGCTCAACACTAGAGGTGAGACCTAAAGGCAGACTTCAATACAGATTACTATAGAGTGTAAACTGCAGATATCATTCAAATATATAATATGATATACCTGATTTATGATGGACATGTATGTAGACAAATTAATCTGTTAAATAATTTACGAGCCACTTATTCATAGGGTGTATTGCAGGACTGTTGTGCTCCCAGGTGCAAGTTTTCAGAAAGTGTTTTCATATTACTGGTTCAATGTCACGGTGCTTTTATATTGATTACTGGATATGTGACTTCATTGATTTTGCTGTAGTGGCAGAATTAAGCTTATTCTGGAATGGTAAATCAGCTGAATGCCCCAAGGATGCACTGACTGCATCATAATCCACCTTATTGTCTGTAAAACATTCCATGGAGTGGATTTTTGAGGGGTAATTTAGAATTTTATGGGATACATCATAGTTGTTCCATTTATCATCCTTGTATATCTTGTTAACAGAAGTGTTTCAACATGATGCAAGATAATTATAACCCTTTCACCACCATTGAGCCTGCAGTGCATTGCAGGATGACTGAGTAGAATGGTTCATTTGGGCTATTTAAAACACATACATGGTTATATTTATCAAAAAATATAAGACATTATAAAGCAAAATAAGTGTTCTAGAGTTAAAAGCCCTTTTGAAAGTAATTCAACTTTTTTTTCTTTGATAAATAAGATGCAGTTATTGTGCTCCACTTTTGGTTTAATAAATGTGGCTGATTGATTTTAGTCACTTGATACTGAACCTGTTTATATCAGTTAACGCTGTAACTCTCAGAGGGGTAAGCCATTTTGTAATTTAGGGCTAACTCATTACTGCCTTTTTCAGGGCTCTTTGGCTACCAATACCATAGCAATTATGCCTGGTAGCTTAGGAGTAATGGCGCTATATTGGTTGTAAATGGGATAAGGTAAGGTAACAGCCTTAATGAACAGAAGTAGGTAATATTTCCAATACATGATCAGCTTTATATCGTCTGTCATCATAAACAGCACAAAAAAAGTAATGAAATGGTGTCCTGCAATTAAAATGCAACTTAAGAGTAGATTTTAGGAACCTAACAAAATAATTTTTACAAATGCTAGCTGAAAAAACATGATATTTAAAATGATATAGCCTGATATAAACCTTTGAGTGCCAGAGGGGTACGCAAAGCATTGCAGAGCAATGCATTTCATACCCCTCTGGCTCTCATAGGGTTGATATATTAGGTGTTCGTGTGCTGTTAAATTACAGACAAAGCACAGTGAGGTTGTGGAGTTAAAGGGACAGTAATGTTTCCCAATAAAAGCAGCTCCAATTAATCATCCTAGTATTTGGGCCGTGGAGAGTGTTATTTCAATACTGTCAGAGTTGTAGTTCAAGAGTAATTGAATAATAAAATATCCCCCTCCAGCCCCTTTTACTGATGTAACACTGCTCACCTCAGAGCAGCAAGACTGTCCGGATGGATCGCAAAGGGGGACAATCTTCAGTGAGCATAAGGAAAAACCTGTCATGGGGGCTGAGTTTTCCTAGGTAAATTGGGACGGGAGGGGGATACTTTATCAATCAATTACTCTTGAACTACAACTCTGACAGTATTGAAATAACACTCTCCATGGCCAAAATACTATGAAGATTAATTGGAGCTGCTTTTTTTTTTGTGAAACATTACTATCCCTTTAAAGCACGGTTTGGCAATGTGAGGCCCTGCAGCTGGTGATTACTACAACTACAGAGTTAAAGTTCTCAGAACTATTTCAGTCATTTTCATACTTTTGATTCCTTGACTGAGAACTGTGATGTCAGTTTAATGTCAGGTGTTTTACCTTATAAATTATCTTAAAGGGATAGTAAAGTCTAGTGATAATAAAAGCTAATATTGTAGCGATTAAAATAATAAACTAAACAATGTTAGTCCTATCTCTCAGACCTTTATGAAGATATATGAAGAGAAAGTTACCCCCTCCCTCCCCCTTCTGTGACGTGACCTGTAAAGCTGTCAGCCTGAGATTCTGGTCGCCCGACCAGATGAGGCTCTTCAGCTGAGGTGGGCAGTGTGGAAGTAGGCAGGGCAGTGTGTGGAGGAGGACAGGGTGGACAGTTTGAGGAGAAGGGTAGTGTGGAGGTGAACAATGTGAAGTTGGACAGTGTGGGTAATGTAGGGATGGACAGTGCTGAGGTGAGCAGTGTGGAAGTGGGCAGGGCAGTGTGTGGAGTAGGACACGGTGGGCAGTGTGTGGAGGAGGACAGGGTGGAAAGTTTGTGGAGGAGGGCAGTGTGGAGGTGTACAGTGTGAAGTTGGGCAGTGTGGGTAATGTAGAGATGGACAGTGCTGAGGTGGGCAGTGCGTGGAGGAGGAACAGGGTGGTCAGTGTGTGGAGGAGGACAGGATGGACAGATTGAGGAGAAGGGTAGTGTGGAGGTGTACAATGTGAAGTTGGACAGTGTGGGTAATGTAGGGATAGACAGTGCTGAGGTGGGCAGTGTGGGGAGGAGGACAGGGTGGATAGTTTGAGGGTTACCTCTGGAGGGAGGACATGGAACGTCTGTCTTTGATGGCATGGTTGATGAAGCCTCCATCTTAAGGAGGAAGGGCTATTCTCCTGAGGTGGTCTCCACCATATTCCAGGCTAGGAAACCGGTCTCTTCCAAGGCCTACCACAAGGTTTGGTCCAGTTTCCATTCATGGTGTGTGGACAGGGGTCTGCACTCACAGGAGTTTGATGTCAATGTGATCCTGTCTTGTTTTGCAGGATGTCGTGACCTCAGCCTTAATTCCTTGAAGGTGCAGACTTCAGCTCTCTCTGTCTTCTACCACAGATGTATTGCCATCTTGCCAGATGTTAACATTTTTTTCAGGGTGTCCCTCATGCTTTCCCTGCCTTTAAGGACTCCCACTCCACCGTGGGATCTTACTCTTGTTTTAGGAGTCTTGCAGTGGCCTCCCTTTGAGTCATTGGCTACCATCTCTCTGTCTTTTGACGTGCAAGATGGCTTTTCTTTTGGCTGTGGTCTCTGTCCGCAGTCACCGAATTGCAGGTTTTGCCCTGCAAACCGCCTTTCCTGGTGTTTCACAAGGATAAAGCTGTAATTCTCAGGAATTCCTTCCTAAGGTGGTTTCTGAGTTCCACATCAATCAGGAGATTGTTGTGCCTTCCTTTTGTCCTGACCCTAAGTCTGACAAGGAGAGGGATATTCACTTGTTAGATGTGGTACAATGCCTTAAGTTCTATGTTCACCGTACTGAGTTTTTCTGTAAGACTGATGCTTTGTCATCAGTGAGGGTCCCAGGGCTGGTATGGCTGTGTCCAAGGTGACTGTCACATCCTGGATTAAGTCTACCATCCACAAGGCTTATGAGCTCAGAGGGGAACCTGTTTCCTTCCGCATTACAGCACACTCTACCAGGTCTGTTGAGACCTCATGGGCCTACAAGAATCAGGCCTCTGCTGAACAGCTGTGCAAGGCGGCCACTTGGTCTTCTGTGCAAACCTTTTTCAAACACTACCGTGTTGATGTTCTGGCTTCGGCTGAAGCCAGCTTTGGCAGGAAAGTTCTGGAGGAAGCTTTGCCTGTCTAGGACTTTATCTTTTCTGTTCTTTATTGTTCTTTAACTGTTTGAGCCCTGTTGGCTCTTGTTCTTGTGTGCTGTGTTATGTTATTCAGTGTCACTTTCAGTTGACACTTTGTTAGTTGGGGCTGTTCTGTGTCCTGGATAGTCTATGGGAGCTCTGGTATCATGGGGACGGGTGCTTGGTCCTTTCCTTCCTCTTCCCACCCTGAGAGCTAAATGTTGGTACATCCCCATGGTACCTGCAAGTTATATTGGATGACAGAGAAAAGAGGATTTTAGTCTTACCATATAAAGCACAGGTCTCCTACCCAGTGAAAGGTAACATGCAGGATCTCCTGTGGCTGGACGTGGGAGTCCTCTTGGATTCATCGCTCACAGGAGTTTTCCTCTCTTCCTTCTTGCTATCTTACTTGGTAGTTATTTTTTCTCAGATCTATCTGGGTAGGGTTAGTAAGGTAGCCTGATATGGAGGAGGGGGAGGCTCCAACCTGCACTTCTTCTAGAAATGTTCCAGCCCACTGGGAGGAGCTGTTGCCTCCCCATGGTACCTGGGAGTTATATGGACTAAGAAAAGGATTTAACAGGTAACAGTAAAATCCTCTTTTCTATTTAGTAAAGCAGCCACACTGCAAAAGATTATTTGTCGAAGCACTGCAAGTCAACACTCCTCCTAGGGAAAGCACCACATAGGGCCTAATACAGAAAACTCCATGGAATTATTATTTGTCTCATGTGATTCATTTGGTTTGCTCCAGAACTGATGCAGTGAATTAGGCCCATAGTTTCACACTTCTGGCCATCATTTTTTACAATAACAGGATCACTGTCTCTGCATTCCTATTCACCATAAAACATATACTGTTTGTACACAGAACACACTGTAGGCTGACCATATGTACCGTTTTAAAAGGGACAGTACCGTTTGTTTGTTTTTTTTTTTTTTTTTCATATTTCCAGACTGTCCCTTCTTTTTAACCCCTTAAGGACTGGGAAAATCTGAGGTCGTTTTCCCTTAAGGACCAGAGCAGTTCTGACCTTTTTGACTATGTCTTTGTTCAACAGTGTTTTCCCTCTTAGGCTTTTAGTCCACCCCCATAAATTATATACTGTTTTGTTAAGCACAAATAGGGCTTTCATTTGATATCCTTATATGGATAACCCAACATTTACTTTATTAAAATTAAAAAAAAAAAAAAAAAAAAAAAAAAAAACACACCATTTTTGTTTTTTCTCTTGGGATCAATTGGGCACAAAGGGTTACATTTTTATGGAGACTGCATGAAAGGTATGACCAGTCAAGTCATACCTACAAAATAAAGTGGCCACTGTCCCCCCTGGGTGAAAATCCCCATGTCCCTTTTTCCCACCCTATTTTCCCACTTTTTTATCTATGTCATTTGGCCGAGTGTATAAGTGTATTACATGCCTCCACAACAGTCACACTTCCAAAATTGTTTAATGAGATTTTTTTTTGTTAGGGGAAAAAAAAAAAAAAAAAAAAAAAACTTTTTTTTTTTTTTTTTTTTTTTTTCTTTCTTAAAAAAACACAAAAGTATCCTTGCAGGTCAGAAATTGACCTGCATTTAGCCAGCCTCCAGCACGAGCAGTGAAGGGGTTAATACCCTCAGCTGCTGTATTTTCATTTACCACTAGGTGTCTCCTCTCTACTTCTGTCTCCCTTACTTTGACAGCAAGGGAGACAGAGGCAGACGAGACACGCAGAGACAGCATGCTTACTGTACTGCCTCTGTCTCTCAGAATGCCAGTACATGTGATCACTGCTACGGCGATCACATGAACTGGCACAAGCAAGAAGGGCTGAGACTGAACGCCCCGGTCTCGGAGCGCTCAGTCTCAGCCTGGAATTAATGATAGCTGCGTGCACGGAAGCACGCTGCTATCATTTAAGCCATGACGGTCCTGGACCGTCATGGGTCCTTAAGGGGTTAATATAAATGTCAATTTTGTCCAGTTTTTAATATAACATATATATATATATATATATATATATATATATATATATATATATATATAGTTTTGAATTTTTGTAAAAAACTGAACGCGGCTGGTTTATTTCTCATAAGAAAGTAAAATCATAACTTCCATTCGTCACACTAGTGCTTTTACTATGCACATTGATTACCATAGAGTCTTATGACTAGAGTGACTAATAACTAAGACTCTCGAGTCTATGGTAAATTACCATAGAGTCTCTTAGACAGTGATATATCAACGAGTCATAAGACTCTATGGTAATCAATGTGTACAGTAAACACGGTAAAACCACTAGTGTGAGTGACGATAAAAGGAAGTTCAGATTTACTTCAGGGGCAGGCTTTTTGGACATAGAGAGAACACCACTAGTAAGAGACGGAGCAAATGCGTTCTCACTGCTTGCAGCTTACTGCGATTGGACTCGGAGTGACGGAGTCCCACTGTCCGTCTGTCCCACACCCTGTCCCATTTGTGTCTCAAGGAAATATGGTCAGCCTTACACACTGTTTCATTTACTTGCCATGCCACTATAAAATGAAACTGCTTATTTGAACTGCACTCCATTGTTTCCCACCATCCTAATGGTTTGCTAATGGATCATGGTGATACACTTTCATTAACCATCGCCCAGCATGCGAGTATTAAATGTTAAGTGCCCTTGCTGGTATTGCTGATCTAAATGACAACAGCTATTCTGGCAATCCTTATACTGTAATGTATGGCACATCTATAATGCTGTCTGCTTGTCACTTTCTATCTGAACTATTTTTTTTTCATATTCGATATACAGCATAGAGCAAGGCAATGCATGAAATAAGACAATGATTAATGAAGTACCATTCCACGCATGCATAATAATTGAGAAATCATACAAAAGAAAATACAGGTCAATCATCCTGAAGCATCCAAGATCATCTATATATATATATAAAAGAAGACTTCTGTGTGCCTGGCAAACACACCCAGGGGTGGTATTAAGGAGGACTTACTGTTCCCATTGGGTGATTCAATCATGCAGGGAGTTGGCCCGTCCCCACTATGCAGCCCGCCCACCACTATCAAAGTCAGAAAAAAACAATATGGCTGCCATTTGCTCCTACACCACCAACACCAAACACACATGCCCCACTCACACACACAGACCACCACACACACATATGCCCCACTCACACAGCACCAAACAGACATGCTCCCACTTACACACACAGCACCACATACACACACAAAGCCAGAAATAAATATGGCTGACACACACACAGTCACTCACCCTGACTCCCAGTGGCCTCAGCAGGACCTGTAGTGCAGCACCAGGGGAACAAAATGGCACTCAAAGGGTTAAGGTAGGCCCTCTGCTGAATTATTTCTTCACCGTCATCATTTGCCTTTCAAGACACAGGACAGACAGCCATCAGGTACACACTTAACCCACTGACTGCCACAGGGTTTGTTGATCAAGTTTTACCCCCTCAGGGAATGTGTTCAAACCCCTCACACTGTAAACTTGCATTTCCCTCCCACTTTTCTTCCTTCCCCAGCCTATTACTAACACTTTCACACATTTATGTTAAGCCCCGCCCCCTACTCGCGATTAAGCCCCGCCCACTGTTAACCCAAATCCACATCAGCACCACATGAGGGACTCCACAAGTAAAAGTTCACAGGTATTACACACACATGCCTCACTCACACAGCACCAAACAACCCATACACACACACACACACAAAGCCACAAAGAAATATGGCTGACACACAGTCACTCACCCTGACTCCCAGTGGCCTCAGCAGGACCTGTAGTATAGCCACAGAAGGGTGCTACAGCACCAGGGGAACAAAATGGCACTCAAAGGGTTAAGGTAGGTCCTCATTGCGCAATTATTTCTTCACTGTCATCATTTGCCATGCAAGACTCAGGACAGACAGCCATCAGGTACACACTTAACCCACTGACTGCCACAGGGTTGTGTATCAAGCTTTAGCCCTCAGGGAGTGTGTTCAAACCCCTCACACTGTAAACTTGCATTTCCCTCCCACTTCTCCTCCTTCCCCAGCCTATTACTAACACTTTTACACATTTCTCTTAAGCCCCGCCCCTACTCACAATTAAGCCCCACCCACTTTTAACTCAGCTTGCCCCATTTGTCTCGCCACATCAGCACCACATCAGTCCCCTCTAGGGACTCCACAAATCAAAGTTTCCAGGTATGAATACACTTCCCACTGCTATTTAACTCTGACATGCCTTTCTATACCTTAACCATTTGAGTGCCAGAGGGGTACACAACTCATGCACGCATGTGTTTCTGCTCATATATGTTGCGTGTGTCTGTGTGTGTGTACATCTATGTTACATATGTGTGTCCATGTGTGCATCTCCAGTGTGTCTATGTGTACATGTCTTTTGCATGTTTCTGCCGCTCACTGTGTGTATGTGCATACCTCCCAACATTTCACATGGCCAAAGAGGGACACGTTAGTTTTAGGTGATATTGTTGGGGGTGTGGCTGGTGGGCAGGGCATTAGTAAGAATTTTTAGGTTATTTCATGACCTATTACTGGCTATTTATGTAACTGAATAAATGATTTAGTGCAAGACCAAAGTATTTTATTTGCACAGACTAATGTATAAACACATATACTGAAGTTTAAAAAAAATATGTATATGAGCTTTATTGCTGTAGAGCAAAGTAATACACATCACACAGTCAGGGCTGGTGCAAGGATTTTTGCCACCCTAGGCAAAACCTAATTTTGCTGCCCATTTTGCTCTGCCCCTTGTGCCCCACCCCTTTATACCCCGCCTACTTATACCCAACCTCTTTTCATGATTGTCCTCTCTCTGCCCCCTGGGGCAGTCTGCCCCTGGTCTGGAGATGCCTGTAAGAGATGCCCCCCACCAGCTCCAAATTGCCCCTTATCAGCTTCACTTTGGCCCACCAGCTCCACTTTGCCCCTATCAGCTCCACTTTGTCCCCCATCAACTCCAACTTGCCGCCTCAGCTCCAACTTGCCCCCATCAGCTCCACTTTGACCCCCAGCAGCTCCAATTGCCCCCACTGGCTCCACTTTGCCCCCCAGCAGCTCCACTATGCCCCCAGCAGCTCCAACTTGCCACCATCAGCTCCACTTTGCCCCCCATCCGCTCCAAATTGCCCCCATCAGCTCCACTTTGCCCCCCATCTGCTCTAACGTGCCCCCACCAGCTCCACTTTGCCCCCCAGCAGCTCCATTATGCCCCCAGCAGCTCAACTATGCCCCCAGCAGCTCTAACTTGCCATCATCAGCTCTAACTTGCCTCCCATCCGCTCCAAATTGCCCCCATCAGCTCCACTTTGCCCACCATCTGCTCTAACGTGCCCCCCCTCAACTCCACTTTACCCCCTCAGCTCCAACTTGCCCCCATCAGCTCCATTTTGACCCCCATCCGCTCCAACTTGCCCCCATCCGCTCCACTTTGCCCCCACCAGCTCCACTATGCCCCCTCAGCTCCAACTTGCCCCTATCAGCTCGAACTTGCCCCTATCAGCTCGAACTTGCCCCTATCAGCTCCACTTTGCCCCCCATCCGCTCCAACTTGCCCCCCATCCGCTCTAACTTGCCCCCACCAGCTCCACTTTGCCCCCCCTTCAAGCTCCACTTTGCCCCCCCTCAGCTCCACTTTGCCCCCCCTCAGCTCCACTTTGCCCCTCCTCAGCTCCAAGTTGCCCCCATCAGCTCCACTTTGACCCTCATCCGCTCCAACTTACCCCCATCAGCTCCACTTTGCCCCCACCAGCTGCAACTTGCCCCCACCAGCTCCACTATGCCCCCTCAGCTCCAGCTTTCCCCTATCAGCTCCAACTTTCCCCCATCAGCTCCACTTTGCCCCCCATCCGCTCCAACTTGCCCCCAGCAGCTCCACTATGCCCCTTCAGTTCCAACTTGCCCCCCATCACATACCTGTAGCTCCCGCGCAGTCTTCTCTTCAGTAATGCAGAGCGAGGCGGGAGATCATGACTCCCAGCGCGCTCTGCATTACTAAAGAGCCGATTGTGTTGTGCTTCCCGGCGTGGTGTGTGCGGGCGCAGCTCTTCTCCGCTGCATGCCCGCGCCCCCAGTACGTGTGTGCCCTAGGCCGGCGCCTACCTCGCCTATAGGTGGAGCCGGCCCTGCACATAGTCTGACCTCCTAAAAAGAGGGACAACAGGGTGGGAAAGAGGAACAGAGGGATTTGGCCCTCAAAGAGGGACTGTCCCTCCTAAAGAGGGACACTTGGGATGTATGGTATGTGTCTGCCTGTGTATTGCATATGTCTGTGTTTATCAGTGTCTCTGCATTTCACACACGTGCGCCCAACGGTCATAACATGACGGGCAATGCCGTCCCACATTGCTAGTTATGTATATAATGTAAACACACCCCCAGCAGAGAAAACAAAAAAAAAGGTCTCTCTCCTCCCACGGGCATCACCACCCCCTTCCGGCAGCCCCAACAATGATTAGGACAAATCTGATGGTTCCCAAAGTGAGCCATCTAAGCCTTCCAGATCACATGGAAACTGTGCATGGTCCATCTGTGGATGGTCCATACCAGATGGTAGTGTGGAAGATTTTGGGCTACCAGATTCAACAATTTGAGCTTTTTAGTTAAAGGGATAGTAACACTTCGTTTTAACTTTATTTTATTTTGTAGGCATTAAAAAAACATGAAGAATGATATAAGTCTTATCGCTCAAACCTTTATGGTTTATGAGATATTCACAAGCAAAGTTCCCCTCCTGCCCCTTTTACCTAGTGTAAACAATCTCTTCTCAGATGTGAGTCTGGTTGTATGACAGTACAGATAACAGAAGGGGACAATTTTCTTTGTATGAAAACAATGAAAGCCCTTCCCCCCTTGATAAGTTTTTCAGCTTTTTCCATTATCTTAATTGAAGATTGTCCCTCTCTGCAGTCTACCTGGGCATCTCCCTTCTGATTTGGTTGAACAGGGGGGGGGGATACTTTGTTTGTGAATATCTCTTAAACCATAAAGGTTTCAGAGATAAGACTTATATCATTATTCATGTTTTTTTAATGCCTACAAAATAAAATAAAGTTAAAATGAAGTATTACTATCCCTTTAAAGAGATAGCAATACTTGAAGTAAAGTTCAGCTCTCTTCTTTATACTCTTTTTAACGCATAGCGCTATATTTTAACACTTACAGTATTGTAGTTCAGTAGCACATCAAGCAGAAAGGATCCCCTTCCTGCCCCTTTTGGCCACCTCTCACTGAATCTGGAGTCTGGTCGTGGGACCATATGGATGCAGCGAGGGACAATTTTCAGTCACTAAGTATAAGGAAAACCGTGACCCCCTTGACGAAGGAGGGCAGGATTTTTCTTTTGCTTATGAAGACTGTCTCTCGCCGCTCTCCATCCGGACTGCGCTTCAAGCACTGTGACGCAGGAGAAAGGGGTGGGAGGTGGATCCTTTCCACTTGAATTGCTATTGAACTACAAAACTGTAAGTGTTAAAATATAGAGCTATGCATTAGAAAAAGTATAAAGAAGACTTGGAGCTGAAATTTACTTCAAGCATTACTATCCCTTTAAGAGTATTTTACATCAGATTGGAATTCGTTTTTCAACCCCTGGTATTCCATTGGTTAATCAACATATCTGTTCTATGATTATTGAAGGACTGAAAAAAATTCAGATAGCTGAGGGGTTGCATTTACATTTCGGGAGCTTTTAGTTAAGAAATCTCATGTGCCTTTAGCTCTGTCCATGGCCACTCCCACTCCTTTCATGCTCCCACCCGAAGCCTCATCCACTCTTGCCTGGAACAGAGAATAGCCTCATCCTAAAAAAAAAAAAAAAAAAAGGAAAACTAAAAGAGCATTTTTTTAACCCCTTGACTGCTACAGAGGTCTTCAACTCATTGAAAAACAATACATTGGGGACCTCAGTCTCCAGCAGCCAAGGGGTTAAATAATGGCCAGGAAAGGATACGATGGAATATAAATTATCAATCATAAACCAGGAAATGGTGTCTGGTGCAGAGCAACTGGGATAGCTTTGGCCACACCCACATCTAGATGTAGCCAGAAAAATTGAGAAGCTTCTCAAAATGTGGCACTTTTGGTGGTTGCCTACGCTGCCTAATGATAAATCTGGCTCTACATTTGTTTAATCATTGGATCACCATAGGGTTCCCAAATGTATTGTTTCTCAATGCGTTGGACATCCCTCTGCTCTGGTTCTCATGGGGTTGACTTTGTAGCCAAAGGGGAGAAAAATTAAACTTACAAGAGAATATGTTTATTTCTATGGAATACACCACTGGAATACACTACGTTAGTCAATGGGAGTAAATATAGATGTAAGATGACCACACTTCCCCTTTAATGCAGGACGCATGGAAATTTCATTCTACAAGCAGTGGCAGTCTGGTGGAGAGGGATGAAAATTTTCAGCACAAAAAGTGAAATGTGCAAATTTCATCAATTCATGCTTTCTGTGGCCAGGAAAGGAAGACAGGCAAAGAGAGGGAGCTGACATGTTGTCACTGGGTGCAGGGATATTTTCCCTGGGGACTGGGACTGTGCAGTTATCCACAAAAACAATGTGTTAAAATAGTGTTGAAGAGGGAAGGAGGGATCACATCTTAGCACATCTTCTCTTATTAAGCAATGTAACATAACCACTCTGAGATTAATGTTGACAATGTGAAATTGTCCCCAAGAAAACAGATACTCTTATCATTTTTGCTGTTGGGGATGGACAACGTGCCCAAAAATCCCTTAATGAAATGCCTGTTCAGGCAACCCCCCTCCCCACCACCACCAGTCCAGAATGACAACAGCATTATAGTCTGCCTCCTCTTCTGCTACTGTCTGGGGTCAGGCTACTAGTAATATCCCAAGTGCCTCACTGGTTCCAACAGGGTCTTATCTGACATTATCATTACTAGTACCACCAGCTGGTAAAGGACACGTTAACATGCTTTGAACAAGATCCTTACATAGTGTCTATTAAAAGTGTCTTTTCTCTTAGTCCATATAGCTTACAGGTCTCCCACCCTGTCAAGGGACCACATTCGGTGCTCCTGTGGCTGGTTGTGGGAGGCCCTTCAGAGTTTTTTCTTTCCTTCATCCTAGCTAGGTAGACTGTGTTTATTATCTCATATCTAACTGGGGATATACAGCTAGTAACCAGCTAGGAGGAGAGGAAGACTCCACCCCCTGCATTCTTTCCAAAAATTGTTCCTGCCTACTTAAAGGGGCTGTTGCCTTCCCAGAGTTTAACTGTCAGTTATATTGACTAAGAGAAAAGGATTTAACAGGTAAGACTAAAATCCTCTTGTTTTCCTAGTAATTTCTTTATTTTCATTTGCATTTAACCACACTGGCTATAATGTACTTCTTTTGCATTTGTTCTCCACTGGTATATACTGTTAAATACATTTCTGCAACTCAGATTTAAAATGTAACCATTTTTCCCCCATATTTTTGCCTTTAACCCCTTAAGGACCCATGGTGTGCCAGAACGTCATGGCGATTACTGGCACTTAAGGACTGGTACTCCCCTGTGACATACCAGAATTCAAATTGCTAAAAAAACGAAAAAAACGTATAAATTTACTTACCGATATTTAGCTTTTTTCTGTGTACCTCCAAGGCATTCCTTATAATGGGATGTCTCCGCCCTCCAGCTGGGTAGGACCAACGACTGAAGGTTTAAAAAGTCAGAACCAGCTTGCTACCTTCAGTCACTCTTTTTTGGCTCAGCTGTAAAAACTAACAGAAATAGATTAGTAGGGAGGGTATGCCTTGGAGGTACACAGAAGAAAGCTAAATATCGATAAGTAAATTTATACGTTTCTTCTGTGTACCTCTCAAGGCATTCCTTATAATGGGACTTAAAAGCAGTACCCAGGATAATTACAAGGGAGGGAAAAGGAACCTTACCCTTCAGTGCTGGACTACCGCCTCCAGGACTTTTCTGCCGAACGCAGCGTCTACTGATGCCTGGACGTCCAGATGATAATGCTTCATGAAGGTGGAGATAGAAGACCAGGTGGCCGCCTTACAAATGTCCACCGGAGAGGCCTGAGCCCATTTTGACCAGGATGCGGCCATGGCCCTAGTCGAGTGTGCCTTAAGGTTAGAGGGTGCTTTGCACCCCGAGTCTGTGTAGTATTTATGAATACATGCCTTGATCCATCTAGAAATGGATGCTTTGGAGGCGGCTTTCCCTTTGAATCTACCTTGAAAATAGATGAAAAGAGAGTCCGATAATCTGAAGTCCTTAGTTCTTTGGAGATAGGTGGAAATACACCGGACCAGATCCAGATTAGGCAGGCGAGCTTCCCTTGGATTAGCAGGATTGTTACAAAAGGAAGGAAGCACAATCTCTTGGTTAATATGAAAGTCCGTCACTACCTTGGGTCTGAAGGAGGGTTTAACCCTAAGGACAACTTTATCCGGATGTAGAGATAAAAATGGAGCTTTACAGGATAGAGCCTGGAGCTCACTGACATGCCTGGCCGAAGTAACAGCTGTCAGGAAAACAGTCTTTAAGGTTAGGGGCTGAAGAGAAATGTCATTTAGCAGCTCAAAATTATCCAGCTGAGATAGGACCTGAAGAACTAAATTTAGGTCCCAAGGGGCTACTATTTCCCTGACCATAGGTTTTACTTTGACAATGGCCTTGGTAAAGCGTTTGATAAGATGATGTTCAGCCAAGGGTTTAGCCAGGATAGCTGA
The DNA here is from genome assembly GCA_037306005.1 of Rhinophrynus dorsalis. Classification (NCBI taxonomy): domain Eukaryota; kingdom Metazoa; phylum Chordata; class Amphibia; order Anura; family Rhinophrynidae; genus Rhinophrynus; species Rhinophrynus dorsalis. The sequence goes on from CM074723.1 coordinate 402,192,796, forward strand.
TAGTGCTGAGAGTTGGACCTTGAGGCAGGCCGGCCTGAGACCTCCTTGAAACCCATCCTGGAGAAAATTAAGGCTGCAGGCCACGTTGATATTTTCTTTAGAAATTTTCTTCTCATTGCACCATTTTGAAAAGGTGGCCCATACCCTGCAGTAAACTTTGGAAGTGGAAGCCTTTCTCCCCTGGAGGATAGTATTAATCACAGGATCCGAAAGGCCACGGTCCCTTAGCGATTCCCGCTCAGCCTCCAGGCCGTTAGGCGTAAGAGCCTGAGGTTGTCGTGGGATATGGGACCCTGATGTAGAAGGTCTTCCCTCTGAGGTAGTTCCATCGGGTCGTCCACAGACATTTGGACTAGGAGAGAGTACCATACCCTCCTGGGCCAGTTGGGAGCAATGAGTATGGCTTCCACTCGGTCGGTCCTTATCTTTTTCAGAACCTGCAATAGAAGGGGAGCCGGTGGGAAGATGTAAACCAGATTGTAGTCCCAGGGGAAGGTCAGAGCATCCTGGCCTAGGGAGAGAGGATCCCGCCATCTGGAATAGAAGGCTGCTGTCTTGGAGTTGTGCCTGGTAGCCATCAGATCCACCTCTGGTTAACCCCATTTTCTCGTGAGGAGATCGAATACCTCTTGATTTAGGGCCCACTCCCCTTGGTCCAGCCTGTTTCCGCTGAGAAAATCTGCTGTTAGGTTGTTTTTCCTCGAAATGTGAGTGGCTGACAGATGTAGAAAGTGTTTTTCTGCCCAGAGGAGAAGAGGTCTTATTTCCCTGAGTAAGGCCTGGCTCCTGGTTCCTCCCAGGTTCCTGATGTACATGGCTGTGGGAAGATTGTCTGTCCTTATCAGGACACTCTTGCCCTTGAGATTCCTTTGGAAGCGGACCACAGCCTTCCTGACTGCCCTCCGTGACCATGAACCCCCAGATTGCTCACCAGCCCTTGAGACTGGCATCGGTGTAGATGATCTCCCAGCTTGGAGATTGGCTGGAAGGAGCCACCATCTTAACTCCTGTCTGGCTGACCTGAAGAGAGGTATTCTTTGAAGAGGGTTCCCAAGGTCTGGATTCCAGCAGGACAACAAGTTGCATTGGAGAAAACGGCAGTGTAACTTTGCCCAAGGGAGGATCTGGGTGGATGAGGACATTAGACCCAGAAGTTGTTGAAAGTCCTTCACTCTCAAAATGGGGCTCTTTAGAAAGGTCCAGACAGTGGATCTGATCTTGGAGATCCTGTCCAGAGATAGTCGCACTAGAGATGTGACCGTGTTGATGCGAAGACCCAAAAACTCTATCTTCTGAGAAGGAGATAGATGGCTCTTTGAAAAGTTGATAATCCAACCTATGCTTTGTAGAAACTGGACTGATGTCTCCGTGTGACAACTCGAGTCCTTGTAAGATGGGGCCATGATTAGCAAGTCGTTGAGAGAGGCTAATATATTGATCCCCCTTTTTCTCAAGCATGCCAGAGCAGGGGCCTGGATCTTCGTAAACACTCTGGGAGCCGTGGATAGGCCGAAGGGCAGTGCTGCAAACTGGTAATGATACTGATTGACCGCAAACCGAAGAAAGCGTCTGTGAGCTTGATGGACTGGAACGTGATAATAGGCGTCCTTGAGGTCTATGGAAGTGACGGACTGATTCCACTGTCTCCATCTTGAAGTGGAGGTACCTGAGATGATTGTTGACAATCTTCAGGTCTAGTATAGTCCTGAATGAACCTGAAGATTTGGGGACTAGAAAGAAAGGAGAATAGACTCCTGAAACTTTCTCCGGGGCAGGTACTTCTTCCAAAACTTTCTGAGCCAGAAGATTTTTGATTGATGAAAGAAAGGCTTGTCTGGCTAAAGGATTCTTCGGCATGCGAGACTTGAGCAAGATGTGATGGGAAGGGACAGAGATGAATTCCAGCGTATATCCCCTGCTCAGAACCTGAGAAACCCAGGAATCTGGAAAAACCTGAGTCTCCCAAGTTCCGAGAAAGGATCCCAGTCTGCCCCCCACTGGGATCCCCAACGGGGACCGCTGAGCATCACTGGCTTCCTGGCTTAAATTGAGGCTTCCTGGAGTAAGTTCGTCTGAAGCCTCCTCTCTGGGAATATTTTCCTCTGAGTTCGTCTTGACGGCCCTGATCTGTTCTTTTGTATTCACGAAAGGATTGACCCCTGAATCGAGACTGGAAGGAAGGAGAACCCTTGCGTTTCTGCTCGAGGCAAAAACTGACTTTTGCCACCCGAAGCCTTCTTCATGATTTCATCCAAGTGCTCACCGAAGAGGGAGGCTCCTGTAAAGGGAAGGGAGACAAGCTTACTCTTGGAGGTGGTGTCAGCTTTCCAAGGTTTCAACCATAGAGATCTGCGAGCTGAAATGGAAAGGGCCGAGGATCTTGCAAGCAGACGAATGATATCCAGAGAAGCGTCACAAGACTAGTTAGTTGCTTCTTTAATAGAGGCTACTTCTTTGAGAAGCTTAGAACGAGAAACATTGGACTATTTTCTCCTCCAGTTCGGTGAGCCAGATGCGCATGACTCTGGAGACACAAGCCATGGCTGTGGCTGCTTTCAAATTTTCCCCTATAACAGAAAATTGTTTCTTGAGAGCGGCTTCCAGTTTTCTATCCATGGGATCCTTGAGAGAAGTGCCATCTTCCATAGGTAGAATAGTATGTTTGGCAAGATGAGCGATAGGGGCATCCACCTTAGGAGAAGCAGCCCAGAGATGAACGTCTTTTTCATTGAAGGGGAACATCCTCTTGAATTTCCTGGGAACTGAAGTACGTCTATCTCCAAGCTTCCATTCTGAGAGAATTCAATCGGAGATGGATTGATGAACAGGCAGGACTGGAGCAGATTTCTTTGTTCCTAGGAAGGCGGTATCCATGACATTCAGTTCTTGCTGGGTTTTGGATAGGCCCAGGGTTTTCCTAATCAGCGTGATGAAGGAGTCAATACGATCCAGATTGAAAACCGGTGTATCTTCCACAAGCTCCCCTTCCTCAGACCCCATATCTGATCCAGGGTCATCTATGGATGAATCAGGGTTATACTCATCGCACGCCAGCATAGAAGATGTTCCTTCTCCAAGCTCCCTGCACTGCCTTTTAAGAGCAGGTTCGCCTTGCATAGCTCTGAAGGTCTCTTGCATAGAAGATTTCATCCAGGAGATGAAATCCTGGAATTTTCCTGGAACATCAGAGCAGGCTGCTTTCTTGAGGCAGTCATCACATAATTTTCCAGTGACAGAGGCTGAGAGAGTGCTATCGCAGCCTGCACACTGTCTGGACTTTGCTGAGGACCTTTCCTCCTTGGCAGGTAGATCAGGATTCTTCTCCTTAACAGATGACTTGGCTGAAACAGACATGACAGCACAGAGGAACCCTGAAACCTTAAGTCACAATAAAATAAGGCCAAAAGGTTAGCCCTTACCTTAGAATCCTTTAAATATTCCCCCCATGCCTGGGATTGGCTGCTCCTGGATTGCCACCGGTTGGCGTCCGGAAGGAAGGACTGCGCATGTGCTCCAACCGCGTCATGCGTTCCACGCTGGAAAGCTTCGGCGACATCTGGTGACCACAGGAAGAATGGCTGGAGTGAGCGTCTCAAAAGGGCAACGCTGGCTTGTGTTGCCGATGAGACGCTGAGCATGCTGACCGGGATGGGGCTGCATTCAAGCGGGAAGGCATACACCGGCTCAGAAGGTACAGGGGGAAGCACCAAGGCAGCATACAACGCGGCCTGAATCAAAAAGAAATCCATCCATCCAGCTGGTAGGACCAAAAAAGACTGAAGGTAGCAAGCTGGTTCTGACTTTTTAAACCTTCGGTCATTGGTCCTACCCAGCTGGAGGGTGGAGACATGCCATTATAAGGAATGCCTTGAGAGGTACACAGAAGAAAAAAAAAAAAAAAAAAAATCTGTGGTCCTTAACTGCCACCCACATGCCCGATTGGTTGATCATTAAGAGGTTAAATAATTTATCCCAGTACATGTGTTACATAGATGCTCATCATTTTGAAGTTAGCTTTTTAAAATTAAGAGATTTTATTGAACCTATACAGTTTTGCTTTGCAAAACTGATCTCAAATGTAACCGTGTTGTAATCATTGTTTCCCAAACGTTCACCTATCTTAATATTGGATACCATGTCTATGTTACTTGTTATCACTAGGTCTAATACCTTGTTGTTTCTTTTTGGCACTTCCACCACTTGTTATGTAGCTATATCTAGGAATGCTCAAAAAACTGCTTCAGTTAGCTTTCTGTCAGGTCTCATGTTTCCAGTTGATATCAAGTTAGTTAAAATCGCCTGTAATTATTGTATGCCCAAGATGTGCAGCTTTCCTCATTTGCAATAACATTCTCATCAATATTTGATGGTTTGTAGCATATCCCTACCAACACCTTTTTCACCTTGTATACCATAGTTAGCCTCAATTTCTACCGACAAAGTGCCCGATCAAAATGCCTCTGACGTGCAAAAAAAAAAAAAAAAAAAAAAAAGAAGAGCCGACGCCCACCTCGGGGGCTAATTTTGTGGCCATTTGCAACCATTGAAACACAACAAAATACCAAAAATGACATTCAATTCCATAAGTTATATATGGTGGTTTGTAGCAGGTACCCACCAACACCTTTTTTTTTTTTTTTACGTTGTATGTCACAGTTATCCTCAATTTTTACCTACAAGAACTCCACATTATGGCCAGTTTCCTCACAAATATCACACTTTAAAACTGGCAGAGCATACAGTTGAATTGGTGCTACATTAATGATGCCACAGAACTTACAATTCATATTGACAGCTGAAACAGATAACTTGTAAATATTTTTTTTTATATATATATTAAAGTTTTTATTGAAAAGACAGTTTAGTTTTACCATACATGGTACAAAGCAAAGGTTGTTAGCATCCTTTCTCCTCAGCTCCCCTCAGACTATCAGTTCTTTCTGTCCCTGGTGCAGAGAGCTCCATGGTTACAGCCCTGCATGAAACTCTATAGGATATAGTCAAGGTGTCTCCACAAGTCATTATTGTTTATCTTGATATCTTCACTTCACCAAAATCAATTATTGGGATCCTGGCAAATTAGTTCAACAAAGTTTGAGGTCCCCTCACCTCCTAATGCCCACCACTGTATAATGACAAAGTCTAGTGCTGGATACTGGTGTTCAGGGGACTCTCTTTTGCTTTCAATATCCTTGGGCTTTATCTTTAATGTCCTCTCACCTTCTAATGTGCAACACTGTTTAATTTCTGTGACAAGTGCTGGATACTGGTTTTCACAGGAATCTCCTTAGTTTTCAATGTCCATGGGCTTTATCTTTCTTCTGTCCCTTAATTTCTAGCAAAGCAAGATGATGATGATGACAGCTGTGATGACAACTACAAAAAGTAGAGCAGTAGCAAGATATATATAGATAATATTGATTGAGGGAAAGGCATCCTTTTCCGAAGTGGTTTCCTTAAATGTGGAATCAACTTGCTTTCCATCCACAAGCTCACCCACTTTGGAGTAACTTTATCCCTCCTTCAGCAGACTTCTGGCCTCTGTAAGTAATAGTGTCTGCCCTAGCAAAAAAGAACGTTAACCAAAACCATCCAGTCGCTGCAAAGTTCTGTGGTAGAGCCATTGCTTTCCACGTCTCAGCTATACTCTGAAATGACTGATACACACTGGTCAGTGCTTCACCCCTTGGCGTCCGCGGTCCTGAGAAGTAACCCCTTAAGGATCGCTTTGAAGATTCCGACGTGCTGGCACACGTGACCTGTGACGCATACCGGCACGCCGCACTGGGGACTGAGAGAGACCGTTCCAGTCTTGGAGCGGTCAATCTCACTCCCCGTAAAATGTATGTGACGTGCTATGACCGTCACCGGTCCTCAACGCAAAAAAACGAGTGACGGTCATAGCATGGCACTCGGTCGTTAAGGGGTTAATATTCAAGAACCCAGAAAAAGCATTCTGATGTCCCCACTGTGATGTCATTGGGTAAAAGAGTGCGGCACCATTATGTCATAATCCCACTTGACGTGTAGTGTGTGTACAGAACTCTGTGGCTGTGTCACACTGAAAGTAGCTGCTATTTACCACAAGATTAAAAACAAATGATTATAGCTGTTTATCCCATAAAGGCCACCTGCCATATATAAAGTAGGGTTTTTTTTAAGCTTTAACTCACAGCAATGTATGTACAGTATACAGCTACAATGATATTACTCCCATTCTGCGTCCAGTAGACAGAATCAGTCAGATTCTTATACATACTGCCCAGGTGTCCCTCTTTGAGAACCAAATCCTTCTTTCCCTATTTCCCATCCTGGTGTCCCTCTTTTTAGGTGAACAGTCTGTGTGTTATATAGTCTATGTCACATTGCTCCACAACAGCAAAATTCAAATACATTTTTTTAAATGTCAGTATATGTGTTTATAAATTATTCTGTGTAAATAAAATACTTTCGTCTTACTCTAAATCATTTATTTATTTATTTACACAAAGAGGTGTCAATAGGTCATGAAATAACCTAGAAAATTATGGTAATGCCCTATCCACCAGCCATGCCCCTAGCAACACCACCTAAAACAAAAGTATCCCTCTTTGTCCATTTGAAATGTTGGGAGTTATATTTACAATCGGAATCTTTTGTTAATGAAAGGAGTTGATCTGGCTCCTTTCTCCTGATTATTTTTAACTCATTGTGATCCATGGGATTGCAATAAGGATGAGAATGGTGACTCTGTAAAATGATTGACATCATACTAGCTGTACCCGGCATAACATACGCCGTTATAGCAGATTTTAAAGGTTATAAATTAACTCATTTTATTTATTTATTCATATACTAGACTAGATGAAGAGCCTGTGTATACAGGCCACAGCGCCACCCAGCAACGGCCGTGGTACAGTCACGCACAGTAGAGACTGCCCATGCCACTGGTGACATGGAGCAGGGCGCTCCAAATTCAGACCGTAGTTATCAGCCACGGCGCGGGCAGTCTATACTGCGCATGACTGGAGCGCGCGCAGCCGTCTCTACTGGACGTGACGGCTTCTGACAAACACACACTTAGTGAATTATTATATAGGATTTCAGTGCAAACACAATTAACAATCTCGTTCTTCTCAGATACAACACTTAATGCGTCAAATGATCAAACCTGAGTGAATGACTGTGTGTGTGTGTGTGACCCTGAGTGAATGAGTGTGCGTGTGACCCTGATTGAGTGTGTAACACACTATGTGCTCAACTGGTGGTTGCCCCTATTGCACTTTGAAACGTTAAGAGAAACTTTACTCCACTGCGAGTAACAGTTTAAAAAAAAAAAAAAAAGGTTTATGTATGTGACCCTGAGTGAATGAGTGTGTATTTGTGACCCTGAGTGAATGAGCGTGTGTGTGTGTGACTGAGTGAATGAGTGTATGACCCTGAGTGTGTGTGACCCTGAGTGAATGAGCGTGAGTTTGTGTAACACACTCTGTGTTCAACTGGTGGTTGACCCCTACTGCACTTTCAAACATTAATAGAAACTTTACTCCACTGCGAGTATTGGTTTTAAAAACAGAGACTTTTGTGTGTGACCCTGAGGTGAATGAGTATGTGTGTGTGACCATGAGTGAATGAGTGAATTACCCTGAGTGTGTGTGACCCTTAGTGAATGAGTGTGTATGAACATGAGTGAGTTTGTGTAACACACTCTGTGCTCAACTGGTGGTTGACCCCTACTGCACTTTCAGACGTTAAGAGAAATTTACTCCAAAAACAGAGATTTTTGTGTATGACCCTGAGTGTGTGTGACCCTGAGTGAATGGGTGTGTGTTACCCTGAGTGAATGAATGTATGATCGAGAGTGTGTATGTGACCCTGAGTGAATGAGTGTGTGTGACCCTGAGTCAATGCTACGGTATACAATTGGGTTTCAAGTAGTGTTTTGCGTGTGCTGACTACATGTCCCAGAATGCTGCGATATACGCTTGGGTTTCAAGCAGTGATTGCGTACATACCTAAGCATTTTATATATAGAGAGAGATTTTTCTGTTACATTCAAATGGAGAGGAAAGACAGTGACATAAAGTTCTCCACAGACTGTGATAGAAACTGCCAAGTCATTTCCTGTCAGAACTGTCAGGAAGTAAACATACCCTAAATTCACTTCCTGATTATTAGAACTGTTATAAGTTTTGACTAAAACAACTGACAGAGCGCTATGATTGGCTGGGTATGTTTCCTATGCGGCCAGTCAGCACACTGGGAACTGAAACATACCTAAGAATAAGCCTCATTGCATAATTTATGGTACCTCACACACAGAACATAATTTATGTCTCCTCAGAAAACAAACACACACTGAACAGAATGCATCATTACATAATTTATGTCTCATTAGGAGACAACTCCTATTGGGTGATTGAATGGGGACTTTACTGCTCCCATTGGGTGATTGAATGGGGGCATGTTTATCATACAGGGAGTTGGCCCGCCCCCTCCAGCCTGCCCACCACTATCCAACTGACAAAAAAAATATAGCTGCCACTCGTTCCTGAAGTAGGGGATATCAGTAGCTTCTCCTGGTCCACACACACTCTCACTCAGGATCATGACCCCACAAACACACTGTTTCATCTCCCACAGATAATTGTAACCCTCCATACACTCTGTTTCAGTACGAGGGTGTAATGTTCCCATAAAATACAAACTCAGGGATAAACTTAATAGCAACTCTTTTATTTAAAGGGATAGTAATACTTCATTTTAACTTTATTTTATTTTGTAGGCATTAAAAAAACATGAAGAATGATATAAGTCTTATCTCTCAAACCTTTATGGTTTAAGAGATATTCACAAACAAAGTATCCCCCTCTGTTCAACCAGATCAGAAGGGAGGTGCCCAGGTAGACTGCAGAGAGGGACAATCTTCAATTAAGATAAGGGAAAAAGCTGAAAAACTTGGGGAAGGGCTTTCATTGTTTTCATACAAAGAAAATTGTCCCCTTCTGTTATCTGTCTGGTCATACAAACAGATTCACATCTGAGAAGAGATGGCTTATACTAGGTAAAAGGGGTGGGAGAGGAAACTTTGCTTGTAAATATCTCATAAACCATAAAGGTTTGAGGGATAAGACTTATATCATTCTTCATGTTTTTTTAATGCCTACAAAATAAAATAAAGTTAAAACAAAGTGTTACTATCCCTTTAACTTCATCTCTTCAGTCACCTCACTAACTGTCTCAACTGTCACTCCTCCACTTCCTGATTCCCGCCCTTTCTCCTTAAAGGGAGAGAAATGCTTTGCTGTATGTTACAGAGGGCAAGCCTCAAACACCACTTTCTATTTGTTCCCTCAGCATATTGCTATGCTGCCTCAGCTGAAGAGCCACCGTGTGTTATATTGCTATGTTACCTCAACTTAACCCTTTGAGTGCCAGAGGGGTACACCAGGGGCGTTTCTAGGTTCCAAAACGATCTGGGGATAGAGCCCACAGCAAAATTCAACAGAGTGCCTGCCACCAGCGGTAGTGATGATAACGCTATAGTGTGGAGCGAGTTATCCTTACACAACATATATGTTTATTTTACTAATCTATATATAATGCAATGCAAAGAGTTAAGTAGTAAGCCATTTTTTGTTCAACTCTTGCCATTTTTTTTTGTTGTAACTAACGTTATTGTGGTGTAAACCAACTATACCACAGGGAACAAATCAAAATTCCCGTCACATTAAATAGGGGTTTTAACTCCTTGAATGCTAGAGCGGTCTTCAATACATTGCAAAGCAATGCATTGGAGACCTCTCTAGCATTCAAGAGGTTAAAAACTCTATTCAAGTGCAGTGAATTTTAAAAACTTTTATTTGTCCCCTATTGTGCAGTTGGTTTACTCCAGAATAAAACCAAGTTGCTTTAATACATATGAGCCATTGATGTAACTGAATAAATTATCAAGAGCAACACCAAAGTATTTTATTTACACAGATAATGTATAAACAAATATAACGATGTTTAAATAAACATTAATGTGAGTTTTATTGCTGTGGAGCAATGTGATACGCTTATATACACACCACACAGTCTGATCTCCTACACACAGGGACACCAGGGTGATACACTTATATACACACCACACAGTCTGATCTCCTAAACAAAGGGACACCAGGGTGATACACGTATATATACACCACACAGTCTGATGTCCTAAACACAGGGACACCAGGGTGTGAAAGAGGGACAGAGGGATTTGGGGCTTGAAGAGGGACACTTGGGAGGTATGCTTATATCCAGCATTGTTCCATAGCCCACTGGTAGTCATAGAACCTCTCATACACTGCCTGATAACCTTGTGCTTCTAGCCCCTATTAGCCACACATCCACTGTATGATACTCCAGTGGTTTGCCACCGGTAGCACCAGGCCCACACATGAACTGATATCTCAGTCTTCTTCTACCGACAACTGGTATCCATAGAACCATACATATACTGTGTGATACCCCATCATTGTTCCACTGGTTACCTGTAGCCAATCATACACTGTCTGATTGCCGGCATTTTTCCATTGGCCGCTGGTAGCCACAGAACAACACACATAAACTTTATGATACCACAGCCTTGTTCCACTGGCCACTGGTAGCCACAGCCATGTTTCTCTGCCCAGATTCCCCAAATACACTGTGTTACCCCACCAGCCTTCTACAACTGCCTACTGGTCGCCACAGATTCCCCTCATACATTGTGCATCCCCACCAGCCTTGTTCTCCTGCCCACTGGAAGCCACAGATTCCCCACATACACTGCGTGTGCCCCCCCTGCCCACTGGTATCCACAGATTCCTCACATACACTATGTGATTCCCAACTGTATTTTACCCCTGCCCACTGATAGCCACAGATTCCATACATGCATTAAATGACCCACCCAACAACTTTATTCCCCTAATCACTGGTAGCCACAGATTCTCTACATACACTATATAACCCCCTAGCCTTGCTCCCCTGCCCACTGGTATCCACAGATTCCTTACATACACTATGTGACATCCCCCAGCCTTATTACCCGGTCCACTGGTAGCCACTGATTACCCACATACACTGTGGACCCCACCAGCCTTATTACCCTGCCCACTGAAAGCCACAGATTCTACACATACACTATATGACCACCACCATCCTTATTCCAATACCCACTGGTAGCCACTGATTCCCTACATAAACTGTGTGACCCTACCAGCCTTGTTCCCCTGCCCTCTGGTAGCCAGCCCACAAATTCTCCACATATACAGTGTGACACCCACCAGCCTTGTTTACCTGCCACTGGTAGCCATATATTTCCCCCATCTATACTGTCCCTCATACCTTCTCTTCTGCTCTGCCCCATTCTGCTTTCTGTTTCAGTGTAGAGCCATGGGCTCCACACTGCCTCCTCTGGTAATTCAGGTGCATGTTGAAGACCTCATCGCAAAGCACCAGGAAGTGCTAGAAGAGCCAGTGTGGAGCGGATGGCTGTGGGCTGAAGCTGAGAACAGAGTAAGGCAGCAGCCTGCTGTTCCAAGCTATATATGCCCACAAGTTGCTGGGCAGTAGCCAGCCTCAGGATAAACAGCAGGAGGATTGAGTCTGCTGACTGTCTGACATTCGGGGCTGCCCACTGAAACACTCGGGGCTTCAGCCCCCTTAGCCCACCCCTAGCGACGCCCCTGGGGTACACAACGCATTGCAAAGCAATGCATTGCATACCCCTCTGGCACTCAAAGGGTTAAGTAAGGAGGAGTTACTGCTCCCATTGGGTGATTCAAATCATGCAGGGAGTTGGCCTGCCCCCACTATCCAGCCCGCCCACCACTATCTAAGTAACTGAAAAAAGAAAATGGCTGCCACTCGCTCCTACACCACAGACACAAACACATCAGACAAAAAACACACAATTAATCACACACACTCAATCATACACATAATAATTCACACACACTCACATTCTCTCACTCACACTCTCTCACTCAATCACATACCCTCACACTCATACACCCTCACACCCCGGGAGCTAGCACGATCCACCTTCTACCATAGTATTTGCAATTCCCACATGCATTTCAACTACATGAATGAATGCCACAGTGAAGGCATAAGTACAAACACAAACTCATTACAATGACACATAAGTCACCCCCTTATGACTCACTTCTGTGTGTGCATGTGTGTTCCTCACTGTGTGTGTTGCATGTCTGTATGTATGTATGTATGTATGTATGTATGAATGAATGATTGTGTCGATCTTTATGCATCTCAGTGAATGCGTGTGCATTTGCATGTGTGTCTCTGTGTGTGTTTGTCTTGCATCCGTGTGTGTGCGCATTAATTCCCTATATATCCTGAAGGGCAACGCCGTCCCACATTGCTAGTGTATGTATATATATATATATATATATATATATATATATATATATATATATATATATATATATATATATGAGCTTGAAAGGGAGCCTGGCTATCCTCCATTGAACTGAGAACCATTTATGATCCCAGGAAGTAAGAATATGAATGGAGATACCCTTACCATACCTCCCAACATTTCAAATTGCCAAAGAGGGACACTTGTTTTTCAGGGGGTGTGGCTGGTAGGCAGGGCATTATTATTATTAGGCTATTTCATGACCTATTGACATCTCCTTGTGTAACCTAATAAATGATTTATAACAAGACCAAAGTATTTTATTTACACAGACTAATTTATAAACAAGTATACTGACATTTAAACAAACATTAATGTGAGTTTTATTGCTGTGGAGCAATGTGATACACTTATATACACACCTCACAATCTGATCTCCTAAAAAGAGGGACATCAGGATGGGAAAGAGGGACAGAGGGATTTGGGTCTAAATGAGGGTCTGTCCCTCCTAAAGAGGGACACTTGGGAGGTATGCCTTACCTTAACACTTTCAGTGCCAGAGGAGTATGCAGTGCATTGCTTTGCAATGCATTGCATACTCCTCTGGCACGCAAAGGGTCAAAAACTCTTCACAGCTTCTTTAATTAAAAAAAACATTGATAACTAAAATACAGGAGCAGTTTTAGAGCAAGCTAAGCAGAGTGTAGAAGTAGAAAAAACTGCCTTTGATTTACACACTGTTTTAAGCCCTTGAAAGCTAGAGAGTAGGAATGAGTGCACCATAATGATGCCATAATCCCACTTGACTTGTACTGGTGTATAGACATACCTGGGAACATTCATATCCACCTGAAGAGGAGTCCTCTGGTACTGTGAGAGGTGAAAATAATGATGCAAAGTGCGTCAAAAAGGGGTGGGGCTTGACATGTGGGGGCTGGAGAGGGCTTAAAGGTATGAGACAGAGCTCAAAAGAAGGCTGGGGAAGGACTTACAATGGGGGAAACAGCAGGAGTTGGTAGAGTTTCAAATGAAACTCCCCATATCCGGAGGAATCAGCCTCTGCCCCAGAGACCCGGTAAAGCAGTGTCAAAACCGGAGTCTCCGGGGAAAATCCGGAGAGTTCCCAGGTATGTGTATAGAACTCTGTGGCTGTGTCACACTGAAAGTAGCTGCTATATACCACAAGATTAGAAACAATTGATTGCAGCTTTTTATCCCATAAGGGCCACCTGCTATAGATAGATAGACAGAAGAGAAAGCATCATGTGACCAAAAAACTTGTCCGAAGCCTAACACACCCAGGGGTGGCAATAAGGAGGGGATATTCATGTCTCCTTCCTACTGCCAGCCCTGGCGATATATACATACACATAACAGATGAGAGTTGGTACCGTGTTAGCCGTAGAAATACAGGAGGCAAATATAGTTTTTGATACCTTTTATTGGCTAACTAAGAAGATTTAAATGCAAGCTTTCAAGACCTTAGGTCTCTTGCCTGAGGAAGAGACCTAAGGACTTGAAAGCTTGCATTTAAATCTGCTTGGTTAGCCAATAAAAGGTATCAAAAACTATATTTGCCTCCTATATACATACACACAATCAAACACATAAATACCTGTAGCCCCCTGGATATTTTCAGTTGTGGGTCTCCTAGGGACTTAGAAGCACTTACTAGGTTGTTTGTTTGTGTGGTTGTGATCAGGATGTGAAAAAGAGGCTTGGATTTCAAGAAACGTGTGCTCACAACATGAAAAAGAGGCTTGGAATACAAGGAACTAAATGATCATTCTCAGAACATGAAAAAAAGGTTTTGAATACAAGAAACTACTTGCCCAAATGTCCTACTTCTCCACACACACACACACCACCCTCACCTGCACTTCTCTTGTTAACCCTTTCAGTGCCAGAGGTGTATGCAATGCATTTTTCGTAATGTGTTGCAAACCAGTCTGGCACTCAAAGGGTAAAACCTTTATAGATTCTTAATTTGCAGGGAAGTAATCTACAAGGGAGGGAGGGATGTCAAACACCTATGCTACTCAAACAGTTAATCCTTGGAGTGCCAGAGGGGTACCATACCTCCCAACATTTCAAATGTCCAAAGAGGGACACTTGTGGGCGGGGCATTACGGAGAATGTTTTGGTTATTTCATGACCTATTGACACCTCTTTGTATGAATGAATACATTATTTAGAGCAAGAGCAAAGTGTTTTATTTATACAGACTAATTTATAAACACATATACTAACATTTATACAGACATTAGTGTGGGTTTTATTGCTGTGGAGCAATGTTATACACTTATATACACAACACAGTCTGATCTCCTAAAAATAGGGACACCAGGGTGGGACAGAGGGCTTTGAATGTCAAAGAGAGACACTTGGGAGGTATGTACATTAAATTACTGCACTTTGAAGTGCTTCTAGTAAGGGGTTAACAGCGCAGTTCCTGGTGCATCAGCATAACTGACAGCAATGAGTCAATTAACTGCAATATACACCTGTGGGTCAGAATAGCATATCTCCCAACATTTTAAATTGACAAAGAGGGACACTTGTGTTTAAGAGAGTGTTGCTGGGGGAGTAGCTGGTGGGCGGGGCATTACAAAGAAATTTTAGGCTACTTCATGACCTACTGACACCTCCTTGTGTAACCGTAATAAATGATTTATAACAAGACCAAAGTATTTTATTTACACAGACTAATTTATAAACACAGATACTGGCATTTAAACAAACATTAATGTGAGTTTTATTGCGTAGATCAATATGATACACTTATATACATACCACACAATCTGATTTCATAAAAAGAGGGATATCGGGGTGGGAAAGAGGGACAGAGGGATTTGAGTCCAAAAGATGGACTGTCCCTCCTAAAGAGGGACACTTGGGAGGTATGGAATAGCTGACAGCAATTGGTTAATTACCTGTGCAATACGCCTCTGTACCGGGATAGCTAATAGAAATGGGTTAATTAGCTGTGCAATATGGCATTGTACCGAAATAGTTGACAGCAGTGGATTTGCAATGCTTAGCTGAACCAAAATACTGTAGCTGACATCAATGGGTTAATGATCTGTGTAATGTGAATCTGTACCAGGATAATGGACAGCAATGAGTTAACTACCTGTGCATTGCCTGTCAGTACCAGGATATCCGACAGTAAGGGGTTAACTTCTTGCAAGTCGTTTCACATCTGGTAGTGGTTACTGCTGTGCTGGGCGATGAGTCCGGCTGATCGTGCACTAATGAAGATACCAGCCGGGCTAAGGTGCTCATCCTGATGGCTGCCGGTGTCATTAGAGGCCAGGCAGGGAAGGCAGTGAGCCCTGACTGAGTGAGGCGGCGTGAACACAGCAGCAGTCAGTGTGCTCAGTGTCCTTCTCCGCGGCAATTCAAGTACCGGTACCGTGCCAGCATTAAGACAGTCTCTCACAGAAATGTTACTGTCGCAAGTGACCACTCACACTGACGGCGATTCAAACACCGCTGCTGTTGCCAGGTTACAGGTATCAAGACAGCCGACAACCTACCACCCCCGCCGCACAATGAAAAAATTAACTTAAGTCAGCTGAAGCAGCGCTGGCGCTTATTACAAAAATATTATCACAGAGTCAGATGAATTATTCTGTACCTAGAAATACCAGGAAGGACGAGAGACCAATTTCACCAGGACTCGGAGCAGCACTAGTCTTCTCACGCGCGTCTCCCGCAGGTTTGTTCTTGCTTCAGACTCAGCAGGGTTCAGCCTCATTCTCAATCACTTATTCCAGGTGGTAGGTGGAATATGGTGCGATTGCATGAGCAAATACAAGTATGGCACGCATGCTTAGTCAGCTGATCACGCAGCGTGGTTTCATGCGTCTTAAGCTGCTGGAGTGGTAGTGTGTATGGGCAAAACGGAACAGGCCAGGGAAACGGGACAAACTGCTTATGCATGGGGGACAGCGGGTTTGGACCCTAAAATCGGGACAGTTGGCTGGTATGGGGTACACAACACATTCTTTGCAATGTGTTGCAAACAAATCTGGCACTCAAAGGGTAAAACCTTTATAGACTCTTAACTTGAAGGGAATTCATGTACAAGGGGGGGAGGGATGATGGACGCCTTTGCTACTCAAACAGTTAACCCTTTGAGTGCCAAAGGGGTATGCAAAACATTGTTGGCAATGCGTTGAGAAACCCTCAGCCACTCAAAGGGTTAATGGGATAGTAATACTTCTGTTAAAGTTTAGCTCCAAGTCTTATTTATAATTTTTTTTTTTTACATGTAGCACTATATTTAACCTCGTAAGGAAGGCCGATTGCACATGTGGCCATCACTTAACCCCTTAGCGACCCCATCACGGAGGTCCAGCACTTAAGGACCAGTGATGGTCTTGGCACGTCATGGAGTTCAGGGCTCCCAGTGTGGCTGCACGCCGCTCCGGGATGCCTGAACCGGAAGTTAAGTTTTAAAAAAAAAAAAAGCCTCATGGTCACCAAGTGCTAATGGGTTAAGGACAACGGACTTTTTTTTTTTGCCGCATCCCTGAACGGTGTGCAGCGGCACGGGGAGCCCGGAATTACTTAACAGGATTCTACCCATGACTGTCTTGGACAGTCATGGGTCCTTAAGGGGTTAATTACTTTCAGTGCTGTAGTTCAAATGCTATTCAAGCCAAAAGGATTCACCTCCTACCCCTTTCCCTGCGTTACTCTGGTCCGGATGGAGCGCTGCAAGTGACAATCTTCAGTAAGCAAAAGGAAAATCATACCCTCCATCCTCAAGGGGGGTAGAGTTTTCCTTATACCTACTGAATGAAGATTTTCCCTCTCTGCATCCGTCCGGTCCATCAATCGAATTCCAGCACTAATGGAAGGCAGCCAGAAGGGGCGAGAGGAGGATCCTTTTGGCTTGAACAGAGTTTTAACTACAACATTCTAAGTACTTAAATATAAGGTAATTTTAAAAAATATATAAAGAAGACTCAGAGATAAACTTTAATAGAAGTATTGCTATCCCTTTCAAACATATACTTTTGACTCTTTCCAGTGTGACCGTGTTGGGCTTTTTTTTTTTGAGCCTTTTTCTTTTTTTTTTTTTTTTTGAGATGGACAATGGATGCCCAGGATCCCTGGTCTTTCCTCAGCACTCAGACACCAGCACTGCCTCTCCATGCCTGATACCCGTTAGCCCCTAGGCTCAGTCCTGATCCCTCCGAATCAACAGTGGCTTCTTCCTACCATACTAGATCAGGACATTCCAAGCCATATTGTGAGGAGAAGAGTGTCTCTGCTGTACCGGGGACAGTAGGGTGGCCAGCTGAATCTACATTATTTATGTCATGACATGACACATCACTGTATACTGCATGGCACTCTATAGCTTAACATGCTGGTATAAGTCTCTCTCACATAATCTCCTTTTATTTTCTGCTTTCCATGTCTACATGCCAAACACACAGAGGCATAATACTGCAATTCTGCCAGAAAGTAAAGGAAGTAACAAATACCAGTGATTTAAATGTTTCAGGACCAGACGGGGGATGGCAACATGTTGTGAAGCAATATCCTCTGGTCCATAGTGGGCTACATTTGGCTTCTAATGCCCCTAAATACTGCAGATATTCACTTCAATACAACATTGTTACCTACGCAGCACTGTACAGCTCCTACATTAATCCCAGGGTGGCCACAGCCCACACTTCTACACTCAGAACCTACAGATCTAGGGGACCTGCAAGAGTCGGAAACTCCACACACTGGGGAGGCTATCACTGTGTCAGTGTCCCCTATGTGTGTGTGTGTATGTCTGTTGCGTGTGTGTATGTCTGTTGCCCGTTTTTGCGCATGTCTGTTGCATGTGTGTGTGTACATCTGTTACATTTGTGTCTACATGTGTGCATCTCCGGTGTGTGCGCATGTCTTTTGCATGTTTCTGCCACTCACCGTGTGTTGCATATGTCTGTGTTTGTAAAGAGAGAAAACTATCTGCACCAACAGGATACTTATTCCATGGTATTAATATTAACCTAGGTGACGGTGCCTGCAGGAAAAAGCAACTAAATTGTACAACTAGAGGAACAAAGAGTCCCCCAAGAAAAAAGAACCTGCATTGAAGGCACTCGACAACAGTCTATTTTCTATTTTTATTTCAACAGTTAAAACAAAAATGAATTACAAATTCCCTAGGACTCACAAAAACGGAAGAAATGCAAAGAAAAGATTAAAATGTAGCAGTGTCTAAAGTAGCAGTATAGGGATCAATATATTAAGGGTTAATGAATTTAGTTCATATTGCAAAAAGGGAACGTATTATTTCACACTTATAGTGTTTCATATAAAAGGTACCTTAATAATCTCTTATTTGCTGTAACGTACATAAACGCCAGCAGTGCCCTCATTTGGACACCGATGGCGAAAAAATGTGTACGAAATATCAAGTATAGCTGACTGTGGGGAAACCAAAACACAGACAAGCCCTCATCTGGAGTATAAGTTGTATTTCTACCGTTTGTTTCACTTAGATCAGTGATTCTCAGTCAGTCATTATCCTATCATAATGCTGAACCCTAGATATACGGAGCTGGCATCCTTTCAATGGTGCTAGTTCACCGTTATCCCATATAACAGTATCTAGCGGTTAAGCTGAAGAAACAGGCATCCTTGCAGTGCTGCCAGTCACAGATAATTTAGACACTTCCATACACTCAAGATACTGGCATCCTTTCCGTGGTGCCAGTACCGAGTCTCCTATTGTCAAATCACACAAATTTCAAGTCATAGCAGTAAGGTCGGCTCTGGACGAGGTCTAGTTAATTGCTTAACACTGGCTACTAATGCTTGTCAGGTACAGCTAATTAGTGTTATAATAAAACAACTGTTACTATATTAGAGCATGTAGTAGAGGCTGGCGTCCTTGCAATGCTGTCAGTTATAAACAATAGAAAGCCCCTTAATATATTCAAATGCTGGCATCCTTTCAGTGGTGTCTGCACCGAAACTCCTACACTTGGGTAGTACCCAACAATAAAATCAGCTCCAAGTGGAGTCTGGTTATATGCTTGACACAGATTTCTTATGTTAGTTGACTGCCTCCAGTCAACAATATATTAAGAGTGCTTTGATTTATATCAGAGCGCTCTCTTCAACATTGTTGCAGAGTTGTATGCTAGTCTGGATCACCATTACAATTCCCCGGAAGTTCCATCGTTTCCGGGATAGGGAACTTCAAGGAAAGGGCAAGTTAATTTCTTGATTCCAAATTAAGGCCTCTTGTACAACAACTTCATTCTTATATCAAGGACACTATTGACATACTCAGTAAAATCCAGGACTTACCAGTTGATTCCTCCACATATTTAATCACCTGTGATGTGGAATCACGATACACGTCTGTTGATCACAAAATAGGATGTCAGACAGTGCAAGAGATGATGAACAAAGATGGAAGGTACTTTTACATTGACCTACTTTGTTTTATACTGAATCGTTATTTTTTCACCTTTAACGATAGGTTATTTTTACAAGTGAGGGGTATAGCAATGGGGACCTGCTGTGCCCACTCATATGAGAAAACTTATATGGGCTGGTGGGAGGAATTAAGTTTTCTCTGACCAAAATACTTTACCGATCATATATTATTGTGGTACTGATATATCGATGACCTGTTCGCTCTTTGGAATAACAATCTATCCAGCTTTGAGTCATTCTTACAGTCATTGAATGAAAATGATTTCAATTTAAAATTGACTTATCATGCAGATTTAAATAAAGTAGACTTTCTTTATCTGGCCATATATAAAAATCAGAACAATATGCTATGATTTATATAGAAAAACCACAGCTACTAATTCAATTCTGCATGGTACTAGTCATCACTTACCCTCTCTGAAACACTCAGTCCCAATGGGAGAGTTCCTGCGTGTACGCAGGAACTGTTCATCATTGGAATAGTTCAAAATAAGAGCTAGAGAACTTAAATCCAGACTAATAGCTAGGGGATATTTAAAAATGTCAATTAAACAGGCATATAATAGGGCCCTACATACTAACAGGGACTCTCTCCTTAAACCAAAACAGAGATCCAATTAATCACAAGCACCTAGATTCATTACGACGTTCAATCATCAATGGTCTCAAATTATTAACATCATGCAGAAGTATTGGTACATTTTACAGACAGATGAAGTCCTCAATAAATCTCTAGGAGAGAGAATCCTAACTAGCTGTAGGAGAGCCCCTACAATTAAGGATCATCTAGTGCAAAGCCATTTTGTTCACCATAAGTGTGAAGAGAGAATTGTAGGGTCATACAAATGTGGTAATTGCATTTATTGTGAGTATTTTAGTAGACAAACTCAAGGAACTGACAGATTTGGTACAGTTAGGAAAATTCAACAATATATTAACTGTAACGGCACAGCACTGGTCTATTGTTTGCAGTGTCCCTGCAAGAAATTGTATGTAGGAATGATCACTAGGAAATTAAAAATATGTATTGGTGAACATTTAAATAATATCCGAAAAGCACCTTCTTTATTTAGAGGGAAAGGACCAACAGCTCTAACTTCAGTAAGTAGACATTTTGTGGATAAACATGCTGGTAACCCGAAAGGGTAAAAAGCATGGGATTTAGAGAGAGTCACCCTAGGCATCAGACAGAGTAATATTCAAAATGCATTACTCTTAAGAGAAAATTAGGTTTTTTTACTTAGATACTCTGGTCCCTAAAGGGTTAAATGACGAGTTGAAGTGGATTCTCCATAAAAAAAAATTCTCTAACGTCTGCATAAGCATCAGAACGTATATTATCTCCCTGAAGGGTATACAAGGATATTATCTACATTTTATATCAATAATCAACTAGCCTGAGGGTGAAAAGTGGAATTCAAATAGAGAATCTGTGAAGAGTTAATATAAGAAATTGACAGGAAGTAAGAAGTATTTTGTATGTAACCAGCATTGTGTACCCTATATCGTAACTACTCACTTCATGATCATTTAACGTGTTCAGTATACTATATTGTGCCCTTTTGACTCTTTATAATGTGGGCTTAATATCACGGTGCTCGTGCTTTTTCCTGTCAGTCTCTGTGTGTTGCGCTCCCATTGGCTGAGCTTAGTTTGGCTCGCCCAGTATGGCCTTTTTATACTGGGCCTCTGGCACCTGTCGGGTGCCCTTTTGTGGTGTTCCTGTACCAGTGCTACTGAGTTACTGTGTTGCTGTGTTCCTGTGTACCGACTTGGCCCGTCTGACTACTCCGCTTCTGGTTCCTGCTCCATGATTTGACCCGGCCTGGCTGACATTCCTGCTCCGTGACCTGATCCGGCTTGTCTGACATTCCTGCTCCGTGATTCGACCCGGCCTGGCTGACGTTCCTGCTCCGTGACCTGACCCGGCTTGTCTGAAGTTCCTGCGCTGAGATCCGGCCCAGCTATCCGGTTCCTGTTCACCATGTCGCCTGGGCGACATTCTGACTTCCGCTTAGTCTGGCCCAGCCAGACTGAGTATCACTGTGGCCTTCGTTACTGCTGAGATTCCCGTCAACTCTTGCAGTGCTGTTGTTGCCTCCGTTACCGCTGAGCCTTCCGTTAACTCTTGCAGAGCACTGTTGCCTCTGTTACTACTGAGCCTTCCGTTAACTCTTGCAGAGCACTGTTGCCTTTGTTACCACTGAGCCTTCCGTTATTTCCTGCAGAGCTATTGTTGCCTCCGATTACTGCTCCGGCAGTGAGCCCGTGGTTTCGTTCCGTTCAGCTCTCGCAGAATACTGTTGCCTACGATACAGCACCGGCAGGGTGCCACTGGCTCATTTCTTATTGCTCTTGCAGAGTACTGTTGTCTCCGTAACGGCACTGGTCGGGTGCCATTGGCTCAAGTTTACCAGCTCTTGCTGAGTACTGTGCCTCCGTTTCTGCACCGGTCGGGTGCCCGTGGCTCAAGTCCGTTCAGTTCTAGCAGAGTATTGTGGCCTCCGTTACTGCTACGGCAGAGGGTATAAGTCTCAGTCCTGCTTTGCAGATCTAGGTGCTTGTCTCCATCTCGCACCACAGTCTCCTGATAGTCATTGACCATCATACTGGGCGTTGCCAAACACACCACATCAGAGACTGATTATTTTCATTGGACTTTAACCCATGCTGTGCTGAAGTTGCCTTGTTATGCATGACCTGTGACAGTATCTTATCATCCTACTCATTGTATACTGGGCCTATATGGGCACATGTCTATGACCTATATTTTCCTGTCTATTCCACTGTGATACGCTATAGCCCGCTGTGGGTATTTTCATTGTGTCTTTTAATAAAACTGTGTTTTTTTCTAACCTACTGTGTCTGAGTGTCGTACAAACCGTTACACTTAAGGACCTCTGATTTGAATGATCAAGGAGTCATTTCTGAGTCTTATATGGAGATATTCATCTAGGTACATTATGCCACCTAAGGGTTAAAATATTTCACTGAATTCAATGGGCCATTCTGAGGTGGAGCTATAGGCATAAAAAGAGGAAACCTGATGGCCGTGATTTACTCTTGATAAAGCCTTGATGCGAAACCTGTCGAGCTAACAGAAGGGTTTACACTTTTCTCTCCTTTTTTCTTTTCTTTAATTTTAATATGCAGTAATTGTCATAAGTAGAGGCACTTTAAGGGATGCAGTGGGAATTGTAGTGGGGATCCAGACTAGCATAGAACTCTGCAACAATGTTGAAGAGAGCACTCTGATATAAATCAAAGCACTCTTAATATACTGTTAACTGGAGGCAGTAAACTAACATAAGTAATCTGTATCAAGCATATAACCAGGCTCTACTCTGAGCTGATTTTATTGTAGCAGTTTAAGTCGGTACGACCCAAGTGTAGGAGTTTCGGTACAGGCACCACTGAAAGGATGCCAGCACTTCGGAATATTTGTGAGATATCTTGGGGTATAAAAACATGAAATACATGTATTGTCATATACACAATACGCATAGTCTGATGGTAATTTTAAACAATATTTTTATTAATTTTCTGCATGAAACAAAGTATGCTACTGCTAAACAATAATGTTCTTACACTTATTAACACATTAGTACTTAAAGGGACATCATCACCCCTATACAAGTTTACCTAATTGCCATCTTGATATATGTCTAAGCTTTAATCAGTGGTTTGTTATTTTTAAAAATGCATACTCTTATGGAAATGTACATTATTAAAAATCTGCCGTGCACTTACTTCTGAACAGACTGCAGTTCCAGCCCGGTACCGAGGTCTGTCCGGAAATAAATGCACAGCAGATTTTTAATAATGTACATTTCTCTGTCATCCAGTATAGTTTACAGGTACCATGGGAAGTGGCAGCTCCTCCCAGTAGGCTGGAACAATTCTCCAATGATTTTCAGGGGGTGGAGCCTCCCTCTCCTTCCTAGCAGGCTCCCATAAAGTTAGATTTGTTCCATCATCCTGGTAGGAAGGCTCTGAACAGTTCCTCTTAGTTTTAGTTATTTTATTATTTTTCCTTAGATATGGGGTGTCAAAATTCCCCCATTAGGTGGATTACTATTACTGACTTCCACTTGGTGGATTGCTCAGTTTACAGGAGCTACTTGTGGACCCTTCTGCCCTGGGAGAGAACCATGTAACCCATGTCTCTCTCTCCAGGAGGAGTCTCTTTATGAGGCTTCTTCCTTATAATGGTAATCTGAAGACAGAAGACCTGCAGAAAAAGGTGAGCAACCCTTTGAGAGCCATGGTCCATACAAGGGTTTCTTTGGAGTTCTCCTGCTCCTGCACTCATGGTGGGTATTTCTATTTCTGTTCTGAAGGTCCTTGGAGCATTTTGGGCAGTTTTGTGGTAATTAACCCCTTCCCTGCCAGCGTTTGGGCTGTTGGGGTCTCAATCCTCATTCTCACTTTATTATTTTTAAATGTGTTCATGTTTCCTAGTGTTTTTATGTGTTTTTTTTTCCACTTTTTAATCACTTTTACCTTATAAGTTATTATTTTTTTTAATTTGCTTTACTACATGGCCGCAATACTCTATTGATCTCTATGGGACCGACATGTTGGGGCGTATCTCTGCAACTGCTCCATGTACCGAGTTCAGAGATGGCTTATTTTACTTGTCTACCCTTGTCTATTACTCTGGTCGATATTCCCATTGTCTTAGGAGCTTTGGGGGGATACGGTTCTTTTTTTCATACTATGTTTTCCATAAGTGCCCTCTTCGCGGGGTGATTTCAGATTGGCTTTCTTTGCAGTAGCCATTTGGTTTTTCCTCTCTACCGAGTATCATACGCAGGGCTTGGTCTCCTCAACGCTCCTCCACAGGTTAACACTTTGCTTGCCATTTAAGTGTATTTTAGGCTTTCTGGGGTGAAATCTGTAATCTGGGTGACAGTATTTTGGTATTCCTTTACTGTATTGACAATTTATTCCATAGAATGTCGGATCCAATAGGACATGGGGCTAGTCTGTTGAAACCTACATACTGAGACGGAAAGGATTTTCCACAGAGGTAATTTCCACTATGATCCAGGCCATTAAACCCATGTCCTCGAAGGCCTACAACAGGGTTTGGTCTTTTTTCCATGAGTGGTGTGTGGACAGGGATCTATTCTCACAAGAGTTTGATCTTCTGGCTATCCTGTCTCTTTGCAGGATGGAGTGAACAAAGGCTAGGCCTTAGTTCCTTGAAGGTCCAGACATCTGCTCGCTCTGTCTTTTTTCAGAGATACATTGCCACATTACTGGATGTCAAGGTCTTTTTTCAGGGGGTTGCCCATGCGTTCCCTGCTTATAAGGCTCCCACTCTTCAGTGGGACCTTAATCTTGTTTTCGGAGGTTTACAGCAGCTTCTGTTTTAGTCCTTGGCTCCTTGGCTACCATTCCTTTACGTATTGTGAAGTGGAAGATGGCTTTTCTTTTGGCGGTTGTCTCTGTCCGCAGAGTTGCTGAGCTGCAGGCCCTGTCCTGCAAGCCACCTTTCCTGGTGTTTCACAAGGATAAGGATGTTCTCCATACCTCTCAGGAATTTCTTCCTAAGGTGGTCTTTGAGTTCCACATCAATCAGGAGATTGTTGTGCCTTCTTTCTGTCCTGACCCTAAATCTGACAAAGAGAGGGATCTCCACTTGTTGGATGTCGTGCGCTGCCTTAAGTTTTATGTGCACCACACTGAGTCTGTTCTTCAGACTGATCCATTTGTTTGTCATTCCTGAGGGTCCCAGGGTGGGTAAAGCAGCATCCAAGGTGACTATTGCATCTTGGATTAAAGCTATCATCCGCAAGACTTATGAGCTCAGAGGAAAACCTGTTCCCTTTTCATCACTGCACACTCTACTAGGTCTGTCAGGGCCTCCTGGGCCTACAAGAATCAGGCCTCTGCTGATTAGCTGTGCAAGACGGCCACCTAGTCCTCTGTGCACGCCTTTGCCAAACACTATCATGTTGATGTCCTGACTTCAGCTAAAGCTAGCTTTGGCAGGAAAGTCAGGCAGAATTTTCTGTCTAGGATTTTACTCTCCTGTGCCTTATAGCTCTTTAACTGTTCAAACCCTGTTGGTTCTTGTTTTGTGTGCAGTTATTCAGTGTCTGTTGACATTTGTTTGTTTTTGTTGTTCCATGTCCTGGATAGTCCCTTGGGAACTCTGACATCAGGGGGACCCGCACTTGGTCCTTTCCCTATCTTCCCAGCCTGGAAACTTGATGTTGGAACATCCCCATGGTACCTGTAAGCTATATTGGACGACAGAGAAAATAGGATTTTAGTCTTACCTGTTAAATCCTTTTCTCTTAGTCCATATAGCTTACAGGTTTCCCACCCAGTGAAAGTGACCATGCTTGGTTCCTGTGGATGGACGTGGGAGTTCTATTGGGTCTGTGCTCACAGGAATCTTTCTCTTCTCACTATCTAGCTCAGTAGGGCTAGTGTCTCAAATCCAGCTGGAGGGAAGCAGTTAGGTAGCCTGCTAGGGAGGAGAGGGAGTTTCCACCCCCTGCAATTTATTCAAGAATTGTTCCAGCCTACTGGGAGGAGCTGTTGCCTCGCCATGGTACCTGTAAGCTATATGGACTAATAGAAAAGCAATGCGATGAGTACCCTCTGGCACTCAAAAGGCCAAACAGCAATAACAAACAATGGCAGTTGATATCAGGTTAGAAAAGGATTTAATAGGTAAGACTAAAATCCTATTTTCCAAAAGAGTATGCAGTTAAAAAAACAAACAAACAAACAAACCACCTAATGAAGCATAGAGATATATCAGGATGGCAGTTAGGTAAACTTCTATAGGGGTGATAATGCCCCTTTAACAGTAAAAAATATGACATACAGTTAATACAGTGAATAATATGTTCAGGGTAGTTAAGTAGCGCACTAGCATCACCAAAATACCTGTACAGGTATCAGCTGTTAACCCAGTGCCAGAGGGGTACGAAATGCATTGCAAAGCAATGTGATGAGTACCCTCTGGCACCCAAAAGGCCAAACAGCAACAACAAACAATGGCAGCTGATATCAGGTTAGTTAAAATCTCCAGCAATTATAGTATGCCCAAGATGAACAGCTTTCCTCATTTGCAAAAACAATTGGGCCTCAACATTCTCATCAATATTTGATGGTTTTTAGCATATACCTACCAACACCTTTTTCTACCTTGGATGCCATAGTTAGCCTCAATTTCTGCCGACAAAGGGCCCTATCGAAATGCCTCCAATGCCAAAAAAAAAGAACTAGAGTCATTTCTTCAATTACGGTAAGCAATTCAATTAGCTGTGCTATGAAGAAATACCGGCCAAAAACTCCCCACCTTGGGCGCTAATTTTGTGGCTGTCTGCGACCATTGAAACAAACAAAATAACAAAATATGCTATTCAATTCCATATGTTATATATTGTGGTTTGTAGCAATGTACCCATCAACACCTTTTTTTTTTTTTTTTTTTTACCTTGTATGCCACAGTTTTCTTCAATTTCTACCCATAAGGACTCCACATTATGGTCAGTTTCCTCACAAATATCACACCTTAAAATTAGCAGAGCATACAGTTGAGTTGGTGCTATATTAGTGATACCACAGAAATTACAATTCATATTGACAGGTGAAACAGATACCTTGAAAATAACAAGTTATCACCAACAAGGAAAGGAAACTTCCCCTAACTATAAAGTACCTAATAATAACATTTCTCCATTCAAGGGTACCCTGTTGCCCCCCCCCCACCGAATATTGGTGCACCTGTGGGGCCCTTACTGAGGTGGCAGCAGTGCTACCTCTTAGTGTGGTGAATCCCAGAGCTTACCTTTTTTGGTGCTTAGGGCTTCATCTCCTCTTTGTCAGGTGATGGAGCTTGATCCTACAGAGCATGGTCTTCAACCAAAATCCATTCCTCATCCTCACTTCCAGAGTTGGGCCTGCTGTGGCCAACATCCCACGTGAGGTCATTCTGCTGAAATGCCAACACTCCCTGAGGATGGAGGATACCTAACCCAAAGGTGCGGCACAAGTCAATTTCCTAGTGATACACACCTCAATAACACCTAACTGACCTTATGTACACAGATCCTTACATACACAATCTATCCCTAACCTACCTGTCTTTATTTAAATAAAATAAAGAGGTATGATGAAATGATGTATCTCTCCAGACACTTGAGAAAATAGGACTGGGTAATGTGACTTTCCAGCCTCTACATGGAGAGTAAGGTCTCATAATAATGGGAATCACTAGCTACATTCAAATCAAAGGGAAGATCTGAGAATTCTCCAGATCTGACCCAGAGACTCCAGCTTTTATTCTTAATTACAAGGTCCCTTGAGACAGAGGCTGATTTTCAGGTCTATCACTGCCCTTGTAAATCTGCCTACTTCATTGCCAGTTCGTCACTCTCTGCCCTTTTTCTCCCAAACACACCTCCCTTCTTCCCATTCAAACCTCTCATTATTATGAGACGGATCACATTATTTGGACGTTCCCATACTCAGACCATAGTGGACACCTGTAGGCTTGGGACAAGAAGGTTCCCAGGTATGAATCAGAGGATTTTTATAATAATGTGTCCCTCCAGCTACTGTTGTAAGATGTAGGGTGCAAAAAAATGTGGTTTCCTCACCACTTAATGGGGGGGGGGGGCTTTTAATAAAATGGTTCGCAAACACTTAAAACAAGGGAGGTCTGCAGTGTGAAGCCCTTATAATATTTTAATGTGGCTTTCCAACCACTACTGTTCTAGCGGCAGCCTGGAAGTCTCCTTTCCACTTTTAATGGGGTCTCAGTATTCACTGTCTCCATCCTTTCTCCTCAGCTCCACTCAGACCTCTCAGGCTATCTGTACTATCTGTCCCTGGTGCAGAGAGCTCCATGTTTACAGTTCTGCATGAAACTCTATGACCCTATAGGATATAGTCAAGGTGTCTCCACAAGTCATACATGTAAGTGCTAAAAGATCCGTTGTCCTATGAAAATACAAGGAAATTTGTTTCACAGTTCATGATCATATTTATTGTTAATCTTGATATATTCACTTCACCAAAATCAATTATTGGGATCCTTGAAAATTAGTTCAACAAAATTTGAGGTCCCCTCGCCTCCTAATGACCACCACTGTATAATGTCTGTGGTGCTTTTAATGTCCTTGTGCTCTATCTTTAATGTCCTCTCGCCTTCTAATGTGCAACACTGTTTAATGTCTGTGACAAGTGCTGGATACTGGTGTTTAGAGGACTCTCCTTTGCTTTCAATGTCCATGGGCTTTATTTTTCTTCTGTTCTTTAATTTCCAGCTAAGAAAAATGATGATAATGATGATGACAGCTATGATGACAACAACAAAAAGTAGAGCAGCAGCAATATATATAATATTGATCAAGGGAAAGGCATCCTTTTCTGATGTGCTCTCTTCAAATGTGGAATCAGCTTGCTTTCCATCCACAAGATCAACCACTTCGGAGTAAGCTTCTCTCTCCTTCAGGAGACTTCTGGCCTCTGTAAGTAATAGTGTCTGCCCTAGCAATACAAGCAAGATCGTTGACCAAAACCGTCCAGTCGCTGCAAAGTGCTGTGTTAGAGCCATTGCTTTCCACGTCTCAGCTATACTCTGAAATGACTGATACACAATGGTTAGTGCTTAATATCCAAGGAAAAGCATTCTGATGGCCCCACTGTGATGTCATAGGGCAAAAGTGTAGAGCACCATTATGATGTCATAGTGCCACTTGACTTGTACTGGTGTATAGAACTCTGTGGCTGTGTCACACTAAAAGCAGCTGCTATATACCACAAGATTAAAAACAATTTATTATAGCTGTTTATCCCAAAAGGGCCACCTTTTAAGCTTTAACTCACAGCAATGTATGTACAGTATACAGCTACAATGATATCACTCCCATTCTGTGTCCAGTAGACAGAATCAGTCAGATTCTTACACATACATCCCAGGTATCCCTGTTTAGGAAGGACAGTACCTCTTTGATAACCAAATTCCTCTTTCCCTGTTTCCCATCCTTTTGTCCCTCTTTTTAGGTGATCAGTCTGTGTGTTATAAAGTCTATATCACATTGCTCCACAACAGTAAAACTCATATTCATTTTTTTAAATGTCAGTATATGTGTTTATAAATTAGTCTGTGTAAGTAAAATATTTCGTCTTGCTCTAAATCCTTTATTTAGTTACACGAAGAGGTGTCACTAGGTCATGAAATAACCTAAAAAAGTGTGGTAATTCCCTACCCACCAGCCATGCCCCTAGCAACACCGCCTAAAATTAAAATATTCCTCTTTGGCCATTTGAAATGTTGGGAGTTATATTTACAGTCATAATATTTTATTAATGAAAGGAGTTTATCTGACTGGCTTCTTTCTCCTGATTATGTTTAACTCAGTGTGATCCATGGGATTGCAATAAGGATGAGAATGGTGACTCTGTAAAATTAGTGACATCATATGTGAGCCTGAAAGGTAGCCTGGCTATCCTCCTTGAAACTGAGAACCATTTATGATCCCAGGAAGTAAGAATAGGAATGGAGATGCCCTTACCTTTCACTGCATGTCCCACATTTAGGGCTGTATATAATATTTTGTTTCTTAACCTTTTGAGTGCCTGAGGGGTATGCAGTACTTTGCTTTGCAGTGCATTGGGTACTCCTTTGGCATTCAAAGGGTTAAAAACTTTTCACAGCTTCTTTAATTTAAAAAAAAAAACGTCCACAACGAAAATACAGTAGCGGTTTTAGAGCAAGTTAAGCACACTGTAGGAGTAGAAAAAAAACTGCCTTTGATTTACACAGTGTTTTTAAGCCCTTGGAAGCTAGAGAGTAGGAATGAGTGCACCACAACAATGCCATAATCCCACTTGGTGTATAGAACTCTGTGGCTGTGTCACACTGAAAGTAACTGCTATATACCACATGACTGGAAACAAATGATTGCATCTGTTTATCCCATAAGGACCACTTGCTATATATATATACTAGCAATGTGGGACGGCGCTGCCCGTCAGGATATATAGGGAATTAATGCACACACATGGATGCAAGACAAACACACACAGAGACACACACGCAAATGCACACGCATGCACTGAGATGCATAAAAATCGACACAGTCATACACACATACATGCAATGCACAACATGCAGACACAGAGTGTGATATAGAACTGCAACACACAGAGTGAGGAACACACAGGCACACACAGAGATACACACACACAGAAGTGAGTCATAAGGGGGTGATTTATGTGTCATTGTAATGAGTTTGTGTTTGTACTTATGCCTCCACTGTGGCATTCATTCATTCATATAGTTGAATGCATGTGGTGATTGCACATACTATGATGGAAGGTGGATCGTGCTGGCTTCCGGGGCGTGAGTGAGTGTGTGTGAGTGAGTGAGTGGCATTCATTCATGTAGTTGAAATGCATGAGGTAAATGCACATACTATGGTAGAAGGCGGATCGTGCTGGCTCCCAGGGTGTGAGTGAGACTATGGTGGAAGGTGGATCGTGCTGGCTCCCGGGATGTGAGTGAGTGTGAGTGAGTGCGTGTGAGTGCGAGAGTGAGTGATTGCGTGTGAGTTATTGCATGTGAGTGATTGCGTGAGTGAGTTAGTGAGTGTGTGATTGAGTGAGAAAGTGTGAGTGAGTGTGAGAGGGTGTATGAAAGTGAGTGAGAGAGTGTGAGTGTGTGAGTGAGAGTATGTGAGTGAGAGTGTGTGAGTGAGAGTGTGTGTGATTGAATGAGAGTGTGAGTGAGAGAGTGTGTTAGAGAGTGTGTGTTTGTGATTGAGTGTGTGTGATTGAGTGTGTGTGATTGTGATTGAGTGTGAGTGAATGTGTGAGTGAGAGTGTATGAGTGAGAGAGTGTGAGTGTGTGAGTTATTGTGAGTGTGTATGATTGAGATTGAGTGTGTGTGTGTGTGTGTGTTTTTTGGCTGATGTGTTTGTGTCTGTGGTGTAGGAGCGAGTGGCAGCCATTTTGTTTTTTCAGTTACTTGGATAGTGGTGGGCGGGCTGAATAGTGGGGGCAGGCCAACTCCCTGCATGAATTAAATCACTCCCCCATTGAATCACCCAATGGGAGCAGTAACTCCTCCTTACTTCACCCTTTGAGTGCCAGAGCGGCACGCAATGCATTGCAAAGCTGGCACTCAAAGGGTTACATAGCAATATAACACATGGTGGCTCCAGGGACGGCCCTAACATGGGTCCCGGTGGGTCCATGGACCCAGGTGGCACTTTGACTGGGGCGGCAATTTGCCGCCCACTGTATGTCAGCCAGCCGCCAGGTCTGTGTCCACACGGCACAGGACAAAGAGTTTTGACTCCCTCCTGCGAGCTGCGTGCCTGCTGTGACAGTAATTAGTGTGGTTCAACCTCAGTCTGTCAGCCTGACTGAGGCTGAGCCAGACTAATCACTGTCACAGCAGGCGCACTTGGCAGGGTGTCTCCTGCATAAAAAAAAAAAAGCTTGCCGGCAGAGGCGCTGACTTAACAGCCACTCTGCGGGCGGGCTGTCAGCTTGTGCACAGACATCCTCCCATGTTGCCTCTCTCGCTCCCCGCGCTGTACTGAGGTCAGAGCGATGGGCCTCACTTGACCTGCCGGCGCTCAAACATCAGACTAAGCGGGGAGTGCGAGAGGCAGCATGGGAGGATCAAGCTGCCTGCCATTAGACACCAGGGAGCTGGACAACTGTGGGTGCTGGCGGGGGAAGTTCTGGGTGGGCAATGGGGCATGTCCTGGGGTGCTGGGGTAAGTCCTGTGTGGGCATGTCCTGGGGTGCTGGGGTACGTCCTGGGTGGGCAATGGGGCATGTCTTATAGCTCTTTAACTGTTCAAACCCTGTTGGTTCTTGTTTTGTGTGCAGTTATTCAGTGTCTGTTGACATTTGTTTGTTTTTGTTGTTCCATGTCCTGGATAGTCCCTTGGGAACTCTGACATCAGGGGGACCCGCACTTGGTCCTTTCCCTATCTTCCCAGCCTGGAAACTTGATGTTGGAACATCCCCATGGTACCTGTAAGCTATATTGGACGACAGAGAAAATAGGATTTTAGTCTTACCTGTTAAATCCTTTTCTCTTAGTCCATATAGCTTACAGGTTTCCCACCCAGTGAAAGTGACCATGCTTGGTTCCTGTGGATGGACGTGGGAGTTCTATTGGGTCTGTGCTCACAGGAATCTTTCTCTTCTCACTATCTAGCTCAGTAGGGCTAGTGTCTCAAATCCAGCTGGAGGGAAGCAGTTAGGTAGCCTGCTAGGGAGGAGAGGGAGTTTCCACCCCCTGCAATTTATTCAAGAATTGTTCCAGCCTACTGGGAGGAGCTGTTGCCTCGCCATGGTACCTGTAAGCTATATGGACTAATAGAAAAGCAATGCGATGAGTACCCTCTGGCACTCAAAAGGCCAAACAGCAATAACAAACAATGGCAGTTGATATCAGGTTAGAAAAGGATTTAATAGGTAAGACTAAAATCCTATTTTCCAAAAGAGTATGCAGTTAAAAAAACAAACAAACAAACAAACCACCTAATGAAGCATAGAGATATATCAGGATGGCAGTTAGGTAAACTTCTATAGGGGTGATAATGCCCCTTTAACAGTAAAAAATATGACATACAGTTAATACAGTGAATAATATGTTCAGGGTAGTTAAGTAGCGCACTAGCATCACCAAAATACCTGTACAGGTATCAGCTGTTAACCCAGTGCCAGAGGGGTACGAAATGCATTGCAAAGCAATGTGATGAGTACCCTCTGGCACCCAAAAGGCCAAACAGCAACAACAAACAATGGCAGCTGATATCAGGTTAGTTAAAATCTCCAGTAATTATAGTATGCCCAAGATGCACAGCTTTCCTCATTTGCAAAAACAATTGGGCCTCAACATTCTCATCAATATTTGATGGTTTTTAGCATATACCTACCAACACCTTTTTCTACCTTGGATGCCATAGTTAGCCTCAATTTCTGCCGACAAAGGGCCCTATCGAAATGCCTCCAATGCCAAAAAAAAAGAACTAGAGTCATTTCTTCAATTACGGTAAGCAATTCAATTAGCTGTGCTATGAAGAAATACCGGCCAAAAACTCCCCACCTTGGGCGCTAATTTTGTGGCTGTCTGCGACCATTCAAACAAACAAAATAACAAAATATGCTATTCAATTCCATATGTTATATATTGTGGTTTGTAGCAATGTACCCATCAACACCTTTTTTTTTTTTTTTACCTTGTATGCCACAGTTTTCTTCAATTTCTACCCATAAGGACTCCACATTATGGTCAGTTTCCTCACAAATATCACACCTTAAAATTAGCAGAGCATACAGTTGAGTTGGTGCTATATTAGTGATACCACAGAAATTACAATTCATATTGACAGGTGAAACAGATACCTTGAAAATAACAAGTTATCACCAACAAGGAAAGGAAACTTCCCCAAACTATAAAGTACCTAATAATAACATTTCTCCATTCAAGGGTACCCTGTTGCCCCCCCCCACCGAATATTGGTGCACCTGTGGGGCCCTTACTGAGGTGGCAGCAGTGCTACCTCTTAGTGTGGTGAATCCCAGAGCTTACCTTTTTTGGTGCTTAGGGCTTCATCTCCTCTTTGTCAGGTGATGGAGCTTGATCCTACAGAGCATGGTCTTCAACCAAAATCCATTCCTCATCCTCACTTCCAGAGTTGGGCCTGCTGTGGCCAACATCCCACGTGAGGTCATTCTGCTGAAATGCCAACACTACCTGAGGATGGAGGATACCTAACCCAAAGGTGCGGCACAAGTCAATTTCCTAGTGATACACACCTCAATAACACCTAACTGACCTTATGTACACAGATCCTTACATACACAATCTATCCCTAACCTACCTGTCTTTATTTAAATAAAATAAAGAGGTATGATGAAATGATGTATCTCTCCAGACACTTGAGAAAATAGGACTGGGTAATGTGACTTTCCAGCCTCTACATGGAGAGTAAGGTCTCATAATAATGGGAATCACTAGCTACATTCAAATCAAAGGGAAGATCTGAGAATTCTCCAGATCTGACCCAGAGACTCCAGCTTTTATTCTTAATTACAAGGTCCCTTGAGACAGAGGCTGATTTTCAGGTCTATCACTGCCCTTGTAAATCTGCCTACTTCATTGCCAGTTCGTCACTCTCTGCCCTTTTTCTCCCAAACACACCTCCCTTCTTCCCATTCAAACCTCTCATTATTATGAGACGGATCACATTATTTGGACGTTCCCACACTCAGACCATAGTGGACACCTGTAGGCTTGGGACAAGAAGGTTCCCAGGTATGAATCAGAGGATTTTTATAATAATGTGTCCCTCCAGCTACTGTTGTAAGATGTAGGGTGCAAAAAAATGTGGTTTCCTCACCACTTAATGGGGGGGGGGCTTTTAATAAAATGGTTCGCAAACACTTAAAACAAGGGAGGTCTGCAGTGTGAAGCCCTTATAATATTTTAATGTGGCTTTCCAACCACTACTGTTCTAGCGGCAGCCTGGAAGTCTCCTTTCCACTTTTAATGGGGTCTCAGTATTCACTGTCTCCATCCTTTCTCCTCAGCTCCACTCAGACCTCTCAGGCTATCTGTACTATCTGTCCCTGGTGCAGAGAGCTCCATGTTTACAGTTCTGCATGAAACTCTATGACCCTATAGGATATAGTCAAGGTGTCTCCACAAGTCATACATGTAAGTGCTAAAAGATCCGTTGTCCTATGAAAATACAAGGAAATTTGTTTCACAGTTCATGATCATATTTATTGTTGATCTTGATATATTCACTTCACCAAAATCAATTATTGGGATCCTTGAAAATTAGTTCAACAAAATTTGAGGTCCCCTCGCCTCCTAATGACCACCACTGTATAATGTCTGTGGTGCTTTTAATGTCCTTGTGCTCTATCTTTAATGTCCTCTCGCCTTCTAATGTGCAACACTGTTTAATGTCTGTGACAAGTGCTGGATACTGGTGTTTAGAGGACTCTCCTTTGCTTTCAATGTCCATGGGCTTTATTTTTCTTCTGTTCTTTAATTTCCAGCTAAGAAAAATGATGATAATGATGATGACAGCTATGATGACAACAACAAAAAGTAGAGCAGCAGCAATATATATAATATTGATCAAGGGAAAGGCATCCTTTTCTGAAGTGCTCTCTTCAAATGTGGAATCAGCTTGCTTTCCATCCACAAGATCAACCACTTCGGAGTAAGCTTCTCTCTCCTTCAGGAGACTTCTGGCCTCTGTAAGTAATAGTGTCTGCCCTAGCAATACAAGCAAGATCGTTGACCAAAACCGTCCAGTCGCTGCAAAGTGCTGTGTTAGAGCCATTGCTTTCCACGTCTCAGCTATACTCTGAAATGACTGATACACAATGGTTAGTGCTTAATATCCAAGGAAAAGCATTCTGATGGCCCCACTGTGATGTCATAGGGCAAAAGTGTGGAGCACCATTATGATGTCATAGTGCCACTTGACTTGTACTGGTGTATAGAACTCTGTGGCTGTGTCACACTAAAAGCAGCTGCTATATACCACAAGATTAAAAACAATTTATTATAGCTGTTTATCCCAAAAGGGCCACCTTTTAAGCTTTAACTCACAGCAATGTATGTACAGTATACAGCTACAATGATATCACTCCCATTCTGTGTCCAGTAGACAGAATCAGTCAGATTCTTACACATACATCCCAGGTATCCCTGTTTAGGAAGGACAGTACCTCTTTGATAACCAAATTCCTCTTTCCCTGTTTCCCATCCTTTTGTCCCTCTTTTTAGGTGATCAGTCTGTGTGTTATAAAGTCTATATTCATTTTTTTAAATGTCAGTATATGTGTTTATAAATTAGTCTGTGTAAGTAAAATATTTCGTCTTGCTCTAAATCCTTTATTTAGTTACACGAAGAGGTGTCACTAGGTCATGAAATAACCTAAAAAAGTGTGGTAATTCCCTACCCACCAGCCATGCCCCTAGCAACACCGCCTAAAATTAAAATATTCCTCTTTGGCCATTTGAAATGTTGGGAGTTATATTTACAGTCATAATATTTTATTAATGAAAGGAGTTTATCTGACTGGCTTCTTTCTCCTGATTATGTTTAACTCAGTGTGATCCATGGGATTGCAATAAGGATGAGAATGGTGACTCTGTAAAATTAGTGACATCATATGTGAGCCTGAAAGGTAGCCTGGCTATCCTCCTTGAAACTGAGAACCATTTATGATCCCAGGAAGTAAGAATAGGAATGGAGATGCCCTTACCTTTCACTGCATGTCCCACATTTAGGGCTGTATATAATATTTTGTTTCTTAACCTTTTGAGTGCCTGAGGGGTATGCAGTACTTTGCTTTGCAGTGCATTGGGTACTCCTTTGGCATTCAAAGGGTTAAAAACTTTTCACAGCTTCTTTAATTTAAAAAAAAAAACGTCCACAACGAAAATACAGTAGCGGTTTTAGAGCAAGTTAAGCACACTGTAGGAGTAGAAAAAAAACTGCCTTTGATTTACACAGTGTTTTTAAGCCCTTGGAAGCTAGAGAGTAGGAATGAGTGCACCACAACAATGCCATAATCCCACTTGGTGTATAGAACTCTGTGGCTGTGTCACACTGAAAGTAACTGCTATATACCACATGACTGGAAACAAATGATTGCATCTGTTTATCCCATAAGGACCACTTGCTATATATATATATACTAGCAATGTGGGACGGCGCTGCCCGTCAGGATATATAGGGAATTAATGCACACACATGGATGCAAGACAAACACACACAGAGACACACACGCAAATGCACACGCATGCACTGAGATGCATAAAAATCGACACAGTCATACACACATACATGCAATGCACAACATGCAGACACAGAGTGTGATATAGAACTGCAACACACAGAGTGAGGAACACACAGGCACACACAGAGATACACACACACAGAAGTGAGTCATAAGGGGGTGATTTATGTGTCATTGTAATGAGTTTGTGTTTGTACTTATGCCTCCACTGTGGCATTCATTCATTCATATAGTTGAATGCATGTGGTGATTGCACATAGTATGATGGAAGGTGGATCGTGCTGGCTTCCGGGGCGTGAGTGAGTGTGTGTGAGTGAGTGAGTGGCATTCATTCATGTAGTTGAAATGCATGAGGTAAATGCACATACTATGGTAGAAGGCGGATCGTGCTGGCTCCCAGGGTGTGAGTGAGACTATGGTGGAAGGTGGATCGTGCTGGCTCCCGGGATGTGAGTGAGTGTGAGTGAGTGCGTGTGAGTGCGAGAGTGAGTGATTGCGTGTGAGTTATTGCATGTGAGTGATTGCGTGAGTGAGTTAGTGAGTGTGTGATTGAGTGAGAAAGTGTGAGTGAGTGTGAGAGGGTGTATGAAAGTGAGTGAGAGAGTGTGAGTGTGTGAGTGAGAGTATGTGAGTGAGAGTGTGTGAGTGAGAGTGTGTGTGATTGAATGAGAGTGTGAGTGAGAGAGTGTGTTAGAGAGTGTGTGTTTGTGATTGAGTGTGTGTGATTGTGATTGAGTGTGAGTGAATGTGTGAGTGAGAGTGTATGAGTGAGAGAGTGTGAGTGTGTGAGTTATTGTGAGTGTGTATGATTGAGATTGAGTGTGTGTGTGTGTGTGTGTTTTTTGGCTGATGTGTTTGTGTCTGTGGTGTAGGAGCGAGTGGCAGCCATTTTGTTTTTTCAGTTACTTGGATAGTGGTGGGCGGGCTGAATAGTGGGGGCAGGCCAACTCCCTGCATGAATTAAATCACTCCCCCATTGAATCACCCAATGGGAGCAGTAACTCCTCCTTACTTCACCCTTTGAGTGCCAGAGCGGCACGCAATGCATTGCAAAGCTGGCACTCAAAGGGTTACATAGCAATATAACACATGGTGGCTCCAGGGACGGCCCTAACATGGGTCCCGGTGGGTCCATGGACCCAGGTGGCACTTTGACTGGGGCGGCAATTTGCCGCCCACTGTATGTCAGCCAGCCGCCAGGTCTGTGTCCACACGGCACAGGACAAAGAGTTTTGACTCCCTCCTGCGAGCTGCGTGCCTGCTGTGACAGTAATTAGTGTGGTTCAACCTCAGTCTGTCAGCCTGACTGAGGCTGAGCCAGACTAATCACTGTCACAGCAGGCGCACTTGGCAGGGTGTCTCCTGCATAAAAAAAAAAAAGCTTGCCGGCAGAGGCGCTGACTTAACAGCCACTCTGCGGGCGGGCTGTCAGCTTGTGCACAGACATCCTCCCATGTTGCCTCTCTCGCTCCCCGCGCTGTACTGAGGTCAGAGCGATGGGCCTCACTTGACCTGCCGGCGCTCAAACATCAGACTAAGCGGGGAGTGCGAGAGGAAGCATGGGAGGATCAAGCTGCCTGCCATTAGACACCAGGGAGCTGGACAACTGTGGGTGCTGGCGGGGGAAGTTCTGGGTGGGCAATGGGGCATGTCCTGGGGTGCTGGGGTAAGTCCTGTGTGGGCATGTCCTGGGGTGCTGGGGTACGTCCTGGGTGGGCAATGGGGCATGTCTTATAGCTCTTTAACTGTTCAAACCCTGTTGGTTCTTGTTTTGTGTGCAGTTATTCAGTGTCTGTTGACATTTGTTTGTTTTTGTTGTTCCATGTCCTGGATAGTCCCTTGGGAACTCTGACATCAGGGGGACCCGCACTTGGTCCTTTCCCTATCTTCCCAGCCTGGAAACTTGATGTTGGAACATCCCCATGGTACCTGTAAGCTATATTGGACGACAGAGAAAATAGGATTTTAGTCTTACCTGTTAAATCCTTTTCTCTTAGTCCATATAGCTTACAGGTTTCCCACCCAGTGAAAGTGACCATGCTTGGTTCCTGTGGATGGACGTGGGAGTTCTATTGGGTCTGTGCTCACAGGAATCTTTCTCTTCTCACTATCTAGCTCAGTAGGGCTAGTGTCTCAAATCCAGCTGGAGGGAAGCAGTTAGGTAGCCTGCTAGGGAGGAGAGGGAGTTTCCACCCCCTGCAATTTATTCAAGAATTGTTCCAGCCTACTGGGAGGAGCTGTTGCCTCGCCATGGTACCTGTAAGCTATATGGACTAATAGAAAAGCAATGCGATGAGTACCCTCTGGCACTCAAAAGGCCAAACAGCAATAACAAACAATGGCAGTTGATATCAGGTTAGAAAAGGATTTAATAGGTAAGACTAAAATCCTATTTTCCAAAAGAGTATGCAGTTAAAAAAACAAACAAACAAACAAACCACCTAATGAAGCATAGAGATATATCAGGATGGCAGTTAGGTAAACTTCTATAGGGGTGATAATGCCCCTTTAACAGTAAAAAATATGACATACAGTTAATACAGTGAATAATATGTTCAGGGTAGTTAAGTAGCGCACTAGCATCACCAAAATACCTGTACAGGTATCAGCTGTTAACCCAGTGCCAGAGGGGTACGAAATGCATTGCAAAGCAATGTGATGAGTACCCTCTGGCACCCAAAAGGCCAAACAGCAACAACAAACAATGGCAGCTGATATCAGGTTAGTTAAAATCTCCAGTAATTATAGTATGCCCAAGATGCACAGCTTTCCTCATTTGCAAAAACAATTGGGCCTCAACATTCTCATCAATATTTGATGGTTTTTAGCATATACCTACCAACACCTTTTTCTACCTTGGATGCCATAGTTAGCCTCAATTTCTGCCAACAAAGGGCCCTATCGAAATGCCTCCAATGCCAAAAAAAAAGAACTAGAGTCATTTCTTCAATTACGGTAAGCAATTCAATTAGCTGTGCTATGAAGAAATACCGGCCAAAAACTCCCCACCTTGGGCGCTAATTTTGTGGCTGTCTGCGACCATTGAAACAAACAAAATAACAAAATATGCTATTCAATTCCATATGTTATATATTGTGGTTTGTAGCAATGTACCCATCAACACCTTTTTTTTTTTTTTTACCTTGTATGCCACAGTTTTCTTCAATTTCTACCCATAAGGACTCCACATTATGGTCAGTTTCCTCACAAATATCACACCTTAAAATTAGCAGAGCATACAGTTGAGTTGGTGCTATATTAGTGATACCACAGAAATTACAATTCATATTGACAGGTGAAACAGATACCTTGAAAATAACAAGTTATCACCAACAAGGAAAG
Organism: Rhinophrynus dorsalis; assembly: GCA_037306005.1. Classification (NCBI taxonomy): domain Eukaryota; kingdom Metazoa; phylum Chordata; class Amphibia; order Anura; family Rhinophrynidae; genus Rhinophrynus; species Rhinophrynus dorsalis. The sequence continues at coordinate 402,233,799 of CM074723.1, forward strand.
GAAACTTCCCCTAACTATAAAGTACCTAATAATAACATTTCTCCATTCAAGGGTACCCTGTTGCCCCCCCCCACCGAATATTGGTGCACCTGTGGGGCCCTTACTGAGGTGGCAGCAGTGCTACCTCTTAGTGTGGTGAATCCCAGAGCTTACCTTTTTTGGTGCTTAGGGCTTCATCTCCTCTTTGTCAGGTGATGGAGCTTGATCCTACAGAGCATGGTCTTCAACCAAAATCCATTCCTCATCCTCACTTCCAGAGTTGGGCCTGCTGTGGCCAACATCCCACGTGAGGTCATTCTGCTGAAATGCCAACACTCCCTGAGGATGGAGGATACCTAACCCAAAGGTGCGGCACAAGTCAATTTCCTAGTGATACACACCTCAATAACACCTAACTGACCTTATGTACACAGATCCTTACATACACAATCTATCCCTAACCTACCTGTCTTTATTTAAATAAAATAAAGAGGTATGATGAAATGATGTATCTCTCCAGACACTTGAGAAAATAGGACTGGGTAATGTGACTTTCCAGCCTCTACATGGAGAGTAAGGTCTCATAATAATGGGAATCACTAGCTACATTCAAATCAAAGGGAAGATCTGAGAATTCTCCAGATCTGACCCAGAGACTCCAGCTTTTATTCTTAATTACAAGGTCCCTTGAGACAGAGGCTGATTTTCAGGTCTATCACTGCCCTTGTAAATCTGCCTACTTCATTGCCAGTTCGTCACTCTCTGCCCTTTTTCTCCCAAACACACCTCCCTTCTTCCCATTCAAACCTCTCATTATTATGAGACGGATCACATTATTTGGACGTTCCCACACTCAGACCATAGTGGACACCTGTAGGCTTGGGACAAGAAGGTTCCCAGGTATGAATCAGAGGATTTTTATAATAATGTGTCCCTCCAGCTACTGTTGTAAGATGTAGGGTGCAAAAAAATGTGGTTTCCTCACCACTTAATGGGGGGGGGGGCTTTTAATAAAATGGTTCGCAAACACTTAAAACAAGGGAGGTCTGCAGTGTGAAGCCCTTATAATATTTTAATGTGGCTTTCCAACCACTACTGTTCTAGCGGCAGCCTGGAAGTCTCCTTTCCACTTTTAATGGGGTCTCAGTATTCACTGTCTCCATCCTTTCTCCTCAGCTCCACTCAGACCTCTCAGGCTATCTGTACTATCTGTCCCTGGTGCAGAGAGCTCCATGTTTACAGTTCTGCATGAAACTCTATGACCCTATAGGATATAGTCAAGGTGTCTCCACAAGTCATACATGTAAGTGCTAAAAGATCCGTTGTCCTATGAAAATACAAGGAAATTTGTTTCACAGTTCATGATCATATTTATTGTTGATCTTGATATATTCACTTCACCAAAATCAATTATTGGGATCCTTGAAAATTAGTTCAACAAAATTTGAGGTCCCCTCGCCTCCTAATGACCACCACTGTATAATGTCTGTGGTGCTTTTAATGTCCTTGGGCTTTATCTTTAATGTCCTCTCGCCTTCTAATGTGCAACACTGTTTAATGTCTGTGACAAGTGCTGGATACTGGTGTTTAGAGGACTCTCCTTTGCTTTCAATGTCCATGGGCTTTATTTTTCTTCTGTTCTTTAATTTCCAGCTAAGAAAAATGATGATAATGATGATGACAGCTATGATGACAACAACAAAAAGTAGAGCAGCAGCAATATATATAATATTGATCAAGGGAAAGGCATCCTTTTCCGAAGTGCTCTCTTCAAATGTGGAATCAGCTTGCTTTCCATCCACAAGATCACCCACTTCGGAGTAAGCTTCTCTCTCCTTCAGGAGACTTCTGGCCTCTGTAAGTAATAGTGTCTGCCCTAGCAATACAAGCAAGATCGTTGACCAAAACCGTCCAGTCGCCGCAAAGTGCTGTGGTAGAGCCATTGCTTTCCACGTCTCAGCTATACTCTGAAATGACTGATACACAATGGTTAGTGCTTAATATCCAAGAAAAAGCATTCTGATGGCCCCACTGTGATGTCATAGGGCAAAAGTGTGGAGCACCATTATGATGTCATAGTGCCACTTGACTTGTACTGGTGTATAGAACTCTGTGGCTGTGTCACACTAAAAGCAGCTGCTATATACCACAAGATTAAAAACAATTTATTATAGCTGTTTATCCCAAAAGGGCCACCTTTTAAGCTTTAACTCACAGCAATGTATGTACAGTATACAGCTACAATGATATCACTCCCATTCTGTGTCCAGTAGACAGAATCAGTCAGATTCTTACACATACATCCCAGGTATCCCTGTTTAGGAAGGACAGTACCTCTTTGATAACCAAATTCCTCTTTCCCTGTTTCCCATCCTTTTGTCCCTCTTTTTAGGTGATCAGTCTGTGTGTTATAAAGTCTATATCACATTGCTCCACAACAGTAAAACTCATATTCATTTTTTTTTTTTAAATGTCAGTATATGTGTTTATAAATTAGTCTGTGTAAGTAAAATATTTCGTCTTGCTCTAAATCCTTTATTTAGTTACACGAAGAGGTGTCACTAGGTCATGAAATAACCTAAAAAAGTGTGGTAATTCCCTACCCACCAGCCATGCCCCTAGCAACACCGCCTAAAATTAAAATATTCCTCTTTGGCCATTTGAAATGTTGGGAGTTATATTTACAGTCATAATATTTTATTAATGAAAGGAGTTTATCTGACTGGCTTCTTTCTCCTGATTATGTTTAACTCAGTGTGATCCATGGGATTGCAATAAGGATGAGAATGGTGACTCTGTAAAATTAGTGACATCATATGTGAGTTTGAAAGGTAGCCTGGCTATCCTCCTTGAAACTGAGAACCATTTATGATCCCAGGAAGTAAGAATAGGAATGGAGATGCCCTTACCTTTCACTGCATGTCCCACATTTAGGGCTGTATATAATATTTTGTTTCTTAACCTTTTGAGTGCCTGAGGGGTATGCAGTACTTTGCAGTGCATTGGATACTCCTTTGGCATTCAAAGGGTTAAAAACTTTTCACAGCTTCTTTAATTTAAAAAAAAACCCGTCCACAACGAAAATACAGTAGCGGTTTTAGAGCAAGTTAAGCACACTGTAGGAGTAGAAAAAAAAACTGCCTTTGATTTACACAGTGTTTTTAAGCCCTTGGAAGATAGAGAGTAGGAATGAGTGCACCACAACAATGCCATAATCCCACTTGGTGTATAGAACTCTGTGGCTGTGTCACACTGAAAGTAACTGCTATATACCACATGACTGGAAACAAATGATTGCATCTGTTTATCCCATAAGGACCACTTGCTATATATATATACTAGCAATGTGGGACGGCGCTGCCCGTCAGGATATATAGGGAATTAATGCACGCACATGGATGCAAGACAAACACACACAGAGACACACACGCAAATGCACACGCATGCACTGAGATGCATAAAAATCGACACAGTCATACACACATACATGCAATGCACAACATGCAGACATAGAGTGTGATATAGAACTGCAACACACAGAGTGAGGAACACACAGGCACACACAGAGATACACACACACAGAAGTGAGTCATAAGGGGGTGATTTATGTGTCATTGTAATGAGTTTGTGTTTGTACTTATGCCTCCACTGTGGCATTCATTCATTCATATAGTTGAATGCATGTGGTGATTGCACATACTATGATGGAAGGTGGATCGTGCTGGCTTCCGGGGCGTGAGTGAGTGTGTGTGAGTGAGTGAGTGGCATTCATTCATGTAGTTGAAATGCATGCGGTAAATGCACATACTATGGTAGAAGGTGGATCGTGCTGGCTCCCAGGGTGTGAGTGAGTGTGGGTGAGACTATGGTGGAAGGTGGATTGTGCTGGCTCCCGGGATGTGAGTGAGTGTGAGTGAGTGCGTGTGAGTGCGAGAGTGAGTGATTGCGTGTGAGTGATTGCATGTGAGTGATTGCGTGAGTGAGTTAGTGAGTGTGTGATTGAGTGAGAATGTGTGAGTGAGAGGGTGTATGAAAGTGAGTGAGAGAGTATGAGTGTGTGAGTGAGAGTGTATGAGTGCGAGTGTGAGTGAGTGTGTGTGATTGAATGAGAGTGTGAGAGTGTGAGTGAAAGAGTGTGTTAGAGAGTGTGTGTTTGTGATTGAGTGTGTGTGATTGAGTGTGTGAGTGTGTGTGATTGAGTGTGTGATTGAGTGTGTGTGATTGTGTGTGATTGTGATTGAGTGTGAGTGAATGTGTGAGTGAAAGTGTGTGAGTGTGTGAGTTATTGTGAGAGTGTGAGTGTGTGATTGAGTGTGTGTGATTGAGTGTGAGTGTGTGTTTTTTGGCTGATGTGTTTGTGTCTGTGGTGTAGGAGCGAGTGGCAGCCATTTTGTTTTTTCAGTTACTTGGATAGTGGTGGGCGGGCTGGATAGTGGGGGAGGCCAACTCCCTGCATGAATTAAATCAATCCCCCATTGAATCACCCAATGGGAGCAGTAACTCCTCCTTACTTCACCCTTTGAGTGCCAGAGGGGCACACAACGCATTGCAAAGCTGGCACTCAAAGGGTTACATAGCAATATAACACATGGTGGCTCCAGGGACGGCCCTAACATGGCTCCCGGTGGGTCCATGGACCCAGTTGGCACTTTGACTGGGGCGGCAATTTGCCGCTCATTGTATGTCAGCCAGCCGCCAGGTCTGTGTCCACACGGCACAGGACAGAGCGTTTTGACTCCCTCCTGCGAGCTGCGTGCCTGCTGTGACAGTAATTAGTGTGGTTCAACCTCAGTCTGTCAGCCTGACTGAGGCTGAGCCAGACTAATCACTGTCACAGCAGGCGCGCTTGGCATTGTGTCTCCTGCAAAAAAAAAAAAGCTTGCCGACAGAGGCGCTGACTTAACAGCCACTCTGCGGGCGGGCTGTCAGCTTGTGCACAGACATCCTCCCATGTTGCCTCTCTCGCTCCCCGCACTGTACTGAGGTCAGAGCGCTGGGCCTCACGTGACCTGCCGGCGCTCAGACATCAGACTATGCGGGGAGTGCGAGAGGCAGCATGGGAGGATCAAGCTGCCTGCCATTAGACACCAGGGAGCTGGATAACTGTGGGTGCTGGCGGGGGAAGTCCTGGGTGGGCAATGGGGCATGTCCTGGGGTGCTGGCGTAAGTCCTGTGTGGGCATGTCCTGGGGTGGTGGGGTACGTCCTGGGTGGGCAATGGGGCATGTCCTGGGTGGGCATCGGGGCATGTTCTGGGGTAAGTCCTGGATGGGCAATGGGGCATGTGCTGGGGTAAGTCCTCTGGTGGGCATGTCCTGGGGTGCTGGGGTACGTCCTGGGTGGGCAATGGGGCATGTCCTGGGGTGCTGGGGTAAGTCCTGGGTGGTCAATGGGGCATGTTCTGGGGTGCTTATGTAAGTCCTGGGTCAGCAATATGGGTGCTGGGGCATGTTTTAATGGGCATCTGGAAGTGGCATATTTAATGGGCAAACTGGTTGTGGCATATGGAGGGAGAAGAGAGACAGACAGAGGTTGGAAGAGGAAAGAGACAGACATGGAGGAGAAAAAGACAAAAGAGGAGAAGATACATGGCAAAGAGACACATGGGGAGAGGAGAGACACATGTATGACATGGTGAAGAGAGAGACAGACATGGGTGGGATGGAGGGAGGGAGAGAGAGACAGACATGGGTGGCATGGAGGGAGAGAGAGAGAGACATGGGTGGCATGAGGGAGAGAGAGAGAGACATGGGTGGCATGGAGGGGGAGAGAGAGAGACAGACATGGGTGGAATGGAGGGGGAGAGAGACAGACATGGGTGGCATAGAGAGAGAGAGAGACATGGGTGGCTTGGAGGGAGAGAGACATGGGTGACATGGAGAGAGAGAGAGAGAGACATAGGTGGCATGGAGGGGGAGAGAGAGAGACAGACATGGGTGGCATGGAGAGAGAGAGAGACATGGGTGGCATGGAGGGAGAGAGAGAGACATGGGTGGCATGGAGGGAGAGGGTGCGACATGGGTGGCATGGAGGGAGAGACATGGGGGGGAGTCAGACATAGATGGTATTTTATAACTGTCCATTTTTTTAAAATCTGCAGCAGAGTTAGATAGCAATCTTTCACACAGGATACCACTTTAACAATTTCATAACCAGGGATGTCTGCTCCTGTACGGTTAGATTTTATAACCCTTTGAATACAGGAGCAGAAAATTCTAACCCTTTGAGTACAGGAACAGACAACCCTGGTTATGAAAGGGTTAAAGTGGTGTCCTATGTGAAAGATTGCTATCTAACACTGCTGCAATTGCAAAAAAAATGGACAGTTTTAAAATATCATCTAAAATGTGCAGTTCTTCCATTTGTCTTCACATTATACTAACTGCACAGGGAATGTAACCAGGGGAGTTGGTTGGCTTTGAAAGACCTGGGGCTTAACCCTCAGTGTGCCAGAGGGGTATGCAGCGCACTGCAATGCACTGCATACCCCTGCACTCAAAGGGTTAAATTTGCTTAGAGCAGCCATATGGGCGTATTTTGGTGGGTGTAGTTTGGGGGGGGGGCAGCATTTCATCCTTGGACCCAGGCATCACAATGTGTTGGGCCGGCCCTGGGTGGCTCTTCAGTTGAGGCAATGTAGCAATATGCTGAGGGAACAAATAGAAAGTGGTGTTTGAGACTTGCCTTCTGTAACATACAGCAAAGCATCTCTCTCCCTTTAAGGAGAAAGGGCGGGAAACAGGAAGTGGAGGAGTGACAGTTGAAAACAGGTGACTGAAGTGATGAAAAGAGTTAAATAAAAGAGTTGCTATTAAGTTTATCCCTGAGTTTGTATTTTATGGAAACATTACATCCTCATACTGAAACGAAGTGTATGGAGGATTACAATTATCTGTGGGAGGTGACATAATGTGTTTGTGGGGTCATGATCCTGAGTGAGAGTGTGTGAAGACCAGGAGAAGTTATTGATATCCCCTACTTCAGGAGCGAGTGGCAGCTATATTTTTTTTTGTCAGTTGGATAGTGGTGGGCGGGCTGGAGGGGGTGGGCCAACTCCCTGTATGATAAACATGCCCCCATTGAATCACCCGATGGGAGCAGTAAAGTCCCCATTGAATCACCCAATAGGAGTTGTGTCTCCTAATGAGACATAAATTATGTAATGAGACATTCTGTTCAATGCGAGATTCTTTTCTGAGGAGACATAAATTATGTTCTGTGTGTGGGGTACCATAAATTATGCAATGAGGCTTATTCTTTTATATATATATATATATAATTTTCTGCATGAAACAAAGTATGATACTAATAAACAATAATTTTCTTACACTAATTCACACATTAGTACTTAAAGGGGCATTATCACCCCTATACAAGTTTACCTAATTGCCATCTTGATATATGTCTAAGCTTTAATCAGTGGTTTGTTATTTTTAAAAATGCGTACTCTTATGGAAATGTACATTATTAATATCCTGCCGTGCCCTTACTTCTGAACAGACCGCGGTTCCAGCCCGGTACCGCAGTCTGTCCGGAAATAAATGCACAGCAGATTTTTAATAATGTACATTTCTCTGTCGTCCAGTATAGCTTACAGGTACCATGGGAATGCGACAGCTCCTCCCAGTAGGCTGGAACAATTTGCCAATGAGTTTCAGGGGGGTGGAGCTTCCCTCTTCTCCCTAGCAGGCTATCTAACTGCTCCCAAAAAGTTAGATTTGTTCCATCATCCTGGTAGGAAGGCTCTGAACAGTTCCTCTTAGTTTTAGTTATTTTATTATTTTTCCTTAGATATGGGGTGTCAAAATTCCCCCATTAGGTGGATTACTATTACTGACTTCCACTTGGTGGATTGCTCAGTTTACAGGAGCTGCTTGTGGACCCTTCTGCCCTGGGAGAGAACCATGTAACCCATGTCTCTCTCTCCAGGAGGAGTCTCTTTATGAGGCTTCTTCCTTATCATGGTAATCTGAAGACAGAAGACCTGTAGAAAAAGGTGAGCAACCCTTTGAGAGCCATGGTCCATACAAGGGTTTCTTTGGCGTTCTCTGTAACTCCTGCACTCATGGTGGGTATTTCTATTTCTGTTCTGATGGTCCTTGGAGCATTTTGGGCAGTTTTGTGGTAATTAACCCCTTCCCTGCCAGTTTTTGGGCTGTTGGGGGTCTCATTCCTCATTCTCACTTTATTATTTTTAAATGTGTTCATGTTTCTTAGTGTTTTTTTCAATTTTTAAGCACTTTACCTTATAAGTTATTTTTTTTTTCTTAAAGGGATAGTAACACTTCGTTTTAACTTTATTTTATTTTGTAGGCATTAAAAAAACATGAAGAATGATATAAGTCTTATCTCTCAAACCTTTATGGTTTATGAGATATTCACAAGCAAAGTTCCCCTCCCCGCCCCTTTTTCCTAGTGTAAGCCATCTCTTCTCAGATGTGAGTCTGGTTGTATGACAGTACAGATAACAGAAGGGGACAATTTTCTTTGTATGAAAACAATGAAAGCCCTTCCCCCCTTGAAAAGTTTTTCAGCTTTTTCCATTATCTTAATTGAAGATTGTCCCTCTCTGCAGTCTACCTGGGCATCTCCCTTCTTATCTGGTTGAACAGGGGGGGGATACTTTGTTTGTGAATATCTCTTAAACCATAAAGGTTTCAGAGATAAGACTTATATCATTCTTCATGTTTTTTTAATGCCTACAAAATAAAATAAAGTTAAAATGAAGTATTACTATCCCTTTAAATTTGCTTTACTACATGGCCGCAATGTTCCTTTGATCTCTATGGGACTGACATGTTGGGGCGTATCTCTGCAACTGCTCCATGTACAGAGTTCAGAGATGGCTCATTTTACTTGTCTACCCTTGTCTATTACTACAGTCGATATTCCCATTGTCTTCGAAGCTTTGGGTGGATACGGTTCTATTTTTGATACTATGTTTTCCACAAGCGCCCTCTTCTCGGGGTGAATTCAGATTGGCTCTCTTTGCAGTCTCTATTTTGTTTTTCCTCTCTACCGAGTATCATACACAGGGCTTGGTCTCCTCATCTCTCCTCCACAGGTTAACCTTTTGCTTTCCATTTAAGTGTATTTTAGGCTTTCTGGTGTGAAATCTGTAATCTGGGTGACAGTATTTTGGTATTCCTTTATGTATTGACACTTTATTCCGTAGAATGTCGGATCCAATACGACATAGGGCTAGTCTGTTGAAACCTCCATACTGAGACTGAAAGGATTTTCTACAGATGTAATTTCCACTATGATCCAGGCCATTAAACCCGTGTCCTCGAAGGCCTACTACAGGGTTTGGTCTTTTTTCCATGAGTGGAGTGTGGACAGGGTTCTGTTCTCACAAGAGTTTGATCTTCTGGCTATCCTGTCCCTTTGCAGGATGGAGTGAACAAAGGCTAGGCCTTAGTTCCTTGAAGGTACAGATGTCAGGTCTCTCTATCTTTTTTCAGAGATGCATTGCCACATTACCGGATGTCATGGTCTTTTTTCAGGGGGTTGCCCATGCTTTCCCTGTTTATAAGGCTTCCACTCCTCAGTGGGACCTTAATCTTGTTTTGGGAGTTTTACAGCGGGTTCCCTTTTAGTCCTTGCCTCCTTGGCTACCATTGCTTTATGTATTGTTAAGTGGAAGATGGCTTTTCTTTTGGCGGTGGTCTCTGTCCATAGAGTTGCTGAGCTGGAGACCCTGTCCTGCAAGCTGCCTTTCCTGGTGTTTCACAAGGATAAGGATGTTCTCCGTACTTCTCAGGAATGTCTTCCTAAGGTGGTCTTTGAGTTCCACATCAATCAGGAGATTGTTGTGCCTTCTTTCTGTCCTGACCCTAAATCTGACAAAGAGAGGGATCTCCACTTGTTGGATGTCGTGCGCTGCCTTACGTTTTATGTGCACCACACTGAGTCTGTTCGTCAGACTGATCCTTTGATTGTTATTCCTGAGGGTCCCAGGGTGGGTAAAGCAGCATCCAAGGTGACTACTGCATCTTGGATTAAAGCTATCATCCGCATGGCTTATGAGCTCAGAGCAAAACCTGTTGCCTTTTTCATCACTGGACACTCTACTAGGTCTGTCAGGGCCTCCTCGGCCTACAAGAATCAGGCCTTTGCTGATTAGCTGTGCAAGATGGCCACCTGGTCCTCTGTGCACACCTTTGCCAAACACTACCATGTTGATGTCATGGCTTCAGCTAAAGCTTGCTTTTGCAGGAAAATCCTAGAGGCAGAATTGCCTGTCTAGGGTTTTACTTTCCTGTGCCTTATAGCTCTTTAAGTGTTCAAGCCCTGCTGGCTCTTGTTTTGTATGCTGTGCTACTGTTATTCAGTGTCCATTGACATTTGTTTGTTTTTGTTGTTCCATGTCCTGGATAGTCCCTTGGGAACTCTGGTATCAGGGGGACCCGTACTTGGTCCTTTCCTTATCTTCCCAGCCTGGGAACTTAATGATGGAACATCCCCATGGTACCTGTAAGCCATATTGAACAACAGAGAAAACAGGATTTTACTCTTACCTGTTAAATCCTTTTCTCTTAGTCCATATAGCTTACAGGTTTCCCACCCAGGGAAAGTGACCATGCTTGGTTCCTGTGGATGGACGTGGGAGTTCTATTGGGTCTGTGCTCACGGGAGTCTTTCTCTTCTTCTTCTCACTATCTAGCTCAGTAGGGTTAGTGTCTCAAATCTAACTGGAGGGAAGCAGTTAGGTAGCCTGCTAGGGAGGAGAGGGAGTTTCCACCCCCTGCAATTTATTCAAGAATTGTTCCAGCCTACTGGGAGGAGCTGTTGCTTCTCCATGGTACCTGTAAGCTATATGGACTAATAGAAAAGGATTTAACAGGTAAGATTAAAATTCAATTTTCCAAAAGAGTATGCAGTTTTTTAAAAAAAACAAACAAACCACCTATGTAAGCTTAGAGATATATCAGGATGGCAGTTAGGTAAACTTCTATAGGGGTGATAATGCCCCTTTAACAGTAAAAAATATGACATACAGTTAATACAGTGAATAATATGTTCAAGGTAGCTAAGTAGCGCAGTAGCTTCACCAAAATACCTGTACAGGTATCAGCTGTTAACCCAGTGCCAGAGGGGTACGAAATGCATTGCAAAGCAATGCGATGAGTACCCTCTGGCACCCAAAAGGCCAAACAGCAACAACAAACAATGGCAGTTGATATCAGGTTAGTTAAAATCTCCCGTAATTATAGTATGCCCAAGATGCGCAGCTTTCCTCGTTTGCAAAAACAATTGGGCCTCAACATTCTTATTAATATTTGATGGTTTTTAGCATATACCTACCAACACCTTTTTTTACCTTGGATGCCATAGTTAGCCTCAATTTCTGCCGACAAAGGGCCCTATCGAAATGCCTCCAACGCCAAAAAAAAAAAAGAACCAGCGTAATTTCTTCAATTATGGTAAGCAATTCAATTAGCTGTGCTATGAAGAAATACCGGCCCAAACCTCCCCACATCGGGCACTAATTTTGTGGCTGTCTGCTACCATTGAAACACAACAAAATGCCAAAATATGCCATTCAATTCCATACGTTATATATTGTGCTTTGTAGCAATGTACCCACCAACACCTTTTTTTTTTTTTTTTTTACCTTGTATGCCACAGTTTTCTTCAATTTCTCCACATAAGGACTCTACATTATGGTCAGTTTCTTCACAAATATCACACCTTAAAATTAGCAGAGCATACAGTTGAATTGGTGCTATATTAATGATACCACAGAACTTACAATTCATATTGACAGGTGAAACAGATAACTTGTAAATAACAAGTTATCACCAGCAAGGAAAGGAAACCTCCCCTATCTATAAAGTACCTAATAATAACATTTCTCCATTCAACGGTACCCTGTGCCCCCCCCCCCGAATATTGGTGCACCTGTGGGGCCCTTGCTGAGGTGGCAGTAGTGTGGTGAATCCCAGAGCTTACCTTTTTTGGTGCTTAGGGCTTCATCTCCTCTTTGTCAGGTGACGGAGCTTGATCCTACAGAGCATGGTCTTCAACCAAAATCCATTTCTCCTCCTCACTTCCAGAGTTGGGCCTGCTGTGGCCAACATCCCATGTGAGGTCATTCTGCTGAAATGCCAACACTCCCTGAGGATGCAGGATACCTAAACCAAAGGTGCGGCACAAGTCAATTTCCTAATGATACCCCCCTCAATAACACCTGACTGACCTTACCTACATAGATCCTTACATACACAATCTATCCCTAACCTACCTGTCTTTATTTAAATACAATAGAGAGGTATGATGAAATGATGTATCTCTCTAGACACTTGAGAAAATAAGACTGGGTAATGTGACTTTCCAGCCTCTACATGGAGAGTAAGGTCTCATAATAATGGGAGTCACTAGCTACATTCATATCAAAGGGAAGATCTGAGAACTCTCCAGATCTGACCCAGAGACTCCAGCTTTTATTCTTAATTACAAGGTCCCTTGAGATAGAGGCTGATTCTCAGGTCTGTCACTGCCCTTGTAAATCTGCCTACTTCATTGCCAGCTCGTCACTCTCTACCCCTTTTCTCCCAAACACACCTCCCTTCTTCCCATTCAAACCTCTCATTTTTATGAGACGGATCACATTATGTGGACGTTCCCACACTCAGACCATAGTGGACACCTGTAGGCTTGGGACAAAAAGGTTCCCAGGTATGAATCAGAGGATTTTTATAATAATGTGTCCCTCCAGCTACTGTTGTAAGATGTAGGGTGCTACAAAATGTGGTTTTCTTACCACTTAATGGGGAGGGGAGGCTTTTAATAAAATGGCTCGCAAACACTTAACACAAGGGAGGTCTGCAATGGGAAGCCCTTATAATATTTTAATGTGGCTTTCCAACCACTACTATTCTAGCTGCAGCCTGGAAGTCTCCTTTTCACTTTTAATGGGGTCTCAGAATTCACTGTCTCCATCCTTTCTCCTCAGCTCCCCTCAGACCTCTCAGGCTATCTGTACTATCTGTCCCTGGTGCAGAGAGCTCTATGGTTACAGTCCTGCATGAAACTCTATGACTCTATATGATATAGTCAAGGTATCTCCACAAGTCATTATTGTTTATATTGATATCTTCAGTTCACCAAAATCAATTATTGGGATCCTGGCAAATTAGTTCAACAAAGTTTGTGGTCCCCTCGCCTCCTAATGCCTACCACTGTTTAATGTCTGTGGCAATGTCTGATGCTGGGTACTGGTGTTCATGCGACTCTCCTTTGCTTTCAATGTCTATTAAAGAGAAATCTCTATTCTCCATGGACTGACAGCAAGAAGGAGCAGGGACATCTTGCTCTAGTGACGTCCACGCGCCTGCGCTGTCAGTCCCAGCTGGGTCTAGGAGGTGTTGCTAGGAGCCGGCCGGCTCCAAAAGGGACTGACAGCGCAGGTGTGTGGACGTCACTTGGGCGAGATGTCCACGCTCCGTCTTGCTGTCAGTCCATGAAGAATAGTGATTTCTCTCTAATCCGGTAAGAATTCTGGCAACTAGCGCTACTGAGCAGCTTGTCGCCAGATGGGCAATGATGTGATGCTATCTTAGTATTGGGTGGTAGTTCCGCTTTAATGGTTTTGCTAAGGGTTGAATTGCTTGCAAGAAAGAGGAGAAACAAGTGGTTTTTGCAGCAAATCTCATGAGAACAAAACTGGACCTTTTATCCATCCCTAGCCCTTAGGGGATTTTCTGAAGTGAAGCAGTGGATGGATTAGACAGTTATTTAGTAAAATAGATTGAAAAACGACACATGTCCATCCAGTTCGACATTTGCCACAAGAAAATAAGTATTATATATGCCTTCCAAACTCCAAAATGGATATTAGTCAGATAAGCAAAACCTTCTCCTTTAACTTCTATGCACATTATAATCATATATGTTCCTTTCTGTTAGAAATGCATCTTCTCTTAAATGTATACATTGTATCTGCTATAAACACATCCTTGGACAAGGAATCCCACAATTAATCTAACTTTACTGTAAAAAAAAAAACCCTTCATCTGCTGAAGTTGAAACCTCCTTTTCTCTAATCCTAAATGGTGGTCCCTAGTTATTTGATCAGGCCTTGTAAATAAAAGCTCAATAAAGAGATCCTTGTATTGATCTTGGATACACTTATACAATATAACAAGATCCCCTCTTAGGTGTCTTTTCGCTAGAGTAAATAAACCAAGTTTGGACAGACATTCTTCATTCTTCGAATCATTCATTCCCTTAATTAATTTTGTTGCTCTTCTCTCCAATTCTAGAATCTCCCTTTTCATGACTGATTCCCAAAATTGCTTCCACTCTTGCTTCAATACTGTTTTTTTATGCATGATAGGACTTTGCTTTTGCTACTGCTGTGTGACACTGATCACTGTTTTCAAGTTTGCAGTTTACAAGGCCTCCTACATATTTCTTTAGGAATGAATCACCCAAAGTTAGTCTATTAAGCTAAGACGTAGCACTGAGATTTGTTTTTTCCAAAATGCATAACTTTTACACTTTCCCACATTAAACATCATAATCTCTTTGTTTGCCCAATCTGCCATTTTACAAGCATCCTTCTGTAGAGAACAAATACCCTGCTCTGAATTTATTACCCTGCATAATTTAGTGCCATCTTCAGATATTGAAATTTTGCTTTCTATACCTATTTCCAGGTAATTTATAAACATATTAAAATGCAGTGACCCGAGTACTAAACCCTGAGGTGCTCTAAGCTTTAACTGTATTGCAATTTACTATCCAATTGTTATCCCCTAGACCTAATTTCCTTATTTTATACACCAGTCGCCTGTGCGGCACTATATCAAATGTCTTGGCAAAATCTAGATATACTACATCTACTGCTTTTACAATATATAAGTTGCTACTTACTACTTCAAAGAAGCTCAAAAGATTTGTTAATGTTTGTTTATTATAGGCAACTGTTGATGGGGCTGTGGGTGGAGTCAAGTGAGGAAGGAGGGTGGCCATAGTTGGGATCTACACGTGCCTTGCTTATGTGCACCAGGAATGTATAGCTGAACCTGACTGTAATATTACCAGGGCTCAAATGGCCCCTTTCCCTGTAATCTAAGGTGACCAGACATGTAGCTGCTAACTGCCCCACTCCGCTAACCCACTGTCCTGCTTCCCAGCCTTCTGCCCTTCTTGGTCTGTGTGTCAGCTCTCCCTCGTGTGTATCTTACACAAAACTGTCATAATGCAGGGTTCATCAATACCACCCTCCCGAGTCCCCGAAGTCGCTCTTGCAAGCTCATTCTCAGCAGGTCATTAGCTAAGGATGATGGGAATTGTAGTTGATCCAATATGCGTCGTAGGTCAAATTATTGCTTATCAGCTTCACTAATGGCAAGGGCGCTGCTGCTCTTACACATTTATTCATGCAGTTAAGGAAAGTAGAAACTTTAACCCTTTGAGTGCCAGAATGGTACGGAATGCATTGCTTTGCAATGCATTCTGTACCACTCTGGTACTCAAAGGGTTAACATACCGTGGAACTAGGTACTCATCTATGCTCAGCACTGCTCCTGCCTCTCTCTCCCCTTCTCTGTGTGGTTTTAATGCACTGGATTCTCTCTCTTACCCTTTAAATAAATGTCGTAAACTCGTAGCTGATCCTGCATGATCCTGCGCCAACTGACCTGAAATGTAAAATGTGTGTGGATAGAGTGTGAGGGGAGAGAGTGTGTGAGCAGTGTGTGGATATAGTGTGGAGGTGGAGAGGGTCTGGGCAGTGTGTGGAAATAGTGTGGAGGTGGAGAGGGTGTGGGCAGTGTGTGGACAGAGTGTGTAGGTGGAGAGGGTGTGGGTAGTGTGTGGACAGTGTGTGTAGGTGGAGAGGGTGTGGGCAGTGTGTGGAAATAGTGTGGAGGTGGAGAGGGTGTGGGCAGTGTGTGGGCAGAGTGTGGAGGTGGAGAGGGTGTGATCAGTGTGTGGAGAGGGTGTGAGCAGTGTGTGGACAGGGTGTGGATGTGGAGAGGGTGTGGGCAGTGTGTGGACAGGGTGTGGAGGTGGAGAGGGTGTGGGCAGTGTGTGGACAGGGTGTGGAGGTGGAGAGGGTGTGGGCAGTGTGTGGATAGAGTGTGGAGGTGGAGAGGGTGTGGGCAGTGTGTGGACAGAGTGTGTAGGTGGAGAGGGTGTGATCAGTGTGTGGAGAGGGTGTGAGCAGTGTGTGGACAGGGTGTGGAGGTGGAGAGGGTGTGGGCAGTGTGTGGACAGGGTGTGGAGGTGGAGAGGGTGTGGGCAGTGTGTGGATAGAGTGTGGAGGTGGAGAGGGTGTGGGCAGTGTGTGGACAGAGTGTGTAGGTGGAGAGGGTGTGGGCAGAGTGTGGAGATGGAGAGGGTGTGGACAGTGTGTGGACAGAGTGTGGAGGTGGAGAGGGTGTGGGCAGTGTGTGGACAGAGTGTGGAGATAGAGAGGGTGTGGGCAGTGTGTGGACAGAGTGTGAAGGTGGAGAGGGTGTGGGCAGTGTGTGGACAGAGTGTGAAGGTGGAGAGGGTGTGGGCAGTGTGTGGACAGAGTGTGGAGAGGGTGTGGGCAGTGTGTGGACAGAGTGTGGAGAGGGTGTGAGCAGTGTGTGGACAGAGTGTGGAGAGGGTGTGAGCAGTGTGTGGTCAGAGTGTGGAGGTGGAGAGGGTGTGGGCAGTGTGTGGACAGAGTGTGAAGGTGGAGAGGGTGTGGGCAGTGTGTGGACAGAGTGTGAAGGTGGAGAGGGTGTGGGCAGTGTGTGGACAGAGTGTGGAGAGGGTGTGAGCAGTGTGTGGACAGAGTGTGGAGAGGGTGTGAGCAGTGTGTGGTCAGAGTGTGGAGGTGGAGAGGGTGTGGGCAGTGTGTGGACAGAGTGTGAAGGTGGAGAGGGTGTGGGCAGTGTGTGGACAGAGTGTGAAGGTGGAGAGGGTGTGGGCAGTGTGTGGACAGAGTGTGGAGAGGGTGTGGGCAGTGTGTGGACAGAGTGTGGAGAGGGTGTGAGCAGTGTGTGGACAGAGTGTGGAGAGGGTGTGAGAAGTATGTGGTCAGAGTGTGGAGGTGGAGAGGGTGTGGGCAGTGCGTGGACATAGTGTGGAGGTGGGGTGGGTGTGAGCAGTGTGTGGACAGGGTGTGGAGGTGGAGAGGGCATGAGCAGTGTGTGGACAGAGTGTGGAGGTGGAGAGGATGTGGACATAGTGTGCAGGTGGAGAGGGTGTGGACAGTGTGTGGGCAGAGTGTGGAGGTGGAGAGGGTGTGAGCAGTATGTGGACAGGGTGTGGAGCTGGAGAGGGTGTGAGCAGTATGTGGACAGGGTGTGAAGGTGGAGAGGGTGTGGGCAGTGTGTGGATAATGTGTGAGCAGCAGTGACATTTCATCAAAGAGAACTTGAGATGGGTGGAGTTAAAGGCAGGTTATGGGAGGGGTTAAAGGCGGGGATATGGGTGGGGCTTGGCATGGAAACTGGTGGTGAGTAACTTTTCAGGCCTGGCTAGTAGCTCAGGACTTGAAATTTTGAGCCCTGATATTACCATTTTCATTACTAAGTTCTGATGCATTATTTACTGGCAATGTTTCCACCACATTTTGGTGCAAGATCAAATGTGTTCTTAATGACTTATTCCTTGAGAACCAGTGGGTTATGCAACACCTTGCTTCACAATAGTTCTCAGGGGGATAAATGGTAATCTGCAGTGGTGCCTGTGCTGAGATATCTCATTATACATTATTCCGTGCCCATAAAACAAATATGTGCTGTGGTCAAAACATTCAGATTGACAGTTGTTATTTAGATGTAGATGAGGATGAGGTGCTTCTACAAAACAAACACTGTCATGTACAATGCTACTTGACATGAAATTTTACTGAAAGTGAATATTACTTGAGGCCTACACACCATGTTCCAGGAATAAAATGAAATGAGATTACTTGTGTAAGTAAGATAAATCATTGCTGACAGACACACTTCAAGGTAGCTCAGTTATAATAGGTAGAGAAAAACTGGCCTAGAAATATAGTTAAGGTTGTTAAAGGTTGGATGTACTTTATTTATGTGTCCTATATGCTACTGGAGAGCAGTTTTATTGATAACAGTTTAAAGGACAACTATCATGTGGATATCCTTTGAACCAGCCGTTCCAACTAAGCTAGGTGGCATAGTGAGCCTTTTCTGGATCAACACATACTTGAATAGAGACCCTCTATAGACTATCTGTGTCTGACTTTTAACCCTTTGAGAGCCAGAAGGGTATGCAACGCATTGCATACCCCTCTGACACTCAAAGGGTTAAGCCCAATTCAGAAGGTCTATGGGGCCTGCATTGCACAGGACATGAGACTAAACTGTGAGACTACAGTCTTGAAGTTCAGTCTGTTATTGCGGGTCTCTTTTTAGAACCCCATTCTTCTTCTGGGACTTTCAATGCAGCCCTGGCTTCACTGGCAGGAGAGTAGATATGCTGACAGTGCTCTAGCTTGGGTAGTGGTGGGCAACATGAGGCCCTCCAGCTGCTGTCAGATTACAACTCTTCAGCGGCTGGCAGAGAAAGATGAGAGCTGTAGTCTGGCAGCAACTGGAGGGCCTCATGTCGCCCATTCCTGATCTAGGTAATAGTCATACCTGGGAACTCTACAGAACTGCCTCAGAAACTCAATTTTTAGAGTTAATTACTGAAGACAGAGACTGATTCTCCTGCTTTGGTGAGTTTTCAGTATAATTCCTCCCACTTCCCATCATTCCACCTACTTTGCATGTATTCTAGTATTAAACCCTATCCTCTTCATGTCATGATTCACTTAATTTAGACACTCAACCCATGGGCCCTTTCTGGGGGCTCCAAAGAAGGTTTGGTTATTTGCAGAATTACCATAACACTATGCTTTTGGAGACACTAACCTTTTAACTAGGCATATAAGCTTCGTAATTAGACATCTGAACTACATTTGTTTCAGTGAGTTATTAATTAGAATCTGTCAGAAAATGTTCATGTCTGAGTTTATTGCATCTTAATAAAGCACTTGTAAATTAGCTTCACAAAATGCTAGATCTGTTCAGAGAATTAACCCTTTGAGTGCCAGAGGGATACACAATGCATTGCTTTGCGATGCGTTCTGTAGCCCTCTGGCACTCAAAGGGGTAAGGTCTTATGCTGGAAGAGTAGAAAGCCTGAAGCAAACTGTCTATACCATAGGGTAGAAGCAAAATATATATATGTTTATATAAATATGGCCTTTATTAGGTCCCTAATGCATTGCTTCACAATGGGGTTAAAATGCACATTTAAATTGGATGGGGTGGATTTTCTTTTTGTGGTTTGCTCTGAAATGTCTCCATTTAAGACCCTAAAGGCCTTAGCCACAAGAAAAAGATGAGCAAATCTGCAGTATACCAAGCGTAGCTATGAAAAACAAAAACCTAAGCTCCCACTGATCTATGCTAGAGAGGTCTCTAATTCAAGGCCTTAATGAAGGAATGCAAGAAAGTGGAGCATTATGTGCTATATGTGATTGTTTACGTTTTCATGCAATAAATATACTAGTGCCTTCATGCTTAATAGCACATGCTCCTTAATTTAAGGGATAGTAATGTTTCACAAAAAAGCAGCTCCATAGTATGTGAGCCATGGGGAGTGTTATTTCAATACTGTCAGAGTTGTAGTTCAAAAGTAGTTGAATGATAAAGTATCCCCCTCCCACCCCTTTTACCTAGTGTAAGCTTCCTTCCCTCTGATGTGGAATCTGGTCCTGGGATCAGATAGCTTGCAGCAAGGGACAATCTTCTTACTGTGAGGATAAGGAAAACTCAGCCCCCTTTGACAGGTTTTTCCGTATTCTCACTGAAGATTGTCCCTCTCTGCGATCCATCCAGAAAGTCTTGCTGCTCTGAGGTGAGCAGTGTTACATCAGTAAAAGGGGCAGAATCAGTGTTGTATCTTGGTCTAGGCCTAGGGCGGCACTTTAAAGAGGGCGCCCCCAGAGCCAGATTAACTCCTAGGCAACCTAGGCTAGTCTATGTATGGCCCTTTAAGGTGTGAGGTTCATGCTGGGAGCTGTAGTTCTTTTAAATAACAGAAGAGGGCAATTTCTGGGGACAGAGCTCTAGCTGAACTACAGCTCCCAGCATGCACCAGGGGAAAAGCTGTACAACTGCCAGGAGGAAACAGTGTGAATCTGGGGCCACTGATACCCACCACCCACAGGGCCCCTAGAATTCATCACTATGGGGCCCCTGCAGGGCCTCTGACATCCTGTCACATCTGCTGTGATACAGTCTGGTACCTTCTCTCTGAACAGCTCAGACAGTCTGTGGATCCCCATAGCTGGGAGGCATCACACTGCTCCGAGGTTAGTGTACTGGAGCGGCTTCGTGGGCTGGGTGTGACTGGGCTCAGCTTCCCCTACCCAACAGGAGCCAGATCCGCCTGTCTGACGGGGAATTCAAATGGTGAAATGTCCCTAACAGTGACTCTGGAGGATTGGGGAGAAGCAGGGAGGTGTCTGGGGGATTGGGGAGAAACAGGAAGATGTCAGGGGAGAATCAGGAAGGTGTCTGGGGGGTATCAAAGAGGAGTTGTCTGGGGAGAGGATCAGTGAGGAACAGTGAGTTGTCTGGGTGGGATCAGTGAGGATCCCTTGGGTGGTTGGGGATGATGGGAG
The DNA here is from genome assembly GCA_037306005.1 of Rhinophrynus dorsalis. Lineage (NCBI taxonomy): Eukaryota > Metazoa > Chordata > Amphibia > Anura > Rhinophrynidae > Rhinophrynus > Rhinophrynus dorsalis. The sequence continues at coordinate 402,254,406 of CM074723.1, forward strand.
TTGTAGTCTACAACAGCTAGTAGTTCAACAATTACCTATCTCTGTTCTTAAAATTCAGGTTCTGCTTGCTGCTTATATGATAATGCTAACAAAATGTTGCTATCACCCTTACATTGTCACATTGTCTTCTACGTATTCTCTCCAGTAAAATCCATCCAGGTCATCTGCCAGTTCTCCAACAAACTCAGTGTGGAGAGAGTACTTTTTCCCAGCCTTCAGGGTCTCACCAACATGGACTACCAAGTATTGTCAATTCAGTGTAATTGAGCTTGTTGCTTTGGATCAAGAAGAGGTTAGTGTCTTCATTGTAGGTGAAGTAGGCAACGCTTTTGCCATTGAAGATGTTGAGGCCTCTGCTATCTTTCTCCAGGTGAGGCTGCAGCTCAACATTATAATGGTAGAGTGACAGGGTCTTTGGAAGTCAGTACTTATCCAACAGCTCACTGGATGAAGGAGTGGTAGCCTCGCTGGCTGGCCCTCATGTAGTAGTTTCTAAAGGGGGCTTGGTCAGTTCATTATTTTTCTCTTTTTCTTGGGCATACACTACTGAGAGGGCTATGATGGTGGCCACAGCGGTTACAGAAAATAAGATGCTAACAACTAATATGAGTTTGCTCACATAAAACCCCTTTGCCATGATGCTTAGAGAAGGTGCCACTGGCACAGGTAGAATCAGTTCTGTCCTTTATATCTCCTCACCTTGGAGGATGGGGCCAGAGGGTCGTACTTGTGCAAATTGCCGCTGCTTGACTGAGTCTGCCCAAAGTGACAGAGGGTGATATGACTGTACAAGTGTGCAGTGGCAGAGTGTGATATGACAGTATACGTGTGCCATTTCTGAGGGTGGTATGACAGTATAAGTGTGCCATTACAGAAGGAGGTATGACTGTATACATGTGCCATTACTGAAGGTGGTATGACTGCATATGTGTGCCATTAAGAGGAAGGTATGATGGTATAAGTGTGTCATTACTTATTGTAGTGTGATGATATTAGTGTGGCATGATAGAGGGTGATATGATGGTATAAGTGTGCCACTACTGAGGAGGATATCATGGTATATGTGTGCAATTAATAAAGATGATAAGGTGGGGATGGATGTGTCACTGTTATGCTATGTGAGGAACATATGATGTTCGGTAAGTAGCCCTTACAGAGAGAGCCCCTCTCACTCACCTTCACAATTTCAACAGGCACTGTGTAATATGCATAAACCAAAAGGCAATGACTGACCTCAGTCAACCTCTGTTTTCAAGGTGGAACGCAACATGCATCATTCTCAGTATGATTTGTTAACTAATTCATAATATCCAGTGTCAGCAGCAGGATAAAATTGTTATTGGGTAGAAATCCATATCTCAAAAACACTTGCTTCTTGTCTAACTACAACAGTTATGCAAGACTATAATCATTAGATTGTTCCCTTATGTACTTGACAATATATGAACCTGGAACTGTTTCTGATGTATTTTTGTTGTTTCAAAGTGAGTTTTCCAAACCCAGCATGGATTAGCTCACTTCAAACAAGAAATATTGATAATAGTGGGAGTATGTAATTCAACAACCTTTTTTAACCACTGAGATGCTATACAGTCATCAGATAATAAATAAACAACTATCCATATGTATTATTATAATTAATATTTATAAAGCATATTCATATTCCTTAGTGCTGTCCAGTTACAGAAATTATTACAAACTGAGTCTACCTCAGACAGGGATTTCCCTCAGCTCAAGTTACAGATCTTGACATCGTTCACATTGGAGACCTGCATGTTAGGGGTAGTCAGGCACTATAGGACCCACATATCCATTACTACACTTCTATAGCAGCACCACACAACTGGACCCATGTTCTGTCCCTGTAGAGCACTTCTGGGTTACAAACTTACTCAAGTAAGCAGGTGAAAGTAGGCGCTTGTCCAATATTAAACCTTGACTGGAACTGGCAGCGCTCATTCGGGGGGGGGGGGGAGGACTAGAGGTTATCCAAATGTTGTTGGACTACAAAGAGGATTAATAATTCAATTAAAGTCGTAGTCATACAGGTTTCTGCATGGCTGTATGTGTGTGTCTTCTCTCCTGGCTCACAGACGCACACAAATACCTGCTTTTCAATTGCCGGTATAGTAGTTATACCGTCACCGGCTCCAGTGTCCTAATTACCGTCTGTGCCGGCAAAATATCGGCCGGGTGGCAACCCTAGGTATATGGGGGAATTGGTGAGGAGCAGTGAGGTGTCTGGGGGATATGAATGACAAACATGGAGGTGTCTGGGGGGATCAGTGAGAAGCAGGGAGGTATCTGGGGGGTTGATGAAGAGCAGGGTGGTGTCTGGGGAAAGTTAGGGAGATGTCAGGGGATCGGGAGGAGTAGGAGGTGTCTGGGGAATCGGGGAGAAGCAGGGAAGTGTCTGAGAAATAGGAAGAAGTAGGGAGGTGTCTGGGGGGTTGATGAAGAGCAGGGTGGTGTCTAGGGAAAAGTAGGGAGGTGTCAGGGGGATCGGGGAGAAGTAGGAGGTGTCTGGGGAATTGGGGAGAAGCAGGGACGTGTCTGGGAAATAGGAAGAAGTAGGGAGGTGTCTGGGTAACAGAGGAGAAGCAGGGAGGTGTCTGGGGGACAGAGGAGAAGCAGGAAGGTGTCTGGGGGATTGGGGAGAAGCAGGGAGATGTCTGGGGGATCAGGGAAAAGCAGGATGATGTCAGGGGAGAAACAGGGAGGTGTCTGGGGGTATCAGAGATGAGCAGGGAGGTGTCTAGGGGTGAGGGGTATCAGAGAGAAGCAGGGAGATGTCTGGGGGGATCGAAGAGGAGCAGGGATGTGTCTGGGGGGATTGGTGAGGAGCACTACAGTCCCCAGTGTGTCAGAGACTTTGTCCTGGGGGAGCATAGAGGGTTAAATCTAATTGTAGAAATTAACTGAAATTCTGTTGAGGTTGTGTTCAAATTACCTCATGTTTGAACAATGGGCCATTGGTCCAAGGTAGGGAGTGAAAATAACTGAATGTCATTTTAATGACAGATTGATAGTCAGTTGGAGACAAAATGGCTGAGAGAGACGGACTCCTTTATGTGAAAGACATAGCAAAATGACTGGTTTTTCTTAAACTTCTTAATTCTGATGAAAGCCATCTGATCTGCCACATGTAAAATTCTAATATAGAGTAATAGCGCCACCTGCAGCCTTTATATTGTAAAATACTCATAATGTTTATGTTTATATTTGATTAGCATAAAATATGAGTATCCAATCAGGTCTGACTGGTGATGGCACGGTATAATGAGATGGATCTTTGTCCAATCATTAGAAAAAGGTGGGGATTACTGATAAGGCAAAAATTGCCAATATAATGCCAAAATACTCTTAATTCTGGGCTTCACTTCCTGAAAAAGAAAACTCCTGGGAGATTCCTGGCAAAAGAAGGCTCTGCTGATTAAATTGCTGATCCTGCCATCTCATAGAGAAATACAAAGAAACTTTGATTGGTAACTATATCATTTATTCATTTAGATTAATTTAATCCAGAATTTCATAATTTTTCTTCTGTTTGAAGAAACTTAAATAGTATTATAATTGTCTTAAATGGACTGGCCAACCATTTGGGATAATTTATAATAAGCTAAATTTAGCTTTTAAATTCTGGAAGAAATAGAATCTATATATATATTTATTGGGAAATTGTTATGTTTTGCCAATCAGTGTAATACAGTATATAGCGTGGGTTATCTATATTAGTTAATATAAATCTTGATATTCCAAGAGTAATATCTTGTGGTTCTGTGAAGATTATAATAGTTAATATTTGATATAGGATATTCTTTGAATCCAGTTATTAACCCATTTACCGCTATTTGTCTGTTGTTAGTGGTATTTTCTTTGGAATTTTCTGTATATGTGCTAGGCTTATATTTTGTAATTTGAAGGTATTCACTTTCAATAGACAAAATAACTTCTGGGTGTGGCACCTAGTTTAAACGTGTGGATTAACCCTTGGAGTGCCTGTAGGTTTTATATATGTTGCTGTAGTCAAAATTATGATATATGCTGCATGAAGTTGGTTACTTTACTAGAAGCATGTTACTGGATTAATTCTGGCAGATTATTTGTATAATCTTTGATTGACTATATTAATTGCAATTTATATATTTTATTCAGAGGTAAGCAATATTGAATTCAGTATATAATTAAATTATAGTGATTCAAATCTGGGATTCTATTCCAGTTATTCCCTAAATTTGACTATTATTGATATATGATACAAGGAATTGTTAGAGGAATTATTTAATTCATCTCACAATACCCCTTACATCATAATTGGCATAGTCTATACAGTTTCTGGGGCAGAGGTATTAAGAGACACTGCGACCAACTGTATTATATTAATTGTAAGAATCAATTAACCTGTTCTATGCTACTGAATGCAATTATTGTTATTATACCTCTGAATATACCTATGTGTGGTTAACCCTTGCACCGCTGGTAATCCTTATGGTAATAAGTGTGGTTTGGTTTTCTATGTACCTATTATAATTGCTAATCACTTATATATTTCATTGTTGCTGATACTTGTATATATATTGTATTTTAATAAAATATATATTTTTGCACAAATATGAAGGATTGATTCTTGTGATCAATTCGTTACTGTGAAGTAGCGTGTCAATACATATTAAAGATAAAGTTATCAAATTATATTATTGTCAATTGCCTATTTAAGTGAAGAAATCCAACCTGAGTGGTTCTCTGTTTTAACCCTTTGGATACCTTCATATAAATAGCCCAACAAGTGTATCTTGTGCTTGTGTGTGTTTGTCTACTGTATTCATTGACCCTTTCAGTGCTTTGCAATACACTGCTTAATCCTGTGGCACTGAAAGTGTTAATCTAGTGATGGGATCACGGAACAGGCATGTGTGACCTGACTGCTGTGCATAATGAGACAGTTTCTGTATCTACTGGTGCATTTTAAACATGCATGTCTTTCCTCAGTGGAAGTTTGAAACTGGTTCCCTGATAAGTACAAAAAATGTCCCAGCATTCATTGAACAGAACTGCCAGGTCTTACATGTTGGTCCTGCTCTTGTCACTGGCTCATGTCATTACCGGGCAAAGCATGCTTGTGTGTGTATGTGTCTGTGTGTTCTCCTGCTCTGGCCTGCAAAGTGACGAGCTGTTATAGTAAGATGAAATAGACATTCTGGGGCAAAGCAACTTGTTAATATAACTAGATTTTAGAAAAACTTTAGAGAGGCTAGTTTGAAGCCCAGGGAATTAAAGTCTATATAATCCCAGTTCATTTTAGGCGTTTGTGCTCCTTTAACTTTCCCTAGCATCCAAATAGCTCTAACATAGTATCAGTATCACATATCCTGTAACTTATACTGTAATGATAATTTTTAATTCAGAACTAAATCATTTTAGGTACTCATTTCCATGGAATCATAGGAAGGGGTGGGGTTTACAGAGAAAGGGGTGGATCATAAATAGGAAGAGGTGCAGCCTGGACAGGAAGGGGTAGGGCAAATGAAGATTAGGAGGGGTGCGTGAGTTTAGTCAGGCCTAGGGCAGCACAAAACCTGAATACAGCACTGGGCGGGAGGGGGATACTTTATCATTGTAACGGTTTTACAGGACACTCAGACCAGCAGGTTAGAATAAAACACAGTTTTATTAAAACAAAACAAGAAAGATTGCCCTTTATAGGCAATACAGAATAATAGAGAGATATTGGCTTACAGATGCCTTCTCAGGCCCAGTATACAGATGCAAGGACTATACATATAGTGTCAAAGGACAGGCATAGAAACATAAGGGTACTCAATGGTTAAAGTACACGTAAATCAGTCAGTCTCTGTTATGGTGTTTGACGGCTCTGCAAGTGTTAACGGAGGCTCAGGGAACGGACACACAGCTCTGCAAATACAAACGGAGGCTCAGCAAACAGAGGCACGATCAGCCCTGATACTAGCACAGCGAAAGTCAGAATGTCGCCTTGGTGACACCAAACAGCAGGAAGCAGGAATGGTGGCAGGGTCAGCAGTAAGCCGGTTCAGGTCACGGAGCAGGAAGTCAGCCAGGCCGGGTCAGATCACGGAGCAGGGTTCTCAGACAAGCCGGATCAAGTCACAAGCAGGAACGTCAGCCAGGCCGAGTCAGATCACGGAGCAGGATTCTCAGACAAGCCAGATCAGGTCACAAGCAGGAACGTCAGCCAAGCCGGGTCAGATCACGGAGCAGGAAACCAGGAGTGTCATCAATACAGGCCAAATCGGTACACAGGAATCAGGAACACTGAACACAGCAACAGCAACACTGGCTCAGGAACACCATGAAAGGGCACCTGACAGGTGCCAAAGGCCAGGTGTAAAAAGGCCACAATGGGCGGGTCAAACAGGCTCAGCCAATGGGAGCGCCCACAACCGAGAATGACAGTAAAGGATCACAGGCACTGTGATAATCATTCAATTACTCTTGAAATACAACTCTGATGGTATTGATATAACACTCTCCATGGCTGAAATACTATGAAGATTAATTGGAGCTGCTTTTATTGTGAAACATTACTATCCCTTTAATGGCACATTTAGCTGGATGTATAAAAATGTGAGATAGCTGCTTTTCTGCGTTAGACACAATCGCTAATCCCATCACAAAACAGCAGATATTTTAGCCAAGAGCAGTTTTTCGAATGAGTTCCCTAATTCACAAAAAACGTGTGCAAATCAGTAACATCTTGGCGCTAATCATTTTTCCATCAAAAGTACATTGTGAATAGCAAACGCACCACTTTCTTAATTCTGCACTGTATTCTGCAAACTAAAGATGTGCAATTCTGGAGCAAGCAAACTGCAATACTAACACTCCTATGCCCATTGCACAATGTCGACCAGATCCATAGTTAAAATAAAACAATATTTATTCAACAATAGTAAAAATCCATACTTTTCAAAGTCAAAGACTCACATGAAAATCAACTCAACTATCCGGAGGTCATGGTCACATCAACGTGTTTCGCGTGTATATCGCTTATTCATGATGGTGGAGTCTGGGTATCTGGCGTGCACTTTTAATATAGAGTCACTATACTTCATTTGTTCTTGCTCTGTCTCGTTACTCTCGCTCCTATTAGAGCTTTTCCTTGAGCACCTCCCTCTTCTGGCTCTTTTACGACACGTCTGTGATTTTTGTTCCTTGGTCTTCTCCATTTGTTGTTGTATGGTCTGTTGGATACCTCTGGTTGATCCAGATCTTGAAAGACCGTCACCACCTTCTGATCTCTCGCCTCCGACAAAAAAAGAAGAGGACGTTGTGGAAGAGGACTCAGACGTCGATGTGGAGGGCCTTGTCAGCGTAGCTACAGCAGAGAGCATCTCTGTAGAGCCTAATGGTGACTCACAGATTGTGTTTATGTCTGTTGCATCAGTATCAATACTACAGAAACTGACTTTTTTATTCCTCGGTGTCTTTAAAATAGATCTCCTCTCATTAAACCGGGAAAACCTGAAAACATCTTTCTTCCACGTGTATACTCAATCAGTGTCATAATCTTTCTTATCAGGTTGGAATTTCTTTTTCTTTAGTTCCATAACCGTTTTAGAGTGTTTCCAGGTGCTCTGTCAGCTTCTTATCTAATTCTTCAAATTCAACAGAATTTCTTAAGGGTATCGCCATTTCTTGGCATTGCTTAATGCCCCTTTGTAAATTCAAAAGAACGTCTTGTTTATATTCTATAATAAGAGTCATAAGTGAATAAGAACATTCATTAAGCACATTATTCCATTTAGTGATGAAAACTGTATCCTCTTTAATAAAGGTTGGCAATTTCTTTATCCGTAAACCACGGGGGATTCTTTTAGCCAATAAATACTGTCTCAATGTAGTGATTGCACCATAGGGAACAAATACAAATCTACAAAATTCGCAAGGCTTTTAATGCCTTGAATGCTAGAGGCCTCCAACACTTTTAAATGAATGGGAATTTATAGCTCCCCATGACTAAAGAATAGCCCTCGGTGTCCAAAAGTTTACTGTCTTTTTATCTGCTTAAACATTTTAGTGAGGCTGATGTGCTAAGCATAACTGGAGCAATCTGAGGGGTGAGGGGACCAACTACACTATAGGGGGCAACTAAAAATGCAACCAGAGAGGTATTCAGTGCATTGCAACGCAACCTCTCTAGCACTCAAAAAGTTAATCCATCTTTGCCTGAACTCTCTTATTTGTTTGCTATTTTTCCCCTGGCGCAGCTGCCTCTCAGTGACGCTGATGTAATAGAAGAGATGGAGGAATTCCAGAGCAAGCCAGCTGCACCATAGTGGGCATAAAAAAATCCAAAATTCCTATTGATTTAAATGGAGCTTTTGCCTTTTGAATACATGAGGGATCTCATTCAATTGTGAATCAATGTGTTGCAGACCTTTCCAGAATCCAAGAGGATAAAGCCCCATTAAAATCTATTGGAATTTTTATTTGTCCCCTATGGTGCAATTGACTTGTCCCAGAAGCAGAGATATAACTGCAGGGGCTAAAGAGGTTGTCCCAGAGCCCAGCATCCAAGGGAGTCACATCTGCCTTGGTGTCCTATAGGTTCTAGTTATGTATCTAGGAGAAAGGTAGAAGAATAATTTGTGCAACAGAACAATCCAACCTGACCGAGTACCAAATTTTTTTTTTGCAACAATGAGTATTGTAAAACATATTATAAACCTTATAAAATAATGTAAAAATTGATATGTTTTTCTAAAATCCAAAAAATACACAGTGATAGTGCTGGGACCCTCCCCTCCCCCTGTGAGTTTCCCGGTTCCGGTTGTATGTGAAGGGGTTGGGATGCTTAAAGCCCAAGATGGGCAATATGTAAATACAATGGGAGAGGGGGGGATTTTTTAAGGTTATTTATATCTACATTTGTACCAATAAATACTACACTTAGAGAACTCCTCTGCTCTCCTTTCTTCTTGCTGTTGCGCTCTTTTCTTCTAGATATGTATCTAGGAGAATATTTTTATTAGGGGGCCTGAAAAAAATCTTTGCACCGGAGCCCTCCAATGACTAGATACACTACTGTTCAGAAAATGACTAGTTCATCTTAGTACACGAGCTTCTGTAACTTCTAGTGACATAGAAACATAAAATGTTACAGCAGATAAGAACCATTTGGTCCATCTAGTCTGCCCTTTTTTCTGCTGAGAAAACCTAAAGCTTTTTTGGTCCATGGTCTTGTCTTATGTTCAGGAAAGCCTTCTGCCTATCTCATGCATGCTTAAATTGTCTCACTGTATTAAACTCTACTATTTCTTCTGGTAGCCTATTCCACTTATCTACTACCCTCTCAGTGAAGTAAAACTTTCTTACATTACATCTAAGCCTCTGACCTCTTGTCCTAACATTTCTACTCCTTTGAAATGTACTTCCCTCCTGTACTTTGTTGAATCTATTCATGTATTTCAATGTTTCTATCATATCCCCTCTCTCTCTCTTCTCTCCTCCAAGCTATACATTTTTAGAATCTTTCTACATGAGGTCCAACCAGAGATCTGTAGAATGGCATGATCACTTCCCTCTTCTATTACTAATGCCCATATGCAACCCAGCACACTGCTTGTATTCCCTGCTCACAGCTTTGTTACATTTCCCGTGATCCCCTTTTTTCTCCTACTGTTAAAAAAATGTTGTCCACTGTTTTAAGTGTCCCTTCTGTTGTAATTTGTTGAATGTGCTGTGTTTCCCTGTGTTATTCACCTCTGTACTGTATTTTGTTGCGCATTCTGTGTAAAGCGTGGTGTATTTTCTGCATATTTCCCATTATGCTCAGCTAACAGCTTTGCTGAAACAAAAGAATGGTTGGAATGTTAATTGGTTCCTGCTGTGGACAATAACCTGCCCCTATTGGTCAACTATGACACCTCTGTTTCAAGCCCTAGTTTTATATTGTTATTTTGATAAGTATCTGGAAATGTAGGCCATTCCCTGATTGGTCAAGTGTCCCTAGCCCTAGTTTTCATTCTAATCTTGATAAGAGTTTCTGGAAGTGTATATAAGCTCTGTGTTTCACTGATTAAGGCTGTTCTGTTTTACCTTCCACAATACAAGATTCGGCTGTATTTCTGGAGGGGATACATGGAGGGGAGTTGGCTGGTGATTCTCATCCCAGACACTGCAATAGCTAAATTCACATGCTTTGCCAATCTACTGGCGAGTAGTGGGCATCTGTTCCTGCCCCCTGCCTGATCAAGGGTATCCAAGACAACATGGAGGTATGCAACTGACTGAGCAAGTTTGTGTGCTGTGACCATCCACAGCCTGCTTACCTTTAAAGGGGATGTATCACCTTATAAAAAGGTGTTACCATCCGCTCTGATAATAAAAGTTATTAAAAAAAAATCTAAAAGCTTATAAAGATATTTCCTCTTCAAGTGCAGAAGAGCTTTGCCGAAGAATCAGCATGTTCCATTATGCTAACCGGCAAAGGTCTTCTGCACATCCTATTTCTCCTCCCACCTCCCTCCAAGCTGCCCCAGGAAGTGCGTTCACTCTTCCCTTCGGTGTGCTGTAAACAGCTCCTAGCATTACAGCAAGTTACGATTAGCCTAATACTGAGGTTGCCACCTCAATATAATTCTAATTGCATCTTGCTGTAACGCTAGGAGCTGTTAACAGCACACTGAAGGGAGGTGTGAACATGCTCCCTGGAGCCAGGTGGGAGGAGAAATACAACGTGCTGCAGAGCTGTGCTGTGAACATAATGCGGAAGTGCACAGCACAGAAGAGGGGATATCTTTATAAGTAGTTATATTTTTTTTTAAAAAAAACAGCTTTTCTAGAATAAGTTTAATTAACAAAGTGAATGGTAACACCTTTTTATAAGGTGATACTTACGCTTTAAGTCATCAGAAATAATGACTCCCAAATCCCTTTCCTCTATTGTTTTTGACAGCATAGTACCCTTACTACTATAATCTTCATTCGGATTTTTGAGTCCCAAGTTTATTATTTCATATTTAAAAATGTTAAACTGCAGCAGCCCCACTCTTGTCCATTCTTCTAATTTACCTAAATCATTTGTCATTTGGCTTATTCCCCCACCAATGTCTATCCTGTTGCAGATCTTTGTACTATATGCAAAAAGGCATAGCTTATCTTTAAGATCTTTTGCAGTATCACTAATAAAAATATTTGAACAAAATTGGGCCCAAGTACTATCACACCTCTTGTCTTTTTTTTTTGTACCACACCTGTTACTTACCTGTTATGACCTCAGATTGATTGTCTATTCTCCTTCTGCTATCCCTCCAGGTTCTGCTCAGAGCCTTCCCTTGTGGCTGCTGGTTCTAAGCCTCCCAGAGTCCTGTGACGTTTACCTATAGATTAGTACGGCCAGCACACCTTTGCACTCTGGGCCTCCTGTATTGCGGCTTGTGTACTGCTTTTACCACAGACCTATCAGACTGCATGAGGTCTGCCTGATTGCAGCTAGTGTGTCGCTATACATTAGGCCTGTGGGCCTCTTGAGGATTGTCTGATTTGCAACTGTGTGCCTCTTTGCCTGAAGCCTGTAGAATTTGGCTTCTTTCCTTCTGTGGGCCTTTGCAGTTATTGCACTCATTTATACAGGCCCAGCCTCTCTGGTTGAGAGTGTTCTAATGCCACCTAGGTACTGGGCAATTCGGGGCAGTCTCAGGAGCAGCTTGTGCGCTGCTATACCCTTCCGGCCTTCCGCCCTGTATTTACTGTAGGGACTCATGTGTCACTCTTTCACACTTACTCAGTGGCCTTACTGGCTACTTGTGGTTAGTGCACTACTTACACATCCTCCTCCTCAGAAAAAGGCACACTGGCAGAAGCAGCAGCAGGCACAGGCAGCTGACCTGTACTGCTCTAACAGCTACCCAGGTCTGCCTTCATCAACCTTTTTCCTCCAGAAACCAAGTGAGAATGGTGGGGGACTGGATTTCTTTGGGTCTGGGGAATGTGAGTGCCCAGTCCCTTTAGCTCTGACTTACTCCTTGTCCTTCTCTTCTGCATCTCTGGGTGTATCAGGGTCCTACAGTTTTTTTTTCTTTTTAATTACTGCTGCTCATAGTGTCAACCAGAACTAGGAGCCTGTAATTCCCTTATAATTTGCTTTTTGTTTTGTTTTTCCACCTCTCTCTCTCCACTCTGTTCACTTCCTATTTACAGCATGCTTTTTGGCATGACAATCTGAGGTTTTTATAGTATGTGGGCGGAAAATTTCACCCCATTGAAAGGCATAGGCAAAAAATGGAACCATTTTCTTTAAATCCTTCTGGCCACCTCCCCTTAGAGATGCAATCCAGTCGTGGGACCGGACGGATGCAGCGAGGGACAATCTTCACACAGTAAATACAAGGAAAACCATATCCACTTGGCGAAGGAGGGCAGGATTTTCCTTTGCTTACTGTAAATTGTCGCTTCCTGCACTCCATCCGGACCACAAGTACAGGCAGCATGACGCAGGGAAAGGGGAGGGAGGGGGATCCTTTCAGCTTGAATATCTTTTGAACTACAGGACTGTAAGTAATTGAACAAAGTGCTAGGTGTGATAAAAAGCTTAAAGAAGAATCGGAGCTGCAATTTAATAAAAACATTACTATCCCTTTAAGCATAACTGAGGAAAATATAATGGTCCTACTATGGGCGAAATTTCTAACAAGAGAGGCAGAAAGCCATGCGGTTTTCGTGAAATATCTTGCAAGAACAAAATGGGACATTTCACCCATCCCTAATATTTATGTGCCAAATGAAAAGTGTGCATTTTGCTCATTCAAAAAATGTAAAGAGGACCTGTCACTTTAAGAAATGTTTAGTTACCCTTTAAGGACCAGACGGGCGTGCAACACTTTGGGAATAAATATGTTGTACAGCACTCCAGTGCTTAAAAGTTTAATTTTAAACATACATAATACTGTCAATATGTTGTACTAGACAATTGATTGTGATATAAGCCTTACACTGCCATAAACTTACCCAAACCATTGTGAATCACTGCTCTGAATACCCCTGAAGCACTGAAAGAGGCAACGTCATTACCCTTTTGCTAGTATCAATATACTGTTTTATATTTGTGTCCATTCATTATACTGATAGTTTATCCATCTGAATGCCCATCGTTGTTAGTGTACAGAGATGATAGAAATTGTAGTTCTCAACAGATGGATGGGGCTGGGTTGTCCATAATTAACATTTATTGTACTCAACAGTCTCACATGGTATTTTATATGCACATGTAAAATGTATACAGTGTTATGGAACCTTTTGTGTGACATGTACTGTACTATGCATAGAAGGCAGCATTATGTAATGGCACTATAAGTAACAGGAGTTATCTTTCAGTGGCTCCAAACATTGACTCTCAGATTTTGTAGGGCAGCACTTGTGGAGCCTTGGGTAGTCAGCATTCAGATAAGCACTGTTTGTAATTTGGTGCTGCAGGGTTGGTGGACTCTGAAGCAGGGCATCGGCTGATTGTGGCACACAAAGAGTTATAGAAATGGTTATATGTGTTCTATTTTCTGCATCTTACACTGGACTTATCTAAAAATGCATGGCTTGATAAAGGTCCCCTGAAGAGGTCAAAAATACTGGTTTTCTTTGCACCCAGGTCAGATGACTTTTATAATAGGAGTGGCCATCTATGTACACATGTGTGAAATGTAGATTTAGGCAGCACCTACCAACTGGCATCTGTGTGGTGAGGTAAAACTACAGCCACCAGCCTTCAAGCGTGCATCTGTTGTCAACCCCCCACTCCGTTCAAGGTAGTTTCTGTCTCTGAACTGGAGGGCCTCTGCAGCACCATCAACTTGCACTGGCTTCATGTAAAAGCATGGTTCAGTGAAGTTCAGTTCTAATTCAAGATGTTTCGGAGGTGCCTTCCACCTTCATCAGGAAAGAGTGAGGGGTCCTCCGAAAAGTGTTTTATTAGTAGTCAACTTTAGACATTCAGCGAAACAGACTTTCACTGTCGTCCAATACAGGTCACTGGTACTCTGGGAGGCGATCCGCCCCTTTAATAGGCAGGAACAATTATGCAAATGACTGCAGTGGGCGGAGCCTCCCCTCCTACTTAAGCTGCCTTCAGGCCAGAGCCACTAGATTGATTTGTTCCTGTGTGCTATGCACACCAGGTGGAGAACATCTTTGCATTCATCTTAGTGTTTTGTTATTTTTATTCAAATATGGAATACCACCATTAGGAGGGTGACCATGGCTGCGAATTACCCTCCTTAAAGTGGCTGGTGCAGCTTCCAGGGATTTTCTGTGGACCTTATGCCCTGAAGAGGGAACAGCTTGAGTCAAGCAGCTTCCCTGCTGAGGAATTTACCTCTGGTCTATTCCCACTTTATCATGGTCACCTGAAGACAGAAGTCCTGCAGAAAGGTGAGCCACCCCTTGAGTGCTGAAGGTCCACTTGTCCCCACAGTGTCCCTTGATGGGCTTGTATTTGGGAGTTGCATTGCACTCCGGCACTCATAGGGTGTTTTTATTTGCATTTATTATGTTTATGCAATTTCTGTGGTATTCTCTGGGTTCTGGAGCTTTGGGTGTAAATTTATTTATGTTTCTCATGTTTTGGGTTACTGTTTAGCACTTTTTAAAGTTTAGTGGGACTTTATTAAAATTTAGTGTTCCGCGCCTTTAAGCGCGCCTTTTCCCGCTTAGACGCCATTGCTCCTTTACTCTCTATGGGATTTCACAGTGTGGGACATATCTCTGCAACCGCTTGTCACAGCAACTTCAGAGATGGCTCATTTTACTTCTAAGCTCCTGCTCTATCATCCGGTGTATGTTTACAGGGTGTGGGGAGTTCAGGGGGGCTTCGGGCACTGTTTGGAGTACTTCTGAGAGAAAACTACATTTCCCATGAGCGCCTGGTTCGCGCTCCTTTCTGATTGGCTGACCTGACGGCCGCCATTTTGTGGTGTTCTTTCTCAGCGAGTATACTACGCAGGGACCGAGCCTTCTCTCCTCTCAGCAGATTAACCCTTCGCTGGCCAGATAAGTCCGTTTTTAGGCATTTCTGGGGTGAAACTTTAATCTTTCACACTTTTACTGGGTGATATTGTTTAGTGGTGTATAATGACGCTGTGAGCATGTGTACTCCACTGGAGCCAGGGGCGAGACCCAAGACTAAAGAGGCTGGGGTGTCTGTTCCCCCCATTGCGCTTTGCTCCTCTTGTCACTCTGGGCTGCCTAGAGATTGTTCTGGTGATTTATGCCCTAAATGCACTGATTGTCGTGATAGCAACCCTGGGCTTCCCAGCCATGCTATTGAGCCAACTTGGGTGAAAGAGTTTAAAGCTGCCACTAGGGATCTCAGATCCACACTCCAACTCTTTCCCTCTCAGGTACAGGGGGCTCTCCAGGTTTGGCAGACCCCCTCTACTATCAGGACTTCCCTGCCTAAGCCACAGGGAGCTCCTGATGTGTCTGATTCTTCTGAAGAAGAACTATTACAGAATTCTGATGCTGAGGAAGGCACTGTTATTGAGTCTAACAGGTCCATTGGGGACCCTTATGAATGTGACCCTGAGGTTTCTGCTGAGGGTCTGATTAGAGCTGTGTTAACTACGCTCAACCTTCCTCTGACTCAGGAATCTACTCATGATCCAACTGACGTTTTCCAAAAACCATCTAAGGCGGTTGTATGTTTTCCAACTAACCCTACCCTTGCCCGTCTAGTCTCTGAGGCGTGGAGGAATCCTGACAAATCCTCCTCAGTGTCTAAAAAGTTTGCTAAACTTTACCCTTTTCCTGAGACTGAACTGGCAAAATGGGTTCATCCTCCCAAGGTGGATGCTCCTGTTTCCAGGCTGTCCAAATCTACTGCTTTAGCTGTCTCTGATGCCTCTGCCCTGCAGGATTGGACGGACAAAAAGCTAGAACTTTCTCTTAAGTCTATTTTTGCCTCCATTGGCACTGCCATGCGTCCAACCTTTGCAGTGGCGTGGGTTAATAGAGCTATTGCGGCCTGGACTGAACGACTGACTGAGGCAGTCCGCCAGGATGCACCGGTATCTGAGCAGTTGCAGCTACTTGCTAACATTACTGAAGCACAAAATTATGTTGCTGATGCTGCCTTTGATGCTGTGCGCATGATGGCGAGGGCCTCCACTTCTTCTGTGGTGGCCAGACGTGCCCTTTGGCTGAAAATTTGGTCTGCTGATACAGCCTCTAAGAAAGCCTTGCTTTCCTTGCCCTTTCAGGGGAACTTGCTATTTGGTTCTGAACTTAAGGAAATGATCAGCGAGGCTACTGGTGGTAAAAGTATTCTTCTACCCTCAGTCTTCAAGAAGAAGTTTCCAGCCAAACGCAATCGGTCCTTACGTTCCTTTCAGACTGAGACACGCTCCACGTCCCAGACGGGTCTGTCCTCTGCGCGCTCCTCCTCCAAGCCCAAGCAGTCCTGGAAGCCCAAAGTTGCCCCCAAGGCCAAAACCTCCAAGACTGTTTCGGCATGACTCACCGAACCCGGGTCCGCATCCGACAGTGGGTGGACGTCTCTGCATCTTTCGCCGGACTTGGGAGGAGTCAGTGGCGGACCCATGGGTCATTCAGGTGGTATCAGAGGGATACAGGATCACTTTCTCTTCCCTTCCTCCTTTTCGGTTCCATTTTACTCGTCCTTCTCAGGAACCTACAAAAAGACGTCTGTTCGACGACGCTATTCAGGATCTCTTGGACAAGGAGGTCCTGGAGTTGGTTCCTCCAGAGGACACAGGTTCAGGATTTTATTCCAACCTGTTCGTGGTGGCCAAAAAGGACGGAGGTGCTCATCCCATTTTGGATCTCAAAGATCTCAATTCCTATGTTGTGAGTTCCCACTTCCGCCAGGAGTCCCTGCGCTCTGTGATTGCAGCAATGTCTCCAGGGGAGTTCCTTGCCTCCCTGGACCTTCAGGATGCTTATCTTCACATCCCTATTCATCCAGAGAGCAGGCGGTATGTCAGGATTGCCTGTCACAGGGGACACTTTCAGTTTTCAGCTCTTCCCTTTGGGCTGACTTCGGCCCCTCAGGTCTTTCAGAGGGTGTTGGGTTCCTTGATAGCTGTACTTCATCAAGAAGGTGTCAGGGTGACCCCCTACATGGACGATCTCCTCCTGAAAGCCTCCTCAGCGGAGCTTCTCCAATGACAACTGCAGCTGTGTATTCACACTCTGAACCGTCACGGCTGGATCCTGAATCTGGACAAGTCAGACTAGGTCCCATCTCAGAGGCTCGTTTTCCTGGGTCTCCTGTTCGACACTCGCCAATGCATGGTGTTTCTACCGGAGGAAGTGGCTCATCAGATAGCCATCCGAGTGGCTGGGATACTGGAGCTGGACAGAGTTCCAGTGCCGAAGTTGACGTCTCTGGTGGGGAAGTTCATTTCCACGATCGAAGCGGTACCATTTGCCATGGCTCACTCCAGGGAACTTCAGAGGTTTGTGATCCAGACGTGCAAGAATCATCCAGATCATCAGCATCTGTCAGTCTCTCTACCTCCTCATGTGGAATCGAGTCTGCACTGGTGGTTGGATCTCTCTCATCTCCTGAAAGGGAGATCCTTTCAGGTTCCCTGTTGGACCACGGTTACAACGGATGCCAGCATCCAGGGATGGGGTGCTGTGTTGGGTCGTTTCAGTGCTCAGGGGAAATGGGGACTGGAGGAATCTCTTCTCTCCATCAATGTTCTGGAACTGCGTGCCATCCGGCTTGCCCTGAGACAGTGGGAGTCTCAGCTGGAAGGTTGTCCAGTCAGAGTGGAGTCCGACAACGCCACCGCAGTGGCCTACATCAACAGGCAAGGCGGCACAAGAAGTTGCACCGCCTGGTTGGAGGTCAAGGATATTTTATCTTGGGCAGAAGATCACGTGCCTGTCATTTCAGCAGTTCACATTCCAGGCGTAGACAATGTCATGGCAGACTCTCTCAGTCGTCACACAGTCGACAGCGGAGAATGGGCTCTTCATCCAGAGGTGTTTCACCTACTCACCCAGAGGTGGGGGGTGCCTGTAGTGGACCTGATGGCTACCAGACACAACAGGAAGGTGCCGGTGTTTTGCTCCCGGTGGAGGGACCCTCTTGCTCTAGCAGTGGATGCATTGTCAATTCCTTGGGATTTTCCTCTGGCTTACATCTTCCCTCCTCTTCCTCTATTGATCAGAGTCATCCAGAAGTTGAAGCAGGAGCGATGTCCTGTCATCCTGATCGCTCCAAACTGGCCTCGCCAGTCCTGGTATCCGGAGTTGATGGCCATGTCAGTGGCGGAACCGTTTCCACTCCCTGCCCGTCCGGATTTACTTCTTCAAGGATATCTGTGGAAGGAGGATGTTCAGCATCTCCATTTGATGGCATGGCGGTTGAATCCTCGATTCTAGAGAAGAAAGGATTTTCTCCTTCAGTGGTGTCGACGATGCTCAGTGCTCGTAAGCCTGTGTCCTCCAAGATCTATCATCGTATCTGGGCCACCTTTGTGGCTTGGTGTACTGATCGGAAGATGTCCCTGGACTTTCATCTTCCCACTGTCCTGGCTTTTTTGCAGGACGGTGTTGAAAAAGGGCTCAGTCTGAGTTCCCTCAAAGTCCAGACTTCTGCTTTGTCTGTGTTTTTCCAGGAAAGGATTGCTATCCTTCCTGATGTGAAAGTTTTCTTCCAAGGTGTGACTCATGTTCGGCCTGCCTTTAAGAGTCCAGCTCCCCAGTGGGACCTCAATTTGGTGCTGGGAGTTCTCCAGCGACCCCCGTTTGAATCCTTGGCTTCCATTCCATTACATCTCTTGACTTGGAAGATGGCCTTCCTTTTGGCTATTGTTTCAGTTCGCCGGGTAGCAGAGTTACAAGCTCTGTCTTGTAAACCTCCTTACCTGGTGTTCCACAAGGATAAGGCTGTGCTTCGCACTACCAAGGAATTCTTACCCAAGGTTGTGTCCGAGTTTCACATCAATCAGGAGATTGTGGTTCCCTCTTTCTGCCCTAACCCTTCATCTGACAAGGAACGAGATCTCCATTTGTTGGATGTGGTGCGTTGCCTCAAGTTTTATGTTCATCGCACCGAGTCTATCAGGAAGTCTGATGCTCTATTCGTCATTCCTGAGGGGCCTAGGGCTGGGAGACCGGCTTCCAAAGTTACCATTGCCTCTTGGATTAAGGCTACTATTCGTGAAGCCTATAAGTTGCGGAATAAGCATGTTCCCTTCCGGGTGACTGCCCATTCCACCAGATCTATTGGGGCCTCTTGGGCCTACAAGAATCAGGCATCTGCTGATCAACTGTGCAGAGCGGCCACTTGGTCCTCTGTGCACACATTTTCAAAGCACTACCGAGTTGATGTACTGGCCTCGGCTGATGCCAGTTTTGGGAGGAAGGTCCTGGAGGCAGTTTTGCCTGTCTAGGCCTTCTACTCTGTGGTTCTTAGTGCTTCTTTACTGTTGAGCCCGGTTGGCTCTGGTTCTGTGTGCTGTGTTAGTTCAGGGGTTGTTTTCCCCTGGTTGGTGTCCGTTGACACTTACATTCTGGGCTATGTAATTAACTGGTTCATAGCAGTTCTAGTGACTTGGGCCTTGCGCCTGGTCCTTGCCTTACTTCCCGCCTCTGGGTCAGCTCAATGTTTGTACATCCCAGAGTACCAGTGACCTGTATTGGACGACAGTGAAAATAGGATTTTAGTCTTACCTGTTAAATCCTTTTCACTTAGTCCATACAGGTCACTGGTCTCCCACCCTGTCAAGGGACCATGCTTGGCTCTCCTGTGGCATTCAGTGGGAGACCTTTGGGGCATGCTCACAGGAGTCTTCCTTCTTGCTTACCTATGGTCAGTTTTAGTGTCTCAAATCAATCTAGTGGCTCTGGCCTGAAGGCAGCTTAAGTAGGAGGGGAGGCTCCGCCCACTGCAGTCATTTGCATAATTGTTCCTGCCTATTAAAGGGGCGGATCGCCTCCCAGAGTACCAGTGACCTGTATGGACTAAGTGAAAAGGATTTAACAGGTATTTTCTGTACATGAAGCCTGTGCAAGGTGATGGTGCTTCAACGGGCTTCCATCTGAGCGGCTGGCACTGAAAGGGTTAAAGTCTGCGGGAGGTAGTTAGTTAAGAGGTTTGTCTGTCAGTTCTCCCCAGTCCGTCTCCCATATGTCCCCAACACCACTGACCTCCACAATCCACTGTGGCACTCAAATGGTTAAAACTCCCATTTGAATGAACAGGAATATTTAATGTTTTCCTTCTTCAGTTGTGCAGAGTGAAAATCACAATAAGTAAACTGACGTAAGGTCGACAGGCTCAGAAAATTTGACCAGTGCAGAGAATAGAGAATATTACAGAGAGTACAGAAAAAGAAGGAATGTGTTAATTTAACCCCTTGGAGGCTAGAGATGACTCCATAGCAATGTGAAGCTGTGTATTCGAGAGGTCTCTAGCATGCAAGGGTGTAAAGTGAATGACTTCCATCTAATGATAAGCCCTAACATCCCTGGGGTTAGATGCTCATGGGTAGCGATCAAGCCTCACAGTGAGCTCCAGATTGGAGCGGAAGCAGACCATGGTGCAGGGTGGGAGAGCGGGGCCCAAGGAAGCTCACACAGCAGGTGTCCACAGGGCTCCATTCATTTCATGTGTGTGTGTGTGCATCTTGGGGCTCCATTCGTTACGTGTGTGGCTTGTGTGTGTGTGTGTGGCTTGTGTGTGTGTGGCTTGTGTTGCATGTGGTGTAGGAGTAAGCAGCAGCCATTTTTTTTTTGGGCAGATAGTGGGGGCCGGGCCATATCCTGGTGACAGGCCAACTCCCTGCAGTGATTTTCACAGGCGTGGCAGGGACCTGTGAAAATCATGCCCCCATTGAATCACCCAATGGAAGCAGTAACTCCTCCTTACTACCGCCTCTGGGTGTGTTTGCCAGGCACACAGAAGTCTGCTTTTATATATATAGACAGGGCTTGAGAACACAAGAAAGACATTATGGGGAACATGCACCAAGCCAGGATAAAGAGATGATAACGTGGAGATGACTTCTACAGTGATATCACTTCTGCAGTTCCTATGGTATTTTGTTGAGCCAATGCACTAAGCTTTCTCCAGCTTTGGAGATCTTAGTGCGTAGGCTCCACAGAATAACATACGAACTGTAGAAGTGATATCACTGGGGATGTTATCTCCACTTTATCATGCCTTAGTGTATAACCCCCAGGAATTAGGCTGAGACATCATCAGTTGCAGTGCATTTCAGTGAAGCAGGATACAATGCATCATAGATGAGATTTCAAGTTTCAGATTCTGTCATTAAACATAGAAGGGGTGGTGACTGAATCAAACTTCATAAGAAAAGAGAAGCATCATGCATTAAGAAGCTGCAAAATGGAAAATATTCATAGTGGCAGGGTCGGATTTACATCTCAGGAGCCTGTAGGCACAGAAATCTGAAGTGTCTCCCCATTTGCCATCTCCACTGGATACCTCCACAATGCTCCAAATCTCCACATTACCCCCCCATATCCATATAGCCCTCACATTGCCCCCCTTCAGCTCCATATTGCCATCAGCCCCAACATATCCCCCATCAGCTCCATATTGCCATCAGCTCCAACTTATCCCCCATCAGCTCCATATTATCCTCTCATTGCCCCCATCAGCTCCAAATTGCCCCCATCATCTCCAACTTGCCCCCATAATCTCCAAGTTGTACCCATAATCTCCACATTGCCCCATCATCTACAACTTGCCCCCATCATCTCCACATTGCCCCATCAGCTCCAACTTGCCTCCACGTTGCCCACATCATCTTCACATTACCCCCACTTTGCCTCCCGCATACGTTTCCTACCTCACTGGTGGTCCAGCGGCAGATGTCTATGCCTCCTTCTGTAGCTGCTGCTGCTCCCCCGCGGTCTCTTTAGGAATGCAGAGTGCTGGGAGATGATGTCATCACCCAGCGCTCTGCATTAGAGCCGACGAGGCAGCAACAACAGCTACAGGTCTGTGTATATTAAGAGGAATGTTCCCTTTAATTTAATTTGCAGGATTAAAACTGACAAAGAGGGTTACCAGACTTTGTTTTCATGTTTAATAGGAGGACTGGTTGTGCCAATCACATGGTGGTTTTGTATTTCCTTTACAAATATGACTAATCAGCCATTTTGTTTTCCCTGTATTGTCAAAACATGCTTAAGTATGGGTACTTACCCAAAATGCTGCAAATGGTG
Source organism: Rhinophrynus dorsalis (assembly GCA_037306005.1). Taxonomy (NCBI): domain Eukaryota; kingdom Metazoa; phylum Chordata; class Amphibia; order Anura; family Rhinophrynidae; genus Rhinophrynus; species Rhinophrynus dorsalis. Next base: position 402,276,603 of record CM074723.1, read on the forward strand.
TTTAGTGTAGAACTAAACAGCTCGGAATCCTATTATCCAGATCTCTGGATTATCTAGTCACATAGTACAATCTGCTCAATGTATGACTTTTCTAAGAAAAATAAATGGGATTCTAAGCATCCTGCATCTTAAGGAACATATAAAAATTCCCGTTGGTTTAACCCTTTGAGTGCCAGAAGGGTGCACAACGCCTTGCTGGGAGTTCTGTGCTGGGAGCATTCTGTGCTTACGGGCAGTCTCTACAGTGCATGACTGTGTCGGCGGCAGGACGCAGAGCAGGACCAGTTTCTTAACCCTTTGAGTGCCAGAGGGGTACGCAACGCACCTGGACCTTGGCCCGTGTACACAGGCTTTTACACTAGTTACTCTATATTTAGCAACTTACTTTTCTGTAGTTCAAAAGTTATTAAATGTAGAAAGATACCCCTCCCACACCTTCTGGCAACGTCACGCTACATCTCTGTCTGGTCCGGAAGGATGCAGCGAGGGACAAACTTCAATAAGCAAATGAATTTACTATGCTCCTTCGTCAAGGGGGGCAGGGTTTTCTTTATACTTACTGAAGTTTGTCCCCCTCTGCATTTGTCTGGTCCCGGGACCAGATTTCAGATTCAGTGGGAGGCGGCTAGAAGGGTGGGAGAGGGATCTTTCTACATTTAATAACTTTTAAACTTTTAACATATAAGTGAAGAATTTGGTCTTGTAATACAGTTTTTGAAATAGTATATAACCTGATATAAAATATGTAAAGAAGGCATCATAGAATGTTCCTAGATTTTTTTTTCTAATTTAAAAAATAAAACTGAAGTTATTATAGCAGTGTTAAAAAATGTTTGCATAATAAATGGTATAATCACATTACATTTTCTCAAGTAACGTTGGGGATAAATAGCTTCTCTACCATAATAACTGAATGTGTTTCTAATTAATTGTTAATTAGAAGTCATTTACCCACTTCTTGAAAATGGCTTATTCTGTACTATTAACAGAGAATTTGCTAATTAGATATTTAAGTGGTTGCCTTAATGATGTAAAAATATATTGCGCCATGGGTTTATAGAAGACTAGTGTAAAGGTCCGGGTAATGTTAAGAGGCCGTTACCTCACTGCTGCACATGATGCAGTCTTGCATCGCCTCACTCCCGCAATGCAATCATGAGCAGTAGAGACTGCCTGAACTCGCACAGTCTCTACTGCGCATGACGGCTTCTGACAAACATCCTAGCGATTTATTATATAGGATTATCAGACTTTCAAATAAAAGATTAATAATGAGTATGCATAAATAGACTGTACTAAAATGGATACATTCGCCGTCTTTTCAGTGAGGAATATGACTTTTAGCTCCATATGCAGAAAGAGGTGCAATTCTGGAGCAAACCAGCCACAGGGGACAAATAAAAATTCTCTATGATTTTAATTCTATGTTTAACCTCTTGAATGCTAGAGAGGTGATCAGCACTTTGCAATGCATTGAAAAGCTCTAGCATTCAAGGTGTTAAAAGTAATTTTCCATGGGGAGGGGGGTTAGAATAAATTGGTAAGGAGGAATAATCATGCAAATCCTTTCCAGGTGGAAGCTCCAGCTGAGGGGAGGACTTGGAAAGGTCAGAATCCCTCTTTAAAAAATAAATAATTAAATTGTGCATCTTAGAATTAAATCAAAACATGATTTAAAGTAAGCTTTTTATTTTAATTAATAGACAACCAGTTTTTAAATGGATATTTCTGCTTTAACTGGGTGCTTCTTCACTTTCTATGGATCAGATGGTGTGCAATGCATTGGAACACATTTATGGGACACCCTTCTGGCAATAAAAGGGTTAACTGTCAGCATATGGGTCATGAATCATGATACAGCAGCTCACTGGAGCTGCAAATTAATTGCTTTTCCTCTCTGTGTTTTGCCGTCACGACAAAACCTTCCAAGATCCTCCGGTGGGGAATTGTATTCTGGGTCTGTCTATGCTCGTTTTATTCAAACTTGCTCTGGAGTAGACCATGTGTATGTATGTGTGTGTGTGTGTGTGTGTGTGTGTGTGTGTCTATGTGTGTGTGTGGGGGGCAGCCTGAAAATAGGTTCTACTGACACCTCTGACATTGTCAACCCACAGCTTTGATAGTAGGCAAGAGCAGGTTGGAGCTAATTACATTTACAAGCAGGGTCAGTAGTGTCTCGGGGACATGAATCAATTCTCTGTATTGCGGGTCAGGAAGTGTTAATTGTTGATATATATATATATATATATATATATATATATATATATATATATTTGTATTGTGCTTTGTGCAGTGAAAATCATTTTGGTACTAGCTGTTTATGGAACACTGAGATAACAGAGTGTTACTAGCAAGTGATGAATAATTGAAATTGTTCCAAAGAGCAGTGGTTTTCTGAACAGAGAATTCCAGTGGGGTATCCAATGCATGACACTCAAAGCGTTAATATGTGCCAAATGTCATAACATATCTGGGTTAGTACTTTTAAGTCACAGATACCCCATATATATAGAAGAAATATTCTGCAGCTGATCTGAAATGCCGGGTGATTCACATTTTTAATAATGAGAAGCTGTGGACCCCACAGGACAAGTAACAAAAGAAACAGAATTTCCAGCTGTACCAGCACTCTTTTCTGGAGTACACATTTGCCCCAAATTAAAAATCGGATATACCTATAATATTAACTAAGGGAAAATGTTCATCCACTGTAAAACAAAGCTTTTATTAATATACAAATATAAAGGTGCTAAAAGAGCAGAATATAAAAACTGTAAACTCACTCAATCTACAATATATATGGCCTGTATTATTATCAGTGCAATACATAAATACAGTGGGATTTGAAATCAAATTAAACAGCCACCATTAACCACTATTTTAGTTACAGAGTAGAAAGTGTAAAATAGAAAAAATTGGCGCTATTCTGTTACTGATGTATCTAATATCAGAATCGTGTATCTATCTCTATAGGTATATAAAAATATGGAGAAGGAAGACTACCAAAAAGCTTCACCAGTACATATTAAAAAATAATTGGAATCAAACTACATACATAAACCACACTCATGCACTCTATGGACAGGTGCTCATAAAATATATCAATAAAGGGCCAAACAATGAGATGGGGATATATACAGTATCTCACATAAGTGAGTACACCCTCACATTTTTGTAAATATTTTAATTTTATTTTTCATGTGACAACACTGAAGAAATGACACTCTGCTACAATGTAAAGTAGTGAGTGTATAGCCAGTATAACTGTAAATTTGCTGTCCCCCTCAAAATAACTCAACACACAACCATTAATGTCTAAACCTTGGCAACAAAGGTGAGTACACCCCTAAGTGGAAATGTCTAAGTTGGGCCCAAAGTGTCAATATTTTGTGTGGCTACCATTATTTTCCAGCACTGCCTTAACCCTTTTGGGCATGGAGTTCACCAGAGCTTCACAGGTTGCCACTGGAGTCCTCTTCCACTCCTCCATGACGACATCACAGAGCTGGTGGATGTTAGAGACCTTGCGCTCCCCCACCTTCCATTTGAGGATGCCCCACAGATGCTCAATAGGGTTTAGGTCTGGAGACATGCCTGGCCAGTCCATCATCTTTACCCTCAGTTTCTTTAGCAAGGCAGTGGTCATCTTGGAGGTGTGTTTGGGGTTGTTATCATGTTGGAATACTCCTCCGAAGGGAGGGGATCCTGCTCGGCTTCAGTATGTCACAGTGCATGTTGGCATTCATGGTTCCCTCAATGAACTGTAGCTCCCCAGTGCCGGCAGCACTCATGCAGGCCCAGACTATGACACTCCCACCACCATGCTTGACTGTAGGCAAGACACACTTGTCTTTGTACTCCTCACCTGGTTGCCGACACACACGCTTGACATCATCTGAACCAAATAAGTTTATCTTGGTCTCAGAGGACCACAGGACATGGTTCCAGTAATACATGTCTTTAGTCTGCTTGTCTTCAGCAAACTGTTTGCGGGCTTTCTTGTGCATCATCCTTAGAAGAGGCTTCCTTCTGGGACGACAGCCATGCAGACCAATTTGATGCAGTGTGCAGCGTATGGTCTGTGCACTGACAGGTTGACCCCCACCCCTTAAACCTCTGCAGCAATGCTGGCATCACTCATACGTCTATTTCCCAAAGACAACCTCTGGATATGACGCTGAGCACATGCACTCAATTTCTTTGGTCAACCATGGCGAGGCCTTTTCTGAGTGGAACCTGTGCTGTGAAACCGCTGTATGGTCTTGCCCACCGTGCTGCAGCTCAGTTTCAGGGTCTTGTCAATCTTTTTATAGCCTAGGCCATCTTTATGTAGAGCAACAATTCTTTTTTTCAGATCCTCAGAGAGTTCTTTGCCATGAGGTGCCATGTTGAACTTCCAGTGACCAGTATGAGAGAGTGTGAGAGCGATGACACCAAATTTAACACACCTGCTCCCCATTCACACCTGAGACCTTGTACCACTAAAGAGTCACATGACACCGGGGAGTGAAAATGGCTAATTGGGCCCAATTTGGACATTTCCACTTTGGGGTGTACTCACTTTTGTTGCCAAGGTTTAGCCATTAATGGCTGTGTGTTGTTATTTTGAGGGGGACAGCAAATTTACACTGTTATACAGTCTGTACACTCACTACTTTACATTGTAGAAGAGTGTCATTTCTTCAGTGTTGTCACATGAAAGATATAATAAAAATATTTACAAAAATGTGAGGGTGTACTCGCTTGTGTGAGATACTGTATATGTATATACAGTTTCAATAAATCCATCTATATATCTAAAAAACTGTTTCTGGTTCACTGTCCACCCCTCCCTGCCTTTCATTGCTTTATAATGCATTGTCCACCTCCCTGGCACCTAAAGGTTTTTTCTAATATGAACACACGATCGCTCCCATGTCATTGGGAGTGGTCATGTATATGGCAAAGTTCCAAAATGGGGAAGCTTGTCGAATCTTGACCTTTTGGGTGTCAGGGAGGTGCCCAACACATTGTAAAGCAATCAGTTTTATACCTCCATGGCACTCAAAGGGTTAACCTGGGCAGCATCTGGAATCTTAACTTTGACAGCATGTTGAATCTGAACTATATGTGACACTGTGTTGAATCTTAACTGGGGCAGCATGTCATATCTTATTGGGGCAGCATGTCAAATCTTAACAGTGTGTGTGAGGCAGCATGGGGAACATCACTATTGTATGTTAGCCTTACATACACTGCCTGACACCCCCAGCCTTCCCTTGCCTAGGCAGTGTCCTTGGGGAATTGTGGCTACCAGTAGGCAAGGGAACAAGACTGGGGGGTCTGACAGTGTACATGGATATCTGTGGGCAAGGGAACAAGTCTAGGGGCCAGGCAGGGTACATGGGATTCTATTACTACCAGTGTGCAAGGGAACAAGACTGGGGGGTAGCTGGTAGCCAGAAATCCCCATGGCCACTGCCTGAACCCCAGCCTTGTTCCCTTGGGAGCGCGGAGCATTATGAAATATGATACAGAGCTGAGGGGATGATTGTGTACTGCTTAGTTTGCTTTTGACCCTTTGAATGCCATGGAGGTGTGCATTGCCCATCCCTATGGCACTCAAAGGGTTAAGGGAGAGATGCTGTTCATGGTGCTGAAAGTATTCTCTCGCCTACTGGGGCAGCAGAGAGAATGCTCTCAGACTTCAGGATTGTCATAGTGCTGATGAGTTGCTGGAGGATATCCCTTCCACATCGACAGCACTTTAATAATTTTATATGCTAATGGAGATCTTCTCCTCTCCTCCCCTTCCATCTGTACATTTTAGTGAATAGGGCGATGTGTGTGTGTGCTTCGAAATGTCAAAGTGCTTTGAACACACTGACAAAATCATATCGCCACAGCAATGACCTTTAGTGAATCCCCCCTGCCCTTCTAAATATTTTTTTCTAATTCAGATTTAGGATTACTTTCTTTTTATTATTCTTTAAATCCCTACTTGGCATAAAAATATTCTACTTGGGTCCCATTTGATAATACTTTTTACACCTTTGTTATTTTCTGTTGGATGGACATTGGTAGTTATTTTCAAGAATGGTAAACAATGGCACTTGTGTAGACTGATAATAATTTTTTTGTATTTGACAATCCAACAACCCACCCTTTTTTATATGAATACAACAGGAATACATTCCAGTTTGGACATCTCTCCTCTGGATTTTTAAGGGCCCATTTCTGAACTGTTGTAGTTGTTTATTTAGTATTTATATCTAATTTTTATTTTTTTGAAGAGCTAAAATACTGTTTACAAAATGTGGTTATTTCTTTGCTTGCACTGTTAGGTATAGCAATAAACCAGATTATAATCCTGGTCACATGTTTGAGAGAGTATAAACTTTAATTTTATAATTTACGATAATTTTTCAACTGGTCATTTCTAGATAATGTAATAAAAGTTATGTTTTGCTGTTTTGTACTTTAGTAAGTGCTTTAGGTATATGGTACTAGGGTGTGGGGATGGCCAATTATTTTCGCCTCAAACCAAAATCGGCAAATAATGGCACTTCCCGCTTGGCAAATAATTTCCAGTGAAAAGTACCATGTTTCCATTTTTTTCACCTATCTTGTTGCATTGAAATCAATGAGAACATTGAATTTACACACAACACATAGCAATTGTTATTTGATTTCTGACAGGCATATTATAAAAGGAGTCAGTTGAACAGGGATTTTTGGGGGGGTTGTTGACTGGTATTGTGGGGACAGTTAAGAAATAAATAAAATAAAAACATTGGTACATAATGTGATAGTGTCGTGATCGACAGGCGCTGAACAGCCCTTGAACCGGATGTACTTACTCCTTCCTGAGTTGAGGCTTTATTAGGAGAAACTTCCCTTCTTTCCTCGCCCAATTATTCGAGCTTGTCTGTTTATGGAAAGTTGCTGAAGTGTTTTGGTATTCTAATTCTGCTGGCGCTTTTTCCTTAGGTTTGTCTGACTCTCTGTTTCGCCTGATCTCCGTTGTGATTTATGCCCCTGGTGACCTCAGCTTGGCTCTGGACTACATCTCTGCCTATTCCCTTTGGCTCTATCCACGCCTGCTAGACTCGTCTCATTGGAGTGTGTGGACGTTACTCAGAGTCCTCCCTCCCTTGTAGATCCACTCAGGACCTGGCAGGCCTTCCGTTTGTACTTCCCCCTGGTTGCTCCTCTGGCTGGGTACACGCTTCTGGACCCCGATCGAGTTCTGGGCCTCAGAGACAGGAGTCGCTTCTTGCCTCTGATTGGCTCCAGGTTAGAAGCCATATCGCCAGTCGCAGAGAAGCGGGAAAAAGAGAGAGATACTTATTACCTCTCTGGCTGCTCAGGTTCCGACGATCTCGGTAAGGGCAGTATAGTTTTTCCTCTGCTCCAGTCACAAGCCCCGTCCCGGTAGAGCTTTAGTTCCTTTAGGCGGATGTTCTCAGTAGCGACTTGCTCTTGTTCTCTCCTCCGCTTTTGGTCTCAGTGGTGCTCAGGAACAGGTGTTTTCAGTAGGTCTTAGCTGTATGGGATTCTCTGTCTTCACAGTAGAATCATCTGTTCATATTGCATTTTCACTGTCGTCCAATACAGGTCACTGGTACTCTGGGAGGCGTAAGTCCCCTTTAATAGGCAGGAACAACTATGCAAATGATTTGCAAGGGGCGGAGCCTCCCCTCTTACTTAAGCCACCTTCAGGCCAGAGCCACTTTAGACTGATTTGTTCCTGGTGTGCTTGCACACCAGGTAGAGAACATCTATGCATCTTAGTATTTTATTATTTTTTTATTCAAATATGGAATACCACCATTAGGAGGGTGACCATGGCTGTGAATTGCCCTCTTTAAAGTGGCTGGTGCAGCTTCCAGGGATTTTCTGTGGACCTTATGCCCTGAAGAGGGGACAGCTTGTGTTAAGCAGCTCCTCTACTGGGGAATTTACCTCTGGTTCTTTCCCTCCTTATCATGGTCACCTGAAGACAGAAGTCCTGCAAGGAAGGTGAGTCACCCATTGAGTGCTGAAGGTCCACTTGTCCCCACAGTGTCCCTTTGATGGGCTTGTATTTGGGAGTTTTAATACACTCCAGCACTCATAGGGTGTTTCTATTGCATTATTACTGTTTTATGCAATTTCTGTGGTATTCTCTGGGTTTTGGAGCTTTGGGTATTCATTTATTTATGTTTCTCATGTGTTTCATGCTTGTTTGGGCACTTTTTAATGTTTTACTAAACTTTATTAAAAATGATGTTCCGCGCCTTTAAGCGCGGCTTTTTCCCGCTCAGACGCAAGGGCTCCTTTACTCTCTATGAGAATTCACAGTGTGGGACATATCTCTGGAACCGCTTGTCACAGCAACTTCAGAGAGGGCTCATTTTAATGCTAGGCTCCTGCTCTATCATCCGGAATGTGTTTTATTTATGTGGGGTGTTCAGGGGGGCTTCGGGCACTGTTTGGGGTACTTGTAAGGGAAAACTACATTTCCCATGAGCGCTTGGTTCGCGCTCGTTTCTGATTGGCTGTCATGACGGCCGCCATTTTGTGGTACTTTTCCTAGGCGAGTACACTACGCAGGGACCGAGCCTTCTCTCTCCTCAACAGATTAACCCTTCGCTGGCCAGATAAGTCCGTTTTTAGAACATTTCTGGGGTGAAACTTTAATCTTTTACACTTTTTCTGGGTGATAGTGTTATTAGTGGGGTATAGTGACGCTGTGAGCATGTCTACTTCACTGGAGCTAGGGGCTAGACCCAAGTCTAAGGAGGATGGGGGGTCTGCTACCCCCATGGCGTTTTGCTCCTCTTGCCACATTGGGCTGGATGGCGATAATGTGGGGGATCTATGCCCTAATTGTACTGGTCAAGATAGCAACCCTGGGCTTCCCAGCCACGCTATTGAGCCATCTTGGGTGAGGGAGTTTAAAGCTGCCACTAGGGATCTCAGATCCACGCTTCAACTCTTTCCCTCTCAGATACAGGGGGCTCTCCAGGTCTGGCAGACCCCCTCTACTATCAGGACCTCCCTGCCTAAGCCACAGGGAGCTCCTGATATCACTGATTCTTCTGAAGAAGAACTCTTACAGGATTCTGATGCTGAGGAACGTACTGTTATTGAATCTAACAGGTCCATTGGGGACCCCTATGAGTGTGACCCTGAAGTCTCGGCTGAGGGTCTGATCAGAGCGGTTCTGAATACGCTCAACCTTCCTCTGACTCAGGAATCCACTTATGATCCTACTGATGTTTTTCAGAAAAAGCCATCTAAGCCAGTTGTTTGTTTTCCAACTAACCCTACTCTTGCCCGTCTGGTCTCTGAGGCATGGAAGAATCCTGATAGATTTTCCTCTGTCTCCAAAAAGTTTGCTAAACTTTACCCTTTTCCTGAGGCGGAGCTGGCAAAATGGGTTCATCCTCCCAAGGTGGATGCTCCTGTGTCTAGACTATCCAAATCTACCGCTTTGGCTGTCTCAGATGCCTCTGCCCTGCAGGACTGGACGGATAAGAAGCTAGAGCTCTCTCTTAAGTCTATTTTTGCCTCCATTGGCACGGCCATGCGCCCAACCTTTGCTGTGGCATGGGTTAATAGAGCTATTGCGGCCTGGACTGAACGACTGACTGAAGCAGTTCACCGGGATGCGCCGGTATCTGAACAGTTGCAGCTACTTGCTAATATCACTTAAGCTCAGAACTATGTTGCTGACGCTGCTTTTGATGCTGTGCGCATGATGGCGAGGGCCTCCACTTCTTCTGTGGCGGCTAGACGCGCTCTTTGGCTGAAAATTTGGTCTGCTGATACAGCCTCTAAGAAAGCCTTGCTTTCCTTGCCCTTTCAGGGGAATTTGCTTTTTGGGTCTGAACTCAAAGAAATGATCAGTGAGGCTACTGGCGGTAAAAGTACTCTTCTACCCTCAGTCTTTAAGAAAAAGTTTCCAGCCAAACGCAATCGGTCCTTTCGTTCCTTTCAGACTGAGACACGCTCCTCGGCCCAAACGGGTCCTCCCACTACGCGCTCCTCCTCCAAGCCCAAACAGTCCTGGAAGCCCAAAGTTGCCTCCAAGGCCAAGACCTCCAAGACTGCTTCGGCATGACTCGCCGAACCCGGGTCCGCATCCGGCTGTAGGCGGTCGTCTCCGCATCTTTCGCCGGACTTGGGAGGAGTCAGTGGCGGACCCATGGGTTCTTCAGGTGGTGTCAGAGGGATACAGGATCCCTTTCTCTTCCCTTCCTCCTTTTCGGTTCCATTTTACTCGTCCTTCTCAGGAACCCACAAAAAGGCGTCTGTTCGACGACGCTATTCAGGATCTCTTGGACAAAGAGGTCCTGGAGGCGGTTCCTCAAGGGGACACAGGTTCAGGATTTTATTCCAACCTGTTTGTGGTAGCCAAAAAGGACGGAGGAGCTCGTCCCATTTTGGATCTCAAAGATCTCAATGCCTATGTGGTGACTTCCCACTTCCGCCAGGAGTCCCTGCGCTCTGTGATTGCAGCAATGTCTCCAGGGGAGTTTCTTGCCTCCCTGGACCTTCAGGATGCTTATCTTCACATCCCTATTCATCCAGAGAGCAGGCGGTATCTCAGGATTGCCTGCCACAGGGGACACTTTCAGTTTGCAGCGCTCCCCTTTGGGCTGACTTCAGCCCCTCAGGTCTTCCAGAGGGTGTTGGGCTCCTTGATAGCGGTGCTCCATCAGGATGGGATCAGAGTGACCCCCTACATGGACGATCTCCTATTGAAGGCCTCCTCAGCGGAGCTTCTCCATCAGCAATTACAGATGTGCATGCACACCCTGAACCGTCATGGCTGGATCCTGAATCTGGACAAGTCGGACTTGATTCCATCTCAGAGGCTTCTGTTCCTGGGTCTCCTGTTCGACACTCGCCAATGCATGGTGTTTCTTCCAGAGGACGTGGCTCACCAGATAGCCGTCAGAGTGGCTGGGATTCTGGACATGGACGAAATTCCAGTACCGAAGTTGTCGTCCTTAGTGGGGAAGTTCATTTCCACAATCGAAGCAGTACCATTTGCCATGGCCCACTCCAGGGATCTTCAGAGATTTGTGATCCAGACGTGCAAGAATCATCCAGATCATCAACATCTGTCTGTTTCTCTTCCTCCTCATGTCGAGTCGAGTCTGCACTGGTGGTTAGATCTCTCTCATCTCCTGAAAGGGAGATCCTTTCTAGTTCCTCATTGGACCACAGTCACTACGGATGCCAGCCTTCGGGGCTGGGGTGCAGTCTGGGGTCGCTTCAGTGCTCAGGGGAAATGGGGTCTGGAGGAATCCATGCTCTCCATCAATGTTCTGGAACTTCGAGCTGTCCGGCTGGCCCTGAGGCACTGGGAGTCTCAATTGACCGGTCTTCCGATCAGAGTGGAGTCCGACAACGCCACGGCGGTGGCTTACATCAACAGGCAAGGCGGCACAAGAAGCGGTTCCGCCTGGTGGGAGGTCAAGGATATTTTGTCTTGGGCAGAAGATCACGTGCCTGTCATCTCTGCAGTTCATATTCCAGGCGTGGACAACGTCATGGCAGACTTCCTCAGTCGTCACACCGTCGACAGCGGAGAATGGGCTCTTCACCCAGAGGTGTTTCACATGCTCACTCAACGGTGGGGGATGCCTGTGGTGGATCTGATGGCTACCAGACACAACAGGAAGGTTCCGGTGTTTTGCTCCCGGTTGAGGGACTCCCTTGCTCTAGCAGTGGATGCCTTGTCGATCCCTTGGGACTTCCCCCTGGCTTACATCTTCCCTCCTCTTCCTCTATTGGTCAGAGTTATCCAGAAGTTGAAGAGAGAACGTTGTCCTGTCATCCTGATTGCTCCAAACTGGCCTCGCCAGTCCTGGTTTCCGGAGTTGATGGCCTTGTCAGTGAAGGATCCGATCCCACTTCCTGCCCGTCCGGACCTACTTCTTCAGGGGTATCTGTGGAAGGAGGATGTTCACTCTCTCCATTTGATGGCATGGCGGTTGAATCCTCGATTCTAGCAAAGAAAGGATTTTCTCCTTCTGTGGTATCGACTATGCTCAGTGCTCGTAACCCTGTGTCTTCCAAGATCTATCATCGCATATGGTCAACTTTTGTGACATGGTGCTCTGATAAGAAGTTATCCCTTGAATTCCATCTTCCCACTGTCCTGGCCTTCTTGCAGGACGGTGTGGATAAGGGGCTCAGTCTGAGTTCCCTCAAAGTTCAGACTTCTGCCTTGTCTGTGTTTTTCCAGGAAAGGATTGCTATCCTTCCTGATGTGAAAGTCTTCTTCCAAGGTGTGACTCATGTTCGACCTGCCTTCAAGAGTCCTGCTCCCCAGTGGGATCTCAATTTGGTGCTGGGAGTTCTACAGCAACCACCGTTTGAATCCTTGGCTTCCATTCCATTACGTCTTGTGACTTGGAAGATGGCCTTCCTTTTGGCTATTGTATCAGTGCGCCGGGTGGCAGAGTTACAGGCCTTGTCTTGTAAACCTCCTTACCTGGTGTTCCACAAGGATAAGGCTGTGCTTCGCACTACCAAGGAATTCTTACCCAAGGTTGTTTCCGAGTTTCACATCAATCAGGAGATTGTGGTTCCCTCTTTCTGCCCTAATCCTTCATCTGACAAGGAAAGAGATCTCCATCTGTTGGATGTGGTGCGTTGCCTCAAGTTTTATGTTCATCGCACCGAGTCTATCAGGAAGTCTGACGCTCTATTCGTCATTCCTGAGGGGCCTAGGGCTGGGAGACCGGCTTCCAAAGTTACCATTGCCTCTTGGATTAAGGCTACCATCCGTGAAGCCTATAAGTTGAGGAATAAGCATGTTCCCTTCCGGGTGACTGCCCATTCCACCAGATCTATTGGGGCCTCTTGGGCCTACAAGAATCAAGCTTCTGCTGATCAACTGTGCAGAGCGGCCACTTGGTCCTCTGTGCACACTTTTTCAAAGCACTACCGAGTTGATGTACTGGCGTCGGCTGATGCCAGTTTTGGAAGGAAGGTCCTGGAGGCAGTCTTGCCTGTGTAGGTCTTCCGCTCTGTGATCCTTAGTGCTTCCTTACTGTTGAGCCCGGTTGGCTCTAGTTCCGTGTGCTGTGTTAGTTCAGGGATTGTTCCCTTGGTTGGTGTCCGTTGACACTTACAGTTTCGGCTATGTTATTAACTGGTCATAGCAGTTCTTGTGACTTGGGCCTTGCGCCTGGTCCTTGCCTTACTTCCCGCCTCTGGATCAGCTCAATGTTTGTACATCCCAGAGTACCAGTGACCTGTATTGGACGACAGTGAAAATAGGATTTTAGTCTTACCTGTTAAATCCTTTTCACTTAGTCCATACAGGTCACTGGTCTTCCACCCTGTCAAGGGACCAGTCTTGGCTCTCCTGTGGCATCCAGTGGGAGACCGTTCGGGCATGCTCACAGGAGTCTTTCTTTTTGCTTACCTGAGGTCAGTTTTAGGGTCTCAAATCAATCTAAAGTGGCTCTGGCCAGAAGGTGGCTTAAGTAAGAGGGGAGGCTCCGCCCCTTGCAAATCATTTGCATAGTTGTTCCTGCCTATTAAAGGGGACTTACACCTCCCAGAGTACCAGTGACCTGTATGGACTAAGTGAAAAGGATTTAACAGGTAAGACTAAAATCCTATTTTCCAACTACCATTCTTTCTTGTCTGTTTACTGTGCTGTTGGTAACAGACTAGGTTTTGCATTCATATACTGATTCCTGTCAGCAGTCTTGCTCTGCTATATACTGATTCCTGTCAGCAGTCTTGCTCTGCTATATACGGATTCCTACCAGCAGTCTTGCTCTGCTATATACCTATCCCAGCCAGCAGTCTTGCTCTGCTATATACCTATTCCTGCCAGCAGTCTTGCTCTGCTATATACTGATTCCTGTCAGCAGTCTTGCTCTGCTATATACCTATTTCTGCCAGCAGCCTGGCTCTGCAGTATAGGTGATGATCAGTCACTCCCTGATTTTTACGATTGTTCACTGTCCGAACCAGCGTACTCTGGAAGGGAATTTACACAAGGGGAGCCAACAGCTAGAAGGTTCGGATCACTCACCAGTACCTTCTAATTCTATCCTGGCCAGGGTCCCGGCTCAACCGGGATCGGGCATCTGGCTTCGCGGCCAGCACCTTTATCTCGGTTGCAGCAAGGAATTAGTTGGGCTGGCAACGCACCCAAGCAATGCTTTCCATACTCTGAACCCCAGCTTCAATGATCCTAACAAGTATAGCGTGACAGATACTTTGCAGTATAGAGTATTTTGTAGAGGATGATTTGTAGGACGGAGACTTGTTGTTAGAGGTCCAAGTCCTGAGGAAACATTTACTTGTAGGACTTAGACTTGTTAGAGGCCCAAGTCCTGAGGAAACATTGATGTGCTCATTTTTTATCACTCAGCCTTGCTGCATTTGCAACTCCTGTTCTTTCTTCTGTTACTGAGTTGTTTAAGTAGCAGGATGATTAGGTCGCCCTAAAGGAAAGGGATCAACAACAGCAGTGATACGGGTGATGATGATCAAGGTTTGACTTGATGTACGTGAGGCAGTAACAGCACCACAACTGGCCCCCACCATTTCAGGTATATGTGGAGAAAAGACGTTGGGCAATAATGCTTCTCCTGCCCCTCCTCCAAAATCATGGGTGTGTTGTTGGAATAGAAATGTTTCCCTTGTTGAGAACAGGAACTGTGCTTCTCATCAGCAACTTCAATGTGCACAGTGTGTAGTGTGTGGTACATAAGGGAATGACTGGGAACAATGGGCACATCTGAACTCACATCAAACACCTGGCACAATTCTAACCAAATATTCGAACCAGATGCGTAGGGTCCCCAATGTGAAATCATCTCATCAGAAACCAAGTACTGCTGCTGTCATTACGTCCCCTCTCCACACCCGCCAAGTGCATGTGTCAACTTTATATTGTATTGTATATTTTTATTTATATAGGGCCAACCGGTGTACTTGGCACTTTACAGATTACATTTAATATAGCAGGGGTACAATAAGTGCAGTGATTAAGTGCTTATATAGGCAGTCATAAGGGGAACGACAGGTGAGTATACATTAGGATAAGAGGTCCCTGCCCCGTAGAGCTTACAATCTAAGTATAGGATGGGTGACATACAGATACAAGCTGGTAGAGGAGGAAGTGCAGTGTTTGGCTTATGATAATAATGATAATGTTTCCATATTATGCTGTTGCTAGAGATAAAAGATGCTCTTTTAGTTTAGATTTAAAATTGTTGAGGGTTGAGGCTTGGCGAATACTGGGTGGTAGGGAGTTCCAGAGGTAGGGGGCAGCATGTGCGAAAGCTTTCAATCGTGAAACAGCGATAGTGGTTAAAGGGGCAGTGAGTCATCCAGCATGTGTGCTGTGTAGTGGACGTACAGGAATATGGTGAGATATCAAAGATGAGATATAAGGAGGGGACAAGTGATGGAGAGCCTTGAAGGTAATGAGGAGGATTTTGAATGTGATACGCCGCTTTATGGGAAGCCATGACAGTGATTTTAGGAGTGGTGGGGTGAGTACTGTTCTGGAGGAGAGGAAGAGTATTCTGGTGGATGAATTAAGAACTGATTGAAGAGGAGCGATATGGTTAGTAGGAAGACCAGTAAGTAAAGAGTTGCAGTAGTCCAGGCGAGAAAGGATAAGAGCATGCATGAGGGTTTCTGTTGTAGAGTGAGAGAGGAATGGCCGGATTTTTGCTATATTCCGAAGAAAGAAGCGACAGGTTTTGGTAACGTTGTTAATATAGGTGGAGAAGGAAAGAGAAGAGTCCAAAGTTACCCCAAGGCAGCGGGCCTTGTCTACAGGGTAAATTGTGGAGCCTTCGACAGTTATAGAGAATGGAGGTGTTGTGCAGGATTTAGGAAGGAAGATAAGGAGCTCAGACTTGGATAAGTTAAGTTTTAAACGGCGATGAGCCATCCAGGAAGAGACAGCTTTAAGGCAATCTGAGACCTGCTGCTGTATTTCAGGTGATATTGAGGGTGCTGAGAGATATATTTGTGTATCGTCTGCATAGAGATGGTAGTTAAAGCCAAAGGATTTTATCAGTTGCCCCAGGGAGAGTGTATACAGAGAAAAGAGAAGAGGTCCCAGATCTTGCAGTTTTAATAATAATGATGAACCATCCCTGCCACTAGCTTAGCATTTTCTGTGGGATGTAATCTCCTCAGATGCTACTTGATTCCTTGGTTACGATTATCATCCACCACACAGTGTGCAACGGCTAGACATGAACTTCTACATCCTGACATCTACCGAATGGCTATCAGCTGTTGGGGGAGGTAAAGATGAAAGAAGTAGATTTCCAGAAGACAGCTACGTTTTCCCGAGACCGGACCCTAATGCAAGAAAATTATGGTAAGCCAGGTGTTTTGCTTGCCATCGAACTTACTGGCACTGGCTGGGTTTCTCTATTCTTCCTCCTCTTTGAGTTATACCTTGCCTCTTATTGCCTTTGGAGAGAGTCAGAGGGTACAGCAACAGCAGTGCCATATTTCTTTGGTGGGTGTTTAACTTTAACATGCTTCAGATAAATATCATGATGTCTGTGTTTCTTATGTGTGATGTGCAAAGGTGCATTCCCCTTTTCACTGATTTAGCACAAATTGTGTACAGTGCAGTTGCTGATGACAGCACTGAGCCTGTCCCAAAATAAAAATTGTCCCATACCCAGGACCTCAGTAGGGTGAGGAAAGGTGGTGAAGAATGGCCTGTTTCTTCTTTTTCTTCTCCACATTCCCCTTCAGTGACTGGGGCAGAAAATTATGCTGCTCCTGCTGTTGCTGCTGCCTCAGAATCAGCACTACAACTAGGACCAGGAGTACTGCGGCTGGCAAGTAGAACCTGTCCTAGTCCCACATCACTACTGCTGACCCCATTCCCACTGTGTCCTGCTCCTCATCATCCAGCTGCCCTTGCAACTCAGTAGCAGCAGGAATTACAGCAGCAGCAAACTTTGCAAATTCTGCAGTCTCACTACTGGTGGTGGTGGTGATGCCCATGCCATTTGTATTTCCATCTCCATTCCTTCTTGCTTGGGCTAAAAAGGCCATTAATGTCTCTTCTACCTCAGCTCTCCACCATCACCCTCATCATCACCACCATTTGCTGCTGCTCTGTTAGTCTCGCCGGTTGGAGGTTATGACAAATGTGACACAGGGTCCCCTACTGTCACACTTGCCATCTCTTGAGGTGAAGTAGGCAGATTGGCATCACTAGCAGAAAGCACAGGCAGCTGATCTGTGCTAATGGTATTACTGCTGCTAGCTGCCAGTTCTGCCTTCCTCAGCATCATGCCCCAGAGGCACAATACTGGGGATACAGTGTGAGATAGTATATACAGTGCTACCTGACCTTAAACCTACTAAAAAGGATTAGAGAATGAGTATAAAGAACGATGATAGTACTGACAATATATAAATAACAATAATAACACAAACTGTTGGTCCTAGTAATTTCAGTTGTTAAACGTGTGTTATTGTGTACTGTCCCTATCAATCAGTTCTTAGGGCGTATTCTCCTTTGCTGCTTGTCTGTGTGAATGTTGCAGTTCAGTCTCACAAGGGTGATCGTCATGCATAAAAGAGAACAAAAATAGGGAGGGGCGAGACAGCGCAATAAAATCTAAGTGTACTGATTTTATTAGGTCAAAAACAAAATGCACAAAATTCAAATAAAGATATAAATAAAAAGCATGTACTCTTGGGAGATATAGTACTATAATATAAACAAAGATAAAAAGAAAAAAGTAGTATAAAAACGGACTATATGTCCTATATAGAGAGAGAAAACTCTCTGTATATGAAATTGAGAACTTCCGAGTAAGGTGATAGCAAATGATTTGGACCGGTGTATACAGTGTGTCCACACTACAAAGACACATACAGAGCGTAATGGGGGAGCTACAGAGACGAAATATGGAAACTTTGTGAGACAATAGTAGAAATGGCCTCTTACATTTGATACAGTAATCAGTATATAATCAAAGTATCATATTCCCATAAGAGTATGGGTGGCCTCTTACTTCAGTTCTATGATGTACCTTAGTGTGTCTCAAACCACAAGTGCCTTCGTGCTCTCCGCTCTAACCCCTTTCCAATCCTTGATCGTGCCGTATGTCTCCCTCTGTACTCTGGTCCATGTCCTCGTGTTCTCTGTGTTTAGGCTGCAGGCTGCGGGCAGATACTTCAACGCATTTCGGTGCACTGTTCGTGCTCATAATTAAATGTGGCCCTTATATTTACAACAAAACGGGTATTCAATTAACCCCTTCGAATCTTATGTTAATAGCACTTTTAGTTTAGTAATTATTGGTTGCAGATGCCTTGCTTATGAACTTCCATACTTTCTTATTAAATTCACTTTCGAATGTTGTATATATCTTGAATGGTAGTTTGTACTTTAGTGTGACGCCTATTGTACCTGAAGTTCCACTATCAGTGCTCAGCAATATTAACCCCTGTAATAGTAAGTTAGGCTTACATTATAACAGATCCAATGGATTTAAATCATATAACAGATGAATAGTGAAATAAATCATTTTTTGAAGTGAATAAACATATTCCCATAACGAATATAACTCCGTGTATACATTGAGGCTGTACTGTGTTTTTAAAGGGAACACAACACTATAAGTGTTCCTTTATTCAAGTGTGTATGTTTGTGGTGTATTTTAATTTTACTAATAAAAGGAAGAATTTTATGTGTATATAAGTCTCCCTTATAAATACTGAACTGGTCTCCTAGGAAATAAATGGTGTGCTCCTCTATGGCCAGACGGGTCAATTTTCTATCTGGCGGAGTATGATTAATTTCTTAGCACACACATTTTTTCCACTTTGTCTTTGTTTGAGTTTGCTCTTAAAGTATGTCAGAATTAAACATGAGGTTTTGGAGTCAGGACATTGGACTTGTTTCTCAGCTCATCTTCACTAATCAGATTTCAACACCAGCATTTCCCTAGGGAGAACTCTCTAACATTCAAGGGGTTAATAGTTTAATTTGCTTGTTTTAGATTTGCCCCAGATCTTAGTATCAGCATTACAGTGATATAAAACTCATATACCGTTCAGATTTAAAATGTATCTTTAAAACATAAAAAAGGTTTAAAAATGATTGCTGCCTAAACTGTGCATGTGTAGTTAAAACAATCTGTACACAAATTGGATATAAATCTAAATTTTATTTGATATTTTTCTTTAAGGCTATCTACGGTTCCATGACATCATGTATAACTGTGTATGTATTCTTTTTATTTTTGGGGGTGGGGGCAATCAGAATGTTTGTTAGATTTACTGAAAAACGATAGCATGGCATTAAGCCATATAAGTGTCAAGAGCAGGAGATAAATGATCCTTATCTGTACTGGTAAAGTGTTAATGCGAGATCCCATTGCATCGCTTGTTTTTTCTGCTATGTTTTTTCTACAGTTTAATAGTTTCCCACTTGGGTAGTTTTACTGAAATATCATCTGTTTAAATGCCTAAGGTTGGCTATGTCTCTAAACCACCATCTAGGGACAATCTTATTGACAGTGATGGACTTCAATTTGGAGCTTAGTATCTCCAGTGTGAGTGCAGTATACCAATATTTCACTCTCCATTCTTTATTAATTATTGCTTCATGTGCACAAAAATAGCTCCCAAAAGACTGCAACACTATTAGAAAATGTCAATTTTTAGTGTCTATTTCTTCTTCATGAAATTATCCCTGCTTTAAGAATTTAGGCTGTGTAACTCTTTTTCATGGTACATGTTTAACTAATATATTCAGAATCTTCCTCATGTCGCTACTAAAATAAGTACATTTCATTATTTTTATGCAATATATGTTTAACTGTTTAAGGACGAGAGGGGTGTGCAACCTTAAATGTTTAAATTGTATCTATATCTATAGAATAAACTGATCTTAGATTTTACAGAAGAATGTAATCGAACGCTAACGCCTCCTTATAACAAGCCATCATTCAGAACCTTAATTTGGGCAGAAAATCCTAATAACTAATATGAATCAATTCTGATTCTCCAAAGTGATTTATTCATTTGTACTAGATTTCAGAATGCAGGCATGATTCTTTATTGCATGACTCCTAGCCAAACTCCTCCTTCTGAAGACTTTTAGTGGGAGGAGTTGAGCCCAAAAGCCCTACAAAAAGTAAATGTCTGCCTCCATGAGTATCATATCCATTAACAATTAAAGATTAAGGCCTAGATTTAAATGTCCCCACTAAAACAGCCTGTAGGGCAATATTGGCTACTGATCGACAAAAACAAAGGTCTAAGTTGGTATTCAATTGCCCTACCTGTTGAAACCACAACGGACGTTAGGCCACAGAAAAGTACTTGTGGCCAAACATCCATTTTGTGTGTTGAGTTCCCAAAATGTCACTAAATAGTGGTAAAAATGGGAACATTAAAGGAAAAAAAGCTAATGATCTGTGCCTGACACACTGACCGATTGCTCGCAGTCACCCTCCCAAATGCTAGACCCACACTACCCCTTACAATAAAGGGCCACAATACTACACCTAACACTAGCCTAACACCCAGATTTGTGTTACACTTACCTGTCATCCACTGTCAGTCTTCTTCTATCTCCCTTCTTCTTTTTTCCTCTAATTTTCTTCTTCTATCTTCTTTCTTCATCCTCTCCATCTTCTTTTGTACTGTCTTCTCTTCATATACCTCTGGATCCAGCTATTGCCATTGAGGTAAGCAGTATGGCTCACATGCCATCTGAGCTACATGGGTGCTCTCAGCTGTCTCTGTACTCAAGTCTCCTGCACTTTGAGCCACCCTCACTTGCAAACTAATATTGAGGCCCTGTGTAAAGCTCACATGCTCAGCAAGTCCCCAATGCTGTGATGCTTTATACAGATGGACATGTATATTACTTGTAAATGCCCTGCTGATCGACTTAATAATGAGTGCCAACAATGTACATAGATATTCAGTCTTACGCACAAAATAAAACAAATGGGTATCCGGTGATCAGATGGCCCTTTACTTCAGTAGCATAAAAAACATGCTCATCACTGCTTAAATATGTATCCAGGGCACATCTCATTTGATTCAGATGAAGGTGCACAACAGCACCGAATGGGAGTGATGCATGCCACTAGAGATGGGGGAGATGCCAGGAACTGAGGGCTGGGCATAAGAGGATGAAGCAGGGAGTGAGGCCTGGGACTACAGAGGGGAGAGCAGGGAATACAGCTGCCCATGAGAGAGAGAAGAAAGGAGTGAAGCATGGGAATAGAGAGGTGAGAACACACAATAGCATAAAAAAACAGAGAAATATAGGGAGCAATTAAAGGGTGATAATCATTTGTATGTAAGACGATGCCCTGTAGTAATAAGCTTACACAAAAGGAAAAACAGAAAAGCAGAAAACTACTTCTAAGCACTCGCACCACATATTTGTAATGTATATCCCATTGACTTATGATACAAATGATTTTTTGTACATTACTATATTTATGTATTTAAAGTAATCTGTATTAAACATAATTTAAAAAGAAAGAAGCATCTCAAAATTCAACGTGGCAACCCAAGTCAAGTCCAGGGACAAATTATATATTGCTAAGTTCGTCTAGAAAATTGCACCTTCATATTTAAAGGAACGATTGGAAAAAAATGCAAGTAACGTGTAAGTTGGAACGCACCAATAACTGAACCCTAATACTGATAGATAACAGTAAAAGCAAGGTGACAGGCTATCACTAATTCTGACAATATGTGAAGAAACACAGCCGGCTGGCACAGGTACAAAGTCAGGCTCCATGTGATCTTCACTAAGAACTGTCGATTTTACAGTAGTAAAAGGGTATTCTTAAAAAGGTGCTGAGGCACAAAACACTGTTGCCCAAGTTTAGCAGTGCTAATGCTAAACTACCCTGACCAAACACTTAACGTAACTTGACAGTAAAGGTCAATGAAAAAGATTTCTGATCTTCTATAATTTGTCCCTTATAATTTCTGATCTAGATTAAATTGTAATGATTGGTGCAATAATTCCTACATCTAATCTATCGCTTGTCCCTTGAACTCTCAGAATGTCACATTACAAATTACCTAACGCGTTTCACCCACATTTCAGGCTTATTCTGAGTTCCAATTTGCACGTTACTTGCATTTTTTTACGATCATTCCTTTAAATACTATATTTTTCCCTTCTTAAGTAGTGCAATTCTCTAGAAGAACTTAGCAATAAATAATATGTCCCTTGACTTGACTTGGGTTGCCACATTGAATTTTAATACTCTTATTTCTTTTTAAATTATTTTTTAATAAAGGTTACTTTTTCATACATAAATATAGGAATGTATACCAAATCATTTGTATCCTAAGTCAATGGGATATACATTACAAATATGTGGTGTGAGTGCCTAGAAGTAGTTTTTTGCTTTACTTTTGTTCTTCCTTCTGAGAAGACAAAAGGATTTGGCAGGAGTGGAGGAAGCAGGAGTGAGCCCTGATATTAGAGATGGGGGATCAACCATGGAGTAAGGACTGGGACTATAGAACGGAGAGCAGAGAGTATAGTTGGCCATGTGTATGTGTTTATGTTGCATGCATATGTGTGTGTGTATATCTGTGTGTCTACATTTGTGACACTGTCACACACAGGATGGGAGCTTTGGCTGTGTCCTGGAAATGTACGCTTTCCACAGAGAAAACCATTTTAAGTTTAATGCATTGAAGGATTGGTGAAAATGTTTGAGTAATTCTTTACCTACTGCCATATGATGGATATATCATCTATATTGTGGAAATATTTAAAAGGTTTGTATCTATATGTATCAAGAAATCTTTGTTCCAGGTCAGCCATAAAAAGATTTGCATACTTGGTGCAATCTTTGTGCCCATGTCACATCCCATTATCCGAAGGTAGAAGTCCTGGTTAAAGGTGAAATAATTGTATCAATTTAGTTATAATTTGGGGACTATATTTCTGGCTTTGAGCCCATGATGCTAGGAATTGATGGCAGGCATTCATTCCATCTTGCTGTGGGATGTTGCTATAGAGATTCCACATCCATGGTAGCAAGAATTGTCTCAGCAGGTAAATCTTTTATTTGGTTGAGTTTGTTAAAGGGATAGTAATACTTAATTATTACTATCCCTCATGTTGTAGCCCTTAAAATTCTGAATTCAACTATGCCATCGGCATCTCTCAAACCTTTATGGTTTGAGAGATATCCACTTTCAAAGTTCCCTCTTTTTGTCTTAAGGGCTGTAACATGGGGTTAGTAATAATGAAGTATTACTATCCCTTTAATAAAGTCTGTGGTGTCTTGTGTAAAGCTATTGGTGTTAATGACAACGGGTTGTAAGCTGTTTGCTACCAGGCCAGATATCTGCCCAGTCAGAGTGACCATACCTGTTATTATTGACCTGCCTGGGTTTCCTGGTTTGTGGATTTTTGGAAGCATGTAGAAAGTCACTACAGCGGGGTTGTTTGGCACTCAAATGGTTAAATCAAGACTATTTTTAATTTCTTCCTCCTTTGATGGAGGTTATTTGCTTCTCTTTTGCTTTACAAATAAGACCCTACATGTTTTGTAGTCTGTAACTGAAGAGTAATATTTCACTAATTATGCTGTTCTGTGTGTAAAGGATTCATACTGGCGGCTAGCACAGTATCAGCTTCAGCATAAGATAGGTGCCGTTCTCTTTTCATGCCCCATGAGGCTTTCCCAGCACCTGATAATGCAAAGGAGTTTCCCAGGCTTTGAGCCAGTTCTCGATTGATGAAGCCAACACACCATTAGCAGCCAAAATATGTTATTTATTAATCAGGCAGCAGGATTTCCCACCATTGCCAACCAAAGGTTCCTCTCATGCTGCACACAAGGAAAGAGAACTTTCCATGATCAGGACCATCATAAGGAGGAAGGGATCGCAGTACTCAGCTAAGACTAGCAGGGACCCCTAAATACTTCTCCCCAAGTATTGTGTCATGTGAATAGAATGAAGTTTTCTGTTTTTGGCAACTAAAAGCTTAACTTATAGCTTTTGTGTGTCTACTTGTAATTTTATTTCCATTTTCAAACCCCATTAAAGTAATTTCTTCTTTGCCACAACAGAGAGAAAAATTCCTCACATATTCCACAATGGCATTTGTATTTTTGCACAGCGCAATATTCTAACAGTTCCGAATCTAGAACCTGGATTCCATTGCAATAGATAACTTTATCAATAGTTTTATCTACAAATATCTCCATAGCCTTCTTCAGCAATCTGTTAGATAAAGCCAGTTAATACGTATCAACTGCAATGGAATCTAGATCTAATTGTTATACAGTTATGTTAAAACCTGTTGTCATATTTTTGCATCATGATTTATTATTATTACTATTATTATTATTATTATTATCATTTTAGTTACTATATGGTTTTCTCCCTGATAGTACTACAACAGCACATTATATTGTAGCCAAAGGCAGTTCATGCTCATGGAACATTCTGAGGATGATGCATAAAGAAAGTGGAGACCTTTTGGAGCAAATCAACCGTACTATAGGCGACAGATAATACCTGCGTTTCTCACTGATTTAAATGGGGCTTTTAACCCCTTGAATGATAGACATGTATTCAATGAGTTGTAAAGCAATATGTTGGAGATCTTTCTAGGTTTCAAGGGGGAGATTCACTAAACGGTGATAAAGAGGTGATAGAGTGGAGACGACTTCTCCAGTGATATCACTTCTCCGGTTCCTATGTTATTCTATAGATCCTATGCACTAATATCTCCAAAGCTGGAGAAATCTTAGTGCATAGGCTCCATAGAATAACACAGGAATTAGAGAAGGGATAAACTGGAGAAGTCGTCTCCACTTTATCACCTCTTTATCACCTCTTAGTGAATCTCCCCCCATGGAGTTTAAAGTCCCATTTAAATAATAGGAGATTGTTATTTCTCCCTTGTGATTCAGTTTGTAAGTCTCAGAATTACTCACGTTACCTAAAACATCAGCCTCTGTGGCCCATATTTATTCTGGAGTTAACCTGTTGCACCATTGGAGACAAATAAAAATCTCTCTTAAATTAAATTGAAGCAATGCATTCCTTGGAGACCTCTCTAGCATTCAAGAAGTTAAAAAAGTCCTATTCAAGTGCATGGGAATTTGTATTTGTTCCCTTATGGTGCTGTTAGTTTATTCCAGAATAACTTGTTTGGTTTTATAAATAAGGGCTGTGTCTCTGTAAATATTCTGAACAGAGTAAGTAAATGTATTTCAATTTCACATAATTAATATTCAAGCTCATTTGAACAGAGCGTCAGTTTATAAAGGAAGCACATTCAATAATGACAGGGCTAACAAGGCTTTTCACTTTGATTTAATTATTATCATCCAAATGTGATGTGCCATGTTTATATTCTGGCACCTTGGTGACTTTCTATTTTCAGAGAGCTGGGACATTTGTAAGGTCACGCTAAACGAGCTCAGCTTTGTGCCAGTACAATAAATTAAGACACAACTTCACTCAAGCAGTATTTTCATAAGGCAAATTGTATGTTTGTAATTAGCAGTAAATTAAAGCTGCACTGCACCAGTAGCTTAATTTACATCACAGTTTGATGTTGCTGTCTGTAGAGAACCTACTGTAGATCAAACTCTTAGACGTTACCGAGGTTCCCATTGCAATTTTTGGAGACCCCTACAGGATCCAATGGGTATACCCTCTGGATGCTAGAGAGGTATCCATCTCATTGAGGGTTATGAGGGTGTGATAAAGAGGTGGTAACGTGGAGATGACTTCTTCAGTGATATCACTTCTCTAATTCCTATGTTATTCTACGGAGCCAATGCACTAAGATTTCGCCAGCTTGTGCTTTAGTGCATAACTCCAAAAGTATCGCAACATGTGTGGAAATCTCTGTGGTACTGAAAGGTTTAAAGAACCTAATAATAACTCCCAGTTTTATACTTGAAGTTAAAGTAAATATCTCCACAACTTATCACCAAAAACCTAAAAGCCCCTATGAATTTTGTCCTTGTGCCTTTGTTCAATAACTCCTTCAATCAGTCCTTGATGTCATGCCATGGAGGTGGGCATGACAGTTTCTTCCAGGACCACAGGACACAAGCTCTGCCCAGTGTATCTTAACCCTTTAAGATACAGAGGGATGTGCAACACATTGCTTCATAATTCTGGAGCAAACCAATGCTTTAGAGAGGTGTGTAGCATTCTCGGGTTAAAAGCTCCATTTAAATTGATGTCCTCTATGGTGCACTTGGTTTGCCCCAGATCTGCACCAGTTGTTTATAATAGATCAGCCTTATTATCTCTTAAACAAAGACACGAGGGCAAAATTCATAGAGGTCATTAGGACTTTCTGGTCATAGGAAGGTACGTGGGATTTTATTATTAGGAGAAGGGATGGGCAAAAGTTTTTGCCTCAAAAGCAAAACAGGATAAAATGGCACTTTTCACACTGTGAAAACACAACTTTTTCCAAAAGTGGCATTTTATCACTGAAGCTTAGTTTAGAGAGTCTTGTAGGTAGGACATTTGTTATCTGTATTAGGGGACCCATCCACATCACACATTCAAAAACACAAAAGAATGGTTGAAAAGAAAAAAATGTTTTAGACTGGCCATCAAGAAGTCCTGAACTTGAACAAAAATGCATTTGAAGAGTGGGAGAAACTGCCAGCAGACAAGAGCAAGAAGCTTATAGATGGCTACAAGTAACATTTGGAGGTTGTCATTGTTGCTAACCAAATATTAGGGAAGGGTGCCTTTAATGCTGTCCAGGTCATATTTTATTTTTCTTTTGTGAAATCACTACACATGAGTTGAAAACACCCATATCAATATATCCAAATCACTGAAAAAATGTGTCCAGTGTTAGTAGAATCAACCGTGTGAGTGCCAGTGATGAATAATTCCCCACCGTCACTCACAGGGTTAATCCGACTAAGTTACAAAGCAATAGCCCCTGAAAAGTAAAACTTACCTTTAATCCTGATGTCCAGCGGAGTCTTCAGCACTCTGGTCAGCTACTGTCCATCTTATTCTTCTCTCTTGTTTCTCTCCATCTTCTTTCTTCTTCTGTTCTGTTGTCTTCTGTTCCTTCGCCGATTCATGTAAAATAAAGAAAAAGATGCATGTCAAATGTGTGCCCCAAACATACCTGTGATATCTGTGAATAGTTTAAGCTCTTGAGTACCAGAGGGGTACGCAACTCGGCATACCTCTCTGGCACTCAGAAGGTTAATCACTGTACAGATGTCAGAGTTAAACATGTAGAAGATGCCAAATGAAGAAAAAAATTGCCCATATTTCTCCATATCATTTATACACGTTTTCCAACAGAATATTAAACGTTAGTGCCAAAAAGTGAACAAAATAAACTTGCCCTGCTGTTAGCGATGGTGGTGGCAGTGGCTAAAGGAATAAAAGACAGCCCCCAAGTACCTCACATCCCAATGTCCATTCCCGTATGAGGGAATTTTGAACAGAGACTGCCCTTTATATGGGCAGTCTCTGCTCAAAACGACTCACAGCCATTGGCTGGGATGTGTGCTTATGCACCTCCCAGCCAGTCAGCTTCTAGCAGGTTCTGTCAATCCCCTGCTCAAAGCTTGAAGCTGATTGGCTGGAAGTTGCATAAGCACACATCCCAGTCAATGGCTGTGAGTCATTTTAAACAGAGATTGCCCATATAAAAAGGCAATCTCTGTCCAAAATTCCCTCACACTGGAATGGACATCAGCCAGTAAGATACTTGGCGAAGGTCTGTCTATTATTCCTTTTGCTGCAGACAGCATCGAAAAACAAAAAGGGGGGCATGTTTATTTTGTTCACTGAAAATAAAATCAACCTTTCTTGCTTCCCCTCCTGGTCACGATACAGTACTTCACCTATTAACCCCCAGGGGCACCTTTAGACAGTACACTGTTCCAACAGATCTCCAGGCCTTAGGCACCTGGGGACCTGAAATAACAGACACACCAAGAATGTATGTGCTATAATCTCAGTTCCAACTTTATTGCAGTCGTGCACAAGCTTTTATTGGGATACATATATGGGTGGGTCACATCTCCCGGAATATCACACCTCCAGGACATGGGTCACAACTTGCAATTACAACATGTGCATATCATTACATATCGTTACAGCCTATGCATATCATTATTAGTAATATAATCATAAATCCCCTAGGGGGCACTCTATTACTGGAGCATGGGTCAAGTCCAAATGACCAATTTCCAGTAAGCCTTGACCTTGTACCTACTTGGCCACCTGCCCCAAGCATGTGGTCCACAAAGGGAACAATTTACCACAGAAATGAGGAACCCAACCTTCGTCTAACCACCTGGCTAAATGTCCCTGATGTGTACATCCATGTCTGAGACAATAACATCCTGTAGAACAACATTTACTGGCGGTTATATTGAAATAGCAAATGTAGCAATCATTCTATCATGAATTTATGTTATTTTTCTGTATTTTAAGTTTATTAGCCAAGCTAAAGCATTAACCCCTTCATGTCACATTACCCAGGGCCTACCAGCCTGAACCAACAAATGGATACATCCTTTCATTCACTTTGGCATCTTCTACATTTTTAACTCTGACATCTGTGCAATGCTTCATCCTTTGAGTGTCAGAGAGCAATGAGTTGTGTACTCCTCTAGCACTCAAGGGGTTAAACAATGCATAGATGTCAGAGTTATGTTTGTGGCACACATTTGACATGTAACTTTTTCTTTATTTTACAGGAATGAGATGGAATAGAAGATGACGGAACAGAAGTAGAGGAAAAAGAGACGACAGAAGAAGAAGATTTCAGAAAATAGAAGACGGAAGATAGTAGAAGATGGGCAGTGGATGGCAAGTAAGTATCACACATATCTGGGTGTTAGGATACTGTTAAGGATAGTACTGGGGCAAAGAAACAAATATTGTGATGAGCACCCATTGAGAACGAATAAGATAAAGTGTCTAGTTCTTAGCATATAGGTCCCTCAATGGTGCTACAAGTCAAGTTTTTTACTCCCATGTGCCATTGCAGAGTGGAAATTTCCATATTCACATCAGGCTGGTTCTGCCCTCATGCAGTTCAGCACCGAAATGTCAGGCAAATCCTCTCTACACGGGAGAATCAGCAGATCCACAGACTTACGTTTCGGCCTATGTGGGCCTCGTCGGTGTGGTGCAGATGATTCCCTCTAGGCACATGGAGAGCAAGGGCCCATGCCTGGGATCCCCTTCCACTTTGATAGACTAAGAAACAACTATTGTGGCGAGCACCCATAGAGAACGAACAAGATAAAGTGTCCAGTTCTTAGGCATAGTGGCCCCTCATGGCGCATCAAGTCACGTTTTTCACTCCCAAGTGAGTGCAGAGAGGAAATTTCCATATTCACATCAGGCTGGTCCCTAGAGGGATTCAGCTGCACCACAACGATGAGGCCCACATAGGCCAAAATGTATGTCTGCGGTTATGCTGCTTCTCTCATGCGGAGAGGATTTGCCTGACATTTTGGAGCTGGACTGTCTGTGGGCAGGACAGTCTGATATGAATATGGAAATTCCCTCTCTGCAATAGCACATGGGAGTGAAAAACGTGAGTTGTAGCACCATTGAGAGGCTATCATGCCCAGAACAAGACACTTTATCTTGTTCGCGCTTGATGGGTGCTCCTCACAATTGTTTGTCTCCTGTAGTATTGTGGCACTTTACTGTTAGGGATAGTGTACAGATAGTGTTTGGGAGGGTAACTGTTTTTATGCTAATGATTGGTGCTTGAAAGTATCTCAGGCACCAATTGTTAGCTTTTTTCCTTTAGTATTCCCCCTATCAACACACAAAATGGACATTTGACTACAAGTCCTTTTCTGTGGCCTAACGTCCGTTCTGCTTTCAGCTGGTAGGACAGTTGAATACTGACTTAGACATTTATTTCTGTTGGTCGGTAGACAATTTAGCCCTATTGGCTGATCACAATTGAATTGAGGCTTGACTCAAAGAAGAACCATTACCTTAGTAGGAGACTGAAGGGGTTATGCGCTAAGGTGTGATAAAGAGGTTAAAAAGTGGAGGGGACTTCTCCAGTGTGGTCACTTCTCCAGTTCCTTTGTTATCTTAGTGCATAGCTCTATAGAATATTTCCCACTTGAGAAATCTTATTGCATTGGCGCCATAGAATTACACAAGAATTGAAGAAGTGATATCACTGGAGAATTTATCTCCACTTTATCATCTCTTTATCACACCTTAGTGCCTTTTACTCCGGAGTCAATCTCTATAAGCTTTAGGTGCCTGAAAGGTTGTGTGCCCTTTTTTGAAAGACTAGAAAAGTTAAACTTGTACACTAGAGAAACGGTGTCTTAGAGGGGATATGATAAAACTATATAAATATGTTCAGGGCCCATAGAAAGGGCTCTCCAAAGACCTGTTCATTAACAGAACAGTACAAAGGACAAGGGGCCACCCGCTTAGACTTGAGGAAAGGAGATTTAATCTACAACAGCGGAAAGGTTTCTTTACAGTAAGGACAATAAAAGTATGGAATTCACTGCCTGAGGAGGTGGTGCTATCGAATACATTAGATGCCTTTAAAAAGGGCCTGGATACTTATTTAAAAGAGCATAACGTAGAGGGCTATGTACATTAGTATTGGGATTAATATTTAGTTAGGGCTTGTTGATCCAAGGAGAAATCTGATTGTCATTTGGAATCAAAAAGGAATTTTTTCTCCCCATTCAAGGCAAAATTTGAAATTGCTATATTGAGGGTTTTTTTTGCCTTCTTTTGGATCAAAGATGGTAAACAGGAATAGGAAAAGGGTTGAACTAGATGGACACAAGTCTTTTTTCAACCTAAATTACTATGTTACTATGTTTAATCAAGAGAGATAATACCAGTGCTCTAAAAGGGAGGAAAAATTTAAAGTTAAAAGATGCTAAACAATCACTGTGGAGAGATGTAGAGAAAACTGTGAAAGGACGAAAATCTTGGACTTTGAAAGACTTTTGGATCGAAAAGACATAGGTCATCATGCAATTCTTCTAACTAGTACTGTCTTTTGAAAGCATTGAACTATATTTCTTATTTGACTTGTTAGAGCCAGAAGAAGGAAAGAGAAGATGTATTAGTTTAGTGGTTAAAATCAATTTAGTCACATAGGGTATTGAATGGTTGAGCTCTGTTACTTGGTGGCTATCCCATTGCCGTAGTGCAAAAGGAAGGTTTAAGATAATATATTCTTGCAAACTCTTGTTTGTTTTTCAGGAGGATGCCATCTAGCACAAGGTATTGGATGGAATAGCACAAACCTGATGGATTAATCACAATCACTGAAATACTGATTAACTAACTGTAATCAAGCAGGGATATCTTGAAAACATGCAGTGTTGGTGTGTCCCTACTACTGAGAACTAATGTTGAGAATCACTGTTAGTGCATAGGCTCCATAGAATAACATAAAAATTGGAGCGTTTATCTCACTGGACATTTTTTTCCTCATTAGCACCTTGTTTTCACACCTTAGTGCATCTCCACCAGTTCATCATAAAGGGATAGTAACACCTAAAATATTGTAATATCTATATTTTAAGGTTTATCCTTGTGAGTAAAACAATGATACTCCCACTGCTGAGACATGTTTTACACAAAACTTATAGCAGCTCAAACTTAAATTTTTTTTTAGGTGCAATATCTCAGTGGCCTGACATTGTACAGTGGCACTATTGCTACATCATCCTTTGGGAAGTTCTGGTCAATTGATCATAAACTTCCATAGGATGATGTAGCAACAGTGCCACTATAAGATGTCAAGCCATTGAGATACTGCACATACAAATTTAAAGTTTGAGCTGCTATAACTTTTGAATAAAACATTTCTCAGCGCTGGAGTGGCATGGACATCATAGTAGATGGACACTTAGATCCAGAATTCCCGCTTTGGCTATGCTGTAGTAGCTTTTTAACTGCTGAATGTCCTATTTGTTTCACCCCAGACAGCAAACATACCCTCTATAAGAGTAGATGAACCATGTACAGAAATAAACAACAGTGGAGAGACCAAGTTATGCAATGTTTTTTTTCCTCTGAAGCTGATGACAAGCCAGGAGCATGATAAAATGGCAGAACAGATGAGTGACACACTTGGTGCACTTCAAGGAGACATGACATTGCCTACCAGTGATCACAGCTCAGGGGAGGAGATCCCATTAGAAGTACTGGAGGCCCTGTCCACGAAACTGTATATTAAAAAGATGATGTAAGACACAAAAGTATTCCTCAGAGAGGAACTGACGGAGACTCTGCATGATCTTAAGCACCTCGGATGTAGAGTTGTGGCTGTTGAGGAGGATACAGAAGACTGGCAAACTCACCAGAAAGAGACTGACAGAAAGCTCAACTATCTCCATCAATAAAATCTGGAACTCCGACTTAAAGCTTGTCTATTTGGACAACGTAAACATGTGTTTCAATTTGAGATTTAGAATTGTAGCTGAGGTTGTCAGAAACAGCACACTACATGGTTCAGGGTCAGCCTTCCAGTCAGGCGAGCGCAGTGTGGATTGCCCCTTTCACCTTGCGTCCTGCCCTTGTCCACATGGGTGCATTGTATCTCTAAAATGTGTTACTACATCGCATATGCTACATAAAGGTTTCTAATATAGGGGTTAATGTCAGGGAAAATGGCCTTCTGAGGGAGCCTAGGGATAACTGCCCATTACATCCGCACCATTTGGGTGGGGTAGGTGTGAGGGGTAGGTCACTTCATTTGTTTTGGGACATCCTTCTGGTGTTTCAATCATCCGGAGGGCAATGAATGACAGATTTCCCTTAGATGGTATTACACTCCAACTAAACTAAATAAGATGTTATGTAATGCCAGCCCCTTGTGATGGAGATGTGGGCAACATAGAGGGACCTATTTATACATATTGTGGACATGCCCCTCAGTGCATGTTTTTTGTAATCAGTGCCTTTCACTCATAGTGATAGTATTGGGGATTCTTGGGACATCCTGTTTTATTCAGACCACCCTCAGCTCCCTCAACACTTGGTTCACTACGGTGGCATACCTATAGCTGTTCTTCTATGACAGGGAGTGACTTCAGGTGTATGAAGATAGGCGGATGGACCTCCTGTCACTACCTAAGGCTACTGTTTCTAAAGCCTCCTCAACCTCCTTTCTCCATTAATTTTTTTCTTCACTTTCATTCATCCCCTTCGCTTCTTTCCACTACTCTGTCCCCTTTCTCCTCTCTATACTCCTTTCTGTAACTGCTTTAGTTTTCCTCTTCCACTCACCTGCTAGATGCTACAGCCATCTTATATCTAAGTGTTTGAGGATAAATTGTTTCACGGCTTTATTGTTGTCAAAATTCTGGGTTGCACTGGTGGGATTGGTTGAAACATAGACATCAACTTGTCTTTTCCTGTTCTTTCAATACTTGTGATTATACTTGTACCATGAATGCCTGCTATCATAGAGTTGATATTCTTTCCTTCTGTACCAACCCAATAAGGATTTTAAAAGATAAAAAAAATCTCTCAGCAGTGGGAGTAGTATTAATTGTTACTATCCCACTTGCTCGGCAATTCATTGGAGATATCTCTACAATCTAAGAGTTTAAACCTTTTTATAATTCATTTTAATGTGTGTAAAAAGACAGTAACTATACCTATGCTTTCTACTGCATTTAATATCATGATTAAAACGTGCATAAACCATTAACCCCTTAAAGACCAGAGGGTAGGGTAATGCCTATGACAACAGAATGGGTCAATCTACCAGGGCAGACCATTCTATGCCGTTACTGATAAGTTTATAAACCATGTACCTACACCACTGTTAATATATGATTGCGTTAGTGCACACAACCCATCTAATTTTAACACTTTAATATAAGCAAGCTTGATTGCTATCCCTATAGTATGCAACTAAAAATGCAAGAATTTTACATTGATTTCCTCCTTATTAGTACATGGAGCAGAGGAACTGCATGCCAAAAATGCCCATTTAATCCCACACTGCCCTCCTCCCCTTGGCACACATGGCACAAAAAGTACAATTTTAGGCTTAATACTCAAAGGGTTAAATAGCTTAGAACAGATACATAAAACAGGTGGAGCATACAAATGGCTAGATTTAATTTCAAGTGATAAATGTTATCACTAGCATCTCTCTCACAGAATCCTATTAAGGTCTGTGGAAAAACAAAGCCAGTGATAAAGTTATCACCTGCAATAGAATCCAGGACCTATTTTAGGGTGGACTCACTTTTGCATGTAGCAAAAGGAAACCACACAGATGTGTGGACACTAAAAACAGCTTTATTAGTAGAAAAGATGTATAAACACCATACTAGATGTCTCACGCGTTTCACACCTGAGGCTTAATCATAGACACAATCACTCACAAACCATGCCTCTTAAAAAGAATGGTCACACCTCTCAAGCAGTAAACCAATAGAAAAGAAAACTTGGAAACCAAGTAAAGTTATCTCCATCAGTGCTAAATCAGAAATAAAACTGCACAAATACAAGGTGCAATTCCGCTTCCAGCACCATGAGGTAAACATGTAAACACAATCTATGTCTCAAGAAGCATCATTCTCATAAAGGGGCAAAAGACACACATAAAAAGGTAAAAAATACCCTTACATATAAATACATATAAGATAAAATACAAAATGCAAAGACATTATTTGATCCTCCCAGTTTATCTGTCCAAAAAACAGAATGCAAACACAGAGAATAATGATTCAAACGATGTCAGAAAAGTCAAGAAAAAAGAGGAAGAGAAATTAGATTGCAAATATCTTGGGGTGATCAAAGTGCGTGACATCAGATTCCTTGTTTAAACCACCAGGTGACCTGGCTGACAAAGTGAAGATCCAAAAATCCTCTGAGACAGCAATCTGGATCTATAACCCGCACGTATAGACAGATGAACGCATTATATATACTTAGGATAGAAACACTGTCAAGCTCAGATCCATGGAGTTGGCCAAAATGTTGTGCCACCCCAGTTCGCTGATCACCACATCTGATATTACTAACACGTTCTCTAATTAGTTCTCCAAGAGATCTACTGGCCTTTCCAACATATTGAACATTACAGGCAGTGAGAGTAATTAGATAAACAATATATCTGATTGATGTACTGTTTGATATCATATTGCAGTCCAGTGGCAAGAGACTTGAATTTTTTTGTGGGGGTAATCCATTGGCAGTAATTACATCTGACGCTGCCACATCTATACGTCCCCACTGGTTTAAACAAGTGCCACATTTAACTTGTCTGTCTCTCAGGAACATACTAGGCGATAGTTAATTTGCTGAAGTAGGAGCCCTTTTGGAGACAAATTGCAACCTTTCTCAAGAGTAAGGTGCAATCACCCATCAGCCATAAGAATGGGCAGATGTCATTTGATAATATTTTTAATCTGTCCAAATCTGGCACTATAAGATGTAGTGAAGATTACTTGATCTGTCAATTCTTCCAATTTATGATTGGATATACTTAATAATTGGTCACATGACTTATTTCCCATAGATTCTGCCCTCTCTATCATCCACATGGCATAGCCCTTCTATACGAACCTACTTCATAAGTCTGCACATACCTGCTCAAACAAGTAATCAATGGAACAGTTTCTTCGTGCTCTCATAAACTGTACCACTGGTAAACACCTGATAGTATGTTATGGGTGACAACTCTCCGCACATAGTTGGCAGAGAGTTGACAATGTCATTGTCTCATAAGCTCTGTCTGGGTCCATCTCCACTAATATTTAAAAAAAAAAACAGTGGCTGCCAACTCCTCTTTTTTCCTGACTTTTCCAACAATGTTTGCAAAGATAAATCATGTTTTTGTATTTATCTTATATGTATTTATATATGCATGTATTTTTTAACCTATTTATGTGTGTCTTTTGCCCCTTTATGAGAATGATGCATCTCGAGAAGTAGATTTTTTTATATGTGTCTCAGAGGTTTTTTGGATCTTCACTTTGTCAGCAAGGAATTTGATGTCACACACTTTGAACACCCCAAGATATTTGCAATCTAATTAATCTTCCTCTTTTTTCCTGACTTTTCTGACATCATTTGAATAATTTTTCTCTAAGTTTGCATTCGGTTTTCTGGACAGGTAAACTGGAGATTCAAATCACGTCTTTGCATTTTGTATTTTATCTTATATATATTTATATATAAGATTATTTTTTACCTTTTTATGTGTGTCTTTTGCCCCTTTATGAGAATGATGCATCTCGAGATATAGATTTTGTTTACACGTGTACCTCATGGTGCTGGAAGCGGAACTGCACCTTGTACTTGTGCAGTTCTATTTCTGATTTAGCACTGATGGGGTTAACTTTACCTGTTTTCCAGGTATTCTTTTCTATTGGTTTACTGCTTGAGAGGTATGACCATTCTCTTTAAGAGGAGTGGGTTGTGAGTGATTCATTGTGTCTATGATTAAGCACTCCGGTGCGAAATGCGTGCGACAGCTCATCTAGTATGATGTTTATACATCTTATCTACTATTAAAGCTGTTTTTAGTGTCCACACATCTGTGCGGTTTCCTTTTGCTGCATTGGTCCTTGGGGTTGGAACACTCTGAACCAGCGCCTTGGACGATCATTATAATGGAGGCGGTGAGTGGCTTTTTGGTTTCACTTGGATCCTTTTAATTGTTTCGACTTTACCCTATTGGAGTGCCGTTGGATTGTACTGCTATCTCACTTTTGCATGTTCATGTATTTTAAGTCTGAGCCAATGGCCATATTTGTGAATAACAGTAAATCTGGGGCAAATCAACTGTGGAACAAAGGGCTTTTACACTACAAAGGGCTTTTAACCCCTTGAATGCTCCCAACTCATTTTGAAGCTTTGCAGTACATTGCACACCCTATTCTTTAAAGGGTTAAATCAATGGGAGCTTCAGGAATATTTACATGTACCCTATGGAGCAACTGATTTTTTGCCCCATATTTGCTCCCTTAAGACATCTAAATATAGTTGTTGTAGGATCAAAATGAGAACTGAATGTACGATGGCTTTTAAACGTTCCATGTGAAGCTTTGATCCTGCAGACTAGTCTAGCTGAGAGAGACTGCAGTGGATCCTAAAAGATGTGATTATCTAAACACAGAACAAGAGCTGCAGAGAGTGTCACTGAAGGTGACCTTATATTCATACAGGTATAAGATAGACACACTTGCAAATGCCATCATGGGAAATTGCATAATTCAAGGGAAACTTGCACTTTTGCTCATGCCTTTGATGTCAGTTACATTTGATTCTTAGAATTAGAAGTGAATCAGAGCACTTGGAACACATTTTCTTAACCCCTTGAATGCAATCGTGACTAGTTTCTACCTAATATGAGATGGAGAGAATCTCATAATAGTGAAATGTATGTATTGACTGCATGACAGGGATAGTCAATTGTTGCAGCTACAACTGTTGGGCACTACACTCTCATTATCACCAACTAACCAGTGGTCGGTTGGGGATGATGAGTATTTTAATTCCAGCCCAGCAGCTGGAGTCCAAGCAGTTGACTACTACTGTTTTATGGTGTTTTTTTTCTGTGGAATAAATTCTTCCTCAAAGGTTATTATAGGTCAAACATGCAATTTCCAGGATGCAGTATTTAAATGTCCTGCCATTTTAGGGTATCAGTGTTACTACAGCAGTCTATGGAGGACTAGTGTCAGTTAAAGGAGCAGTAAACATTTTTATGAAAACACATATTTTATAGAGCATTTCCTGCTGAATAAAACAAGGTCACTCCCATCACTGTCAGATGTTTTATTCAAAATGTATAGCAGTTTAAATAATCAGGAAGTGAATTTACTGTGTTTACTTCCTGATAGTTCTAACTGACAGGAAGTAACAGGCAGTTTCTATCACATTCTATGGAGAACTATATGTCTCTGAATTTTCTGACTTTCCTCTCCATTAGAATCTAACAGGAAATCTAATTAGAATTTGACCACTAGAGGGCACTGCTAATGTGAAAAAACATGGGTTTTTAACTGTAATAACTCTGTAATATATAATATATACTTTTTTATAAAAAAAAGTTTACTGCTCCTTTAACATTGCCCATAGGGAGCAATAGTAACAGAACCACCCTACAATGGCAGGCCATTGAAGAACCAATCTCAGAAATTATACATTTCAACTATAATAGCTTTTTGAATTTATAATTTCCCAGAGGTGGAATTATTTTTTTTTATTTGTTCAGCAGGAAAAGCCGTACAAAACATAACATTTCTGTAATATAAAACTTTCTCTTTAAAACATTAAGAAATTAACTAAATTTGCAACATAGAAAGGAAAAAGTACAGAGAACAGCACATGGGCCAAAACCACAAATATAGTTAAGATAAATTGAATTTATTGTCATACAGATCATTCAACACCATCTCAGTCAAGAAAACTACCATACAGATAAAAGACAGAGTTTATCTACTAAAACAAATAACACTAACCAGGGGGATATTATATATACAATTCCAAATTTGTCATAATGAATACCATAGTCCAGTTGAAAAATACAGCTTGTTCAGTCTTGGTCTGTCTGGATCAATAGCTTGTATGGCAAAAAGCTTAAATGTTTATCACAAGCTTAGATTCCCTAACTATTAATGACATAGTAACATAGTAAATAAGGTTGAAAAAAGACACAAGTCCATCAAGTTCAGCCTTTGCCTCATAACCCAGAAACATTAGAATTATATAGATTTCCTGCTGCCAAATAAGTTAGTCTTTATCAGAACATCTTGTTTTGCCTACAGAATATAACCGTGTACGCTCTACATCTTAATACATTTACTGGAGTTTTAAAATATTCTGTATTAATAATTAACAATTGTTTGAATACATTTACAAACTTTGAATATTTTTTGTTATGGTACATACCATATGATATTGTTCTTTAATTTTAATAATTTGTTTATGATATATGTTTATCTTTGATGTAAAATTAATAAAATTCTTCTGTTTTAAAACATTAGATGTACAATTAATTTGTATACTCAATAAATACTGCAAAAAAGGTACTAAGTACATTAATAACAAAATATATTAAATGCAATAAGATTACATTTCTGGGTCTTTATATTCAGGTAATGCTCATGCCTTATGCCAAACTTGGCTATTTTCTGGCTGTATGAGGCCTTATGGAGGTAGTAAAAGTTGAGCAATACTCAAGCAAACTAACTGGAATATAGGAGACAAATACAAATTCCCATTGATTTACACTGGGCTTTTAATGATTCAAATGCTAGAGAGGTCTCCAACACATTGTTCAGCAACAAGTTTCAGACCTTGCTGGCATCACAGTTAGGGAGTCCTTATTTAAATCAAATGGAAGTTTGGTAATTTTTATATTCCAATCCCCTATGGCACAGTTGGTTTGCCCTCTAATTACTCATATTTTGCTGTCTGCCAAAGACCTGTACCTCTGGTGCTATACAGAGCTAGCACAGAAGTGGTTCAGTAATAAGCAAGCACAGAGGGGGTAATCCTGGTGATGCAGAAGAAATGGAAAGCATAAATGCAAGTTAATAACTCACAAATTGCTGGTCCACCCTAGCCAAAATTATGTAGACACACTCCTTAGGTTCCACATGAAATGCACACTTTGGTAACATTTGTCCATTATACCCTACTAGTTTTAAAGCCCGTGTACACTGGCCACAGTGCCACCCAGCAACCTCTGCTGGTGACCAGAGCCTCTCTTCTCACTGGCGGAGCTGCAGTCATGTGCAGTACTGACTGCCCGAACACATCGCGGCTGATATTGAGTGGGGTGCTCCGAATTCAGACTGGAGCCCTCTCTGTGCACCTTCTTGGGACCAAGAGGTCCCAGGAAGGTGCGCAGAGAGTGCTCTGGTCTGAATTCGGAGCTCCCCACTCCGTATCAGCCATGGCGTGTTCGGGCAGTCAGTACTGTGCATGACTGCAGAGTGGGCCATCTCTACTGCGCATGACTGCAGTGCGTGCAGCATTGTCTACTGCGCATGACAGCTTCTGACAAACATCCTAGCCAATTATTATATGGGATGACTCTGAACAGGGCAGGGACAACTTCCTCTCTCACCTCGCCATCCTGAATAAGAGACAAAGGAAAATGAGCACAAGAAAGAAAAATCACATGCAAAAAAAGCGAAAGTGAGTTTTTTCTTCTAAAAAAGAGGGAACAGGAATATCCCAAATGTAACTTGCGCAAAGAGGGCAATTGACTAGAATTATTTTATAAAATTAATAGCATTTTAGCCCAAAGAACATTCATTATTTTGAGCATAGTAGTATGGACAACATTTTATAAAAATGAGGATGTAAAAAGTAAATTTTGCTTGTCAACCTTTAAAAGACCATGGTGATGTGTAATGTATTAAATTGCACATCCTTCTGGTCCTTCAAGGGTTAATGATTAATAGTGTTTTATGTATCTTAACCTTTTAAGATCCAGATTGATTTTCAAAGCATTGCTTTACAGAGCAAATAAAAAAATGTAAGAAGTGCACTGATAAATACAAGAACGCAATTCACAAGAAAACTGTGCAAAAAAGCCAAAACACTTCATTCATTATTATGTATTCCCAAATGTCTGCTGTTTATAATGTCCCACAGAATAGAAGTGGTGGATGTTTATATCATTCATTCTCTATAAATGGTATTCGGCTCAGGCTACCAATCCACCACTGAATGAGGAATGAACAAGAGCCAGCAGGGATGGAATCATTATCTCTTCAAGCAAATAACCATTGTGATCTTTCCACTGGCTCATGAGTTTGTTGTGAGGTTTATGGATGATTATAGTTATCCAGAGTAGATGTTGCAGGCCCCCACCACTTATATTCTTCTTCCGTCCCATTACCACTATTAGTTCCTCACAACAGCGCCAGCTGAATGTTCCAGTGATGAGGGTAAATGCATCCCAAGCTCAGCCAAGCAGCTGACAGTCTGTAGCAGTTCTTCCAATCTACACACGTTACAATGTTTCAGTCATTGAGGAAAGCAAGGTTCTCACTGTGAACATTCTATTTTTCAAAGAATGTGCTCCGTTATTCCACATTATATGTTCTTTTTGTAATAATTTAAGCTGCTAGCTCCTGATTCTCCCCATTCAACATGCCCATGCAAGAGGCGTAGGTAGATCAGTAAACATCTACCTACCCCTCTGTAATAATTCCACCATTAGAGGTAAGATTCATTTATTCCTTTTATGCTTTGGAAGCAATGCATTGTGAGAGGTTAAAGGTATAGTATTGTTTCAAAATAAAAGCAGCTCCAATTAATCTTCATAGTATTTGGGCCATTGAGAGCACTATTTCAATACTGTCAGAGCTGTAGTTCAAGAGTAATTGAATGATAAAGTATCCCCCTCCTGTCCCTTTTACCTAGTGTAAGCCACCTCCCCTCATATGTGGAATCTGGTCTTGAGTCCAGATGGCTCACAGCAAGGGACAATCTTCTTACTGTGAGTATAAGGAAAGCCCTGCCCCCCTTGACAGGTCTTTCCCTTATACTAATTGAATATTGTCCCTCTCTGCAAGCCATTTGGACAATGTTGCTGCTCTGAAGTGAGCAGTGTTTTATCAGTAAAAGGGGCGGGAGAGGGATACTTTATCATTCAATTTCTTTTGAACTACAACTCTGACAGTATTGAAATAACACTCTCCATGGCCCAAATACTATGAAGATCAACTGGAGCTGCTTTTATTGTGAAACATTACTATCCGTTTAACTGCATCAAATGTAATTGTGTTTACTTTATTACTGGAAACATATGCTGAGGGCTCTAGTGTTAGTTATTAACCATTTTAGTGCTGTGAGGTGAGCAACATCACATTCTGACAATAAAAGGATTAAAGGGATAGTAATGTTTCATTGTAAGTTGCTTTAATATTGTAGGCATTAAAAAAAGATTAACATCAATGTAACAGTCTACAAAGTGTGCCTGGTTTACAAGCACACTTTGTAGGCCGTTCCAATGAAGTATTTATTTCTAAATAGCGTGATTTCTGCTCTGCTGAAGAGCCGCCATGAGGTCAAATGACCGGAATCAGCTGCTGTCAGTTAGAGTGCTGACTTCTCTGAAACAGCCTGGAAGGGGTATCTTTAGCCGGTTATATCCTCTAAAACCATAAAGGTTTGAGAGATAAGACTTACATCGATGTTAATCTTTTTTTAATGCCTACAATATTAAAGCAACTTAAAATTAAACATTACTATCTGTAACGGACCCTAGGCCGTTACTATGGAGGTTCACTTGGTTCACAAAAAAGACCTGACTTTCACCAAAGTGGCCAAAATTCAGAGGCTCCACTGAGTCTGAGTTCCCATTGTTTCCATGTTTACCCCTGTCCCTTATCCATGAAGTTCAGCCCTTTGTGACATTGTGTGCCCATTGTTGCTAAATTTAATCATGTTAATTTAATTATAGAATGTTTTGTGCCCTTTTGTTAACTGTTTGACTTGATGCAATTAACTCTGCTTAAAAGAGCTGAATTCAGCCAAAATAAAGTGTGTTCAGTTTTGGAACCTGACTGGCGTGCTGTGTCGTTCGTTTGGGGTGGTATCAAGGGTCTTCTTTTGACCCCCATCCTGGGATAGCTGGACTGGAGCACTGGAGACATCACCCTTCCCTGGCGGCCCCTGCAAGAGAGAGACCCGGCATAGCAGGCTAAGTCAATCTGAGGACTTAGGATCCTGTTACACTGGTGGCAAGCGACGGGATCTTACTTTTTCACAGAGAACTGCAACTGGGACCAGCATCCAGGGGGAGATACAGCCACAGGCTTGACCCCGGTCCCAGCAACATAACGGAGGCCAGCCCAGCAGGGGGACCATCTTGCTCGCCATTCTGAGGGATACGGAACACTGTTGGAAGTCAAGGGGGTGCGATGGCCGATGTTTACAGGCAGCGCTCGGTGGCTGAGCTCCAAATTATGGCAGAGGAACGCGGACGAGACGCCAGGGGACTGAAAAAAGGTGAACTAATAAATCTCCTCCAAGCTATGGATGAGGAGATCGTGGATCGGGCCAGGGTTACAGATTTGCCCCAGGATGATTCCTACAATAACCCTTCCAATGCGGTAGGATCTCCGCCACCGATTCAACCCGTGCCAGCTACCTCAAATATTGTGAATCAGCGGGTGGCCGACAGATTGGCGCTGGCCGGCCCAGACCCATCGCCTGACTTTAGGATAAGGACAATTCTTGCTGTGGAAAAGGAGTACCTGGAGGAGTTATCCCAAAATCGTTCAGGGCCCCCCAGTCACAGCAATGACTCCAGAATGGACTCATCGGATCACCACCGTCGCCTCCCCCATCAACTATTTAAAACTTTGGACAATGCAGGAGGAGACATTGATGGGTTTTTAAGGGACTTTGAGCGACAATGCCAAGTGATCCAGGTTAATCGCCAGGACTGGGTCCCAATCCTAGCAGGCAAGCTCACGGGGAGGGCTGCGGATGCTTGGATTACCGATTACCCCGAGGTAAAGCGAAGACTGCTCCAAAGGTATGCAGTGACCCCTGATGCATACCGGAGGCAATTCAGGGAAGGAAGCCGCCAACCTAAAGAAACCCACACGGAGTGGGTATACAAAATGGAGCGGGCATGCCGTAGCTGGTTGCAAGGGGCAGGGGCCAGGACCTGGGAAGACTGTTGTCAGCAAATTCTGTTGGAACAATTTTTCTATCAAGTTACCCCGGAGGTGCGGGATTGGGTCCATGATCAAGCACCCCGCACGGTTACCACGGCCGCAGAATTGGCCGACAAATTTGAAGAATCTAGACGGCGAAGCCCTCGAGGAAACACCTTTCTGGGGACCCCGGGATCAAGTAGTACCCGGAACCCCAGCTCCTGCCACTCGGACGGCTATATCGGTTCCCACACGGGACACAAGTTACTTCCAGCCTCGGTCCAACTCCAATCCTCAGTGCTATCAATGCCAGCAGTATGGTCACCTGCGTCCCAACTGCCCCCAGAACCGGACTGTGCAAAGACCCCCGGGTGGTTCTTCCAGGTGGAACTCTCAGCCCTCCCAAATGAGAGGGGCTCCCAGACCAATTCACTGTGTCAGTGAAGCAGTGGACACCGAGTCAGTTTGGCCTTCTCCCCAGGAAGTTGTGCGGGGCCCCACAGATCGGTCACCATGGGGCTATTACCATGAAGTTGCCCTCGCTCGGGAGGGGCCCTCCGACAATAGAAGCCATCATATGCAGCCCATTAAAGTGGATGGCTATCCCACGGAAGGACTAAGGGATTCCGGGGCCACACTCACCTTGGTGCAACCCGGATGCTTATTACCCCGCCACCGCACGGACCAGGTTGTGGAAGTCCGCGTAGCGGGTGGGAAAATATATCGCTTACCTATGGCCCGAGTACACCTGGACTGGGGTAGTGGACAAGGATACAAAAATGTTGGGGTGATGCCTGGATTGCCAGCGGATGTACTCTTGGGCAACGACTTGGGCCGGTTGGAGAGCCAATTTACCGACCCACGACCGGAGGATTGCCAGACCGTCACCCGCTCACAAACCAGACAAGCAGTGGTAAGCCCCCCGACTACTCCACCTAGCCCCAGACCCGATGACCGGCCCTTCCAGTGGGTTCCCCCAGACGAGTTCCGGACGGCCCTACAGACAGATCCCACACTACAGGGGTACAGGGAACAGGCCGACACGGGGAGGACTGGCCCTAATGGGGAAGTTTTTAGCTGGGACAATGGACTGTTATATAGGCA
This sequence comes from Rhinophrynus dorsalis, assembly GCA_037306005.1. Classification (NCBI taxonomy): domain Eukaryota; kingdom Metazoa; phylum Chordata; class Amphibia; order Anura; family Rhinophrynidae; genus Rhinophrynus; species Rhinophrynus dorsalis. The sequence continues at coordinate 402,321,347 of CM074723.1, forward strand.
GACTAGGTCCATGGGACAGGGACAGACAGAGGTTCTCAAAAAACAATTACTTGTCCCTGCAGCTCACCGAGCCGCCTTGCTGTCACTGGCTCATGAGGTGCCGCTGGCCGGTCACCTCGGAGCCAAGCGTACAGAACAGCGGCTCACCAGAGCTTTTTACTGGCCCCAACTGTCTAAAAATGTTAGCAAGTTCTGCCGGACCTGTGACCTTTGTCAGCGGGTCGGCAAGCGCGGAGACCGCCCCCGGGCACCTTTACAGTCTCTTCCCATCATCGGGGTTCCTTTCCAGCACGTGGCTGTGGATATTGTGGGACCCTTGGCCAGGTGCAGCTGCTCGGGGAAAAAATTCATACTAACAGTAGTGGACTTCGCCACTCGGTACCCTGAGGCAGTTGCCCTGGCCAACATCACCGCAGAATCTGTAGCAGACGCACTGATTAAAATCTTCACCCGGGTTGGGTTCCCCCAGGAGATATTATCAGATCAGGGCACTCAGTTCACGTCTGAATTACTGCAGCAGGTATGGAAGTTGTGCGGAGTTAAAGCACTCCACACCACAGCATACCATCCCCAGACTAATGGGCTTTGCGAACGGTTCAATGGAACCCTGAAGCAAATGCTCAGAGCCTTTACGGACTCCCACCGAGATTGGGAGCAGTATCTGCCTCATCTCCTCTTTGCCTACCGAGAGGTGCCACAGGAGTCCACGGGCTTTTCTCCCTTTGAACTACTCTTTGGGAGACGAGTTCGAGGACCCCTGAATATCCTCCGGGAATACTGGGAAGGGAAGTGTGAGGCAGAGGAAACTCCCGCAGTAACATATGTGTTGGAGCTCCGGGAGCGCTTGGAGACTCTGATGGGCATGGCCCGACAGAACCTCCAAACCGCCCAGACCCGCCAGCAACAGTACTACAATAGGCAAACCCAGGACAGGGAATTTATCGTAGGGCAGAAGGTACTGGCCCTGCGGCCGGTCCGCCAAAATAAACTTCAGACAGCCTGGGAAGGTCCCTACCAGATAGTAGATCGTCAAGGGGAAACCACCTACCTAATAGCCAAGGGACCCCAGTTGAAGGACAGGCGGGTCTGTCACATTAATGCTCTGAAAGCATATGAGGAGCGGCCTGAGGAGATTCTGGCCATATGCACCTTGGCCAGTCAGGAAACTGAAGATAGGGAATTGCCGGACTTATTAGCGGACACCCACAGTACGGTTCCACTCAGCCCGGTGCCCCTAGGGGCCCATCTTACCCCGGAGCAGCGGGTACAACTGCACAGTATTGTCACCCGGTGGCCCAATCTCTTCTCGGCTTTACCGGGTCGCACGACCCTAACAGAGCATAAGGTGGAAACCTTAACACAGACACCGCTCCGGCAACCCGCTTACCGGGTACCCGAGGCTGTCAAAGCCTCTATTCAGAAGGAACTTAGGGAAATGCAGGACCTAGGAGTCATTGAGGAGTCAGGCAGTCCTTGGGCTTCTCCGGTAGTCCTGGTCCCCAAAAAGGATGGCACCACACGTTTCTGTGTGGACTACCGGCGACTCAATGACAAGACAGTAACCGACGCTTATCCCATGCCCCGGGTAGACGACCTCCTGGATAAACTTGCTGGAGCTCGCTTCGTCACCACCCTAGACTTAAGCAAAGGGTACTGGCAAATTCCCATGGCTCCGGAGGCAGTGACCAAATCTGCCTTCATCACCCCATTTGGCCTGTACCAATTCACGGTCATGCCATTCGGGATGAGGAATGCACCCGCCACCTTCCAAAGGCTGGTGGATCACTTGCTGACGGGGGCACAGGAATTTGCTTGCGCTTATCTAGATGATATAGCGATCTTTAGTGAGTCCTGGGAGGAGCACTTGTTGCATGTGGAGGCAATCTTGGGGCGCATACAGCAGGCAGGGTTGACCATACGGCCCGACAAATGTCAGTTTGGGATGGGGGAGGTTCAATATCTTGGCCACAGGGTAGGTAGCGGGTGTCAGAGACCTGAACCGGCCAAAATCGAGGCCATTGTAAACTGGCCTCAGCCCCAGACCAAAAAACAGGTCCTCGCGTTCCTGGGAACCTCGGGCTACTACCGTCGGTTTGTCCCCAGGTACAGTGACCTGGCGAAACCCCTGACTGATCTCACCAAAAAAGCCCTGCCCCGGGTAGTAAATTGGACCCCTGACTGCACCCAAGCATTCGAAGCCCTCAAGACTGCGCTAGGCAAAGGTCCTGTCCTCACTGCTCCCAACTTTAACCAACCCTTTCTGGTCCATACAGATGCCTCAAACGTCGGGTTGGGAGCAGTGCTAAGTCAAATGGACGCCACAGGGGCTGAGCATCCTATCGCATTTCAAAGTCGCAAGCTCCTGGACCGAGAAGTGGGATACTCCGCCATTGAAAAAGAATGTTTGGCACTAGTTTGGGCTATAAAGCGGTTTCAGCCCTACCTATATGGCCGAGAATTCACAGTACTCACGGACCATAACCCCCTTGTATGGCTGAATAGAACATCTGGGGATAATGGGCGCTTGCTGCGATGGAGTTTAGCTTTACAGCCCTACACTTTCACGGTTCAATACCGGTCTGGCAAACAGAACAGCAATGCTGACGGATTATCACGTCAGGAGGACATCTAAACAGCTAGGAGTACTACAGGGTTTTTCCAGATTGGAAATCCCAAGCCCTTCTCTGAAAACGGAGTGAAGGACTTGGATGCCCGAAAGGGGGGGTGATGTAACGGACCCTAGGCCGTTACTATGGAGGTTCACTTGGTTCACAAAAAAGACCTGACTTTCACCAAAGTGGCCAAAATGCAGAGGCTCCACTGAGTCTGAGTTCCCATTGTTTCCATGTTTACCCCTGTCCCTTATCCATGAAGTTCAGCCCTTTGTGACATTGTGTGCCCATTGTTGCTAAATTTAATCATGTTAATTTAATTATAGAATGTTTTGTGCCCTTTTGTTAACTGTTTGACTTGATGCAATTAACTCTGCTTAAAAGAGCTGAATTCAGCCAAAATAAAGTGTGTTCAGTTTTGGAACCTGACTGGCGTGCTGTGTCGTTCGTTTGGGGTGGTATCAAGGGTCTTCTTTTGACCCCCATCCTGGGATAGCTGGACTGGAGCACTGGAGACATCACTCTTCCCTGGCGGCCCCTGCAAGAGAGAGACCCGGCATAGCAGGCTAAGTCAATCTGAGGACTTAGGATCCTGTTACACTATCTCTTTAATAGTTGAAGTTATTACAAAAAAAAAAAAAAGCCACGCACACAAACAAACACACTTTTTACTTTATTGAGAGTGTTCTTGCAGATACTTCACTTAAGTCTGACTACACAAAAGCTAAACAAACCACAGTGTAAAGTAAAGTTTTATGTTTTAATTAATAGGCAATTGATTGGTCCACTTTTACACAGCTCAGAGCTACTTCGTTTTACCAACATTAGCACAGACCTGGGGTCAGTGCTTTTCAGCTTGTAGTTTCATGACAGTTGTGGAAATAGGTTAAAGGGATAGTAATACTTAACATGTAAAAAATATATATATTGTAGTGTTTATCCCCAGAGTAAAAAAGGGTACTCTCACTGCTGAAAGGTGTTTTATTCAAAAGTTATTACAGCTCAAAGTTGGATTTTTTAGGTGCAATATTACAGTGGCCTGAAATTGTTCAGTGGCGTTGTTGTTTCATCATCCAGCTGTTTTCCATAGACCATAAATCTCCATAGGATGGTGTAGCAACAGCGCCACTGTACAATTTCAGGCCACCGTGATATTGCACCTAAAAAATTCAACTTTGAGCTGTAATAACTTTTGAATAAAACACCTTTCAGCAGTTCCCTTTTTTTACTAAGGGGGATAAACCCTACAACATATTTTTTTTTACATTTTAAGTATTACTATCCCTTTAAGCAGGTATGCTTACTGGTCATCCTATTAGCATACTGGTCTTCCTTGCATTATAAATGAAAGCCCAGGCTGCCTTGGATAAAGGCAGCTGGTCATCTAACAGAGTTTACTTTGGACTGTAATCAATTAAAAGTTTTAGCATAAGGTGTATTTTATCCAGTTATTTGTGGATAGTTCTTTAGAGTTCACTGGTGCAGTAGTAGATTTGCTACTTCACTGAATCATACATGTCCATGCAGCACAAAATCAGGAGTAGGCTATCTGTGCCACACAGGCATATAGCTGATATATATAACACATGTACTTGCCTTGGGGCTTCTTCATTATTTACAGTATTTGAAGAACTCATGATCTCATTCAGTTTGGAATTCTTAATGCCACATGTTTTATGGTATTTTCTCTAAACATTTGCATTAATATTTTTTTATGCTCCATAAATTTTGGACAGAGGTGTACATGATCCAGAATACAGATATTGGTCCCTTGCTCTCAGGTGCCTAGTGAGAATTGCTGCGCCTGTGGAGAGGGCAAAAAAGGCTGAAAATAATGTCTGGGGTTAATGGCTTCTCTAGTCCAGAGGAGAATAATCCAGCACTTTTGTGTTTGGTCTGCCATTTTTGGGCAGAATCAGAAGTATGTGATCTATGATATTTATTCTCTGTGTATGGCACCTGTGAATTAAATGATATTGTGTTCTGGTTGAAAAATGTCTCACAGAGCAGGGTATACTGTTTGGAAAATTTGCCTTAAGTTGAATATCTCTGAATCTTAATTTATGCACCCCCCATTATTTAAAGGACAATGATCGTGTTTTACTAAGTCTTCTGTTTTGAAAACTGACCAACTTGGCTCATATCCGGCTGGAAAGAACCTCAGAAGTTTGTAGCTGTCAGCCACAAACTTGTTGGTTGCACACAGACTGTATGGGTTTGGAAGACCTTCACTAGGGTCTATATGGCCTGTGAGCTTGGCCCAAAAAAAAACATACTTCAAACCTTAAGTCTTGCAACACCAATGAGATGCTCACAGGAGCAGGAAGCACGACATCTCGTCATAGTGACGTCCGTGCGCCTGCGCTGACAGTCCCTTTTGGAGCCGGCCGGCTCAAAAGGGACTGACAGCGCAGGCGCACGGACGTCACTGTGACGAGATGTCCATGCTTCCTGCTCCTGTGAGCATCGGTAAAACGCCTAAATCTTCGGAACCGGGTAATATTTCTGGCGACTAGCACTACTAAGCAGCTAGTCGCCAGATGAAGAATCAATGAAGGTTAAGTTATTGCGGGGTGGTAGTTCCCCTTTAAGTATATGTGTTTATAAAGTATATATTGTGACATGGTCATATCTGTGAAGTACACTTCAGATTTCGGCTATATTCTGAATGTTTGAGTTTTGAGTCTTCCAGCATACTTCACTATTTATTTCTCATTTTAAACTATTTGTTTTTGTATCATTAAGGGTGTAATAGAAGCAATGTACCTTATATGTCCTGTAAAATGAAATGCATTCCTTGGACATTAGTGTACTGATGTTTAATCAAGGGAATATTTGCAGAGGAAGTAGAATTTTCACAGACCACAACAGTTAAAACAATGAAAGAATGTAATTCATTTCCCTTGAAGGGGTAGTAATGTTATATAATAAAAGCAGCTGTAATTAATCATCATAGTATTTGGGCCTTGAACAGTGTTATTTCAATTCTGTCAGAGTTGTAGTTCAAGAGTAATTGAATGATAAAGTATCCCCCTCCTGCCCCTTTTACTGATGTAACACTGCTCAGCTTAGAGCAACAGGGAGTGTCCAGGTAGATTGCAGAGAGGGACAATCTTCAGTGAGCATAAGGAAAAATCTGAAAAACCTATCAAGGGGGGCAGGGCTTTCATTGTTCTCACAGTAGAATATTGACCCTTGATGTGAGCTGTCTGGTCTATGGACTGGAGTCCACATTTGAGGGGAGGTGGCTTACACTAGGTAAAAGGGTCGGGAGGGGGAAATTTTATCATTCAATTACTCTTGAACTACAAAGCTCACAGTAATGAAATAACACTCTCCATGGCTCAAATACTATGAAGATTAATTGGAGTTGTTGTTTTTGTGAAACATTACTATCACTTTAACATAATAGTTTTCAGAGAAGTTACTTGTTCACACCTTAGTAGGTGTATAGTGCACAGAGAGAGGCTGATATAGTAAGAGCAAATTAACTACATCATGGACAAATAAACATTTTAATTAATTTAACTGAGATGTAACCATCATGAGCAGTAGAGACTGCCCGAACGCACTGAATGCTGGGAGGTGTAGGAATGCTGGGAGTTCTGTGCTGGGAGCATTCTGTGCTGTCAGGCAGTCTCTACAGTGCACGACTACATTGGGGCAGGATGCAGTGGACTGGCCTCTTAACCCACTGAGTGCCGGAAGGGTACGCCATGCATTGCAAAGCAATGTGTGGCGTACCCCTCTGGCACTCAAAGGGTTAACATCACCCGGACCTTGGCCTGTGTACACAGTCTTTTACACTAGTTGTATCATAAAATTCACTGGACCAGCTGCATTAGAAAGTTTGATGAACTAACATCTGATAGTTCTGAGAGGGTCCTAATAAGATAATTACTTAAATAAATAGATGAATAAAGACTTGAGAATAAAGAAGCATGTGGCTGATGAGGCAATGAGTCTGAGATTCCTCACAACACATTCCGTATAGTTTAAAGCCAAATGAACAATTCACAGTAGCATTGATGATGAATGAGATTAGTGGATATGAATTACAGGATGGATATGAATGTCCACTGAAGGGATCTTCTAGGTTGATATCCATGTCCAACTGGAACTTATTAAGCGCCCAGTTGAGGGTGACTGTAAGGATAACCTTATATGTATCTGTATTTAACCTCATTTGTCACTTCTCCTTCCATTCACTAAATATTTTTGCAAAGAGAAAACATCTCTGTGTGTATTCCTTTGTTCAGTTTTGTGTCATCAGCAAAGATTGAGACATTACTTTCAATACCTACTTCAAAATTATTAATACACAAATTAAAAAGCATTCTACCAATGGTTTACCACACACATCTTTCACTTGACATATAGAGCCAACCGTTCTGCCTTCCCCTTCCCTATTCAGTTTTGTTCCATAATGCTGTCTAGCAGACATAATAGATTTGTTTTATGCGGTATACGTAAGTTCTTATTATTATACTTGCTGATCGATGCAGGGGAGGACTGACAGGACCCAGGGCCCCTGGTCCAAAAAGAGGTCTGGGCCCCCTGCAGAAATCTAAACAATGCCTCCTTCATCTCCACAATGCCCCCTTCATCTCCACAATGCCCCTTCCACAATGCCTCCTTCATCTCCACATTGCCCCCTTCATCTCCACAATGCCCCTATCTCCACATTGCCCCCTTCATCTCCACATTGCCCCTATCTCCACATTGCCCCCTTCATCTCCACATTGCCCCCTTCATCTCCACATTGCCCCCTTCATCTCCACATTGCCCCTATCTCCACATTGCCCCCTTCATCTCCACATTGCCCCCTTCATCTCCACAATGCCCCCATCTCCACATTGCCTCTTCCACAATGCCCCCTTCATGTCCACAATGCCCCTTCCACAATGCCCCCTTCATCTCCACAATGCCCCCATCTCCACATTTCCCCTTCCACAATGCCCCCATCTCCACATTGCCCCTTCCACAATGCCCCCTTCATCTCCACATTGCCCCTTCCACAATGCCCCCTTCATCTCCACAATGCCCCCATCTCCACATTGCCCCTTCATCTCCACACTGCCCCTACCTCCAGTCCCTGGTGGTCTAGCGACATGGCTGTGTGAAGTCCCGCGTACCTCTAGTAATGCAGAGGCTGGGAGATGATGTAATCTCCCATCGCTCTGTATTACTAGAACGGCGCACCGGCGGCCGTTGTTGGAGAGCTGCTGAGCAGCGCTGGAAGTGGCAGCGGGCCCCCTTCAGTCACGGGCCCTCAGTCCGTGACCGAATGCCCGTATGGTCAGTCCACCCCTGGATCGGTGTTGTTTACACTGATTGTTGTATTATTTTGTACAAATTGTCTTATGTGTGAGCCATGTATCCTTATTCTCAATGTTTTCTTTGTAATGTGTACCTTACTTCAATAAATTAAAAAAAAAGCATTCTACCCAGGAATGAACACAGAGATTCTACATCTACAAACCGAAAACAACATTAAAAGTTTCTCTTAACAACATTCTGCATTTTATTAAAGGAATAGTAATGTTTTGCATAAACAGCAGCTGCATTACTCTTCATAGTATTTGGGCCATAGAGAGTATTATTTCAGTACTGTCGGAGTTGTAGTTCAGAGTAATTAAATGATAAAGTATCCCCCTCCCTCCCCTTTTACCTAGCGTAAGCCACCTTACCTCAGATGCTGAATCTGGTCACTTGACCGTTCTAGCTCGCAGCAAGGGATAATCTTACTTTGAACATAAGGAAACCTTGCCCCCCTTGACAGGTTTTTCACACTTTTCCTTGTGCTCACTGAAGATCGTCCCTCTCTGCGATCCATCCAGACAGTCTTTCTGCTCTGAGGTGAGCAGTGTTACATCAGTAAAAGGGGCAGGAGGGGGATACTTTATCATTCAATTACTCTTGAAATGTAACTCGGACAATACTGAAATAATGCTCTCCACAGTACTATGAAGATTAATCGTAGCTACTTTTATTGTGAAACATTACTATCCCTTTAATTTGCCAGGTCTTCATACTACATCAACAACAATACCCTTATCCACGCTACCACTTATCTTTTTATAGAATGAAAGTAAACTACATTTTCATGATCTATTGTTTATAAAACTACTGCGAATTCTTCCTAATAAAATTTTTGGACATAATCATATAGTCCTGAATCAGTTAGCAATCCTTTTAAAATCATTTTTTTCTCCTTTGCATCTTATTTAATCTATTCCTCCACCATGCACACCTCACATCACTCTACCTGCTCTAATGCATATCATATTAGGGTCCTCATACCCTGCTGTATATCTCCATTCACCCCTTCATTATATCTCCCCAGTCTGTCTGTGATTGAGTGGTAGATTCTGAGCTTAAGCCAGTGAAATAGCTCAGTTGGTTAATGCAGCAGTTGTAGAGTCTTTTCAATCCTCAGAGTCCCATGTTATAGTCAGCACAGAGGTCTATGATTTCTAGGTTTAAATCTTTGAATGCTAAAGAGGTATCCAATGTATTGTGTTGCAATGCATTGGATACCTCTCTGGCATTCAAAGGATTAAGCTCCTTAAGTACCCATAGATATGTATATCAAAAATATGCAGATCAATTATTTTTGTCATGCATTATCACCTTGCTTATTAATGACATCTTTGGATTTTTTTAATTCCAGCTCAATCTGACCAAAAGTGGAATCTCCTGATCAAGCAAAAGGAAGAGGAAACACTCATAAATACAACCCCTGCTGCCTTTTCTCTACCTTTGACTCACTCCTCCGCCCTCCATCTGCCTCCCTCTCAAACTCTATACAGACACAAGACTTTGCCGACTTCTCTAAAGCCAAGGTAAACTCCATCCAGGAAAATATCCCACCTTGTAAATACCCTTGTTTACCCTCCTACCACTCTGAACTCTTTTTCACTAGTCACAGAGAAGGAATTGACTAACCTACTACTTTCTTCTCCTTCCACTACATGCACACTTGATCTGCTTCCCTCTCATCTCATCCCGTTCCTCTCCCCCCAAGCTAATCCCTACACTATTTCAGATTTTTAACTCCCTGTTATAAGACCACTTCTTTTCTCTCTTTAAACAATAACACTTGGTGATCTTATTGGTTCATTTAAACTCAAATATCACCTCTATGCAGATGACACACAGCTTTATTTATCTGCACTGAGACTGACTTGTGATATTCAATCTAAAGTCATAGATTGCCTCTATGCTATCTCAGACTGGATGACTCATAGGCAGGTAATCGTAAGTGGCAATAGCATAAATCCAGTATCAGAAGCACGGTACCTAGGGGTGATATATGACACAGCTTTCTCATTCTCTTCTCATATTAATGGCATCAATAAATCCTACCGCTTTATCTTGTGTAACATAGCAAAAATCCATCCCTTTCTCTGTTGTTCTGTGCCTCCACAGCTAAAATGCTTAAATAAGCAATCATCCTTTCCCTCATGGACTACTGTAATCTTCTTCTCTCTGGCCTTCCTACCTCCCAACTCCATCTACTTCAATCCCTATAAAGAGGCCTCCTCCTCAAATCTCTCCAATGGCTGCCTATCAGACTCCAGATATCTTAAAAAATATTCTCTCATTCATGACCCTTCTGTCCTCTACCCCTTCCTACATTTCCACTATGATCTCCGGCTATGCCCAATCATGCCACTTATGATCAGCTCCTTTTGTGTCTACAGCCCTCTCATGTATCAGACCTTTTTCTCTCATTGCTCCTATTTGTTGAATGCTCTACCTTCCAACTTGTGCCACTGCACCTCTTACGGTCTTCAAGTCATACTTCAATTTACACCTTTTTAACAAAACTTAAACAAGCTAGAAAGCACTGACTTTGTACAACTAAGGCTGTTATAATTCATTTTATTTATGTGTCCCCTATCCTGACCTGACCACTGTATTTCTCACTCGACCCTTATGTACTCTGTATGTCTCTCATTACCACTTTAGATTGTCAGCTTTTGGAAGGGACCTCACTTCCAGTGTTTAACTTTGCAAAACCCTGTGTTGTCTAAACCCTTAAACTATAAAGTGATGTGCACACTTGTGGCGGTATATAAATAAACATATTCATTCAAGTTCACTTGATACCTTTTATTATGGACAAAGCAATGAAAAGGAAAATTAAAAAGAACAGCAATGAGAATAAAAAGAGTGTGGAAGGAAAAAGGAAGACAAATGAATAAAAAAATAAGTGTTATAAAACACAGAATAAAATGAAAAGTCTGTCATTAATAACAGGTTAGTAATCAAAAACAACTGGAGCCAGACAGTTCAATTTATGTGGATTTAAAGCTCACATTGGAATCTATGTTTGCTCTAATCTCTACTCCTGCTGTTTTTTTGCTATTTGTTCTGTCTGCATATAACTGATGTCACTCAGAGTATACATAGACCACAAAGTTGTCATGCTTAATTAGGAATTTATAGGTAGTGCATTTATTGCATCTCTGAAGCCAATTAATTTTCGTTTTTGTTTGTTTGTTAATGTTACCTCACCAGACAGTTTTAAATAATTTAGATCCTTTTAAAACAGAACTTTTCATGATCAGACATGAAGTTGCCATTATTGTAATCTGTTTATAATATGAGCCATTGTTTTCAATTGGCTGCTGTTAGGACCTTAAGACTTAGTGAACTGAGTAAAGTTTGATATAAAATAAATCTCAAAGACTCTGCATGAAAAGAGAAACAGTAACTGATTTCTATGCGCTGTGCATATATGCACTAAATTACAAATGTCCACTTCCATAGTTACGTTATATTAATTTGAAAAATACACAAGTCCATCAAGTACAACCTTTGCCACATTATAGAGAATTATATAATCCATCATGACTCTTTATTTATTTGAACTTCTTGTTTAACATAGCCTCGTATTTTACCTTCTCTTGGAAATGTATCTAATCTTCTCTTAAATGTATCTATTGTATCTGCCACTACTACACCCCTAGGCAAAGATTAAAGTGATGATTTTATTCTTAAATCCCCATTTACCTATATCACAGAAATCTGGTATCTTGTAGGCATGATATGGATGCCCTGAAGTCCTACTACTAATAGTTTGTGCCATTAAATGAAGAGCAGATAGTACTCATGAATTCTGTATAAGGAAGCCTGCCCCACACACCAATACCTCCTGGCTTGAGGGCCTAGACCTAAAACAGCTACAAATAGGCATACCCTGAAGAAAGAATTCCAGTTGTTTACGTGGTTATGATGGTTTTCTGCTGTCTTAAGGGTAGCATATTAACTACTTTTCAACTATTTATTTATTCATTCAGTTCTACTGTCTCTTGCAATATAATTATCTGTTTTTTTTCCTGTTCATCTCATTTAATCTATTCTTCCACCTTTCATACCTCGCATTACTCTATCTGTTCTACTACAGATACTCTTACCCTGCTGTATAGCTCCATTCACCCCTTCATTTTAATCTCTAAGGTACTCCAATTTTATTCTATTTAGTTGTTCCTCTACTTCTCTTTCCATTGTTCGGTCCCTTTGTACTCTCTCCCCATGTGCTGGTCTCCTCATTGTGAGAGGATCTCTTAACCAAACTATTCAGTCCCTTCTTGCCATTACTTCATTGCAGTCACAGCTTTCTCTGCAGCCTCTGCACTCCACCCCCTCATCTGAACTTAGTTTCCTTGAGTTGTATGTTCTTTTCTGACAATCATTAACTCAATAGCATACGAATCAAGGTCACAAGCACCCCTACACAGTCAGGATTAAAGGCTACCCTTACTTGAGTACATGTATTTCAAGTGAAACATTGTATGTCAGTTCCTTTGCTCAAGCTGGGAAGTCCTTGCCCTAATAGAGTTTTGCCTAAATGCCTTCGGTACTGTTCTTCTTCCCATTTCTTCTCCTTTCACTCATGCTTATTAGCCCATTGAGTTCTAGGAAGGAATTCCATGTATTGCAATGCAATAAACTGGATATATCCATGGCACTCAAAGATTAAACCCTTGTGTGACAGAGAGGTCTCCCACACATTGTGAAACAATAGGTTGTATAAAAGCAAAGTTGTATAATTCAGGAGCAAACCAGCTGCTCTACAGGAGACACACATTCCTCAAATCACCTATGATTTACATGGAACTTTTAATCCTAGATGGAGATACACTAAGGTGTGATAAAGATGCAATAAAGTGGACATAACTTCTCCAGTGATATCACTTCTCCAGTTCCTGTATTTTTCTATAGAGAATATCCTCTAAAATCTCCAAAGTTGGACAAATCTTAGTTCATTGGTTCTATAGAATAACATAGGAACTGGAAAAGTGGCATCACTGAATAAGTTATCTCCTCTTTATCACCTCTTTATCAGACCTCAGTGGATCTCCCCCTTGGAGTGCTAGAGAGGTCTCCAACATATTGTGAAACAATGTACTGGAGATCTTACTAGCGTTCAAAGATTTTAAAACACTATATAAATTAATGAGAATGACCATTTGTCCTCTGTAGTTATATAGTAACATAGTTGATGAGGCTGAAAAAAGACACATGTCCATCAAGGTAAGTCCATGCTATACCACCCCTACTGATCCAGAGGAAGGCAAAAAATAAATAAATAAATATTTGAAGCCATTTCTAATTAAACCCCAAGTGGGTAAAAAAGTCAGTCAGATATTTCCCTGGATAAGCATCCTTATCTGCCGATAAGCTGGTTTGCTCCAGATTTGCTGTTATTTCTAAGGTATATTATGTCTGAGACCATTCCTGCAATCAATAGTTATCTGTATCCATGAAAAGTGTCCATAACATAGACTGTAATTACATCTTTACTTATTTTTATATTTCTCTGAATGATCAATGATTATAGGGTGTCAAAATCATTTATCCTTTTGAAAATACGTAGCTGTTTGTTTTGTTTCTCTACAAATAAGAGAAGTACTTGATTTGATTCTACAACTGTTCTAATTTTACATATGGCTAGATGCTTCAACCTTACCAATTATGCATATCAATTCTTAGGAGATATAAGCATATTTACAATTAGTGTTCTGAAAACCATCTGCACTCAATTAAATCAGGTAATTGCGTGCGTGAATGTAATAGTGTTGTGTACTGTTTTTGTTTAATGAGGTTGAAATTCAGTGCCTGATTAGGTTAACAAATGGATATGGCAGGAGAATTCCTAATGTGGTATAGTTTTGGAACAGCAAATACTACTGATGCTCATTCTCACAGAACACAATTATAGTTTTAATAAAGGGAATACTGTACAGAGACATGTTAAAGGTTATAGCACTTTTTTTTTACACATTTAGCAACTGTGAAAATATGATTTACTGAACATTAGTATTTTCCCATTTACATGTTTAAAACACCATGATGAATACAGAATCAACCTAAGAAATAGATTTCTCATCTTTCTAACAAAAGCATTCCAGGCTATTTAGGCTTATTAGCAATAATTAAATCCTCTACTAACTCCTGCAGCGTCCAGTTTTTTGATTATGTTTATTGCTATACTACAGCACACAGTGAGGCTGATGTACAAAGAACTGAAGTTATTCTGGGCAGAGGAGCAACTAAAGAAGGTATATATGGTGCAGTTGTGATGGAGCCTGCATCTTAGTAGGGCCAGTCAGCTCTGCACTGTCCTTCAATTAGGGTGAGTGAAAGGTCCTATTGTGTTCCCCTGGAAAAATCCATGAAAACCACACGGTTGTCCACTTTTTTGCTTGAAAATCCACCTTAAACAAAACCTATTTTTTCAGTGGCTACAAATTTCCCGCCCAGTTACTTATGTGTTCTTTGTGTTTTCACGCCAAAAAAGGTGACATTTCCAGGAAGTGAAACACAAAACTAAGCAGCTAGAGTGATAGAAGGGTGCTAGGTGGTTTCAGAGCTATTTATATAGCAAAATAAGGGCAACAGTATGTAAAACCATCTAAGAAAAAGGAGGAACTGGAAGGACTGTGATGCATCTAGTGATTCAGATGAGGAAGTGACCACCACAAGCATGGGTGGGTCTGCGAGCCCTGATTTTCTGGGGAAAATTTGTGTCATTTTCGGAAAAGGCACATGAAGAAGTGTTTAGCAGTGTGAGCAGGTCAGATCATCTACCTGTGACTGCTGCTATTGCTCCCAGCGTGCTTTCAGATACTCAGGAGGAGTAGGAGGAAGAGATGATTGCCATGCAGCAGCTAGAGTATGTTGGTGTTTGGGGTTGATGATTATCGTGATGAAGAAGCTGGTGTTGTGATTAACTGGAATGTTGTAGATCCTCCTTCTGAGGTGGAAGGGGAAGTGGAAGTTATGATGCTGAGCAGTCAGACTAGAGGTCAAGGGGGCCCATACTACCCCCCTGATACTGCAATTCCCTTCCCCTGGCATTGTGCCTCTTGGACATGATGCTGAAGAAGGCAGAACTGGCTTGCAGTAATAGCATCAGCACAGAGCAGCTGCATTTGCCTGATGCTAGTGCTGCCAGTCTGCTTTCTTCACCTCAAAAGATGGCAAGTGTGACAGTCACATTTGTGATCATTGCCAACCTGTGTGACTCTCATGAAGCAGCAGCTGCAAGGAGGGACTGGTGATGATAATGAGGGTGATGGTGGAACACTACACCACCTTAATGGCTTTATAGCTGAAATTGAGAAGGAATGGGAGACCTATTTACAATGAGGATGGTCATCACCACCACTACCAGCAGTGACATTACAGAGTTTGCTGCTGCTGTAATTCCTGCCTCTGGTGAGTTGAAAATGCAGCAGGCTGATGACGAGCAGGCTAGTGTCCCACAGACCACTGTGGCCACAGTGCAAATGGAGTCCAGCGGTAGTGATGAGGGACTAGGACAGGTTCCTCTTGATACCAATACTCCTAGTTCTAGTTCTGGTGGTGATTCTGAGGCAGAAGCTCCATCCTCTCTTCCAGCTAGTGAAGTTTTGGGTGTGGGACTATTTTTCTCTTGGGGTAAGCGCAGTGCAGTCATCAGAGAGGGCACTGTGCACTATTTGTTATACTTCAGTGAAAGGGGCAAAGGAGGGAACACACCTTTGCATAACCACCCTGATAACACACCTGAAATACAGACACCATGACATTTATGTGAAGCATGCTAAAACCAAACCTTCACAAAAGAAATCAGGAGCTGCTGTTGATGTATTCCCTGTCTCTCCCCAAGGGCACTAAGACAAGAATCAAGGTGAAAATTGAAGAGAAAGAAGAATATAGAAACCCCAAGCTGACCCTGAAAGTTCCATGGCAATCAAAACACCTGGCTCACCATCAGCTTCTTGCACTAGGGCCTGAGCAGGGGAAGATGTAGCAATGTCTTCTGGTGATCCACCCCTGCCATCCCCCATGAGCCAAAAACGATTCTGTTTATGTGAGGATATGGCAGTTCCTGTCCACCCACTGCACATTGTTTGGCTCGCTCAACACACATGGCAATGTGTCGGAGTATAATTGCAGGTATGGAGTCAAGCAGCATCTGAGGAGATTCCATCCTGCAAAATACACGAAGCTGGTGGCAGGGAGCATTCATTATTATTATTCATTCTGCAAGTTGTTAAATGCCTTTAGTGGAGCAGACAATGACCATAGTGACAGCAGCAGTATTTGGTTTCTGGGGGGATAATTTGACATTACTGACTTAACCCCTTAAGGACCAGCAGTCCTGAGACTTTCTGTCCCATAAGGACAGCTTTGATCCTTGCAAACACACCGGTACACGTGACCTGTTACGTGTATCGGCGCGCCGCTTTAGGGCTTGAAAGAGATTGCTCCAGTTTTGGAACGGTCAATTTTTGGCCTCTGCTGAACCACTGGCCCTAGGAACGTGTCCAGAGAGGACTCTGGTCTGAATTCAGAGCGCCCAGCTGCATATCAGCTGTGGCACGGGCAGTCTGTACTGCGCACGACTGCAGCTCGTGCAGCCATCTCTACTGCGCATGACAGCTTTTGACACACATCCTTAGCGAATTATAATATAGGATTACAGTAAAGAAAATATAAATGTAAACATAAACAGCGGGGTGCAGTCATAGTAAAAGCACTGTTGATTTGGAAATATGCATCTTGTACAACAGACACTGAGTAACTGCAAAGCATATTCCCTTCCCAATAAAAGAAAGATAACAAGTACTAATAAAAGTTCAGCTAATTGAAAGGGTAGTGTAGAAACAATTGTAGGGATGGCTGTACCATCTACTTAGCAGTAGGGGTGGGCAGAGATTGAGAAACATTTCCTGCATGACTTTTAGCAAAAAACAGACTATTTTTCTCTTTTTTTTGCTTAAGTTTTCTCCTTTTGACTATGCAAAATGTTCCTCCTTTTCGCCAACTCCAACAAATGTTTCACCTACTTCAACAAATATCTTTCCTATGGTGCAACATTTCCTTCAACAATATTGCTTCTTCTGAAGGCTACGGTAGAGAAATAAGTGGTCCTGCTTAAGTGACACTGTCACATATTCATGATGATGTCAAGAGATTTAAAAAAAAGTATAACCTACAATGTAGCAGATGTGTACGGTAATGGTGATTGGGAGCTGGCTTGGTAAGTAAGTGTAATCACTCAACGAAGGTCCTGGATATGAGTAAAGGACTATGACTAATTTAAGACGGTTTCAGGAGAGACATCTTCGAGAGTATGATCGCCAAGAGTTACAGTGAGGAGGAATAAGCAGTGATGTAACCACTAGCTCCATTTAGTACAGAAGAAAGATGAGGTCTTTGTAGCTTGTGCATGATATTCCTCCATTGATATGTGACTCTACTTTAGAGAACCATAGGGAAATAGGTGTGCTTTTTCTCTTACCCCAGAAAATGGAGGTGTAAGCATGTCCAATTTTAGTGGCCAACTGTGGTAGAGATATGTTTTTTTGAGAAAAACAAACAAATCAGTAGGTCAAGGGGAACAGACAGGTTTAATGTGGAATTAAATGGCTTAAAATTTAAGTCCAATAAGGTAGAATGTTTGGACAAGACCACCAAAAATGGTGCATTGAACCTTTGTGGGAAAGGCATCTCTAACATCTATCTAATGATGTGGAGAAGTGGGATATGAGGCTGGGAGTATGATAGCAGTGGCTGATCAATTTGTAGTTCATCTCCCTGGTTATAGCATCTCTGGAGATTTTATTGATTGTTCGGAAGATCGAGGACCAATCGGGCATAGCAGGGTTGTTTCTAGTTTCCTTTCCCATGCTGTGAGGAAATAGGGGTTATCATCGGTGAATTAGAGAAGGATAAGAGAGTGGCAAAAGGATAAAGTTCAGACAGTGGGAGGAGCATTTGAAATAGTTTTCTGGAAAGTAGTTAAAGGTCTAAAGGTGGTGCCTGGTTTACTCATGTCTTGGAACCAGTGTTTATTATGCATAAGAGGCAACCAAGGGATAGGTATATCTTGAAATTTGTCTTGCATGAGAGTTTGAAGAATAAAGGATTCACAGTGTGTTAATGTCTGGAGTGTGCCAAGAGAGTTGGCTTTCCACAAGGAGGAAGTGTGGGAGTTATGTGCCACTGGGAAGTCTGGACTGTCTATGATGGACTTAAGGGGCAATGGAGAGGGGTAGAGTTGGTAGGAATTATTGACTCTATTCCCAGTGTTAACTGTGTGACCAATAATAGGATGGTGAAGGCAGAGTGGGGGAGGGATACTTGTGGCCCAGCAAAAGGTAGAGAAGGTCCAGGGGTCCCAGAGTGACTTCAGTTAGTTTTTGAACTAGCATTTTACACCTACTTCCCTGCACTGCTCCATCTTTCCCCCTTTCCCTGCCTCTTGTGCATTTGCTGGACATTAGTCAACTACTGTGTGTATGTTTTTATGCTCTACAGTACACTGATGGAGTGTGATGTCTTGCCTTAGTGCTCAACAAAATTCTCAGTGTCGGCTCCCAGTCAGCTGTCTATAACCTAGTATTTAAGTTGTCCACCCTATCTTATCACAGTCTGTCCAAAAAAAAAAATGAAAAATTATAACTGAAAAACAAAATTAACAACTTCTTTCCCCAGACTTCCCCAGCACAGAGACAATAAAAGCAAGATCGGCAAGCAAATTGGACCCAGACTGTCTGTGTCTTGCCAGTCAGTCACACTTAATTTTGGGGTGTTTGGTGTCAACCTCCTTCATCCCTTATTCTCCCACAAAGTGCCCCCAGACTCCTCTAATACAGAACAAATGTCCTACCTAAAAAACCCTCTAAACTAAGCTTCAATTCCCCTTTATTTGCCTGTCTTCTCTAGCTCACAAACATGCTGCTCTCTCCTCTCACAAACACAGAATGGCTGCTGTGAGACCCTGACACCCTTTTATATGACTGCAGGAAAAGTAGAGAAAACTTTCACGTGGTGGGGAAAACATTTTCTTCACATTGATTTCAATGCAATGAGCTACATGAAAAAAGCAGGAAAACTGCACTTTTCATGGGAAATTATTCACCAAGCGGGAAGTGCCATTATTCCCTACTTAGCCATAAACTAGGACAAAAATGCTCTCAGGAGAACAGTTAACATTCAAACAAATAAACAAACCAACAGACAGGTTTTAATTAAGTTACTTGGGCCCAAATTTTTAAAAGTAAACTAGAGCTATTCTTGTGTAAACCAACTGTTCCATAGGGGACAAATGAGATTCCCTGTTTAATTAAATTGATATTTTAACCCCTTGAATGGTAGAAAGGATTTCAATGCAGTGAAAAGCAATGCATTAGAGACCTCTCTGGTATTTAAGGGGTTAAAAGCTCTTTTTTGATATGCATGGGAATTTCAGATTTTTTATTTGTCCCATATAGTGCAGTTGGTTTACTGCAGAATAGCTCCAGTTTGCTTTTATAAATATGGGCCTTTGTCCTTTAGAGTATTTTAACCCACTGAGCACCACAGCAGTGTTCATGGCATTACTTTCCAATGCCTTGTGCACCCCTTTAATCTTCAATGGGTTAATTGTGGAAATAAATGTGTGGTGCAGTGTAATTGCTAACCAGCAAAACTGGGAGCATCGCTGAATCAGAACCCAGAGAGATCACTTCTGCAATGAAAAACATAACTAAAACTCTGTATATAAACAATAGAAAACCTGAAATCAGAAGAACAACAAAGATTTCTGTATATCAAAAGAAGCGCCTGGGCTGATGTTTATAAAGTTCAGTTCAGTTCAACTGATAATACAGTAATAAAGCATGAGATATCATCACCTGTTGTATCAGAACAGAAGGTTGGTACAGTATTGGCCATGGGCAGTGAAATCAACTGATATCAAATACAAGGGTAAAATGGAAAATGAAAAACAGATAAAAAATAAATATCACTGGAACCATCTGTTCAGTGACATGGATACTGACAGGGATGGATGAAAGCAAAACTGACATTAGTTAGCTCCAAGACCCACAGACCAAAAAAAAGGTGGCCAGCTACAAGGATCTCACTAGGCCCTGAGGCACCTTCCCCCACCAGAGTGAAGGCCATGATAACTCTACCTGAAGAATATATCATAAAGAAGCGGCTATCTGTAGAAGGAACATGAAAGGTCGGATTCCAAAACACTTTAGAACACCAGAGCAGTTTAGAGCACAGTGATACAGACCACAATACAGAAAAGTTGATCAGTCCAGTCTGCAGATCATTTTACAGGTAAGAGCCAACAATAAGTCTATTCTAAAAGGCTGGGATGAATTCACTTCGGAGCTCCCATATTTATTAAGCCCTTCGATGTTAGTGAGCAAGGCTAATACCAATCAATTCAGCGTGGTTGACAAGTTTCACATCGTCTTTTACTCCAGCACACAGAACATAATATTAAATAGTAGCCTTGCCTGTAATTATCAATGCAAAAGGGGAAAACCGATATAGAATGGATTGGCTCCCACTTTACTATGGAGAAACATTTAGTTGCTGGTGCGTTGTAGGATGATGCTCAGCGATCTTTAAACCCTTGTGGAACAGAGGTTATGCATAGCACTGCATTGAACACTCATCTGCTCCCCAGGGGAGTTATCATTGAGTGCCAGAGGGGTATCCAATGCATTGCAAAGCTATATGTTGGATACCCTCTGGCATCAAAAAGTTAATGGCCAACCCACCGTCTCCTGCCAATCCTTTATATGATCAGTACCAGATAGTCAATGAAAACTGAACTGGACTATACAGCTCTCATCATGGTTGTTACGTGTATTCAAATCCAGATGCATCACCAATAGGAGGAACCCTGTAGCATCTACCAGAGATGTATACATTTGGGACTGTTTCTATAGTTGGGTAAAAAGTTGGAGTCTATTACTTATAATTTGATTTTCACAATTGCTGCTGTGTGTTTGAAATAATATATTTAAAACAGTTTGTTATTATTACATTATAGTTCACACACTGTTGGACAGTTTTATATTGGCTCACCCTTTCTGAAGCGCACTGGATAAAATGTGCAGGAGGGTATATAGATTTTTTCACTATTAGTTTTTTCCTATTTCCAACAATGCACAAGAGGAAATTAGATTTCAGTTTTTTCCCAACAGCTCTTACTACTGGTCCTCATGCCTTAATCTGTACTTATGGTTGTGCTTTTACTGCAGATCAATATATATAAAGATCAACAAAGGCTGAAGGTGATTTTATATCTTTTTTTACATGACAGTTCAGCTGTAATATATTTTCTGATAGTTGTCCAATGCACTATAAAGCAATGAATTGGGGACCACTTTTCAAAGGGGTTAATATGGTGCAGTTTTTGTGCTCCAGGACTGCTTATCTTCTGCTTTTTGCCTAAACCTCTGTAGCTCATGTGTGAGCTGCAAAACAATGTAAAGTGATGTGATTTCCTCTGCACCTTGCGTAATACATGGAGGGAGATGCACTAAGGTGTGATAATGAAGTGATAAAGAAGAGATAATTCCTCTGTAAAGATCACTTCTCCAAATTCTGTGTTATTGTATGGAATGTATGCACTAAGATCTTTCAAATGAAAGAGATCTTAGTGCATACTCCATAGAATAACAAAGAAATTGAAGAAGTAGTATCACAGGAGAAGTGATCTTGTCTTCATCACCTATTTATCACACTTTAGTGCATAGCCCGCACAGAGTTTGAAAATGTGCAAGGCAAAAAACAATCCTAGACCAACTGCACAACCAGTTCAAATAAAACTTAAACATTTTTCCATTTATTTAAATAACCTCTAAAGGTCAAGAAGGGTGTGCAGCACATTGCGTACCCTTCTGTTCCTTAACCCCTTAAGGACCCATGACATACATGGGAAGACTTACGTTAAGGACCCAAAACGTATATGTATGTCATGGAATTCAGGGGTCTCCGTGCACACCGTTCAAAGACCTCTGATTCCATTTCCGAAAAAAAAAATGCTCCATGGTTCTTAAGTGAGAGCTGCATAGTTGGTCCTTAAGAGGGTAAGGGCGTAACCATTTGACTCCAAGAGCGGTCTACAATGTAATAGCATTAAATGGGGTTAATGCCACATTTTACTCAGTTGGCGTAACTGAGAGAATTGCCCCAGTTTCTTAGTACATGAGCCTTACTTTCTGTGTTGCATCCAATACCACACACGGTATTTGCATACTGAATGCATGGCTAATGACAATGATGAGACTCATGGGTGATTAATAGTATAATATAAATGCAAATAGCCATATTGTAAGGTGATATTTTACAAGGATTGTACATTTATGGCTCCAATTGACCTCCTTATGAATATAGCTTAAGAAGTGATTCCTGCTTTCCTCTGCCTCTATTCATTACTCCTGCAAGGATAAACTGTCAGCTACAATTGTCTGAAAAACATGAAAAATGTTATTTGTGGTAACATCCAGGCAAAACTCATTGAGTGATGCCAATGTTTTTCAAAACTGCACAGGTTTTTCATAAGCTTCTGTTGAAAAGGAACCTTTTGATCATGTATTAGACTGTATTTACAATATAAGTTTACAGGTTTGTAGCAATGTTGCAAAGCTTTATTGTTTTTGTTACTGTCCATCCCATTGCATCACTAATCAATGAGTTTTTTGTCATCTGGTTTATACCCAAAAATTAGAAACTTCTTAGAGATGTAATTATTCTCAAAAACAGTGATTAAAACTTGGTACGAAAATGCATACCAATAATCTTACTCCCCATATTATCTAAAATCCTGGAAAAATTTGTCCATGTGCATATGCTTCAATCTGGCTTGCATTCAAATCACACAGCAGTCACTGCCTGCCAAAAAGTATGCTCTTACATCCATGTAACATTGAACACGGTGAACTTACTGCAGCTATTTCACTAGATTTTTAATGGGCCTTTGACACAGTAGACCAGGGGAAGATTCACTAATATGTTATAAAGAAGTGATAAAGCAAAGATAACTTCTCCTGTGATATCACTTCTCCAATTCCCATGTTATTCTATGTATCCAATTCACTAAGATTTCTAGAACTCTGGAGATCTTAGTGCATAGGCGCCATAGAATAACATAGGAACTGGAAAAGTGATAGCACTGGAGAAGCCATCTCCTCTTTATCACCTCTTTATCACACTTTAGTGCATAACCCCCCAGGAGTTGCCAGTTGATGGGAACTAAAACTCCCATCATCCACAATCAACCAGCAACTGGCTGAGGATGATGAGAGTTGTAGTACCCAACATCTGAGGTCCAACAAGGCTTATGTTGAATAGGACTCAGTCTGCTAATTATGCAAATTATTCCTTATAGCAGAGTGATTACCTTTATGTACATTCTGTCCTTGGAAATGTCCATGGAAAATGTGGTAAGGTGTGTGTGTGAGAGAAAGGGGGTTTTCAGCTAACATTTATGCAAAAAAAATGGAATTTTTTGCCCATCCATAGTTAGCACGTCTGCTTTAATTAAGGTAACCACCCTGAGGTTTATGTTCACACTGACAATTATGTTAAAAAGTCCACCAACAAATAAGTAGCTATAGCTGTCACTGTGCCCCTTGTCTGTCCTCAACAACTACTATAATGACGTGTTCCAACATCCAGGATATTCTGAAACATTTTCAGACTGTCCATTAATTTTGACTGACTCCCCTGTGCTGAATCATGGAAATCCTTAAATCCTGAACTTTTGGTGGCCCTTGAGGACTGAACTTGGACAGCCCTGGCCTACAGCAACATAAGACTTGAAAAATTAATAGCAGGCTAAGGTGTATAGAGAGGTAAGACTTGTGTGATGGTACCAGGATTTACTGGACCCTTTTGGGGTCATCGGTTCCTGAACTGCCACTACTGCTGCCCCTCTTCCACGGCTGGCTGGAGCCTTGCTACTTCCTGGTGTCTGGAGGTCCTGGATAGTCAGGCAGGAACAACTGGATGCTGCGCCCTGGCAGACCTAGTGAATTTAGCTGCAGAACCCTAGGTGGGGTTTCCAGAGACCCTATGCCAGTAGACCGGTGAGGCAAGTGAGTTCACTCTTGCAGTAGCTAGGGAGAGAATCCCCAGCCCAAGTCCCCTCCAGTAATACAGCCGAGACTTGTATTAAGGAGGTTCCCCACTGCCATCCCCTTTGCAGGATTCACAGTATAACCCCACAAACACACTATTACCAAATGTCACACAATGTACAAAACAGTGATCAATATTTCAAATGTTATAGTTCTAAATTACTCCGTATGATCACAGCTTTAATAAATAGAGTAACAGGCTCAGTCCTAAGGCAACAGAAACTTTGAAAAAAAATATTAGCAGGCTGCAGCTTAAGGCAGGGTAAGCCTTGAAAATGTTTTTTAATAGGCTGAGTAATACAGCAACATAGGTCTGGAAAAAGCTGTTAGCAGGCTGGAAGGGAACTCCATAGAATGGTGATTATTTTCATTCAAAGAATGTAATGTGTTTTTAGGAAAACCCTGAAAATAAGATTAGCAGGCTAAGTGCTACAGCAACATTTTTTAAATGTTTTTATTGAGGACATAAATGTAGCATACATCAAATAACCATGTACTCATCATACTAAACAGTGTCACAAATACCATACCTAACCAACAGACATATTGCAAGAATTGAATTATGAAATTTCATGATCAAGTTTTGTATTTAATCAGAATAGTGTTTAACCTCTTAGCTAACTTAACACTAAACATAAATAGAAAATCTCCTAACTAGTAACCCCCATCCCCCACCCCCACATTATGATGCCCTGTTACAGAGGCAGCACAAGGTCAATGGATGCCATTACAAATACCCACCAAAAATAGGAGGAGTAGTCTTGTGGGGAAAGTGTGTAATATTCTGGGAGCCCCAACTAGTCAAGAAATGGAAGTAGAGACATGGGTATACCAAATGTGTACATTAATCAGAACGAGCACTATGCATCAGATCTAGCCATGGCCCCCAAATGTCTGCAGACTTCTGTGTGGTACCTTTAAAATGTTATCGCTCAAACTATAAAGGTTTGAGAGATAGAACTTGCTCCATATACTTTATTTTTTTAATATCTACAATATAGCATGACATTATAAGTGGACATTACTAACCCTTTAATGCACAAGCAATCAGTATTCAGTTCCACACTTGGGGCCATATGTTCAAAGGGATAACGACAAAAAATTGTCGTTTGAAAGACAAAAATTAGTCATTGAATGCATGAATTACATATTTTCTATAGAGTATACCACAAAAAACTAGTAATGTCCGTTGTGTACAACACAACTCCAGAATTGATGGGCAAAGGTGCGGGGCAAGGGCGTGGTTAAACTATTCCCCAGTGTCATATAGAGGAAAAGAAAATTTGTCATAACTAACGACAAAAAAAAGTCTTGCAAAAGACAAAACTTGTACGTTAAGAAAAAAGTGGAGGGAATGTGTTCTGAATGTGAGAATTTTTGTCTTTAGTTAAGACATTTTTGTCGTTAGTTAAGACATTTTTAAGACATTTTTGTCATTAGTTAAGACTTTTTTTGTCGTTACATACAACAATTTCAGTCAGGACAAACGACATATTTCTGATCACAACTGACACTCTCTAAAAATATTAATGAGCCCAACGACACTGTACTTTGAAAAGTTGTTACAAACAACAAAAGCTATTTCGCTACTTCTTTGAACATATGGCCCTTGGTCATACATAAATGGGTTTTTACTCAGAGCAGCTGACTAATGAGGTATAGTATTTTTGTTTCATAGTAATTTGTATTTTTCTCATATGGTAAATTGGTTTGCTCCAGAAGTGCTCCACTTTTTTCAGTACATCAGCCTCTGTGGGGCTACAGCAAATATTTTATATGAGGTTTTTGAGAATATTCTCAGAGTTACACGTGGGAAACAAATTGAACCTTTATGATTAAAATTAAACAAACTCATCATTCTAGAATAATAATAATCACTCTTTCCAGAAGTTTCTAGATGTAGTATGAATAGCATTACATAGGCCACTATGTAACTACATTTCCATGAGCAGTCTCCCAAACTTTGGTCACATAAAGCAGATCAGTTGGTGAATACATTATTTTACCTACTTGTGCCGTAGTAAAGATATCCTATAAACCTGCACTATTAGTGATTTGAAATACATTTCATGTGCTTGTGTGTGAGTGTGCAGGTCTCTGTACTATGTGTATGCCATTGTGCAGATCTTGGTACTCTATGTTCATACCTGGGAACTTTTTCTCGTGTACTTCCCTGAGGGTAGTTCTGAGATGCCGCTGGGGGAGATAGATGACGCACTCTGCGTAAAAAAGGAGTGGAGCTTAATCGTTACAGCGGAGGGGCTCAGCTGACATGGAAAAAGTGCTAGGAATTGGCTGGGGAAGGCGGAGAAGTGGGTGGGGAGTGGGAGAAACAGACTGGGAAGGAGCAGCAGTCGGCAGAATTTCATTACAAACTCCCACATCCGGAGAATCAGCCTCTGCCCCAGAGACCCAGTAAAACAACAAAAACCGGAGTCTCCTGGGCAAATCCTTAGAGTTCCCAGCTATGTTATGTGTGTGTGTGTTTGTGTGTGTGTGTATACAAATCTCTGTACTGTGTGTGTTTTTCTTTGCCAGCCTGCATATTGTTGCCCTGTGTTACTTAGTAATCTGATACCATAGTGTGTGTCATTGTAGATATCTCAGTATTCTGTGTGTGTTACTTAGTATGCATATCTCTGTAAAGTGTTTGCGTGTATACAAATCTCTGTTCTGTTTGATAATTCTTCTTTGTCAGCATGCATATCTTTGCATTGTGTGTTTCTTAGTAAGCTGATTACAGTAGCCTGTGTCACTGTGCAGATCTACATATTCTGTGTGCGTTACATAGTATGCATATCTATGTAGCGTGCATGTGTGTTTGTGTGTGAGTAGGATTATGCTTTGTATAATAACATTTGCTATCTCTGCACATGCCACACTCTGCACTATGAGCTATGTATATGCTGTAAACTGTGTAGATACCTTTTTCTGTTGATGTGAGGCCATGTTTGTCACTGTCAATAATTTAAAGACTTGTTGATCAGTCCATCAGTAGACTGCAAGCTCTCTGGTACAGTTATTACAGATTATACATGTTTTGAAAGATATTGGGTGCTGGTTAGAGTTGTATGAATCCTACTCATATTTTACCCTGTGTCTTAGAAGTTTTATTTATGCCCAATCTAACTCACAATCATTACATCCTTGGCAAGTTTCAAATGTTTGAACCCCTCTGACACTCAAAGGGTTAAATTTGGTGCTGCTTAAAGACATGTGATGATTTGTTGAGGGGAGTCAGAGCTAGAGAAAGTAATGTATAGTGAAATATGTTTGACGGATGTAAACATAATGTAATCCATTTTATATGTAGAATCATTCATGACCATTTGCAACTTTTATGTAATATTCAGAACCTAATTATTTATTTATATTCTTATATTCATTGTTATGCTATAGGCAAATATGCAAAGGAAAAAAAAAACAAGATGTTCATCTACTTAGCATCAATAATTCACAGCACAATATAGTATATATTGATAATAAAGTTATTTATAAGGCATGTTTATAAAAGGTGCTGAACAAAACCTTTACAGTCTTAAGATAAAAGCAAAATATGAGCAACTTTGGAGCATACTAACCCTCCATAGATTAGGGGTGAGCAATCTGTGAGTTCTGAGTGATAGATTCTACAGCCAGACCTGAAAAGTCTGTGTACTGTACATGCACACATACCTACAGATGATTCCCCAAAAGATTGTGTACAATATTGTTGGGTGGAAAAGTTGAGAAACTAGGTTGACCCCAGAGCTAATACAATAGTGAATACCCCCCTCAGAAGCATGAAAATATGAAAAGTTAACACAGAAGGCAGATAGTGAATGAAAGAATATTATGAATTGAACCATGAGATGTCCTTCTGTACATAAGGCATCTGGCTAGCAGAAATGTGTCTGGGCATCTTGTCTGGTACATGGCGGTGTCAGGCATATTACACATTTCAGGAGATCTCCTAGACTGGTTCAGATGCTCAGTTGTGACCAGTTATGATGTAATTAATCTCCCTCCTGCTAATATAGGCTGTTAACTAATGCACAAGACACATTCATTTTCATCTTATGACAAAGCAACACTCCCTTTTAATAGGTGGTAACCTTGGGTGAGTCATAACAAATATACCTGCTGGCTATGATTACACCAGTACAATAGTTGGTGTTTTTGTATTAAAGGCAGAAAATATAGTTAGTCAGTAGAAACATCATTACCGAGATAAACATCTTTACTATATAACCTGGCAATCTACAGAGTGGATATCATATAATCATTATTATTATTATTATTATATTGTGTTTTCATCAAATATATACTCTGGACACTTCCAAAAAGTTATCTGTAAATAAATAGACCAATATTATTAGAAATCTACCTTAACTGATATGTATAGAGCTTCCAAAATACTAATGCATAAAAATAATGAAAAAAGACTGAAAACCTATTGGAGGGGGTCATAAAATAACACTAGGTACCAAATCTGAGCAATAAAACAATAAAGATGGAGTGTGGGAGGGCATACCTGGGAACTTTTTCTTCTGGCGTCCACGGAGGGGGGAGGCCTGTGGTGCCATTGAGGGAGAAAAATAACACAATTTGCATCAAAATGGGGCAGGACGTAATAACAAATGAGGGTGGGGCTTCAGAAACCTGTTAAAAATATAGGCAGTAGGCTGGGGAAGGAGAAGTGGACAGAGAGTGGGTGGAACTGACAGAGAAGCACCAATGGGCAGAGTTCTTAAGAAACTGCCCACACCCCGGGTAATCAGACTCTGCCTCAGAGACCCGGTAATGCAGGGCAAATCCGGAGAGTTCCCAACTATGGTGGGGGGGACCTCAGTCTTAATCCTTTTGAGTGCCAGAGGGGTATGCAACACATTGCTTTGCAATGAGTTGCATTCCCCTCTGGTACTTAAAGGGTTAAAGGTTTTACTACCCCAACCATAAGGGACAAATTCTACAAATTTCCATTGTTTGGGGCTTCTAGACCCTTTCATGTTAGAGAAGCCTCCAATGCATTACAATTGAATTGAAGCCAAGGTAGCATACAAGGGGTTAATATGGCCATTTAATAGAGTCTCTTTCTCTGCAACTGGGCAGTTGTTTTGCTCCAGACCGTCTCATCCAGATACTCTGTCAGTATATAGCATTTATACTGAACGCAAAATATGAACAATTATGGAGCATGCCAAGTGCACTTCAGGGGACAATAAACATTTTAAAGATTACAGTGGATCTAAATGGGCCTCTTATCCCCTTTACTGTTGGTGAAGTCTCCAACACTTTGTGAAGCAATGTGCTGGAGATCTCTCTAGTATTCAAAGCAGGTCTAAAAGCGCTGTTTCAAGAACAGGCAACATGAAGCCCTACAGCTGCTGCCAGACTACAACTCCAGTTGGCTGGCAGGGAATGATGGGAATCATAGTCTGGAAGCAACTGGAGGGCCTCATGTTGGCCCTCCCCTGACCTATTTCAATCACTAAGAATGTTTTGTGTCTCCTATTGAGGTTGGTTTGCTCTTGAATTGCAACTCTTCCTGCATACTGCCATTAGTCTCTTCAATACAGTTTAAGCTTCAGAACATTTTTTTCAAAAGCCCCAAATATGTGCTGGAGATAGAATCAGCTTCTTCCATATGAATATGAGTACAATCATTTACAGTGCAGGAATCTTCCCAGCACATCAAATAAAATCTTTGATGTCTCTTTATATTCAATCATCTTTCATGATAACAATTTTTTAGCATCTTTGAACTCTCTATTCCATTTGGAACAATTCTCAAAGCTATCATAAATCTTTTTTAAATTGTATTTACCTTAAATTAAGAAATACATTGTGTAGTATAGTTTTCTGTTCCAAACTGTATAAAATGTTATGGTTTTGACTGCAACATTCTTGTTCAGTTTATCTCTGTTTACTGTTTTTATGTGTTTCATCCTATTAAAGGAAAATCTGTAGACGCTGGGGGAATGTTTTTCCATTTTAACTTCTTAATTGAAGTAGTGGTTTAAAGTGGTTGTGTTACCCTAAGACACATATTCATTTTAAAGAGAATTTAAAAAAATTATATATGAGACACTAACAGGAGGATGGCTGCTGGGTGAGTAAACAACGAGAACATAAAAAGCACATAATTGCAACAAAGATAGGGGCACCCGCACCATAAGGGGAAACATCAAGATATGATTACACACCACCAAATACCATGATTACACACCACTATCAGCATCAAATACATGAGATATGTGTCAAGTTCTTCTTTATATTCCCCTCTATCTCCTAGGGTATGCAGGATATGGCTGCAGACAGTGGATCCTTACACCTGTTGCTCATCCCCAGACACCAGTACAGCTCAGTGTCAATGAGGCCACTGGCCAACACGACATGACCTGCAGGCACTAGGCCAGTAGGGCTTTTTTTAAGAGCTTTTTAAAAAACAAACAAACATAGGCCTACAAAAGATAAACAAGTATCAGTCTACCCCAGTGGTAGCTTACATCAGGGGTCCCTATCTCTATTACGTTCCGTGCAAATTACTTATCTTATTTATGTAATTTTTTATTAACTATCCCCCCAATACCAGTCAACAAAGCCCACCAAAATAAATTCCCTGTTCAACTGATTAATTCCTCAAACTCCACCCAGCAACACAGGCACCCTCCTCAGACCCCTTTTATACCATGTAGTATAGGTTTTTTTTTTTCTAATCGTGTTTAGTATTTATTTTTTTTATTAACACCCCTCCACCAATCCTAGTAAACAACCCCCCAAAAAAATTCCCTGTTCAGCTGATTCTTTCCCCACCCCTTTTATACTATGCCTTTAGGAAAAAAAATAACATTTGCAATGTGTTGTGTGTAAATTCAGTGTTCTCATTGATTTGAATGGAATGAGCTAGGCAAAAAAGTGGAAAAACTGCAGTTTTTGCAGGAAATTATTCGCCAAGCGAATTGTTGTTGAGGTTGACTGTTATAAATTAGGTTGCTTACTGGGAGACTGGAGAGTACAGGCAAGGACAGATCACCCATCTTGTTCACCGTCCTTTTACAATCTGTGCAGCGTTTTATAATGGAATCTGTCACACGCTTGCACCCAAACACAGAGTTCAATGCATCCTCGGCTCCTGCCAGGCTTGTTTCTTACCAGCAGCCATACCCCTGCTCTTTTCTGTGGAGAATATTGTGTTCCCTCTCATTATGCTTTGCCCTAAGGTCAAGTTCTCTTTGTTGGAGTACATGGATCCCGGAGCCTGTCCTTCTCTACTGCAGTCTTGGATTGCTGTGTTTGTGCATCAGGCCCTGCTTGAGCTGTCCCTGTCTGTATATATGTTCCTCCTCGACATCCTCTCCTCATCCCACTGCCAATTCAGTCCCTGTCTGAACTGTATCTGTCCGTTGTCAGGTACCTCTCTTCCCACCTGCTTGCCCTCTCCTTCCCTGACTGGGGATCCCCTGCATTCCTTCCTCTTTTTCTGCACCTACCCCATCCCTCCAGCCTCCACTCCTCTCCCTGCCATCTCTCTACCACTCTACACCTTCCTCACACACCCACTCATACACAGGCAGTTGGTCATGATAACCCTCTCCTATTCCCTTACACTTGCTCAGTCACGCTGTCTAAAATAAATATAAAATGTGTAGTGTGTACAAAAAATATGTTTGTGATTGTGTGTGGATGAAATGTGTGCAATATGTTCAAAAGTTTATGAAGTATTTTTTAGATGCAAATTGCTTTTCTCTGCTCCCCACTCCAGCTGCAAGTCTGTCTCTCTCTCTCTCTCTCTAATTTCTCACTCTCGCTATCTCTCACTCTCGCTATCTCTGTCCTCCACTTCTGGGCCCTGTACTGTAGGTCTATGAACCTCCAAACAGAGCCAGGTTTTTTTCAGTTATTTTGGGGTGTATATATATACATTTTTGTAATGGATTTTTTATTTTGCTGGATGTTAGTTGACTGTGTATTTGAATCAACTTTCACAATGCCTAATGTGGCATTTTTAATGTCAAGCTTTAGATAACTTCCTTTGAACTTTAACTTTCTCACTTCATTTTGCATAAAAATTCAACTTGCAGTGGGGAAAAAAGATATGAAGCACGATAGGTTACGTTGATCTGTACAGTCTATGCTCATTGATCATTGTTCAGTGTTTCTTTTACCCTGACTGACTCTTTTAACATGCCCAATATTCCCTAGCCGTTAATGTTTGTTAAAAAGCATTGTTAGACAACAGATATCCAAATAAATCCAGTTATGCATGCACTATCTCTTATCTTCAAAGGACCAAATTACATATTGACCCCTGAAATGCCATTACATGGAACAAGCACCCATAGCATATGCATAAATAAGATAAGCTCCTCAACCCCTGGAGGATTGATGCATTGCACACCCCTCTGGTTCCAAAGGGGTCAGTCCTCAAACTATATGCAATGTCTTCAAATACAAATGCATACATCTGACCTATCCACTGCACCTATGAGTGCCTGATAGGTATCCAACACATTGCAATATGCTGAATACCTCTCCTTCCAGCAATATACCTGTCGAGAATATGCTTCCTCCAAGAAACATGCATGTTCCTCCCCTAACAGCATCATATCGTGAAGGACAGTTAACACCATCAGTTATCTAAACTCCATGAAAAAACAGAGTGCAAATAGTCATGTATTCATCTGTGCAAGCCCCATGCGCTCATTGGTCTGTTCTGTCAATTTTACCACTCCTGGCCTCCTTCTGTCTGCCCATTCTGGTGTTCCTGAGTTTATCTTCTTAATTCTCTTTTTTTTGTAACCCAGCCTATTACCAATTTCCAAAAGTATTCTGCCTGTTTCAACCTCAGATTTGTCTCTCTGTGATCTGAATGTCACACACCAGGTTCAAAAACATCTGCTTTCAGTGATACCTCCAGACATTCCTGTTGGACCATGTTACCACTTTGTCTGCTGTGAAGGTGTGTGCCCCATAGTCAGGCGAGGGCCATGGAGTAAGTGTATCCTGCTAATGTAGGTGTGCATCTGTCTGCAAGTGGACGTCCACCACAATCAGGAAGATCATCTCCAGATGGAGTAGCAGGTGAAGTTGCAGCCATACCACCTCTTCTTCCCAGACCTGCAGAGATACCAAAAGAGATGCATCTGCTGAAATAGAGAGACCTGGGCTCAGCTGAGAAGAAGACACCCACAGTGGCTCAGGATATACTGGGCCCAGATCACATTCTTTGACATGGCTGAGGAGGAGGTCAGAGACCATTACAGGCTCACATTGCAGAACGTCAATGAAGACTTCAAGCCTATCTCTTAGGGAAGATGTTGTTTGCCA
The DNA here is from genome assembly GCA_037306005.1 of Rhinophrynus dorsalis. Taxonomy (NCBI): domain Eukaryota; kingdom Metazoa; phylum Chordata; class Amphibia; order Anura; family Rhinophrynidae; genus Rhinophrynus; species Rhinophrynus dorsalis. Next base: position 402,354,702 of record CM074723.1, read on the forward strand.
TCCATATGATAGAATCTGAATCCTCCCAATCCGCTGACGGCTACTTAGTGGAATGCCCCGGCCTGCATATTTCAGGGAGTTGGGTGAGGAAGGTCAAGAGGTACATTAATTTCCCTTCCACTCAGTTGCAGTGGAAAAGGATCAGACAGGATTTCTACAGAAGGTGAGGCATACTCAGAGTAATGAAGGACACTGACTGCACACTCATGCATATAAGAGCTCTAACTCATTTGTACATCAGCAGGAAGCATTTCCACTCCATCAGTGTACAGATAATCTGTGATGCTAATCTACAGATCATGCACATGCATGCAGCCTTTCCAGAAACAGCCATGACTCCTTCATCCTCTCATAATCCTCCCTGTTCAGTGATTTTGAGAACAGGACCCAACCGGAGGATGGCTGTTGGGAAAGTAATTAATATTTACACTCAATTGTGCTTAGAGAAAATGTGGTACAGTGTTAGCCAGTAGAGCAGCTGGCCATAAAACTACTTTTGAAATATAGAACTCACATAAGTGAAATAAAGACAATATATTTTCTTGGCTTATTGACAGCATAGAAGTGCATGCTCAAAGCACAATAAGGTTGCATCCTCGGAGACCTGAAAATGGCACCCTATTTTCCTGAAAGCATGCATTTTCTTTGCACTTAGTTATCCATCACAATAATTCACATTTTATCATTTGTGCGAGTTCTTCATCAACAAAGACTTTGGTACCCATCTGTTGTGCTGCATAAAGGAGCATCTACAACATTTTTTAGCAATCTGACACCCTACATTTGTTCAGAACTATTATTCCATTTATCCTCATTCTTGGATTTGCTGTCTGTGGATGTTGAAAATTATAGTCTCAAATAGTTGGGAGCCTCAGGTTACCCACTTCTTGTCACCAACATATGAATCTAACAGTAAAAACAAAAAAATTGATTTCACTGTCAACATTGTACTATACAGCATATGATGTATATGGACACATAGATATGGCTGCAAAATGTGTCTCCTTACACCTCTAGCTAATTCCTGTACATCAGCACATCACAGGTACAGCAAGACTCACATAAGTACATGAAATGCAGTTCAACATATGCTTGACATTCTGAATTCCATACTTAGTTGTCTGAATATTTCTGATGGAGCTATACAGAAGTAATTCTCAGCTGGCTTTCTCAGGGCTCACTAACAGTCCTGGCATGTACTACATTACACAAGATTGCTGTGGACACATGTGTGTTAGGGGATATTGACCTTGATCTGTTTATCGTGGACCCTGTACCACACTCGATGTGCCTTGTGCCACGTAGGATGACAATACCCTTAGAGGTACAAAGACACGGAGCCAAGTAATCCAGGAATTTTTCTCCTGTAAGTATAATTTATGACACCACTACAACTAATTTATCACCGTAAAAACCCATAACCCCTTGAGTAACAGTGGTGGGACCAACAAATTGATCTGTTCTGACTGGACACTCCTGAATCAAAGTAATTAACATTATTTAAAAACAAACACAACCATTCATTTAAGTGAATATTTATTTTAAAAACATATGGCAAACGTGCCATTACTTGCTTTTTTAGAAGGGGCCTGAAGTTAAAGACCATAATAACCATCTTTTTTTCCCTGGAGTTTGTGCAGTGGTAATTGTAGATAAAGAAGGGGTTACTGAAGTCTCCATATGCAGTCACTCTGCCATAGGCTATATATTGGTTTTCAAAGGCTTATCATGTCAACCATGGCATTCCCAACTTGTTGGATTCTGGTATTCAGAGCTATTTGTTGGACTACACAAATTAGGGTGGCAGCAGTGTCCTCAAATGTACACAGACACTTCCTTTGGAATCTCTGTATGTATTCATGAGAAGCCTCCTCTGGATGCCTACATACTCCATGTCCATAGTGTAAGATCTAGTATCTGCAGCAAATGGTAGTGTGGATTTTGGTGACACTGATGGTGGTGCATCAAATTATGTGACTTCTGTGGCTTGCACTGGTAAATGAGGCAGTTGTGTCTCCTGCTGTTATAGTCAATATAGAGGTAACAGCTGTGTCCTCTGCAGGAGCAGATGCTGTGACTTCTGTTGCTACAGCTGTGTCTTCTGCTACTATTCATACTGCTGGTATATCTCCTGTGGGTTCTGCTGGTGACAAATAGCCAGCATGAACTGACACTACACTGACAAATCTGGCCTTCCTCATCTATACTGTTCTCCAAAGTTGCCACATCCTGTGCCTGGGTGTATGGCACAGTAGGGTGAATGTGGCTGTGGCCTCTGGCTCTTACCCAGCAGACCAGCGTGTTTATAGTCCATAGACCATGGGTTTTATACCGGCAACTGTGTTCTTTTGCCTGTGCACATCTGGGGCTGCAGACTGCAGTACTATTGTTGGGGCATCCACCTTGAACCTTGTGGTAGGGGTTAGGAGCCAAATGCATTGTAGCATTGAGCAAACTGCCTGCATCTTTGTGGCACCTATCATTGGGATGTAGATACTAGCACTCATTTGTGTTATGCTGTTGGTGGCATCCCTTTCTGAATTGCAGGTGGGAGCACAAAGTGCTGGGAGGTAAGTGTTAACCCCCACTGATGTAGAGTGGACAGTCACATCCACTGATGTGAGGTGGACAGTGATAACCATTGTTGTGAGGTGGATGGTGGCAACCTTTCCTGTGAGGTGAATGGTAGAATCAATCTACTGCCATCTTCTGCTTTACTTGTTGCTGTAGTGTGAGCTAAAAATGCATTTCCACTGGGCCATTCTGCTCCAATGCAGGAATGGATCTGCAAAGAAATGTTAACAAGAATTAGCAAAGTGGCTAATAAGACATGACTGCTATTGTGTGATATTCATTAATAAAAACTGTACACTGACAGTTCAGTAGATACAACAGAGATACTGGCACAGACCATTTGGAATATGAATGATTGACATACACCGAGTAAGACATTTGTCCTTCCACTGCTGAGAGATGTTCTAATAAAAAAGTATTGTAGTTTAAACTTGTGTTGGTGTACTGTGAGTTGCTTCACTCCTCCAACCAATGACACTCTACCTCCCTTCTCTCTCTCTCTCTCTCTGTCTCTCTCTCTCTCTCTCTCCTCCTGTCCTGGGGCCTTTGCTGTGGTTCAGTCAATGCCCAAGCCAAGGCATGCTATGATGGTTATTTTGAATTTCATATACAGTGGTCTGATCTGAAGTTAGAACTATATTTTTATGCTGATTGGTTCCAATTTGAACTTTCCTTGACCACACCAAACTTCGCATTCAAACTTTGTGCATTAGCTAGTTTGCTTTGGGTCTCACTTTTTTTTTTTTGGATTCCAAAGCTATATGTGCAAGGTAAAAAAAACAAACAAAAAGTACTTTAATAGCCTTTATGGATTTGTGTTTCCCACATTTGTTACTTAGCCTACTAGTTAGGTAATAGAATACCTCCAGGGAAAGAGTATATTTGCCAATCTGTATTTCTTTTAGCAATACTGACAGCTTTACCAAACCAAATAGGCTCGAACCCCTGGTTTGGTCCTATATTAAATGTCCACACACACTGTCTGTCAGATCCTCTGATATTGTGTTTTTAATAAAATAATGTATGTTAAATCCCAGATCAAAATCGTGATTTTTTTTATTTTCTTTGGCATCATTGTACAATAAATTATTTGCAGTCATTAAATAAATAAAGAATAGTGATTCCAAGCAATCTCTACCTCTGTGGTCTCATCTTTGATAAGATGTCAGTGAATTCTTTATTGTTTCTAATAGATGTATTGGTGTGAGGATAATTGCCACTCTGTTTATATTCCATCAACTATTTGACATATTTACAGTTAGTGCCTGTAAGTCATCTTAAAAGACAGATTAAAAGACATGATTGAGTCAGTTCTGGTTCTGCAACTTCCTTTATATTTTATTAGAGATGTGGCAGAATTGGATTGAAACCTTCTGCAAGTTGCTAGATCTTAATGTTCCACATCAAGTATTTTGACTGACTTTTTATTACTTACTATATTATTTCCGTGACATATGACTTCCAAGGTGTTTATATCAAGGACTATAATATGTAACATGACTTTTAGTTGTTTTTAAAAGACTTGTTATTTACTCACCCAGAACTTGAATACAAGACAGAAAAATAATTATAATAATACTAATACTGCAAAATTCTAGAAGTCAATATAAATTGATTATACAAAATAATAGTCTTGCATTTTAATTTTTAAACCACTTTTCTATTAACTAATTTCTGTTTCAGTTTCGGTGGTTGCCTTAATGCAATAATATGAGGTTGGGGGAATATGTCTTTCAATACCGCAGTCCTCTGTTAACAGTGTCTATAGCTCTTTTTTGATGTTCAGAAATTCCCCGGAGCGGACCGCAGGGTACTGGAGGGGAAACATGTCATGGGGAGGGTTGATGCATAAAGGAAGTGGGTGTGTGAGGGAGGAGCAAGAGGGAAAGTGTTTAAAGGTGCTAGAGACAGAAAGTGGGCTGTTGTGTGAAGAAGAAAGGACAGAGGAACCGTGTTTGGTTCCAGAATGTTTGTCTTGCTGTCCGTGGGGATCTACGTGATTGGCTGCTGAAGTGCCTGCCTGTCGGTCTGTGCTGCGATCTGCTTGACAGTCTCCTGCAGTGCTTCTGGATTTCCCTTCCTTTATGGTTCCTGACTGGCTCCGGATCCAGCTGTCCTGGTTGAATCCTCCTTGGTAGGAGTCCCTGGTGGTTGTTCTAGGCCATCCTCCCATCAGTCCCTTGCTGTGGCGTTCCACTTGGGTGCCGTGTCTTTCACATGACCCACAGCCTGCAGCTGCTCTCCCCTCTGCCTTATCCAGGCTGTGCGCAGACTTTGGGGGATTCCTTGTCAACTGTGGTGTTATGGAGGACCGGCAGTGTGGCCTTCCGCAGGCCTGGTCTGGGTTGATTCCGCTGCTCCCTTCAGGGGATGTGGTACGCCACAAGTGGTTTCCTCCTACATTGGCCCTGCTGGCTACGTGAGTCAGGCCTCCTGTGTCTCTGGTGGGTGTTTCTCCCTTTGCTTGCTACTCTTCGTACTCCTGTGTGTCTGCTCGCCCCCCCTTTTCTGTTTTAGTGTTTTTCTTTTGGCGCACTTTTCCCCACACTACCCCTTTTTAGTTTCTTTTTCTCTGCTGTTTCTTAGTCCTTTAGATGTGGGCTTTCCTCTCCTTTGTCTATCTTTCGGATGTTGTGGTGTCCCCCCTCCGTTTTACTTGGGTCTCCGGGGTTTGGTGCTGTCTGCTGCTTCTCTTCCGCTGTTTTCTGTGGGGGGGTTTTCTCGCTCTCTCTGGATTTTCTTGCTTTTCACTGTCCTTTGTGGTTCTTCTTTCGTTGGCTCCATGGCCTCTGGTATCTCTTTCTTTATTTCTCTCTTGGTTTTTCTTCTTTCGCTTCTCTGGCTTTTCTTCCTTCTTTCAGTTTTCCTGTTCCCCCTTTTTCACTGTTTTTCTTCTTCTCACTTTCTCTGGTTCCTTTGATATTGCTGAGGCCTGGCTACGAGAGCTTTGGAGGTTTCTTCAGTTGGGACTTTGTTGGAGTCCTCTGCCAGGACGCCCCCGCCTACTGCTGTCTCCTGTGGGTTTATTAGTTTCTACACTTATGCCTGACATCTACCCATGACAGGTCTACGAACGCAGAAACAGCACTTTATACACACACACACACACACACACACAAACCCCCCCCCCCCAAAAAAAAATGGTCTACAATGTATAATGAAGAATGTATGTATGTGTTATCGGCGCTGCATGTGTATGAGTATATCTTGGTTTCTCTACCTGTGTGGCTGGGTATATCTGCTTGTGGCTGGGTATATATGTAGGTGCTTGGGTATGTCTGTATGGGTATTTCTGCGTGTAGCTGTGTCTGTGTATATCAGTGTCTAGGTGTATTTATTTCTGTCTGGGTGTATGTCAGTGTGGACTTGTGTGTCGGCTCTCCCTACATCTATGTCTCACTATTTGCTTTGGGGACACTGGTGCCCTGGGGTGTGTGCCGATCAGCCTGCACGCATGGCTGGGCTGGCTGTTGCGCATGGCTTGGTGGATGTAGGTGTGTGCATTGTCTGGATGTGTGAGTGCATTTGTGGAGTGTGGTACCTGTGTTAGTGTATGGGGGATTGTGGTTAGGAGATGTTTGGGTTGTGTGTGATATTGGTCTGTCGGATTTCACTGAGTGAGTGACAGGGCTGAATTCAACAGTTAATACATTAAAAAAAATTTAAAAATACATATATATTAAAAAAAAAAAAAAAAAGATAACTAAGAAGGAATACATGGGATGCAATTTAATCCCTCTATTCAGCTGGGGGCAGGGTTGGCTGCCTGCCCGAGTTTGGTTGACATCCTACTGGGGGGTTCCTGGTTCCCAAGGTGGATGTCGGGCATGTGGGCCCAGTCAGTGGCAGGCAGGGTGCTTTTTGACACTCTCTCTGTTGGGAAAGTGCATCTTCTCCATTGAGGACAATGGTTGGACTCTCTGGTGTTGCAACCGTGGTCTGGGATTCATCCCACTGTGCAGCAGGAGCCACTGCAGGTGGTCATTTGGATGGTTTGGTCTGCACTTCATTGGTTGGCGGTTTTGTTCATGTGGTTTTCTCACCCATTCCAGTTGGTTCCAGGCTTCTTGTCCTCTTGGGTGGATCGTGCATGGAGGTTTGGTGAAGTAGATTTAAAGGGATATCGTGCATACACTGTGGTGGTTACAGACTGGTGCCTTTGGGGCCAGGCTCTCTCGAGGCTGGAGAGGTGGTGGAGGTTTTCTTGTAGCACCTGGCTTTGTGTGGTATTGCAGGGCGGCTGGTTATTTCTTCTGCTTACAGTCATGGCAGGTGACGGCCTGGGTCATGGCATTTTCACGATTCACCCCTATGTTTGTCGCACACTGCTTTCATCGATGCTGGGTGGTGGTACGGCTGGTCTGTGTAATGGGTTGTCAATGGCATGGAGTGCAGGATGTTGCAGCAAGTGCTAGGGTGGAGAATCCTGTGTTGCCAGGGGGGATTCCGGTTGGAGGTGTTTGATGGTGCTGTTCCGGTGTCATGCTGCGGGTTGCCTTGGGACGGGCACCACATGCGGCCAGCCTGTCGGTTCTTTAGTTGTGTGCCTTTGGTTCATCAGGGTTGGCAAATGGTGGTGGCTCTTTCGGGCCCAGTGGTTAGGTCTTGGTGGGGGTGTTGTCACGGTTCCCCAGAAATGTTAAGGAGTCAGTACAGTATAGTAAAATGCAATTTATTAAACATCAATAAGGTAGCAAACAGAGGAAAATAGCAGGTACAAGCAAAGGGTCACAGCCAGCCAGTGCTACTACCAGAAATAGTAAACTGCCGCGGAGGACCACTCTACTAGAGATTACGCCGAAGCCACTGGTAGTCTCTGCAGGAACCAGGAGCTGGAACAGGAACTGGAACTCGAAGTCTTGATCTGAGGTAGCGAGAAAATCTGACTCACGCCTACAGTCAGAATGAAGTGTATCTCTGACTCACGCCTGCAGTCAGTATAAGGAAGTGATACTTGACTCACTCCTGCAGTTAGTATCAAAGCAAGTCTGCCAGAGCCCCAGGCCCGCACCAGATAGGGAATGCCAGGTACAGGGGAAAATCAAAAGAATAGTCAGACAGAGCCACAGGTCAGCACCAGAGAGGGTAGTCAGACAAGCCAGGTCATACACAGTTCAGGTAGTCAGCCAGACCCACAGGTCTGCACCAGACTGGGTGTCCACTATAAGGATAAGGCAAAGGAATAGTCAGACAAAGCCACAGGTCAGCACCAGATTGGATGGAAGACAAGCCAGGTCATACACAAAGCCCAAGGTAATAGAACTGCTTTGAACAACAACGCAAGGACAACCAAGTCAGACTCATGCTGCCCTTTAAATCCCTTCTCAGGAAGTAGGTAGGTGGAGCAGGCTCAGAGGAAGGAAGTAGGCAGGAGGAGACTACATGAAGCATGGCATAAAACAGAGGTCTGCTTCATTCTGAAGCCTCGTGCCTGCAGATGACTTGTGGAAAGACGCCCTGGAAACAATGTAAGCTGTGACAGGTGTGTGTTTCCTTGGACATGTACTTGTGGTTATTTCAGTGTCTGGCTCAGTGGTGGTGGTCCTTGCTCATGCTCGTGGCTTTGGGAGTATTTGTGGCTTCGGCGTTTATCTTGTGGTATGTTTGTTCCTGGAGGCCGATGTTCTCTCGGAGTGCATGTGGGTTATGGGTTTGATGACAGATGATTGTTCTGTCTTGTGCATTCTGCTTTGTGCTGGGATTCATGTCTCAGTGAGTGTTTGTGCGAGCAGATTTACGTTTCAGGTATGGTTTTTGTGTGGTGGTAGTGGATGTATAGGTCTGTTTACGTTCCTGGCTGTGTGGTGTGCGTGTGTGTGGGTTTCTACACATATTTCGGTCTGGGTGCCAATAAAAAAGGGAAATTACTAAATAAATAAATTTGTGGATATATCTGTGTTGGTACGTGTGGTTTCAGCCTGGATGGTTGTATGTCGGGGTATTCCTGAGGGCTGGGGCTAGTTGGGTCCTTGTCTGCTGTGGTGTGTTGGGACTTGACTACCATTTGCCCTTTGGGATCTGCCATTGCCTCTTGACCCTGTGTTCATGTCGGATTGGGGTAGCTGTGCTGCTGCAAGTGTCTGAGTGTGTTCTGACCTTCCTCTGTTTGTTGCTACCATACGGTATCTCCTGGTATGCCCCCCCTTTTTGTTGTGAGTCCTGTCTGTTTTTTGGCTGTATGCTCTTGGGGTATGCAGTGATGGGGGGCGTGTGCATGGATATTGTGGTGTTGGTGCTTGGGTAGGTGTCACTAGCTGTACCTATATCTGGCGGGGTCTGTGTGGGCTACGGTGTGTTTAGGGGTAGAGGTTGGGTCATGCCCTTCTGCTGTTTGTTCCGTGGGGTCTTATGTTTGTTTGCAATGGGGTTTGGGGTGTTGTTGGTGGTGCTTGCGGTGGTGTGATGGGTGTTTACGGTGGGGTTCTGTGGACTTTCATGGGGTATATGTTGTGTGCTCTTTGTATGCTGTTCGGTGTTCGGTGCATGTTTTGGTTGGTGTTTGGATGGTTCTCTCTGATTGTTAGTGGTTTGCCTGTTGGTTCGGTTCTGTGTGATTGGTTAGGGGAGTTCCCTTTGGAGTGTATGTGTTGTAATTTCAGTGGTGTGTGTTTGGGGGATACAGACCATGGCATCTGGGTTGAGGGGGCCAACTGGGTTGCCAGTCGGTCCTCGTGGCGGGGGACCCAGCTGTTCAAGGTATTGACAGTTGGGCCTTGTGGCGGATAGTCCTTGCATGGTTTACATTGATTGATTAAAGAGGTGGTAAGTTAAGGGATTTTATCCTCGGGAGGAAGCCCTTTGGGAGTTTGCCCTAGACTTAGGTTGCAGGAGGTGACGTTACCTATTGGACCTAAAGTGGATGGCCAATGGGATAATTCATTGTGAATCAGCTGTAAGTGCTGAAAATGGTGGAATCAGCTGTAAGTGCTGACGAACGTTGGGATCAGCTGTAGTGCTGAAGAATGTGGGAATTTTAGCATGAGCCCGTAGAATTTGGCCATGCTTGTTTTTAAGGGAAGCGGATTGGCAAGGACTGTCAATTAATGAAGGAGTATTGGTTATTGTTTAATTATTATTGTTGTGTTTGAGTAAGAACAATATTTATTAAGGTGAATAAAATGTTAAATAAAGCAGTGGTCTGTTATCCCCAAAATAGATTTGTCTGTACTTATTTATGGATTCCCAGGAGGGGACTGCAGGGTACTGGAGTGGAAACATGTCATGGGTAGGGTTGATGCATAAAGGAAGTGGGTGTGTTAGAGAGGAGCAAGAGGAAAAGTGTTTAAATGTGCTAGAGAGGGGAAGTGTGCTGTTGTGTGAAGAAGAAAGGACAGAGGAAGCGTCCCTCCCTCCTGCCCCTTTTTATGATGTGGTTGTGTGTCTATGTTCGGCAGATAGTCATTGCATGGTTTTCAGAGATTGATAAATGAGGTGGTAAGTTAAGGGATTTTATCCTCGGGTGGAAGCCCTTTGGGAGTTTGCCCAGGGCATAGGTCGCGGGAGGTGACATTACCTATTGGACCTTAAGTGAATGGCCAATGGGGTAATTCATTGGGAATCAGCTGTAAGTGCTGAAAATGGTGGAATAAGCTATAAGTGATGAAAATGGTGCTTATTGTTCATAGTATTGGTTATTGCTTAATTATTATTGTTGTATTTGAGTAAGATCAATAATAACAATGTGAATAAAATGTTAAATACAGATGTGGTCTGTTATCCCCAAAATAGACGTGTCTGTACTTATTTATGGATCATACCCTCTCTCTATGTATTTCTACCAGTGCCAGGTTGTATGTAGCCTCTAGTGGTATATGTGTGGTGCCTTCCTTCTCTTTGTATTGTAACAGATATTCACAGGGTTTTCTCACTTCAGATGCTATGTGATTGCCCTTGTTTTGTAGCCTTTCTGTTTAAATGATTCAATGTTTTTAAATATCAGAGCATATGCAGCGATATCTGATAGCTTGGCTATGAATGATGCTGTATTAGTCGGTGATAGGTGAAAGCTGTTGCTGTGAAGATAACTGCACCTGTCTGGGGTTTTTCTGTGTATAGATAAGTGTAGTTTGCCATTGGTGAATGTTATGGTTGTGTCCAGGAAATGTATTCCTTCTTTAGGAAATACATTTTAAGCTTAATCAATGGATGAAATACGTTAAAAGATTTATAAAAGTATTTGAGTTCTTCTCAGTACATTATATACCCCTTTGGCAGTCAAAGGGTTAAATTATGATATGGCAACCCTATACCTTCTGGGCAGTTGGCTTACTCCAGAGATATTTCACTTCTTCTTAGTCCATCAAACCTCACGGTTACATGGCCCCAAGACAATGGTTGCCTATAACAGTGTTTCTCAACTCCTGTCCTCAGGACCCACTAACAGGCCAGGATTTGATGATTTCCTTGTTAGAGCACAGGTGAGTTAATCAATGTGAATGAGCCTCTGATCACCACACCTGTGCTCTAGCAGAGAAATCCCTAAGTCCTGGCCTGTTAGTGGGTCCTGAGGACAGGAGTTGAAAAACACTGGCCTATAATATTCTTTAACTGTTTTACATCTATTTCATATTGCATGTTCACAGAGTTCGTGTAAAGGCCAAAGGGCTTAAATATTGCTTAGACAAGTAGCACAAAAGAGAAAAAAACTAGATTGGAATTTATCTTGTCTCATTATAGGGATTTATAAGTGATAAGAACAACACTAAAGGCCTCATTTAGAGATCATAGAACTGCTTCAGAGTTGTGGGTCTTTCTAATCGTTTAACGTTCCAGTCTCTCTTACTAAGATCTACTGCCTTAAATTCAAGCACTTCTTTCAGTCAAACTAGCCAATAGATATACTAGGTAAACTGGTCAATGACCTTAACCCTTTAACCCTTTGAGAGCCAGAGGGGTGTGATACACAATGTAAAGAAATGTGTTGCTCATCTTTCTGGCATTTTAAAGGTCAAAGGACTATGAAGAATTGGGATGTAAGAGCAAATTCACTCAAATCCCTTGAATGCTTCAGAAGCCTCAAACACATTGCAGTTAAATATATTGTAGACCTATCCATGGGGCTAAAAGATCTGTTTTGTTTTTTTATTTGACCACTAGTGTAAAAGCCAGTGTACATGGGCCAAGGTCCTGCCGCCGCCTCACTGGCGGGCACGTGATGCAGTCCCAGCATTCTGTGCATTTGGGCAGTCTCTACTGCGCATGACTGCATCAGACAAACATTCTGGCCTTTTATATTACAGGATATGTTGCATCTGGTTTGATCCAGAATTGCTCCAGTTCTTAGGACACCAGCTTCAATGACTCAATGTATGTGTGTGTGTATTGGGGGTCTGCAAGTCCACCGATCCAGATCATCTTCAGCACTTGAACATTAGGCAAAAAAAAAATGCTGTGGTTGCACCTTCAGTTATGTACTTAACTGATCATTTTAGTGTATACCACTGCAAAAACTCTGCTGTGACTAAACTGACAAAGAATATAGTGATTTTACATTGATTTTATCTGCATTTTGTTAATATATACAGTACTGTGCAAAAGTCTTAGTTAGGTGTGAAAAAATGCTTTCAAAAATAGACATGCTAATAGTTTATTTTTATCAATTAACAAAATGATAGTGAGTGAACAGAAGAAAAATCTAAATCAAATCAATATTTGGTGTGACTATCCTTTTCCTTCAAAACAGCATCAATTCTTCTAGGAACACGGCAGGTAGGTTGTTCCAAACATTTTGGAGAACTAACCACACTTCTTCTGATAATTTAGGCATCCTCAGTTGCTTTTCTCTCTTCATGTAATCCCAGACAGACTTGATGATGTTGAGATCAGGGCTCTGTGGGGGCCACCATCACTTCCAGGACTCCTTGTTCTTCTTTACGCTGAAGATAATTCTTAATGACTTTGGCTGTACGTTTGGGGTGGTTGTCATACTGCAGAAAAAATTTGGGGCCAGGCAGATGCCTCCCTGATGGTATTGCATGATGGATAAGTATCTGCGTGTACTTCTCAGCATTGAGGTGGCCACTAATTCTGCCTAAATCCCCAACTCCATTTGAATAAATGCAGCCCCGTACTTTCAATAAACCTCCACCATGTTTCACTGTTGCCTGCAGACACTCATTCTTATACTGGTCTCCAGCTTTGATGAACAAACTGCCTTCTGCTACAGCCAAATATATTTCACATTTTTGAATCATCAGTCCAGAGCACCTGCTGCCATTTTTATGCAAACCAGTTCCTGTGTTTTTGTGCATAGTTAAGTCTCTTGGCCTTCTTTCCATGACAGAAGTATGGATTTTTGGCCTCAAGTCTTCCATGAAGACCACTTCCAACCAGACTTCTCCAGAAAATAGACAGGTTTACCGGGATTTCACTGTTTTCTGGCAATTCTGAGCTGATGGCACTGTTGGATGTCTTCCAATTGGGAAAGTGAAGTATGCATGATATGTCTTTCAGCTACTGCACTAATTTTCCATGGCCGATTAATGCATGTATGTTCTTCAACGTTGCCTGTTTCTTTGTGCTTCTTCAAAAGAGCTTGAACAGCCCATTTGGAAACCCATGTCTGCCATGAAATTTCTGCCTGGGAGAGACCTTGCTGATGCAGTATAACTGCCTTGTGTCTTGTTGCTGTGCTCAGTCTTTCCATGGTGTATAACTTTTGACATTAAACTGTTTTCAGCAATCTCACTTTGTTAGCTGAGTTTGGTTGTTCCTCTCCCAGTTTTATTCTTCCTACACAGCTGTTTCTGTTTCAGTTAATGATTGTGTTTCAACCCATATATTAAATTGATGACCATTAGCAACTGTTTGGTATAATTGCTTAACCATACACCTGACTATATGCCTACAAAATCCCTGACTTCGTGTAAGTGTACCTAGAAGAACTGAGGCTGTTTTGAAGGCAAAGTGTGGTCACACTAAAAATTGATTTGATTTAGATTTTTCTTCTATTCACTCAATATAATTTTGCTAATTGATAAAAATAAACTATTAATATGTCTATTTTTGAAAGTATTCTTTCTTCCTAACATTTTTCACACCTGCCCGAGACTTATTCACAGTACTGTGTATATATATATATATATATATATATACATATATATACGTATTATGTATGTTCTTTCAGTGTTTAACAGACAGTATGTCTGCAGTCTTATTCTGATATAGCAAACCCTGCAGAGTAATTAATTGGATTCTAGACATCTCTAGCATCCAAGGGATTAAACCATCATCAGTTTTCTATGTGCTTATCACAGAGTACCCGGAAAGTGTTGAGTGTTTTAAAACTTCATGTGTAACATATACCCACCATTTGCACACCCATCTGGACCTTAAAGGGATAGTAACACTTCGTTTTAACTTTATTTTATTTTGTAGGCATTAAAAAAACATGAAGAATGATATAAGTCTTATCTCTCAAACCTTTATGGTTTATGAGATATTCACAAGCAAAGTTCCCCTCCCCGCCCCTTTTACCTAGTGTAAGCCATCTCTTCTCAGATGTGAGTCTAGTCGTATGACAGTACAGATAACAGAAGGGGACAATTTTCTTTGTATGAAAACAATGAAAGCCCTTCCCCCCTTGACAAGTTTTTCAGCTTTTTCCATTATCTTAATTGAAGATTGTCCCTCTCTGCAGTCTACCTGGGCATCTCCCTTCTAATCTGGTTGAACAGGGGGGGATACTTTGTTTGTGAATATCTCTTAAACCATAAAGGTTTCAGAGATAAGACTTATATCATTCTTCATGTTTTTTTAATGCCTACAAAATAAATTAAAGTTAAAATGAAGTATTACTATCCCTTTAAGCTGTTAAGGGACAGTTGTAACACTTCCTCCTTTTCCTCAAAAGTTCATAAGCTGTGCTCTGTGTTTGGAGGGAATAGGTAAAGTTAACCATCTGCCTCCCTTCACACTTTTTTTGATTTTTTAGCGAGACAAACAGCCACCTCCTTCTGCAAGCTCTTAAAGACACATATAGAATTACTGGGTCTCCGGGGCAGTCTCTCAATCTCTGGATTGTTCTCCATCCTGCCCCAGTTCCTCCCACTTCCCACCCTCTTACCCTCATTCAACATATATTTTGCCCTTTTTTAATTTTTTTTTGTCCCGCCCCCTCTTGTGACAAAGCCCCGTCCCTTTTATGATTCTATGCTAAATCAGATGCTGGCATTGACTTTCTAGTCTGTCTACACCAATTTACTAAGCTGCTCATACCAAAAATGATTCCCTTAACAACGCTTATGCCAAGGGGCACAAGATATAGCATCCTCAGGTCATTTTTAGGCATTTCTTTTCCTCTGCGCCTTGCTTAATGCTATGTACTAACCAAAATAAATATTATTGTTATGATTTTGCACCATTTTCAGGTGCATACTTTGGGGCAGGAATGAGGGGTATGCTGATGTTATTGTCCTAGTAATGGCAGTGTGTGTTTCTACTGGCACACATTAGAGTGATTATATACTGAAGGTCAGCCACTGCTGCTGGAGCCTAACACCTGTGGAGTTGCTGTGGTTTATTCTTACATTCACACCAATGTCTTGTTGCAGAAGCAAAATATAGATATTTTCTTGTTTTTAGCAATTTGAACCTGTTTTTTTATGCTTCCAACACAACAGTCTTAAAACTGTGTTGAGAAAAAGAAAACAGGAAGATAGCATGTATTTTTTCCTTAATTTTCATATAATTGCCGCACCAGTGCTTGTTTCCCCTCACTTTTCTTTCACTATAATAGAATTGTTACCTGGGGAATCAGCACTGATTATTTTTTCCTAACTGAAGTTTCCAGCTTTGAAAATGTGTATTAAGGAATGCATACTAGATTTTTCTCAGTAGGATCTTGGAGTCTGCAGATGAAAAGTAAAATAAAATCATGTTAAGGAGCCATTTCATTTGAAGCAGAGTCCTCATTTCCATTTCTCTGCAGTGCATCTATAGCACTTGAACTCTTTACTTATTGATGTTCACTGATGATCACTTTTATGGTTCAGCTGAACCTTCGGTGAGTTTTAATTCGAAGAAATTCTAGAATAATAAAAATAAGAATATTCTAATAATTTAACTCTTTGCGTGACATGGAGGTATCCAACACATTGGAATAAATTAGTTAGATACCTTCCTAGCACTCAAACATTTATTTAATCTATTTTCTTCACAAAAAATTAAGAAATATTGTTAAAACAAAATATTTCCTGCAATATAAGCATTAGACTATTTATGTAGGATAACATATTCCATAGTAAAAACATTTGTAAGTAATAAATAGAAAAGAGAACCTCCAGCTCTTCAGGACTAGGGCTTGGCGAATGTTACAGCTTACCTTGACTTCAGCATCATCTGCAGGCATGAGGCTTCAAGCATGCTGCAGGCCTCTGTTTTATCTGTTTTCTTCCTGTAGTCACCTCCTACCAACTTCCTACTTCCTCCTTCTGAGCTGCTCCTCCTACTTCCTACTTAGCATAGAACAATACACTAATAGATCTAAAAGATAATGGGACAAAACCACAGGTTACTTTACTTATTCAACCTGATTCTATTAAGAAGATTGTTAAGAAGACGGCCTACTCAACACCCATTAAGTCATATGTCTAGTTGTTAAGCATTTAACACCAAAGGCACTAACTAGTAACTTAACAGTTCTGTTGCCATCGCGGAGGAGGTTCTGATCCATGAAACCAACTGCTGCAACAGTCACTGACACTGACATCCCACTCAAACTAGTGGTAAATGTTTTATAAAGAAAAGTAAAAATAAACTTTATCAGATTTTACAATATCTAGAAGAAAATGAAATTAGTATTTTACAGTAGTATAACCAGAAAATCCTTATGATCCCCTTTGAATTTTGCCCTTGTGCCTTTGTTCAGGAGATATCTTCATTCACTCCTGGTTGTCGTGTCCCTGGAGGTGCTAGCAGGACTATAGGACCTCAAACTCTGCTTACTATGCTTGGTAAATTTAACCCTTTATAGTCAGAGCACACATTGCTCCTAATAAAGTAGACTCATGTACTCTGCTTGAGTTTGAAAATAATTGCCAGCAACTGTCATTTCCACCTCTATGGACATGACATCCCAGATTGATTAACCCTTTGCAATGCTTTGGGTACCCCTCTGGCTCTCAAAGGGTTACATATTGTATCTCTCTTTAACCCCTTAATGACAAGTGGTCCAAGGAATTTACATTTCCTTAGGGTCAGCTTTGATCTTTGTCAGGGCACCAGCACATATGATTGATGACATATACTGGTACCCTGAAGGGGTCGGAGAGAGATTGCTCCAGTCTTGGATCAGTCAGTTTCAGACCCTGCTAGTGCTTACAGTGCTCCCACAGGAGCACTATAAGCATATAAAACGTGATGTTCCAGGACTGTCAATGGTTCTTTATGAAAAAAACTGTGATGGTTCTGACATGTCACCGGTTGTTGAGGGGTTAACAAAGGCACAAGGCAAACATTCATAGAGCTCATTAGGATTATTTGGTCAAAGTAAGGTAATTGTGAATATTAATAAGAAGTGCTCTCCTATAATGATTCTGAAAGCAACACGTGATTGGTAAATACGTCCACAAAGAGTTGCATTTAGTAGTAAAGGTAAACTAACACCTAAAATGAATTGAGGTTACATACATATAAAGGAGTAATAAACCTTTTTTATGAAGAAAAAAATGTTTATTATTATAGGTATTTTCCTGTTGAGTAAAACAAGACACATTGATGGCCTTTTTTAGCCCAAACTGAGAAGGAATGGGAGACAGTGATGGGGATGGGCCTCATCACCATCAGCAGCAGTGAGCTTTTAGAATTTGCAGGGTTTGCAACTGCTCTAATTCCTGCTGCTGCTGCTGAGTTGCAAGGGCAGCAGGATGCTGAGGAGCAGGCTAGTGTGCCACAGAGGGAATGGGGTCAATAAGTGATCTAGGATTATGACAGGTTCCACTTGCCAGCAGCAACAATACTCCTGGACCTAGAAAAGTGCTTGTTCTGAGGCGGTAGCAGCAACAGCAGCAACATCATCCAGTGCAGTGCAGTAGTCACAAATGGCACTGTGCACAATCTGTGACATATCAGTGAGAAGGGGAAAGGAGGGCACACACCTTGGCACAACTGCCCTGTGTCACAGACTAGATGAACAATGGCAACTACAAACACTAAAACTACTATGTATAGGATAGTCAGGCTCCTCCAACAAGGGTTGGTAGGGTGAAGACTTGAGTGTGGCACTTGTGTGTGGCACTTGTAGTCGTAGGCCCCCTGTGGCGCGTTGTGCTGTGGCCAAGGCTGTATAAAGTTTATGCCCATGAAGCCAGATGCCCCCCTCCGGTTGAGCTGAAGAAGGCCCAGGATAACTCGCCACAGTGAGGTCTGACGCTACCAACCCAAGGGAGGATGTTTACAACAGAAAATATGAGATTAAGAGACTCACCAACCTGAACAGATGACTGATTGAGCCAAGAACACCTAACTGCAAGGTCTGCAACAGGTAGAGACCTGGAGACCTCGAGCAGCTGGTGGGGGATGATATACTGGACAATGAAGTGGATCAGCGATGGCAGGAATAACAGGAAAACAGGACAGAATGGAATGGACAGACAATCACCAATAAGTATATACAGATAAATAAAAACAATACAGCAGAGAGGTCAGGCAAGGATGGTAGATAACAGGCAGGGATACAGGAACCAAAATCAGCTGGTTCAAGCAGGAAGGTCCGGCAAGCAAGGGTCTGCACCAATAGGCAGAGTCTTAAGTTGGCAGGCTGAAAGAGTAGTTAGGCAAAGCAAGGGTCAAAAAAGTGAAGGCAGAGAAATCCTAATTGGCAGGCAGAAGCAAGAGGTCAGACAGGCAAGGGTCAGCATGGCAGGTCAGGCAAGGATATCGCAGGATCAGGCTGGAAACGCACCAAGAAACTACAACACAGGACTCTATAATCGCACGCCTGAGAGATTGGTGCACGTTCCTTTAAAGCCCAGAACCGGAATTTCGGCTCTAGAATGAGGTTTAGGGACATGTCAACATTCGGAAGGACCATAGAGGCACAAAATACAATAGAGAGCAGCTGCAATGCGGAAGAAGAAGAGCATGCATGATACCCTGATAACACACATGAAAAAACCATGACATTTATGTCAAACATGTTAAAGCCAAACACCCACCACTGAAATCAAGCACCACTGTTGCAGTACCCCTTGACTTTCCAGAAAAGCAACAAGGGGCAAGGCAGAGATCAAATAGGAGGAAGAATGGAGAAACCCAGACAGAGGCTGGAAGTTCCATCACCTTCTTCCTCTAGGGTAACTACATCTTCTGTCAATCCACCTCGTTCATCATTACATCACCCACCAAATGACAGCCACTCTATAGATGTTAGAATGTGGCAGTTCATGTCCACCCATTGCACACTGAGTGGTGCACTGACCACACATGGCAATGTGGTGGTGGAGAATTGCAAGCAGGGCATCAAGCAGCATCTGAGGAAAATCTATCCCGCATAATATGCTAAGCTGATGGCAGGGAGGGTTCATCATTACTATTAAGCTAGCAGCAAGTTATCATGTATCCTTAGCGGGGTATGGACAAGGGGTATAGTGACAGCAGCAATTCTTGGTTTCTGATGTCATGGTGTTTGAATACAGTTGTGCCAGGTGTTATTTACCACACACACACACTTTTGCATATTGCGGTTGCTGATGAGAGGCACATTTCCTGCTCTCAAGGGAAAAATGTATATTCTAGTAATAACACACCCATGATTTTGGAGGAGGGGCAGGTGAATAAGAATTAATGGCCAACTTCTTATTTTCTCCACATATACTGGTGGTTACTTATTGTGCTGCTACTGCCTCAGGCGCATAACTGGAGCTAGTAGCGGCGAGTGGAACCTTCATCACCCATCACTCATGTTTCTGTTGTTGTTGATCTCATTCCCTTTGATCTGCCTAATCATCCTGCTGCTTCAACAACTCAGCAGAAGCAGCAAGAACAGCATTTGAAAATTCTGCATCTATATCAGGGCTTGTGCTTTTAAAAAAAAAAACAAATAGTCCTACAAAAAAATAAGCTATTTTTGGAGGTTTGTTTTCTAACAGGCCTGAGTCATACAAATAAATGTTTCCTTAGGGCTTGGGCCTCTAACAACAAATCGTACAAATTATCCTCTAATGCTCTGTCATGTCAAGTATCAGTCTACTCCAGTGGCAGCACATTGCATGCAAATGTCTCATTTTATTTTATTTGTTTATTTTTTATTAACTTCCCCCAACACCAGTCAACAATCCCCCCGGTTCAACTGATTCATTCCCCAGACTCCAACCACCAACACTGGTACCCTCCTCAGACCCCTTTTATACCATGTCAATGTTTTTTTATTTGTATTTAGGATTTATTTTGTATTAACTGCCTCCAATCCCAGTAAACAACCCTCCACAAAAAACATTCCCTATTCAACAGATTCTTTCCCTACACCCCACCAACACAGGCACCATCATGTCCCTTTTATACTATGCCTTTGGGAAATAAAATAATATTTATGTGTTGTGTGTAAATTCAATGTTCACATTGATTTCAGTGGAATGAGCTAGGCAAAAAAAGCAGACAAAATGCACTTTTTGCGGGAAATTATTTGCGAAGTGAAAAGTGCCATTATTCACTGATTTCAGTTTTAGGCGAAAATTTTCGCACATCCCTGTTCATAATAAGGGATCATGATTCCTTTAAATACCCATTAGCAGGGGTAGACAACTATGGTCCTCAAGAACTACCAACAGTGCATGTCTTCAGGATATACCTGCCGGAGCGCAGAAGGACTGATTAGCGGCTCAGTCACTTTAATTTTTCTACCTGTGCTGCAGCTGGGATATCCTGAAAAGATACATTGTTAATAGCTCTTGAGGACCAGAGTTAGCTACCCATGGTCTGTATGTCATGATACCATCTGTAAAAATTATCTATTTGTTTTCTGAAGTCAAAAATATAGTCTCACAAATTCTATGTGGGAGCAGATATCCCTGCCTTTCCGAGGGCTCCAGGGGTCCCATTGACTGTCCAGCATTATCTGTAAATGGGTTGAGATAAGATGCAAGCTTTTTTGAATATTAAAAACACTGGGCACTAATTAAAATCAATAAACTCCTCATACTCATGAGTTAAAAATCAAGTGTAGCGATATAACATATGAATAATGCATTTTATGTATGCTAGTTAGCTATATAATTAAAGGTATATTAACCTTTTTTATTTTTGGTATTAGTGTTCAGTTAAATGTTTGGAGGCGTACATGTCATTTCTGACCCTGACAACCACAAGCAGCTAATTTATGAAATTCCACTCAGTGTGTCAGTATGATCAGAACAACTACTTCAACCAGACATATCTATTTACACTACTATAGAGAAGAAAGGGCTTCAAGTCCCGACCCCCAAGATCCCCCTAGCCAGCCACTGTTTAGCAAGGTACAGTGTACACTGTAGTTCTCATCAGCTGGAGGGCCTCAAGTTGCCCAGCCCTCTTCTAATCTATTCACAAAAAATCATACTTGTAGGAAGTCATGGGAAGCAGATTTGTTAATTACAGTTGAAGTTATTGCCACAACTAACAATGTAGCTCTACACCCAAGGGGTTCTGCAGCAGTCACTTGATTTTGCTGTGCCAGGCTCTGTAATTTACAAGTAACATCCCATGGTGGTCTAGATCATTAAACTGCTTGCCTGTCACCTGGGACAACATGGCCTGTAAATAGCTCTGCAATTCTTGAGATCCATTGTGTGTAAACAATAACATATTTTCCTCTTCACCCGTTAGATGATACAGAGGTCTACAATACATTGTAAAGCAATTCTTAGAAGATCCCACTAGCATGCAAGGGGTTAAAACACAATAAGATTGAACTCTTTATGCAATACTATTTTTTTGTTTAGTAATGTTATACACCATAAAGAACAGGGGAAGTATTTATTTATTTATTGGTTATTGGATGAGAAATGTGCTGAAAAATGCTAAGAAGCAAGGAAAGCAACACTATGTTCCTTTAATCTCGAGCTGCTTAATTGCCTGTCTAATATGTAGAGCCTATAATAAACAGAACATGTTAAAGCCCATTACAATCAGTGCCAGCCACTGCCTGCCTATCAGCCCATTACAGACAATTAGTGTATATATCAATAATGTAGATAAAAGAACTCAGTGTCTCTTTTACTGGCAGAAGAGAAACCTTATTTGTTTTGCGTTGAGTAGCTTTGATGCTAACAACTTCTATATATGGTAACAGTTTCTTAAAGGAGAACACCTCCCAATAATAGCTCCACAAAATTACCTTACTATGGGCCTTTGCACAAGAGATTGCACCTTCACTCAGTCTTGGATGACATGTCCATGGGGGTGGACATGACAGCTGGAGGCAGATTTTAAACCCTTAATGGTCCTTTTAGTCCCAGGACTGTCACGCCAGTCCCGGTACTTAAGGAGCAGTGATGGTCCTGGTATGTCATGGAATTCTGGGGTGTCAGTATGGCTGCACACTGCTCTGCCATCCCAGAATCTGTTGGGGGAAAAAAAAAGCTCTGTGGTCCTCCTCCCACCCCTTTTATATCCTGTAAGCCGCCTCCCCTTAGATGTTGAATCCAGTTGTGGGACCAGACAGTGTGCAGCGTGGGACAATATTCATTCACAGATTATAAGGGAAAACCCCGCCCCCTTTAAGATTTTCCTTATGCTCAGCGAAGATTGTCCCTTGCTGCGCTCCATCCAGCTGTCTGAAAGAGGCAGCATGACATGAGTAAGAAGGGAGGGAGAGGGAATGCTTTAGAACTGAATTACTTCTGAACTACTACACAGAGCATCGTACAATAATATAAAAGGACATATGTATGTTTGTCCGATGCAGTCATGCACAGTAGAGACTGCCCGAACGCAGGCGATGCAGTCATGTGCAGTAGAGACTGCCTGGATGCACAAAATGCAGCACTTTGGCCCATGTACTTGAGCTTTTACACTAGTACTGAAATAAATCGTTACATGATCCTCTTTGTAGGAGGATCAATTGGCGCTGCATTTGTTTACAGGTATTACTATCCCTTTAAGGGGTTAAACTGAAGTAGGCAGAGTCAATTAAGGACCAAATGGGTGTTTAGAGCATTACAAAGCAATGCATTGCACATCACTCTGACCCTTAAAGGGTTAAGTTTACCATATGTAGTTGGCAGAGTTTGTGATCTGTGTGCCTGATAGCAACTATCATGTCCGCCTCCATGGACCTGACATCTGCCTCTGACTGTAAATGTTCTCTTGAACAAAAACGTAAAAGTAAAATTCATAGGGGTCGCTAGGATTTTCTGGCCAAAGAAAGGTAAGTGAAGTTATTATTAGGAGGTTCAACTTCTTCAATGATCAGCATAATGCATAATATATGTTTAAATTCATTGGACGTTAGTGTCTCCAGTGCATTACAAAATTATGAGCTGAAGTCATCGCTTGCACTAGTTTTAGTGTAGCAAAATAATTTGCAATAGATAATTTTCAGTTCTATTCTGAAGTCAAAAATCTATTCTTACAAATGCTATTAGGGAGCAGATATCCCTGCCTTTCCCAGGGGTCCCATTGACAGTCTAGCATTATCTGTAAATGGGTCGAGATAAGATACAAGCCTTTCTGAATATAAAAACACTGGGCACTAATTAAAATCTGTCACAACCCTAACAAGTGAGGGCTTGTCACAAGCTAGATCGGAGAGGCACGTATGGAGGACAGGCCCCCAGAAGTATGGCTTGTATTTATTAGTGGTGGAGCCCAAAGATGCAAGCCCCCAAGGGAGCAGGCAATATAAATGTTTAACCAATAATGGAGAGCCAGGGAGAATCCAGATGGAAGGTCAGAGAGGTCAATGTAGTGATGGTCAGAGCAGGTGGCAATCAGAGTGGTCAGCGTAGCAATGGTCAGAGCAGGCGGCAATCAGAGTGGTCAACGTAGCAATGGTCAGGGCAAGCGGCAATGAATGGTCAACAAGCCAGAGGTCAGAGGAGAAGAGAAATGCAGGCCAAGGTCAAGGGATGAGGCATGGATGGGAGTTAGATGTAAGCAGAGTCAAAACCAGTAACACTTTCAATTTAACAATAGCTCTGATACTGATAAGAGCACACAAAGACTGAGCACCGATCCACCAGTGCTCAGAGTCTTTATAGCCTATGGCAGTGACGTCACAACGCTCACGTTGCAACGCCTAGTGGGAATCCGCTGGGCCAACATGAATAAGAAAAAGCCGGAAAAGCAGGCACGCTTACAGGGCCAAGTGACGACAACATCCACTATCCTGCCTCTGAGGCGCCCGGCAGGTAAGGACAGCACCATGCGCCCGGACCCGACAAAATCAATAAACTCATGAGCATACCTGGGAACTTTTGAAGCTGGAGGGTAACCCTGTCAGTGCCGACCGGGGAGGAAAATGACGCAATTCGCGTCATAAAAGTGACAGGGCTTAGTCGCTGGGGGGAGGGACAAAAAACCCCCCTGCAAAATGGAGGTGAGAGGGCGGGGAATGGGAGGAGTACAAGTTTCTACTTAAACTCTGCCCACCCGGTGATTCACACATTGCCTCGGAGACCTGGTAATTCAGTTTGAAATCCGGAGTCTCCGGGGCAAAACCGGAGAGTTCCCAGGTATGCTCATGAGTTAAAAATGATGTGTAGTCATGTAATATATGAATAAAGAATTTTATGTATGCTATCTAAGAGCTTTATAAATAAAGTTATACTAATACATTTTATCTTTGGTGTTAGTGTTCCATTACATTTTTGGAGGTGTACGTGTAATTTTTGACCCTGGCAACCACAAGCAGCTATTTATGAAATTCCAATCATACACTACTGCATACACTACTATAGAGAAGAAATGACTTACATTCTCAACCCCCAACATCCCCCTATTCAAGTGCAATGCAACATAGGAATTTTTATTTGTCCCTGATGGTGCAGCTGGTTTACTGCAGAATAATTCCACATTGCGTTTATAAATATGGGCCAGTAGTTATTTATTGGAATGTTCTTTAGGGGCCTTCAAGTGAATACTTGGATACTGATTTTGAGAAAAACCTAAAGGGTTACAAAAAATATTCTGTTCTTTGATTTATGAAACGCATCAGCAATTACGACTGACGTGTTTGTCTCTAGAACAGACATCAGCACTGGGAGAGACAGCTGAGAAAACATTCCTGTTCATTATTGTCTCTTCACTGCAAAATTCTGATGTCAGGCCATAATGTGATTGGGAAGCCTACAGGAGGATTTAAGGGAAAGGGAAGCCTCTCTATTTACAACTTGCTTTCCATGATTATGACATGTTAAACCATTACAGCTGAAAGATGGCATTGTACTGGAAGAACTGGATCAAGGCTGGAGTAAACCATCTGCACCACAAGGGAAAAATAAAATCACTCCAAATTCTCACTGATTTAACCCTCTGAATGTCACAGAGGTATTCAATGGATTTGGATACCTCTCAGGCATTCAAGGGTTTAAAATCAATGGAAAATATTTTTTCTCTATGGTCTGCCCATTTTCCCATTACTGCTACAGTCTGTTCTAGTTGAACCAGGTTTGGAATGTATTTTCTTGTCTGATAGCTGCCCAACACCACTATACTAAGATACGTACAATGAAAATGCTCATCTTAATGTTGCTAATGTGATCACACACTCTAGCGCAGGGATGGGCAATGTGAGTCCCTCCAGCTGCTGCCAGACGTCAGCTCCCAACATAAACCACCAGCCAATGGCTGGTAATGAATGATGGATGATGGGAGTTGTAATCTAGATGCTCTAGTGCATACCCCGAAGTACTTCTAGAAGAAGTGGATTCTAATTCCAGGAAAACTGTGTTGGTGAGGTCATACATGTCATGCATCCCACATTATCAGTGACAAAAAGATATGGTATATGGAGAGATGTTATCCATAGACAGCAATAACAGTGTCCCTCATAAAATGTACAGGCCATATAAGCACTACACTATAAGCAATACACCCAAAAAATATAAATTAGCTATTCACCTTCTTTGGAATGAGGTATTCTTTTTTCATATTAAGTGATATTTTCCCTTTAAATGTAATACAAATGCAAGCTGGTATCAGTAAAGACAGTTAAAACTAGATTATTATACTTATTAAAAATATAAATATTACAGAAAACTGTGCTGTTGGAAATGCATCCATCTACCACCATAACCATGTTCCCCTGGTTTACATCTGTGCAGTGAAAACTGCTGAGCTTCTTCAGAGTCCCGGGGGATTCCACAGAAACACATTTGAGAACCAGTAAATTAAGGTTAAAAGAAAAATTAAAGCTATGGTAAAAGGTAAAGGGGTGCGGTTCTAGAGCAATCCAACTGCACTTTAGTGGGAAATACAAATTCTCATTGGGGGAGATTGCATTACATTGTGATAAAGAGGATATGACTTCTCCAGTGATATCCCTTTTCTGATTCCAGTGTTATTCTATGGAGCCAATGCAGTAGGATTTCTCCAGTTTTGCAGATCTTAGTGAATAGGCTCTATAGAATAACATGGGAACTGGAGAAGTGATATCACTGGAGAAGTCATCTCCACTTTATCACCTCGTGTGCATAATGCCCCTAGATTAAATGGGGCTTTAACCCCATGAATGCTAGAGAATTCTCCAAAGCATTGTTTTGCAATGCTTTGGAGACATGTCTAGCTTTCAAAGGTTTTAAATCAATTCCATTAAATGGATAGTAACGTTTCATAATAAAAGCAGCTCTAATTAATCTTCATAGTATTTGGACTTTGGAGAGTGTTATTTCAATTCTGTCAGAGTTGTAGTACAAGAGTAATTCAATGACAAAGTATCCCCCTCCTGCCCCTTTTACTGATGTAACACTGTTCAGCCAGATCAGAAGGGAGGTGCCCATGTAGACTGCAGAGAGGGACAATCTTCAATTAAGATAAGGGAAAAACCTGAAAAACTTGTCAAGGGGGGCAGGGTTTTCATTGTTCTCATAGGAAGAAGATTGTCCCCTGCTGTTATCTGTCTGGTCTATGGACTGCATTCCACATCTGAGAAGAGATGGCTTACACTAGGTAAAAGGGGCAGGAGAGGGAAATTTTGCTTGTGAATATCTCTCAAACCATAAAGGTTTGAGAGATAAGACTTATATCGTTCTTCATGTTTTTTTTAATGCCTACAAAATAAAATAAAGATAAAATGAAGTATTACTATCCCTTTAAACAGGCATTTGGGGAATTTTCTTTCTCCTTTATGGTGCATTTGGCATCTCCACAATTGCTCATCTTTTGATTTCTGCATAAGGATTATTAGATTTAGTTTTGTTTCCTCTAATAAACAGGAAATGCAAACTTTGAGGACATCTTACATTGCAAATGGCTAAAATATATACTTGCTGCACGTATCACGTATACTCAGAAGAGACACATGGGGCAGGCTGGAAGTGCTATTGTAGTTTTCTATCATTTCTCCTAGCTGTTATTGAGAATATGTAAATGCATGCTAAGTGAACAGATCCTAAACTGTGATATGCAAGCAAATGGGTATGATGTATTCACCCAGCAGTGAGGCACTAAAGAGAGTAAATGTCAGTGTAATCCAGGAATGCTTATAGTCTTTTTTCATAACAAAATAACACGTATCAGGTGTTTTTAAGTATCCAGGAATGGACTGGCATCAATAGCAGGGACCCTTCAGTTTCCTAGCCCCTCACATGGCATCACCCTGTAAACTGGTAAATAAACCTCTAAAATGAGTATATAAACAGAGCATTACAGCAATATAGAGAAAAGTTAAACCAGCCATCATTACTCATGAGTAGGTTCTGCTGCTGGGCTTTTGGGATATGCTATCCACACCCACTATTTAGTGTAGTAGATGTCATCAGCATTGATTTCGCACCCCTCAAAATGTAGCATCCTAAGCAGTTGTCATGTTTGCCTGATGGGTAATTCAGTATATTAACTCTCTGAGTCCCAGGGGAAACGCAATGCATTGCAGAGCAATGCGTTGCGTACCCCTCTGGCACTAAAAGGGTTAAAGATATGATAATCTAGTAAGATTTTCAGTGCTGAGAGCTATTAAGTAGGATACTTCTTGAACCCTTTGGATGCTATAGACGACTACAATGCATCGTAGAGTAATGCACTGGAGACCTCACCAGCATGCAAGGGGTTAATATAATATCATACGTGTAGCCCTAACTAGTGTATATTTTTAGGAGGCTAGCATCTTTCCCCTTCAGCATACCTGCTGCACAAGAGACCTTGTGCAAAATGCCTTATAAGACGTGTGTATAATTCTGGGGCCTGGAAATTGACCCCTATAGCTGTTTAATTTATTATGTGATGAAAATGAACTGCTAGACTTGGAAAGCTTGCAGTTAAGGATTCATAAGCTGCCTGTACTGCCCCAGTATGCAGCAATATCAAACATGTGCTCTTGATGGGGAAAGCATTAAGTTAAGTCCATGGCTTAAAGGGCAAATGTCATCATAAAACTGGCCAATTGGCAGATCACTCCATTGGAATCAGACCTACCAATTAAGCTAGGGCTTAACTGTGAGACCTGGTGCATTAACAGGGGAGCAGAATGGGGGTCTGAAGAGTGACCCTCAATGAACCCCCAGTGTACCTATGCACCATTGTGCAGTACAATGCAAGTCTCCATAGACTCATTGCAGTAGGTTCAAAAGCTTGAAATAGATTGCCCACGAAGACAGAGAACGCAACCCAGCAGTTTGCGACTCAGAGCCACAGATTTCCCTGTTCATTGATAGGGGTCATGAGTATTTTCTGCCCTGTATTAAAGTATGTGGGAGTTTATTATGAAGAGGAGTTAGTGGGGTGAATGCACAAACTTGCCAGTGGAGCTCCACTGCTATATATACCTCAAATGCCTGTGATTTCTCTTCGGGTTCTGCTTCATGAAGACTTTAATGCCAACAAGCTGAGCATGACAGCTCTATAACATGCACAGGGAAATTGTGTAAATATGCTATACTTTGTTTAGTACATTGACCTAAGCGTAGTGTAAAGAAACGGGCACCCCAAAACACCCCATTGTCTTCCTCTTGGTAGAAGCAGCATAAAGGGTAAGAAATCTGGCATATGTATCTTAAAGTGGATCTATCACCCTTTTAAAAGTTATGCTCATTAGTTAGAGCATTTAGTGAATAAGCTTAAAACTCTATTATTTTCTTTTAAAAATAACATTATATTTCCGAAAATTAAGATTTAAAGTGTGTCCTGTACCCTACTTGCGGGCAAACTGCTCTTGCCGCAGTTTGCAGCACTGCCTCTGCTCCCGTCCCTCTACCCAGCTTCCTCCGATGACAGAGACTTTCTCTCTGTAAGCTAGAGCCGATCTCATTGGCTAGATATCGATCTCTGCCAATGAGATCACTCCAGCTTAGAGAGAGAAAGCCTCCATCATCAGAGGATGCTGGTTAGAGGGACGGGAGCAGAGGTAGAGTGGCAAACTGCGGCAAGAGCAGTTTGCCCTGAAGTAGGGTACAGGACACACTTTAAATCTTAATTTTCAGACATATAAATTTTTTTTTAAAAGAAAATAATAGCGTTTTAAGCTTATTTACTAAATACTCTAACGAATGAGCATAACTTTTAAAAGGGTGATAGATCCACTTTAATGTATTGAACTGATGATCGATTGCAGTGCTTGTTGCATCAATCACCATTGTACATTCACCATAATTTTTCTTTAAACCACAGTCATCACATGTTAAGCACTGCCCCTCGAAAGCGACGGGGTTCAGTTTTCTGACTCATAACCCTTTTGAGTTCCAGAGGGGTATGGAACGCATTGCAAAGCACTGTGTTACGTATCCCTCTGGCACTCAAAGGGTTAAAACAGCTGACAGAAGACATTTGGAGCACAGCACCTGACTACATCCAAAATGGACCTATTTACCAAGGAACAAATTCTGCATTCCCAGGCAAATCAAAATCCAAAAAGGTATACATTTAAAGAATAGTATTTGTTAGTTGATAAATACAGTGAAGTTACTTTGCTACATACATTTCTCTATTTTCTTTATAAATAACCCCTGCATCTGCTGTCATAGTTAGTCATATGCACAAAGAAGTGGAGGAAAAACAACTGCACCTAAAGGAACAATTAGATATTTCTATGATTATTTCCAGTTTTTGCAAATGGCCCTCTGTCTGCTCCCAAAACAGCAGATTTGGCATAGCCTGATAGTTTGCTTATAAGGGGAACCATTTCCTAGGGATAAGTGCCTTGTAACACATTGGCTTACCTAGGAATTGTTACTTCATACAGCAGTAAGATACAATCTATGTATTTGTTTTGCATTATATCCAGAGTAGACTGTATATAGTGAACTCTGTGGAAGTCTGTCTCTAGGTCACACCAAATGACAACAAACAATGAGGATCAGTAGATATTAATGGCTTATAAAGGTTAATTGTCTTTATCATATTTTAAACCAAAATAATTAGCTGTAGATTATAACATAGATCAAACACAAATAAAAAAGTAAATATAAATAAATGTTGTTTGAAGGGCATTTAATTTGTCTGATGAACAAATTAAGACATTTATTCCTAAGATATATTTCCCTTTTAAAGGAGCACTATCACCTCATAATAAGAACCTTCCATTTATCTTATTAAATGTGGAAAATCCCAATGAGATGACATATTCAAACAGTCCTGGAACTTCTATCCATGGAGACAGACATAACAATTGCAAATAGCATGCACATTTTAATATATGGGTGTACATGGGGTTCCACTATCTCAGGAGGCCTCTTCCTTGATTCCCAACAGTTTTACAATGCATTGTGAAGCAATGTGTTGCACACCCCACTGGTCCTTAAATAGTTAAAGAAGCAGTATACAGAGCCCTTTAGGAAGTAGAACACAACAAGACGTTACTAAAGTGTTTATTGTGTTTGTATTGGATCAGTAATTTTCCAGCAGCTCTGAGTCACCCTTACCTCCTATAGATTTTAATCAGCAACTCAGCAGGAAGCAAATATCAGCTGGGTTTTCTTAGTTGCCCATAAACGAAATCCTGCTGTCTTGAGAATACATCCCAGTTCTTGAAAGAAAGTTAACTATGTCAGTGTTTAGTTTCAATAAGTTCCATCATTTTTAAAAACTAGATAGTTGGCAATTACACGCAGCAAGAGTTTCTTTATATTCCTTTAGCAAAACAGAGACGGTATTTTATGCTTTGATTAAAGGGGAACTATGCCTTAGGAATCACCAACTCTTTTTGCAGAAGGACTTACTTAGGTAAGGATTCTGCAAAAAAAGCAGTCAATTGCAGTGTTGAGGTAAGAAGAAATCTGTGTACCCCAATGAAAATTACGGAAATTCCATAGTTGTACAATGATAACCACTGTGAATCAAAATCAGTCCTAGTTTAAATGTACTATAAAGTGCATATTAACCAGGTATGTATCTTTAAAAAAAAAATATGTATAAAGTAGGCAAACAGTGATTACGTAAGAGTCAGGTTATGTGCTAAAGTAAGTGAACCTCTGTGACATCCGCCTAATTGATGGGAATAATTGAATTAGAAGTTTTAGTAATTAAGGCAATCTTCAGGGGTGAGTTTTAGAGTCCCCACCCTATAAAAGGATCAGATCCTGTGTATTGGGCTTCACCATAAAGTTGTGTGGAAACACATCATTCCACAGTTAAAGGATATTCTGAGGATGTCAGAAAGGCAGTTTTTGCTGCTCATCAGCCTAAAAAGCACTACAAAACCATTGCTAAAGATGTGGTACACCACCCATTCACCCATCCTATCAAAACCTCTCCAAGAACAACCTGGTTCATCATCCATGAATCCATAATGAACCCAAGGGTAACATCCAAGGATCTGAAGGCCACTCTTGTCTTGTGAGTGTATATGTGTTAATGATCAGAGAAAGACTAAATAAGAATTGTGTCCATGGAATTATAGGCTCGAGGAAACCACTGTTCTGTTGTTGCTGTCTGAGTTTAACCACAAAACACAAAGATGATCTGTAAGACATCAGGAACATTAATCTTTGGACAAAAGAGTCAAAAAGTAGGACCTTTGGCCTCAATGAGAAACATTACTTACAATGAAGATCAAATACTGTGGAAACCATAATTTCACTCATCAAACATGGTGGGTATTATTTAATATATTGAGGCTGCTTTAATGATCCAGGACTTAGATGGCTTGCCAACAATGACATAGTCACGAATTCTGCATTGTGTCATGAGATTTTAGAGTAGAATTTCAGGCCATCCACTTGTGAGCTGAATAGAAAGTGAATCATGCAGCAAGACAACAATGCTATGATATATAGTATATCAGATCTACAAAAGAATGGATGCAGAAGAAAAACAATATGTTACAAAAGGCTAATTAAATCTCATTAAAATGTTGCAAGACCTGTAGCGAGCTATAAATATGAGGCAGCTCTCAAATGACTTGAAATAGTTCTGTAAAGAGGAATGAACAACAATTCCTCAAAACTAATATAAGAGACTGACCAACAGAAGTTGCTGCTCAAAGGGTGCCGCCAGGTACTGAATCTAAAGGCTAATATGCAATTTTACACATGTATGTGTTTAATCAATTGTGGATAAGTAAATGTTGAAATTGCATCATGTTTATGCATCATTTGTTTAGTCAAGTTATTTTTTTCTGTTGTTAAGACAGATGAAGATCTAATAAAAAAATTGATTTGAAATATGTGAAAATTGTGAAAATCATACTTGGCCCTTTTTAGCCATTTAGGTCTGTTGTTTGTTGTGAGGAGATGTAACTTCAACAGAGATTATTATATATTGGATACTGCATAAATACTGTAAAAACTGTACAGAAAGATATACCCAACTGTTATATGAAGGGCAGCTACTTAGGTTAAGTCAGTCTGGTAAACAAGGGAAAGGCCAGTTATGGTTTAGGGTAAACTCACTTTTAAGTGATTCTTTGTTAATGTAGATATTATTTTCTTTTTTCAAAATCCTGCTCCCTTATTATTCAGCCTATAATGGGGCATATGTATAAAAATAAAATAGAGCAATCCAGGAGCAACCCAACTGCACTTTAGGGAACAAATTCCTCTATTGAAATCAGTAGGATTTGTTGGAAATGTTATTTGTACCCTACAATGTAGTTTGAATTGCTCCACGGGGATCTCTAACTAGTCAGGACTTCAGAAGTTTCTTAGGATATCAGCATGTCCTGGACAGTTAGTTGTCCCAGGGGACAGATTTGAGAACCACTGTCAATATCATATCATGTCTGTGATTGTAAGCTGATTATCAGATGCATTTACCACAAGGAAAGGGTTACATCACTAGTTTCACTATGGTAAGAGCCCTAGCTTTTCCAGTACAATATAGAAAGCAATGGAGTTAGAGTGGAGTTGGACCTTATATGTAAAGGCAAAGTAGAGTAATTCTCTAGCAAACCAGCTGCACCATAGAAGACAAATAAAAGCAACTGTTGATATATATATATATATATATGTATATATATATATAATGAAAATAAAGGGGGTTGCTGTACTCAACAATATATCAATAAATGCTTGTAAAAGTGCATGGAATTCACATGTTCTCTTTCACAGATAGTGGTAATGCACTAACCACCTAGACGCTGCAGGGGAAGTAACCTGATCCCGTCTAGTTATCTCTAAGCCACTGGAACAAAGAGATGAGCAGCACTTCAAAACCAACAGGCATAGTTGTTAAAAACAAACAGCTTTATTGTGGAAACATAAAATAAGCATAAATGAACATTTCCCACAGCAGATCGGCAGAGCAACTAGACAGGTGTAATAAACCGTCTAATGCGTTTCACGCTGTAAAAAGTGCTTACTCATAGACATAAAAAGCATATACTAAACCATAGGTATATATATAACCTAAAAGATATGTAATACACCTGACTCCTAAGCCTCGTTCTCAAATCATGATCCATCCAATTAAATCAATCATAGGAACAATGGTAGTTAACCCTATCCTCAAATGTGAGGAGACCAACAACCAAATCGGGATGTGACACATCCGCATATGTGCAAGAATCCCACTAACCCCGCAGGAGTTAGTCTCCATAACAAAATAATAATAAATAATAATGAAAAACAGAGCAATGATGTATAGTAATAAGATGAAAAAGTGACATATATCGAATTATCAATTCAAGGATTGATAAGGGAACTAGTCAGAGATCTAAATAACATGACAAACTTCCCATTCCAAGTTTAGACCCTGTGGGGAGCGAGCATGCAAAGTGAAAATCCATCTACGACCTTTTGTTCATTTGGCTGGGATCGGGTGAGGAGGTGAGTTTGGATTATCTACATATTCGGAATTGGAGAACCCGATTGTAGCTGTGCACCCAGCAACTCCGGTGAGTTTTTCTTGTTATTTGGTCTATGAACTTGATCTTGGATGTTTCCATTCCTGCTAGCGTTGTAGCACTTTCTCTATCAATCTAAGCCACTGGAGAAGATGTCCAGAAGTATACATAAAATAAATGTGTCAAAATTAACTATAACAGATGAGAGTTGGTACCGTGTTAGCCTTAGAAATACAGGAGGCAAATATAGTTTTTGATATCTTTTATTGGCTAACTAAGCAGATTTAAATGCAAGCTTTCAAGACCTTAGGTCTCTTCCTCAGGCATGTTATACAGATAAACATCTCTCTTAAATACAGGTACACATTACATTGTTTAGCATGGAAATCAGATAACAGAATGCAGTCCAGATCCAGATATCTTTGATCAGTCAGTGGTAAATTGCACTCTTCCTCTGAGGCTTTAGAGGTATTTTCGATGCTCTTGGGTCTGTTGGAAAGGTCAACAACTAAATTGTATTTTGATAGAAATTCCTTATCCCTATTCAAACCACTACAAATTGCATTAAATTTTAACATTAATTTTACCTCCCATACCTTTCTGTCCCTCTGAGTGCGGAACAGTCCCATCAATACAGTTAACTTAATATCCTTGACACTGTGCCCATTTTGGCAAAAATGTTCTCCTACTGGTGTCTCTGTCTTTTTGTTATTAACACTGGATCTGTGGGAATTAAATCTCCTATGTAGTGCTTGTCCAGTTTCTCCCACATACAGAGCTGTTGGGCATTTTGCACACATGATACGGTATATTACATTGGATGATTTACAGGTGAAGGTACCATTGATCTTATGGTGTAACTGGGTGTTTGGAATTGGTATGTTGTCCGTGGTGTAAATGTGTGCACAAGATTCACATCTCTTTTGTAGGCAGGGATATGTGCCATTTTTTGTATTAACTATAAACAGTCAAATAATCTTAGATTTAAAATTAAAAGGAGCCCTTGTGTCTAACACATTTCAAGCCTGTCAAAGCCTTTTCATGTTTTGTAAGACAGGGTACCCTGATGAAAAGGGTTTGACAGACTCTAGGCTTTTTATGCCCTGTTTATAATTGAGATTCACCTTGACAATATTGAGAGCTACTGGTGTAATGATAAAGGTAGTCACAATATCCCCCACAAGCTCTTTTTCTTACTGATACTTAGAGTAGCCCTATAACAATGGGAGTATATGGATTGCAAATAGTTTCTTCAAGGCTGTTGAGTGTTATTATTTTACTAGTCATCCTCTTTTGTTCTGTTCGATGTTCATTTAAATCCCCATTTAAATCAATGGAAACTTGGGGAAATTTGTATGTGTTTCCTATGGCGCAGTTGTTTTTTTCCAGAATTACTCCATTTTACCTTTAAACATAAGGTCCAATAGTGCTAAAATAAAAGCTGATGTTTTTTGAAAGTCACATATATTAAAGCTCCCATACTTCAACTTATTATATTTGATACTGCATGTGCTCAAGGTAAGATTTACATCTCAGGTGTCCCAATGCAACCCTTGGCACCCCTAGCCCTTTTATGTTTAGTGCCCCACTCCTCCCATGATCCCACCTCCAACCAAGATCACAGTTGATTGGCACAGAAAATACAATTACATAATATATACATAAAAACTTTACTCTGTCGTCCAATATAGGTTACTGGTAACTTTGGGAAGGTGACCGCCCCTTTAAGTAGGCAGGAACAATTCTTGAAAAGAAGTGCAGGGTGGAGCCTTCCTCCTTTCTTTTGCTGGTCTCCAGCCAATCCCCTCCAGTAAGATTTGTTCCTTGACCAAGCAAGGCATGAGAACACTTCTGCTATAGTTTTAGTTATATTTATTGTTTTCTGTTAGGTATGGAATACCAACCATTAGGTGGATTACCATTACTGACATTCCAAGTTGGATGGCTCAGTTTCCAGGTGTTGCTGTGGACCTATCAGCCCTGAAGGGGAAAATCTTGTGTAGCATGTTTTTTCCCTAGGAGTTGCCCACTGAGGCTTCTTCTTTAACAATGGTAATCTGAAGACAGAAGACCTGCTAAAAAGGTGAGCAACCCTTTGAGTGCTGAGGTCCACATGTCCCATGCTTCCCATCCGCACAGGGGTCCCCTTAGGAATTCCTAATACATACTCCTGCACTCATTGAGTTTATCTGTATGTCTGTTGGGGATTGGAGTAATTGGATTTCTGTGGTAAATGTACCCTTTGTTTCCCATTTTGGGCACTATTGGGGGGTTTATTATACTTCCCGTACTGGGTTTAGTGTTTATTCATTTATTCTAGTGTTCTCTGATGTGCTTTCTACTGTTCAGACACATTTTGATATTTTTTACTTTATTTGAGTTCCGCGTCTTTAAGACGCACTTTATCGAATAGATGCCGTGCTCCATTCACCTCTATGGGACTTTACAGTTTGGGACATATCTCTGCAACCGCTCAACACAGTTACTTCAGAGACGGCTCATTTTGTTTTTCTACCCTTGTTCTATCATCCAGTTTGTGTTCTGAGTGTGTTGGGGGCTCAGGGGGCTTCGAGCACTGTTTTTGGGGTACTTGAAGGGAAACTACATTTCCCATGAGTGCCCGTTTTGCATGCTCGATTCTTATTGGCTGCCATCACCGACGCCATTTTCTTCTTTCCCTTTACGAGTATCCTACGCAGGGCTTGGGCTCTCCTTCTCTCCTCAGCAGATTAACCCTTCACCTGCCAGTTAAGTGCATTTTCACTATTTCTGGGGGGAAATACTTACACACTGCATTTGGGTTTACCTTATACTTTCAAACGTTTATAGCCTGTGAGATAAGGTGTATACATCGTGTCTGTTTTCCTATAGTAGTTCTAATAAAATTGCTTTTATTATTTACTCAAAGTCTGAAAATGAGTGCCATCCCATTCTTTTACTGATGTGCTGTTTAAAATTGGAGAGACGGACTGGAAGTCTGTTGGAGATCGGCACCAAGTGAGGATGACAGATGGATTGGTGAGATGCAAGATTGTTGTTTACACTGTTACATTGTTTCTTACATCGATATAAGTGCCGCAAAGTTTGTGACTTTATATGAAAAATATAGTCAAGAAAAAATATACATTGAGAGAATATGCATAGAAAAGTTGTAATTGAGAAGTAAGGAAACACAATATCTTATGTCTATGGACAATGAAATCAAGCATCAGTAAACAAATATATCTCATGCAATAAATAGCGTATCTATCCAAATATCTATAGCTTATCAAAAATAAGAAAATGAAGAGGTAGGTAAATAAAACAATATATTTATTGACTGAACAAAAACCAATAAACAAAAAACTGGAAAACAACAATAAATAGACAAAAAATAAATAATGAAAAAAATTGGTGAATAAGTGAAAAATAAAAAATATAAAGAAAAATTAATAAATAAAGGTGCTTCAACAAAGTATTAGTTTAAGGGTGTGCACACCTATGCAACCAGGTTATTGTACATTTTTTATTTTTCCCCCTCAACGATTTCAGTTTGTTTTGCAATTGAATTGTTCATGTTATAGGTCACATTAAAGGTAGAAAAAGTTCTAACAGGATTTATCTTTGTCTCATTCTTTATCATCACAAGAACCTGGCATTTTAACAGGGGTGTGTAGACTTTTTATATCCATTGTAGTTCTATATCATTAGTGGTACCCAAGGATAGATTTGAGAGTGACTGGATGCTCAAAATGTAAGTTTTACATTACAATACAATGGAGACATCACTAGCATTGATTGGATTAATATATCATTAATGGAGAATACACTATTTTTAAGTCAACTGTGCACCTTCAAAATAGAGTTTGTGATGTTTATGTCACTGTATACCAGAGGGAGTCAGTGTTTGGAATTCCAGTGGGGGAATGCATAAAACTTTGATAAGGGTCAAGTTTGACAATATCATGCTGAATTGACTCTGAATCTATTTCTTTGCATGCAATGTGCTGCCTTTGCCATCTTTTACCTGTTATGATGCCTCAAATAGACCTTCATCACCATACCATTTCCATATCTTTTCCAGGTTTACAGTCTTTCAATGTCTTCTTCATCAGTGGCTCATCTGCATGTTGAAATATGACTTAATAAGCTAGTTTTGTATTCCTGAGGGTGTATTTATATGTTAATCTGGCAATTCGCCACATGTATTATGATCAGATAGCTAGCTATTCTGTTACACTCACTAAAACAAATTCCACAAGGTCAGCAAACTGAGGATCTTGTCACATATTTCTATGCAGCTTCATAATACACATCTAACTAGCACAGTCTATATTGATGCCTTAACCCTTTGACTGATGGTGGAGTGTCAACAGTATTGAATAGCAATGTTTTTAGCATACCTCTGATACTTGGAGGGTTAAGACACAAAAGGAAGAAAAGACACACAAACCCTAGTGCATTACTTAATTTAATAAGGGCTAGAATAAAAAAAGCTACTGACTACAAACAGAAGAACATAAAGTATAGTGGCTTAAATGAAATGCCCCATCCAGGAACTGTCAGGTATCAGTAAGAGTGCTCTGAACACCTATCCATAAACTGATGGATGTAAATAAACAGAGCATGGTTGCCGGCTTTTAAGTGATCCTGTGGTGGATGCACAACAGTGATTCTGCACTAAATCAGTCTCTGGAACTGCATGGAAGTCCTTAATGTAGAAGGAAACAAAAGAAACAACAGCGCAGAAGTTTCCTCTAAGCACAGTATTTTGGATACTTCACCTTCACCACGTGCTCAAATGAAATGGTACTCATTTGGTAGAGAGGTTTAAAACTGCCTCTCAGTAAGTATAAACCCCAGGATGGTTGACACCTCTCTGCTTACTGGACACGTCCACAGATACCTCTTTTTTGATAGATCTTCCGACAAATTTGTCGGCAGCTCCTGAAGAAGCCTTACAAAAACATTGAGCATTACCCTATTTAATTTAATTTATTTTAATAATTCTGTTAGCAATTGCTATTTTATTTGTGATTTATATTTTTTCTTTCAATATTTTGGAATAAAATTCCTTATTAGTACCCAACCGTGCTTGTTATGTATAAGAGATGGTGATCTAATTATATATCCCATATGTACATCATACTGAAAGTCTGGCACAACCTAGAGCCCAATTACTCTTTGAAGGACTTTTTGTGAGATAATATAATATATATTTTTAGTGTATATTATGTTGTCGGTTGTTTTTTGTGGCACTCCCTTGAATATCATAGTGGTGATACTTGCAGTAGTATCATACAGTGGGATATAGATATTGTATTGAAGTCCTTATGCCTGTCTAACACCAATGCAATAAGCTACATACAACAAAAAGACTCCCCTTAATTCTGCTTGTGCCAAGAGGAGGACAAGAGGGCAGTCTGTGGGTGATATGGATAGCTCTTCCATCTGTATCTTGCTTTGTTAATGTACAAAGCAAGACATATAAAAATGTAGTTAATGTATGCCATTTCCATGCACATGGAATGTGGCTGGCATTAATATCCAAAGCTGGTGGAGTGCGTCAGCCTGTATGCACTATTCTGTAGTATATACTTGTTATTATAGACACTGGTATTAAAGACTAGACTCATGTGGCTACCCTGGCGCCTTCATATATAATCTCTGCTGTGTTCCACTGCTCCAGAGCACAGAGAACCCAAAGGGTTACACTGGAACGCATATGCACTTAGAAACTAACATCCTTGCTCATCTTTTTTACATCAATCAGCTGCATGTTCAAAGCAGGACTGAGGAAATCTGACAGCTCCTGGAAAGGTAAGAAGGGTAATAGTCACAGCGCTAATACAGACAAAGGTGGCACCACAGTGGGATGGAAGAGGGGAGGATTTAATAGAATAATAATGGATAAAAGTGAGAAATATCACATCTTGTATTGAAGCCACGGTCAGATATACTCTCGCTGTATCCCCATACCTCCAATAAAAATACCTGTGGTATAACTTTCAATTGGAAAAATGAACTGTCGCTAAAAAGAAACTAGGTAGTTCATATATCACCCCTCTTACCTGCTGCTAGTCGTTACATACAAAACAAATCAAGAGAAAAACGGAAACAGGAGGAAAGAGCATATATCCTCTAAGTGTAGTATGAATTATATGAAAAATAGAACATCAATAAAAGAATGGGATGGCACTCATTTTCAGACTTTGAGTAAATAATAAAAGCAATTTTATTAGAACTACTATAGGCAAACAGACACGATGTATACACCTTATCGCACATCTAACGCATTTCGCACCACAGAGTGCTTACTATGAGTAAGCACCCTGTGGTGCGAAATGCGTTAGATGTGAGATAAGGTGTATACATCGTGTCTGTTTTCCTATAGTAGTTCTAATAAAATTGCTTTTATTATTTACTCAAAGTCTGAAAATGAGTGCCATCCCATTATTTTACTGATGTGCTGTTTAAAATTGGAGAGACAGACTGGAGGTCTGTTGGAGATCGGCACCGAGTGAGGACGACGGATGGATTGGTGAGATGCAAGATTGTTGTTTACACTGTTACATTGTTTCTTACATCGATATAAGTGCCGCAAATTTTGTGACTTTAAATGAAAAATATAGTCAAGAAAAAATATACATTGAGAGAATATGCATAGAAAAGTTGTAATTGAGAAGTAAGGAAACACAATATCTTATGTCTATGGACAATGAAATCAAGCATCAGTAAACAAATATATCTCATGCAATAAATAGCGTATCTATCCAAATATCTATAGCTTATCAAAAATAAGAAAATGAAGAGGTAGGTAAATAAAACAATATATTTATTGACTGAACAAAAACCAATAAACAAAAAACTGGAAAACAATAATAAATAGACAAAAAATAAATAATGAAAAAAATTGGTGAATAAGTGAAAAATAAAAAATATAAAGAAAAATTTTAAAAATAAATAAATAAAACAAGGGGAATATACCCCTCGTGTTCAAGACTGGCACTGATAGTGTGTCGTGGAAGTAGAGCACTTGAATAGAGGGAGTCCATTAAATAATGTTATATTAGATGAGGAAATACACAGAAAGGAGGTCTTTCTCTCAAGCCCAAGGGACAATGCAATTGTAATATAATAAAAAAGTAGTATGCAGTTCCAATGTATACAACTACTGGAGGGACGTAGAGTCTCAGCATATAAAATTCATAATTGATAAATGCTTATAGAACCTCCATAGATTATGCACATATAAATCAAAAGATCCTCCATCTCACGGCTTCTCCGATATGTTGGACTGGGACAGATACTCCCATTGCCAAAGCAGTCCTCTTGGAGCCCATCTTGCAGTTCAAATTGTAATCGGTCTCACAGGCAACCAGTCTCGGATTCTCTTGAAGTGTTGGTGTCCAGCCTAACACATGGGGATTGACGTGTTTCAGTGCTGAATTGTGCCTTCTTCAGAAAAGAGGGGGATGTAATCTAAACTAGCCCTAATTATAGATCATCCAACCAATTAGTGATTTGATGTGTAAATGAGAGGAAATCTTCCATCTCACTTTAACAATGATGAGTAAACATAATTCATATTAGAACAAAATGCAACAATATAATAATGATGACTAAACCAAGATCTGAACGTTACAATAAGTTGATGTGACATGTAAATAATAGATACAGTGAAGCCTGATAATGCTACTGTTAACACTGTAGTATGAATTATCGTTGACAAGCAGTGGGGTGAATGTGCCAGAGGAGTTCTTAAACCTGCTATTACGCTCACATTCTTAAAACACTGTGGTCTCTAGCAAGATGTATTTGGGTCTAAACAAATTTCATTGACCACTAAAAAAATAATATAAAGAGAGTACAAACATAAATGTTGTATTGCGTTAGGTAGCATATCACTCCTAATATTAATCTAATTTCAGACTCTAAAGGAATGATGGGTATTATGAGATGAATACAAAGATCAATTGA
Source organism: Rhinophrynus dorsalis (assembly GCA_037306005.1). Lineage (NCBI taxonomy): Eukaryota > Metazoa > Chordata > Amphibia > Anura > Rhinophrynidae > Rhinophrynus > Rhinophrynus dorsalis. The sequence goes on from CM074723.1 coordinate 402,396,580, forward strand.
TAACCCTATAGAGTAAATATGATTCGAAATGTAAATAAGTCCTTCAAGTGATATTATGTGTTTAAACATGGGCAAAAAAAATAGCTAAAAATGTGATAGAACTTAGAAATTATAGGGGGTGGGTGAACTTAAACATTATTCCTGACAAATGGTAACAAACCAAATGCCTTCACCTTGATACAGGCTTGTGTTTGCATATGGGAAGTAGTGTATTGTGTTTTGGCTTACATCAATCAGCTGCATGTTTAAATGGATAGTAATGTTTCATAATAAAATCAGCTCTAATTAATCATCATAGTATTTGGACTTTGGAGAGTGTTATTTCAATTCTGTCAGAGTTGTAGTTCAAGAGTAATTCAATGACAAAGTGTCCCCCTCCTGCCCCTTTTACTGATGTAACACTGCTCAGCCAGAGCAGAAGGGAGGTGCCCAGGTAGATTGCAGAAAGGGACAATCTTCAATTAAGTTAAGGGAAAAACCTGAAAAGCTTGTCAAGGGGGGCAGGGAGTTCATTGTTTTCATAGGAATAAGGGTGTCCCCTGCTGTTATCTGTCTGATTTATGGACTGCATTCCACATCTGAGAAGAGATGGCTTACACTAGGTAAAAGGGGCGGGAGGGGGAAACTTTGCTTGTGAATATCTCTTAAACCATAAAGGTTTGAGAGATAAGACTTATATCATTCTTCGTGTTTTTTAATGCCTACAAAATAAAATAAAGTTAAAACAAAGTATTACTATCCCTTTAAAGAAGGATTGAGGATATCTGACAGCTCCTGGAAAGGGGAATCCATTTAAGCTGCTATAAGTTATGTACTTATGTGAGTATTCATAACTCCTGTATGTCTTGTGAATGACAGGCAGGTGGGCCTGGGAACTGAGGGCTCCCAGAAAGTGTGCTCTTCATATTTCTTAAAGGAGTGCATTTATAAAGCTTCCTTCTCGGTGTGCAGCTCTCAAATTGATTCTTCTGTGCTGGGGAGTCTGTCCAAATTTAAATGGTAGCAAACTAACCTACATCATTCCCTACTGCTGGTTATATGTTAGTTTATTGATGAATAAATTGTAACAGACTCCCAGCACAGTGCAGGCATAGAAACAAGGAGCAGAGAGATGAAAGGTGAAGAGGAGACTTTATGACTCTCTGAAGAAACATGAAAGTGGAGAACTGCCAGTACCCTGGAGATCATCCTTTCACTTAATGTCTCAGGTCAGTGAAGCATAAAAAGTTAAGCCTGTGAGAGGTTCCCCTCCACCATCATATGTTTATCTGTCCACTTCAGAACACCCACATGATTTTCCCACCTTCCAATGCGCCCCACATGGCTCTTCATCCGCTCCCAGACTGCCTCCTTTACTCTCTGCTTCCTCTTACAGCTCATCAGCAACTTATACCAGCATAATATACAGACCATATGGGTTGAATGGTTCTTATCGGCCGTGTTTCTATGTAGAGGATCAATGACTCTCCCACTCCCTTTGCATACCTAATTCTTAGTGCATATGGTGACGTGTGTCTTTTTCTCCAAAGCAATGTGTTTTCATGATGAGAGTTGGAGTCTCCAACAGCTGCAGTTCCAAAGACTGACTACACAATGTATATTTTATGAAGAATAATTTATAGCAAACACCATTCAAACATTAGAATCATGACAACAGATGTAATATCATGCACTTGTCAGTTTCCACTTATCTGAAACTGTGGGCTGTGCATTCATCTTTTGCATCTTGAATCTGTGAAAAACTCTTCTATCTATAATGACAAGCAGAGGAGTTCTGGCAAGCTATTGCTTTTTATCCCATCCAAGGTAATGCTAAGATATAATTAGGCCATCAGTTTAGTAGAATGAATCTTTCTTTCGCAATGAATTCTGTCTAATTCTGTCTAATTGCAGTTTAATTCTTCTTTTTCTTGAAGGCAAACACGATCTTTCCAGTCAACTTTCTTTACTTGATGAGTCAATTATCTCTTAATCCTTGTGTTATTCATGTTCAGTACTTATTCAGTACTTTAGTAATGCTTCTTTTTGTCCTTTGAGCACCAGAGGGGTGCAGATACCCCAGAAGCACTCACATGGTTAAAGGATATAGGATGAACCAGTGTTATTATATGTGGCAATGCATGTTTTTTTTTTTACATAATTAACCATGTTAGTACAGTGGTCAGCATGTGTGTTTTATTTCTGAACCAGATGTTAGATCATACTTGCCTTATGCTGTATATCTGTTTTATCACAAAGGTTTTCAACCCCAATAACTAATGTCTCACATATAACAATTCCTAAACAACCATCTTTGTCATCTGGTGAATATGTGTTACGATGTGATAAGTCAGTCCAATGACAGAAACTATTCTGATTCATGTTACTCTATACAGTCATGGTTGGATCTCCAATTTAAGCAGGTAGCTCCACAGAATAAAATACCAATTGGACAGATTCCATCACTGGAGTCACTTATATTTCCTTAGTATATAACACCCATGGTAACCTTCTTCCATGTTTTGAACCAACGCTTATCAGACATAGATAATTCTCTTATATGAGTATGTTACAAACATCATCTTAATTCAGAGTTGAAAGCAGACATGCACTTACAGGACACTAACACTAAAAAATAAAAATTGGTTATATAATTTTAAATATTCAGTATTTCTCACTGATATCTGAAAAAATAGTCATTTTATGTTAGATCCCTAAAAATGTAGAAAAAAGTTCTAGTTAGGAATTCACAGTATATAAATGAAAAAATTATCTTTTTTATTTTTGGTGATAATTGGCAGTTTTAGGCAAGTTAAAGTAGTGCAGTTTTGGTACAAACCAACTGCACTACTGAATTAATGGGAACTAATACTTTATACCAAATTAGGTGGTTTTGACAGATCTTTCAAAATCAACAATATTTATGTTAACCATTTTGATTTAAACAATATTTCATGAATTTTCTATATATGTGTGTTTCTGTAGATTTGGCAGCAATGGCTACACCCTGTTGGTTGTAGCTAAATCTAAGTATGTACTTAATATTACACAAAATTCTTCTGTTTTTAGCCTTGGCATAATGTGGACAGAACAAGTTCATATTACTTGAATAGTGAAAACGAATAAGTTGTTCACTGATAAAACATGCTACAACTACATCTTGTTGGATAATTGTTGCCCAGAAGAAACATCTACACTGAAACCTATAAAACCACAGAATAAAGGCTAAACATACAGAGGAACACTTGTGTGATTCCATGTGTTTCCATTTATGAATTTTTAAATTAATTTGTTTTCCGTCATGTATCATTAAGTACAAAGACATACCACTGATAATGCAAAAAATATAAGATAATGGGTTGGCGCTAAAAGGAGGATGATAATTTTAGAAGTATAGCTGTCACTTTTGAAAAATAAGTATTGAAAATGGTGGATAAATGAGACGTGGTAGTGCAATTACTTTATTCTACTAATATTCCTTTATCTTTAAAGGGGAACTACCACCCTGCAATAACTTTACATTAATTAATTCTTCATTACGACTAGCTGCTCCAAAAGGTTCTGACAGCGCAGGCGCACGGACGTCACTATGACGAGATGTCCGGGCTTCCTGCTACTGTCAGCCTCTTTGAAACTAGGTAATATTTCTGGCTACTAGCGCTACTAAGCAGCTAGTCGTCAGATGAAGAATTAATTAATGTAACGTTATTGCGGGGTGGTAGTTCCTCTTTAAGTTAAGATGGAAATTAGATAAAAAAATAAAGTTTAGAATAGATTTTATTTATAAAATCCATTACAATATGATGATAGATTAAACCAAGCACTATTTTAAGATTGCTTTTTCTCATTGATAGAGACAGGAAAATTGAATGAAAAAAATTACAGTAATATATTTGAGAACTGACAGCCCATGCCATAAAAACTAATTACTGACGATTTCTGTTATCATGATTTCTGAATATTGCATATGAGTATATAAAACTTTCAAAGAGGAAAGCTGTCTTTACATTTATATAAAATCATATTTTAATGTCTTGCATATGTTCAGCAGAGAAATATCCTTGATTATGACTTCATGAATATTCAAATGTATGTATGAATGATCAGAAATATAAAACAGCATATCACATTTTATACACTCTTCAAGAAATGTTTGCTAAAGTCATTATAAAGGTAGAAGTTTAAAGGGATAGTCATTTTTAAATTTAACTTTAATATTGAAGGCATTAAAAAAATAAGTACATCTGTGTAAGTCTTATCTCTCAAACCTTTATGGTTTGAGAGATATAACTCGCTAAAGTCCCCCCCCCAAGGCAGCTTCAGCGTCTATGGGACAGACGCAGATTCCGGTCATATGACCAGCCGGAGGCTCTTCAGCAGATCCGAAATCCCACTGTTTCAAAATAAATACTTAATTGGAACGGTCTACAAAGTGTGCCTGGTTTGCAAGCACACTTTGTAGACCGTTCCAATGAAGTATTTATTCAGAAATAGAGCGATATCGGCTCTACTGAAGAGCTGCAGGCTGATCCTGGGACTGGAATCTCCTGCTGTCAGCTAGATGGCAGACTTTTGTGAAGCAGCCTGGAGGGGGAACTTTTGCAAGTTATCTCTGTCAAACCATAAAGGTTTGAGAGATAAGACGTACACAGATGTACTTATTTTTTAATGCCTACAATATTAAAGTTAAATTTAAACATTATTATCCCTTTAAGCTCATTACCAAATAGATATCCAAAATCTAAAACATCTAACAAATCCACTATCCAAAACTCTACCTTGCAGGAATATAGGAATGCAAGGAAAATTGATTATCTTGGTCTGCTGCAAAAACAGCACTGGACAATGCATTTCACTGTAACTATTTATTAATATAATAACTATAGGCTTTTTGGGATGTATTACTAACATGGTGGCATATTTCACAAAAGCTTGATGTTTACAAAGCTTAATTCCCTATCAAAGGATATGCAGTAACTGGGTTCATGAGTAAATAAAGTATTAAAATGTAATGACTTAGAGGTAAAGAGATATATTTTCATCGTAGAGATTTTATACTGATAATTATTGCTATTAAAATATGTGACTGTTGTAATAAAATCATACGTTTTACATATTTTTTTAGTATAACATGGTAAAATTTGGGATGGTAATGGTTTAATTTATATAAACAATATAGTAGAAAGGTACCTATATATAAGAATTTGTATGTCAGAATAGTAAAATGAATTTGTTTTTGTGTATTGCAAGAATTTACATTTCTGAATGTCAGTGATATTGCCTACATCTCAGCAAACAGAATAGAGCAAATGTAAACTCTTTAGAGGAAAGTGATGCTGAACCTCTGTGTTGTCTCTAGTGATGAGCGAGCATGCTCGGCCGAAGCTCGGTTCGGCTCGAGCATCGCTCTGCTCGGCACATGGCGGTACTCGTACGAGTACCGCATGTGCTCGCCCGCCATGTTCGGGTCTCCTCCCCGCACGTTTCGCGGCTGCTGCGCAGCCAATAAACGTGCGGGGAGGCTCTGACATCAGTGTAATGCCAGCAGCCATGTTGGCTGCTGGCATTACACTGATTGGCTGGCCAGAACTCGTGATCGGGTGCTGTATAGCACCCGACTCGCGAGTTCTGCTCATTCTCAGCCAGGGAGAGATGCGATCAGGCAGGGAAAGTCAGTGTAGGGAGAATAAAAGTGTTGGTAGTATTTCAAGACCCAAAAGTCCTTTTTAGGACTGTTATGTGTGGGGGCAGCATTTATATTTTGTTTGGGGGGGCACAATTTCATTTTTTTTTTTAAGGTGGGATATTAGTAAGGTGACATTGTACTAGGTGCACAGGGACAAATATTGTACAACGCAGCGACAAAAAGGGCCATTTTAAACGTGTGCCTAGCCATAGATTATTGTCACATTCTGTTTAGTGTGCAAATTCACAAATTAACGTCACATATTCCGTTCACTGTGCCTAGCCGCAGATTAGCGTCACATTCTGTTTCGTGTGCCTAGCCGCAGATTAGCGTCACATTCTGTTTCGTGTGCCTAGCCGCAGATTAGCGTCACATTCTGTTTAGTGTGCCTAGCTGCATATTAGCGGCACATATTGTTTAGTGTGCAAATTCACAAATTAACGTCACATATTCCGTTCACTGTGCCTAGCCGCAGATTAGCGTCACATTCTGTTTAGTGTGCCTAGCCGCAGATTAGCGGCACATATTGTTTAGTGTGCAAATTCACAAATTAACGTCACATATTCCGTTCACTGTGCCTAGCCGCAGATTAGCGTCACATTCTGTTTAGTGTGCCTAGCCGCAGATTAGCGGCACATATTGTTTAGTGTGCAAAATCACAAATTAACGTCACATATTCCGTTCACTGTGCCTAGCCGCAGATTAGCGGCACATATTCCGTGTAATATGAAGAAGGCGGGTAAAAATGGACGGGGAAGTGGACGTGATCCTGATAGTTCAGGGCGCGGGTCAGGACGCGTAGAAACTGTGCCTGGTGCCAGAGCACAAGAAAGAAAGACATCCACCATACCTAGCTTCATGTCTCAGTTTACAGGGCGTCGCAGGACATCACTCTCGAGGTCAGACCACTGCAAACAGGTGGTCGGTTGGATTTCAGCTGATACTGCTTCCAGTCGGTTAAGCACCACCCTGTCTTCCACCAAGTCCACTCTCAGTAGCCAAGAGTCTGGTCAACATAATCCTCACCCTGATCATCCTTCCTCCCACCATAGAGGGTCTGGCCAAAGAAGTGATCCCACACTGGGATTTAGTGAGGAGCTCGTCTCATCACCAATCCTTGATTTGAACCTCTCTCCAAGCACGCTTGCAGAGGAACATGAGATCTTGTGCCCTGATTCACAACCTCTAGAGGGTACCCAATCACAAGAAGATGACAGAGGGGAACGGCATTTAAGGTCAAAGGAAGTGGATGATGATGATGATGAGACACAGTTGCCATCAAATCAACCACAATTACTGTCTCAAGACCTTGATGAGGAGGTGGAGAGCCAAGTGATGACAGCAGTCCTGAGGGTGAGCCATCTGCAGCACCGCAACAGGCTGGAAGAGGCAGTGGTGTGGCTAAAGAAAGAAGGCGGACCGCACCAAACCGGCCCGCAAATGTTCCACGGAGCACCCCCTTGCGTAAATCTCCCTTGCCAAGGGCTAGGTGTTCCGCGGTATGGCGTTTTTTTAAGGAAAGTGCGGACGACAAAAAAATTGTAGTTTGCAACCTGTGCCACACCAGAATGAGCCGAGGCATGAACACTAGAAACCTCACCACCACCAGCATGATCCGACACATGGCATCCAAGCACCGTAATAAGTGGGAGGAACGCCCGGATCGCCAATCTGTGTCTGCAGGCCACACCACTGCCTCCTCTTCCCCTGTTTTCGGTGCCGGCCAATCGCCTGTCGAAGGCGCAGGCCCGCATACCTCCCGCCCCGGAACCTGTACCATCTGAAACACCATCAGCGACCACATCCACTTCCTTGTCCCAGCGCAACGTCCAAATGTCGTTACCCCAGGCATTTGAACGCAAGCGAAAATACCCAGCCACCCACCCACAGGCCATAGCACTAACCTCACACCTTTCCAAATTACTGGCCATCGAAATGCTGCCATTTAGGCTTGTGGAGACTGAGTCCTTCCGCAGCCTGATGGCAGCAGCTGTCCCTCGGTACGCAGTCCCCAGCCGCCACTACTTTTCCCGGTGTGCCGTCCCCGCCTTACACCACCATGTGTCCCTTAACATCACCCGTGCCCTGACCAACGCAGTTACTGGGAAGGTCCACTTAACGACTGACACATGGACAAGTGCTTGTGGCCAGGGACGCTACATTTCCCTGACGGCACACTGGGTGAATGTCGTGGAGGCTGGGAGCGACTCGGACCCTGGGATGGCACAGGTGCTACCCACGCCGAGGATTGCGGGCCCTACCTCCATCAGGGTTTCCGCCAGCACCTACGTTATTGGCTCCTCCTCCTCCTCCTCCGTTTCCACCTCCGAATTCTCTGCGCGCAGCGCCACTCACCCATCAGCCGGTAGCTGGAAGCAGTGTAGCACTGCAGTGGGGAAGCGTCAACAGGCCGTGCTGAAGCTGATCTGCCTTGGGAACAAACAGCACACGGCCTCAGAGCTGTTGCAGGGGATTAGTCACCAGACCGAGCAGTGGCTCTCGCCACTCAACCTGCAACCAGGCATGGTTGTGTGTGATAATGGGCGTAACTTGTTGGCGGCTTTGGAGCTCGGCAAGCTCACACACGTACCATGCCTAGCGCATGTATTTAATTTAGTGGTTCAGCGATTTCTAAAAACCTACCCCAATTTGCATGATCTCTTGACGAAGGTGCGCCGCGTGTGTGCACATTTCCGTAAGTCATCTACAGCTTCAGCCGGCCTGTTGAAGCTGCAGCAGCGCTTACAATTGCCAGCTCACCGGCTGCTGTGTGACGTGAGCACGCGCTGGAACTCCACCTTCCACATGTTGGCCCGGCTTTGTGAGCAGCAGAGGGCAGTAGTGGAGTACCAGCTGTTACACGGTCGTCGCCTCTCCGTTCAACTTCCTCTAATCAGAAGTGAGGAGTGGGAATGGATGTCAGACCTCTGTGAGGTTTTACGCAATTTTGAGGAATCGACACAGATGGTGAGCGGCGATAACGCTATTATCAGTGTAACCATCCCACTTCTGTGTCTACTGAAACGCTCGCTGCTCACAATTAAAACCGACGCTTTGCATGTGGAAGAGGTGGAAATGGGGGAGGAAGAGCTTACACAAGGTGATAGCCAGAGCACCCTCACTTCGTCTTCTCAGCGACAATTGGAGGAGGCGGAGGAGGAGGAGGAGGAGGAAGACACGGTTGCCTCCGCTACAGAGGGTAGCCATGGAACTTTATTTCCATCTCTTCAGCGTGGGTGGGCAGAAGAGGAGGAAGAGGATGAGGAGATTGAGAGTCATCCTCCTGGTGAGGACAGCGAAATCTTGCCTGTTGGTACTCTGGCACACATGGCTGACTTTATGTTAGGCTGCCTTTCCCGTGACCCACGCGTTATACGCATTTTAGACAACACGGATTACTGGGTGTTCACCCTTCTGGACCCCCGCTACAAAGAGAATTTCTCATCTCTCATTCCTCCGGTGGAGAGGACAAGCAAAATGGTGCAATACCAGAAGGTTCTTGTCGAAAAATTGCTCCAAAATTTTCCATCTGACAACGCTGGCGGCAGAGTACGTGCTACCTTGGCCAACCGAGAAGGGGAGAAAAGGGGAGCACACAGCAGTTCCGACAAAGGCAGGGCAACACTCTCCAAGGCGTGGGACACCTTCATGACACCCCACCAGCACCCTCACCCTGATGCACAGCCTAGTGTCACAAGGAGGGAAAAGTTTTGGAAGATGGTGAAGGAGTACGTAGCAGACCGTGACAGCGTCCTCAATGATCCCTCTGTGCCTTACAACTACTGGGTGTCCAAGCTGGACGCGTGGTATGAACTGGCACTCTACGCCTTGGAGGTGCTGGCCTGCCCTGCCGCCAGCGTTCTGTCTGAGCGGGTATTTAGTGCTGCTGGTGGCATCATAACAGATAAGCGTATCCGCCTTTCCACCGAAAATGCTGATAGGTTGACACTTATAAAAATGAACAAGGCCTGGATTTCCCCTGACTTCTCCACTCCACTGGAGGAAAGCCCCGGGTGAACATAAAGTCACTTTAGATATGTTATTTACAATGATGGGAATACTCTGTATTCCCATTCACCCCTTCCACCCAAAAAACGGGTATATGGTTGACTCTTAATCTTCTCATCCTCCTCCTCCTCTTCCATATACCCAGTGATATAATTTTTATATAGGGCCAGCTCACCAGCAGGCCCTGAGATATAATTTTTATATAGGGCCAGCTCACCAGCGGGCCCTGTTTGACAATTTTTGTATAGGTCAGCTCACCAGCGGGCCTTCTCATATAATGTTTTATTGGGTCAGCTCTCTAGTGGGCCCTCTCATATAATGTTTTATAGCGTCAGCTCACTAGCGGGCCTTCGCATATAATGTTTAAGATGGTCAGCTCCGCAGCAGACCCTCACCCATAATGTTTTAGATGGGCGGCTCAGCAGCAGACCCTCATTCCTAATGTTTTAGATGGTCAGCTTAGCGGCATGCCCTCGCCCCTAATGTTTTAGAGGGTCACCAGCAGGCCATTAATCCTAATTTTTCAAGGCTGTGTATGATGCCCTCCTTTATGTGTAATAAAGGGTGTATTGGAGTGACATTTCAGTCTAATTTTTGGCAGCCCTTTCACTTAGTGCATAGGCTTTATGAGTGTTGGACCACTACCTGAACTATTGTACCACAATATGAATGAGGCCCTCCATTTTGTGATATACAGGTTGTATCGGAGTGCCTCAGGTCCTCCCATTGAATTAAATAGGGCTGGGGTGTTCGACAGAGCAGAAGGTAGTTCTTGGCTTCATCCACTAAGTCACTTTGTCACTTTTACTCAATGGATCAAACCCCACTGTTCCGACTATAAATTTTGGACTTAACAAGGGCAAACGGACATGTTGTAAAACCTGTGGTAGCTGCGGCCTCCGTTCCTGAATGCTGTACCTTACCCGGGCCATAACCACGTTGAACACCTGCTTTACGCTGCGCACGTTTCCCTCTTAATCATGGCCCCAGTTCCGAAAAATCGATGAAATTTTTTGCAGAATTTGCAGATGATATACAAGTAAATATACAGCAAATACTGTTTGGTAACAATTTTTCGCCTAAAGTCGTTTTTATCTTCCTTTTTGTGTGTTTTACGGTCAGTCTGTAAAAATGGCGTACTACGGGCGAAACATCGTTCCCAGCAGCGACGTTGGAGTCCAAGATGCATCCAGACATCCTCCCTATGCTGTCCCTGAACCATTTCTGTGGTGTTTCCATCATTTTCTGACCTTTTCCTATGAACCAGGCACCCTCCCCTCATCAGAGCAGGGGGTGCCTGGTGTAATGCTCGAGTCCTCCCATTGACGTCAATGGGGCTCGGGTGCTCGGCCGAGCACTCGAGCCTCCGGGGCGCTCGGCCAGAGCACCCAAACACCCGAGCATTGGGGTGCTCGATCATCACTAGTTGTCTCATTACACTACTTAGATACATGAATGCACACTACAGATCTCACTGCTAAAAGACAGTGCAATCATGCATTGAAAACAAATACTTATTAAATGGAATGCCAGGGGAAAATCTAATGTCATAGCATATTATGCTATGACAATGTCCGTAGCATAATATAGACAATGTTTAATATTACATAATTTTTTAGCATTTGTATATAGTTAGTATTAACTAACAAGAAAATATGTAAACCATTAAATCTAATCTTACCCAGCATTTGAAAAGCATATAAAATTATAAATAAATCATTCAGGTTTCATAAAAAAAGACACTATCATTTTTTTTATTTTGTGATATATACTGGTTATTTGTTTTACTTTATTTAGGGTTCTACTGAGTGGGAGAGAGGTATCCAACGCAATGCTTTAAAGTGGAACTATCACCCTATCTAAAGTCCACCCCCAATAATTAGGCATAGGGCGATTAGCTTCTTAACAGTCCTATTATCAGGAGCAAGTACCCCAATCTGAAGCAATCCTTCTTTTTCTGAGACTGATGGCCAGGCTTCTTGCTTTAGAGCCATCTGTGCACCTGCGCCGTCAGGTCCTTCCGGTATCTTAAGGTACAGTGCAATGCCTCCTAGAGGAGACCAGGACAGACAGAGCAGGCATGTAGATGTCTCTACATCAAGATGTCTGTGTGTAAGCCTGAAGGATTACTTCAGAATGTGGTACTTGCTCCCGATAATAGACAGTTCTTAAATGTACACTAAGAATGTTTTTTATAAATTTCCCCCTGTGTGCCTTATCTCAGGAAATATCTTCCCCAGTTTGTAAGACTCCACACCAGCTCTCCTAGTTTCAAGGGTTTCTCTCAAGACTCTCTTTAGACAAACCTACAGCCAAACCAACATCCTTACTCTGCCTACCAATCCCTATCAATTTTATCTGATCAAATATATACCTTCTAGCCATTGTTTCCTCTAAGGTGATCAGAAGTGAGTGGCACATCAATGGGAGCTTTAAAAGAGCAGTTAAAACTGGTCAGGACTGTATGATGGACCAGTTATTCCACTACAACCCTGCATAAACAGTCCTCTTTCTTTCTTTCTTTCTTTCTTTCTTTCTTTCTTTCAGGGCTAGGTTGAGCACCCTTTAGAGGGAACACCGTTTGCAACCAGCCATATTGCTCATGGCATCAATCTTTCTGTTGACTAGATTCCCACCCCCCAGCCTTGGTATCCACCTCTGTATTGTCATTCATGGTCATCTACAGTCAGTTTGTGTTTATTGCTTTCTTCCTTCATCTAAATTGTATGTATCCATAAGCAGGGCACTCTCTCCATTTACATCAGGAATACATTGGTGATTTATAAATATAAAATAATAAGTAAATAATTGGTAAATGTATATTTTATTCAGAATAATCATCAACTCTATTATTTTGTTTCACTCTTAGGTATAGAGTGGAAATGTACAAACCACAAATGCATGCAATTTTCTCCACATATCTTAGCACGAAAGTCATGTGTTTGCACTGTGGGGTATGAACCAGTGTGTATGATCACATTAGTGCATACCAGTCCACAGACTGTCCTGGACATATCTTATACATGCATAAGAGAATGCACTAACTGTTTGCCAGTTTCCTCTGCTCTTTATTAGTACATGGTGAGAAACAAGGGGCATGGGAAAGGAACCCCAAAATGTCCATACACTCCCATGTTCTTCTGCCTTTGGTGCAAGCAGGTAAAAGAGAATGCTTTTTTGGCATAGACCACAAATTAATAGGCATTAGGCATGTGCAGAATACAAAAATGGCTCCAGCAACTAATTTAGCACAGAATTGTATAGCGCATCCTCCTTACAGTGTTCTACCCTACTGGCCATTATTCTTATGTGCCTAACCATGTATCAGAGTAGACCTTGTCATAAGATAATTCAGATAATTAAAAATGTAAGGTGCTTCATGTACCAAATAGATGTTATTACCTTCTATATTTAACAATGCCTTCTTTATTTATTTTTTACATATTACCATTTCTCCTGTGTAAGATGTGGTCGTTTCCCATATGTGCATTGTGCTAAGGTGCAGCATGTTTTGCTCTAATTTGTATAAAGGATGCCTTGTTTTTTTTTATTCATTTGCTATCAGCACACAAGATGTGTCTTAATCTTAACACTACACACACACACACACACACACACACACACACACACACACACGTTTAACTCCCTCAATTAATTTGCATAACTCAAATTTTAGCGTTATGAAGAAGACATTTTTACAGGCAAAATGATTGATAAACCCCATCAAAGTGATTAAAATACCACACTTACACTTATTTTATAGCCATATGGCTTTTTAGAATCTTTTCCCTCAGATTTTTTAAAAGACATTTAAACCATTACAGGCAGCATCCATGAAATGGGCACAGTCTCAAAATCTATTATAAAACAATAAAAAATTGTGATCAATAAATAGTGAAATGTAGTAACTATGCTCAACATTTTTTCTCTGTTAGCAACTGTGTGCTCTTGTTTCCAAACATGCTCAGGAAAATGAGTGTGGTTTTAGTAAGTACCAGATTGTTACATATCCAGCAAACTTGCCATATTCAGAAAGTGAAGTAAATTACCTCTTCTTAATCTTTCCTCCTTATGCACTAACATTGCAAGCATTGTTTTAGGGCATATAAAAGGGCCCACTATTTGATTTGTCTTTGTAAAACACAAAGGCACAAACTGATATCTGAGAAGATAGTCAATGATGAATAAAGGCATATGAAAAACATGCAATATTTATGGCAAACAGTTAAAAGGGGAGCAATTCTGAGGTAATCAGTTGCATCACTGGAAATAAATAAATATGCCACAAATTCCTATTGATTTAAACAGGGTATTTTACCCATTGAATGTTAGATAAGTGTCCAAATTATGTATTTGCAATACACTGAAACTTGCTAATGTTCAAGGAATGAAAAGCCCTCTTTAAATCATTGGAAAGATGTATGTGTTCTCTATGGTTCAGTCAGTTGGCCCCATAATTGTTATGTTTCTTTGAGTGTATATCCAAAGAACCTTAGCTACATAGAATAAATAATCCTTTGTTTTCTCACATTAATTCACATTTTTATTGTATCATGTTTTGAATGAAAGTAATGCTTACCAGTAGAAATGGTGGAAATCAGTATTTCATGGAGCTGATTCTTCTTTTTTTAATTTGAGATATATTACAATTTCTCCTTCTTTGTCAAAGGTTCCCTTCTGTTCATTTATGTTTTGTTTATTTTCAATACAATTTAAATTACAAAGTTTAAACAAGCAATGCCATTGTAACCTTATCAGATGTATTTTTCCTTGTGCCAATTTAAATTAATGTAATGGAGGTCTCCAAAGGGAGAAGCTGAATTAACCCAGGGACTGATATTGTGATGGGCATGTGCAACTGGGAGAAGAGGATAAACAGATGTGGTCTTGATAAGGTATGGAGTATTGTCTGTGAGAGAAATGTTTACAGAGTATCAGGATGGAAAGAGGTGGATAAGTATTTCAAACTATACACTATGAAGAGGCGAGATGCAATTAAAGACTTTTTATGATGAAAGATAAGTTACTAGGTTTAGGTCCATCATAATATTAAGTTTCAGGACCATGAAGACCTTAACATGGAGTTGCTTAAATATATATCAGCATCTGCATGCCAAAGGAAAATAGTAGCAATGCTTGGGCAAGCCAGCTGCACACTAGTGGCCAAATAAAAAGTCTCTTTGGTTTAAATGTGAATTGGCAGAACTTTAATTTGTCTCATGTGGTAGGTGAATTGCAGTATAATTTTTCTTATTTGAGCATATGGCCAGGGGCATAACTACAGGAGGTGAAGATGATGCAGCTGCTCTTGGACCTGGCATCTTCATTTTGGTGTGGCCCCTTTCTGCTAGGCCATTGGAGAGATCAAAAGATCTCCCCTAATGGGTCCACTGAGGTCTGTGCCTTCTCAGGTACAGACCTCTATATCACCACTCTGTGCTGGTCCCAGTGCAGAGCACTAATATATGATTTCATATCCTGTCTCTCTGTTTCATTAAGCTATGTGGGGATCACAGAGAAGAGCTCATATAGAGGTATATGCCAGTGGTGGCACAGACTTACAGAGAGAGTAAATACTGATGTATAGAAGAGTGGAGCGAGAGACGCGGAATACTGGGTGAAAGAATAAGAGAAGGACTAGGAAGGGGGGCCAATAGTAGAGATGGGAGTTATTTACTAAAGTGTGATAAAGAGGTGATAAGGAGTTAAGACAGATGAAACTGCTAGGGATGGTCAAAATGTTTCCACCTCAACAGTGAAACAAGCGAAAAATGGCACTTCCCACCAAGTGAGTCATTTTCATGAATAATGCCAATTTTCCACTTTTTCCGCCTACCTTACTGCGTTGAAATCAATCGTAAGACTGATTTTTTTCCCCACATGGCAAATTTCACTTATTTTCCCAAAGAGATAATATAAAAGGTTAATTAGGTTCCTGAAGCATGTCATTCCATGTTTGTGAGAGGTAGAAAAAGCAGAATAATTTTGCGCTAGATAGATAGGAAAATAGAATTAAGCTGGAATGTTATTTAGGGAGTCTTGAGGGGCAAGCAAGTTGCTCTCTGTGTTAGGGGAGTCTGGGGAACTCTGGGGGAGTGTGAAGTGAGAAAAGAGATTTATACAAAATACCCCAAAATCTTTTGTGACTGAGACAGGCAAGTGACCCAAGTTCCTTTTGGTTATTCTCTGTGTTAGGAGAGTCTGGGGTATGCAAAGGGAGAAAAAAGATTTTCCCGGAATACATCAAAATCTTGTGTGATTGAGTAGAGACAGGCAGCTGTTATACAAGTTATTTTCTGCTGGCTGTTCTCTTCTCAGTCACACAAGATGTTGGTGTATTCATTGAAAATCTCCTTCCTCCATTTGCATACCCCAGACTCCCCTAATACAGAGGACAACCTGAAGGAACTTGGATTACTTGCCTGTCTCAGTCAAGTATGGGGGGGTGTGAAAGGAACAAAGAAGATTTTTCCAGATACCCCAAAATCTAGTATAACCTAGAAGACATCGGCAGCTGTGATCCAAGTTACTTCCAACTGGATGTTCTCTGTGTTAGTGGAGTCTGGGGGGGGGGAGGTGTGAAGAGAAAAAGGAGATTTCCTCCACATACCCCAAAATCTTTTGCTACTGAGAAGACAGCTTGATCCAAGTTTATATCAGCTGGCTATTCTCTTTGTTAGGCAATCTGGTGGTGTGTGTGTGAAGGTAGCAAATGAGATTTAGCTCAATATATCTCAAAATCATGTGTGACTGAGAAGACATAGGCATCGTGATCCAGGTTCCTCCCTGAGCTGGCTGAACCTCTGTTTCTGACTGACTGACTCTGTAACTAACCGACAGAATATTTAGCAGACTGACACTCAATAGTCAGACAAGTTCAACTGACAATGACTCCTTCAACATCCAGAAGAATGTTATCTCTATTGAAATAAATAAAGACTGCAGCGACATTGGGAGAAAGAGAATGTATCAGCTGAAAATGAGCAGGGAGTGTTTTTTTTTCAATGGCAATAGGGACCATTAATAAAAAACAAAATTCATTAAAAAAATATATATATATATTTTAATAGACTGATAGGCAAGATAATCAGGGACCCTGACTTGAGCTACGACTGAGGAAAACAAATACTATAAGACATAATATTTTATAAAGAGTAAGACATCACACACAATCAGTTCTGTTGTGTACACCCCTGTTAAAATACATGTTAGTTTAATAATGTGCAGCAAATGTACTAGAGGCAGGGGTAGGGTGAAAGGAGTAGGAACAGTGCAGGAATGTGTTAGTAAAGTAGTAATCCAAGAACTGACTTCAGCCATGGTTGCTGCATCCTATGCAGTTAATGATAATGATCATTCTCCTCCTGTGAAGGCTGTTTGTCAAAGTCCCACCACTAGTAATATTAAAAAAAAGTCTAAGAATATTGACGGCTACAACTAGTTGCAGTTCAACTAACTGTTGCAGCTAACAGCAAGAAAAACAACCATAAAAACATGTGTCCTTAAAGTGGTAGCAAAAGTTATGAAAAGTGGGGAAGTAAAAACAAAACAGCCTAGAAGACTATGAAAGTGGTGTGGAAGAAGATACGGATAGTGCTAAGGATGACATCATTATTGATGATGAATGCATCCCTGCAGCTTACTCCTCTGCTTTAGATACAGATGATGTTGAGAGTGAGAGAGATGATGACAGCTCCAGAAAATTAATTAAAAGGCAATGGCTCAGTCTTCCAACACTTAAAATGAGGACTGTGTCTGTTTATAAACTGTTTCAAAAATGAATTGGAAAGTCTGAATCTGGAGAATTAAAGGGATAGTAATACTTCATTTTATCTTTATTTTATTTTGTAGGCATTAAAAAAAACATGAAGAACGATATAAGTCTTATCTCTTAAACCTTTATGGTTTGAGAGATATTCACAAGCAAAGTTTCCCCTCCCCGCCCCTTTTACCTAGTGTAAGCCATCTCTTCTCAGATGTGGAATGTAGTCCATAGACCAGACAGATAACAGAAGGGGACAATCTTCTTCCTGTGAGAACAATGAAAGCCCTGCCCCCCTTGACAAGTTTTTCATGTTTTTCCCTTATCTTAATTGAAAATTGTCCCTCTCTGCAATCTACCTGGGCACCTCCCTTCTGCTCTGGCTGAGCAGTGTTACATCATTAAAATGGGTGGGAGGGGGATACTTTGTCATTTAATTACTCTTGAACTACAACTCTGACAGAATTGAAATAACACCCTCCAAAGTCCAAATACTATGATGATTAATTAGATCTGCTTTTATTATGAAACATTACTATCCCTTTAAAGACGCCAAAAGATACATAATCATCCTGTCAGTCATTATCAGCATCAGCACCTTTTCCATGTCCAACCACCTCTAAGCCATACACACTAGTCTTGAGTAACCAGTAGCAACAATACAGGTTAACACTATCCATAACATCCATAGCTATGATGGGTGCCTCTGTTGCTGTTTGAAGTGCAGCACTTTTGATACCCAGTAATAGTACAATTGCATCAATATCTATCCGCATTAGTAGTAGCAGCCCCTCAGGAACCCCACAGTCATGTTTACCCACTTGAATTCTAGAGTTGAACCCATTGAAAGCATTGCAATGAAACTTATTGGATAACTTTCTAGCAATCAATGGTTTAAAAGTTCAATTTACATACTTTAGATGTTCTGTTTGTCCCCTATAGTGCAGTTGGTTTGTCCCAGAATGGGTCTTGTTCTTCTAAATGCATTAGGCTCACTGTAATAGTTTCTTCTAGTATGTCCTTCTGTTAACCTCTTAAAGACCAGAAAGATGCACAAAGCTTTGCAGAGCAGCGTGATGCCCTCCCCTCTGGTTCTCAAGAGGTTACGTAAATTAAAAGCTGCTTATTATTGTAGATAATATTCTTTCTATTTAACCACTGCATAGTACTTGGGTTGCAGTACATGGTGATGCAGTAATCCAGTGATTCTCAGCTCCAGTCTTCGGGGCACACTAACAGGTCATGTTTTCAGGATATTCCTAATTAATCACAGGTGAATCAATCACAATGTCTGAGCCACTAATTGCTCACTTGTGATTAAGCAGGAACAACCTGAAAACCTGCACTGTTGGTGTGCCACGAGGACTAACGTTGAGAAACACTGCAGTGATCCTATCAATGTTTTCAATGTAGTTTATGTTTTATTTTTAGTAAAGTTATACATCTGTGCTGTTTCCAGCATGCAGCATAACATTGATTAAAATGTTCCCTGCCAGTTAATGACTATATTTTAAGAGCTGAACATTTTAAACTTCATTAGATATACTTACTCATGAATAGTGTAAATTAAACATCTGGAGGAGATGTACTTAACTGCTCAGAATGTGTAATGCTCGCAATATGAGCAATCATTTTCATTTACCGTTCACTTACTGTTCCAGCATCTGATAGCACAAGTATTTTATAGACCTGCATCCAAATGTTGTGCAAATGTAAAATCCTATTATACTAATGTCCTGACACTGATTTTCTAAGAGTAAATGGAAAATCTCTGGGTGCAAATAATCTGCATTGTAGAGGACAAATAAAATTCCCATAGCATTTGAATGCTACAAAAGGTCTCCAAAGTGCTGCTTCACAGTGCATCATAGACCCCTTTAACCCTTACAGTGCCAGAGGCTTGGGGAATGTTTGTATCTTTTTAGCCAGACACATTTTCAGCATTTTTGCTATCCATCAGTTTAGATATGATGCCCATAGGTAGTTTTCTAGTTATATATAGAAAACTATATTTACTTTTTTTCAGAACATGTTTTTTCATGGCAGTTGGCACCTTACAAAAATGTATTTGTATTGTCTTAGGCATGCAAAATGGTATTTGCAGCTTTATAAACTAAAATCAACATTCTATTGGTTACATGGTAAAACTACCCTACAACAGATAAATAATTATATAAAGCTATATATATATATACTAGTTGAACAGCCCGTTACACGGGCCACAGTGCTTCTGGCAGCCGGTCACGGGGCAGTCACGCGCAGTGGAGACTGCCCGCGCCAGGCTGATACAGAGCTGGACACTCCTTCAGAGCACCCAGCTCTGTATCAGCCGCGGCGTGGGCAGTCTCTACTACGCATGACTGCCGCGCGCGCAGCAGTGTCTACTGCGCATGTCGGGCGTTACACACAACTTAGCGAATTATTATATAGGATTTCCGGGAAAATATAAATCTCACCACATCAAATGAGGGGTCATTGTGTTTCTATCCCTGTCCTGGTGTGCACAAATCTTTCCAGAAGGTGGAGCTAAATGAAAAAAATTGAATTTTTTTTTTTTTTTTTTTAAATTTCCACAACTTCAGATATACTGAAATATTTGGAAACTATGGGATTCCCTACTGCACCTTGTAGCTACTGCTCTCAGAAGAAAATGGCACCCAGTTGCTATGAACTGATATACTGTAGGGTATACAAGAAGCACAAAACTACATAAACTACAAAATTTCATTTTTCAGACTTTTTTCAAGCATGACTTATCTGTACTAAAATTGTTGTACCAACTACCGAGATTAAGAAAAGGTAGACAAAGTACACCATTTTGGAAAGAATATAACCTACCACATTAAATGAGTGTTCACTTCACTTTCTATATCTAACCTGGTGTGCAAAAATGTTTCCAGAAGGAGCTAAAGCTAAAAACTAAAGCTAAATATTTGCATTGTTTTACTTTTCTACCCCTCCAAATGTAGTACAGTATTTGAAAACTATAGAATATCCTACTGCAATCATTAGGTACTGCTTCCCCAAGATAAATGGTACTCAGCTGGTATTGGTTGACATATCATAGGGATATTTTCTTTTTTTAAATTGTTTGCCTGCATTGAAATGGTCATGACTATTAGAGATATGAATGAAATGTATGCAATCATACCATTTTGGAAAGTAGACATTAACCCACATCAAATGAGGGTGTCACGGTTTGTTTTGACTCTCAGACACAGAGTAAGATAAAAATCAAACTTTATTGAAAAGTTTAATGGGAACTCTCACGGGTCCTAATCATACACGTACATCACATATATACAATGGGTACAAACAGTAGTTATTGCAAGCTACACAAGGGAGGCTCTACCGGCCTTGCCAATATACCGGGCAAAGCAACCTAAAGGGTTACACGACAATCTGAATGTGGGTCTACCGGCCTTGCCAATATACCGGGCAAGGCAGCCTGGAGATTTACACGATGAACTGATGGTGGCTCTACCGGCCTTGCCAATATACCGGGCAAGGCAGCCTGGAGGTTTACACTATGAACAGATTGTGGCTTTACCGGCCTTGCCAATATACCGGGCAAGGCAGCCTGGAGGTTTACACGACAAGCTGGTTGTGGCTCTACCGCCCTTGCCAATATACTGGGCAAGGCAGTCAGGAGGTTACACGCCAACCTAAATGTGCCTCTACCGGCCTTGCCAAATTACCTGGCAAGGCAGCCAAGTGGACAGAGGAACAGCTCCACTAATGCTGCATAGATGGAGCAACAGCATAAGATGGAACAGTGGAGCAAACCAGTCTCCCAACCAAGGAGACCCAACCGGTTAGCAACAGAGTCAGCAACAACCGGTGGATGTACAGTAACCCAGTGCCATATATAGAAGAACAGTATAGCCCACCCGGTTCTACACAACAGA
Source organism: Rhinophrynus dorsalis (assembly GCA_037306005.1). Lineage (NCBI taxonomy): Eukaryota > Metazoa > Chordata > Amphibia > Anura > Rhinophrynidae > Rhinophrynus > Rhinophrynus dorsalis. The sequence continues at coordinate 402,417,923 of CM074723.1, forward strand.
TTAGCAACCGGTGGATGTGGAGTAAACCAGCAAAGCGTACTGGACAAACAAGTGCTTAACCGGCTCTATACAGCGGAATCAGCAGCCGGTGGATGGTGGAGTAGAGCTGCACTGATGCTGGTCAACAATAGCGCTCACACGGCACTAAACAAGTGGAGTCAGCAGTTGGTGCATGGTGGAGTAAACCAGTACCGCGTACTGGATAAACGAAACGTCCAACCGGTACTAAACAAACGGAAGTAGCTACCGGTGAATAGGAGTAAACCAGTACCTCATACTGGATAAGCGAATGACCAGCTGGTTCTATACAAGCAAATCAGCAACCGGTGAGAGTGGAGTAAACCAGTACCGCGTACTGGATTAGCGTATTGCCCAACCAGTTCTATATAAGCAAATCAGCAACCGGTGAGAAGGGAGTAAACCGGTACCGCGTACTGGATAAGCGAATGCCCAACCAGTTCTATACAAGCAAATCAGCCACCGGTGAGAGTGGAGTAAACCAGTACCGCGTACTGGATAAGCGAATGCCCAACCGGTTCTATACAAGCAAATCAGCAACCGGTGAGAGTGGAGTAAACCAGTACCACGTACTGGATAAGCGAAAGCCCAACCGGTTCTATACAAGCAAATCAGCAACTGGTGAGATTGGAGTGTACAGAGATCAGAAGGTCGCCATAGCGACTTCAGCAGCCAAACGGATAACCAGCAGCAGTGACAGCAGACAAGCCAGGACCACACAGGAACGATAGCACCACCAACCGGGTCAGGAACAGAACAGGAACACAGCAGCATGGGATCAGGAAATGAAACAGGAATGACAGCACCGCCAACCGGGTCAGGAACGGAGCAGGAACAATGCAGGAGAGGCACTGGCTACAGGAGCAACGCTGGTACTGGTAGCAAATGAACAGGCCCTGGGAATAGGTACAAGGCAGGTGACTGCTGACATAGAGACAGCACGAAAGGGCAACCAAAGGGTGCCTCAGCCCAGTCTATAAAGGCAATCCTGGGCGAGCAAAAGACAGGTGGCCAATGGAGAGTACACACACCTGACTGGCAGCACAAGTAAGCAATCATGGGCACCGTGATAGAGGGATTGTTTGCCCTTTTACCCCTAGGCTGGTGTGTACACAAAGATACACAAATCTTTGAAAACCATGGCATTTCCTGCTGGATTCAGTACATGGTACTCCATTGGTATGGGTTCACATATTATAGGGGGTGTCAGAAGCGAGAAACTATGTTTTATAAAAAAAAGAAATGGAAGGCACCCACATCGGCCACTTTTCTTTTGTGGAATGATCTGTCTGCACTAAAATGGTGAAAACTACTACAGACACAAAGAAAAGGTAAGAAAGGGATATCATTTTGGAAAGTAGGCATTCACCTGCATCAAATGAGTGGCAATTTGTCTTTTTATCTTCTAGGCTAGTGTGCCCAACTATCTCCAGAAAATGGTGCTACAGGAAAAATCACATACACTTATACACTTCCTGAAATCTTTCAAAATTATGGGATTTTCTAGTCTATCCAGTATACTTGTGCACAGCAAAAATTTTCGGCAAAATTTGATTTTTTCCCCATTTGTAGAATCAAAAAAAAAAATTAAATATTCAATAAAAAATTGAAATTAAACAAATAAAAATAAAAAATACATTAAACTAAATTAATAATAATATTAAATCTGATGAGACAAGAAGGGGTATTTTATAAAACCCTACACACTTATTAACCCTTAATAGGGCAAATATGGGATGAGTAGAGGAAATGTAACATAGCTGTGTGATACTAATGAATATACAACAAACACACAAAATAAAGCCCTGTGCTCAAACTCCCACTACTCCTGGGCAGCAGCAATGGCTATAGTATACATCAGACCAAAATACATAGTACAAAAAACAAAAAGAGTTACCTGCGCTAGTCCCAAGTCAAATAATTAAGAGGCTTTTAATTGGAGGCTTTTAGTTTCACTGCAATGGCCATCTGAATGTAAGCTCACCTGCCGCGCCAAGGCAAGCCTCATAGGTGAGTCCATTAGGACAAATACATTATTTTGAATAACTTTTCTTAAGCTGCACCCATATGTAACATTATTACTACCAAAACTGTAAAAAAAAAATTTTTTATTTTGTATTTTTTTTTATTTTTTTAATAATGAGTGAGAATTTATATATGTATATGTCACATCAAATGAAAGCCCTTTCTGCCTTTTAAAAAAAGGTATATAATAAGTGTTTGTGCAATAAATGAGAAAGATAGGAATTATGGTTGAACACACACATAGCAAAAAATGCCAAAATTGCTTGAGTCCTTATGTGGTTAATATCTGTACTTTGCATGAACTGTAAAGCACCTGTTTTACCAGATCTATTTTTAGCAGCATGTAGCAACATTGTAATAGTTTCAGGCAGGAAAGCGCCGTGTCCTCTATTTTTAGTAGCATGTGGCAACATTGTAATAGTTTCAGGTGGAAAAGCGCCATCCAAATTTCCAAAATTTACACCAACATTTTGGACTAGGTCCGTTTCAGATTCTGATTTTTTTTTTGTTGGCGTACCTTGGCTTTCGGAAGGTCCGAAAGATGCTGAATATGCCTTATTCGTCCGAGTTCAGAAATTAGCCGAACCTAATCGCACAAGTCTACTATCCAGTACCTTCTGTCAGCTTGATGAAAATGGTACCCCATTAGTATGGGTTGACATAGTGTAATGGGTGTCAGGAGCATGGCTACTAGGCGAGCAGACAGTATATGTGTAATTGCATGGCTACTGGGGGGTCAAAGTGGCACTAGGCTGGAGGGATATCAGACTATGTGTGTGGGAATCTGTGACTTCCAGTGGACAATAGAACCAGGTTTGTAGTAGGACCAGGCATGGTGGTCATGTATATGGGGGAATGGACAGAGAATACGAGGTCTGGTAGAGAAAATGTGTGTGTGAGATAAAAGGGTATTGAATGCCCCCTCTTGTACTATTTATTTCTTTATTTATATTTTTACATTTTTTTTAAATTACTTTTTATGTATCATTAACGCTGAGAGTGCCAGAGAGTTAGCCAATGCATTGCAATGCATTGGATTCCTCCTGGCACTCAAAGGGCTTAATTGAAACCTTGCAGGGAGCATCAGGACCCCCTTGTTGTGCTCCCACCTACTTTTCTCCCAACTGAATATGGCTGCGAGATCATTAGAGGCGACACAAGGGAGCAGTGTACAGAGCCAGATCAACACTCCACAGGGTCCTAGGCAAGGTACCAATATGGGGCCCTCCGCCACCAGCAGGTTTCCTACTATAGCCCTTATAAATGCCCCCTTGTCACCCCACTTCCATAGCACACTCATTTATATTTGTAATACAACCACAATAATGAGAACTCAGCCTACCCTATTAACTGATTCCAGGCCACCTCTTTAAAGGGATAGTAATACTTCGTTTTATCTTTATTTTATTTTGCAGGCATTAAAAAAACATGAAGAATGATAGTCTTATCTCTCAAACCTTTATGGTTTAAGAGATATTCACAAGCAAAGTATCCCCCCCCCCCCGTACAGCCAGATCAGAAGGAAGGTGTCCAGGTAGACTGCAGAGAGGGACAATCTTCAATTAAGATAAGGGAAAAAGCTGAAAAACTTGTCAAGGGGGGAAGGGCTTTCATTGTTTTCATACAAAGAAGAATGTCCCCTTCTGTTATCTGTCTGGTCTTACAACCAGATTCACATCTGAGAAGAGATGTCTTACACTAGGAAAAAGGGGCGGGAGGGGAAACTTTGCTTGTGAATATCTCTTAAACCATAAAGGTTTGAGACATAAGACATATCTTTCTTCATGTCTTTTTAATGCCTACAAAATAAAATAAAGTTAAAACGAAGTATTACTATCCCTTTAAATCCACAGAATGCTGCCCACATCTGCCATACACATGACCCACAATCTTGCACACCACAGGGTTCACCCTCCAGCCCTACTTAAGTAGCTGCCTGGCCAAATATCACAGTACCTGTGATCTAGCTGTCACTCTCTGCTATGTACAAGGGTGATTTGTTCACTTAGTTTGGCCCGCCCCTTGGTCTCCTTTTTATACCTGGCAATTCCATCTGTCAGGCGCCCTTTTGTGGTGTTTCTGAGCCAGCTGTTCTGTTGCTACGTTTCTGATTCCTGTGTACCGATTTGGCTAGCCCTGACCATTCTCCAGTGTTCCTGCTTGTGTATGACCCGGCTCATCTGACTATCTCCTCCGGATCCCGACTCTGCTTGGCTGATGTTCCTGCTTGTGTATGACCCGGCTCGTCTGACTATCTCCTCCGGATCTCAACTCTGCTTGGCTGACGTTCCTGCTTGTGTATGACCCGGCTGGTACGACTACCTCCTACGTGCTCCGATCCGGCCTTGCTGACTTCCTCCCGCAAGATCACCTCCAGCGTGTTCCAGAAGACCCATGTTCCGGTTTGTTGCCGTCGCGACATTATCATCCACTGTTCCAGTACTTGTGTGGCTGTCTTGCCTGGTGTTACTTCGTGCAGTGCAGTGTTACTATCGTGCAGAGCTGTGTGCGCCTCCCTCAGACCGCAGTGCTGTGCTACCGCAGAAAAGCCTTGTGTAAACGTGCCTTTTAACCCTACCAGTGCTGTCTCGGTCCCACTCTCCCTACTCCAGTGTGAGCCTCGTTCATAGTGAAACTCTTGCTGAGTTGGCCGCTCTCTGTCGGCAACTCGATACCATCCCAGTAGAGTGTTCACTTCCTATTAGGCCGGTTGGGCGCTTTGGCTCTCTATCTCTCTCGTTGTATACACTGGTCGATTCCGTTATACCGAGTGGTGACAGGCACAGGCTTTAGCACTAGCATTCCGGTATTACTTCTGTTGGGCTTTGGGCCCTGTCTCATTATACTCAGTCCTTTGAGTCTGAGGAGGCTTGGGAGCTCTTGCACTGCAGGCCGGTTCGATACACGCCCGTGGGGCTAAGATCACTTGCACCAGCAGTAGCCATTCCTGTAGGTACGCCCGTGGGGGGGCTATTGGGCTCTGCTATACTACACACCGTGGCGAGACAGTCCCTATCCACTTGTTGGTGAACATTTCTTCAGCACAGCTTATCTACACCTTGGGCGTGCCAAGCATCCACTTAAGAGACTGTTCATAATCAAGGACTTAACCCTCTGTGGTTACCTTAAGCTTAGCCTACTTATACCCAGGGCGTGCCAAACAGTTCCTTTGAAACTATATTTATCAAGGACTTAACCCTCTGGGGTTATACCCCTTCCTTGGTGGTATTTGTACTTGCTGTCCGTTTGTGCATTTAACTTTGTATTTTCCAGTCACTATCATTTATGTACACCCAACCGCCACTAGAGGGCGACCTTATGTGTTATTATTGCTAAATAAAACTGTGTTTTATTTTACATACTGGTTTGAGAGTCTTTAAAAAAAACGTGACAGTACGAAAGGGCCAATGACCTCAGACAGTAAGGGCGAAGGTAACACTCAAAACATCCACTGGAGAATGGATGCCCAAGAGCAGCGCTTAGATCAATTGGCACTGGCTCTACAAACCCTGCTGGAGCGTACGATACACCTCGACAAGCCTAATCCGAGTCCGGTGGTCTCCTCAGTCTTGACACCGGACAATCCGCCTATAGCTCCTCCTACGGGCTTCAGGGGCTTAACGGCTACGGCGCCGTTACCGTTGAGATATGATGGCGAGCCTTCCCTATGCAGGGGCTTCATTAACCAGTTAGAGATCTATCTGGAATTAATGCCTCAGGCTTTTCCTAACGACCGAAGCAGGGTCGGTTTCATGATATCGCTACTAACTGGCAAGGCTTTGGCTTGGGCGAACCCCTTGTGGGAAGGTGCCAGACCTTGCACGCTGAACTTTAACGAATTTGTAAGAAAGTTCCGCCGTGTGTTTGAGGTGCCTGGTAGAGTGGCCTCCGCTGCCAAAAAGCTAATGGAGATACAGCAGGGCGAACGTTCCTTGGGCAGTTATGCGATAGAATTTCGGACCCTGGCTGCGGAGGTGGGCTGGAACGATAAGGCATTATTGGCAGCCTTCGCTAAGGGGCTCTCCGAGACAATTAAAGATGAAATTGCTGCCCGGGATGTACCCGGTAACCTAGATGAATTCATTGACTATGTAATGATCATTGACTCCCGTATCAGGGAGAGAAGGTTGGCACGAAAGGCAACCTCCAGGAAGCATGGGGTGAACTGCTTCTTTGACCCACCCTCTCCACCCTTTTCTCCTGAACGCAAGGGAGAGGCAGCAGAGCCAATGCAACTGGGTTTCACGAGACTCTCCAACGAGGAGAGGTCTTTTCGTAAAAAGCATGGTCTCTGTCTTTATTGTGGCAAACAGGGGCACCTTTTGCGCAATTGTCCAGTAAGGCCGGGAAACGCACGCACGTAGGGTACCTTGGGGGACAGGCCCTAGGTGGTGTACAACAGTCCCCAGATCCTAATATTGCTAAACCCACCATCCAGGTGACGTTCTTTTGGGCAGATAAGGGCGCAGACACCTTGGCACTAGTGGACTCTGGTGCAGCCGGATACTTTATGGACCAATCTTTCGCAGACTTGCACAATATTCCTCTATGCAAGAAGGAGTGTCCGTTGGCAGTAGAGGCCATTGATGGCAGACCATTGGAGCCAGCCTTTATTACTATGGAGACTATTCCTATCTCTATGTCAGTTGGGGCTGTCCACAAAGAGGAGGTCCAGTTTCAGATTATCCGCTCTCCTCACCATGCAGTCATATTGGGGTTTCCATGGTTGCTTCGGCATAATCCTCAATTTGATTGGCAAACATGCGAAGTCAGTGCCTGGTCCAATTACTGTAAAGAAAACTGCCTATCTATCCCTGTGAAAATTATGTGTACCTCCCCTGCTATACCAGTCGAATATGGTGAATTCAGTGATGTATTCAGCAAGGGGGAGGCTAGCGCATTGCCCAAGCACAGACCCTACGATTGCGCTATTGATCTGCCTCCTGGCGTGTTTCCTCCAAGGGGTCGTACTTACCCACTGTCTTGCGAAGAGAACAGGGCTATGGAGGAGTACATTGAGGATGCCCTTAGTAGAGGAATTATCCGCAAGTCTAACTCCCCGGTTGGTGCCGGATTCTTCTTTGTTAAGAAGAAAAATTGCGAACTTAGGCCTTGTATAGATTACCGGGGGCTTAACAAGCTGATGCCCAAGAATGCATACCCTATTCCACTCATCACTGAGTTATTTGACAGATTGAAGGGCTCTTCTGTCTTCACCAAACTTGATTTACGGGCTGCTTACAATCTAGTAAGAATCAGAGAAGGTGATGAGTGGAAAACGGCATTTAATACCAGAACGGGACACTACGAATATCTGGTAATGCCATTTGGCTTATGTAATGCACCTGCGGTATTTCAGGAGCTGATTAATGACATCTTGCGTGACATGCTTCAGTCCTGTGTGGTGGTATATCTGGACGATATATTGATTCACTCCTCTACGCTAGCCCAGCATATTAAAGATGTCACGCAAGTTTTGTCACTACTCAGGGCTAATAAGCTGTTTTGCAAGTTGGAAAAATGCGAATTCCATGTGTCACAAGTACCATTCTTGGGGTTCATAATCTCGAAGGATGGAATCGCTATGGACCAAGAGAAGTTGGCAGCGGTATTGCAGTGGCCTCTCCCTAAAGGGTTAAAAGTGATTCAGCGCTTTTTAGGGTATTCCAACTATTATAGGAACTTCATACGCAACTTTTTCACTATTGTGAAACCCTTGTCTGACTTAACTCATAAGGGCGATTCTCCCTCTCAGTGGTCCGAGGCCGCTGATAATGCGTTTGAGACCTTAAAATCTGCCTTTGCGTCTGCTCCAGTACTGTCCCATCCCAACCCCTCCCTGCCTTTTATGTTGGAGGTCGATGCCTCCGAAGTTGGGTTTGGGGCAGTACTCTCCCAGCGTCCTGTGGGAGGTGGTAGCTTGAAACCTTGTGGGTTTTTTTCTAAGAAGTTGTCTACCGCACAAAGTCACTATGAGATTGGCGACAGAGAGTTATTGGCTATTATTCTGGCATTGAAGGAGTGGCGCCACCTGTTGGAGGGTACTAAGAACCCAGTATTGATCCTGACCGATCACAAGAACTTGACATATCTCTCTGAAGCTAAGAGGTTGTCTTCTCGTCAGGCCAGGTGGGCACTCTTTCTGTCCCGATTTAACTTCGTGGTATCATACCTTCCAGGGTCTAAGAATATCAGGGCAGACGCATTGTCTCGTCAGTTTGCATCAGACACTGACAGGGAGGAGGAGCCGGTACCCATCATTCAGCCTGACCGTATTTTGGCTACCATCCGCACTAGTATAACCTCACCTCTGGGAGAGGAGATTCTGGGGTCTCAAGCTAGGGCTCCACCTGAGACTCCAGTTGGCAAATGCTTTGTGGAGGAGCCTTTCCGTACTCGCCTTTTGGAGACCTATCATTCCTCTAGGGCTGCCGGGCACATTGGCAGGGATCAACTGGTATGGTCTCTTTCGCAATTATTCTGGTGGCCGACGCTCAGAGCCGATTGTTCCGCCTTTACTGCCGCCTGTGCCACATGTGCCCGTGCCAAGACCCCCAGGCATCTTCCAATGGGCTTGCTCCAACCTGTGCCTAATGGGGAACGACCCTGGTCCCACATTTCTATTGATTTTATGGGAGAATTGCCTAACTCGAGGGGGTTCACTTTTATACTTATGGTGGTTGATCGGTTCTCCAAAATGGCTCATTTTGTGCCACTCAGAGGGCTTCCATCGGCTCAGGAACTAGCTAAAGTGTTTGCTAGTGAGGTGTTTCGTTTGCACGGGGTACCCAGAGTGGTGGTCTCTGACCGTGGGAGTCAATTCGTGTCCAGGTTCTGGAGGGCATTCTGTGGCATGATGGGCATTTCAATTGTCCTTCTCTTCCACCTACCATCCCCAGACCAACGGAGCCGCTGAGCGTGCCAACCAGGGATTGGAACAGTTCCTGCGCTGTTTCATCTCTGATCATCATGACAATTGGGCCGACCTGTTGCCATGGGCGGAGTTTGCCAGGAACTGTGCAGTTAACTCATCATCCGGGAGCTCCCCGTTCTTAATCAATTATGGGTTTCAGCCAGGTTTGCTCCCGGATTCGTTTCAGTCTCAGCAGATTCCGGCTTTGGATGAGCATATGGAGCAGCTCCGTTCTACATGGGCACAGGTACAAAGGACCCTCAGTCAGTCCTTCCAGCGACATCAGAGGTATGCCAATCGCAGACGGCTGCCAGCGGTCTCTTTCCAGGTTGGGGATAGGGTATGGCTTTCCTCCAGAAACCTCAACCTGCAAGTCCCTTCGAATAAGTTGGCTCCCCGGTTTATTGGCCCATTTAAGATTATTCGCAAAATGAATCCGGTCTCCTATGCGTTGGAACTTCCACCGTCTATGCACATTCACAATGTGTTCCATGTGTCTTTATTAAAACCCTTGGTTTGCAATCGTTACACGACCACTCCGGTGGTTCCTGGGCCGGTGGACGTCCAGGGGCAAGAGGAATATGAGGTCCAGAGCATTACTGATTCTAGGCGACTTAGAGGGAAGTTGCAATACTTGGTCCACTGGAAGGGCTATGGCCCGGAGGAGCGCTCTTGGATTGACCAGAAGGACCTCCATGCGCCCAGACTTGTGCGCAATTTCCACTCCAAATACCCTCAGAAACCGAAGCCTCCAGCTGGGAAAGGGGGTCTTTGAGGGGGGTTACTATCACAGTGCCTGTGATCTAGCTGTCACTCTCTGCTATGTACAAGGGTGATTTGTTCACTTAGTTTGGCCCGCCCCTTGGTTTCCTTTTTATACCTGGCAATTCCATCTGTCAGGCGCCCTTTCGTGGTGTTTCTGAGCCAGTTGTTCTGTTGCTACGTTTCTGATTCCTGTGTACCGATTTGGCTAGCCCTGACCATTCTCCAGTGTTCCTGCTTGTGTATGACCCGGCTCGTCTGACTATCTCCTCCGGATCCCGACTCTGCTTGGCTGACGTTCCTGCTTGTGTATGACCCGGCTCGTCTGACTATCTCCTCCGGATCTCAACTCTGCTTGGCTGACGTTCCTGCTTGTGTATGACCCGGCTGGTACGACTACCTCCTACGTGCTCCGATCCGGCCTTGCTGACTTCCTCCCGCAAGATCACCTCCAGCGTGTTCCAGAAGACCCACGTTCCAGTTTGTCGCCGTCGCGACATTATCATCCACTGTTCAAGTACTTGTGTGGCTGTCTTGCCTGGTGTTACTTCGTGCAGTGCAGTGTTACTATCGTGCAGAGCTGTGTGCGCCTCCCTCAGACCGCAGTGCTGTGCTACCGCAGAAAAGCCTTGTGTAAACGTGCCTTTTAACCCTACCAGTGCTGTCTCGGTCCCACTCTCCCTACTCTAGTGTGAGCCTCGTTCATAGTGAAACTCTTGCTGAGTTGGCCGCTCTCCGTCGGCAACTCGATACCATCCCAGTAGAGTGTTCACTTCCTATTAGGCCGGTTGGGCGCTTTGGCTCTCTCTCTCTCTCGTTGTATACACTGGGCGATTCCGTTATACAGAGTGGTGACGGGCACAGGCTTTAGCACTAGCATTCCGGTATTACTTCTGTTGGGCTTTGGGCCCTGTCTCATTATACTCAGTCCGGTGAGTCTGAGGAGGCTTGGGAGCTCTTGCACTGCAGGCCTGTTCGATACACGCCCGTGGGGCTAAGATCACTTGCACCAGCAGTAGCCATTCCTGTAGGTACGCCCGTGGGGGGCTATTGGGCTCTGCTATACTACACACCGTGGCGAGACAGTCCCTATCCACTTGTTGGTGAACATTTCTTCAGCACAGCTTATCTACACCTTGGGCGTGCCAAGCATCCACTTAAGAGACTGTTCATAATCAAGGACTTAACCCTCTGTGGTTACCTTAAGCTTAGCCTACTTATACCCAGGGCGTGCCAAACAGTTCCTTTGAAACTATATTTATCAAGGACTTAACCCTCTGGGGTTATACCCCTTCCTTGGTGGTATTTGTACTTGCTGTCCGTTTGTGCATTTAACTTTGTATTTTCCAGTCACTATCATTTATGTACACCCAACCGCCACTAGAGGGCGACCTTATGTGTTATTATTGCTAAATAAAACTGTGTTTTATTTTACATACTGGTCTGAGAGTCTTTAAAAAAACCGTGACACCAAACCACTTTAAAAATGTAAAATTAAAAAAGGTATATGGATGTAACCAACAACTCTTTGAAGGACACATAACTATTTAAGTCCTTATTTTAAACACTGTAATCATATACATGTACTTGATTGCTCAGATATGGGCTATTATTTTGGCCTTCAGGATACATCCCGGTTCTAAATGGATTCAGAAAGCTACAGTGGTACAGCATATCCAAAGAGAAGAAAGCACAATGTGTGTGTGTTTATAAATATTATATACAAACATACATGCATATTCATATACACTCACTAAATCTTACAGTCCATTCTTACACTCATTCTTATGCATACACACAAACACACACTTAATTATACACTAATATTCTCACTTTTACACACACACACACACACACACACACACACACACACTCACACATATACACTAACTCTCACAGGCTATCTCTCCTCCCACAACCCATTTCTTCCCTCCTACACACCATCCACTCCTCAGCCCATCTTCTCCTACTGCAGTCCATCTCTGTCTTCTTCCACCCATCCCTCTCCTATTTTATGCATCTGTTCCCTATGTAGGTCCTCTTTCATACATATTTTTGCTGCCCTGCCACTTCTCTTGCCAGTCTGCTCCAAGCTCCATGGTAATTCACATTTCTTGTCCTCATTCAGTGTACAGTGTAATACAGCATGCCAGTCTTGCTACTTTCAGTACCAGAGAGGTAACCAGCACATTGCTTTGCAATGTATTTGCTAACTAGTGATGAGCGAGCGTGCTCGGCCGATGCTCGGATCGGCTCGAGCATCGCTCTGCTCGGCACATGGCGGTACTCGTCGAGTACCGCCATGTGCTCGCCCGACATGTTCGGGTGGCGGGGATCTGTGCCGGAAGAGGCACAGATCCCAAGAAGCTCCGCTGGACCACCAGGGACTGGAGGTACGGGGGCATTGCAGGGAGATGAAGGGGGCATTGCGGAGATGAAGGGGGACATTGTGGAAGAGGGGCATAGACTCTATGCCCCTCTTCCACAATGTCCCCCTTCATCTCCGCTATGCCCGTCTTCCACAATGTGCCCCTTCATCTCCGCTATGCCCCTCTTCCACAATGTGCCCCTTCATCTCCGCTATGCCCCTCTTCCACAATGTCCCCCTTCATCTCCTCTATGGCATAGAGGAGATGAAGGGGGACATTGTGGAAGAGGGGCATAGCGGAGATGAAGGGGCACATTGTGGAAGAGGGGCATAGCGGAGATGAAGGGGCACATTGTGGAAGACGGGCATAGCGGAGCTGAAGGGGGACATTGCGGAGCTGAAGGGGGCATTCGGAGATGAAGGGGGCATAGCGGAGATGAAGGGGGCATTGACCAGGCACCCTCCCCTCATCAGAGCAGGGGGTGCCTGGTGTTGCCCCATTCATTTCAATGGGGCTCGGGTGCTCGGCCGAGCACTCGAGCCTCAGGGGGTGCTCGGTCAGAGCACCCGAGCACCCGAGCATCGTGGTGCTCGCTCAACACTATTGCTAACCACCAAGGCATTGAAGGGTTAATTAAACATCCTTCATGTATATGAGAGAGAGACTGTGTATGTGTGTGTATGAGCAGAGGGACAGTTGTATAAGAGAGTGTGTGTTTGTGTATAAGAGAGTCAGATGCTATGTGAGCTGAAGTGAGATTGGGTGCATGCGTGTCTGTGTGATTGTGTGAGACATTGAGAATGCCATTGACTAGGTTTCACTACATGATTTATAAATACCAAGTGGGAGGAGTACTAAATTGATCAGAGGCTTAACACTCCTATTATCTTCACAGGATTACCATAGGATGACTTTTCTAAAACAAAAGCCTACATTCACCTTGAGAATACCCCAGGTTAGGAAACCAACCACATGTTGTTACTTTCATCTGATAAGGCCTTTTATCCACCATACACACCTCACTCTAGTATACTAGCCAGCAGGGCAATGAAAAAAAGCACTACACAAAATCACCCGTGATTGTTTAGCCGTGATGCACTTCCACTATTATCCGTGAAACCAGAGTATTCGATTTTATTTGTAGGGGAAAGATTGCTCCCCTAAATATATTACATATCCAAATACAATGCACACACAACTATAATGTTCTGTTATCAGCAACAAAAAAACAACCCTATTAAACCTTTGTGTCAGTGGAGTGCTATTATGCTTTATCCTCCCATCTGACTGTCAAAGGATTAAGGACCAGAGGGGCTTCAATGCATTCCCCCTACGATTCCCAAAGGGTTCAGGTTGCTTCATGAGCTAAATGTATTATGATAAATAATAGTCAACACCTTCATTCACATGTGGAGAATGCACTATGATGTGTGCCGCTTTCCTACAATACAAATGTGGAATCTATTTTGTGGACAAAACAATTGCAACCCATGGCATGCAGCAAACATACACTTACTCTTATATGAAGGTAAATAAGCTTGGCAGCAGTAAGTTGTCCTGCCTCTTCACTGCACTTACTATTCGAGCTTCATGTGGATGGAACTGGGCCACCCCTTAACGTCACATCACACCTTCAGGCTGCACAGCTGTCATACGCACAGCGTACTTGTGTGCAATGAGCAGTGACAACTGACAAACTGAAAAGCAAAGAACAGGAAGAGCTGTACTGTTAACTTATAACGGCACACAGATCAGGACACAATAACTGTTGAATACTCACTCAGCGTGTTTGACCGGTTACAATTGACGGTAACCGGTTATTTAGCCAACGGGGGGTTTTGATGCTGGTTCTGCCCACAACAGAGCCATGCAGACATGCTTCTGATGACCATTTGGATATTCAATAATCAGCAAACTTGTGATCAAGCAACTGCAGACCAGATCAATACAAAAACAGTGTAAAATGTATTAAAATATAATTAAAAAATCCTCAACGTGTTTTGTGGCACACTTGCCACTTCATCAGGAGAAATACAATGTTTTAAAGATACAAGAATACAAAACTGACCAACTCAGCAGCAAAATACAAATAGAAGTGCATAAGTAAGGTAGGACTTCTTACCCCTTTGGGTGCCAATGAGATAAGGCATTGGTTTTCAATCCATCTCTCACTTTCCTGACACTGAAAGGGTTAATCTGCTGTCAAGTGGGGCACTGTGGCAGGCTGGCAGCTATGAAGTACAATTATTGGCAGAGCTGGTGGCGGGCCTTCCAAGTTTGCCGGGCCCTAGGCAGACACCTAGGTTGCTTTGCCCATGATTTAGCTCTGGCATCACTTACCCTTCCACCTTAGCAGGAGGATGTACAGCCTTCATGCTAGTCCCACCTGCTGCTGCTTCACTTTCATCACCTTTACCATCAACACCACATCCCTCACCCCCAACACTTTCTAGCTGATTTGTGGTAGTAGTGGGACTGCTTTGGGATGGCAAGTGTGACTAAGGGTCCCCTGCTGTCACGCATGCTATCATCTCCTGCTCCTCCTCCAGATTATCAGAAGGCACACTGGCAGCAGTAGCAGCAGGCACAGATAGCTGACCTGTGCTGCTCACACTGCTACCCAGTTCTTCATGTGCATTTGCTGGTTTGTTCATAAATTTCCCTCCGATCCCAAGGGATGATGTCGGGGGCTGGACATCATTGGGTTTGGGGAATCAGGGCTCCTCGACCCTTCTATGCTGATGGTGGCCACTTTCTCCTCCACCTTCAACTTGCTGGATGCATCACAGTCGTTCCAGCTCCTCCCTTTTGTTGTCAGATGGCTGCTCATTCTGTTAGCCAACAATCGGAGCCTCTGCTGCCAAAATTTCACTAAATAAATAGCTTCACAATAGCCTAACACCCACTGTATCTCTCTAGCTGCTTGTGTTGTTTCACTTCCTGGAAACATCATTTTTATGGTGCAAAAACATGAAGTACAGGTAAGTAAGGGGGAGAGAAGTTTGTAGCCATTGAAAAATATAGATAAACATTTTTGGCAGAAGGCTAAATGGTTTAAGCAGAATTTTTTTGCGGTAACATGATGGAAGCTTTCGCCCACCCCTAGTATTATGGAGGGTATTATGGAGGCAGAAAATGGAAGCAGCTCTGAAGCAGGCATTATAGGCATGTAGGTCAGACACAAAGTTTACATGTTTTACCCCAAGGGTATTTTGAACAGAAATCTAAGTATTTATCTATTTCAAGTACATGTTTGCTTATCTGTAATATCTATGGGTCAGTGAAGGTTAAGGCAACTTTGTGATTATGTTTAAAAATAGATATATTTCAATAACATACATAAATGTCTAGTAAAAGTCAATAAAATAGCCTGTTTTATTCGGATTACATTTCCAGAGCAACTATTAATGTCTTTTTATGAAATAATGATAATAATGAGAAAATACCACAAAATGAATGTTTTATTTTTTTGTGTTAAAAACTTTTTTATGCTAATAGAAACAAAACATAAACATACAAGTATGGTATGTATGCATCTTTATGTATAGTAGGGAAATGCAGTAAAAATAGATTTTTACTGTAATGAGTTACAAAAATCATTGATTATCAAGACAAGTGAGATGACTTTCCCAGGGGCAAAGAGAGCTGGAGTTAGTTATTAGATTACCTCTACTAGCACATGGTAATGTGACAAACAGCCTGCAATTTAGGAAATATATGCAATGTTATATTAATACTCTAGTGTATGTTGTATGTGATAATTGGGTGCACTATCTGAACTGAAATTATGTAGTCTTTATCAGATCACACTATGTGTTTACCTTTATTTTTATCATCTACTGTCTTTATCTCTATTGACCCGCTGGTAAACAGTTTTTAATTTTATTTTTGGGATTGCATTTTTTGATTTTATTATACCATATTGATGTACATTCTATTGTATGCACTTTATGATATAGTCATTCATATACAATAATAAATGTTTTGCACATGATCAGCGGTAAATAATTATAAATAGCTCCCCCTTTTTGATTTATTATACAAATAATATACCATCTATATGTTTTTTACTCTTTTAGCACTAACTGAAAGAAGGGCTCCTAGCCACCTCAACAACAGCAATTCTGGAGCAAACCATCAGCACTATATAAGACAAATAAAAATGTCCATTGATTTAAATGAGGCTTTTAAACCATTGAATTCCATTTAAGTCAAAGGAAATTTGGGAAATGTTTATTTGTCCCTTATAGTGACGTTGTTTGCTCCAGAATAACTCCACTTTTCTTTTATACATAGGCCTCTTTCATACTAGCAACACCAAAGCATGTCACCTGCTATGACAGGTACTATGCTGGGCTAAGGTACCTTTCACACAGGTGACTATCACTTTGGTGAATGCGCCAAAATCTAGAATAGTAAATCATTACAGCAGTCACCCATAAACTCAGTAAAGATGCAGCAAGAGAGATGTGCACAGTGGGGCCACCTCCAGTCCTTTCACTGAAGTGTTGGAGGTTGCAATGCAATTCCATCTTCCAGTGATGTTGGCCTGGGCACAGACACAGGCCAGCCATCAGATATACACACCTGCATCAAAAACAGTAGTATAACTCAGGCAAAAGTGACTGTAAAAACCATGGGTGACTGAACAGTAGATGGAAATTGTTTCAATTCCATTACCAGTTTAAAAGAGCCCTTAATTATAAAGGCATCAATAGCTTAATGATTTCCTTAAAGGGATACCTTTTTTATCTTTTTTGTTAGAAAAACCTCCATCTCAAAGTCAGGGAAGATATAACAGCACAGCTCATTTTCTGCACATTGCATATAATGTTAATGTTCTGGTAATATCATGCAATACCAGATGAAAAAGATAATGGGTCATTGATCTGTCAGGACCAGGCTTAATATCAGCATTGAATATCTCGACCAAGGCTCTAATCTTTTCATATTCTTAAACCTATTCTATATATTCCTATATATATATATATATATATATATATATATTCTCCCATGGGTCTATGCCTTATCATGGTGGGAGTGTTTGTGCCAATGAAGCCAAGAACTATGCCATCAGGAGCATATACTAATGGCAGGACCATCCAAGGTGGACATATCGAAGCTAAGACTTCAGATCCAAAATCTGCAAACCCACACTGGACCAGTGTGGCAGATTATGGTCCATTCCTTCAGCATGACTTCACAACTAAAACAATGGTGTTCATTTCCCAGTGGCTTTTGAGCTACTCCCTACAGCATTGGGAAGACTAGTTCAATGACAGAGGGTGATAATAATTGCCAGGTTCTATCAGGCTGCCTTTGACATTTATACAGCGGTACCCTTAAAACTTGATCCATGAGCACAATTTCATGCTAAGAGGAGCTAGTGCAAGAATTGTATAACATAAATTGGGACATTCTCAACTTATATGGGATTTACTCAAATTAGAAGAGGGATACTGGCTGTACTATAAAGGTGACAGACTCAGGACTCTATTCAATAGGCAACTTTAAAAAAATGTACCTTCGGTAGTTTTAAGTCACAGTCAGGTACGCAATTACCTGTGCTATGATTTACTACAGAACAGAAAAAATGCACAACGGGTGCTAAATTTGTGACCATCGGAAGCAAGGACAATGTAGTTGAATTTGCAATTCAATTACATGTGGTGGCTATTAAGACGTGTTAAGGGACTCACTTTTATCGGCAAACATTACTGCATAAAAAATTTGGTGATGAGTCCCTTAACGTGTGTGCCTAACTACTGACTTGTAAGTGAAGTGTCAAAAAAAAACCAAACTAAAGTAGGGATTACTGCACTAGTGACCCGTAGAGTGACACATGGATATATTGATATGGGGCCCTAAGCCACATATCAATACATTCAAAGTATCCAAAAAATGTGTGTAAAGGGAAAAATAATGAACCCTTTGAGTGTCAGTGGGGTATTCAACGCATTGAACATCCTTGCATACCCCATTGCCATTCAAAGGGTTAATGCCCCCAAAACTAACATCATACAATTAAAATAAACACTTATCTGTAATCCTGATGTCTAGTGGATTGACCTGATGTTCTGCATCCTGGTCTTCTTCAATTCTTCATCTGTAATCTTCTATCTTCTTTCTTCGTCTTCATCTGTCATTGTCTTCTTTTCTTCATCTGTGCTCTTCTTTAGTTTTCTTCTCTCAACTTAATGTTTCACCTGTAAAGAAAAAATATAATTATTAAAATCAAGTTATCCTTAAAGTCACACTGCTGCCGGAGGCATAAAAAAAGAGCAGTAAACCCCTCTCCTTGTACCTTTTGGGCCATTGCCAGGTCTGCACAAAGAGAAATTGGAATGAAGAAGAAGAAAGACGAGGATGATAGATGAAGATAAAAGTTTACAGAAGAAGAATAAAAGAGGAAGACCAGGGCGCACAAGACCCCACTAGATGTCAGGATTACAGGTAAGTGCTCCAGATATGGGTGATAGGATAGTATTAGGGCTAGTCAACAAAATCACCTTCTCCTGGCGTGCTCTACTGGATCAAAAACTGGATAAGCAATTCTTCTATTTTGAAGTGTGTCCAATTAGGAAGTCCCGCAGGAGTTGTAGCTTCTACTTCAGTGGGGGTAGTACTATACCTCACATATGGAGTCTAAGAAAATAAAATGTAAAATGAGAGAGAGAGCAAACCGCAGTATTTGTAGTAAACGGAGGTAAACCCACTAGAGATTAGGTACTTACTGGAACTAGTGGCTATATCTTGCCTCTGAGATTGACAACAAGCACTGGTTTTGCCCTAGTCTAGCAATACTCAGAGCCATGACCAAACTCTCCTCACTTGACAATCACCACAATACTCTGGCGGTTCAGTCAAAGTGTGAAATCAAATAAACAGTAAGTTAACTGTTAGCTAATCATGCAGATCATGTCTAATGGGAAAGGATATTATCCCAAATTGCTATAATTCTCTACCGTTATTCAATAAGATAAATTAAAGATCATAGAGCATTGAGAGCCATATTTTATGTGGTATAAGAAGACACATAGATCGTGAAATCTCTTCTCCGAGTGTGGTCAAATTACATATCACACATTACAGAAAAATCATTAATGGAGCAACTGAGTAGTGAAAATAAAAAAGGGGGGGAGGTCATCAAAACATTTCATGCCTCACAAATCAAGAAGCGGACGCATGTTTCATCAGCACATTCGCAAGGCAAAATTAAGATGCTGAAGTTCAAAAATAGCCTCCTTATCCACCCAACAAATGGTCAGTTACTAATTTGGGTATGAATTAGCTAAACCAATCAATTCAAAAGTAACCAATATTTAAGTGGAATTGGATAATTGGATAAACTTTCTTAGTTCAGCAGAAATCTTTATATTAACTACAGACAAAAAGGGGAAGAAGCAGTTGCAAAATGTATTATTTTGTTGTTAATGTGATAGAGACAATTAATAAAAAAAAAATAGTTTGACTGATAGGTGGCAGGGATTCTGATGTGAGCTGCTACTGATACAAGAGGCGAAAGGGGCTTACTGTGTATGATACAATATTATGTAAAGGGCAATATATCATGTGCAGTTAGTTCTGTACTTGACTTTTAAAATCCATGCTGTTTTGAAAATGTCCAGAAAATGTACTAGAGGTAGGGTAGGGGGAAAGGAGTAGGAGCAGTGCAGGGAAGTGTTGTTAAAATGTTAGTCCAAAAATGTACTACAACCATGGTTACTGCATCCTGTGTAGTAAACAACAATGATCCTTCTGAGGCTGTTCATTAAAGAGATGTAAAAAGTTCCTCAACCAACACCAGTAGTATCAATAAGCCATATAAAAACACTAAAGATTACTATAAGTTGCAGTCTGGCGTAAATGGCATAAAGGAGAAGGGTGTAGCAGTTCAACCTGACTCTATCTGGCCTTTTTGCTAAAGGCACCTTCAGGGGACATTCTGTGCCTTCAGATCCAGACTTGCATATCTGTTTTGGAGTAACACTATTGGGTTTTCAATGTCAAGAAATCTTCTATGGTTCTATCCCAGGTTCTTCTGTTTCTCAGCATGAGATTGGATACTGGTCTTTCTGTTGTCTCACCAGATGTCATAGGCAGTACTTTGCTCATCTGCGGCTGTGTGGGAGTACATGAAGGTGCTGGGTTATCTAGTTTCTCACCAAATTTATATGTTGGAGCTGCAGCTGGAGATAAGTAATTGGTCCAGGCATCAGTTTCATCTTTCCCTTGTCATGACTCTCTTTGACTGGACCAAGTTGGTTCATTGGTTGCTTCAGAAGTACCATGTGTTGCTGGGTTCGCCACTGGTCATTCTGACTTGGGTGCTAATCACAAAAGATTTTGACCTGACAGACTGAGGTGCCAGCTTGTGCTCTCAGACAGCTCAGGGTTTTGGCATCTGGGCAGAGAGTCTTATGCCCATCAGTTTTCTGAAGCTTCAAGTGATTTGCTTAGCCCATCGATTTAATTCCCTCCAAGGATCTCTTTTATGGATCAAAACTGATAATGCAAAGGCTAGTGGACTACACCAGCTACCAGGGAGGGACCAGAAGTGCTACATTTGTAGCTGCACCGGAGGGGTGCTCTGGCTCCGGCCTACTCACGATAGAGGGTACGCTTTCAGCCGCACTTCCAGTGCGCCGGCTCCATACAGCTTGTGCAGTAACCTTCAGTGTGGCATCCAAGGGGTGTCCAGGCCCCATCCGTCTGGCACTCGAAGGGTTATTACGAAAACTAGTTAAGGGTGTTTATGGTTCTGGTTTCCAGCACTGGCAGTAGTGTTCCCAGTCAGCCCACGGAGGTGGTATTGGTTCAGCTTTGGTCATAAGGGCGAAGTCCTATTTCTCGTGAGAGTGTATTCAGTACAGACACTTTTTCAACCATCACTTGCTAGAGACTGTTCGATATATCCTGGGCGTTGGCCAATCCAGATCCTATTCCTCTGTTGTGCACCTATTAACCCTTAGGGGTTATTCCACATTATATCATTGTGTGCATTCACTTGTCAGCTCTACTATTACTGTTATTCTTGTACTGGTCCTTAGGGGCACTATTTTACAATCCTGTTCAATAAAACTGTGTTTTTACTTCATAACCTGGTCTGTGTGTCAGAAAACCGTAACAGTACAAAAGGGCCATGACCTCAGACGGGAAAAGTGACAGTAATACACAGAACCTCCACTGGAGGATGGACGTTCACGAGCAACGCCTAGACCAATTGGCATTGGCCATGCAAACTTTGCTTGAACGTACGGTACACCTTGATAAACCGAATCCGGTGGTCACCCCAGTTATGACACCGGATAATACTACTGGGCAATTACTGGCTCCCCCCAGAAGTTTTACGGCGGCGGCGCCGTTACCGCTAAGATATGATGGCGAACCCACACTGTGTAGAGGTTTCCTTAATCAACTAGAGATATTCCTAGAACTCACACCCCATGCTTTTCCGAATGACCGTAGCAAGGTGGGGTTCATGATATCTCTGTTAACGGGCAAAGCCTTGGCATGGGCTAATCCTTTATGGGAACAGGCTAAACCCTGTACGCTGAGCTTTAACGAATTTGTCAAACAGTTTCGCAGAGTATTTGAGATACCAGGGCGAGCCAGCTCTGCGACAAAAAAATTGATGGTATTACAGATGGACGATCGTACTGTGGCGGAGTACGCTATAGAATTTCGGATTCTAGCAGCTGAGGTGGCCTGAAATAATGAGGCATTACTGGCAGCCTTTGCACAAGGCTTATCCGACTCCATTAAGGATGAAGTCGCTGCCAGGGAGGTACCTACTGATCTAGATGAGTACATAGAATATATGATACTCATTGACACTCGCATGCGCGAGAGACGCTTGGCTAAAAGGGCTAGTTCCAAAATCCATGGGCACGACAGGCTTTTTGACCCACCCTCTCCTCCCATTCCTCCTGGTCAGGCACTCGAAACAGGGGAGCCTATGCAGATTGGCTTCACTAGGTTATCTAAGGAGGAGAGGGCCTATCGCAAAAGACAAGGGCTATGCCTGTATTGTGGGCAAAAGGGGCATTTACTACGCACTTGCCCGGTACATCCGGGAAACGCACGCACCTAGGGTACCTTGGGGGACAGGCCCTAGGTGGTGTACAACCGTCCCCAGATCCTAGTTCCAAAAAACCCACCATACCGGTGAGTTTTCTCCTTGATGACCAAGCTGTGGAGGTATGTGCTCTGGTAGATTCTGGCGCAGCAGGCTATTTCATGGACCGGGCGTTTGCCGAAAGATACAATATTCCTCTGTCTAAAAGGGATACTCCGCTAGCCATTGAGGCTATTGATAGCAGACCTCTTGAACCAGCCCTTATCACCATGGAGACTACTCTCATCACTATGTCTGTTGGGGTCCTCCACAAGGAGGAGGTGCGCTTCCAGATTATTCATTCACCCCATCATGCAGTCATTCTGGGGTTCCCTTGGTTAATGATGCACAATCCCCAGTTTGACTGGCAAACGTGTGAAATTAGGTCATGGTCTGACTATTGCTCTGGTCACTGTTTATCTCGCCCAGTTAAGATTATGTGTACCTCTCCTTCTGTGCCAGCTGAATACTGCAAGTTCAGTGACGTATTCAGTAAAGGTGAGGCTGGTGCATTGCCGCAGCATCGGCCTTATGATTGCACTATTGATTTGCCCCCGGGAGTGGTGCCACCGAGGGGTAGGACATACCCATTGTCCTGTGAAGAGAATAGGGCCATGGAGGAATACATTGAGGATGCCCTTAGACGAGGAATTATTCGTAAATCATCCTCTCCTGCAGGTGCAGGCTTCTTTTTCGTGAAAAAGAAGAGTGGCGAATTACGACCATGTATTGACTACCGTGGACTCAATAAGTTAATGTCCAAAAACGCCTACCCCATTCCGCTCATCACAGAGTTATTTGACAGGTTGAAAGGTTCATCTATCTTTACGAAACTCGATTTACGTGCTGCTTACAATCTTATAAGGATAAGAGCCAGTGATGAGTGGAAGACGGCATTCAATACTAGGTCAGGCCACTACGAATATCTGGTTATGCCATTTGGGTTATGCAATGCACCTGCCGTATTTCAGGAATTCATTAATGACATCCTCCGTGACTTGTTACAGTCCTGTGTGGTTGTGTACCTGGACAATATATTGATCCATTCCGCTAATTTAACCCAGCACATCCAGGATGTTTCTGAGGTACTGCTTCGATTACGCAAGAACAAATTGTTCTGCAAACTAGAGAAGTGTGAATTTCATTGTTCCCAAGTATCCTTCTTGGGCTTTGTGATATCTACTGACGGCTTAGCTATGGACCAAGAGAAGTTGACTGCTGTCTTACAATGGCCACGACCCAAGGGGTTAAAAGCCATCCAAAGGTTTCTAGGCTTTGCCAACTATTACAAAAAATGTATTCAAAACTTCTCTACCATTACGAAACCTCTTTCTGACCTGACGCATAAGGGCGCTAATCCCTCTCAATGGTCTGAGGCAACTGAGATGGCCTTTGAAACCCTAAAAAAGGCATTTGCTTCTGCTCCTATACTTTCCCACCCTAATCCCACCCTGCCTTTCACGCTAGAGGTCGATGCCTCCGAGGTTGGGGTAGGGGCAGTTCTCTCCCAACGCCCCAAGGAAGGGGGTAACCTGAGGCCGTGTGGGTTCTTTTCCAAAAAACTGTCCAGTGCCCAGAGCCATTATGAAATTGGTGATAGGGAGTTGTTGGCTATCATCTTGGCATTAAAAGAATGGCGACATCTCTTGGAGGGCACAAGAACCCCAGTGTTGATCCTCACGGACCACAAGAACTTGATTTACCTATCCGAGGCTAAAAGGTTGTCATCTCGCCAGGCTCGATGGGCCCTATTTCTGTCCAGATTCAATTTCATAGTCTCATACTTGCCTGGGTCTAAGAATATTAAAGCAGACGCTCTGTCTAGACAATTCTGCACAGACATTGAGAGGGATGAGGCCCCGGTCCCCATAATTCAGCCAGATAAGATCTTGGCTACTATTTGTACCAGCATCACTTCGCCACTGGGAGAGCAAATCTTGGCGTCACAAACTCGGGCACCTCCTGAAACCCCAGTTGGCAAGTGTTTTGTGGACGAGCTGTTCCGTACTCGGTTGCTTGAGACCTACCACTCATCTAAGGCAGCTGGGCACATTGGCAGAGATCAGTTGGCATGGTCATTGTCTCGAACATTCTGGTGGCCTTCCCTGAAGGCTGACTGCGCCGCATTTACTGCTGCTTGCGCCACCTGTGCCCGGGCCAAGACTCCCAGACATCTTCCGGTGGGACTGCTCCAACCAGTGCCTAATGGTGATCGTCCCTGGTCCCATATTTCTATTGATTTCTTGGGAGAGCTGCCGAGTTCCAAGGGCTATACGTTTATCCTGATGGTGGTGGATAGGTTCTCTAAAATGGCTCATTTTGTGCCCCTCTCTGGCCTCCCTTCGGCCCAGGAATTGGCATTAATTTTTGCCAGAGAAGTATTCCGCTTGCACGGGGTTCCCAGAGTGATAGTGTCTGACCGGGGGAGTCAATTCGTGTCGAGATTCTGGAGGGCATTCTGTGGCCAGATGGGCATTCAATTGTCCTTTTCCTCAGCCTACCATCCCCAAACCAACGGAGCCGCTGAGCGTGCCAATCAGGGACTGAAACAGTTCCTACGCTGCTTTGTGACTGATCATCATGATAACTGGGCCGACCTGTTGCCGTGGGCGGAGTTCGCCAGGAACTGTGCGGTTAATTCATCGTCTGGGAACTCTCCGTTCCTTGTCAATTATGGGTTCCAACCCTGTCTACTCCCAGACTCATTTCAGTCCCAACAGATTCCAGCTCTGGATGAGCACATGGAGCAGCTCCACTCCACTTGGGCACAGGTGCAGAGGTCCCTCAGTCAGTCCTTCCTCAGACATCAGAGGCATGCCAATAGCAGACGGCTGCCAGCAGTTTCCTTCCAGGTTGGGGATAGGGTATGGCTCTCCTCCAGAAATCTCAACCTGCAAGTGCCCTCGAACAAACTGGCCCCCCGGTTCATTGGGCCATTTAAGATCATTCGCAAGATCAATCCTGTGGCATACGCATTGGAACTACCTAATAATATGCGTATTCACAATGTGTTCCATGTGTCTTTACTAAAGCCCTTGGTTTGCAACCGCTATACTACCACTCCGGTGGTTCCTGGGCCGGTGGATGTGCAGGGCCAAGAGGAATACGAAGTCCAGAGCATTAT
Source organism: Rhinophrynus dorsalis (assembly GCA_037306005.1). Lineage (NCBI taxonomy): Eukaryota > Metazoa > Chordata > Amphibia > Anura > Rhinophrynidae > Rhinophrynus > Rhinophrynus dorsalis. Next base: position 402,443,251 of record CM074723.1, read on the forward strand.
TGACTCCAGGAGATTTAGAGGCAAGTTGCAATATTTGGTCCACTGGAAAGGGTATGGGCCAGAGGAGTGCTCTTGGGTTGACCACAAGGACCTCCATGCTCCACGATTGTTGCCCAACTTTCACTCTAAATATCCTCAGAAACCAAGACCCTCCAGCAGGGGAGGGGGTCTTTGAGAGGGGGGTACTATCACGGTCCCCGTGTTCTTTGCTGTCAATCTTGGCTGTATACCTACGCATTGGAGGAAGCAGATTGGCCCGCCCAGGATGTTCCTTTATATGCTGGAGGTTGGGCACTTGTCAGTTGCCCTTTCGTGGTGTTCCTGTTCCTACGCTTCGTTGCTAGTTCCAGTATCTCCTGTGTACCGACCCGGCTTGCCTGACTACTCTGTTGTTCCTGCTCTGTGATCTGACCCGGTTCTGGCTGATGACCCTGCTCCGTGATCTGACTCGATCCTGGCTGACGACCCTGCTCCGTGATCTGACCCGGTTCTGGCTGATGACCCTGCTCCGTGATCTGACTCGATTCTGGCTGACGACCCTGCTCCGTGATCTGACCCGATTCTGGCTGAGGACCCGACTTCGTGATCTGACCCGTTGCTGGCTGCCGACCCTGCTCCGTGATTGACCTGCTTCTACGTTTGTGAAGTCTGCTGCCGTCCGGTTCCTGTTCCGGTGTTCCAGTACTCTGCAGTCGCTCCGGCGACATTCTGAACTGTATAGGGACTCACTGTTACTCTCTCTAGCAGTAAGCTGTGACCAAGGGTACTCTGCCTTATGCTGGTTGTTGTCACTCCTTCTCATACCGAACCAATTAACCCGTGCGGTGCCATTAGTCTCCGTGGGGTGCCTTCCGAAATATCCAAGCATATGGTTAACTGCTGAGCCACTTATCTGTGTACCTCTCTGTATCTTACGAGCTCCCTCTGTGCACCGACGTCCGGTGCTCGGTGTCCGTTTGTCAGCTCGCTACATTTGTAGCTGCACTGGAGGGGTGCTCTGGCTCCGGCCTACTCACGATAGAGGGTACGCTTTCAGCCGCACTTCCAGTGCGCCGGCTCCATACAGCTTGTGCAGTAACCTTCAGTGTGGCATCCAAGGGGTGTCCAGGCCCCATCCATTTGGCACTCGCAGGGTTATTACGAAAACTAGTTAAGGGTGTTTATGGTTCTGGTTTCCAGCACTGGCAGTAGTGTTCCCAGTCAGCCCACGGAGGTGGTATTGGTTCAGCTTTGGTCATAAGGGCGCAGTCCTATTTCTCGTGAGAGTGTATTCAGTACAGACACTTTTTCAACCATCACTTGCTAGAGACTGTTCGATATATCCTGGGCGTTGGCCAATCCAGATCCTATTCCTCTGTTGTGCACCTATTAACCCTTAGGGGTTATTCCACATTATATCATTGTGTGCATTCACTTGTCAGCTCTACTATTACTGTTATTCTTGTACTGGCCCTTAGGGGCACTATTTTACAATCCTGTTCAATAAAACTGTGTTTTTACTTCATAACCTGGTCTGTGTGTCAGACAACCGTAACAGAAGGAGGGGAGAGGCTGCCATGTCCCTGTTGGGTTGTGTGTTTATAGACATCAGAGTAGCACATGGTGGCCCCTCCCTTTCACCTTGGTGATAAGACAAAGGATTTGGTCGAGGAGGCTTTGCCCCTTCCTCCTCCTGAGCCAATCACCATTTACATTGTCACCCTCAGCCAGAGTTTTTGCAGAACTCTGCCTTTGTAACACCCCAGGGCATGACTGACAGAAAACCAGAAACAATTATATATATTATATATAACTTGTCTATTTTTGGGAGCATTCTTACTTTACAGCATTTTTTCATACCTGCCTAAGGCTTTTGCACAGTACTGCGTGTATATATATATATATATATATATATATATATATATATATGGATTTGGAAAGCATTACCTTGCAATGCATTGCACATACCTCTGCTCCATAAAGGTTTAAGGACAATCTATTTTAGGTGGACAGTTTGACTTATATTCAAAAGAAAAGTGGAGTACATATGGGGAAACCAATATCACCATTGGGAACGCTTACATGTCGTTTGTATTCCCACTGTTTTAAATTGAACTTTTAACATTTGAAGGCTACAGAACTCCCCACTGCAATGCATCTGAACTTTACAACTAGGTGCAGCTTTTTCATTAGTTCCTCTAGAGAATTTCTGTAATCCACAGCGCCAGATTAAGATGACATAGAGCCCTAACCCCACACTCTATTCAACATGTGCCATGTAACCTGATGGAGACAAATGATGGAAGAAATGAAGGAGAGCAGTATAAAATGGGTAAGAGAAGTTGACCACACTGCACACTTTTCCATTCTGATGGCTAGGAACCACTTACATGGGCTCTTGGCATTAAGCTTGGACCCTGAGGGGATTAAAATGGGAGGGCCCGTTATCCACTGGGCAGGACAGGTGGTGGCCAGGCACCTCACATTATCATGAGCCCTAGGCAGTATTCTAAACTGCCGACACCATAATATGACACTGATCATCAGCTGTATATATTTCCATATACTGAAACAGAGAGGCATTATCTTGAACTGTTATAAATAGGGGTGTTCTTTTGTTTTCCATAAAAAATTACAGTTTCTTTCAGATCAGGCAGGAGCTGGTACTTTACTGTGAAAAATAATTTCCACAGGTATAGTCTACATTCATACAGAGTCTGTAAATCATTTTTCTAAATTACTTTTCATATTCAGAATTAGAATTTTTGTTTCACTTCATAAAGGAGTAGACAACTTTTGTTATGTATATATATGTTGATCCACTGCAGGATGAAGGCCTCCACAGCAATTACCAACAACTTCAGTCTTGTACTTTTTAATGCCACTGTGTACCTACAAATTTGATAATTTCATCAACCCATCTTGTCTTTGGTTTTCTTCTTGGGTGTTTAGTATGGATGGGTGACAATTTCTGCCTCAGAATGAAATTGTCGAAAAATGGCACTTTCCGCTTGGTGAAAAATTTCCTGTTTTTTTCACCTATCTCATTGCATTGAAATCAATGGGTAGCAAAATGTTTCTCCACCACACAAAGCCTTTCTACAGCTATATAAAAGGGCGTCAGGCTTTCACAGCATACCATGCTCTGTTTGTGAGAGGAGAGAGCAGCATGTTTTTGAGCTAGAAAATATAGGAGAATTGAAGTATAGTTTAGGGAGTCATTTAGGCAGGACATTTGTTCTCTGTAGTAAGGGAGTCTGGGGGCACAATGGAGGAGAAGGGAGGAAGGAGGTTGACCCAAAATACTCCATTTTATTGCCGCTTCTATTTCTTCTATGTGTTACGGTTTTCAAGACACTCAGACCAGTTAGTGAATTAAAATACAGTTTTATTAAGAAAAAAATAAAAGAAGCGCCCTCTATAGGCGATAATAGCGTAATAAATACAATCAGAGTAGCTATACAGATAAGTAATTGAGTACAATGGACACTATAGCATATCACAGTGAAGGCTACTATAGCCAGGCTACTCAAGGGTTAACTTGCAAAAGACAATCTCAATTGTGGAGTTTGGCATGCCCAAGGTGGTGAATAAAGCTGTAGATGTTAGAGCACAGGAGGCTGAATAAACAGTCAGTACTGCCTTGAATTATCTTGGTGCATAGCCCCCACGGGCATAGCAATGAGAACCACAATATCTGCAAGTGCTTGGATCAGTAGCCCCCACGGGCATAGGAATGATGGCAACAATATGTGTCAGTGCTTGAGTTGGTAGCCCCCACGGGCGTCACACTGGGACTGCAGTATGCAAGAGCTCTCCTTTAGCCCCCATGGGCGTTAGGAGTGATAACCGGCGATCCGGTGACTTGAGCTTGTAGGCCCCACGGGCGTATACTGGAGAAACCTGCAAGAGCTTAGACAATAGCCCCCACGGGCATCATTCAGAGACTGCTGTAACCGTAGAGATGGTCAATAGCCCCACGGGCGTACACCGGAGACCACTCAGAGCTGTAGGAGGAGTGAGCCTATAGCCCCCATGGGCGTATACCGGAGACAATGCTAGAGCTTCTGGCGCCACACCGGGCACGGGAGATAATACCGACTACTCTGCGAGATGGATGTTTGACTTGCCGACCAATGCAACAATACAAGCGGCCAGCTCAGCAGAAGTAGCAGCAGAAGAAAGAAGCTCAGCACCAACGTAAATGCTCACACTGAAGATACCAGCATAGAACGGGTTAAGCAGCTCATACAGCAAGACTTAAGGAACAGTGCAATGCTCAGCAAGTAGCAGGAAGGCTCAGAACGATTACACAGCTCTGCAATCTGAAACAGAGACTCAGCACAGTAAGCACTACACAGCGGAAGCACTATGGCAGTCGACAATTGCTCCGGTGCTGGGCCTTGGCGGAAGTCAGAATGTCGCCACGGCGACAAAAGCGCTGGAAACAGTCCTCGGAGGTCACTGGAACAAGCCGGTACGGAACACGTAGAAGGAAGTCAGCCAGGCCGAGTCGGTACACAGAGGTGGTTCTCAGGCAAGCCAGGTCAATCACAAGCAGGAACATCAGCCAGGCCAGGTCGGTACACGGAGATGGTTCTCGGACAAGCCAGATCAGTCTCAAACAGGAACGTCAGCCAGGCCGGGTCGAATCTCGGAACAGAAACACAGGAGCGTAGTCAGGACAGGCCAAATCGGTACACAGGAATCAGGATCAACGGAAGACAGCAACACTGGCTCAGGAACACCACGAAAGGGTGAGTGACAGATGTCAGAGGCGAGTATAAAAAGGTCACCGGAGGTGGGCCAAACCTGCTCAGCCAATCAGAGAGCACCACAAGCAAGAGTGACAGCAAAGGGATCACGGGCACCGTGATACTATGGCACAGCTTCAGCCTCTGGCACTGCATTCATTTGTTGTCCTTCATCCATATAAAGATTTTAATAAAATCATTCCACTTGTTTTATTATTTGTTGTTGAGGATTTGCTGTTGTACCATCTTCAAGCTTTAATGCAAACATTTAGCTCCTATGTGTAGTCATCTTTCGTTTTGCTTTCTTCAGCCCTTGATTTTCTTCCAGTGTCGTTTTGATGAGCTCAACATTAAACTTATGCATTTCTTCTTTTATGAGCTTCCTCATGGTCTTAAACATTTCTACATATTCTACCGTGTTACTTATATTACTGTTTTGTTTATTTCTAGTCATTTCTTCATCATGGCAATTGTTTCCTGTTTCACAGAAGGTGCAAGGGCATTGGCAGTGTCAACAATAGTCTCAATAACCTTTTTTTCATTGTGGGTTGAAATGTCTGTGTCTGGAAGATCTTGCAGCACACTGGAGGGATTAAACAGTGCTGACTCCAAATACTTATGATATTTCAGTAGCTGGCTAGTGTTGATCTTCACTTCTGTTGACTTGCTCATTTTCTTTCTTTCTTGCAGTCAATATTGATTTTTGCCAACAGAGTGAGATATAAGTTGGCTACATGGCTAATCCTTTTAACACCTTATATTTTCAGGTAGTACCTACACATTCTTCACGGGATAAAAAAATGCAGGAATAATTAGAGATTTTCTTCATCTGTTTGAAACGAGTGAGTGTTGGCTCCTTTTTCTACTTGTGTAAATATTGATTTTTGCTCTCACTAGAGGATGGTCACTTCCAGTGCTAAAACTATTTAAGACTGAGCAGTCAATGAATATTGTTTTATTATTTGTAAGTATGAAGTCTATTTCACTTTTAGTACCATTATGTTTTTTCAATGTCTATTTTCTCTGGGCCTTTTTCCAATAGAATGAATTCTTGATATATAAATGTTGTTCTTCTGCAAATTCAATCAGTTGGCTTCCTCTATCATCTCCTTATCCAGTTTCATGTAGTTTGATCGATTTTTCACTATTTTGGTTCTTAACAATTTTCATATTGAAATCTCCCCATTATAAATGTGTAGTGGTTATTGTCCTGTTTGTCACTTCCAATGTTAAAATGATTTAAGACTGAACAGTCAGTGAATATAGTTTTATTATTGGCAAAGTTGAAGTTGATTCAATAAAATAAAGCTAAAGCTCCCACTACAACAGACCTATTTCTGACATTTGACAAAAATTGTATATATGCAAATGGGTATATCAAAAGCATCGATTTTTATTCAAAATATGACAGATATGAATATCCCAAAATATTAAAAACAAGAATCTAAATAGCATTGCAATACATATATGGCTAATACTGTGATAAAGCATGAATACATTATATCTAAACCACCTCTACAGGTATATACCAGCTTATACTCCTATGTGTAAATCCACAGTGCCACCATATCTCGGCTATATAGGCGCCACTACCCAGATACCAGCGGAGCCAACTGAGAAAGAGGAATGTGTACCCACACTGATATATCTGACATTATGGTCACATATTAACTAAACTGTATCTTGTAGGCATTACAAATTTAAACTAAATGTCCCCAGTCCCATCTCTCAAAACTTTATGGTTTGAGAGATATTCGGAACAAAAGTTCTCCTTTCCCTGCCCTTTATCTGACATCAATGCTCAAGCTGACTGCAGGGGAATCCGGTCCCGGGACCAGCAGAGGCTCTTCAGCAAATCTGAGATTGCGTTATTGAGACAGAAATCCTTCACTGGAACGGTCTACAAAATGTGCTTACAAACCAAGCACACTTTGTAGACCGTTCCAGTGAAGGATTTCTGTCTCAATATCTTGATCTTGGCTCTGCTGAAGAGTCTCCGCTTGTCCAGGGACCGGATTCCCCTGCAGTCAGCTTGAAAGCTGACGTCAGGGAAAGGGGAGGGAGGGGGAACTTTGGTCCCGAATATCTCTCAAACCATAAAGGTTTGAGAGATGGGACTGGGGACAATTAGTTAAATTTTGTAATGCCTACAAGATACAGATTAGTTAATATGTGACCATACTATCACTTTAAAAATAATCAATTTTTCCCAACATTTGAACCACACACCTAAAAACAACATTGGAAAATAAGCAAAATAAAATAAAAATATATTAAAAAAGGTAAATAATAACAAATATGAAATACCTAAAAATAAATCTGCTTTTATACATAATGTGATTGGGACAAAAAATAAGTCCCCAACAACTGCGTGAGTGAAAAAATGAGTGAGCAGTCTGATTAAATATACCTTCTTCTTAGAAACTACAAATACAATACACAGCAATGCGACACAGAGAGGTTTAACTCCATAAATATATCTTTATATTTAAATCACTTAGACAATGATACAAAGTGTACACCTACATATATATAAAAACAATGTTGCAGTATGTGAATAATAGATACAAAAAGTCCAAACACATTCTGGAAATTGACTGACAGAAATAGATCTCAAAGTCCTTTTATATAAATAAATCCCTGGGTCCAGCTCCCCCACCTTCCACCTACAACCACTCGCACCAACACGAGTCCTCATTGGTATGTAGATAGTAACCAATTGGCATCAAACAAGGGGCCCACATGTCTGGAAGAGAAATGGTGCACAAGCCAAATCCTCCTATATATATCAGACCACACCACCTTCGCCAGTGGTCACTACACTATACTACACTTCCACAACAGAAAGCAGTAGGAATAAATAGTTTCTAAACGCTGTGTTATGTGTCATAAATATATAATAACTAATAAGTGCTAAACCTATCCTAGACAGTGCCCTAAATGTATATAAACGTAAATGTATCCAATTTATCATTTAGACCCCTTGGTCAGTGTTTCCAAAGTGTAAATCCAATAGGATTCTTTGTTACACAGGGTCCTAATTTTGTCCACCACTACTACTGAGGATGGGATATGTTCAACTGGCATCAATATAGTGCCCTGCATGTTGCCATTATGTAGACTCTCATAGTGTTTACTAACAGGATATCTTAGGTCTCCTTTTATGATGGTCCCCCAAGTTCCAGGAACCAATTACGTAACGTTCTTTTGGTGCGTCCAACTTACCTCCTGTTACACGGACACCTGATCCCATACACCACAAATGTTGTGTTACAATTATACGATGCTTAATAGTATATATTTCCCTTTACTGTCCAAAAATTATTTTCTCTTATGAGTGATGAAGTTGCTCGTGATACACTGTCCAGTGCCTCATCTGTATGCCCCTTCACAATGCAAAAAGCCATCATTTGTTCCTTCTCTTTCCTCCATTGGTAGAGTCCTATTTCTACTCTAAATATTTTTATACTCTTATTTTTGGTAAAAATTACCTGTGGGTTTTCCAGACAAGGTCTCTAAGAACTGGATACTCCAGCAGTATTGGCCAGTGTTGTTTTAGCACTCTCTTCTTATATCCTGAAAGTGTAGATAAATGAAATAATAATAGTGTTTTCTTCAATGAACAATGTGATATAAATCACAATCAAGTAAATATATGTCCACAATGTGGCAAAATCTTGCATGGCTAAGGTCAAGAAACTGATTGCTAAAATGAGGGGGTGGACAACATAACTTGAGTAAACCTTCTCCTTGTATTCTCAAGTGTGTATTAGAGTACAGTGGTCATAGTAATGGATCCAGTGGATGATGCTATATGGATCACAGTTGGATGTGTTGGTATACACAATGTATTTGCTGCTTGTTTGGCCACTGTTTAAAAAAATCCCAACATGGATAAATCCACATACATAATCTATTTAACAGTGTTGCTGCTAAGGACTTAACCCCTTAAGGACCGGTTGTACACATACTTTGTGGTCCCTTAAGGAAGGAGCATTTTTTTTTCTACGAATCTATTCCGGACTCCTCGAATGGCGTGCAGCTGCGAGGGGGTCCAGGACCGTCATGAGTCCTTAAAGGGTTAATATGTCACCACAAATATTTCAAAAACCCTGAAGATCAGAGACTTTGCTAATATAAAAGGTATCTAAATGTGTAGAAAAAGTTACAGTCTTACCCTTCTTGCATACTCGTAGCTTCAGTTTGATTCTTTCTGGTATGGACCACCTACAGCGACCTTCAAGGCCCCTTAAACAGATCTTCACGTGGCTAATTCACACTGATTGTGTACATCAAGGCAGATAGCAAAGTAATGCTGTATCTGCAATAGACTCCTTGTTATGTGTTTCAGAGAAACATTTCACCTGGGGCAAAAAGGACAGATGTTATGTCTCACATTTATGTATACAACCTTTAGGCAGGTGTGAAAAATGCTGTAAAGTAATAATGACATGTTGTTAATTGTTTATACTTATCCATCATGCAATACCATCAGCAAGACATCTTGTTGGCCACAAATTTATTCTGCAGCATGACAATGACCCCAAACATACAGCCAAAGTAATTAAAGAAGAACAAGGAGTCATGGAAGTAGTGGTATAGCCCCCACAGAGCTCTGATCTCATCAAGTCTGTCTGGGATTACATGAAGAGAGAGAGAGGCAACCGAGGCTGCCTAAATCCACAGAAGAACTGTGGTTAGTTCTCCAAGGTGTTTGGAACAACCTACCTGCTGAGTTCCTTAACAAACTGTGTACAAGTTTACCTAGAAGAATTTATGGTGTTCTGAAGGCAAAGGGTAGCCACACCAAATATTGATTTGATGCATTTTGTTAATTGATAAATAAAAACTATTTGCAGGTCTATTTTTGAAAGCATTCCAGCTTTATAGCTTTTTTCACACCTGCCTATAAATTATGTACATTACTATATATATATATATATATATATATATATATATATATATATATATATATATATATATATATATATGTATAAATATATATATATTTCTCTACCATCCAATATAGGTTACTGGTAACTTTGGGTGGGCGACCGCCTCTTTAAGTAGGCAGGAACAATTCTTGAAGAGAATGCTGGGTGGAGCCTACCTCCTCTCCTTAGCTGCATCTAGTCACTTCCGCTCCAGAAAGATTTGTTCCTTGATGAAGATACAAGGCAAGAGAACAGTTCTGCTATAGTTTTAGCTTATTTTTTGTTTTCTGTTACATATGGAATACCACCATTACTGACATTCCCTAGTGGATAGCTCAGTTTCCAGGTACTATGGTGGACTTCTTAGCCCTGAGAAAATCTTGTTTTGCAATTTCTTTCCCTAGGAGTTGCGCACTGAGGCTTCTTCTTTACACATGGTAATCTGAAGAAAGAAGACCTGTCCTGACCCTACATCCGACAAGGAAAGGGATCTTTACTTGTTGGATGTGTTGTGATGTCTAAAGTTCTATTCGCCAGTCTGACGCCTTATTCATCATTCCTGAGGGTCCCAGGGCAGGGAGAGCTGCATCCAAGGTGATCATAGCGTCTTGGATTAAGTCTACTATTCGTAAGACTTACAAACTGCAGAAAAAGCCTGTTCCATTTACGGTTTCGGCTCATTCCACTAGATCCAGTGGGGCATCTTGGGCTTACAGGAATCAAGCCTCAGCTGATTACTTGTGCAAGGTTGCCACTTGGTCGTCTGTGCACACCTTTTCTAAGCACTACAGCGTTGATGTGCTGGCGTCGGCCAATGCCAGCTTGGTACGGAAGATCCTAGATTCTCCTTTCATCTCTTCAGTGCTTCTTCACTTTTGAGCCCAGTTGGCTTGAGTTTTGTGTACTGGTGTGGTTATGCACCGGTTTTGTGTCTGTTGACACTTCATTGTTATTATTGGGCTCTCTATGATCTGATGGTTCATATAGGCTCTGGTGACTTTGTGGGCTCTGTATCTGGTTCTTGCCTTACTTCCCACCTCTGGGAAACTCAATGGTTGGACATCCCAAAGTTATCAATAACATATTGGACGACAGAGAAAAGAGGATTTTAGTCTTACCTGTTAAATCCTTTTCTCTTAGTCCATATAGGTTACTGGTCTCCCACCCTGTCAAGGGACCATGCTTGACTCTCCTGTGGCCGAAAGTGGAAGTCCTTTCGGGTTCATGCTCACAGGAGTCTTCGTTTCCCTTCTTACTACCTAGTCACCAGTTAGTGTCTCAAATCTTTCTGGAGAGGAAGTGGCTAGGTGCAGCTAAGGAGAGGAGGTAGGCTCCATCAACATTCTCTTCAAAAATTGTTCCTGCCTACTTAAAGGGGCAGTTGCCTACCCAAAGTTACCAGTAACCTATATGGACCAAGAGAAAAGGATTTTGCAGGTAAGACTAAAATCCATATATATATATATATATATATATATATATATACTGTATATTTACTTTGCAACACTCCTTGGAGGGAAATGTTGTATGTGTTCAGTCCTCAACTTGCCTGATTTAAAGAATTGAGCTTTCATTGAATTTAAAATGTGAGTTATTTAATAGAGTTATTTTCCAATTCAAGACTGCATAAGCGATATGCAAATCTAGAATTCAATATGAAAGGACATTCTACTCATAAATATGCCCTTTTTTATTATTTCTTCTCATTCTTACCTTATATTCATTTTGCTTATACTTGTGGTTTGATAAATACATGTTTAATGGTTTACAAATTCCTTTGAACTTAGTAAGAAATTTGTGGCTCCCTTTCAAGTGAACTCAAAACTCAATAGTTACAGTTCATTGCTCTGCAAGGGAAATGATCAGAGCAATTATAATTGTAAGAATCTACTCTATAATTCAGGTCGTACAAATAAAATAGTAAGCCATTTGTTTTGCAGACTTGCATTTCCTAAATGAACATAATTTGACACATAAGTAGATTTTATAGAATTATGGTTAGAACAGTCTCAGGGGAAGTTAGACAGATGGAGATTCTACCATTCATAGCTTGTTATGTATGACTTTTACAAATTAACGTTCTTAGAGAATCAATCTGTACATTTATATTCAATATCATTTAAAATAATCCAGTATAGCTGTAAGTACTCTGCTCAAACATAATGAATTCAGAAATAACATATACCATTTGCTTATTACAGCAGCCAATAATTATGTTATTGAAATTATGTTATATCCATTAATGTTTAATTATATAACCATTTTATATGCAGAAAACTCATGAAAATGAGAGAGAGGACAATATCTGAAGGAATAGTATATAAGGTGCAAGATGTGGAGAACACAGAGGAATAGAATGGGGTGGTGAGGAAGAGGAAGGATGGAAGAGGATCAGAGAGTAGATGACAGGAGGATGGTGTAAGATTAGTGAAAGAGGGTGGAGGGAGTAAACAGAAGTTATAAGGAGCATAGTTTCATCATAAATACTTATAAAGGAGTTGGTAGGGAAAAGTAGGGTGGAGGGGTGAAAATGAAGGAGGAGAGGGAAAGACAGGGAAAAGAAGGAGAAGTTGGGCCTCTAGAATATTTCCCTTTATTCACTGTTGAAAATAGAATTACTAATCATAATCAACTCACTCCTACAATAAGGGTGTATGCATAAACACAAATGTTAAAGGTTTTCTAGCTGTATAATTTGTTGTCTGATGTATGTTGTTTATATTTTGTGATGTCAAGTATATTATGATGTCATGCACAAGTACATATATTGCTGTACTTACATTTTGACTCCATGGAGATTATAGTAGCTTGTAGTATCAGTCCATTTTGTAGGACCTTCAATGTGGAAGTTCCAAGTCCAACAAAGAGATACTCAGTGTTATGTTTTCCTGCTTTTTTTCACCCAGCTCTTTGCACTGAAACCAATGGAAATATGGAATTTCTTCCCAACACATGGTAATTTTATCTTCTTTTTCCAAATGCTTTTTCTCACAGGCATATAAAAGGGTGTCAGGCTCTCACAGCATGCCATTCCGTGTTTGTGAGAGGAGAAAGCAGCACATTTTATGACAAAGACAGCAAGCTAACAAAGTGGAGTTGAAGCTTAGTTTAGGGAGTCTTGTAGGTGAGAAATCTGTTTTCTGTATTAGGGGAGTCTGGGGGACTCTGGGGACAGAAAGGAAGAATGGAGTTTGACCCCAAATACCCCACAATTCAATGTGACTGACTTAGAAGACACAGGCAGCCGTGTTCCAAGTTTCCTCCTGATCTGGCTGTTATCTCTGTCTTATGGGAGTCTGGGGGTATGAGAAGGGAGCAAAGAAGAATTACCCCAAATACCCCAACATTTTATGTGACTGCCTAGGAACACACAGGCAGAGGTGATCCAAGTTTATTTTTGCTCTGGCTATTATATCTGTCCTAGGGGAGTCATGTGGTGTGAGAAGAGAGCAAAGGAGGTTTACCCCAAAACATAGTGTGATCAAGTAAACAGAGACAACTGTGATACAAGTTCCTTCCAAATCTGGCTCTTTTCTCTGTCCTAGGGGAGTCTTGGATTGTGAGAAGGAAGCAAAGGAGAATTTCCCCAAATACCCCAAAATTCTGAGTAACTGACTAGAAAGACACTGGGGAATCTGGGGAAAGAAGCAGTTGAACAGGGAGGATTTATTTTTGTTGACAGTCATAAGGTTAGAGGGGACAGTTATTTTACCCTTTGAGTGCCAGAAGAATAAGCAAAGCATTGCTTCGCAAAGCAGTCCACACCCCTCTGGCAAGCAAAGGGTTAAAATAATAAATAAATAAAAAATGGATAGGTGACAGACACAGGGTGATCTGTGACTGAGGAAGACTGATACGAGACAAGATAGAGTATGTTGTAGTGCTCCAAGGCAAGACATTACACACAATCAGTTCTCTTGTGTACTTTATACTAAAAACACACACAGAGGTTTAGTAATGTCCAGTAAATGTACAAGGAGTAGGGTAAAAGGATTAGGAGCAGTGCAGAGATATGTGATTAAAGTGGTAGTCCAAAACTGACTGCAGTCATGGTTGCTGCAGTGTGTGCAATAAATGATGCTGATACATTTCCTACTGTAGTTTGTCAAAGACTCTCCAATACTTCCACCGGCACCACTACTATTAATAAACCAGGTAAAAGCACTGAAGATGAAAACGAGTCACATTCCAGTGTTGATGACATAGTGTAAGAAGTAGTAGCAATTCAACAAACTGCTGCATCTGGCAGGGAGACAAACAAGCACAAGAACACCCAAAGAAGAGGCGTGTGATGTTGAGGGTGACCTAATTACTGATAATGATGATGTAGATCTAGAATATATCCATCCAGCATCCTCCGCTTCTTCATATACAGATGAAGTTGAGAGTGAGAGAGATGTGGACATGGCTAGAAAGTTAGCAGAAAGGCAAAAGCTCAATCTTCAACCACTGAAGAGGAGCACTGTGCCTGTCTGTAAATTGTTTTGACAAGAAAAGATGGCAAAAACTGCACAGTCATCATGTCAGTAATCATCAGCATCATTGCTGCTTCAAAGCCCAAGTCCCACTCAACCACACACACACTGAGTAACCAGAAACAACACAGGTTATCAGCATCTACAGCCTTAGCTTTTAATGCCTCTGCTGCTGTTGGAATTGCAGCACTAGTGACACCTAGTAGTATAAATTCAGCACCATTTAGCCCCAGTAGTAGTAGCAGGCTCTCAGGAATCTCACAGTCTGTGAAGCATTACATTCACTTGACAAATAGTGAAATGGCCAAAATATGTTTTCGGTCATAAAACAATTAGTGGATACATTTTATTATACACTAAAATATAAATTGTAAGCGTGGTGAAATCAGGCTCACACCTAGGCACTTCCTCAATCAAATTCCACCTGAAGCATAAACACAGGTCTGACTGTGAGACACACCATCAACAGGTCAGAGGTGCCACAACGGGCAGCAGCAGAAGTACTCCTAAATGTTTCTGGGGCTCTGAGTTACCTAATAGAAGTGCTGATGAAGTGTTAGAGAGTGTGCTGCAGAGGAGTATGTACTAAAGCAATACAGTTAAACAGTTCTCCTACTGTTCTTCTATGCCATCCCACACTTACTAACTTCTCAGAAAGAATTCAAAACCTGCACAAAAATAATGCAAACTTATGCCAATGGAATAGTAAACTTGCCAAAATGTTGGTGGTTGACATGCTGCCATTTTTTTTTCTTAAAAACAGATGCCTTAAAGAACTGATGTCATGTGTTGCTGGGATATCCCAAGCCACAGGGATTTTTCGAGGATGATTGTGCCAATGTTACATAAGCAGGAAGTTAGTGTTTTAGGCAAAGGACAAAGGCACTCAGTCTGCTAACAACATTTTCAAGGCATATGTTGTTATACAACTGACAAAATTTACTTTCAGCTATTTATTTCTCCACTTCAGCCCTCGGAAGATATAATATTGTGGTTGGAAATGTTGCAGTAATAGAAAACATGCACAAACAATTTAATGGCAGTGGCAAAAAAGAGAAAACTTTCACACAAAAAAAGCAGAAAATGTTTTTTTGCAAAAAGTCATGCAGGATATTTTTCTGACTTTTCACCCACCCCTATTTGTCTCTTTTAAATAAGTCCATTGTGGGATCAGGTATAGTAAAAGGGTCTGGATGCAAGGTTAGGCAGATATTAAACACAGAAAATGGTTCAGCAGTCACAAGAAATATTTCAAGAAAATTGTGAAATTTAAAAATCTGATGGCAAAAGTGGATGCTTCAGACACTTAAAGGGATAGTAATACTTCATTTTAACTTTATTTTATTTTGTAGGCATTAAAAAAACATGAAGAATGATATAAGTCTTATCTCTGAAACCGTTATGGTTTAAGAGATATTCACAAACAAAGTATCCCCCCCCCCTGTTCAACCAGAGCAGAAGGGAGGTGCCCAGGTAGACTGCAGAGAGGGACAATCTTCAATTAAGATAAGGGAAAAAGCTGAAAAACTTGTCAAGGGGGGAAGGGCTTTCATTGTTTTCATACAAAGAAAATTGTCCCCTTCTGTTATCTGTCTGGTCTTACAACCAGACTCACATCTGAGAAGAGATGGCTTACACTAGGTAAAAGGGGCGGGGAGGGGAACGTTGCTTGTGAATATCTCATAAACCATAAAGGTTTGAGAGATAAGACTTATATCATTCTTCATGTTTTTTTAATGCCTACAAAATAAAATAAAGTTAAAACGAAGTGTTACTATCCCTTTAAGAATACCTTCCAACACTTAAAGTGTGTAAGGTGCTTTCTATAGCCAACCTTCTATATCTGAAAGAGAATGGTTATCCCTATGTATACCTGCCTGCTCTATGGCTCTTTTGACCACATTATGGTATCTATCACCTTGACTGATGGTTTCTAACAATCTGTCTTTCTCTTGACATCTCTCAATGAATTTTCCACAGTATTCTTACATCTTGCTCTATCTGACTACTATCTATCATCTTATCTTCTAGCACAGTAGTCTCTGACTAGCTGTGTCCTGCATGTGCCTCTGCTTTTTTGTACTGGGACATGATTCTACTCCTTCAACACCCTGTGTCGTTTTCTGTGATTTATCTTGGCTGCATCAAACTTTTGCCTCTGTTTCCTTCAGTTAAATCTGTAAAACAGTTTTGGGTTGGATGCTACCTATCTACACTATCACTCTGCCTCTGCACTTTCTCTGCTAGTGTGCAATGTTTTTGGGGGGTTGTTTACTGGGATTGGGGGGCACTTAATAAAAAATAAATCCTAAATAAAATAAAGTAAAAACCTAAGACGTGGTATAAAGGAGTCTGAGGAGGGTTCCTGTGTTGGTGAATGAATGAATCATTTAAACAGGGAATTTGTTTCGGGGGGTCTTGACTGCTATTGGGGGGACAGTTAATAAAAAAATAAATCGCTAAAATAAAATAAGACATTTGTATTTAAAGTGACAGAGACAGGAACCCCCTGACATAAGCTGCCACTGGGGTGGACTAATACTTGACTTGATAGAGTATTTTGTAGAGGATGATTTGTTTGATTTGTTGTTAGTGGTCTTTGTAGGACTTAGACTTATTAGCGGCTGAAGCCATGAAGAAACATTAATTTGTAGGACTTAAGATTGTTTGGCACAAGCCCTAAGAAAACATTGATTTGAAGGACATAGGCTTGTTAGAAACAAGCCCCCCCCAAAGTTTTTTAATTTTTTTGTAGGACTAGTTTTTATTTATTTATTTATATATATATTTTTAACATAAGCCCTGAGGAAAAAAATAAAAAAGACCTAGTGGCCTAATGCCAGCAGGTCATGTTGGCCAGTGGCCACTGTCAAATGTCCTCCTGTGTCCTAAGTTGCAACTGCTGTTCGTACTGCTGCTGCTGAGTTGTTTAAGCAGCAGGATGATTAGGCAGCTGAAACGGAATGGGATCAACAATAGCAGTAACATGGAAGATGGATGATGAAGTTCCATTTGCCACGACAGGCTCCAGTGATGAGCCTGGGGCAGCAGCAGCAGAATAAGTAGCCCCCAGTATTTGTGGAGAAAATAACAAATTGGCCATTAAATCTTATCCACCTGCCCCTCCTCCAAAATCATCATGGGTGTGTTGTTATTAGAATATTTTTTTTCCCTTGAGAGCAGGATCAGTGGGTCTCCTCAGCAACTGCAATGTGCACAGTGTGTGTGTGGTAAATAACATCTGGGGGCACAACTGTATCCAAACACCATGACACCCAAAACCATGTACTGCTGCTTTCACTGTACCCCTTGTCCAGACCCCGACAGTTTAATAGTAATAATGAACCCGTAGAGATGAACTACCATATGGCTTTAACATGTTTGACATAAATGTCATGGTGTCTGTGTTTCATGTGTATTATCATGGAGGTTGTGACAAGGTGTGTTCCCTCCTTTCCCCTTCTCACTAACTTGTCACAAATGTTGCACTGTATTGTTGTTGATGATGACCGCACTGTGCCTGCCGAAAGAGAATAATAGTCCCACACCCATGACTTCTGGGGGGAGGGATAGGGAACAGGTGATTAAGAATGGCCTCTTTCTTCTTGTCCTCCACATTCCCCTTCACTTTCTGTGGCAGCGGATAATGTTGCTGCTGTTGCTGCTACTGCCTCAGATATAGCACTGCAACTAGGATCAGGAGGAGTATTGCTATTGCTGGCAAGTGGAACCTGTCCTACTCCAGCATTACTTGTTGACCCCATTCCCACTGTGTCCACCGTGGTCTGTGGCACACTAGCCTTATCCTCAGCACCCTGCTGCCCTTTCATCTCAGCAGCAGCAGCAGGAATTAGAGCAGTTTCAATTTCCGCAAACTCCAAAAGCTGATTGCTAGTGGTAGTGGTGATGCCCATCCTCATCCTTGTCTCCCATTCCTTCTCACTTTCTGATAAAAAGGCCATCAATTTCTCTTCCACCCCATCTTCTCCAACACCACCACCACCACTAGTCCCTACGTGCTGCTGCTCTATTCTAGACATCTCACTGCTGCTTGGAGGAGGTGACGAGCAATGTGACAGAGGGTCCCCTGTTGTCACACTTGGCATCATTTTCTCCTTCCCCCCCAAAGTACTACAAGAAACACTAGCAGCAGGGAAAGTATTGGTGGCGCCAGGTTCACCACTGGCAGCAGGTACAACACTAGTGGCAGCACATCTGGCAGCAGGTACAACACTATTGGCTGCAGGTATAGCAATGGTGGCACTGGCAGCAGTGGCGGCACGTCTTGCAACAGTCACAGGCAGCGGACCTGTCCCGCTCTCACTAGTACTTCCCTTTTCTCCCTCCCTTCCCATTCCCTTTTCTCCCTTCCTTCTCATTCCCTTTTCTCTCTCCCTTCTTATTAAATTCCCCAAGATCACTTGGGGTTATTTAGGGGGACTGGACAGCATTGGTTCAGTATTGCTAGTCACTTCCTCCTCCTCCTCAGACTCAGTGGACATATAATGGTCCTTCCAGCTCCTCCATTTATTATTTTTAACCCTGCTCATAGTGATAGGAGTCACTATGAGCCTCTCCTGACTCAATTTTTGCTAAATATCACAAGAGAACAGCACAACACGACTATCTCGCTCTGTAGCTACTTTTATTGTGTCTGCCTTCAGCGAAAACGTCATGTTTTTATAGCAGAAGTGCGAAAACAACGTAAATCAATGGGCGGAAACTTTCTAGCCATTGAAATAATGGTGGAAAAATTTTGGCCAATGGGCGAAAGATGTGAGAATTTTAAAATGTTGCATCAAATAAAAAAGGCGATATCAGAATGTCGTGAGAATGAAAACACTGACATTCACCCCCTATTCACACTGCGTTGCTACGTGCATCCATTCCTCACAGTGCCCCCTGGAGCCGGAGGCCCACAGAGCAGACAGGCCAGAGAGAAGGGATAATTATCAAATAACAGGATGATCTCTAATATGGCTCTGATAACCCTTTGAGTGCCAGGTCACTCAATAATATTTTGCTCACCCCTTTCAATTACTTAAAGGGATAGTAATACTTCGTTTTAACTTTATTTTATTTTGTAGGCATTAAAAAAACATGAATAATGATATAAGTCTTATCTCTGAAACCTTTATGGTTTAAGAGATATTCACAAACAAAGTATCCCTTCCCTGTTCAACCAGATCAGAAGGGAGATGCCCAGGTAGACTGCAGAGAGGGACAATCTTCAATTAAGATAATGGAAAAAGCTGAAAAACTTGTCAAGGGGGGAAGGGCTTTCATTGTTTTCATACAAAGAAAATTGTCCCCTTCTGTTATCTGTCCTGTCATACAACCAGACTCACATTTGAGGAGAGATGGCTTACACTAGGAAAAAGGGGCGGGGAGGGGAACTTTGCTTGTGAATATCTCATAAACCATAAAGGTCTGAGAGATAAGACTTATATCATTCTTCATGTTTTTTTAATGCCTACAAAATAAAATGAAGTTAAAACGAAGTATTACTATCCCTTTAAGACATGTCTGCCCCCATACCTGCTAAAGATCCTGGCAAGCAGAATAATCACCGGATCATTTAACAGCGAGGTAGACAATCATATTTATTATTCATAGTTACACAGCACATATGATATCAGAATGTCAGTGTTTTCATTCTCCCAACATTCTGATAGCGCCTTTTAGCTTGACACAACATTTAACCTCACTATTTTTATGGTCGCCAAATACATGGAGACATTTTAATGGGATACCGGTGGAAAGGGGCTTTCCTGCAGGAGGCAGAAGGACTGTTTGCCACTGACATTTCCACTGCGAAGAATCTGCAAATCCCTACTCATAATTTTTAATTCTTGCTCCTTTATATAGCTACTGATTCATTTAGTTTTGTACTTATAAGCACTGTGCAACTGTATTTTCCTCATTTGGATCTGTTTTTCAAAGACTGTGTTTTGATTGGGCTGGCTGAATGACTTCACATGTGTCTATGGTTTACAAATGGCTATGAATTTTCATACTCCAATGGATGGTTCTAGAGTACATTGCTTCATGTGTAAGGAATATACAATTTAGCAGACAAGGAAAGATTTTTTTCACCCCAAACAACCATGCTCCCTCTCTTCCACTGCCAAACACTTATTTTAAGTTGACACCTAATTTAGCCCCTTAAGAACCAAGGACTTACATACAGGTCATGGAGAGAATGTGCATTAAAGACACACGATGTATATGGACGCCCTGGAATTCAGGGGTCCCCATGCAGTGGCACGCCGTTCAGGTATCTCAGATTCCAGTAACAAAAAAAAATATAATTCTCCGTGGTCCTTAAGTGCTGGCCACTATTTCAGTGGTTAATTGATATAAAACATAAAGTGACATATACAAAAAGAAATTGGAGTAATTATGTGGCAAATCAACTATACCATAGGGGACAAATGTTTTTTCCATTTGATTTAAATGGGGCAATGCTCTGAACTGAAGGGTTAACTCTTCAAATGTTGGTGAAATCTCCAATGCATTTCTGGAGTAGTACTAATGACAAGGCATGTGAGAACTTGATCAATAGTCAGTATCCATATTATTTAAATGGATCATATTGGGTTATTTTTATTAAACAGTCGCTGGATTCACAAGGGTCATTTCTGAGTCTCATGAAATAATTTCATATATACAGTGTTGCTGTGTACAACATTGCTCTGCCTGTGACTGGAAGTCTGGTCTCGGTGATTTATCACTAAAGTGGCAATTGCACTTCAGCGATTAACAGAGGGACTTTACCGACACTTCCCAGGATTCTATAACCCCTTCAATGCAGCAGGATGATTAATATTTATCAAACAGCTGCAGCTGCACTGATAAATATTAATAAAAAGAACCATTAATTTGAGGGTTATGGACCTTCAAAATAACATTTATATTAATACTTGTGCTCTATAATATTGAAATGGAGCTCATGGAATAGAAATACACATAAATGTTTGGTATAGTTAAGGGAAAAACACAAAAACAGTAAATTATACAGACTAGTTATCAGCATAGTTTAACCACATATGTAGTAAAAACGTTAATTCTTTATATTGTGCATTGCATAGTTTAAATTATGGTTGCAATTAGTTGGATACCTCTCTGGCACTCAAAGGGTTAAATATATAGTAACCTTTTCAGTGCCACGTGCTGTGTGCCCCTATGGTCCTTAACCTATTGAGTGCCGGAAAGGTATGCAATGCATTGTGAAACAATGTGTTTCATTCCCCTCTGGCACTCAAAGGGTTAAAGGGTGAAAATATACAAGTTATTGCACCGCAAATGAAAACTGAACGTGGATCAGTTCATTTTAGACAAGTTTAGTGTGTTTTACATAGAATTAAAATATGTCTTTATGATGTGCTAACCATTTTTTCTGTAAAATAAATAATTTTTGAGAAATTAATCTTCATATATTAATGATACACTGTGGCACTTTATGCTAATTTCCTGTACATTATGCTAATTAGTTATGTTCACAGCCAAATGTATTCCACACTGTGCTATTAGAAACACCTTAAGTATATAATATTAGTTTGGCTAGAAACTAATTAGAATGGAGTGCCATACTGAGCCACCAATAATTAATTGCCAGTTTCTTAAAGGAGCAATAAATGTTTTTTATGAAAATATATATATTGTAGGTTGTTTCCTGTTGAGTAAAATAAGGGTACTCCCACTGCTGAGAAGTGCATACTTGCATAGTTATTACAGTTTAAACCGATCTTTTTTTACATTAGCAGTGCCCTCTAGTGGTCAAATTCTAATTAGATATTCTGTTACATTCTAATGGAGAGGAAAGTCAGTGACTTACAGTTCCCCGTAGAGTGTGGTAGAAAGTACATTCACTTCCTGTCAGTTAGAACTATCAGGAAGTAAATGCACAGTAAATTCACTTCCTGGTTATTTGAACTGTTATACATTTTGAATAAAACAATTGATAGTGATGGGAGTGACCTTGTTTTACTCAGCAGGAAAAGCTCTATAAAATACGGGTTTTCTTAAATAAACATTTACTGCTCCTTTAAAAACAATATGGGGGAGATTCACTAAGAGGTGATAAAGTTGTGGTGAAGTGGAGATGTCTTCTCCTGTTCCTGTGTTATTCTATGGAGCCAATGCACTAAGATTTCTTCAGCTTTGGGGATCTTAGTGAATAGGCTCCATAGAATAACATAGGAACTGGAGAAGTGATATCACTGGAGAAGTTATCTTCACGTTATCACCTCTTAACCACCGCTTAGGGAATCTCCCCCTTTGAATTGCAAAGAAATAGCTAGTAGATAATATAGGCAGTTTTTATTTCTCTTTAAAATTAAATAAAATTACATTAGGGGGACAGGTCCAGGTAACCCCTTTGGAGGGTAGGAAGGTCTCCAACCTATTGTTTCACATTGCATTGGATACTTCTCTATCTTCCAGGGGGTTATTAAAATGCTTCAGTTGACTTTCAACATTCCCCAGATTCATGGCTGTTGTGTACATTATTATTCAAAGCCTTAGGATAGGAATTTCTGTCTGTTAACAACTAGATTTTGCCCCCCTCTGTTTCTGCATCTTGGTGTATGCCACAGGCCAATAACTCTGTACGTTAAATGCTGCAGAAAGACAAGAGGATAGTCCCCTGCATTCTAAGGCCCAGAATTCCTCTGGCCCTTTCATCTCATCAAAGATAAATGCATCTATTATAGAAATGTCATAATGTGCACTTGTTTATTACGCTAGGGGAAATACACACTGAATTGCCATATGCAGAAAGTGTATCAAACCAATTGATCCCTAGGGGAATGAGAACACTTATCACTTATTTAAATGGGATTGTTAATATCTTGAATGAAAGAGATGTTTCCAATGCATCTGAGTTTTTGTGAGTTCTGTTTGATCTCTGTGGTTGGTTTGCCCCAGAATTGCTCCACTTTTACTTTGTAAAGTGTACCCACATAGGATTTTCTGCATGGAAAGACCTATTTACATGGGCATCTCCCCCTATCAATTCTGTGTATGTGTTTGCTTGTGTTACCATTGACTTCAATCGGATTTATTAGCTAAGACCTGGCTGAAAACTAGAATATTTCCATTGATTGTCCTTGTACTCACTCTTTGATAAAGTACAGTCTTTTCATTGGCCATTGAAACACATGGAAACTGTGAATTTACAAGAAAATAAATTATTGCTTATTTACTTATTTACTTAGCATATTTACCCATTTGCCATCCTATATAATAAAAGGCCAGAAAGTTTGTCACAAAGCAGTCATGTGCAGTAGAGACTGCCCGCATTCGGCCAGTCTCTACTCCGCATGATTGCATCGCTTAAGTGAGGTGGCAGATTGCGTGGAGCAGTGAGGTAACAGCAGTACACAGAGCAGGTCCAGGTGATGTTACCTCACTGCTCCATGGCCCGTGCACACAGGCTTTTACACTAGTTAAGGAAATAAAGAAACAGGAAGACATATTTGAATGGCCAAACCTAAGACTATGTAAAAAAGTAAAAGTGGAGCAATTTTGATGAAAACAAATGCATTACAGAGAACAAATAACAATTATTATTGATTTAAGTGCCAGCTGAGTGCACAATGAGTTTGAGACCCATCTGGTTCTCAAATGGGGGCTTTAGGTTATTGAAGGCAAACTGTTTAGAATTCAAGTAGTTAAACCCTGGGAAATTGTTGAATTTGTTCCTTGTGGAGGATTTGGTTTGCCTCAGCATTGCTCCATTTTTGTCTTTATACGTATGCCCCATGTTATTGACTTCACTGGGCATTTAAAACGGCGTGTTCTGCCTTCTAATAAAGTATGACAGCATTAAATAAATTGCTCTCTTCTATGGCAGTGTCTCTGGTACCAGACACGTGACAGGGAGGATGTTGCAGTAGAATGAAGATGCACTCTGTGTGTCATCCAAACAGCAAGTGCAAAATTTGACCCATTTCTCCTAATTCTGTGTCTTTAACCCTTTGAGTGCCAAAGGGTTATGCCACGCATTGCAAAGAAAGTGTGGCCTACCCCTCTGGCACTCAAAGGGATAAACATGTCAGAACTTCATACAAAAGACAAATTGAGACAACTGAACTGCCCCATAGGGAAAAAATAATAGTTCCCAACATTTTTATTGACTAAAATGAAGATTTTAACCCCATGAATGTAAAGCAATACATGGAAGCCTATTTAGCATTTAAGGGGTTAAAAAGCCCCAATTAGAAAAACAGAATTTTAGTTTGCTCCAATTCATTTAGAGTACTCTTAGCTCCAATTATGTTTTGAGAACATGTATAATAGCATATTAACCCTTTGAGTGCCAGAGGAGTAGGCAAAGTAATACATTGCGTACCCCTCTGGCACTCACAGGGTTAAAATGCACTGGATGCCTTTCTGCCACTCAGAGGATTAATGTGCACTTATTTACCAATCCGTGTTCAGTCTGATCAGCAGGACCAAGATAGCTCAGTACCATTTTTTTATTTACTTCAGAGTAAAGCAGAAAAAAGGATTTTTTATAGAACATAATGGAAACATCTGTGAAAAGCTCCCGTGTACAATCAAGGTTTTATCATAACATGTCCTTCAATGAACTACTGAAATATAAATTGTGTCATTTTACAATGGCATAATAATTTAAAATGCAGTGTAATTATGTCTATCCTGCTCAGTCTTCACAGTCGTATTATTGATAAGTAGGACAGCAAATGAAGACGTTAGCAAAAATTGTTCATAATGTGCAATAAACGGAAAAAAATCCATTCTGACTCGTAATTGCAATCTACTTTTTTCCATTAATACAGCAATCTTTTTAACCCCCTTAGTGCCACAGCGGATGTTAAAAATGCTAAGAAAGTGAGTTCTATAAAGAGGCAGAAAGCTGGGAAATAGGTCAGATTTTGGGTGGTGTGGTCAAAAGAAAAGAGGAGGCGTTATGGGGGAAACCAAACACACTACAGGGGAGAACAAAGAATTGTGAAAATT
Organism: Rhinophrynus dorsalis; assembly: GCA_037306005.1. Taxonomy (NCBI): domain Eukaryota; kingdom Metazoa; phylum Chordata; class Amphibia; order Anura; family Rhinophrynidae; genus Rhinophrynus; species Rhinophrynus dorsalis. Next base: position 402,468,379 of record CM074723.1, read on the forward strand.
CCCATTGATTTAAATGGGGATTTTAACACCTTGAATGTTAGAGAGGTCTCCAAGGCATTGCTTTGGAGACCTCTCTAGCATTTTAGGGGTTAAACTATCCATTTAAATCAATGGCAATTTTTAGTTCTCTCCTATAATGCAAATGGTTTGCCCCAGAACCCCGACACTTTTCTATTAACCATCCAGCCCTAAATCTGACCTATTTCCCAGCTTCCTGCCTCTTTATGGAGCTGCGCTTCTAAATGAAAAAATGCTCGCCACAGGGCTCCAGTGGTTAATTATTAGGTTGCAATGGTTCCTGTGTATCAATGAAGCAGGCATGTTTCATGTGTCCTCTTTTAACCCTTTGTGTTGCATACCCCTCTGGCACTCAAAGGGTTAAAAGTATGAAATGGAAATCGACTGTATCATAGGGGATAAATAAAAATGACCAAAATTCCCATTGATTTAAATAGGGGCTTTTATAAACCTTGAATGCTAGAAAAGTCACATAGGCATTGCTCCTCAGTGTATTGGAGAGACCACTAGCTGTCGAATGGTTAAAGTTCCCATATAAAGAAGGAGTAAACTTTTATTACGAAAAATATATGTTATAGTGCTTTTTCTGCTGAGGAGAACAATGGTACTCCCACTCCCTTTTTTCCATTCAAAGTTATTAAAGTTTAAACTGTAATTACTCTCTGTCACTCAAAGGGTTATTCCAAAGAGCCAACTAGTGTCCAAAAGGAAATGTTTTAATTGCACTCTATGGTAGAGCTTGAGTCATTGCCTATAGCTCGCCATAGTAGGTGATAGGGAGAGCACCATCTGATGACCCAAATAGAAAATTGTAGATTAACCATTTCACTGCAAGATGTTTGAGGGATTCCTTTTTTTTTGTGCCCTGCTGGATGGACATATTTCCATCATTTTTGCTGTCTATGTAAGTATGATTGGCACTTGTAATTTTCTAGTTATATATGGGAAAACTATAGCATTTTCTTCAAAACTAATTCAGCTTTTTCATGGCACCTCCCAAAAATTTAATTTTGCATCATGTGACACGCAATCTTGTCATAAATACAAACAAAAGTTTTAAAAAAAGTCTTATTATTCCACTATCATAAACTATATAACAAAAACCTTTATGTTGGTAGTGAAATTTCAGATATTTTTATAAGCCTTGACCCCCCTTAGTACAAAGATACCAAATATGTATAATTTTATGTACAAGCATGGCCTGCACAGACCCCTAAAATTTGAAGTCCTTTGCTATTAGCCAAACCTGAAAAGTTACTCGACACTGCAAGCCATAACATACCCATCAGGGCTGAATTTCTACTCGCCAGGGCTAAATTTTCACTCGCCATTGGCTAGTGGCGAGTGGAAATTTTGAGCCCTGTTCAATGGACCCTAAAACACCTCAATAACTATATGAAAGTACATTTTTCCTCAAAGTAGATATCATTCTGCATCAAAGGAGGGGTCACTTGCCTTTTGACTCCTAACTTGGTGTATATAAATGTTTTCAGAATGTGGCGTTAATGGAAAAATAGGATTTTTTTTACATTTCCATCCCTTCAAAACAACTATAATCTTTTAAAACTATGCAATTTCTTACTGCATTCATTAGCTACTATGCAAGAATACTGGTATCCCGTTGTTATGTGTTGACATCTGGTAGGGTGTGCTAGATGCACAAAATTACACCTACCTGTTTAATTTTTTAATAGGCTGCCTGCAATAAAATAGTCCTAAGTATTAGAGATATAATGGAAATGTATGCAAGGTAAACCATTTTGGAAATTAGACATTCACCTGTATCAAATTAGGTAGGCTGGTGTGCATAAGGTGGCACTATAGGGAATTTTTTTCACATTTCCACCACTTCAAAGATACTAACATTTTTGAAAACCATGGTATGTCTAGATGTACTCAATACTTTTTACCAGCCCAATAAAAATGTTAACCCATGGCAATGGTTGACAAACCACAGGGGCTGATAGAAGCACAAAACTACGCCTTCCACTTTTCTTTTGCAGAATGACCTACCTGCACTAAAATGCCCATAACCATTAGAGATATGAAGAAAAGGCTAGTAAGGTATATCATTTTGTAAAGAAGATATTCACCCACATGAAATAAGGGATCACTTTCCTTTTTACCTTTAGGCTAGTATTCACAACTATTTCTAATATGTGGTACTATAGGAAAAAAACACATACTTTTTTGCACTTCAGTCACTTCAAAGATGCTAAAATAATTAAACACCATGACATTTCCTAGTGTTTTCAGTACCTAATGCCATCTCTGAGGAAAATGGTACCCCACTGGATTGGTTGACATAATGTAGTGGGTGCCTGGAGCATAGCTGCTGGGGTTGCAGGCAGTATATGTGTGGTTCCATGACTACCAATGGAACAAGGCTGGGGTGGTGGAGGTCAGACTGTGCACACAGGGTCAGTGACTAATAGTGGGCAGTGGAACCAGGCTTACGGGGGGCAGTGTATGTGGGGATCCTTAATGGAACCAAACAGGGACTCAGATAGAGTATGTGATGGGGCAGTTGCTACCAGTGGACATATTATTATAGCATATATGTGAGTTCTGGCACACTTATTTATATATTTTTTATTGTATTTTTTATGTATTTTTACTCAGACTTTGTGTGAAAATGATGATAAGCCTTCCATTTTATAATCAACTGAAATTATTAACCACTGTAGGCATGTGGTGTACATGTTATAATAGGTTCTGGTCTGATGTTTGGATACTGTAATGTTCACAATCATAAAGTGCTGGTTTTATAAAGATGGTAACAAATGTACCCCATTAGCTTTCCTGTAAATTCTGCATGTTTTAAATAATCAAATGTGATTGGCTCATTTGTATTATATTATATTTATCAGTACATATATTTATCAGACCATATATTTTAAGTCACAATAAAATCCAGTTCTTCCTGACATTTTATTCCTTAATTAAAACATTTATTTACATTGTTTGCAATTGCTTATTTGGGGTGTAATCAATCCCAATAGATAATTTACCTAATAAAGAGTTACATTTAATAAAATGCACCTGAAAATTAAACTTATAGACAATATTTATGTGTGTACCTAAAGTTAACTTGTCTACCTAAAATAGGTGTTGTTACTTTTAACCCCTTAAGGGGCCATAGTGCTGTGTATAAGAGATACCTTTTAGGTTTGTTTACCCTGGACCCCATTTATAAATGGTAACAGGCTGAAAGCTCTCCCAATCTGATTCCAGGAGAGACTGAAACCTGCTGTGAAACACAGCCAGAGTGGGGAGAGATAACCCAGTGTCTCTCTTCTCATTTTCAATTTTATCTTTACTCACTGTGATCCAGAATAGGAATGGGAGAAAAATGTTGTCTCAAACCGAAATATGAGAAAAATTTCCCACAAAAAGTGGTTTTCCTGCTTTTTTTCACCTACGCCATTGCATTGAAATCAATGGGATGAAACATATTTCTCCACCATATGAAAGTTTTCTCTATTTTTCTACAGCCATATAAAAGGGTATCAGACTCTCATATCATGCCATTCTGTGTTTATGAGAGGAGAGAGCAGCACGTTTTTGAGCTAAATAAAATAGGCAAATAAAGGGGAATTAAAGCTTAGTTTAGGGAGTTTTTAGGTAGGACATTTATTCTCTGTATAGGGGAGTCTGGAGGCACTCTAGGGGGAGAAGAAGGGAGGAAGGAGGTTGACCCAATATACCCCAAAAATTGGTGTGACTGTCAAGAAACAGGCAGCTGGGGTCCAAATTGCTTGCTGGCTGTGATAAGATGGGGTGGACAACTTAAAAAAAAATACATAAATAATTAAACAAATAAATATATTAGACAGTTGGCTGGGAGCCTGATGTGAGCTCTTTGACTGAGACAGACTTGACAGACAGCAGGCAACATTAAGAATTTTGTTGAGGGCCAAGGTAAGACAACAAACTCCATCAGTTGTGTACTGTAGAGAGTAAAAACACACACGTAGTTGAGTAATGTCTAGCAAATGCACAAGCAGAGGGAGTAAAGTGGTAGTACAAAAACTGACTGCAGCAATGGTTGCTGCAGCATGTGCAATAAATGATGATGATCCCTCTCCTCCTGGGGTGGATGCAGTTTGTCAAGGTTCCACCAATCACACCATGCCAGTCCCCCCCCTCACCACAACTATACACATCTGCCACATTGTAGGTTTACTGTATTTTTTTAATCACTTGACATCATCATGAATATGTGTCAATGTCACTTAAGCAGGAAGTAAGTGTTGTGGGCAAAGGATAAAGGCACTCTGCATGCTAACACATTTTTCAAAGAATATGTTGCTGTAGGACTCACAACTTTGACTTCCAGCTACTTATTTCTCCAATACAGCCCTCAGAAGAAGTAATATTGTGCTAGGAGATGTTGCACTGTATTAAACATAGGAGACAAATGTGTTGGATTAGGAAAAAAGTGTTGGAATAGGAGAAAAATGTGTTAAAATAAGAAAAAATATGTTGGAATAGGCAAAACATTTGCTAGTACAGGCAAAAAGGAGGAAAATTTTGCATTGGAGAAGAGGAGAAAACATTTGCGAAAAAATATAAAAATCTTCCATTTTTCTCAAAGTCATGCTGGAAACTTTTCTCACTTTTTGCCCACCCCTAATCCAGAAGGTCACAATGAACAAAGGAGAAGGGGGTGATGTGACTGTGCATACCCATAGTTCCCATGTTCCCCAAGTCCAAGACAGGCAGGGATCATTTTTATTATAAATTTGTCTCTGTTACTACTGGAAAGGTCTTTAGTATTTTATTTTGCATAATACATGTGTTATCTGTATATGTACCTCACTTTTAATATTTTTATTGGAAAAGTTCTTGCCTCTGTATAGGAAAATTTCTGAAAGTAAACAGATTTTTTTTATGAATAAACAAGTTGTTGTTCCACAGAAAACTGTAATCATCAAAGAAAATGGAAGAAGCCCCTTGGCAAAGATCCTATTCCTTCTACTTGTCAACAGATATCAGTAGTGAATAACAATACAAAGGTTAAATAAATGATGACACAAATGACACTACATATCAGCACAGAAAAATGATGGATATAGGTTATCTGGTTTTCAAATACACATATAAAGCTGGAGCTGTAAGCACACAGTAAAAGTGGAGTAATTCTGTGTTAAACCAATTTCACCAAAAGTAGACATTTCCATTGATTGAAATGGGGCTTTTAAATCCTTGCATTCTATAGAGCTCTTCAATCCAATATGAAGCAATGCACTGAAGGTCTCTCTAGAATTCAAAGTGGTAGTAAACCAATTTCGACTAATATAAGATGGGGGCGCATTCAATATATAGCCATGATATATAGGACTGAGATCGACTGTTGTAGTTTTCCAAACACATGAGCATCAGGAGATTGAATTTCGCCCTCGTCCATGCTTATACTGGCAAAACACAGGTCAGTTGTGGATATAAAATAATTTACTGTAAAAATAAATGTATATAAGTTGTAAAATGTCTGCACAATTAATGCATTTCAAGGTCCATAAAACCTTTTCCTCAAGATTACAGTCTTACAGTATTTTATTTTTGGAAGATTTGTCGGGAGGCAGGTCAATATCTTCAACATGTCTGAATTTCTACTGGTGAGAATCTGAACTGTTTGAATGAAAATCACTGTATGAGGCTACCTCTTTTGTGTTTTTTTTCCCACTTCAACTAATTTAGATTTTGGGAATTTGTATTTGACCCTTCCGGTCTAGTCAGTTTTAGAATGGTGATGTCTTTTGCATCAAATTAAATATGAGCCACTGATAAGGGATCACTGACAGTTTCAACAACACTACTGCTACCATAATTTCTAGTGATGTCTCTGCATCTTTAGCAACAAAAGGGTTAATTGTGTTGATATATTTTATTGATATATACTAAAAACTATGCTACTTTTTCCATACCTTAAATGCAAATTACATCCGCTGAATAATGCATGCCAGCGAATAGTCAAGAATCATAACATTGGTAATGAAAAGGGGCAAATACAAAACCAACTAAATGTGCTTTGTGCTTGTACTGTGACCGCAACAGGAATATCTGCTTTTATGATCATGCACAAATGGATAAGCACCAATCAGAACATATAAGTACACAATAACTTTGAAGAAGATCATCTGGGTACACCTTTAGTTACTATAAACCAAAATCGGGTAGCATTTCCATCTAGCCAGTAGTAGGACAGCAAAAAGTGTGCTTGGAAACAATAATAATTCAACTGAGAACATAGAAAGTCTGTTTTTTTTCTCCAAAAAAGGTTTCAACTATACATAGTACATAAAGAAAAGTATTGTATTTCTGTACTGTCTTTTTCAGATTGTACGTGTTTGAACAACAGCAGTAGAAAGTCAGTAATTGTGCCCCAGTATCATGATATCACCTAGTATGTACACAAAAACAATACAGAAATGTCATACACTACAGATAACATCCATGTGGTTGGAGAGAAATATAATTTGTCTCTGCTTGAGCGATCAACAAACACCTTGCTATTTCCAGATGTCACATCCCCTGCAACTACAAGCAAAATTCCCTAGGCTCATAGCAGAATGAGAAAAAAGGCACAATGAATGAATGTGTAAGGGGATTTTACAAAAATGTTAAAAGAACAATAACACTTGTTGTGCCTGCAGCCGGGCACAATGTATTAAGAAAAAGGTGGACCCTCAAGACCTGTATAAATGCACTATGCACACATACATCATTAGTTAATAGGTGACATGAACTTCCACAAAATAGAAAAAAACAAATAGAAAATCACTCAAAAACAGGTTAAATATTACAGTGACAGTCATGTTAAAACTGCATTAACCCATTTGTTGCTCTTTGTAAGTAAAATCTACAACATCATACAGTTGCTTACATTTATTATTTGAGGGGTTATCCATCAATTTACAGAAAATAGTGAATGGGTGAAATGTAAAAATATAAATGATAGAATATTAAAAATTGTATAATACCAATTGTTCTCAATGATAAATTACAACCACATCAGTGTTAATCAGTCTGGTTAACTGGTCCTGATAGACTTCTCTATAGGTGTCAGATGACATACACAGTGCCTTGATACAGTGTGGAATGGAAACCCTTTTAAGACATTTTGTCTATGCTGACCAAACCTCGTTGTTGTATGGCTCCGCCTACATATTGCAAACTTCAGGTACATTCAATTAAATCAACCATGGAACTCAAGCTATAATTTAAATACGATGTGTTAAATAATCCATTATAATTAATATTTTAAAGATTTTTGTCATATCACAAATATATTTATAGATAAGGCACTTATTTAGCCTGCATCTAGATCTGTTACGGTTTAAATGACACTCAGACTCAGGAGTTGGAATAAAACACAGTTTTATTGAACAAGTTTAGCAACATTAACCCTCACGGGTCCAGCAGTATAGGTGACACAATACAAAGCTGACACAGGACAGGTTATAGCAAAATTGCAATGAATACCCACATGGGTCCAGTATATGTACAAACAGACCATATAGTATACTGACACAGGTCAGGTAAAGATCGTGTGAACTCAGACCGAGACAGCAAGGAACGGGTAACTATCAGGCCAATACAGCGAGCCGGCCCTAATAGTGCGAGGCCCTTGGAACTCCCACTCTGTACATTGAGTGATAAATAGTGAGGAACGCCCAGGAGAAAACGGAGGCCCAGGGTATTAGATCTGTCTCTGCAGTAACGGAGGACTGTGACAGTATGCCCGGATGAATGCCCAACGGAGACTGCACAGTGAAAGACCAGAGACAAATGGCACCTTCCCCGAAGGGGTTAACGTACGCCACAACCAACCTAGACTGCCTGATGGTAACACAGCTTGAGGCGCCCAACACAACACCAGCCTCAGCTGTAGGCAGAAAGGAGGGTCAAGCGTACCCTGGTGCTCTGCAGTAATAATATCGGAATGTCGCCCGCTTGACACTGACAGACACACAAGAGACTCTGAGGCTCAATAGGGTAGTCCGGAGACTGAGGCAAACAGTGGAACCCCAAACCGAGGACTGGAATGGGACTGCAAGTCACTCCCGAATCAGGAGCAGTAGCCCTACCAGGCCGGTATGCAGATCAGGAACGTGCCAAACAATCGGTACACCAAACAGGAATTTCAGCCAGGCCGGGTCGGTACACGGAGCAGGAACGTCAACCAATCCTGGTCGTTATACAGAGCAGGAATGTCAGCCAATCCGAGTCGGTACACAGAGCAGGAACGTCAGCCGGGCCGGGTCGGTACACAGGCAGGAACAGATACAGCAGAGTAGTCAAGCAATCCGGGTCGGTACACAGGCAGGAACAGATGCAGTAGCGTAGTCAGGCAATCCGGGTCAGTACACAGAGCTTCACACGGAGAACTGGAACAAGCACTGGCAACGGAAACACCACGAAAGGGCAACAGCGAAGTGACAGGACCCAGTATTTAACAATAAATACTGGGCGGGACAAAATACTGCAACCAATGAGAATAGCAGTGTGTGAGACTGACAGAATGTTGCGATAAGAGATACCTGTCAATGAGGCCACATTAGATACTAAAGACATTCTTGTATATTTACTCTTTTTATTTAATCTTAAAAGGGCAATATTCCACAATTTTGTTTTTTTAATTTACGTTTTGCTATGAAATAGAAAAAGGCACTCTCAGTGAATAAAGACATTTCTTTCAAAGGTTATTTACAATATAAAACTTGGAATTTTTCTAATAGATTGAGTTAGAGATGCTTGCTGCCAGGTGGTGCTGTTGCTGCTTCCATCTATGATAAGGTTTTGTCTGTGGCTTTTACATGAAGTAATAGAAACAGTGCCAACTACCTAAAAACATCTTCAACTGCATTTATCAGAAAAATGTACAAAGTTATGTTTGTAGTAGCTTTTAAAAAATGCATCCAAGCTTGTTTACTCTACAGGAAAAGACCTATAACATATGTTTTTCTAAATAGAGTATACTGTCTCTTATTTACTAGTAGCTAGACTATTTTTCAGGTTACCTACTCTATTGCAAATTAATTTAGGATGCTTTGGCATATTTCTTAAGACAGTTTACAAATGTTTCTAATGTTTCTGAAGATACTTTCAGTGTCTTTATAGGCATTATTAATTTATTAATGAAAGATAGTTTACACTATTATTTGTTCTTTTTTCTGAACCCTCTGAGTGCCAGAAGGGTATGCAACACATTGCCAAGCAATGCATTGCGCACCCTTCTGGCACTAAAAGGGTTAAATAGATTTTTACTCTCCATACTTAACTTTCTTGAAGGAATTTTCAACTAAATCTCTAAAGAAGTGTTTCTGTGAAAACCTGTTCATGAAATTATTTAAAATGAGCTTTAGATTACACTGAATCTCTGGCTGATTTTTGTAACATAATTAGTATTGTCAAGGATATGATAAGCCTCCTTGAGGTTATCCACTTAATCATGAATGACTCCCCCAGCACCACCCATTTCCTGCAGACATAATAACCACAATGTTATCTCTAAGTTCTTAGTAGCGAGGTGCTCCTTTTTAGAAAGATTATATGAAAATGTTAATGTGTTTGCCTCAATGCTAAGTGTTAACTCATCCCATAAAACTGAATAAACAGTCTCAACATTTGGTGTGATTACATTTTGACCTTGGTTTCAAGTTGGAAAGAACACATCCGTCATCTGTTGAAGTTGACATTTCTGTATTGTGTGAACCTGTTCATGTAATGATATAAGGAGGGACACTATTAGTGCCTCTATCCTGATTTTGTTCTGATGTTTGTCTGTCCTATGGAATATGGCCCGCTGTAGATAACCATGAATGAGGTGATGCCAGTGACATCTATAAATAATAGGGGAGAACATTTTTTTTAGAAAAATATAAGTGATATATATTTAGATATACAAGTGAAAGGAAAAAAATAAAACAAGGAACAGTTAGACTGAAGATATATAAATGGGAATAAAGATGTAGCTGACTGCCTCACTTAATGTTTCTGTTCAGTAGTGAAAGGATCTCTGTTAGAAAAAAGAAATAGCAAGGCATGGGAAGCATGCATGTTTACTAGTAATAAGTTTTACTCTCTAAGGTAAAAACAGATAAATCAATGGGACCAGACGGGTATTCTATTGAAATGGTGCAGCATACATTTCACACTCACAATGTTGCAGGCATTATAATGACACCCACTAGATGTTGCCCTTCGAAATGTTGCCAGATAAGTATCGGTTTAGTTAGGCTGGTTTAGGTTAGGGTCAGTCTCTGTTAGGGTTGTTAGTTTTGTGGAGTGTTGCTGTTAGGTTAGGGTCAGTATCTATTTGGTGCCTGTATCTGTTAGTTAGGGCCAGTCTCTAGAATATTAACAGGTTAGTATCTGTTAGGTTAGAAGTCATGGCCAATGTCTGTTAGGTTTGGGTGTGTAGTTTAGCTTAGGGTACTTAGGTTAGGTTGGGAGGTAGGTTTGGTGAGTACTTCGGTTAGGGTACTTAGCTTGTGACATGTTTAGGGCAACATTTTAAATGTGCCCTAAACACATTGGTGACATTTTTAAGTTGCCATTTTGATGCATGCTATTACTAGTGCAACATCTCAACAGTAAGTCGACCACATGGGATACACCAAAAGTTACTAAGAGAGTGTAGGATTGTTCTGGAGTAGTAGTAGTTCCAGAAGATTGAAAGATAGCAAGTGCAGTAGGGAAGAACCCACCACCTACAGACCAGTAAGTCTTATTTCAATAGTGGAAACATTAATAGAAACCATGTTAAAGGAAATCATTGTTAAATGTCTTAATTTAAATGGCTTTCAAGATCCTAAACTGCATGAGTTTACTGCAGGTTTACTTGTCAAACTAATGTCGTAGAATTTTTTGACTGGATAACTAAAATATTTGACCGGGGGGAAGTAGATATAGTTTATTTAGTTTTCGGTAAGGCATTTTACACTGTCCCTAATAGAAGACTCATTAATAAATTGCAGTGTTTAGGTCCAGATGTAAAATAGTTGAATAGATAAGGCAATGACTGACTGACAGGAGACAGAGAGTTGTAGTTAATGGAGAATATTCAGAGGAAGGCCTTGTTACTAGTTGGGTACCTCTAGGATCTGTACTGGGGCCCATTATTTTTAATACTGTTATTAGTCATATCACACAAGGTGTACAAGGTAAGGCATGCCCTTTTTGCAGATGATACAAAGATCTTACCTTTGTCTCTGCTACCAGAGATTCTCCTCCTATCCCCTACCCTCTATTTTTCATTCCTAATACGCCTCATATGACATATCCCTAGTTTTCTCCATGCTTCCTCTTCCAATTTTTTGAGCTTATGCCTTTTCCTCTCTTTCTTACATCATGCCCCATCCACCCTATTACAAACATTATTTCTTCAGTCTTCACCACTAACTTTTTACATACCTCCTCCGTTCTCCCAATACTATATCTCCCCTTTCCATTCTGTAACTCTTCTGCCTCCACTTGCTACCAGACTCCCATTACCTTCCATACAATTATATTAGTAGTAAAAAATGAAAACAACTAAACAATATGAAGTTGTAGATCATTCAAGAAATACAAATGTACCTTTACTTAGGCAACATAAAATATGTATGAGGAAGCCAAAAATATGAAATTAACTTCAACTATTTGAAAAATGTTTATTATGATGTTAGCCAAAAGACCAGCACATGTGTAGCATAAGCTACAGCACAAAGTACCCAGTGAAAGAGACTTTCACTTTAGAATTAAAAAACATTAATGTCTCCTAAACTATGCACCTGCCATTCTTTTGGCTAACGTGAATTAAATTTTCATACAGTCAAACTTAATTTAATGTGAGGAATCCACTTTAAACATGTAATAACTGTCTTCACAAATAAAACTATAACAATCTGATAATTATGAAAAGCTATTGTGTCGCTATGCAGATTTATAAACTGGTAAAAAATAATTTACTGATCAGATCGATGAGTGATCAATTAAATAAATAGAAATGAACTTCTGCTAGGTAAGCATTTAACTAGAGATCATTTACTTTAATAAATATACATAAAATTGCTTTATATGGAAATGTCTAACATTGGTTAGATAAAAAAATTGGAATGCAGAAAAATAATCATAAACAATTAATTAGAAAGCTTTCACCAAAATTTAGCAAGTAGAACATTATTGAAAACTAGAGAAAAAAAACTGTTCTGTAATGATGATTTTGTCACCATGGGGTAGCACTCTATTACTGCCAAGTTCTAATTCATCCATGTAGTTTCATTCTTGTAGCCAGACATAATTTACCCAGTTTCAATATGTTATGGGGAATGGTGTTACTGTATCACTATAAAATATGTATTTTAATAATAAATATTACATAGAAAACATTCTAATTAAGAGCTGCTAAATTGTGTTCTTTATTTTTTTTTCTATTTCTACAAGTAATTTAAGATGTTTATGTATTAAAGAATAAAGAAACTTACAGCTGGGTGCCCTTGGTCCAGATATCATCTACTGGGATAATATTTGCATAATGTTGCAGCAACACAGTTGATTATAGTTAATTAGACATTATTTATTTAAAATTTCTGGCAGGATGCAATAAATTCTATTCAGATGCAAAATCCTCTCTTCTGGCACGATATGTTAATGAAAAACATTTCTGTTATGTTCACTGTCATTATTTCAATTGAATCAGCTTTCCTAATTTTGAACCTGGGAATCATCTATTTTTACTGCAGTCCTTGTATTCTTTCGCCTGTACAAAAATATGCCGTTCCATCATCATCATTTTTATAGTGATTGATATATTCAGAAGATATAACATTTGAAGTCACCTTCTGGGAATTGTTATTATTACTACTGGGATTTATTTAAACATTTCCATGACAATAGTTTGATGGTGTGTAGGTCATATTGTGGGTGAGATTACTGTTATAGTTGCTGAATTAAATAAAATAAAATGTTTGCAAGTCGACCGCAAGTACTTATAAGTGATTTTGGTAGAGTGTGTGGGCACCTTGAAAATACCTGGGGAAATGAGAATGCAATCTTAACCCTTTGAGTTCGAGAGATGCATTGCTTTGCAATGAGTTGGGCACCCCTGTTGCACTCAAAGGGTTTTAAATAGGTGTTAGAACTGATTTTTTGTGTGCTATACCTACCCAACACTTATGTACTAAACTATTTATGCCAAAAATTGTCCACTTGATAAAAGGGAAGCGCATTAAGAGAGAGAGAGAATGGGCATTTTGGAATGTGCCATGTTTCTGTGCCTTTATATCCATGTCCTAAAAATCACAGGGAAGGTGTTTTGGCATAACAGGGTTGACACACCAGAGAGAATAAGACAAATTGGAGGAATGGATGGGACACACATATATATGTGTTCTGTGATCACAGCCTGGCGTGCAGCTGTGCAGCAATCACAAACTTCAGTGACGTACCAGGACCATCCCGGTACAGATAAGCACATCATGGGTGGTTAAGGGGTTAATGCTACATTATAATGCATTTCTTGCACAAAACCCTAGAGGTGGAATATCATTTTTTGGTACTTTGCTGACAACAACAGCAGAAGAAAGGGATTTGGGAGTTATTATTGTAGCTGACTTAAAGGTAGGCAAGCAGTACAGTAAAGTGGTGGAAAAGAGCTAACCAGATACTGGGATGGATAGGAAGAAGTATTAGCAGAATATTATATATATTTCTGAAGGACATTAATACTTGGGGCAGTTCAAAGGAGAGCCACTAAAACAGTGAAAAAGCATTTATGACAAAACGTAACATGAGATGCTGAAAGACCATGATATGAACAGGTTGGGTATACCTCATCTGAAATGCTTGGGACCAGAAGAATTTCGGATATTGGATTTTTTTCGGATACTGGAACATTTGCATATACATAATGAAATATCTTGGGGATGGAACCCAACTTTAAACACAAAATGAATTTATGTTTTATATATACCTTATTCACACAGCCTGAAGGTAATTTTATACAATATTTTTAATAATAATACTGTGCATGAAACAGAAAATGAGCTATGCTTGAGGATCTATAGATCTTACCCATACTGAGGTTGTTGGTCTAATAAGAACTGGAACAATGATGGAGCAAAACAGAAAAAAATAAGAAAAACATCTCAAAATTTCCATAGATTTATATTGGAGCTTTTAACCTTCTAAATCCAAAGTGTTATAAAGCAGTGTGTTGGAAGCCACTAAAATGCAAGGGTTTAAAATCCCCATTTAAATCACTGGGAATTCTTATTTGCCTCTATACTATTTGTCATTTCCAATTAGTCCTGCAAGGATATTGGACCCATAGGGCAGAGGTGGGAATGTTACAAAAATAGAGACCACTGAATTTAGGGCACTGATCCTGGACAGCAATATCTAGAAGCTTGTGAGCATACAAGGAGGCTGGTCTGGTCACTGTTGGAATGTTATGATTACCAGACTTGCATTATGTAGGCTGTATGCAGGAACAATGGCCTCAGCAGAGCAACTAGGGCTGGAGATAGTTGGCATGCATGTGAGTATGTGTAAAGGTTTCTACAATGCTGAGTCAGTCTGGCAAGATAAGCACATAGTTAATAAGCAAAAGAGAAAAAAAAAAAAAACAATATAAAAAAACAAATAGAAGGTCTCAGGACTGTAATACTACTGTACAACACTACAATGTAGAGAATGGTGGTGTAAATGAAAATGAGTAATTAGGGTACACATATTGTTAAAGAACAGCGCTAAGGAACCCAGCTTGAAAATGTCACAAAACTGAGAACAGAATGGGGAAACAGTAGCAGATGATGCTGTAGTAGCTGATCAGTGAATAAGACATAGAACAAAGTGCAGGGATATGAATGATCCCAGTAAGAATAACAGGCTAGGACTATAGGTACGTAGTTGTGGCTTCATTGCAGGGCAAAGCTTGATGTCTGTAGTAAGCTGCAATAGTGAGATAGGAAGGTAACTTAACAGGGTTTTAACTTTGGCTAGTTAGTTGAGTTGAAGCTTAATAATGTAATGCAGCTTTGCAGGAGACTTCAATGGCCATCATTTCTTGATTGAAGCTTTATAATATACTGAGACGTGGAAAGGCATTTGAATGGTTACACGGCCAGAGTTACTAAACTTTAAATTTTTAATTAATTAGTCTCATATCAAATCTATGTAAAAAAAAAACTTTCTGTCAGTTTTTCTCTCCATCAAAGATTTCATCCATAAGATTCATCAACATTCCTCCTTAATCAATTTCTTGTTCTGTTTTCCATAAACATGTCAGTGATGTCCCCCAGGAGAATAGTAGCAATTCCTAATCTTCTCACATTATACTGCGACCTCCTGATAAATACTCTAAGTAGGGAAGTCTTCCAGTACTTACTCTGTCCACAGTAACTGTAAACTGGTGTGGGTGTGAGCAACTAGCTAGTAAAATAAACATTTTGAGTTTTTGAGTGCCAGAGAAATATCCAATGCATTGCATTCATATCTGACACTCAAAGTGTTAAATACAATGCTAGCAACTCCCACCCCCTTCCCCCAACTCTCTCTCAAACCCAGCCATTTTCTACACTTTCTCTCACCCCCAGACTATTATCCCCTTTCAGGTTCTACAGACCTCTTTGCTGCTTCCTCTCTCTCTCTCTCTCCTTTTCTCCCCGAGTCTATTTCATTCTCACCCCTCTTTTCCCTGTCCCCCTCTTCTCTCTCCCCGTGCTAGAGAGGTTTCCAATGTATTGGGCCCTTTGAGCACCACAGAAGTGTCCAACATATTGCAAAGAAATGCACTGGGTGCCCCTTTGGGTGTTACTGCTGAAAACAATTTGTATTTCCTCTCGCTTTCCCTTCTCATGAATATCTTTTAAGATCCTCATGGTGAACGTCACCTGGGTCAATGTTAACTTGCAATTCAGACTTGCACTGGAACTTCAAATGAGGTCTCTGTCAGACTTGCTCCAGACAATATGGAGATCAGCCTCAGATTGCTCCCCATGGTCCAGTAGGTTCTAGTTATGACCCTGAGCCACAAATATGTTTATGTCTATAGGCTTATTTATAAAACTCCACTAGGTATGCAGCAATTAACATTGTTAAACAGGTTAACAATACAAAATAAATGCAAGTACAGTACAGAAAACAAAAGGAGGAGTTTTCTGTCCTAAAGAGCTTGCAGAGGAGCAATTATAGGATAAACAAACTGCAACATAAAGGAGAAATACCAATTCTCATTCATTTAAAGTGGATCTGTCACCTTAATGAATTTTAGTTAATAAAAAAAAAATACCTACTGTAAATTTCTGCTAGCCATTTGCTTGTGATATAGGTTGTGTTTTTTAAGAAATGACCCTTTATTTTTGTGGCACAATATTTTGCATTATGCTCGTTAGTGTGGGCCGGTATATTAATGCATTCTGTGTACTTATGACTGAATCTAGACAGAGCCCACACACACTGGGGGTATTTCTAATAGCACAGCAAGTTATATGTTTGGTCTCAAACACAGCTAATTAGCATAGAATTAGCATAAAGTGCTGCTCTGTTCCACTCATAAAAAACTAAACTTATCTTAGAGTGATAGGTTTAAATGGGGCTTTTACCATTTTGGTACTAGACACATCTCCAACACGCTGTGAAGCATTTGAGACCTCTTTAGCATCTAAAAGCTAGAACACCCCATTTAAAACAATGAGAATTTGGGGAATTTTAATGCGTTCATTATGGCACAGCTGAGGTCCATTGAAGGTCAAATATAACCTATTATTGTGTTTATGACTGCAATATATGCCTAGGATGGCTGGATGAATTAAGTAGCTAGATGCATATTCACCAAAGCTACACTTCTTCAAGAACACTTAATGATATAATAAGGAAATACTGGCTCATGTGCATTCAAGTGGTATTTTCTCTTAATGGGCGGGGAAGGGTAATCTCCTGCTAATTATCACCTATTGACTTTGTGTTGTCCTAAAACATAACAGAAGATCAGATTGTAGGTTTACAGGGCACGCTCATTTCCTTCCACAAAATACACATGATGATATAATTGCCTATCATTATAAATGACAGCTAGTGTCAACTATTTATTTCTGACTGCCAGAGCCAGGCAGCACACACACTGTCACATACTCATATATTTTCACCCTTTTTCTCAAGTAATTTATTTATCTCTCTTTTTTTGTTGAGGAATAGAGTATAATAAATGACATACACACCAAACCATATTTTGGGCATGAACAGGCCAGATTTATTATAATTTGAACACATGTTAAAATATAACATATACACTCTATATCCTATATATGAAGTATAAATATATATCTATAAACATAAATACACATCCTTGCCGAAACACTCCCTCTTCCCCCAAATATTAAACTCCCCTTGCATGGACAAATGGACCGGGCTCATTCTTAACCTTTATTAAACAAACTCTTCCAACTGAGTAAACCAATTACCCCAACTGGGCCAGCCCAGACCAGCTCCAATGGGTAATGTCACCACCCACAACAAAGTCCGGGGCATACGTTACCAGAGTTTACTCCCTAAGGAACAATCATCAATTATTTCCCATTTAATACTTAAAGTGGAGCTACCACCAGAGGTAAAATCACCCTACAATAATTAGGCAGGTGGGGACTAGCTTAATAATAGTTATATTACCTCTCACAACGACACGATTCTACAGAAATCCTTAATCTTCTGAGACCGGAAGCCAGGCATCAGCGCAGACATCTTGTGTCAGCTCTCAGTAGTGGGAGTACCTTTGTTTTACCCAGGGGATAAACCCCGCAACATATTTTTTTTTTACATTTTAAGTATTACTATCCCTTTAATGTACTAAGACAAAATTGAGTATTTTTGGAGTAAACCAGCTGAACAGTAGGAGAAAAACATACCCAAAATACCCATTTCTTTAACACCTTAAGGACTATGGACGTATATGTATGCCATGGGGAAAATGTGCATTAACAACCATGACGTACATTTACGTCATGGAATTCAGGGGTCCCCGCTTGGCTGAACTCTGTTTGGAGACCTCTGATTCCTATTGAAAAAAAAAAATGGTCCTTAAGTGCCTGCTGCTTGGCTGGTCCTTAAAGGGTTAAATGGGAATTTAATTCCCAGAATGTGAGAAACGTAATCAATGCACTGCTTCATGGTGCTTCTGAAACCTCTCTAACATTCAAGGGGTTAAAAGCACCATTTACATTTATATGTGTCTGCTCTGCAGTTGGTGTGCCCCAGTTCTTATTCTTAACCCTTGAATGCCAGTGAGGTATCCAAACCATTGCAGCGCAATGCATTGGATGCCTCACTGGCACTCAAAGGGTTAAACAATCTCTAATGCCGCTGAGTCTGAAAACGTTTTTATGCCATGGTTTATTGACTCACAGACGTGTTGCCGTCATTTTTTTACATGAATTCTGTCATCTCCAACATAGGAAAAAAACTGTTTTTAAGCCTTTAACCCTTTGAGTGCCAGAGGAATACACAATGCATTACTGTGCAATGCATTGCGTACCACTCTGACACTCAAAGGGTTAAGTACCAGCAGTGTGACCGGAACTTAAGGACCACGGGACTTTTTTTTGCAGTTCGATTCCATGGTACCTTAGAGTAGTGCAGTCATGCAGGGACCCCAGAATTCCATAACGTGCCAAGGACATCATTAGTCCTTAAGTGCTGGGACCGTTGTGATAGTAATGTTTCAAAATAAAAGCAGCGCCAATTAATTTTCATAGTATTTGCTCCATGGATAGTGTTATTTCAATTCTGTCAGAGGTGAAGTTCAAGAGTAATTGAATGATAAAGTATCCCCCTCCTGCCCCTTTTACCTAGTGTAAGCTGCCTCCCCTCAGATGTGGAATTTGGTCTTGAGACCAGACAGATCTCAGCAAGGGACAATCTTCTTACTGTGAGAAAAATGAAAACCCTGCCCCCTTGACTGTTTTTTTCAGATTTTTCCCTTATTCTAATTGAAGATTGTCCCTCTCTGCAAGCCGTCTGGACACCACCTTGCTGCTCTGAGGTGAACAGTGTTACATCAGTAAAAGGGGCATAAGGAGGACACTTTATCATTCAATTACTCTTGAACTACAACTCTGACAATATTGAACTAACACTCTCTAAGTTCCGAATACTATGAAGATTAATTGGAGCTCCTTTTATTCTGAAACATTACTATCCCTTTAAGAGGTTAAAGTGGACATGGTTTAATCTACCTACTGATTGTTTTTAGTTTAAAAAAATTCTTCTTCTGGCCATCATTTTTCTGTCTTATTTCCGTACCCGTACCCCTCTGGCACTCAAAGGGTTAATTCTTTATGATGCTTTCAAAGAGACGGATTAATCCCTGAAAATGTCATCCTCCTTCTAGCACAAACCCAACGATCTGACATTTTATTCATATGTTGATTTTCTTTGAACATCAAGCCCTAGGTCTTCATGGAATAAGGCATTACACATACTTGTAAATGTAAACTAATTATGCATTTTACATAACAATGCAGTTTCTGCCTGACTCTAGCAGGATTTTATGGGTGGATAAATGAAAATACATTAGCTTATAAGTATATGGTTGTAAAACAAAGGATTTCTGGAACAGTACACAGCTGCCAACACCTCCATTTTCTAGCTGAAGTTTGGAGCATAACTTAGCTATGTAATTAGCCACCTGTGCCCTTAACAAGGACAGAGGGTAGAGACTGCAATGTAACAACCATAATATCACGAAAGGGGAGACATTAAAAATGCAGTCAGCGAGGCTGGCATGCTACTAATAAATGGAGTAATTCTGGGGCAAACCATCTGCATCATGGGGATAAATACAAATGCCAGTTGATTTAAAGGTATAGTAATGTCTATATTAAAGTTTATCTCCAAGTCTTCTTTTATAACATGTATCACTATGTTTAATTACTTACATGTTTGTAGTTCAAAAGATATTAAAGCTGAAAGGATCCCCCTCCAGCCCCTTCTGGCTGCGTCACACTGCCTCTCTGTCTGGTCCGGACTGATGCAGCGAAGGACAATCTTCTGTAAGCAAAAGGAAAATCATGCCCTCCTTCATCAGGGTAGGCAGGGTTTACCTTATACTTACTGACTGAAGATTATCCCTAGCTGCATCCATCCAGTCCAATGACCTGATTGCAGCTCTAAGGGGAGGCGACCAGAAGGGACCTGAAGATGGGACCTTCGTGTCTGGAAAGCTTGCATTCTCTACTGTCTCATTTAGCCATTAATTCCACTTCAAAAGAAGAGAAAAATTGTACTTTTCACCAAGCTTTAAATGTTTTGCGAAAAGTGCAGGTTTTTTTTTTTTTACTCTTTTTCACCTAGTTCATTGCATTGAAATAAATTGGAAGACCTAATTTCTCCCTACCATGTGGCAAGTTTCCCTTCTTTTCCTCCAGGCATAGTATAAAGGGTGTCAGATTCCCACAGCATGCCATTCTGTGTCTGTGAGAGAAAGCAGCACATCATTGAACTAATAAATAGGAGTTCAAGCTTAGCTTAAGGAGTCTTGTAGGTGTGACATCTATTCTCTGTATTAATGGAGTCTGTGGGGCTCTGGGGGACAGAAAGGGAGAAAATAGGTTGATCCCAAATACCCCAAAATTCATTGTGACTGACTCAGGCAGCCGGGATACAAGTTTCTTCCTGATCTGGCTGATATATCTGTCCTAGGGGAATCTGGGGGCGTGAGAAGGGAGCAAAGGAGGTTTACCCCAAATACCCCAATTTTTTATTATTGACTAGGAAGAAACAGGCAGCTGTGATCCAAGATCCAAGTGACTAAAACCCAATTAAGTCAATGAGAATTTGGTATTTTTTTATTACCACCTGTTGTGCAGTTGGTATATCCCAGAACTGTGAATCTTTTGGGTTTTGTAAAACTCCCTTAGGATCTATCAGAGTGTCCACATTGTATTGCAGAAGATGGGATATTCTAAAAATATTAAAATATACTGATATACAATATGGCTTGGTGCAATTTCTCTGTTGACTTTAATAAAAATCTCTGTAAGAGACATTTGACATTTTTCCCGGTAGGTACCATTTACATGACTCTGTGATGCTGAAATACTAAGAAGATCTACAACAAATCTGGACCATGTATGTCAAGCAAAAACTCCACAAATTCTCAACAATTTAAATGGCGATTTTTAATCCCTTGAATGCTGCAGAAGTCTCCAAGGTATTTCAAAGCAGTGTGTTGGAAACCGCTCTAGCATTAAAGCAGTTAAACCCCCCATTTAAAGCAATAGTAATGCTTCCTATAAATGTTAGCAAATTCAGCCACACTCTTAAAAATGGTATATTTGGGCAATTAGTTAACTTTTTTACGGTATTTTATTTAGCTTTAAAGTTTTCAGTATCATCAACATAGTAACAAAGACATAGTACATATGCTGAATATTAAAAGAAAAAGGGAAGAAGCAGTGCACCCTGAGATCTAAGCGCAGTATTTATTGTAAAACTCTCAACAAATACAAAAAGGATCAAGTAAAAAACGATAATATATTTATACGCTAATACTCAATAAATACATTAATAACTAATAATCATATGATCAAAATAAAAAAAAATATAATTGACTTAACCCCTTAACGACCCATGACATACATGTACATAATGAGGTTGCGGTCCCTAAAGGACCAAGGACATACATTTGCGTCATGGAATTCCGGGCTGCACACCGTTCGGGGAGTCCGGAATCAGATTCTAAAAAAAAATTAAAAAAAATGTCCCGTGGTCCTTAAGTGACCGCCGTGTGCATTCGCAGCCGGTTCTTAAGGGGTTAAGATAGATTGGTGATCAGACAGATGCATCCACTGGCATAATAATACTTGTTTGAATGTAAGGCAGTGTTTCTCAGCTCCTGTCCTCAGGACCCACTAACAGGCCAGGACTTAGGGATTTCTCTGCTAGAGCACAGGTGTTGTGATCAGAGGCTCATTCACACTGATTAACTCACCTGTGCTCTAACAAGGAAATCATCAAATCCTGGCCTGTTAGTGGGTCTTAGGAAATCATCAAATCCTGGCCTGTTAGTGGGTCCTGAGGACAGGAGTTGAGAAACACTGATGTAAGACAAATACATTTGATAAGCCCAATGTAAAATTAAACAGAAATCTCTAAAAGATGGTGAAAGGCAATATAAGGAGTAAGTGATGAGTAAACACTGTTGTTTCTAAATGCTTGCAAAATGGATTCTTGTGCATTCACTTGTATATTACATTAATGATTCTTGACTGAATAATGTGTCAGTAAGCCAAATTCCAAACTCCCTACCAGCCCCCTCCTGATTTCTGTCTGCATCAGATAGGCTTCTTTGAATTCCGCTTTCTTGTTCTTGATCTTTTGGTCAGTGGATGTCCAAGGTCAAATTCCTTTAATCACTGAAGAATAATTACTCAAAACAATACATTTCAGAGATAGTTGTCCTTTGTCAGGATTATAATACTTTTTGGAAAAAAAAAGTTTTAATATGTTGAATATTGTTTACAAATGTAAATACAATTATTTAGAAATCAATAGCAAGCGTGTTCTTTAATAAGCTCGATTGAACAGGTTAATAGTTTAACTTTTAGTAACCCCATTATAACCCTATTTTGTGACATCTATCCTTCTCCTTCAAAGAGCCTAGATCATTGCCCCACTGTCCCAGCTATACTTGCCAATAGCAACCCTACTCATCAATAGACGTTCCTCATTTTGGGAACTGCAAATTAGTTCTGAGTATTAACTGTTATCTTGTCACTAAGCTAGAAGGTTAGGTATATACTCTTGCTGTATCGTACTCTATGGGTACGAAACCCCCCACAAAGAACTAGCAGAAAGCCAGTTTATTCAGTAAGAAGATAACAAAAGGGGGTCCAGGCAAGGTAATGGAACCCAAGAGCAGGAAAAGCCCTCCACAGCAATGTAACAAAGGTATTGACCTGAACTGATACCGAGACCCCTATGTACAGTGCCCTGGGAACTAAGGGAGGCGTAGCAACAAAGACAGTCCAGGAATAGCAGCATATATATAAATATATATACATGAATGTAGGAAGAACAATAGTGACAGTCCAGCTATTAATTGAAAACCACCCCTGGTACTTGCTGGAATGCAGCTGAGCAACCAGTAGAGTAGACAGGCAGAAAGCCAGATGGTCAGGCAGGCAGCAAACAATGGAGTGGTCAGGTGGGTAGCCAAAGGGTCAGGGCAGGCAGCATTCAATGGAGTGGTTAGGTAGATAGCCAGAGGTTCAGGGCAGGTAGCGATCAATTGGAGTGGTCAGGTAGATAGCCAAAGGTTCAGGGCAGAAAACTAGGAAGCGAGAACAAACGCTAAGGAGCTTACAGTATAACTAGGCGCCGGCTGCACTGCAGCGCTTAGCTATGTAGAGATGGCCCCCCGAGTGTCATGAATGACGCGACAACGTCTGATGTCACGATGCCCCGATCTGAGCCGCCACAAACCCGCCAAGCGCCGACATATCTAGCACATGCTCAGGATTCATTTGCAAGAATCAGGGCAGTCTCTAATCTGGCAGTTAAAGGTTTAAGGCGCCATTGAGAAGCAAAACTCTGCTATAATACTTCTGAATCAGCCTCTTCGAAAGAGAAGGAACTGATTTGATGAAAGTGGTGGTGGGGGAAGACGAAAAGTTAAATAACAAGCTAATTATATTGTTCACTATCACTCTTAAATAGAAAATTATTGAGTTATCTAAAGTTCATAGGAAACTATTATCTCTTTAAATCATTGGGAATTTATATTTGTCTCCTATAATGCAGTTGGCTTGCCTCATTATTGCTCCAATTTGTGTAAGTACATCAGTCTCAATGAGTCTAATTTCTAATTAACCACAGTTATGGTCTCTAGAATCCCCACTTTTTTTCCTGTTGCAGAGACCTAACATGGTTAAATGTAAATGTAAAATGTATTTCATGGGGAGGCTGATTTCATAAAACCTTGGGGTAAACCAACGGCACCATTCAGTGTAAATATCATTACATTTAAATGTAGCTTCAAAGTCCTTGTGTAATAGAGACTCAATGCATTTCTTTACTAAGCAATATGTTACTGTCCTCTCTATCATGCAAGGAGGTAAAATGCACACCCATTGGCACTCAGAGGGTTAAATCCATGGAGATATATGTTTTCCCCCAGTTAGTTTGCTGTAGAGTTTTTAAAATTGTTTTAGTAAATTATATCCAGTAAAATGGAAATTGAAATATATTTCCTGAATTTAATAAGAATTGCTGTTCACATTTTATATTTATACTAGCGTAAAAGCCCGTTTACATGGGCCAAGGTCCGGGTGATGTTAACCCTTTGAGTGCCAGAGGGGTAGGCAAAGCATTGCTTTGCAATGCGTTGCGTACCCCTCTCACACTCAAAGGGTTAAGAGGCCAGTCCTGCTCTGCGTCCTTCCGGTCATGCAGTCATGTGCTGTAGAGACTGCCCAAAAGCACAGAATGCTCCCAGCATTCCGTGCGTTTGGGCAGTATCTACTGCGCATGACTGCTTCTGACAAACATCCTAGCGAATTATTATATAGGATTTGATTTTGGAGATATTAGAAAGCTTTATAATTGTGATAGGAATGTAAGGTGTTAAACTATGTAATAATGATGTATTTTTATGGTACCTTTCTTTGTTTTGTTGGGTATTAGCCATGGTTGTGATTTCTGCAATTCTCCAGTGGGAAACATGCTGTGCTTCCATTGTGGAAGACTGCACTATATCTTTCCTCCTGTCACATATTATAGTTTGTCTCCAAGATCACCAGGCATATCTGTATGTCTTTATAAATTGCTTGTGTTGTTTTTTGTGCTTGTGCTAACACAGTATAAAAAATGCACTTATCTCTGGAAATATTTTCATTGCAAGACAATTAGGATGTAGATCAGCTGCATATTTTAAATATTCAAGTGCTTTCAATATTCCTTAAATGAAATATTGTATACTCTAATTAGATGTATTAACTCCTTACGCCCCTTTCACACAGATGACACCAATGCTGTGATAATGCACGGGTTACTCATTGTGAAATATAAGATGCTATGCTACGGCTTCTTTCAAACAGGCAACTATCACTTCAATTGAACGCAAGTGCAATCTTTGCTATGTTCATACTGGATTGCAGCAAAGATGTATCATGGCAGATTTGTACGGTGGCTTGTTGGGCTGTCGTCAGATCTTTCAGACCAGTGATGTTGGGGTTTGAGATGCCCATGACAAATTCCAGTGAATGGCTGACCAATGAATGGCTGACCAATGCAAGTTTCAGCCAATAATATTTGACTAGTGTCAGCCAAAAATATATGACCAATCGAGAAAAGCAGGAGAAAGTTGGGTTCAGAATATAGGCAAAGTTCTACTACCACCTCTTTTGCAAGATGTTGCAGCAGTACATATGATTTGCATTGAAAATTATAGTAATTGTATCTGTGATGTACATTTCCCTGTAGAAAATAATGATATATGTTTGGTAAAACATGTAGCAACAAAGTGGCTTCTACAAAGTCACCTATGTGAACTAGGCCTTAAACCATTGGACTCAAACTGGATTCCTGGAGTGCTGGGACAGTGCAGGATTTTGGGATGATGATTTTACACAGGTTCTGCAGTCAAACTTACAAAACGAATTACTGACACCTGTGCAAGATCAGGGCTCTCCCAAAAACCTGCAGTTTCTTGGCCCTCTAGGGATGCATTTATGATATCCTGCCTTAGATGTCAGCAAGTTAAATGACTGTTCAGTTATGTAAGAACATTGCACTAGGAAGTTACAGAACTCATTAGTGAAAACTTGTGGAGTTGTATGCAGAAAGCAAAAGATAATCATACCATGGGGCTGATTGTGAGGGATTGTTTACAATTCCCATTGGCTGAAATTGGGCTTTTAATCACTAGAATTCAATTGGAGCGGTCAGATAGATAGCCAAAGGTTCAGGGCAGAAAACTAGGAACTGAGAACAAACGCTAAGGAACTTACAGTATAACTAAGCGCCGGCTGCACTGCGGCGCTTAGCTATGTAGACACGGCCCCCCAAGCATCATGAATGACGCAACAATGTCTGATGTCACGATGCCCCGATCCGAGCCGCCAAAAAACCTGCCAAGTGCCGACAGATCTAGCACATGCTCAGGATTCATTTGCAAGAATCAGGACAGTCTCTAATCTGGCAGTTAAAGGTTTAAGGCGCCATTGAGAAGCAAAACTCTGCTATAATACTTCTGTATCAGCCTCTTCGAAGGAGAAGGAGCTGATATGATGAAAGTGGTGGTAGTGGTGGTGGTGGTGGGGGAAGACAAAAAAAAGTTAAATAACAGGCTAATTATATTGTTCACTATCACTAACAAATAGAGAATTATTGAATTAGCTAAAGTTCATAGGAAACTATTATCTCTTTAAATCATTGGGAATTTGTATTTGTCCCCTATAATGCAGTTGGCTTGCCTCATTGTTGCTCCAATTTGTGTTAGTACATCAGTCTCAATAAGTCTAATTTCTAATTAACCACAGTTATGGTCTCAAGAATACCCACCTTTTATCCTGTTGCAGAGACCTAACATGTTTAAATGTAAATGTAAAATGTATTTCATGGGGAGGCTGATTTCATAAAACCTTGGGGCAATCCAGCTGCACCATTCAGTGTAAATATCATTACATTTAAATGTAGCTTCAAAGTCCTTGTGTAATAGAGACTCAATGCATTTCTTTACTAAGCAATATGTTACTGTCCTCTCTATCATGCAAGGAGGTAAAATGCACACCCACTGGCACTCAGAGGGTTAAATCCATGGAGATATATGTTTTCCCCAGTTAGTTTGCTGTAGAGTTTTTCAAATTGTTTTAGTAAATTATATCCAGTAAAATGGAAATTGAAATTTATTTCCTGAATTTAATAAGAATTGCTGTTCACATTTTATATTTCTACTAGCGTAAAAGCCTGTGTACATGGGCCAAGGTCCGGGTGATGTTAACCCTTTGAGTGCCAGAGGGGTAGGCAACGCATTGCTTTGCAATGCGTTGCGTACCCCTCTTGGACTCAAAGGGTTAAGAGGCCGGTCCTGCTCTGCATCCAGCAAGTCATGCAGTCATGTTCTGTAGAGACTGCCCGAAAGCACAGAATGCTCCCAGCATTCCTACACCTCCCAGCAATGCTTGCTTTTGGGCATTCTCTACTGCGCATGACGGCTTCTGACAAACATCCTAACAAATTATTATATAGGATTTGATTTTGGAGATATTAGAAAGCTTTATAATTGTGATAGGAATGTAAGGTGTTAAACTATGTAATAATGATGTATTTTTATGGTACCTTTCCTTGTTTTGTTGGGTATTAGCCATGGTTGTGATTTCTGCAATTCTCCAGTGGGAAACATGCTGTGCTTCCATTGTGGAAGACTGCACTATATCTTTCCTCCTGTCACATATTATAGTTTGTCTCCAAGATCACCAGGCATATCTGTATGTCTTTATAAATTGCTTGTGTTGCTTTTTGTGCTTGTGCTAACACAGTAAACAAAATGCACTTATCTCTGGAAATATTTTCATTGCAAGACAATTAGGATGTAGATCAGTTGCAGATTTGAAATTTTCAAGTGCTTTCAATATTCCTTAAATGAAATATTGTATACTCTAATTAGATGTATTAACTCCTTACGCCCCTTTCACACAGATGACACCAATGCTGTGATAATGCACGGGTTACTCATTGTGAAATATAAGATGCTATGCTACGGCTTCTTTCAAACAGGCAACTATCACTTCAATTGAACGCAAGTGCAATCTTTGCTATGTTCATACTGGATTGCAGCAAAGATGTATCATGGCAGATTTGTACGGTGGCTTGTTGGGCTGTCGTCAGATCTTTCAGACCAGTGATGTTGGGGTTTGAGATGCCCATGACAAATTCCAGTGAATGGCTGACCAATGAATGGCTGACCAATGCAAGTTTCAGCCAATAATATTTGACTAGTGTCAGCCAAAAATATATGACCAATCGAGAAAAGCAGGAGAAAGTTGGGTTCAGAATATAGGCAAAGTTCTACTACCACCTCTTTTGCAAGATGTTGCAGCAGTACATATGATTTGCATTGAAAATTATAGTAATTGTATCTGTGATGTACATTTCCCTGTAGAAAATAATGATATATGTTTGGTAAAACATGTAGCAACAAAGTGGCTTCTACAAAGTCACCTATGTGAACTAGGCCTTAAACCATTGGACTCAAACTGGATTCCTGGAGTGCTGGGACAGTGCAGGATTTTGGGATGATGATTTTACACAGGTTCTGCAGTCAAACTTACAAAACGAATTACTGACACCTGTGCAAGATCAGGGCTCTCCCAAAAACCTGCAGTATCTTGGCCCTCTAGGGATGCATTTATGATATCCTGCCTTAGATGTCAGCAAGTTAAATGACTGTTCAGTTATGTAAGAACATTGCACTAGGAAGTTACAGAACTCATTAGTGAAAACTTGTGGAGTTGTATGCAGAAAGCAAAAGATAATCATACCATGGGGCTGATTGTGAGGGATTGTTTACAATTCCCATTGGCTGAAATTGGGCTTTTAATCACTAGAATTCAATTGGAGCGATCAGATAGATAGCCAAAGGTTCAGGGCAGAAAACTAGGAACTGAGAACAAACGCTAAGGAACTTACAGTATAACTAAGCGCCGGCTGCACTGCGGCGCTTAGCTATGTAGACACGGCCCCCCAAGCGTCATGAATGACGCAACAATGTCTGATGTCACGATGCCCCGATCCGAGCCGCCAAAAAACCTGCCAGGTGCCGACAGATCTAGCACATGCTCAGGATTCATTTGCAAGAATCAGGACAGTCTCTAATCTGGCAGTTAAAGGTTTAAGGCGCCATTGAGAAGCAAAACTCTGCTATAATACTTCTGTATCAGCCTCTTAGAAGGAGAAGGAGCTGATATGATGAAAGTGGTGGTAGTGGTGGTGGTGGTGGGGGAAGACAAAAAAAAGTTAAATAACAGGCTAATTATATTGTTCACTATCACTAACAAATAGAGAATTATTGAATTAGCTAAAGTTCATAGGAAACTATTATCTCTTTAAATCATTGGGAATTTGTATTTGTCCCCTATAATGCAGTTGGCTTGCCTCATTGTTGCTCCAATTTGTGTTAGTACATCAGTCTCAATAAGTCTAATTTCTAATTAACCACAGTTATGGTCTCAAGAATACCCACCTTTTATCCTGTTGCAGAGACCTAACATGTTTAAATGTAAATGTAAAATGTATTTCATGGGGAGGCTGATTTCATAAAACCTTGGGGCAATCCAGCTGCACCATTCAGTGTAAATATCATTACATTTAAATGTAGCTTCAAAGTCCTTGTGTAATAGAGACTCAATGCATTTCTTTACTAAGCAATATGTTACTGTCCTCTCTATCATGCAAGGAGGTAAAATGCACACCCACTGGCACTCAGAGGGTTAAATCCATGGAGATATATGTTTTCCCCAGTTAGTTTGCTGTAGAGTTTTTCAAATTGTTTTAGTAAATTATATCCAGTAAAATGGAAATTGAAATTTATTTCCTGAATTTAATAAGAATTGCTGTTCACATTTTATATTTCTACTAGCGTAAAAGCCTGTGTACATGGGCCAAGGTCCGGGTGATGTTAACCCTTTGAGTGCCAGAGGGGTAGGCAACGCATTGCTTTGCAATGCGTTGCGTACCCCTCTTGGACTCAAAGGGTTAAGAGGCCGGTCCTGCTCTGCATCCAGCAAGTCATGCAGTCATGTTCTGTAGAGACTGCCCGAAAGCACAGAATGCTCCCAGCATTCCTACACCTCCCAGCAATGCTTGCTTTTGGGCATTCTCTACTGCGCATGACGGCTTCTGACAAACATCCTAACAAATTATTATATAGGATTTGATTTTGGAGATATTAGAAAGCTTTATAATTGTGATAGGAATGTAAGGTGTTAAACTATGTAATAATGATGTATTTTTATGGTACCTTTCCTTGTTTTGTTGGGTATTAGCCATGGTTGTGATTTCTGCAATTCTCCAGTGGGAAACATGCTGTGCTTCCATTGTGGAAGACTGCACTATATCTTTCCTCCTGTCACATATTATAGTTTGTCTCCAAGATCACCAGGCATATCTGTATGTCTTTATAAATTGCTTGTGTTGCTTTTTGTGCTTGTGCTAACACAGTAAACAAAATGCACTTATCTCTGGAAATATTTTCATTGCAAGACAATTAGGATGTAGATCAGTTGCAGATTTGAAATTTTCAAGTGCTTTCAATATTCCTTAAATGAAATATTGTATACTCTAATTAGATGTATTAACTCCTTACGCCCCTTTCACACAGATGACACCAATGCTGTGATAATGCACGGGTTACTCATTGTGAAATATAAGATGCTATGCTACGGCTTCTTTCAAACAGGCAACTATCACTTCAATTGAACGCAAGTGCAATCTTTGCTATGTTCATACTGGATTGCAGCAAAGATGTATCATGGCAGATTTGTACGGTGGCTTGTTGGGCTGTCGTCAGATCTTTCAGACCAGTGATGTTGGGGTTTGAGATGCCCATGACAAATTCCAGTGAATGGCTGACCAATGAATGGCTGACCAATGCAAGTTTCAGCCAATAATATTTGACTAGTGTCAGCCAAAAATATATGACCAATCGAGAAAAGCAGGAGAAAGTTGGGTTCAGAATATAGGCAAAGTTCTACTACCACCTCTTTTGCAAGATGTTGCAGCAGTACATATGATTTGCATTGAAAATTATAGTAATTGTATCTGTGATGTACATTTCCCTGTAGAAAATAATGATATATGTTTGGTAAAACATGTAGCAACAAAGTGGCTTCTACAAAGTCACCTATGTGAACTAGGCCTTAAACCATTGGACTCAAACTGGATTCCTGGAGTGCTGGGACAGTGCAGGATTTTGGGATGATGATTTTACACAGGTTCTGCAGTCAAACTTACAAAACGAATTACTGACACCTGTGCAAGATCAGGGCTCTCCCAAAAACCTGCAGTATCTTGGCCCTCTAGGGATGCATTTATGATATCCTGCCTTAGATGTCAGCAAGTTAAATGACTGTTCAGTTATGTAAGAACATTGCACTAGGAAGTTACAGAACTCATTAGTGAAAACTTGTGGAGTTGTATGCAGAAAGCAAAAGATAATCATACCATGGGGCTGATTGTGAGGGATTGTTTACAATTCCCATTGGCTGAAATTGGGCTTTTAATCACTAGAATTCAATTGGAGCGATCAGATAGATAGCCAAAGGTTCAGGGCAGAAAACTAGGAACTGAGAACAAACGCTAAGGAACTTACAGTATAACTAAGCGCCGGCTGCACTGCGGCGCTTAGCTATGTAGACACGGCCCCCCAAGCGTCATGAATGACGCAACAATGTCTGATGTCACGATGCCCCGATCCGAGCCGCCAAAAAACCTGCCAGGTGCCGACAGATCTAGCACATGCTCAGGATTCATTTGCAAGAATCAGGACAGTCTCTAATCTGGCAGTTAAAGGTTTAAGGCGCCATTGAGAAGCAAAACTCTGCTATAATACTTCTGTATCAGCCTCTTAGAAGGAGAAGGAGCTGATATGATGAAAGTGGTGGTAGTGGTGGTGGTGGTGGGGGAAGACAAAAAAAAGTTAAATAACAGGCTAATTATATTGTTCACTATCACTAACAAATAGAGAATTATTGAATTAGCTAAAGTTCATAGGAAACTATTATCTCTTTAAATCATTGGGAATTTGTATTTGTCCCCTATAATGCAGTTGGCTTGCCTCATTGTTGCTCCAATTTGTGTTAGTACATCAGTCTCAATAAGTCTAATTTCTAATTAACCACAGTTATGGTCTCAAGAATACCCACCTTTTATCCTGTTGCAGAGACCTAACATGTTTAAATGTAAATGTAAAATGTATTTCATGGGGAGGCTGATTTCATAAAACCTTGGGGCAATCCAGCTGCACCATTCAGTGTAAATATCATTACATTTAAATGTAGCTTCAAAGTCCTTGTGTAATAGAGACTCAATGCATTTCTTTACTAAGCAATATGTTACTGTCCTCTCTATCATGCAAGGAGGTAAAATGCACACCCACTGGCACTCAGAGGGTTAAATCCATGGAGATATATGTTTTCCCCCAGTTAGTTTGCTGTAGAGTTTTTCAAATTGTTTTAGTAAATTATATCCAGTAAAATGGAAATTGAAATTTATTTCCTGAATTTAATAAAAATTGCTGTTCACATTTTATATTTCTACTAGCGTAAAAGCCTGTGTACATGGGCCAAGGTCCGGGTGATGTTAACCCTTTGAGTGCCAGAGGGGTAGGCAACGCTTGTGTTGCTTGTGTTGCTTTTTGTGCTTGTGCTAACACAGTAAACAAAATGCACTTATCTCTGGAAATATTTTCATTGCAAGACAATTAGGATGTAGATCAGTTGCAGATTTGAAATTTTCAAGTGCTTTCAATATTCCTTAAATGAAATATTGTATACTCTAATTAGATGTATTAACTCCTTACGCCCCTTTCACACAGACGACACCAATGCTGTGATAATGCACGGGTTACTCATTGTGAAATATAAGATGCTTTGCTACGGCTTCTTTCAAACAGGCAACTATCACTTCACATGAACGCAAGTGACATCTTTGCTGTGTTCATACTGGATTGCAGCAAAGATGTATCATGGCAGATTTGTACGGTGGCTTGTTGGGCTGTCGTCAGATCTTTCAGACCAATGATGTTGGGGGTTGAGATGCCCATAACAAATTCCAGTGAATGGCTGACCAATGAATGGCTGACCAATGCAAGTTTCAGCCAATAATATTTGACTGATGTCAGCCAAAAAGATGTGACCAATGGGGAAAAGCAGGAGAAAGCTGGGTTTAGAATATAGGCAAAGTTCTACTACCACCTTTTTGGCAAGATGTTGCAGCAATACATATGATTTGCATTGAAAATTACAGTATCTGTATCTGTAATGTACATTTCCCTATAGAAAATAATGATATATGTTTGGTAAAATGTAGCAACAAAGTGGCTTCTACAAAATCACCTATGTGAACTAGGCCTTAAATCATTGGAGTCAAACTGGATTTCTGGAGGGCTGGGAGAGTGCAGGATTTTGGGATGATGATTTTACTCAGGTTCTGCAGTCAAACTTACAAAATGAATTACTGAACCTGTGCAAGATCAGGGCTCTCCCAAAAACCTGCAGTATCTTGGCCCTCTAGGGATGCATTTATGATATCCTGCCTTAGATGTCAGCAAGTTAAATGACTGTTCAGTTATGTAAGAAAATTGCACTAGGAAGTTACAGAACTCTAAGACTAGTGAAAACTTGTGGAGTTGTATGCAGAAAGCAAAAGATAATCATACCATGGGGCCAGGGCCGGCGCCACCTATAGGCGAGGTAGGCGCCGGCCTAGGGCGCACAAGTACTGGGGGCGCGGGCATGCAGCGGAGAAGAGCTGCGCCCGCACCCGCCACACCGGAACGCAACACAGTAAGGTCTGTGTTGCTACTGCGCTCCTTCATTGTGGTTGCTCTTTAGTAATGCAGAGCGCGCTCTGCATTACTGAAGAGAAGACGGCGCGGGAGCAAGTTGGAGCTGAGGGGGCATAGTGGAGCTGCTGGGGGCAACTTGGTGCGGATGGGGGGCAAAGTGGAGCTGCTGGGGGCAAGTTGGAGCTGAGGGGGCATAGTGGAGCTGCTGGGGGCAAGTTGGTGCAGATGGGGGGCAAAGTGGAGCTGCTGGGGGCAAGTTGGAGCTGAGGGGGTCAAAGTGGAGCTGATGGGGCATAGTGGAGCTGCTGGGCGCAAGTTGGAGCAGATGGGGGGCAAAGTGGAGCTGATAGGGGCATGTTGGTGCTAAGGGGGCATAGTGGAGCTGCTGGGTGCAAGTTGGAGCAGATGGGGGGCAAAGTGGAGCTGATAGGGGCATGTTGGAACTAAAGGCATTGTGGAGCTGCTGGGCGCAAGTTGGAGTGGATGGGGGGCAAGTTGGAGCTGATGGGGGGCATAGTGGAGCTGGTGGAGGCAAAGAGGAGCTGATAGGAGGTAAGTTGTAGCTGATAGGGCAAGTTGGAGCTGGTGGAGGCAAGGTGGAGCTGATAGGGGGAAAAGTGGAGCTGGTGGGGGGCATCTCTTACAGGCATCTCCAGACCAGGGGCAGACTGGCCCAGGGGGCAGAGAAAGGACAATCATGAATATTGTA
Organism: Rhinophrynus dorsalis; assembly: GCA_037306005.1. Taxonomy (NCBI): domain Eukaryota; kingdom Metazoa; phylum Chordata; class Amphibia; order Anura; family Rhinophrynidae; genus Rhinophrynus; species Rhinophrynus dorsalis. The sequence goes on from CM074723.1 coordinate 402,502,650, forward strand.
ATATATAAGTAGGCCAGGGTATAAAGGGGTGGGGCACAAGGGGAGGAGCCAAATGGGCATCAAAATTAGGTTTTGCCTAGGGTGGCAAAAATCCTTGCACCAGCCCTGCATGGGGCTGATTGTGAGGGATTGTTTACAATTCCCATTGACTGAAATTGGCCTTTTAATCACTTGAATTCAGTTGGAGTGGTCAGGTAGGTAGCCAAAGGTTCAGGGCAGAAAACTAGGAACTGAGAACAAACACTAAGGAGCTTACAGTATAACTAAGCGCCGGCTGCACTGCGGCGCTTAGCTATGGAGGTCTCCAATGAATTGCTTTGTGGATGGAGACCTTTCTGGCAATCAAGGGGTTAAATGCCCGCATTCATCCAAGGGGTATATAGGATATTGTATTTGTCCTTGTAGGTATAGTTGGGTCGCACCAGAATTCTCCAACTTCTTTTCAGCATATGAGCTCACTTATAGAGAACTCTTGAGGGACCTTCTCATTCCTGATATTATACCGTGTCACTTTGCAACAAGTAGATGACTTAGAAATGAGCGTCCAAAATCACACATATTTATGTTAGTTATTTTTAATTTCATACAATACCTCCTGAGATATTTAGCTTAAATGTTTATGTTTCTGAACTAGTGCTTGCTAGTAGGATGTGGCAGTTGATAATGAAGCGCTATGGGGAATGTTTGACTCCTCCAGGTATGCCTGGGCACTTGCATTAACTGACACATAAATAAAGCTAAATAGCTTATAAGCTATTGTTTTAAATAAAAATGCCAAACATAAATATAGTCTGCTTTTGAAAGCGCTTTCAAAATCTCCTAGTTGTTACAACGTGACAGTTCTACTTTAATTTATCTATTTAGCTTGGTGAAAAGCAAGTTTTCATTCTGAACAATGAAAAGTGTTCATTAAAGCCAAAGAAGTTGATTTGTGCATTTTCTACAGAAGGCAGTAATGTTTGTTATAATATATTTTATAGAAAAGATAGTAATATGTTTGCCAGTACAATACATGGGTTAACAATTACCTGATCAATTACCTGAAGAAGGCACCATATAGCTTGCATTCTCTACCCTCCATTGTTAGGGATGGGTGAAAATTTTCACTTCAAAGAAAAAAGAGGAGAAACATGGCACTTTTTTGCCAAGAGGTAAATGTTTTGCGAAAAGTGTAGGTTTTTTTAACCTTTTTTTTGTAACTTGTTCATTACATTTCTCCCCAACGCATTTCCCTTCTTTTCTTCCAGGCATAGTATAAAAGGGGTGTCAGATTCTCACAGCATGCCATTCTGTGTTTGTGAGAGTATCACGGTGCCCATGATTGCTCGACCTTGCTGTCAGTCAGTCAGGTGTGTGTATTCTCCATTGGCCGCCTGTCTATTGCCCACCCAGTGCTGCCTATTTAGACTGGGCTGAGGCACCCTTTGGTTGCCCTTTCATGGTGTCTCTGTGTCAGCAGTCACCTGTCTTACCTTATCCTTGGGCCTGTGGATCTGCTACCAGTGTCAGCGTATCTCCACTGTCAGTGCTGCTTCTGCTTAGTTCCTGCCTCCATTCCAGATCCGGTGCTGCCGTTTGCTTATGCTTCTGTTCCTGATCCGGTGCTGGCATTGTTCCTGCTTCCGTTCCTGACCTGGTTGGCAGTCCTGTTGTTCCTGCGGTTGTCCTGATGTGTATGCTGTCCTGCTGCTGTATCCTGATTGTCATCCGTCTGGCTCCCTGGTTGCCTGGGCGACATTTTGATCACTGGTTTACTCCACATTCACCGGTTGCTGATTCCGCTTGTATAGAACCAGTTGAGAGATACGTTTGTCCAGTACTCTGTACTGGTTTACTCCACATTCACTGGTTGCTGATTCTGTTTGTGTAGAACCAGTTGAGAGATACGTTTGTCCAGTACTCTGTACTGGTTTACTCCACATTCACTGGTTGCTGATTCCGTTTGTGTAGAACCGGTCGAGTGTTACTTTGTCCAGTACATGGTACTGGTTTACTCCACATTCACCGGTTGCTGATTCCGCTGAATAGAACCGGTTGGGCTATACGTTTGTCCAGTATACGGTACTGGTTTACTCCACATATACCGGATGCTGATCCCGCTGTACAGAACCGGTTGGGCATTACGTTTGTCCAGTACGTGGTACCAGTTTACTCCACATTCACCGGTTGCTGATTCCGCTGTATACAACCGGTTGGGCCTACTCCACATTCACCGGTTGCTAATCCCGCTGTATAGAACCGGTTGGGTGTTACGTTTGTCCAGTATGCAGTACTGGTTGACTCCATATTCACCGGTTGCTGATTCCGCTGTATAGAACCAGTTGGGCTTACTCCACATTCACCAGTTGCTGATCCTGCTGCATAGAACCGGTTGGGCTGTATTGTTGTCTATACGGTACTTGTTTACCCTTTGTCTACCGGTTGTGGCTGCCTCATTTAGTGCACCGGTTTGGTCTCCCAGGCTGTGATACTGGTTTGCTCCACTCTCCATCTTAGGCTGCTGTTCTATCAACTCAGCATTAGTGGAGCTGTCCTCCTGTTCTCCTGGCTGCCTTGCCCTGTATATTGGCAAGGCCGATAGAGCCACACTCGAGTTTTGTGAAACCCTCCAGGCTGCCTTGCCCGGTATACTGGCAAGGCCGGTAGAGCCACTCTCAGTGTTCTGTGTAATCCTCCAGGCTGCCTTGCCTGGTATATTGGCAAGGCCAGTAGAGCCAATTTGCTTTCTATGGTAACATCCTTCAGGCTGCCTTGCCCGGTATATTGGCAAGGCCGGTAGAGCCGCACTTAGAATATCGTATACCTTCCAGGCTGCCTTGCCCGGTATATTGGCAAGGCCGGTAGAGCCAGTTTACATTCCTTAAACTGGACCCGTGAGGGTTCCCATTAAACTTTTCAATAAAGTTTGATTTTTATCTTACTCTGTGTCTGAGAGTCAAAACAAACCGTGACAGAGAGCAAGAGAAAGCAGACATTTTTAAACTAATAAAGAGGAGCTGAAGCTTAGTTTAGGCTGTTATCGCTGTACTAGGGGAGTATGGGGGTGTAAGAAGGGAACAAATGAGGTTATTCCCAAATACCACAAATTTTACAGAGATAGACTGGGAAGAAACAGACAGTTGGATTTGGCTGTTTTCCTGTGCTTGGGAAGTATGGGGTGTTAGAAAGGAGCAAAAAGGTTTACTCTAAATACCCCAACATTCTATGTGACTGGCTGGGAAGACACAGGCAGAGGTGATCCAGTTTCCTTCCTGATCTGAATGTTATCACTGTCCTAATGAAGACTGGCAGTGTGAGAAGGTTTACCCCAAATACCCCAAAATGTTGTGTCACTGAGTAAACACAGGCAGCCTTGATCCAAGTTCCTTCCTGACCTGGCTGTTATCTCTGTTCCAGGAGATTCTAGGGATGTGGGAAAGAAGCAAAGGAGAATTACCCATTATACCACAATTTTTTGGTGACTGACTGGGAAGATGCAGGTAGACATGATCCAAGATTTTTCCTGCTCTGGTTGTTATCCCTATCCTAGGGGAGTCTGTGATGTGAAAAGGGAGCAAAGGAGGTTTACCCCAAATACCCTAAAGTTTTGTGTGGCCAAGTAAACTCTGGCAGCTGTGATCCAATTTACTTCCTGATTTGGCTGTAATCTCCATCCTAGGTGAGTCTGTGGGTGAGAGACAGGATCAAAGGAGGTTTACCCCAAGATTTTATGTGAGCAAGTAGATCCAATTCCATACTGATCTGGCTGTTATTTCTGAGTCAAGGGATTCTTGGTTTGTGAAAAGGGAGCAAAGGAGAATTACCCTAAATACCCCAACATTCTGTGTGACTAACTGGATAGACACAGGCAACCATGATCCAAGTTTCTTCCTGATGTGGCTGTTATCTCTGTCCTAGGGCAGTCTGAGGAAATAAGCAGTTGAACAGGGATTGTGGTTTGTTGATAGCGATAGGGATAGGGGACAGTTAATTAAAATAAATAAATAATAAGTGACAGGGAACCTGATGTGAGCTGTGACTGAGACAGACTGATTGTAGATGAGACAGTATTTTGTAGAGAACCAAGGTAAAACATCACACACAATACATATGGAGATACTTCACTCAAGTTTAGCATTAACCCCTGCACACACTCTATCTGTTGTGAGCAGATTGTGAGCAGGGAGGAATCAGGCTGACACCTAGGCACCTCCTCAATGAGATCCCACCTGAAGCACAAATACAGGTCCGACTGAGAGATATGCCTGCCATCAGCAGATCAGAGGTGTCACAACTAGCAGCAGCAGAAGTGTTCCTAATTGCTCTTGAGGTTCTGGAGTACATAATAGAAGTGCTGTTGATATGTCGGAGAGTGTTGAAGTTAAAGCAATAAAGTTCCTCCACTGTGTACTGCCATCCCACACTTACTAAGTTCTTAGAAAGAAGGAAAAACCCACGTAGAAATGATGCAAAATTATGCTTGTGTAATAAACTTGCCAATGTGTTGGCAGTTGACATGTTGCCCTTTTCTTTTGTTGAAAACAGAATGGAATATCCCAAGCTGCAGTTATTTTTCAAGGATAGTTGTGCCAATGTTACTTAAGCAGGAAATTGTTGTTGTGAACAAATGACAAAGGCACTCAATTTGCTAACACTTTTTTCAAGGCATATGTCGCTGTAGGACTCACAGCTTTTACTATCAGCCATTTATTTCTCCACTTCAGCCCTCAGAAGATGAATTATTGTGGGGGAAAACTATCATGGTGCTGTGATTTGCTTGTCTGCATTTCTATCCGGTGGTATCTGCGGGCGCGCATCTCTGATGTTTGGCTCGTTATCTTATAGCTTCCTGTCTGTGTTGCTGATTGAGCTCTGCCATCTGGCGTCAGCCTTATAATCTGCCTGCGAACTGGGCTTAATCGCCCTTTCGTGCTGTTTATGTGCATATTCCAGTTTTGCTCGTTTGACTCTTGCTTGGCCTCCGATATCTCCTGTTTCTCAGTCCTTGGCTTGTCTGACTAGCCGCTCTGGTTTTGACCAGTGCTTTTGTCTGACTATCTGATCTGTGTATGACTCTGACTTGTCCTACTACCCTCTCTGTGCTGACCTAGGCTGTGGCTGACTACTTGATCCATTTCCTGACTGTGGCTTGTCTGACTTACGCTCCCCGCTCCTGTCTGACTACCACTTGTCTCCGGTTATAGCAGAGGGCTCGCTCTACCTACCCGGTGCAACAGCTACCTTGCTGGTAGCGTTGAAGGTTGCCTCCGTACTGTGCAATCCTATTTCCTCCGGGATGGTAGTGTTGCCTGTTATATCTCGCTCCGTTTCCTCTTGGTTACACTACCATATAATTATTCCTTGAGGTCTCTGCCTAGCACTCGCTCTATTGCCTCTGCATTCTGCTATTAGAAACTACATCTCTGGTAGTCTGCAAGTGAGCTTCTGCTCTGTGGCCTACGCTCTGTACTAGTCCGATACTATAGCTGCCCAAACTACTGTCTGACATCCCTCTCTGGAGATTGTCTGGGTACGCTCCTTTACTGACTCCTGGCGTTCCAGGTTCCTATCTGTTGATTAGAGCCAAGTCTGGTTGTATACACTTTATATCTACTGTACCAATTTCAGCTCAGTGTCAGCTTCTGGGTAGTGGACTAGACACTGTCCTCACGCCTGTCTCCCCCATGGTTGAGGAAGCGTTCGCTCCTAGTATTATTATTATTTGCTTCAAATAAACTGGTTAAATTCACTTGTACTGTGTCGTGTGTTTATTTTCCTAAGTGACCATGGCAGTCGTAGAAAACATAGGTGAAAAATGTCAAAAGTTCTTGCGGGAAATGTATTTGCAATGACAAAAAGGCGAAAATGTCATGTATTTTCTATGGGCAGGAATTTTCACCACAAAAATTAGTATTCTGAGAAAAGCATCCTTTACATTTTGAAAGCAACTATGATACCTGCAAACACAGCATCCCAAGGCTAAGAGTACCATACCTTTATTGCCCTTACTGTGAAAAGTCTTAACCTTTGTTTTAGCCAAAAGCTTATTTCCTTTAGTGTTAAAGGATAGTTAAATAGTTACGTAGTGTTAGGTTGGAAAAAAAAAGACAAAATTCATCGTTCAACCTTCGCCACAAAATAAAAAAGAAAACAAGAATTATGAAAGCCTTCTAGTCTCCTAATTGAGTATTATGCTTCACTTCTGGACCACCAGTCACCCCTTCTTGCTGACTCTGACTCTTTTGTCTCTGCCTTCCGCTCCATCTTTTATACCCCTAGGCATTAGGGTAAGGACGAGCCTGATATCCTGGACTGTCAACAGGACTCTAGGTCTCTGATCCATAGAATTTGGGACATTGGCATATGATACAGACTGGTGATACAATGCCTTGAAAGCTATCTTCCAGAAGGGTTTATCTGACCATCTTAAGAAAAAGTTGACTACACGGCCTATTCCGGATTCCCTGGAACATCTCATCACACTATGCTTCTCTTTTGGAACATCGCATCCAGGAGCAAAGCGCAGAACAAGACGGAGACCAGAACCGACGACCTGTGCTTCGTCCACCAGAACCTCTTGCTCCAAAGCTCCAGACCCCAGTTTCTACACCTAATACCATAGGGGAACCAGTGGGGGTTGGGAGAGTTATTCATCTTTCTATAGAGGAGAAGACTAGGAGACAGACTCTTAGTTTGTTTCTCTATTCTGCTTAATCTGGACACTTTGCCCGCTTGTGTCTTAACAAAATAGTAAAATGCCATGGCTTAGGGTCTAGTGAGGGTACTACATGCAGTATTTATATTGTTCACTCTAAATAAGACAACAAGCTTGTCCTTTCTGTCTTGGTGACCTGTGATCAGAAGGTCATTCCAGTTTCTGCCTTCATTGACTCTGGGGCTGCAGGCCTCTTCCCGGACACCATCTTTGCTGCTCAGAAAAAAGAGGTGCTAATTTGCATCATCACTATTGGACATTCTCCCTTAGGGGTTGGTCTCATTACCCACACCACTGTTCCTTTTACTCTGCTTGTTGGCTCTTCACATACTGAGACCTTATCCTTTGATCTAATATATTGCCCTGCAAATCCAATGATCTTAGGTAATCTGTGGCTCCAGAAGACCAACCTTGCTATTGACTGGTCCACAGGTACTTTTTCTTGTGCCTCCATATGAACTTCAGATGTCTCTTTGACCACAGTGGATGTTCTGGGATCTGACTCCCCTTTGGTTCCTGAAATTTACCTGGCCTACACTGTTGTCTTCAGTAAGCCTTACCACCTCATCGGCCACATTATTGCCCCATCTACCAGGGACTACACATCCTCGGGGCAGGGTCTATCCTTTGTCCATTCTTGAGATTAAGGACTTGCAGGAATTATCATGGTGCCCGTGATTATTGCCTGCCTGGTATTGGTGCTTGTCCTGTTCCCTCTGGCGAGTGGGCAGCGGCGTTGCCGGCCACTGCCGCCTGTCTGCTGGCCTCTCTGTAGTGGGCTCTTGTCATTGACGACGCACTCGCTGTTTTGTAGCCTTTGGCACTAATTGGCCGATTGTGTCCCACCTTCTCCTTTGGCCTTTTATACGTTCTGAATACTGGACTTAGTTGCCCTTTCATAGTATACCTGCTCATTACTACTGTGTGTGCTCTCATTTGACCCTTGCTTGACTTCCGTTGATTCTCTGATTCGATCCTTGGCTCTGTCTGACTGCCCGCTCCGTGTATGACCTAGACCTTGTCTGACTACCCGTTCCGGTCTGACCCTGATTCTGGCTGACTACCCGCTCTGTGAGTTCTATGGCTATGGCTGACTACCTGATCCTGTTTTGACCCGTGGTTCTGTCTGACTACCCGCTCTGTGCTTGACCCCGGTACTGTCTGACTCTCTACTCTGTCTCAACCAGCTTTTGCTGGCTCTCGCGCCATGCAGCCTACGAGCAAACTTTACCTCCCTGGTATTGTTGCAGATGTCTTCCACTCAGTAACTCAGGCTTAGTCTCACTCCAGGTATTGCTCTAGCAGTCTTGCTCTGTGCATCCTTAACTAGCTATACCTCTGAGTCTATTACCTGTCTGTGACCCTGGTAGCACTCCTGTTGCCTGATCCCTCCAGGTATTGCTATATCAGTCTCGATCTGTGTATCCTTGGCTAGCTATACCTCCGAGGCTATTAACTGTCTGTACCCCGGTCTTGCTCCTGTTGCCTGATCCCTAGCTCTCTAGGTTTCTGCACACTCGCTCTGTAGAATCATAGGCTAGATTCTACCTCCTTTGCTGCCTTGGAGATCAACGGTCACAGGTTGTAGCTCAGTGTCAGTTCCTGGGTAGTGGACTGAGCACTGTCCTCACGCCTGTTCCTGGGAATTTTGGGGAAGTGTTTTGTTCCTGTATATTGATCTTAATAAACTAGTTAAATTCACCTGTACCTGTGTTGTGTGATTCTTTATCCTAAGTGTACCATGACAGAAATACATCCAGGACAACCTAGTAAGACAGTTTATATGACCGTCCACTTCTGCTGCTGGTGCTGGGATATTTTTTGCAAAGAAGAAGAACATTAAGTCTGATACCTTATCTTGCCAGCATGAATGCTATGGTTCTTCTCAGGCCACATTGGATCCTATAGTTCCTCCTGCCCGTATTATTTTCTCCTTGTCCATGAACCTTCTTACCCGCCTCAAGAGAGACCATTGTGCTTTGTCTGGAGTCTCTCTACCCCCTACCCCCATCATGTATTGTGCTCCTTGCAGTACTACGTTAATTGGAAGGCCTATGGCCAAGAGGAACGTTCTTGAGTGATGACTTCTGCCATCCCTGCCTCTGCTTTTGTTTTCCAGTTTCACTGGCCCTTCCCAGCTAAACCATCTTTGGATTCCCGGAGATAGTCCCTTGTGGGGATTGTCATGCTCTGTCCATTTTTCTTTTCTTTTTGTGATTCCTTGTTTGGTTTTCTGTTTGTTTTCCCTTGTTATTCAGAACCCACCTTGTCTTGTGGCTGCTCTGAGTCTTTATAGAGCCTCTGTGCTTTTGAATGGGGCGCTATCAAAGCACTCCAGGTCCTGACCCTGAGTTTCCTATTTTGTTCCTGAGTGTTATCTTTTGTGTTGACCCTGCTCTTCCTTTGACTTCCCTCCTGCTCTGCAGTTTGTTACAGTGCTCATCTGATATCCTGTTATCGACTTTGGCTATGTTTGATTTGACCCTTCCTCTATCTGCTGCCTTGTATTGCATCACCTGCCTGTTCCTAGTCTGGCTTGTCTGACTTCCCATCTGTCTTGACCCTGGTTTGCTTCCATCTCATCACAGCAAGACAATCTAGAGAGAGAACAGCCAGCTAGCTACGTACTCTAGTCTTCGTTCCCAAGCATCTGGCTCGCTGGGGCCTCCCTTGCAGTATTCCTGTATTGTCTGTTGTTGTGCTTTTATAATATTATATCAAATAGCAGTCTACCACCTTTGTGGAGAATCTACTTCACAGAGTCTAACCAGGCAGCTTACATTGAGTGTTTAATCTGTCAGATCATCACAATCTGCCATTAAAACATGATTGGGCAAGGATGTAACAGACCTTATTTAAAAAAAAAACTTTGCTTTCCCTATTTATTTGATCAGGCCTTGAAATGAAAAGCTACCTATAGAGATCATTGTACTAGTCACAAATAAACATACACAGTATAACAAAATCCCCTCAGTCATCTTTTCTGAAGAGTGAATAAACCACGTTTGTCTAGATGTTCTTCATACTTCAAGTCCTCTATGCCCTTAATTTTGTTGCTCTTCTCTGTCCTGTCTCCAGTTGTAGAATATCTATTTTCAGAACTGGTACCCAAAACATCACTGCATTTTCGAGGTGATATCTTATTAACATTTTGTACAGTGGAAAAATGATGTTATCCACTCTTACTTCAATACCCCCTTTTATACAAGACACAAGATAGTACATTGTTTACTTTTGCTACTGCTGTTTGACACTCTTTAGCTGTACAAATGAAAAGAGTAATGTAAGACACCATTTAGATAAACAAAAGATAAAAGGTTCATTGAACTGAACTGATTGGTTTTTTATCTCAACACAATTACCACTGTTATTTTATCACTTTTCAACAGTCCTGATAAAAAGTAGCCAAAAGTGGATATTTTTACCTTTTTATTTAAAAACTTTCTCAACAATGGAAAAAAAGCTGTCTAGAACTGCATAATATTTTCATGTATTTGTTCCATGTTCATTTTTTGGTGAAAATGTCTATTTAAGGACCAGGAGAGAGGTGTAACACATTACTTCACAATGCATTGCACACCCCTCTGGTCCTCATAGAGTTAATATGGGTCACCTTTACATCACTGGTTTGATTATTTTATTATGAATGCTCATACAATATCAACAAACATTGTAGAGGAGACATCTATAGCATTTTAGGTGCTAAATGTCCCTTTTAATGAAAGGAAATGATTGCTTGTGATACACAGTAAGGCTGATGTACAAAGAGGAAGTGAAGCAATCGTGGGCAAACCAAGTGCACCATAGGGGACATATAATAATACCCTTTGATTTAACCCTTTGTGTGCTAGAGGGGTGCTTTGGATACTCCTCTGGCACACAAAAGGTTAAATGGGACTTCTTACCATTGAATGCAATTCATTAGAGACCTCTCCTGTATTCAAGGGGTTAAAAGACTCATTTTACTTGCCCCTTTGGTGCAACTGATTTGCCCAAGAATTGTTCCACTTCAGCTTAGTACATCAGACTCGATATCTTTGTACATACAGTATATTGCCATATAGGCATCTTCGTAAACTCAATGAGGCTGATATACTAAGAGGAGTAGGGTAATTCTGGAGCAAACCAGCTGTACCAAAGGGCAAATAATAATCATTAATTTAAATTGGGCTTTTAACCGCATTTATGCTACAGGGGTCTATGGTGCATTCTTCACAACGCCTTGAAGATCTCTAATATTAACTGGGAGAAAAAAGACCAATTTGTGAATTTTTTACCCTTATTCATCAAGCTAAAGAGATTCAATTCTGTAGCAAAACATGCGCACCTTAGAGAGAAATAAACCTTCAAATCGATTTAACTGTGTCAGTGCCAGAAAAGTATCCAACACATTGCAACGTGAGTGGGAGAGATCTCTCAAGTCAGTGAGATCTTGGGCATAGGCACCATAATAACATAAAAACTGAATACGTGATCTCACTGAAGATGTTATTAACTATTTATCACACCTTAGCGTATAACCTCCGCCCCCAGTTTTTCTTAGTACATCATTATCATTGTGTCTACTCTGTCAGAATAAATAGAGAAACAAATTAGGTTTTCAGAAGGTGAGTCAAATTCAAATAAAGTGAAGTCAAAGTTAAGACTTTTTTAAAATATCAAGTAACAATTTGCTATCCTAAAATAGCTGAAATGTAAAATCAGCAGCTTTGACATTTGCTACCCACAGAAAAACCTGGGGCGTTATTCACTAAGGTGTGATAAAGAGGTGATAAAGTGGAGATGACTTCTCCAGTGATATCCCTTCTCCAATTCTTATGTTATTCTATGGAGCCTATGCACTAAGAATTCCAAAACTTAAAGTGATAGTAATGTTTCAAAATAAAAGCAGCTCCAATTAATCTTCATAGTATTTGGGCCATAGAGAGTGTTATTTCAATACTGTCAGAGTTGTAGTTCAAGAGTAATTGAATGCTAAAGTATCCCCCTACCGCCCATTTTACCTAGTGTAAGCCGCCTCCCCTCAGATGTGGAATCTGGTCTTAAGACCAAACAGCTCACAGCAAGGGACACTCTTCTTACTGTGAAAACAATGAAAACCCTGGCCCCCTTGGCAGGTTTTTCAAGTTTTTCCCTTATGTTAATTGAAGATTGTCCCTCTCTGCAAGCCATCTGGGCACCACCTTTGTGCTCTGGCTGAGCAGTGTTACATCAGTAAAAGGGGCAGTAGGGGGATACTTTATCATTCAATTACTCTTGAACTACAACTCTGACAGTATTGAAATAACATTATCTATGGTCCAAATACTATGAAGATTAATTGGAGCTGCTTTTATTTTGAAACATTACTATCCCTTTAAGAAATGTTAGTGAATTGGCTCCATAGAATAACATAGGAACTGGAGAAGTGATATCACTGGAGAAATCATCTCCACATTATAACCGCTTTATCCCGCCTTAGTGAATAACCCCCATTGTTTTGCAAGAGGGGTAACCAACAAGTTGCAAAACAATAATTTTGATATCTATCTGGCAGTCTAAAAGTTAAAGCCTGTACATTAGTTAACATGATCATTCATCTCTACACAAGGCAAAACTAAAATCTTCAATTCCATTAATTGTATTGCTAGGCTACGAATGCCGTCTAGTTCTTTAATGTATTTTTTATGAGCTGATGCATGAAGATGTACTCCATACCTATTATTATGTTAATATTCACTTTGTATAGTCATATACTATTGATTTTCTTCATTGATGCTGTCATTCATAAAGCATAGTATTATCTCTGTAAATATGAAATTATACAATCTTCAAGAGCTTTAGAAAATGCTTTGCTGACAAAAACAACAGCAATGGTACTGATGTTGTCAAGTGAAATAATAGCTGACTATTGTGTGAAATGTGGAAATCTCTTTCTAAGTCACAAGGTGAGAAGGCTGTCAAGCAATGCAAACCTTCTTGTGCAGTCTATAAGATAAATGTGGCCGTGCTAAATACTTAAAGAAGAAATAACATCTCCTAATGGGAACCCCCGAATTACCTTATTATGACCAGAAAATCTTAATAGTTATTATGAATGTTACCCTTTTGCCTATAATCAAGACATAACATCTCCAATCAGTCCCGGATGTCAGGTCCATGAAGCAGGACATCTCTTAAAGGAGCAGTAAACTTTTTTTTATGAAATCCTACATGTTACAGGACTTTTTCTGCTGAGTAAAACAAGGTCACCCCCACCACTGTCAGCTGTTTTATTCAAACATTATAATAGTTCAAATAACCAGGAAGTGAATTTACTGTGTTTACTTCCTGATAGTTCTAACTCAGCAGTTTCTATCACATTCTATGGAGAACTGTAAGTCACTGACTTTCCTCTACCTTAGAATGTAACAGAAAAACAAATTAGAATTTGACCATAAGAGGACACTGCTAATGCAAAAAGTCATAGGTTTAAACAGTAATAATTCTGGAAATATGCATCTTTCAGCAGTTTACTGCTCCTTTAAGTCTTTCAGTGCCAGAGGGGTGTCCAACTCATGGCACCCGTTTGGAACTCAACAGTTAAAAAAATTGCACAAGAGCAAGATTCCAAGGGACCATTAGGATTTCCAGGATATAATATGGTTGTTAGGGTTTTATTATTAGATGTGTCTTCTCTTTAACCCCTTAAGAACCAGCACACGCATGTGTGGGCAGATCTTGAGGACCACTGGGCTTTTTTTCTTTTTTCATTTCCGGTTCAGGGCTTCCGGAGCGGCGTGCAGCCGGGCCCGGGAGCCCTGAACTCCATGATGTGCCAGGATCGTCACTGGTCCTTAAGTGCCGTCAGTGGCACATCAGTGATCATTAAGGGATTAAAGAGAAAAAAATCAATAACTACATTTTAGTATTTATTTACAATAGCTAGCATTAGTAGCCAGCATTAACTCATTGGACGCTGGCGAGTTCTCCAAAGCATGCATAGCAATGTATTGGAAACCTCTCTAGTATACAAGAGGTTAACATATTTAATGTTAACTTGGTATTTTTATTTTTTTTTTATTTTGGAGTCAACAGTGGTTGATCAAATTCAAGATTCAGTTCTTGAGTTAATTCACTGAATGGGTCAAAATATTCTGAATTCAGTAAACTGGTCCAGAATGGATGGTACTGGCATGCCTAGAACACCGTTTAAGAACATTATATGTGTGCAGTTGTGCACTTAGGTTTGAACAGTAAATCTAATTTAACTTTTTTTTTAAACTAACAGTCAGGAATAACAGAAGTAGTAGCTGAGTACAGCAATGGCATGTCTGCAACACTGTGTATGCACAGTGCCTAATTGTGTACAGCTGTGCTCTTAAAGGTATAGTAATGTTTCAGAATAAATGCAGCTCCAATTAATCTTCATAGTATTTGCACCATAGAGAATATTATTTCAATATTGTCAGAGTTGTAGTTAAAGAGTAAATGAACGATAAAGTATCCTCCTCCCGCCCCTTTTACTGATGTAACACTGCTCACCTCACAGCGGCAATACTGTCCGGATGGATCTCAGAGAGGGACAATCTTCAGTGAGCATAAGGAAAAACCTGAAAAACCTGTCAAGGGGGGCAGGGTTTTCCTTATGCTCACAGTAAGAAGATTGTCCCTTGCTGTGAGCTACCTGGTCAAGGGACCAGATTATACATCTGAGGGGAGGTGGTTTACACTAGGTAATAGGGGCAGGAGGGTGATACTTTATCATTTAACTACAAGTCTGACAGTATTGAAATAAGGGAGGCAAATATAGTTTTTGATACCTTTTTTTGCCTAACTAACTAAGCAGATTTAAATGCAAGCTTTCAAGACCTTAGGTCTCAAAAAGGTATCAAAAACTATATTTGCCTCCTGTATTTATACGGCTAACATGGTACCAACTCTCATCTGTTATCAGTATTGAAATAACACTCTCCTTGCTCCAAATACTATGAAGATTAATAGGAGCTGTTTTGGTTGTGAAACATTACTATCCCTTTAGTTTGAAGAATAAATCTGTTTTTTCTTTTTTTAATTAACACACTCAGGAATAACAGACATAGTTGCTAGAGACAGCAGTGGCATGTCTGGAATACTCAGAGTTCTCAGTGCCAATCTGTGTACAATTGTGCACATAAGTTTGAATAGTAAACAATTTTACTACTTGTAAAATTAATAACAGGAATAGCAGACGTACTTCTTCACTAGACCATGGACACAGTCAGCCATGGACATGGCTGGATTTACATCTCAGGAGCCTGTAGGCACAGAAATCTGAAATGCCCCCCCCCCCCGATTTGCCATGTCCACTGGACACCTCCACAATGTTAATCAGCTCCATATTGCCCCCCATCAACTCCATATTACTCCCGTCAGCTCCATATTGCCCCCCATCAGCTCCATATTGCGCCCATCAGCTCCATATTGCCCCCATCATCTCCATATTCCCCCTCACATTGCCCCCATCAGCTCCAACTTGCCCCCCATCAGCTCCAAATTGATCCTCACATTGCCCCCCATAAGCTCCAACTTGCCCCCATCATCTCTATATTGCGCTCACATTGCTCCCATCATCTCCATATTGCCCCCATCAGCTCCAACTTGCCCCCATCATATCCATATTGCCCCTCACATTGCCCCCATCAGCTCCAACTTGCCCCCCATCATCTCTATATTGCCCTCACATTGCCCCCAATATCTCCATATTGCCCCTCACATTGCCCTCATCCTGTCCATATCCCCTCACATTGCCCCTATCATGTCCATATTGCCCCTCACATTGCCCACATCATCTCAATACTGACCCTCACATTGCCCCCATCATGTCTATATTGCCCCTCACATTGCCCACATCATCTCAATATTGCTCCCCGTTTCCTATATCACTGGAGAGGAGAGGTATGTGCCCCCTTTGACACAGAGCTGTAGCTGCTGGAGCATCCGTGAGTTCTGTAATGCAGAGCGCTGGGAGATGATGTCATCTCCCAGTGCTCTGCATTATTACTAAACAGCTGATGGAGATGAGGGAGCTCTCCTCTCCATGTTGTTGCTGGCGCAAAGCAGGGGGGCAGGAGTGACTGGCGAGGTTAATTAAAAGGCTAATAAAAATTTTTAAAAAAGCCAAAAAATGATCCCAATGACAGGCGCCCTTCTGTGGGATGTGCCTGTAGGCAGGTGCCTACTCTGCTTTATTACAAATCCGGCCCTGGCCATGGATTGGATTGACATTTGTATTTGATTATGATGCTCTAACTCTAGTACCTGACTCCTAGTCCCTGTAGCTATTATTAATTAGTATTTATTAGCTAAGCTAGCTATTAATAATTTTTTACTAGCTAATCTGTCTATTAATTATTTATTCACTAACCTAACTGTTAATTATTACTTACTAGCTAATACTATTCTAGCCACTGCTAAACTTACAGAGTACTACAGCCTGCAGCACTAAAGAAAGCAAATGAAAAAAAGTCATTGTTTTGTTTCTTCAAAAACTGCAAGAAGATGAGATGATGAATTGATCACAATTGCTGTGCCACTGTTTCTCTGCTGTGCCACTGTTTCACTGTTTCTCTGCTGTGCCACTGTTTCTCTGCTGTGCCACTGTTTCACTGCTGTGCCACTGTTTCACTGTTTCTCTGCTAGCTGCTAAATTACAAGGAAGGAAAACACGCTTCATCCAGATTATACTAGTCTGAGGGACCATACCTTTGGAAATCAGGATTGACTAGACCATAAACTGCATCACAGATAACTAGAGATTCATAGGCTGTTGCAACAAACAATCAATCATAATCAAGAAGATTGCCCCTCCATTTCATGCCAGGATTGTATTGGTTATTTCGTATATCGATCACTTCCGCTGTCTACCCTCCTAAACACAATCTCTTTGCATATTTGCAGCTGGAAGGGCTTTAACAAATAAAGTAATTTATTAATTGATTTGAATGAAAACACAAAAATTGTCAATTGTTCTTCTGTGACTTTGTGTACCTTTTGATTAGTATGTTGTTTTAATCTGAATCCCACAAAAAAAGTCCAACACTGGCAGGTCTTCTCCAATCACCATGTGTAATATTTTCAGCAGGGCACCAAAAAAACATGGTCACTATTGAATATTCAAAGAGAAAGAGCAGCGCATAAACCCTTACTAGTCACTATCAGATTTCTAAGACAAGAACCCCAAGTACAAACAGGAGTAAATCTCTAACAATGTATTCCCAAGTTTGAAAACACTCACACTGTAATTTATATAACAATCCTGTAATACCCATTCTTTCACTCTCACATAATTGGATATATACAGAAATCGCAGATCCACACCATATAGCTATGATGTTGTAATGAATATGAATGAATGTGTGTGTGTTCAACCACAAACACACACACACACACACACACATGTGCAGTCTTTCTTTCTCCACCTCTCAAAATGTAAACTAAGAAATCTTCTACTCTTCCTTATGGGAAATCCAGACCTGATGAACCCCTTATGGTACAGCAGACTGTCTCTTAAAGTGTGCTTCATAAATTGCAATTCCATTTGTTCTTATATGACGATATTCAACATAAATTTAGAACATACTATTGGTACATAATTTATGTGGATTACCCATTTCAGATAATGATCTGCAACTAACTACTGTAAACAAATTGATATTATTTTGTTTTTTAATTCTTGGAATATTAATTTGTCTTTCTGAAATGCAGTGTCCCCATTAAGGATTTGTTTTTCTCTATGCAATATCTGCATAGAAATATCCTAAACTCAGCATTATTTATGTAGCATCCTTCACACTCAAAACAGGTAGTATGAAGGCACATTCATTTAAAGAGTAATGTTTCACAAAAACAGCAGCTCTAATTAATCTACATATTATTTGAGTCATAGAGAGTGTTATTTCAATACTGTCAGAGTTGCAGTTCAAAAGTAATTGAATGATAAAGTATCCCCCTTCGGCCCTTTTACCTTGTGTAAGCCTCCTCCCCTCAGATGTGGAATCTGGTCCACAGACCAGACAGCTCACAGCAAGGGACAATCTTCTTACTGTAAGAACAATGAAAACCCTGCCCCCTTGACAGGTTTTTCAGGTTTTTCCCTTATCCTAATTTAACATTGCCCCTCTCTGCAAGCCTTCTGGACACCACCTTTCTGCTCCGTGGTGAGCATTATTACAACAGTAAAAGGGGTGGTAAGGGGATACTTTATCATTCAATTACTCTTGAACTACAACTCTGACAGTATTGAAATAACATTCTCCATGGCCCAAATACTATGAAGATTAATTGGAGCTGCTTTTATTGTGAAACATTACTATCCCTTTAAATATTTTTCCACATAAATCAGTTATGTCATACACAATTAGACATATGCTGCAATATGTTACTGGGTTGCGAATTCAATAATATCAATAATCTTGATTATTTAGTCTCACAAGTCATGAGAAAAATTGATTTCTGTTTTCCTCACAGCATTAGAAGACTCAGTTTGGATAAAGGTTGCTCACAATTGAACACCAACATCCCCGGTTTCCAGTGGCCATCTCTGTGAGTGGCACTACCAATCTGCCAATGCAGCTCATTTTCTACACAGGGACACTGGCTCCCTACAATTTCACCTGCACTACAGGGTATGCACTGGCAAACACTCCACCAGCATTAAGAATTTAATGTAAGCAAGCCTCAAACACCTCCCTCATAACATGAGCAAGGGAATGGAGCAAGGTTACTCTACATTTCTTTGTGCCTCGTTAGAACATAGCTTTAACCCCTTAGTGACAGCCGCGTTCGTACGCGGCTGTCACGTTAACGCCCGCCTAACATTTTTTTTTTTTTCTTTAATGAAGTCCGGAGTCTCCAAGCGGCGTGCAGCCGCACGGAGACGTGGACTTCCGTGACTTACCAGGTACGTCCTCTGTCACTAAGTGACAGTTTTTGCGGGACGTACCTGGTAAGTCATATGTCGTTAAGGGGTTAAAAAAAGTAGCAGAGGAAGGGACTGTCCTGAAATGACCATAGACATCCTCACTGCCCTCTCTTTGGTGTAAGAAACATACAGAATATTTTTAACTGAAGATTGTCCCTCTGTGATCCATCTAGACAGTCTTGCTGCACTGAAGTGAGCAGTGACACATCAGTAAAAGGGGCAGGAGGGGGATACTTTATCAGTCAATTACTCTTGAACTATAACTCTGACAGTATTGAAATAATACTCTCCAGGGCCCAAATACTATGAAGATTAATTGGAGCGGCTTTTATTGTGAAACATTACTATCCCTTTAAGCAGTTGTAGCTTAAAGGAATTGGTTCTAGGACCTATTTTTCACAGAATTGGATTAGGAGATTCTCTCTACTGAGCTTAAGAAGAAGTGTAACATCTGATCTGAGGTACCCTGAAATGTTCCACAGTAGGTGCCTTTAAATAAGGGCATTGACTGGGCATACTGTACTAGGAATACCAAAGAAGGGAGGATTCAATCTAATCTTCTCTTTCTCCTCTCCTTACATCACTGATTCAGTGTAAATCCTGATCATGTTTCTGCATGCTGTCTCAAACCTCCTCCATTTCCTTTTAATTATTTTTATATTAGATTAGTCACTGCAAGAAGAGACCTGTAAATCTACAAACTAATTACAATGCAAAACAAAATATATAGTTGATTGTTGTCTAGAGGAAACATGCCTAGACAGGTTCTTCTGTTACTATAGATGCACTTTGCTCACTCTTGTTATTCATATAATAGTGCTTACACCCCTTAATAGAATATGAAATTTATTAGGACTAACAAATTCAAGACCTGGCTGTTACCCCCATTATAAATTGCTTTTCTTAAAATATATTCCTACCTCATTTAACTAAGGCCTCTTTAAGATAGGCAACAGAACTGCTGCAGGATCTTCATTCACCTCTCTTCTGTCTTTCACCCCTCTTCTGGAATGCAAGAGAGGTGTGTCTTCCAGCCATCTCATGTGAGCATCAGACAATATTACTGGCTGGTGCCCATGTATGTTGGTCATACATTTGCTACCTCTGATGAGCTTCATACCCTCCAACTTAGCTCGTGTGAATGGTTTGCCTTTGGCCCCATAGTTTACCTGGCAGACCTTGCTTACCGCAACTCGGGAAAGCAATAAAGATGCAGCATGCTGGACTTTGGTGCAGCCATACAAGGCTATGGTCCCACATGTGAAATACACCATAGTTACCTTTCAATGCCAGGGCCTAAAACTCTTGAAACTAATGTTGTGTTTGACTTCTTTAAGTAGCACTAACATCTCCTAATAATAATGTCTCACTTACCTTACTAAGAACATAAAATCCTTATGGTCACTTTGACATTTTTCCTTGTGTCTTTCTTCAAGAGAAAACATCTTCAATCAGTCCTGGATCTTATGTCCATGGAGCTGTGCATGACTGTTGCTGGCAGCAGGACTACTGGATCTCAGACCCAGCACACTGGAATGGAGCCACAGAAGATTACCACATGTAGGGGTAGAGGCCGAGGTTCAGTAGTCCTGCCAGCAACTGTCATGACATTGAGAATGGATTGGAGATGTTATTTACTGATCCAAAACACAGGGGCAAAATTCATAGCAACCATTAGGATTTACTAGCCATGGTAAGATTAATGTGGGTTTATTATTAGGAGGTGTTTGTGTTCCCTTAAAAATCATTAATCTTTGGCTTCACAATGAGTTGGAGATATCTCTAGTACCTAGAAGGTTAAATTGTATCTTGTACTGTACAATACATTTTATAAATGTTTTGCTTTACACTTGTCTAGTTAGGGAATCAATTTGTTTAATGATAGTTATTATATACTTCAAACCAGAAAATGGTTTTGTGTTTTATTATTCTGCTCATATGCTACAGATTCTTAGCAGACATGACTCATGTTACCTCCCTGAAGGCATTTCTGTTGGATCACTGGTTAGATTTCACAGTGTAGGTAAGGTTCTTGGTATAATGCAGTTGAAAAAAACTTAAACAATTCTGGCAAACCATTTGCATCATAGGCAACAAATAAGAATTGAATGTTTGAAATGGGCCATTAATGACCTTGAATTCTAGAGAGGTCTCCAGTGTTATGTTTTGCAATGCACAGGGAATGTCTTTAGTATTCTAGGTGTTACAAAATAGATTTAAATCAACAGAAATGTGGGGATTTTTTATTTTTGCTTTTGGTAAAGTTGGATTTCTTCAGAATTGCCCCATTTCTTTTAACACTTCAGCCCCATTATGTCTTGATAAGTGTTTGTTGTATTCAATGCTCTTACACATGGTACACAGAAATGCAGCAGCCTCCTTCTACATTTCCATCACCATGTTCTTGTGTTCAGCTTCTCCCGTTTTCCCTTGTATTCTTCTTATGTGAGGGCATGGTGATAGTTAGCCCATGTGAGTGTAAGCCATTCATTGGACAGTGCTATGAACATCACAACCTCCATTCTAGCTTGTGTGAAAGATGTATTGGTGGCCCCATAATAGTGAACCCAGGAAAGTTTCATCTTGCCTGACTTTTGGTGCATTCACGCAGGTGAATTGTTCTAGAGTCCAGCAGTATAATTTTCACCAGGGGCATATTACCAATGCATCATCACTGTGGTGGTGTCAACCTTATGACAGGGGCCTTAATCAGGCTTTCGTTTCCTGGATTAACCATATGTAGCTATATGTACAGTACTGTGCAGAAGTTTTAGGCAGGTGTGAAAAAATGATGTAAAGTAAGAATGCTTCCAAAAATAGACATGTTAATAGTTTATTTTTTCACACCTGCCTAAAACTTTTGTACAGTAATGTACGTTATCATCTACTATTCAAAGACAATCATTTGTTACAGATAAGATTAAATTTACACATTTGGTTACAACCCATCCTGCAGATGTAATGATGCTGCAGTTAAATAACTATTAGGGGGGAAATGTATTGACTATATATCATGCAAAAAGGCAATGTAGATATCACCCCTTGAAATTTAAAGTTAAATAAATTACATTAAACTTTTGAGAAATACAAACCAAAGAGATCTAAATAAACAGAACTGTCATTATTCACGTTTCCTGTGTATTGAGGTAAGAATATAGTTGCATAGTTGCTAACACTGAAAAATTATATGTGCCCATAATGTTCAGTACCAGCAACTTCAAATCTCTTGTTGATCATACACAATCTGAATCTGGGGAAATCAAGTCCATAATTCTTATTATGTTGTTCAGGTGAAAATCTATTATTTGAATCACAGCTAACACTTAACATTTATTGATAAGCCAAGCAAGTGAGTTTAGAGATTGTGAGCCTTCATATTCAATGTCAGTTGACGAGGGGAATTTTGAGGCATGGGAGTAAATGGAATTAGCCAGGGGTCACCTGTCTCAGGAGGCCTCACCTTGGGTTTCCAACAATTCCAGTTTTACAGAAAGGAATCAGTTTATGTGGTCAGGTGGTTTTTGAGCACTGAGGCTGTTCTGTGTGCATTAAACATACAAATAGTAAAGAAGGAAAAGGTAAACTTTATTTTGGAGGCCTCTCCCTAGGAGTCTCAAGGGTTATTAAAACTGTTCTGCAGTTGGCTGACCTTTTTCATTTGTATCAGTGATCACCTCTCTTCGATGAGGATTCCATTACAGCCAGATGGCACTCATTCACTCTAAGAGATCAGCTGTGCATTAAATGAGGACTGACACTATGTGGTTGCATGCAAAACTGCCACTTTGAAACAAATAGGTAATTTCAAAAGAACTTTAAAAAGCCCTTATATGTGTGTTAGCCAGTTTTAGTTAAAACAATGGTTAGGAGACATTTACCTTTAGATAACTGTTAGATACTTACATTTCACACTTCTCCCCATCCCAACTGTCACTTCCTGCTGACAAATACTATCTCATGTACATAAACTGGCATATAGCCAAATCTAAATATATCTATTACTTGAAGTAAAAAATGGCTAACATAAAGACAGACGATTTTGAAATATATTTTAAAATCATATATTTGTTACAGCTTCATTTTTATTATGAAGATAGCAACCAAGGAAGCTACATATACAAGGATTAATGGTACAAGATGTGTACTCTTAAGGTTCTTCCAGTATGAAATAATTTGAAACAGTTAACATCCAGATCAGCTAGTCCATAAAAATCATTCTGGCACTTCATTACAATCAAATGCTGTAAGGCGTTCAAGAAACATTAACATCAAACAAACACTCTTACATCTCACCACTGAATGTGGTACATAGATCAGAGATGTTTATTGACACATCCTGAATCCTTACTGAAATTCGTCATTTATGTCAATGGTTTACAACAGAATTTCCAGTTAGATTTCTTACTGACCTTCCATATAAACTTACATTTGTTACATACCTGTAGTTAGCCACGAAGTATGGCATTTTGTTTACATGTCTATAGCCTGTTTCCTTCAGAGGTAATGAAATAGCCATAATCTGCAAATTGCAATGGATTATTTCGTTAAACACTAGGCTTGGAAGATTAACACATTATGACCCAGATTACATTACAGCCAAATCGATGATCGGAAAATGAATTCTTCCAATGAACACCCAAAGTTTTTTTAGTGATATGAGTCATCACATTTCTATAGTTCAGCATCTTCAAGAGTTTACTTTGATGCAGACCAGGAGCCAATACAATAACACATAAAATGGAAATGGCCAGTTGGGAATTCCTATGTCACTCTTGGTTTCTGATAGGCAGATTTCTCCTTTGACAGCTTGAGACTGTTGAAGCAGCCAAATTTCACTGATTGGTAGCTGAAGTTTAGCCTATGATGGTTCAAATCTGCAAGTATAGAATAAATTAGGCTACATGGAAGTCTAGCTTACAATAAAAAACAATTCCCAAAATCTCTTGTGACCAATTTGGTGTGGCAATATATTGAACTTGTGGCTCTCAAAACTGATAATTAAATAAATGTGCATTAAAGACACTTTCTGTGCTCTTCTATAATGTGGTCACTTTTAATAAATTAATCATGTGCTTCATAACTTACTGTCACACATTTGATTTCCTTTCAAATGTAACCTAAACTGGCATGCAAAGGGTTACAGCACACATCAAATTACAGGATCTTTCAGACATTTACAAGTTTCCATACCAAATGCTAAATTTGGTTCATGAAACACAAGAAAGGGAGACAAATGCATGGAAACGCCCTAGTGCAGATCAATATGGCTCTCACAACCACGACCGCTTGAATCACCACACACATGGGTACTCACTAATTGCCCTGGCTGTCAAACATATATGTACAAGGCAGCTACACAAGCTTTTCTGGGATATACCGTACCCAGACACAGGATCTTTGGGAGGGACCCGGTAGTATAGAATAAGGACTGCACCTCATCCACACTAGTGATGATCGAGCACCCCAATGCTCGGGTGTTCGGGTGCTCTGACCGAGCGCCCCCGGAGGCTCGAGTGCTCGGCCGAGCACCTGAGCCCCATTGAAGTCAATGGGAAGACTCGAGCATTACACCAGGCACCCCCTGCTCTGATGAGGGGAGGGTGCCTGGTCCATAGGAAAAGGGCAGAAAATGATGGAAACACCACAGAAATGGTTCAGGGACAGCATAGGGAGGATGTCTGGATGCATCTTGGACTCCAACATCGCTGCTGGGAACGATGTTTCGCCCGTAGTACGCCATTTGTACAGACTGACCGTAAAACACACAAAAAGGAAGATAAAAACGATTTTAGGCGAAAAATTGTTACCAAACAGTATTTGCTGTATATTTACTTGTATATCATCTGCAAATTCTGCAAAAAATTTCATCGATTTTTCGGAACTGGGGCCATGATTAAGAGGGAAACGTGCGCAGCGTAAAGCAGGTGTTCAACGTGGTTATGGCCCGGGTAAGGTACAGCATTCAGGAACGGAGGCCGCAGCTACCACAGGTTTTACAACATGTCCGTTTGCCCTTGTTAAGTCCAAAATTTATAGTCGGAACAGTGGGGTCTGATCCATTCAGTAAAAGTGACGAAGTGACTTAGTGGATGAAGCCAAGAACTACCTTCTGCTCTGTCGAACACCCCAGCCCTATTTAATTCAATGGGAGGACCTGAGGCACTCCGATACAACCTGTATATCACAAAATAGAGGGCCTCATTCACATTGTGGTACAATAGTTCAGGTAGTGGTCCAACACTCATAAAGCCTATGCACTAAGTGAAAGGGCTGCCAAAAATTAGACTGCAATGTCACTCCAATACACCCTTTATTACACATAAAGGAGGGCATCAATCACACCCTTGAAAAATTAGGATTAATGGCCTGCTGGTGACCCTCTAAAACATTATGGGTGAGGGTCTGCTGCGGAGCCGACCATCCTAAACATTATATGCGAAGGCCCGCTAGTGAGCTGACGCTATAAAACATTGTATGAGAGGGCCCGCTAGAGAGCTGACCCAATAAAACATTATATGAGAGGGCCCGCTAGAGAGCTGACCCAATAAAACATTATATGATAAGGCCCGCTGGTGAGCTGACCTATACAAAAATTGTCAAACAGGGCCCGCTGGTGAGCTGGCCCTATATAAAAATTATATCACAGGGCCCGCTGGTGAGCTGGCCCTATATAAAAATTGTATCACAGGGCCCGCTGGTGAGCTGGCCCTATATAAAAATTGTATCACAGGGCCCGCTGGTGAGCTGGCCCTATATAAAAATTGTATCACAGGGCCCGCTGGTGAGCTGGCCCTATATAAAAATTGTATCAGAGGGCATATGGAAGAGGAGGAGGACGATGAGAAGATTAAGAGTCAACCATATACCCGTTTTTTGGGTGGAAGGGGTGAATGGGAATACAGAGTATTCCCATCATTGTAAATAACATATCTAAAGTGACTTTATGTTCCCCCGGGGCTTTCCTCCAGTGGAGTGGAGAAGTCAGGGGAAATCCAGGCCTTGTTCATTTTTATAAGTGTCAACCTATCAGCATTTTCGGTGGAAAGGCGGATACGCTTATCTGTTATGATGCCACCAGCAGCACTAAATACCCGCTCAGACAGAACGCTGGCGGCAGGGCAGGCCAGCACCTCCAAGGCGTAGAGTGCCAGTTCATACCACGTGCCCAGCTTGGACACCCAGTAGTTGAAAGGCACAGAGGGATCATTGAGGACGCTGACACGGTCTGCTACGTACTCCTTCACCATCTTCCAAAACTTTTCCCTCCTTGTGACACTAGGCTGCGCATCAGGGTGAGGGTGCTGGCGGGGTGTCATGAAGGTGTCCCACGCCTTGGAGAGTGTTGCCCTGCCTTTGTCGGAACTGCTGTGTGCTCCCCTTTTCTCCCCTTCTCGGTTGGCCAAGGTAGCACGTACTCTGCCGCCAGCGTTGTCAGATGGAAAATTTTGGAGCAATTTTTCGACAAGAACCTTCTGGTATTGCACCATTTTGCTTGTCCTCTCCACCGGAGGAATGAGAGATGAGAAATTCTCTTTGTAGCGGGGGTCCAGAAGGGTGAACACCCAGTAATCCGTGTTGTCTAAAATGCGTATAACGCGTGGGTCACGGGAAAGGCAGCCTAACATAAAGTCAGCCATGTGTGCCAGAGTACCAACAGGCAAGATTTCGCTGTCCTCACCAGGAGGATGACTCTCAATCTCCTCATCCTCTTCCTCGTCTTCTGCCCACCCACGCTGAAGAGATGGAACTAAAGTTCCATGGCTACCCTCTGTAGCGGAGGCAACCGTGTCTTCCTCCTCCTCCTCCTCCTCCTCCGCCTCCTCCAATTGTCGCTGAGAAGACGAAGTGAGGGTGCTCTGGCTATCACCTTGTGTAAGCTCTTCCTCCCCCATTTCCACCTCTTCCACATGCAAAGCGTCGGTTTTAATTGTGAGCAGCGAGTGTTTCAGTAGACACAGAAGTGGGATGGTTACACTGATAATAGCGTTATCGCCGCTCACCATCTGTGTCGATTCCTCAAAATTGCGTAAAACCTCACAGAGGTCTGACATCCATTCCCACTCCTCACTTCTGATTAGAGGAAGTTGAACGGAGAGGCGACGACCGTGTAACAGCTGGTACTCCACTACTGCCCTCTGCTGCTCACAAAGCCGGGCCAACATGTGGAAGGTGGAGTTCCAGCGCGTGCTCACGTCACACAGCAGCCGGTGAGCTGGCAATTGTAAGCGCTGCTGCAGCTTCAACAGGCCGGCTGAAGCTGTTGATGACTTACGGAAATGTGCACACACGCGGCGCACCTTGGTCAAGAGATCATGCAAATTGGGGTAGGTTTTTAGAAATCGCTGAACCACTAAATTAAATACATGCGCTAGGCATGGTACGTGTGTGAGCTTGCCGAGCTCCAAAGCCGCCACCAAGTTACGCCCATTATCACACACAACCATGCCTGGTTGCAGGTTGAGTGGCGAGAGCCACTGCTCGGTCTGGTGACTAATCCCCTGCAACAGCTCTGAGGCCGTGTGCTGTTTGTCGCCAAGGCAGATCAGCTTCAGCACGGCCTGTTGACGCTTCCCCACTGCAGTGCTACACTGCTTCCAGCTACCGGCTGATGGGTGAGTGGCGCTGCGCGCAGAGAATTCGGAGGTGGAAACGGAGGAGGAGGAGGAGGAGCCAATAACGTAGGTGCTGGCGGAAACCCTGATGGAGGTAGGGCCCGCAATCCTCGGCGTGGGTAGCACCTGTGCCATCCCAGGGTCCGAGTCGCTCCCAGCCTCCACGACATTCACCCAGTGTGCCGTCAGGGAAATGTAGCGTCCCTGGCCACAAGCACTTGTCCATGTGTCAGTCGTTAAGTGGACCTTCCCAGTAACTGCGTTGGTCAGGGCACGGGTGATGTTACGGGACACATGGTGGTGTAAGGCGGGGACGGCACACCGGGAAAAGTAGTGGCGGCTGGGGACTGCGTACCGAGGGACAGCTGCTGCCATCAGGCTGCGGAAGGACTCAGTCTCCACAAGCCTAAATGGCAGCATTTCGATGGCCAGTAATTTGGAAAGGTGTGAGGTTAGTGCTATGGCCTGTGGGTGGGTGGCTGGGTATTTTCGCTTACGCTCAAATGCCTGGGGTAACGACATTTGGACGCTGCGCTGGGACAGGGAAGTGGATGTGGTCGCTGATGGTGCTTCAGATGGTACAGGTGCAGGACGGGAGGTATGCGGGCCTGCGCCTTCGACAGGCGATTGGCCGGCACCGAAAACAGGGGAAGAGGAGGCAGTGGTGTGGCCTGCAGACACAGATTGGCGATCCGGGCGTTCCTCCCACTTATTACGGTGCTTGGATGCCATGTGTCGGATCATGCTGGTGGTGGTGAGGTTGCTAGTGTTCATGCCTCGGCTCATTCTGGTGTGGCACAGGTTGCAAACTACAATTCTTTTGTCGTCCGCACTTTCCTTAAAATAACGCCATACCGCGGAACACCTAGCCCTTGGCAAGGGAGATTTACGCAAGGGGGTGCTCCGTGGAACATTTGCGGGCCGGTTTGGTGCGGTCTGCCTTCTTTCTTTAGCCACACCACTGCCTCTTCCAGCCTGTTGCGGTGCTGCAGATGGCTCACCCTCAGGACTGCTGTCATCGCTCGGCTCTCCACCTTCCCAGGTGGGGTCAGTCACCTCATCGTCCACCAAGTCCTCCTCCACTTCCTCACTCTGATCATCCTCCTCATTTCTTGATCCCACCACATACTCAGTCATTGACAACTGTGTATCATCCTCCTCATCAAGGTCTTGAGACAGTAATAGTGGTTGATTTGATGGCAACTGTGTCTCATCATCATCATCCACTTCCTTTGACCTTAAATGCCGTTCCCCTCTGTCATCTTCTTGTGATTGGGTACCCTCTAGAGGTTGTGAATCAGGGCACAAGATCTCATGTTCCTCTGCAAGCGTGCTTGGAGAGAGGTTCAAATGAAGGATTGGTGATGAGACGAGCTCCTCACTATATCCCAGTGTGGGATCACTTCTTTGGCCAGACCCTCTATGGTGGGAGGAAGGATGATCAGGGTGAGGATTGTGTTGTCAGACTCTTGGCTACTGAGAGTGGACTTGGTGGAAGACAGGGTGGTGCTTAACCGACTGGAAGCAGTATCAGCTGAAATCCAACCGACCACCTGTTCGCAGTGGTCTGACCTCGAGAGTGATGTCCTGCGACGCCCTGTAAACTGAGACATGAAGCTAGGTATGGTGGATGTCTTTCTTTCTTGTGCTCTGGCACCAGGCACAGTTTCTACGCGTCCTGACCCGCGCCCTGAACTATCAGGATCACGTCCACTTCCCCGTCCCTTTTTACCCGCCTTCTTCATATTACACGGAATATGTGCTGCTAATCTGCGGCTAGGCACAGTGAACGGAATATGTGACGTTTATTTTTTAAACTTTGCACACTAAACAGAATGTGCTGCTAATCTGCAACTTTGCACACTAAACAGAATGTGCTGCTAATCTGCGGCTAGGCACAGTGAACGGAATATGTGACGTTTATTTTTTAAACTTTGCACACTAAACAGAATGTGCTGCTAATCTGCAACTTTGCACACTAAACAGAATGTGCTGCTAATCTGCGGCTAGGCACAGTGAACGGAATATGTGACGTTTATTTTTTAAACTTTGCAAACTAAACAGAATGTGCTGCTAATCTGCGGCTAGGTACAGTGAACGGAATATGTGACGTTTATTTTTTAAACTTTGCACACTAAACAGAATGTGCTGCTAATCTGCGGCTAGGCACAGTGAACGGAATATGTGACGTTTATTTTTTAAACTTTGCACACTAAGCAGAATGTGCTGCTAATCTGCAACTTTGCACACTAAACAGAATGTGCTGCTAATCTGCAACTTTGCACACTAAACAGAATGTGCTGCTAATCTGCGGCTAGGCACAGTGAACGGAATATGTGACGTTTATTTTTTAAACTTTGCACACTAAACAGAATGTGCTGCTAATCTGCAACTTTGCACACTAAACAGAATGTGCTGCTAATCTGCGGCTAGGCACAGTGAACGGAATATGTGACGTTTATTTTTTAAACTTTGCACACTAAACAGAATGTGCTGCTAATCTGCAACTTTGCACACTAAACAGAATGTTCTGCTAATCTGCGGCTAGGCACAGTGAACGGAATATGTGACGTTTATTTTTTAAACTTTGCACACTAAACAGAATGTGCTGCTAATCTGCGGCTAGGCACAGTGAACGGAATATGTGACGTTTATTTTTTAAACTTTGCACACTAAGCAGAATGTGCTGCTAATCTGCAACTTTGCACACTAAACAGAATGTGCTGCTAATCTGCAACTTTGCACACTAAACAGAATGTGCTGCTAATCTGCGGCTAGGCACAGTGAACGGAATATGTGACGTTTATTTTTTAAACTTTGCACACTAAACAGAATGTGCTGCTAATCTGCAACTTTGCACACTAAACAGAATGTGCTGCTAATCTACGGCTAGGCACAGTGAACGGAATATGTGACGTTTATTTTTTAAACTTTGCACACTAAACAGAATGTGCTGCTAATCTGCAACTTTGCACACTAAACAGAATGTGCTGCTAATCTGCGGCTAGGCACAGTGAACGGAATATGTGACGTTTATTTTTTAAACTTTGCACACTAAACAGAATGTGCTGCTAATCTGCAACTTTGCACACTAAACA
The DNA here is from genome assembly GCA_037306005.1 of Rhinophrynus dorsalis. Lineage (NCBI taxonomy): Eukaryota > Metazoa > Chordata > Amphibia > Anura > Rhinophrynidae > Rhinophrynus > Rhinophrynus dorsalis. Next base: position 402,532,974 of record CM074723.1, read on the forward strand.
GAATGTGCTGCTAATCTGCGGCTAGGCACAGTGAACGGAATATGTGACGTTTATTTTTTAAACTTTGCACACTAAACAGAATGTGCTGCTAATCTGCAACTTTGCACACTAAACAGAATGTGCTGCTAATCTGCAGCTAGGCACAGTGAACGGAATATGTGACGTTTATTTTTTAAACTTTGCACACTAAACAGAATGTGCTGCTAATCTGCAACTTTGCACACTAAACAGAATGTGCTGCTAATCTGCGGCTAGGCACAGTGAACGGAATATGTGACGTTTATTTTTTAAACTTTGCACACTAAACAGAATGTGCTGCTAATCTGCAACTTTGCACACTAAACAGAATGTGCTGCTAATCTGCAACTTTGCACACTAAACAGAATGTGCTGCTAATCTGCAACTTTGCACACTAAACAGAATGTGCTGCTGATCTGCAACTTTGCACACTAAACAGAATGTGCTGCTAATCTGCGGCTAGGCACAGTGAACGGAATATGTGACGTTTTTTTTTTAAATTTGTGCCCCCCCAAACAAAATATAACTGCTGCCCCCACACACAACAGTCCTAAAAAGGACTTTTGGGTCTTTAAAGAGTTCAAAAACACTTTTCTTCTCCCTACACTGACTTTCCCTTCCTATCCTCATCTCTCCCTGGCTAAGACTGAGCCGAACTCGCTGGTCAGGTGCTATACAGCACCCGATCACGGGTTCTGGCCAGCCAATCAGTGTAATGCCAGCAGCCAACATGGCTGCTGGCATTACACTGATGTCAGAGCCTTCCCGCACGTTTTTTGGCTGCGCAGCAGCCGCGAAACGTGCGGGGAGGAGACCCGAACATGGCGGGCGAGCACATGCGGTACTCGTACGAGTACCGCCATGTGCCGAGCAGAGCGATGCTCGAGCCGAACCGAGCTTCGGCCGAGCATGCTCGCTCATCACTAATCCACACTCATCCTCCCCAGGCGGCTAAAAACAGGTATATCAGATGTACTCACATGGGATAATTGTCAACAAACAAGCATATGGAGATAATAATCTGTCTCCACTCTGTATCTCTTCAGAATCCAACAGATGCTATCTCTTTAGTCTTGTAATGATGCTCCACACATTCAAAATGTATCAAAGTAATTTAGTGATTAAAACTTATTTTAAAAAGTGGCTTAAGAGTTTCATGGGTCAACCACTTTGTCAAAGCCAGCTAACAATTGTATATAACACTACAAATTTATAATGGGAGATTCAATGCAAGAACTGGTAAGATCCAAAATTGTGAAAAATCAATTGGATCACTTGGAAAAATAGATGATAGAAGCAACCAGCTGATCAAATTTGCAAAAGAACAAAATTTGTACATCATGAATTCATTCAGAGAAAATGGACATAGAAATAATGACACTAACTGTTCAGTCTTAAATTGTTTTAAATTTGAAAGTGACCATCATGTAGTGAGTGCAACAAAATCACAAATGACTGTAAGAATGAAAGAAAGAAATGATCAAATCAAAAAACATGAAGATCAGCACTAGCTAGCTATTGGAAAATTATAAGAATTTTGAGTTAGAACTCTCTAATTGCTTCAATGTGCTGAAAGGTCTTCCAGACACATACATTTCAATCTACAAGGAAAATGTTACTGAGACTATCGTAGACACCGCTGATGCCCTTGCACCTACTGTAAAACAAGAAAAACAACTCGATATCAAAAGAAACAGTTGCCATGATGAAAAAAATGTTGAAAAATGAACCAAAAGGGTAATATTAGAAACAGGGTAGAATATGTAGAAATGTGCAATACCATAAAAAAGAGCATAAAAGAAAAAACATATTGTGCTCATCAGAAGGACAATGGAAGAAAATTAAGGGCTAAAGAAAGCAAAACAAAAGATGGCCACACACACACAATGGAGCCAAATGTTTGAATTAAAGCCTGAAGCAAAAACTCAACAACGAAATACTAAAATGAGTGGAAGTTGGACCTTTAAAAGGATGAAGGACAACAACTGAATGCAGTGCTAGAGGCTGAAGCTGTTCCAGAAGTTTTTGTAGAAGTAGAAGCAGCAATAAAAGCAATGGAAAATGGCAAAGCAGCTGGACCTAATAATGATACTATTGAAATGTTGAAAGAAGTAGATCTACCTTTATTCAAAGCCCCAGCTATACTATTTTTAAAATGCATACTACTCGGGGAGCGTGACCGGAAGTCGGACCAGGTGGACGTGTGCCTGCTATGCTCTGTGAACAGGGAGTTAATCTAACCGAATCTGCCTGATAAATAAGACTGGAACTGCTTTCAGGGGGCAGAACAGCATTCTCCTCGGCGACCGACGCAGTTTGACACCGACATTGTTTAGTTCATATAACTGAATGCCGGAGGATTGTGCGGAGATGGATGAGGGCCTGATAGGCTGCGATTATGACCCTGCTGTGTGATGGAGCTCCCTCGAGCTCATCGGGGGGTGAATTTCACTCACGGAGGTGCTTGCCTATGAACACCAGCTGCCCAACTTTATGATACGACTGTGGATCGTCCAGCCTACTTTAATCCCACCACACTGACCTCGAGAGAGTATATCCTCAGACTATCTGGACCTGCAGGGTCTGTGACGGGGGTCGATGTCGTCTTTAGAGTTTGGTGGTGAAGGTGAGGCAGTGTGGTGGACTCTGGATTCTGAGTGGGAGATGGGGCCTTGCGACACACTGTGCATGGTGTCGGCAGTAGCAGACTGCATCCACCAAGTGCGGGCTTTCCTTGCAGTGTAATGAGTGGCATACTCCTAGGCCCATTGCCTATATCTCCGCTGCTGCAGTAAGCCCCGGACGCGGCTCGGTTTCCCCTATTCCCCTTCTTAGAGTACCATCCTATTTATTGTTTTTTGACCCAGTTCCCCTTTACTCCACATAGGCATACAATACACTGATGTTCTGTGTAGAGTGTGTGATGGCCTGATTACTGCTGGATAATCCTTGACGTGGAGTAACCCTGAGCTATTTTCTCTTGCACAGTGCATCTGGCTGTCTTCTGGGAGTACACAGATATTAGTAATTGCTCTGTGTGAATCCTTTTCTGAGAATCAGAGGTGAAGACTTGTTTAAATACATGACCTGGTGTCTCTGGCCCTGAGCTACTCTGGGAAATACCCTGCCTAGCACTCATCCAAAACCCTGTGTGTGTGTCTTCCTCTCCTGTTCATGTAACCCCCATCTCTCCCATGTATGATTCAGGCTGCCTGCCTAACACTTCTCTTTCATCATCATACCAATGACTCCATGAAGTGTGAATTGCAACAATACTTCCCTTTATACCATCTGAGGGCTGTGTGAACCCCATTCAGAGAATCAAAAGTGAAGATTTGTTTCAACGCGTGGCCTGGTGTCTCTGCCCCTGATCTGAGAGTGGCTGTGAGAACAACACTGCTTGGCACTCATTCAAAACCCTGTTTGTCCTCTTCTTCTATATATGTAACCCACATCTCTCCCATGTAAGATTAAGCCTCCCAGACATTTCTCTACTGTTCCACTCCCACATTATTATAAATTACAGCAATATTACCCTTTATATGACTCGGGGGTCATTAGGTGCTAATGATCTTGGTTGGTGTGGAGCCTAGTGTTCATAATCCAGGTTTGGAGGTTACCGTCTGACTTCTATAGGCCACCATAAAATCCAACCCCTGTATGTCCTACTATCCTGTATATGTGACTCCATCTATCCCGTGTATAATTGAAGCCTCATGGTATTCCTATGCCAACTCATCAATCTGGTAGTGGGAGTCTAGGGCTTACCTCAGGATAAAGCCGACTTATGAGACAGTCTCACACGGAACTCTTGTGTCATCCTTAACAGTATTTACCTCTGTGACATGTCCCTGGAGGCTTCGGTGGCTATGAGGTAATCTTCTTCCGATGTCCTGGGGTGTATAGCCTCCCACTGCGTGGCTTTGACCTTACACACTACTTACCTCGCTGTCTCTCTGTCCCTGCCCATTGGCATTATGGGTAAGAAGTCCAAAACAGGTGATATTAAAAACAGGCTTAGCCAGTTTGCCAGGAGGCAGATGGAGGAGGGTGAGGTCCAGGCTCTTATGGAACAGTCTTTGGCCCCCTCTTCACCTTTACAGAAATAATGGCAGCCATCTCTAACTGTCAAAATGTCCTAACCACTAAAATTGATTCTATATAAATGGAATTGAATTTGCTACAAGCTGATCAACAAAATATGAGAGAAAAGGTACTGGATACCCAAAGAAGGGTCCCTGAGGTGGAGGACTCTCTTCCCCCTATCAGTGAATCACTTAAAACATTGAAACAACAAGTCAAGATACTACAGAAAAAAGCTGATGATCTGGGAAACAGATCTCAATGCTACAATATTCATATCATTGGTCTACCGGAAAATCGTGAGGAACAAAACCTGGAAAAATTTCTGGAGTGTTGGGTGAGGGAGAATTTTGGTACAGAGGACTTTTCGCGCTCATTTGTTGTGGAGAGGGCTCATAGGGTTCCTTCAGTGTGCCCGCCTCCAGGGGCCAACCCGAGATCCATGAATGCCAAGCTCCTCAGTTATAGGGACAGAGAATCCATACTGAGATTGGCTCGTCTGAAGAGTCCTATTATGCACGGTAATGCCTGCATTTCCATTTACCCAGATTTCTCATTGGAAGTGCAACTCCAAAGAATGAAATTCCAAGAGGTAAACCGCAAATTGCTTGAGAAGGATATCCAGTACGCCATGCAGTAGCCAGCTAAACTTCAAGTGGTACATAATGGAAATATGTCCTTCTTCACGTCTGAGGTTGAAGCCATGAATTGGGTCGAAGCCTTGTAGCCGGGAGATATTTTCATACATGGCGACACAAATTCTGCATTGTTAGTCTACACACAGTGGTGATCCTTGGACTCTCAGGTTCTAGATCTCATGTGTATTGCTATGATTATGGGAGCCTGGACTGTACATGTGTGTGAACAGTTCCTGTCCTGAGGTTGTCTTATATGCCCAACTACCGCTTACCACTCCAGGAGTTACTCTTTATGAACAATTTGCTGGGGAGGAGCGGGGTATGGGGTGCACGACTACGACAACATGGGATTTTCTGTTGATGTGATAGTTCTGAAATGTAACTGATCTCGTGTATGGAATTGTTAATGTTTGGGCGATCATGACACATGCTCATTAGATATGCATCTATGCCCTGTGTGAAAAATCTTAAATGTTTACCTATCAAAATGCAAAGGGTTGTGGCCTATGCTCTGATGATGTACGATTATGCTTCTTAAACGAGTATGCCTACTAATATGTTTTGGGGCTCTATGGTGATCTACGAGTGTGTGTCGTGAGACGTTTTTGGGGTAGTGATAAGATCTAATGTGCAATCAATCTCAGGTTTGTCCTTGTCAGTATATAGTAGGTAATGCACATGCTCAATAGATGCACATCTCCACTCTCTGCTCGTTCATTATTCCTTAGGTACACTTTGCTGGGGAAGAGTGGGTTATGGGGTGCACAATTTTCTGTTGATGGGATAGGTTTTAATGTATAACTAATCTCATGTTTGAACTTATTAATGTTTGAGAGGCCATGACATGTACTCACTAGATGTGCATCTGTGCCCCCGGCATACTCACATTCATTGCACAAATGTGGGGGTCAATGAAAGCATTTGTTTTGATACTATGTGTGAATGAACTTAAGTGATTTCCTACTAAAATATAAAGAGATGTAGCTTACGCCCTGTAGATGCACAATTATATTCCTTAGATAAACATGTCTACTGATATACTATGGGGGTATATGGCAGTCTGTGAGTGGGTGTCATGGGACCTTATCGTGCAGTGACAGAACTTACTATGCAAGAAATTTCATGTTTGAACTTGTCAGTATATGGTGGGTTGTGATAAATGCTTAATGCTCGCCGGGGAGCTGGGTTTTTTGAGAGAACTGTTCTTTCATGTATGTTAATTACTACAATACTGCTATTTGTATAGATTACATTGCTGTGCCGCCTGATGGCGTATGGTGATGTGATTGTTGTGAGTTGCCATGGTATCACAGTGCCTGTGATCCTTTCTGTCACTCTCGCTTGTGGTGGATGCTGATTCACTATGCTGGTTTGGCCCGCCCCTGGTGACCTTTTTATTCCTGACCGTGACACTTGTCAGGTGCCCTTTCGTGGTGTTTCAGAGCCAGTGTTGCTGTTGCTGAGTTCCTGTGTTCTGGTTTTCCGTGTACCAAATTGGCCCATCTTGACTACGCTCCTGTGTTCCTTTTCGTGATTGACCCGGCTCGTCTGAGTACCCACTCCGTGATCCGACCCGGCTTGGCTGACGTTCCTGCTCGTGATTGACCCGGCTTCTATGAGTACCCTCTCCGTGATCCGACCCAGCTTGGCTGACTTCCTGCTATGTGACCTGTTAACGCACTGTTCCGGTGACCTGCTAGTTCCTGCTCTCCTCTCCGGTTATCGCTGTGGCGACATTCTGAATTCTGCCACTGCCGCTTGCCTGGTTGATTGTGTGACCTGCTCCTGTCCGGGCTTGCTTGCTCCCAGTGCTAAGTATTACCTGATTGCAGAGTTGTGTTGCTGTCCTGAGCCTCCGTATCGCTTGCAGAACTTACATAATTCTCTGAGCCTCCGATCCGTAAAAGCTGCATTTAACCCTAGCTGTGCCGCAGCACCTTTCGCTAGCCTCTTTCACTGGTATAGAGTCTCCCTCTTGCATTACATCTGCTGAGCTGGCCGCTTATGCGCTGGTTGGTCGGCGGCTCATTACACCATTGCAGAGTAGTGCCGTCGGTAACGGTTCCGGTAGGGCGCTATTTGGCTCAAACGCTTACATTAACACAATTGAGGCTGAAGTCACAAGCTAATGTAACAGAGGGTGAAGGGCTTTTGGCTTCTCCGTTGCAGCATAGGTGGTCCGTTGTTACGCCCGTGGGGGCTATTGGCTCAAAGTTCTTGCAGGTTGACTAGGTTACGCCTGTGGGGGCTATTGGCTCACTACCTCTGTTCCGCTGGTCTCCGTTGTACGCCCGTGGGGGCTATTTGCAGCTCTTGCAGTTCAGGTTATACTGTGGTGACGCCGGTGGGGGCTAACTACTCAAGCACTTGCAGAGTCAGTCGTACCCTTGGTTACGCCCGTGGGGGCTATTCTGGGTACTGTGTTGCTATTATTATCTCTGGTCACGCATGGCCTAGCAACAACATCTCTCAGTACTATAAGTGTGATTCCAGCTACACTTACTGCTTCCAATTAACACCTTGGGCGTGCCAAACTCCACAACAAAGACTGTTCATCTATACATTTAACCCTTCTGGGGTCCTCTCCTGTGCCTGTCCTGAGACAGTATATGTAATACTCTTATTCTGTATACTGGGCCTGTGGGGGCATATCTGTCATTGCCTTGCTATTAGTTTGTGTTGCCTGTAGAGGGCGATCATTTGCCTTCATTTTCTTTTAATTAAACTGTGTTTTATCTCACCCCTGGTCTGAGTGTCTTAAAAAACCGTTACACATGGACACTCATGGGACTTTTTGTATGCTCTGAAGTCTGTTCTTTTTGTTTCGACTGTTCAAGTTGTGCTGTTAAATATGCGGGAGGCGTCTCGGGTCTGACTTGGGATTTCCCTAGGGGTTCTTGTTAGGGTTTGGGTCCTCTTCCGGTTGGGGTTGGATTGGGACAGGAAGAGGGACTTGGTTATTGTTCTGGGCTGGGTTTTGGAGTGGGCGAGTTTTTAGGTGGGTAAGGGGTCTGCACTCTCTGGGAGATGAGCGAACTGTCTATTTGCACTCTAATGGCTACGGCTAATAAATTGGTCACCTTTATTTAATGGAATGTCAGGGACCTAAATGATAATATTAAACATTTCCTAGTTATGACATATACCAGAAAATACAGGCCAGACGTTTTGTTGATTCAGGAGACACATTTGTGCGGCAGTAAGATTTTAGCTCTTAGGAAGCCATGGGTGGGTCGACATTATCATGCAAGCTTCTCCACTCATGCCAGGAGAGTCTCGATCCTGGTTAATAAATCATTATAATATGAGCTAGTTGATTTGAAGTCTGACACACTGGGTAGTTAAATTTGTTTGGACTGTGAGATTTGTGGCATCCCGATTATCTTGACGAACATATACCTCTCCCCAACCTTTTGTGCTTCAGATCCTTCAGGAGGCTCTTATATATATATCTCTGCCAGACCAGGCCGCCTCATTGTTACTATGGGTGAATTTAATATGCTATCTGTATCACGGTGCCCGTGATTTAGCTCTGGCGACATTGCTACTTCCTGTTCTGTTCCTGCTGGGCCCTTATTGGCTGCTGGGACCTGTCTCCTCCCAGCGTTAGCCCTTTTAACCCCAGCCCTGTCATTGCTTTGGCACCCTTTTGTGGTGTTCCACACTCTCGCTTACTCTCCTGACTTTCAGTGTGTATCCTGTGTATGACCCGGCTTGACTGACTACACTTCATGTATTCCGATTCCTGCTCTGTGTACCGACCTGGCCTGGCTGACGTTCCTGCTCTGTGTACCGAACCAGATTGGCTGATGTTCCTGCTCTGTGTACCGACTTGGCCTGGCTGACGTTCCTGCTCTGTGTACCGAATCAGATTGGCTGACGTTCCTGCTCCGTGTACCAACTTGGCCTGGCTGTCGTTCCTGCTCTGTGTACCGAAACGGATTGGCTGACGTTCCTGCTTCATGTACCAACTTGGCCTGGCTGACGTTCCTGCTCTGTGTACCGAACCAGATTGGCTGACGTTCCTGCTCCGTGTACCGACCTGGCCTGGCTGACGTCCCCGCTCTCGGTATATCTCGGTCTGTCTGACCGTACGTCTCTGCTGCTCCTCGGTAGGTATATATTGCTGTGCTCTAATTGCCGCCTGTACTGTGAACCATTCACTTCCATTATTGTGTGCTATTTAGGTTCCCTGCACTCCGGTGTTGGCGATCCTCCTTGGTACAGCACCCCGGTACGCTTGACCTGTACTTTCTGTATACTGTTTACTCATCTATGGCCATGCGGCCGCATTCAGGTCTGAGCGCCCATTTAACCCTTACAGGGTTGGTGTGAGTTTATCTCTTGTGGGTCACAGTCATTGCAGCATCTCTCTATGTTGGTACAGTTGCCTATCTACCTCCAGTGCACCCTTCGCTCTGGGGGTCATGCTATTTTAGCACACTATTAGTTTCACTCACCCTAGTTCACTAGGGCACCCGTATTCTATTAGTGATCTGTCAATCGTTGCTCTATCTGGTGCACAATTATTCAGCTCCTAATGCTCCGGCAGTTCCCTTGATACCCTACCCAGTAGGGTTCTGCTGCCTGGTCACACACTGTCAGTGTCCTACGGTCCTGTTGCCCTGGGTCGGCCGTCTAGGGGTCACTGTCAGTATTGTATACCAGAGGGCCTACTATTGGTTCCACGTTACCTCTCAGTCTTGTCCGGTACCCTACGTTTAGGGTGTAGTGGTCATCCACTACTACTACCTCCTGTTTAGAGGATCAGCTGCCTACCTCTTGTTTAGAGGATCTGCTGCCTCCATAGTCCCTCTCTAATGTTGGACAGATTCCATTTGGGCCTCCGCACTACTACGGCCCGCTCAAGGCCTAGTAGCTGTCTCTTGGTCCCTGAAGTAGTTGCCTCTTGGGCTGGTACTGCCTCCTCCGTACTGGACATTTTTTTGGAATTGGCACCACATGCTTTCCCAAGCAACAGAAGTAAGGTGGGCTTTATGATTTCATTGTTAACTGGCAGAGCACTGGCATGGGCTAACCCACTGGGGGAGATGGCCAAACCCTGTACTAAGAACTTCACTGAGTTTGTGCGAGCATTCCATAGAGTGTTTGACATCCCAGGAAGAGCCACCTCTGCTGCCAAACGGCTGATGGAAATTCAGCAGGGTCCCCATACGGTTGCAGACTATGCTATCGAATTCCATACATTGACAGCAGAGGTAAGGCTTGAACAACAAAGCACTGGTGGCAGCCTCTTCGCCAAGGTCTTAATGATCGTATCAAGGATAAGACGGCAGCTCGGGACTTGCCAGACGATCTGAAGGAGTTCATTGAGTTTGATGTACTCATTGATTCCCGCATTAGGGAATGCACTTCTGCCAGAGACCGCAGGCAGTGGCTCACCCGTTACAGTCCTCCAGAAACCCCAATTTGCAAGTCCCGGGCAACAAATTGGCTCCCCGATTTGTAGGCCCATTTAAGGTTCTCCGCAGAGTCAATCTGGTTTCATATGATCTGGATCTCCCAGCTTCCATGCGGATCCACAACGTATTCCATGTGTCCCTTCTGAAACCGTTGGTTTGCAACCGCTATACTACCACTCCTGTTATTCCCTGTCCCATCCAGGTTCAAGGCCAGGATGAATACAAAGTCCAAAGTATCCTCGATTCACATAGCGTCCGGGAACGGATACAGTACTTGGTTCCTTAGAAGGGCTATGGTCCTGAGGAGCGTTCCTGGGTCACTCAGAATGATTTACACGTTCCAGAATTGTTGAGTAAATTCCATACTAAGTATCCCCAGAAGCCTGGTCCTCCTCCATGGGGAGAGGGTCTTTGAGGTGGGGTACTATCACGGTGCCCTTGATTTTGCTCTGGTGACATTGCTACTTCCTGTTCTGTTCCTGCTGGGCCCTTATTGGCTGCTGGGACCTGTCTCCGCTCAGAGCTAGCCCTTTTAACCCCAGCCCTGTCATTGCTTTGGTGCCCTTTCGTGGTGTTCCAGATTCTAGCGTACGCTCCTGACTTTTAGTGTGTATCCTGGGTATGACCCTGCTTGACTGACTGCTGTTTGTGTATTCCAATTCCTGCTCCGTGTACCGACCTGGCCTGGCTGACATTCCTGCTCTGTGTATTGAACCAGATTGGCTGACATTCCTGCTCCGTGTACCGACTTGGTCTGGCTGACGTTCCTGCTCTGTGTACTGAACCGGATTGGCTGACGTTCCTGCTCCATGTAGCAACTTGGCCTGGCTGATGTTCCTGCTCTGTGTACCAAACCGGATTGGCTGACGCTCCTGCTCCGTGTACCGACCTGGCCTGGCTGACGTTCCTGCTCTGTGCACCGAACCGGATTGGCTGACGCTCCTGCTCTGTGTACCGACCTGGCCTGGCTGACGTTCTTGCTTTCTGTATATCTCGGTCAGTCTGACCGTACGTCTCCGCTGCTCCTTGGTAGATATATATTGCTGCACTCTAATTGCCGCCTGTACTGTGCTCCATTCACACATTCCATTATTGTGCACTATTTAGGTTCCCTGCACTATGGTGTTGGTGATCCTCCTTGGTACAGCACCTCGGTACGCTTGACCCGTTCTTTCTGTACTTCACATCGAGGTTGGTTGTAGTTCCCTGGGTGCCTCGTTTACTCATCTATGGCCCTGCGGCCGCATTCAGGTCTGATCCGTTTAACCCTTACAGGGTTGGTGCAAGTTTAGCGCTTTTGGGTCACAGTCATTGCAGCATCTCTCTGTGTTGGCACCTCCAGTGTCACCCTTCGCTCTGGAGGTCACACTATTTTAGCACACTATCAGTTTCGCTCACCCTAGTTCACTAGGGCACCCGTATTTGCTTAGTGATCTGTCAATCGTTGCTCTATCTGGTGCACAATTATTCAGCTCCTACTGCTTCGGCAGTTCCCTTGATACCCTACCCAGTAGGGTCCTGTTGCCTGGTCACACACTCTTAGTGTCCTACGGTCCTGTTGCCCTGGGTTGGCCATCTAGGGGTTACTGTCAGTATTATATACCCGAGGGCCTACTATTGGTTCCACGTTACCTCTCAGCCTTGTCCGGTACCCAACATTTAGGGTGTAGTGGCCTTCCACTAGTACTACCTCTTGTTTAGAGGATCAGCTGCCTACCTCTTGTTTAGAGGATCTGCTGCCTCCATAGTCCCTCTCTAGCATTGGAGAATTTCCGTTTGGGCCTCCGCACTACTAGGGCCCGCTCATTGTTCCAAGGCCTAGTAGCTCTCTCTTGGTCCCTGAAGTGGGCTGGTACTGCTTCCTCCGTACTGGTGGGCTCCACTACCTCTCCCAGTATACACAATAACTGCCTGTTAACCTGATCCTGTGCCAGTATTGTTTTATTGCCTGTACTGGACCCATGTGGGTTACAGAAGTATCACTTGTTCGTTATCTTAATAAAACTGTGTTTTTCTAAAACTTACATGTCTGTGTGTCATAAAAACTGTAACAATCTGACATTGACCTAGACAGGTTGGGTAGAAGGTCAGCTGACCCCCTGTCTTACAGACTTAATTTTTTGAGCATGATAGAGGATATGGGTCTCGTTGATGCATGGAGACTTTTGCACCCTGGTACTAGAGAATAATCTTGTCATTCTGCAACACATAAATCGTTGTCTAGAATAGATCACACCCTGGTTTCACAACACTCGTTTCATATGGTTGAGGATTGTTCCTACTTGCCTAGGGTGGCATCAGACCACTCCCTGAGGCGTTGGCGTCTTTGTGTGGGCAGGGATCTGTCGACCAACTGCTGGAGAATTCAGGCATACCTGCTTTCTGTTAAACGCATCGCTACGGACCATGGGGCGCCCTTGGAGGAGTATTTCCATACCAATACTGGATCTACGGGACAGGGGATGGTGTGGGATGCAGCAAAGGTGGTGGCCAGGGGCTCGCTGATCACATTGATCGTCTCACATAGGAAGCAGACAGGTGATAAGATGGATTGTTTGGAGAAGGAGGTTAGTGAAGCTGAGAGGGTGTAGAGGGGTGACAGTATTTCCTACAAATCCTTTTTACTTACTTCTTCTACTTATAACACGGCAATGATGGAACAAAATATAAATTTCATAATGTTTCAGAAACAAAAACTGTTTGAAAACGGAGATAGAGCAGGAAAGTTGATGGCCCCTCTGGTCGGTGGCAGGGACGGCAGGAGTAGCATTACATCTATACGTAATGAGAAGGGAGACCTTGTACATGATGAGTTGGGGGTTAATGCTGTGTTTACTGATTTTTATGCTACTCTTTATACTAAACAAACTGATCTCACTGATCAGCAGATACAGGAATCCCCTGCGGGAATACCACTTCCTTTCTTATCTGACGATCAGAGGCAGATTCGCCCATCATGTTGGGTGAGGTGGTGACAGCTATCGAATCTCTCCCTGCGGGTAAATCCCCTGGTGGAGGTGGTCTACCTGCTGTGTGCTTGCTCCACAATTACTTAATACCATGTATTATGCCCTAGAGGTGGGAATGTTGCCACAGTCACTTAATGAAGCAACAATGGTGGTTCTTCCCAAGTTGGGTAAGGATCTGACCAAATGTGACTCATACAGACCTATCTCTTTGCTTACGGTAGATGTTAAGATCCTTGCCAAGGTGTTGGCAACTAGACTCAGCGCAGTAGCTCCAGTTCTCATTCACCCAGATCAAACAGGATTTATGCCTGGGAAATCTACGTTTCATAACCTTCAAAGACTTTTTTCACATCTCCACACAAATCATGCCAATACTGGTGACAAAGCTGTGGTCTCGCTAGACGCATCTAAAGTGTTTGACTCTGTGGAATGGCGCTACCTTTGGTGCACACTTCGTGGGTTTGGATTTGGACCTACATTTTTAAGGTGGGTGCAGATTCTGTATAAAAATCCATGTGCTAGAATCCTGACTGGATCTGTCAGTTCTGGGCCCTTCAGGTTGGATAGGGGCATGAGACAGGGATGCCCACTATCGCCCTTTTTTTTGCCCTGGCTATTGAGCCTTTGGCTGAGAAAATTCAGAGTGACGCCTATGTGGAGGGGTTTCGGGTGGGTGACAGGGAAGAAAAACTGCCGTTATATGCCAATGAAATCTTGTTGTTCCTGGGACAATCCACCAGATCTCTGCCCCGTGTTTTGGACTTGGTGAATTCCTTCAGTGCTTATTCGGGCTTGAAGATCAATTGGGAAAAGTCTTCCATCCTCCCTGTGGACCCAGTTGGGGATGGGGGTCCCTTGTTGTATGTTCCTTTTCGTTGTGATAACTCTGTAAAATATCTAGGCTTCAAGGTAGCTGTTTCCTCAGGATGTTTCTTGTGGGATGACTTAGAACCTTTGATAGAACAGTTTAAATGTAAAACTATGTCTTGGCTAACACTCCCATTAAATGTTATTGGCCATTCCAAATTGATAAAAATGGTGTTTCTTCCGAAGTTTCCTTATGTTTTTTAGGGATCACCGGTGCCTATCCCTAAGCCATACTTCAATATCATTGACCGGATAATTAGAGTCTTTAAATGGTTGGATGGACCCTCGAGAATCAAGCTATGCCTTCTTAAAGGGATAGTATTACTTCAAAATTACGATCCCTCATATTGTAGCCCTTAATAAACTGAGTTAAATGACGCCAGTGGCATCTCTCAAACCTTTATGGTTTAAGAGATAGCCACTTTCAAAGTTTCCTCTCCCCTGCTGTCAGCGTTCTGCTGCCAGCAGGAGAATCCAGTCTCTGAATCAAGAGGAGGCTCTTCAGCAGAGCAGGTATCTCGTTATGGAAGGAAAAATGATTAAATGAAACAGTCTTCTACGTGTGCTTGGTAACCAAGCACACATAGAAGACTGTTTCAATTAATCATTTTTCCTTCCATAATGAGATATCGGCTCTGTTTAAGAGCGTCCGCCTGTCCCGGGACCGGATTCCCCTGCTGGCAGCAGAACGCTGACAGCAGGGGAGAGGAAACTTTGAAAGTGGCTATCTCTTAAACCATAAAGGTTTGAGAGATGCCGCTGGTGTCATTTGACTCAGTTTTTTAAGGGCTACAATATGAGGGATAGTAATTTTGAAGTAATACTATCCCTTTAAATGCCCAGTGAGGGGATGGGGGAATTGCTCTTCCGGACTTCTACAAATACTATTTGGCAGTGCAGGGGCAGTATGCGCTGGCATATATATATATATTACCAGATACTCTACATATGTTTAACAAAATCAACAAGCCCTTGGTTAAGTTAGGGTATTCTCTTTCACATGTCCCCTTACTTGGTCCGGACGTGCTTAGGGATCCCCCTGCCACGACTCGACTGACTTTCAACATATGGTTCACTATACAGTCTGTCTCTGGACACAGGGGAAAGGACCCTGAAGTCCCCATATGGGGTCCTGGAGGGTTGGCCCACCTTCGAATTTGGTAGACTTTAGATGCGACATGGTATATTTATGCTTGGTCAGCTATATCAGGGTGATACCTTAAAGTAATTTGAACTGCTTTGTGAGGAATATGACCGAAGTTGTTGGAGGCTTCATTCTGCAGTGGACTGACAATGGCTGAAAGTAAACGATCATTTGAATCACAAAATGACAGTAGTGTTTTGTTAAAAAGAGGGTTTTATGAGGTTTCCAAAATTAACACTAAAATCACAAATTACTGTACAGCATCTCAAGCAAGCTTAGAGTAACAAACCATAAAAAGTTTTAATATAAAAGCCACATTTTTCCTGAATACATTGATACCCAATATGGATAAGTGTACCAATGTATGTCCTTGTCCCCCCCACCCAAAATAGCATTGGTGAACTAAAAGTAAGAAAAATTTGCTGTGTGACTTTTTACGAAAAAGTGATGTTTTTCACTTTTTCACGAAGGTTTCTTCTTTTTGCAAATGCAAAAGTTTCTTCCTTTTTGCCAATTCCAACAAATGTTTTCCCTATTTCGTATGGTGCAACATTTCCCACCACAATATTACTTTTTCTGAGGGCTGTAGTTGAGAAATAAGTAGCTGAAAGTCAAAGTTGTGAGTCCTACAGCAACATATAACTTGAAAAATGTGTTAGCATGTAGAGTGCCTTTGTTTTTGCCCACAACACTAACTTCCTGCTTAAATGACACTGGCACATATTCACGATGATATCAAGAGATTAAAAAAAAAAAGTACAACCTGCAATGTGGCAGGTGTGTATGGTAGTAGTGACAAAATGCTGATGGACCTTTGATAGAAATTCTGAAATTTAGTGTCTAAAGCGGGGGTCCAGAAAAGTGGCAAGAATGTTTTCCTCATTGCTTTTAATGTACATTAAGCAAGGATCTTGTTCAAAGCATGCTTTACCAGCTGTCTGTGTTGTTGTTATGGTAAGATTCCTCAGCCATGCTTCCCATTTTTTTCAGCAATAAAAATATCAGTGCAACCAGCATGGTTACCTCCTCAAAGGGTTTCAGCAGCTCACATACATCTCACATTAGTTGCCATTGGCCAGGTGACAAAGAGGTTCCCTCCAAAACCTTCCAGTTTTGCATGGTGTACTTGATAATGGCCTTATTCTGCTCATATAAATGTACAAATACTTTGTACGGACTATAGAGCATTGTGTGCACTGTATGAGACACTAAAACTGGCACATATTTTGCAGGTAATAGTAAGCATCTCTCTGAGGGTTTCTGATTTTGCCAGGTCACAACTAAATTTATCACATGGGCAAAGCAGGGCAAATTCACCATATCACCTATTCTCAAGGAAGCGATTATGAGGTAGTGTGCCAATGGTATGGGCAATCCTGCTGCTGCTGCCTATTAATCATACTGCCAGAAAAATAGGCAAGATTACTGGCTGTCACCTGTAGCTGTGAGCTAGTTTTTTCCACTGTTGGTGGTGGGAGGGAAACCCAGTGAGCATATAGTCTGTGCTCTGTCCACTTGTATCACGGTGCCCGTGATTTGCTGCAGTTACTTGTCTGTCACCAGTAGGGGGCTTCTATTGGCTGTCTGCAGATAGCCCGCCTCTTATTGACTATTTAAACCTGGATTGGGCACCCTTTGAGTGCCCTTTCGTGTTGTTTCTGACCTTCTTGCTACCACTATGCTAGTGATAGCTGGGCCTCTGTTCCAGTGTTCCTGATCTCATGTGTTCCTGAGTTCCTGATCTCTACTGTTCCAGTGTTTCCTGCATGCTGAAGTACTTCCAGTCCTGGTTCCGGCCTAGTCTCTGGTGTTGCAGTTCCTGCTGAACTTCTCTGCTGTTTTCTGACCTGACTGATCGTTGCTGTTTCCTGTCATCTCATCACCTGTCTTCAGTATCCTGGCGACCTTCTGCCTGGTCGCGTTGGTGACATTGCTACAATTCCGTGTTGGTCCCAGCGTGCGGACGCTGGTTTGCTCCCAAGCCTTGCGGCTATACAAACTCGCTTGTTACACCAGTGTGCGGTCACTGGTTTGCTCCAAAGCCTATCAGCTATACAAATCTGTGTTGGTCCCAGCGTGCGGACGCTGGTTTGCTCCTAAGCCTTGCGGCTATACAAACTCGCTTGTTACACCAGTGTGCGGTCACTGGTTTGCTCCAAAGCCTATCAGCTATACAATTCTGTGTTGGTCCCAGCGTGCGGACGCTGGTTTGCTCCTAAGCCTTGCGGCTATACAAACTCACTTGTTACACCAGTGTGCGGTCACTGGTTTGCTCCAAAGCCTTTCAGCTATACAATTCTGTGTTGGTCCCAGCGTGCGGACGCTGGTTTGCTCCTAAGCCTTGCGGCTATACAAACTCACTTGTTACACCAGTGTGCGGTCACTGGTTTGCTCCAAAGCCTTTCAGCTATACAAATCTGTGTTGGTCCCAGCGTACGGACGCTGGTTTGCTTCTAAGCCTTGCGGCTATACAAACTCGCTTGTTACACCAGTGTGCGGTCACTGGTTTGCTCCAAAGCCTATCAGCTATACAAATCTGTGTTGGTCCCAGCGTGCGGACGCTGGTTTGCTCCTAAGCCTTGCGGCTATACTACTCGCTTGTTACTCCAGTGTGCGGTCACTGGTTTGCTCGCTAAGCCTAACGGCTATACTATTCAGTGTTGTTTCCAGCGTGCGGACGCTGGTTTGCTCCAAAGCCTTGCTGCTTAACGATTCTGCTAATTTGCCAGTTCCATCTGACTGCTGCTATTATCTCTGGGCTGCCCTGCCCGGTATTGGTAAGGCCGGTAGAACCTTTTGCCACGTTCCATCTGAGGTTGCCTTACCCGGTATTGGCAGGGCCGGTAGAGCCTACATTGTGTATCTATTGAGGCTGCCTTGCCCGGTAATTTGGTAAGGTCGGTAAAACCATTATGCTATTCCATCTGCAGGTTGCCTTACCCGGTATTGGCAAGGCCGGTAGAGCCTAAAGACTGTCCTGTCCGGTATATTGACAGGACCGGTAGAGTCTGCCTTCTGTCTGTGCTATATTCTGTATATATATATATGTATGTTATTGCCATCCTAAGTTATCATTTATTATTTCAATAAAATTGATTTTTTTTTACCTAAAACTTGTGTCTGAGAGTCATAATAAACCGTGACAGTACGAAAGGGCCATGACCTCAGACAGCAAGGGTGAAGGTAACGCACAGAATATCCATTGGAGGATGGATGTGCTCGAGCAACGTTTGGATCAGTTGGCAGTTGCAATTCAAATGATCCTTGAACGCACGGTACCTGCTGACCAATCTAGCTCTAGCCCGGTGGTCTCGCCAAGTCAGACACCGGAAAGTGATACCAGACCCCTAGGGGGTACTGTTAAAGGGTTAACGGCTTCTGCACCCTTGCCGCTAAGATATGATGGTGACCCTAGTCTCTGCAGAGGGTTCATCAATCAACTCGAAATCTTTATGGAATTGACGGCACACGCATTTCCCAATGATCGTAGTAAAGTGGGGTTCACGATATCACTGCTCACTGGCAGAGCATTGGCTTGGGCTAACCCCTTGTGGGAGAATGCTAAACCTTGTACTAAGAACTTTAGTGAATTTGTGCGTTCCTTTCGAAGAGTGTTTGAGCCTCCTGGTAGAACCACCTCTGCTGCCAAACGCCTTATGGAGATACAACAGGGCAGGCGTACAGTGGGCGACTATGCCATCGAATTCCGCACATTGGCAGCAGAGGTAGGTTGGAATAACGAGGCATTATTGGCAGCCTTCTCTCAAGGCCTGAATGACCACATTAAAGACGAAATCGCTGCTAAAGATCTACCTATTGATCTAGATGATTACATTGAGTATGTTATGATAATTGACTCCAGAATACGTGAGAGATCAATTGCCAGAGATCGTAAGTTACGGTCAAAAAATAATGAGCCTAGTAGCATGTTTTGCCCACCCATCCCTCCCTTGGCATTGAAGTCTAGTGAACCAGTACGGGAAACAAGTGAACCTATGGAAATAGGCTTCACTAGACTATCCAAGGCAGAGAGACTATATCGCAAAAAACAAGGGTTATGTTTATACTGCGGTAAAAAAGGGCACTTGCTAAATTCCTGTCCGGTACGTCCGGGAAACGCACACACCTAGGGTATCTTGGGGGACAGGCCCTAGGTGGTGTACAATCGTCCCCAGTGTCGGGCATAATGAAACCCACCATACAGGTGGTATTGTCTTGGGCACAACGCTCTGTGGAGGTTTTGGCCTTGGTTGACTCCGGTGCAGCAGGGTATTTTATGGATAATACCTTTGCTGAATTGCACGGAGTTCCACGCATTGAAAGAGAAAACCCCTTGACTATTGAAGCGATTGATGGTAGACCCTTAGAACCGCCTCAGGTTATATTTGAAACTATGCCATTGTCTATGACTATTGGGGCACTTCACAGAGAAGAGCAGCAGTTTCAACTGATTAATTCCCCACACCATGCGGTGATATTGGGATTTCCGTGGTTACAGTTACATAACCCACAATTCGATTGGAAAAAGTGTGAAATTGCTGCTTGGTCCCAGTTTTGTATGGACAAGTGCGTCATCCAGCCTATTAAGGTCATGTGCACCTCCTCTGCTATGCCGGATGTATACCAACAGTTTGGCGATGTTTTTAGCAAAGGAGAGGCTAGTATGCTACCCCAGCATAGACCTTATGATTGTTGCATTGAATTGCAGCCTGGTGCAGTACCTCCGAAAGGACGCACTTATCCATTATCTTGTGATGAAAATAAGGCTATGGAGGATTACATTTCTGATGCCCTTGCTAGAGGGATCATACGTAAATCTACCTCTCCAGCTGGGGCTGGGTTCTTTTTTGTAAAAAAGAAAAATGGCGAATTAAGACCATGCATTGACTACCGGGGCTTGAATAAACTAATGGCAAAAAACGCATACCCAATACCACTCATCACCGAGCTTTTTGACAGGCTTAAGGGCGCTTCGATATTTACCAAGTTGGACCTACGGGCCGCTTACAATCTGGTTCGCATTCGAGCAGGTGATGAGTGGAAAACTGCCTTTAATACTCGAGCTGGGCACTACGAGTATCTAGTAATGCCTTTTGGGCTGTGTAATGCACCCGCAGTTTTCCAGGAACTGATAAATGATGTTCTGAGAGATATGTTACAGACATGTGTTGTGGTGTACCTCGACGATATACTGATTTACTCCCAAAACATGGCACAGCACATCAAAGATGTATCCGCAGTATTGCTACGACTCCGTGAGAACAAATTATTTTGTAAAATGGAAAAATGTGAGTTTCATAGAACCAGTGTGCCATTCTTGGGGTTCATAATTGGCAATGATGGCATTGCCATGGACAAAGAAAAGTTGTCAGCTGTCCTACAATGGCCAAAACCCAAGGGTCTTAAAGCCATACAGCGTTTCCTGGGTTTCGCTAATTATTATAGGAGGTTTATTAAGAACTTTTCTTCCATTGTCAAACCTCTGTCCGATATTACGCACAAGGGTGCTAATCCTTCTTGTTGGCCGGTATCTGCTGAGAATGCCTTTGAGAATTTGAAGCTGGCATTTGCTGCGGCTCCTGTGTTATCCCACCCCAATCCTTTACTTCCATTTACGTTAGAGGTTGATGCCTCAGATATTGGGGTCGGGGCAGTACTTTCGCAGCGACACGAGAAAGGTGGAACTCTCAGACCTTGTGGGTTTTTCTCTAAAAAGTTGACTGTCACTCAAAGCCACTATGAGATAGGTGACAGAGAATTATTGGCCATTATCCTTGCTCTTAAGGAATGGCGTCATTTGCTTGAAGGTACTAAGAATCCTGTCTTAATCCTAACAGACCATAAGAATCTGACCTATCTCTCGGAGGCCAAGAGATTGTCCTCTCGTCAGGCCAGGTGGGCACTGTTCCTGTCTCGATTTAATTTCATTGTATCATATTTACCAGGGTCAAAAAATATCAGGGCTGATGCACTGTCAAGACAATTTGAGGCCGACAGTGACAGAGTGGAAGCACCAGCTCCTATCATCCAACCTGATAGAATACTGGCTACTATACGCACGAGTATCACTTCTCCTCTAGGGGAGGAGATCCTGGCCTCTCAGGGGTCCGCTCCCCATGAAACCCCAGTGGGCAAATGTTTTGTCGCTGAATCATTTCGTACTAGGCTGCTCGAAACCTACCATTCCTCTAAGGCTGCGGGACATATTGGTAGAGACCAATTGTTATGGTCCCTTTCTCAGTTATTTTGGTGGCCTTCCATGAGAAATGATTGTGCCGAATTTACGAATGCCTGTGCCACCTGCGCCCGCGCTAAGACCCCGAGACATCTCCCTGTGGGCTTGCTTCAACCGGTGCCTAATGGCGAACGCCCCTGGTCTCATGTTTCCATTGATTTTATGGGAGAGTTGCCTATGTCGAAGGGGTACTCCTTTATATTCATGGTGGTGGACAGGTTTTCTAAAATGGCTCATTTCGTGCCCCTCCGTGGTCTTCCTTCAGCGAAGGAATTGGCAATGGTGTTCGCCAGAGAAGTATTCCGGTTGCATGGAGTGCCTAGGGTACTGGTGTCTGACAGGGGGAGCCAGTTTGTGTCTAGATTTTGGAGGGCATTTTGCCAACAGATGGGCATACAGCTGTCCTTCTCCTCTGCCTACCATCCCCAGACCAATGGAGCCGCTGAACGAGCTAATCAGGGCTTGGAACAATTTCTCCGTTGTTTCGTTACTGACCATCATGATAATTGGTCCGACTTGTTGCCTTGGGCAGAGTTCGCCAGGAACTGTGCGGTCAATTCTTCATCTGGGAGCTCTCCGTTTCTGATTAATTATGGGTTCCAGCCCTGTTTGCTTCCAGACTCATTTCAGACGCAACAGATTCCAGCTCTGGATGAGCATATCGAGCAACTCCGTTCCACATGGGCACAAGTTCAGAGGGCACTTGGTCAGTCATTTCAGCGTCATCAGCGCCATGCTAATCGCAGAAGGCTTCCAGCGGTTTCCTTTCAGGTTGGGGATAGAGTATGGCTTTCCTCCAGAAATCTCAAGCTGCAGGTTCCGTCTAATAAGTTGGCTCCTCGGTTTATTGGTCCATACAGAGTTATTCGCAAAATTAACCCTGTCTCCTATGCACTAGACCTACCTGCATCCATGCGTATCCATAATGTGTTCCATGTGTCCCTTCTTAAGCCTCTGGTTTGCAATCGCTATACTACCACACCTGTGGTGCCAGGACCTGTTGAGGTCGAGGGCCAGGAGGAGTACGAGGTTCAGAGCATTATTGATTCCCGTAGGCTTAGAGGAAGGGTACAGTACCTGGTACATTGGAAAGGGTATGGTCCTGAGGATCGATCATGGGTGGATAGTACGGACCTTCATGCACCTAGGTTAACTAGGGCCTTTCATGCCAATTACCCGCAGAAACCTAAACCCTATTCTAGGAGAGGGGGTCTTTGAAAGGGGGGTACTATCACGGTGCCCGTGATTTGCTGCAGTTACTTGTCTGTCACCAGTAGGGGGCTTCTATTGGCTGTCTGCAGATAGCCCGCCTCTTATTGACTATTTAAACCTGGATTGGGCACCCTTTGAGTGCCCTTTCGTGTTGTTTCTGACCTTCTTGCTACCACTATGCTAGTGATAGCTGGGCCTCTGTTCCAGTGTTCCTGATCTCATGTGTTCCTGAGTTCCTGATCTCTACTGTTCCAGTGTTTCCTGCATGCTGAAGTACTTCCAGTCCTGGTTCCGGCCTAGTCTCTGGTGTTGCAGTTCCTGCTGAACTTCTCTGCTGTTTTCTGACCTGACTGATCGTTGCTGTTTCCTGTCATCTCATCACCTGTCTTCAGTATCCTGGCGACCTTCTGCCTGGTCGCGTTGGTGACATTGCTACAATTCCGTGTTGGTCCCAGCGTGCGGACGCTGGTTTGCTCCCAAGCCTTGCGGCTATACAAACTCGCTTGTTACACCAGTGTGCGGTCACTGGTTTGCTCCAAAGCCTATCAGCTATACAAATCTGTGTTGGTCCCAGCGTGCGGACGCTGGTTTGCTCCTAAGCCTTGCGGCTATACAAACTCGCTTGTTACACCAGTGTGCGGTCACTGGTTTGCTCCAAAGCCTATCAGCTATACAATTCTGTGTTGGTCCCAGCGTGCGGACGCTGGTTTGCTCCTAAGCCTTGCGGCTATACAAACTCACTTGTTACACCAGTGTGCGGTCACTGGTTTGCTCCAAAGCCTTTCAGCTATACAATTCTGTGTTGGTCCCAGCGTGCGGACGCTGGTTTGCTCCTAAGCCTTGCGGCTATACAAACTCACTTGTTACACCAGTGTGCGGTCACTGGTTTGCTCCAAAGCCTTTCAGCTATACAAATCTGTGTTGGTCCCAGCGTACGGACGCTGGTTTGCTTCTAAGCCTTGCGGCTATACAAACTCGCTTGTTACACCAGTGTGCGGTCACTGGTTTGCTCCAAAGCCTATCAGCTATACAAATCTGTGTTGGTCCCAGCGTGCGGACGCTGGTTTGCTCCTAAGCCTTGCGGCTATACTACTCGCTTGTTACTCCAGTGTGCGGTCACTGGTTTGCTCGCTAAGCCTAACGGCTATACTATTCAGTGTTGTTTCCAGCGTGCGGACGCTGGTTTGCTCCAAAGCCTTGCTGCTTAACGATTCTGCTAATTTGCCAGTTCCATCTGACTGCTGCTATTATCTCTGGGCTGCCCTGCCCGGTATTGGTAAGGCCGGTAGAACCTTTTGCCACGTTCCATCTGAGGTTGCCTTACCCGGTATTGGCAGGGCCGGTAGAGCCTACATTGTGTATCTATTGAGGCTGCCTTGCCCGGTAATTTGGTAAGGTCGGTAAAACCATTATGCTATTCCATCTGCAGGTTGCCTTACCCGGTATTGGCAAGGCCGGTAGAGCCTAAAGACTGTCCTGTCCGGTATATTGACAGGACCGGTAGAGTCTGCCTTCTGTCTGTGCTATATTCTGTATATATATATATGTATGTTATTGCCATCCTAAGTTATCATTTATTATTTCAATAAAATTGATTTTTTTTTACCTAAAACTTGTGTCTGAGAGTCATAATAAACCGTGACAACTTGTCCACATATCTGTTGTCAGGTGGATTTTCTTTCCAAATGAACTTTCTAGCCTCTTGCCTACCACACTAACCACCTGCTTGTACAATTCAGACACAGCCATCCTGGAAAAATAACTCCAGCTTGGGATATGTCAGCGTGGAGCTACACATGACATCAGTTCTCTGAAACCTCAGTTTTCTACAAAATAATACATCAGCATGTCAATGCCAACATCTTGGCAACCTTGCCATTCCACAGGCGTACTTTAGGATTGTTTTTGTGATATTGACTCCTTCCCAGAAACTCAATGTGTGTCAATGTGAGTTGGTAGGATATGACAGAATAACTTGTAACTTTATTGCTTTAACAACATGACTAAAGGAGGTGGTAGAGGTAGAGGCAGCATGTCAGGGCAATCTATGATTCTTGCCATCTCCTACAGCAAGCCCAGAGTGATCCTACTGCTCTGCATCAGGAGCCATAGGTGTTATTGGAATGAACTAACTGTCAGCAGTGGCATACTTTCTGACAAATCAATAACATCACTACTTCTCTTATCTGCCCCAGAGCCCTGGGAACTTTCTGGACTGCTGCTGCTAGTTGTGACACCTGTGACATGTCTGTGTTATGTTTCCCAGTCAGACCAGTGGTTGTGCTTCAGGTGGGATCTCACTGAGGAGGTGCCTAGGTGTGAGCCTGATTTCCCCTGCTCACGTGCTTTTTGCTGCTGGCTTCTCAACACAAGTGTGTGTGGCTGAGTGGGACTTGGACACGGAAGCGGTGATGATGCTGATGATGACTGACAGGATGACTGTGTACTTTTTGTTTTCTTTACTTGTCCAGGGACAGAGTTTCCAGTGGTTTTCTCAGATAGTTTATAGACACAGTGTTCCTTTTCAGTGGTGGAAGACTGAGCCTTTGCCTTTCTGATCATTTTCTGACCATGTCATCATGTCTCTAAATCTTAACTTCATTTTTAACTGAAAAGGAGGATGCTGGAGGGATATATTCTAGATCTACATCATCATCAGTCATCATTACGTCATCCTCAGCATCGCCCGCTGCTTCTTGCCCACTACCCTTATATTCCTCTAAGATTTTAGAGGTGTCAAATAATTTATTTTTATTTTAACAAAGTTCCCTACTACTTTGAGGACAGGTGTTTTGGTGCTTGTTTGTCTCACTGTTAGAGGCAGCAGTTGCTTCACCTGCCTCCATTATGCCATTGCCATCATCAACACTAGAATGTGACTCATTGTCATCTTCAGTGTTCTTATATGATTTTTTTATACTGCCACTGGTTGTGGTAGTGGAGGGACATTTGGTGGGACCTTTGCAAACTGCATCCTCCCTGGGAGGAGAGGGATCATCATCATTTATTGCACACACTGCAGCAACCAAGTACTATCACTGCTCCCCCCACACCGTTGTGTGTTTGCTGGACATCCACAGTGTGTGTTATTACTCTACAGTACACAACACATCTGATGGAGTGTGATGTCTTGCCTTAGCCCTCAACAAAATTCTCAGCAACATCTGCTGTCTATCAAGCCTGCCTCAGTCACACAGCTCACGTTAGGCTCCCAGTCAGTTGCCTAGTATAAATATATATATATATATATATATATATATATATATATATATTTTTTTTTTTTTTTTTTTTTTTTTTTTTTTGTTTTGTTTTTGTTTTTGTTTTTTTTTTTTTTTTGTTTACCCTATCTTATCACTGTCCAAGAAAGGCATTATAACTAAAAAAAAACAAAATCAAAAACTTACTTTCCCAGACTTCCCCAGTACATAGACAATAACAGCAAGACATTGCTTGGACCACAGCTATCTGTGTCTTTCAAATCAAATCAGTCAGACAGAATGTTGGGGTATTTGTGGTCAACCTCCTTTGCTCCCTTCTCACATGTCCAACACAGAGACTATAACCAGCAAGATCAGCAAGCAAATTGTACCCCAGCTGCCTGTGTCTTGCCAGTCAAGCCAAATTTTGGGGTATTTGGGGTCAAACTCCTTCCTCCCTTCTTCTCCACCAGAGTGGCCCCCGATTCCCCTAATACAGAGAACAAATGTTCTACTTAAAAGACTCCCTAAACTAAGCTTCAGTTCCCCTTTATGTGCCTATCTTCTCTAGCTCAAAAATGTGCTGCCTTCTCTTCTCACAAACACAGAATAACATTCTGTGATAGCCTGACACCGTTTTATTTGCCTGCAGGAAAAGAAGAGAAAACTACCATGTGGTGGGAAAAAATTCAGTCTTCCCATTGATTTCAATACAATGAGCTACGTGAAAAAAGCGGGAAAACTGCACTTTTCATGGGAAATTATTTGGCAAGTGGGAAGTGCCATTTTTCACAGATTTTGGTTTGAGGCGAACATTTTCACTCATCTCTACAAACTAGTAACTAGGAATTGGTGAAAATGTTCGCCTCAAACTGAAATTGGCGAATAATGGCACTTTTTGCTTAGCAAATATTTTCCTGCGAAAAGTGCAGATTTTCTGCTTTTTTCCTCCTAGCTCATTCCATTGAAATCAATAGGAACATAGAAGTTACACGCAACACATAACAAATGTTATTTTATTTCCCAAAGGCATAATATAAAAGGGGCATGAGGGTGCCTGTGTTGGTGGGATGTAGAGAAAGAATCAGTTGAACAGGGAATGTTTTTTGGGGGTTTGTTTACTGGGATTGGGGGGCAGTTAATACAAAATAAATACTAAATACAATTAAAAAAACCCATAACACATAGTATAAAATGGGTCTGAGGAGGATGCTTGTGTTGGTGTGTGGAGTATGGGGAATTAATCAGTTGAACAGGGAATTTGCATTGGGGGGACAGTTAATAAAAATAAAAAAATAAGAAATTAGTATGTAAAGTGAAAGAGGAACCCTCTGACACAAGCTGCCACTGGGGTGAACTGATACTTGATTTGATAGAGTATTTTGTAGAGGATGATTTGTTAGATTTGCTGTTAGAGGCCTAAGCCCTGAAGAAACATTGATTTGTAGGACTTACACTTATTAGTCTAGGCCTAAGCCCTGAAGAAACATTGATTTGTAGGACTTACACTTATTAGTCTAGGCCTAAGCCCTGAAGAAACATTGATTTGTAGGACTTATGCTTGTTTGGTACAAGCCCTAAGGAAACATTGATTTGCAGGACTCAGGCTTGTTAGAAACAAACCCCCCAAAAATTGTTTATTTTTTTATAGGTCTATGATTTTTTTTCTGTATTTTTTGAAAGCACAAGCCCTAAGAAAATTCCCTACAGGCCTAGTGCCAGCAGGTGATGTCCTGTTGGCCAGTGGCCACTGGCCATTGTCAAATGCCCTGATGTAGATGCAGAATTTGTAACTGATGTTCTTTCTGCTGCTACTGAGTTGTTTAAGCAGGAGGATGATTAGGCAGCTGAAAGAGAATGGGATCAACAACAGCAGTAACATGGTTGATGGATGATGAAGGTTCCACTTGCCATGACTAGCTCCAAAGATGCGCCTGAGGAAGTAGCAGAACCATAACTAGCCCCCACCACGTCTAGTATATGTGTTGCTGCTGGCAAGTAGAACCTTTCCTAGTCCCAGATCACTAGTTGACCCCATTCCCAGTGTGTCTCCACAGTGGTCTGTGTCACACTAGCCTGCTCATCAGCATCCTGCTGCCCATACAACTCAGCAGCAGCAGGAATTAGAGCAGTTACAAATTCCACAAATTTCCAAATGCTCACTGCTGGTTGGAGGAGGTGACGAGCAATGTGACAGAGGGTCCCCTAATGTCAAAATTGCCATTTCTTGGTTACCTGAAGAAGGCAGACTGGCAGCACTATCAGCAGGCACAGTCAGCTGATCTGTGATCCTGCTGCTGGTAGTGGTATTATTGTGGTAGTGATAATTCTGCCTTCTTCAGGATCATGTTCTACAAGGACAATGCCGTGGGTGGGTGGGGGCTCCCATGGTCAGGGGAATGGTGTGGGCTCCCTTGACCGCTAGTTTGGATGCTCTCAATTGCTTCCCCTCTCACTCTCCTAACCTCCCACTGGCTGCTTCACCATCACTGTTACTACTACTACTAACACCAACCACATCAATTTCAGCCCTTAAGTCTTCCTCCTCACAGTCACTGTTAATAGGAGGATATTGATTACCCCCTCCTTCATTTCTAACACTAGCAAGCTGCTGGACCTTAGGAGTAGTACTAGCACTTCAGGATGGCAAGTGTGACTTAGGGTCCCCTGCTGTCACACTTGATATCATCTTCTCCTTTGCCCTATCCTGAGTATTATAAGACATACTAGCAGCAGCTTCAGCACTGGTGGAAACAGTTTCAGCACTGGCAGCAGGCACAGAACTGGTGGAAGCAAGGGCAGTACTGGCAGCAGGCAAAACACTGGTGGAAGCAAGGTACAGCACTGTTGGTGGCACTGACAGCAAGGATAGCACGTCTGACAGCAAGCATAGAACATCTTACAGCAGGCGCACCACGACTGACAGCATGCATAGCATGTATTGCAGCAGGCACAGGCAGCTGACCTGTCCTGCTCTAATTACTAGTACTACCCTTTTGTTCCTCCCTTGACAGTAATTTCCCCAGAAACCCTAGGGGTGTGGGACTAGCCAGCATTGCTTCTGTAGTGCTCACTTCCTCCTCAGACTCAGTGGACACATAATGGTCCTTCCAGTTCCTCCTTTTATTATGTTTAATCCTACTCATAATGATAGCAGTCACTAGGAGCCTCCATCCTCAATTTTGCCTCAAAATCACAGCAGAACAGCACAGCACGTCTACCTCTCTCTGTAGCTGCTTCTATTGTGTTTCACTTATAGCAAAAAGGCGAAAACCATGTAAATCAATGGGTGGAAACTTTCTAGCCATCGAAAAAATGGCGAAATATTTTGGTCAATAGATTTTAAAGAGGATTTTCTCACGAAAAAAGGGAACAACAATGTGGTTTTCACTGAATTTCCCGTGGGAACATGGCAAGAGATTTTGGCCAACCCTACTAGTGACAGCACAAAGAATTTCAACTGACATTTCCATGCAGATATGAAGGCATAATTACACCATAATATCAAAACAAACCACTAAAAGCATACATTTCCTAAATATAGATATCCAGCTACATCAAATGAGGGATTACATGCCTTTCTACCCATAGCCTGATGTGCACAAATGTTTCCAAAAAGCGGTGTTAAAGGAAAAATGGACATTGTTTTTACATTTCCACCCCTTCAAATGTACTAAAGTCAATGAAAACTATGGCATGTCCTACTGTATTCATTATATCCTGCTCAATCCATACAAACTGCATCCCACTGGTATGGGTTGACATACACAAGGGGTGCCAGAGGCACAAATCTACACCTGCTGCTTTCTATTTTTTCAATTGCCTGCCTGCACTAAAATGTGTTAGTGATATAAAGTAAAAATATGAAAAACATCCAGTTTTGGAAAGTAGACATTCATTTGCATGAAATGAGGAGTTGTGTGCCTTTCTACCCCATACTTGTGCACATACATTTTTCCATAAGATGGTGCTATAGGAAAATATGTTTTTTTTTTTTGTTTGTTTGTTTTTTTGACATTTTCACCAATTCAGTATCTAATATCTTTGAAAACCATGGAATTTCCAAAATTATAAAGTACCTGCTACCATGAGAAAAACTGTACCTCATTTGTATGCACTGAAATACTGTATAAGGTGCCAGGTGCACTAACCTATACATGTCACATTTCTTCATTGAAATTACCCGAATGAGTTAAGATTGGCATAACCACTAGAGGTATGAAGAAATGGAGGAATTCATACCATTTTGGAAAATAGACATTAATCAGCAACAAATGAGGGGTCACTTGCCTTTATACTCCTAGGTTAATGTGCTATAGGAAAAACAATCTTTTTCAACTTTGATCACCGCAAAGATACCAAAATCTGTCAACACCATGGACATTCCTAGAATATACAGTACCTAGTTCCAGACTAAGAGAAATTATACCCCATTGGTTGACATACCATAGTGGGTGCCAGTGGCATGACTACCAGTGGAACAAGTCTGAGGAAGCAGACAGTGCATGTGTGATTAATTGGCTACCAACTTAACAAGGATTGTGGTGTCATATAGAGTAAGGTGTGTTTCTGTGGCAACTAGTGGAACCAGGCTGGTGGGATCAGACAGTGTATATGGAGGATCTGCTGGTAATAGGGTCAGTGCCTATCAGTGGTCAGGGGAAAAGGGTGGGGATCAGACAGCATATGGGAGATATCTGTGGCTACCAGTGGGCAGGGAAACAAGGCTGGGGGATAAGACATTGTATGTGAGGAATATTGGCTACCAGTGGGGAAGAGGAAAAGGCTGGGTGGACAGACAGTGCGTGTGGGAATCTGTGATTATCAGTGGGCAGGAAAGCAAGGCTGGAAAGGGGGAAGACAGTGTATGGGGGAATCTGTGACTAACAGTGGGCAGGGGAACACATCTGGGGGTTTTAGACAGTGTATATGGGTTATCTGTGGATACCAGTGATCAGGAGAACAAGGTTGGGGGGGGGGGGTCAGACAGTGTATATGGGTTATCTGTGGATACCAATGGGCAGGGGAACAAGGCTTGGCGGGTTACACAGTATATGTGGGAAATTTGTGGCTACCAGTGGGCAGGAGAACAAGGCTGGAGGGGTCAGACAATGTATGTGGGCAATCTGCTATAGCAAGGGAAAATGGCCGTGGGCTGAAGTTATGCATAAATGATTACAAAACTAGATAAAGAGGCTGATGAGTCAAAAGAAATTCTGGGGCAAGTCAACTTCACACAGACAATAAAAATTAATTAATTGAGCTTTTAATTAAAATGAGCTTTTAATCTCTGGAATGCAAGAAGGGTCTTCATCACATCGCTTGCTTGGCATTCAAGGGGTTAAAAGACACGTTTAAATCAATGGGAATATGGGAAATGTGTCCCTTATGGTGTAGTTAGTTTGCTCCAGAATTGCCTCTGATCTCCTTACTACATTGGTTGGTTGAATTATTTTTTTTTACTTTGTTGAACACATCCAGACTCATCTCAGGCTGAAATATGAATAAAACAGGGCCCTAAACCAAGGAAAATGTACCGTGTCCATTCTACCTAGACCCTCTCAATACTCTCACACTATTGCTTGAGGAATGTATAGATTTGTTGTGATCATGGGGTTTCACAGAGTCCTTATCAACCTATAATCTTCTGATTGCTGCCTGTTTTTCAACAGCTGAAGAGCAGTAAACCACACTTGCTTATCGCTCTTAATCACAGCCCCACAGTGCTAGGGCTGCCTGAGCTTTTAATTCCCTCTTAAATGCGTAACAGAGTGGAAAGTAAACACAAAGCAAATCTGCAACCTTCAACATTGCTAATTTGCTCTGATGTCAGAATATTTAAGCAGGATAGTACTTGGGAATTGTTTGATCAAGGCTGTTCCTAATCTAATGCTTGTGAAACTGCAGAATCTGGGAAGGATCTGCAAATGACAGGCATCCCATGAGATTAGTGATGATTTCCTTTTACAACAATAGGAACGTCAATGCTTTAAAGGGGAACCTGGCATAGGAATAAATGGCTCTTAATTTTTTTAACCCTTTGAGTGCCGAGACATATCCAGTGCATTGCATTGTAATGGTTTGGATGCCTCTCTGTCATTCAATGGGTTAAACAGATTAATTTACCTAGGTAGGTTCCCTTCATAGCAGTCAAATATATATATATACATATATATATATATATATATATATATATATATATATATATATGTATATAGATATATATATATATATTCATATACAATCACACACACATTTATTGAGGTTTGCATTATATCGTCAGTTTTCCATATGCAGTTCTCTTTATTTGTTAAGCTTGCCTCTAGGGCTGACTTCTTGAAAACAAACAATTTGCTTCATTATACCTTAATGGATCTTATGGGATACAAGTTTCTATTAGTCTTGTAAACAGAAATAACCAGTAGTGCACTACAAGAGAGATAACGTGCACAGGACGGATGAATTCCTACTTACCTGAGAATTCGTTTTCTTTGTCGGTCCCAGGACAATACACAAAATGAGAAAGTTCCCCCCAAGGACAGGAAATTTAATACAGGAACTTTTAAACTGCCCACCCCATAAAAGGTTCCCACCCACATACTATTACTACTGTAATAAAAAAAGACAAGAGATAAAATGTGCTGCTTATATTTATTAGAGCGGGTAAGTTTGCGCTGTCCTGGGACTGACAAGGAAAAAGAATTCATCCTTTCCCTGTCGTCCTAGACAGCACACAAAATGAGAAATAGGGTCAGGCCTCAATAGTCCACAGCCTTCAGAGCCAAATATGGTCCAGAGAAGCCGCTGCCTTTTTTGCCCATGATGATGCCATGGGCAGAAGTGTGCTTTGAAGGAAGATGTAGGATCACTCCCGCTGATTCATATGTGAGATAGATAGATAGATGGACCATTTTGAGGCTCGTTTACCTTTGGAGGGACCAGTGTAGGAAAGGGGTATAGTGAATGACTGCCTCCAGGAATGAGAATGGTCCAGATAGATTTGTAAACATCATTTCACATCTAGTGTGCGGAGAAGATGTTCGTTCTCAGGACCGGAATCTAGAATAAAAGAAGGTAAGACCAGTTCTTGGGAACAGTGAAAAGGGAAATCCACCTTGGGGTGGAAATCTAGAGGCAACCTGAGAATAACTTGGTCTGTATGGAAAATGCGGTAGGTTTCCAGAACTGACAGAGCTTGAATATCACCAACCCATCTAGCCAAGGTGATGGCAATGAGGAATAGCATTTTGAGTGTAAGAAACTTCAGGGGTACAGAGTCAAGCGTTTTGAAGGGAAGAGTGGCCAATCCATTCAACCCTAAAGGAAGGTCCCATGGGGCCACATGTGGGAGGACTCTAGGACTTGGTTTCGGCATGGCATTGGTGAACCGTTTCAATAAGAGGTGATCTTCTATTGAATATTGTTGTGAACCCAAACCAGCAATTTACACTTTGATCCTAGAAGGTTGAAGACCTGCCTCAAACCCCTGATGGAGAAAATGCATGATGGATGGAATTTCTGCAGATATTGGTGATAAATTCTTATTAGCACACCAGGTGGAGAAGGTCTTCCAAACCTTTAGATACAGAGTAGAGATGTAACCTTTTTTTCTACTGTGAAGAGTGGTTTAAACAATCGCATCTGACAAACTGTGGAGCTTCAGGAGTTACCCTTCAGCATCTTAGCTGTCAGGGAGAAGAAGTGAGGATAGGGGATGAAGAAGAGAGCCTTGATGAAGAAGAACCGGTCTGTCTGGAAGATGGATTGGAGGCAAGGAGATCCATAAACCACTCTCTCCAAGGCCAGAAGGGAGCAATGAGGATTACCCTTGCCTTGTCCTGTCTTAACTTCCTCAGGATTCTCAATGGCACAGGAATCGGGGAAAAACATATTCCAGATGGCAGGTTTGGAGGAGAGCATCCACCACTTCTGGTTCATCTCCTGGATTAAGGGAAAAAACTGTGACACCTGACTGTTTTTCCTGGTTGCCATCAGGTCTATTTCTGGAAGTCCCTACAGTGTGATATGTGCTGGAAGACCTTGTGGTTGAGGGACCACCCTTCTTGAAGCAGCTGGTGCCTGCTGAGGAAATCCGCAGATTAATTTGCACTACCTCCGAGGAGAGTAGCAGATAGATGTAAGAGAGTGTTCTCTCCACAAGAGCAAATGGTCAGTGAGAGCTTCAGTGGTCACGGCTCCTGATTACCCCTTGTTGATTGATTGATGTAGGCTACCACACATTGATTGTCCAATTGGATTCAGACCAATGTGCCCCTGAGAATGCGGTGCTAATGTCAAAGTGCCCTCCAGACTGCTTCCCTGAAGTTGGAGGACTTAGAGGCTTCTGCAGGTTTCCATGCACCCAGAATGAGCAGATTGTGAAGGTGCACCGCCCATCCTGAACTGCTGACATCCATCATAATGATATGGTGTACCTGGATGTGCCAGGGCAGACCCACTGAGAGATGTTTGTCGGTACGCCACCATCTGAGTGATTTCCTGACCAGAGGTGGGAGACTCAGAGTAAGGGTCTCCTGTCCCATTTCTTTAGGAGGAATAACTGGGGAGGTCTTAGGCGGCAGAGAGCCCAAGGCACCGCCGGTATGCATGAAGACATGAGTCCCAGAAAAGACATAATGTCTGTGAATTTCAGCAACTTGAGAATCTTGAGTTTGAGGCTGGATTGACACAATTCCATGAGGAAGGTACGACCCACTCTGGAGTTGAAAATCACACCCAAAAAGCATTGTGTCAGGGAAGGAACAAGATTCAACTTTCCCCAGTTGATGTTCCAACCTAGCTTTTGAAGTGTGTGTTGCTGATGGTGCAAACTGGAAAGGGAGCGGCCTTTTTACCAGCCAGTCATCCAAATAAGGGATAATAGAGATTCCCATCTGCTGTGGATTAGCACCCACTATAACCAGGATCTTCGTAAATTTTCTTGGAACTGAAGACAAACTGAATGGCAGGGCTTGGAATTGAATGTATCTGATTTTCCCTTGTAGTGGAATGGCCACTCTGGGAAAACGCTGATGGGAGAGATGGATTGGGACATGCAAGTAGGCATCCGGTAAATCTACCATATCTATGAAGTCCCTCAGATTGAGGGATTCCGTGGCGGACCTTGGTGATTCCATCCTGAACTTTTGTCACCTGACACTTCTGTTGACCAGTCTGATGTCTATCCCCAGGGGATATCCTGCTGGAGCCTTGGGTACCAAAAAGGGAGGAGAGCAGGTGCCCTTTGTCTCCTGCAGGGTAGGAACTGGAACCAGAACTTGAGACTCGAGTAGCTGGTGGAATGCCTGGAAGAAAACATTTCTGTGGTCTTGAGCAAAGGGTAGAGAGGTTAGGACATATTGAAGTGGTGGATTGAAGAGAAACTCTATCTTGTATCCTTCTTGAAGAAGTTGAGGACCCAAGCATCTGATGTAATTTCTTTCCATGCAGAAAGGAAATAATGAAGCCTCCCACCCAGAGGAAAAGGATTCATCAAATCTCTGGCACCATGAAGAAGATAGTTGCGTACCTGCGGAAGAGGAGGATGAACAAAAACCTCCACGGAATTGAAAATGTGTTCTCTGATTGGAGAGCTGTCTGTCTCTGGTTGGACAAAAAAAAAACATATAATTGGTTTGGGATTGAAATTCTCTAGTAAAATATTTCCTAATGTGTGGAAAGGTTCTGTGGGAGCGAAGACGTTTCTTAGAATCTACTTTATCCACGAGCTGTTCCAGGTTTTAGAGGCTGCATCTGCCATCCATGATTTCAGCCAGATTGCTCTTCTACCAGTAACTGTTAAGACTCAGGCTCTTGCATTCATTCCGATAGACTTTAAGACAACATCACAAAGAAAATCAGCTGCCAGGGAGAAAGAGGAGAGCTTACATAAAAGAAAGTCTCTAGAAATTTTATACGAAAGACCATTCTGAAGACCTAATAACCAAACTCTCAGCAGCTGTCCCAGGTCTGAAACCTTAATTAGATGCATCAAAAGCTCTCTTCATGGCAGCCTCCGCTTTACTATCCATTGGGTCATCAGAGCTGGGTCATCTACAGAAAATAGGTATGAATCATCAGAAATTTCACCTTCCTCATGAGAGGAGTAGTCCTCAGCTAGAAGCCCCTCTTCTTCCCCTGAACCTGATGCTAAATCATCTTGCCAGGACGTCTGGGTCCCAGGAAAAGCAACAAGTCAACAGGAGGAAACTCAAAGCAACATATGGCTGAAAATTCCTTACCTTAAATGTGCTGAAGTCCACCCCACTTATCCTACCACCATTCAGTTTGAACCGCCAGTGCCTACAATCAGGTAGAACGCACACCTGCATCCCACTGCATAGTCTCTTCCTTGTAAGCCAGCATGCACATGCGTGTCAGGAAGGCTTCCCCTAATACCCCACTCTTTCAGCCTGACAGCCTTCCCCCAGGAAGGTATAGCATGCCACTTCCATGCCACATAGTGTCCCGTCCAAAGGACCTGTAGAAAACAAAAAAAAGTGGTAGAAGGAAGTGGGTGGGAGCCTTTTATGGGGGTTGGCAATTTAAAAGTTCTTGTGTTGCATTACCTGTCCTTGGGGGGAACTTATTTTGTGTTCTGTATGGAAGACATGAAAATAGACTTTATGGATGTACATGACAGCTGTATGAAGGACATGTGCTTAGATAAATCATTATGTTAAACAAAATAAAATAAAAGCCAATTATTACTAGAATACAATCCCTCCTGTAAATTCACAAGATCCTGTGCCTGGAAACTCAGTGAGTCTGATGTACTAAGGAGAACTGGTATAATTCTGAAGCAAATCAACTGCACCATATGAAATGTCTTTGTGATTTAAATGGGGTTTCATGAACCCTTGAATACCGGAGGTCTCCAATGCATTTCAAAGCGATTGCAATTTAATTAATAACAGTGATTACAGAGACAGCAGGAAGAAGAAAAAAAAAGTGCAGGTACAAGACATTTGTGAGGGAAGAGTAGAATGATTTGGATGTGAATATCCATGTGTGCAGAGAGAATGTTGTTATTGAGATTTCTCCTTTATCAGGAGGATTTTTAAGAGATGCTTGAAAGAGATGAGTGGAATGGAGATAGGGAAGGCATTCTAAAGTCAAGGGGCAGCCAGTGAAAATGCTTGCAGTTGCAAGTTGTGTAGGGAGTGGACAAAAGGAAATCTTGAGTGAGTGACGGGAAGGGGTGTAGCGAAAGATAAGAGCAGAGATGTAAGAGGATTCAGGAGATGAAAAAAGACTTAAAGAAGAAGAGAAGGATTTTGTGTGAAATTCAAGGCCTTATGGGTAATCAGTCTCAGGAAGAGATGAGAGGGAATGTGTTGGGAAGCGAGGGTAGTTGCATTAAACATAGACTGAAGTATGGACAAAGAGGCAGAAAGACCAATTCAATCTAATCTAGTCCATTGAGTATGAGGGCCTGAATAAGAGTTTTGTCAGGTGACATACAAAAGAAGGGCCATATTGTGACAATATTTTTAAGGAAAAAGATGCAGCTTTTGGTGACAGCTTGGGTATGGGGGTGGGTAGAATTTCAGGGTACAATCCCCTGCCTCCCAAATGCCCCACTTTAGGAGGGATAGTCCCTGTTTGAGACCCAAATCCCTCTGTCCCTCTTTCCTACCCTGGTTTCCCTCTTTTTTAGAACATCAGACTGTGTGGTGTGTAAATATATGTGTATTGCATTTCTACACAGCAATAATGCTCACATTGTTTGATTATACTTCAGTATATGTGTTTATAAATTATTCTCAAAACTCAACAAAAGAAAGAAGAAGCGACAATGGTGAAATACGTTCACTTGAATATTCAATTCAATAAACAAACGCCATTGTACTCACAATTGCTCCAGGTCAGCAGAGGGGATATTCCAATGCTGACAAAACAGCTAGTGGAGATATTACACCATCTCCACTCGGTGACCAAGGATACTGCTGCTCCAAAATAACTCCTTCCACTCAAATACTTTGATATAAAATTTATTAAAAATGCAACATTAGCAAAAATTAACTAGGCAACGTTTCGCGATTTCAAACCGCTTTCTCAAGCCAAGGTTCTTGGCTTGAGAAAACGGTTTGAAATCGCGAAACATTGCCTAGTTAATTTTTGCTAATGTTGCATTTTTAATAAATTTTATATCGAAGTATTTGAGTGGAAGGAGTTATTTTGGAGCAGCAGTATCCTTGGTCACCGAGTGGAGATGGTGTAATATCTCCACTAGCTGTTTTGTCAGCATTGGAATATCCCCTCTGCTGACCTGGAGCAATTGTGAGTACAATGGCGTTTGTTTATTGAATTGAATATTCAAGTGAACGTATTTCACCATTGGGCGCTTCTTCTTTCTTTTGTTGAGTTTTGAAAATTGTCTTGGACCGCTTGGAGAGAGCGTGTAAAGAAGAAGCAGCCCTCTAAACGGGATTCCTGTGCTGAATCAGGATATCTATTCAGCAAGTGTGGAAGCTGTTTTTTCATATATATGATCTAACAGCCAATAGTTTTTGTAAGTACCCACGTGTGGGGTGAACTGGTGACGTTGATTCCATTTACAATCTGAATTGCACTAGGGCGCTTCCCTGTTGCTCTCCTTTTTGTCATTTCAGTGTTTATAAATTAGTTTGTGTAAATAAAATACTTTGGTCTTGTGTTAAATAATTTTTCCACTTACAAAAAGAGGTGTCAGTAGGTCATAAAATAACCTAAAAATTCTCAGTAAAGCCCCCGTCCCCCCAGGAAACCCAACAAAAACAGAAGTTCTTCTCTTTGGCCATTTGAAATGCTGAGAGATATGCAACCCAGTATAGCATCAAGGCATCACGCTTTGGTTCTAGAGTGCATGGTAGAACTATCACCTGCGATGGAAAAAGGGGTGGGGGAAGGGTATAAGAAGAAATACAGAAAGTTCTGTCATAGTTGTGTTGAGTTTAAGATGGCGTTGACTTCCAACTGTACAGCTGGAGTGAGGTCAGGGGCAGAGAGGTAGAGATGTATAACATATACAACGAGATGATATTTATAGTCAAGAGACAAAATAAAATAACGAAGTCAAAGCGTATATAGAGAAAAAAAATGGTTTTAGGACAGATCACAGGGGTAAACCCACTGAGAGTTTAAGGTGTGTGGGGGGGCAGAAGGTACTAGCAAAAGACACAGGGAAAGTATGGTAAGATAGGTCAGAGGCAATCCATTCCTGAACTGCATCACTGATTCCAAGGGTATATTGCGTGTCCAATACCGATGTATGATCAAAGGTGTCAAAACTGGCAGACTGTTTTAATAGGATTTGTATACTGTTGTGGCCTTTGTCCTTTGCTGTGTGTAGATCATTAGTTACCTTTGGCAGGACTGTATCTGTGCAGTAACTGGAGCAGAAATCAGAGTATATTAGGTTTAAGAAGAAATTGATGGGATTAAATTAAGATATACCTCTAGTTATTTTAATATATCAGTCCCAATGACTAGATTTCCAACGGTACCAGTTTGTTGAATCAGGATTTAATATCAAGCAGAATGAATTCCCCTGAGACAATAATTTAATTTATGCTCATCAGTATAAATACATTAAACATGAAATATACATGTAAGGTGAATGTGTTTTCTCATAAATGTTCGTTTAGCAACTTCTTTCAGTAATGACATTCATTTCCACTGTAGACTCATTAGTGTGCTAGCATTAATGTAGAATTCATTCTAAAACAATGCTTTATTATTGGATGTCTAAACTAGTAAATTACTTAGTAAGCTGGACCTTTCAATAATTGCTATTCATTTGCATCATTATTTGACTTTCAGTTTTTATATTATATTTGTAAAACATACATTTTTTTTCCAATGTGTGGCATTTTACATTATACGTAAAAGGTAAATAAGAGTTTAGTTTAAGACATTTTAATATATATTTTTTTTTTATTAGAGTTTATTTTTTTGGCACTCCAGCTGTTGGAGACAATGTTCACCTTTCCTGACAAGCCAACAACTGGCTGGGGATGATGGGAGCTGTAGTCTTCAAAAGCAGTAGTGCCAAAGTTTTACAGCCCCTGAATTGCATAATACTGTAGATATGGGCATTTGCACAATTAATGCTAGATCCTTAAGTCAACATTATGAAGCTGATGTCTTGCAAAATGTACTGAAGTAATTCTGGAGCAAATCAACTGTACAATAGAGAACAAACATACCCTTGCATACCCTTGTGACACATGAAAGGAGAAAGAAGTTGTGCAAAAATATGTTCTTGCACTATACTTGGGGCATTTTATTATTCTACTTCAATCTGTGTGTTTACTAGAATTACATTTCAATTGTGAAGCGGATTACAAGGTCGTTCAACTTTATTTCCTTAAACATAAATAATAAGTAACTATATGAAACACAGATTAGACTTTTCCTCCCACTGTATTCTGGATAATTTAGTCCTCTTTCTGTCAGTAAATGTATAATGAAATCAAATTCTTTAGCTCCCATTAATGGGGAGTTATCATGAATTAAAGGAGACACCACCTAATATTATGAGTGGATGCTTCACCAAGCTGCACAGCTTGATCCGATCACATCTGCTCACCTCGAAAGACACTGTTTGTCGAGATCAGCCAATGGTATTGGGGCAGCTTGGCGAAGCATGCACTCACAATATGAGGTGTTGGGACTGTGAATCTGACAGCAGCAAAAGGCTGCTATCAGAGCTTAGTGCGTGTGATGACGTACCACACTAGCATGTAAACACACCCACATGAATATGACAATGGCTCATTAGCCAGTATTTCCATATGAAAATGAGCCATTGTCAGACAAAATTGTAAACCTGTTGTCATGGCAGATTCATGGCAATGTCGGAGGATTCAGTCAGATTGTTAGCGGATTCACAGATATATGATGGCAAAGACACCTTAGTGCATGCTGTCAATATGCCATCAAACCACTTAGCAACCAAATCACCACCCTTGCCCCTTATCGCTTCTTAGTGCATTGTTCCTGGTAATTCAATCTGAAAACCACAAGGGCACAGATATGTACAGCAACTTCAATGTATCTGGGAGCTACTATGACAGATTAGCATTCTTATACACATTTTATATTGACAATTTTATTACTGCAGATCAACCTATTCAAGCAACTAAGTATACAGTTTATAGTCAGTGTCATTTTATATATATATATATATATATATATATATATATGTGACAGCAATGCATTTGAATGTTCGAGAGGTTACCAATGCACTGGAAGTGGAGAATCTAGTGAATGAAGGTCCCAGTTCACTGCAAACTACTGAAAAACCCTAAACATTTTTGATTTTCAGCATTCCCTGGCTAAGTCCTAGTGCTTTTCACCTGATGCACCAATGCTATTACAGATCTCTAAAAATGTAAGACTGACCTACAATACTTGCTCCACATCAGGGTCATTAGTAGGTACTGGGTGAGAGGCATAAAGCCCCAGGTCTCCTGCTTAACAATTAAAGGCTATATGGGTGTGCAATGCATTGCACATTTCTTTTGCCTTAAAGAGTTAAAGCCCCAGGCCTTGCTGTCAGTTTGGGGCTTGTAATGCTGCTGTGAAAAGCAGTTTCTTGCTCTTTTAAAGGGGAACATTCACATGTATAAGACTTTTGTCCATGGGCTTACATTAGTACAACTATATTAGAATTGGTGTTTTTTTTATTTTACGTACTTACTTCTTAACCCCTTAGTGACAGCCGCGTTCGTACGAGGCTGTCACCTTAACACCCGAGGAACTTTTTTTTTTTTTTTCAAACAAGTCCGGAGTCTCCGAGTGGTGTGCAGCCGCACGGAGACCCGGACTTCAGTGACTTACCAGGTACATCCTCTGTCACTAAGTGACAGTTTCTGCGGGACGTACCTGGTAAGTCATCCGTCGTTAAGGGTTAAGATATGGAGACTTAATATTGGGCACTTCCGCATTCTGTGGCACACTGTATGTGCGGCACAGCGGTGTAGGACTTCCCACCTCCCTCCCAGCTGCCCAGGGGAGAGCATTCCCGCTTCCCTTCATAGTGCTATTTATGTGGGTTATCGTTACAGCATGCTTCATTTACCATGATACTGAAAACGGAGCTTGCTGTAACGATAACCCACATAAATACCACTACGGAGGGAAGCGTGAATGTGCAAGCGAATGAGCAGTTTGTTTCAATGCCAGAGCCAGAGTGGTGAATGTATCACACTGATTCCGAGCAAAAACAGATGTTGGAATCAGCATTCTGTGCCTATATCTGCATAACTTCGATTTACTAAGTTATATGAGCACAAAATCCTCCCCTTAATTCCACTTGAACCAAGGGGAGGGATAGGCGAAGTCTGTGGGTGTTTTGGAATGTGTTCTCCTCAATGTCTTGCTTAGACCAATATACTATGAAAGGAGTAAAGGTGTACACCATCCTATGGACAGCTCTGGTCAGCTGACCATTAATCTCCATAGGATGGTGTAGCAACAGCGCCACTGTACAATTTCAGGCCACTGTGATCCAGCACCTAAAAAATTAAACTTTGAGCTGTAATAACTTTTGAATAAAAGTCCTTTAAGCACAAGGAATACCCTTATTTTACTTTGGAGGATAAACCCTATATCATATCATTTTTTACATTTTAAGTATTACTATCCCTTTAAAGTCTAATGCTGGTGTAGCGTGTCTTCCCATATGCACTCCACTGATCATATGCTGTCAGGGATACCCTGGAGTGCAGACACTACACTTAGACATTATTGCCAGCATGCCTGCACTGGTGAATTTGTTTAAGTGCCTCAGTCTCATTAATGAGAATGTAATTTCCAATGCCTGATTAGTTTTAGTTATGCCTTCTTTCAAGTAAGTTTGCATCATTTCACTCATTTATCCTTTCGAATTCCAGACACATGAATGAGCACCTACCTGGCACTCAAAGGGTTAACAGTCTATTCAGGATTAACGAGACAGCTCTATTGCCATTTAAATAATGTCCTTGATAATAGCTATATAGTGTTTAAATAATATTGTTTAACACATCCTGTATTTTAGTGGTTCCTGAAAAAAATATAATGTATGAATCTGACAGTGCAGCTTCAGTAGTGTTAGCCTCCATCTCAGCTGCACTTTGGGGTATACACCGGTGTGCATGATCACTGTAAGTGCACATTCACTCTGCTAAGACTTTAACCCTTTGAGTGCGAGAGGGGTATGCAATGCATTGCTTTGCAATGCGTTGCGTACCCCTCTGGCACTCAAAGGGATAATGCCAGCAATCATCCTATGCTATGCCTTGTGTAGGAAATAGAATTACATCATTTTCTCTGCATCTTGTTAGTACATATCACTAAACAGAGAAAAGAAAGCTCAGAAATACCAATACACTTCCTCACTGCCCTCTCCTTGGCACAAGTGGCATTTAGAAGACCAACTTGACATTAAAATCTAGGTAAATTGGAATTAGGCAGGTACAGCAATAATGAATTGGTTCCAGCAGATAGTTACATGTGGAATAATATCAGCACATCCCCTGTAGTGTGTTTTTGTACTACACTATCCTATATGCCTTGAAGGTCTCTGTCAACAATGAATATTCCATTTCATTACCACTAGATATACTGCCAATACTAATAAGAAGAAAACAAAGAAAAAGGATGGGGATTAACTCTTTAAGGATCAGAGGGATGTGCAGAACATTGCAAAACATCTGGTTCTTTAACCCTTTGAGTGCCAGAGGGGTATGCAACGCATTGCTTTGTACTCAAAGGGTTAAGGGTAAATGTGACCAGGCTTCCCTTTTACTGCAGCAAACTCATGACAATGCCCAGTTCAGGGCTCTTATACAGCTGTCCAGAAAGACACTTTTAAAAGAATCCTTCATAAAAGGGATTTGGACATACTACTAATAATAATAATAATTGTTATTAATTAGTGATGAGCGAGCGTGCTCGGCCGATGCTCGGATCGGCTCGAGCATCGCTCTGCTCGGCACATGGCGGTACTCGTCGAGTACCGCCATGTGCTCGCCCGACATGTTCGGGTGAAGGGGATCTGTGCCGGAAGAGGCACAGATCCGAAGACGCTCCGCTGGACCACCAGGGACTGGAGGTACGGGGGCATTGCGG
The DNA here is from genome assembly GCA_037306005.1 of Rhinophrynus dorsalis. NCBI lineage: Eukaryota > Metazoa > Chordata > Amphibia > Anura > Rhinophrynidae > Rhinophrynus > Rhinophrynus dorsalis. Next base: position 402,576,859 of record CM074723.1, read on the forward strand.
AGATGAAGGGGGCATTGCGGAGATGAAGGGGGACATTGTGGAAGAGGGGCATAGACTCTATGCCCCTCTTCCACAATGTCCCCCTTCATCTCCGCTATGCCCCTCTTCCACAATGTCCCCCTTCATCTCCGCTATGCCCCTCTTCCACAATGTCCCCCTTCATCTCCTATGCCATAGAGGAGATGAAGGGGGACATTGTGGAAGAGGGGCATAGCGGAGATGAAGGGGGACATTGTGGAAGAGGGGCATAGAGTCTATGCCCCTCTTCCACAATGTCCCCCTTCATCTCCGCTATGCCCCTCTTCCACAATGTCCCCCTTCATCTCCTCTATGGCATAGGAGATGAAGGGGGACATTGTGGAAGAGGGGCATAGCGGAGATGAAGGGGGACATTGACCAGGCACCCTCCGCTCATCAGAGCAGGGGGTGCCTGGTTTAATGCTCGAGTGCTCCCATGCTTTTCAATGGGGCTCGGGTGCTCGGCCGAGCACTCGAGCCTCAGGGGGTGCTCGGTCAGAGCACCCGAGCACCCGAGCATCGGGGTGCTCGCTCATCACTATTATTAATATTATTCCTAATTTGACCAGACTTTCCCATTAATGTAAGATGTTTTGTATAAATACACAGGGTTCTTTTGCAGTCATGCAGAACTGAAGTCTCAAAAATATATTTCATTAAAGGGGATGTCTGGTCTCCAGAGTTGTTGTTGTTATTATTATTATTATGCAGTTAGATACATATCTGGCATTCAAAGTGTTAAAACCCAGTTCAAAACAATCGGAATATTTATCTCCCATGTTATACTGGGTTTGCCTATGAATTGCTCCAGTTCTACTTAATTTATCACGCTTACTAATTTAACCTTTTGAGTGCCAGAGAAGCATCTGCGTTAGCTTTGGAGACCTTTCTAGGATTCAAGGGGTTAAAAGCCCCGATTAAATCAATTGAATATTTATGTTTCCCTTTGGTGCAGTTGGGCTGTCACAGAATTGCTCTATTTTTCACCTCATGCATATACCCCATTGTTATACATGAGAGGCATCTGGGGTCTTACAATTGTATGCAAGGGAGTTTTTTTCCACCCTCTGTCTGAATCTCGGTCTTTTTTTTCTCTCCCTCTCCAGCTGGTGTAATCTATTGCTGCTACCTCCCAGACCAAGATAACCTGCTCAGTCAGCTGGAGCCCCCTGCGGACAGCTGTCTCCCTTTTAGCTGATGGAAAACTGCCACTAGCCAGTGAATGGGAAGCAAGTGGTGCAGCAGCATCCTCCTCAGCACATGCAGAGGCAACAGCATCGGCACGAGCAGCAGCCCTGGGCTCTATTGTTCCTCGCCGTTAACTGTGCTTTCCTTCTCAGCTGGCATGCACAATAGCTAGGAAGCGGATTCTATTCTTTCTTACGCAAAAAGGGAAAACTGAGGAGGAAAAGCTTATTTTGAAGTGGGCTGTTTATTGTGTTCAGGCTGTAACAACACACAGTATATGCCTTATTAAAGGCATAGGGATGGCAGGGAGAAGCACGGCTCTCTCTGGTGCCCCTTCCCTTGGAGTGTTTGCGCTTCTTCTTCTTGGGATCTGGAGAGCCGAAACACAGAGTGAACCTGAAGTCCAAAGTATCTATGTGTGGCAGACTGGTGAGTTAATAAAAAACATGGCTTGGTTCTACTGTTGTGGGTGTTGTATGAATAGTGTAGCCAGTGCTATATGAAAGCAGCGATGGCTTGTAATCTATTATTAAACCCATCTTTGTTATTCTGGAAAAAAATGAATTTAACTCATTGAGTGCCAGGGAGTGGCTGGACAGAACACCCTTGCAGCTTTTAATGGGTTATGTTTTCATTATGAAAAATATCATATTGGTATAACTCAACATAATAATATTTGCAAAAGAAAAATGCATTATGGAACTGAACTGGATACTGATCTATCTATCTATCTATCTATCTATCTATCTATCTGTCTGTCTATCTCCACTTCTTTCACTGTCTCTGTATCTCTTTCACTCTCTCTTCTCTCCCTGTCTCTCCTTCACCGTCTCTATCTCTGTCACTCTCAATCTCTCTGTCTCTGTCTCTCTGTCACACACTCTCTCTCCATCACTGTCTCTATCTCTCTGTCACTCTCTCTAGTCACTCTCCATCACTGCCTCTATCGCTCTGTCCGACTGTCTCCTCTCACTGAGTCTGATGTACTAAGAATCAGTCCAATTCTGGAGCAAAACAACTGCACCATAGGTAACAAACCTCATTAGTATTCAAGGAGTTAAAAGTCAAATTAAATCACTAGAAATATGTATTTTGTTCCCCATTTTGCAGTTGGCTTGAGTACATCAGCCTCTCTGTTGTGTTTACTTAGACCACAACCCATGATAGCTAAAGATAGCTGAAAGTGCATGTCCAAATGTCATCAGGTCAAGCAAGGAGGCACAATGAAGGTCTCTGCTGTATTTTCTATTACTACCTCTGTTCTTTGTTTTAAACAAAAATATTGTTTACTGCCCATTTAAATTAGCAAATGATTTGTAAGCAAAAGATGTTCTATTATACTAAATAATGCAGTCTTCCCAAACTATCCAGCTGACTTGATTTGTTGTTGTAGATGATAGTGACATGTAAGCTTTAGTAGTGACATTTATTTGGAAAAATTAGGTTGTTCTTCCTGTATATAATCATATTGCGTAGCAGTGAGGCACAGCATGAAAACTGTACTGGCAGCCAGGCCAGTTTATATTACTTCTGCCTTATACTCAAGAGCATTTCATATCTGGTACTGTTGTTTTAAACCAATTATCCTGTATTGTTGTAGGCTTAAAATCCTTTGTGAAGGAAGTGCAGGATGTATTAGGCTATTAAGGACCAGAGGAAGTGCAACTCATAGCAAAGCAATACATTGCACCCCTCTGTGATCCTTAGGGGGTTAAAGAGATAGTATCCCATAATATAGAGGGAAAAATAAAACAAACAAAAATATAAATATATATATATATATATTGCAGGTTTTATATCCTGCTGAGCAAAACAAGGGTACTCCCACTCTTGAGAGGTGTTTTATTCAAAAGTTATCAAGCTCAAGCTAGCATTTTAGGTGCAGTACTCCCATGGCCTGAAATTTTATGGTGGTGCTGTTGTAACAGGAGTCTACAGACAGCTATTATCGGTGATAACAACATTCCATAGGCTACTGTACAACACAACTTTAAAATTTCAGTCCATGTTGGTACTGAACCCCCCAAAAATGCTGCAATGCCTTTAGAATATAACATCTCAGCAGTGGGAGTACCATTGTTTTAATCAGCAGGGTCAGCAGCATATACTCTGCAATATATATATATATATATATATATATATATATATATATATATATATATACATTTTTTATTTTTGTTTCTCTTGTATATATGATACTAAGTCTTTAAGAAGAACTTGAGCAATTCTGAATAAAACCAACAGCAGATGAATAAAAAGTCCCCATATTCTTCTTATAAAAGGGGCTTTTAACTCTTGAATGCTAGCAACTTCTCCAATACATTGTGAAGCAATGAAGACCTCTTCAGTTGTCAACAGGAATTTTTATTTACTTGCATGACACAATTGATTTTTGCAAGAATTGCTTCAGTTCCTCTTAGTACATCAGTTTCATTGTTTAGCTCTATATGTGTCTCAGTAATATTAATATTACTTTGTATCTTGAGTTATGGATATAAACCATTGAAATCAACATTTTGATTTATTTTTGCAAATGACTCCTCATTCTTAAATTAGATTAGAGAGTAAGGGAACATAGGGTCTTTCCTGGATACCCGCTTCCCCTGGCTGCATGCCATGGAGACAGATCAATTTACAATTACACAGATATCCTGAATATTTTAAGAGCCTGCTGCATTTATCTCTAAGCTCAATCTGGAGATTAAAGGGGAATTCATTTAGCCAAATAATGCCAGAACATAATGTTTTTGGTAGTACAGGGCTGTTACAATCCTTTGTGAAATCCGGACGTGGAAGTGTGACAAAAGAAGAGAGATAATATATATCTATATTTATTTTTTTAGAGATTTATATACAAACTGAAAGTATATGTTGGTATCCATATCCAAATAAACACAGTTGTCAAGGCCTGTGCAGCGTGTATTATTGGGTACAATATATACCATGCAATTATGTTAGTGGTGGAAATTAATGAATCCGCTGTCACAGCTCATTTTCCGCCAAGATATTGGCTCCTCTGCGCTTCAGGGTATGCACAACAGCATATAATCGTTTCATTGCATACCACCACACACAGACACATGCCACCATTGTTAACCCTTTGAGTGCCAGAGTGGTAGGCGACACTTTGACTTTAATATTAGCAAACTCCTCACCTATAGCATGCACAGGGAAATGGAAGTTATGCCAGTTTTCCATGCAGTTTGATTAATATATTTGTTATACAAAGTACAGTGTAATGAAATGCCCCACATCCCCCATGCACGCCCATTGGAACAGGCAGTGTTATGAATTTTCAGCTTGCAAATGTTGGTATTTTGGCAGTAGGCAGACACAGCATTGTTTTAACTTGGAATCAGAATGACATATCCCCCTAGTGACTTCATTCTGTCTGAGGTGCCAGAGACAATTATATAATTACAAAGAAATGCTATTTAAAGGGGAACTTTCACCTCCTCATTATCCTTATTGTATCCCTTCCTTTGTGTCCCCTCTGTACAGTGCGCTCTTTCTTTTTGCCTACAAATCTGTTTAAATGAAGAAAAAAGATACTTGAATTGTGTACCTGATGACGTTAGCAGCCGCACAGCCGTGCATCGTACGGTGCAGAAGACACTCCCACAGCCTCAGCTCCTTTCACTTGCCCCAGCATCCTCCGATGACGTAGGCGTTCTGTTAGTAAGCTGGAGAGAGATCTCATTGGCAGAGATCGATATCTAGCCAATGAGATCTCTCTCCAGCTTACTAATAGAACGCCTCCGTCATCGGAGGATGCTGGGGCAAGTGAAAGGAGCTGAGGCTGTGGGAGTGTCTTCTGCACCGTACGGTGCGCGGCTGTGCGGCTGCTAACGTCATAAGGTACACAATTCAAGTATCTTTTTTCTTCATTTAAACAGATTTGTAGGCAAAAAGAAAGACTGCACTGTACAGAGGGGACACAAAGGAAGGGATACAATAAGGATAATGAGGAGGTGAAAGTTCCCCTTTAAAATCTGATATTATTTGTTATATCCTTCAAAAAGTAGACTTTCCAAAAACTAAAAACAAAAACCTTAAACCTTCTAAAACAGCAGTTAATTTGAAAAGGATTGTTGTTGTTTTAGACAGTATTAGCCCATTGGATGAGTTACAGGCCTCTCTTGCATCTAATGGTTTACAAAATGACTGTAACCTATTTTGTAATGGGATGGGGTTGTGCTTCAAAACGTAGTGAAATATACAGAAGCACTGAGCTGACCTGCTTGAAAGCTCAATATATATATATATATATGTTACACTGACTGCTAAGCTTCTCTAAATTGGGTTAGCTTTCCATCTAGTTGATAGCACAGCTTATCACCATTAATGGCTGGATCTCATTCTTTGATTTGTCCTCACTCTGTTGCCTGAAGGGAGCCATGCTACTAAATATCCAGCTATTCAGCTGATGGGAATCTGATAATGAAACGTGTATGTGAACTGGTAAGAAATAGTGAAGAAATCCCACCTTTTTATTAATAAAACACATATATTACAGATGAAACAATGTTTATATATATTAGATACAAATGGTGGAGAGGGTCTTGCTCACCAGAGCTTGCAATCTAGCGGGAGAAAGGGAACAAGTTAAAATATAAAGTACAGTCACATTAGGTTCCATTTTATTATATATAAAGGAACATTTTGGCCCACGTGTAGAGCTGGTTCACTAGGTTGGTTTAGAAAGGGCCAGGATAATATAATGTTGCTATGGTGGAGAGTCTGGGACAGATAAAGGTATTTGACATAAGTTTCTTTGAATAGATTGTGCATTCAAAAAAGACACATAATAAAAGAGTGTTCCACTAGTGCCCTATCATTAATCATCCACCTAAGGATAATAAAAATCAGCCATTACACTCAAATATTATGGTGCTGTCAAATGAGTAGAGAAGGCCCTATTATTGTTTGTATTTATTTTAATAAAATATTTGTCACCTGGATACTATACTGTGTGAGAATAATGTATTCTTTGGGGGAATCTAAACAGAATCCTTCTATTCCCTCTGAATGTCTGCTATGCTGTTATGAATGTATGCATTTATGAATCACCACAATATGTGAGCGTAATGTTTAATTTTTATTATCCTCAGTTTGATGCTTAATGATAAGGCATTAGTGGCACCCTCCATTGTTCTTTGTCTTTTGACATATAATATCATTCTGTTGAATCCATGTAAAGCGGAGCAGCCTGCCTTTTAAAGGTAGTTTTTGTTTAGCAGACTGAATTATCATGGTAAGCGGCAGTGCATTACATACAGCAGTCAGCCTAGGTAAGTGCCTCAGATACAGCAGCCTGGTATATCTAATATATATATTATTTAAATAATTATATTTTCAGAGTCCTGTATATGGCAGTCTCTATCAAAGTCTGCCTATAGGTAAACAATGGGCTTCAACAGAACTGAATGGATCATAAGGGTTAATTCTCTTTATAATATTATAAATGGAAAGAATTTGCAGTGGACTACAAAGGAGATCAGAAGCCACTACAAGCAGCAAAAAGCTATAACTGACTGCTGACTCCTTACTCCTAAGTAAATCCTTCTGTTAAAAAAGTGAAGAGCCAATTTTTCTCAGTGGACAGTTCCCCTGTAATTTTGAGAAGACACTCAGTACTATAACATTTTTAAATAAAGGGCAAATTGTGTTTACATTTGTAACATTTATCACTATCTTTATCTTCACCAATACATTCACAACTTTGAACATATGACAATATTAAATATTAGAAGTAATGCAACTAGCATAAATGTAATACAACTTCTTTAAACATTGTTTAAAACAACGGGGGCCCTAGAGATGCCCCCAGCACAATACTACATGTGATGTAAGTGTAGGAGTTTGAGTCTAAGATTTTTCAGCACTTTCACCAAACACCCAAATCAGCAAGTGAAATACCCATATCTGAGAGACAATATACACCTCAGGCTGATTTGACAGTAGCAAAGCTAGATCTTAACCTTCCTCATTCACCCCTCTCTCAGGATGTTGCAATATTCCAAGTAGGCTTTGTATTAGTGAATTATTGTATTTAAAATGATTTCTGTTTAATTCCCATTTAACATATAGGTCCCACTTCTTGTGTACTTCTGCCACACAATTCACCTTAACTACTTTTCAGCTTCAATCTAATCAGTTCACATCAAAAATAGTGCTTGTGTACAATGGTTCATGCTATTCCCGCTTCCCAAATCAGATTGACCTTTGCCCTCACGTTTATTGATGTGCTTACCTCTTCTGAATGCAATGTATTTTGAGTCACACTGTACATAATAGTTATGCACTGCTTATGAACACTTACACATTATGGTATATATTATACAGAAAAGAAATAAATAATTATTATTTTAATATGTCAATCAAATGGCTTAACATATGAAAATGACTTAACTGAGCAATTTTATTTGTGATGCAGTCCATGTTTGTTAGCTACCATCTAATGACTTCACTCCTCAATGTCACTGTGAGGGGTGTGGCTAATAAAGTGCTGGCTTTATCTATATATGATTTTTTTTTTTTTAATTTTCAGTTAATTATAATAACAACAACAACATTGTTGTGGACATGTAGCCAGTTTGATTAAGACCATATAATGTAGCTATTCATATGTTGCTTCCTATTTTTTATGTTTTTTTATTTATTTTTTTTATTTATACACATTTTCAACAATACTTTCCACTCCCCATTGTCAATGACAATGTTTTTCAGTGGTCTCCTCATTAAACTTTCACCCATATTAAAGTGATAGTAATGTTTCACAAAAAAAGCAGCACAAATTAATCTTTATAGTATTTAGACCATGGAAAGTATCATTTCAATACTGTCAGTATTGTAGTTCAAGAGTAATTAAATGATACAGTATCCCCCTCCCATCCCTTTACCTAGTGTAAACCGCCTCCCTCAGATTTGAAATCTGGTCTCTTGACTGGACAGGTCTCATCAAGGGACAATATTCTTACTGTGAGCATAAGGAAAACCCTGCCCCCGTTGACAGGTTTTTCCTTATGCTCACTGAAGATTGTCCCTCTCTGCAATCCATCTGGACAGTCTTGCTGCTCTGAGGTGAGCAGTGTTACATTGGTAAAAGGGTGATACTTTATCGTTCAATTACTCTTGAACTACAGCTTGACAGTATTGAAATAACTCTCTCCATGGTCCAAATACTATGAAGAGTAATCAGAGCTGCTTTTTTGGGAAACATTACTATCCCTTTAATGTTGTATCCTAAACAAAATTGCTTTGGCGTGGCATCTAACTCAAAACAAACTAGTCCAATGACGGATAAATATATTTCTAAACTTCTAAAATCCACTCATTATCTAACCATAAACATGCTTCATTTTATTCACAATATTATAAACAAATGACTGTCGAGGAAAAAGGTGATCAGACCAATGTATGCATCCTGTTTTGGGGCCTTAATGACATAGTAAACTTTTTATAAGCTTCTAATGTTGAGTAAAACAAGGGTACTCCCACTGCTTAGAGATGCATATTTCCAGAATTATTATATATATATTTTTTTTACAATGCCTTCTAGTGGTCAGATTCTAATTAGCTATTCTATTGCATTTTCTGGATAGCAGGGAGTCACTAAGAAACAATTCTCAATAGTATGTGATATAAACTGATAGAGTCATGCTGTCAGTTTGAACTTTCATATTGTAATCACACTGTAATTATCTTCCTGACAATTGGAATTCTTATAACATTTGATTAAAATAACTGACATCAGTGGGAGTACCCTTGTTTTACTCGACAGGGAAAGCACTATGACATTTAGAATTTAATACTGCTCCTTTAAGAAGATGTTAAGGGATATGTAATCTTTATTCCTTAAACAGGCAATTAAGAAAATGCTTTGGACTAAAGAAATGAGATGCAACTCTGGGGCAAACCATCTGCTCCATAGGAGACAAATACAAAATCCCCCAAATTCCCATAGATTTAAATGGGGCTTTTAGCCCATGTAATGCCAGGGAGGTCTCAAATGAATTGGTGTGCAATGCACAGCAGATCACTCTAGAACTGAAAGGATTATAAGATCAATTTAAATCAATGTAGAGTTTGGAAATCTGTATTTGTCCCCTACAGTTCAGTTGGCTTGTCTCAGAATTAATCAATTTGTCTTTTAAATATGGAACACTTTAAGAGATAGGTGGAAATTCCCATATCGGATAAAATCTAATTTCATATGATCTCCTCACAATCCATTAAGGGATTCAGTTACAAGACTATTAGTCCTGTAAAGGTTTCCTGAATCCAGTGGTTCTCAATCTTTGTTTGGTTACACCTAACATCTAATTGTGGTTCTCAATCTTTGTTTGGTTACACCTAACATCTAATTGTGGTTCTCAATCTTTGTTTGGTTACACCTAACATCTAATTGATCATTTGTCAAGTACACAATGAAGGGCACAAATACATATATATATATATATATATATATATATAGTTATTTGTATATCTCACAATCAGAATAACACATATCTAAACATATCTTGCATAATAACAATTTCCATAAATATACATCTGAAACTCTACATTTACATTTTTGTCCAAGAAAAAAGCAGCCACCCTAAGTGGATGAGTGTGGCACACCAAAGTGCCCAGGCACCCTATTTGAGAACCACTGGTATAAGTATGATAATTTTGACATGGCTTCATTAATGCAAGCTGGGCCATTTCTTAGACCCTGTTGACCAGACACATTTTCAGCATTTTTGCTATCCATTTGTTAAGGAATGATTCCGACTGGTAACTTTCTACTTACATATGGAAAACTTTCTATCAGTTTTTTTTTTTTAAACTGATTGAGATTTTGCATGGTGCCTCACACATAGTAAATTTTGCATCATGTGACAAGCTATGATGTTATAAATACAAAAAAGTTAAAAAAAAATAAATGTTGTTAAATAACACACTATATATCAGAACCAGTTATGTTGATTGTGGAAGATTCAATTATTTTTAAAAGCCCTGAACCCCCAAGTACACAAATTTAAAATATGTATGGCTTGCATAGACCCCTAATTAATAGGCATGCACAAGGGCATTTTCAACTTTATGAACTAAAATCCACATTCCATTGGTTACACTATAAAACATTATAAAACAGCTCAATCACAATCTAAATGCATATATTTCCTGAATGTAGTTTTCCCACTACATCAAATGGGGGGTCAATTTTCTTTCTCATCCCTTGGCTGATGTTTCGGGAAGGTAGCACTAAAGGAAAAAAACTGGCATTTTTTGAGATTTCTACCCCTTCAGATATACTAAAATCTTTGAAAACTATGCAATTCCCTACTGTATTTATTATCTAGTGCTCATACAAGAAAAATGACACCCCACTGATATGAGTTGACATATTGTAGGGAGTGCCAGAAACACGAAACTACACCAACCGAAGCTCTGGTTTCTCTTATAGTTTTTAAAACTTTACTTACCTGTACTGAGATAAGTGTAACAGCTACAGAAGTGAAGAAAAGGTAGACAAAGCATACCACTGTGCAAAGATGCCTGGTATACACAGATGTATCCGGAAGATGGCACTAAAGGAAAAAATTGCATATACCAACATTTTTTTTGTAAACTATAAAATGTCCTACTGCATTCAATAGCTACTGCTCATCCAAGAAAAATGGTGCTTGATTGGTATTTGTTAGCGTATGTAATGTAGGGGTTCCAGAAGAACAATTCAAAGAGCTGGTCAGAGATGCTCAACTATGAACGAGCCTGCTCTCAAATTGATGAGGTTCTATAGGATAAGTATCCTGCCCAGGGCGCAATCGCTTTTAGCTCACTAGTGCCTTTCACAGAAAGGAAATATCCTAAAGCACATCATACTGATCCTACCAAAAGGCAGTCCAGACACAAAGTGCCAGGCAATTTCTCTCTGAAGAAGCCAACCCCAGATGTACGTTTTGCCTTGTTGGGCCTCATCAGTGAGGTACAGCTGATCTCAATAGGCACTGTCAGCAAGGGATCCACATCTGGATTACCCTGTTAGCTGGTATGCACAATTATTTACATAATGTGGTACTATACTACTATAGGGATTTTTTTCTCCCATTTCCACCACTTCAAACCATTACATTTCTTAGTGTGTTCAGTACTTTCTACCAGCCAAAGAAAAATGGTACCCCATTGGTATGAGTTGAAATACCTTAGGAGGTGTCAGAAGCACAAAACTACACTTGCCACATTTCTTTATTTTAAATGACCTCCCTGCACTCAAATGTTTTAACCATTACAAATATGAAGAAAAGATTGGTAAGATATACCATTTAGAAAATAGGCATTCTCCTGCATCAAATGAGCAGTCACTTGTCTTTACTCCTAAGCTAGTGCACACAACTCTTTACAGACAGTGGTGCTAATAAAAAACATACTTTTTTATGCTTTATTCAAAAGTATAAAAGTGAAAACAACCAGGAGAGGGATAATTTTCTGTACCAAATCTGAATAATATTTGGAGTGTATAAGTAAGACAACCAAATGGATACACTTACTTGAGTAGTTAAAGACTGGTGACAATGTGCAATCTATGGTCTAAGGCTTGTGGGGAATATTGGACAGATCCTCCCTACTCAGACCAACATGTCTGCTTTTACACAGTTGATTTCTAATGTTGATATATTGGAGCAGACCACAGATATTCATGAAATGTTTTTATTTGGTAGAAAACTTTGATAAAAAACAGGTATATAATAATAAAAATATGTTTAAAATAACTGTTTAATCCTCAACGCGTTTCCTGGTTATCCAGACCATTTCACAGACCTGTAGACTGCACAATGTCACCGGTCTTTAAAGGGATAGTAATGGTTAAAATTAAGTTGATTTAATATTGACATTAAAAAAAGGTTAACATCGAGGTAAGTCTTATCTCTCAAACCTTTATGGTTTGAGAGATATAGCTTGCTAAAGTTACCTTTTCCTGGCTGTTATACTCAAGTCTGCCATCTAGCTGAGAGCTTCAGATTCCGGTCATTTGACCAGACAGAGGCTCTTCAGCAGAGCTGAAATCATACTATTTAGAAATAAATACTTCATTGGAACGGTCTACAAAGTGTACGTGCAAACCAGGCACACTTTGTAGACCGTTCAAAATTAAGTATTTGTCTTTAGATATGGTTATATCAGCGTGGCTGAAGAGCCACATCTGGTCAAGCGACCAGAATCTGATTCTGACAGCTTTACAACTCGTCAAGCAGAAATGGGGGGGACCATAGAATTTTATTTTCCTGTATCTCTCAAACCATAAAGTTTGAGAGATACGAATAAGTGGACGCACTCTCTTTTAATTTTATCTACCATATAGTTAATACTTTTTTTCTGACATTACTATCCCTTTAACTATTCAAGTAAGTGTATTCATTTGGTTGTCTTACACACACTGCAAATAGTATCCAGATTTAGTACAGAAAACGAGCACACTCTTGGTTGTTTTCTCTTTTTTTGAGAAAGCTTTTGTTGAAGAACCTGTATGGGAGCAGCATAATATCCTCCATATTCTCTGTTTGCTACTAATATTCCATAACATACACTAAATGTGAGTACCATTTCATATTATTATATCTGATCTATCTTTGGTTTTCAATATACTACACCATATATTGTATTGTATTGTATTGTATTGTATATTTTTATTTATGTAGTGCACTGTACAGTTTATATTTAGTATAGAAGGGGTACAATAAGTGTGGTGATTAAGTGCGCATAAGGGGGAACACCATATTGCTCCTCCTTTTCTCTCTATTCTGGTTGTAGGCTATTACATGACCTATTGACAGCTGTATTGACAAGCTATTGATCTCCCAGCCAATAGCTACATGTTCTTCTGCTACCTTTTGTTCTTAACCCTTTGAGTGACAGAGTGGTATCCAATGCATTGCAAAACAATACATTGGATACCTCTCTGACACTCAGTGGGTTAAACGTCTGAATAGGAGTGGACAGGATTGAGAAAGCCTCTCCTTATCACCCGGGATCATGTCACCGGTGACGGATTGTAAGTGTCTATGATGTGGAGGGCAGAGGGTTAGTCCAGGTGTATATACAAATTAGGTGACAGCAATGACATTTTAGATGCTCTATGTAACAGGCTATTGTTTTTTTCCAGTCCCTGATCTAAGTATTGCTATCTGGCCACCAACATTACAAAATTACATACTGCAGGCAGACACTGACAGGCGATTTCTGTGGCCCTCTTGAAATGGAATTATTGAGTTTGGGTCCTCAACTCAGTTTGAGTTTGACATGCCTGTTTTAGACAATAATAACTCACTTCAGAGTGATCAGTTGGACCTGTCACATTATGATAGGTTTAGATTATTTTAAAGAGAATTAAGAATAAGATAATGGTCTATTGTTTTTGTAATGTGTACCCCCACACACACACCACCACCACCACCACCATGGTTCACATTTGTCTGAGATTTTCTTGGAAGAGAAGAATAGAATTGATGTGCTTCTGTAAATATTTATTCTGTATCACAAAAAGGTATATGGGAGATCCTGAAATGTTATCTCCTTGCTAAATATTTATATGATGCTACAATGTATTATCAATTGTTTCATTAGCCAGTTGTTACATGCCCCCTTTCTTCCTGCAATGAAAAGTCTTCTATACAAATTAAAAAATTAATAAATAAAAATAATCTGACTAATACTAGGTAACAACATACATTTTACTTTTTGAACTAATTCACTTTTTAAATATGGGAATACAGAGTGCTAACAGGATATTTTGATGTGAGTTTGTAACTCTGCATAACATTAACCATAATATATATATATATATATATATATATATATATATTATAATAATCCCCACAACTGTGCACTCACTTGTAATACTAAGCTACTAAGCCTCTGGCCGTTGGTGGAATAAACCAGCACATTTTTGAAACCTACAAAAGACCTGTGAGTGCATTTCTTTTGGATAAAATGTATATATATACATTATTTACCCATAGCTATCTCTAGACTAAAAACTAAGAATTGGTTAAACAGGAAGAGCATGAAAAGCAAAGAAATATTCTGTTTATCACAGAGCTAACACAATGGGTTGCATCAAGGCAACCTCCAATGGTTTTTATCAAATGAAACACACATTTTAAGTTTCTCATGTCTAATATAGGCTTACCTGTATAATTCCTTTACTACAAATTGGTATTGAATATTACTACAGATAAGAAAAGCCAAACTGTCTTTTGTATAACAAGATAAACACATTTGATTTAAAAATTTTCATCTTGTAACCTTGAATTAACTGGTACTGTTGTTCACTCCAAATCCTGCTCAGTAGCAGACCACTGCTGTGTAGCTCTGCGCATAGATTGGTCTCTTAGCAAATAATAAAAAGTAACTTTGAAGGCCAATGCAGAGAATAAAAACCTCAATTGGATTTAAATTGCCATTTTAGCTAACAACAATCCAAACAACCACTTCTAGCATTATTAAATGTTCCCTTTAGTTTTCTAAGCCAGTGGGTTTCTCAAAAACTGGATTGTCAGCTGGATATTGAGCAGAAAAAGATAAACACAGGGCCAGATTTATATTGCAGTCTCCCTTATGCAAGGCACTCTAGGTGCCTTGCTCCACCCATGACCTTACTCCATTGTTCACATGGCTCCATCCCCAGTCCCATCCACTATTTCCTGGAACAGAAAATACCCTTGGCCTATAACAAGCAAGGGCAATAAAGTAACTCCTTGGCTTGGGTTGGGACTCCCTCTAGCTTCAATAGGTACAAAACTGGAATTGTGTCACTGAGCCTGCTCTGATCACACCCACAATTCATAATGTGGGTGTGGTCAGCACACCTGAGATGACCCTTAAAATCTGGAGCTCTCAACAGATGTCTGCTCTGCCTATTGGGAAATCCAGCCCTGTATAGGAAATAAGTAAGGCATTGTTTAAAAAGACTGAGAAAGATGATCTAAGGAGAACTGAGCAATTCTGGAGCAAACAAACTACACAAGAGGGAACAATTAAAAATTACCAAAATTCTCATTGATTTAATATGTATTTTATCCCCCTCAGTACTGAAGAGTTCACCGAACATTTCAGCAGAATGAGATCTCTAGCATTAAAAGGCTTTAAAGTCCCATTTAAATTAAAGGGACCTTTCTGTCTCCTATGGTGTGGTCCAGAATGTATCCAGTTCTCAATTCATCGGGTTGAAATCTTCATCTGCATGTCTGTTTTCAAAGTAAAAGTGTACGGTATATAACATACATATGGTCAGCCAAGGCACAAATGTGTATAAGCACACAAAAGTATCACTAAGCATTACAATTACATAATAACATCAAAAATGAAGTTGATCTATCAGGCTGTTTATTTTTTTACAGCTAATTAACCCCTTAAAGGGATAGTAACACTTCATTTTAACTTTATTTTATTTTGTAGGCATTAAAAAAACATGAAGAATGATATAAGTCTTATCTCTCAAACCTTTGTGGTTTATGAGATATTCACAAGCAAAGTTCCCCTCCCCGCCCCTTTTGCCTAGTGTAAACAATCTCTTCTCAGATGTGAGTCTGGTTGTATGACAGTACAGATAACAGAAGGGGACAATTTTCTTTGTATGAAAACAATGAAAGCCCTTCCCCCCTTGACAAGTTTTTCAGCTTTTTCCATTATCTTAATTGAAGATTGTCCCTCTCTGCAGTCTACCTGGGCATCTCCCTTCTGATCTGGTTGAACAAGGGGGGATACTTTGTTTGTGAATATCTCTTAAACCATAAAGGTTTCAGAGATAAGACTTATATCATTCTTCATGTTTTTTTAATGCCTACAAAATAAAATAAAGTTAAAATGAAGTATTACTATCCCTTTAAGGACTGGCCGCGCAGACACGCGGCCGTCACTTAAGGACCATGGACGTTTGTTTTTTCTTGAATCCGATTCTGGACTCCCGGAACGGTGTGCAGCCGCGCGGGGAGCCCAGAATTCCATGATAGTCCTGGACCGTCATGGGTCCTTAAGTGGTTAAAATCTGCCTAGATGTTGTATTAGCAATTTTTCTGTAAAATAAATAGTTTATGAGAAATTAACCTTAAAATTTTGGTATGACAGTGAGAGACATTTTGCTAATTATCTACCCAATATGCTAATTAGCATTGTCTTAGGTCAGACTTATCATTCACTGTGCTATTGGAAATGTCCCGGTTTTTGGGCTCTGTTTACAGTTCCTTATAGCAAAGTCAACAAGTAAACAAATTGCCATAATGTGTCAAACTGTACCACCAAAAAAATCACCCATGTTCGAGACTCACCTTCTCCTGCTTAAAAATGAATAATGTTGGCTCTTGTTGTGATCACGTAAAGTGATAGTTGCCTGTGTAAAAGGCACCATAGGACAACATCATATCTTTCTGAATAGGCAACAATGGTAATTCATCTTTATTGTGTTGATGATGCTTGTGTTAAAAAGCGTCTTAAAAGAAACCTTCTTGATAGTGAATCAAGTGACTGTCCTTTATCAGCATATGGTGATTGCCACCATATTCCATTGGGATTACATGGCTAATGTTTGTATATATGAGTATGGTTACCAAATGGGTAATGCATGGTATTGTGTTAGCCATAGCTGTGATAGCTATAGAAGAAGCTGAAGCTTTCATTCTTGTTATACTTGAGACCTAGTTGCCTTGAAAACCTATATCCTAGAACTACTCAGTTAGCCAATAAAGGTATACATTTACTCTACTAGTTTCTTTGTTGCCAAATAAATGAGTGTAATAATAATAATAATACCTTTTTATTGGACTAACATTTGATTTTAAGGACAAGCTTTTAAGAGCAACACACTCTCTTTGTATACTTTTGACTTGATAAAAGCTTGTTTCTCTCGAAAGCTTGTCCTTAGAATTGTTTATTAGTCCAGTAAAAATATATTATTACATACTGGGTTACTCATTAATTTGGCTTCTACATCCCTGTACTAACAGGGCTATCCTGAATTGAGTATAACTTTATGCATTGCACCTTGGAACATTTGTGTACATGACTATAGCTAAACCATTACAGAAATACATACTTTCAGGAAGTTTACAGCATGTTCATTGTGAAAAATGTTACACTGAGGATTTTTGTTTCTGATGGCTTCATTATCTCTTTGATGTTATGGCTGAAATTATGTTACAAAAAATTAGCAAAATAAGCCTTATCAGACTAGCCACAAATGAGGCTAGCATCTCATGTGAGTGTTGCCTGTTGTAGCATGACACCACAACCCTGATTTTAGTGCAGAATGCATGAAAGATTAACAGGTTTGCACTTCACATTGGCTCCAAAGGCTTATACTGTACATGCTACTTTGGAGGCTGCAATGCTCAATGCACCCTCCAGGGACTGGCATCCATTTTCATCTTAATGCATCGGCATACCTAAAGTTTGCCAGGGCCTCACCTAGCGTTATCAAAAGTCCCATTTTTACAGAGAGGGAGGAGTGATTCTGTGTTCACAGCCCAGCATATATATGTGACTGCTTGTCTCACAAATATGAAGGAAAGAAAAGGAAAGCTACAACTTAACTTCAGAGAATTCAGAATGTTAGCATATATGTATATGGAGGCCTCCATTCACAATTCTGCCAAGGATATGAGGAGTTTTTGAAATTGCCATTGTTAAAAACCATATGGGTATGGAATGAGTCAGTCAAATATGCTGACACTGATGTGGGCCAGACATCAGATATGCCCCCCTCAGAGATGAGATCATTGGGGGGGATAAAAAAGAAAGCAAGTAAGTAGGTGACGGCGTTTAAGATGTCTGAATTGCAGCTCAGTTCAAGTCTACCAAGTGAATGTAGCCTATATCAGTCTATACAGTTAACATTTGGTTACCACCCAACTGTTTCCCTACTGCAGTCTGGAGAGTGTACTCGAGCCTTTCTATTCTGCATGCTGCTGTATATTGACATGCAATGGCACTGAGGGGGGATAAAGCCCCAAATCAAATGCTTAACACATTAGGGTTATAACCCTGGGTTTTGTTACTAGCTTGGAGCATGTAATGGTGTTAAGTGAAAATTAAAATCTGAAAATGATTTATGGTTACATACACACAAATAACTTGTAGTCCATGCTAGTTGTTTTCTGAAGCCTCAGATATAGTCTTGTAGACAATCTGTGGATTCTCATATAATGCTGTTTCCAGAGCTCCCATTATCACTGTAATCCTGGTAGGTTGTTTAAGAAGTAATTTTATTGCACAGTATTTAAATGGACTGAGATATGTTAACAATATTTCTGGACAGAAGAGGAGTGGGTGCTAATACATAAAGTCTACACATGCATTCATATGCAATTTTAAGAATAGATTTTAGGGACATAACATAAAATAACTAAATTTTACACATACAAGCTGTTATATTAAAATTATATTACCCAATTTCATTTTTAGGTGTCAATGTTCCTTTAGTCTCTCAACTAATTGTGTTTAAATTAGTCTGTACAGTGCACTGATAATGCAAAAGGTTGGCCAATGCCCTGGTATTGCTGCTACAATGCACTGGTATAATGACAAGATTTCCCATAGGGATCCATTTAACGTGACATGCTCTTGATGGAATGTGGGTGTTTCAGACATCTCTTTATACCTTAGCTGAAGAAGCCTGGTCATATGCCTTAGATTCTAGAATGGTGATGTAATATATAATGTTACTAAAAAAAATAAATGTGTCTTAGGGATCTGAATAGATCAGCAAATTTCTCTCATCTTAAACGGACAATTCTACTTCTTTGTGAATCAAATTTGTTTAAAGGTGATGGTGTGTCTCTGTAATACTGGTGATCTTGGCTCACACTCAACACCACTGGATGTTGAGTGTTACCATGGGGATATCATATCCCTCTTTCTTATAATGCAAATGAGGCACTCAGTGTCACTATGACAGCACTAATATCAGTTCTGGTGCCAGTTGGTGAGGCAACTTCAATTGGATGTCATGTTTTTCCTACAGCATACAATGTGAGCTGATACTTTATGTTTAATTTTGTAATGGGTTGCCAATGCCATTATCCCTCATAATGTGTATCCATGCTGAATAAAATGCATGGTTGATTGCAACTCCTTAGATACTATAGATGTCTCCAATATATTGCTTCACAATGCGTTAGAGACGTCTATAGCAGGGGTAGTCAACCAGGTCCTTAAGAGCAACCAACTACGGATGGGTGATTTGTTGTTTGATTTGTTGTTAGAGGCCTTTGTAGGATTTAGACTTATTAGAGGCCCAAGCCCTGAAGAGACATTGATTTGTAGGACTTAAGCTAGTTTGGCACAAGCCCTAAGGAAACATTGATTTGTAGGATTTAGGCTTGTTAGAGACAACCCCCCCAAAAAATTGTTTATTTTTTTGTAGGACTTTGTTTTTTTTAAACACAAGCCCTGAGAAAAAATTAAAAATGCACTACTGGCCTAATGCCAGCAGTTCATGTTGGCCAGTGGCCACTGTCAAATGTCCTCCTGAGTCCTGAGTTGCAACTGCTATTTGTACTGCTGCTGCTGAGTTGTTTAAGCAGCAGGATGATTAGGCAGCTGAAAGGGAATGGGATCAACAGTAGCAGTAACATGGAAGATGGATGATGAAGGTTCCACTTGCCATGACTAGTTCCAGTGATGAGCCTGAGGTAGTAGCAGAAGAATAAGTAGCCCCCAGTATATGTAGACAAAAGAACAAGTTGACCATTAAATCTTCTCCACCTGCCCCTCCTCCAAAATCATCATGGGTGTGTTGTTATTAGAATATATATTTTTCCCTTGAGAACAGGAACTGTGGATTCCATCAGCAACTGCAATGTGCACAGTGTGTGTGTTGTAATTAACATCTGGGGGCACAACTGTATCCAAACACCATGACACCAGAAACCAAGTACTGCCGCTGTCACTGTACCCCTTATCCAGACCCCGCTTAGGACACATGACAACTTGCTGACAGTTTAATAGTAATGATGAACACTCCCTGCCACAATCCTAGCATATTCTTCGGGATGGAATGTCCTCAGGTGCCACCTGAGGACCTGGTATAGATTCTCCTCCACCACACTGGCATGTGTGGTCAGTGCACCACACAGTGTGCAATGGGTATATATGAACTGCCATATCCTAACATTAACAGAGTGGCTATAATTTGGCGGGGGAGGTAATGATGAATGAGATGGATTGGCAGGAGATGTACTTGTTACCCTAGAGGAAGAAAGTGATGTTGACGGCAAGCTAGTTGTTTCGCTCGTCATGGAACTTCCAGTGTCTGTCTGGGTTTCTTTATTCTTCCTCCTCTTTGATCTCCACCTTTCATGTTTACAGGATATCCCTGCTGGAGCACAGGTGGAGAAATTAGTGTCTCAGTCACTTTAGTTGACCCACTTATGCTCATTCAGTGATAACCGGAAAACATGCACTGTTTATAGCATGAGTATCAGGGTTGGCTTAGCTATCCATGGTCTGTAGACTAAAATCTACATGTTGTTAATAAGAATTTGAATTGAGAACAATGGATATTTGTACTTCAGACACAACAACTTGCTCTGCCAGCATGTCCTTAGTGCATGTAAGAAGAAGTTTCATTGTTAGGCCAGAAGAACAATTGACTGATTTATCTGCATTTACATAAATATTTTATTGTGTTTGCTATTTTTTGATATGATTTCTTTCTGTTGATCTGTTCCATCTTTAATTCTTGCAGGGATTTTTCATTTTTTTTTGTCTAAAAGAAAAATCTGTTTTTTTAAATTATATCAGTCATTAGAATAGTCTAATTAACTTGGCAGTGCCCTGCAGCTTGGTGAACTGGGTGTTAACTGGAAGTGTGACAATTCTGCTGAAATTGAATGCTTTGTTATTATTTTCACACCGTACAGCTGAGCTATGATATGTCTTCTGTGTGCAGCTGTGGCCCAAGTTCAAAGCTGTTTCTGAAGGTTACACGTATTTTGGAAATGTATTAAAAAAAACTCTCTGGCCTAACTCGCACTGATATTTTCTAGTGCTATATACTTTAATTATCTATTGCTTAAGAAAACCATGCTCTGTTAACCCTTTAACCCCTTGAGTGCAAGAGAGGTATGATACCATTCTGCCACTCAAATGGTTAAGGACCAGAGGGCTTTGCAAAGTGTTGCCTACCCCTCTGTTCCTTAATAGGTTTAATATTAGTGTGGGTAGCAAGATACAGTAGGGAGAATATAAGAATCCACCAGCAAGTGGTCTCTGGCTCCATACTTACATGCCTGCATTTTGGTGTATATACACGGTCAGTTTAGTGCCTACCTGCGTTCACACTGTACCATAGTTAAGACATAAGTATACCAAATATCCCTTTAACCCCTTAACGAACCACGACCCAATGGATTCAGGGGTCCCTGAATGGCGAGCAGCCACGCAGGGACCCCTGTATACCATGACGTGTCAGGACTGTCAAGTTTTCCCATGATGGTCATATCACCTCATGGGTCCTTAAGAGGTTAAATCCAGGAAGCGTATGAAAATTTAATTCTGCAGACTTCTAGAAGAATCAGTGCAACCCTGCAGTGTGTATATTTTATAAGCATCCCTGCTTTCAGGGTATACTTGGTTATCTTACTAACACATGCCATCCAAGTTTTGGTAAGCACACCTAAATAAAGGGTATACTTACCAAAACCTGGACTGGAACTGTATATTTGGAAGTCTAAACAGTTTTCTTGGTTCAAGCACACACCAAGGTGCAAGGTTCATTGTTTTAGGACATTAAACAAAGCTTATCAGCTCTATTATAAAGAGTAATGCTTACAGAAAAAAGCAAATTAAGCATATTACTTTCCTATAATGGGCCACCTTGGCATGGGACAGGACAGGACAGCCATGGAACACCCATTCACTTTCCATTGTGCTCTGATTGGTGCGAGTGGCAAACAGTGGACCATTTTTGGTGTAAGTAGCTTACTAAATTGATCCTAGGTAGATGTGTCATTAAGAAATTGTTCCTTCACCTATTTTATACCAGAATCATATTAGTAAATTCCCATATTGAGGCTGATGTACTAAATAGAGATGGAGCTACTCTGGGGCAAATCAAATGTACCATAGGCCATAAAGGAAAATTCCACATTGATTTAAGTACTGATTTTGAATGCCCTGAATGGTACAGAGTTCTCCATCCTCGCTATCATTCAAGCTGGTAAAAGTCCCATTAAAATCACAGAGAATTTTAGGAATTTGTCATTGTCCCCTTTCATGCTGTTGGTTTGCCCCAGGATTTCTTCAGTTTTTAGTAACCCAGCTTCAGTATGATGCATTTGGGGAAATTATTGTCAACATTTACTGTACAATTCTGATGAGGAATCTATTCAGGAAGCTAAAGAAAATCAATTCTGGAGAATGGCAACTACATTGTATGGGGTGAAGAAAAATTCTCATTGATTTTAATGGGGACTTTCATCCCCTTGAATGCTAGAGAGACTTCCAGTAAGGACCTTCCTATAGTTCAGGTGTTTAAAAGCATGTTTGAAGTAATTGAGATTTGGAGAATGTTTATTTGTCCCTTATAGTGCAGATGGTATTCTCCTGAGTTGCTCATCTTTCCCTTTATGAAGAAGACCAATAATATAAAAGTATTCAAGAAAAGGATCTGGCCAAACATGCACTGATATTAAGAAAGTGATGGCATTATTTCCCTAGTGTTTAAGAAAATCATGTTCCATAAATATTAGAGTGGATATCAAGACATAGTATCACAGAAAAGACAGTACAATTGGGGATAACATGATCAGGTTATAACATTTCCTATACAGTTTTGATGAGTAAACCGTGTTCTGTCTTTAGAACATAAAACACTTGACCAGCTTATTTATACCCATTTGACCAGCTTCATTAGATCAAGCCAACAGCAGAAAAAAATAAAAATATAAATTAAAAGAATAGTAAATGTTATTTGTAATGCCTTTCCTGCTGAGGTATCCAGTGACACTTCCATTGTTGGGAGATTTTTCATTCAAAAATTATTATAGCTCAAATGTTTTACATAAAATTTATAAACTTCTGTTCTGGCCAACAGTTGATGCTGTTGCTATCATATAATATGGAAAGCCATTGTTGGTTACTCAGTCTCTCCCATAGAGAGTTTTATAAATATAAACTGCCTTTTGGACAGCTGTTGGTGTTGATTAAATAATTATTAGTTTAACTATAATAAATATCTCCCAACAGCAAGAGTATCCTTTTTATTTTTCATAACTAAAACTAAGGCTAACCATCTTGGTCATACAGAGGAATTTATTCAAAATTTCTATAGTCTTATTTTTATGGCGGAATTAGACACACATTGACCAGCACTTTGTTGGTCATAAGAGTTTTTTTTTTTTTTCAAGTGAACCACAAAGTACAAAGACAGGCAACAATACAGACCTCTTTTATTATTTATGAAGCATAAGTGGCCCAAACTGTTGCCTATCTGTGTACTGTCAGGTTTTCTTGAATAAAAATATTGAAGCCATACAGGCATCCTTAACCACTACCAGTTGCACATGACTTTTCATGCTTTAGAGTAGTGGGAAACATGGCTGAAGTGCATCATTGGCATTTGGCAACTTGTGAACAACTTGAAGATTTAGGATTTGGGTAGCTGGGTATGGATTATTTTATTCTATAATCAGTTCTCTATGTCCATTATCCCTGCAGTACTGGACAGTGCACTCCTTATCCTAGACTATAACAGCAGAGTGAACCCACACAGCAATGAACCAAGCACCCATTGAGAATAGTAATTTTATATTGCATTGTATTAAAAAATCCATAAAGAAGACATACCACATTATTGTAGAGGAACACACTGAAAAAGCAGTAGGTCTAATGCATTTTGTGTGGATATGCTTAATCATAGGCCTGGCATGTCTGTGGTGCACTCTACTGCTGTAACTTGTGAAGGATTCCAATAGAATACCATGTAGAGCAAGTTTAAAAAAGACCAAGTTGTCCTGTTTCATTGCAATTCTAGGCCACGTCTATTCCTTTCAGACCCCTCTCTAAGAAAATGTTGCCCATGTCACAAGGTGCCAAATGTCCACCTTCTTGGTCCTCCTTGGGCTTAGCAAAATGCCACACAATTTAACCTGGACTGATGTGGTAACCCCTTGGATCCTATACCAGTTGTTCTCTACAGCAAGGCTGATATTGAGTGTTATAACAAGACAGTCAGTGCAGTGTGCATATCCTGCAACTAGCTGTCCTGAACTGTATACTCAGGTAAGGTCACATCACACTCTTCAAATGCATCTCTGATTTTCCACCATTTCTGCACTGAAACAAGGCCATTTGTTCTTTTTTAAACCTGTTCTGCATGATATCCTATTGGAGTGGTGCATTGAGATCACACCCTTGCTGCACCTGAAAATCCTGATTCCTATCACATCTTTTGCTGGGTTGTGCACGTAGCCCCATAGACTGCCAGGGTCAGTTTAGAAAACACATCCCAAGCATTCTGTGGGGTCAGAAAGTCCTGCAGCCCACCTGACACTTCTAAGTATTAGGTTTTTTTTACCTAATTAGCTAATTAGCACACAGTAAGCTACAGGGCAGTTCGAGAATTATTATTATTCTTTATTTACATATAGTGCCAACTAATTCCGCAGCATTGTACAATTGGGAATAGACATGCAGAGGTATTAAATAGTACAATCAGATATGGAGAACAGAAGGATCAGAGGGCCCTGCTCGTGAGAGCTTACAGTCTAGAATGAATAGTTATCTGTGTCATATATATATATATATATATATATATATATATATGTATCAGGGCTCAAAATTTCCACTCGCCACTGGCCAATGGCGAGTGAAAATTTAGCCCTGGCGAGTAGAAAGTCAGCCCTGGTGGGTATGCTATGGCTTGCAGTGGCGAGTAACTTTTCAGGTCTGGCTAGCAGCAAAGGACTTCAAATTATAATATATATATATATATACACACACACATACAGGTTGCTGGAGGGTAGACGGCACTCACAGGATTTCATAGAAGGTGAAAAAAACTTGTTTTATTGAATCAACGTTTCATCCACGTTACATGGCCTTTATCATCTTCATGTATTAGTTTGGCATGTACACCACTGGACTAACTCCCACACGCTGATCCGCAGCCAGGAGTCACTTACTGCTTCTGTGTCCCACCTACCTTCCTCTATACTGCAAGTCTTACAAGCAGGGCTCTCTGATCCTTTTGTTTTCCATGTTCCATTTGTACTATGTAATATCTCTGTATGTCTATTCCCTATTGTACACTGCTGCGGAATAAGTTGGTGATATATAATTAAAGAATCATCATAGTAATAAATATATATATAGGTCTGATTGGAGGGTGAAAGCACTCGCTCTTGAAATGTTTTGTTGCCCAGGTGCACAATCCCAGATGTGGAATGAATAAGAGAAAGAAGGGGCTGTACCCATGGGAATTGTTAGTAACCAAAAAGGTCTTTATTAACTGACCTTGTTTTATTTCCAAGGGCATCGGTAGACTCCCTTGTGTGGTCTCTTGCCTTCTTTTTGCTGTTTTGTTTCTTAATACCCTATACATGATGAGGTCTTTATTGGACTATTGATTCATTTCACTTCCTCCACTTGTTACCAGCATAACGTGGTGCACCGCAGTGCACAGGAGTGCCTTTCATTCCATGTGCCTCACATAGATCCCCACATGTCTTGCCTTAACTTTCACAACTTTATCATTTTATAGGTTTCTTTCTTCATGTTGTAACAGCTCATAGTAGCTGCATCTTTAGCATCTGGAGTATTTTTTTTGTTTTCTGTACATTTTTTGTTAATTTTTTAGTATTACTTAGTTGGGGGGACGTCTCCTTCTGCAGCCCAATTGATTGCTTAGGAGGGATGTCATCATGGGATTTTTTTGGCACACATGTATATATCCTAGGAGTTTAAAATCTAGTATGCTGCCTCATTCATTTGTCTTGATAAAGGTCCCTGTGTGGACCTTTTTTGCTTGCTAACAAGTCCCACTGATGCTGCCCCTTCTTTTTCTTATGTATAAATAACGTTTATTATGTATTTATTTTGTACTGCATGTGTATTACTGCTGGATTTCTGATCATAGCTGAAAAAAATTGGATGTCCTTGGTTTAGAGTCTTTCACAGGATCAAGAAGAAAGCGCCAGGGTTCTATTTACTGCCCTCTGTTTGGCTCCTCTGCTGATTCACCTGAGTACACAATGCAGCCTTGGCTACCACGGGAGTTCTGTTCCCATGATTGTTACAATTTAAAGGAATATTAATTCTTAAAGGAACAGTAACACATAAAAATTAAACTGGGTTATATACATAGCTGGGAACTCTCCAGTTTTGCCCCAGAGACTCCGGATGGGGAGCTTCTGATTAAACTCTACCCACTTATTCTCCTTCCCACCCTGTTCCTCCCACTCCTGCCCTCTTTTCCTCATTCTATTCTATTTTTTTTGTGTTTTACAAGTCCTGCCCCCCACTTGCTATTAAGCCCCGCACCTTTTAGTGCGAAATTTGCATCTTTGCTCTCCCCTCAGCGGCACCACAGGACTTCCCTCTGGGGAAGACCAAAAAGTTCCCAGGTATAGGAATATAATTTAAATATCATGTACTTCTAATAACATTTGTCAAGTGTAGTTTTGTTAGTTACGTTAAATCCATAAAATGTAATCCTAAACTTGAATTTTAATTCACGTGTAGACTATATATTCAATTTGGTTAAGTGCTTGGGCTTAGCTAATACAGTTAATGTATTGAGATTAGCAGCCGGAAAAGCTGTTATATTATATTAGGCCTACTGACAAACAATAAAACACTATCACTTCTGAGACACCTATCAAGATTGAAATGGTAATAGGAGCCCTGCAGCCCCCATTGCTTATATCTAAGACTAGATTTTGGTCCTCAGAAAACAAAGAGATAATTTTTACAGAGGCTAGCATGGAGTAGAAGGCATTTAATTGTGTTTAACCCAAGAGATATGATCTATATCAAATTGTGTCTGGTGTTTTTCAGCAGTTTGAGGGTGGTTGACTTTATCTACAATATATTGCACATCCCTCGTGTTCTCAGGGGGTTAATAATAAAGTACAGAGATGTTACATGATAATAAAGAGACCCTAACACCTTAAAATATTTTGAGATTATTTACACTTAAATACCTTGTACTCCATGCCAACATCTGTAAAGGGTCTCATTCTGTTTTCTGAGGCCTAAAATCAGCTCTTACATATGCTCTGTGGGGGCTCCCATTTCTGGTTTTTCTATGGCTCCAGGGCTCCCATTACCATAACAATCTTGATAGAGTTTCTGAGAAGTGATTGTTCTGCATTGTTTTAAATGGACTGCGAAAAGGTAACAACATCCTATATAATAATTTGCTAGGATCTTTGTCAGAAGCCGTCATGCGCAGTAGAGACTGCCCGAACGCACTCATTGTTGGGAGCTCAGAATACTGGGAGCACGGAATGTTGGGAGCATGGAATGCTGGGAGTTCTGTGCTGGAAGCATTCTGTGCTTTCGGGCAGTCTGTACAGTGCATAACTGCATCGGCAGTAGGACACAGAGCAGGACCGGCCTCTTAACATAACCCAGACCTTGGCCCGTGTACACGGGCTTTTACACTAGTTTCTTAATAGAAGAACAGCAGGTGTTAATCTCAATACATTAACAGTATTATATTTGCACACAAAAAATAACCAAAATGCGTTCATGCACAAATAAAAAATACTCATTTGTATCAGTATGGAGCAACATAATATGGACACAGACACCAATGGTTATATCATTTTAATATCATGTCTTTCCAGATAGCATCTTTCAATGTAGGTATTATATGAAAGATCCCTAAAATCTGATCACAGTGCAAGTTTAGGATCAGATTTTAGGGATCTAACATAAAATACAATCTGGAGGTACATGATATTAAAAATTATATAACCCTCAGTGTTTTTCTCCCTATAATGTTTCCCTATACTGATATGAGTATTTTTGTTTGTTTTTTAACACAAATAAGTAGATGAAAAAATAAATATGATTGTTACATAAAAACATAAGAGGTTTATGAGTGAGCCCCCCCCCCCAGTTTCCTGATGATTGTGAAGGCCAGGCCCTTCCTCTTTGTTCCAAGACCTGACCTCACAATCAAGGGGGGAAGGTAAGAGGGCCCTCCATCTTATATAGCTTCAGGTGGACTGGCTGCACTCCACCATCTTTATTTGCGTGCCTTTGAAACAGTACATTGGAACATTCCCACTGTGGACCATTCTCACAATGTAACATTATCTGCGTACTTTCACTAACCAAGCAGAAAGAAGTACAGACAAAATTGTATCCATTTGCTGCAAACCATATCAGCCAATTCCATGCATCTCAAGCTCTATCAAGGTGTGGAAACATTTATATAGATATCTGTGAACGTTATGACATCCTTTTCACATAAATGGACTTTGTGTTTAAAAGGATAGTAATACTTAAATATTACTAATCTCCATATTGTAGCCATTTTAAAAAGAATTGAAGACAAAGTTCCCCCCTCCTTACCCTTCCCTGAAGTCAGCGTTGTACTGAGTGCAGGGATATCCGGTCTTATTTTCATCAGGCGGCTCTGCAGCAGAGCCGAGATCGAGTTAGTAAAAAAGAATGATTTCAATGAAACGGTCTTCTACGTGTGCTTGCAAACCAAGTACACGTAAAAGACCGTTTCAGTGAAATAATTATTTTTTACTAACGCGATCTCGGCTCTGCTGCAGAGTCGTCTGACTGTCATACGACAGACTTCCCCTGCAGTCAGTACAACGCTTACTTCAGGGAAGGGGGAGGGAGGGGGGAACTTTTCTTATGGTTATCTATCAAACCATAAAGGTTTGAGAGAATATACTGGGGGCAATTCAATTCTTTTTAAAATGGCTACTATATGGGGATTAGTAATATTTAAGTATTACTGTCCCTTTAAGGTCTATTGGCTCTTTAACTGTGATAGTTGTATTTCTTGCTGAAAACCAGCAATTTCAAGGAGAACTAATATGTAATGACCCCCACATTCCGTACTATGGAAACTAAATCCTAATGGTCCATTTGCATTTTGCCCTTGTGCCTTAGTTGAATAGATCATATCTTCAATCAGTTCTGGATGTCATGTCCCTGGAGGTGGACATGATAGCGGCTACTAGTTTTTTTTACTGTGAAGGCTGCAGCACATCTGATGAAACTGTACATTTTCAAGTGCGGGCCTTATGCACAAATTAAAAGTGCAACTATGGAGCAAACCAACTGCATCACAGGGGAAAAGTAAAGCTTTCCATAGATATTAATGACATTTTTATGCCCTTGACTGCAGGCACAAAATGCACCTCACAGCACAGTTTCTAGATTCCCATAAGTCCTAGGGCTTGGGCCTAATTTATTATTATTGCACATGCTGCTCAGTTGCACCATTACTGGTATGGAAATTAGCACCATTACATGGTCCAAGCTCTCAATAAGAGCTTTGAGCATGAGTCATGATGCCCCCCTTCCCCCAGCCAGTACCTAGCAATAAGTATATCCCCTGAGAATAGGGAAAGGGCCATCTGTATTTCAGATGCTGATAGAGCCAATATGGTATATTAGCAGATTTTTTATTTTAAAATTATTGAATGCCTTTGTTTTTGTAATATTTTTGTCTTTTTTCCTCTTGAAGTTGTATTTGATCCTGCTCAGTGCAAGGTAACTATTAGGCTATTATAATTTGCTAGGATGTTTGTCAGAAGCCGTCATGCGCAGTCTCTACTGCATATGTTCGGGCAGTCTCTACTGCGCATGAAGCAGCCGCTTAACCCTTTGAGTGCCAGAGGGGCACTCAAAGGGTTAACATTACCCGGACCTTGGCCTGCGTACACGGGCATTTACACTAGTTAGGCTATATTTTGTGAAGCTTCTGTATCATATACTCTTAGCTGCCATGAGTCTTATTCAATAAACAGGTGATATCCTGGAGCAAATCAACTGCACCATTGGGGGACATAAAAGTCCCATTCTCCCATTGTTTTAAATGGGCCTTTAACCTATTGTATCCTATAGAGGTACCCAGTTCATTTCAAAGACTTCTCTACTATTCAAAGGTTTAAAATTCCCCTTTAAATCAAAAGGAATATGGGGAATTTGTATCAGTCACTATGTTTACATTGTTTTACTCCATAATTGAACCTTTTAAAGCAGAACTATCATCATCAAAATATTGCTACCCAAATCCATTACTAATGTAACAATATGTAAAACCATACTTGTATTATGCTGTAAAAGTTTGTACTATTAAGTAAAACAGCTTCTTCTGTAGGCATCCAGCGGACAACATCGCAGACATCTTAGAGGTAAGGTACCTCTGAGTCTGTACTGTCTGTCCCGTGCACTGCCCAAATTGGTGGTGACTTAATTCCGTTACCTTAAGGTAACGGAAGTTGCTGAAAGCACAGGAGCACAGAGCTTCTCTTGTAAGCTCTGTGTCCTGGATGTCTACAGAAATTGTTTATTTTCTTTAATAACGCAGACTTTTTCATCATAATAAAAGTATGGTTTTACCTATCACTACAGTAGTAAAGGATTGGGGAGCAATATTATGATGGTGATAGTTCTGCTTTAAGCTTATTGAATACAGCCCTATATATGCATATTTCTGTTTGTTTTACAATGGACAAATCTATTACAGGTGATGCACACCTCACAACACTTCAAATAGCTGAAGCAGGACACTTTTTTAGGTGGTGTTGCTGGGGGTGGGAGGACTGGTGGGTGGGGCAATAACTTTTAGCATACTTCACTACTTATTGACAGCACTTTATGTAACTAAATAAATTGCCTTCTTTACACAGAATGGAAGAGAGACCGTTGAGTCCACCTGCCCCACTCCTGCACAGATATTATTCAGAAGTGGGACATTTACTATGCGCAGTGGGACAGCAGGATTGTGTTCCAATATTGGAACTGTCCCTTTCAAATTTGGACAGTTGGTAGCTATGTAATGTCGGGGTAGGATGTATCTGATTCTTGGTTTTATTTTAATCCTGCTACCAAAAAACTTAAACAGAAATGATAGGTTTATAGGTGCACAAATTTGGCCTTTAATAATTGGTTTGTAGGTCCAATATACTAAAATGATGCAGAAAAATCCCAGGAGCCAAGGTGCCCAAGCTCCTAAAATTTAACCTGTGACTCACAAACTTTGACCTCTGACTCAGCTTGTTTTGATATTTTCCATATTTCATTGTGTATTCATTCCTTTGCTGGCATCTAAACATTTAGTCAGCTCTTCAATATTGTCTGGCTCTTAATTTTATTAAAGTTTTTTTTACCCCTGTACTGAGAAAATTGGTACAATTCTGGGATCATCCAACTGCACCATATGAGGATTGAGCCATAATTCACAATAATTTAAATGACACTTATAACCCCTTGACTGCTAGAGATATCTAGCATGCATTCAAGACCTCCTGGCATTCAAGGGGTTAAACACCACATTTAAATAATGGGATATTTCTAATGTCTTCTGTGGTACAGTCGGATTCCCCCAGATGTCCTCCATTTCTTGTTTTTGATAAAAAAGGAAAAATTGAAAGATATTTTAAAATCTGAGATTATTGAAAATAACTACATTTTTGTGGTGTCTCAATGTTATTAAATAAATATGGATGGTTATGAGCAGAACAGCAGTATATATTCTTTGGGGACCTTGAATTGCAGAATTGCAGAGTGAGCAGTTTTTTTTCTTTTAATAATTTTTAACCACCTGGGTCCCAGAGATTTATATAGCTCAGTGTATTGGAGACATTTCTGTCAAACGAGGGCATGACCTTGTAAATAAAAATTGCCTTAGTTGGAAGTCCTTTTATTCAGATCATTTTTATCTAGGTAATGTAATGAATTTTGTGTGAGAAACTATTTCTGCAACATGAAAAAGGACATTCAGATTAAAGGACATTACAGCATGTGAGTAAGAAATTAGAAACATTTATTATTGCCTGAACCATGTAGTAAATAGAAAGAAATAACCATGTATCAAACATAAAGCAAATATTTTGCAGAATAAACTTGATGTGAATTAAGTACAGTGACTCATTTCATTTATGAGTCTAAATAAGCGTTTTCATTCTAATCATAGTTGACTGGTGAGATTGCATTCAGGTGGGTGCCAGCAGGTTGGCATGATATGCCAGTTTCTCTGCTATCTTCCAACACAGTGATTCTCAAACTTCTTCCTATCATGGAAGCTTAACGCTTTCAATGAATTTCCTTTGGAACCCTTACAATCAAACTATTGAATCAAATCTCTGCTAGAGGTGTCCAATAGGATCCAAGGAGATAACGTACTAAGAATGTGAAATTGATTTAAATAATAGTTGGTACATGTAAGATATTTATGAAGTGTATCAGGTGAATATTTCTGAATTTGTTTTCTTAGAGGGGCTAGATTATACAGCTCATTACATTGGCCATAAATCTACACATACTGTTACTTCCTCTCCTGTCTGCCATCATACAGTTTTCTCCATGGAGCCCTTTATAATTCTCCAGCAAACCCTACTGTCTGAGAACCACTGCCCTAACTGGTCATTCTCCATTTTAAAGCAAGTAGGTGGCTTTTCTCTACATAATTTATTAAAGCACATTGTCTGTTGGGAGAAAGTGAGAACTAAAGGGTAAAATAGCACTCCATACGTACAGGTAACAGCAGGTAAAATGCAAAATGCTATATGCATTCTCCATTAGCATAATGGTTTCATCTGTATCTACATTATGATGATGAGGATACTTAATAATAACCATCACCCAGTAGTCTATATTAAGAGGAAGGGAAGAACAGTGTTGTTAGAGTTCCTATCCTTAGTTAGAGTTGCTAGTACAAATTTTTAATCTTACATGTCACCAGACGAATAGCATATGGCATTGGCAATGTTTTGAAAAAGGTGAACTAATGTTTTGATTTTGACTTTTAAATTATATATTTCACTTTTTAATAAAGCCTCATAGTGAGTGAAACATTAGTACTTTTATGTAACCCAAAGTCCAAGTAAAGAACACATTCAGGACTCTTTGAAGCATCCAAACTAGTAATATAAGGAATTTATAATATAATATAGCTGCCTAATGTAAAATAAGGCCATGGCAGCCAAAAATATTGCTAGTCTCTCAAAATAATCAGGACTCTGGGCCACCTAATTACATTACCATTAGTAATATCATGAAAGTATTTTATAAGCCTGCTTTAAAAACAAGATTCAGGTATTATAGTGATAGTAATGTTTCAAAATAAATGCAGCTCCGATTATTCTTTATAGTTTTTGCACCATGTAGAGCATTATTATCATTCTCTACGATGTGTAGTTCCAGAGAAATTGAATCATAAAGTGTTCCCCTCCCGCTCCCTTTTACCTATGTAAACCTGCACAGTAAGACCATCCAGATGGATCACAGCAAGGGACAATCTTCTGTTAGCATAAGGAAAAACCTGCTCTCCTCCTTCAAGGGGAGCAGGGTTTTCCTTATGCTCACAGCCAGAAGATTGTCCCATACTGTACGGTCAATCGACCAGATTCCACATCTGAGGGGAGGCGGCTTACAATAGATAAAAGGCGTGGGAGGGGGCACTTTATAATTCAATTACTCTGATACTACACATTGTGGAGAATGATAATATCGCTCTACATGGCCCAAAAACTAAAAAGAATAATTGGACCTTCATTTATTTTGAAACATTACTATCCTTTTAAAAATCTCAAGGCCTGGATCCTTCCAATCAGTAGCTATTAATACCTTTGGTACTAGGAAATATCTTGCAACTGCATAAATATGTTTTCCCAGTTTGAAAAAGCTGAACCATACAGAAACATGAAAAATAATTGTAAATATGTATTTTCATGTAAATAAATATGTGTAAATAGATATATCAGGCTTCTGTAGTAATGATTTCTTCCTAATTAAACCTGCCTATTAAACAAAATAAGAACAACTTATTTATATACGTGTAGTGTCCCTTTAAAGTATAGTCATGCTGGAGAAAGAAGTATGAGCTAACAAGCGTAATATCGTACAACAGAAATCCGGTTATTACTTTTGGTTCTGTACTAATATGTATCATACATACACAGCCATTGAAACAGCCACGTTTTCTCATATTCACTATTTAATATAGGATCAAATGTTGCCAGTCTTTCGTAGTCTCATTTACTGATAAGCAATCTATCTATCATGAAACAACTTCAAATTTTATTAGAAAAATCTTTAATGTCAGAAGGCATAAAAAATATTAAAACACTTAAAATTCCCTCTTCTAAGCAGAAATATTGGCATCTATATTAACTCTTTAAAGACCTAGGGGTGTGCAACACATTGCTTTGCACAACCCTGTGGTCCTTAAATGTATAAAGCAGAGATAGAATTTTTATTTTAATAACAATTTAAAAAAGTATCAGTCAATAAAATACAACAACATTGTTCTCTTTTCTATGACATGTTTTAGCAATGTATTAATAAAAAGACAAAAAAATTACCTTATTTTTAGGTTAATACTAGGCAAGTCATTGATAATCATGTAACACTTCAACATTATTATCACATCTACAAACTGGAATGAAATATGCCTATGCATTGTGGTAGTGTCTTCTCTTCTCCCACTTACACCTCCCTGGGGTCTCCTTTTTTAAGCCAAATGACATGATGACCCCTTGTTATAGGAGATATTTGCTGCTTGAAAATGCTTTCCTCTTCTCGTGTATTTATGATTCTGACATTCAAATCAAGAGACTGCTTCTTGATAATGACACTGTAAAATATATAAATGTGTATATAATTCAATCATTTCCACATACATTTATTTAAATTAAGAAAAATAGAGCTCTGCCACTGTTCGTATTGCTGAAGTGTTAACAGTCTAAAATAAATGTTTATATAACATAAAAAAATGCAATTAAGTTAAAAACATGAAAAAATATAATGCAGTCAATAATTCAGAAGTAGCATTTTTTATTCATATCTGTTCTCTGAGCTGATGACATTCATAACGGATTGTGTAGTCTTTCAGTTATATAATGCAGAGTAATTATTAGTCAGCTATATCAAAATGTTAAATGTAAAATATATGGATAAACATAAGCCTAATGAATTATATTATATAGGAAACATTTAAATTAGACCTTTGGCTTTGTACAAACACATTATAATGATGTTTTAGAACTATGGCCACATTACATGTCTTAGACTATCAGGTACAGTCTATTTATATAATATTTGAGTTATAGCACATAATTATTATATATGATTATTATATGATAGGTTGATTCTTTTTTCTGTAGAGCGAGGCAGCAGTTGTGAAATGTTTTGCAGCAGTTGAACAGTTCAGGTTCGCAAAAAATCTCTGGGGAACCCTAATAATCAAACCCTTTCATCCATTAGATGCTAGGAAGGCCACCAAAACATTGCTTTGCAATCCTTTAAAGACCTTGCTAGCATCCAAGGAATATATAAATCAACATCTAAGGCTACTGTCAACCTTCAAGCCCAGAAATAGTTTATATCACAAAAACACATTTATACAGGACTTCACATTAACTGTTAAAAGATTAACTAATTATGATGAAAAGAAAGACAATTAGAATAATGACTAGACTTGTGCATTTGATTCAGAATTAATATAAAATTTAATGGAAATTGCGTATTTTGTGACATTCGGATTTGAAAAAGAAATGAATGGTACTGAGCACGCAATTCCAGAAACATGGTCGCTAAATTGAAACTTTCATTTAAATCCATTAGTTCATTTAATTAATTCTGTCATTTACATGCTTAGACACATGATTACAACATTCATAACATGTATTACACTTACCTTTATGTCTTAGGTCCAGCTTTGTCCTCAACGCTTTGGGCCTTTTGCATGTTGTGTCAAAAAATAAAGAAACATTAAGAAAAAAAAACACCCTGCAAACACTGTTCCTGCTGCCACCTACAAAGTAACCCTCCCTTAATCCTGCTCGAGCCATTCTCCAAGCCAGAATGAGGAAACATTTAACAGGGATTGGATTTTATATGACCATTCCTGTTCAAATTAATTTCCATACTCCCAATGGCTGGAATTGTGGGATTACACAGGGCAAGGAGGATGCCATGCAGTAACCTTACCTCCTGACCAATCAAAATCTAGCTGGAGGGGTCACAGATACTCTTGATGTCACCCCTTTAGCTAGCCAATGGCTGGCTAGCTAAGGGGTGATGTTACATGACTGCTCCAGCTAGATGCGGATTTTCTCAGACTTGAGGTTACTGCAGTGCACTGTATAACCTCAAAATCCCAGTCAATGAGAGCATGGGAAGTAATATAATCAGGGAAAGCCACATAAAGCAAGTCCCTGTTCAGAATTCAGGCTTTTTTATTTTTTATTTATATTGTAGGTGGCAGTGGGGGTCGTGGCAGTGTGGTTTAGGGTGTTTCTTTAATGCTCCTTTATATTTTGATACAATATGCAGGAGCCCCAGAGCATCGAGGATACTGATGGACCACTGAAATCAAGGTACGTGATGATTAGGGGGTATTAGTCATCAGAATATCAGTGAACAAATCTTATTTGGCAATGAAAATCTTAACTGAAATTCTGACTAACCAAACAGAGGGTAGGGGACAAATGAAATATGTTTAATCTGAATGGGTAAGAAAATGTTTACATAATCATTCAGTCAAAACATTTTTTTATATCACACCTTTACTAATCCCTGGATTCATCGGTTCAGGAATGATATATTATTATCAGCTTTAGAACTTATAGTCCCTTTCTTTAATTTCTCTTCCTCAATGAATGTTCTTCTTGCTCACTCCCTTGCTCTCTCTCTGTGGCAGTGTATGATTGAGTAAACAGGGGAATGTTTTAATCTGCAAGTCTAGCTTCAGTGTAGATAAGATTTTAATGCTCACAAGTTGTAGACACTCCCCTTTAGCATGCACACAAATATGGAATAGTCATAACAATTTCCTCTGCATCTTTTTAGTAAACAACAAAGAGTTAAACAATTACAGAAGTTAAAGGAATGCCATAAACAGCCATACCTTTCTCTATTGCCTGCCCTGCTGAGGTGTACAAACAACCATTTTCAAAATAAGTAGGTTAGTAAATTAGCATTATGTATGAGCAGCGCTAGTAAACTGGTTCTAGCTGATATATGTTTGTGGAATCATATTAGTATTCCACCCTAGTAGGTAACCCCAGTTAATTTTCTAATTTTGTTAAAATACTGCCAGCTTTTGGGAAATCTCTTGTGCCCTGAAATGTATTAATTAGTGTTGAGCGAGCGTGCTCGGCCGATGCTCGGATCGGCTCGAGCATCGCTCTGCTCGGCACATGGCGGTACTCGTCGAGTACCGCCATGTGCTCTCCCGCCATGTTCGGGTGGCGGGGATCTGTGCCGGAAGAGGCACAGATCAGAAGACGCTCCGCTGGACCATCAGGGACTGGAGGTACGGGGGCATTGCGGAGATGAAGGGGGCATTGCGGAGATGAAGGGGGACATTGTGGAAGAGGGGCATAGACTCTATGCCCCTCTTCCACAATGTCCCCCTTCATCTCCGCTATGCCCCTCTTCCACAATGTCCCCCTTCATCTCCGCTATGCCCCTCTTCCACAATGTCCCCCTTCATCTCCTCTATGGCATAGAAGAGGAGATGAAGGGGGACATTGTGGAAGAGGGGCATAGCGGAGATGAAGGGGGACATTGTGGAAGAGGGGCATAGCGGAGATGAAGGGGGACATTGTGGAAGAGGGGCATAGCGGAGATGAAGGGGGACATTGTGGAAGAGGGGCATAGCGGAGATGAAGGGGGACATTGCGGAGATGAAGGGGGACATTGCGGAGATGAAGGGGGCATTCAGAGATGAAGGGGGCATAGCGGAGATGAAGGGGGGCATTGACCAGGCACCCTCCCCTCATCAGAGCAGTGGGTGCCTGGTGTAATGCTCGTGTCGCCCCATTCATTTGAATGGGGCTCGGGTGCTCGGCCGAGCACTCGAGCCTCAGGGGGTGCTCGGTCAGAGCACCCGAGCACCCGAGCATCGGGGTGCTCGCTCAACACTAGTATTAATGCCTATGTGCATAAGTACAGTCTCAGACGCGTGATAAAAACATTGTCTATAGGAACAGTTCCTGTGCTGTGTCCCCATTCCTAACATTCTTACAGTCAAAAAGTCAGAGACATTTCCTGCAGGACCTTTCGTGAAAAACCCCCCCAAATATTTCCCTCTTTTTTCATGAAACTTCCAGTCAATAGACAATACCTAAAAAATTTCTATGGCTGCACAATTTCCTGCCACAATATTATTTCTTCTGAGGGCTGAAGTGTAGAAATAAATATATGAATATAAAAGGTGTGAGCCCTAGAGCAACATATTCCTTTAAAAAATTGTTAGCAGACTAAGTGCATTTGTCCTTTGCTCACAACACTAACTTCCTTCTTAAAGGGATAGTAATGTTTTGCAATAAAAGCAGCTCCAATTAATCTTCATAGTATTTGGGCCATGGAGAGTGTTATTTCAATACTGTCAGAGTTGTTGTTCAAGAGCATTTGAATGATAAAGTATCCACCTCCCGCCCCTGATGTAACACTGCTCAGCTCAGAGCAGTAAGATGGTGTGAAGGTGGATCACAGAGAGGGACAATCTTCAAATAGCATAAGGGAAAAACCTGTCAAGGGGGGCAGGGTTTTCATTGTTCTCCCAATGAGCTGTCTGGTCTCAAGACCAGATTCCACATTTGAAGGGAGGTGCCTTACACTAGGTAAAAGGGGTGGGAGGGAGACACTTTATCATTCAATTACTCTTGAACTACTCTGACAGTATTGAAATAACACTCTCTATTGCTCAAATACTATGAAGATTAATTGGAGCTACTGTTTTTGTGAAACATTACTATCCCTTTAAGTAACATTGGCACAAACATCCTTGAAAAATAACTGCGGTTTGGGATATTCCAGCAGGGGCAGCACATGGCATCAGTTCTTTAAAGCTTCTGTTTTCAACAAAAGAAAAGGGCAGAATGTCAACCACCAACATTTTGGCATGTTTACTGTTCTATAGGCATACTTTTGCACTATTTGTGTGCAGGTTTTAACTTCTTTCTAAGAACTTAAGTATGGGATGGCAGTACATAGCAGAATAACTGAGTACCTTTATTGCTTTAATGCCATCATTTGTGGAGGTGGTGAGGATGATGGCGGTCTGAGTAGGCTCTCTATAACTCTTGCCATCTCCAAAAACAAACTCCGAGTTATACTCCTCTGGAGAAGGAGTAGTAAATCTTGGCACAGTCTATTATGTACCCAAGAGCCCTGGGAAAGCTTAGGAGTACTTCTGCTGCTGCTAGTTGTAGCACCTTGGTCCTGTTGATGGTGCTTCTCCCAGTCATACCTGTGGTTGTGCTTCAAGGGAGAACTAATTGAGGAGGAACCTAGTTGTGAGCCTACTTTCCCCCTGCTCATGTGCTTCTTACACAGACAACAGTCACATGCTTAGCTTTTGGATCCTGAGTGAAGTATCTCCATATTGTGGACTTTATAGACTGTTGGGTTCCTGAGAGGCTGCTGCTACTACTACTACTACTAGTAGGTGAGAAAAAAATGAAAAAACATGTTTTGTGAAATATTTCATGCTTTGCAAAACAAGCACCATTTTTCTCACTTATCTCTTTTGATATGAAAGTTATTGCCCATCACTAGTCATAAGAATTTGATAGTTATACATACTGTTTAATGAATTGTACTGTATAAGATACATTTTATATGGACATTTGCATTCAATATGATTAATGTAATGTTCAATATACTAATATAATAAAAAGACAGTTATACAGACAATAATAATTATAATAATCACATAAGAAGACTGCTGCACACCTGTCAGTTATAAAGGAGATCATAAAGGAAAACTATTTCTATCAGAGTAAATTTTTCGTTTTGTGCCTAACAGAAGTACTTTACTAGTGTAGAATCCTTTTTTATAGTAGTAAGGTGTATCTATGGATATATTTTTGCATACTATCTGCAGTTACCTGTATTCGCTGTGCACCAGTTTAAGTATATATTTAGTTTTTATTTCCATATGAAAAACAATAGCCTTTTTGAGTATAAAAAAGAACACCCAAAGTACCCAAAAGGTAGTGATATGTTTCTGTTCCGTTACAGAATATCACAGAGATCAAATGCAAAACACATTAATAGATATACCTGATGGCTTTATAAAGGACATATTCATAAGAAAATAATTCTATTTAACACATTGTGGGATACTTATTTCAAGGGTCTATAGTTCCTCTTTAAAGGGAAATTTACAAAGTACTTCACAATTTGTTCATAAGATCGCCAACCCTTCCCCAGAACAGACAAATCAATTGGATAGCTGCATCCTCTGTTGTCTTTAAGAGTACCTGTTATTGGTATTTTTTCCAACAAAGGAAACCTTTTGTTAAATTGTTTTTATTTTAGCGAAAAATGGTTTCTTATTTATTCTAAGTTTACAATCTATATATATAATTTGCTAGAATGTGTCTCTCTCTGTGTGCGTAACACACACAGACACAGAGAACAATGCCTCCTAGCAAATTGCACA
Source organism: Rhinophrynus dorsalis (assembly GCA_037306005.1). Lineage (NCBI taxonomy): Eukaryota > Metazoa > Chordata > Amphibia > Anura > Rhinophrynidae > Rhinophrynus > Rhinophrynus dorsalis. The sequence goes on from CM074723.1 coordinate 402,617,702, forward strand.
TGCTCGGCGATTGAGGGGAAAGCAGCAGTGGTGGAGGGGAAATCAGAGGTAGATCGGCACGCTCCGGTGATCACCGCAATACTGCCGCTGTCCCCTGCCCCCATGTGGAGGAACAGAAGAGCTGGTGGAGGGGAAAGCAGCGATGGTGGAGGGGAAAGCAGCGGTAAAGCAGCACACTCTGGGAATCACCGCAATACCATCGCTGTCCCCCTCCTCAGTCGCCATGCTGAGGAACAGAAATGCTTCTGCATGACCTAGACCCCGTTGAATGACAGGCTTTAACCTAGTCATTAATAAAATACACTAACAATTCACTGGTACAATTGCTGTCTTTTATATAGAGGTTGTAAAGGCATGGTCACTGGCCTGTTGTGGCTTGTATGCACCATGTTTGTTTGTAATCTAAGTAATATTCAAACCCCATGTGGCCTGTGGGGTTGGAAGGAATAGGCCTATAAAGAGGTCTGGTGGATCCACAGTCTTCTTGGACTTGCCCACTCATTGCAGGCCAACAAAGTTTGATATCAGGTAAGTCTTTTTCATCTGAATTTTAAAAGCTGTATGTTACTTGATTTTAATGTAGATACCCTCTATATGCAAGCAATATGACTTCCAACGAGGCCATTTACAACAAATCCTCAGGGAATGTTTATTAGATAGAGTTAAATGTGTGTGTTAGATAGGACTTGCCTGATATTGGGGTACTGTGACATGGTGGACAAGCTTAAACATACTTTGGTCAAACTATGGAACAAAAACCTCGTATTTATTTATTAACACAGTTGAATAATATATCCCAAATACAGGGCACACGTATGGAGGAGCGTAGGTTTGTATTTATATTTTTAGTTGGGGGGTTTAAAACCATTACCCACAATCAAGACTTACAAGACTTCTTTCTTCACAACCAGTGATAAATATTTTTGCAAAATGTCATATCATGCTAGTATTCCAGATTGTGTGTGTATGTATGTTTGTGTGTATGCTTGATTGCGTATGTGTGTTACTATAACCTGGATATTGAAACCATTATTGATATTTTTTTTTTGTGTACACATATGATAAATTTGCTTTCAACAAGGTATAGCAGTTAAGCAAACTTTAATCTTAGATAATAGCTAGAGACAGACAAGAGAGACTAACAAATCTATTGAAAACACTTAGTTAAATGTATTGGACTAAAATAGATCCTGTTTCCATAAGATGTCTCATGTCCCAGGTGACAAAACCTAACAAATTCACATTGCAAACATACTCATAAATGTCCTATAATAATATTTACCTTTATAGGTTCATATCAAGTAACATGATATATGACATGACTAGGGATATATTTTTAACCCCTTAAGGACCAGCGGTCCCAGGGTGTGTGGTCCTTTAACACCTTAAGGACTACATGACGTACTATGACTGTCATGGTCCTTATACGCTTAAGGACCGATGACGGTCATAGTAGGCCACGTAATTTTTACTTACTGTGTTCCACCAGGATCACTGTAAGTAAAAATAGGGCCTAAAATTGACCGCTCCAAGTCTGGAGAGATCTCTTTCAGGCCCCAAAGAGGCGCGCCGATACACTCAACAGGTCACGTGTACCGGTTCGTCGGCAAGGATCAAAGAGGTCCTTATTGGACGGAAACATCCCAGGACCGCTGGTCCTTAAGGGGTTAAGGATCAGATAGGAAAGTTTGACGTGCCATTTAACGTGACTAATCACGTGTGCCGGCACGCCGAACGTCGGACAGAAAGAGATCGCTCCGGTCTTGGTGAGTTTAATTTCATTCCCTGCTATTATTTACAATGCTTCTGCAGGAGCGCTGTGAGTAAAAAGTATGTGACGTGCCAGGACCGTCACTGGTCCTTAACTGCTGGACAGCCATGATGGCACATCACTGGATGCAAAGGGGCTAACAAAGGACAAAATATTTATCTCTTAAAAGTGATTTTACCAATTTTGCTGAAATGTTTGTAATGGAATACTAGAGCTCAATATTGACAAATACAGCATCATTTATTTTTGGAAAATTACAGCATCATATATTTGTTAAAAATAACATTCTGCTGGAAATCAGTTTGCAACAATACTGTAATTCTGCTTTCTGCTTATCCAGTTCCGGTTAATGGAATCGGAGCCAGGGAAATCTCTGAAGTGTAATGTATTTCTTATTAGATTTTATATATTGATTTTAACTGGAACAATACAATATTTTACAGTATTCTGATGCATTATCTATCAAATAGTTTTGAAACTCATTGTGAAGATTGTATTATATATGTCATTTGCTTTAACATCTCACTTATATATTCTAATGATAACAAGTTGATGTTATATTAAAAAACATTAATAGCAACATCCTTATGTGTAATACCTTCCTTTTCTTTATTATACACTTTATTTCCTGATTTGTTGTCTTTTCTCCAAGACAGCAAGACAATGCGGGAGATTCACTAAAGGTTGATGTTGTGGTGATATAATTTTGCAGAGGTGTTCTTTTTGTAACCCTTTGAGTGCCACGGGGGTGAGCAATGCACATCCCTATGGCACTCAGTGGGATAAGGGAGTGATACTGTCCATGGTGCTGAAAGCATTCTCTCCATTCCCCTATTGGGGCAGCAGAGGAACAATGCTCTTAGACTTCAGGATTGTCTTAGTGCAGATGATGTGTGAGGGAGGAAATCCCTTCCATATCGACAACAGTTCACAACCCACCCTACTTGTGATTGATTGAGGGCTGTTACTGCTTCACCGGCCTCAGGTAGGCAAAGTTGAGACTGTGAATTCTGACAGCAGAGCCTGTGATCGGTGTTTAGTAAATGAGTTGAAGTGCCATATTAACTTATCAACACAGCCTCTTGCATACAATACTGGCTCATTATCCTGCATTTCCATCCTATATAATAATTCGCTTAGTTGTGTGTAACGCCCGACATGTGCAGTACAGACTGCCCGCGCCGCGGCTGATACACAGCTGGGCGCTCCGAAGGAGCGACCAGCTCTGTATCAGCAGTGGCGCGGCCAGTCTCTACTGCGCGTGACTGCCCCGCGACCGGGTGGCAGTGGCACTGTGGCCCGTGTAACGGGCTGTTCAACTAGTATGGAAATAAGTCATTATGCTTCATTTCCATATAGAAATAGGCTATAGTCGATGTGATGAGTGAAAATTCGTAAACATGTCGGATGGATGTCAATGTGGGCAGATTTTTGTCGGACTGATGGTGAGGTGATATACAAAACACTTTAGTGAATACTGTCATTGTGCGTTCGACACTGCTCCAACAGGACATCAACATTTTCAGCCCTCTCTTCGAACTTTAGGGAATCTAGCCCCATGTTTCAGCTTCCTGCAGGATTTTGACTCAACTCATTTCATTCTACCACATCTGACACAGCTTATTTATGTCAAACACAACAACAATAGTTATGAATAGAATTTAAAGGAGCAATATAGTGGCAATAAATGACCATTTTAAACCATTGGAAGTACTCTCAGAGCTATGGAAATAGTTCCCATAACTTATAAGCCACCTATTCTCTCCCTGCTTGCTGTGCAAAACAGCAGTATCTGCACAGAGGGGTGATGACAGCAACTTGCCATTCTTGGAAGCTTTCTCTCCTTGTCATAGAATCCAAATGACAACAGGTTCACTAACAGGGCTTCTGTGGGGCTTATGTGGGAAGGAGAGAAAGCTCCCATTAGTGCAGTAAGGCTCAAACATCACCCAGCTGTGCTCATATCAGTGATCTGCACAGCAACCCTGGGGAGAACAGGCGAGTTATAAGATATGGGAACTTTGTTCACTTAGCCATGTGGGTAGTTCTAATGATTTCAAATGGTCTTTCATTGAGCCTATACTGTATCTTTAAGAGCAGTGACATGAAGCTTCAACATAGGAAGGTTCTGAATACAGTAGAATATGTGGAAATAGTAAATCAGACCACCTGCAGGTATCGTCTTGTCTGCTAGCTGGGAAAAAGAGATTATAAATTTGGAAATCAAGTGTATTGTGAGGGTGAGCAATACTTTACATATCTGTATGTTACTGTGAAAGTAATCTTTAAAATAAGACACTAGGTATTGATACTTTAAGAAGCAAGCCTTGAAAAGGGGGGAGTGTACACTTGGTTACATGTGGATATCATATAAAACACTGCTTCTCTCATTCAAGACCTTTCTCTTCTCTACCCCTTTCTTCATTTCCTGATCTCCCACTATACCACATCCCACTCCTTACAATTAGCCAACAACCTTCTTTTCTCATCTCCATTTGTGTCTAGTGCTTTCTCTCATATCAATCCCTTTTCTCTTGTGGTACCTTACCTGTGGAATGTTCTACCTCCCAGCCTGCCATTACACATATCTTTCTGTATTCAAGTCTCTATTAAATTCACAACTCAACAAAGCTTCAAAAAGCAAGAAGACTTTGACTTTCTTTGTGCATCCAAGGAACTTAATTTATTTACATCTACCCTGTTTGGACCAGAACTCTAGCACCTTATTCCACACTTAACCCTTATGTACTCTCTATGTCTCCCTTATTAATTTAAATTGTAAGCTTTTGATCAGTGACCCCTATTCCAATGTTTCACTTTTGCAAAGCACTTGTAACTCTGTATTGTCTAACTGGAGCCAACAAACTGGGCAATAAGGGATAATTAAAACATAAAAAAAAGTATCAACGATTCATATGGGACTTTATCCACTTGAATGGTAGAGAGATCTCCAGGGTTTCGCCAAGGGTTAAAAATCCCCATTTTAATCAGTGGGATTATTTATTTGCCCCTTGTGGTGCAGTTGTTTTACTCTAGAATTGCTCCACTTCTAAGTATATCAATCTCATTGACTTTGGAATTAAAGGGATAGTAATACTTCATTTTATTTTGTAGGCATTAAAAAAACATGAAGAACGATATAAGTCTTATCTCTCAAACCTTTATGGTTTGAGAGATATTCACAAGCAAAGTTTCCCCTCCCGTCCCTTTTATGTAATGTAAGCCATCTCTTGTGGAATGCAGTCCATAGACCAGACAGGTAACAGCAGGGGACAATCTTCTTCCTATGAGAACAATGAAAACCCTGCCCCGCCTTTGACATGTTTTTCAGGTTTTTCCCTTATCTTAATTGAGGATTGTCCCTCTCTGCAATCTACCTGGGCACCTCCCTTCTGCTCTGGCTGAACAGTGTTACATCAGTAAAAGGGGTGGGAGGGGGATACTTTATCATTGAATTACTCTTGAACTACAACTCTGACAGAATTGAAATAACACTTTCCAAAGTCCAAATAGTATGATGATTAATTAGAGCTGCTTTTATTATGAAACGTTACTATCCCTTTAAAGAGTCTTATACAGTGGGGCATTATCTGGTCAAAGTAAAGAGCCATGCCAATGCATTCACCCGAGGTGCAGAAAAAGCAAATTATATCTCGGTATTATGAGATATTACATGAAAGTATCTGATGGCTTCAGAAAAATGATGAAGCACTTAGACTTTATGGATTTACAGTATTTTAGAGATCCTTCAAGTAATCCCAGCAGAACATATACTTTCTCTTATTTCAAGTTTCCAGGAACTATAAAGCAGCTATCCTTTCAGAACTCCTGCTTTTTATGCTATTTGTGACTCAGAGTTAAAGGCAGCATGCTCCACTGAGGGAAGGCATCACAGCAGGATATTAATGTGACAGTCTGTGCTATCACGCTTTTTTCCTCAGATAAATTTATATTGCACACGTCTAATAATAAGCGATAGATGAACTGGGACTTGCCAAAACAGAAATATGTAACAGTGTGAGTGTATGAATTCTGCAGTGCAGCTCCACTGGTGTTAGCCCCTACCAGTAATACCAGTGGCTGCACTTCAGGGTGTGCATTGCAGAGTATAGACTCTGTAATGCCTACCTGTTTACAATCTCTGCCATTGATAGAACTTTTATGGTATAGTAATACTTAATATGTGAAAAAATATATACTGTAGGGTTTATCCCCCTGAGTAAAACAAGGATACCCCCCACTACTGAAAGGTGTTCTAGTCAAAAGTTATTACAGCTCAAACATCAATTTTAGGTGCAATATCACAGTGGCCTGAAATTGTACAGTGGCGTTGTTGCTACACCATCCTATACACAGCTCTGGTCCCGGGACCATAAATCTCCATAGGATGGTGTAGCAACAGCGCCACTGTACAATTTCAGGTCACTGTTCCTAAAAATTCAAGTTTGAGCTGCAGTAACCTTTGAATAAAATATTCCATCAATGAGAGTGCCCTTGTTTTAATCAGGGGGATAAACCCTACAATATACATTTTTTTACATACTAAGTATTACAATCCCTTTAATGCAATCAAGCCCTGCACTGCAGCCCCAGAAATCTATCCTGGCAGGAAATATATCATACGTATCTTATTAAATGACATTAGGCAGGGTTAGGAACAAAAACAAATGACCCAAGAACCTGATTTACTGCAGAATCTCCTTGTATAGTTATCCAATTTTCTGTCAAAGTATTTGTGAGGACACCCCTTATTTATATACCTTTGGACCACTTGACTGGGCGCCGACCACCACTGTATCTTTTGTTATCCCTTTCTTTTATACTACCCCACTTATTGTCGAAGTGGGGTTGGGTGGTCATTGGGGGCTCGGCGGCAGCGACTCTGCCCTGTATCCCCCCTTTTTTTAATTATCTACCTCTTTTCACTGTCTTCCTTTGGCTTGCTCTTCTCTCTCTCTTCTTTTACTCCTCTCCTACCCCTCGCTTGTCACAGGGATTAAATTAGAATATACTTGAGTGCTCCCCAGTACGTACATTTGTTTCATTTAACTGAACTGGACATCTGTACTCCACACCTTTGTATATACTATAGAGCTCTTAGGTTCACATTACGATTTTAATGGCTTATCTTGATGTTCTCATGTTGCTTCCATTTTCTTGCATGTGTATTACCATGTAATGTTTCTTTTAATCAATAAAGTTTTCTTTAAAAAAATAAATTAAACTTAATTCCAATGAATTGCAACAGTGCCAACTAACATATAATAAAAGGCACTCTTTTTTAAATAAAACACTTTTTGGAAGAGCTTTAATCATAAGCTTTGGCTTTCCATAGTAAGTGATAGGAAGAGCATTACCTGGTGACTATTAGTAAAATCACATACAAAAGAACAACAATTACTTTATGTATTTTTCATTCAGCTTAATAAAAGACTATGTTGGGCTTTCAGATGATCATGAGTAGCCATTAACCCCTTAATTACTGGGGCTATTTCTCACCTTAAAGGCCATGTCAAATTTTATCTTTCTTGCTATGTCTTTGCCAGAGAGGTATCCAGTGCATTTCAATGCAATGCACATGATATTGCTCGGGCATTGAAACTTTTAAACAAGGTTTCACCATTTTACTGATTAGTACATTGGTTCCTTATCTTCTCCTTTCCTAACATGATTTCCCTGCTGGAGCAAAGGTGAGTAATTAATTCATCTGTGCACAAGTAGAAAAATCCTTAAGCCTTTGAGTGCCACAGGGGGTGTGCAATGCATTACATTTTTTTTTTTTTTTTTTTTTTTTACTATCACACTGTGGGAACCAAACTGCTCCTATCACTTATTTCCTATGCTGTCTATGCTGAAAATTCTCCTCTTTATGATGACTGAGACAAGAAGAGGGACTTTGGGGAGTCTGCAGGCGATTCAGGGTTTTTTGTTCCTTTATGTCTTTATTCTCACTGTATACTAACAAGGTGCAGAAGAATTTCTGTCATGACTCCCTTATTCCTATGCTTGCTATATGGGTGGCAGTCAGGGCTTGCTTACTTTTACATCTTAATAATGGTGGAATGAGCGATGCTATACATTAAATCAATAATATGCATTTGTAGATACATGAAGGCCCATGATCTTTATTTAAAAGTCTACAAGATGGTGGTTTTGTGCATTCATTGTCTTTGGACTTAGAGGTGTAGTCAGATAGAAAAGTAGTGTAATTCTGAAGCAAACTATCTGCCCCATGGGGAGCAAAGCAATGTATTCCGTACCCGTCTGCCACTTAAAGAGATAAAAGCCCCATTTATGGTTTGCCATAGAATTGCTCTTCTTTACTTTATGCATATGGCTCATTCCATGATTGACCTTAGCAAACCTTAGAGAACGGAGGGATCAAAATAAACAGTTCTTATAACAGTCATATCCCCCCTGTGATCTGTAACTAAATAACTATCTAAATATTGTTTTTACCCACAGTGCTGAAGCTATCCAACTAAATTCATACCACAAAATAAGACAGATTTAAGATGAATATTGCAGTAAAGTAATGACCCAGCCATCTGTCCAACAATAAAATAGATCATTTGCTTTGTATCCTGCTGTATAAGAACCATCCTGAACGTTTTCTTTCACGTAGTGTTAGGAAAATGTTTTCCCAAAATGCCCAGCAATTGAGTTCATTATACCTTATAATCAAGATATTTATTTTATAGTCCTTTTGGTTTAACCGTTTGAGTGCCGGATGGGTATCCAAAGTATTGCAAAGTAATGTGGTGGATACCTCTCTGACATTCAGAGGGTTAATGTATTATATTTTATTAGAAAAATAGCCATAGTGTATTTGCGCATTGCTTTTGCAATGCTTTGGACACACGCGGCACTTATGACAGTTAATCACAGCGACAGGCTGACAGCAGATGGGCTGACGTCTTTAATCAAAAATCAAGAGTATCGGGTCCTTTTTATTGAAATGTATTGAGGGCAGTTTGGACAGATGGGGCACCTCTTGTTGCAAAAGTTACTTTAGAGTCCCTTGATCTCTTTTGTGCCATAAATGCCACCATAAATTTGTTTTAGTGCCATAATAGTCTTATGACTGAGATGGAAAAATTAGTATATAAATAATGCAGTAAGAGCCATGAATTTTTGCCGAGTTTAATTTTAGTAACATAGATATGTTTCAATTACTGGAATTGTATAACAATTCTGGAATAATATATGTACCATCACTTTATAGTAGGTTCTGTTCAACTCATTAGATGCTAAAGACCTCTCCAATGCATTGTGAGATTAACCCTTTGAGTGCCAGAGGGGTACGCAATGCATTGCTTTGCCTACCCTTCTGGTGCTCAAAGGGTTAAGATGTTTCTATTAGCATGAATGATTAAAAAAATATAAATATTTTAGATTTAAATGACTGAGTGAACTAAAATTAGTTCTTAACTAATGTAAAAATGATCCTGCTTTTGATTTGTTAAATATAATTAATAATAGCAGACAATAATTAAAACCTTACAATCTGTGAATTACTTTTGTTAAATATCCCCATTGCTTTTACATTTGTCCCTTTAACCCTTTAATGTAAGAGGGGTGTCAAAAGGATTACAAACAATGGGGCAACTGTGTGTCAGCACTGAGGCTACATCATCATTGGGAAGAAATAAAAATTCACAACAAGCCCATTGATTTAAATGGTTCTTTAACCCCTTAATGATCGGTGACGTGCCAGAACAATCACTGTTTTTGTTTTCCTGAAGGACTGTTGATGATCCTGGCATGTCACGTACTTTTTACTTACACAGCTCTTGTTGGAGTGCTGTAAGTAAAAACAGGGTCTGAAATTAACCTCTTCAAGACCAAATCGTTCTCTCACAGCTCCCAGTTCAGCGCAACTGGCACACGTAATCAGTCACGTGGCGGTATGCCGACAAAGATCAAATCTGTCCTTAAGGAAAGATAACTTCCTTGGACCACTGGTCGTTAATGGGTTAAATACATTGGGGGACCTCCCTGGCTTTCAAAGGTATAAAAGACCCATTTAACTTAAAGATAATGTTTTTTTATTTATTGTAGCTATTTATGGGTTACAGGATAAAAATATCAAGATGGACTAAAGGGTCTATATATGAAAGGGGATATGATAGAAATATTCAAATATATAAAGGCATTCAACAAAGTACATGATAGGAGGGAGCAGAACAGAGTACAAATGTTAGGACAAGAGTCCATAGTCTAAAACTAAAACTGTCAGAGGTTTAGATGTAACATAAAAAAGTTTAACTTTACTGAGAGAGAGTGGTAGATAAGTGAAACAACCTACCAGCAGCAGTTGTAGAGGTAAATGCAGTGAAGGAATGTAAGTGTGCATGGAATCGACATAAGGCTATCTAGAACATAAACAAAGAAATGTGCCTAGGGCTACACACCGACGAATATTGTATCATCCGTGTCACCACTAGCAAATTAACCCATTCATTGCCAGAGGGGAGTGCTGGTGTGTGAAGAGGTTAAAACTTAACCTTTAACCACTAATCATTAAAATAAACCTAATAGTTGACGTTTAAAATGACAGCCAAACTCTTAGACTAGTAACATCCATGTTTCATTTTATATTTTCTTTTCAAAATATGAAAAGGTTACATTGTTAACCAATGATTCTTCAGTTTAGACGGACTTGACTAAGCCTCGTCAACATCAACCAATCACTGTAAGTAATGGGAATGTCCGTATGACGTAATATGGCCTGCTTTAGTTTGTAGGCCTTAAATACGGTGGCAGCTGGCGGTTCAGTAAATCTTTATCCCTGACGAAGCTGCCACATGAGCATCGAAACACATAGGTTTTTTTATCTGGGGCATATATCCTCCACGAGGCTAACTATATACTCATTGCAGTGATTCTGAGATAGTAAATAGTATTTAGAAACGATTTCTATACACATACTCAAAGGGTGTTCTATCTCCTTAATTTTCTCCTTTGAGACATAGGGACGGTTACCAGTGAAGTCATATACGGATCGGGGAGGTAATACTAGTGCCGGTATTTTCTTGATACATGCTCCAGGGACTCTCTCTTTCACTTCTCCTACCTGTTCTATCTAAGCAAAGGGACAGTTAGTTACGCTGCACTCAATATTACAATAATAATTTTAACCTTGTTGGGGGAATACCCTATTTACTAAGATTTACACAGCCTAACTAGTCTAAGAGTTTGGCTGATATCATTTTAAACGTCAACTATTAGGTTTATTTTAATGATTAGTTATTAAAGGTTAAGTTTTAACCTCTTCACACAATAGCACTCCCCTCTGGCGCCATACGGGTTAATTTGCTAGTGGTGACACAGATGATACAATATTCGTCGGTGTGTAGCCCTAGGCACATTTCTTTGTATCTATACATTTTAACCTGCGGTGCTCATACAATTTGAATAGATATCAGTTTTTTTTTTCTTTTTGTGATTATCCAGAACATAAGACATGTGTGTCTATACTATAACTCATTAATTTAAAAGAGACTGATGTGCAGGGTCTTGTTTGTCTAGTTGTAGTCCCCAATTGCTAGAGATACACAACTTGCCAACTCTTGCAGAATACCATCTCCACTGATTAGGTGTATAGAAAGTTATGTTGCATGCTCCATATCACCATTTGTAAGGGAGTCAGTGCTGTACCTGCTACTCTCTTGGGGAGGGGTAGCCAGTCCTAGTCCTAATGAGCTACAAGCTATGCATGTTTTCAGAATCTGTCTGCTTGGTTATGGGTGTAGGAATCAGTGACTCAGTCACTTTATTGAATCCTTCTGTGATTAACCAAAGATATCCTGAAAACATGCACTACAGGTAGCTTACAAGGACCAGGGTAGACTATCCAGACTCTAGGAAGAGGATCATCACAATACAAGAAAGTAAGAGAACTGTCAATGTATAATGTTCTATTTTATTATTTTCAGGAAAAAACATTTCTGACTTTTCCAGTGATTTTCACAGTTAGTGAAATGCACACATTCTTTAACAAATCTAACACTTTTCCATGTGAGTTTTCATGTGAACTGGGTTTCTATCTAGAACGTAACATTTAAGCAGCACAGTAGGGCAATGCAACTCGATACACAGAAGAACTGCTTTATTGGCTTATACAATTGTATACTCACACTGTTAAATTTTGTGTCCATGTGCACTCAGTGCCAATAGAAAGAAGGAGGTACTCATGAATTTAGTTATTTTATTCACTTACACAAATTATCAATTTTTTAGTCCACATTGCAGCATATCCAATATACTGTTCCCCTCTTTTCCTCACATACGATCATTCATAAAAACATTTGTGTGGCTGTGCTACACAGACATTGTCTTTCTGCTCAGTCCACCAAAAATAGGATGCATTGAAATCAATGGATCTGTTCACGAAGCTGATACTACAGCAATGAGCTACTAGAGCGCAGCTTGCTGGAAATCCAGGGAGACTAGTGATGTTCATACCTGGGAACTCTCTGGATCTGGCCTGGTGGCTATAGTTTTTAGTTTTAATTACTGGATCTGAAGGGACAGAGGCTGTTTCTCCGTCTGTGGTGAGTTTCCTGAGAAACTCGGCATACTTCTCCTTCCCATCCTGTTCCACCCACATCTCTCTCACTTTCCACTCACTTCCCACCAGCTTCCTGGTTAAGTCCCACCCACATTATGATGTGAATCACATCATTACCTTAAACCAGGTTGCAGCCAGGAGCTCCCTCCCAAAGCTTCACAGGAGGTAGTTTCTAGGTATAGTGATGATTGTCAGGGTGTTGAAGAAGCAAAGACTTGCATGACAGACTGAGAAGCTACTATGCATATTGTTTGTACGAGTGATTCAACTGTTACAATTCTCTTATCAATGATCCAAGCACACTGGATTATCACAGGGTGACCAACATGGGTGTCAGCCAATCGGTAATGCTGGTGCATTCATGGGCTATCTGATTTAAAGTGCCTGCCTCCTTTCCTCCTTTTGATACCAGTGCGGTAGCAATAGTATTTTCCATGTGACCAAACCTACATTTTCTGCCTCAGGAATGAAGAGAGGAAAATACTCCATGAAAAAAGATTTGAAGAGAACTTTCCACACAGAAAATCATTTCTATTCATGCACCTGTAAATCCATATATGCTGTGTGACAAAAAGTAAGGACTGTCCGCCATTGATTTAATGGGATATGATAGGCTAGGATCTGTTTTATGAAAACTGAGTAGAATAAACAATTGCAGAGCTATTGATACATGCACAAATCAAATTCACAGCTTGATAAACTAATAGTAGGAAGAAGAAGAATCAGTGTGAAGTATGACTATGCATATTGCAACATAACTTGTGGTTACAGAATTGTGTACACTTACTATGATCAAAAACAATATGGTTATAATCTCAAAATTATACTCAAAACTGTTTTTTGTTTTGTTTTTTTTAATAAATCTATAGATATTAAACCAGTATAATTGCATTGGTGGCAATCATAATTAGGCAAACAGTTCAAATGGCGTGGAACATTATCCTGAAGAAGGCAGTACCTTTCTTATGAGGCTTATCTATCTGTCTTTGGCTAACATTTCTACCTTTCATAACAATATGCTGATATTTCTACTTTCCTGTTTATTATACAGATGTAACATTTTTGAAAACATTGTGAAAGAAAATTTTTGACTGTTTTCCATCATTATTTTTAATAAGTATTTTGTATTTCCACAACATGGCGAAAATACATTAAGGCTATTCTGGTCCAACAATAAATAACAGTATGGCATTCTAACTCTACAGATTACTGTTGTCTGTAATAAAGGCAGACATTTCACAGTCTTTGTAAGAAACATAATTGCATTGTAACTATGCATCAATCTACAGTAAACATCCAAAATAATGAATAAAAAACATACACTTCCTTCAAGGCATTTCTCCGAGAAAAGCACAATGAATGCAATTACTAGACTTGATTGTTCATGTGCAGATTAAATCCCAAGGGGCAAATTTCATCTGTGAGGTCTGCAGCAGTTCCTACTACTGAATTTTAAGATTGCCTTAAGGAAAATGCTTTCTCCAGGGTTTGTATCAGACTAGCATGGTGGGGTTTTAGCATCTGTATTTTGAGACAAAGCTCATTCTATTCATTTTTATTGCAATTAACTTTCCATATGGGGTGTGTTGTATAACAAAAGTACCCCCTAAAGAATATTATACACAATAGTCTATGCGGTCTGTTTCCCTTTGTGTATGAAAATAAGCATGCTTTTTATCAAATGAACAATACAGTACATCATCTTTCATTCTTTGTGCAAATAATTAAATAAATGATTGTTAATAAAATAAGTAAATGTTATAAAATTTTAACCCTTGGCTGCAAGTAAATTCTCCAGCGAATTGCACTGCAGGCTTTTCTAGCGTCAAAGGGGTTAAGGAAAATGAACAATACAGTTATTGCACTAGTGAAGCCATAACTGAGAAAATGATTACATACTTTTAATAAAACTTCAGAAATAGGCAGGAATATTTAATTTTTATAAGACAATGGAACATTACAGTTCACTGGATCTTTTGTTTTAATACAATAGTCAAATTCAATTCTGCCTCTTTAATAACAAAAGCACACACTGTGAATATGTTTGGCAGGAGAACGCATCTGCTTATTTATTCATGTATTTAATTTCCATCAATCTCATGGGGATGGAAATAAAATTTAATTGCTTGAATGGTGCTAGTGAGTAAAAAGGTGTCGTGTAATGTTATCATGTCAAAGAATGGATACTAATCAAATACGTTCTATATTTTTGTACATTGCTACAAGCAGTTTTTCAACCATCACAATTCTAAAATATATATTATTGTCTTTTGATATAAAATGATAGAAACTTTATGCCATTATATTTTTAGCCTTAAATCTATATTGTGTTAGTTATATATTTAAGCACCACCAGTAAGTTGCTATATTTGAGATATGTCCTATGTCCTAAAATCTAATCATCTACTATTTGCCACTTCCATTAGCGTCCTGTGTGAGACAACCTTTAGCCCAATGCAATGCATATCCTGCCTGATAAACTCATTAATATGCATACAAGCAAATTTAGTCCTCTTCATACATAATGAAACTGTTAACACTTTGCATGCCAGAAGGGTACCCAACACTTTGCAAAACAGTGCATTGCGAACCCTGCTGGCACTCAAAGGGTTAATTTGCAGTTTCTTCTAGCATACCACATGTACTAATTCGTGATGGAGTGACAAATTTGATAACAGTAGGATAGTCAATAATAGTACATCAGTCAATATGAGTGGGATGGTGATAGGGTCAAGACATTTTCATTTTTCCTTTATTCACCACCCTTACTTTAGCTATAGGGATAAAGCGGACATCACCAAATTCTGCTTTTAGTTCTCAGGAGGAAGTTTGTTATAAGTGCATAATTTAATAAAAAAATAAAAAGGGTGACAAATATGGGTATGTTCATACCTTAATCCATGTTCCCGTGTTGTCTAATGCTATCATTATTGATGAAAATGATATAGACATGTAGAATATGTTACGTTACTGCTGGTATGAT
Organism: Rhinophrynus dorsalis; assembly: GCA_037306005.1. Lineage (NCBI taxonomy): Eukaryota > Metazoa > Chordata > Amphibia > Anura > Rhinophrynidae > Rhinophrynus > Rhinophrynus dorsalis. The sequence continues at coordinate 402,633,029 of CM074723.1, forward strand.
GTCTGTGACAGTTTTTATACAACTCCCTGTGGACCATTCTCAACAAATTATCACGTGTTGATTTGTAATCATGAAACAGACTTCAACGATCAAGCCGCACACGAGATGTTGAGACATAGCGTGTAATAAAACCTTCCTTTATTGGTATCCATAAAACATACACATAATAGTTAGTGATGAGCGAGCACCCCAATGCTCGGGTGTTCGGGTGCTCTGACCGAGCACCCCCGGAGGCTCGAGTGCTCGGCCGAGCACCCGAACCCCATTGAAGTCAATGGGAGGACTCGAGCATTACACCAGGCACCCCCTGCTCTGATGAGGGGAGGGTGCCTGGTCCATAGGAAAAGGGCAGAAAATGATGGAAACACCACAGAAATGGTTCAGGGACAGCATAGGGAGGATGTCTGGATGCATCTTGGACTCCAACATCGCTGCTGGGAACGATCTTTCGCCCGTAGTACGCCATTTTTACAGACTGACCGTAAAACACACAAAAAGGAAAATAAAAACGACTTTAGGCGAAAAATTGTTACCAAACAGTATTTGCTGTATATTTACTTGTATATCATCTGCAAATTCTGCAAAAAATTTCATTGATTTTTCTGAAGTGAGGCCATGATTAAGAGGGAAACGTGCGCAGAGGCAAATTCTCCCAAAAATTTCCTAGATTTTTCTGAACTGAGGCCATGATTAAGAGGGAAACGTGCGCAAAGGCAAATTCTCCCAAAAATTTCCTCGATTTTTCTGAACTGGGGCCATGATTAAGAGGGAAACGTGCGCTGAGCCGACCATCTAAAACATTATGGGTGAGGGTCTGCTGCGGAGCTGACCATCCTAAACATTATATGCGAAGGCCCGCTAGTGAGCTGACGCTATAAAACATTATATGAGAGGGCCCGCTAGAGAGCTGACGCTATAAAACATTATATGAGAAGGCCCGCTGGTGAGCTGACCTATATAAAAATTGTCAAACAGGGCCCGCTGGTGAGCTGGCCCTATATAAAAATTATATCACAGGGCATATGGAAGAGGAGGAGGAGGATGAGAAGATTAAGAGTCAACCATATACCCGTTTTTTGGGTGGAAGGGGTGAATGGGAATACAGAGTATTCCCATCATTGTAAATAACATATATAAAGTGAGTTTATGTTCCCCCGGGGCTTTCCTCCAGTGGAGTGGAGAAGTCAGGGGAAATCCAGGCCTTGTTCATTTTTATAAGTGTCAACCTATCAGCATTGTCGGTGGAAAGGCGGATACGCTTATCTGTTATGATGCCACCAGCAGCACTAAATACCCGCTCAGACAGAACGCTGGCGGCAGGGCAGGCCAGCACCTCCAAGGCGTAGAGTGCCAGTTCATACCACGTGTCCAGCTTGGACACCCAGTAGTTGTAAGGCACAGAGGGATCATTGAGGACGCTGACACGGTCTGCTACGTACTCCTTCACCATCTTCCAAAACTTTTCCCTCCTTGTGACACTAGGCTGCGCATCAGGGTGAGGGTGCTGGCGGGGTGTCATGAAGGTGTCCCACGCCTTGGAGAGTGTTGCCCTGCCTTTGTCAGAACTGCTGTGTGCTCCCCTTTTCTCCCCTTCTCGGTTGGCCAAGGTAGCACGTACTCTGCCGCCAGCGTTGTCAGATGGAAAATTTTGGAGCAATTTTTCAACAAGAACCTTCTGGTATTGCACCATTTTGCTTGTCCTCTCCACCGGAGGAATGAGAGATGAGAAATTCTCTTTGTAGCGGGGGTCCAGAAGGGTGAACACCCAGTAATCCGTGTTGTCTAAAATGCGTATAATGCGTGGGTCACGGGAAAGGCAGCCTAACATAAAGTCAGCCATGTGTGCCAGAGTACCAACAGGCAAGATTTCGCTGTCCTCACCAGGAGGATGACTCTCAATCTCCTCATCCTCTTCCTCCTCTTCTGCCCACCCACGCTGAAGAGATGGAACTAAAGTTCCATGGCTACCCTCTGTAGCGGAGGCAACCGTGTCTTCCTCCTCCTCCTCCGCCTCCTCCAATTGTCGCTGAGAAGACGAAGTGAGGGTGCTCTGGCTATCACCTTGTGTAAGCTCTTCCTCCCGCATTTCCACCTCTTCCACATGCAAAGCGTCAGTTTTAATTGTGAGCAGCGAGCGTTTCAGTAGACACAGAAGTGGGATGGTTACACTGATAATAGCGTTATCGCCGCTCACCATCTGTGTCGATTCCTCAAAATTGCGTAAAACCTCACAGAGGTCTGACATCCATTCCCACTCCTCACTTCTGATTACAGGAAGTTGAACGGAGAGGCGACAACCGTGTAACAGCTGGTACTCCACTACTGCCCTCTGCTGCTCACAAAGCCGGGCCAACATGTGGAAGGTGGAGTTCCAGCGCGTGCTCACGTCACACAGCAGCCGGTGAGCTGGCAATTGTAAGCGCTGCTGCAGCTTCAACAGGCCGGCCGAAGCTGTAGATGACTTACGGAAATGTGCACACACGCGGCGCACCTTGGTCAAGAGATCATGCACATTGGGGTAGGTTTTTAGAAATCGCTGAACCACTAAATTAAATACATGCGCTAGGCATGGTACGTGTGTGAGCTTGCCGAGCTCCAAAGCCGCCACCAAGTTACGCCCATTATCACACACAACCATGCCTGGTTGCAGGTTGAGTGGCGAGAGCCACTGCTCGGTCTGGTGACTAATCCCCTGCAACAGCTCTGAGGCCGTGTGCTGTTTGTCCCCAAGGCAGATCAGCTTCAGCACGGCCTGTTGACGCTTCCCCACTGCAGTGCTACACTGCTTCCAGCTACCGGCTGATGGGGGAGTGGCGCTGCGTGTAGAGAATTCGGAGGTGGAAACGGAGGAGGAGGAGCCAATAACGTAGGTGCTGGCGGAAACCCTGATGGAGGTAGGGCCCGCAATCCTCGGCGTGGGTAGCACCCGTGCCATCCCAGGGTCCGAGTCGCTCCCAGCCTCCACGACATTCACCCAGTGTGCCGTCAGGGAAATGTAGCGTCCCTGACCACAAGCACTTGTCCATGTGTCAGTCGTTAAGTGGACCTTCCCAGTAACTGCGTTGGTCAGGGCACGGGTGATGTTACGGGACACATGGTGGTGTAATGCGGGGATGGCACACCGGGAAAAGTAGTGGCGGCTGGGGACCGCGTACCGAGGGACAGCTGCTGCCATCAGGCTGCGGAAGGACTCAGTGTCCACAAGCCTAAATGGCAGCATTTCGATGGCCAGTAATTTGGAAAGGTGTGAGGTTAGTGCTATGGCCTGTGGGTGGGTGGCTGGGTATTTTCTCTTGCGCTCAAATGCCTGGGGTAACGACATTTGGACGCTGTGCTGGGACAGGGAAGTGGATGTGGTCGCTGATGGTGCTTCAGATGGTACAGGTGCAGGGCGGGAGGTATGCGGGCCTGCGCCTTCGACAGGCGATTGGCCGGCACCGAAAACAGGGGAAGAGGAGGCAGTGGTGTGGCCTGCAGACACAGATGGGCGATCCAGGCGTTCCTCCCACTTATTACGGTGCTTGGATGCCATGTGTCGGATCATGCTGGTGGTGGTGAGGTTTCTAGTGTTCATTAGTATTGAGCGAGCATGCTCGGCCGATGCTCGGATTGGCTCGAGCATCGCTCTGCTCGGCACATGGCGGTACTCGTACGAGTACCGCATGTGCTCGCCCGCCATGTTCGGGTCTCCTCCCCGCACGTTTTGCGGCTGCTGCGCAGCCAATAAACGTGCAGGGAGGCTCTGACATCAGTGTAATGCCAGCAGCCATGTTGGCTGCTGGCATTACACTGATTGGCTGGCCAGAACCCGTGGTCGGGTGCTGTATAGCACCTGACCAGCGAGTTCGGCTCAGTCTTAGCCAGGGAGAGATGAGGATAGGAAGGGAAAGTCAGTGTAGGGAGAAAAAAAGCGATTGTGAAAAAAAAAGAACCAAAAGTCCTTTTTAGGACTACTGTGTGTGGGGGCAGCAGGTTATTTTGTGTGGGGAAAAAAAAAAAAACAAAAAAAAAAAACATATTCTGTTTAGTGTGCAAAGTTGCAGATTAGAGCGCATTCTGTTTAGTGTGCAAAGTTGCAGATTAGAGTACATTCTGTTTAGTGTGCAAAGTTGCAGATTAGAGCACATTCTGTTTAGTGTGCAAAGTTGCAGATTAGAGCACATTCTGTTAAGTCTTCAAACTAAAATATCAAAGTCACATATTCCATTCAGTGTGCTTCGCCGCAGTTTAGCAGCACATTCTGTGTACTGTGCAGAGTTGCAGAATAGGAAGAAATACTGTTAAGTCTTCAAACTAAAATATCAAAGTCACATATTCCATTCGGTGTGCTTCGCCGCAGTTTAGCAGCACATTCTGTGTACTGTGCAGAGTTGCAGAATAGGAAGAAATACTGTTAAGTCTTCAAACTCAAATATCAAAGTCACATATTCCATTCAGTGTGCTTCGCCGCAGTTTAGCAGCACATTCTGTGTACTGTGCAGAGTTGCAGAATAGGAAGAAATACTGTTAAGTCTTCAAACTAAAATATCAAAGTCACATATTCCATTCAGTGTGCGTCACCGCAGTTTAGCAGCCTATTCTGTGTACTCTGCACAGTTGCAGAATAGGAAGAAATACTGTTAAGTTTTCAAACTAAAATATCAAAGTCACATATTATATTCAGTGTGCGTCACTGCAGTTTAGCAGCCTATTCTGTGTACTCTGCACAGTTGCAGAATAGGAAGAAATACTGTTAAGTTTTCAAACTCAAATATTAAAGTCACATATTCCATTCAGTGTGCGTCACCGCAGTTTAGCAGCCTATTCTGTGTACTCTGCACAGTTGCAGAATAGGAAGAAATACTGTTAAGTTTTCAAACTCAAATATTAAAGTCACATATTCCATTCAGTGTGCGTCACCGCAGTTTAGCAGACTATTCTGTGTACTCTGCACAGTTGCAGAATAGGAAGAAATACTGTTAAGTTTTCAAACTAAAATATCAAAGTCACATATTATATTCAGTGTGCGTCACCGCAGTTTAGCAGCCTATTCTGTGTACTCTGCACAGTTGCAGAATAGGAAGAAATACTGTTAAGTTTTCAAACTAAAATATTAAAGTCACATATTCCATTCAGTGTGCGTCACCGCAGTTTAGCAGCCTATTCTGTGTACTCTGCACAGTTGCAGAATAGGAAGAAATACTGTTAAGTTTTCAAACTCAAATATTAAAGTCACATATTCCGTGTAAGATGAAGAAGGTGGGTAAAAAGGGACGGGGAAGTGGACGTGATCCTGATAGTTCAGGGCGCGGGTCAGGACGCGGAGAAACTGTGCCTGGTGCCAGAGCACAAGAAAGAAAGACATCCACCATACCTAGCTTCATGTCTCATTTCACAGGGCGTCGCAGGACATCACTCTCGAGGTCCGACCACTGCGAACAGGTGGTCGGTTGGATGTCAGCTGATACTGCTTCCAGTCGGTTAAGCACCACCCTGTCTTCCACCAAGTCCACTCTCAGTAGCCAAGAGTCTGGTCAACATAATCCTCACTCTGATCATCCTTCCTCCCACCATGTTCAAAGAAGTGATCCCACACTGGGATATAGTGAGGAGCTCGTCTCATCACCAATCCTTCATTTGACCCTCTCTCCAAGCACGCTTGCAGAGGAACATGACATCTTGTGCCCTGATTCACAACCTCTAGAGGGTACCCAATCACAAGAAGATGACAGATGTGAACGGCATTTAAGGTCAAAGGAAGTAGTTGATGATGATGATGAGACACAGTTGCCATTAAATCAACCACTATTACCGTCTCAAGACCTTGTTGAGGAGAATGTTATACAGTTGTCAATGACTGAGTATGTGGTGGGATCAAGACATGAGGAGGATGATCAGAGTGAGGAAGTGGAGGAGGACTTGGTGGACGATGAGGTGACTGACCCCACCTGGGAAGGTGTAGAGCCGAGCGATGACAGCAGTCCTGAGGGTGAGCCATCTGCAGCACCGCAACAGGCTGGAAGAGGCAGTGGTGTGGCTACAGAAAGAAGGCGGACCGCACCAAACCGGCCCGCAAATGTTCCACGGAGCACCCCCTTGCGTAAATCTACCTTGCCAAAGGGTAGGTGTTCCGCGGTATGGCGTTTTTTTAAGGAAAGTGCAGACGACAAAAGAATTGTAGTTTGCAACCTGTGCCACACCAGAATGAGCCGAGGCATGAACACTAGAAACCTCACCACCACCAGCATGATCCGACACATGGCATCCAAGCACCGTAATAAGTGGGAGGAACGCCTGGATCGCCCATCTGTGTCTGCAGGCCACACCACTGCCTCCTCTTCCCCTGTTTTCGGTGCCGGCCAATCGCCTGTCGAAGGCGCAGGCCCGCATACCTCCCGCCCTGCACCTGTACCATCTGAAGCACCATCAGCGACCACACCCACTTCCCTGTCCCAGCACAGCGTCCAAATGTCGTTACCCCAGGCATTTGAGCGCAAGAGAAAATACCCAGCCACCCACCCACAGGCCATAGCACTAACCTCACACCTTTCCAAATTACTGGCCATCGAAATGCTGCCATTTAGGCTTGTGGACACTGAGTCCTTCCGCAGCCTGATGGCAGCAGCTGTCCCTCGGTACGCGGTCCCCAGCCGCCACTACTTTTCCCGGTGTGCCATCCCCGCATTACACCACCATGTGTCCCGTAACATCACCCGTGCCCTGACCAACGCAGTTACTGGGAAGGTCCACTTAACGACTGACACATGGACAAGTGCTTGTGGTCAGGGACGCTACATTTCCCTGACGGCACACTGGGTGAATGTCGTGGAGGCTGGGAGCGACTCGGACCCTGGGATGGCACGGGTGCTACCCACGCCGAGGATTGCGGGCCCTACCTCCATCAGGGTTTCCGCCAGCACCTACGTTATTGGCTCCTCCTCCTCCGTTTCCACCTCCGAATTCTCTGCACGCAGCGCCACTCCCCCATCAGCCGGTAGCTGGAAGCAGTGTAGCACTGCAGTGGGGAAGCGTCAACAGGCCGTGCTGAAGCTGATCTGCCTTGGGGACAAACAGCACACGGCCTCAGAGCTGTTGCAGGGGATTAGTCACCAGACCGAGCAGTGGCTCTCGCCACTCAACCTGCAACCAGGCATGGTTGTGTGTGATAATGGGCGTAACTTGGTGGCGGCTTTGGAGCTCGGCAAGCTCACACACGTACCATGCCTAGCGCATGTATTTAATTTAGTGGTTCAGCGATTTCTAAAAACCTACCCCAATGTGCATGATCTCTTGACCAAGGTGCGCCGCGTGTGTGCACATTTCCGCAAGTCATCTACAGCTTCGGCCGGCCTGTTGAAGCTGCAGCAGCGCTTACAATTGCCAGCTCACCGGCTGCTGTGTGACGTGAGCACGCGCTGGAACTCCACCTTCCACATGTTGGCCCGGCTTTGTGAGCAGCAGAGGGCAGTAGTGGAGTACCAGCTGTTACACGGTCGTCGCCTCTCCGTTCAACTTCCTGTAATCAGAAGTGAGGAGTGGGAATGGATGTCAGACCTCTGCGAGGTTTTACGCAATTTTGAGGAATCGACACAGATGGTGAGCGGCGATAACGCTATTATCAGTGTAACCATCCCACTTCTGTGTCTACTGAAACGCTCGCTGCTCACAATTAAAACCGACGCTTTGCATGTGGAAGAGGTGGAAATGGGGGAGGAAGAGCTTACACAAGGTGATAGCCAGAGCACCCTCACTTCGTCTTCTCAGCGACAATTGGAGGAGGAGGAGGAGGAGGAAGACACGGTTGCCTCCGCTACAGAGGGTAGCCATGGAACTTTAGTTCCATCTCTTCAGCGTGGGTGGGCAGAAGAGGAGGAAGAGGATGAGGATATTGAGAGTCATCCTCCTGGTGAGGACAGCGAAATCTTGCCTGTTGGTACTCTGGCACACATGGCTGACTTTATGTTAGGCTGCCTTTCCCGTGACCCACGCGTTGTACGCATTTTAGACAACACGGATTACTGGGTGTTCACCCTTCTGGACCCCCGCTACAAAGAGAATTTCTCATCTCTCATTCCTCCGGTGGAGAGGACAAGCAAAATGGTGCAATACCAGAAGGTTCTTGTTGAAAAATTGCTCCAAAATTTTCCATCTGACAACGCTGGCGGCAGAGTACGTGCTACCTTGGCCAACCGAGAAGGGGAGAAAAGGGGAGCACACAGCAGTTCCGACAAAGGCAGGGCAACACTCTCCAAGGCGTGGGACACCTTCATGACACCCCGCCAGCACCCTCACCCTGATGCGCAGCCTAGTGTCACAAGGAGGGAAAAGTTTTGGAAGATGGTGAAGGAGTACGTAGCAGACCGTGTCAGCGTCCTCAATGATCCCTCTGTGCCTTACAACTACTGGGTGTCCAAGCTGGACACGTGGTATGAACTGGCACTCTACGCCTTGCAGGTGCTGGCCTGCCCTGCCGCCAGCGTTCTGTCTGAGCGGGTATTTAGTGCTGCTGGTGGCATCATAACAGATAAGCGTATCCGCCTTTCCACCGACAATGCTGATAGGTTGACACTTATAAAAATGAACAAGGCCTGGATTTCCCCTGACTTCTCCACTCCACTGGAGGAAAGCCCCGGGGGAACATAAACTCACTTTATATATGTTATTTACAATGATGGGAATACTCTGTATTCCCATTCACCCCTTCCACCCAAAAAACGGGTATATGGTTGACTCTTAATCTTCTCATCCTCCTCCTCCTCTTCCATATGCCCTGTGCTATAATTTTTATATAGGGCCAGCTCACCAGCGGGCCCTGTTTGACAATTTTTATATAGGTCAGCTCACCAGCGGGCCTTCTCATATAATGTTTTATTTGGTCAGCTCTCTAACGGGCCCTCTCATATAATGTTTTATAGCGTCAACTCACTAGCGGGCCTTCGCATATAATGTTTAGGATGGTCAGCTCTGCAGCAGACCCTCACCCATAATGTTTTAGATGGTCGGCTCAGCGCACGTTTCCCTCTTAATCATGGCCTCAGTTCAATAAAATCAAGGAAATTTTTGGGAGAATTTGCCTCTGCGCACGTTTCCCTCTTAATCATGGCCTCACTTCAGAAAATCAAGGAAATTTTTGGGAGAATTTGCCTCTGCGCACGTTTCCCTCTTAATCATGGCCTCACTTCAGAAAATCAAGGAAATTTTTGGGATAATTTGCCTCTGCGCACGTTTCCCTCTTAATCATAGCCTCACTTCAGAAAATCAAGGAAATTTTTGGGATAATTTGCAGATGATATACAAGTAAATATACAGCAAATATTGTTTGGTAACAATTTTTCGCCTAAAGTCGTTTTTATTTTCCTTTTTGTGTGTTTTATGGTCAGTCTGTAAAAATGGCGTACTACGGGCGAAAGATTGTTCCCAGCAGCGATGTTGGAGTCCAAGATGCATCCAGACATCCTCCCTATGCTGTCCCTGAACCATTTCTGTGGTGTTTCCATCCTTTTCTGCCCTTTTCCTATGGACCAGGCACCCTCCCCTCATCAGAGCAGGGGGTGCCTGGTGTAATGCTCGAGTCCTCCCATTGACTTCAATGGGGCTCGGGTGCTCGGCCGAGCACTCGAGCCTCCGGGGGCGCTCGGTCAGAGCACCCGAACACCCGAGCATTGGGGTGCTCGCTCATCACTAGTGTTCATGCCTCGGCTCATTCTGGTGTGGCACAGGTTGCAAACTACAATTCTTTTGTCGTCAAGGGGGCAAGGGGGTGCTCCGTGGAACATTTGCGGGCCGGTTTGGTGCGGTCCGCCTTCTTTCTGTAGCCACACCACTGCCTCTTCCAGCCTGTTGCGGTGCTGCAGATGGCTCACCCTCAGGACTGCTGTCATCGCTCGGCTCTACACCTTCCCAGGTGGGGTCAGTCACCTCATCGTCCACCAAGTCCTCCTCCACTTCCTCACTCTGATCATCCTCCTCATGTCTTGATCCCACCACATACTCAGTCATTGACAACTGTATAACATCCTCCTCAACAAGGTCTTGAGACAGTAATAGTGGTTGATTTAATGGCAACTGTGTCTCATCATCATCATCATCCACTACTTCCTTTGACCTTAAATGCCGTTCACATCTGTCATCTTCTTGTGATTGGGTACCCTCTAGAGGTTGTGAATCAGGGCATAAGATGTCATGTTCCTCTGCAAGCGTGCTTGGAGAGAGGGTCAAATGAAGGATTGGTGATGAGACGAGCTCCTCACTATATGCCAGTGTGGGATCACTTCTTTGACCAGACCGTCTATGGTGGGAGGAAGGATGATCAGAGTGAGGATTATGTTGACCAGACTCTTGGCTACTGAGAGTGGACTTGGTGGAAGACAGGGTGGTGCTTAACCGACTGGAAGCAGTATCAGCTGACATCCAACTGACCACCTGTTCGCAGTGGTTGGACCTCGAGAGTGATGTCCTGCGACGCCCTGTAAAATGAGACATGAAGCTAGGTATGGTGGATGTCTTTCTTTCTTGTGCTCTGGCACCAGTCACAGTTTCTCCGCGTCCTGACCCGCGCCCTGAACTATCAGGATCACGTCCACTTCCCCGTCCCTTTTTACCCGCCTTCTTCATCTTACACGGAATATGTGACTTTGATATTTGAGTTTGAAGACTTAACAGTATTTCTTCCTATTCTGCAACTGTGCAGAGTACACACAATATGCTGCTAAACTGCGGTGACGCACACTGAATGGAATATGTGACTTTGATATTTTAGTTTGAAGACTTAACAGTATTTCTTCCTATTCTGCAACTGTGCACAGTACACAGAATATGCTGCTAAACTGCGGCGAAGCACACTGAATGGAATATGTGACTTTGATATTTTAGTTTGAAGACTTAACAGTATTTCTTCCTATTCTGCAACTGTGCAGAGTACACAGAATATGCTGCTAAACTGCGGTGACGCACACTGAATGGAATATGTGACTTTGATATTTTAGTTTGAAGACTTAACAGTATTTCTTCCTATTCTGCAACTGTGCAGAGTACACAGAATATGCTGCTAAACTGCGGTGACGCACACTGAATGGAATATGTGACTTTGATATTTTAGTTTGAAGACTTAACAGTATTTCTTCCTATTCTGCAACTGTGCAGAGTACACAGAATATGCTGCTAAACTGCGGCGAAGCACACTGAATGGAATATGTGACTTTGATATTTTAGTTTGAAGACTTAACACTATTTCTTCCTATTCTGCAACTGTGCAGAGTACACAGAATATGCTGCTAAACTGCGGTGACGCACACTGAATGGAATATGTGACTTTGATATTTTAGTTTGAAGACTTAACAGTATTTCTTCCTATTCTGCAACTGTGCAGAGTACACAGAATATGCTGCTAAACTGCGGCGAAGCACACTGAATGGAATATGTGACTTTGATATTTTAGTTTGAAGACTTAACAGTATTTCTTCCTATTCTGCAACTGTGCAGAGTACACAGAATATGCTGCTAAACTGCGGTGACGCACACTGAATGGAATATGTGACTTTGATATTTTAGTTTGAAGACTTAACAGTATTTCTTCCTATTCTGCAACTGTGCAGAGTACACAGAATATGCTGCTAAACTGCGGTGACGCACACTGAATGGAATATGTGACTTTGATATTTTAGTTTGAAGACTTAACAGTATTTCTTCCTATTCTGCAACTGTGCACAGTACACAGAATATGCTTCTAAACTGCGGCGAAGCACACTGAATGGAATATGTGACTTTGATATTTTAGTTTGAAGACTTAACAGTATTTCTTCCTATTCTGCAACTGTGCAGAGTACACAGAATATGCTGCTAAACTGCGGTGACGCACACTGAATGGAATATGTGACTTTGATATTTTAGTTTGAAGACTTAACAGTATTTCTTCCTATTCTGCAACTGTGCACAGTACACAGAATATGCTGCTAAACTGCGGCGAAGCACACTGAATGGAATATGTGACTTTGATATTTTAGTTTGAAGACTTAACAGTATTTCTTCCTATTCTGCAACTGTGCACAGTACACAGAATATGCTGCTAAACTGCGGCGAAGCACACTGAATGGAATATGTGACTTTGATATTTTAGTTTGAAGACTTAACAGTATTTCTTCCTATTCTGCAACTGTGCAGAGTACACAGAATATGCTGCTAAACTGCGGTGACGCACACTGAATGGAATATGTGACTTTGATATTTTAGTTTGAAGACTTAACAGTATTTCTTCCTATTCTGCAACTGTGCACAGTACACAGAATATGCTGCTAAACTGCGGTGACGCACACTGAATGGAATATGTGACTTTGATATTTTAGTTTGAAGACTTAACAGTATTTCTTCCTATTCTGCAACTGTGCAGAGTACACAGAATATGCTGCTAAAGTGCGGTGACGCACACTGAATGGAATATGTGACTTTGATATTTGAGTTTGAAGACTTAACAGTATTTCTTCCTATTCTGCAACTGTGCAGAGTACACAGAATATGCTGCTAAACTGCGGTGACGCACACTGAATGGAATATGTGACTTTGATATTTTAGTTTGAAGACTTAACGGTATTTCTTCCTATTCTGCAACTGTGCACAGTACACAGAATATGCTTCTAAACTGCGGCGAAGCACACTGAATGGAATATGTGACTTTGATATTTTAGTTTGAAGACTTAACAGTATTTCTTCCTATTCTGCAACTGTGCAGAGTACACAGAATATGCTGCTAAACTGCGGTGACGCACACTGAATGGAATATGTGACTTTGATATTTTAGTTTGAAGACTTAACAGTATTCTTCCTATTCTGCAACTGTGCACAGTACACAGAATATGCTGCTAAACTGCGGCGAAGCACACTGAATGGAATATGTGACTTTGATATTTTAGTTTGAAGACTTAACAGTATTTCTTCCTATTCTGCAACTGTGCACAGTACACAGAATATGCTGCTAAACTGCGGTGACGCACACTGAATGGAATATGTGACTTTGATATTTTAGTTTGAAGACTTAACAGTATTTCTTCCTATTCTGCAACTGTGCAGAGTACATAGAATATGCTGCTAAACTGCGGTGACGCACACTGAATGGAATATGTGACTTTGATATTTGAGTTTGAAGACTTAACAGTATTTCTTCCTATTCTGCAACTGTGCAGAGTACACAGAATATGCTGCTAAACTGCGGCGAAGCACACTGAATGGAATATGTGACTTTGATATTTTAGTTTGAAGACTTAACAGAATGTGCTCTAATCTGCAACTTTGCACACTAAACAGAATGTGCTCTAATCTGCAACTTTGCACACTAAACAGAATGTGCTCTAATCTGCAACTTTGCACACTAAACAGAATGTGCTCTAATCTGCAACTTTGCACACTAAACAGAATATATGAAATTTTTTTTTGTTTGTTTTTTTCCCCCCACACAAAATAAACTGCTGCCCCCACACACAGTAGTCCTAAAAAGGACTTTTGGTTCTTTTTTTTCACAAATTTGCTTGTCTTCTCCCTACACTGACTTTCCCTTCCTATCCTCATCTCTCCCTAGCTAAGACTGAGCCGAACTCGCTGGTCAGGTGCTATACAGCACCAGACCACGGGTTCTGGCCAGCCAATCAGTGTACACTGATGTCAGAGCCTCCCTGCACGTTTATTGGCTGCGCAGCAGCCGCAAAACGTGCGGGGAGGAGACCCGAACATGGCGGGCGAGCACATGCGGTACTCGTACGAGTACCACCATGTGCCGAGCAGAGCGATGCTCGAGCCGATCCGAGCATCGGCCGAGCATGCTCGCTCAACACTAATAATAGTCCATAGACTAAGGAGCAGGATGAGGAGGTAACAAGACAGAAAACAGAAGCGCTAGATGTCTAACATGTTTCGCGCCATCTTAGCGCTTACTCATATGAGTAAGCGCTAAGATAGCGCAAAACATGTTAGAGTCTATGAGTAAGCGCTAAGATGGCGCGAAACATGTTAGAGTCTATGAGTAAGCGCTAAGATGGCGCGAAACATGTTAGACATCTAGCGCTTCTGTTTTCTGTCTTGTTACCTCCTCACCCTGCTCCTTAGTCTATGGACTATTATGTGTATGTTTTATGGATACCAATAAAGGAAGGTTTTATTACACGCTATGTCTCAACATCTCGTGTGTGGCTTGATCGTTGAAGTCTGTGCAGTCCTATTGTCCGGTGGTGGAGGATCGGAAGAGTTTGCACCGAGTCTAAGGTTCCCTTCTACTTGCAAGATTCTACAAGAAAAATCAAAGGTACCGCTCCCGATATACGTTCAAGTTATTATTAGGTGTGCAGCGTATTGCTTCTTTTTTGTTCTTTGTAATCATGAAACCCCTGTAGTAAAAGGGACTCAGGGGAATGGGTGTTATGGTGTCTTGAAGGAAAGGGATTAGAATACAGAGGGTGTTACGGTATTGGAAATGGCCAGGACAATGATAGAAGGACAGGCAGAAAGAAGCCTGGAAGGTTACTGGTAATGCCTCACTGTATGAGGAGCTTCCCACCCACCTACTCTTTGGGTACATATTGGTGTGCATATTGGAAAGGACAGCTCTCTGTCTAGAAAACATCAGCATTTTTGTCCTGCCACAGCCTCTGTCTCCCCAGAAAGAGAATGTTGCTAATTCAAAAACATGTAGGACTATTTTTTTCTTTTACATCTGAGAACCTTTCCATAAGTTTGGACATACATGTGGTTGATCACTGCTACAACTGCAAACATGCTTAAGTCTTGTTCAGCTGCCTATTGGATAGCATTAATACTGATGTGTAGAGTTAAACCCACTTTGAAGAATAGTTATTTGGAGGATGAGGTGTCCTTGATCAATATTCTGTATGTCTGTTAATACATTGTATCTGGTGAGTACAGTGTATCTTATTTTAAAGTTCAAGTGTTATTAACCCTTTGAGTGCCAGAGGGTTATGCAACGCATTGTGTACCCCTCCAGAATGCATAGAAACATGCTTTTACCATGGTTAGCTATCTTCGTTACAGCTTTCTATATACATACATATTACATTTATATGGAGGCTAGGATCTCCATGGAATAAGCAGCGTGTATTGCCTGAGCAATTGGTGAAACATATATCTTTATTATAGTTGAAGCTTCAAGACCTAGAGGAACGATACATTTTGTAAGGTACAGTCCTGGATATATTATTTGTTTGTTGTCAGTATGACAGGGTGCTTGCTGGTTTAAATGTAGACTTCCCAGTTTATGGTTCACTATCAAGGCATTTTCAGCACAGTCTCAGATTTAGGGGGTATAGAGGGCATGGACTAGCACTTGCCACATTCAAAAATTAGGGTTAGGTGGTGGTATGTTCTGCATTTTCATAATAATAATGTTATATTTCTGCCAGTGATCATTATGCAGTTCTGAATGTCTAGCAAGCATTAGGGTGTCTAGTGGATAATGTTAGTTAATTTGCTGTAGTATGTTAATGTATATTTGAATGATATTTAATATTTAGTAATACTGTATTGTTTATAATAAAATACTGTGGCCATATGATCAACTTCTCTAGTGAGTGAGGTCTGGTATATGGGGTCACGAGAGGAAGAGCATCTCAAGGGGGGTGGGGTTAGGAGGTTATGGGGGCATATGTGGATCAGAGATTAACTTGACAATGCCCATGTCACAACTACTTATTTTAAGTTACCATCATAGCAAAAATAAAAACTAAATTTTCTCTAGAATTTCTATTGTACCATTGTTCTTTATGACAATGTCCATTTAAAGACTGAGTTATGCAGCATGGTTCTCAGAAATATTGTATTTTACATAGATCTATAAGGAGTTTTCCACCAGTTCTCCCGTTCCATGAATGTAGTGTAAAAGTATACAACTGATGTAATTTTGCTGTTTTTCTACTGATGATGTAATGTAATCGAGACAAGACATTTGGGCCCAGTTGGTTACTACTTAAAGGGATAGTAATACTTAAAATGTAAAAAAAAATATGTTGTAGGGTTTATCCTCCTGAGTAAAACAAGAGTACTCCCACTGCTGAAAGGTGTTTAATTGAAAAGTTATTAATTTTCAAAGTTTAATTTTTTAGGTACAATATCACAGTGGCCTGAAATTGTACAGTGGCGCTGTTGCTACACAATCCTATGGACAGCTCTGGTCCCGGGACCATAAATCTCCATAGGATGGTGTAGCAACAGCGCCACTGTACAATTTCAGGCCACTGTGATATTGCACCTAAAAAATTCAACTTTGAAAATTAATAACTTTTGAATGAAACACCTTTCAGCAGTGGGAATACTCTTGTTTTACTCAAGGGGATAAACCCTACAACATATTTTTTTTTACATTTTAGGTATTACTATCCCTTGAAGCCCATGCATTACAAGAACTGCAACAATTCTGTGGCAAACCAGCAACACCAACTAATGAAACTTTCCATTAATTTAAAGGAGATTTCATCCCCTTGAATGCCATAGAAATCTCTGACACCTTGCAAAGTTATTGGCATTTTTATTCATCCATTTTGTTACAGCTGGGTTGCTCCATAATTGTTCCAATGTTCTAGTACATCAGCTTGGTAACTCCACTTAACCCTTTGTGTGCCAGAAGGGCATCCAAAGCATTGGTTCCTGTCACCAGGATAGTTCCCCACTAATAGTTTGTCTCCCCTGGGTGCAGTCCTGCGATTGACGCTGGAGATGCTTTGTGAGCCATGGCAGAATAGACAGGGAGCAGAATGAGATGTGAAGAGAGACCCTTCCTGGGCTACCTCATTATTCTCACAAGGGATTGAACTGTAAAAGTATTGCAGTTCAGTCTCTTGTCCTGTTCGGTACAGTTATCACTGAGCAGGCAAGTCAAACATGCAACCCTGTCCCTCCAAATTTGTGGAACCTGTACTAAATTTTATTTTAAACAGCCTGCAGCCTGGCAAGGCTACCTGCTTACACTCTCCTTTCATCGTCTGATTCTTATGTAAAAAAATGAAGCTTATTATTTTGTAAGATCCTCTCTTTAAATGCTTTGAACATCTAACATAAATGCTACTGGAGGTGTTACACTGGAGATTGGATAGTTGCCTGTACCAGCATGTTTGCCAAGTCACAACCGGTTAATGCCAGAGGGATTAACTGCAATGCATAACCTAACCCTGCACTCAAAACATTAAAAGAGGATCATTTAGAGGTGCTGCACTGCCATGAGATACAGAAATCAGTAGTAGGCTACTTTCCTGGAAGCTTTTCAATTTTTTGAACATTCCGTTGCCCCATACTTTTTACAGTGTCATGCCATGTGATGCTTTGATCTTCCAGTGAGCTATGTAATATAGGAGAGACTCCAGTTTGTGCTTGGATGACAGCACGAATGCTGAATAATAAATTAGTTCTCTATACAGTGTGCTGAGTTCAAACCCACTGTGATCAATTCACAGGCTGTGGGTTTGAACTCAGCACACTGACTGGAGAATGAATGTAGTATTTAGCATGCTGCACAGACCCACACTGACATCCAAACACAAACTGGATTTCTTCCTACATTGAAGGGCTAGCGAATTGTTTTACTTCCAACTGTAGGGTCTGGTTGAGGAAGATGGGAGTTGTAGTCTGGAGGTCCGGAAGCTCAATACCTCTGCTGCATTGCATAGAAGTCTGATAAAGTCTTGTGGGGTAGGGACACTGCTTAATACCCCCTCACCATGCTCACTGACACTCCTTTGTCTCTAGTGAGCACCTCAGTTTCTGGTCCATTTGGTCTCTTTTCTCTCCCACTTCTCAGTCATTTTCCTTCCCTCAATCTGTTTCTCTGCCATAGTTTTTCTCCTATGCCCCATAATATAGCTAGCCCCAAGTCTCCTAACCTGCCTCTTTCCCGATCTTGTTTTCTCAGTCTTTCTAGTCTTTTCAAGTCTCTCCCTTACCCCCCAGTATCGCTATATGTCTCCGGTGTTTCTCTCTCCTTTCTCACCTTCTACTCATTTTCTTTTCTCCCTGTTTTCATCTTAAATTCCCTCCCTTTTACTATTTTCATTTCATCCCAAGTGTATTTCCAGTCTCTGTTTTTCCTTACCCACAGACTTCTCTACCCCACAGTCTTTTCTTTCTCCCTTTCATACTTTCTGCTTCCTCTCCTCCATCTTTCCTTCCCCCCCCACCCCCAGGCTTTTTTTCTCTTTACCAACCAGTCTTTATTCTCACCCTCAATCGTTTTTTTTGTTCTCAGTCTCTATCACTCTCTTCTTCCACCACTCATGCTGTGCTTTTTCCCATCACTCTTTCTCCTTGTGTCACCCAGTCTTTCTTTATCTCTCTCTCGTTCACCTTTTCCATCATTTATCACTAGTTTTTGCACACTACTTTCTTAAATTAAAATATTTTGTTTTTCTTCCAAAAATTAATTGTAAATTACAGTAATTATTGCATCTTATTTAAAGAAAAATTGTAAAAATGTTGACCTCTACTATAAACGAGTTTAACCCTGTCAAAGGCTCTCTACTTTGGGTTTGTTAGCCAGACAAAGGGTCCAGCCTATGCAGGCTGCACATGCAACTAGTAAAGTCTGTGTTGAGAGCAGCATACTTCCTGGTTTTGTTCTAGCCAAGGAGATCAGTTTTCTGATCCACCCCACCCCTGGAATGGCTTAAATTAAATGTTTTGTGGCTTTTTACTAAGGTTGTTCCAATAGGAATTTAATTTGTACAGTTTTCATTTTTTTGACATTTCCTCAGTTATATTACAGATATTAGAATGTTACTGTATGTAATATCGATACCTGGGATCTTTAAAAAAAAATGTCATTTGAAATCATCTACATTTTACAGTGACAGTAATGTTTCAAAATAAAAGCAGTTCCAATTAATCTTCATGGTATTTGGGCCATGGAGAGTGTTATTTCAATACTGTCAGAGTTGTTGTTCAAGAGTAATTGAATGATAAAATATCCCCTCCTGCCCTTTTTATCTAGTGTAAGTCACCACCTCTCAGATGTGGAATCTGGTCCATTGGCCAGGATGGATCTCAGAGAGGGACAATCTTCAGTGATTTAAGGATGGATAAAGAAGCAAAATAGAAGTAATCCTAGAAAAAATGAACTGTGCCATAAGTGAGAAACAAATTTCCCGAATGAAATTTTTAATCCCATTTAAGTCAAGGACATTTATTATTTGTCCTCTGTGGTGTATTTTATTTGCTCCAGAATTGCTTATTTCTGCATACAATCCATAGTAATCTCTTTAACCTCTATAGGTCTGCATTGGTCATTGCTTGTCTTGAATTTGCTCATTTCATTTGACACTAATGGCACAGCTGAATTATGATGTCATGGTGACATGAATTTCAAGTGCTAGGAACCTGACACTCTGTTCTTGAGTTAACATTGAAGCTAATTCAGACTACCTTGATGCCAGAATGGTCAGAATTTCCTAGGAGGCAAGATGCCTACTGTTTAAGAAATGAGTAAGGAAATAGATATACAGATTGTTTAAGGGGTCTGATAGAATTTTGCTGATTAGTAGCACTCTCCCCTGAGCATGACTCCCATTGGCTTGATGATAATTTGATGACATTCTTAGCAGTCAAATGTTAGCTCTCCAACACATAATTTTACAATGCCATGAAAACCACTCAGCAATCAAAATGTTATAATCCCAAATGTAACCCTTTGAGTGCTGAGGGGTGTGTATCATCCCCTGGCGTTCAAAGAGTTAAAAGTTTGGGAATTATCAATGTTCCCCTATGGTTCAGTTGGTTTGCTCCAGATTTGCACTTCTCCATGTTACTGAACATGGTCCTTTGTTTGTAATTTGTCTGTGGTATGAGCTACATTTGTACATTATGTTCAAAAGCATTTGTCAGTTATAATAGCTTGGTATAGAGGGAGGCAACATTATAATTATCTCTAGCCAGATATGTAGTTTTATTTTTGCAGCTGAAACAAGAATAAAAATCTTAGGTACTGTGCGCTCCTGCAGACCTGGAAACTGTTGATTGCCTCAGGAAAAGAATCAGTTCATTAACATCATGCTATTAAGCCATGATTACACAGTAGATTACATACCATCAAGGAAACTCTGATAATATGAAGACACATTAATGCAATTTAAGCAAATAAAAAAAAGCTCAAGAGGAAAGAATCTAAAATCGCTATTTATTCGAACATAGACAAAGACAAGCTTGCCTATTTTCGAATAAACACCGCTTTTAGATTCTTTCCTCTTGCGCATTTTTTGTTTGCTTAGATTGTATAAGTATGGAGATCCCTCACTGATGTGCTGCAGAGGAAAGTCTCTTTTAGAAAAGTGGGTGATTTCCATCTCCAGAGAGGGATTGTGATGGACAGTCCATATCATCTATTTAATTGTGGACAATATACATTTTATATCATCTCATCTCCATCAACCACATTTTATTAGTGGTAATAGTAGAGATAAGTGATTTTTACTATTATATTTTATATTATTGGTTGTATTTGTATTTTTTGTTATTAATTAACTTACTTTTTTTTGGTGAGATTTATGTATACCAATTTTAGCTGAACATTAGGAGGATATATATATATATATATATATATATATATATATATAAATATTTATGAGTGGCCGATCTCATTCTTCTCTCGTATTTAAATACCTGGACTCTCCTGTGGTGGTCATTTTTAGTTTATTTCTCAACGCATATTTGTATGTTTATGCAATTGTTGGTAACATGATAAAGAAAATTGAAAAATGTTGCTTAACATTTTTTCATTAACCCAAGTTAAACCAAATGATGATGACATACTTTTGCAAACTAGACAACTGACTATTGTGGCAGAATTATGGGGAACAAGCTAGGTCATTTCTATAGGTGGGCATAACCCCCATCTCTTATCTTTAAGGGTTCCTTTGGCTGATAATATGGAACAGATTAAGAGGGAGATATATTGCATCATTCACCATGGGAGAAGTTCATTGTGTGGCTCTGTAACTGAGAATATGATATTCTCCAGGGCAAGCTGGGATGACCCCACACTGTGATCCATCAGGGAGGCAAATTGTAGGAGTCACCTCAAGGGACATCTGTGGCCTGCCTGATGTAAGAAGGTGCCAACCTTCTTCTCTAGTAGTAAGGAAGGGAAGAAAAACTGTCTGGCTAGGTATTCCTATAAAAGGAGTCTAGAAAATGTTTTCCAGGGGGGAAAAAGCTTTGAATGTTATACAGATGAACTGCTGAAGAGAGAACATAATGATTGTATTGTATTGATTTACCGTTTAATAAATGTTATCCCTTTGAGTGTCAGAGAGGTATCAAGTTAAATACTTTTCTGTTTGAAAATGTCTGGCACCCATTTCATTTCCTCAGCACACAATGGTTCCACAAAGGCTGCCACTGTCCTAGTAGAAGTGACCAGTCACTGTTCATCAAATCAAGGCAGCACATATACTATTCTCCATTACTGAGTTAGCCTGTGGCACCATAAGGATTAAACTGTAGGTACCTATGGAGAGAGTTGTTATATAACTATAACTGTTATTAATACTGTGGCAATCTGTAATATGGCATTTTGTACTATATTATGTTATTCATAACACAGCAATGTATACTTTAAGTATAAAATACACGGATTCCTGGCGAGCTCAAAATAGCCTTTATTACTAGTGTTCAAATAGTTACATACTAGTGTAAAAGCCCATGTACACGGGCCAAGGTCCGGGTGATGCTAACCCTTTGAGTGCAACGCATGCGTTGCATAGCCCTCTGGCACTCAAAGGTTTAAGAGGTCGGTCCTGCCCGCCGACGCAGTCATGCACTGTAGAGACTGACTGAAAGCACAGAATGCTCCTAGCATTCCTACACCTCCCAGCATTCCTACACCTTCCAGCATTCTGTACGTTCGAGCAGTCTCTACCGTGCATGAGCATGGCGGCTTCTGACAAACATCCTAGTGAATTATTATATAGGATGTATATGGTCACGAGAACAGCATGACATTTTTTGGTTACATATACATAATGAACAAATGAATTGTCTGCACATTAAATCCTGACTGTTACAAATAAATAACCTATGACGTACTATAAATAAAACAGTGGGATTTAGTTGCATGTTTTTGGCCAAAGGCATGTTGACCGCGCTTGCCCTGTCAAGGCACCCCAGATTCAGGCAACTCCCTATCTGCCTATAGTCTGTGAACATGTATTTAGTATAATGCAATTAAAAAACAATGTTACCTCTAATTTGAACAAACCCTCTTGAGAGAAATGGGGGAGGTATTTATACCTTCCCTAACCAGGTATCACCCTGATGGGGAGCTACCAACGAAGAGTGGAGGAGTCTAAATCTCCCAAAATACATACAAAAAGTACAAAATATACAGATTCCTGGCGAGCTCAAAATAGCCTTTATTAGTAATGTTCAAATAGTTACAAACGTGTATGGTCAGTAGAGCAGCATGACATGTCTTATGCATGGGGTAATGATTCAAGTAAAGACACAACAACCAATTATGGGTTTAACTCAGGCCACAGCTTTATTTAACATTACATGATAACATTTACAAACCCAGACTTTAAGCCCTTGCCAATCTCTCCATTTTGATAGGCCCAACCTGCCTACCACCTTTTTGAGCCGCTGGCTCACCACAATTTTTGAGCCGCTGGCTCACCCCAAAACTGTTCCACCATACCGCGCCCCATTAGCTGGTCAATGAAGCTCAATGAGGCCGGTGTCCAAACCCGCGACACAGTCCGGGTGCAAATTGCTCCTAGGCCGCTGGCCTACCAACTTCATGTAACCATAACCAACTTAAAGACCTTCTCCACATTGGCAAGGGCCCAAAGCGCCCCAAGCTGTGACTAAATACATTAACAACCAACGGCCACAAGGCCCCCCAGACCAAACACCACCACCAAACTGTAAAATAAACAGGGAGGGAGGGAGGGACGCTGTTCAGTTGTCAACTGAAGAGGAAGTGAACCCATCACCTTGCCCTAAATATATCCCCTTACCCAACCTCTTCGTACATCACTTCCTGGCCCACCCCCTGACTTTCCTTGTCATCCCCCAGCTCAGACATGCCTCCCCTTCTTATTTTCACGGGGAGTTCTTGTCTTATGCATGGGGTAATGATTCAAGTAAAGACACAACAACCAATTATGGGTTTAACTCAGGCCACAGCTTTATTTAACATTACATGATAACATTTACAAACCCAGACTTTAAGCCCTTGCCAATCTCTCCATTTTGATAGGCCCAACCTGCCTACCACCTTTTTGAGCCGCTGGCTCACCACAATTTTTGAGCCGCTGGCTCACCCCAAAACTGTTCCACCATACCGCGCCCCATTAGCTGGTCAATGAAGCTCAATGAGGCCGGTGTCCAAACCCGCGACACAGTCCGGGTGCAAATTGCTCCTAGGCCGCTGGCCTACCAACTTCATGTAACCATAACCAACTTAAAGACCTTCTCCACATTGGCAAGGGCCCAAAGCGCCACAAGGGCCTGATGAGTTTACCTACTCACTCAGGCCCTTCCCCCCCATAAAGCTGAGGCCTAATCCCAATACCCCTACAGACCAAGACTGAAGGAGACTCCGACAAACATCGGGAAAACCCGACACCCCGAACCGAGCGCCGAACAAGACAACCAAACCCCAGAAGGAGACCCTCTCCAACCCCCAACCCGGCAAAATACGCCACCCCTGATCAAAATGAAACCCGCCAAGATGGAATAACCCAAGAGTACCGGACCTCGGACCCGACCGAGAAGGCTGAGACCGACGATACACCTAGGGAACAGAAAACTCTGAAGGAAACCACAAATATACCCCCAAATAATTCCCCCCGAGCGGAAAACCGAAGAGAACCACTAACATCCCCCCCGATTGACCAATAAGTCCACAGAACCCCCAGAGAGGGACACAAACTGCGGAATGAGAGTCAGAAACTGAAGAAAAAACACAGACCCCGCAAACCATACCCCACGAGACAACGCAGTAGAACTGAAGACACCCCCCCAAAACCGCCGCACAGCAACGCACGTAACACAAACAAGTGTCCAGCACCGCAAACAACCGGACACAAGCAACACGCCCAAGCAGGACCTTAAAAAACTGTCCTCCCACACCCCCACCGGACCGATCATAAAACGAAAACAGTAAAACCCCAAATGCCCAACCACACAAGCCCAGGCCCAAACTAACCGACAGCCCCCATGACTGAACACGACCCGAAAGGGCCCCCACGAAAGCCGCCGAACAGCCACTATAGACTAGACCACCCCCCGAAAAACCCGCCGAAACTAGAAGCGGGATAAAACCCCCACCTAATAAAGTACAGAAACAAACCACCAACCTAGGCATCGAACAGCATAATAATAACCGAACAATCCCAGAGAGGGGGGGGGACCCAAAAGAAAAAACAGAGCCTGCAACAACGAAGGAACCATAGCCATAGACCCCCTCCTCAACGTGGGAGACCACAGGAGTCCCATACAAACCATGAATCCCCAAGAATAACCCCTAGTATTCCAGCTGCCGAATTGTTTAAGTCCGAGAGCATGACTGAACGCGCCATGAGTCCCCTGGGAGAAAGGCGCTATATAAATCTAGTTATCATTACTAATATTATAACCAAAACACCTCCGGGACCCAACAAACCTCCAAGAACTAGCATAACCCTGTGAAACCCCCCAGGCACGCTAAAACAAAGTCCACAGGAAGGAAAAAATGCTCTGCCCATGAAAGTCGAACACGCGGAAGAACCCGTCCAGCCGACCCAGCATGGATTCGAAACCGGAGCAACCACCAACCCGATACCAGCCGCATAGCACCTGCCAACAACCAAGGAAGGAAACTGCTAGCCCCCCAACCCACACATTGGGAAGCCAAAGGCCAACCCCCAGTCACCTCCCCAAATCGAGCGCCGAAGACAGCCCCCACAGGATGCCGATCCACCAAACACTTCAGACTGTCGAGCCACACCGTTCCAGACAGCAGGACCTACCCCGACGCTCCGTACTGAACATGAATCCCACGCCGCCACCAACTGTGCCGAAGGGCAGATGCCCCAAAGTACGTCCACTGGCCATGCCCCTTCCTGGAAGCAAGACAGCCCAAGAAGCACCCACATTCAGCATACCGAGAACTCGACCCGCAGGAACGAAGACTCTGAAAACGCTGAGAACACGACCCCCAATGCTGCGGAAATCCAGGACAGTAGGAGAAGAAGCCGCTAGTGAAACCACCCCGGCAGAGCTCCATGCTACCGGAATGAAACACCACCTGTACCTCCCGCGCCCTATCCACCCCACAACCCAAACTACCACCCACGGGTACAATACAAGGAATAACCAATTAACGCCCCACTGCCGAAGCCCAAACACAAGCAGCCGCCCGGACACCAGCCTGACCAACCCAACCGTAAAAAATTCGAACTAGTCCCTCTTACCAAGGGAACCCTTGACATAAATCCTATGTGATCCATATAGACATCCGTACTCTACCCTAGCGCCCCATGCACCCGGAAACACCAGTGTGCAAACCCAACCCGGCACTCTACACCCCAGAGCCTCCAGTATGTACGACCGACGCAGACCGCCCTAACCACGTCCTCACCCCCAGAACCGCTCCCAAAACGGCCTCAATCCGAACGGAATGGAGAGAACATCCATACCCACCGAGGAACGCAGGACTGCCATCAGACACCCCACCAACAGGACGAACCCGATTGAAAGATGAGTCCGAACAAACAGACAGCAAACCGAAGAGAAGCCGCCAAGCTCACCCACCCGCCAAACCACTGACAAAGCAGGCACCCCGACCCACCGCAAACTACCCTCAGAAAGACTGAACGCAGCCCCCACCAAAACGCTCAACAAGATGTCGTCCCCCACGGCCCCAGCAGACAACAAGGAACCCAAGCAAGCCACAACCAGGAATGTCACAACTGAACAATTCCCCCCCCGCAGGAGAAAACGAACCACAGGTACCTCCGAATGAAAACTGGAGAAAAAGCCCGACACCCAGTCAACCGGACCACCCCATGGAGCCCCCTTGAGGACCCCCAGGTGACCCACCGAAGTCAGGGAAAAGTATGGAGCAGCCTGTAACAGGAAAAACGCCACCATTCCTCTCAGCCAGAATCGCAAGAGTACAACCAAGCACCAAACGCCTCAGCTACCCCCATGACACCGCCAACGCCCTCACATTGTGCATGTGACGAGAAAACCCACAGTGTCCCCGTGGAGCTAAAGGACCCCCAACAGAAAACTCCAGCCTCAGAGGACCCCTAAGTCTACGCAAAGAGACCACCACCCCTAAAGGAAAACCCCAAAGACCAGGCCAGCACCAATATGCAGCAGCAAATGCCCAAGGGGCAGAATGCCAAAAGAGACAACCCTGTATAAGGCTCACAGGGTACCAACACTAACCCACCAAGAATCCCCAACTCCCAGAATCACCCGGCAACTGAAAGCCCCCCAGCAGAACACACCCCCAGACCAACAATGGTAGAGTCCACCACACAAACCCCGATCCCCACAATGGGGAATGCCCACATTGTAACCCCACACACCGTGCCCAGAGCCATCGGAGCTGGCTCCGACATACACAGCCCCCCGGAAGGCCAGAGGCGGACCCCAGCCACTCCACACCGGCCCTGCAATCACCCCACAGCCGCAGAGTCCCCAGGACATGCAGCCCCCTACACCGAACCAGGCACAACAGCCCACGCCACACCTGCGGCCTGAAGGCTCCCACCAGGACCTCCCCAATGGCCCGCCCAACCAGGCCCCCACCATTGACAGAGATACCTCCTCACAGACCCAGCGTCCTTCCCAACCGCGACAGCAAGGCACCCGCCCCCGAAGAAGGAACAGCCGGCACGAACCTCAGCAGCAGCCGCAACAGGAACAGGCGACCTCCACCCCGAAGTCAGCAGCGGACCACCGGAACCCGTCCAACAACCTGCAAAATATGAGAAGAATGCAACAATCCCCCCAAGGAACCCCAAAAACATACAAGAGCAGCAGAAAACAAACAGGAACAACAGGTATACACAAAGCAGCAGTACAAACCGGTATAAATTTTTTTTTTTTATTTTTTTTTTTTTTTTTATTTTGAGTTCTAGTGTGTTTGTATATATATATGTGCACAAGAACGCAAGTCCCCCAGAAGAAAACCCGGCACACAACCCCCAACCAAAACAGCAGCACCCAACCAACCCCAACCCCCCCAGGATAAGGGCCTACTCACACAGGGTTGTGCCCTACAAGAAAGACCCCCACTGACCTGCAGCTAAACCCACCCCTACCATCAAATGGAAGGGAAAGGGGGAAGGGGCGCGGGGGAAGCCAAGGCAAGGAGGGGGGGGGCAGACAGTAGCACAGGCCCCCACACCAACCAGCAATGACAGCAAACTGAAACCGGAGGGGATGGGGGAGGGGGATAATCCGCATCCCAGCTAGGGAGAAAAGGCAGAAAAGGAAGAGAAGCAGGAGGAAACGGAGGGGGGGGGGACAGGGGTCCCCACGACCCCGAAAGACAAGAGGAGCAAAGAAAGAGAAGACCAGCAAGCAGAGAGGAGGGGAGCTGCGAGGGCAAGAAAGAGGGGTTCTGCATGCAGCAAGACAGAAGAGAGAGCAGAGAAGAGCAGGACTAGAGGAGGGCGAACAATAAAAAAAGAAAAAACATCCCAGGCGGAAGCAGAAAGCAGGGAAGAAAGTAATAGAAAGGAGGGGGAACCCGGGGAACCCACGAGGAAGCGCAGCGCTGCAGGACCAGGACCCCGAATAGCAGCCCCATAGTTCCCTCCAGATCCACAGCAAGGCGCCCGACCACAAACCACCGTCACCTGGAAGCCCAGAGGAGAGAGCAAGGTGTACACGGCCACTCCCAGCCAGCGAGCCAGCCAAAGCTCATCCCGGTCCGGCCTCCTTGTCCGCAGACATGAACCACCGCTCCTGCCACCATGCAGCCATTCCACGCCGTAGGGTTCACTGTCGGGCCGGCGGCCCTATCAAACACACCGGGCCGCGTCCCCGCCTCACCCGACTCGGGACCCGCCACCCCAGCTGATAAGCAGGATGTCACAGCCATCCCCAGAGGCCGCGCGCGTGCTGCGTTCCGGCCGCGCAGGAACCTCCACTGAAACACCACATGAATCCGCATCAGGAGCAGCATAACACAGGAACCTCCCCCAGCAGCAAGCGGCCTCCAAATCCAGCCCTCCGAGAACCAGATGCCAGCCAAACAGGAACAGCAGCCAGTAGCAGGTACCACGCTGTTCAGTTGTCAACTGAAGAGGAAGTGAACCCATCACCTTGCCCTAAATATATCCCCTTACCCAACCTCTTCGTACATCACTTCCTGGCCCACCCCCTGACTTTCCTTGTCATCCCCCAGCTCAGACATGCCTCCCCTTCTTATTTTCACGGGGAGTTCTTTTCTTGGATACATATACATAATGAACAAATGGCTTGTCTGAGCAACGAATTCTGACTTTTACAACTAAATAACCTATGACGTGCTATAAATAAAACAATGGAGATTTAGTTGCATGTTTTTGGCCAAAGGCATGGTGAGCCTGGCTGCCCTGTCAGGGCACCCCAGATTCAGGCAAGGTCCTATCTGTCTACAATCTGTGAACATGTATTTAAGATTCCTATATCTCTCAAACCATAGCGATTTGAGGAACAGGGTTTGTTGCAGTTAGTCTACCTAAATCTAAATATTTTTTAGGGGATATTACTGACCCTTTAAGAGGGGGTAGGTTATAACTGAGTTTATTAAGGGGTGAGAGCAACCCTGAAGGCTTGCAGAGGGTACCAAGTACCCATACACCAGCATTAGATGGGTCACCACTCTGGCACTTAAAAATCATGCCATTTCTTACATTTGCCAAGACACCCTCTTAGCCTCTCTGCTGCCCCCTTCCTTCTGTTTCATCATGTCTTTGATCTGGGAGAGGGCAAACCAAACAAACACATTTCTCAAATTCCCATGGACTTAAATGGTGATTTTAACCTCTTGAATGCTAGACAGGTCAGCAACGTACTGCAAAGCACTGTGGTTAGAAGACTAATTTAGCTTAGTGGTAATTTTTAGTTTTCCCTAATGGTGCAGTTGGTTTGCCCCAGAATAGTTTTATTTCTTTTTAGCTATGATCTCCCATTCAGGATCATGCTTTTAGCCACAATATAAGTCAGTGGGGCTATATAATAAGGTGAGTATACCAAGCCCCAATATGTGGAATTGATAAAGAGGGACCCTTAGTAATATTAGTAGCAGGCCATGAGAAATATGGTACTTTCAGCCAGTGCCCCCTAATCCACTGACCCCTACCCCCACCTTTTGGTGTGTGTCTGTGTAATGTATATCAACCCACAGTCTGACTGGTGAAACAGTTTAAATGGCACGCTTTACTCACACATGGACAGACAGACTAACCTATATAGTTATACACACACTCTTCCCCAGTAGTATGGTGGCGAGACATCCCCTTTAGTGCAAGATACTCATAAGCATGCCATTCTGCAGGACAGCCCATGAAACAATATAACCCCACAGTGTTTGCGTTTCATAAGCTTCTTGTATGAAAATGGAGATCTTGTCCTGTTTCCCAGTACACACTTACCCACAATGCATCTCCACTGATTCAACTTGCATATGCATAGGCTGATGTACTAAGTAAAGAGGCGAAATTCTGGGGCAGACCTACAGCAATACAGGAGGCAAACAAAAAAATCCCAAAGTTCTCATGGATTTAAAGGGAGCTATTAACCTGCTGAAAGCTAGACAGTTATCCATTGCTTTGAAAATCAATAAATCGGGGACCTGTTTTGCACTGAAGGAGTTAATCCTCTGAATGCCAGAGGGGTATCTACGCATTGCTTCACTAACCCTGGGACTCAATGGGTTAAAAGCCCCATTTATAAGAATGAGAATTTGGGAAATATTTAATTGCTCCCTATAGTACCATTGGTTTGTCCCAGAATTGCTCCACTTTTCTTTGTATATCCATCTCAGGGTGTCCCAGCACACAGTCACCTACCCACACAGTGATCCATAGGTACAAGGACAAAACTGGAACAAGCTGGGGAAAATCAACTGCAATATAGAAATAAATAAAGATGTCTACAATTCCTGTTGATTTACATGGGACTTTTAATCCCTTGAATGTTATAGGTCTTAACATACTGCTTTGCAATGCATTTGGGACCACTCTGGCATTCAAGGTGTTTTAAATACAATTTAAATTAATGAGAATTATTATAATTCTCGTATAATGCAGCTGGTTTGATCCAGACTGCTTTGCATTTATGACCCAGAGAGATGAATTGGGTGATGGGAGAAGAGCTAGAGAATGGATGTGTAGAGATAGTAAGTGCTGGGAAATTGTCAGTGGGGTGATCAAAAGGGGAAATGGCAGAGAATGAAAGGAAATGGCAGAGAGTGAAGGAAGTTAGACAGAGGGTGATTCACTGACTTACTCTGCCGAAGTGATCGTTTGTGTAAACTCCCAAAACACACTCACCTGCATTGAAGCTATTAACACTTCAAAAGAGAGAGATTGTTTCTATAAAATGCCACATTTTTTATTAGGAGGTGGATTTTATTGCACATAATAAAATATGTCCTTATTGAGGAGTAATTTAGTGAGAGCTTGGTAATAAGATGTTCAACTCCTTTGGAATCCAAAGTAATCAAGACATTTTCTTTTCCATTGTCATAAGTGTGTGATTATTATTAGCTGCTGTACAATCTATGTAATGCATTGTGCTTTCTGTTTATATAGTTGACTTATTCATCTCTCATAATATAACATGCCTGTTGAAGAGACCTATGTGGCCTTGAAAGCTTGCACTCTAAAGCCATTCAGTTATCCAATTAATGTATCACATTCAAGCTGCTAGTCTCCTGCTTCATCTACATTTAACACTATACCAATCTTTACCAACAATAATCAGGAGAATGCAATCTAGACCTAAATAACTAAGTATGTGACTCATCCAGTGACTTTAATTCATTCATCACTTTGCTGCCAAGGATGTCTGGGAGATGTCCACAGTATATCCCCAAATACTGCTAAGGATGTCTCCCAGACAGTAGGGAGCAGAATTTGAGCAGTACAACAGGTATATGACCTACCTGAGGTTGACTCCTACTTACCAACATGTAATCCTCTGTTGGAGAACTTGGAACCCACTGGCGAAATCCCCATTCTTGCTTGTGATGATGTCATGCGAGACTTCAACTAGACTACCAGGAATTGTTTGAAGGCAGTCAGGTGCCACCTAAAAGAGCATGTATCTCACCCCCTCAAAGCTTTTATCAATGGAACGTACAGATTGCCCCCATTTTCAGTGATACCCAACATGTTAATATTCATTCCAGTGATTGGACAGCCACTGACATGGATACTTACATGTTGTATTTTTGTGAATACAATTAAAGTAATTTAGCATTTAGGAGTAGTTTATGATGACTTCTAATTGAGCCACTAATCATAAGCGGTTCTATCATTGGAATGGGCAGAGTCTCCCTTTCCATGTATGGATTATGAAATAGTTTAGTATCTAAGTTGTATGAGCACCCTCATCCAATTCTATGAGTCCCTATATCCATATTTAAAATACCTAAACCACACTGGATACAGGGTTGAGCTGATAAGCTCTGATGACTCCCAAAACAATTTCATTTTAATACCTTCCCATCACACAGACCAGTAGAAAGAGAGGGTTACTGCATTTGGGAATGACACAGAATCAATGTGTGTAGACTTCTCTGGCATACAATAGGTTAAAAGCCCTATTTAAATCACTGGGAAATGTGGACATACTTGTTGCTTATGGTGCAGTTGATTTGCCCTGAATTGCTCCTCTTTTGCCTCTATAAAAATGGCTCGATTAGGGTGTTTTTTAAACAGACAGCTTTCTATGAAAGTCAAACATACAGAACCGTTTTGATCATTCTTAGAGAGAAAGTCCATTTGTGTACTCTGTTTATCAAACAGAAATATTTTATCTGTAAACAGTTTGATAACTTAGACCTCTGGAATATTATTTGAAATATTGTAACTCTACATATTCCTTTTCAATAATATCTTAAACATTTCCATTTTCTATTTGCTGAATCACTTGACTTATCTATTTTTATTCAAAGCAAAGTATTCATTACATATCTTGATATATATCATGACTATTGTGCCACATGAGTGTTCAGCAAAATGGTAAGGGAATCAGATACTTTCTGTCCAGAAGAGGCAACACTTTGTTATAATTAACTAATTACATTTCAGTATACCCTGGCACATGAAGATAAAGTAGGCTGTTCAAGGTCACATTGAATGAACTGAAAAACACCATGTCTAGAGCTCATTGAGCCTTGACATTCAGACATTATACATCCTCTTGGTGTTTTGTGTCCTCACCTTGTCACTGGAGATAAAGGACATCAATTTGTATTTTTTTTTCTTCAGATAACTAACTTGCTTTCTTTATACTGAATGATTTGAATTATGGTATGACATTTTAAAGGTTTCTAAGACTGAAATGTTATCAGACATTGAAGTAGATTATACTGAATATATTGATAACAAATGCTTATCTACAAAGATCAACAATGTCATTCTCATTGCTTCTAGTGACTCTTTTACATATTTTGTAGAACTAACTAAATTATGTAATTCACAGCAAATCAATAAAAGTATTCTTCTGCATATGGAAGTTCAGATTAATTACTTGGAGATGAACATTCAGTGGCAGGCCTCATTATATCTCATCAAAGATGGAACCATGTGTTTAGCCCAATCTCTTTCCTTCTTCACCCCAGCTCATACAACTCCACTCTTCTACTCTGACAAATAATAAAAACAGCATTAAGCATGAGCTGTTTCCTGTAGATTCTTATAATTAACTATGACCTGGATTCCATTACATGTGATAGCAGTTTTCACATGTTTTATCTCACAGATTCCTACTGAAGTCTATGGGGAAATTTATAAATAAAGCCAATAATAAAGTTATTACATACAGTGAACTATCTGTCTGCTCTTGAATGAGTCAGTTATTTTACTAAACCTGAACCTTGAAAATTATATATAACAAACTTATTCTTTGAATGATTAGCAGAAAATTAACTGACAAACACAGAAAACCATTTAATAGGTGAATTGGGACATTCATATTTTATGTATCTATAATTATTAGTCTTAATTTGAACAAGTTATCTGACAAAGCTACCCTAAGATGAACTAATCAAGAATTATTCTTCTGAATATGATATGCTAGAGTGAGGCTGATGAAGAACTGCAACAAAAAGGGAACAAATGTATATTCTCCATATTCCCATTGATTTGAAGGGGAAGTATTGCCTCAGTGTGATCTTCATATAACGATAACCTGCAATTATAATAATAATAATAATAATCCAGTGGCTCAGTGGTTAGCACTGTTGCCTTGCAGCGCTGAGGTCCTGGGTTCAAATCCCACCAAGGACAACATCTGCAATGAGTTTGTATGTTCTCACTGTGTTTGCGTGGGTTTCCTCCGGGTACTCCGGTTTCCTTCCACACTCCAAAAACATACTGATAGGTGAATTTAGATTGTGAGCCCCAATGGGGACAGGAACCAATATGAGTGTAAAGCGCTGCGGAATCTGTGTGCGCTATATAAATAAAAGGATTATTAACCTGCAATTATTGTTTTTTTTGTTTTTTTTTTTGTTATACAATGCAGGCTATGGTGAAAATTACATTTTTAAAAATAACCCGGGGCCTTACATCAGGACAGACTGCGGTTACAGCTATGTACCGCAGCCTGTCAATCTTCTTCTGTTACCTCCCCAAGTATTTTCTCGTTCCAATCTCCTCCAATGACGGAGGATTTCACCATGTAAGCTGGAGCGCTCTGTAGCCAATCTAGTTCTCTTGCATGCATTGTATAACAAAAACACGCCAACGATTACAGGTTATCCCTATATGAAGATCACACTGAGGCAAACTTGTGTAGGGGTCATAGTTCCCCTTTAAATGTGTTTTAGACTCCTAAATGCTAATGAGGTTCAGAATATATTTTAAGATATGTTTTGAACATCTCTCAAAAATTCTATGGGATTTTTCTATTTAGGGTGCATCTGATTTTCTCCAGAAATGTCCCAGTTCTTATTACATCTACCTTGGTGTTAGTAATTTTCTGCTGGTGTAAATGGCAATATCATACTGCATTTTCTTCAGTCCTTTCCCTGGTGTGCTCCTTTGCAACCAAGCTAGAATGAGCAAACTGATAACTAAACCCTCACCTCCAGTTAAATGCATTGATCTTTGTGTCACCCATGCACACAGATATCCAATTATAAGATTATGCCTGAAGCTCTGTGTTTCTGAAGGGAGCAGTGTTTGAGGAGTGGAGTCCCTTCAGTGAGACACTATGCAGCAAAGCTGGTTTTGTGAAGCAGACACAGCAGGACACTATGCATCATATGCACAGAATAAAAGTGGAACGGTTCTTAGGCAAAAAAAACGCACCATAGGACATAAACATTCACCAAATTAATTTTTATTTAATTTGCATTTTTGACTCCTTGAGCGCTAGAGACTTCTGTAGCATTCAAGGTTTTAACACTTTGAGTGCCAGAGAGGTATCCAATGCATTGCACCACAATGTGTTGATACTGCTCTGGCTCTCTAATGGTTAAAGGTCCCATTTAAATCATTGTTCATTTTTATTTCTCTTCAATAGCACAGTTAGTTTCCCTTAGAATTTATCCTCATATTTTTCATATGGCCCTTAGACTGCTTCAACAATAAGCATCCATATTATTCCTTTTATTTTCCCTTTAGAGAGGCACTTCCTTTTTAACCTTTTTATCACCAGAGTGGAGTGTGCAATGGATTGAAAAGACATTCACTGTGCACCCCTCTGCTGCTCAATTCTATTGCTTCTGCTTTGGGGCCAAAATAAATTCTGTCCGGTACTCACATTGTATATCTCCCAACATTTCAAATTGCCAAAGAGGGATACTTGCGTTTTAGGGGGTGTTTCTGGGGGCATGGCTGGTGGGTGGGGCATTACCGTCAATTTTTAGGCTATTTCTTGACTATTGCCACCTCCTTGCGTAACCTAATAAATGACTTATAACAAGACCAATGTATTTTATTTACATGGACTAATTTATAAACACACATTCTGACCTTTAAACAAACAATAATGCAAATTTTATTGCTGTGGAGCAATGTGAATCATTATATACACACCCCACAATTTGATCTCCTAAAAAGAGAGACATCAGGGTGGGAAAGAGGGACAGAGGGATTTGGATCTAAAAGAGGGACTGTCCCTCCTAAAGAGGGACACTTGGGAGGTATGACATTGTTGTACCATTGGAACTGTATTCCTTGGCCACCATCCCCCACAAAGAGTGTTGGTCACATGAACTGATGCTGTAGCCTAACACTCATCGCAGCTTTCTGCTCCCACAACTCACTCTATATATATATAGCGTGAGAATTAGGAACATGAAGGAAGCTAGCCAATGAACATAAGCTAGTGATATAGTCAGCCTCCCCTCCCCCTTAGAAATTTTAACCTTAAAATATCCATTACACCTAACATTACCAATAAATTACCTTCCTAGTCCTAAAGTTAACCTATGGCCCATGCCCACTTCCAACACCTGTAATAATAATACAGTTACCTTGATGTTAGTGGTCCAGAGATGTCTTCTTCACTCTGGTCCTCCTGCATCTTCTCCCTAGATAAAAGGGAAATATAAAAAAAGAGTAATACCCTCCCTCCTCCTCCACCATCGCCACCTATAATAAAATTACCCCCCCCCCCCTCCCAGGACTGCTCTGGCAGTTGCCTGAGCCAATGTGAGGGAAAGGTGAACAGACTTTGGCTTTTATATGGTCAATCTCTTTTCAGATTGTTTTCCACACTTTATGGCACAGAACATGCCCTTGACTCAGTAGCATCACCTCCCATCCAATAAGGATCTAGCTGGAGGGGTCATGGATGCATGTTTTGTCATCCCTCTAGCTAGCCAATTGTTGAATAGCTGGAAGGAAGATAGTATGCACATCCATGACCCCTCCAGGTAGATGCTGATTGGCTGGGAGATGAGGTTACTCCAAGGCACATTCCATGCCCTGCACAATGCCACATCCCAGCCAATGGGAGAGTGGGAATCAATTTGAATAGAGATTGGCCATATAAAAGCCAGTCTTTGTTTACATTGGGCTTGGGTAATGGCCTATGCAGGACCAGATGTGTAGGAGTGTATTTTAATTTTATTATAGGCAGCGGTAGGTATATGTCATTCATAGAGTAGTCAGGAGAATCTGTTTACTGTTTTTGCATGGGAAATTGTCTGTATTTTGAAGTTCGATAATGATGTTTTATTTTCTCTAAATGACCCATGCAAGATCATTGTGGTTTAGTCTGTTGTGGACACACACACACACGCACACACACATTAATCTTATCACCACAAGAGCAACATTTTCAAGGCGGGCAAACTGACCAAAATCACCAATTTGGTTGTTCTAATTTGATTGTTGCAGCCCATAAACAGTGTGATAAAGGTCAGTCTGCTCAACTGGATGTAATTGGCTGATGAATTGCACTGTTTATGGGTATCATAAGTCCCTCAGCTAAACAAATTAAGCAACACTTTCTCTATAGATATATTTCCCCTTTAAAAGAACACAAACACCTAATAATAAGTCTTAACATCTTATTATGGACAGAAAATCCTAATAGTCTCTAAGAATATTACCGTTACGCCTGCTTTATATTCGGGTCCAGAAGACCTGCCAGAAAGAATCATCTAGGGCTCATTAAAGCAAAGGGCAAGTGCAAAATTCATACTGGCCATTAGGATTGTCTGTCCATTGTAAGTAGTATGACCATATGTCCTGGAATTTAAATGTGTGTCCCATGTCACGGGCATCCTCCTTCTAGGACAATACAAAGTCCTCGAATGAAGGCTCCAGGCCACAGAGTTCTAAACACTAATAGGAGAACTTGCCTACTGTGGCAGAAAGCGATACCTCTGCTGGACTACCAAAAATGACTTCCAAACAGATCTCTAAGCACAAGAGAAAGAACTGAGCCTTGATCTTGACATCAAATAGGAACAGTAGTGCAATTTTGTTGTATTGTAATGCTTGTCTAATGCTTTGCACATGATGTCCATTTTCTTATAGCCCACCACATGCATTTCTTTCATCACAGCAGTCAATACACAATTATCATTCTAGTGTTTTGAACTTTTGGTGTTCTGGAGAAAGAGCAGATTATGTACAGATGTCCAGTGATGCATAGTGTCTTCTTCATAGCTGCACTAGAGCCAAGGACAAGTACTCTGCTGCTCTCTTCTCCACAGAGCCTCTGAATGGCAGAATGGAAATGTGGTCACCCTAGTAAGGTCAGTGGGGGCTTATTGTTGGGAGATAGTACTGTTCCTTTCCAGTGGATTGGAAATGTCTCCAGCATCCAGGAGCTAAAGGCCCTATGTTCTTATGAAAAATGTAGCAAATTGCGCCATGAGGAGAAATAAAAATTCCACAACTCTCCATTGATTTAAATGAGGATTTTAACCCTTTGAAAGCTACAGAGTCTCCAATACATTGTGGAGTAATGCATTGGAAGCCTCTCTTACATTCAAAGGGTTAAAATCCTAATTTAAAGGGATAGTAATACTTTAGGTGCAATGTCACAGTGGCCTGAAATTGTACAGTGGCGCTGTTGCTACACCATCCTATGGAGATTTATGGTCCCGGGACCAGAGCTGTCCATAGGATGGTGTAGCAGCAGCACCACTGTACAATTTCAGGCCACTATGATATTGCACCTAACAGATTCAAGTTTGAGCTCTAATAACTTTTGAATAAAACATCTTTCAGCAGTGGGAGTACCCTTGTTTTACTCAGGGGGATAAACCCTACAACATATTTTTTTTTACATTTTAAGTATTACTATCCCTTTAAATCAATTAAGATTTTGACGATAAATATATTTGTAAATCGTAAAAAATAAAAATGAAAATAAATAAACAAATTGAGATGATTTAGTGCAGCTGGTTAGCCCAATATTCTCTCTACTTGTTTTGAACTTATTGCCTTTATGATCTCTAAGTTACCGGTAGCATTTTTACTGACAATATTTTAGTGTTAATTTCTGAAAGACTAAAAAAATTGCCAGTCTACAATATCCATTAAAATCATATTTAATTTGATATGGCTCACTTGTAAATTCTGATATTGTGTAATTTATTGCAATGTTAAT
Source organism: Rhinophrynus dorsalis (assembly GCA_037306005.1). Classification (NCBI taxonomy): domain Eukaryota; kingdom Metazoa; phylum Chordata; class Amphibia; order Anura; family Rhinophrynidae; genus Rhinophrynus; species Rhinophrynus dorsalis. The sequence goes on from CM074723.1 coordinate 402,671,276, forward strand.
ATGAGTATGAATAGCACAGCTGGCCTCTAAAGGGCTCTTGTAATAAAGTCTACATGCTGTATGGGAATATCCACTGACGTTCTTCACACAAGGAACACTGAGTAGCAGATGGCGGCATTCATTTTGCATTTTTTTTCTATAACAAATGATATGTGTCCTTACGCTGACTTAAAGACACGGCACGATCAATCTAGTCTTTTGATATTGAACATAAAGTCAATGGACCACATGTATCTTGCAAGTAAGAGCTTTTCTCCTCTGACAGGCTGATATGGATACAAATTGTTGTTATGTGAGAGCTGGTCATGAGACTTCTAATGTTAGTTAAAATTCAGTGCATATAACATGATCTTGCTTGTAGGCGATTGACTGTAAGTAAACAAATTAAATGCTTGCTACTTGCTATTATTTTCCTTTCCTGTTGCTAATTACAAGTCACGCCAGCCTAGCATAAAGTCTTACGGGGTTGAAAATAAACCATATGGTGTGTCAAAATGTGTGTGCTCACTAGAAATCGTTTTGTTTTGATGGTACTGTTTTCTTTATATTCACCTTGAATTCTGGAATAGTGTCCAGGGCAATTCCTTGGATTCTTTTCTGTCAGGGGCATAACTACAGGGGTAGCAGTGTATTTAGTTGTTATGGGGCCCAACATCCAAGGGGGCCCATTGGCTCTATAGTGTCTAGTTATGCCCTAGGGAGAATATTATATTTTTTTCACCAATTGCCTCCAATGATTTTCACCACTGTGTAAAAAATTAGGACCAATTTGGAGCACACCAATGACATCATCAGGGACAAATAAAGCATTTCATTGATCTAAATGAGACTTTTAACCCCTTGAATGCTACAAAGGTCTCCAACACATTGTATGGAGTATTGTTGTGATAGGTAGCTCTAAAATGTTTCTTTTAAAAGGATAGTTACACTTAAAATCTAAAAATACATAAATATTGTAGGGTTTATCCTCCTACGAAAAACAAGGGTAGTCCCACTGCTAAGATATGCTTTATTCAAATGTTATTGCAACTCAGGGTGGCAATATGGTGGTGAGTGGCGTCAGTGGCATATCCACAGCATGCACTAAGGTGTCTACACCATCGTACCCCTGTGAATCCACCACCTATCCTATATAATAATTCGCTAAAAGTATGTTTGTCAGAAGCCGTCATGTGCAGTAGAGACGGCAGTGCGTGCTGTAGTCATGCGCATTAGAGACTGCCCGTGCTGCGGCTGATAACGGAGCAGGGCGCTCTCAATTCAGACTGTAGTCCTCTCTGCGCACCTTCACAGGAAGGTGCACAGAGAGGACTACGGTCTGAATTTGGAGCACCCCACTCCGTTAGCAGCCGTCGCACATTCATACAGTCAGTACTGCTCATGACTACAGCGAGGCCAACAGGATCCGGCCATCAGCCGAGGTTGCTGGGTGGCACTGTGGCCCATGTACACGGGCTTTTCAACTAGCCTGCGACAATGGCTCATTTGCTCCTGAAAATGCAGCCATTGTGGTATGCATGTGGGTGTGTTTATATGTTATTGTGGCACATCTGCACATGTTTATATCGTGGCACATCTGCACTTGCAGTAAATTCCTATAGTGGCCTTTGCTGTCTGAGTTCACAGTCAACATGAGGCTGGTAAAGCTGGGAACTTCCTATAGCTCTCTGTGGAGCAAAGGGCAACTTGCTGTCTGTACAAGAACAGAGACAGTGGCTCGCCTCCTTCAACCCTTTCAGTGTCATAAGGATATGCATTTCACACTCCTTGTGCCACTAAAAGAGTTAATAATGGAACTTTTTACAGGCGTAAAAGTTAACTTTACTTCAGAATGAATCAGTTCATGGGTCATGGTATAAGTTTAAGGGCTGTGAAACTATAAAAGGGAGAGGAATGAGCAGCCTTGTGAATCCTGAGGAAGCAGACAGGAATCTTTTATACAAGTGGGGTATTCTGCTCCCTTAGTGTGTTGTAGAGTGACTCCCAAACACTCCCCCAGGAGAACCCATGTTCCAGTGAATTAGCATGCTGAAAGGTGCAAGAATGAACTGAACAGCTGAACACCCCAACTCAAGTGGTACTGGCCTAAGGTTTATAAAAGATACAGGTTTAGTGGCTCTTGGACCAAATGGCTGTTAAATGCTGTCCAGGAGTGTACATAACATGGGTAAATATATAAAACTTATGCGCTAAGCAGTCTAGGACTCTCACAAGTACAGTAGATACAAATAAATTGTTGCAATTAGGCTGCGCCATAAGAAAACATATATTGACCCAATCTTGTAAAAACAATAGTATTGATTAGAACTTGATTAAAAGCATTGTCACTGGTTACAAACTCTCAATTCACTCACGACCTCAGAAGACTGGAGACACTCCTCCAAACTCATCTACGTGTTTCACACGGACCACACATGACAGCCATCGTGATTAAGCGTGGTTTGCACTTTTTTCTTATGGTGCAACCTAATTGCAACAATTTACTGGCCTAAGGTTCCAATTGTTGAATATTGTTATACTATATAAGATCTTTTCTGCTGCTGTTTTTGGTGCTGAAATATCTCTGTATCATTTCTCTGCTCTCTTCTTTCCCTCCTCAACACATCAACACCTTTATACCAGAATGATATGCTATAGATCACAATCTCTCATGCTCCCCTTGCATCCCTAAGTCTTAGTGCATACGGCAATGTGTGTCTGTATCACCAAGGCAATCTGCTTAGATCTGCTCTGCACAAATCATCATGTCATCTCCCCTTAATGCATCTCCCCCCAGGTCATGTATAGGTTAACTTTGTGGCCACTAGTGGGCACTGTTAATGAAAAAAATTTAAACAAAAGCAGTCTAAATATAGTAACTCTGTAAAGACGTATCCTACAAGGAGAGGGGGTGCAATAAAAGCCTCTATACATCAGTTCCAGCTCACATAGTACCAGTGACCAGTTGTAGGCAGGAGGTGGAGGCAGGGGCGGATTGTGGTACAATACCAGCCCGGGGGGATTTTTTTTATTTAACTGGCCCACTAGCTGGTATTTGAGTGCAGGGGGTACATAGTGCATTGCTCAGCATTGATAAAGAGGCATAAATGCTTATCTATTAATCCTTTGACCTACTGTAAGCAATACATTGTCAGTTATTAACCTCTTGCATGTCTGAGAGGTATACAGCAATGTGTTATACTATTAACCCATTGATTATCTCATAAATGCACAGGAATGTGTACCTCAATGATTAACCCCTTGTGTGCTAAAGAGGCAGAATTCATCAGCAATTAACATCTTTATTCACCTTTCTGGCATACAAGGGGTCAATTACTCATGAATTATGCCTCTTGAGCATACAAGGGGTTAAACAGTGAGGTACTGCACCTATGAGAAATTCAGTGGGTTAATAACAGAATAAAACATTTCTGTAATCCTCTCTGGCATGCAAAGAGGTTAAAGGGTTAACAGATGATAAATTAACTTTCTTAATAACTACCAACATTGAGATCTGACTCCCTCTCTAATTCTTGCATATCACTTAGTAGCAAGGGGTTAAAATCAGCAGGCACCATACTTGAGTTAAAAATAAACCTTTTATCTGTTATTTTTTTTTCTTTAACCCATTGAGTGCCAAAGTGGTACGCAACGCATTGCTTTACAATGTGTTGCGTACCACCCTAGCACTCAAAGGGTTAACAAGCCATATATGCAGACCTCAAGACAGTTAAGAAGAATTATATACAACCATCTCAAACTGTGACCCAGAAGCTCTGCCTGCTAATCATTCACTGTACCAGGACACACACTGCAGGCAGAGCAGGGACGGCTAAGTCAGCCTTGGGGGTGGGACAGTTAGAGAGGACAGGACCCGGTCTTCACTGCTGCTCGGCTCTGGTGGGTTGTGCCTCACAGTCCAGCGTTGTGAACTGGAGAGGTGAGATCATATGATATCCCTACCGGCCCACAAATGGGGCGGCCCACCGGGGGATGCCTGATCCCCCGATAGGACAATCCGCCCCTGGCTGGACGCTCCTTTTCCTTAGTCTTGGGGGAGCATAGTGAGATCAGCCATGCAATATAGTGTTAACCCATAGTGATTTAGCAGTAGTCATTGCCACATAGCCAGCATTTAATTAGTGAAGTTAGGAGGGTTTACTGTTCCTTTAAGTGGTTTTGAATAAAGATCCAAATATGCAACCTTTATAAAAGATGACAGATCCACTTCAGCCACTGCAAAAGCAATGTATTGCAGGCATCTCTCTCATTCGAAAGTGGTTAATTGTATTTGTGAAAACACGTTCTGAATATAATCAAGTTTTTCTTAACTTTAAAGTTCAATTTTAATTTAAAAAGTACCAGGCTTAATGAGAAATGCAAATATCACCTTTATAATAAAACTCCCGGCATTTCAAGAAGTTCATTAATTTATAATGACTAAGAATGTATGTTTTACACAGACTGCTTTTTAGACCGAAATTTTATAAGGGTTACCATACCCATTATATTACTAGAACTCTAGAGACATACACTTTATTGTTCCACTATATTCACCTTAAGGCATTCAACAGCTAAAGCATCTGTTTTGATTTAAAATGATTCCCTTCCAGACCCAAAGAAGCAATAAATTGAAGGTCAGACTATTCTCTTTGCCCTAGGGAAAAACAATAAATGTAACAATAAATATTTACAACTAATATTTTTAACTCTGGCAATTGACATAAAATTATGCATAGACACAGAAACATGGACATCAAGATGCGCAGCAGGCGGAACTCACTGGCAGTGGTTACATAAATATGTTTCATATTACCGCGGCCAAATTGGAATGTTTATAACATGTTTTCATTTTATGAATAATGCAGTGGTTAAAATATTTTAACCCTTTGGATACAAGATATTATTACCATATCTCTCGGAATATGATTTAACTACCTCTGGCATCCATGGAGTTAGAATGTGCAAAATGGACCACTGCTTGAACACTTAAACACTCATGTAACAAGAAATGGGGGGGAGGGAGTGTATGAATTCAATTCAATTTTCTATCCTCACAGCTACCTAACACCAATTTTACAAGGAAAAAAAACTCACAGTGCTATCACACCATAAAATATATATATATAAATTAAAAATTAGAACCCATAGTATGGGGACCAGCAGCGAATAAGGGGGTTCTCCAAGTCCTCAAACTAGGCAAAAGCCTAAAGCAAAAGGTAATACAGAAAAACAAACCTGCACTTTTCCATGCAAGTTACCCAAATGTGAACCCTGTATAAAGCATATATTATACCACAACCACAAGTACCTGTTGGAAACCAATTTTCTAACACATACCGGTGGTTTTCACTGCCTTTTTTGGGCTCTGCGCCTGCCTTCTCATGGCGCAGGATTTGCACCATGAAAGGTGCTTTCCTAAAAATGCAGTGAAGCCACCGCATGTTATAGGATAGGAAAGGCGAATATTTTTAGTTGATGTTCAGTGGATGATACATTTTTTATTTTATTTTTTTTCCTCATTATTTATTTACATTTGCTTTTTACTTGTTATGTAAACTCTTTTAAAATTTAATAAAAATATTGGTCACACCAAATATTGATTTGATTTAGATTTTTCTACTGTTCACTCAATATGCATTTTGTTAACTGATAAAAATAAACTATTAATATCTATTTTTTGAAAGCATTCTTACTCTCTGTCATCCAATACATGTTACTGGTAACTTTGGGTAGGCGATCCGCCTCTTTAATTGCAGGCAGGAACAATCCTAGAATTGTATGCAGGGGGTGGAGCCTACCTTCCCTTCTTGGCTGTAGCTAGCCAACCAGCTCCAGAAAGATTTGTTCCTTGGTGAAGACACAGGAAAGAGAGCAGTTCTGCTATAGTTTTAGAATTTTTTATTTTATTTTTCTGTTAGAAATGGAATACCACCATTAGGCGGATTACCATAACTGACAATACCCTTAGATGTGGCTAGCTCAGTAACCAGGTGTTTTTATGGACCTTAAGCCCTGGGGAGAAAATATTGGCTACAAGTTCTTTCCTCAGGAGTTGCCCACCGAGGCTTCTTCTTAATACATGGTAGTCTGAAGACAAAAGATCTGCAGGAAATGTGAGCAACCCTTTGAGTGCTGCAGGTCCACATGTCCCACAGTGCCCCACCGCACAGGGGTTTTACCTTTGGAGTTCCTATTGCACACTCCTGCACTAATTGGGACTATCTGTATGTCTGTTGGGTGTTTTGGAGCAGGTATATGTGGTACTTTAGCCCTTTAGCTGCTGGTTTTGCATCTTTTGGGGGGTTTCTGACACTTTTCCTACTGGTTCAGTATTTTTTGGGTATCCTAACATGTTCTAGTGATGTTTCATGCATTTTTATTTTACTGTTTCAATGTTGTAAAATTTGAGTTCCGCTCTATTTATCGCATAGGCGCCATTGTTCCATTCGCTCCTATGGGACTGTACAGTTTGGGACATATATCTGCAACCGCTTAACCTTGCGACTTCAGAGATTTCTCATGTTTCTTGTCTGCCCTTGCTCTATCATCCGGTTCATGTGTCTAGTGTGTTGGGGGGCTCAGGGGGCTTCAGGCACTGTTTGGGTACTTTTTCTGGGAAAACTACATTTCCCATGAGCGCTTGCTTCGCACGCTCATTTCTGATTGGCTCCCGCCATGGCAGCCATTTTGTGCCATTTCCAGAACGAGTATCCTACGCAGGGCTTGGACCCTCTTTCTCTCCTCTGCTGATTAAGCCTTCGCCTGCCAGATAAGTCTATTTTAGCGATTTCTGTGGTGAAATTTTAATCTTGCGCACTGTATTTTTGGTGATTCCTTATACTTTAAATGTTTTTGACACTGTGAGAATGTCTAATCCGTTGGAGCTTGGTGCCAGGCCTAAGACTAAGGATGCAGTGTCCCCTGTTGCGCATTGTTCCTCATGTCATATAGGGTTACATAGAGAATTCTAAGGTCATTTATGTCCAGCATGTTCTGATGTCCCTGAGTCTCTTCCAGGGACCTCCAGCCATGCATTAGAGCTAGTTTGGGTGCAAGAGTTCAAGGCTGCTACGTGGGACCTTAGGTCTACATTGCAACTCTTTCCATTCCAGTTACAGGGGGTCTTCCATTTATGGCAGACCCCCTCTTCAGTCTGATCTTCCCTGACTAAACCGCAGGGAGTACCTGACGTATCAGATTCCTCTGGGGAGGAACTGCTAGTGGATTCAGATGTTGAGGAATGTTCTGCTGTGGGCTCCTCTCAGTCTTTTGGGGATCCTTTTGAGGCTGATCCTGAGCCCTTGGCTGAGGGCCTGATCAGGGCTGTTTTGCATACCCTTATCATTGCCTTAGTTCAGGAGGTTCCTTCTGATCCCTCTGATGTGTTTCAGGAGCCTAAAAACTCCCTTACTTGCTTTCCACCTAACCCCACTCTTGACTGCCTTGTGTCTGAAGAGTGGAAATCTCCAGACAAGAAACCTTCTGTGTCCAAGAAATTTGCCAAGCTTTATCCCTTCTCTGAGGCAGCACTTGCTCAGTGGGTTCATCCTCCCAAAGTGGATGCTCCTATCTCCAGGCTATCTAAGTCTACTGCCTTGCCAGTTTCTGATGCATCCGCTCTGAAGGACTGGACTGACAAGAAACTTGAGGTCTCCCTCAAGTCCATTTTTGCCATTGCTGGTACTGCCATGCATCCAGCATACGCTGCAGCATGGGTGAACCGGGCCATTGTGGTCTGGACTGGACAGCTCACCCTGGCTGTCTGTCAGAGTGCTCCTACTTCGGAAATGTTGCTCCTTCTTGCCAACATTTCAGAGGCACAGCACTGTGTTTCTGCTGCCTTATTTGATACCATCCGCTTAGTGGCTAGGGTTTCCATCATGTCTGTGGTTGCCAGATGGGCTTTTTGGCTCAAGATCTGGTCTGCTGACACTGCTTCCAAGAAAGCATTGCTTTCTATACCTTTTCAAGGTACTTCTTTGTTTGGGCCAGATCTTGAAGATCTGATCAGTGACGCCACATGGGGTAAGAGTACCCTTCTACCCTTGGTCCCCAGGAAGAAAACGCTGTTCCTTTCAGACTGAGACACGGTCGTCGAACCAGACGGTTCCCTCAGCTCCACGTGCCTCCTCCAAGCCCAAACAGCAATGGAAGCCCAAGGTCTCCTCCAAGCCCAAGGCATCCAAGCCTTCTTCGGCATGACTCACCGAACCCAGGTCCCCACTCTGCTGTGGGTGGTCATCTGTGTCACTACCACAGCATCTGGGAGGATTCAGTGGCGGACCCGTGGGTTTTACAGGTGGTGACGGAAGGGTACAGGATCCCTATTGTCTCTCTTCCTCCTTTCACTTCCTTCCTTCTCATACGCCTCAGGGCACTGAGAAACACCGGCTGTTCAACGGCGCTATTCAGGCTGTTCTGGACAAGGATGTTCTAGAGCTGGTTCCAGTTCAGGACAGAGGTATGGGTTTTTACTCAAACCTCTTTGTGGTTTCCAAAAAGGATGAAGGATCTCAATTCCTTTGTGATCCAGACTCATTATCACCAGGAGTCTCTACAGACGGTGATTGCCGCTATGTCCCTGGGGGAATTCCTTGTATATCTGGATCTTCAGGATGCATATTTACACATCGCCATTCATCCAGAGAGTCGGCAGTATATCAGATTTGCCTGTGACCGAGGGCATTTTCTTTTTTCAGCTCTTCCCTTTTTCAGCTCCTCAAGTTTTCAACCGTGTCCTGGGAGCCTTAGTGTCCATCCTCCACCGGGACAGCATCAGAGTTACTCAATACATGGGCGACCTGCTTCTGAAAGCCCCCTCTGCGGAACTTCTTCATTAGCAGGTTCAGCAGTGCATTCACGCTCTCACCCATCACAGGTGGATCATCAACATGGACAAGTCAGATCTTGTCCCATCCCAGCGTCTGGTCTTCCTGGGCCTTCTCTTCAACACTCAGAAGAGCATGGTGTTTCTCACGGACGAGGTAGCTCACTAGATCGCCCACAGGATTTCTGCGGTTCTGGCTCAAGATCCAGTTCCAGCCAAGAAGCTGTCCTGTCTAGAGGGAAATTCATCTCCATCATAGAAGCGGTCCCGTTTGCCATGGTGCACACGAGGGAACTCCAGAGGTTTGTGATCCAGGTGTGCAGGGGTCAGCCGAACCTTCTGAAGATGTCAGTGTCTCTCCCTCTTCATGTGGAACTGAGTTTGTCATGGTGGCTCGACCAATCTGCTGAAAGGCAAGTCCTTCCTGGTATCCTTCTGGACCACGGTGACGACGGATGGCAGCCTCTCCGGCTGGGGAGCGGTCCTGGGTCGCCTGAGTGATCAGGGTCGGTGGTCTCTGGAGGAATCTCTCCTTCCTATCAACATGTTGGAGCTTCGGGCTATATTTCATGCCCTTCGTCATTGGAGATCTCAGCTGGAAGACGGTAAAGTCTGACAATGCCACGGCCTTGGCTTACATCAACAAGCAGGGCGGAACAAGAAGTCTCGCCGCTTGGTTAGAGATCAAGGCTGTTTTGTACTGGGCAGAATAACACGTTCCTGCCATATCCGCAGTGCACATTCTTGGTGTAGACAACGTCATAGCGGACTTCCTCAGTCGACACACAGTGGACAGCAGAGAGTGGGAGCTGCACCCAGAGGTGTTTACCCTCATTGTTCAGAAGTGGGGTCTTCCTTACATCGACCTGATGGCGACAAGACTCAACAGGAAGGTTCAGAGGATCTGCTCTCCGTGGAGGGACCCTCTGGCCCTGGCGGTGGATGCAATGTCCATTCCTTGGTTATTTCCTCTGGCCTACATCTTTCCTCCCCTCCCTATGTTGCACAAGGTGTTACAGAAATTGCGACTGGAATGCTGTCGATTCATTCTGATTGCTCCTTACTGGCCTAGCCAAGCTTGGTTTCCAGAGCTTCTTGTACATTGTATCTTCTAGTAGTATTCATAGTTTCTCTGCATGCTTCTAACATCCAATGGGGTAAGTCTTGTCATGTGATTGGTAACCGTCGGGCTATGACCTCATTGGCATACCAAGTGATTCTGAATGCTGTCATAGTTTAAAACATGAGTTAACTGTCTCAACTATTGGTTTTGAGTCCCTGTGTGGACCAAAATGTCGAGTTGTCCCATGTGTGCTGCCCCTTTGTTACATCTATTTGCATCCTTATTGAGAATGTGCACCTGGGCATTTTCTAGTTTAAGAGTGAGTGATTTCACTCTTTCTTTCTATCTTTCTATCTATCTAATGTGTTTGTGTGTATAGTATGTGTTTGTGTGTACAGTGTACAGGTGAGCACCGCGTGTGTGTGTACATATACAATATGTATGAATATATTTTCTGTGTGTGTGTACAGTGTGTAGTATGTACAGTGTGTGTGTGTGTGTGTGTGTGCAGTATGTGTATGTACAGAGTGTATATAGTGTGTGTGTGTGTGTTTACAGTGTGTGTGAGTGCACATTATGTGTGAGTGTCATGTCAGTTACAAACCTAAACAGTTTCCCTATTTTTGGTCAAGTTCATCAAAATTTTAAGAAAACTATAGTGGTGTTTGGTCAGATGAACTCTTCTTCTTCTTTTACACCTCTATAGGATGATCACCATAAGTGGACAACAGCAGGCACTTGAGATCCCGCACACTATATCCCTGATCCTAATAGCATTTCATACTGTTGCACTGTACAGACTGGAAGATATATTAAAACAGAGTAATAATCACCCCCTACTTACCCTGTGGTCTGAAAATGCTAATGGCCACTGTGAATTTTGACCATGTGTATATGTTCAAGAGAAAACATCTAACATCTCGCAGGGAAACAGTGTCTCAAATGTTGTTCTCTCCCTGCAGATAGTAATATTAACCCGTTCAGCACTAGAGGGGTGTGTAACACATTGCTCTGAAATACCTTGCATGCTCATCTGGTCTTAACAGGGTTAAGCAGACTCATGCACTGCCTGCCTCAGTTAAAAAAACTGCCATCATCTGTCATATCTGCCTCCATAGACATGACATTCAGGGCTGCTTGAAGAATTAAAAATTAAACAAGCCAAAATGTGTAGGAGCCATTACAATTTCCTGATCACAGTTTATTATTAGGAACAGGGCTGGATTTCCCAACAGACAGAGTAGGCAACTTCTTAGAGCTCAGAACTTTGAGGGTGCATCAGCTGTGCTACCCACATTATGAACTGTGTATGGCCAGAACAATCTCAATGTCCCTGCTAGTTTTATACCCCTTTATAGGCTATTATTTAACTCCTTGGATGTGATATCTCTCTAACAACAAAGGGGATAAAGTATTTTTGGCTTTGCTTGGTATAGGCCAAGGGTATATTCTGTGTAGGAAACAGGTATAGGAGTGTGGTCATGTGATGAGTGGGGGTGTGGTCATGTGTGGTGCTAAGAATGCCTAGAGTTCCCTAATTTGGAGGGGTTACTTTTCCTTTAAGCAATACAAGCATGTCATATTAGAATGCATTTGTTATCAAGTTGCACGCAATCCAATAGGCATTTAGATAAAATAAGAGACTGATAAATCATTGTAGAAATTCTTCAAAATCTCTCTCAAGAATGTAGTTATAATAAGATTCTATCATTCATTTTTTAATGCACATTACTCAAACTCTCTGGAATGTTTAGCTGATGACTTTATTGTTTAAAATGTGCCAATTTGTCACTGCCTTCTTGATAGTGTTATCAGTCTAGGCAGCACAGATTAATAGTAATGCCCCTTTCACATGGGTGATGTGACAGTAAATAAAGAAATGCATTGAAAGGTGTCCTGGTAGCCTGGGGTGCCTTCCAAATTCCAGCATACTGTATCATAAATGCGTTCACAGAGAAAAGTATTAAAATTGCATCATAACCTCTGTCTGCCCCCTTTGGAGCCTCTGGTAGATCTTTAAAGGGACAGTAATGTCCCAAAAAAAAGATACCCAGTTTTGTAGCCTTTAAAAAAATAATCAATATGGTCCAAACCTGATCTCTCTCTGTGGTTTGAAAGATATAGGGATTCAAAGTTCCCCCTCCCCCCCTTCTCCTGATGTCAGCTGTAAAGCTGACAGCAGGAGAATCGAGTCGTACGACTCGAGGAGGCTCTGCAGAAGAGCCGAAATTGCTCTATCTATAAAGAATGAATTCATTGGAAAGATCTACAAAGTGTGCCTGGTTTGCAAGCACACTTTGTAGACATTTCCAATTGATGAATTCTTTCTAGATAACGAGATTTTGGCTCTGCTGCAGAGCCGCCTGCTGGTCCCTTGACCGGGATCTCCTGCTGTCAGCTAGACACTGGCGTCAGGAGAAAGGGAGAGAGGGGCGAACTTTGAATCCCTATATCTCTCAAACCATAGCGGTTTGAGAGATCAGGTTTGGACCATATTGATTATTTTTTTAAAGGCTACAAAACTGGATTTCTTTTTTTTGGGGACATTACTGTCCCTTTAACATGAGCTATCCTGGAGGTTCAGATGCTCATCATAACCTCCAATTAGTGGCTGATCCTGTTTGGCAGGTGCTAACATTACCTGGCTGTTAGCCACAACCTTTTGTGACAAGATTGCCTGGTGAGTTCAAGAGAACTTAATTTCAGAACATGGGTGATAGAAATATTGCAGGGAGACTAATAGTCACAGGTATTTCATGAAACCTAAATTCTTTTTATCCATTGAGGGATGCAATGACTATGGTCCCTGCATCCCCATGTTTCCTGCGTCCCCATGGTTCCTGCATCCCCATGGTCCCAGCATCCTTATGGTCCCTGCATCCCTATGGTCCCTGCATCCCCATGGTCCCTGCATGCCCATGGTCCTTGCATCCATATGGTCCCTGCATGCCTATGGTCTCTGCATCCCTCAATGACAATGGAAGTCCCCACTGAAGCAAATAGAAGAGAAGAGAAGAGAAGGCAAAACTTCTTCTATGTAAATCTTCCCTGTGCAAGTGCAAGCGTGCTGCCCGATTCCTTCAATGGGCTTTCAGGACCTTCCGCCTCCAGCTATGCCTTGTGAGGATCTCTTTCTTAGTACATCCGCCCCAGGCAGTGGTTGTTATAATACCGTAAAATCTCGGGTATAATACGCACAATTTTACCCCATTTCACCTTATGTGAAGTGGGGGGTGCGTATTATACACGAGAGTTATTTAAAAAAAAAAAAAAAAATTGAGCTGACAGATTCCCTCCCTTACTTGTCTCCACTGCAGTCCTCTCTGACAATGAGGCTTAGCGTATGTACTTCCTTCCACTGAAGTACCCATCTTCCCAGCGGGCTGCAAGCTTGCATTTGCCGCCCGCTTCCCTCATGGGCTTTCAGGACCTTCCGCTTCTATTACCATTGGCTGGAGGCGGAAGGTCCTGAAAGCCCATGAGGGAAGCGGGCGGCAAATGCAAGCTTGCCGCCCGCTGGGAAGATGGGTACTTCAGTGGAAGGAAGTACCTACGCTAAGCCTCATTGTCAGAGAGGACTGCAGTGGAGACAAGTAAGCGCATTGGGCCGCGGGAGGGAGGGAAGGGTTCCTGACAGCTTAACTTTTTTTTCCGTAAGAGGGGAAAACAAGGGTGCGTATTATACATAGGCACTCTTGTTTTCCCCTAAAATCTTAGGTATAATATACACCTGCGTATTATACACAGGTGCGTATTATACCTGAGATTTTACGGTAGTCATCAGAACACATTGTTAGCACAGCCTAACCTTAATCCCATATCTCTAGGAGTTAAGATTTTGATCTATTTTTCTGTGTTTACTTATTTATTTATTTTGGCTAAATCACTTAAATTGTAAACATGGTTTAACCCTTTGCGTGTAAGAGAAGTATCCAATGAATTGCAGTATGGCCATGCATAATGCTTTATAAGTTAAAGAAGTCTGACACGTTTTATCATTGTTGCACATTTACAGAAATGTGCTATTAATTATTAAAATAAAATATACAAATGTATTGGCCGCAAATTATAATTATGATGTTTATCAACTTTACCTTTAAAGGAACAGTAAAGATTTTTAAAAAGTGCTCAGTCTAAAGGACATATGCCCATATTTATAAAGACAAACTGGAATTATTCTGGAATAAATCAACTTTGCCATTGCACTCAAATGGTTAACAGTTTATATATAAGTTGAAGTGGAGACCTGTCTAGTATTCAAGGGTTTAAGGGACCAATTTAGCCCTTTGAGTGCCAGAGGGGTACAAAACACATTGAGTAGCAATGTGTTGCATACCTCTCTGGCATTCAAAGGGTTAACCCTTTCAGTAACTGTATAGTATCCACCTCATTGCTTTTCAATGTGTTGGATACCCCTTTGGTACTCAAAGCGTTAAATCAATGGGATTTTAATTTTTCCCTATTGCACACTTGGTTTACTCCTGAATTGTTCCAGCTGTTAGCATATCAGCTTCATTATAATCAGTTACTGATTAATTTGTTTATCAGAAAAGCCCTAAAGTTGCTTTATTTCGTAGTGTCGCACTTCTTTTGTACATGCAAACTGATTGTTCTTTTCTTTCATCATTTTCAGCTTCAGGACTTTCAAATTTTGATCAGTTTGTCAAACAATTCTTCCTAGTGTCTGCTATTAGGCCCCTTTCACACAGGTGACATTATCGCAGTGACAGGTAACTGTAAAACTAGCTTGCACAGGAACAAGGGTCAGCATGGGAGAGAATGCTCAAGGTGATCTAAATGAACTGTATAATTCTAGGGTTTGAGGTACAGTAATTCATAGGTTGGATGGAGGACTGAGTGTGGATTGAGGGAGAAGTAGCAGAATGATTTTAAAGAAATAGTGATGGAGTGATTAACTGTAGTGACTGATACTGAAGTGAATGGTGACAGTTTTATTCTCAATTGCTGTTAACAATGTATACATTTCCCCAGCTGCACAGAGTTTGTCTTATCTTCCTTTTGTAAAGCATTGCAGAACTGTTAGGTTTTTTAGGGGTCTTTCACCAGGCCCCTGTTATACTTCTATTGCCTGTGTTTTGTGCTCACCTTTCTACTGTGCTTCCTTGCTAACCTCATTTAGGGGTGGGGAGAGGTTGTGTGGCTGATGGTGCACACGTGAGCTCTAGTTATTGGCTGACTCCCACATGGTTCAGCCATTTATTGGAGGTTGCTATGAGCATCACAAATTGCGATGACCATCACTATCTCCATAAACTGCCAAGCATATTTGCCCTCCTAAGTCTCTACTTCATTCTTGTCTTAAAGGGAAAGTAATACTTCGTTTTAACTTTATTTTATTTTGTAGGCATTAAAAAAACATGAAGAACGATATAAGTCTTATCTCTCAAACCTTTATGGCTTGAGAGATATTCACAAGCAAAGTTTCCCCCTTCCGCCCCTTTTACCTAGTGTAAGCCATCTCTTCTCAGATGTGGAATACAGTCCATAGAATAGAGAGATAACAGCAAGGGACAATATTCTTCCTATCAGAAGTTCTTAGTACACCAGGCCCTCTTGCTGTCTCTTGAGACCATGATCATCGTACTTTCATGAATAACACATTAGATGCTGAAAATACTATTTTTTATTTTTGAAAAACAGAACAGCATTACATTTATTTGTACAGTAATATATTTGTGAATAGTACCTATTATTCTCTCAATAAGTCTAACAAGAGCTTTAGAGTATGTGAAAAATTACATCTAGAGAACTTTGTAAATGGTGCATTATTCATCTTCCAAGTGCTCACCAAAGATAACAAAAATTAATAATGAATTATTAAGCATGCCATGCATCAACACACTGATACGTCTGCAAGTCTCTCATATTATGTAGAATAAACAGGCAAAAACACTGTCAGTCTGGTGATGCCTCAAAGATAAATTAAAGTGGACCTATCATCCAACGACAGTGTTTTCTTTACAGAGAATTAACTGTTTGTGTGCCAAAGGCATGCGTTTCATACCCCTCTGGCAATCAAAAGGTAAACATCCATATATGTTGTATTAATCATTTTTTGCTTTTTTTTTTTAAAGTGCATTTTTGAGTGCTGTGTTTATTGATTGACATCAATAAACACAACTGTTTTCAACTACGGTAACAATAGATATAGATCTCGACTATTAGGAATCATTATTTTCTATTTTTCATAATAACATACATCTCAGGATCAAACCAGTGATTTGTCCAACACGTTAGATGCCCCCTGGCGCTGATTCTATACTTTATTTTATTTTGTTTTTTTAAATACCTTTTTAAAAATCATGGGTTTCATCCTAAGACGGATGTTATTATGAAAAATAGAAAATAATGAATCCTAATAGTCGAGATCCATATCTATTGTTACAGCAGTTGAAAGCAGTTGTGTTTATTGATGTCAATAAACATGATCATAGAGCTACCATAGAAAGATATTAATTATGTGCAGATTGCTATTTTGTGGCATCTTGCTTTAGAATGAGAAATGCCACTTCAAATGGATAGCTTCCCCCTTCACCCTGACCTCCTCCTATTCATTTGTGAAGGTGATAAATCAATGACTGCAGTAACAGCAGGAATCCTTATTAATAACAACCTTCACTTCTCCTAGATTTGACTGCACGCAGCTCTTCTTTTTCAATTTTATCTAAAAAGATTTTTAACTCGTTTGGTGTTTGTTCTTATTGATTGTATGAAGCCAAAGTCTTACATGACTAAGCAACATTCATCACCTACTGTAAGAATGGTTTTCTGTCAAATAATTGCTACGCTCAGGCAGCCTTATGTAACCAAGAGTCAAAACCTATAAAAACATAGATGACAAGAGAAAGGTGTCTGAAATATAATTTACCCATTTTTAGCTGTATGTTTTTAAATTAAAGTGTCTGTTTGTTCTATGATTATTTCTGTTATGTATGATAGCTGATTAGAATTATACACATATAGACATCTTAAATTGTAAATACATATAGGAATAGCGGGCTCTAAGATGGACTTGGTAGACTAAGATATGTGTTCTTCAAAAGTCAGGCACATGTAGGTACTCAGGTATTAAAGGGAAACTATCTCTTTATAATGAACTAGTTGAAGAGCCCATTTACAAGGGCCACAGTGCCACCCAGCAACGGCCGTGGTGCAGTCATGCACAGTAGAGACTGCCCGCGCCACGGCTGATAACGGAGCGGAGTGCTCCGAATTCAGACTGTAGTCAGTGCACAGAGAGGACTACGGTCTGAATTCGGAGCCCCGCTCCTTTATCAGCCATGGCGCGGGCAGTCTGTACTGTGCATGACTGCAGCGAATGCAGCCATCTCTACTGCTCATGACAGCTTCTGACAAACACACACTTAGTGAATTATGATATAGGATAGGGGATTTTGAAAGGGCTTTCAGAAGTACCTATATTTATGAAACACAGCTTTATTTATATATCAGTGTGTGCAAATTAGCTAGTACTGGTTGGAATGGAATAACAGTCGGGGCAGAAAGTAGTGTGAAATGTAAATATCCTCTAAATAAAACATGCTAACCTAAATATCTGAAAGGTCTTTCAAAATCAGCTGTCTGCTACAAAGAGATAGTTCCACTTTAGAAAGAACTGGAATAATGCTGAAACTATCCAATAGCACCAAATGGTACAAGTGGATCTTTCCAAAATTACCATTGAATTAAATGGGGCTTGTAACCCCTTAAATGTTAGAAAGATCTCTGAGAAAGCCAACTGCTAGTACAAATGGATAAAGCTTCTAGGTTAGGAAACATTTATAATGGGAGATTCGGATTACCCTTACTGAAACTCACTGGAGAAATACAATTTCCAGAGCAACAAAAGAAAATGTCATAGGTATGATTAATGACAACTTCATGCCTAAACTGATAGAAGAACCAGCTAGGAATGAGGCCTTGTTGGACTTAGAGATCACAAACAATTCTTAGATGTTGTACATATACAGGTAACAGAGCATTTGAATAAGAGTGACCAAGATAGCCTTTTAAATGTTTTACAAGAAACCCATTGATAAGTGCAAAACTAAAACATTCAACTTTAAAAAGGTTAATTAAATGTTAATTAATGCGTTAGAGGGCATTCCATGTGATGTAAATTTCAATGACAAAATGCAGAATAAAAATGAAATTTGATTAAAGAGGAACTTTCATGCATTTTAATATGCCCCCAAATCATTTTTAACATACCTCTAAGCATATCCATTAATGATGAGCGAGCACCCCGATGCTCGGGTGCTCGGGTGCTCTGACCGAGCACCCCCTGAGGCTCGAGTGCTCGGCCGAGCACCCGAGCCCCATTGAAAAGCATGGGAGCACTCGAGCATTAAACCAGGCACCCCCTGCTCTGATGAGCGGAGGGTGCCTGGTCAATGTCCCCCTTCATCTCCGCTATGCCCCTCTTCCACAATGTCCCCCTTCATCTCCTATGCCATAGAGGAGATGAAGGGGGACATTGTGGAAGAGGGGCATAGCGGAGATGAAGGGGGACATTGTGGAAGAGGGGCATAGAGTCTATGCCCCTCTTCCACAATGTCCCCCTTCATCTCCGCAATGCCCCCTTCATCTCCGCAATGCCCCCGTACCTCCAGTCCCTGGTGGTCCAGCGGAGTCTTCGGATCTGTGCCTCTTCCGGCACAGATCCCCTTCACCCGAACATGTCGGGCGAGCACATGGCGGTACTCGTACGAGTACCGCCATGTGCCGAGCAGAGCGATGCTCGAGCCGATCCGAGCATCGGCCGAGCACGCTCGCTCAACACTAATATCCATACATGTATTACCCTTAGTAAGTCTGGCATTATTTAGAAATTCAACTTCTTTGGAGACTTCCCTGCAGACGACAGTGCAGACATCTTGCTGAAGAGGCAGGCGTGTACCTGCGCTCTCCATCCCTGTCTCCTCTATGATTGGCTAGGGGGGATTGCATTAAGGTACAGACAGGGACAGACAGCACAAGCACACACATCCCTCTACATTAAGATCCCTGCCTGTGAGTCTCCACAGAAGTTACATTTCTAAATAATGCCAGACTTATTAAGGATAATACAAGTATGGATATACTTAACTCTATGTTAAAAATTATTTGTAGGGCACATTAAAATGCATGAAAGTTCAGCTTTAAAAGGTTTTTAACTAAATATATTCATCATCAATATAGTTCATTGGGTAATTAATGCAAAAGAAACAAATTAAGATCAAAGAGACTTAACAGTGTGGTTCACTGGGAAATGCAGAGAAAGAAGCAGGCTTTTAATTTAAGTCAGGAGGGTAGGATGCATCATTTTAAAAATAAAAAGAATGTAACATAATCTATAAACAAGCAATTAGACTAGCCAAAATTGATAATGGCAAAGGAATTACAAAAGACAGAAAAACAAATGCTTGCAATTATATAACTAGCAGAAAGATAAAGGTTGGTAATGGTTTTCATATAACTTAGACAGGTGAATGAATTAGTCAGAATAAGCTGATGGCTGACAGTTTAAACACATTATTTTCTTCTGTAGATCCAAAGAAAGAAATAATGGAAGGCTTTTGCCGCATCATTCTCTTCACTACATGCACTGTTAACTAAGAATAAAGTCCAGAAGAGATTTGAAAAGGTTAAGGTGAAGAAAGAACCTTGACCTGATGGTGTATACTCAAAGACAGGGTGCTTGTTAAAGTAATAGCAAGGCCATTATACTTAATATTTATTCTCATCAGGATTGGAAGAAAGCAGTTGTAGTTGTCTTATGTAAAAAAGGGGGTAAAATCTAACCCTAGAAATTATAGACCTCAGATTTTAACTTCCATATTGGCTAAGATGCTAGACATACAGGGGGAGAGGCACTAAAGGTTGATGAGGACTCAGGATGGCAATGTTGTGTCGGATCTGTGTAAAAGGCACATCACCAGTATGCACTAATGTGCCTTTGACATCATATCTTATCAGTCCAACAATAATCTGCCCATATTGACATCCTTCCATCTTGCCTTCGACAAGTTTATGAATTTTTACGTAACACTTCTACAATTACTTATTTCCATATGGAAATACAGCATAATGAGTTATTTCCATATGGAAATGCAGGATAATGAGCCATTGGCATATTAATTTGAGTGTGTTTATGTGGCTATCAACCACATGCACTAAACTCTGATAGCAGCCTATGCTGTTGGAGTTCACAGTCCCAATATCGCCTACTTAATCTCCTTGGAGTTTCTTCTGGAACCAGAGGACAGTTCGCTGTCTCTTCTAAAGAGCAGATACAGTGGAACAGCAGCTCCCCTCCTGTAACCCTTTCAGTGCCATAGGGATTGCATTGCATATCCCTGTGGCTCTGAAAGGAGTAAGAATTAATGGCTGATTAGTAAATGTGACATGCAATTGAGGTCCTCCCCTGTGTATCTTGATATGATAAGCAGCTTCTCCTTCATACTGCCCTGTAACTGGCAGACTGTGCCTGGGATCCAGCCCCCCCCCCACACTGACGCTTCTTGCAGCTGCTGCCCCTAGAGCTGTCTCCACTGCTTCTGTCTTATGTGTGGGGGTTCACATTTTGGCCTTGTCAGCTGCCAATCTCTCCACTGTGCTAATCCTGCCCCGCACAGTTCTCATCACCTCCATCTGCCACAGCAGGTAGTCAGACCCCCTGTTGAGAAGTATGACTGGCACAATGGAGCTGGGGTGCTGCAGATCAGAGATGGGGTATGTCTTCACTGAGTGTGTGTGATGTCTATGGACATGGCAACCCTGGGAGCAGTGGAAGTTCAAAGAACTTGTGCAGTACTTCTCATTATAACTAGGTGGGAAGTGTGATGCTGATGACTGCCGGGTGCTCACTGACATCCACTCACACTGCCACTTTCTCAGAACAGTGCAAAACATTCTCCTTCCCTCACTCTGTCCTTCTCTGCTTCAGCCTGCTCCTAAACCCCTTTCGACACTTCAGCTTCAACATTTCAGACTCCTCCTAACCCCCTCTTATGGCACTTCAGCCTACACCTTTCAGCACTTTCAACTCCTCCTACCCCCCTTGACACCTCAGCCCCCTCTCAGTGACCTTCCCACTACAGCTTAGAATGCAGCATTTTTAGGAACGCCTGTCAGAAAAGAGGCTGATCCTAGCACTACTCTGTTATTGGCAATAAGCAATAAGGCATATTACCAGAGTGTGCGCAGTCTCTGTAATGCAGTGCTGAGCAACATGAGGCCCTCCAGCTGCTGTCAGACTACTACCTCCCATGTTGTTTGTTGGCAGTAGCTGGAGGGCCTAACATTGCTGAACACTACTGTACTGCCTTTGTGTGTTTCAGCACTCACTGCGCTCATCAATATTATTTACATGCTGTACCGTACCTCTGTCTTACCCATAGGGAGGTCAATATTATTAAGTGCTTTTGACTCTCCTCCCAGAATCCCATTCTGTTTCCATGTTCCGCCTGGTCACCTCCCCCTCAGAGCTTTTCACAACTCTTACTATTTCCCTCTTCCTCTCCCACTTACACCCTCCCTTTCCCGAATCATTTATGTACGTCTTGTGCATGATGATCCACTCCCTGCTCAGTGCAAAAGATAAATGCGCTGGATGAGAAGACAATTGCTATGGCAGGTAGTTCAAAATGAAATGCATCATGCTTTCTTGACAAATGGAGGACACACATAACATGTGAGGGTGTTTGGACACAGGTAATACACAAAATGAGTGTGTGAACCCATTTATAATCAAAGTGTCTCACTTTCATGCTCATCCACTACCCACATTGGGCTGCTGTCATTGCATTGGCTGATGTGTCTCTGTAAAAGTCAGACTAAGAACTCTGTCACTTCTGGTACAGATAGAGCTAGTTGCACATTTTCTGGTTGGACACATTTGCAGACACTCTCTAATCAGTGGATTCACAACAGCACCAAACAGAGAGCGGATTTGCATGGGGTACTAGGTGGGGACACTTGCATTCACCACACTTCTGGTACTTATAGGGCTCAATATAAATAGAGACACAGGGAAGTTTCATTAATGTCAGGAATGGACCCCAAAAATTCTCTTCACAAATAGATCAAAGGAAAAAACATAAATGTAGCGATGTTCACTTTCTTACCTATAAATCCCCCATAAATAGCTCTTTGCTAACCCCCATTCATGGCTGTTGTGTGTCTCACCCTGGACATCTCTCCCATCTCCCCAACTCTTTGTACATAGGCAACTCCGTGCTTCTCTTGCTAGTACCATATAATTGGAAGGTAATTAAATTTTGTATTTACAATATTTTGATCACTTTTCCCCTTGTGTATTCACTCATCAACTTCTTTTGTTTTAGCTTTGATAACATTTGAATTAAGTTGTGGGTTTCCTCCTCTCCAGCTGTTGAAACCTGCTGATCCAGATTTTAGTTTTATAAAAGTTTTTTCTCCTGTTTCCTATGTGATTTTTTTTAAATTTAAATTCAAGTTGAGTAAGGGCTGCTGTTCTTGGTGCTGAAATCTCTCTGCATCCTCTGTGCTCCCTTCCCTCCCTGACACATTGACAATTTTACACTAGAATGATATTCTAATGATCACATTCTCTCTCCCTCCCCTTGCATCCCTAATTCTTAGTGCTTAAGGCGATGTGTGCCTGAATCGCCAAGGCAATGTGCTCCCAACACATCAACAAACACACATCGACATGGCATCGAACCTTAGTACATCTCCCCACACAGTGATCATACAGATTACTGGGACCCTCTTATGAAATGGAGATCAGCAAAATAGTAAAGATAACAATATTTATTAACCCGGTAGTTAAGGGCCATTTTTGTCCTTAAGGGGTTAAAAATGATAAGAATATAAAAAATAAAACAAATATCATAGTCAATGCATACCCTCTCTTATAAACCCATACTGGATTGTACCAAACAAAATTGCTCATTACGGAAGTGTGTACAAAAAAAGGCAGTCTCAACAGATGGACCTCTAACCTAACAGCTGATCACTCATGACTACCTTTCAACAGTCAATCTCAACTCCCTAAAACAAACACATGAATAAAATGTTATGGCAATCTAATAATGTAATCAACTAATGAAGATGCATCAATCTTTACTCTCTGCTCAATACTCAGTACTGCTCAATAAACATTTCCCATAGTGAGAACATGTATACAAAGTAGAGATGAAACAAATTAAGAAAACAAATAGAGAGTTAATAAGATGACAATAATAAATCATAAATCATTGTCTATAAATAAATAAATAAATAATCTAATTCTAAATTAAAACTAACTAATCTTTAACCTTGCCAATCAAAATAGCTTGTTATAAAAATATATAAAAAGACAGATGTTCACACTCAGGCAGTGCTGCTTGTATATATACAGAATTTTATGTCCTATGCCTAAACATTCCTCAATCTTCTGTGCCCCATGCACATATATTAAACAGTAAAAATTATTAAGAAATAAAAAAATCTGCACCCATGCATGACCATGAACTCATATAGATAATATATAGTTATTGTTCATATTAATTTAATAAACATATGTTACAGCCATACTTATATTTAAATTTTCTTTACAAACTCTTAATGAATCATTTCATTACTTTGAGAATTCTTATAACTATATCTTATGTCTATGTAATTTAAACTAACTAAATCAATTATCTCCCTCAGTGACTGAATAGAATAATGACTAACAATGATAAATTGTGTAAACGAAATCATTTTTATCAGTGTAAAATAAAGATGAGATTGATAAGAAAGAAATCAACACTTAATTATAATGAACAGTGAAAATATAAAATATGTTTTCTTTGATTTCTAAAATACTACAAGGTTTACTAAAGGATAGTATTTGGGATTATATGATGAGCAACACTATAATTAGCATGTTTTAAAGGGATAGTAATACTTAAAATGTAAAAACATATATGTTGTAGGGTTTATCCTCCTGAGTAAAACAAGCGTACTCCCACTGCTGAGAGATATTTTATTAAAAAATGATAACAGCTCAAACTTGAATTTTTTAGGTGCAATATCACGGTGGCCACCATCCTATGGAGATTTATGGTCTACAGACCAGAGCAGTCCATAGGATGGTGTAGCAACAGCACCACTGTAAATCTTCAGGCCACTGTCATATTTAACAATGGCAGGGAATTTTTAAAAATAAGGGATGTAAGGCTGTGAAATTCCATGCCTCAGGAGGCTGTGTTCACAGAAAGTGTAGGTACTTTCAAAAAATATCAGATATCTTTTTAGTTCAGGACAATACTATCACGGCGCCTGTGATTAGGGGACATTCTGACTATCTTGTGTTGCTGCTTTCCCATTGGCTGCGCTGCACTGCTCCTCCCAGTGACAGCCTTTTTATACCCTGGGCTGTCACTTTGCAGTTGCCCTTTCGTGGTGTACCTGATGCTTAGCACTAGTTTTGCTTTCCTGATACCAGTGTATGACCCCGGACTGCCTGACCACTCCATTGTCTCTGTTCCTGATTCTGTGTACCGATTCAGATTGGCTGACGTTCCTGCTTCCTGTTCTGACCCGGCCTGGCTGATGTTCCTGCTACGTGTACTGACCCGGCAAGACCGACGTTCCTGCTCCGTGCACCAACCCGGCGAGACTGACCTTCCTGCTCTGTGTACCGACCCGGCTTGGCTGACGTTCCTGTGCTGTGTACTGAATCGGCTTGGCGGTGGTTCCTGCTTCCTACGAGCTCGGCTGGGTGAATCCCGGGCAGTTCCTGCTGCTGACTACTTTGCACAGTTCTCTCTATACTATGTCTCTCTGTGTTCCGGTACGCCGGTACCTTGCTCAATACTGTCAGTGGGTTCAGAGTCTCAGTGTGCCAGTGTTCCTTCACACCGTGCTGTGATCGCTTAGTCTTCACTTTGGTTCAGTTGGGCGCATCTGGTAGTTGCCATTATCCAGACCTTTGCGATCATTAACCCCTTCGGGGGTGGTGCCTCGTTATCTACTTGCTACCCCAGTGTGGTTTGGTTCCGTTACTCTGTGCGTTCGGATTCCATATAGTCCGTTGTGCGCCTCCTGTTGCCATCCATTTTATCTATACGCACATTAACCCTTCGTGGGTAGCAAGCGCACTCGGTGTTGATAGTCTCCGTAGGGCCTCCGTTTTGGCACAAGCTCTGACCTGCCTTGTGTGTCTTCGGTGGGCGTCCACCGTTGTATCCTCCATGCAGGTGATCCTTGCCTGCCTACTGTTGCAGTCCTGTCACTGTCGCCTCCTGCTTCCTATTGGCGACATTGGGGCATCCGATATTCTGGCTACTCAGCCAGTGGCTCCACTGTTCATATTGGACTTTCATACACTGTATCAATATAATTACCTGACCTGTGTCAGTATTGTGATTATGTAACCATACTGGACCCGTGTGGGTTAACCTGCTTGTAACCTGTCCTGTGTCAGTTTTTGCTGCTATTAACTGGACCCGTGAGGGTTACATTATTCCTTGTGTGTTTCAATAACATTGTGTTTTACTAACATCTACCGTGTCTGAGTGTACTGAACCATAACAAATATAGATACATTTGATTATTAGGATGTTGATCCAGGGAGATATCTGATCCATTTGGAATGAGGAATTATATTTTTTACTTCTCTGGACCAACATAAACAAGGGGATTACATCTGGTAGAACCTGATGGGTGCAAATCTTTTTTACAACCTTATCACCTATGTCATTAATATTATGTTATCAAGACAGACACATGCAATAATGTATTACAACTAAAATAATATTCAATAACTCCTAAAATGCCTCTCAAATCCTCAAATCAGCTATTAGAAAACATGTATTTGTCCTCATCAGATAATCTTTAATTACATCTTTTAGGGCATCGACATAAAGAAATTGTGCAGCAATCCTGGGATAAACCAACTGCACCACAGGAGACAAATACCAGTGTACCGTAATTTCAATGTGAATTTAACCTCTCCTAGAAAGGTTTACAGTGCAATAGGTTGGAGATCTCATTAGCACTAAAAGGGTTGAAAGCACAATTTAAATCAATGGGAATTTGGGGAGTTTTTATTTGTCCCATATGGTGCAGTAGGCTTGCCCCAGAATTTCTTCATGTAATTTATGCATATGGCCCATCGTTTGTTTAACGTTATTGCACAAAATCTGCAGTGAGCAAGGAAATGACAGATTCATAGTGAAAGGCTCATTGGTCACATAATAGGAGCTGTGTAGCATTTGTTAATGGAAGAAAGGATTATCCTTTTGGAGCCTGATAGAGGTGAGATTCTTGACATTCATTTCTGAAGAGGAAGGCCCCCTGCCTAATAGAAAAATCAGGATGTGTCTTTACTGTTCAATAAAACCACCCACGGGTCAGACATATTCCTTTTAATCACATTTATTGATTCTGGGATGAGAAAATGAGATCTGAATGTGCACAAGACCCTTGCCCTGACTCGTCTTCAAAGAAACTCTTCTAGATCTGCTCCCATATTGGATGTGGCGACTGGAGAACCCAGTAATGGTATAGAAATGTAACAATAAAAACAAGGCCCTTAAACTGAACCTATCATCACCCTGAGGCAAGTTTAGTTTCTTTACAGAAAATGATAACCTACCTTTATGCTGTACTAGCTGTTCTTTGGTAAAATAAATTGTTTTTGAGAAATTAACATTAGGTTTTGGTGACACAGTATGCTACTTTATGCTGTTTCTCTACACAGTATATAAATTAGTTCTGTTTGATGCCAAATTTCCTGCTCACTATGTTACTAGAAATGCCCAGGAGTGTGCCTAGATCCATTCTTTGCACAGCATGTGTAAATATTGTAACAGCAAAGAAACTAATTAGCATATAGTGCCACACTGTGCCACCAGAAATAAAAGTGAATTCATCAAAACTTATTTATATTAAAAACAAATGTCTAGTCCAATATAAAGGCAGGTTTTAGTTATCTTTAAAATTAACTAAACTTATATTATACGTGTTAACTTTAATTGTCACCAATCATGATGGAACAATAGGTTTGCTTTATCTTGTGAGCTGAATCTCTCCTGCTTTAGTTGTTAAAGGAGCAGGTAATCTTTTTAATGAAAATATCATATCTACTATAGAATTGTTTATTTCTGCTGAGTAAAGCAAAGGGGCTGTCACTGCTGTGAAGTGTTTTATTCAAAATGTATAACCAGGAGGTTGTGGTGCTGTTACTATCACATCCTACAGAAAACTTCAGATGATAACTTACCTCTTATCTAGAATACAACAGAATAACTTTCTGAACAGCAAATTAATTTTCTGAACACCAGAAGGCGCTATAAATGACAGTTTAAACTGTAATAACTCTGGGATGCCACATTTGTCAACAATGTTTTACTCAACAGGTAAAGCCCTACAATACATGTTTTTTTTCATAATAAAAGTTTACTTCTCCTTTAACCCCTTAATATCCAGGGACGTACATGTACGGCATGGGTCAGTGTGTAATAAGGACCAATCCTGTACATGTACGTCATGGATTTCAGGGCTCCCCACGCGGCTGAACACTGCTTAGGGAGCTCTGAATCTGATCCGCAAAAAAATGCTCTGTGATCCTTAAGTGCTGTCCGCGCATGTTCGCGCCGGTCCTTAAGGTTAAGGAGTAACCCAGATGGCTTACCCTACTGGTAGGACCAGCTCTACAAGGAGAACAACTCTCTGCTGGTAATTTCCTCTCATGGGTCTGCTGTTCCTGGTGAAGCAACCACTAGGCACTGAGAACTCTCAAAATAGGGTTAAAGGAGAAGAGAACATTTACAGTGGATAAATCATGTTACACTGCATGTTCTGTCTAATAAAACAACAGTACTTCTGGGAAATACGTCAATCAAAAGTTATCATAGGTAAATCTGTTTGTGCTAAATTGTTCACAACAGCGCCAACTGGTGATCATCCATTTCTTCTTATTCATTCTATGGGTAAGGTGACCGTCATGCTACAGGCTGTCACATTGTGATGGATTGAACTGTAATAACTTTTAAATAAACAAAGGGCTTATCCATGTTTTAGTTAGAAGGAATATTTTGTTCCTCTGTGCCCTGTTTTCTCCTGTGATATCTTTACTTTCCTTGTTAGTAAACCATTGCTTATATTGTTTGGCACAACAGATATATGCTTCAGAGTGCAAGCTCCTAGTAAGTACAAATATCCTATATAATAATTTGCTAGGATGTTTGTCAGAAGCCGTCATGCGCAGTAGAGACTGTGTGCTTTCGGGCAGTCTCTACTGCGCATGATTGCGTCGCGTGAGTGAGGCAACGCAAGACTGTATCGCGTGGAGCAGTGAGGTAGTGGCCGCTTAACATTACCCGCACCTTGGCCAGTGTACACAGGCTTTTACACTAGTGTGATAAATAAAGCATTGTGAACTCCTTTGGTCAGTGCAAAACTGAGAGACATTTCTTTGTGTATTTTTAATAACAAAAACTTAAGACAAGGTTCTTTCTATTGCCCCTTACTTGTTTCATGTTTCATGCTGCATTGTAAGCAAAATCATCTTTTGCCATAATGTTTTCATGTGTATGTGCCCAACAGGGAGAAAATGGGTCATTAATCATTGTGACTTTCTGCACCTTTTTTATGATTTAATAAAAACAATAGTCTGTTATATTAACCCTTTGAGTACCAGAGAGGTATCAAACGCATTGCAACACAATGAGTTGGATTCCTTTCTGGCACTCAGAGGATTAAAGGACAAGTAATACCTCCTAATAATAAATATCCACTTACCATATTCTGGGGATAAAATCCTAATTGCCCCTATGAATCTGGCTTTTGTGCCTTTGTTCCAGAGATAGCATCTTTAATCAGTCTTAGATGACTCTGCCCACTGTACATGGTAATCTTAACCTTATAAAGGGATAATAATACTTAAAATGTAAAAAAATATGTTGTAGGGTTTATCCCCCTGAGTAAAATAAGGGTACTCCCACTGCTGAAAGGTGTTTTATTCAAAAGTTATTACAGCTCAAAGTTGAAATTTTTAGGTACAATATTACAGTGGTCTGAAATTGTACAGTGGCGCTGTTGTTACACCATCCTATGGACAGCTCTGGTCCGTAGACCATAAATCTCCATAGGATGGTGTAGCAACAGCACCACTGTACAATTTCAGGCCACTGTGATATTGCACCAAAAAATTCACCTTTGAGCTGTAATAACTTTTGAATAAAACACCTTTCAGCAGAGGGAGTACCCTTATTTTACTCAGGGGGATAAACTCTACAACATATTTTTTTACATTTTAAGTATTACTATCCCTTTAAGGATCAGGGGTGTGTGCATAAATTGCTTCAAATTATGTTGTGCATCCCTCTGATACTTAACTCCTTATGGATCCATGAAGTGCCAGGACAGTCATGGGTAAACTTGCAGTAAGGAGCCATTATGGTCCTGGCACATCATGGAATTCAGGAGTCCCAGTGCGGCTACAAGCCCCTCGGGACCCCTGAATCCATTTCTGAAAAAAAAAAGCTCTGTGGTCCTTAACTGCTGGTCGTTAAAGGGATAGCAATACTTCATTTTATCTTTATTTTATTATGTAGGCATTAAAAAAACATGAAGAATGATATAAGTCTTATCTCTCAAACCTTTATGGTTTAAGAGATATTCACAAGCAAAGTTTGCCCCTCCCCGCCCCTTTTACCTAGTGTAAGCCATCTCTTCTCAGATGTGAATCTGGTTGTAAGACCAGACAGATAACAGCAGGGGACAATCTTCTTCCTATGAAAACAATGAAAGCCCTTCCCCCCTTGACAAGCTTTTCAGCTTTTTCCCTTATCTTAATTGAAGATTGTCCCTCTGTGCAGTCTACCTGGGCACCTCCCTTCTGATGTGGCTGAACGGGGGGGGGATACTTTGCTTGTGAATATCTCTTAAACCATAAAGGTTTGAGAGATAAGACTTATATCGTTCTTCGTGTTTTTTTAATGCCTATAAAGTAAAATAAAGATAAAACGAAGTATTACTATCCCTTTAAGGGGTTAAGCAGTTAAGCAGGCCCATGCTGTCAGTATACTTCATATGTAAAAAAAAACTGCCAGCAGATTGTCATGTCCACCTCCATAGCCATCACATCCACGACTGATTGAAGATGTTATCTCTTGAAAAAAAGCACAAATACAAAATTCATAGGGGCCATTAGTATTTTCTAGCTATAATAAGGTAATGGGGTTATTGGTAAGACATGTTACTTCTCGTTTAAGCGAAATATTAAAAAAAAGAATTACGTTAACCTGATGTTTTGTCTGCCAGTTGGCCGATGTTTATGAGATATAAAAATTAATAGTCATAATATCACAGAGCCAAAATGATAGAATATTGTAAAGTGAAATCTCTACACTGGGCTATAACCATATTTAAAGGGACAGTATTACATAATACGGAGAAAAATATATATATTGGATGGTTTATCCTGCTAAGTAAAGCGAGGGTACCTGCAATGCAGAGAGGTGTTTCATTCAAAAGATATTGCAGTTCAAACTTGCATTTTTGGAATAAAGTAATTCCATGCCCTGACATTTTATGGTGATGCTGTTGCTAAAATAGTCTGTGTACAGCTTAGTACAATTTCAGGGCATGGAGGTACTGCACCTACAAATGCAAGTTTGAGCTGCAATAACATTAGAATAAAGCATCTATCTTGTTTTATTCAGCATTGTAAACCCTGTAGTATATATTTTTGCATGCTACACAATAGTATTTCTTTAAGCAATAGCAAACTGAATGTTGACCTGATATAATGAATTAATTTGTAGTGGTCATATTAGTATAGTTTTAGAAACACATATATGACTACTTTGGTATTTTGTGATACCTTTTTTTTACTAACAGTTTATATTTTAAGACAAGTTTTTGAGATTGAGAGAGCCGATCTCTCTAATGCTTGTCTTAAAATATAAACTGCTAGTGCAAATAAAACAGGGATCATCAAATACCGAAGGAGTCATATATGTGTGTATTAACCTGTTATTATCAAATGAATCTAATCTAGGCTTTAGAGTCATATGCACTTAAGCATTTTGTAGCATTCAAGGGCTTAAAAGCTATATTTAAAGCAATGTGAATTATCACATTTATCCCCTTTAGTATTCTAGCTTTGCTCCAGAATTACACCATTTTATCTGTGCATTTTGACCCTAGAGGCAAATTTGAAGCAACTCATCAATATCAGTATCTGTGCCAAGGCAGATTTAAAATAAAAAGGGGAGTATTTGTTCCATAACAAATGCTTTTTTGCAGCTTCCATTATGTGACCAATGAGCCAGTGAATCAGCCCTTTATTGGCTTACGGAAGATTGTTCTAGGTAGACAATAAACTGCAAATAGACACTGTTCAATGAGCACAATTTAGACTTTTAGTTGGTGCTATGAAATGTTTCCTGTATATTAAAAATATGTACATTTTGGGTTACTGCTTTAATTAAAGGAAAAACTACACCTCCTAATAATACCTCCACATACTTACCTTACTATGGTCAGAATTTTGACCTCTCTTCTTTGTCTGATAGATAACATGTGCAGTCAGTCCTGGATGTTGTGTCAGTGACAGTTAATAGCATGACCACAGGACCTCAGTTCTGCTCACTGCACATAGTCATCTCACTTTTTAACAATTGGGGGGGGATGCAGTGCATTGCTTTGCACATTCCTCTGGGCCTTAAACAGTTACATAGGTAGAGTTGCCACCTTTTCCTCAGAAAAATACCGGCCAAGGCATTCGTTCCATAGACCTAACATTGGAAAGAAGCCAATTTTTTACCGGCCTGCTGGTAAAATACCGGCTGGGTGGCAACCCTATACATAGGCTTATGTGAAAAAATGAGAAAAAAACAGGAGGTGGTCGTAGCGCAATAACACCCTGTAAGGGATGCGTCACCAAATACAGCTAATGTTGATCTACTCACAGAAGCAGTGTCTGGACTCTACACATATGTGTAGTCCTTTAGAGAAGCAGATGGGATCTTTATACTGTCCCAGCCCCAGTGGCCACAAAATCTCCAGAAAGTACAGATATTTCAGTATCTTTCCTAGGCAGATCCTCTACACATTCATCCAGAAAAAAACCACACAATGGTGCCCTATAGTTCCTTATAAGCAATACACAGGGAAATCAATAATCCAAGATACTCACATGAGGTGGTTGAAAGGGGTCTTATACCTCCTAACAACGGATATCACCTGCAGAGATATTAACTCTGTCTCTGCTCAGGTTTACAAATGAATGCTGTTATAGAAGACACCATTCCAGAGGATTTAAAAATGTCACTTTTTATAATAAAATTATCAATTTAAAAATATCACTGTCATATGTTATCAATGCATTTCACAATAACCTGCTTTAGCGAGACTTAATGGCAAAATAAAAAATCCATTAAGTATGGATTAAGCAGGTTACTGCAAAATGCGTTGATAACATATGGCAGTGCTATTTTTATATTGATAATTTTATTATAAAAGTGATATTATTACATAATCTGGAGTGGCAGAACAGCGTCTTCTATAACAACTTTCATCTGTAAACCTGAGCAGAGACAGGGTTAATATCTCTGCAGGTGATTTCCTTTGTTAGGAGGTATAACCCTCCTTTCGACCACCTCATATGTGCATATCTTGGATTATTGATTTCACTTTGTATTGCTGATGATGAGGCCCTATTGGGCACCCTTGTGATTTTTTTTTATTTATACATAGGCTTTTGTGCTCTGCTTGTTTCAGTTTGAAAAAAATGCAAGCAACTGTCATGTCTGCCTCCATGGACATGATATCAGCACTGATTGAAGATGATATCTCTTGAACAAAGGAACAAGGGCAAAATCTAAAGGGGTCATTAGGATATTTTAGCCAGAAATAAGTAAGTGGGGGCATTGTTAGGCCACATTTGTTCTTCTCTAATTTCTTTATATGTGTGTTCTAGTTGCAGTGTGCTGTCCCAGTACGACTTCTGTTAGCTGTTCAGGTGGGGAAAGGACAGAAAACTAACATCACCCAAGGCTGGCATCTAACAGGAATGCACCCAAGAAGCTTGTGGCTCTAAGCCACAAACTTCTTAGGTTCCATGTGCAGCCTCCAAAGACTCTCTGCAAGGCTTGGAAGCCCTTCACTAGCGTCTCTGGAGGCTGCACATGCAGCCCAATGAGACTGCTCCCCTGAACTAGAGATTAAAGGAGCAATAAACTTTTTTTTTATAAAAATGTGTATGTTACAGAGCTTTTCCTGTTGAGTAAAACAAGGTCACTCCCACCAATGTCAGTTGTTTTATTCAAAATGTATAACAGTTCAAATAACCAGGAAGTGAATTTACTGTGTTTAATTCCTGACTGTTCTAGCTGACAGGAAGTGACTCGGCAGTTTCTATCACATTGTATAGAGAACTGTAAGTCACTGACTTTTATCTCCATTAGAATGTAACAGAATAACTAATTGGAATTTGACCACTGGAGGCCACTGCTAATGTAAAAAACTACAGGCTTAAGCAGTAATAACTCTGGAACTATGCATCGCTCAGCAGTGAGACTACCCTTTTTTTTCCTCAACATGAAATGACCTACAATATATATGTTTTCATAAAAAAGTTTACTGCTCCTTTAAGCTCCTGCCTCCTGCCATGACAGAATAATAGGGCTGGCCTTACATCTTAGGATCCCCTTGGCAAGGCACGCTAGGTGCCTTTAGCTCCACCTATGACAAAACCCCCACTCTTCACATGACCCCACCCCCAAACCCTTCCACTATTTCCTGGCACAAAACATACCCCTGGCCTATAACAAACAAAGCCAAATGCAATACCAAGCAATGCACTTGAGATCTCTGTAGTATCCAAAGAGTTAAATAATAGGGTGTAAAGGGAGTATAAAATTGGAGCAGGGGCACTGAGATTGCTCTAGCCACACCCACTATTCAGAATGTGAGTGTGGCCAGAACAGCTAAGCCCCCCTCAAAATTTGACACTCTATGTAGTTGCCTACTCTACCTGTTGGGAAATCTGGCCCTGCAGACTAAGTAGCACACAATACCTACCAGCAGTATCAACCAGAAGACTGACCATTTGATCAGCAGTTCTGTGCACCCCATCTCCATATTACATGCCAGAATATCTCACAACCACTCACAGGATTGTGTTTCCAACTATCACTGTGTCTGTCATATGTCAGGTGAAGCAGGAAGCAACAAGATAGTGGCTGGGTACACAGGTGCATTCCGGGTGATACTGTTGGTAGGCATTTTATATGCTTGGTCTGTTATGGCATGTGCTAGAGCCTCTTGATCAGTGCAATTATTGGGTACACCAGCAGCACAAAAGAATTAAATACAATTTCCTATTACTTTAAATGAGACTTGTCATCCTCATGGGGATTATACACTAAGGGTGATAAAGAAGTGATAACATGGAGAAAAATTTTACAGTGATATCACTTCTCCGGTTCCTGTGTTATTCTAGGGAGCTTATTCACTAACATTTCTCCAACTTTGGAGATCTTAGTGAATAGGCTTCACAGAACAACATAGCAACTGGAGAAGTGATATCACTAGAGAAATTATCTCTGCTTTATCACATCTTTATCCCTCATTAGTGCACAACCCTCCTTGAATGCTAGAGAGATCTCCAGCACATTTGGGGGGGATTCACTGAGGCATCATAAAGAGGTGATAAAGTGAAATTACTTCTCTAGTGATATCACTTCTCCAGTTCCTATGTTATTCTATGGAACCTATGCACTAAGATCTACAAGGGTAGAGAAATGTTAGTTAATAGGCTCCATAGAATAACATTTGAACTGGAGAAGTGATATCGCTGGAGAAGTAATTTCCACTTTATCACCTCTTTAACATGCTTTAGTGCATAAGCCCCAGTGTTTTCCAATGCTTTGGATTCCTCGCTAGCATTCAAGGAATGAATGGGGCTTCCATCTATACAAATGAAAATTTGGGGAATTTGTATTTGCCTCCACTGGGTACTTGGTTTGCCTCAGAATCGCTCCAGTTATACTACATTCCTCAGCCTTATTGTGTCATAGAGGCTCCAGACCATGACATGATTCATTATTTATGTGTGGTGCAAGGATCAGGCGGATGACTGACAATAGGAACAATGGGATCATTTATTTGGAAATTTGACCTAACACCTTGGAAAACTGAGTTAAAAATAAAGAAATATTTGTACCCAGATTTATTTTTCAGTCAGATTTCTCAAAATATTAAAAATATACCTAGAGATTCTTATAGATTTTATGAAAATGCTGTTTCCATGAGTTGTGCTTAAAAACACAAAGAAAGCTAGCCTGCCTAAATGTGTCATGCTGTGTGTAAATTAGCACATCTATATTTAATGTAAAGTGGAATTCTTACCCATTTAACAACATATAAATAGCTGTGTTTGAGTGCTAGTGTCTCAAGTGGACCCACTTAAACTTGTGCATTCTCTCAGCAGTTTTTATACGTGTTTATATATGCTGAACTTTTACCCTTTGTACTGGATGATATTCAGAATCTTGTGTAATTTAAGCTGTATTATTCTAAATTAAGTTATTATAGGTGCAATTCAATAAGATAAAGAAATGCAAACCAATTGCACTATGGGCAGGGCAGGATTTCCCAATAAGCAGAGTAGGCAACTGCCTGGAGCTCCACATTTTGAGGGGCTGTGCTTTCCACACCCACATACTGAATAGTGGGTGTGACCAGAGCAATCTCAATGTCCCTGCACCAGTTTCTGTACCCCGTTACAAGCTATTATGTAACCTCTTGGATGCTAGAGAGATCTTCAATGAATTGATTTACAATGTGTTGGAGATCTCTTCATCAGCCAAGTCTGTTTTGGCTTTGCTTGTTATAGGCAAAGGGTATTTTCTGTGCCAGGAAACAGTGGATGGGTCTGCGGGTGGGTCATGTGAAGAGTGGGGGTGTGGTCATGGGTGGAGCTAAGAGCTCCTAGAGTGTCTTGCCTAGGGTCAGCTGGGATGCAAATCCAGCCCTGACCATAGGGGAGAAATGACACAAGATCAATGATTTAAAATGGGCTTTTAACACTTTGAATGCTAGAGAATTTCAAACGTATTGATTTGCAATTCATTTTAGACCTTCCTATCATTCAAAGTGTTAAGACTTCATTTAAAATAACAGAGATTGGGGAAGATTTATTTGTCCCTTATGGTGCAGTTGGTTGGCTCTAGAACTGAACTTCTTTAACTCAATTAAAGGGATAGAAACACTTAAAGTGTTAGTAATGTGTGACTTTCACAAACCCTAATATTGCAAGTTTTAAAAAAAATAAACTTACTGGGACAAGTTCGATCTCTCATGGTTTGAGAGATATAAGCACTTAACGTTTCCCCCTTTTTCTGGTGAGCTGTAAAGCTGTTAGCAGTAGAGTTGAGTCGTGCGACTCAGGTGGACTCAAGCGTACAAAGTGTGCTTTGTTTGCAAGCACACTTTGCAGACCTTTCCACTGAAGTATTTGTTTTTCGATATCGCTCATTCAGCTCTGCTGAAGAGACACCGGCCAGTCTGGGACCGAGATCTCATTACGTCAGCTAGATGCTGACGTCTGGAAAAGGGGAGGGAGGGGGTAACTTTAAGCTCTTATATCTCTCAACCATAAAGTTCTGAGAGATTGAACTTGTCCCAGTAAGTTTGTTTTTTGAATACCTACAATATTAGGGTTTGTTAATGTTAGACATTACTAACCCTTTAATATGCAAAAAATATATATTGTAGTGTTTATCCTCCTGAATAAAACAAGGGTGCTTCCACTACTGAGACTTGTTTTTATTCCAGAGTTATTCCAGCTCAAATTTTTACATGCAATATCTCA
The DNA here is from genome assembly GCA_037306005.1 of Rhinophrynus dorsalis. Taxonomy (NCBI): domain Eukaryota; kingdom Metazoa; phylum Chordata; class Amphibia; order Anura; family Rhinophrynidae; genus Rhinophrynus; species Rhinophrynus dorsalis. The sequence continues at coordinate 402,707,987 of CM074723.1, forward strand.
TTGGCCTGACATTTTACAGTGGTGCTGTTTCAACACCATCCTATGGCGGTTTATGGTCAACTGGCCAGAGCTGTCCATCGGATGGTGTATCAATGGTGCCATTTCAGGCCATTGAGATATTGCACTTAAAACATCTGAGCTGCAATAACATTTGAATAAAACACCGCTCAACACTGGGAGTACCCTTGTTTTACTCAGGAGAATAAACACTACATTATATATTTATTTGTATATTAAGTGTTACTATCCAATTAATTCCACCTTATATTACTTATTCTAAGTTTATATCTGAGGTAATGGGTAAAAGGTATCAGTAAAAGCATAGTATTTCTAGCATTAACTAGTCCCACTGAGAGGCAGATAGAGTATTTTGGGGCAAAGAGCCATTTATAGGCACAAAGTTGTTGCCACTCCAGATTTGCACCTGTATACACAGACCACATTGCTCCATAATGGCCTCTGTGCATCTTGAGTGCAAAGCGGTGAGAAATGAGGGCAGATTTGGGCAGAGCTGGATTAAGACTCCACAGAGACCTAGGCAGGATCCCTAATTGCCCCCCCCAACTCCCCCCTCCCCACCAGCACAAACTTTTTCAGTTTGACTATTGTTCTTATGGTACCAACTTAATAAAAGACAACAATGAATGCTTTAACACCTTGATTGCCAGTGGTCACCAAAGCATTGCAAAGCAATGCATTGGCACCTCCCTGACAGGACGTAAAAATATTATAAATGTACCACATAGCTCATAACTGAAACGGAGATACACAAGTGACACCAGCTTACAACTGAAATAAGGATACACAAGTGATACCACTGAGCTTACAATAAAAATGGAACTACACAAGGGATGCCACAGAGCTTACAATAGAAATGGGGCTTCACAAGCTATGCCACAAGGTCTTCAGTTGAAATGGGGCTACACAAGGGATGCCACAGAGCTTACAATAGAAATGGGGCTTCACAAGCTATGCCACAAGGTCTTCAGTTGAAATGGGGCTACACAAGGGATGCCACAGAGCTTACAATAGAAATGGGGCTTCACAAGCTATGCCACAAGGTCTTCAATTGAAATGGGGCTACACAAGTTATGCCATAGGGCTTACACTTGAAATGGTTCTACATTAGTAAAACCAACTACACAGTTTACTACCGAAATAGTGATAGAATATGGACATGGATGTAAAAAGCCTATCCATTAATATATAGTGGTCTGATAGATTATGTATTGGGTATTCATCTCCTCAAATTCATTTCCAGTTTAGGCAACTTTATTTACATGGTCTCATTAAGGAGATGTACCTATGCTCCACTTTATGTATAGTGGTTTGGACTATAAACTTTTTCACATATAGCCACTTTATCTAAAGTGGTCTATTAAAACAGATATTTATAACCCTGTGAGATGTCTCAGAATCTAATTTCATTGAAATAGGTTATAAACATCCATTTTAGTAGAGCATTTTAGATAAGGTAGCTGTATGTGAATATGTGTATAGTAACCAAAATGTACATTTATATAACCCTATTTCATTTTTTGGTAGTGTCTCTTTAAAAATGACTCATAGCTTTTCTGAAAACTCCATAGCTTTCATTTTGTTCCACCAGAAAGTGGGTCTAAAGAAAATCTGGCAAAACTGTTGGACAAATCTTCTCAACTTTTTCTGATGCTTAAAATCATTGGATCTTCCTGGAGAACTAGGCCACTATAATGACAGTAATATATAAGAAGAAGAACACAAATGCTGCCAGTGAGGATTTAATAGGAAAACAATCAATTGTACATTAATATGAAGAGATGCCATAATCCCGCATATAAATAGTTTTATGTGCAAACAAATAGCATTCACTGGAGACTAAATGGAATCACATATAATATCAGTTCAGACTTGTATATTATTTGTATGGTAAGATGCTCCAAAAGTGAAATGAGAAGGGAGATAACACCACTAATCTGACACAATACAGACCAATCCATTCTTATAATATTGCTTTTCATTTTCTTATTTTTTACCTCAAGAATGTGAATGAATGCAACATCTTCTTTCACTGGCTAAAAGAAGGAGTCGGTGGAAGCTCTTCTAACATATAGTTAGCTCAGTGAGCAGCAGCATCATGTAGTCCCTCCCACACATTTGCATGTGCAAGAACAACAGGAAGTGTCCTGGCACATATGCCCTTAGAGCTTTGTTTTGGTTGGACAAGTTGGGGGTATGCCTTCCTGAGTTCCTGGTTCGGATTAAGTGGAGGGGGGTGCACAGGCAGGCATGGGCAGGCCCCCTCAACTTGACTGGATCCTAGGCACACGCCTAGGGTGCCTTGCCAGTGATGCAACTTTGGATGTGGGCATATTAATTGTGCCATTCCTCTCCTTCCAGGAGAAGACCATGTATGTAATGGCAGTGGTGGCAAGCTAGTTTATATGAGGCATGTTATGCATTTGTATACACTAATGCACCAATTTTCACATGCAGTGCCATCCAGCCCTCTGTGACTTCATGTCCAAAACATCTGTGCGGAATGATTTTTATTTTTTTTTTAACTTGAATAAGAGATTCTGAATGCAAATCAGCAAGCAGAAGTCTGAATGAATAACCTGAATTGGTTGAATATATTTGAAAATCACGCTGAATCTGGATTAGTATAACTCTCCTATTCATTTGGCAGAGTTGTTTATAAAGACATAGACAATATGATAAGGATAACATGATTTTCCTTATGTAAATAGAAAAGTGTTAAACTAAGTGAACATGATGATAATGACAGATATACAATTTCATCCTTAAAGGGGCAGTGTCTCCTAGAAGAAAACTGTATTTCTTGATAAATATAGCATTGGGTAGCTTATCCTTGACACTCCTAAGTGGCCCCACAATCCTACAAATGTATATTTAGCTTTTGATATTTGTATCATTATCTGATTTCTCATAGGCCTATAAGTTCAGCTGGTTTCCACTTCCCACTGCCACTTTCTCCTTTAAGCTTTCCAGTGATGATCAAAAGGCATCCCATTTATGGAAGTCTGAAGTAAGAGTATGATCTGAGCGGGCTGGGTGGGATTTCAGCATCTGACATTGCCAGTGTCAGGGAAATTGATATTAAAAGGGGGGGGGGGTGTACTAATTTGTCAGCTCAGCTCCACTAGCGTTCACTGTAGTGCATACCTGCACTCCTCTGTCATTACGACTTTAAACATTTGAGTGCCAATTATCTAACATACTGTTCATGTCAACAAGCCCTTTGTACATATCCCATGGCATGTACAGGAAATTGGTACAAAATCTCACAATTCCTTCTGTGCCTTGTTTAGTACATAGAATAAGGTGTCAGCTTTACTGTGTGCATAGACCAGAGTTGATGGAACATTAGAGGGGAGATACAATAAGCATGATAAAAAGGTGAGATCGTAGTGCATAGGCTCTATAGAATAGCATAGGAAGTAGAGAAGTGATATCACTGGATAAGTCACCTCCACTTTATCACCACTTTATCACGCCTTCGTGTATAACCTCCATGATGTTTTTATTACTTGTGAGTATTAAATGATGATTCCTGTGAAATTGCCAGTAATCCCAGATGGTGAGGCCTTTTCTGTGTATGTTGTCCAAAATGTCCATGGATTGTAGTATTGCTCTCCCCTTGCTGCAAACACCGTTATGGAGAGATGTTAGCATACATTACCTAGTAAATTGTCATTAGGCAGATACAAGCTACTGTAGTTATTTTAGTTTTCTCCTAGGTGGCACTGCACCTTTAAAGGAGCAATCCAAATATTAGAAAATAGGAGAACATGGTTAATGCCATAGAGGACTACAATAATGAGTAGAGAGTTCTTGCGCTACCACAGTAATAGGAAATTGATCCATCTATGAAATAATTCCTTTATCTCAAGAGAGCAGGCAAGTGCTAAAGTTACTGAGATAATAATATAATCAGTTCAAGAATATGTTTGTTATGTAGTTATAAAAGAAGAAATGTTTATCAGTAGATGCATACAGTACCAAGTATTAGTAATGTTCTGCTTCCTAACGAGAGTAGCAAGATGACAATACTTCCATTTAGACTGCTTGAAACCGAGTGAATAGGGATTATTCTTATCCTGTTTAACATCCATGAAATTGATGAGATTCTAATCACTGGCACTGCATATTACGATTGCATTGAAAAGAAATATTCTATGAAAACCGATACTGATTATCATTTGGAATATAAACAATTGAAAGAAGAATAGATGTAAGAGTTTGTAAGAGCAATGTATCTTGAATAGAAATCAGTTTGCATATAATTATAGCAGCTCTTTTGGTTTCTGCCAATGACGTTAATTTGCTGTGTTCAGCCTATAACAGTAATAAAAATGCTGGCTATTCCACAGAGGCAAATCACCATTCATACTCATGTAAAGAGCTGTGACTTATAGACGCTGATGTACTAAGGAGAACTGGAGTCATTCAGTGCCAAATCAACTGCAATATGGAACAAATAAAGGATTTGATACCTCTTTGAAACTCAAAGGGTTAACCCTTTGAGTGCTATAAGGTTGTCCAACACAGGCTGATGAACTGTGAAGAACTGGAGTAACTCTGGGGCAAACCAACTCCATCATAGGGGACAAATATTCACATTGATTTAAATTGGACTTTTAACCACTTGAATGCTATAGAGGTGTAATGCACTGTGAAGCAATGCGATGGAAACCTCTTTAGTACTGAAGGAGTTAAAAGCCCCATTTAATTTAAAGGTGATTTTGAGATTTTTTTTATTTGTAACCTATAAGTTGAGTTTTTTTGTGGGGATTTTCCCATTGTTTGCATTTTTATTTACAGGGTAGATTACTGGCTGATGGACTTTATGTACTGATCCTGGGCCCAGTTTCATTTCAGGAATCACCTGTTACATTTTGGAGATGATCTCTAGGGAGCTTGGGCTTCGGTCTTGGTAATTCCTAGCAGAAACGTCCCATGGTTCTAGGGTCAGTAACATACAAACTCTCTCACAGACACCCCACAGTATAAATCTTCGGCCTGTCTCTCCTTCAGTCTCTCTCTTTCAATCTATCCATTTATCTTTCAGTCTGCCCAGCAAGAGCCCCTAGGCACATCACCCTCTGGTGCTCTGAGCTTCGCCTGGGACCCACTCTTAACAACACCCTTTCATTTAACCACGCACTCTTTTGGGTGCAGTGTACAGATCCCAATCCCATAATTAAATTGAATTATTGCTGTTGTAGCCCCAACACAATTCTTGTCTCTTCTTGCTGGAGTATATCCCAGTTCCCATGATCCCATCAATAATTTCAACCACCCCCCACCACCACGACCTCAAACCAATGCAGACAAGCTCAGTCAGCAGATCAGTGTTTCCTAGGAAAGATAAAATAAGCAATAATCGGTACTGCTCTGCTTTTTCTCCAGCATTATGGCAAGTTACAAGCTGGAAAACACTTATATGTTATAGACAGTTTTATGTATATTATTATGTGTTCTCTTCTCTCTGCTAGACTCACTAAACCTACCACTATGCAGTGTATATAATACTAAAAGCAATGCATGGCACGTGCACAGTGAGGGCTCAATCCCACCCACCCTCTGCAAGTGATAGCAACATATCCAATAATGGATCCCCTATTTCCTCCACCACCCAAAGTGAAACCAACATGTGTAATGATTCAAGCACTGTCCCCCTCTCCACATGCTTCACTTGTGAAGTACTTACCTTAATGTTGGAGGACCAGTGGTGTATGTGATTCACTGGTCCTCTGATGCAATGTCCTCAACAGTTGCATTATAAATAAAAAAAAAAATCAAACAATCTGCTGCCACCATCATCGCCACAGCTAAAAAGTTGATATAAAAGAACCCCCAGTCCTGCTTGGGCCATAACAGGGTTTACCTTTTCATTGCACCCAGTGGCAGGGAGGTAGGGTTGTTCAAGGCAGGGAAAGTATCCTAGAATAACCTCTCCTTTCAGCCCAATAACCATCCATATCAAGGGATCACAAATGGGAGTAACTTCACACTTTCATCTAGCCAATGATTGGCTAGATGTAGGGGTGACGTTACCTGCATTTGTTACTCCATCTGAATGGTGATTGGCTGAGAGGTGAGGTTACTCTATGGCATGTTCTATGTTAGCATTGGAAAGGGTGTGAACATAGATTGGCCATATAAAATCTAATACCTGTTAATTTTTTTCTCACATCGGCTCAGACAAAGACCTGTGCAGGACTGGGGGTGGAGTTGCTTTATTTCAGCTTGTTAGTAGCAGCACAGCAAAGGTGTTGGCAGATTGTTAGGTGTTTTTTTTTATTTCAATTGCAACTATTGAGGAGACTGCAGTGGAGGACCAGGTCACTGATGGACCTCCAACATCAAGGAAAGTGCTTCACATGGAAAACACGTAAGGAGTAAGAATGGGGTCTGAATTACTGGACATGTTGCTTTCACTTGTGGTGGGTGGGGAAACAGGACTCTGTTATTGGATATGTTGCTTTAACTAGGGGAGGGTGGGGAGAATGGACACTTTATTTTGGTGCATTACTTTTTTGGGGTGGAGGGCGTGGAGTGGGGGTTCAATTACGTTGAATGATTGCAAGTATGATTGTTTTCATGGCTGTACTACTATAAAGCACATAGAATGTACACATCTTAAACTTAAGTGAAGCTTAAAATTCATTGCTGGTGTGTACCAGAGCTACATCTAGCACATTTTATCTGAATAAGAAATGTCATTGAATAGCACTGCACAGCTTGTTGATGTAACATGCTCTGAAGATTTAGTCAAAAATACTGAAATTAATGTTGCTAACTGAATTGATCCCAGGGAGAGAAGGCTTTGTGTAAACCTTCTCCCCCTGGATCAAGCTCTAAGTGCATTGAACCTTTTAAGTACCAAAGAGATGTTAAATGCATTGGCATGCACTGAACACATTCATGGAATGGAAATCGTTATCTATGGGAAGTCACCTGTGCTGGTGGTTGTGCCAAAAGGGCACAGCATAGCACACAAATTAGAAATGCTAATATCTTGAAAACAACTGTATTAAATAAAACACATCTAACATAACATATAGGTAATGTTCCAAAATATTTTAAAATTGTCAAAGTTGTTTTAAAGTGAATCCCCCAGCATGGCTGCAAATGGCAAACCCAGAGTCACCAGCTCCACAAATAATTTTCTTCCTGTGAAATAGAGATCCTTCAGCTAGATTATGTGAATACAAACTCCCTTTTTTTAGATCAATAAAATTATTACTTTGCTAGGGGTTATGCTCAGTACCAATTTATTTTTTATTTTGGTTAATGTACAGCTATATTATTATTATTGTCGTTATTACTATGTAAGTACAGGATAATGCTTAAATAACAGTGTGCAAGAATTCCCCAGTAAATCCCAATGCTTTATTGAAAACATTGGGTAGCAGGGCAAAAAGTGAAAATGCTGTTTTGCGCTGTAACGTACTGTAACATGCTTCATCTCTGCTGGAATGAGGGCAGATGTACTGCAGTTATAGCAAAATATTTTCATGCTTTGGCCTGCTACTGAGTGCTGTTTTTTAACTTTTACAATAAAGCATTGGATTTTACAAGTGATTTCTTTCATACTGCTATTTAAACATTATACTCTATTCATGTTGTTATAGCACCAATCAAGTTGCTGGGGAATACACTTTGGCTTCTATCATTGTGTCTATTTGTTATAAAGAGGGGAGAACAAATGGGTAGACATGGCTTAGGACCAATTCACAACCTACCTTTGGATTACAATGAATGGAGGTATAGTATATCCAGCGGGTAAGCTGGTGTTTTGTGCTTGAGTTCATCTTTTGGTCCTTAAGACATATGACTCTGACATATATCCAACTTGGCCTTTATAATACAAATAAACTTATTGGGACAGTTAAACTATACATATGCCATGAATCGATACTTTACACACACAAATTCTCTTTTGTCTCTTGTTTTCCTGAATTATTTGGGGTCTTCCATTCAGGTTTGTACATATCAAGGTTAATTGTTTTTCAAAGATGTCCTTCTTATACCAGAAAAAAACAAGTATAAAATACCAACATGAAGAAGAATTATACCTCTAAACATCCAATTCCCCAAACCAATATTTATAAAAAAATATTCCTTATTCCATGGACAAGAGTCTTATACTTGATTTCGCTTGACTTTTGCATATAACTACTGAATACAGGAAGGACCAGTCTTTTTGTTTTCCTGCATTTGTCAACCCACAAAACTATTTTTAATGGATGGCTTTTTAAACCTAGTATATTTCATTTTTAAGTGTTACAAAGATCAGCATGATTTTCACAGCAAGAAAAGTGTTGATGCACCATAGAAGAATTATAAAGCTGCAAATTAACAGATGTCTGATTGATGCTTGTCACTAAATGACACAAAACAATTGGATTAGTTTTATGAAAAGGTGTAGCCAAGAGATTTAAACTGGATTTTAGTATAGTTGATCTGACATTTGATGCTTATGCTACCTGGCTTTCAAGTTTTGTATAAATCTATTAAACTGTAAAAATGTGGACAGAGCTGCTTTAGCCCTCCGAGTTCCAGAGGGGTTGTCCAATTCATTTTTTGCAATGCATCCGACATCTCTGTGGCAATGAATACATTAATATTATGGTCTTTATTAATAAATAATATTAATAATTATTTTTTGGAGCTCTGGGTTGCTAACTATGTAAATTGAGTTACCTTTCCATACTGGTTTACAATTTTCGTAAACCAAGCCAAGATACTCTCAGCTTTGATAGGCTTATAGCATGGCTGTCAAACTCATATCCTCATTGGCTAATTGCATGCCACGTTTCCTAGGCAATAAATAGAGAAACACTTGTCAAGTGATACAAAAAACACAAGATAATTTATATTTACATATTAATTGAATAAATCCTGTCTGACAGGCTAGATGGCCTTGCACACTGTGAAATAATGTTGCTTTAAAAAAATGTTTTCTGTTTATGGAAAAGATTTTTTTTAATTATGTTAAATTATATTATTTGTACTGACTATTCTTAGAAAAGGAAAATGGGGGTGTGGACACAGGCATATGATTCCATGCTAAAACAGACACTTGAATACGTTTTCTAGCCACAGCAGTCTAACACTATTTATTAAGCTATTTACACTGAAAATTCTCTTTAGTAAGACTTACACCAACGTGAAGAACAATGAGTCAGTCTGTGGGTGTTTTGGTGCATTCCTTTCCTCTATGACATGTATTAACAAAACACAGTGGAAATGCAGTAACCTTGTACCATTTGTCTGCATATACTATGAGGAAGGAGTATGGGGCTTGCTGACTTTAACTTTCAAGAACAATGACAAGGGCATTGACTGGATAATGCGGGCAGATTAGAAGACAAGTGGGTAGAGCTTTCATTGTTCTTTTAACACAATGAGAGAAAGTGCTACTCTGTGTAGTTTGGAGCGTGCAGTTTGTGTTGTATTTGTATCTTAATGATAGCACAATGTGTTCCGATACTCACTATAGCAATCATACGCTCTATTGCATACCCTGGAGTTTAGCCAGTGAAGTTGAAGGCTAATGCCCCTGAAGAAGCGCTGGTAGATTTATACATTTAAAAAACATACAAATATATGACCCCACACAATGTTTTTTTTCTTGCACATTTTAGCGAGATTTCAGTTAACTGAAATGATCTCTGTATCTTTTAACTTTCTTTATAGTATATTTTATGTAGTTGATACATACTATATACAGTGATATAAGGATACTTATAATGATACATACAGATTACTGCATCTTTCTGTCTGTTAGGTTAAATAATCATCTTTTATAACAACACTGCTATCTCTGCTGCTCTATTACTTGAGGGTCATGTGTACATACACCACTTCATCTTATCCCAGTAATTAATTTGGCCTGTTCCATGACATTTCTATCTTTGTGGTACTTTGCACAGTGGTACAAGAATCCACACTATAATGACACAGCTAAATCTGCTGTCCGTTAGGTTAAATACACATCCTGTATAACAAAATTGCTATCTCTGTTGCCCAGTTATTTGCAGTTACTTACCTCTTTATCTGATCCCAGTTAGTAATTGGCCTGTTCCATGACTTCTCTGTGTCTTAAGTATGTCCCTGGCCATATTCCCATCGGTATCCTTTTCAAAGGTCGCACACAAAATAGCGTGCACCCATTTAACACTTTAACCATGTTGCCTGGATAAAAATGGTGACATGACAATCTTGGGTAAATGATATCGCGAGATTGTCATGTCGCTTAGTGAATGGACTCCTAGAATACTTATACAGCCACTTCACCTCCCAGACACTCTATTCCGTTTGAGTGTGAATGGTCACTTACAATACTTATAAAGCCGTTTCACCTCCTAGCTCCACTTGAGTCCGTCCATTTATGAACAGGTCAATATACCAAAAATACAAATACGTATGTGAGCCGGTAAAAAAAAAAAAAAAAAACTGTTAGGCCTAAACGGAATACAGTGGCTGGGAGGTGAAGCGACTGTATATGTATTCTAGGTGACCATTCATTAGGCAAAATCACAATCTCGTGCTGTCATTCACAACGAGATTCTCATGTCGCCATTGTTATACACGTGACATGGTTAAAGTCTTAAATGGTTGCATGATCTTTTGCGTGCGACCTTTCAAAAGTGAACTCTTTCCATCTGCCTCAGTTTTGCTTCTATTACAGTGATACCACATAGCACCTTCAAGAACTTGTCATTCCTATCTGTTGCCCTCTTTGGTCACTGCTGTATTTTCTAGCAAAGTCATAGGCAGTTTACAAAGTTAGTAACAGAGAGGCTGATGTACTTTGAACAAATGGAGCAATTCTGGATTGAATTAAAGGGGACTTTTGACTCCTTGTATGGTAGCAATGCCTCCACTCATTACATTACATTTAATGTCCTATTTAATTAACTGAATTTTGTATTTTTTGCTTATGATGCAGTTGATTTGACCGAGAGTTCCTACAATTCCAATAATCTACCAGAAAACTTAAAATGCATAGCGCCAAATGATGTTATGGTATATTTTGCTATAGTAAATCAGGTTACATGTATAACTCTTAATTCCTATGTCTGGTAGAAATAATGTATGCTACATCTGTAAGTAAAAAATACTTTCATTTCATGTATTTTTGTTTTATTTTTTCCACATAAAGCATTTTTATTAAGGGGAACAGCTGAAATATATTTGAAGTTTAAAATTTTGTGTTCATCATATTAGATGTCATTGATTCTATTCATGTAGAATCTAGTTATTCCATGATTATACATAATAATTCATGCTCCATGTACTTAAATCAAAACAAAGTAGATAAACACTGAGTCATTTTAATTAAACGTTGAGTACTGAGCAATAAAGGGCAAGAAATAAACATACTGTACTCACTAAATGTTAAAAGACCATTATTATTCATTAAAGGGATAGTAATGTTTAAGTTTAAGTTTATTTAATATTAAGTTTATTTAATATTGTAGGCATTAAAAAAGAATTACATAAATGTAAGTCTCATCTCTCAAAACTTTATAGTTTGAGAGATATAACTGACTAAAGTTCCCCCCTCCAGGCTGTTTCAGAGAAATCTGCCCTCTAGCTGACAGACGGAGATGCCGGTCCAGGTACTGGCCAGCGGCTCTTCAGCAGAGCTATTTAGAAATAAATACTTCATTGGAACGGTCTACAAAAGTGTGCCTGGTTTACAAGCACACTTTGTAGACCATTCCAATTAAGTATTTATTTCTAAATAGAGTGATTTGGATCTGCTGAAGAGCCGCTGTCCAGTCAAATGACCGGAATCTCCTGCTGTCAACTAGAGCGCTGAGTTCTCTGAAACAGCCTGGAGGGGGAAACTTTAACCAGTTATATCTCTCAAACCATAAAGTTTGAGATCTAAGACTTATATCCATGTAATTATTTTTTAATGCCTACATTATTAAAGAAACTTAAAATTAAACATTTCTATCCCTTTAAAAATGCAGATAAATGCATTGAAGATATCTTTACTAGCATCCAAGAGCTTAAGAAACTTCAATGCTTAAGCCTTTGTGTACCAGAGAAGTATGGATCTCAGTGGATTAAAGGGTAGGTTTATCCTCAGAATAAGGAATAGCTGCATTTCATTTGCAGCTTCCTGTATGCAGTGATCTACACTGTAGCTTGCCTGTTCTTACAACAACCAATAGGCTTCAACAATGGCTCATAAGATACTATATTCTTTATCAGATTTTTAACTGAAACAGACCTGGATTACATTACAGATATATATATATATATATATATATATATATATATATCCTATATAATAATTCGGCAAGTTGTGTGTAACGTCTGACATGCGCAGTAGAGACTGCCCGCGCCGCGGCTGATACAGAGCTGGGCGCTCCGAAGTAGCGTGAGACTGCCCCGCAACCGGCTGCCAGAGGCTCTGTATCAGCCAAGGCGCGGGCAGTCTCCACTGCGTGTGACTGCCCCGCGACCGGCTGCCAGAGGCACTGTGGCCCGTGTAACGGGCTGTTCAACTAGTATATATATATATATCACCACTACTTTTATTTTACAGACACTTGTTAAAGTCTGTTGGGAAATTTGTACATAAAACTGGTGATATAATTTCCTGCAGTGGAATCCAGATCACAATTACCAGTAAACTACAGGGGAGATCAAATACAAATACAGGAACATGGATATAACTGGTTACTGTTTGATTATCTCCTGCCTGGATAAGTCTTTCTGCTAAAAGATTAAGAATCAGTAATTCCTGTGGTACAATTCCCTTTTGATTAAAACTTTTGTGGATATGAAGCAAAATATATTGCTTGATGTGTGCCTCTAATATTGTAAAAAAAAAAAAAAACTCACCGCAAATTGGGAATGTATTTAAGATCTTTTGTGACATTTACTGCTGTTAGTTTTGATTGACAAAATCAGGAATGAAGTTTTCCACCTACCTTTCACATATTGATTTGCTGCTTCTGAGATTTATTATAACTGTGATCAAACACAGGCTGATCAATGAATAAGCACTGGAGCAGATCTTGGGCATACCAACTTTTATTAATTTAAGTGTGATGTTTAACCTCTTGAATGGTCTCCAATTTGTTGCTTCATAATGTATTGGAGACGTATATAGCATTCAAAAAGTTAAAATCCTCATTTAGATAAATGGAAATTGCGGAAATCAGCCTCACTGTGATTTTAAAAAAATGGCTCATTCTGTGAAGCAAATGGTAGATGGAAACATCAAGGAATTACATTTTCCATTTCAAATCTTTATACATCTGTTCATTGTGCCAGTGTTGTTGGTACTTTTCCGGTCGTTCAAAGTCTACAAACATCAGTTGCTATAATCCGAAATGATGACTTTAAAGTGGTGATGTTCTTTTTCTTGCATCTGAAGTTGAATGCAAGTAATTGAATGTAATATATTTTTAACAAAATATTAAATCCTTATTTGTAATAAATGTGTTGCAGAACAGCATTAAAACAGTATAATGATTGTTCCATAACAAAGTTGGGCTTGCCATACATTTGAATTATTTCCCTATATTAACAAAATTAAAAATATATTTTGAACCTGATTCAAAATTCCCCAAATTTCCTTTTCTTAAAATGGGGTTTTAACCCCTTCAATTTTAGAGCATAGGATTGCTACAGTTTTCCATGTTTTCCCATTTTTCATTGCATTGGAAGCAATAATAACAATGATAATGTTACTCCTCCATGTGGAGAGTTTCCCCATCTAGTCACAGCATGTTAACATAAAAGGGGGTGTCAGTTTATCCCTTGTTTTCAGTCTGTGCTTGGGAGAGCAAAATCAGCTGAATGTTTGATGCTACTGTCACGGTTTATTATGACTCTCAGACACAAGTTTTAGGTAAAAATCAATTTTATTGAAATAATAAATTGATAACGTAGGATGGCAACACATACATACAGATATATACAGAATATAACAAGACAGAAGGCAGATTCTACCGGTCCTGTCAATATACCGGACAGGACAGTCTGAAGAAGCTGAATGTTAGGCTCTACCGGCCTTGCCAATACCGGGTAAGGCAACCTGCGGATGGAATAGCATAACGGTTCTACCGGCCTTACCGAATTACCGGGCAAGGCAGCCTCAAAAGATTCACAATGTAGGCTCTACCGGCCCTGCCAATACCGGGTAAGGCAACCTCAGATGGAATGTGGCAAAAGGTTCTACCGGCCTTACCAATACCGGGCAGGGCAGCCCAGAGATAGTAGCAGCAGTCAGATGGTAATGGCAAATTGCCAGGATCGTAAGCAACCCAGTGTACACACACTGAGACCAACAGGGGAATCGTAAAGCCGCAAGACTTTGGCGCAAACCAGCGTCCGCACGCTGGGACCAATACTGACTTGTATAGCCGATAGGCTTTGGAGCAAACCAGTGACCGCACACTGGTGTAACAAGCAAGTTTGTATAGCCGCAAGGCTTTGGAGCAAACCAGCGTCCGCACGCTGGGACCAACACAGGATTGTATAGCCGATAGGCTTTGGAGCAAACCAGTGACCGCACACTGGTGTAACAAGCGAGTTTTGTATAGCCGCAAGGCTTAGGAGCAAACCAGCGTCCGCACGCTGGGACCAACACAGAATAGTATAGCCGATAGGCTTTGGAGCAAACCAGTGACCGCACACTGGTGTAACAAGCAATGTCGCCGACGCGACCCGGCAGGAGGTCGCCAGGATACAGGAGACAGGCGATGAGATGACAGGAACCAGCAACGATCAGTCAGGTCAGGAAACAGCAGAGAAGAAGTTCAGCAGGAACTGCAACACCAGAGACTAGGCCGGAACCAGGACTGGAACAACTCAGCAGGCAGGAAACACTGGAACAGTAGAGATCAAGAACTCAGGAACACTGGAACAGAGGCCCAGCTATCACTGGCATAGTGATAGCAAGAAGGTCAGAAACAACACGAAAGGGCACTCAAATGGTGCCCAATCCAGGTTTAAATAGGCAATAAGAGGCGGGCTATCTGCAGACAGCCAATAGAAGCCCCCTACTGGTGACAGACAAGGAACTGCAGCAATCACGGGCACCGTGATAGCTGCCCTGGGTAGAGGCAGATAGGCAAAGAGAGGGAGCTGGAATTTCTTTATATAGGAGTATTTTGTATCAGTCGAACTCTGGCTAGTTTTGATGTGGGGAGTGTTGCCGTGAAGGGAGAAAAATAAAATATAAATAAATAACCCTTTTTGACTGATATGTGACAGTAATAACAGACAGATAGGGGATCCTTCCTATTTCATGTGGCTGAGCTTAAGACTTGATTTTGACAAAGTGAAATATACTAACAGACAGACAACTTCACATACTGTGTTATTTACAAGCAATCGGTCCTACAGTCTCACAGATACGAACAAGAGGAACAAGCATATAATTATGGAATACTCTGGTGCTATACCTGCTGCTGTATGTTTTATTCTTTATTGTAAGCTGATGATTCTGGAGATAGCATGTCTATCATGTGCTGTATATTAAAAATTAACACTGCAGTCCTTGGGAGAAAGAAAAAAGAAAGTTGATGATATTTTCACACTAGGTACTAATATAGAGGTAGACAGGCAAATAAAGGGAACTGGAGTTGCTTGCAGTTGCACCAAAGTGTGGCTGTGATTTTCAGAAGTAAGAATGATGTTAACAGACATGGTCAGTTTAAAAATATGATAACAAAAGGAAAATATATTTTCAGACAGACAACAGACAAAGCAGTATTCTGCACATTAACAGCTCTGCTGTGTGCTTTAATGTAAAAATCAACTCTATGATCAGTATGTCCACCAAACATGCTAATGTTATGGGTAAGGGGAAAGGAGTAGGAGGAATGCAGTGAAGTATTGATGGTAGTAAAGTCATATAAAAAATGGCAGATGCTACGGTTGTTGCAGCTTGCCATATAAATGATGATGATCTTCCTCCTCCTGAGGAGGCTGTTTGTAAAAGTAATATGAAAAGTTTCATCAATAGTACTAAAAACTAAAGATAAAAAAGGAATAACATTCTAGTTTTGTTGATATAGTGGCAGTGGATTTAGCAGTGAGACTAACTGCTGTATCAAACAGTGGCACTCTACCACAATCTAGTGGTCAACATTCTATTAATGCCTCTAAGAAGAAAAGTAAAAAGAAACCTTTAAAAAAACTGCAAGAATATGAAAGCAGTGAGTATAAAAGCAGTGGAATGGAGTAGATGGTACTGTTGACAATGTATCACAGTCTCCCTTAGAGGCCTAAGTTATCCTGTGCTTCCTTCCTCTGTGGTGTGTCGGCCGGCATGATTGCAGGTACTTCCACATGGCTGACATCATGAAACAGGCACTGGCATGGATGCCTGTTTATGAGCCTATTCTGTTTTGCCTAATTGGATTCCGCCTTCATCTGCTCCTTTATTAACCTCCTTGAGGCTAGGAACCATTGCCCTTACATGGTGTTTCTGCTAGTTCTTCTTGCTCTCCATTGTGACCCATGCCTATCTGAGAATCCGCTCTGTGTATGACCCCGACTTGTCTGACTATCCACTTCTGATCTGACCTGTGGCTCTGGCTGACTAACTCACTGCGTATATGACCCCGGCTTGTCTGACTACCCACATCAGTTCTGACCTGTGGGTCTGGCTGACTAATTTGATCCGTGTTGACCCCGGCTTGTCTGACTACCCACAACAGTTCTGACCTCTGGCTGTGGCTGATTAACTGCTTCATGTAGTCTCTGGTTTGGCTGACCTCTGGCTCTGGCTACTAACTCTCTCCGTGTAGTCCCTGGTTTGTCTGACCTCTGTCTTTAGCTACTACTCGCTCTGTGTAGTTCCTGGCTTGTCTGACCTGTGGCTCTGGCTGCCTACTCGCTCCGTGCACTCCTAGCTTGCCTGACCTGTAATCTCCATGTTCCGTGGCTCTGGCCTGCTCTCGCTCCTTGTTACTTCCGGTTGTGAGACTGAAGCGAGACTTACGCATATTAGCCTCTTCATACTGGCATTCCACTCAAGCCTCTTTCCTAGTTTGGGTAGATTGCAGTAGTGCAGTGCACAGCACAGTGTGCATCTCTGGAGAGGAGCCTGGGTCCTATCATCCTGTGTCTGGGGTTGTGTGGGTCAATACCTTATTGCTCTATATTTCAGATATAGGTGGTTATATTTTATCTCTGTGTCTGCTCTTCTTTGCCCGAATACCGTGACACAATGATAATGATGTTGATGATGATGGCAAAATGCTGATGGTGATGTTTATTTAGTATATGCAAATGTACTCCTTCTTCTTCTGATACAGATAAGTAGATAGTGACATTAGCCTAGCTATGAGTGATTCTGCTGCAGCGCTATGGCCAGCTACTGTAAGTAGTATTACAAAATCTAGCACCTATAATAAAAGCAGTATTAGTAATCCTTCAGAAACCCCTCTGCCTATGAAATCTAAAGTATGGAAATATTTCACCCAAAAGCTAAACATCCCTTGAAATATACCCACGTTACCCATCACTAGCTTATAATGGAGGTTTATATTACTGTCAGGAGTAGCCTGCTAAAAATTTGCAAAGGCTTATGTATATTGCCATAGACCTCAGCCTGCTAACAACTTTTACTTTCAGCTGTAAATTTTTCTACTTCAGCACTCAGCAAAAGTAATATTGAATAGTAATGTTCAATGCCATAGAGAAAATAGTGTGGGAATTTCATTGTTGTTAGCAAGAAGGTAGAAAGATTATGTGCTTTCTATGTGCAGGAATTATATGTAAAAATTGGCAAATTATGTTTTTTCTATGAAAATCTCAGCAATAAAATGGGAAATTTTCTCCAACCATACTAGAGAGGTATCTCTTTCTCTCTAGCATTCAAGGGGTTTCAAGCTCCATTTAATCTGTGGTGCAGTTCCTGGGAATTAATCCACTTATTCTTAGCACATCAGCTTCACTTTGTTTACTAACAGGGCAGCAAATATATAGAATCTACCAAACCAAGGATCCTTATATTGGCTAAAGCAAATACACAGTTCCTAATTAAAAATATGTGTAATGTATGGATCTATATATCTACAGTGTTTTATGGAAGTGGTTTGATCAGTGATGTTTTTTTAGGATGTACAATATATTAGTTGTAACTACACAAATGCAAAAGGCAAACTTTAACTTCCAAAACTATTGTCCTACTTGATGCTCTCATTCTGTACCAACAAATGAGAATGTGAAGAATAAAAAAACAACCTAAAACATATTTTAATTACAAACCTCTAAACCAGAATTTCTCATCTGAGGTCTTCAGGTACCTTTGATAGTGCTTGTGTTCTGGATTTCACAGCCTGAGCAGAAACAAACTAATCAGAATGATCTGTAGCTTCTGTAACAAGGATACTAATTTATTGAATCCTGTATAATTTAAATTATGATTTCTTTTTCAAATTGTAATCAAATCATAAAGGGTAAGGACTGATCCCATAAACATTCGACTCCCCTGATAAATAATGTAAACTGATCTAAACTTGGATTTTGAGAACCTTCAGGACATTTATAGCGTTCTATATTAAAAGGAACACTGTAAGTGCAATAATTGTTCTGTACTTGTAATCATAAGCATAAATTAACAAGAGTTATGCTGGTTGAAGAGTATTAAAGTCCAAATGCAATAACAAACTTGAGTTCTATCCTATACCATCATTATGTTTCACAGAAGAACGCATCAGAATGTTCCTTCCTAATCACTGCTCTAATCAACTCCATTTCCTACATTCTGAAACACTGAAAGCTTTCTTTATGGTAGAAAGTCAAGACATAGCTGACATCAGTCTCACTTATAAGAGAATCATGATTATCTGGAAGATTCTTTCTTAGATGATGTGAATAAAGCATAGATGAGCTAGGTAGGATGAAATATTCTGCAGAAACAGTATAAATACTTTAGCGTTGCTGAAAGTTGAACTGTCATACTGTTACACAATTAACTTTGCAGAAAACTTGAAGGATGTACAGCAGATAGGCCAGTCTATCTTGTTTTATTTTCATCTGGTCTCTGTTGTAATCAAAATTTGGACTTTCAATTCACAATCCAGTAAATACAAGAGGCCTCCAGATGTATTTTTCTCTATGGAATTTTTCATTAACTGTTGTATGCAGGTGTCATCTAAAGTCAGACTTTAATGGGGGTCAATGAATACAGTGAATTGTAGATATTCTGCTAACACACATACATATATGGGTGTTATGCACTAAGGCATGATAAAGAGGTGATAACGTGGAGGTAACTTCTCCAGTGATATCACTTGCTTCTCCAGTTCCTGTGTTATTCTATACAGTCTATTCTCTATGATCGCCAAATCTGGAGAAATCTTAGTGCATTGGCTCCAATAGAACATCACAGGAATTGGAGAAGTGGTATCACTGGAGAAGACATCTCCACTTTATCACCTCTTAATCACCCCTTAGTGCATCTGCCCTATATTGTAGTACTGTAAATGCCTATGTTAGGTCACATATGGACATATATGGAATCTTAGGAGGGAAATATTGGGCAACCTGAAGACCTCCAACTAGAGAGGCTTCCATCATGCCCATCCAAACTCATGAAGTGATTTTGGGTGATCAAGTGATAACTGAACACAACACTTTTTTGTTTGATTTTCTTTGTCTTTTGTTTACTCTACAGTAGGGTAGGGTGGGGTGCTAAAAGATCCCACATATTTGTCCCAGTTTGGCCTAGAGAAACTTGAATGCCCTCATTAGAAAGGGAAATGTTATGTCAAAAAGCACAAGAGCTGCACAACACCAGTAAGAGCTGATTGTAAGTAATTTTACTCATGCAATATACTTCCCAAATTCTCCCAACTAAAGTCTGCTCTCAGAATATTTCACAGATATAAGAATCTTAAAATACTAAATGATTTTGTCTATACAGAGGTATATTTTATTATACATACACCAAACCTAGGAAGTTACCCAATGCTTCCACAAAGAAAGGAAGAAGTGTTTTCATAGATAATGCCCTTTACTGTGCATATCACATAATGCTTGGCTACCTACTTCTTACTCCACATCCATGTGCAGTCCACCTGAATTCCACCCACCGGAACCACTCCCATATTACCCACAAAAGTTCCAGAAATGGTATGCGTTCACCTGGAATTATACATGTAATAAACTTTTTTATAATGTATTAATATTGGTTGCAGGCTGTAGGCCAGGAATATGCCAGTACATGAGTCATATAGGGGTATAAGTACTGCCACTTGAAACAAGGGTAATCCTAAAGCCAGTAATGTTATTTGATCATGTGAAAATCATGTAAAAATGTGATGTCTTTATATTCTGATGGCAGAGTGTGGCACATTATCTGTCTGTCTGTCTCTCTATCTATCTATCTGTCTATTGAAAATAGTTTAGTGGATGATGAAGTACTGCTCGAAAATGTCTAAGATTATTATTTTCTTTTTTGTGCAGTTTTATCTCTTTTTATGGTTATTGCTTTTCTACAGTTTTCATTCTGTCTATATGAGATTTCTTTTTATAAATGACTAGCTGAAGAGCCCGTGTACACGGGCCACAGTGCCACCCAGCAACGGCTGCCGTGAAGTCATGCACAGTAGAGACTGCCCCTGCCGCGGATGATACGGAGCTGGGTGCTACGAATTCAGACCGTAGTCGGACTACAGTCTGAATTCGGAGCCCCGCTCCGTTATCAGCCGTGGTGTGGGCAGTCTGTAGTGCGCATGACTGAAGCGCACGCAGCCGTCTCTACTGAGCATGACGGCTTCTGACAAACACACATGTAGTGAATTATTATATAGGATTGTTTGCATATAGGTATTTATTTTACCCATGGATGGGCAATGTTTAGCTCTCTAGCTGTTGGGAACTACAACTCCCACATCTCCAACCAGCAGCAAGAGAACCAGAGGTTGTCTAACAATGATAACCAATCAAATACTTCCAGAATCAGTACATTATATAGATGAATTACATTATTATTCCACTTTACTTTAAAATGTAATAAATATGGTAAATACAGAAGATGTTATTTTGAAATAATTGATTCTAAACAGTAAAAAGAGGTAAATTGCAGTTTGCTGATCAAAGTAACCCCTATGTAACTAGAGAGGTTGAAAAAATATTTTGGATACCTTTAGTATCAAGAGGGTTAAAAAATAATCTATTAGACCAAGGTATTTATTTCGGATTTCAGCTATAGCACAGTACTATATAAACATATTATTAGTAAATCCTGACCTAACTGAAAGCAATCAATAAAATGTTGTGCCAGAAAAGGTGACTGGGGGATGTTTTCATAGGGAAATGGCAAGGCTAAAGATCACAACAGCTCTGTATAAACCACAGACTTTGATGTTAACTTCACTGAACATTTTAACTTTGATGTTGACTTCAAACTGTGTCAGATTCCCCTTTGAGGGGTTTGAAATCTGGAATGATCAACTTATTGGCAACTGCTTTGCTGAGACTAATCAGCAATGATTTTTTCAGCAATATAACTACAGCTTTCCACTTTTTAATTACAAACGCAATCCACCCGCAGTATAGATATCAGCATTGTTAAACAAAATTCAGAGAACCGTTAAACAGTGTAAATATCTGAACTTGTGCATATTTATTTTATCTGCTGCCAATTCTATGGTAATCTGTTATTTCCTAAAAGAACTTGTTATGTCAGAATAATGCTTCAAACATCTCTTAACATCTAGTGTATGTAGTATTTCTTCTGTACCATCTTAAGAATTAGGACACAGAGTAGGTAGATATATATATCCTTATTCCTGTGGAATGATGAAAATACCTCTGGTACAAATTATAGAGGTAACAGAATATTGCTTGAAGATCGTGTAAGGTTGTTTATTAGATAGCGCATGGAATTTACCCAATC
Organism: Rhinophrynus dorsalis; assembly: GCA_037306005.1. Taxonomy (NCBI): domain Eukaryota; kingdom Metazoa; phylum Chordata; class Amphibia; order Anura; family Rhinophrynidae; genus Rhinophrynus; species Rhinophrynus dorsalis. Next base: position 402,729,888 of record CM074723.1, read on the forward strand.
TCCTGGCTGAAGTAAGTGCTACAAAAAGTATTGTTTTGAGTGCTTTAATGGCTAAGTACATATCCCATGGTGGATAAGGATGAGCTATTCGTACCCTCAGGCACTTGATAGTTTTGATGAATCTTCACTAAGTAATGATCAGCAAACAGAAAAGCCAAGAACATTTCTAGGACTGAGACTTGGACCTTGACTGTTCTTTGACATAGAACATTATTAAACCCAGCAGAGGAGCACCAAAAGATATGAAATGGATGGAATGAGTCTTTATAACAGAAACAGAATTTCTTCCAAGTTCTATTGTAAGCATGACAAGTCTTATTATTCCTAGATAATAGGTCAAGTATTTGGGAAGACAAAGCTTGGTTTCTCAAGATTTTGCTTTGATAAACATACTGCTAGGTTCATTTTGAATGTCTGCTGATGTAGCACTGCCTTCTGATGTAGAAGATTTTCTTTAGAGGGAGAATCATCAAATTTCCTATAGCCAGGGGTTCCAGAGTAGTAAACCATGTCCTCCTGGGCCAATAAATGTTGCTTTCTCCTAAATTATTTTCTTCAGAACCAGGGGAAAGAAACCTCAGAGGAAGAAATATGGAAGCTAGCTGGAAGAGTATCCATTGCTTCTGGATTATTCTGCGGAAGTTGAGAGAAGAATTATGGACATTTCACCATCTCTCTGGTGGCCATCAGAGTTAAGTCAAGTAGTTGAATAACTCTTAATTAAGAATCTACACTTTTTGTTGAATAATCGTTGTGCTAAGACTGTCTGCCCATGAATTGTCACATTGTCTTTACTTCCAGTATTAATAACTGTTAATGTCAATAGGCTGGATTGGTTTATATTCATGGAAATATATAGAAAAGTCTTACTTCTTGTGCCACCTCTTCTGAAGAGGTAAGTTACTGCAACAGTATTATCTGATCTTATCTTGACAGCATGACCCTTGATAAGTGGCATTGCTGTTTTCAGGACCAGCCAGAAAGCAAGTATCTTGAGATGACTGAGAAGAAGCACACTCTCTGAAGGGATGCACATACTTTGTAATTACCTGTCAAATAGAAAATACCCCATCTGTACTTGCTTGCATTTGTTGTGATGATCATCCAACATGGAATACATCAAGGAAGACTCTAGGACCAACATGCAAGAGAGAGTTATATATTTTCACATGATTATTGAGACAATTAGGATTCATCTTCCAGTGTTTCAGCACAAATTGTTGAAGAGGGCTAATGTGAAGGCGAGCCCAGAGAAATGATTCTATGGAAGTTGTCTTAAGACGCAGATTTGACATCAGTTGCCTCAGGGATACAGAATGTACTGCTTTGAGTATGTCAGTTTGATGAAACAGCTTGTCTGTCTTGTTTATCTTGTCTGGAGGAAGACTTGTTTTCTCCAAAGTAGCATTTACAATGAAATCAAGAAATCTCTTTCTGTGTTATGGAACCAGGTCTGATTTCTCCATATTTACCAGCCATATTAGAGACTTGCTGAAGATACTGGAGAAGCAGCTGAGCAGTGCAGCCATTCATTTTGTAGGTTTGAAATGGCAGTGCTGCCCTGCTCCTTTATATTGGCTTCCACCACCATCATATCCTTTTATGCTGGTGAGATGGCTCAGCTGGTTCAGGCACCAGCTGTAGAATCTGTTGAAACCGCAAGGTCACAGGTTCTAGTCCCGGCAAGGTCGACTCAGCCTTTCATCCTTCCGAGGTAGATAAAATGAGTACCATTAAATTGGGTAATAATATCTATACCCCCAGGACATACTTGAAAACGAGAGACAATCTCAATGTATCCTTCCTGGTAAAATACTTTGATATTATTATAAATAGCTTTGGGGAAGAAGTGAGGCTGAAAGGAAAAGCAGCAAACTGAAGATGATGAATGTTGTACCTGTCTTTGCTGACTATCCTTAAATATTGCTGACAATCGTAATGAATTGTATCTTGTATGTAAGCCTCATCATAAAATCTGTAGTGGCCATCACATCTCCTACATCAAAGATGTTTATTGCTGATTTAATACATTCCATTTTTAAGTGTTAGGACTCAGCAAACTGATTCAGGGAGATGAAGTTAATGACAATACGACATCTTCTTGCATCTTTGAACACACGTAACACTCAGGAATCTGAAGCAATGTTTTTTCCCAACTATAGTGATAGAAGGACTGTCATCAGAACTGAGAGTTATTCTAGTCATCTTGAGAGCTTGATTTTGGGGACTTAGGGCTGGATTCAAATGCAGGTGCTAATGTTACCTCTGCTTTTATCTCCAGGTTTCCCCATAGACTTCAATAGGAAAATATTTGATAAAATGACAGGTAACATTTATCTCCTGCATTTCAATCCAGTCCTTAGTCACTTTCCCTATAAAAGAATTAATGGAAGATTTCTTATGGATAAAAAAGCCTTTTTTGTAAATGATAATAACTTGAGGAGGAAGCGTTTTCACATTAACCATCTAATACAATTCTTTACCAAAGAGGAAAAGACATTCAAAAGCCATATAGTATAATTTGCTCTTGGATGAGTAGTCAGCCATCCATTGTCTAAGACAAAGGTATCCAAGTTTGCTTCTAAAAGGCTACCAACAGGTCAGGATTTAAGACTGTGTTTGATTCTGCAAGTCAGAGTTAATAGGTGGCTTATTCATTTTGACTAATGCACCTGTGCTGAAGCAGATGAATTCTTAAATCCTGGGCTGTTGGTAGCCCTGAAGACAGGACTTTGGCACTTCTGTTCAGAACTGTAGTACCCTGCAGCCTGATTTTGAAAGGGTTATAGTTCTAACATGTTCCATAGAAGAATCATGCAAAAGTTGGCATCCAGTCTAATCATGGAAAGAAATATAAATAATTACTGGGAATGTTTTGAGAATATTTTCCTCTAATTTCACTAGTCACAGGAGCACATATCATCATTACACATAGGTAGTGGCCATACTAGGCCTAAAATAAACCATTCTTGTCTCTTAGCATCTGCTTATGGCCATTTTCTAGTATTTGTTTATACAGGGATCTCTGAATTCTTAGCCATCCTTGACAAGGATAGATTTCTTGGAAAATCTAGCTACATGGATATCTATTTTCAGCACTATGTTCCAGATGGGCTTTAGGTATGTACTAACAATTAGCCCTTTTTCCAGTCTCCATACTGCTTACCTCCCCATCCCTGTCCTATATCTCTGTGTCTGCTCCTTATCAGATGTTTTAATGGTCACAGCTGACCGCACTCAGGGCGAGTCCAGGGCTAAACAATTTGTAATTTGGAATTCCCTCAGTCAGTGTGTGAGTCTTCCTAGGGGCTCCATCTAGTATATATCTAGATCCCAGTTAGGGGTGGCATTATGCCGGGGTGGCATTTGCCAGGATATTACCACCTTATCTAAGTAACACCTTATCAAAGTATGGAGAGTTATACAAGAGAGTTGGACAGGAGAGGGGACAGGAAAGAAACACAGCTGCTGCAGAACACCTACTGATTAATACAGGCAAGTGAATATAGAGGAATTGGAGAAAATAGATAATTTTATACTTGTTATATTAATTTAATTTTTAATCTCAACTGGTTTGTCTATCTGTATGCACCCTGTGAGCCTTGTCATATGCATGCCAACATGAACATATTACTTCTATGTGTACTAACCGTTCCACTATTAATACAGATTTCCTCTTATCCCTGCAACCATGCCCAGCACCCTCACCATACCATATTAATACACCATGGACTTCTGCATACATGTGCACTTTCTTCTGAATGCTGGTGGAGAGTATTAAAAACAAGCTCACCCTCCCCCAGTAATTATAGCAACAGACGCACACTCTCACTATATGCTCACAGAAAACAAATCACCAAATTTTTATGCATTCTATTACTTGCTTTGGCAAATGACATAGAAACCAACCCTGGCCCTCAAATAGCAATAAATGGCAACCTCCCCTTTAAAAAGGGTCTGTCTTTTGTGTACTGCAACATACGCAGTGTACTGCCCAAAATGGATGAACTAAAAGCATGGTGTTACGCATACAAACCTAAAATTCTTATTCTTACTGAATCCTGGTTATCCCCAAAAATACCTGATACTGCTGTTGCCATAGATGGATGCTCATGCTTTAGAAAAGACCGTGCAAAGCGAGGAGGATGGGTAATCATATACATACAGGAATCAGTAAACTTTACACTTCTAAATGACTCTCATAACTCTGATTCTTATGAATACATTGCTGGCAAAATTTGTCTTCCATATTCAAAACAAATCATAATTGTAGGCATCTACAGACCAACAAATACCCCAGCACATACCCTTTCAGACATAGCGCAACACCTAAAGGAGATTGCCACTCAAAACAAGAAATGCGAGCTGGTGGTTCTTGGAGACTTTAATATTAATTGGCTAGACTCCAGGAATGAAAAATTTTGTTCATTGTTTAAAACATTGAATTTATCACAACTAATCTCCTCCCCTACTCGCATAAATCTTAAAACATCCAACCATACTCTTCTAGACTGGATCCTTTCATCCTGCACAAGCAGAATCCAAGACTCAGGTGTACTAGCAAATGTGTTTAGAGATCACTCCATAGTTTACTGTGTCCGCAAAATAAAACCAGTGAAGTCATGTTCCAAAGTTATACTCACGAGATCATTTAGAAATTTTAATCTTCAGTCCTTCCTAAATGACTTAATTAATTGCTCATGGCAAAGAATACAGCTAATACCAGACCTAGACTCAGCGATAGAATTCTTTAACTCTGAATTCTTACAGGTCTGTAATACACATGCCCCACTAAGAAAGATCAGGGTTAGGGGGGCACATCTACCCTGGGTCTCAGCTGACTTGATTCAATTATACAGTCTCAGAGATGCTTTATGGACAAAATTTAAACAAACCGGCTCCGCATATGATCACACTGCATACAGACAATTAAGGAATACATGTAGAAAACAAACCAAATTAGCAAAAGCACAATATTTTACTGACAACTTAAACAGTAACATTTCAAAGCCAGCCAACTTTTGGAAGGTTATTAAAAACCTTTATAACCCTCCTAATCATACTCACCCATCAACTATAATCATAGATAATGAAACAATACAGTGCCCCACAGCCATAGCCAATGCATTTAACAGCTACTTTATTGGATGTGCCACCACCCTGATTGCACAAAACAAAGATAACTCAGAAGTTCAGCCATCTACAGAACATTCACTGGCACCTGTTGCCCGGTCCAGTTCTGAAAATGAATTCAATTTCATGCCAGTAAATGAAAGCGAAATATATGATCACCTCCTCAATCCAAAAATGAAATGCCAATCTAGCCGTGACAAAGTACCAGCAATGCTATTAAAGCTCAGTGCTATGGTAATGGCCAAACCGATTGCTTCTTTAATTAATACCTCTTTGGCAACAGGGTACATGCCCAAATCCTGGAAGGTGGCTAGAGTTGTGCCTATCCACAAAAGTGGGGATAAAAATGTAGTATCAAACTACAGACCAATATCCCTACTCCCCACTTTATCCAAAATCCTAGAGAAATGTGTACACGTGCAACTAAATAAATATTACCAACAGACTGATTTTTTCACCCCTCTTCAATCAGGCTTTCGACCAAATCACTCAACAGTCACGGCCCTCCTAAAAGTAACCAACGATATCCAGACGGGGCATGGAAAATGGTGACCTCACAGGAGCCATTTTCCTAGATTTTGCCAAGGCCTTTGACACAGTAGACCATAATATTCTTATAAATAAACTCCAAAGATCAGGACTGGGTAATAATTCTCTAAACTGGTTCCGATCCTATTTATCAGACAGAATGCAGTATGTGTCAGTTGCTGGCAATGACTCCCTTCCGCTCAAAGTAACAAGTGGAGTTCCTCAAGGCTCCATTCTTGGCCCGCTTCTATTTTCTCTTTTTATAAATGATCTGCCCAAGGTTTGCAAATCATCTTCAATACACATGTATGCAGATGACACCATTCTCTATACTAAAAACTCAAACATATCACACCTTGAGGCCATATTACAACATGATTTCTGCGAGGTTGAAAGATGGATAGCAAGGAACAAACTGTTCTTAAACACAGACAAAACTGTCACAATGATATTTGGCACAAAGCACAAACTGCGTAATCTCGGCAATACCCACATATCCATTGTAACGGAGTCTAATCGTAAATTGGCCCCAGTGGACTCCTACAAATATCTTGGTATGTGGCTTGACCCCAACCTCACTTTTGGACATCATATTGACAAGTTAACCTCCAAGCTTTATCCCAAAATCAGTGCTGTTTTTAGACACAAATCATGTTTAAGTCCCCTGGTTAGAAAATGTATTGTGCAACAGATGTTGCTGCCTGTCATAGACTATGGTGATGTAGGTTATGCTCCAGTGCCAGAAATCCATCTTAGTAAACTTGACACCCTGTATAATTCAATTCTTGCTTAGTACACAACCATTTCTCTGGAAAACTACCACACTACCTGAGCAGTATGCTCACTCCTGCGCTACATACTAAGTATAACCTCCGCTCCACCGCAAACAACTCGCTACGTATACCACAATACAAGAAAGAAGCAGGAAGAGCCGCCTTCTCCTTCAGAGCGCCAAAGGCCTGGAACAATCTGCCTGAAATAACCAGATCTGCTCCCAGTCTAAAATCCTTAAAAGTAAATGCTTCTCTATACCTAAAAACAGAGTGTAACTGTTTATAATTCTAAAATTTCCATATGAATATTTGTATGTATATTTAATAACATGTAATATATAGTGTTTCTCAATTTGTATAAATAAGCAACCCTCTACTGAAAACTGTCCAGGACATACTTGAAAACGAGAGAAATCTCAATGTATTCTTCCTGGTAAAACATTTTCTAAATAATAAAAGGGAGACATTCTTGAGCAAACCAACTACACTATAGTCAACAAATGAAGCATCCCATTGTTTTAAATTGGACTTTTAACCATTGAAATACAGCGCAATGCATGGGAGACCTATAGCTAGCATTCAATAGGTTAAAAAAACCCATTCAAATGTGAGGTTATTAATTTATTTTATTTTTCCCCCATGATGCAGGTACTTTGCTCCAGAGTTGCTCCTCTTTTTCTTTAGTACATAATGGAAAGAGAGACTTAAGCTTATTTGGAAATGAAAGTCTTTTACAGCAACCATATCATGGATAAGGAATCCGTGGTGTATTTGCATGGACACCAGAAATGTGGAGAACTGACCTAGAGTTATCATCTTCCTTAAAGTCCACAGAAAGACAAGCAACTTTAACTAGTATATCAATGTTGTCTTCAAGAAATATTCAAGTTCACCCTCAGAATCATCACCAGAAACCAATGGGGAGGCATGATGCTCTTTAGTAGAAGTATTTGGGCATCAGAACCCTTGGACCATAGTTTTCAGGTAATTAAAAGTCAGTGAGGTCTTCAATCATGATACCATGGAGGACCTATACTAGGCCATGCTTGGTTGACAACTATCCTTAAAGCCTATAATGCAGAACATTTTAGTATACTGTTGTTATAAAGGTCCACTGTATAATAAGCATATATGCATTATAAGCTTTTTCACCTCTTGTAGGAGCATGAATCATCAAAGAGTCCACACATATTGTGAAAAAATCATGAAATATCATAAGCACCTGTATACAAAAAATATAGATAAAGCAATACAACAATGGCAGGGCCATCTATACTCAAAAGATTGGATGCAGAAGAATGCTGGAGCCTTAAACACATGTTGAGCAATCTTTTTCCACCACATGGACGTTCACTGCCTTCAGAGTATGCTACACAAAATAGGTAGAAGTTAGTAAGAAATGAAAAAAACTATTTGAGGCCAATCCATATAACTTTCTGAATAACTATGTATTCAAAGGTTTAAGCAAAAAAAGGGGGTTATCCAATAAGACTAGAGGAAAGATGTTTTTGACTAAAACAGAGGCAGAGATTTTTCTTACAGTAAACACAACAAGGTTGTGGAATGCTTTGCCTCAGGAGGACATGTTTGCAAATACTGTAGACACTCTCAAAAACCTACTGTCTATCTTTATAGCTCAGAAAAGTACAGAGGATCACAATAGCTGGTTTCAAAGCAGATACGATGTTGATTCAGGTAACAATCTGACTGCAGTTTGGATTTAGCAACACATTTTTCTACCCACCTGGGGCTTAATTAGGAATGGCTTCAATAGGATGTTTTCTTTCCTTTTTCTAGATCAACAAGGGTGATATGGCAAATGCAGAAATTGATGGACGTATGTATTATTTTTTTTTGTGGCTTGATAACTATGTTACTGTGTATGAAACATAAGCACAAGTTGGACAGTTGAATGTGAAAATCAGTGCTTATCAGTTATATGTGAGCTCATTTGGCATATGACTCCTAGAATGCTTATACTTTTGACAAAATAATATTTTGAATAATATTTAAATTTGATTATTTACATGAATCATTGCCTTGCCTAAAAAGGAATATCAACTCAAAGCCAGATCCACTTTATGTTAATATACTATTGAAATTAAAATAACTCACCCATAAGAAATTAAATGGATAGTTTGCAGCCAGGTTTATTATATACAAGGATTTAACAACTTGGGAGGTGATCTATAAGATAATTAAATAGATATCCCTAAAAAATTAGTTCCTTGTGGGAGATAAATCATAGGTTAAAATTAACAAAGAAAAATGCAAAGATTAAAGTGAAGTCTTATGCAATTTTACAGAATTAAGGTAACATATATGCAGCATACCAACTATCTTCTAGCTAGTATAACTATGAAACAAATATACGTGTGTTGTTAGCTATATGTAGTAAGAATTTCTATATTGTTGAAATAAATTGAAATGCTATTTTATTTTTGTTTAATTTAATAAGTAAATATCTACCAAAATATGCTTTGTATGTATGCCAAAATGAAACATAGTTTTATTTTTTTTTGTTTAGGATCATAACTTTTTCAATTCATATTATAAGCTATAAAAATGCGTTTGTTTGTGGTACCTTCTTCATTATTTTTGGTCGCTCAAGAATGCAAAAGATTTGGTCATTCATGCTGAGTACTGCAGTAGATATCAACTTTATGCAAAGGATTTTCTTAATTAGACACACACTGCTTTGTCCAAGGTGCAGCCTAGTGATAAGACATGAATACAATATCTCTTCTCCAGAGTGAACATGGTTCTGTTTACTGAACTGTGATTAAATGGTCGGTGTTTGCTTAAGTATCTCATTTTATGATTTTTTATTTAGTGTCTTTTTGGTGTTCCTAAACAGAGCTGTACGCAATTTTCTATAAATGTAAAATCTACTTTTACCTGGTGTAGTGGTACTTGGAGTGCTGCAATTGCAGCTGTGATCTTGTTATTCTGGAAAGGTTGATGAGAGATAAACCAAGGTATAATCTTGCAGAAACAGAAAGTGAATTGCATTTGTATTTATCATATAATTTGTTTTGCAGGTATGTGGAAATCTTTGAACCTATGATTTAAAAGCAATCAGCACAGAATACCAACAGAGTTTTTATGGGCTTAATCTGTGTTTACCAGCTGGATACTCTGAACATTATAAGAGTATAAACTGAAAAAGAAAGTGTATATTATATATTGGTTTTGTAGAAATTATATTTTGTATCTGATAACTAAAATATAAAAAGCAGCCTGAATAAGTAATTGATAATTATATACTAACTAGTTGAACAGCCCGTTACACGGGCCACAGTGCCTCTGGCAGCCGGTCGCGGGGCAGTCACATGCAGTGGAGACTGCCCGCGCCTCGGCTGGGCAGTCTCTGTAGCGGAGCGCCCAGCTCTGTATCAGCTGCGGCGCGGGCAGTCTCTACTGCACATGACTGCCGCACGCGCAGCAGTGCCTACTGCGCATGTCGGCCGTTACACACAACTTGGCGAATTATTATACAGGATAAAAGGAGAATCCCCTGCTTATTGTCAAATAAATATACATTTTTCAATTGGGCTTTAATTTACCCCTTTGGTAGTTATGAGGTTAAAATTAAAAGTTATCTGTCTGTGAAACAGATTTAACAAACCAAAGCTACAGGTTTGAAAAACAGGTAAAAAATAAAAAACGGCTAATTTTAAATCTTTATTCCAGCTAACAAATTAGGCCAAATGCAAAGCACTGAGAGTATCTCAGTGCTTTATACCAGCATTTCATATATGAGATTCATAAGTACTACTAACAGTGCAGGTTTTAAGGATTTCCCTTTAAAGGAGAAGAAAAAGTTGGAGTTACTCACTTGAGTTGCATTACAGGTAGATTAGAGAGAAGAGAGATGAGATGGAGATAGATATAATACAAGATTGAAAATAATAGTCAAATTACAACCAAAAAACATTGAGTATGGAGAGGCCTGGATCCCCTTTCTTCACTCATTGAAAGTTTTAAATAAATCTCCTAGTACCTCCCCTGCTGCTTGTTCTCAATATTGTATTCTAATGCTCCACTGTTGTGTTGCAGCATGCATGTAAAAGACAAATTGTAGTCTTTAGTAGGCCTCAGCATTTGTTTTGGAATGAATGCTTCATTTAATGAAAATTGTATTTTTGTGCCATTTGGATTTAAATGATAAACAAATGGCATGGAACACACAATAACAAATTCAACTCATTAGTTCAAATCTATTCATTAATTTTGTTTGTTCATTAATTAACACACATGCATACATTATTCACTGTCACACTTAACTTGATGTTGGAGATCAAGCAATGTCCTTGACACCCTGGTCCTCCATCTTCTGTCAAAAACCAAATAAACATTAAAATAACCTAAAGCCACTGCCACCATCTCTGTTGCCACTGCAAAGTACCCCTCCCTTAATCCTGCCAGTGATTGGCTAGCTGGAGGGGCAGCATTATGCATAAACGTGACTCCTCCAGCTAAATGCTGATTTGCTCAGAGGTGAGGTTACTGCAGGGCATATTCTATGCTTGAGTAACCCCATCATCCCAACCAATGGCTGCATGGGAACTAATCTGAATGGGGATAGCCATATAAAAGCCAATCCCTATTCAATTATGTCTCATTAAATGACCCAAACAGGATCATTTGTACAAATGGCAACAGGGATGGTGGTGGCTAGGCTTTAAGGTTTTTTAATTTTATTTGGTTATTGACAGGAGATGTAGGAGGACCAGGGTATTGAGGACGCCAATAGACCTCCGGGATCAGGTTAAGTGTTATGTCTAAGGAGGCTTAATATTCAGAACATCAGTGAATTAATTTAGTCTGGCAAGAAAAAATCTTCACCTAAATTCTGACTAACTTAATTCGGGAGGGTAAACAAAATTTGTTTCATCTGAATGGGTAAAAAAATATAGTTTAATTATTCAGACAAAACAATTTTTTTTGCTATTCACAATTCTAGTTTTTAGTGTCTTATTTATTAAGATTATATAATATGAGAGAAATTAACTGATATATAAATAGTATGTGTAAAATTAGAAAACAAACACAAAGTATAATCAACTAGATCAATACAAGAAATCATGAAGTATGGTCGGTCACTGGTGTTGATCCTCTAAATGCATAATGCAGAGCCGAGAACAAAAAAAAATGTTACAAACGCAGATATTGATAGATAGTATAGAGGTACAGAGTGCTGCCAGGGAGATTAAGGTGGAGGACGTATGCCAGCACTTGTCTATCTTTTATGTCATGACCCTTCTCTATTTCTGTGTGTTTTCTCTATTTTTTTTATCAGCTATTTGATGTACTTATAGAGGATCAACACTTGTGTATTGATCTAATTGATCACTCTTTGTGTTAATTCTCTTTTTATACATGTTGTCTATATGCATATACTTTTTCTCTCTTACAGTGTCTTACTAAAGGTACAGCTACACTTAGAAGATATTTTGCCCTTTAAGGAGTTCCCTGCCTTAACACAGGGGTGTAATTAGTGGATCATTCATTCTGATTAGATTACCAGTGCACAGGCAGCCAAAATCCAAAAACCTGCACTGTTACTATGTTTGAGAAACATTCTTAGAAACACTGCTCTGTACCATATAGCAAACCCATGTGGATTGTTCTTTCGGTGGCATCTAATGAAACATACTTCTGTCTGAGAAGATCATTCAGTTCCTCAATATACATAACACACCTCTACATTATTGAATTAATTTGTTCATTAATCAGCTGATACTGCCCTGATTAAACTTGTTCTTAAAGAGATAGTAATGTTTCAAAATATAAGCAACTCCAATTAATCTTCATAGTATTTGGGCCAAGGAGAGTGTTATTTCAATACAGTCAGAATTGTAGTTCAAAAATAATTAAATGATAAAGTATCCCCCTTCCGCCCCTTTTACCTAGTGTAAGCCACCTCCCCTCATATGTGGAATCTGGTCTTAAGGACAGACAGCTCACAGCAAGGGACAATCTTCTTACTGTGATAACAATGAAAACCCTTCCCCTTAACCATTTTTTCAGGTTTCTCCCTAATGCTAATTGAAGATTGTCCCTTTCTGCAAGACATCTGGACTTTTCTGTTCTGAGGTGAGCAGTGTTACATCAGTAAAATGGGTAGGAGGGGGATACTTTATCATTCAATTACTCTTGAACTACAACTCTGAGAGTATTGAAATTACACTCTCCATGGCCCAAATACTATGAAATTATTTGTAGCTGCTTTTATTTTGAAACATTACTGTCCCTTTAAGCATTATTAAGATGATAAGCTTCACTAGGTTTTATTTTACGACTTTTATCCATTAGCTGTATGCTAATTAAACTTTAATTGTACCTGTTCCTTTAAAATGCACAAGTATCATCTTATATGCTGCCTTCCCTTATGACTATGAGACATTATCTGCTTTATCTTTTATAGGTCTCTGGGGCAGATGCATGGGAGATGAATGTGGTCCAGGTGGTATTCAAACAAGGGCAGTTTGGTGTGCACATGTCGAAGGATGGACAACCTTAGCCACAAACTGTAAACAGACAGACAGGCCTGAAAGTCAACAGAAATGTTTTAGAGTCTGTGATTGGCACAAAGAAATGTATGATTGGCAGCTAGGAAGTTGGAATCAATGCAAACCAGTCATATCAAGATCATCAGAGAAACATACAGGCTGCACTAAAGGAGAGGAAGGAATTCAGACAAGAGAAGTAACATGTCTCCAAAAGGCAAATGGGGCAGAAGCTGAGGACAGTATATGTGAATACTTTGAATCTAAGCCCAGGCTAGAGCAAGCATGTCTCATTCCCTGTCCACAAGACTGCATTGTTTCTGATTTTTCTCCATGGTCAGAATGTTCCAAATCATGTGGTAATGGATTGCAGCACAGAACACGTTATGTAGTTGCTATAGCTCAGTTTGGTGGATCAGCCTGTCCTAATCTAACAGAATTTCAGATATGTCAGTCAACTCCCTGTGAGGGTGGAGAAAATATGTACAGCCTTAATGTTGGGCCCTGGAGTTCTTGTTCTATACCCCTTTCTAGACATGTAAGACAAGCTGGAAAAAGAGGGAAAAAAAGGGAACGAGCAAAAGAAAGAGAAAAGTCAGTAAAGGACCCTGAAGAACGTGAACTAATAAAGAAGAAGAGAAATCGAAATAGAAAGAATAGGCAGGAGAACAGATATTGGGATATACAAATTGGGTATCAAACAAGACTGGTGACCTGCATGCACAAAAATGGAAAAACTGCTGCTTTGAGGTATTGTGTTTTTTATTGTTTTTATTGTTTTTTTTAATTATTTCAAAAGTGCTACTATCATGAATCTTTTAACTTTAACATTATAGCAAGTTAGATTTGGCAGGTTGCAATTCTTATCTAGAAATTAAATGGATATTAAATCAGTCCTACATTTTAAAAGATGATTGAAAAAAATGAATTGTGAAATACTTATCCATACTTTCAAATGGATGTTTGATTTATATTTTGCACTTGGCTTGCTCCAGATTAATTTAACTTTTGCCCTGATACCTATATCCTAATAAATTTAACTAGTTGAAGAGCCCGTTAAACGGGCCACAGTGCCACTGCCATCCGGTTGTGGGGAAGTCATACACAGTAGAGACTGCCCACACCATGGCTGATACAGTGCCAGCCAGTCTCGGTGTCTTGGTGCAGTCATGCTCAGTAGAGACTGCCCGCGCCGCAGCTGATACAGTGCCAGCTGGTCGCGGTGCAGTCATGCTCAGTAAAGACTGCCCGCGCTGCGGCTGATACAGAGCGGGACGCTCCTTCGGAGCTCCCTGCTCTGTATCAGCCTCATCATGGGCAGTCTCTACTGCGCATGACTGCATCGTTACACACATTTTAGCGAATTATTAAATAGAATATATTGTTGTAATTGTATAATTCTTTAATTGGATTTTTTAGCTTCATATTTTTTTGTTTTTGAGGCACAAAAAAGTATGAACTGACATTAAAAATACACATTTCTAATGATTTAGTCCCACCTCACATCTGCAACTAATACATATATTGAATAAGTGCCAGTGGAGTTCACACTGAGTAAATGTGTCATCATGTGAAAGGAATGAACTGAACAGATAGAAAATAAAATGTGACATTTGTGTGAATATGCTTTTTATCATTAGCTTCTAAATATCAGTGTGCAATAATTATAACTTTAATATAGGATGGAGGTACAGGTGACTGTAGAATATGACTGTTTTCAATAAAAGGTATTTCCTCATTAGATGTTCTTTATGCACCAGTCAGGTGTACGCATTTACACATCCTTTTCAGGTTCACGCTCAGTATTGATGCATGTAGTAATTTCAGAAGTATGCTTTTAGATTCCCTGTTTTCATAGCAAATAATAGACATCTATAGTCCAAATGGCATGATGGGGTCAACTGTCTGTTTGTAAATGGAGACAACTAGCAGTGGTCTACAATGTGGTGTACAGTATATATATATATATATATATATATGAAATAGCTGCGCACTCACGGACTTGCCAAATAAAATAAACCAATATTTATTGGTAATAAATGCATTTACTACCAATAAATATTGGTTTATTTTATTTGACAAGTCCGTGAGTGAGCAGCTATTTCTTCTATATGTTGTTTTTTCTGCTGCACACGGTAAATTGATTTCTGTAAGCGTGAGTGCAAATCTTTCTTTCTCTCTCTCTCTCTCTCTCTCTCTCTCTCTCTCTCTCTCTCTATATATATATATATATATATATATATATATATATATATATATATATGAAACAAAAGATGGGACACACTCTTGCTTGAAGAAGTTAATTGCCTGGGTGTTATTTCAAGGCTGAAATAGTCCAGAAATTGTGCTATAATAGAAAACTTTTATTCACATAAATTTTTCGGTTAACACATAGTAACCTTCCTCGAGGGTCTTGAGGAAGGTTACTATGTGTTAACCGAAACATTTATGTGATTTTCTATTATAGCATAATTTATGAAGTCCTGAGAGTGCTTTTCTACAAAGAACATATATATATATATATATATATATATATATATATATATATATATATATATATTAATATTATTGTTATTCTTTATTTATATAGCGCCAACTAATTCCACAGCGCTGTAAAATAGGTAATGGACATATAGAGATATTAAATAGTACAAATCAAATGTGGAGAATAGAAGGATCAGAGGGCCCTGCTTGTGTATATATATATATATATATATATATATATATATATATATATATATATACATATCCAGTTGGGAAGCACTCTCACTTCGATAACACAAACGCCCGGGTGCCAGATTCACGTGGGAGTCCATACAAATCATAAATAAAAGAAAAGAGCCGGCACTCTCAGGACTTTTCAAAGATCGTGATTTTACTTAGTGTCAACGTTTCGACGTGGATTACCACATCTTCATCAGGACAAAGAAAGTGACCCTATCCCCCTCGTATATATACATAGTTACAATTAAAAAACCCTCCAAGTCCTTCAACCTTGAGTCATCAATGACGTCATCACGTGTATCATATCAATCACCAAAGTGATATTGCGTCCATACTGTGATGCAAATTCTCCAAGTGACAATATAGTGGATTTCAAATGTGTCAAGTATATACATATATACACAATTACACATTCGGGGGAGGGAGCTGCAGTACTAAATCAAGGTATTTTGTGCACGTTACCCAATCGCGATTGATTAGACCTTAATTGGGGATATTTCCCTTTCCTCAGGTATTTCAATCCGACGGGATCTTGCAAACAACACATCCATATCTCTTTATCTTGCCCTTTCACTGGGTATCCCATCCACCCATCTACTTGAGCGGTAATGCAGATCTCCTTCATATTGCAACGCATATCGCTGTGTCTTACTATCGAAGGTTGATTAGTTAGTAGTGTATAATGTGCTTTATCTTGTGGAATAAATAACCACCTTATTATAATATCAAGAAAGACATCCAGTGTGTTTGCTACCAACCAAAACGCGACCATAATCACCTATACCCGGTATCTATGTACCTCAAGGGTTAAACAACACCTGTACCATCAACTCAGATACAACCATTCTCATACGGAACTGGACATATATTAGTGGGCGATATTTCACCTTAAATCACCCTTATCCTGATTACTCCGAGATACCCTCCATGTATCATCCACAGAGTCTGAACGTTATTGTGTCCGTATGAACACCCGCATATTCAGCGAGTTTGCGTGTCCGTACTAAACTTCCTATCGAGATCCCCAACAAGAATGTAAAGTCGGACATCCACTTTTGGTTGATCGGTATAGAGGTACTATTTTAGTGTGTTCAAAATAGGCTAAGTCACTTACAATGTAGCAAGAACCACACCAGAGAAAACAATCAATGTATCGTAAGAAATACTATCTGCAATTGCACAAATCCACCACTAGCTATCATGCCTTCTCAAGTTATCCACAACAAGCGCTGCAAATCGAGTTGATTCCTCACCCGTTCACAGTATGTGGGTGTTAGTTATATTCCCAATATCAGATATTTGTGGATATAGAATTCAAAGTCAGATTTATCATTTCAATAAAAACAGGAATATGGTATGAGTTCATTCAACCCATATGGAGAGACTGTATTTAGGTGGTAAATCCAATAGGTTTCCCTTTGGAGCAAAATCAAATCCCTATTCCCACCCCTGTCCAGGGGCGGTACATGATCAATTAACATAGTTTTTAACGTGGCCAATGGATGTCCTTTATCTAGCCAATGGCGAGCAACTGGTTTATGTGTAGATTTTTTCTCTAATGCTTGTCGGATGGTAGTTCTGTGATTCGCCATCCTTTCTCGAAATGTGGTGCTAGTCTTTCCAACATAATACAACCCGCAGGGACACATCAATATATACACCACAAAGTTGGATGTACATGTCAATCTATGTTTGATTTTAATTTTCTTATTGTTGTGTGGGTGTCTAAATGTGTCACCTGCCAACATCGAATTACACGTAGTGCAATTCAAACATTTGTAGCATCCTGTTGACGGTTTCTGTAGCCATCTACTTTTATTTTCTTTGATTGTGGGGATATTTGCTGCAATCTCTCTACTGGTTCTCATCAGTGTTTCTCTTAATCTTTTACCCCTTCTAAACGCAACATATGTTTTTTTTTTTATTGAGAAACGGTAGGGTATTGTCAGTAGATAATATGTGCCAATGTTTTTTAATCATTTTGCCAATCTTAAAATCATGAGGAGAGTGATCACAAATGAACACCAAACGGTCCTCCTTTATATTTTCATGTGTTTGGTCCAATAGTTTCTCTTGGGTTAATCCTTTGCATCTCACAAGTTGATGGTTCACCATCTCTACTGGGTATCCTCTTTCCATAAATTTATTCCTTATCTCTTCGAGTTGTATAGTAGTGTTCTCCTTTTCTGAGTTATTACGTACTACCCTGAGGAATTGGGAGTATGGAATACCTCTAATTTGAGAGGGAGGGTGATCACTACTGGCCAGCAATAATGAGTTCCTGTCCATTGGTTTACTATATAATGTAGAGTGCACTTGGGAGTCACGTACATACAGTTTTAGATCCAAGAATTCAATGTTATCCATGCTATAATTCCATTTAAATCTCACCGGACCCACAAGATTATTTAACTGGCTATGCCGTGCAATGAGTTCCTCCTCACTAGCTTCCCGCAAGAGAAGCAAATCGTCAATATAGCGCTTGTAAAATTTAATATTCTCATTTTGTAAATATTTGCGTTCATATGCATACATAAATAAATTCGCATATGTAGGTGCAACATTAGAGCCCATTGCAGAGCCAGTCAATTGCAGGTAAAATTTCTTTTCATACCTGAAATAATTATGGATCAGTGTGATACGTAGCAGGTCGCAAATGAATTCAATTGGAGCAACCCCACCATACCGTGACTCCACAAGTGCCTCCTTTACATCTTGTATACCTTCATCATGGGGAATAATACTATACAAACTATTAACATCCATGGTTACTAGTATTGTTTTACCATAAGTACAACTGACCTCCTTCAATGCTCTTAACAAATCAGTAGTGTCCTTAACATACGAGGGCATTGTACATACTATCGGTTGTAATATTGTATCCAGATAAATGGATATATTTTGTGTCACTGATCCCCTCCCAGAGACAATCGGTCTACCCGGTGGGGATGTGGGATCTTTGTGTATCTTCGGTAAAGTATATATGATAGGTATCCTAGGGTATTGACATATTAGGTATTTATATAGGGTATTATCAATCCATCCAAAATCCGTCGGATTGAAATACCTGAGGAAAGGGAAATATCCCCAATTAAGGTCTAATCAATCGCGATTGGGTAACGTGCACAAAATACCTTGATTTAGTACTGCAGCTCCCTCCCCCGAACGTGTAATTGTGTATATATGTATATACTTGACACATTTGAAATCCACTATATTGTCACTTGGAGAATTTGCATCACAGTATGGACGCAATATCACTTTGGTGATTGATATGATACACGTGATGACGTCATTGATGACGCAAGGTTGAAGGACTTGGAGGGTTTTTTAATTGTAACTATGTATATATACGAGGGGGATAGGGTCACTTTCTTTGTCCTGATGAAGATGTGGTAATCCACGTCGAAACGTTGACACTAAGTAAAATCACGATCTTTGAAAAGTCCTGAGAGTGCCGGCTCTTTTCTTTTATTTATGATATATATATATATATATATATATATATATATATATATATATATATATATATATATATATATATATTTGTGTACTTGTGCCACTATCTATATATTTGAAACAAAACATAAGAGCAATGTGTACTAAGTACTATTTTGGCATTTGTGTATGAAAAGTAAATTACAGTTCTTGGCTAATATCTGTTTAGGGAATGATCCTGTTTTTCCCCAATGCATCAAACATAAAACATTGTTAATCTGTACTCTAAGCTAGGTGAACTATAAAATAAAAAAGATTAATTACTCTGAGTGGTCCCATAACCCATATAATTAACCAATAATTGGCAATAGGTTAGGCATGTGTTGGCAGATTAGCTTAGCTCTGGGAACAGTAAACTAAACACATTTATTTCTAGTTATCTGTAATCGCATTCTAAATTGGGTGACTGTGTGTAGCATTGCAATTTATGTTTAGTATATAGTATTGCTACACATTTACTATCTGTTATAGAGGTGGCTTCTTACGTAATCCCGCAGTATGTTGCCAAAATCCCTAAATTGACAGACAAAATAAATGTTTATTGATTGCAGTCTTAGTTATTTTAGTGTTAGTTTTAAATATGTAATCATTAATGAATTTCCATTGGGTAGGACATTATTGCCTTAACTGATGCTCCTGTACTCACAGCTGCAATACTGAAAGGGACTGTAAAATAAAATAATAATCTGAAACTTCATGTTTCAGCCAAGACTGGGACATGCAGAGACTTTTTTATAGGATCTGCCAAAGAGCAACTTTGGCTTCTAGCACTTAAAGGGAAATTAAATTAAAATATGTTCTTTGTTATAATAATAACTAGTATTTATATAGCGCCTTTCTCCCAGTGGGACTTAAGGAGCTTTCAGAACTAACCAAATCAGCAGCTGAAATAATAAGTATTATTATTACCCAATCATTGGTACTCATTTTATCAACCTCGGAAGGATGAAGGGCTGAGCTGAACCTGCCGGCTTGGAACATGCAACCTTGAGGTTTGAACAGACTCCATACTCAGGAAATTCACCACTGAGCTATCTCACCGGTTTAATAGAGCAATGTAAATAGGAGAATACACTCAAGGCAATGTGCTTACAAAACTCTGCTAACACTGATCTATATCAGTGAACATCACATTCAGCTTTAGCTGAGTTTTGCAAGCCTTGGTTTGTTCTCCAATCTACATTTTTCTGTTCATCATCGGCTGGTGGGAGTCCTGTGGAGGCTCTGCACCAGGCATAACATATATGCAGGCTAGTATAGCCACTTAAATCATAAGTTTGTACCCACTACCACTTTTTGTTTAAGACAGGGATGTAAATATGCAGCAGACATGCAGCCTATTCCCTGATAAGCTGTGGCCATCCTTGAACTTGCCATAGCCCTTTCTCCTGAAGGTCTCAATGTTTTTGTTGACTTTTCTAACATTCTAGAATTTGAACACTCCATTTAAATAATAGGAATGTTTATAGAAGCATTCACTCTCCCACCAGCCTTGCCCCACAGTAACTATAGAAACTCACACTGTCCCCCCCAGCTTTGCCCAGTACTAACCTTAAAACCACACACTGTCCCTACAACTCTGGTCCACATTAACCATAGAATCACCCACTGTCTCCCTATCACAAACTAGGCGTGACCAAGCAACCCAAGAATTGAAGACAAGTATACTGAGACTCCACCAGCAAGGATTGGTAGGGTGAATGCTAGTGAGCGGAGTTAGAGTGCAGTGCTTGTTGTTGTAAGCCCTGTAGTGGGTTTGCTGGCCGCAAATCCGGATGACCCCCTTTGGTTGATCTGAAGAAGGACCAGGATAACCCACTACCGCAGGGACCGTAACACCCTGTAGGATTTGTCCATATTGATAACCATAGAGACATGCACTGTCCGAAGCCCTGCCCCTCAGTAACCATAGAACCACTCACTACTCCCAGAGCCTTGCCCTTCAGTAGACATGGAACCACATACACTGACCCCCCCCCACACACACACACACACACATAGCACTGTCCAATGGTAGCAACAGAAGAATCACACTTACCTCAGAGTCCAAGCCAAGTCCTACTGCACTGGTATCCATAGACATGCACTTAAGAGTCTAACCCCCAAGGGAACTGGTAAAGTTCCCGTGGAAAATGTCATGGAGTTAGAAAAAAATTGAAAATATTAGGCATTATCAAAATGCTGATATTATTGCAGGAAATGCTACAAATTTACTGTGTTCTGAGAACATTCATACGGTTAAGAAATTACATTTTGCACATCCCTACATATGACAACTACCTTCACTGGCAAGTTAATATATGAAAGTGTAAGATTATCCTTATCTTTGATACACACATTTTCTTACACAATGCCTTCAGCAAAAAATAATTACCACAAAACACAATTAGAATGAATGGCCAACTTTATTAGATATCAAACAATGAATTAAAAGTCTGGAAGAATAGTAATATAACAAAAAAAATCCACAGCCATGTAATTCAAAAACTGTAGCCAATGGTTCCAAGTGATTCAAGGAGATCCCCACATTATAGTGAAAACCTGTCACACTCCTTTCCCCTAGAACAGTCATGATGAAGCCAAATCAGAACTAAAGGTGCTAGTTTCAAGGCTCGTTTAATGTCTACCAGATGAGCCAGCCCACACCCAAAATAACTACCTACAGGGAATGCAGGTAATAAGAAGGTAACAGAACCAAGGTACCTTACTCTAGCTGACCGGTGTTTCATTGTTCACTCCATGTCTGGGTTTATTATGTTTCATTGGGGATTGCTTGATTTCTCATTCCATACCCAGTTTTATGCATATTCTAGTGCCCTTATTTAGCACCAATCTCTCAGTGCTGGTGCTCAAACTTAGCATTCCAGTGAGTGTTAGAGTTCATTCTCAGTCCTTATTTCCATTGTTCCTGTTTCCCTTCCTGTTGATGTGATTCCTTGTTATCGACCATGGCTCTCCTCCTGACAACTCTCCAGCTTGCCGTTCCTGTACTTCACTTCCATTCTTATGATACTCTGTTGTTGACCCAGGCTCCTCTATTTGACTATTCTTCAGCTTGCGATTCTGTACCTATTCTGCTTTTCAGTTGCTTTCCCTGCTTGAGTGACCATCCGTGTTCATTGCTCCTGTCGGAGTCTGACTCTCAACTGGCAGTCGGTTCACTGTTCCAGTCATATTGGTGTTTGACTCCTTCGACTATCAGTTGATCCATTGTTCCTGCACAATCAGAGTTCAACCTTCAGACTTCAGTTGGTTCCTGTTCCCGTCAATTGGTGTTCGACTCCTTTGACTGCCAGACAATTTATGGTTCCAGATCTGTTGGAACTCAACTATCAGTGTCCGCTCTGCCAGCGTTCGACTCCTCGACTTCCAGTCTGCCTACAGATGCAGTATAGCAGAGATTCAACTATCGTGCCTGCTCAGTCGATGTTAGACTCCTCAACCTTCAGTTAGTCTACAGTTTCAGTACAGCAGTGATTTTACCCAGTTTCCCCACTAGAGTAAGGTACCTTGGTTCTGTTACCTTCTTATTACCAGCATTCCCTGTAGGTAGTTATTCTGGGTGTGGGCTGGCTCATCTGGTCGGCATTAAAGGAGTCTTGAAACTAGCACCTTTAGTCCTGCTTTGACATCATCATGACTGTTCTAGGGGTAGTTCACGCTAGCCAGCTATGTTCCCTATTCACCGTTCCCTAGTATTTATTCTACTGGGGTGTCCCCATTGTTATCCAGTGGGTATCTTGTTGCTGTACTATCTATCTGTTGCATCTTTCTCAGTTGGGTATCTTCACCTGCGAGCATTGTTCACTAGCAAAGCTCTCCAGCCTTTTCCCAACTAGAACTTTTATGCTATTGCCATTACAATCCTAGAACTTATTTCTGTCTATTCCCAAACATATACTTCCAACCCCACCTCCCAGATACAACTGTCATCCAGCATAGTTGCTAGACTTGTGCGATTTGGGTCAGCGACATTCGGAATTCGTCGAAAATGGGGTCATTCAGCGACATTCGGACCTTCTGACAGGCAAGGGTCGTTCGCCAAAAAAATATGAATCTAAGTAGCCCTGGTCCAAATGTCATCTAAACTTTTGGAAATTCGGAGACTACTACCCGCACTCGATTACTTTCCTTCCATACTTTCCCTCCATGTCTCTAGTCCAATTAGCTTCTCTGTTTCATGAGCTACTTTCCCACTTTGTGTCTATTCCAATTCGCTTCTTCGTTTCATGATGGGTGTTGGACTAATGACACAGACAGCCAGGCAGACAGCCTATATTTCCTCATTGTGTTGTTGGAGAGAGAAGAAGGAGATAGAGAGTGTCCAATTGTTGTGTAGGCAGGCAGTTAGCATTAGGCATAAGCAGGCAGCCAGCATTAGTGCCTTATTGCCACTGCAAGGGAGAGTCATCATTGTTACTGTGCAAAAAATTAAAAATATTAGGGCTTTGTTTGAATAATTTTCAGAGTGACACATCAGCCAGTCTCACAGTTCTGCAGGCAGGCCTAGAACCTTATTACCACCTCAAGGGAAAGTCACCTTTGTTTCTGTGTATAACATTAAAAATAAAAAACTAGCAATATGGATTCCAATGGGATTGTAATTAAATATTTTATATATAGGATATATATATATATATATATAGTATATATATATATAGTATAGATAGTTGTGTTTTCATTTATATTTTATTCCGCTCTGTAAGAACAAGAGAAAAAAAGGAGGAAAAACCTTTACTATAAAATTTAATATAAATCTAACAAAAATGGTTGAGCAATTTTTCTACAAGATTTCACTGCTACAAAAAAGTCACATGTTAATAAGATACTCATGCATCAATAAGAGTTGTTTGCAAGTAAATCAAATTAGCAAAATAAATTGCAAGGAGGGGAATTTGACTATAAGTAACAGCCAGAGAGGAGCAAAAGTAGAAAAGAGTGAAAAAATACAATCTATTTAATATAAGCATCTTACTGAGAGCCATCTTCCTTTTCTCTGAGTAACATTAAAAACCAAGCAACTCATATCCTAAGGGATGCCCTCTAAAGGCCGAGAACATGACTGGCAATTCCCAGCATGTGACTTACTATATTTTGCTTTTCCTTGCTTCAAGAATCATAGTTGGAGTCACATCTCCCTCTGTGGGATCTTATTGGCACCTTACATATATATGATGTGGATCAGGATATATAACATTAAATACAGTAGATACAATTTTCTTCTCATGCCTTAGGTGTTGCTAATAACAAGGAAAAGTGTATATCTCTTTTCACAGATCACAAATACTGTATGTTTTCAACAGAATTATTATATGATGTTTAAGGTAACGCATGAAAAATGACATAAATGCAACAAATATATGTTAAAGCCATATATTTTATTAGCTGAGAGATGCTCCCCCCTTAGTAAATATACAGCTTACAACAATGTTCAGCCCACAGTTTACTAATTCCCCTTCTTTTCCCCAGAGCTGGTGCTGTGAGCTTTGCTTATGTAGCTGATAATTCATTCTGGCTGGGGGTAATGTCACAT
Organism: Rhinophrynus dorsalis; assembly: GCA_037306005.1. NCBI lineage: Eukaryota > Metazoa > Chordata > Amphibia > Anura > Rhinophrynidae > Rhinophrynus > Rhinophrynus dorsalis. The sequence goes on from CM074723.1 coordinate 402,754,589, forward strand.
ACACTTAAACAGCCAATAGGAATGAAGTTACTTCTAGCAGCTTCAACTTTTGCAGAAAGTAGAACCAAATTCTTGATGAAAACTTGTTCAGTTATTCTAAATGTATAATGCTTTACTCCTATATGTGAGAGTGGCAGAGATTAAATAATAAAAGTCTGAACTTTAACATTTTATTTTCATGTGAGGTACCCTTTAAATTATGCTGTCTTGTCAGAAGTTACAGTATATCAAAATTTTAATAAAGGAGTAAAAAGTGTTTATAGAATATAATAAAATGGAGTTCATATTCATATTTTAATGGAAGGTTTTTGAAAAAAATATTAAGCTGAAACATTTTTGGCTGTATTAATGAAAACCCTGAAATTGTAAAACATTTATATGTCTCAAAGAAATAATTGATGCAAATGGACACAACCTTAATCATTTGAGCGTCATAGAGTTATCCAACTCATTGCAGTGCAATGTTTCTGGAGAACACTGTGGCACTAAGATGGTTAAAGCAACTATAACAACAAGCACATGAATCAAAGCAAGGCAACCACCTCTAGAGAGGAAGTGGTTTTGAACCTCTTGACATGATTACCCCTGACAGATCTATTTTAAAACATGTAGGCAAATCAATCCCAATTTGTCAGTATTGGTGTAAGTACAGTTCTGTAAAAACTCCTATCCCTACAGCTGTTACAATTTGAAAATGCACACAAGAAGATCACACAAAATTAAATCACATCTTTATAAATCCTGTATAATAATTCGCTAGGATGTTTGTCACGATGCAGTCATGCGCAGTAGAGACTGCCTGAGTTTGGGCATGACTGTATCACGTGAGTGAGGCGATGCAAGACTGCATTCCGTGGAGCAGTGAGGTAGCGACCTCTGGCACTCAGAGGGTTAACATTACCCAGACCTTGGCCCGTGTACATGGGCTTTTACACTAGTTATATCATATTTCAGTCATAATGGGGGAATGGCTAGTATGAGTGCAGATACTTCTCTTGGCCTGTGCTATGCTGATAACCCTTTTGGTGGCAAAAACGAGATCTACTATGGACTGGGCTATATGCTCTAAAATGGCCAAGCCTGTGTGATATGAACTTAACTTTGTCCCATGAAGACCACTCATTTAATAGTATTGAATTAATTACACCTTGGCAGGGTCATCAAGACCATATTATGTCTACACTTCTATTGATTGTTTCACTTTTCGTGTTGTCTTTTGGATTTCCGCTCATCTTGTACTTCCAGCAACTGCGGTTTGCATGGTGAAATCAAGAAAAATGGATGCCTTTTGGTCACTGTTACTGATTTCTTACCATTAATAGGCAAGTATTCACAAGCAGGTAGGAGTTCGGGAGGGTCCTGATTACCTTCAGTATAATTGCAAAATGAGCGGTCCTGATCAACAAGGGCAGTTACAACTTTTTACATCTTTCATTCAATGGAAGCTGGCATCATACTCCGATAGTGGCTTTCACCCATTAGGTGGTTGTACCCATATAGTTCAAGAATCTATAGATTGCAAGTTCTGTGGGTCTGTTTTTCTGTTCCATGCATAGTTTCATTGTTTTATTGTTACATAGTAAATTAGGTTGATAAAAGACACAAGTTCCATAAAAAAGACACAAATTCCATCAAGTTCAACCTTGGCCACAATATACCCAAGAAAATGTGAATTATATAAGACTTCCTGACTCCTAAATGGCTATTACTCTGTAAACCAGAACTTCTTGTTTTACCTACTAATACAAATTATAATCCATTATATTCCCATCTGCTAGAAATGCATCTATCTTCTCTTAAATGTATCCATTATATCTGCTATTACCACATGCTTGGGCAAAAAATTCCACAATTCACAAGAACTTACTGTAAAAAAAAACCTCCTTCTTCTAACGTTGTAACCTCCTTTTGTCTTATCATAAGGAGTGCCTCTTATTGTTGTTAGATCGCGTCTTGGAATTAAATGATCACCAGACAAATCCTTGTATTAAAAAGTCTGTGATTATGATAACTGACCTTCTTTTTTAGCAGAATTAACTAACATAAATTTATAATGTCTTTTAGCCTGTAACCAGAATAATGATTATCTATGGAAGATGCCCTAATATAGCATTGATGAGCCTGGTGAAAGGCCTTATCAGCTGCATCAATCTTTTGTTCAGAGGACCTCCAGAACCCATGGTTAGGATTTATATGAGAGTCCTTAAACACATCCTTCTTGACAATATCATCTGAGAAGGACTCATTATCTGTGCAGAATTGTTATGTTGGGATTGGTAGTGAGTAATCATTTTTGAATGAGTGAGACACAGAGTACTTGGTCTCCAGATCTTTTCAGATAATGATGTGGGAAATTGCAAAACAATATAAAGTGGGGAATGGTCAGACAATAGTTTGTGGAGATACATTGCCTGTCCAACTTTAGGAAGAAAGTCATTAGATGCAAGTGCCATGTCAAGGCAAGACAAGGAGTTGTATAAGCAGAGTGACAAGAGGTTGCCTGTGCAGGCATGTTTCCATTGCAATAATGCTGTGAGCCCATATGCCTTCAACTAGGCCAGTAAATGAGAAGAGTCATTCAATGGTCAATGGATAGATCAAGGACTGAGTTATAATAGTCCCCCATAAAGGAAATGTATCCCAATTGCAAGCTCTTTATATTATGTTTTCAAGTATAGTCCTTTCAGTTGGAGTGGTAATGTGTGCATTATCAAATATTAAGGGGTAACCATTGCTAAGGCAGTGAATGAGAATGTTATCTGCCATAAATATGGCAGTAGTGGTGGTCAATGGAGAATATTCAGATGAAAGGAGGAAGATAAACATGGGGAAAACTTTCATATAATGAAACATAAGCAACTTCTTGACTTTTGAATCCAAAACCCTAACATTCTTGGAGATTCATTTAAGTTGTAACCTAGAATGGATAATATGAGATGAAATTACTTGTCAGTAATATAGCAAAAGAACACTAAACATAAAATCAAATTAATATAATGAAAGCAATATAAAAAATCCCCCAAAAGTTATATATTGGAGAAGAGCAGAAGGACACACTGAGAAAAGAGAAAGAAATGAAGAGAAGAGAGAAAAAGGAGACAGGAAAGACATTTCAACAAAACAAAATACTGTGCTCTAATGCTGTTGTACCATACAGAGAGGTTGTATAATAGAAACACAATAATAAATTTGGTACCAGTACAGTATTCTTTTAATGCACACAGTAATACCACCCAGTCTAACAGAGGATGATTTGTTAGAAAATTAGCCTGGGGTAGCATGTAACACTTTAACCCAAGAATCCCAGTCAGTGTAAGCAGTAGGGATGGGTGAAAAGTCAAGACATGTTTCCGTGAAAATTCCTGCATATGGGAAAAACATAAAATTTCACCTCTTTGAAAATGCTAACACACAATAATGTTTCCATTTTCCCCTATGCTTCCTATGACTACAAAATTTCCCATCTCAGATATACTGCTACTACGTGTTGAAATTGAGAAATCAATAACTGAAAGTAAAAGTTGTAATGAATATGTAGTGGGCTAGTCTGGTGAGAGGAAGGCCAATTCAGAGTGAGTTACAGTAGTCGAGACAGGACATAATGTGTGTTAGTATTAGAATTTGGGTATTTCATGTTTGAGACAGATTTACAGGTCACATAAGGGAAAGGGGAGGGAGGGAGGAACTTTATCTTTGTGTATCTCTCAAACCATAAAGGTTGTGTGTGTTAGGTATGTAAAGCAGGTGGGAGAAGCTAGGCATTCCAAGAGCTTAGAGGCAAATGGCAGAGGATAATCTGGTTGATAGACAGTGTGGTGCTGTTATGGGGAAAAGGAACTGGATGAGGTGAGAGGGAACAGGATCAAGTTTGCATGTAACGAAGGAACATAAGGAAAACAGGTTAGTCAATTCCTTCTCTGAACTGGTGAAAATGAGTCCAGCATTGCAGGAGGGGTGCAAGGGAAGATAGGACAGTATTAATAAGGTAAGATATTTTCCTACATGGAATCTATATTGGCTTTGAAGAAGGTAGCAAAGTCTTGCAGTTATATCAAATTTGTGAAAGAGGCAGATGGAGGAAGTCAAAGGTAGAGCAGAGACTGCCTGGGATGGTGTAAAAAGTATTGTTTTAAATCGGGAAAGGAGAAAGTCAGGCACACTGGCAGAGTCATTCTGCCGAATTAGAGGGTGCTGATACTTTTATTAAGCCATGACCATGGATTAGATTTACAGGAGTGGTAGGGGAGAGAGAGAGAGAGAGCATGTAAGTACAAAGCAGAAAACAAGAATGAGTTGTAGGTTTTGATCAGGCTGTTAGTTTCAGAATTATTGGGAATAGATGAAAGTCCAGAAGTCAGGGAGGACTACAGATTAGTGAGCGTAAATGGTTTGAGGTTATGAGTGAAACAGGAATAAGGAGTGGCGATTGTCAAAGAAGTATGAGCAGTACTGTATGTTTCAAGGTGGTGATCACTGATCAAATAGTGGAAAAGGGGAGATATTAACATCAGAATGTGCAAAGCCTCTAGTGACAACAGGTCTAAGAAGTGACCATCCTTGTGAGTACTAGCAGCTATCCACTGGTATAGTCCAAACACTGATGTTAAAGAGAGAAATCAGGCTGTCCAAGAGAGTGAGAGATCATCCACATAACAGTTGAAGACACCCAGAAGAAAGCAAGATGTGATGACAAGGAAAAGGAAAGTCAAGATTCAAAGCAAATTTGATTGTGCACTTGTGAAGTTAGGTGGGTGATCGATAACTGCAACCTGTAGAGAGATATGAGCAAAACTAAAGACTGCATAAGACTTAAAAGAGAAGAAGCAGGGTGAGTTGGGACAAACATTGGTTTGTAATGGCAAGATTTACTGAAAAACATTAAACTCCACCAAGCATCCAGTTTGGCATGGAATGTGAGAGAAGGAGAGGCCACCATAGGAGACTGCTGCTTCCAAAGCAGATTGTGACAGTCAAGTTTCAGTTACAACCAGTAACTGAAGAGTGCAGGAGAAAAAGAGTAATTTACACTTATCTGCACTCACCAAAGTATTACATAATACAAACTGTAATGCACCATTACAGAAGACCAGAAGGGTATGACATGAGATTAGCAGGGTAATATGCAGCCCACCTAATCACTTCACCTGGCCAGCCTAAGATTTTTAGAAATAGTTTTTAATAACTAATTAGCTACACTAGGTTTCTCAACCACCTGTCCATGAAACTTGCTTGTTGGCCTACTGACGGTGAAGTAAATGTTGGCATCTGGCTTCTGCTTGTATTGTTCCTGTTATACCTGCCATAGCAAGTTATCAGACAGGTGCTCACAACTCCAAATCAGACTGTCATTCAAAATAATAGCAGCAAGAGGAAGCTGCCTGCTCATATGTCTGACTAGTGTTACAAGCAGGTAATCATACCACCTTGTTTTCTATGCCCATGTTTCACTCACTCCCCTTTGCCCAGCTATTGATATATGTGTCCTTATTTTACTTCCCACCTGCCAGTGTGTTATTCTTGCTTCCCAGTGCTACTATCTTGCACCTTAGTGCCCCACTTGCTCCTTTATGTCATGCCACTGTCATGTTCTTATGTGCTCCTTTTGACCACCTTTGACACTGCTCCTTTGTACCTCTTTACTCATCTGTGCTACTTTTTGCTTCCCTGTACGCCTATTTTCTTCACTCTTCCCCTTTCTTGCCCTTATGACCCTCTGTTCCACTTGTGCCATCATTTGTCTTTCTATTTTCCCCCCAAGCTCATCTTCACTCATGATCTGCCTTAAATCATGCCATCCTATTGTCTCACTGTCCTCCTTTCCTTGTTTCTTGTGCCCTTCTGTTGTCTCTCTGTGCCCCCCACCTCGATCCCCATGTTATGGCGCATTGGCCTGTTGTCTTCATTCTATACTCCCTATTGGTATCTTGTAATTACATATTGCCCGAATAGTCTCATGTAATGATGGTCTTATGTAATTGTGCATTTTACTGTTGATTTCATGTAATACTTTGCTGGTCACATTTAATTGTAAATTGTCTTGCACGTTTATTTTGATCTGTTTTTAGAAGGGGATCTATTGTGGCCTGCATACACATGAACTTTTAATCATGTGTCCACTGTTGAAAATGATTTGATGTCCCTGATATATATTAGGAAACATTTGTAATTTGATTTTCTCATATTTATGATATCAATACTTCAGGTGAGACATCATTAAAAGCTGAACTTATTCTAAATATATATATATATATATATATATTTCCTTATTTAACTAAAAAGTTGAAACAAGGACTATTCTTAAACAGATGGATTTGCAGATTTACAGATTAAAACAATGGCATTGAGGTTTCTGCTGTAGAGCTTACAATCTAAAATGAAAGAAGGATACACAAATAATACATGGAAGTCTAATGATCCAAAAACATTTGTTTTATTTTCACACAACAATGTCGCCCTAAATATTTACTATGTGAAAAAAAAAGATGCTGGTAACATGAGTATGAAAAAATTAAATAAATTACAAGAATATTTTGTAATACAGTTTTTTTTTAAATAAAACAATATAATATTCAATGTATGAGTTCATGTTTAACCATTGCAATTAACTCAGTTATGTATTTTAATTATCAAAATGCATATTAATTTAGTTAATTAAGGACATTAAATCATCTTGTCAGCTAAATCATTTTAGGAAAGAGAGGACTGCATTTTTTTTAACCTCCTAAGAGTTGTTTTCAGGAGATGTCTTGCTAGGCTGATCACAGTTGGCCAGTCTAAGAAGAACAAGTCCCTGAGGCTTTCTTCCTATAGAAAATCACTGGTGTCCAATAACAAGTTGGAAAGAATAGACAAAATGTATGTGCTATGTTTTAGAATTCCTATGAGTGTGTAATATAGTCCTAAACACGTGGCATTGTAATCAATATCGGTAAAACTAATGACATTGCTTGAAATAGATTAGTGACAAAATAAAAAGATCTTAACAAATATTTTCAGATCAAATATAAAATAAATTATGTAATTAACCCAAGACTGAGAATGTTATCAGTCTGTGGAGAAAATAGCATATTGGTTATGATAATCTTTGCTTCTCTTTATTATAATAATTGAATAAAATGTTCAGTTCTTTATCAAGAATATTAAACTAATTATAAACTTAATTAGTATATGCAAGCTTATACTGGTCAATTAAATACACAAAGAAACCAGAAGAGAGAGGCATTTACATGTAGAAAGTCTTATTCACTGGCTACATAGACATAATGTACATGTTTATTTTCATTTCCACATCACTGTAAAATATAAGCGACGAAAGAAAATTTCATAGTTCTGTTGCATATTAATCAGTTTTGTCATTTATTTGGTATTTAGCCCTATCCATTTGATAAACAGACCTCCTAATTTTTATTGTTACTCAGTATTTTTCTGTTTTGCTACAAATGTGTAATAAATACTAGTATTTTTTCATTTAGAAAATAATTATCTTGCCAGAAAATGGACAGTTTTTACAAAAGATAAAAATAATAATGGAATATGTTTTTATTATTTTTGAATTATGAGTTACTTTAACATAATATTCAAATTAAAAGTATTTTAATTATACCATCAATGAAAGTCAATCTGGGATGCATTCATTTGATGTTTTTTAAGGACTATAATCCTTATGAATAATCAACTAATATTTTACAATTTATTTGCAGCTTTTGCCAACAGGAAAAGTTGCCAATTACTTTCCAGTCTTGTGTTATTGACAAAGAGTGCCAAGTGTCAGAGTGGTCCGAATGGAGTTCTTGTGCCCAGGTCTGTGATATGGCATCACCCAATGGACATCGTACCAGAAAGCGGACTATTAAACAATTTTCAGTTGGCAATGGCAAAGAATGTCCAGAACTAGAGGAAACAGAGCAGTGCACTCCTTCAGGAGATGGACCACTTGCTTGCATTAAGTAAGTACAAAAATATGTAAACTAAGTAAAAATATGCACACATTTAGTAGACTAAAATTAATAGACATTGTTTAGTTTATTTATTTGTGAACTTAATAATTATGGGCTGTAATCACAAAATATTACTAAAAAATGTAAAATATTTATTTAGATGTTTTATGGTGTATCTTATATTTAGATTGTGTTTATGTGTTTTTTATTAGTAAAAAGGGACTGGTACCCAATCCTAGTCTACATTTGAATCTGCATTTTTCCTTAAAACAGCAATATGACAAAAATACCTTAAAGTCTACCTTCCTTTCTCCACTGTTTTTTTTGTGGTAAAAACCATAACACTCCTACACAACATTAACCAACTTAACCATCCGTAACATTTTCATATATGCAATAAAAACACAAGCAAAGAAATAGAGTGGCAACTTATGAGGTTGTAAGTTTATTTAAATTGGTTTTGAAAAAACAGGAGGACCCTACCCCCAAGTGTCACTCCAAGGCCCCAAAACCATAGTGTAGGCCATGCCTACACACAGCTACTAGCCATAGAAGGTGATTGATGAGCCTTTTCAAGCATCACTGCCTTTTTATCTTGATTCTCTCTCCATGATAGCCCTCACAATTAGAGATCGAAATGATGGCACCAATCCACCATTGTACAACCTCCATGCCTCCCACAGTGTGTAAAGATTTGTTTGTAAGCAGCCTGAGAACAATAGCTACACTACAACAGAGTGCAGCAGAAAACAGGCCGCTAATATAATAAAGAGAAGAGAAGAAGCAGTAAGCCCAGAACCAAAGTCCAGAGACCCCCCCAAAACAAAACAACCAGGAGAGGAACCAAGGAGAGGACAGGACAAGCGGAGGGTCAGGCAGACAGAGGGGCAAAACCGAAAGAAGATAAGCCGAAAACGACAAGCCCAAAAAAAAAAGAAGCAAAAGCGAGGACAAATGCCAGCAACACAACTCTAGACGGAACTCAATACTAGAGCGCCCAAGTTCCGTCTAGACAGGAGCTTTATGGGACCAAGTGTGTGCTGGACAGAGGCATGGACCGCAGACAAACCCCCCAGAGGCAGTCCCATAGGCTGCCGAGAAACAGCCCGACACAGTGATGGCGACGTCATCGCCACAAGCCGGAAGTGCCCGACATATGCGATGCGGCCGCATGAAGGAACCCCCGCCGGAAGTAGGAGACGCCAACATGACACAGTGGATACTGGCAATAGCCTCTCCTTTTGCAATATGACCGCACCTGACCACAAAGTACAACCCTATCTTGGCTATGCATATTGCTGTTGCCCAGTGCTCCACAGCCAAAATTCAGCGAGGGTAATCCTACCCCAGACCCTATATGCCCTACCTAGTTACTGTGAACCTATTATGCCCCTAAGAACTCACAAATTGCTTTATTAACACCAATATACACCCTTTCTGACAGGTGCACACCATCTCCCCTGTACAGATCCTCCTCCTCCGTAGTAATCTTATTATGCATAATGTTGACACCTCTACAGGAGCAAATAAAACTGGCAATAGAGTGGTTCACATTGAACCTAGACTTTTCAATGTCATGGGGTTGATTGATGCCCACACCTGGAAAGTCCTACATATGGCCTTTTTTGCTCTGTCAGTTCAAAGAACACCATAGAGGTGAGACTGTGAATTCCAGCATGCATGATCTACACAACCATGAGGCTACATCTCTCCCATGCCTTATGGAAATGCTTGCATATTTGCCCCCACCTCAATCACATTTTTACATGCTAGTAGAATCTTATTTTTCTTCCTGTAGATCCAGCTACCTACCATCCTCCTCTCTTGCTACAAACCAGCTCTGCCCAATATACAAAAGCATCATAAATAACATGCTTGTTTTGACAAGATTCAATATATTTCTTTTACAAGCTTGAACACTAGTGTGCTATGAACTTTATAACCCATACGTTGTTTCCAGTTGTTGCCTCTGATGCAGAGCCGGCCCTTACATGGGTCCCGGTAGGTCCATGGGACCCAGGCGGCACTTTGACAGGAGCAGCAAATTGCTGCCCCAATTGGTGACAGGAAAGAATAAAAAAAAGCATCTTGTAGACAAATCTAAAACAGAAGTTAGTTGGCTTGGTCCGGATGAGATGATAGAGAGGGAAGAAAATGAGGATTGAACGTCATCAAAGCACAACTCTGTGATCTGTGGGAATCATGACATCACTGCAGCAACTAACTGAGACTTTGCCGGGTGTCTGCGCCTGTGTGGTGGTGTTTTGTTCCGTGCCTGGCATGTCCTGGTTTCTCGTTGTTCGGGTACCTGTACTGGAGGCATCATGAGCGGGACACTGGCTAAGATCTCTGAAATGGATGTCAAGGTGACTAAGTTCCCTAGAGGCTGATTCTATTGGCAAGCTGATGTGCTGGAAGCTCCGGCTCAGCACATGTGGGGACAGGACTTGGGGAGCAGGATACAGTGGGGGTAAGAGAGTAGCAAATACTTGGCCGGTGCATGTGACAGTCTTCTTAAAGAAATGTAGAGTACTGTCTTAAATACTATCACAAGGATGGATGTCACCTCTCTGGCATTAAAACACTGTCAGTTCATTGAGGGTCACAAGTTTACAATGTCACCTAAATTGCATTCTTGACCACTCATTCCCAGTATGGTAGAATGTCACACAATGCATTTTACTTTCCACACTCTGTCATAGCCAATAACTTCTTGGCTGTCACCCCACAGGAAAAGACCACAGAGGTTGATGGCATATCTTTTATGTAGCTAAATTATTGTGTAACTGAGATATCCAGAGAGCATGGCAGCTAGTGAAGATGAAAGAAACTACGATTGTTACTCAGTTATATTGCGTAACAGTCAGTCAACATAGATACGTTGCCTCACCTTTCATTATAAGTTGTGTCACATTTTACTTTAAGCATAATTTATATTATAATGAACTACTATGCTTTATACTTTATCAACAGTGTAATTACAGTTAAATGGTAACTCACACTCTACACTTTATTTGCTATTATCTCAATCTTACCCATTCCTTATTTATTTATAGGAGTAATAAACTTTATTGATGAAAAACGATATGGCATGCATTCACCCACTGCTGGCAGTGCTTTCATTCAGGTGTTATTACAGCTCAAACTCATTATTTCTTTAAATTAAACTGGTATCCAATAGGTATATTTTGTAATCACTCCTTGGAACAGTTTGAGTCATTGACTATGGCTCTCCATAGTAAGAAACCATAATAGAAGACTGTCATTTAATGGAAAAAAATTAGTTTGAACTGTAATACTGTTGAATGAAAAATTCCCCAAAATTGGAAGTATTCCTTTTTTTACAAAGAAGGGACGTCTCCATGATATTGTCTTACACTTTTGATATATCACTTGTTCGCCATAAAAAGTGTACTGCTCCTTTAAATAAAAGCATAGTAAACCATTCTAACATGCATGACAAAGAGTTGTATTGAAAGCTTGTATTCTACAGCTACTCAGACAATAAAGGTATCACTTTTACTCTACTGTTCTGCTTTAACTAAAAGGGTTCTTCTGCAGAAAGAAAATGATGAGAAGTTCTGAAGAAAACCAGCTGCAGTATAGAGGTCAGGGAATAAAAACATCATAGTTTTAAATGGGGCTTTTGAATATTTGGTGAGACGTATATTGCTTTGGAATACATGGGAGACCTTTCAAGCATTCAGTGGGTCAAAAGGCCATTTAAATCAAATAATTGCTCACATTTTTATTTCTGCATAAGACCTAAGATGGTTCGTGACAACCATTATTGAGTCAGTACAGGATTAGTATGCAAATGTATTTATACAGTGCCATTTTTGTACACAACGCTCTATAGGAACAGTAGCAATACGTGCATTCAAGTGAGATGCATTGAGATGCAATTCTCATCCCACAAAGCTTACAATCTAATTAGTAATACTGGCAACACATAGAGACAGGAGGGAGGATGTTAAGTGACAGTTCTAGGTAGCTGTAAGAGTTGCAGATTTTTTTAATGTTAACCCTCTGAGTGCTGGAGATGTATCCAACACATTGAAACGCAATGGGGCTATGCACTAAGGCGTGATAAAGAGGAGATAGCGCTGAGATAACTTGTTCAGTGAGATCACTATTCCAGTTCCTATGTTATTCTATAGAGCCTATACACTAAGATCTCCATTTGGAGAAATCTTAGTGCATTGGCTCCCCAGAATAACACAGGAATTTGAGACATTATCTCCACATTATCACCTCTTTATCATGCCTTTCTGTATCTCCCCCTGTGTGTTGGATACCTCCCTGGCACTAAGCGTTGATAAAGAGGTGATAAAGTGGAGATTACTTCTCTGGTGATATCACTTCTCCAAGTCCTATGTTACTCTATGGAGCCAGTGCACTAAGATTTCTCCAGCTAAAAACTCCAAAGGGTTTCTTAATGCAAGTGCACTTGTTTGGAGTGTTAAAGGGGTCATCTATAGTTTAGGAATACATGTCTTAATATTTTAACTAAACAAGATTCATTAGACTTTAATGGGTCATATGTATAATTGTCTTTATCAGGCTGCAACGAAACAGCTAGCCGTAGATGCAAATTACATAGTATAGATATAACTGACCAATATATTAAAGGCATTTACCTGGATAAATCCTTCTATTCGACAAATTAGGATGCATTTATTCCTTTGGAATAGTTTCCCTTTAATGAAGTACCTCCTTGAGCAGATGGGTTTTCAGGAATGACTTGAAACTACCGATATATTTTAACCCCTGGGATGCTAGAAATATCTCCAAAACATTGCTTGTGAATATGAAATCTATTTGGGATACCAATATATTAAAAAAAAACTAAATAATGCAAAAGTACTCATGTATTGTAGTTCACTGTTGTGTGGTGTACACGTAAGTTATTTTTTATGATCTCTCACTTAGATATACCTGGAGAGCTACAGAGTGGACTGAGTGTCGTATAGATCCATTGCTTAGTCAGCAGGATAAAAGGAGAGGCAACCAGACAGCACTGTGTGGTGGAGGAATTCAAACTCGTGAGATTTACTGTGTGCAAGCAAATGAAAATCTTCTTTCTTACCTCAGTGCTGCAAAAGATAAAGAAGGTATATATGTATTGGGCTTCCCTGTGATACTTTTCTAATACAGTGCATGATTATTCTTAAACTGATAGAAATGTCAAAGAATAATATTATTTTGTATTGTAGATTAAAAAAAATATTTGCAGCAAATCCCATCTCTCAAACCTCTATGGTTTGAGAGATATTCACATTTAAAGTTCCCCCTCCCTCCCCTTTTCCTGATGTCAGCTGTAAAGCTGACAGCAGGAGATTCGACTTGACTGACTTGAGGAGGCTCTTCAGCAGAGCCAAAATTGCATTATTTAAAAAGAACTACTACATTGGAACGATCTACAAAGTATGCTTGCAAACCAGGCACACTTTGTAGACCGTTCCAGTGAAGTATCTCTTTTTAAATAACGCAGTGTGGGCTCTACTGAAGATCCGACGGCTGGTCGCTGACATCAGGAGAAGGGGAGGGAGGGGGAACTTTAAATGTGAATATCTCTCAAACTGTAGAAAAAAACGTTATCTTAATCCAGTCCCCATCTGGCGACTAGCTACTTAGTAGCGCTAGTCGCCAGAATTATTACCTGGTTTAACAGATTTTAAACTTGTTCCGAGGCTGACAGTAGCAGGAAGCATGGACATCTTGCCATAGTGACGTCCGTGCGCCTGCGCTGTCAGTCCCTTTTGGAGCCGGCCGGGGTGGTAGTTCCCCTTTAAATTATTAATTTAAGAAGATTCAGAAGATGGAACTAGAAAGAGAAGGAAACTTCAATTTTGCACTGACTACTAAATCTTGCTCATTTTATTTCACTAGGCTTAAAAGTAATTGTGCAATAATATATATAACATGAGGAATATATATAATATACTGTTACAGAGTCAGTTTACTTGCTAGCACAATACAACAGTAGATGAAAGAAAGCAGGATAAAGTATTCCAATTATATGTGATTACATACTGATACAGAAGGTGAAGCAATTAAAGCAAGCATGGTTTACGGTAAATGTTCTCCCAGTAAAGCCTTCAGAGGATTAAATTCCTAGGGCTGGGTTAGAATGACTGTATCGTACAAGAAATGATTTTCAAGTGACAGAGCTCAAGGTCAGTGACCTGACTAAAAATCCCCAGGATCATAATTATTGCTTTCTTTTTTTTTTCTTATAAGAGAGACAGAAACTCCAGAGTAAGGCGTATAAGCAGTTATTTGTGGTTTGAATTATATTCATAATTCTACCACTATTGAAAATATATCAGCTTTGTATATTATCATAGTAATGTAAATAAAAAAAAATGTGATAAAATGACCGGTTCTTCAAAGTTGTATTTGAATCCCCAGACAAGTTTTTTTTTAAATCATTTACTTTTAATGGTTATAGTTAACACTACATGGAAAAAATGTAATTATTTGTGTTAACTTTATCGAAACATGACACTTGAGCAAACACTATGACTTTAGAAAATCCCATATCTTTAAACAAAGACATTAGGTCTAATGTCTGGGGGACTGGAGAGCCCTCTCACTCCTTGCTGCCATCTGTATATTTATCTTTATATTCACATTAAAATTATATTTATTATATGGAAATGTTACGGTGAGTTAGTGCTGTGAGTCTTCTTTTTTCTGTCTTTGCTGTACCCAACTCTCCATTGCTCACTATAGCAGATTTTCACTTTATCCTATTTAATCACCAAGTAAAGTATATCATTTTTATTACACTAGCTATTTTCTTTACTTTTGCACTTGGCCTTTAAGGATGTCTACTAGCCTGTCCCAGCTTGCAAACACTCTGTCTGCTTGGTATTAATTATCTCTCACTTGACCTGTGGGGAAGGATATAAATGACCCACAGTTCCTTCATACAGGTACTCCTAGTACAGGCCCGTATGGGTTTGTGCACTTGGTAAGTCCTCTACCTGCATCGTTGTTCATTTTTTCTTTACAATCTTGTCATATTGTCTCTTGTTTTTAATTGCAATACACTGGGGCCCACAAGCATTACAAAAACATCTAAATATTATTTAAAGGGTTTCATTAGAGCACTCTTCAGATAATTTTTTAATTTAGATAGGACTTTATAGATGTATTAGAGTAGGACTTGCTGCAACGTGAGATACCTTGGCGAGGTTTCAAACTTATACATGAATTGGCCAATTTGTGGGACTAAATTCTCAATTTTTTCACTAAGAAATATTATATATGCTCAGTACAGGGCACACTTATTTACTAAGATATAATTTATGCTTATTACAGGGAACTCATGTTCACTTTATATAGAGGAGCGCAGGTTTGTCTCTTTTTTTTCATATTTTTAAACATTTTCCATTTACAATTTGCTAATTAATGGAGATTTGGTAATAAAATATTAAGCAATTGTGGCTTTGTTTGTATTTTCAAAACAGCAAATAAAGTATATCAGCTTTCTCCTAAATGGCATTCCCTCTTTCCCCGAGCAATCTATTCTTCATTCTGAGTTATCCAGTAATATATTAGGAGTTGATGTAGTTGATCTTGTAATATGCTTTCAGATAATGCATGAGCTTTAATTAAAAGGCTGAAAGGGGATCAACAAAGCTCCAGGAAAGTCAGAGGAATTTACATATTGGTCTTCCATCTATTTTCCATTCCAAACTGTGGAGACTTTACTGGGGATTTTCTTAGCTAATGAGATGCAGAAATTCAGTATCCATACTAACTTATTTGCATGTCATTTGTGTTTCATGCATTTGATTTTGTAACGGTTTTGTATGACACTCAGACCAGCAGGTTAGAATAAAGACACAGTTTTATTAATAAAATAAGAAAGACCGCCCTCTATAGGCAATACAGAATAATTGAAATGAACAGTAGCGTATAGATGCCTTCTCAGGCCCAGTATACAGAGAAATAAATATATATATATATATATATATATATATATATATATATATATATATATATACTGTCACAGGACAGGCATAAGAAATATAAGGGTACTCAATGGTTAAAGTACATGCAAATCAATCAGTCTCTGTTGTGGTGTGTTTGGCATGCCCATAAGATGGTAATGGAGCAGTAAGTGGTGCTAGATGAGAAAACACCTGTAGTATTATCGAACAGAGACTACTGCTTATGCTGGGCAGGAACTGAGGCCAAAATAGTTTGCTAGAGTGATGAGCTAGAGCCACTGGCACCCCAACAGGTGCATGAATGGAGAGCAAGTGCACTGCAAGAGCAGAGAATAGTAGAGCCACAAGCCCCCACGGACATTGTAACGGAGACAAATTACACTGCAAGAGCTAGAGCCAGTAGCCCCCACGGGCATTGTAACTGAGACTAATTACACTGCAAGAGCACAACAGACAGGAGCCAATGGCGCCTCCCATGGGCACAGTAACGGAGACCGACTACACTGCAATGCTTAACTGGAAGAGCCACAGACACCCACATAGGCGCTGCACGATAACCAATGCTCGGCAAGTGTAGCGGAAGGCTCAGGGTAACGGCTCTGCAAGTGTTAATGGAGGCTCAGTGAAAGGAGACAACGGCTCTGCAAGTGTTAATGAAGGCTCAGAGAATGGAGACAACAGCTCTGCAAGTGTTAACGGAGGCTCAGCGAACGGAGGCACGGCTCTGCAAGTGTTAACGTAGGCTCAGCTAACGGAGGCACGGCTCTGCAGGAGTAAACGGGAGGCCCAGAGTAACTGAGTAAGCAGGCTCAGCTAGAGAAAATGGAGAGGCCCAGTACACAGGAGGCAATGACACAGTCAGCCCTGCCACAGCACAGCGGAAGTCATTATTTCGCCTAGGAGACACAAAGCAGCCAACAGCAGGAACAGAGGCAGGGTCAGCAATGAGCCGGTTCAGATCACGGAGCAGGAAGTCAGCCAGGCCGGGTCAAATCACAGAGCAGGATCCTCAGACAAGCCGGGTCAGATCACGAAGCAGGAACATCAGCCAGGCCGGGTCAGATCACGGAGCAGGAATCAAGGAGCGTAGTCAGACAGGCCAAGTCAGTACACAGGAAGCAGGAACACTGGAACACAGCTACACAGCAACACTGGCTCAGGAACACCACGAAAGGGCACCTGACAGGTGGCAAAGGCCGGGTATAAAAAGGCCATAGTGGGCGGGCCAAACAAGCTCAGCCAATGGGAGCACACCACAGCAAAGAGTGACTGAGGAAGATCACGGGCACCGTGATAGATTTACACATGGAAACTAAGGAGAACTCATTTATAAGCTTATATAATTGAAACGGTAATATTTATATTAATAAAAACATAAAGAAGAGTGATTGTCTAAAATGAACATATGTGTAGCTATGAATACAGATTAAATTTTAGAAGAAATAGCAGTGTTAATTCTATATAATAATTCGTTAGTATGTTTGTCAGAAGCCGTCATGAACAGTAGAGACTGCCCGCTCTGCAGTCATGCGCAGTACTGACTTCCTAAATGTGCCACGGCTGATACAGAGTGGGGAGCTCCGAATTCAGACTGGAGTCCTCTCTGTGCACCTTCCAGAGAGAAGAACGGTCTTAATTCAGAGCGCTCCACTCTGTATCAGCCGCGATGTGTTCGGGCAGTCAGTACTGTGCATGACTGCAGCGTGGCCAGTGAGAACAGAGGCTCCGGGCACCAGCAGAGGTTGCTGGGTGGCACTGTGGCCCGTGTACACAGGCTTTAAAACTAGTTGTGTATAATATACACTATATTTTATAATATTGATTAGTGTTATGCAAAGCTGTTTATTTCTTATTTTATACTTGTAAAATTTGTCCTGAATGTCATTTCAGCTGGAAATATTCGCTTCATGGCTATTTTAAGGCTAGGCAAACTGCCTCCTTTTGGGGGGAATTTTTCAGAAAAAAAACAACAAAATTTACCTCTTTTCCACAGAAATTCCCACTCATAGAAAATATGTACAATTTGTTTATTTTTCCTGCAGCAATAAATTCCTATAACAGCTAGTACAATATCTGATTATGCTTTGTAAGTCAGTCCGAATTTGTACTGCAGTACTACTAATGTTGAGTGATAGAGTAGAGGAAAGAGGTGTCAGTAGTCAGCCCTTCTGCTGGTGTCAGTGTCCATCCTTCTGCTGCCTCTAGTGTTCTTTCCTTACTGAGAATCACTCAGGCTACCCTTTAAATACCTCCTCTTCCACCTAGCCGGCACCAGATATAAGCATTTCAGTCCTGACCGTATTCTCTTGCTTTATATGATTCCTGTTGTTGAACCAACCTTTTGTCTGCTGATGTCAATGTACCTTCTGCCTGACTGACTGCTCTCTAGCCTGCCGTTATCTAAGCACCACTGTTGCTAACATCTGTCTGATAACCACTCTCTTGCATGCTGATTTCTAGGACCTCCTTTACTGACATCTGCCTGCTTATGTCCATTCTCTAGTCTGTTGTTTCCATTGAGCTTCATTTATGTCATCCACTTGTGTTCCTGTTTTCGTCTCACTACTGCCATCTCCTGGTACCCTCCAATTTAGCAGGATTATGGTATTCATCCTAGAGAGTTTCATTATCACTGTAGGGTTATCCAGTTTATTTCCACTCCTCTGGTTTGAGCAAACCCTACTACTGGTAGTCCATGCTTAATAGTGATGCAGTCCAGCTCCATACCCCACCCCTCACTCTCCTGCCCTTAGTACAGCTTGCACTATGCCTTGGTGGGTCATCCTGAGCATTCTGCTACCTCCACTGGCAGATGCTCTCCAGCCTTTTGGCTGGTAAATTTAGTTCAGCGCTAGCCACTGCAAGACCCAGCAAGGAATAGTCACTGTTCTCTAGCTTTGCACCCTAGCATCGAACTCTAGCCTTCACTGTCCTGTAGGTTCTATTAACTGCTGTGTCGCTCTTTACCTCTAGGCACTCTAGTCCAGAGACTGAGGATGGCATTGTATTATGAGAGGTGCTGGACCCCTTCCTTTAGGTTTCCATAATTTAACATGGGGGATGAATGAACCCCATTTTTGTTTTGTTTAATGATTTAAAAGAGGAAACGAAAGTGCCCTCCTTTTAATGAAAAAAGATGGTTTGGGGTATATTGTCCCCTTTACTTTTTATTACTCTCAGTCCTGATCTAATTATTTTAACCACACCCCAAAAAAAAATATTTAAAGTGGATGCGTCACCTCAATATAACGTTGCATAAATAGGCTATATAGCGAATATTATTAAAACTGTCTTAATTTTTTTGTTTTTTAGCTTTATTTGTTGTAAATTTAAGTCATAAAATCAGTCCTGCAGCCACTTCCGCATAGACTCCAGTACGTCGCACTGCCTCTGCTCCCCTTCCTCTATCCAGCCACCTCCGATGACGGAGGGTTCTGTCTGTAAAGATGGAGTGGTCTCAATGGCTAGATATCGATCTCTACCAATGAGTCCGCTCCAGCTTACAGACAGAAGCCTCCTTCATGGGAGGAGGCTGGATAGAGCAAGGAGAGTAGAGGCAGAGACGTACTGCAGTCACAGAGCAGGTAACCGCAGTCTATGCGGAAGTAGCCGCAGGACCGACTTTATAACTTACATTTTTAAAAAAATTAGTTTTAGTAATATTCGCTATTTAGCCTAACTATTTATGCTACGTTATATTGAGGTGCCACATCCACTTTAAGG
The DNA here is from genome assembly GCA_037306005.1 of Rhinophrynus dorsalis. Classification (NCBI taxonomy): domain Eukaryota; kingdom Metazoa; phylum Chordata; class Amphibia; order Anura; family Rhinophrynidae; genus Rhinophrynus; species Rhinophrynus dorsalis. The sequence goes on from CM074723.1 coordinate 402,774,213, forward strand.
CTGTTTAGGCCTTTTGTTTCATTGGCTGAGAGTAGAGAAAGCCAATGCCATGTATAAATTCCACAACGGCAAAAGAAGCATGTTACATACATCGGGGAATGTACTGAGATTTTCAATATATGCACTTTTTGCATGATTTTATGGAAACAATAAAGAAGAGTGTTTTAAGTACCTAAGCTCACTCACGCTTTGATCTTTACATCTTGTATGTTATATGAAATGTGTCATAACACCAGTACAATGGAGGACAGCCGTATAGGTAACTGAAGAGTAAAAGTCTGGCCTGAGGCTAAGAGTCAGTATTATCCTGTACTACAAATTAAGAAGCAGCTCAGAACTATGTAAATGTATGTTTTTGTTACCGTGCATAAGACGATTAATATCTTTAAAGTTGTAAGTCTTGAAATTTAAGATGGCTACTGAGTCAAAGATAGTATAGGAAAAACGATCCTTAGAATGTAACTTGTATATGATGAACCGTCACTTCCCTTAAAGAATACAAAAAGACTTGAAAGAGTCACATGAAGAAATAATTTGTTGCAATTTATTAATACAGAGTTTTTTAGTACTACTTGACATTGTAATTGAACATAATAAAAAGAAAAAAGACAACATTATCCCTGATTTAAAAGATTATGACACCACATATATTCTGAACTGACACGTACAAGATTCTAGATCTACCGATACATTAATGAGCCATAGGAGAAGATGACAATATAACACTGTATCTAGAGACTGACTAGTCTGAGACATCTCATTGATAAGGATGAGCCAGAGGAGGAACAAATATACACAGAATACCAACTAAGAAAGTGAAGGAAACTCAGTGGAACTTGACAGAACAGAAAATAAAGAAGTCTTACCAGTGATAACAATTTATGGAAATGAGATAAAGATTCAGACAAATTCTTAAATAATGGACTAAACTTTGCTTCTACCAATACAATTGACATGTTTAGACCCATATAGATCAATTACCCCTTAAGGACTGTGCAGTCCAGGGGTGGGGTGCGCTTAAGGACCCTACCCAGTGATCACAGAGAAGTGATCATGAAATTCCATTACATAACAGGACCGTCCTTTAAGCCCAGACACCGATGACAGTCCTGGCACGTCATGGTCATTAACCCTTTCATTGCCAGAGAGGTACGCAATGCATTGCAAAGCAAATCTCTTAACCCCGGCACTCAAAGGGTTAAGACACTAAGAAAATTGAAAACCATTCATCAAGCTATGGAATGCAAAATATATTAGGGTTCAGAAATGGTCCCTAGTGAAAATAAATGTAAAATTGATGAAGACGTTTTTATATATCTTGGTGAAGAAATCTGTAAAATGATGGACAGAGCACAAGAGCAAGATAATAAAAAGAAGTTTAATAAAATGTTTAATCCCTCTACTGTATAAGACTCGAGTTCTGAGATCTGTTCTAAGCTGATAAAGTCTGAAGCCAAAACTATCTTAGAAAAAACATTAAAAGCCCATAAAAAACATAGCGGTAGAGATGATGTGGTGATCTTCCCAGTGGTGGAGGGGAGGGAAGAAGAATCTCTGAGACATGTTAATGAGTAGGAAAGGATGAAAAGTAAAATTTTTTTCCAGTGGTAATTTTGTGAAAAATTGGCATTTTGAGAGGTGATGATATATGCTTTTTTGGCTGTACAAATCCAGTGTGACAGTTATTTGAATCTATGGCTGCCATTGCAGAGGGACAAGGCTGGGGATCAGTATATGCCATTCTGCGACTACTATATGACAAGACTGGGGGTCAGAGTAAAATAGTGGTAGGCAATGTGAGGCCCTCCAGTTGCTGCCAGACTACAACTCCTATAAGTGACTGGAATTGAACAATGGAAGTTAAAGTCAGCAGCAGCTAGAGGGCCCCATGTTGCCTATCCTGCGGCCACCTAGCAGTCAGTGGGACAAATCAGTGTGGTCAGTATGCGTGGTTCAATGGGACAATGCTGGGAGTAAATATGTGTGGTTCTATGTCTACTGTGGGACAGGATGGAGTCAGTTTTTCTGTTGCTATGGCAGCCTGGGCAGTAGGACAAGACTAGGGTTCCTGCACATGTGCACAACTGCATATTTGGTGGGAATTGCCATAGAAAGCAGGGAGATTTAAGTTAGAGGTTAGAGAACTAATAAAATGGAGTTGATTGTTCCCTTTTAGAAACACATCCAATCTGGTGTTTTTAACCTAACATTCATAAAAATCACTTCAGACCTCTGGGTCACCCCATTGTGTTTGGCATGGGAGCTCTAACTGAACCTTTATCTCTGTTCATGGATTCAAAATTGATTTAATACACAATTTTCCTAGATTCATTTATTAAAGCTATTAGCACACTTACAGAGAAACTTAAGAACATTTGTTGATGAATGTCTATCCCTGGGCCTCAATAGATATGATCTCTCTTAACAGTAGCATTAATCATGGAGTTGTTTGGAAGACACTTCAAGATATCTTCATTAACTCTCACAGTACGTCTTGCCTTCTTGAATGCCCTGCATTTGTTCTACCCAAGTATTCCTTTCTGTTTGATGAAAGGTAGTATCATTAGGGGAATGGTAGTAGGCCTGACATATACAAATTTTTTTTAGGTATATTGGAGCAAGCATCCATTTTCACTGACAAGAACCCCTTTATTGCAAAATCTGGTCATCTACGATTACTATGTGGATAATTTGCTGGGAATGAGAAATTATTTGAAAATTGTTTTCTATATGTTTATAATAAAATCATTGGCATGTCATTCACATGGCACTTTGGTGGATTACAGACTGAGTTCTTCGACCTATTTATAAAAGTTAAAGATTGTATAATTCAGAACATTTTGTAAATCTACAGTAAACAACATAATATTAAAATATAATATTAATCATTCACAGTCAGTTAAAAAAGCAAAATAATTATGCCCCAGTAAGTTTTGCAAAATAGGTATAGAGTTATATTACCAGGTGGAGCTTAGGAGCAATCCTATATTTGTTTTTCAAAATGTGTTGAAAAAGCTGTAGATTATTATCTAAGAAAAAATTAAAATGAGAATGTAATACAGTCTTTTCATATACCCCTAAAGAACAAGTTATAAATTCAGACATTTTTTTAAATACTGGATGTTCTTCAAAATTACCAGACATGCAGCAAATATGTAAAGATCTCCCTAAAGTGGTCTATAGAAAAGAAAAAAAATGCTAGATATGTGGACATAGGAGTTCAGCTGTTAGAATATGGTTACTGAGTCAACCAAATGGAAATCATAGCTGTGGCTGTTTGTTGTAACATTTGTATATCTATAACAGAGGGTGATCACCTAATTTATCATGGTCTTCAATACAGATCTAAAGTATTTTTTTTTTAATTGCTGTCACTCCAGAGTTTCTGAGTATTATTGTCCTGCTCACATTCTGTATTTGCTTTATTCACTTCCCCATTTCCTACTGGAGCATTTGGGCTTAAATATCTGCCTGAACTCCTTCTCACTGCCAATTATTCATTCTATTTCTGTTACTCTAATTTTTGCCTTGCTTACTTCCAGTGATATTTAGTATCTGACCTCTGCATTTTTTTTACTTTGATTTTTTCCTTACCTTGTTGGTTCCTGATGCTTCCGCTGACCCTTGTGCCAGTATCTTTGACTATCCATTTGTTGTCTCCTATACATCCACATTCTCCAAGGGATCTTGGCCTGTTTGACTACATAGCCTTCTCTAGCTGGTATTCCTCTCGCTCCTAGGGCCGGTATAGCACTTCCTTGGTACCACTCCTTACAGGCCTCGTTGCCCGGTTTGCTATTGTTACCACTTGTAGTGGTCACCCATTTGCCTCTTGGCAGCCTGCTATATATCTCAGCTGTTCGGCTCTTGTGGCCAGGAATCCTGTATGCCTGGGGTCGGTATCTGTTGGTGAATTGCAGACTGCGAAGGTTGCAGGGTTTTCTGGGCTAGGTATGTTGTTGCACCTCTGTGGGCATATTTGGTGTAGGCGGTCTCACCCGCCAGTGTCAGGGAGTGGGGTTGTAATTTCCTCTTTCTGCTGACCGAGACCTGGTAGTCAATCCAGGCCATACTCCTGATGTTAGTGGTAGCAGCCCGTTAGTCCACTGGGTTTGGGAGGTCCTTCCCCATCATTCTCGGCATCATTTGGGTTGATTGTGATGGCGGTTCCAAACCACTAAAATTTGTGGCAGCGGTCTTAGCCCATTGACAGTGGTCTTTCCCTATCCATTTGGGCATCAGTCTTCAGAGGTATAGGGGCTAGCCCTGCTTCCTTGGAAGGCTACCTGTGCTCTTTCCCTGTCTCCCAGTAGGGCTATTCCTGGGTAGGCCATACCTTCTGAAACTAATACCTAGATTTCTGGAGGCGGTAGCTCCCACTCCTTTTGTCTACTTTTGTGTAGTAGCCTCCTCTAATGCTGCTCTTAGTTATTGTTAGGACTTTCTCATCACCCTAAGATTCTTCCTTAATTAGGAGTCTGAATATACAGTACATCCTTACTCCCATCCTGGTTAGGGTCCCAGCTCAACCAAGATTGGAAATCTAGCTTTGTGGCCAGCAACTTTACCTGACATTGGTCGCAGCAAGGGATAAGGGTGACTGTCTCTGCCACCAAGCCATGTTCTCTAGCTTTGCACCCCAGCATCCATCTCAGACTCCTCAGGGCCTTGTGACAATTGCAGGGATCTTTACCTAATCTTTTTCCTGTGGTGCCTCTTCAATATGAATGAATGAATAGGTTTATTTATAAAGGGCTACAAGTTTACGCAGCTCTTTACAATTTAAGGTTTTGGACAATACAGGGTGACAGATGCTTAGGAAAATCAAGCACTAGGAATGGGCCACTGCTGGAAATCTTACAATCAATCTAAAATGGTAAAGGGAGACATACAGAGAACATACGGTTTAAGTGTGGAATACAGTGCTCAATTTCTGGTCGGGATAGAGAAACATAAATAAGTAAATTGTAATAGCCTTGGATGTATGAATTTAATGCCATCTGGGTTGTAGAACATGTCTTAAAGAGCACAAGAGAAGTTCAGTGACACAGGATGGGACGTAGAGCATTCCATATATAAGGAACAAAGAGGGAAAAGTGTTTGATATCTGTAGACACAAAAGAAGGTGAGAGAAGAATGTCATTGGCTAATTGTTGGTGTTGGGATGGGGTATGTTATATATTGGAAAAGTAATCAGTCCCATGAAGGTGAGAATGCAGGAGGATAGCAGAAAGATATGAAGAAAGGCTAATACAGCATTTTAAGAAGGCATATAATAAGAGAAGAGAAGATCTGTAGATAGGAATAAAACAATTTTAGAGGAAGAAACTAAAATGACACTGTCAAAAAGCAGGTACTGAGCCAATTGGGTTTAATGATTTAGTAGATATCGATCTTTTTCTGTAATTGTTAGACTATTTACATTTACACTGTTTATGTTTGGTGGCACACCTATGCTAAAGAAACAGAATTGTCAACGAAGAAGGGTCTCTTAGTGATGATGTTTTGAATTTCATGTTAAAAACCTGTAAGCTACTAACTTCAAAATGTTTGCCAAGGACATGTGTGGTTACACATGAAACACTGTCGCTGATTGTTTGTTGGTACTGGGGTTGTGGGTGTATATGTACTTTTTCCCACAATTTTATGGATAGATCAAAGAATCTTGTTTTAAATACCTGAGTGCACCCACACTTTGATCTTTCTATCTAAAATAGAGCCACAGCCTTGTTTAACTATTCTATTGGTAGTCGCAGTACCACACTTACACTGTGTACACCCTCATGCTTTCGACCATCCACTGGTACCCACGGAACCACACATATACTGTCTGATACCACGGCACTGTTCAACTGATCACTGGTAGAAAACAGAAACCACACATATTCTATCTGATACCACAACATTGTTCCACTGTCACACTGGTAGTCATATTACCACACATACACTTAATGTCATCCAGCCGACATTTATACTCATTTATACACAGAACCACACATACACTTTCTGACACCCCATCCCTGCAGGACAAGCCTCTATGATGATGGCCTATCTATGCATGAGCTACTGACATAATGTGCATTTTGCTTATACTTCTAGTTGGCTTTGTCAGTTACAGTGGTCATATCAGAGCCACCCAACTGTAACAGGGAAATGTACATGAAGTTGGTGAATCAGTTTTATGTGGGGGAGATCAGCATCATAGAGTATTACCCTGCGTTGTCATTCTCCAGGTGCTTTGTTACACAGACTCCCCCAAAGTGAATTGCTGAAATAATAGCAGTAGAGCTGACCCCCGTGGTCCATTGTCAGCACTGCATTATTTCAGCAGAGGCTGTGGTCAGCTCATTGCTGGCAGGGAAATGTGTTTCAGCTCTGCCTCTATCATTTTAGCAAAGCAGTCTGGCAAATTTTACGTAACACAGCAACTGGGAATTGGAGGCTGAAATATAACAAGATGGGAGCCACATGAGGACCATGGGCTGCATCTTTGGTGTGCCTGTTTTATAGGTTAGAGTTGTTTTAAGTTATTGAAAATGCTTATTTGTATCAAGCCTGTTCCACTTGTTCTAGTCATAATTATTGCATACACTTCAGCTGGATTGGGATCTTTCCCAAAGAGAGTTAGAGCATGGAAAGGTGTACACAAAAGTAATTTTTAAGGGTTATCCATGATCTGCAGATTTGCAATGCAAATTCTTATTATACTGCAGTGGTTCTATTTTATTCTCCTGAAAATGCCTCCCTAGAATGCATTCTGGAATTTTCAGGGTACCTCTAACATTTTATAGGTCATTTGTCAAGGATTTATTTATGGTGAAAATGTGTAAACAAATATTTATTCTTTGGTTTCACAATAAAAATTACAAAAACTAATATATATATAGTACATAACATGTTACATAATAATGCATCATAATATTCACAATTTTGTTAAGGTCTTCAGAGAAAATGATGACAGCATGAGTTGGGACCCATGACACACCAAAGTCCCACAGCACCCTGTTTGAGAACCACTAATCTATTGCATACTTAAAGATTCTGTTTAATGCATATTATTTAGTCCCTAGCTTAGCTTATGCCTCACCACCCTACAAAATTATATTTCACAGTAGTCTTATTATTAAAACCAATTTGAATGCATTTATATTTTGTTGAATATTGAGAATAATGAATTGCCTAAGCATTTTCTAATAATCAATGACGTAGCAACTTAATAATGTGAAAACAAAATACAGTTTTTATGACTTCTTTGATTTTGTGGTATATGGCTTGCTCTAAAGTAATTTTATTTTTAACTAAGCAATTAAGTTGAACTTAAAGGAGCAGTAAACTTTTTTTATGAAAACACATATTTTACAGACCATTTCCTGCTGAATCAAACAAGGTCACTCCCATCGCTGTCAGATGTTTTATTCAAAATTTATAGCAGTTCAAATAATCAGGAAGTGCATTTACTGTGTTTACTTCCTGACAGTTCTAACTGACAGGAAGTGACAGGCAGTTTCCATCACATTCTATGGAGAACTGTATGTCTCTGACTTTTCTGAGTTTCCTGTCCATTAGAATCGAACAGGAAATCTAATTTGAATTTGACCACTAGAGGGCACTGCTAATGTAAAAAAACATGGGTTTAAACTGTAATAACTCTGGAAATATAAATCTCTCGGCAGTGGGAGTACCCTTATTTTACTCAATAGGAAAATCCCTACAGTATGTATTTTTTCATAAAAAAAGTTTACTGCTCCTTTAAATATATTGTATGACAAATGTACAAGGGTGATAACCGAATAGATTGCGAAAGATAAATGCAGTGCCCTAAAAAGGGGAAACTATTTTCAAAGTACTTCTTTTGCCGTTATTTTTAGCATCTAGCAGCACTTCTATAAACATCCACCAACATAAAGGAGGGATACAAAAATCTAATAAAACAACTATTTTGAACATAAAAGTGGTTCAATATTCTATATCAAGTCAAATTCAAATGCAGAAAAATACTGCATTGACTGCATCCAGGAGCAGATAAATAAGCATTTTCATTTAAGTTACAATTTTGATTTCCTTCCACCACATTTTAGCAAATATGTATAAAGCATCCTTAGGGAATAACCCTGAGCACAGAGAATAATAGGATTTTTAATTCAAATTTCTTGTTTTTGTTAGGTAAACTGTAGAGGCAATGCCAAATTTTGTGGAGTTTACATTAAAGAGATCCTTGAATATCCTTTATCAGATAAGATTTCACTGAGTGTGCAGTTTTATTCATGGATTACCAGAAAGGAGTAATTTTTATGCTGATATTCCTATTTTTCAAATCTCACACGTTTCATTAATAAGAAAAAGTATCAACATTTTCGAAATTATGCTAAAAATTCCTTTAAACGAATCACTCTTTGAAGACCATTTTAAATAGGTTTATTTTATGAATAAATTAATAAATAAATACGTGAAAAAAGCAAATAAAATGGTAATACAATAAGCAAGCATACAAAATAAGATTAAGAAATGTTTCACAATGCATTGGACACCCCTCTGATACTCAAATGAGGAAATGCACTAAGGTTCGATGCTGTGGTGGAGTGTGTCTGGCGATGTGTGGGGAGCACATCTCCTTGGCAAAGTAGACAAACCACCATATGCCCTAAGGATTAGTGATGCAAGGGACGTGGAAGAGAAGTCCCCAATTAGAATACAGGGCTCTCCAACTGCTGTTCAACTGCCGGTGATGTGGAAGGGATGCCCTCGCTTACACATCACCAGCAGTAGACAACCCTAAAGTCTGAGAACATTCTCTCTGCTTCACCACTTGCTTAGTGGGGGAGCACAGAGGATCCTCTCAGCATCACAAACAGCACCATTCCCTTAACCCAAAAGTGGAACAAGCAAACTGCTCCATAGTAAACTTATTAAATTGATGGGTAATAATAATATTTGGATAGTATGAAATAGCATATATACTACCTGTCAGAATAAAATACATGTTTTAACCCTTGCCTATTAATGAGTTGAAGCAAATATACAATATCCTAAAGCCAATATGAGCAATAAGTGGCTCTCAGCTGTTCTGGAAAAGGGGAATATTTTTCATTTACCAATCAATATTAAAACAGAGGTGAGCGTTCCATGGCTCTTAAACCTAGAGTTGGAATCCAACTCTCCCATCATGTTCAGCCAGCCTTGCCCCTCCGTATATTCCTGGATTATGACTCCCATCATCCTCTGCCAGTCATGGCTGGTTGAGAAAGATGGTAGATGCAGGCAAACAGCAGCTGGGGTTCTAAAGGTTGCCCACTCCTAACTACACCATAAACTGAACACCATTACACATTTAGGGAGTCAGTTATACCATAATTTATGATGTGATGCCAACGTGCCCCTCCTGAGGCAAAGACCAGCTGAAACCCAGTTAGGAGAACTGAGTCCTTACCCTTCTCACTACTCTGCCACCCCTTCTCCATCCCATTCACGTTCACCGCACAAGGGCATCTCTTACACTTCACCAGCAGTATGACAACCCTCCTTGTTTATGATTGATTGAGGGATGTTACTGCATAGAAAGCTACAGGGAGATTCCAACATCATCAGCCTCAGGCAGGCAATGTTGGGACTGTGAACTCCTACAGCAGAAGCTGTTATCAAGTTTAGCATATGTGCCGTACAGCCACATTAACATGTAATCACACCCACATGAATATGACAATGGCTCATTATCAAGTATTTGCATGTGGAAATAACTCATTATCCTGCAATTCCATATGGAAATGAGCCATTGTCATTATGCTCAGTCCAAACTCATAAACCTGTCAAAGGCATGGTGGATTTATGGTGGATTGAAGACACATTAGTGCATACTGCTCTTGTGCTTTTGACACAGATCTGACACAGCATCACCATACTGAGCCATCATCAACCTTTAGTGCATCTCCTCCAAAAAATTTTAAGTGAGGACACAAAAATGTAAGGGATGAAGAGTGGAGAGTCAGAATGCCGTAGTGTGGAGGGGAGATAGTGGATCCATAAAGATGGGCACAATCCAGTAGTGTGGAGGGGGATGGCAGGGTCACAGTGATGGGTGTCAGAATATGGGATGTGGAGGGAGACAACGGGTTATCATGTGAGGGGTACTGAAAATGTGGTTTGTGGAGGAGACATGGCACATAGTGTGAGGAAGTGGAGGAGATAGTGCAGGGCTGTAGTGCTATTATCCTATATCGCTAGGATGTTTGTCAGAAGCAGTCATGCACTGTAGAGACTGCTCGAACACACAGAATGCTGGGAGGTGTAGGAATGCTGGGAGCATTCTGTGCTTTCAGGTAGTCTCTACAGTGCATGACTGCGTCAGTGGCAGGACGCAGAGCAGGACCGGCCTCTTAACCCTTTGAGTGCCAGAGTGTTGCGTACCCCTCTGGCACTCAAGGGTTAACATCACCCTGACCTTGGCCCATGTACACGGGCTTTTACACTAGTAGTAAATAAAATTTAAAAGCTTCATTTAAGTCAAAGGTTTTAAATCTTCGTTGCACAAGTCATCTGAGGTTTCAAGCATTTGGCTCACATGAACTGTGTCTGTCCTTTTTTTAAAGACAGTTGCAATGGTCAACTTCCTACCATTTTGAAACCTATTCTGTGTTTTATGTTGCACTTTATTGCTTCATGATGTACCTCAGTGTTAGTGGATGTTACTACCACATATTATTGACAAGAATAATGAAATGGATATGCTAAGAAGAAATGGAGAGATTCTGAAGCAAATCAGCTGCACCATAGGGAATATTACTTTAGATTATAATGGGGCTTTACACCCTTGCATGTTACAGAAGTCGCCAACTCTTTGTCAAACAATGCTTTGAAACATCTCTATCAATCAAAGCCTAATTTATTTGTCCATTGTGGTGCATTTGGTTTCCTAAAGAATAAGTCATTATAGGCCCAGGGATTGATGTTTGCATGCTTCATCTGCCTTACACACATGTATTAAGCTATATATATGCCTTTAACCACTTTTCCACTATGCCTTTCATCCCCCAAGTTCTAAGCATATTTCCACACTTTTTTGCAACTTGCAGACCAATTATTTTTGATGATATTCTGTAAAGAACCCACACCTCAGCAGACCTTGCTCTTTCAAAAATATCAATGGATTGTGGATGCAAACTTTTACCCAGAATGTAAAATGTTTTACATGAAATTCCAATAAAGTGAAAGTTTTAAAAGAAAGTTTTACCTGGAGCTCTAGTGGGTTCCAGATGCATAACTGACACCATCACTCTTGTGCATGATGACATTAGTTATGCACCGGTCCCTAGGAGAAGGAAGAACTATCAGGTAAAGATAAGACCCAGTCCCCAGTAGTAACCACTTCACCTCTGGCTGCTAGATGACATGGTCATCCACATCATTAGCAATTTGTGTGGCTGCTGAGGACAGGGGAAGACACACCATTAGCAATGAAATGGTTAAAGGGACAGTAGACATTTTTATGAAGAAAAACACACACATATATTGTATAACTTTTCTTTTTTGGTAAAGCATTGCTTCCACTGCTGAGTGGTGCATATTTCCAGAGTTATTCATGTTTAAACTATTGCTTTTTTATATTAATCGCTTCCTCTAGTGGTCAGATTTCAGTTAGTTATTCTGTTGCATTCAGTGGTAGAAGCGAGTCACTGACAAACAGTTCTTTACAGAATGTGATAAAAACTGTTGTGCGAATATCCTTGTTTTACTAAGCTGGAAAAGCTCTAAAACATTTAAGTTTTCATAAAAAGAAGAATACTGTTCTTTTAACCCTTTGAGTGCCAGAGGGGTAGGGAATGCTTCCGAACCCCTCTGGCGCTCAAAGGGTTAAGCCACTTGCACCAACAGTGGTGTGAGGAACAGTGGGAGAGATTATGTGCATTTATTCATATGGTATTCTTCTGCTCCTTGTTTGCAGTCATCCTCCTATTTTTTATATAATAATTCGCTAAAACGTGTGTAACGATGCAGTCATGCGCAGTAGAGACTGCTGCGCGTGCTGCAGTCTTTCGCAGTAGAGACTGCCCGCGCTGCTGCTGATACAGAGCTAGACGCTCCGAAGGAGCATCTAGCTCTTTATCAGCCGCAGACGGGCAGTATCTACTGTGCATGACTGCCCCGCGACTGGCTGGCATTGGCACTGTGGCCGGTGTAACGGGCTCTTCAACTAGTTTACTATAAAACAGAGGCTATCAATGTACAATTCTTCCATTCCCTGAGCTTGCTATAGGGGTGGTTTTCATCATTTCTTGCAAAAAAGTTGCTGGTGAAGTTATGTGCTCCTTAAGAATTAAAGTGCCCGTTCATAAGCATGGGAGCAGGAACATGATTTTTAAGCTAACGTATAAGCACAAAAAATTTGCTATTCTGATAGATTCATATATTCCCTGGGTTTTGTTTTTAATGATACATGTCAGTTTTTGAACAGTTATTGATCTGGATACAATTTAGTGCTCCACCAATTTCACTGTGTTTGCACTTTTATAACCTCAGCTGACTACATTTCAGATCAATAGTAGGCATTTCCCTGTTATATTTGCAATTTTGTGCATACCAGTGATTGGTACAATATATAGCGAAAACCTTGGAAATCAAGCAGTAACCTGAAGCCAAGTATTTCAACATCTTGAGGACCAGGGTGGGGCATTAAAATCCCCTCTGGTCTTCAAGGGGTTAAATGGAAAAACATGGAGGATGTTGCTTTAAACCATTGAGTGCTAGAGATTAATTTAGAAGCTGATTCATGCCAGATTGCTAGGGTGACCACATTTCCAATCTGCCATTCCGGGACATGTGGTCACCCTAGTGAGTCCCGGGGCTGACGCTCCATCCGGCACTGACCATCTTTCTGAGGCTGACACAAAGTTAAAGTTTCCAGTGGGAACTCTTACTCTGTATCAGCCTCAGAAATATGATCAGTGCTGACGGGAGCCTCAGCCGCGAGACTCACTCACAGCGCCAAGATACTTGCGTCATCCCAGCTGTCTCGCATGCACCAGTCCAGCCAGCCAATGAAATGTATTTGCTATATAGTCCTCATTGGCTGGCTGGACTGGTGCATGCTGCTCTATGGAGGTAGGCTGTGGGTGCCGGCTTTGTTGCTCCATTCTGGGACTCTTTGTTGTCCCGGTGGGGGGTGACCCAGGACGCGGGACACAGACCTACAATAAGGGACAGTCCTGGGCATTCCGGGATGTGTGTTCACCCTACGGATTGCACTGCAGGTAATAACTTTGTCATTGGTTTGTCTACAAATGTTCCCATACACTTCTGTAGGAAAATGCAAGTTACAACCTGCAATGGAATTAAATGGAATTAAGAAGAACTGGAGTAATTCTAGAGCAAAATAGCTATACCATGGGGGACAAATACATAACTGTTTCCAATGCATTAGAAACCTCTCTAGCATTCACAGGGTTAAAAGCTCAATTTAATTAATTGGACAGTTTTGTTTGTACTCTAGCTGGTTTGCTCCAAAATTGCTCCAGTTCTTATTATATCAGCCTTAGATGTATTCAAAGCATTGCAACCCAATATGTTGAATACCTCTCTGGCACAGAAAGGGCTGTGGAACTTTGGAAACTGATTAACAGACAACCAGATTTTGAATGAATTAATAAATAAATAAATAAATAAATAAATACATGTACAATAAATTATGCCATAGATATTGACTCTCCCACAATAGTTTTTTTAAATGAAAATAAATACAGTCTTTGATAAGTAACTTAGTAGAATGTACAATTATTTTTTTCTCTCAAGAATTACAGAATTTGTTACAACTGACATCACTTACTTTGATTTGTCTTTCATTTCAGACAGTCATTCCCACAGTGCATCAAAGTCCAGTGTGGCACCGCTTCTGTCAATCACTTTTGAAATAACAGGTAGGTTAAATTAAAGTTTGATACTAACGTTTTCATGCTGTAACACACTTCCTTAAGGGAATGCCTGACTATTGAGACATTATCAATTATTCTTTATATTTTTTTTTTGAGCAAAACAAACCAGTCTAAGTATTCTTAACGTTGTATTTTTTGTTTCATTTTATTTTAAAGTGTTCCCCTCCTGCCCCTTTTCCCTATGTCACACTTACTTTCTGCAGAGAAGAAAGTTGTCTGGATGGATTGTGACAAGGGGCAATCTTATGTCAGCATAAGGAAAACCCTGCCTCACTTCATCAAGGAGGGCAGAGTTTTTCTTATACTGACAGACCAAAGATTGTCCCTCGTTGCAATCTGCCTAGTCCATACTCATCATGCTTGATGTATTTGAGCAAAATATGTAGAAATTTATTTGAGTGATTCTATCTCTGGCCAAACGTTTTCAATCAAAGCCCTGAGGAAGGTCCAGGCTTGGACCGAAAACGGTTGGCCAATGATGCATTCATTGAAATACATTTCTACATATTCTGTTCATATACCTCAGGGATTGCTGTCTCATCTTGGAACAACCAGACTAAGTAGCTTTATATCTATATCTTTGTCTGTCTGTAGCTGAAAGATAGATAGATAGATAGATAGATAGATAGATAGATAGATAGATAGATAATGTTCATGTGAATATTACAAAGAAAACAACAAAATAAACCACAAGCATTATAGCTGTATAGAACCAATCTTATTGAATTCATATCTCTAATTTTCATTTGTGTGTGCTATAAGGTATACAACAGTGGAGTGGGTCATCAGTGTTATAATATAGTGAAAAATCGGGCCAGGGAAACTTACATAATTTTTAAGGTCCATATTTAGACTTTGTTGGTCTAAGGTTTTCAGTTAAAAAATCCAAAAGAATTCTGTTTGTCTTAGTTTCTGTAGTTGATTACTACCTCTATATGAGAGTATTAAGTTGGCATTGGTGATGTAGTTTACAATGCCTTGATAGGCTGTGTATCTCCAAACCTGTGGAGATTTTCTTAAGGTGTTCTGAGAAACTCATTTTACATTTAGTGTGACCCACATATTGGAGTCCACAGCCACAAGTCATTAGGTAAATTAAAACTTTGCTGCAACAATTAATCACATTTTTTATTTCATATTTTCTGCCAGATACAGTGTTGCAATTTATTTCATCACTTGTAAACATTCCAATAAGGGATGAAAGGGATCTTTTATGAATTCTATTGGATGTCTTCATATATATATGTATCAGTTGGATCAACTCTGTTTCCAATGTTATTATTATTACATTTGTTTTTAATAAACTTTTTTTATTCAGTTTAAGGCAAGGTTACAAAACAGAAAAGGAAATAAATGTTTTTTTTCTTGAATACAGTCTTTGGCATGTCCCCTTAGTTCCTATGTAGGATAGGGTCTTGTGTGGGTATATGCCAATGTTTCCATATATATATATATATATATATATATATATATATATATATATATATATATATATATATATATATAGAGAGAGAGAGAGAGAGAGAGAGAGAGAGAGAGAGAGAGAGAGAGACTTATCACACTTTGTTAAAGATTAAAAAGAGATGTATAGTCAAACACGTTGTAAAATCTTTTTTCCCTATTGCACTTGTTACATATTATCTCATAAGACTGATGTTGATTTATGTAGCACTTGGAATCTCATTGTATATCTTCAAACCCTTGATTAAATGGAATCATACCTCCATGATACGTTTTGGTATTCACTATTCTGTTGCATCCTCATCTGAGTTCAATCCCACACACATCCCCTGTGAGAAGCTGCCCACAGATCCTGGAGTTACCTACCACAGACAAGGCTCAGTGTTGGCCTACAGCTTCGTGAGATATCTAGTAGATTAGGGATGTTACAACACAGATTTGTACTACACAGTACTTCTGGACTTTCATAATTTTATAAGTCATGGATTGTCATGATAAGTGAAGGGCATCACAGCTGCATCTCCGATGTTAACATCTGAGTTAAACTGTATACATCTTATACCAGTGTGAGCAGTGGACATTAGGCACAGTTTGTCTGGCTATAAAGGGGTAGGAACACCTGATATGCATTAAGCCCAATACGGGTAACATGGGAGTGCAATAGTTTAGTTTTTATTGCTTTTAAAATAAAGTACCATACTTGCTATACTTAGATTTTTTTTATTGTTGTCTTTCCCCTGTCTGTGTGCCTCTGTGATATACATTACTAGGTTAATTATCTCTTTTGGTGGACAAGGCCACAAACCGTTAAGTGACATTGTACAGTTTTTTTTTTCTAGAGCAGTGTTCCTGCTCAGATTCTCTCCATTATTCATTCATCAAATTATTTCTTTTTCTATCTACCATCATTATCTTTATTTTCACCTACCATCATTCACGATTAAAAGGCATTGTTGTGCCTCTACATATTAAGGTTTTTTTATACTCACCATCTTTCATACTATCATCACAGTGACCATCGTTACTTTAGGGACTTTGAGAGCCTATATTTTGGATATTACATTTTATTTTGTTTTTGGTATATAGTGCCTCTTCTATGAGGTGTGATGTTCCCTTATTATGTATATTTAGAAAACACTTGTTTACTGTGCAGGTCTTTTGTTATATTTTACAAAATACACTGCTCTCCCTTTGAAGATCTCCAAATATGGCCTCTATAGGACAGGACTCTAAGAGAAGATCCTCACGAAAGGAGCTGATCAGAGGTATAAATTTAGGTTGTAGGGCTATGCCTGATTGAATAGTCTAAGACTGGTCAATGCAGATTCTAGCAGCCTTGGTATCTACAAAGGCTTGCCTGAACACATGGTGGCCCTCCCATGTTGAGACAAATAGGAATCCTTAAATGACTGGAAGGTGGAGGATTGGATGCTGATACCCCTTGTGAGAATCCCCCAATACACATGGGTGTTTTGTAGATGCACTGGATAATTTCTGGTAAGGTGGGCATTCTGACTACAGTATAGGCAGAGACCTAAGATATAACACATTCTATGTTCAGGCTCTGAGAGCTGATTGATATTTTTTACCTCCACATGCTCTACATTATAAATCACACGAAATTCTTGAATGTAGACTAGAAGTAGGTGATCTGGGTTTCCTAAGTGCATTTGTGCACCATTTTTTTTTTTCTTGCATTTATTAATCTGCATAAGGAAAGTGCAGTCAAACCTTCCAAATTATCATGGAGCACTCTATTGGTTAAGGCATCTTTCACTTTTTCATAAGACCTCTGCAAAAAGCAGCTTTCTGGACTCTCATGTTCCCATCAGCTTCACAGCTAAAACTCAACTGCATACTACCCCACTGACAGGCTTATTTGATGAATTTTGAGAAAGGCAACCACTGTTGTAGCTTTGCATCTTGGAGCATCAAACACCGCCTGAAATGAGCTGATGAAGTTATCTGAATGTTCCAAAAGTGGAAGGTTCCTTTCCACAGAGGGAGATGCCCAAGCAAAAGCTTCTCCTTTTAACAAGGAAATTATAAAGGCTGCATGTGCAGAATAAGAGCTATTTGTATGTGGCTGGTTCCTGGGGTGCAGAGGACATGGCGTTAAGAAACATCTGCTCTATGAAGGTCTTCCTAAGACATGTTCTGGCACTGGAATTTATTGTGATTTGCTAACCTCATCAGGAAATTCTGAACTGCACACAGGCAGAGAATGTGGAGAAGTGGGTGCAATTGGAGCATTCACTGGAGTAGATGAAGATGAGTATTCTGTCCAAATTCTGCAGATGAGGGCAATGAGAATTCAGAATATGTTCCTGTTGATTTTGCTGGAACAGGACTACCTTTACAGCATACAGTACCAGATAAGGATAACTCTGGGAGATGATGAGATGCTGGAAACAGACAGGAGGCTTCTTCTACAAGATGCTCATGAGCTATGCTGGGGTTCGATGCTTTAGAGCAGAGCCAACCACAACTTTGTTCTTGGTGAGGCTTAACCCCAGAGTTATAGGTGTCAACAACAAAGGTATTGACCAAAAGTCAACTATCTAGTGCCAGCTGAGATTTGGAAAGGCACACTTGCAATTTAAGGACTAGCAGAAGTTGCCAATGTTCAAGCCAAACACAGAATAATGGTCAGGAATATCATAGCCAGCAAAATAGAGGAAAATACATTTTCACTGGAAAAGGCAGGAAGGAAATTGCTTAATAAATCAGCAGAAACAATCAAAACAAATTCCAGAAGCTACGTCAGAATGCATCAGAAGAAAGACACATAAAAAGTTGTAAATAGGCACCCACGCATGTGTAGTTAAGCACAAGAAAATTCCCATAGGATGAAGGTGCCACTGGTTAATATCCCAATTAGCGCTAAGATCTCTAAAACTGGAAAGCTTAGTGCATAGGTTCCCTAGAATAACATAAGAAATGGAGTTTATCAAAGTGGAGAGTATATGTGATCTTTATTATGCCTTAATGCATAACTCTCCCAGGACTCCAAACTCCTTCCACCGAAGCCTTCTGTGAGAAGAGTTTGTGGTCCTGCAACAAAGAATAATGTCTACCTCCATGTATGTGATATTCAGCAGTATTTAAAAACACTTTTAGAAAACCATGCACAATTGATTCAAACATTCGTTATTAGTATTTTTGCCCAGATTAAGATAAGTGGGGGCTTATGTTAAGGAGGTGTTAGCATGCCTTTAATAAAAGAGACAGGTCTAAAGACAAGTCTTGTAGTAACTACGAAAAAGGAATTTACCACATTTTAAAACCCTGTGCATTCATTTAGTAATTCATTTAATTACATATGTATGATGCATTTCAATATTGTTGCAGACTTCACTGTGATTCAGAATGCTTTCATCCTCTTTAGCATCTGTTAAAGTGATGAAAGGCTTATATCTGAGCTGTGCTAGCAAGAAGTTAATGCTGTTATTCTGACCTAGTCCATTATTTTAAAATCTGTGAGTTAACAGTATAATATGCAGTGGAATAACTACAGGGGTCGTCACTCCGTCACCCCGTCACTCCAGGGGCCCGGCCTCCCCCTGAGACCCCTCCGCCTAGCGCCCGCAATCTTCCTCTGGCGCTCTAGTAATGCAGAGAACTGGGAGATGACACCATCTCCCAGCGCTCTGCATTACTAAGAGGACCACGCGGGTGCTTCAGAGAGGTAGGAGATGGGGGCATTATGAAGATTGTGGGGCATTGTAGAGGGGGTCAGTATGGTCGAGGGGGGCCAATGTGGTGGTGGTGGGGAGCCCGTGGCACTTCTTGCACCAGGGCCGGAGGCTTCTAGTTACGGCTCTGATAATATGTATTCATAGTTACAAAATCACTGCATTTTACAGTACTATATAGAAAAGAGAGGAGAGCAAAATGTAATGCACTGTGAACCCTGTTCATCAAGCTAAAGAGGTGTAATACTTGAGAAAACCAGCTGCACCACAGGAGAAAATGGAAAAATCCTATAGCATTAAATGGGCTTGAATGTGAGGGAGGTCTCCAAAGCAATGCTTTAAAATATATATTTCAACCCTATGATATTTTTGGTTTGCTCCAGAATTGCACCTCCTTACATGAATAGGGCCAAATATGTTTTTGACTGAAGAAAAACAGTGAGGCTGCTAAGCTAGGAGGCTTTAACCCTTTGAGTGCCATAGTGGGCACGTATTGCAATGCGTTGTGTACCCCTCAAAGGGTTAAAGCAATTGTAGAGCCAGCAAACTGAAACATAGGCAACAAATACAAATTCCTAAATTCCTATTGATTTAATCCCCTTAATGCCAAGTGATGTGCTAGGACAGTAACAGAGGATGGCTGATGGTCCCGGCACATCACTGGTTAATTATCACAGCACTCCTCAGGTCTCATTGCGATTGCAATGGGGAAGCCTGTACTAGTGAAGCCACCTGACAAAGGCAATGTTCGTAAATATTGCCTTTGTCACTTTTGTTTTGCCTGTCTCATCCTCACACTGATTGTGAGACTGAGAACATACCTCTCAGAAATTTAAATGGCCAAAGGAGGCACTTTTTTTTTCAGGTGGTGTTGCCGGGGGCAGGACTTGTGAGTACAACATCAAACATATACTTTAGGTTGTTTCATGACCTACTGACACCTCTTTGTGTAGCTGAATATATTTTTTTATTATTTATTTTTTTAAGAATTGTTTATTGAGATAATTGAGTAACAAGAACAAATTACACGCAGGTGAAGTTAATTGTAACAAATCAGAAATGATTCCAGATAAAGTATCATCATGATATGCAGCTGATCAGACATAAGCAATCACTGCATTCAATAGTAGTGTGGTGACTAGGTCCAACCTGACCATAATAAATTAAGATAGATAAGTAAGAGACAGGAAAAACTAAGAGGAAATAGAGAAAGAAATTTGGGAAACAAAGCAAATTTAGCTCTGGAGGTAATGCCACCAGCGAGGGCCCAGTGGAGGGGAATAAAGCCCCTGCCATCCCACCCCAGAAAAGAGTCTGAAGGAGGAGCAAGTGAGGGGAAATCTCATGTAAATGAATATGCCAGGAGGCCCAAAAGGCTCACAGAGGCTTAAAGTGGAGAGAGTCCTCCATGACCCCAAGAGAAGTATAGGGAGACCACACTGCAAAGAAGAGATCCAATATCCCTGTAGAGGTAGCATAAATCTTTTCCATGTCTGCAAAGGACTGTACCTTATTGTACAAAGACTTAGCAGTAGTCAGAAAGGGGATCATGCAGAGTGAAGGTATAAACGACTTTACTGCATTAGTAAGGAATAACAGTAAGGCATGGTGCACCTACGAGCCTCCGTTCTCCGCCATGGGGTTAAGAAAAGAAAGATCTTCTGATCCAGGCTGCAAGAGAAAATGTGTCAAATCATCGGCCTCCTGTGCTTCCACTCTTACCACATCTCCGACAAGCAGTGGGAGCTTTAGGGTAGATTTTTGCTAGTCTATCTGGAGTATAATACCAGGGCTCAAAATTTCCACTCGCCACTAGCCAATGGCGAGTGAAAATTTAGCCCTGGCAAGTAGAAATTCAGCCCTGGTGGGTATGTTATGACTTGCAGTGGCGAGTAACTTTTCAAGTCTGGCTAGTAGCAAAGGACTTCAAATTATAAGCCCTGATAATACCATCTTGTAAAGAGTTTAAAGTTAACTTCCTTAGAGAAACTATTTGGGGATTTGATCAGTAGATGCTTAGTGATTGCGCCCCCCAATTGGAAAGTGGTCAGGAGACCTGCAGGTCATGCTCCCATTGAACAAGGAAGCCTGGTTTCCTCTGGGAGGCAGGCATATTTAGCCTCTTATATAGTCTGAACAGAGGATGACCTAAGAAAACACCTCATTGTAATGCTGATTTGAAGGGGGTAAGAAGACAAGGAGAATAATCCTTGGAAAGTAGGTCTAAAAGAAAATGGTAGCTGAATAAATTTGTTACAACAAAAGTATTTTATTTACACAAACTAATCTATAAACATATACTTACATTTAAACAGACATTAAGGTGAGTTTCATTTCTGTGGAGTAATGTGATTATACACACACACTACACAGTCTGATTTCCTAAAAAGAGGAACACAGTGGTAGGAAAGAGGATCATAGGGATTTTCTTTTCAGGGGGACTGTCCCTCATAAAAAGGGACACTTGGGACGGGAGGTATTAAAGAAGGTCCATGCTTTGTATCCAGTCCCTGTTAAAAGATGCATTCATTGCATACAAATCATTACAGAAAAACCTATTAAAAATGTTTTACATTTTTTTACAATTGTTTTATGTTATTAAAACTTATATAATTTCTGTGAGTGTACTAAATGAATGAGAGTGAAAATATGGTTGAACAAAGGCATACTAAAATTGCTCTTGTCCACTAGTGTAAAAAAGCCCTTGTCACCAAGGGGTTAAATGAGGGTTATAAACCAGTGAATGCCAGAGTGGTTTTTAACATTTTTTGTGAACAATGCTTTAATGACCTCTCTGAAATAACCCCCTTTAAATCCATAGTCGTTTGTATTTGTTGATCACAATTGAGTTGGTTTGCTCCGAATTACTCCTCTTCTCGTAAATCAGTTTCATTAAACTGAGAACACAAACTACTGCTTCATTTAACATGGAGGAATACATACAAATAAACTTCCTAACATCAGCATAGGAGCCTGCTTTTGTGCGCTGCGCTTGCCTAACAGCTATGAAGTAAACTTTTTATGGGAAAATAATGCCTTCTTTATGCTGCAGTAGTTAGTATGGGAATGTATGGAAATTCTGACTTGTGCCATTCCTCTGAGCTTTCTTCACTCAATGAACAAAGAGGAAAGCACTGCCTTCCTTTTTCTTATGCCTGCACTAATGGAAGCATAAGGGCTTATATTAGCATTATTGTGCTGGTGGAGTAAGGTGAACAATACTAGCACATACTACAGATGTATAAGCACAGGTTTAGGTGCTGTATTCAAAAATGTAAGTATTACTGTATCAGACTAGCTATGCTGGAAGATTCGTAGGTTCCCCCATTTTTCTAAATAATTATCATTTTATGTTTAATGAATGTATATTCACCATTACAAACCATTTTGGAGTACTATTAATATTTTGAACTTTATATTGTTTAATTGATATATCCCTTAAGGACACTTTGGACAGATGTAGATATAATTTATTTTTAGAAGGTGCTATCACCTAATGGATATCTAAATACATCAAGTACGGTGGGAGAGCTGTCAACAGAGACAGTTTTCCCCTTGCAGCCTCCATAGAAGGACGTGGGCTGTATCTTGACAGCTCGTGTCTCTTGTCAGCAGTGGAAGATGGAAATCTGCTCCCTACAACATTGATTTAAAATTAATGCATTGTGATATGGCAGATCGTAATGATTTAGAGGATGGGTAGAACTGTCTTCTGTGACAGCACACTCCCATGTTCTGGAAGGAAACCAAGCTGTGAGAAACAGCCAAGTTCAGTTCTACTACTGAGAACTGAATGAACTAGTTCTTAAAAGTAATTTGTTAATGGAATACCTAGATGTGAATATGTGACCTGATGTTACATAGTCAGCATTAACACCTTTGGGACCGGGGACATGCCAGGACCGTCACCAGTGGATTTGCATTAAGGACCCATGATGGTCCTTGCATGTAATGGAATTCTGGGATAGAAGCACCGTGGTCCTTAATAGCCACCCCCTGCTGGATTGGGCAGTCATTAAGGGGTTATAGAAACAGAGGCATCCTCCTCTGGGTTCCCCAAACTGGACCTGCCAAAAGAACAATAGTAAAAACAGCAAATAAATACATGCACACAGGTATCAACTTTTGAATCAATCACATTTTTTCTTGGATTGGATATATATTTATATATTATCAGCCTTAATCAATGAATGGTAATTATGTAGATATGTATGTACATTGTATTTGCTTACATTTTTTTAATTATAACGGATAGTGACAATTTGCACTTATAATATTTTGGTTTATAAATGTATGCATTTGCGTTTTTATACTTCATACTTTTTTCAATTATTTAAGCATATGAATTTGTAAATAATTTTAATTTGTTGTTGTATGTAATCACACTCTTTCACACATAGCAATGTACCAAAATAAACAGGAAGAGGGTTACTAGTGTTGAAATCACTTCACTTTTTCATAAGTAACAAGTCAATTACTTACACTCAGGTTTTTATTGTTGAACTAGCAGTTTTGGCACGGCATTTCCCATGTGTTAACTGTTTGAGTGGCACAGAGGTATGCAACACTGTGATGCTTCATGCACAGTAGAGACTTCCAGCACAGTGGCTGATACTCACAGGTCACTATTATTCTTTATTATTCTTTAAATGCGCACACCTATGCACACTGAAAGTATGGTAGTGACATGTGAGGACCTTAAGGTCTTAACATGGCAGGAATGTTTGTTGATTAGAAGATGCCCTTCATGGGAGACAAACATCAGTGGAGGAAGTGGCTGCCAATTCAAGCATGCCACACCCTACCTCCAGGGGGGGTGGGGTTGAGAATCATGAGCATTAAAGCTACAGGTCAATTAAATGGTCCATGTCTGAAGAGGTGGGGTGTAAGTTTTGACTGTACATTCATTCTTGGTTGGTATACATGTGAGCAGGTCTGGATTTTGTTTGGTACTTTGAGGGAGCTATAGTATTACAAAATGCAACCCTATGAGTGTCAGAAAGCTATCCAATGCATTGCAGTGCAGTTCAATGGTCAGGAGGGGAAGCGAGGAGGCAAAGTGTAGGGTTAGGTGATGAGGCGAAGGGGAGGGTAGCCAATCAAGTGAAGGGGAGTTTGAGGTGATCAGGAGAAGGGGAGTGTGGTTTGAATGAGAGTGAGAGGTGATGGGGAAGGGGAGAGAGTGAGTAGAGGGAGGAGGTGTGTATTGTGGTAGAGGGTGAAGTCCTTGCAGAGATTTTCATCCCCTGCCCACTCCTATGAAAATCACACCCCATGCTTACACCAAAGGTACAGGCAGTATAGAGGAGATGTGCATAACTCCTCCTTATATATATATATATATATATATCTTAAAATATTTTGCTCCTCTTCACTCTATGTAAAGTGGAGGGTGCATATTATACACAAGTAAAAAAATGCTCTGGAGTCGGCTGTGACCAGATGTGCACAGTGGGCGATATTCTTGCATCTTGCAGAGATCTATGCATTGGATATACTGTATTGCCCTACAAAGACCTTGGGGTCTTACCACTGGCTTAAATGAAAAAGGTCCTTGCAGGGATTTGCTGGAAGCGGGCGGCAGACAAAAGAGAGTGCCGCCCACTGTGCACAGCTGATCACAGCTGACTCCAGGGGTGAGTTGTAACAGGGCAGGAGGCAAAGAGAAGTGGGTTGTAATTGGTGGAGAGAGGGAGTCAGTGCACCCAAAGTAAATTTATTTTAGTGAGACGGGGAAAACAGGGGTGTGTATTGTACATACACGATCTTGTTTTCCCCTAAAATCTTGGGTATAATTCGGATCTTCGTATTATACACAGGTGTGTATTATATCTGAGATTTCAATGTGTCTGAGTAATCAGAAAGCAGAGGCACCAAACTGTAGGAGAGTCATACAGAGCCAGGTCGGTCATGGAGAATCAGAGTGCAGTGCCAAATCGGAAGACGAGGAGAGGAATCCAGTACATAAATCCTTATCTAATTACTGTACCTTGCAAAAATTAAATGCAAAGAGAATTAGTGCATAAAACATCTAAACTTAATAAGTGAAACAATCATCATATGCAAAGTGTCCACACTCTGTTTACATATAGTCAACATGCCAGTTAACACTCCAAGCAGGGCTCAAAATTTCCTCTCGCCTCCTCTCATTTGGCAAGGAGAAATTGAGTGAGAGTGAGTGGAAATTGAAGCCCTATATGAAAATGGCCCCTTTCCCTGCAATCCCACTCCCTCTACTGCCGGGTCCCTCTTTGTAGCATGGCAGCATGGACCGTTGTAGAGGATCATCTTTATTCTCTACCCGGTCTGACAGGAACGCAAAGGGTTAATCGGCACATCTCAGTGATCTCTCTGTGAAGCGACTGGACATACACCTGGAAGCAGCTCATTTCCTCTTACCCTTAGTACAGGCCTTTATACAAGTTGCGCTCTTTTTTGTTTTTATCCTTTACCCGGTCTGACAGGAAGCTCAGCAGCTCTGTGGTACCTTAAGGACTAACATTGAGAATCACTGCTCTGAATCCACAGATCCGAACTCAATTTGATTGGCGTGAACATTGACTGAATTGGCACACAAAGGGTTAATCTGCGCAGCGTGGCCTGGTCTTCTTCAGCCTAATCTGCAACTCTCCGGCAGTCAGACTTGCTTGGCGAGAAGAGGGTAGTTAAGAGACTGACCTACAGGCACTCACTATGTGAGGGGAGTGAGATTGTCAGAAACTGACCTACAGGGACTAGTTATGTGAGGAAAGAGGTAGTGCCACAGACTTATAACTGGACTTGC
The DNA here is from genome assembly GCA_037306005.1 of Rhinophrynus dorsalis. Lineage (NCBI taxonomy): Eukaryota > Metazoa > Chordata > Amphibia > Anura > Rhinophrynidae > Rhinophrynus > Rhinophrynus dorsalis. The sequence goes on from CM074723.1 coordinate 402,800,072, forward strand.
TTTGCGAGGGGGGGGGGTAGTGTCAGATACTGACCTACAGGGACATCTTTGAAAGCTTCTTTCTCCATCTGCAGAAATCTATCTAAGCCAACAGTATGTAAATTATAAAATATTCACGAGACAGGTGTATATGGGTAATACCTTTATTCGATAAAGCTCAAATAACTTTCCAACGCTTTTCGTATTCGTCAAATTGGACACTTTGTCAGGGAACCAAACATATAGCTGTTTATTGCTACTTTCTTTCCATACTGCCGTTTATCCCCGAGTGATGGAAACTTATTTGGCGCAGAACTGAAATCAGTTGGAAAGTTATTTGAGCTTTATCAAATAAAGATATTACCCATATACACCTGTCTCGTGAATATTGCCACTTCTGAAATACGAGGGATGACCCTGGACCAAAATACCGGTTGGGTTTAATATTTAGCTGATTATACATCTATATTTGAAGAGTACCACAAATCTGTGGGGGCTGTTTGACATTGGTGACACAGATCCACTCTTAGATAAGGTTTGCGCCTCTTTTCTTCTTTTCTTTTGTTCAGATTCTTCTGCAGAGCGGCACTCTGCAGTATACACACTACGACTAGTGTTGTTTTAAAAGAGGCAGCATCCGAAGAGTTAAAGGATCAACGAAACTTACAGAAAAAGAACATTTACTCCACCATTTGAATACATCACCATAACTATATAAAAACATCCTTCATGTAAGGCAGCGGTTTTCGACCTTTCTAGTGCCGTGACCCTTTAATAAAATTTCCCAAGTTGTGGCAACCCCTAACAGTAAAATTATTTTCGTTGCTCCTTCATTGCTTTAATTTTGCTACTGTTATGAATTGAAATATAAATATCTGATGGTTTTAGGCGACCCCTGGCAAGTCGTCATTCGACCCCCAAAGGGGTCCAGACCCACAGGTTGAGAACCACTGATGTAAGGCAAAACGGACTTTGGTATAAAAGGTATTTCCTGGATGTGTGACACTCCTTTTGTGTATTCGACTTTAAGCAAAGCTTTATCATCATTTTAAGAATACATTTTTCTTAAAATCTTTTCTCATATATTTATTTAAGAATTCCTATACATATATTTATATATAATGTCTGAGTTTGGACTTATCTAATACATCTATGTATTGTTTTGGTGTTTTTTGTATTTAATTAGGAATCTATTGACTCACAAGGATAAGATCTTTACTTTTAGCACTTTGGGTTGTTTCTTTTGTTTCAAATAATAATGTCTGTTTTTTCCATAAAATTAGTAGATTGATATAATGGGAATTGTTATTAGTCCTTTCTATAAACTTGTTTTATCATTAAAGACTTTTCTACTAAGTGATCATCCACTAGTAAACAAATTCTATTTCCCATTAACATTTTAAATGCAATAGAAATTGTGCTATGAAGACATAGCTGGCATTCAGGGAGTTAATGTGAGTGGGCTACAATGTAGATAGTTTTATGCATTAAAAGTCCCTTTTGCAATTACTGCATGGCTGTATATTTATTTAAGTACAGGATTAGTGATTAAAATCACATCTGTACAACAGCTTACATGGTGTATGAAGATTATGATTCTCCCTGGCTTTAACTCCTTGAGTGCTATAGATGTCTCCAAAGCATAGCTTTGATGTGCATTGGAGACTTCGGTCGAATCCAAGTTTTAATTATTTTGAGTAGGTTATTTTCAAGCAAATGGACATATTAGTTTGATTGTACATATTAAAAATATATTTTTAACCATTTGAGTGCCAGAACTTTGAGAGCCATACCAGAGAACTTTATTTTCTAGAGTCCCCAGAGGGGGATCATGTTGTGCAGCTGGGGGATATAAATGATGTGATTCACATTACAAATGGGTGGGACTTAATCACAGGTGGGGCGGGACTTAAATGATGGTCATAAAGTGGGTGGAAAGTGGGTACAACAGAGTGGGAAGGAGGAGAAGAGGGTGGGAAGTAGGAGGAACTATGTGGGAAGGAGGAGAAGTGGCAGAGTTTCATAGGAAACTCACCACCACTATGTAGGAGTTGAGGCATCTTTTCTAAATAGGAATTATCACAATGATAATGATTTGAGATAGTATGATGATACCAGGATGCAGAGATAAATGTATGTCATTTGGCACCCAGATTAGTAAGAGATTACGATCTATGTCTAGTTTTGAAGTTGGAATAAAGAGAGCTCAAACCGCACACTGTTTTGATGTTGTCACTTGTGCTCCTTAAATATATTGTACACATTCTGAAGACCAAAGAGGAAATGGGAAGAGATGAAAGATATAAGACTGGAATGAACATTTTATATTCTCTTGTAAAAATAGTGCAATAGGGGTCACTTGTTATTTATCATACTCAACCTATATTGTTATGAGACACAAAGAAAAACAAAGGAAATACAGTAGCAGAAATGCACTAGACATCGGCTACAGTACGAACCATATTGTGAATAACTGGTATAAGGGAGAGATATCTCATGTACTTTAAGACATAGCCATAATCCAGATAAAGCTCTAGTTATGGACACTATGGAAAGTGGAGCACTAATAATTCAGAGGACACTAACAATGAGCTTGGAGGAAAGAAGGAATCCTAATAAGAAAGGCTTCATGAATGGGACTGCATAACCCCATATAGTGTTCTTGTGCTATAATGGGTTATCATGGCTGATCTCGGATTTGTTATAATGGCGTAGACAAAGCACCAAGCTTACAAGTGCCATATAAGGGAATGGGTGTTCTATCTCAATATAATAAATACCTCTTTATGTAGGTAACAAGTTGTACAATAATATGTGTTCAACAATGAAAAGTAAAGATTAATAAGGGAGCAAAGCTATACATCCTATAGTGATGACCATATAGGGTCACATAGGACCCAGTGTTTCTTGTCCTCATCTCACATTCTTAACTTGTGAGCCAACATAGCATTATATTAATCTTCCTTACTCTCCATCCCACCCTCAGTGTTGTCAAGGTAGAATCATTGTTTGGTTATTTTATTGCTATTGCCCTTGTACTTCAGCTAGGAGCATAAAGCCCTTCTATTGAATAGGAAAGATTTACTCCATGTCCAATATGAATGAAGACAAAATACACGCAGAAGGACATTTTTCAAGCATAACTCCTTTTGAATGCATAGTTTACATGCTAATATAGGAGTAGAATGTCTTTTATTAGTATGCATCCCTTTTAAGTATCAGATATGAGACATTAGCCACATGACTTAATAGAACATGGATATAATGTTCATTATGCATTTAATGTCTGGTGTGGATGTGTAAAAAAATAAGCAAAACATTATCTATAAACGGTAAATAAAAATATTTTATCTGCTTTAGCAAAGTGTATGAGCTTAACAGAAAGATGTAGCAAAAATGTTTCTTTGTATAATTTTATAAGCTAGGTTTCGCCTTGGGTCAGCTGTTGAAGAACAATGACATTGACATTTGTATCATGTACAACACATCTCTTGTAGCTAATTTATCATCAACAGATTTAATAAGATGATGGAACTCTAGAGTTACAATAGTTGCTAGTAATCTATACAAAAGAAATGCTTCTCTCTGTAATTTTAGACTTCCATTTTCATAATGGGTTTTTATGCACTTTTAGTATGACCTTCATGGCTTGTAAGGGTGTAGAAAGCTTATTGCAATTTAGCATTTATAGTTATATGTTTTAACATTTTATTGTAAAATATCAATATGTTCTGATTTGGATAATCTGAATTGACCAAGTTTTGCCCATTGCATCTGCTTCATAGTTCTAAAATCCCATGTATTGCTATCTATAACTGTTAATGTTTTTAAAAGATTCAATTCTATACTCATGTGATGTATATGTCCTCCCATCCAGATAAACATATTGAATACATTATTCAGGCTAAGATCATTCCATCCCTCTTTTTTATTTTTCTTTCTAGTTTATTAATTTTTCTATATACTAAAAGGGAGAAAAACATTACTTGGCTTTATACAGAAAATTCGGATTAGAAAAGTGAGACCATAACATAAATCAAATGTAGTACTAAAATATATAAGCATTGTATAATGCTTTCCCAGTTTTGTATACAACAGTAGCATGACAGAGCCATTAGAATATAAAAACTGGTTTGCACTGTTACAGGACAACTTACAAGAGAAGGAATTTTGCTGAGTATGTACTGTGTTTGGGCTAATATCTATGTAACTGACATATACGTAAAATAAGCTCTTGCTCAGCAGTGATATAGAATGTCATATCCAAAGCTTTTTAACAGTTCAATCAATCTGTATGTATATTAAAAGGGATTTTTGCCTTCTAACTAGTTTAATCCTTTGGGGATTTTGTAGTGAATGTGTTATGCTGTGGCGTTTATTCTAATAAACACTTCAGGGGTCATAAAACTGTCCATTGTGGCCGTCTCTTGTGGCTTTACAGACCTACTGGACAGATTCTAATCCTTTCAAGGCTATTGCAGGATCAAAACTGGAACAGACTTATTATTATAAATATTAGAGCCTCTTTATGTTATGTTATCAAAGTGGATTTCAGAATGTTTTGTGTTTTTAATACATAGTTGGCAATTGTCATATTCAGTCTTCCAGAGTTCCCTTCGGGACAAAGTTATCAACTAGCGATAAATTAAAACGTATCCATAACAAACAGTTGTGGTGTCAATAAAATCAGGTCACAGAAATGTATTAGTAAAAGAAAAATATTTTTTCCAGAACTGACAGTAAAAAACATTTTCAGCCCTGCATTAGGATATTTTTTCTTTAACAGTTAGCCACTGACTATACATATGTACACTCAGTTATTCTAATAGTGCACACAATGAAAAAGATTATTCAGAGTACCAGACTTCAAAAAAAGGCATTATAAATTAAATGTATATCTATGAAAAGGCACATTATGTTATCACAAACACAAGGAGCAATCCTTTTGCTACATTAATACGTGAGCTTGGTAATCTAGCACTTGTACCTGTGCAAGTACAAATGCCTTTGCACACACAACTTCACCTCTAATTAGAGGAACCCCACACACTACCCCAGAGCATGCATAGGAAAAAGAAGAAGACTGTTTAGCTGAGGTTCTCTGTGCCTTTTAGTATGTGACCTCAAACGCACTTACACCTCCACTCTGCCTGTTCCCTGGCACAAAGAGTGCAAAACATCCACTCTTTCACATTAAAAATTTTTCATAAGTTGATCAGTTACATATTTGGTGTACTTTTTGGGAGAAGGTAGTTAGTTTTATCAGAGAGATCACCTCAACTACCGGTTAAAGGGATAGTAATACTTCATTTTATCTTTATTTTATTTTGTAGGCATTAAAAAAACATGAAGAACAATATAAGTCTTATCTCTCAGACCTTTATGGTTTATGAGATATTCACAAGCAAAGTATCCCCCCCTGTTCAGCCAGAGCAGAAGGGAGGTGCCCAGGTAGACTGCAGAGAGGGACAATCTTCAATTAAGATAAGGGAAAAAGCTGAAAAACTTGTCAAGGGGGGAAGGGCTTTCATTGTTTTCATAGGAATAAGATTGTCCCCTGCTGTTATCTGTCTGGTCATACAACCAGACTCACATCTGAGAAGAGATGGCTTACACTAGGATAAAGGGGCGGTGAGGGGAAACTTTGCTTGTGAATATCTCTTAAACCATAAAGGTTTCAGAGATAAGACTTATATCGTTCTTCATGTTTTTTTAATGCCTACAAAATAAAATAAAGATAAAACGAAGTATTACTATCCCTTTAACTTGACCCTGTAACCCTGGTGTTGGGAGCACAAATTGACCATAACCTCACGATCCAACCCCTGGCCACACTGACAGATCATGTTCTTACGGTGGCCCAGTGCTTAATATCTGGGCTTTGGAAATCCCATACTGCTCCTTCTGTAGACCTCCTTATCTTACTGACTTGCTTCACAACTCCCCCTAAACACAAATCTATATGGGACATTTGGCAATACTGCAGGGACTCTGTTGACATTTCCCTCCTGTGACTTGCTTTCTCTAATCTCATGCTACCTACCCTCACTCACCTACCCTTTCCCCCCCTTTTTTCTTTCTCTTTTCCTCTCCATGTGCTGCACAAGCAGTATGGCTGGTGTTATGGTTTGTACTCTAAGCTCCCATCACATTGTGATGTGCACTTGAATAGGCGTTAGCTGCATAGCTTTGAGACATATGCTGTTCCCTCTTGTTCTGGGGTTGACTGTTGTCTGTTAGATTTTGATGTTTGAGTTTTGAATTTTCTACTTTCATTATAATATATCATATATTTGACAAATCACTTGCTAATTAGCCCTGAATGTTTGCCGATCCTTCTTGTGTTGAAGCCAGTTGTTTTGTATTTTTTTCAAAATCCTTCAATAAACCGATTATAACAAAAAAAAGGTTTGCATATGGATGTTACACAGGCTCAGCACACAAAAGCATGTTTATTTTAGTGGAAAAGACTGCTTGTGCATACCTCTCAATTGTTCTGATGTATTACGTAGAACTGACGTCATTCTGTAATTAACCAGGGACACCATAAGCAAGAAATTACAAAATTGCAGTTGATATAAATGAGGCTTTTAAGCCGTTGAAGCAATGCATTTGTGTAATCTCTAGCATGCATTTAGATCAAAGCAAAGTGTTATTTCTTCCCTATGGTGTAGATCATTTAATACAGAATTATTTCAGTGTTTTTAGGTGCTGGTATCCAAAAATCATGCCTGTTAGGTGAGTACTGTGGCTGTCATTAATCCTTTGAATGCCATAGGGGTATGCAAAGCATTGAAAAGCAATGTGTTGCTTCTCCATCTGGCACTCAAAGGGTTTACCTATATCCAGTTTACCTGAACATTATAATGGAGTTCATGTATTAAACAGGCATATTACAAAACTGTACCATCTTTCATGCATGTTTCTTGTTGGACATTAATAAAGACAATGAAAGTGTTAATATGTGAAGAATGACTAATCAAACTTGATTTCTTTACTCCTTCCTGTAATTGTACACTGTTCTGAGTACAATGTATAATTACACTGAGGGTGATATACTAAGGAGAACTTAAGGGTTATACACTAGTTCAGGGCTGTCCAAGTTCAGTCCTCAAGGACCACCAACAGGGTAGCATGTAAGGATTTCCCTGATTAAGCACAGGTGAGTTAATCAGTGGCTCATTCATTTTGATTGGACAACGTGTTTAATCAGGGAAATCCTTACATCCTGGCCTGTTGGTGGCCCTTGAGGACTGAACTTGGACAGTCCTGTACTAAGACATGATAAAGAGGTGATACAGTGGTGATAAAGTGGAGTTTTCTATGGAGCCAGTGCACTAAGGTTTCTCTGACTATGGAAAATGCATAGAACAACATAGGAATTGGAGAACTGATACCACTTCTTTTATCACCTCTTTATCACATCTTAGTGCATATCCTCCTTGAGTAATTCTGGAGCAAATCAGCTGCAACATAGGGAACACATAAAAGAGCAGTTGATATCAATGTGGCTTTTAACCATTTGAGTGCCAGAGGGGTATTCATGCATTTCAAAACCCCTCTCTCACTCAAAGGGTTAAGCACATGAATGCTACAGAGGTCGCCAAGACATTGGCCTTTTTTTACGGGGGGATTTTGACCTTAAATTACTTTGTAAAATTTAAACTGTTTAATAATTTTTAAAATGTTTAGTGTTTTTATGCTGCAGTCTAGCAATGAAGGGATAACTAGGGACAGTGTGGATATGGGGAGAGTGCTTGGGTACTCTAGTGAGGTACTGTAGCATCAGACAGGGACAGTATAGATAATGTCCCCCTGGTTAATCCTGTATGTTCATGCCCAAGGGATCGGGAGGTTGTCCATCTGCTTCCTTTAAAGCTTCAGGGGCCTTGTTTTGGAATTATCTTGTAACATTTCCAGATCTTTACAGTGATTCCAGGGCACTGTTACAAAAACAAACAAAAAACAAAGACAAAAACATTATTCAGGAATCTGATTCCTGGCCTCAGTCCAGAGTAGCTAATTAATCAGTCAAAAATATTTGCTATCGGCAAAAATTTTGGTCTCGTATGGAAGCTAGGCCTGGCCTGTGTAACACTAACTATGGATACTATGCACAAAACGAAATGGAGTAATTCTGGGGAAAACCAGCTGTGCCACAGGGGCAGACACAAATTCTCATAGATTTGAGTTAGCATTTTTACCCCTAGAATCATTTAAAAGTCTCCGCTGCATTGCTTCACAATGCATTGGAGAACTTTCTAGTATACCAGGGTTAAAAGTCCTATTTAAATCTACAATATCACTAGAGAACACCATTGGTGAGTTTTTTGAAAGAGCTTATAAAATACCCAATATACTGTATCTCCATTATTTTATTTAGAACCATTGTTTTGGGGTTATTTAGAATTCTTGATTATCCAAATTAATGTTCCCACACATGATCTTTCTGTTTTAGCCCTATATTAACTACCCCTGGCACTATCAGTACTATTGCTGGGCAGTGTCAGCGAGTGGGGGAGGTAACGTAGGGCTAAGACAGGAAGTGTCTCCACAGCATGCCTTAATTAGCATAATCTATAGATCTAAACTCAAAGGCGAGTTTTCTAAATAAAAATGGATAATACAACACATAGGTGATTTTAAAAGCTCTTTCAAAACCACCAAAGTCAATTTTGGATGACAGCATCTCTTTAAATATAGAGGAATTTGAGGAATATGTTTGCTTTGCAACAGAATTGATTCACTTTTCATTGTGCATAGTGCCCTGTATATCTAAACGCTACAGCTACAATGCATACAGGGTTTTTTGAGATATTTATTATACAGTACAAGCATTCATTTTAAATCTTTGAGTGCCAGAGAGGTGTGCACACATTGCAAGCAATGCGTGTGTACCCCTCTGGCACTCAAAGGGTTAAATAACCTTATGTTAAAATGAAAAGTGGATTAATTCTGGTGAAAACCAACTGCGTCATAGCTGGTAAATTAAAATTATTATTGATTTAATAGGAGATTTTAGCCCCTTTAATGCTAGACAGGTTGGAGACCTTCTGTAATTAAAAGTGTTAAATGTCCCCTTTAAATCAGTGGGGATTTGGTGGGGGGGGGATTATTTGTTTCCTACAGTGCAGTTGGCATGTCTCAGAATTACATCACTTTTTTCTTTTTATCATTAGTCCCTTTGTATTTTTAAAGAAGGCACTTTTACATAATTATAAATTCTATACTATTTCCAATGTTACAGCTTCAAAACCTGTGGATACACAGCTCTGCACAGATCCACCACTGAGCACAAGTCAACTCTGCCATGTCCCGTGTCCTATAGAGTGTGAAGTATCTGCTTGGTCAGCTTGGGGGCCATGCATATTTGAAAGCTGTGATGATGAGCAGAGCAAAAAAGGTAAGTAGAATTAATACATTTAACAAACAGAACAAATAATGAGTGGGGGTCTTTGTTGTAAGAAGTCATTTTTATCCAGACTCTAACATACCATAAATATCAGCTAAGATTTACTCACAACAAGATGCATCAGAGCCTCTTCCCATCCGAGCTGTGTTGCCATCACTCCTTCCTATTAAAGTGCGCATTCAGCCAACACTCAGCTAGCCCTGCCGCTGTGCAGACATCAGCTCCCATCTTTTACTGTTAGCATGCCAAGCCCATAAAAGAAAGATACATACTTGGTCATGCGTATCCACAAAGCCAAGATGGTATCCAGTATGTTTGGGCATGCCCTCTAGACTACTAGTTTTAATTTTTTTAATTCTTATTCAGGCCTACTTTGGGGGACAGCAGGACCTCCCTTGAACCGATCGCATACTGGATTTAGTAAGTGATCAATAATGGTGACCTGAAAGGCATTCTTAGTCGTCCTTCCCTCCTTCCTCAACCCAGCATTCTTCAGACTTCCAAGCTGAGTGGGAGAACCAGAAAAGCCCTTGACACAGCAGGTCCCCTGGTTCTCCTACTCAAGACAGAGCTTAACTAATTGCCTGCCTGAATGGTGTAGTAGAAGGAAGGCAGTGATTGCCTTCCAGGTGCTAGTACTGATTGGTTATACATTCACAAATTAAAATAATACTAGTGAATATCCTGATGCCCTCCAATGAGGTCTGAACAACAACAAAAAAGATCAACTAACACCATGTGTGGCAAAGGGATGTCCAGTATATTGCTTTGTGATGCATTGGGAACCCCTCTGGAAGACACACATACACTCACACAAAATTTAATTGGAGTCACTCAAACCTGTGGTATAGAGCAACCTCTTGTGTGTATAATATATATATATATATATATATATATATGTGTGTGTGTGTTTGGTTTGCTGTCAGGGGGCTTGGCTTAAAATTCTGATTGATTGAAGAGGCTTGGGCTCAACCAACCACTACTGCCAGTCTGTTAAAAAAAAAAATCCTGACTCCTCATCCAAAAGCTTTCCCTCATTGACATGACAGGGTTTGCCGATCCCGCCCACTCCTAACCAGTGCTCTGGGTGAATGGGATCGTGTGACAAAGGGGAGACAACTTTAGTGAGAGAAGCTCTCCAGTTCCTATGTTATTCTATTGGGCCTATGCACTACAATTTCTCCAGCATGAGACATCTTAGTGCAATAGTGCAGATATGTCAGACTAAAATACACACACACATATAATGTGTGAATGTTGGGATCTATGATACTGTGTTTGACACCCCAGTCTTGTTCTGCTGTTCACTGGCAGTCACAGAACCACACTTATACTGTCTGACAACCCAGACTTGTCTCACTGTCCACTGGTATCCACATAAAAATGACCTTTGATCTAAATGGGCATTTAACCCTTTGAATGCTAGACAAGAATCCAATGCATTGCTTTACAGTGTGTTTGCAACCTCTCTAGCATCCAAGGAGATATAAGGCCTATTTACAATAATGGGGATTTGGCAAAATGTTATTAATTCCCTTGCTGTGATGCACTTGGTTTGCACCACAAATGCTCCATTAGCTTCAATGACATTACATAACCTGCACCTTCCATTTAGTCAGAAGTTCTCTCTTATTGTGCCTCTCTCTTCTCTACACAATGTGATCACATGACTGACTAGTTATGTCACCAAAGGTCCTTTAGCCAACTAGAATGTAGCCACTACAGTAATAATCAGCCTGTGGATCATTTCAGAAGCCTGCAAATTATTCTGAGTTGCAGGACCAGTAAAACCCAGAAAGAACAAGAAAACTGGAAAGGTGAAAGAAGGTTCTGGGCCTCAGGGCATTTAAGAACGTTCTTTCTTTGGAGGACTGCATGTTATCAGCCCACTGGCCACGTGTCTGACATGCCTAGACTCCATAAAATAATATACACAATGAAGAGTTTATCATATTGACACTATGATATACTTATATAAAACCATACCCTCTGATCTCCTAAAAAGAGGGATGCCAGGAAATGAAAGAGGTACAGTGGGATTTGGGTCTAAAAGAGGGACATTTGGGAGGTATGGAAGAGTGTAGTAATTCTGGGAAAACTAACTGCAGCATAGGGGATATATTAAAAAAATCACCAAATTCCAATTGATTTAAGTAGGACTTTTAATATCTTGAATGCTAAAGAGGTTTCCATTGCACTGCTTCACAACTCCGCTTTGAAATCAATGAAAATGTCTCCTATATGGGGTACTTGGTTTGACCCAGAATTGATCTACTTTTCCTGAATGTAGGGCCCTTAGTTTATATGTGCTGATACACATTGTATGTTGGTGTATGTTGATGTTTTATAAAAAGGCACCTTTTTTGTTTATTGTATACTATGAAAACAATCACGTTCAACAGAAAAGAACAATAAAATTCATAACATATATTGACATAAACTGTTTCATGTTTAGGTTTCAGGTTAAGAAAGCGTCATATTACCAATGAGCCTACTGGTGGGACAGGTAATTGCCCTAATCTTATAGAAGCCATTCCTTGTGAGGAGCCATCTTGCTATGACTGGCGCCTGGATAAACTTGAAGAATGCATCCCTGACAATGGAAACAATTGTGGAACTGGTACTCAGGTGCCTGTAGTAACATGTATTAATAGCGATGGTGAGTTTGATTATTAAAATAATAATTCCAGATTTAATCAAGTATACAAACCTTCTCTTTAAATGCTTGATGAATATTTTATTCTTTTTTTGGGAGAAATATACAAAGAACACACCTAAAAACACCTTTGTGATTTTGAAAGAGCTTTCTAAATCACCTATATGTTCTATTAGGCATTTTTTGTGTTATTTACATTTATGGATTATGCTAATTAAGATATGCCTTGCAAACGCTTTCTGTCTTAGCCCTACATTATCTCCCCCGCTTACCGACACATAATGCTAAGGGAGGTAGGCAATATATTTCTGAGCAGTGTCAGTGAGTGGGGGAGCTAAGGAAAGAAAGGAAGTGCCTAATCTGCATGTCTTAATTATCACACTATATTGAATAAATCAAAAACAAGTTTTTGTGTCATTTAGATTAATGGATTATGCTAATTAAAACATGCCTTGCAGACACTTTTTGTCTTAGCCGTACATTACTTTACCCACTTACCGACACATAAAGCTAGGGGAGTTGGGCAATATGTTGCAGAGCAATGTCAGTGAGTGGGAGAGGTAGGGACAGAAAGGAAGTGCCTGTTCTGCATGTCTTAATTATAACACTATATTTATCTAAATAAATCAAAAACAGATTTTTTTGGTACTTAGATTTCGCTAATTAAGTCATGCCATGCAGATGCTTCCTGTCTTAACCCCACAATACCTCCCCCTATCACTGATACTGCTTAGCAGTACTTTGTCCACCTTCCAAAGCAAGATAAAGTTAGGCAAGTGGGGAGGTAATACAAGGCTAAAACAGGAAGTGACTGCACGGAATGTCTTAAATAGCTTAATCTACAAATCATGATGACTGGAAATCTAGGTTTCTGCATTAAAATGGCCAATACAATGTAGAGGTAATTTTGAAAGCTATTTCACAATCACTAAATATATTTTTCGGTGCCCCACCTCAGTTGTATGACTGAGATGGGAGAGAGTGTTTGAGGATATATTCAGTGCCACCATACATTAGCAAACAATACTTTGGGAAAACATTCTCAAAGTATGTCCTAAAGAAGTATATACATTTATATATATATATATAATATATTTATTCACTTATAGTTCCTTTAGTTTTGTACAAAGGGCTGTACACAAAATATTCAAGCACAGTGATTCCCTGGCCTGTAGCCAGGAGATTAAGTGACCTGCCACAATGAGTGACCTGACAGAAAAGGTTACAATGAGCTGGTACGGGAATTGAACCAGTTTTTTCTGCTTCAGAATAAATGCACCTTATGCAGGAATCTAAAGAGGTGCAATTCTGGAGCAAATCAACTGCACCATTGGGGTGGATAAAAAAAATTGCATTCATTAAATGAGTTTTTGACTACTTGAAAGCTAGAGAGGTCTCCAACACATTGTAAAGCTATGCATTGGAAACATCTAGCATTCAAGAGGTTAAATCTCATTTAAGTCAATGGAAATTTTCAAAATGTATATTTATTCCCTGTGTTGCAGTTGGTTTGCTCTTGAATTACATTTAGCGTCCTGCACCCAATGCCTTTGCTTTAGATATATCCAATTAATCAGCTTCTTCTCCATTTCATTTTAGAGTTTAACCCTTTGAGTGCCAGGGGGTACGCAATACATTGCTTTGTAATGTGTTGAGTACCCCTCAGGTACTCATAAGGTTAAGAAAATTCACTTCCAAACAGTTGTTTGCCATTCTCTATTTTGGAGTGTTTATAAGACATATATTTCTGTGTATACTGGTAGGTTTCTCTGACATGTTAAGTGGTATCCAGTCCACAAATTAATGATATAGTTTGAAAGTCTATAACTTATGTGATCACTCAAATGGTTGTCTGTAATAGCAAAAAAGTATAAAAATTCACCACTGGCAGTGAGAAGACCTCAACAGTATGGACATTGTAGGTACTGACTGAGAGGGCTTAATCCTTTGAGTGCCAGGGAGGTACCCAACACGTTTCCGTGGCACTCAAGGGGTTAAGGCCCAGGTTCCATATCTGATGTTTATGGTCTCATGTTGCTAGCCAGAGCATGTAATGGTTTAATCTACAGCTGATCTTTTTAACCTCTTGAGCACCAGAGGGGTGTGAAAGGCATTGTAAAGAAATGCACTGCTTACCCATCTGGCCCTGAAGGGGATAATGATATTGGTCCCATTGGGCTGCCACTCCGCACACCAAGGTCCATATTCAGTAATCTAAAGAAGTGCAGTTCTGGAGCATACCAACTACATCATAGCAGACAAATGTAAACCCACTGGGTGTTTTATTTACTTGAATTCTTGAGAGGTTGCTAGCATTCAAGTGGCTAAAAGCCTATTTTTTTAAATCAATGGAAATTCGTATTTCCCCCAGTTCTGAAGTTGGTTTACTCCAGAACTGATCCTTTTTAGAATGATAATGCTCTACATATGCATTAAAGGTATAGTAATCATTAAAATGAAAAAAAAAAAATTATATATATATATATATATATATATATATATATATAGTTGTATGGTTTATCACCCTGAGTAAAACAAGTGCACTCCTACTGCTGAAAGGTGTTGTGTTTGAAAGTTATTATAGCTCAGACTTTAATTTTTTAGGTGCAGTATCATGGTGGCCTGAAATTGTACAGTGGCGCTGTTGATACATCATTATATGGACAGCTCTGGTCAGTTGGCCATAAATCTCAATAGGATGGTGTAGCAACAGCGCCACTGTACAATTTCAGACTACTGTGATACTGTACCGAAAATTCAAGTTTGAGCTGCAATAACTTTTGAATAAAGCACCCTTCATCAGTGTGAGTACCCTTCTTTTATTGAGAGGTAGAAACCGTACAACATATTTTATTTTAAATTTTAAGTATTACCATCCCTTTAAGTGGGCCAATAAACAAATGTTTAGGTACCTATCAAGTCCCCTGCTCAGCAATGGAAGCGTTACATTTACACTAAGCTATGTAAGGAAATACATACAGAGCTCGATGTTTTTTCCCTACAGAAGGATTTAGATAAACTAAGTGAATGGGCAGAAAAGTGGCAGATGTCATTTAATGTAGATAAATGTAAGGTTATGCATTTGGGTTGTAGAAACAAACTTGCTACATATACTCTAAATGGGAAACAACTTGGGAAATCCTCATTAGAGAAAGATTTAGGTGTACTGATAGACAATAGTCTTCACAGCAGTGTGCAGAGTCACTCAGCTGCTGCAAGAGCAAATAGAGTACTAGCCTGCATAAAAAGAGGTGTAGAAGCAAGGGATGCTAATATTATCCTACCTCTGTATAAATCCTTGGTTAGGCCTCATCTAGAATATGGAGTACAATTTTGGGCGCCTGTTCTAAAAAAAGACATTACTGAACTGGAAAAGGTGCAGAGACGTGCAACAAAACTGATAAAGGGATTGGAGGATCTGAGTTACAAAGAGAGACTAGCCAAACTGGGTTTGTTTACATTAGAAAAGAGACGTGTAAGGGGTGATATGATTACCATTTACAAATACATTCAAGGCCAATACAAAGAACTATCCAATGAATTATTTATGCAAAGAGCTGAGCTAAGAACAAGAGGTCATCCATTAAGACTTGAGGAAAGGCGCTTTCGACTAAAACACAGGCAGGGATTCTTTACAGTAAGGGCGGTAAGGCTATGGAATTCTTTGCCTCGGGATGCTGTGCTTGCAGATAATGTAACTGCATTCAAAAAAGCAATGGATGCCTATCTAGCACAGAACAATATTGACAGTTATGACAGATGGCTTCAAAGCAAATAGGATATTGAGCCGGGGAACTATTTGACACACTCACACACACACCTACATTGGAAATTGCTCCGGAGGGCTTTTTTGTTGCCTTCCTCTGGATCAACAGGGGTGTTATTGGCAGGGGCTGGACTTGATGGACGCATGTCTTTTTTCAGCCTTATCTACTATGTTACTATGTTACTATATTTATAAGTAAAAAATGGAAATATGAAATAATAATAATAATAATAATAACATTAATATTAAACATACATATTGCAAGGTGAGGCTGATGTAATCAGGAAAACTGGAGTCATTCTGGACCAAACCTATTGCACTATAGGCAAATATAAAAAATTGTCCACATTTCTATTGATTTACATGGGGATTTTACGTCCTTCAATGGTATAGTGGTGACCTCTGTAGCATTCAAGTGGTTGAAAGTCTTAAACAAATGAGAATTTTTATCTGGTGATACAGTTGGATTGCCCCATAATTGCTCCAATTAATTTTAGTACATCAGTCTAAGCCCATGCAGCTTGGTAGCAGAAAAAAATGGCATGTTCATTTTTTGTAGAAGTTAATAGATGTTTTGGAAGGATCAATTTAGCAACAAAATGTAGTTTATGCAAGGGCATTTTAATGCATAGGCGTACCCGTGCTCTTTCCGGGGGCCTCAAATTGGGTACCCAACAGTCCCATTTATACAGAAAGGAACCAATTTAATCCTTTGGCCAGATGGCCAGTAAGGAGTGAGGCAGTTCTGGGTGCACAACATGTAAATGTGGGTGCTTTTTCCACAAATAGAAAGAAATGAAGAGGAAGGCCAGAAATAAACGTATGGATCCTAAATGTTAACCAATATATGGGGGCCTCCATACACAATGCTGCCGGGGGCCCTCAGAGGTTCTTAAAACTGCCCTGACTTTATGTTATCATAATAAAGGGCATTTTACCTTACCAGAACAATAAAAGGTTTATATTAATAGTATTTTTTATGATAACCTGTATGTTATCAAGCTTTTCTTGCTGAGTAAAACAAGGGTACTTCCACTGGTACCTTACATTTTTAATAGTGTCTGGTAGGTTACAGTTTAACCCTTTGAATGCCAGAGGGGTTTGCAACGCATTGCAAAGCAATGCCCTCTGGCATTCAAAGGGTTATGTACAGGCTATCATCTGCACAATACCAGGTTAGACCAGTCATTCTCACCAGGATTGGTTTTAGACATTGCTTTGCAATGTGTTGTGTACCCCTCTGGCACTCAAAGGGTTAAACCTCTTGAGTTATACATATGATTAAGAAAATATAAAATACATCAAGGTTCTATATATTTAAAGATGAACTAGATTAATTTACCCTTTATGTGTTAAAGGGATGTCCAACACTTCTCAATGCATAGATACCTCTCTGGGACTCAAAGGGTCACTAACCCATCTTCTCATGTTTGTTTTTCATTACATCTCATGCTTCAGGGGTTCCATCATTCTCCAGGGTTCCTTCAATGAGGTCATGTCCTTTTATCTACTTCCCTGTTGCTTCTCCTGAGGTCATTACAGGGATCTTTGAAGAAATTCAATGTTCATGCAAGCTACATCAATATACTAAAGCAACCTAACATGATTGTGAAATAGAAGTAATATTACAATTGAGCTGGTGTTGTAGATTTTTATGGTGAGGGCTCTGCCAATATTGTTCTCTGGTTTATACGAGTCCTAGACTAGCAAATTAAAAAAACACATCCTTTGTCTATGCCAGTAGTTGCCAACCTGTGCCATAAGGGCCCACTCACAGGCCATGATATGAAGATTTCCTTGCTAGGGAACAGGTGAATTAATTACATTGTTCAAGTCTCTGAACAACATACTTATTTGGTAGCAGACAAATCACAGGTCCTGGCTTCTTAGGCAGCCCTGAGGGCATGAGTTTGGTTGAGACCCACTGGTCTATACTTAAAACCATTGGTCTGCCTACATACAATGATCAAACCAGAGGCAGACTGAATGTGTGGCTTTCTCACTTAGGTGCAATGCATTATGGGTTTTAGAGCAAATCTCAGAACAAATGGGTAATGAACTTATTTTAATACATTTAATAGCAGCTGAGTTTTTGCAATGAGCTAAAAAATGTAATTGCGTCTTTAAAAAATTGTACTTCTTCTAAAAATAATCAAATAGGAATACATGTAGCTTTTGATGCATTGAAACATATTATTAGCATTTGTAATTTTCATGTGAAGCAATGGGGATTTTTATTAGCATTGCTATTTTTTCCAAGCAATGCAAGTTTTTTTTTCAGCAATGCAGATTATTATGTGAGAAGTCTATGGAGCCAATGCACTAACATATGTCAAGCTGGAGAGATCTTACTGCATATGCTTCACAGATATTATAGGAGATGAAGCATTATATCACACTGGAGATGTTCTATCCTTTTTATCACACCTTAGTTCATAACCCCCAACCACCACCTTTGTCTCTTTTCCATTTAAAATATAGACTTTGGAAATTAAACATGTTGTATGAAGAAATTATATTTTCTTTAATTTGTAAGAGTTCCCTTTTGTTCTTTCTTAACTCTGTAAGCACCAGAGGGGTATGCATCACATTGACAAGCAATGTATATCCCTCTGGTCCATAAAGGGTTAAGGGAGAGCCTAAACAATCATAATGATCCCAATGTATTTTCCCTTGTATCTTTATTCAAGAGATAACATCATCAGTTAATCCTGGATGTCATCTTGTCCATAGAAGAAGACATGATAGTTGATAGTACGGTCATAGGCCCTCAAACTCTGCTAGCTGCATATGGTAGTAGTAGCTTTATGGGACCAAGAGGGATGAGTGTGATGCATTGCTTCAAGGGTATTATACATACCTCTGATCTGTAAAGGGTCAAGTTGCCTCATGCACTCTGCCTGCATTAATGTTAACAACTACCAACTGGTACAATGTCCACTTCTATGAACATGACAGCCAGGACTAAAAGAATATATTACATCTTAAAGGGATAGTAATACTGTGTTTTATCTTTATTTTATTTTGTAGGCATTAAAAAAACATGAAGAACAATATAAGTCTTATCTCTCCAGCCCCTTTTACCTAGTGTAAGCCATCTCTTCTCAGATGTGGAATCCAGTCCATAGACAAGACAGATAACAGAAGGGGACAATCTTCTTCCTGTGACAACAATGAAAGCCCTGCCCCCCTTGACAAGTTTTTCAGGTTTTTCCCTTATCTTAATTGAAGATTGTCCCTCTCTGCAGTCTACCCTGGCACCTCCCTTCTGATCTGGCTGAACAGTGTTACATCAGTAAAAGGGGCAGGAGGGGGATACTTTGTCATTGAATTACTCTTGAACTACAACTCTGACAGAACTGAAACTCTTCAAAGTCCAAATACTATGATGATTAATTAGAGCTGCTTTTATTATGAAACATTACTATCGCTTTAATCAAAGGCACAAGTATAAAATTCATAGGGGCCATTAGAATTTTCTGGCCATAGTAAGATAAGTGGGTGGTTATTATTAAGAGGTGTTTGTTCTTCTTTAAAGTGGAACTATACCTATAAGAAAAAGTCTCTTAAATTATTTAACAGAAGGTAGTAGCCCTTCAGATAGCAGTCTGTCATATTTATTTTTTGCAAGTTGCCTAGTAGTGGTAGTGAATTCTGTTCTGATCTGCCACTTTACACTACATACTATGAGGGAGATTTATAAAAACCGTTCTTACCTTTTAAAGAACAATCCATATGGCATGGCAAGTGGATATTACGCCAGGTCTGATTTATAGATGATTAAAGATGTTTTTATAAAGATGGCGTTATTATGCAAATTTTAACAATTGTAATGCTTAAAGCATATACGTGACGTTGAGATTCTGGCGATAATTTTGTCACAAAATTGTCAAAACTCGCAACATTTCTTTATAAATTAGCTGCGCAACTTTTTTGAAAACTGGCTGCTCCAGTTTTAAAAAAACTTACTACATGGCATACAACCCTCCAAAACTGGCTTTCTTTTATAACTTTTGAAGACGCTGTTACAGCCATTTTAACACTTCTTTTTGCTTAACTCCATTTTTATAAATCTCCCTCCATAAGTCTTAATAGTCTGAATGAGATCATAACTAGAGATTAATCCCACCCATGGTCCTTAGCACCATGAAAGCATTTTTCATATAGTAAAATGACTTTTTCCAGGTATAGTCTATAATATTTCAATGCACAAGGTAAGTATATTTCTTTTAGCTGGTAACATAACGTGTAATAATCATATAGTAGTATGTAGTAAAATTTGTTTACAGCTTGTGATGAAGTTATAGGGAAAATACAGATGCAAGCATAACAAAACGTACACCAGTTAACAGCATTCACTGACCCGTGTCCTGTGTAAAGACACCTGTTCTATCATATAATAATACAATGGAAAAATGCAAATATATTTGTTAATTAATCCTTTGAGTGCCAATGAATTGTGTATACTTCTGGTACTCAAAGGGTTAATACATTTTCTTATTTGTAGATATAAAATAATAAAAGTAGTTTACATATTTCTTGTATTTTTTATACATTTGTGTTATACAGTATGTTATAATATATGTTATTTTTTTCTTGACATTTCTTACAAACGTTCTTCCTTTAACCCCTTGAAGACCAGAGGAGTGCCCAATGAATTGCTTGGAATAAGTGGCTCTTAATTTGTTTGAAGGGATAGCAACGCTTAATAGGTAAAACAAATGTATATATTCTAGGGTTTCTCCTCCTGAATAAAACAAGGATACTCCAGCTGCTGAAAGTTGTTTTATTCAAAAGTTATTGCAGCTGAAACATGAATATTTTAGGTGCAGACATCCATGGCCTGAATTTTTACAGTGATGCTATTGCTATTGCTATGCTCAGCTGTAGCCTGTTGAGATTCTGCACCTAAACAAAAAATGAAGTTTGAGCTTCAATAACTTTTGAATGAAACACAGTGGAAGTATCCTTATTTTACTCAGCTAGATAAGCCCTGCAATATATATATATTTTGAACATATTAAGTATCCTATTAACACATTGACGTACCTAGGTAAGTGTCTATAATATAACAGGTATAATGATCTGTTTATTTGCTGGGTTATATCTGAAGTTTCTCCACAAGCTTTAGTAGACCTGAATGGTTGATACTGGACACAAGGCTTTATCAGTCTTTATCAGATTGTAAACAGAAACATCTAGCAATAGATACATGTAATGTTCACAACTAAAGTATATAGGTGTACCGGATTGCTGTGTGAAGGACACTGACCCATGTAATTTATTCGGTTAAAATCGAATAAGACATATTTCCCCTATAAGCATTTATGACTAGAACCACTACAATAAAAAGGGCTGTAAAATTTACATATATATATTTTTAATGACAGTTAATTATATGGAACCATGTCTGTGGAGTATTGTCTCACACAATTGCCAGTAAATTATATGGAACCACATCTGTGGAGATTGTCACAAACATGAAAAAATACATTAATTAGCTTCATTTTTCATTTTTAGTTAATTCATCTATGACAGACTTAAAATCATTTTCCTTCCCAGGAGAAGAAGTTGACAGGCAATTGTGCAGAGATGCCATCTATCCAATCCCAATAGTCTGTGACGTTCCGTGCCCCAAGGACTGCGTGCTCAGCATGTGGTCAGAATGGACCTCCTGCTCACACACCTGCTCAGGCAAAACAACAGAAGGACGGCAGACACGATCCCGCTCTATCCTTGCTTATCCAGGTGATGGTAAGTTCAAAGATTTCAGAAGATTTCATATTTAATAATTGGCTTTTTAAGTTGTAATATGCCAGTACAGTCTATTAAAAACATAAAAGACTGTAGATAAGTATGTGATTACAATAATACATTAAAAAATAATTATGTGATCCAGAGATTTAAATCTGAAACATTTGATCGTTCCATCATGTACTAAAGAAGGACTAAAGCCATTTTCTACCAAGAACACAGGACCTCAAACTCTGCTCAATGCACATTTTAATCTTAAAAGGGTAGTAATGTTTGTTGATAAAGTAAGCTTCGCTCATGCATCATAGTTTTGTAACAATGCAGACTGTTATTACAATGCTGTAATCTGTCTAGTTTATGTGTAATTATGTTATAAACTGTCTCTCTCCCTCTCCTATTACATATGTAATGCTACCTCCTTGCAGAGCATCAAGCTGGTCTGGAAGGATTGAGATGAGGGACAATTTTCTGTCAGCCAAAGGTAAAACTACCCTCCTTCATCAATGGTGGCAGTGTTTTCCTTATACTGACAGCCAGAAGATTATCCCTTGTTGTGATCTGTCCAGTCAGGTGACTGGATTCCAGATCTGAGGAGATGCAGCATTACTTATGTAAAGGGGTCAGGAGGGGGACACTTTATAATATAATTTCACATGAACTAGATCAGTTACAGCATTGTAATAATGGTCTGCATTGTTTAAAAACTATGGTGTATGATTGAAGCTTAATTTATCTTCAGACATTACTACCTCTTTAACCCTTAAAGATTTGTAGAAGACAGGATTTGTTTCAGAGGCTGACCTAATTTGCAGATAAATTTGATTTTGAACTGAGTACATTTGCATTTTTATAAATCAAATCTGATTGTAATCTTTAAACTGCTTGACTTTCTCCAGAAAGTCATTCCTGCTGTTATTTTTTCTCTCTCATTGCTATACAGCATACATTTATAAGTCTGTAATTGACTTTCAGATATAACAATCTGTCTTTTTATGGTCAACACTGAATGAATACAAATACACAGGAACTGATTTTAGTAATCTTTACTTTTACATTTGTTGCAGCTTTTTTTTTACAAAAGAAACTGTAACATTATCTGTGTGGACATTTCAAAAGATCCACACTGAATATGACAGTTTGATTTACCTTCAGGCAGCAGTTTATGATAATCCTTCAACATCGTAAAGGTTAGAACTCTAGGGCACCTTATGACGTTCAAGGAAACTGTAAGATCTTGTTTCTTAAAGAAGTATTGCATCCAAAGCTTTTGCTTAGATAACAATATTTCAGTTATTATTCTAAAAGGCTATGGTTCAAACACAAATAAGAGCATGCTTCCTATGGGCAAGCTTCCACAGGAACTAGATACAGTGGCGACTCTAGGATTTCTACTTAGGGGAGACACACATGGGGCCAGAAGAAAAAATGGGGGGCCAATTTAATGAGCAGTAACAAAGCCTTTACACCTAAAATGATGACATTCAGGCCACTGGGTATGTGTGTACGCACACCATAGCAATGGAAAACATTGGTAGACTGGTAAAATATTGATTTATTTTCCTAGCAATTGTTAAAGCTCTAGCATGATGCATCTCATCACTGGTCCATTTGTATTCCTGTCTTAATCAGCTTCTTATATGCCACCACCAGAGCAATGCACCACCCCCAGAGCACTACAGTTAGATGCCACCACCAGAGCAATACAGATTTTTATGCCACCACCAGAGCAATACAGAGCTATATTTCAGCTGGGTGAATAGAGAAAGCAAAGGTGGAGAGAGAAAGGGCAAAGAAGGGAGAGAAAGGGCAAAGAAGGGAAATAAAGGGCAAAGGGGAAAAGAAAGGAAAGGGGAAGGGTGCAACAGAGAGAGCACCTTTTGACCAGTGCTGCTTACTGGTTTAAATATGTGCAAGAAAATAGCTGGTAGAAAATGATCCCCATCCCACTGGACATTTTATTTGCTGAGGCGTTTGAAGTTGTAAGGATTTCTATTGCTACTACTTTCTCAGACTAAGCACACACACACACTCTCTCTCTCTCTCAGACTAAGCACGCACACACACACACACACTATCACGGTCCCCGTGATTCCCTGTCAATCTTTGCTGTGTTATCTGTGCATTGGAGGAAGCTGATTGGCCCGCCCAGGATGTTCCTTTATATACTGGGTTTTGGGCACTTGTCAGTTGCCCTTTCATGGTGTTCCTGAGCCTGCGCCTTGTTGCTGTGTTTCTGCATTCCTGTGTACCGACTCGGCTAGTCTGACCATTCCGTTGTTCCTGCTCCGTGATTGACCCAGTTCTGGCTGACGTTCCTGCTCCGTGATTGACCCAGCTCTGGCTGACTTTCCTGCTCCGTGATTGACCCAGCTCTGGCTGATGTTCCTGCTCCGTGACTGACCCAGCTCTGGCTGACGTTCCTGCTCCGTGATTGACCCGGCTCTGGCTGACGTTCCTGCTCCGTGATTGACCCGGCTCTGGCTGACGTTCCTGCTCTGTGATTGACCCAGCTCTGGCTGACGTTCCTGCTCCGAGTACTGACCCGGTTCTGGTTGGAGTCCAGCGCTGTGTTTGTTCCTGAGTTTCTGTGTGATCCTGGTTGCCGGCTGGCTACATTCTGAACTGTGTTTGGGTTGCTCTGACTAATCCTCTCTTTCTCTACTGGGCCATTTCCTGAGCCTGTTCCATAGCACTGCTGAGCTGTAGTCTCCTTACCGAACCTGTATTAACCCTTGCTGTGCCGGTTGCCTCTGATATCTGAGCCTGTTCTCTTTCACTTGCCAAGCCAGTGTATTCCGTTTGAGCCTGTTAACACTTATTGAGCCTGTGCCTTTCTGACCTTGCCTACCTATTTGCACTAGCAGAGCTGTTGTTCTCTCCGGTGCCCGTTAGCACTGCGACCGCGCCGGTTGGCATTGGTACCTCCATTGGCTCTTGCTGTATGTGCTCCGCTGGACACCGGAGGGGTGTCCCGGTTCCAGTCACTAAGTGCTCAATGTGTTAGCCATCTACTGTATCACCATTTACTTTGGCTCATTATCGCTTGTGCAGTGATTGCTCCGCTCTGGCACCCAAGGGGTGTGTACAGCTCTTCTCCTGTTGGCATACGCAGGGTTATATCCGTGACAATATTGAGGGTGATTCAGGTTCTGGTCCGTTTACTCTTGCAGTGGCTTTACTCCAGATTATTCCACTAAGGTGGTATAGGCTCAGCCCTGGGCATTCGCTGGTCAATCTGGGCGTTCATGTGCAAAGGTATCTGAGAGTGATTAGTTCAGTCACACAATACACCCTTCTCTGCACCATAAAGAGACTGATATCAACTTCTGGGCGTTGGCCAATCAGTTTACTAAACAGTCTATTTCTCCACATTTAACCCTGTATATTTGCATACCTGTGCTGTTTAACTCTGCTATACACATTTGGGCCTGTATCTCACCTTTACCATTCCTGGCCCCCAGGGGCTCTGTTCATTCATTTTTATTTCAATAAAACTGTGTTTTTACTATACCAGTGTCTGAGTGTCGGAAAACCGTAACGCACACACACATACACACACACACACATATACTCTCTCTCTCTCTCTCTCTCTCAGACTAAGCACACACACACTCTCTCTCTCAGACTAAACACACACACACACACACACACACACACTCTCTCTCTCTCAGACTAAGCACACACACACACTCTCTCTCTCTCAGACTAAACACACACACACACACACTCTCTCTCTCAGACTAAGCACACACACACTCTCTCTCTCTCAGACTAAGCACACACACTCTCTCTCAGACTAAGCACACACACACTCTCTCTCTCTCAGACTGAGCACACACACACACACTCTCTCTCTCTCAGACTAAGCACACACACTCTCTCTCAGACTAAGCACACACACACTCTCTCTCTCTCAGACTGAGCACACACACACACACTCTCTCTCTCTCAGACTAAGCACACACACACACACACTCTCTCTCTCTCTCTCTCTCTCTGACTAAGCACACACTCTCTCTCTCTCAGACTAAGCACACACTCTCTCTCTCTCAGACTAAGGACACACTCTCTCTCTCAGACTAAGGACACACTCTGTCTCTCTCAGACTAAGGACAAACTCTCTCTTTCTCTCAGACTAAGCACACACTCTCTCTCTCTCAGACTAAGCACACACTGTCTCTCAGACTAAGCACACACTGTCTCTTAGACTAAGCACAAACTTTTTCTCTCTCTCTCTCTCTCTCTCTCTCTGACTAAGCACACACTTTCTCTCTCTCTCTCTCTGACTAAGCACACACTTTCTCTCTCTCTCTCTCTCTCTGACTAAGCACACACTTTCTCTCTCTCTGACTAAGCACACTCTCTCAGACTAAGGGGAGTTGACCTACCAGACTTCAAGAAATATTAAGCGGCCTCCAGTCTGACTGCTTCTAGTGTCAAACCATTCACCCACTGACTGGGCATTGATTGACTCCTCACATAGAATAGTGGAACCAAAACATTGCCTGCCAGAACACTTAACACCTTCGCTGCAGTGTACACTCATCGGACACTTATTTGCTCGCCATACAGCTACCCCATGGAGTTAAAGGATACTTTGACAGTATACAGTTCTCCCATGTATTGTACGCAGGCCTACACATCCCATAATATTCAGCCAGCCAATCAGAAAGAATATTCCCTATCTGAAAGTACGTAGGATTACCATCCATCACACCAAGAGAACGACATGTTTTCCCCTTTCTCCTGACTGTAGGTGGGGTCTGGTCCATAGACATCACTTTACGCATCATCCTAAATGGCTCTAAGGTTAAAATCAAAAGACTTACTGTTTTCACTGCCCCATTCTGCCAGATCTGTCAGAGACCCCAGCTCTCTAGCCAGGGCTGGCCCAAGGAATTATGCTGCCTGGGTCCATGGATGAAATGCTGCCCTCACCCAAAAAAACACCCATTAAAAAAACGTAAAAAGAGGAAAAAAAATATCTTGGTCAGGGCTGAGCAATCATAATCTAATTTCTGCACTAACATAATGTTAGTGCAGAGATGATATTTTTATGATGCCCAAGCCTAACCACAGTTTTTTCCCTTTTAACCAATACAAAAATAAGCTTAACAGGATACACACATTGCCCCCCATATCTCCACAATGCCCCTTCCACAATGCTCCCTTCATCTCCACATTGCCCCTTCCACAATGCTCCCTTCATCACCACATTGCCCCTTCCACAATGCCCCCTTCATTAGACTTGTGCACGGGCAAAATTTTCGGTAAAATTCGAATTCGGACGAATTTTTTTTTTTCTAATTCAGATGATCCTAATTTCGGACCGGGCCTATTCGATTCGGACGAAATTCTGATCCATTCTGAATTATTCGGCCAAATTTAACATGGGTTAAATTATAGCAGTGCGCCTCCGTGCACGCTGCTATCATTATTTGCAGACAGGGTGTGCATTTAGAAAAAGATCCATCCCAAAAACGGACATTGTCATACATTGAAAGTCTGTGCATGCCTCTACTCTAGCATGGGATGCCAGTCACAATGCAAACGTCGAACATCGAAAATCCATGCCTGTCATTCAATTTAGCATGTTCGAACATCGAAACCCCATGTCTGTCATTCAATTTATCATGTTCGAACATCGAAACCCCATGCCTGTCCTTCAATCTAGCATATGTTCGAACATCGAAACCTCATGCCTGTCATTCAATTTAGCATATGCTCGACATCGAAAACCCATGCCTGTCACATCCTACTCAACATAAGTGGTCGACTCGAATATGGACAAACTACATGTCACATTCTATGTTAGTACATGGGTAAAGATTAAGGTTTCATTTTCTGGTACCAGCCTCCTACCCTACTGTCCCTCTTTAGTACCCAAATTCCTCTCTCTCGTTTTCCTATCCTGATTTCCCCTCATATCAGATAACTCTATGTGTATATACATTGTAGAGTTTCATACTACATCAAGAATAAACATCAATGATTGTAATGTGATAGATGTAATGTGTTAAAAAGAAAAATTGAGACATTCTGTTGTGAACAAACTGCAACACAGGAGAGAAATAAAAAAAAATGCTTGACATCTATACTGAAGAGGGATCCACAGCATTGTCTTAGTATAGCAATATCACGTTTTCCGTGAGTGTGCAATACAGGGCTCTATGGTAATTGCTGGGCATTTCCCAATGTCATAATCAGGGGATGATGGGAGTTGTATTCTAACTACTGTTAGGAAACACATAAGTGATGCACATTCATCTCCCACCTAGAAATTATTTACACACGAGGCAACTCCCCCAAGTAATACCTAGCCCCTTTCCAAGTGAAAGGACTTCCAGAAAGGCTTCAGATCTCTTAGTGACTCACCTGTTATTGCCAGTCAGCGGGACCCGGAGAGTAGGAGGGGGTGATTCTATGGCTGCACGGCACGGTGCTCTTATTTGGTCACTTGTCGCAATGTTGAAGCTCAGCCCGGCCAGCACCTTCTGGGTGGAGACACCTCACAGCAATCCTGTTCAGGACACATCATGCACTGTTGTGCACTCATACTAGGGATCCCAAATGTTTAGACTCATTTTGTACAGGGGGCACCCTCCTGTATTTGTAAAACCTCTCTAGCAAATCTGGGATGGTAGACCTATTTACTCAAGTCTTGACTTTAGGTGGGCGATAAACAATACAAAATAGGCATAATGTTTCACTATCACATAATTCACGTCACTGAAGCAGCCAGCAGGCATCACCACTGAGTGAGCATAGGGCTGCCCGGCTGCTGACAGTCACACTGATGGGACACCCTGCAACACAGAAATGGCGGAAGAGCACAAAATAAACATGCTATGGGACGGCAAATTGCCGCCCCTGTCAAAGTGCCGCCTGGGTCCATGGACCCACTGGGACCCATGTAAGGGCCGGCCCTGTATTCGAACAAATACCTAATATTTTTTTATATTTTGCACAGGAACAAATATTACTTGTTCTTGCAGTGGCAATAACTGAAACTAATGCTGGCTGCCTACCTATGCCTAGCCTAATGCTACTTGCCTGCCTACACAACAACTGTACACTCTCTAATCTCTTCTCTCTCTGAGCTCCAACAACCCAATGAGGAAATGCAGGCAGTCTGTCTGTGTGACTGTGTCATTAGTCCAACCCCCATCATGAAACGAAGAAGGCTATTCGAATACAGACAAAAGAGGGAAGTAGTGCATGAAACGGAGAATGGAATTGGACTAGAGACATGGAGGGAAAATTATGGAGGGAAAGTAATTGAGCGCGCACAGGAAGTACAAAATGTCCTGGTCAAAAGTAGTCAAAACTTTTGGAAATGTGTCGATTGCCGAAACTTCCGAAAGTTTCGACGAATTTCGGACCTGGGCTGTTCGGAGTCGGATCATTTTTTCCGAATGACCCTTGAGTTTCGGATTGGCCGAATGTCTCCGAATGACCCCATTTTCGACGAAATCCGAATGTCTCCGAATGAATTTGCACATGTCTAGCCTTCATCTCCACAATGCCCCTTCCATAATGCCTCTTCATCTCCACATTGCCCCTTCAACAATGCTCCCTTCATCTCCACATTGCCCCCTTCATCTCCACATTGCCTCCTCCACAATACCCCCTTCATCTCCACAATGCCCCTTAAAGCCCCTTCATCTCCATATTGCCCCTTGATGCCCTACCTTGATTCCCTGGTGGTGTAGCAGTGTGGCAAGTGATCTGTGCCTCCTCCGGCACAGACAGAGATGAAGCTCCCGCGCGCGGTGCTCAGTAATGCAGAGCGGTGGGAGATGATGTCATCTCCCAGCGCTCTGTATTTACTAGAACGCCTGCCGCCGGGAGATCAGCTGGATTGCCACCCTGGATGTCAGTCTGCAAACTGTGTGTCACATCATGGACGCCGTGAGGGAGCGCTTGGTAGCGTTAATCAGTGCTCCCTCGTGGCAGATATATAAATATATTAAAAAAACAAAAAAAAAACAAAAGCTAAAGCCCTGAGAGGAGAAGAAAATTGGGGGGGCACATGGGGGGGCACAGTAGAATGTGTCGCCCCCTGGCGACGCCACTGACTAGATAGGTAAGGAGCAAGGCTTGAATACAAGGTACTCTGGAATAACATCACAGGTAGTAGAAAAGCATTCAGACTTTTATGCAGGCAGCACTTAACATAACTATCACTTATGAAAGATTACAAAATCGCCTGTATATTGATATTGTATTGTATATTGATTCATTAAAAATTAAACTAGTGTCCTAGTTATAGTGGCTGCTTCACAAGTAGAGACAAGCATCCCCATGAATCCTTCATCTTATATTTGTTTTTTGTATTGATATTAATTGCCATTGATAGCAGGACTCTGCTGTTTCCTCCTCTCTACACACCAAGCTGCATATTCTACTTCACAGGGAGAGAAGGGGATTTTAGTATGTAGTTAACAGTTCAACTGACCGTATCATTGAATGCAATGTGGAAAGCTTTCCCCATCAAGTTTAAAACTTTTTCACTGTTGTGGTCATGTAAGCCACTTTTAGTCAGACTGGAGTATCCATAAAATTAGCTATTTTAAAGGAGCAGCAAAGTGAGGCCTTCTGATTTTTTAGATTTTGCATTGAAAAGTTAGTACAGCTCAAATACATTACTTTTTTTTAATCAAACTGTTAGCAACAAGCTGACTGGTGTCCAAAAATGGGGACACTTGCATCATAGACTATGTATTTGAATAGCAAATAATAGACAAAGAAATTAACATGCTTAAATGTGTGATGAATTCCATAGATGCGCATTGTGAATGCATATCTCCTTAAAATGATCATGTCAGCTCAAAACAACTTAACCCTTTGAGTGCCAGAGGGGTACGCAACACATGCAGAGCAAAGTGTTGTGTACCCCACTAGCACTCAAAGGGTTAAGGGAGAATTAACATCCTTTAATAATAACCCCCACTTACCTTGCTATGGGCAGAAAATCCTAATGGTAATAAGACATTTTCCCTTGGTTCAAGAGACAGTATCAATCAGTCCTGGATGTCATGGTTTTGGAGGTGGGCATGAAGTTTGCTAGAAGAGAAATACGAGCTCAGCATATGGTAATATAAGCCTTTAAAGGAGCAGTAAACTTTTTTTATGAAAAAATATTTATTGTAGGGATTTTCCTGCTGAATAAAATAAGGGTACTCCCACTGCTGAGAGATGCTTATTTCCAGCAGTATTAGCAGTGCCCTCTAGTGGTCTATTCCAATTAGTAATTCTGTTACATTCTATTGGAGAGGAAAGTCGGTGACTTAGAGTTCTCCGCAGAATGTGGTAGAAACTGCTGAGTCATGCTGTCAGTTAGAACTTCCGGGAACTAAACATACAGTAAATTCACTTCCTGATTATATGAACTGTTATCAATGTTGAATAAGACAACTGACAGCAGTTAGAGTGACCTTGTTTTACTCAGCAGAAACAGCTATATAACATATATGTTTTCATTAAAAAATGTTTACTGCTCCTTTAACCAATTAAGGACCAGATGACATGCTGTGACCGTCACGGTCCTTGTACCTTTAAGGAACGGTGATGGTCATAGCACATCACATCACATACTTTTTACTTACATCGCTCTACCAGGAGCACTGTAAGTAAAAACAGGGCCCAAAATTGACCGCTCCCAGACTGGAGCGGTCTCTCTTAGGCCCCAAAGCGGCGCACTGGTACACATAACAGGTTACGTGTACCGGAGTGTCGGCAAGAATCAAAGCAGTCCTTAAGGGAAGGTAACTTCCCTGGATCGCTGGTCCTTCTGAGGTTAAGCACCAGAGATGTGTGCAACTTATTACTTCACAATATGTAGCCCACTCCCTGTTCCTTAAAGGGTTAAGTAAGCTCATGTACCCTACTTGATTCAGTTTGTAAATAAACTGCCAGCTACTGCCATGTCTACCTTCATGGACAAGAGATTCAGGACTGTGTGAAGATGTTATCTCTTGAACCAAAGACAACAAATTAATAGGGGCCATTAGAATTTTCTGCCCATACAAAGGTAAGTAGGGGAGGTGGCATTTTACCTTTTAACTGCACAGCAGTAGTAATAATTCCACCTGTCCACATGGATCTACGTGCTATATTCATTAGGGAGGTATCCTTCTACAACCAGCCAAATGCACCATGAGGAACAAATGAGAAGTCCCAGTGTTTTAACCCCTTAGATACAAGAAATGTCTCCAACATATTGCAAAGAAAAACTTTTGGATTATTTTTTTTCTAGCATCAAAGAGGTTAAATAAGGTATGTATCCCATTGAATGATAGAGGGGAACATTTAGCAGTCAATGGGTTACCCCTTTGAGTGCCGGCGATGGCATGTTGGATACCTCCCTGGCACTCAAACGATTAAAAGGTTCACTTAAAGGGATAGTAATACTTTGTTTTACCTTTATTTTATTTTGTAGACATTAAAAAAATATGAAGAATGATATAAGTCTTATATCTCAAACCTTTATGGTTTAAGAGATATTAACAAGCAAAATTTCCCTTTTACCTAGTGTAAGCCATCTCTTCTCAGATGGGGTATCTGGTTGTAAGACCAGACAGATAACAGAAGGGGACAATCTTCTTACAATGAAAACAATGAAAGCCCTGCCCCCCTTGACAAGCTTTTCAGGTTTTTCCCTTATCTTAATTTAAGATTGTCCCTCTCTGCAATCTACCTTGGCACCTCCCTTCTGCTCTGGCTGAAAAGTGTTACATCAGTAAAAGGGGCGAGAGGGGGATACTTTGTCATTGAATTAATCCTGAACTACAACTCTGACAGAATTGAAATAACACTCTCCAAAGTCCAAATACTATGATGATTAATTAGAGCTGCTTTTATTATGAAACATTACTATCCCTTTAAATCAATGGGATTTGGGGTCATTTGTATTTGTCCCGTTGATTTGCTCTAGAACGGTACCTCTTTCACTTACTGAATATGGACCTCCTATGTGTCCCATAACTACTGTACCTTTAGGATCAAATTTTTTTCATTGTTATATCTCATGTAACATATGATATATTTGTTCTTTGTTTTTATAGTAAGTTTATGATTCTGACAGTGTAATTGACTGCATATAGTTTTTACTTATTTCTATATATATATACTAGTTGAACAGCCCGTTACACGGGCCACAGTGCCTCTGGCAGCCGGTCACGGGGCAGTCACGCGCAGTAGAGACTGCCCGCGCCACTGCTGATACAGAGCTGGACGCTCTCTGTATCAGCCGCGGCGCGGGCAGTCTGTACTGCGCATGACTGCCGCACGCGCAGCAGTGTCTACTGCGCATGTCGGGCGTTACACACAACTTAGCGAATTATTATATAGGATATATATATATATATATATATATATATATATATATATACACACACACACACACACACCTTATAGGATATTGTTACCAAAACGTAAACAATAATATATGAACAAAACACAGAAATGTTTACCTGAATGGTACACTAAAATCCAAATCAGAGAAAATTAAAATGTAACAGGCGTTCAGAACTATCTGTTTATAACCATAATAGTCTAACTTGTTAAGTTTAGTTTATTTCAAAGCGAAACTATCACTCAACTTAAAGTGCCCCCCCAAATAATTATTCATATAGCGATATGGATACCGATACTTGTATGATCCTGAATAAGCCTGGCATTATTGAGAAATCCATCTTGTTCAGAGACTGACGGACAGGCTTCTTGCTGTAGTGACATCTGTGTGCCTGCACTGTCAGTCACTTCCTGTACCTTAAGGTACAATGCAACTCCCCCTCACCAATCCTGGAGGAGAAAGTGATGGACAGCAAAGGCGCACAGATGTCTCTAAGGAAAGATATCTGTGCTGATGCCTGCCTGTTCATCTAGGATCAAGTTAAATTTCTTAATAACGATGGACTTATTCAGGATAATTCTAGTATTTCTATGCCTATCGTTGTATGAATAATTATTTGGGGGGCACTTTAATTGTAGTGATAGTTTCTCTTCAAATAGCTATTTCTTTGAACAATAAATAGTTTTGAGAAATATTTAATTTCTTGGTGGCACGGTGTGGAACTTTATGCTAATTAGACAAAAAAAAACACGCACTGTGTTTTCATCACCAGCAGCGATGTTTCACCTACTACAGAACTAATTAGAATACTATGCAGGGCACTTACATGAAGCATCACTAAACATAAGGGTTAATTTCTCCAAAAATATTAATTTAAGGAAAAAATGACAACACATAGATTTGTAAAGCAAGCTACACTTGCTTTAATGTAATCAATTTATTTTAATATGAGGGAACCAATTGCTTGGTGATTTTCGAACAAGTTTACACCTTGTGAATTGACCATGCATTTCTTTAATTTTAAAATCAATCACTTAGAATGGTTCATTTGTTAATATTACAATTTATTGCTACAGGATTGTAAAAAATACAATCCTTGATGTGTTAGACTTAGATCCTAAACTGCTTCATTAGGAACCTTCGGTGCACAGGGCATTTTCAAAGAAAAAAAAAGATACTTCCCATATAATGACTTTTCTCCCTGTAGCTCCATTCAGTCTATAGTACAATTTATCACACTTGACATTGAGAAACAAATAATCCAGTCCTATGGCATTTTGCTCAGAGATTGTCTCCTGTTTTTTAAATATTTTGTTCACCTTTCACAATAAGTAATGGTGTCACAGATACCATCAATACAGAGCGCCATGCCCCAGTGTCAGATTTTCAGGCGTGATGTTTAATCCTTTGAGGAACAACAAATTGTGAACGAATGCTTTGCAGATCTCTCTGCTCCTCAAATGGAGGAAATGTTACTCAGAATATTGTCACGTGAATTGTGAAAACTGAAGAAAATGTGTTAGAATAATGTGTCTGATGCAGTCATGTGCAGTAGAGACTGCACGAACGCACAGAATGCTGGGAGCATGGAATGCTGGGAGTTCTGTGCTGGGAGCATTCTGTGCATTCGGGCAGTCTCATGACTGCATCGCGTCATGTGTACCTTTGAAACAGTGCAGAACTTTGTCATTTTCATTTTATTCTGTAATAATGTGTCCCCCTCCAGCTCCTTTTCCATAAATCACAATGCATATCCTCAGATCGGGAATCGAGTCAGTTGACCAGACAGATCGCAACGAGGGACAATCATCTGTCTATCAGTATATGGAAAACCCTGCCCCCCTTGATGAAGGAAAGCAGGTTTTTCTTTAAGCTGACAGAAGATTGACCCTTGTCGTGATCCATCTGGACCGGCTTGCTTCTCTTAGGGGATGCATCATGACCTATGGAAAAGGGGCGGGTGGGGGACACTTTAATATAGAATAAAACGAAAATGACAAAGTTAGGCACTGTTACAAAGGTACACATCATTATAAAAAAAAAAAGGTACGTAGAAGAATTGATCTTACCTTAATACCTAACCATTACTATCCCTTTAAAGTGATAGTAGTGTTTCACAAAAAAAGCAGCTCTGATTAATCTTCATAGTATTTGGGCCACGGAGAGTGTTATTTCAATACCATCAGTTGTAGTTCAAGAGTAACTGAATGATACTTTATCATTCAACTAGTTGAAGAGCCCGTTACACGGGCCACAGTGCCACTGCCAGACGGTCGTGGGGCAGTCATGTGCAGTAGATACTGCCCGCGCCATGGCTGATACAGAGCTGGATGCTCCTTCGAGAGCATCGAGCTCTGTATCAGCTGTGGCGCGGGCGGTCTCTACTGCGCATGACTGCAGCACGTGCAGCTGTCTCTACTGCGCATGACTGTGGTGTTACACACATTTTAGCAAATTATTATATAGGATTACTCTTGAACTACAACTCTGACAGTATTGAAATAACATTCTCCATGGCCCAAATACTATGAAG
The DNA here is from genome assembly GCA_037306005.1 of Rhinophrynus dorsalis. NCBI lineage: Eukaryota > Metazoa > Chordata > Amphibia > Anura > Rhinophrynidae > Rhinophrynus > Rhinophrynus dorsalis. Next base: position 402,835,528 of record CM074723.1, read on the forward strand.
ATTAATCAGGGTTACTTTTTTTGTGAAACATTACTATCCCTTTAAGGTCAAGAGGGTTGTGCAAAGCATGGTGATGTAGTGCATTGCACACCAGTCTGATGCTTGAAGGGTTAGTGGAATATTAATACTAAAATACAACTTCCTTTGAAAGGGAATGTTTACGTGTTCACAAATATATATGCGAGATCTGTATTTAATGCGTCTGTGGGGGGAGGGTTGCATTAAAAAACACAATGGCCTATATTTATAAAAACTGGAGTTATTCTGGAGTAAACCAACTGTGTCAAAGGGGATACATTCCTGTTTAATTAAATTGGTCCTTTAACCCCTTGAATGCTAGAGAGTCTCCAGTGTATTGCAAAGCAATGTATTGGAGACCACTCTGGCACTCAGAGGGTTAAAGTGATCTATTCAAGTACATGATTATTTAGGATTTTTTATTTTTCCCCTATGGTGCAGTTGGTTTAATCCAGAATAACTCTAGCTTGCTTTTATGAATATGGGCCAATGAATCACCAAACACTTGTTTACAAAGTCGTATATTTGGGGGCCACTTTGCTCCAGTTTGCAAGATTTTTTTTTTTTTATTATTATTATTAAACCAACATTTTCCTGTTATATATCAACCTTGTTAGGAAGGGCAATTCCGTTGCCTCAGGTATAGATGTTGGGAGGAAAGCACACTTAAATACTGGCGATAACATAGAAATAGCAGTGTGAGGAGAACTAGAGCTCTTTATTTTGTTATAGCTTTCTGCAGATAATCTGTCAGTGTCTGGGGATTTGCTAGTAACTGAATCATTGGTAGCTGGGATCGCTTCTTCAGTTATATGTTGTTCGATTAAATCTCTATGATTATTTCATGAGTGCTGAAAGGGATTTAAGAACTGTACTTTAGAGGAATACTAACACCTACTAATAATAAACCCTAGCTTAATCGTAATGGTCACTATGATTCAAAGGTTTGTGGGTTGGTTCTGCATTATTATTTTATTAGTACTGGATATCATGTAGACAGAGGTAGACAGGCAAGACTCTTTACTTCGAGCGCCTCCTACTTCAGTGGGAGGAGTTTGAACATGGAGTCCTGTAGCAAAGACCCATGTCTGCCTCCATGGACATGATATACATAAACATAATTCTGGAGAACCAGTCCACGTAGGATTAATTCATAGCAAACTTTAGAATGTTCTGTCAGATTAAGGTTATCAGAGGTTTATTGTTAGTGGGTTTTACTGTTCCTTTGAGGGCCACATGAATAAAAAAAGAAAAAAAATTGGAACAATTGTAGGGCAAACCAAACACACACTAGGAGACGGATTACAATTCCCAAACTTCACACTTAGTCATATGGGGCTTTTAACCTCTTCAGTTCTAGGGCGTTCTCCAGTGCATTTCTTTGCTAAGATTCAAGGGGTTAACAGCCCCATTTAAATCACAGTCTTTTTTCTACCATAATAAAAATGGAGATATATGATATTGAACAGGTGTTTATTTTAGTAGACTGTAAATCAATTAATTAATTTTTTTGGCAATCGGGGTTAACCTTTTGAGTGCCAGAGGGGTACATAACATTGCAGAGCAATGCGTTGCATACCCCTCTGGCACACAAAGGGTTAACTAGCTGTTTATGAAGAAGCACAATGTATGAATATTTTCCATTTTATTTTTCTTTTCAACACAAACAAAAATCATTTCAAGAAATATAAGCTTTATACTGAATATTTTGTAAATGTTTATGACTTTTAGATTTTAATTCCATTCTATTTCCAAATTCAGATGGTTGTGATTTTCAATTCATGATTATTGTTTCAGGAGGTGTTCCTTGCCCAGAAAGTAATGCTTTACAAGAGATTCGAAGCTGCAATGAACATCCTTGTACAGTTTATCACTGGCAGACAGGTCCCTGGGGCCAGTGCACGGAGGATGTCACTGTTTCCGCCTTCAATTCCTCAAGTTGGAACGGTGAAGCCACTTGTGCTCTAGGGATGCAGACAAGGAAGGTCATCTGTGTGAGGGTCAACGTGGGACAGGTCGGACCAAAAAAGTAAACATCATTATTGTTCATTTACAAAAGAATACGTTATTTCTAATCGCTAATTGTTATTATTTTTTTTAATTTTGTATACTGATTTAAATGGGACTCCACCATCATTGACTTTAATGTGAGCAAGCTGTGAGCACCTACCTCTACCATGTGCAGAAAAATGGAGTCAAGTGATGCCATTTCCTCTGCACCATGTTTAATTTCTGGCTACAAATAATGCACTTAGGAAAGGACCACCCCCATAGTGTACGTAGCCTAGGAAATTGGCTTTAGGCATGGGTAGGGCTGAAAAATCGATTCAAGCATCTGGTTTAGAGCAGAATCGTAGTTATGCATCTCCCCACAGAGACAGAGGTGCTATATGAACTGTAGCAATTTTGTGGCAATGTATTGGAGACCTCTGTAGCATTCACGGGGTGAAAAGCCCCATTTAAATCAGAGTGAATATTTATTTGCCTATATATATAAGGCAGTGGCATACAGCAACGAAAATAAACAATGTCTCAAATATATATATGCACGTCCTATAAAGTATCTACAGATCTACTCTGCCTGGGTATCCAGCTGAGAGACAGCACTCATCAGACAGGTGACAAATAGAAGGGAGTTCTTTATTGATCCATCAGAGCAATGTCAAATGTTATTGGTCCAGAATGGGACCTTCCCCAGGGCATATCTGAAACCTAACTCCAGAGCTATTTAAATGTTGTCTTACAAAAAGACCGCCAAACCTCCCATGAGTCTGCTGATGTCATTGGCCATTTACACCAGAGGCTTAGCAGCATCAGCTGAAAATAAACAAAATATATTGAAAAAAAGAAAAATAATAAAAGAACACTCATGCCCCTTATTCCCACCCAGCGTCTGCATTATGGATTTAACGTGGATGTCCTTTGAGTGAACTGTATTATCACATTTATATTATATAGCGGATAAGTGATGGAGTTTCCTTTTCATTTCATCTCGGATTGTTTTGAACTCTCTATAAGGACGCGGACTTTGCCATTATATGGACAACAGTATTCATCTACTATTTGTTCATATACAAGTTATACAACATTGTGATTTATTCAATTCATGTTATTATTGTTATCACTCTATGACATGCTTGGTTGAATGAATCATCCGACAATATGTTGAATTTATTTGGTGAATTCTTTTGTATCTCGGATCATCGCGATGTGCTGGTGAACAGAGAACGGGTACTTGCGACAATCATTAGCTCAGTATTTCAACATTCCTATCCAGTTCCACTTTGGACCTTCCGACTACCTTCAGCTGACATTACCGGCAGTCGGAACTTGGGAATAAGGGGAATGATTGTTCTTTTATTATTTTTTTTGCCTTTTCTTTTTTTCTATAAATATTTTTTATTTTTTGCTGATACTGCTGAGCCTCTGACATAAGCTGCCAGTGATATCAGTAGACTGTACCGGTTCACCAGCCTCATGGGATGTTTGGCGGCCTTTTTGTAAGGCAACATTTAAATAGCTCTGGAGTTAGGTTTTAGATAAGTCCTGAGGAAGGTCCCATTCTGGACTGAAAATGTTTGTCATTGCTCTGATGGATCAATAAACAATTTTCTTATATTCTCCACCTGTCTGATAAGTGTTGTCTCTCTGCTGGATATAAATATATATGAGGTTTAATAACGGGGATGTACTAATATATAGTAATTCTAAGCTCTGCAAATGATTAGTGCTGTTTAACTCTTATTAAATAAGCCCTATAGCATACACAGGAAAATGGCATAGTTTCACATAATTTTCTCTAAACATTCATCTAAGTACAGCGAAAAGAAAGAACTGCCTTAAAGGGACAGTAATGTCAGAAAAAAGTATTAACTATATGGTAGATACAATTAAAAGAGAGTACTTGCACTTATTCGTATCTCTCAAACCTTTATGGTTTTAGAGAAATAGGTAAATAAAGTTCTCTGGTCCCTCCCCTTTCTGCTTGACGAGCTGTAAAGCTGTCAGAAGCAGATTCTGGTCACTTGACCAGATTTGGCTCTTCAGGAGTGCCAATATAACGATCTCTAAAGACAAATACTTCATTTAGAACTGTCTACAAAGTGTGCCTGGTTTGCAAGCACACTTTGTAGACTGTTCCAATGAAGTATTTATTTCTAAATAGCATGATTTCAGCTCTGCTGAAGAGCCTCTGTCTGGTCAAATGACTGGAATCTACAGCTGTCAGCTAGATGGCAGACTTGAGTAAAACAGCCAGGAAAAGTTAACTTTATCGAGTTATATCTCTCAAACCATAAAGATTTGAGAGATAAGACTTACATAGATGTTAACCTTTTTTTAATGTCTACAATATTAAATCAACTTACAATTAACCATTACTATCCCTTTAAATAACCACAGACTCCTTGTCCTCCTCTTGGCACAACTGACTTTAAGGGGAGGAAATCTTCCATTCATAGCTTAGAACATTAACAGTAGGCTGGTGCAGGGAATCAAAATCAATTCCCATCCTGGATTTAGGGAAGATTCAGTTTGCTACATACATTCCAGTAACTTCTAGAATTTAAACGATTCATATTCTTTAATTATCTAGAGTGTAGTTGTGAACATTCTGTCTTCAGGGCCTAAGAAAATTAGATTATTCTGGAACAAAGCTACCACACCTTAGGGGAGGGGACAAACAGAAAATTCCCATTTGTTTTAAATTTGGCTTTAACCCATTGAATACTAGAGAGATGTGAATATTAGTGGAGTAGGTTTACCCAAGAAATACTTCACTTCTCTTTTGAGAATAGGCCCTTTTGTTTTCTGACCACTGCAATGTGTGACAAACCTGTCCTTCCTATAGATGTGTATGTAGGTAGGAAGGTATGATCATGTCACTATCCTTCAGTGTGTGCGATAAACCCATCTGTCTTGTACATGTGTAAGCAGGAAGTCTTGATCATGTTACTACCCTTAGTGAGTGATAAAACCCTTCCTTCCTGTAGATAGGAAGGCAGGAATGCGTGATGATGCCACTAGCCTCCAATGAGTGATAAACCCATCCGTCCTGTAGATGTGAAGGAAGGCATGATCATGTCACTATCCTGCAGTCTGTGATAAACCCATCAGTCCTGTAAACCCGTCAGTCCTGTACATGTGTAGAAAGGAACATGATGATGCCACTAGCCTCCAGTGTGTGATAAACCCTTCGTTCCTGTACATGGGTAAGAAGGAATGCATGATCATGCCACTAGTTTCCAGTGTGCGATAACCCGATTCATCCTATAGATGTGTAAGAAGGAAGGCATGATCATACCACTAGCCTCCAGTGAGTGATAAGTGAGAGATATATGGTGGTACAAAAGACAAATATGAGACCAGAGTTGAATCTCAAAACAATTATGTGCATTGGGTTGTATACGTTTAATTTGTTGTTATTCAACAGGTTTGATACAGAACTCATAGCTATTTACATGTTTATCCGAAGAACACGATGGCCACTTAGTTCTCCTGCACTAAAGGATTTCAGCAGATGGGTCATAGATTAATGTCACTGGAGACACTTCTCAGCATGATCCAATCTGAGCACACTACATGTAGGGCCATATGAACAAAAAAAGAGGAGCAATTCTAGGGCAAACCAACCACAACAGAGGGGACACATTAAATTCCCTAAATTCCCATTCATTCCCATGGGAGTTTTAACCCCTTGAATGCTAGTGAGGTCTCCAATGCATTGAGAAGCAATGTGTTGGGGAAATCGGTAGATTTCAAGGAGATAAAAAGCCCCATCTCAATCAATTTGTATTACTCACCTACAGTACAGATGGTTTTCCCAGAATTGCTCTACTTTTATCTTTGTGTGTATTGATCATGGTGTTAAACACTTGTTTCCTGATATTACTTCCCCTTTAATGGAGAACTAACAGCTCCTAATAATAAATCCCACTTACCGTACTATGGCCAGAAACTCCTGATGTAAAAACAGAACAATCCTGCACTCTCATTAAAAGCCAGAGAAGCTCAATTCATAAAAGCATCCAACTTTATTGTTTCACAGAAATGTCTCAAAAGCTTATTGACCATTGTCCATACATGGAGAGACTTACATAATCCAAACACTTCAGCTAGATGGATATCAACATCGGCAACAGATCCACGCGTTTCGCGCTATTAGCGCTTACTCATGACCTCTGATTCAGAGGTCATGAGTAAGCGCTAATAGCGCGAAATGCGTGGATCTGTTGCCGATGTTGATATCCATCTAGCTGAAGTGTTTGGATTATGTAAGTCTCTCCATGTATGGACAATGGTCAATAAGCTTTTGAGACATTTCTGTGAAACAATAAAGTTGGATGCTTTTATGAATTGAGCTTCTCTGGCTTTTAATGAGAGTGCAGGATTGTTCTGGTTTTATATGATATTTGGGAGCGTATGGGAAAGCCTCCACCTTGCACCCATTAAACAGTTAAGCTTCTGTGTTTTCCCAAGTGGATGAAGATATTTGTTATTCAGACATATTGAAGTTTGAGCCACTATATTTTGTGTGTTATGCAGAAACTCCTGATGGCCACTAAGACTTGCCCTTGTTCAAGAAGTAACACATGCATTCAGTGCTGGATGTCATGTTCATGGAGGAGGACATGACAGTTCCAAACTTCACCCACTTTATATGGTAATCTAATCCCTTGAAGGGCCAGCATGGTGTACAAAGCATTGCTTTGTTATACATTGTTCACCCCTCTTGTCATAAAAGGGTTAATTTGGCTCATGTACTCTGCCTGTTTCAAATGGAAAAACTGCCAGCAACTATCATGTCTGCCTCCATGAACATGACAATCTGGACTCACTGAAATTGCTATCTCTTGAACAAAGCTAAAGGTAAAATTCATTAGGATTTTCTGGCCATAGTACGTGGAAGGCTTATTATAAGGAGGTGTTACTTCCCCTTTAATACCAACAATCACCTCTCTTTTCTAACTTCAGGAAAATGCCTGTAAAACATGTTGTGATCCAGAAACTGGCACTGAATTCCCAGAAATCCAGCACATTTAATAAAACACACTCTGTTCTTAAAATAATTATATATATTGCCAATTACAAGGAAAGTCCTTTGATTTACTGTCAACAGTAGTTTATTCTGTATTTCTAATTTAGTCCCAGTGAGTCTGCAAAATTGTGTAATTCTTTGAATATATGTGGAAGGTCTTTGAAGTTCAATACACAGTCAGTAATTATTTTGCAATGTCCATTTTAGCTGCTTCCCTGTAAACCTAATGTACTGTAGACTGTTAGAGCTTCAGTACCAATAAGAACTGGGAAGAGTGCACTAAGGCAGTAAGTCCCTGGGGGGCCATGAGGCCCTTCTGGGAGGGGGTGTGAGAGTTTGTTTCAGTACCAAACATTTGCTTTTTCTGTGCAGCATAAAACTATCTGGATTGATTGTATGGGGTAGAATGGGGCAGCATGTGTCGGATACTAACCCTTTGAGAGCCAGAGGGCTACGCAATGCATCGCAAAGTAATGTGTTGCGTACTCCTATGGCACTCAAAGGCATATGTTGAATTAGAAAGGGGGGGCCAGCATATATCGAATTGGAACTGGGGCAGCTATGTCGAATTAGAACGGGGGTAGCAGCATATGTCAAATTGGAACTGTGGCAAAATATGACGAATTGGAACTGGCTGGGCAGCATATATCGAATTGGAACTGGGGCAGAATATGTCGAATTGGACCTGAGGCAGCATGTCGAATTGGAACTGGAGAAGCATATGTCGAATTGGAATTGGGGTATCAAATGTCGAATTGGACCTAGCGCAGCATATGTCGATTGGAACTGGAGCAACATGTTGAGTTGGAACTGGGGCAGTATATGTTGAATTGGAATTGGGAGGCAGCATATATTGAATTGGAATGGGGGAGCAGCATATGTCAAATTGGAAATGTGTTGGTGGCATCATATCTTGAATTTTAACTGTGTGTGGAGGTGGGCAGCATATATCAAATATTGACTGGGAAAAAAGCAAAAACTGTGACAAGTGCACACTGAGAAAGAACAAAATTAAGGGTTTATTCATGGCATGGTGGCCTCTCAGGTGCTGCTTAAGACACGTTTTTCACTCCCATGTGCCATTGCAGAGAGGGAATTTCCATATTCATATCAGACTGGTCCCGCCCTCAGTCAGTCCAGCTCCAAAATGTCAGGAAAAATCCTCTCTGCACGAGAGAAACTGCATAACCCCAGTGTGGGGGCAGCATGTTGAACCTAAGTATTGTAGGGCAACATGGGGAACATCAACATTGTGTGTTAGCCCCACATAGACTGACTGACACCCCCAGACTTGTTCCCTAGCCCAGGCAGTGCCCGTGAGGATTTGTTGCTACCTATAGGCAAAGAAACAAGGCTGGGGGACAGACAGTGTACATGGGGATATATGACTACCAATGTGTAAGGGAAAAAGGCTGGGGGCCACAAAACTCCATGTATGCTGCCTGCCCCCCAGCCTTATTCCCTTGGGAGTGCACTACATGTATGAAAGACGATACAGTAAAGCACAGAGAATTCTCTCTGACTTCAGAATTGTCATGATCCTGATGACTTGTGAGGGAGGGCATCCCTCCCACATCAACAACAGTTTGACAATCCTGTATGCTAATTGGACCTTCTCCTCCCCTCTCCTTGCATCCCTAAATGTTAATGCATATGGCGATGTGTGTGTTGATGTGTGTCTATGACAAAATCATATCACCACAGCATCTCCCTTAGTGCATCTGTGGCACTCTGAGTATTAAATGTTTATTAAACTCATTGTACCCCAAGAGAATATAGTATGCAGAAGCAAGTATTAAGCATTTTTTTTTATTGTTAGTATTGGAAATCCCATGACTGCATTGTCTGTAGTTCTTTTGCTGCTGTTTTAACCTCCTACCAGCAGGTGGAGCTAGGCTCTCAGACACAGTAACTGTACTTGGTATCATGGTCACACCTCAGTGGCTCAGTAATCCTGAGATAAACATTGAATGCAGTTGAAAGGCAGAGACCTAGAACGCCCAGAGTAAAACGGTGTCATTTATCTGTTTTCATATGAAGACAACAAAATAAATGTCTTTATTCTAAAAATGCAACACATCTCCCCAAGTTCTTCTTCGTACAACAGCCTTTGCATGACTATGGCCTTTTTAAAAGTTTTAACACACTGTAAGGTTGAAGGATTATGAAATATGGAGCAATTATAGAGCAAACTAGACTGCATAATAGGAAACAAATTAAATGTCCCCACACTGTCTCAGATGTAAAAGTAGTGTTTAACCCCTTGAACACTAGAGGTCTCCAATACATTGTTTCATAAAAATTCACATGGAAAAAGTACATTTTTAAGGTAATTCCTACTGAAAGTTTGAAATGACCTTTTCCATCAAATTCAGTTACAGTGCAAGAAGTTTCACCCATCCTTACTGAGGGGTAGGGTTGCCACCCAGCCGGTATTTTACCGGCAGGCCGGTAAAAAATTGGCTTCTTTCCAATGTTAAGTCTATGGTGGGAATGACTTGGCCAGTATTTTTTTGAGGAAAAGGTGGCAACCCTACTGAGGGGGTTAATTTATTAACCCTTTGGGTGCCAGAGGGGTACACAACGTATTTGCTTTGCAATGTGTTGCGTACCCCTCTGGCACTCAAAGGGTTAAACACAAGTTAAAAACTGTCCAGAAAAAATACTGCAATTATCTGGCATATTTAGGTGTGTCAGTCATCAGCAGTGCCCATTTATCAAAGAGCCAAAAGAAGGATACACTACCCATATACATATGGTTTGAGCAGGCAGAATTCTTAAGGATGATTTAATGAGTAGAGTTTCAGTAATTCTAGGGTAAACCATCTTCATGGAACAAATTAAAAATCCCAAATTGCCCACTGTATTGTTATGCATTTGAAGACCTCTCGTTCAAGGAGTTAAAAGTCCTATTTTATATTAATGGGAATTTTTAATTGTCCACTGTGTGAATGTTGTCTAAAAGCCATATTTAAATCAATAGGAATTTATGGATATTTTATTAGTTGCCAGTGGTAGGATTGGTTTGTTCCAGAATTGTTTTATTCACCATAAGCTATTTGCAGGAAAAATTGATTACCATTTCTTCTTTTAGATGTCCTGAAAGCCTTCGACCAGAGACTATGAGGCCATGTTTGCTTCCATGCCGAAAGGATTGTATTGTTACCCCATACAGTGACTGGACTCCTTGCCCCACATCCTGCCAAGAAGGTGAAAAAAATTGTAACATTTTTATACTATTTCACAAACAGTTAAATACATTAAAATGTTCCCTTTAAAATACATACAGCTAGTTTAAAATTTTATTTTCAACTCCTATTCTGTATGGTTGTCATGAAAAGGTTAACTGTTTTTATTGATTATTTATATTATTACAGGTTTTATTTGGGTGTGGGGAATGTCTGTTCTGCAGTAGAAGTGCAGTACTAAGTCTGTTGTATAATGATTTCTACTGGACCATACAGTACTGTTCACCACTAGTAATGCTCTATCACTGTGCTTCTCAACCAGGGTTCTGTTACACTTTGGGTTGCCAGGGGAACAAGCTTACGATGCCCCTTTTTTCTATGGCGATTTTGGAAAAAATCTTAATATTGAATTTTAAATGTATATTTAAAGGGATAGTAATACTTAAAATGTAAAAAAAAATATGTTGTAGGGTTTATCCCCCTGAGTAAAACAAGAGTACTCCCACTGCTGAAAGGTGTTTTATTCAAAAGTTATTAATTTTCAAAGTTGAATTTTTTAGGTGCAATATCACAGTGGCCTGAAATTGTACAGTGGCGCTGTTGCTACACCATCCTATGGAGATTTATGGTCAATTGACCAGAGCTGTCCATAGGATCGTGTAGCAACAGCGCCACTGTACAATTTCAGGCCACTGTGATATTGCACCTAAAAAATTCAACTTTGAAAATTAATAACTTTTGAATAAAACACCTTTCAGCAGTGAGAGTACTCTTGTTTTACTCAGGGGGATAAACCCTACAACATATTTTTTTTTTACATTTTAAGTATTACTATCCCTTTAAGGAAATTGTTATGAACAATATGCTTGTTTTGTCATTCTGATTGTGACACCTAAGAATAACCATATATTTGTCACATTTATTAAGTGCTTAATAAATACCTCTAACCCTATATATATATATATATATATATATATATATATTTACTTTGCATTGAAACCTGTTGGAAATCTCTCTGGTACTGAAAGGTGGATATTCACTAAGGCGTGATAAAGAGGTGATAAAGTAAAGATGACTTTCTCCAGTGATATAATTTCTCCAATTACTATGTTATTGTAAGGAGCCCATGCACTAAGATTTCTTCAACTCTGGAGATCTTAGTGAATAGGATCCATAGAATAACATAGGGACTGGAGAAGTGATATCACTGGAGAAGTTATCTCCATGTTATCATCTCTTTATCACCGCTTAGTGAATCTCCCCCATAGGGTTAAAATGTTAGGCATGGCGTTAAAAATAGGTGAGCCATGAATAAAAGAAAATTTCCTCTATCACATGAATCTCCAATGGAAACGTGTGTGGATTTTTTTTTTCAATCTTGGCAGGTGTAACTTTAGGAACAAGAGCATTGCCATCACCTGGAGGGAGATGAACTATGGGGGGATGAAACTGAGATGTGTGTCTGGCAATGCGTGTGAGCAGATTACCTCAGTGATGTAGACACACATCCTCATATGCCGTAAGAAATAGTGATGCAAGAACAATATTCCCATTAGCATGGAAGGTTGTTGTACTGCTGGCGATGAGTAAGGGATGCCATTGTCATCCCTTACATATCACTAGGAATTCAACAACCATTCTCTCTGCTTGCACACTGGGGGGGGGGGACACAAGATCAGACACAGCACCACAAACAGCACCACAAACCTGTTTAGTGCCAAAGGGATGTGCATTGCATACCTATTTGGTAGTGAAAGAGGTTTAAAAAACAAGTTGTGGTAACAGTTTGTGGCAAAAAAAGCTGAAGATGAGACACTAGATAGGGGACTCAGTAACACACACAGGTCATACCCTGTTTAATATTTTAAGATACAGAGCAAATATCATATCCATTTTACTGCAAAGTTAAAATCCAATCTTGTGTTCGCCGTTCTTTACAAAATATTTTAACAGTTCAATAAGCGTATGTATTACAACAACAAAAAACAGAGCGGTTCTGGGGCTCAGACACTGCACCCTATTTACTAAATATGCAACAAATAAAAAATACTACTGATTTCAACTGGGCTTTAACCTTTTGAGTGCTAGGCAGGTCTTCACTGTATTGCTGCAGAATGCAGAGAAGACAGTTTTAGCATCCAAGTGGTTAATTTTACAAATATTGTGTACTTTGCCCCTAAATTGTTTCAGTTTCTTTATATGTATGCCCCATATATTTTGGATTTATATACAATAAAAAAAAACACTTTTACATATCCCTTTGACAGTCAAATGATTAAAATATAATGCAGTGATACTAGTATTTTGTATCAGGATATCACTGACAATGATCCCTGCCTCAACTAGTGACCTAGAAAGTATCTCAGCGATAATACAAGCTGTATGTGCTTGACATGACCATCAAAAGTGGGTCACTGTTAGCTGGAAATGAATCACATGTAATAAATAGAATTTCAAAGCCATGTTATAGAAAATGTCTATTTTTTTTCTGTGAACTTTCATAAGCAGGCAATAATTGTAATTAATTATTAAGAGAAATGAGAGAACAAGTACGTAATTGTCATGTTTTCTTGTGTATATAATTTTTTTACTGGAATTATTTGGAAGTTTGGGTAGTAATTGTTATTGAAATTACTTTTTGGTTATAAAATTATCATTGTGCTAATCTAAAACCTTCAATTATACCTAATATACCTAATAAATGTTACAGTTTCATAAGAAGTTAATTTATATTACTTATTCAAGAAGAGAGAGAGCGAGAATGAGTGAGGGGATGTGGGGGGGGGGATTAGCAGGAGCAGAGGAGGACGTGAGGTACATAGTGCAGGAGAGGGGGATGATGTGCTGGGTACAAGGCCCAGGACAGGAGGACATGACAAAACAGCCTTACATTAGAATGTCGCTCTTTTGATTGTGGCAACATTGTCATATCGCCTGTTTGAGTCAGGCATCATTTTTAACCCCTTAATAACCCTTGATGGTCATAGCACGTCATGGGTAGATCTGACTTAACGACCCATGACGTGCTATGACCGTCATGGAATTCCGGGCTCCCCCCGCTGCTGCACGCCGTTCGGGGAGTCCGGAACCGGAAACAAAGAAAAAAAAAAAAAAAAAAAAAAAAAGGTCTGTGGTCCTTAAGTGCCGGCAGTGTGTGTAGTCGCGGATGGTCCTTAAGAGGTTAATGCACCATTTTCATGGTCACCCAAGACATGGCGACATTTCCATAGTGAACCATGAATATGTCTCTAAATATCCTTTAACCCTCTGAGTACCAGAGAAGTGCACAAAACATTGCTTAGCGATGCATTGCATATAACTCTTTGGCACTCAAAGGGTTATGAAATAGAATGATAACCCTTCATTCTTCTATATTTTTATTCTACTTTCCTCTAAAAAAAATATAAAAACATATAAAAGCCATTGGCAATATTAAATTAACATGTTTTGAGAACATATTTAATTTATCCTCTCTTTTCATCTTGTCTGTAAGAAAAAAGGAAACTATACAAGAACTGTGTTTAATTAATTTCTTTGCCCTCTATACTAGTCCCAGTGTGGCGGCATGAACTAATCTGTTTGTATATGTTATCAAGAAGTATTAGAATTCAGCATCAAAAGAGCCAGTATGATTTTCAAGTTGCTTTGAAATTGAAGAAATTAAAAAATATTCATCTTTGTCTCTCACAAATAATTAATTATTGGGTAAACCCCTTGGATGATAGAGAAGTTTCCAATGCATTGCAAAGCAAAGTGCTAGCACACTCTCTAGCATCCAGAGAGGTTATGCAGAAACAAATTCATCAGCATGTGTCTGACCTAATGCCCAAATGCCATCTAAAATGTGTATAGTATTTTAATAGAACACATTTAACATGGGCTTTATGTAACTCTGACATTCTTAAAGGGATAGTAATACTTAAAATGTAAAAAAAAATATGTTGTAGAGTTTATCCCCCTGAGTAAAACAAGGGCACTCCCACTGTTGAAAGGTGTTTCATTCAAAAGATATTAATTTTCAAAGTTGAATTTTTTAGGTGCAATATCACAGTGGCCTGAAATTGTACAGTGGCGCTGTTGCTACACCATCCTATGGAGATTTATGGTCAATTGACCAGAGCTGTCCATAGGATCGTGTAGCAACAGCGCCACTGTACAATTTCAGGCCACTGAGATATTGCACCTAAAAAATTCAACTTTGAAAATTAATAACTTTTGAATGAAACACCTTTCAGCAGTGGGAGTACCCTTGTTTTACTCAGGGGTATAAACCCTACAACATATTTTTTTTTACATTTTAAGTATTACTATCCCTTTAACCCTTTGAGTGCCAGAGGGGTACGCAACGCATTGCAAAGCAATGCTTTGCGTACCCCTCTGGCACTCAAAGGGTTAAATCTTGTGTGATAGATGTTCTGAAGGATGATATTCCAAAGACCCTTCTAATGTGAGGCAATGGTACATCTACGTGGATTGCAGAGGTTGCAGCTACAATGGGGCCAAGCAGTGCCCATGCACTATACTGTCTAATAACAGGAATAATCTACTATTAGGACTGACACACTGAGTTACAGTTTACTCATATTGCATGGGGGAGAGGGGGGACACACACTAACCACTTCCGGCAATGCTTATGACAGAGCTCAAAATTTCAAGTCCTGAGCTACTAGCCAGGCCTGAAAAGTTACTCACCACCAGTTTCCATGCTTAGCCCCACCCATATCCCTGCCTTTAACCCCACCCATATCTCCGCTTTAACCCCCACCCATCTCAAGCATTTCTGAACCAGATATGTCTTGCACGTCATCTAACAGTGAAGCAAAGACAGGGCAATACATGCTTCAATCTAGATGAGCATTAAATGTCAAATAGGTATTAAAAAAAAAAAAAATTATGGTCAACAGAAAGGGATGGCTGCACCTCCAGAAAGTAATATCCTTCAATATTAGAGCACTTCCATTTGCCAACTCTCGTCTGTTAGCACAAAAATATATATACCCCACACTATATAACACAATATAGTGCATGATATATAATGTTAACCATCAAGTGTCTGGAATGATTCCACTGTAAAAGCGAATCAAATACTCGCTGGGTATTTAAACAAGGACTTCCAGCTTGGATGGCCTTGTATGAATACCTAACCCAGTGAATATTTGATTTGCTTTTACAGTGGAATCATTCCAGACACTTGATGGTTAACAGTATAAATCATGCACTATATTGTGTGATTTAGTTTGGGGCCTGGGGGTAAGTGCATTTTTCAGCTAACACACAGGAGTTGGCAAATGCCAGTGCTCTAATATCAAAGGAAGGATATTAAGTTTTGGAGGTGCAGCCAACTCTTTCTGTTTAACCCTTTGAGTGCCAGAGGGGTACGCAACGCATTGCAAAGCAATGCTTTACATACCCCTCTGGCACTCAAGGGGTTAAGGGTTCTTAACTATCCTCTTCCTCTCCTGTCTGTTGCCCCTTACCAGAGGCAGTTCTCCTGCTGTTGTGCGATGTTATTTGTGATATAGTGGTCCGCTGTGCAAGACAGCTATTTGCAACACAGTGGAGGCCACTTTCCACTCTTCACCTGACTTCCATAAGTCTACAACAAACGCAGCTCCTCACATACTCTGCATTACATTCAACAGAGGCAATGTCAGTGCTGTCGGCAAGGCATGCTGAAAAGCATTACTTAACCCTTTGAGTGCCAGAGGGGTACGCAGAGGGTTAAATAATGATTTTCTGTGAATGTCTTATCGACAGCACTGACATTGCCTCTGTTGCATGTAATGCAGAGTATGCGAGGAGCTGCGTTTTTTGTAGAATTATGGAAGTCAGATGAAGAGTGGAAAGTGGCCTCCACTGTGTTGCAAATAGCTGTCTTGCACAGCGGACCACTATATCATGAATAACATCGCACAACAGCATATCTGGCTTAACCTGTGATATTACATTCACCTTACCGTGATCGCAATGTTGCTGAGCGCTGCTCCAGGGAGAAGAGAGGCCGGAGCAGCGCTCAGCAACATTGCGATCACAATAAGACAAATGTAATATCGCAGGTTAAGCCAGATATGCTGTTGTTATTTGTGGTATAGTGTCTGCTGTGCAAGACAACAACAATGGACACTAACGGAAATTGATTCACTGTGGAAAGTGGCATCTTCACTGCATTGCGAGTGCAGCTCGCCCTGTACTTACAGCTTTCATCAAGTGGAGGAAGAATTCATTTTGCATTATGGGAGAGAAAGCGCATCTGCCCCGTGGACTAATTCGATCCCCTGCTGCTTCCTTCCCTCCTGGTGGTGTGGTAGAGAAAGGTCGCCATTTTCCTACAGGGCTTCAATTTCCACTCACTCAATTTCTCCTCGCCAAATGCGAGGGGCGAGTGGAAATTTTGAGCCCTGCTTATGACATCATCACATGTACAGAGAACTCAGACCCTGAAAGAAGAGGAAAGGAGTCTATCTGCAAGTGACAGCCCAGCCAGGCACCTGTTTTATATTATTACTAGTTGAAGGGCCCGTTTACACGGGCCACAGTGCCACCAAACAACAGCCGCAGTGCAGTCATGCACAATAGACCCTGCCCGCGCCACGGCTGATAAGGAATGGGGTGCTCCAAATTCAGACAATAGTCCTCTGAATTCGGAGCGACCACTCCATTATCATCCATTGCCCGGGCAGTCTGTACTGCGCATGACTGCAGCACCCGCAGCCGAGTCTACTGCGCATGGCAGCTTCTGACAAACATGCATTTAGCGAATTATTATAAAGGATCACCGCAGGAGTCAGAGGAAAGTAAGAGGAAGAAGTAGGTCAGTGAAAAAGATAGAGTGTTGAGGTAGCTGCTTGGCCATGGTACCATGACAAATATAATATGACTGCAGTCTTCCCACAGCACATAGTGATGTGTTATGTGATGTGAGCATGCCTGTTTGATTGGCAGTGGTCCCTACATCTATCCTAGTGCAGGGCATACTGCTCTCAATTCAACATCTTAACTTTTACTGCCTGAGTCAGCCAACCAATTTTCATGGTTAAAAAGTTTAGCTACTTTACTATTCATCCAAACACAAATGATCAACAAAATGTTGAATTACATTATATAAACTGCTCAAAAAAATAAAGGGAACACTTAAACAACACAATGTAACTCGAAGTCAATCACACTTCTGTGAAATCACACTGTCCACTCAGGAAGCAACACTGATTGACAATCAATTTCACATGCTGTTGTGCAAATGGAACAGACAACAGGTGGAAATTATAGGCAATTAGGAAGACACCCCCAATAAAGGAGTGGTTCTGCAGGTGGTGACCACAGACCACTTCTCAGTTCCTATGCTTCCTGGCTGATGTTTTGGTCACTTTTGAATGCTGGCGGTGCTTTCACTCTAGTGGTAGCATGAGACGGAGTCTACAACCCACACAAGTGGCTCAGGTAGTGTAGCTCATCCAGGATGGCACATCAATGCGAGCTGTGGCAAGAAGATTTGCTGTGTCTGTCAGCGTAGTGTCCAGAGCATGGAGGCACTACCAGGAGACAGGCCAGTACATCAGGAGACGTGGAGGAGGCCGTAGGAGGGCAACAACCCAGCAGCAGGACCGCTATCTCCGCCTTTGTGCATGGAGGAGCAGGAGGAGCACTGCCAGAGCCCTGCAAAATGACCTCCAGCAGGCCACAAATGTGCATTTGTCCACTCAAACGGTCAGAAACAGACTCCATGAGGGTGGTATGAGGGCCCGACATCCACAGGTGGGGGTTGTGCTTACAGCCCAACACCGTGCAGGACGTTTGGCATTTGCCAGAGAACACTAAGATTGGCAAATACGCCACTGGCGCCCTGTGCTCTTCATAGATGAAAGCAGGTTCACACTGAGCACATGTGACAGACGTGACAGAGTCTGGAGATGCTGTGGAGAACGTTCTGCTGCCTGCAACATCCTCCAGCATGACCGGTTTGGCGGTGGGTCAGTAATGGTGTGGGGTGGCATTTCTTTGGGGGCCCACACAGCCCTCCATGTGCTTGCCAGAGGTAGCCTGACTGCCATTAGGTACTGAGATGAGATCCTCAGACCCCTTGTGAGACCATATGCTGGTGCGGTTGGCCCTGGGTTCCTCCTAATGCAAGACGATGCTAGACCTCATGTGGCTGGAGTGTGTCAGCAGTTCCTGCAAGAGGAAGGCATTTATGCTATGGACTGGCCCTCCCGTTCCCCAGACCTGAATCTGATTGAGCACATCTGGGACATCATATCTCGCTCCATCCACCAACGCCACGTTGCACCACAGACTGTCCAGGAGTTGGCGGATGCTTTAGTCCAGGTCTGGGAGGACATCCTTCAGGGGACCATCCGCAACCTCATCAGGAGCATGCCCAGGCGTTGTAGGGAGGTCATTCGGGCACGTGGAGGCCACACACACTACTGAGCCTCATTTTGACTTGTTTAAAGGACATTACATCAAAGTTGGATCAGCCTGTAGTGTGGTTTTCCATTTTGATTTTGAGTGTGACTCCATATCCAGACCTCCATGGGTTTATAAATTTGATTTCCATTGAGAATTTTTGTGTGATTTTGTTGTCAGTTCATTCATTCAGATCTAGAATGTGTAATCTTAGTGTTCCCTTTATTTTTTGGAGCAGTGCATTCAGATCTAGGATGTGTAATCTTAGTGTTCCCTTTATTTTTTTGAGCAGTGTATATATATATATATATATATATATATATATATATATATATATATATACAAAAATCGCCAGGATGAAAGCACTCGCTCTTAGATAGAATGCAGGCCCAGGTGCACTTCCCAAACGATAATGTACAAAAACAGAAGGGAGGGCAGCACCCGTGGGACTTTTTAACAATCTAATATTTATTGTAAAGATAAGAAAACAACTGTATCAACGTTTCGGTCCCGAAACGGGACCTTTATCAAGAAAAACAATGTACCTTTCAGCTTGTGTATATAGTCTCACCTAACCTCGGCGTTGTTCTTGACGCTGGTGACGTCATCACGCCCCGTTCTCCAATTGGTTCACGGGGTGTAGACGAACCCCATTGGTCAATTGCTAACGTGACGGCAGGGCATAGAGAGATATACCAGTGAAGGTATTTCTATGTCTAAGTGTGATTTCAATATTTGAATGCACATAGATCCGATCGGCAAAGGAAAAATGATGATGGTGGAGGACACTGTGATATCGTGATGACACACGAACCCAGTGATCCACCATCACTCCTGCAGGACTGCAGCGCAAACCATAAAGAAATATTGTACATCAATATGACATGTAACTCATTTTGAGTTCCAACGCACCTTGAAACTCAGAGATCATTTCCAGAATTCTTCTGGTACCAGCAAAATGTTCTCCCCGAAAAGCACATTCGATCCTCCGAATATTAACCCTTCTATTAAAAGCTACACACGGATGGTGGAACAAGAGGCTAATACTCAATTGAGCACGGTTACACGCAACAATTTGACAAAAATAGAACAAGTTGCTTTGCAAAATTTAGCACAAAATCCATCCATTATCATCCGTCCAGCAGACAAGGGTGGGGCAGTTGTGGTTCTTGATTATGATTATTATCGACAAGAAATTCTATCACAACTTAATGACACCACTGTGTATCAGAAACTTCCCACTGACCCCCTTGTTAAGCATAAACGGAGATTGGATCACTCATTAGCCAATGCCTTCCAGCATGGGTGGATAGATGAACTTACTCTCAAGTTTCTTACAGTGGACTACCCTTGCTGTCCAATTTTTTACACTCTACCTAAGATTCATAAAGATCTTAAGAGCCCTCCAGGAAGACCTATTGTCTCGGCTAGAGGCTCATTACTTCAGCCAGTGGCTCAATTTTTGGACCATTGGTTGCAACCATTGGTACAGCGGCTACCCTCTTATGTCAAAGATACGGGGGACTTTATTGGGAACTTACTTTCCATTGGTCCTCTAGAGGGGAATATCCTTCTCGTGACTATGGATGTTAAGTCCCTTTATACGGTCATTCCGATACCTGAGGGCATTCGAGCAGTGGCGACTGCATTGATGAAAGCTCCTAAACAACTTGGTCGCCCACCCACTGGATTCCTTTTGGAACTCCTGGAATACTGCTTGACTTTAAACTATTTCCGTTTTGAACGTGATTTTTATCTGCAGATATCCGGGACGTCAATGGGTTCCAATGTGGCACCGACGTTCGCTAATTTATATATGTCCCAATATGAGAGTGTTCATATAACACCACTGCTTTCCACCAAGATTCTGTTTTACCGTCGCTTCATTGATGACTTATTCCTCATTTGGAATGGGGATGAGGCATCTTTCATGAGTTTTGTTGAACACCTGAACTCATTAGATTCACCTATTAAGTTTTCACACAGTGTTCATCCTCAACAGGTAGATTACTTGGATTTAACGGTATTTCGTGATGATAGCCGTTTGGCTACCACCAACTACCGTAAACCCACTGACCGTAACACCCTACTCCATTTTGATAGTTTCCATCCTTACCATGTTAAGAAAGGGGTGCCTTATGCTCAGTTTTTACGAATTGTGAGGAATAACACCACTGAATCACTGCGGTCTGTTCAACTACGTGATCTATATGAGAGGTTCTTACAAAGAGGATATCAACCACACATTTTGAATAAAGCCTTGGAAAGAGCCCTTGAACATACACAAGAGTCATTGCTTCAGGTAGGGTCTGCAAAAAAGGAAGATGACCAGATGACCTTTATTACTACCTATACAGCCTCCAGTGCACATATAGGGACAGCGGTCCGGAAACATTGGGATCTATTATCAACTGACCGCACACTCCCTAGATCTTTTCTAACTAAGCCTAGACTGTGCTTCAAAAGGGGACACAACTTAAGAGACCTATTGGTTCAGACTGACCCCAAACATTGTTACCAACAAAGTTACACTACTTGGTTACCTTCCCCTAAGAAGGGATGCTTTAAGTGCACTGGATGCATAACTTGCAAATATTTGTTGACTGGAGACAGTTTCTCACATCCACACTCTGGACGTGTCATTAAGATTAAACACAGACTCACATGTACCAGTAGCTACGTGGTTTATTTTATCAAATGCCCATGTAGCTTTCTCTATGTGGGGAAGACTATAACTAGCTTCAGGGACCGCATGGCCAATCATAGGACAAGTATTAGGGAGGCACTGCTCTCTAAAAAGAGTGATAAGCCTGTGGCAAGACACTTTGCCGAAGCTCAACATACCATGGCCGAATTAAGATACATGATAATCGATTTTCAACCAGAACTGTCCAGAGGAGGGGACAGAAAGAAAAAAATTGTTACAAAAGGAGGAGAAATGGATCTACTTCTTGGACACCGTTCAACCAAGGGGTCTGAACGAGCGAGCACAATGGACCCTCTCAAGGAGGGCGTTGCTGTTAACATGCACCCATAATCGGACTTGACAGCCCATACCCCTTGGAATGTCTCTTTGGAGCAGGAGGACCACCTGATTCTTGGGACCTTGAACAGTACCTTTGACACATTATCAACATTGGCTATTATACCCAGGCTTACACTTGATTATCGGGTCCCTGTAATTAGGGCTTTGACTCATAATCTTCAAGTCCTATGATTGTATCATCCTTTACATTTAAAGTGCGGTCCCTGCAGGCAGGTTTTCTGATTCCCTGCTATCTCTTGTGAGCTGTGTAGTAACTGCAGATTCAACTATTTAACTATTTGATCAATTTGACTATTTATGTTTTGACCTTTTGGGTCACTCTGCTCCTTGGCTTGAGCCTCCGGTTCACCATTTCTGTGCGGGTTTTACCTGATTCGTCTGACACATTTTGAGTTACATATCATATTGAT
The DNA here is from genome assembly GCA_037306005.1 of Rhinophrynus dorsalis. Lineage (NCBI taxonomy): Eukaryota > Metazoa > Chordata > Amphibia > Anura > Rhinophrynidae > Rhinophrynus > Rhinophrynus dorsalis. Next base: position 402,857,629 of record CM074723.1, read on the forward strand.
GTACAATATTTCTTTATGGTTTGCGCTGCAGTCCTGCAGGAGTGATGGTGGATCACTGGGTTCGTGTGTCATCACGATATCACAGTGTCCTCCACCATCATCATTTTTCCTTTGCCGATCGGATCTATGTGCATTCAAATATTGAAATCACACTTAGACATAGAAATACCTTCACTGGTATATCTCTCTATGCCCTGCCGTCACGTTAGCAACTGACCAATGGGGTTCGTCCACACCCCGTGAACCAATTGGAGAACGGGGCGTGATGACGTCACCAGCGTCAAGAACAACGCCGAGGTTAGGTGAGACTATATACACAAGCTGAAAGGTACATTGTTTGTCTTGATAAAGGTCCCGTTTCGGGACCGAAACGTTGATACAGTTGTTTTCTTATCTTTACAATAAATATTAGATTGTTAAAAAGTCCCACGGGTGCTGCCCTCCCTTCTGTTTTTGTATATATATATATATATATATATATATATATATATAATACTATCCCTTTAACAATATGTTTATATATATATATATATATATATATATATATATATATATATATATATATATATATATATATATAATGTATTGTTAAAGGGATAGTAATACTTAAAATGTGAAAAAAAAAAAATGTTGTAGGGTTTATACCCCTGAGTAAAACAAAGGTACTTATACTGCTGAAAAGTATTTTTTATTCAAAAGTTATTACAGCTCAAACTTGAATTTTTTAGGTGCAGTATCACAGTGGCCTAAAATTGCACGCTGGCTGTTGCTACACCATCCTATGGATATTTATGGTCAGGTGACCAGAGCTGTCTATAACATGGTGCAGCAACAACACCACTGTACAATTTCAGGCCTCCGTGATACTGCATCTAAAATAAATGTTTTAAAAAAGTTTGCGCTGTAATAACTTTTGAATAAACGACTTTCAACAGTATGAGTACCCTTGTTTTACTCAGGGTACAACATATGTTTCTTAACTTTTTTTAACAGTTTGAGCTGCAATAACTTTTGAATAAAACACATCTATGCAGTAGGAATAACCTTGTTTTACTCAGGAGATAAACCCTATAAAAAATTGTTTTACATTTTAAGTATTTGATGGAGAGTTACGGTTATCTTTAAAGAAGTAGCAGTTTAAAGTCACATTCATGAAGATAAGAGAAACTCTAAGCTTGCACTTGATATTCACATATTTACAGATTATGTTTCCTTTTAACAGATTACACTTCATATTCACAGATTACAATTTTAATATTACCATTCAGTAACTGTAAACTGTAGTTTCTTAGGGATTCAGTTAGGGTAATAAACATATCACTTATCTTAATTAATATGAAAGATATTAGGCTTTTCAAAGGATAACCTTCTTATTCACTGATTCCTCAATATTCATCATTTACAAGTTTGTCTCTGTTCTAGCTACTAGACCTCTACTCTGAGTGGAGGAATCCAGAAGATAGACACACACAATTGCAAATTATCATCATATTTGGCAGTTTGTCTTTATAGCTACAACGCATGACATTTTTCACAGGCAGACATATAAAAGTAAATCTAATGTTATGGCAGGACCAGTAGTATGGTAGCCTTGTCCCATTTCATATGTGGTTGATGTTATTTAAAGGGTTAGTAATGTTTCGTTCCACCATCAGCTCTGAACATACATCATAGTTAATATTACTGATGTCTGATGCTCTTAGTGTTCAAACCCTGATAGTTACACTGTAATTATATGATAAAGTTTACCCTTCCTACTCCTTTTCTTGACGTCAGAGTTTCTGTCTCAGATACGACAGCAGATCACAATGAGGGGCAATCTTCAGTCAGTATTTGGCAAAACCTGCCCTCAAGGAGGGCAGGGTTTTCCTTATACTGACAGAGGGAAGATTGTCCCTCATTGTATGTATGTATCTTTGTATGTATCTTTATTTATATAGCGCCATACATGTACACAGCGCTTTACAGAAGTTGAAATAGTACAATACAAAAATACAGAACTGAGTTAAGATCATTAAGCTAAAGTGCAATAATTGCATTATTTGTGGGGGAAAGTGCAGCAAGGGAATCTTACACTAGGAAAGGGGCCCTGCCCCAAGGAGTTTACAATCCAGTCGTGATCTGTTTGGTTCAATGGCAGTTTTTCATATCTATGGGAAGGTGGCTTAGGATCAGGAAAAGGGGAGCGAGGAATAAACATCATCATAAAATTACAACATAAATAGCAAGTTTTCAACAGTAAGAGCATCAGTACTATTAGTACTACATCTACATCTGTACATCAGTACTATTAACTATGATGAATGTTCAGAGCTGCTTGTGGAACGGAACATTACTAACCCTTTAAGGGCTTTTCTCCATCCTCTCCATGCAGAAACATCTTTTCTGATGACATGGACCTCAGATCAACTGGCTGAGGAAATAGGACTGGTTTATGGGCGGCATTAGTGAAAAAATATATGATATACTCTTAGCCATCATTTTTGGAAAATGTTTTCTTTGAGTAAAACAGTACAAAATCTTTTAAAATGGTGGTCAAATGGCTAAAATTTACTACAATTGCTACATTATCCAGCTTGTCACAAAGATACTGAAAAAACCCTAAACAGAGATTATTGTTTTAAGAATAGATCCCACCCATTTTATTTCACAGAAACCCTTACCTCCTATTTATCTTAATCATTTTACATATTACACTTATCTTGGGCCTGACCTTAGACCTCTGCTGAAGCCTTCTCCAGCCACCGAGACACACACACATATAAATATAATTATATTACTATTTTTTATACAGTGTTAAGGATCAGTGACGTGTACAGGGTATTACTTCACGATGTGATGAATAACCTTCTGGTCCTTAAAGGGTTAATGAGGATGTGGAGGCCCTTCAAAGTCCATATTTTATAAATCTGTATTTTTTCCAGTCTCTTAACATACGGAATTCTGAGCAGAGCAATGCTCTGGGGATCTTTCTAGCATTCAAGGGGTTGATATCACAGTGTAAAATATGGTTTATCTATAAAATGTATTCTATGTTCAATTTATATGCATTTGTATCAAAATAAAGAAACATTTTGACATCCTATAAGCTGACCTAGACTCATTCAGTAAAGCACTTTGTACACTTATGCTGCTATATGGCATATTCATTCATACAGTATCATCAACTTGTAAAGAATGACTTAGATTCCACCATTAGGATAATACCAGAAACACACAAGTCCATCTTGTCATTCAAACAGTAAAATGTGAAAAATTTGAAATAGTACGAAACTAAAACTTGATGTTAGCTCACACATATTTAGCCCCTTGGACCTTATAGACATTTACCTATTATTGATTTTCAATGTGATGGTGATATCACGGATTGGCAAAAAGTCTGTTTTTTTCCCATGGGGATTTTTGTGGAAAACTGGCAATAGAGGCTAATATTTTCATCTTTTCACTAACCCCTTTACATTTTCCAGGGAAACTTTGCAGGTTCCCATGGAGAGGGTTAGACTCAGTTGTGTAGGGCAAGGATTGGGGGGCAGTGTGTGGATCTATGGTTAATGTGGGACAAGGCTGGGGGGACAGTGTGAGTTGTTATTGTCTGGCTAACCTTGGGGCATAGTGTGTGTGTTTCCATGATTACTATGGGGAAAGCTTGGGGGACAATGTGGTTTTATATTTTATGTGGGTTGTGGCGAAAAAAAGAGGAAAATTGCAATATTCTCTGTGATTCCCACCAAAGGAAAAAAGTGCCATTTTATACTGTTTTCTCTTTTGGGGAGAAATATTTCACCCATCCCTAGTGATAGCAACATTATATAAGCTACATTGTCACAAACATAATACCAAATATGTTGTCTATCACCAAACAGTAAAATGGGGTGTTTTCTATTTAAAATAGTTTTCTTAATTTAAAATATGCAGCCATTTTGTTTGTTTGTTTTTATAGGTGATGTTGGCATTAAAAAACAGACTCGTCATCGTGTCATAATTCAACTTCCTTCCTATGGTGGCCGAGACTGTCCTGACACTTTATATGAAGAAAATGAGTGTGAATCTCCCCCTGTCTGCCACAGATACAGGTGAGAGAAAGTAACACTGGACAAGTAATGACTGAATATGGACATTTCACGTTCAATATTTTGAAATGGCAGATACTGGTTTTCCAAGTGCTCAGGTTTCAGCCTCTATCTGTCATTCCATGTCACTCTTACTAAAAGTCTTCAGTTACTAATCTACACCAATTACACATTTATTATATAGCTCTCTTCTGCTTCTATTGAATAAATATTTTCGTGCTAAATATCCCCACTTTATGTTATACACATTTATATTATTCAACAATTCTATAATTTAGAAGTAAAGCAGTCTTCAGTTTCTTGAATTTAATTATAACTATAAGAAAAGTGGGATTTTACCCCAATGAATACTAGTAAGTTCTCCAACTCATTGCAAACCAATTAATGGAAAATTGTGGAATTTCTGACTGTCTTCTATGGTGCATTTGGTTTGCTCCAGAATTGCTCCAGTTCTTAGTGTGTCAGTAAGTCTGTTTAGGCTTTCTTAGAAACGAATAAGAGGATTCACTTCTGTCATTACTAAATTACTGTCTGGAAAACCGAGTGGAAATTGAAACCAAGATATCTGTATTTCTCAAGGTTAGAAAGCACAAATTATATGCAGAAAGTAAAGCAATTTATATTCAGTTTTCATTCTGACTGGTAGCAAAGTTCATTAGATTGTAAAATAGAAGCATTTTTCGTGTGACATATGTATAAATATCAAACAATAGGTGACAGTATGTGACAAATTAGAATAAATCTTTGGGCTCTACTGCATTAATTGCCTTGTTATTTTCCACCCATGTGGCTTATTATCTGGAATATATAAACATTTTCTCTTTTCACTTGTTATTGTATAATTCTAAAGGGTGACTAAGTGACAGATCATTATATAAACTTTGTTTTTGGAAACATACGTTCCAAACAATTATTGTCATGTTCCATTCATTTGAGAACAACAGAATAAATATTTTCGTACCTTCTAATAATTTTGGATGAGAGACAAGATAAAACTGCAATTAAAGTAACTCTATACAGTAGAATTGGTAAATTACAAATGTGATGTACATTTAAATTGGCCAGTTTTGCTGACAATCTTTTAAAGCCAGTGCTTATAATTATATTTTTTTAACTGTTAAATATTTAATTATCCACGTAATGTGTTGGAACTTGAATATTCAAGGATGTCATTGTTTCAGGGGTCATTAAAGGCTGAAACATAGTCATGAAATATTATTGTTCCAAAATGAAATGCATTTTCAGCCCAAATGGGTACATCACATAGCTGATATATTTCAGCAAGATAAACAGAGATTTGTTTATCAAGCTAAAATGATACAATTATGTAGCAAACCAACAACAGCCTTTGAATTGATTGAATTGGGGGTTTAAACTCCTTGTGTGTTAGATAGCTCTTCATTGCATTGATTTCTGATACATTGGAAACCTTGATCACATTCAAAGAGTTAAAATTTAACAAACCCATTTCAATCAATGAGAAATTTCAGAATTTGAACCTTCTGAGTGCCAGAGGGGCACTCAAGGGGTTAATGTAAACCCAACGAATAACACCCCATGCTACAGAATTGTAACTCTTAAGCATGATTGATAAGGCCCATATTCTCCACCAAGTATTGAAGATGCTAAAAAGACACAACAGTATATTTGTAAAATAATCAAGGAGGTTGCAATTAAGTTTACACTTTCTTTGACTGGGATCATATTTGATTATTACTTTTGTCTAGAAAATGTGTTGGTGGTTAGTGCAAGTGCAGTTTTGTTCCAGAAAGGACCTTTTTCTAGACCTGTGACATAGTTGACGAGGCTGAAAAAAGTCATACGCCCATCAAGTCTAGCCCATGCTAAAACACCCCTGTTGGTCCAGAGAAGGCAAAAAAAACCTAAACCCATTTCCAATTTAGCCCCAAGTGGGTAAAACAATTCCTTCCTGACTCCAAATGACAGTCAGATAGTTCCCTGGCTCAACAACCTATCTGCATTGAAGCCATCTGTCATCATTTTCAATATTGTTCTTTGCCAGATAGGCATCCATTGCTTTTTTGAAAGCAGTTACATTATCTGCAAGCACAACATGCAGCGGCAAAGAATTCCATAGCATTACCTCGCTTACTGTAAAAAAAAACCCTGCCTCTGTTTTAGTCAAACCGCCTTTCCTCTAGTTTTAATGGATGACCTCTTGTTCTTAGCTCAGCTCTTTGCATAAATAATTCATTGGATAGTTCTTTGTATTGACCTTGAAGTGTTTGTAAATGGTAATCATATCACCCCTTAGGCATCTCTTTTTTAATGTAATCAAACCCAGTTTGGCTAGTCTCTCTTTATAAGTCGGTTCCTCCAATCCCTTGCACATCGCTCCACTTTTTCCAGTTCAACAATGTCTTTTTGATGTCCAAAATTGTACTACATATTCTAGATGAGGCCTAACCAAGAATTTATATAGAGGTAGGATAATATTAGCATCCCTTGCATATACATCTGATTTTATGAGGCTAGTACCCTATTTGCTATTGCTGTAGCTGAGTGACTGTAATATGATCAGATTATCTCCTGAATGCTTGTAGGGAAAATGTAAATTCTAACTCAGTATTTTTTTTTTGTGTGTGGTTGTATGTGGAATAGTATTCTCTCGGTAGCAGACCATTTTCCCTATGAACTTTTTCTTCTGTACCTAAAGCAATTTGAGTAAATGCTATGTAGATTAAATTTATGGCAGGGGTTTCGAAGTTCAGCTCTCAAGAGATGCAAGCAGGTTAAGATTTAAATATATCCCTTATTAACTAGAGTTGAATTAATTAGTAACTCATTCATTATACTGACCCAATTGTGTTTAAGCATTGGGAATCCTGAAATCCTGATTTGTTTGCAGACCCTTGAGTAGAGATGGGTGAAAACTTCCACCTATGAAGACAAACATGAAAAATTGCACTTTGGTCTTCTGCTAGAATTCCTGGAAAAAGTGTAATTATCCACCCTTTTTCTTACATTAAATTAGCCCCCCAGCCTTGTTCCACTGGTAACCATAGAACCACATTCATCCCTACCCATGAGGAATGGACTACACCACCCCTAGCTTTTGGAATCCCAGCAGTGCTTTTTCCCTTGAGCAGTCCTGTTTGTTATTAAAAACCAAACTGCTTCTCTGGTTCTTACAATCCTGCAATGCAGGGGTCATTAAAGGATAATTATTTCTTAAGAGTAAGTGACTTGATTTGTTTAAAAGAAGGACTTACCTAAGTAGACATTATTTATGCAGCAATCTAATGTATATACATACATATATATATATATATATATATATATATAAATGTAGTAATCCCCAAAACTGTGCACTTACTTGTAATACTAAGCCTCTGGCCTGGGTGCTAATCCATAATAAACATGTCATAGATAATCCAAAAGAAATGCAATCACAGGTCTTTTGCAGGTTTCAAAAAATGTGCTGGTTTATTCCATCAACGTTTTGAGCCCTAAGTTGGGACTTTATCAAGAAGCTTTACAGCATGTGGTATGATTGTTCTGTAAAGCATCTTGATAAAGGCCCAGGTTGGGGCCGAAACGTTGATGGAATAAACCAGAACAAAACCTGCAAAAGATCTGTGAGTACATTCCTGCATTCCTTTTGGATTATACTTTTTTTTTTTGCATTACATCTGCAGTTGACTGTATCTAATGGTCTCTGTCGAAGTCTGCTTCCAGTTCATACCCCTCCACAACAAACACAGAGTTCAGTAGTATTGTATGGTTCATTTGGGTCAATTGTCTGTATTGAGTTATAAACTTGATACTAGCAGTAAGCTATGACATCAAGATCAAATGTAAAAACAACATGAAATGGTATACAGATATAACTGACTGCTGTGTGAAGGGAACCTACCTTGGCAAATGATTCTGTCAAAAGTAAGGACCATGTATTTATAAAGTGAAGTTCAGTTTTAAGTGAGGATTGGAGTACTGTGCTAGATTGAATGCATTGTTATATTTAACTTAGATAATTTGTTTTGATGAACAATATTCCTTTTTGGTGCCAGAACAATGTACTCACATCCACTCCCACAGACAATATGAATGTATATCAGGACATTTCATTAAAAAGGGATAACTCAGGACTGGATTCCATTGCAGGTGATAGATTTGTAACTGTTCATCAGCAGATTTCCCCACAGAATTTTAAAGGAATGTGTAAGTTAAAACAAGTGATGACACCTGCAGTGTAATTCAGTCCATCGTGTGTTTATTTAGATTTGAAAATTTAAAACCTGAAATGTAATCCTAAATTCCAGTTTACATCAAGCTAAGCTGAAGCACTCATGTAGTATGGCTTTGAAAGGGTTAGCGTCTCTTTCACATGGAAAACTGAAATGTTGCAGCCTACTGTGACATTGTGTCAACAGTGTAACATCACTCACCTCTCCTGTGTTCCACTGATGACAACCAATTCGTTTGAGGGAGAGCCAGTATTGCTGTCTGCTCATGTGGGTCAGCCAGTCATTAGAGGTTGCAGTGAGCATCTCAGCCGCAATAGTTGTTGATGTAAAAGGCCTGTCGGTGGTCCCATGGGCTGCTATGCAGACCTTCCTTACTGCAGCTTTGCAGTGTTACTAAGGAAATGCAGTACAGTTACAGCATGGAGTTTGGTGTCGCCTGTGTGAAAGGGGCCTATGGCATGCCAACCTTTCCAATGCAGTACAGGGACAGTTGGTATATTGCAATGCGTTGCTCATCAGTCTAGCGCTCAAAAGATTAAACAGGACTTTAAACTGCTTGAATGGTAGCGAGGTCTCAAAAGCAAGTGTGTTAGAGTCCTTGTTAGCATTTAACAGATGAGAGTTATTACCGTGTTAGCCGTAGAAAAACAGGACGCAAATATACCTTTTATTGGCTAGCTAAGCAGATTTAGAATGCAAGCCTTAGGTTTTTTCCTCAGGCATGCCCGAGGAAGAGACATAAGGTCTTGAAAGCTTGCATTCTAAATCTGCTTAGTTAGCCAATAAAAGTATCAAAAAACTATATTTGCCTCCTGTTGGCATTTAAGGCATTACTAATCCTATATAATTCAATTGGGAATTTTGTCTGTCTCCTGTGGTGTAATTGGTTTTCCCCATAAATGCTCCAGGTTTCCTTAACACAGGGACCATAGAATGTGACCTCAGAACACAGGATTAATAGAAGAATAATATATATGTACAACATTCACTATATTTTGTTTGATCTACTTATCTCTGTTATTCCCTTTCTTTCAATTAAAGTCATAGATCTATCTACCAAAGGTAATTATAATGTAAAGCTTTTTAGTTGTATACTCTCAAAACGGTGTTATATAAACATCCACATTTCCTCTTCCACTGTCACATTGATAATCTTTGTTTCAACATACACAACATCCAAATTATCTGACACCTTTGGGTTATAAAAATAGCTGCTGTCAAAACCATCTCAGCAAGTCAGTGAAGGAGATCAGTGTCTTGATGGCATGCAGTCTTCTTCTCCTTGGAAGCTCCAGCAAAATCCTCATATGTTTTCTGTATGGTATGGACTTCAGTAATTTATGCACGTGCCCCATTCAGTTCCATAGGAGTGTAACACATAATATTCTGCAATGCCTTGCACATTCCCCAGGCACTCAAATGTTTTACCCCTGACCCAGCCAATAGCAAGAAAACAGTGACTGAAATGTTTTCATGGTCAGGAGTGTATTAGCTCTGCCATCATGTGTCTCAATTGTGTTTGCTTTTGCTGTGAAGATGAACAGACAACAGAGTGTGATACGAGAGTAAGACACAGGCTGAGGTCTTATGATTCTCTGTAGGTACGGATATAACAGAGTTTAATTAGACACTGCAGGTAACAGACACTCAAAATAACTGAATGTGGATAGGAGTGAAAAACTTTATTATAAAGAACACACATAAACATATATTGTTCTTAATGATATGTGAATTGTTTACTCTGTATTGATTATAGATGGAAAACACATAAATGGAGAAGATGCCAGATGGTTCCATGGTATGTGCGTCAAGACAGCCCTGGGGCCTACGAGACATGTGGGCCTGGACTACAAGCTAGAGGTAATAAATAACATTTAATGAAGAAAGAATTGTTTTTATGTCTGCCTTTAAATATTCAGACATCTCAAGTAGTTTAGGTTAATGTTTAAAAACTGATTTTTAATTTTATTTATGTTTTTAATACAATAAAACCTTTTAATGCTAGATAGGTCTCCAATGGATTGCAATCCATTGGAGACCTATCTCGCATTAAAAGGTTTTATTGTATTAAAAACATAAAGAATATTAAAAATCACTCAAGGCTTAAAATCCTATTTACATAATTTTATCTTTCTTTTCGCCATTGTGGTCAAGTTGGTTTCCTACATAACTGCTCTTCTTATTCTCTTTTCTGCTTGCTCAGAGCACCTTATCTTATGACACCTTAACTATGTGACACCTCATCCATGTGACTTGTATTTACTTCCTCCTGATAAAAACTAGCAATTTGTTGATGTTGGTAGGCAGAGCTTAAGCTATACACCTCAATATCACTCTCTGTCAGTGGGTTTCAATGGCAAAGACATAGGCATTTTATTGTTCCATCGATATAATAAAATATTAGTTTTAGAGATTTAGTGATGGATTCCACAACAAATGAAACATTTTATCACTGTTTTTTGTTGGTCTGTGAGAAAATATGTAGCTAAAACAAATGATAGAGTCATCACCTGCAATGGAATCCAACCATTACTTGGCCGAGTCGAAGACATAATTATATGTTAAAGAAAATCAAGCAAGGCTATAGCAGTCACATGCTTAACATATTATGCATACGTGCAAAACTATATTTTACTATAGGGGTGATCAGACCTGTATTCATGGCCCCCAGCAGGACATATTTTCAGAATGTCCTCAATTGAACACATGTTGTTAACTCAGACAGATCCTTCAGGATGATTGAACCACTGATTGATTAACATGTACCGTATTCATGCAAGGAGATCCAGAAAACCTGCACTGGTGAAGGAGCCTGAGGACAAGTTGGAGGGCTCATGTTATAATACACAAACATCTGTAATTCAGTGTATTGCATTTTTGAGTCAATTAGCAGTTAGAAAGAGAAAATAATCTTGCTTTTTCATGATAACATAAAATATTAAAAACATATGAGACTCTTGTCTCATTGAAATTATGATAAAAAAGTTTTGATCAAAGTTTTTATTTCATAACTTATTTTTATTTATGCCATTGAAGCTCATAAAATACACACTTTACCATATGCAGGAAAGAAAGGAGGAGTGATTTTGAGGCAAACCAACTGCATCATCAGAGAGAAATCAAACATCTCCAAACAATGCATTGGCTTCCTCTCTACCATTCATGGAGTCAAAAGCCCAATTTAAATCAATTACATTTGCTCCAGAATTCCTAATTGTTCTTATATACACATGGTGTATTAGACCTAGAAGGCAAAGATTGCACATAACCTTTTAATTTTTGACATTTTGAAAATTGTCATAGTTATGCATCAATTTGTAAAAAATAAAAAAGCAAATCTACAGTAAATTGATCATAGTCATCAGAAAGAATTGCACTCACAGGTCTTTCTACAGTGCTGTATACAGTGCTGTATCTTTCTTCAGACACATGCGAGTGCAATTCTTTTTGTGAACTTTACCAATCAATTGTACTAGGTGTTAGCACCCAGGCATATATATATATATATATATATATATATATATATATATATATATATATATATATCCTGCATAATAATTTGCTAGAATGTTTGTCAGAAGCCGTCATGCGCAGTAGAGACTGCCCGAACACACGGAATGCTGGGAGCACAGAATGCTGGGAGCACGAAATGCTGGGAACACAGAATGCTGTGAGTTCTGTGATGGGAGCATTCTGTGCTTTTGGGCAGTCTCTACAGTGCATGACTGCGTCAGCGGCAGGACGCAGAGCAGGATCGGCCTCTTAACCCTTTGAGTGCCAAAGGGGTACTTGCAATGTGTTGCATACCCCTCTGGCACTCAAAGGGTTAACATCACCCGGACCTTGGCCCATGTACATATACATATATATATATATATATATATATAATAAAATAAAAGGGTAGCACTCATGATACCAGAAAACAGAACTATAGAAAATAAGCATCATAGATCTTCTGGTATAAAGGTAGACAAAATGCATTTTAAGTGCGGTGTTTGATAAACCTTATAAAATCTCCTGGCTGACTCCTGCTACTGCTCCCCATAATGAATGCTGATCTCGTGGAGTCATCTATGATAAATAAAACAAGTGCAAACTTTGTGGAATTTATCACTTGTATACAAATTAGCACTTTGAGCATAGCATCAAGTTGAGTCTTTTGATACATATTTCTTGTAGCAGAAACTTTTTTGCAGTCATCAAGCCCTTTCATTTAAGTACCATCCCAATGGAAAGCTAACAATCACTCTTGTTAACCCTATCAAATGCTTAGAGACCTCCAATGCATTTCTTCTCAGTGCGTTGAAGACCTGTCCAACATTGATAGGGTTAAAATAGTATCAAATGTACTTACCTGCTACTTTGCACTAGTAACAAGACTAAATTATTAAGCAACAATTTTCCAGGTCATTTTAGTTGATATTGTTTTTTTCTTAGAGGGTATAGGTAATAGTGTCTTTTACAAAGGTAAACTCCTGTTTAAAGAAACATTTTCAACCTTGCAGATGTCAGCTGACAGCCATAGAAGCCCAGTTATAGAACTCTACAGAATCCAGTTTGAGAACCACTATCCTCTAGAGTAGTAATTGAACTACTTGTTCAAAGGAATAGTAATTTTTGTGAAAAAAAACATATTTGTAATAGGGATTCTCCTGCTAACAAGAACAATAGTTCGTCCACCCCTTTGGGATTCTATATTCAAAAGTTATAACTTATTATCTGCTTGGAATAATGTCTTCCTGTCTGTGTTTGCAGAGCTTAAATGTTGATAACATAATAAATAAAGTGAAACAGTGGTTACTTTACAGTTTTTTTTGTGATTCAAAGGAAAAAGGAAAGACAACAAACCAAACATGTTTGAGCTGAATGTTCTCTCCCAGAAACAGGAGTGATCTTGTTTTAATCAGCAGGAAAAGCTCTATTGTATATATGTTTTATAATAAAACATTACTATACTTTTAATTCCTCCTAACATGATAACTAGCCTCTTCTATGCTACAGACATATCAAATGGATTGCAAAGCAGTTCAGCTGAAGATGGTTACACTTTCTCTGTGGCATATACAATCCTTTAGATGTTTTTCATATTAGTTATGTAATAGATTATCCTGGCTCAAATAGGGAAATTCCATACAAATTACTTCTGTAGAATGATAAAAGAAAAAAAATTGCCTGCTTTCAATGATATTTGTTTTCTTTGACACCATGGTTCCCATATTTTGCACTAGTTCTGACCTAGTTTTGTAACTAGAATGCTTCCATAAATAAACTTCATAAGCCTTATTCCTCAAGCTAACAAGGAACATTTTCTAGAGCACACCAGCTACACCATAAGGGTCAAGTAAAAAGTCTGCAAATTTTCAAGAATTTAAATGGAATTTTCAACTTGTTGAATACGAGAGAATGCTTCACAATGCACTGGAGACCTCCCTACTGTTGAAGGTGTTAAAACTTTATAAAATCAATAGATATTTTAATTTATTCCCCCTCAAGTTCAGACCGAGGAACAAGGAAGTATCTTCACATCCCCTAAACCATTTCCTCCTATAGCATCACCCTACACAGCCAGTATGCTTCTTACTTAACCCTAATCTTCCCAAATCCATGTACAGTAGTTTCTCATTTAAAGGCCACTAAACTTTCTCTGTAAGACCTGGTTACAGATCATTCAGATCTGCTTGTCATGCTATTTTTACGCCTATGGCTGTTTGGCGTTCTGTTGGTTTGATCTAGAGTTGCATCATTTTAGCTTGGTAGATAAGGCCCCGTATATCTTTAACAAGTGATTTTTCTACTATAGTATACATCTTCCTGCTTATTTTTAACATATTTGTTGTCAAACATTAAGCCAATGTTTTTCCTCCATGCCAATGCTTTGGAGTCCCAAAAGTGGCTAACAGCCATATCTAATTTCACACCATAGTTATCCCAGCTTTTTCAACTCTCTTACATTTCCTGTATCCCCTAGTATTTTTTGATAAACTGAATTTGTTATTTGTTAGATATGTGAAAACAAGATTGAATATAAGCAGACCTTTGGGCCAAATTGTGTGTGTCACGCAAAGGCATGAGTTGGCCTTTGCAGGGCCCTGGTGTGTATAATTTGTTTATTTTGTGTATTTTATTATACCTTTTAAATTGTTAGCTAAATTAGCTGAGTAGATAACATCACCAGAGCAGGATGTATGGGTCATAAAAGGTATTGGACCATCTGCTCTGGGAGGAGTATTATCCAGGGGACACCCAAATAACCTGAAATAGGGAAAACATGTATATACAGTGTAAAATGGTTCAGTACAAATATACATTCAGAATGCCCATGTTTTACCCTTTTGGTGGGTACCAAACATGCCAAGGGAAGGTGTTCCTGCTATGAGTTACAAGAATAGCCACTTTGCTACCAGTTAGACCCAGCATGTTTTGTGTCCAGATATTCACACAGATATGAGGAATATGATTTTATAACATTATAGCGGTGTGCTGTGGGTTGCATGTTTTGGGAAGCCTTATGATTTTTCAGGTAGACCTCTGCAGTATCATCTCTGACAGGACTGATTTAGTGGGCTGTAAACTGTCAAGCCAAACCACTGACCCTCCCAGGTAACGCCAGGGTGTTTGGCTTCTTAGAAGCAACTGTGGACTCCTATTTAATATGGGTTTGTGGATAAAAAAGGTGAATTTCTTTGTAACAATTGAAGGGGGAAATACCATCGGAAGCTACCGCAAGGACTCTTAAAATATCGTTAATTGTATTTAAGGATTTCTTGTGTTTCTCCCATTTCATTTTATGGACTGTTTTGCCAAAGTGTAATCTTTATTTGTGTATGTCCTTTATTTCTGTATTTTTGTAACCAGCACTGTGAAGCCTTTTTTCAGATTAAATGTTCAATTAATCAGCTCCTGTGTCTGTTCTCTAACATGAACTCACTAATCTGTAGGAAGCTCAGATAGAACACACTACTAAAGGTTTAAGGCTAAATGTTTGATTATTAAGGTGATTTTATACTGTATTCTGTTGTGTTTGGGGTAACATATGATGCCCAGATATAAAGTCTTGGTGGTGGCAGCAAATTGTAGTGCTGGGGTGATAGTGCAGGAGGAATTTCAAGGGTTAATTTTGTGTTTTCTAGGAATAGTAACAGGTAACTAGTCTGGTACTGTTAACTCTTTCACTCCCACACTCTCCCCACTGTCTCAGCAGGGCCTATAGCCTTCACTTGTGACAGTGTGTGTAGCATTTACCTTTGTGTTAGCTATTCAGGGCCATCTTTCTTGACAAAAGGATACTAAATCTGCTTTAATGTTTTGATATAATATTTAAATTCTAGTACATGTTATGTATACATAGAGGCTCACAATAACAACATATATTAAATGACAGATATAGAAACTTGCAATATAATATATCTAAGTGTGTATGTACAATATAATAATGAAACTTGTATACATACTTAATAAATTAATTTATTTTATTTGGCAATTAGCAATTACTTGTCGCAGGCAAGATGGAGTTCAAGCAGACGTCACAGATTGTCTCATGCATGCAGGCCCATTGCCAGCTTTAACTCAATCCTGCCAGATACCATGCCAAGATGACTGCCAATTTGCCAGTTGGTCCAAGTTCTCACCTTGTAATGGAGACTGCGGAGCTGTAAGGACCAGAAAACGTTCACTTCTTGGTATGTTTTGCATTAATTAACTCTTGTATTTTAATACAGTATATATATGGGACTGAAAAATGTAGGGCAAGGGTATTTGACCTTCAGCTGTGGGAGACTACAAGTGCCATCATCCTGAACATCTGGAGAGCCAACAGTTGACTACCTCTACTGTAGAATATTAAATATATTGTATCCATCTCAGGTAAAACTAATTTCTTACATCATTATTATGAGGAAACTGCCCCCAACTAGAAAATATATAGTTATGTTTTCTCACTCTCTCTCTAGTTTTCTCTCTCTCTCTCTAAACAGATAGATAGATAGATAGATAGATAGATAGATAGATAGATAGATAGATAGATAGATAGATAGATTTTCTTTTTATTTCTCTGTGTGACAAATATACACCTGAAAGATTGTATTTCCGTTAACTAAGTATAATTCTAACTGAACTTTTTCATCCACCACAAACTGCTGCATTCATTTCATCTGCTTTGTTTGCTAAATAAGTCAGCTAGCTGCCTTTATAGTGCATGTTCTCTCTTTGCAGCAGTCAATAAGTGACACTTGATGCCCTAGCATTAAGGTTCTCACACACACATTTCCTGAATAAATCTGGCTTATTATTGACTTTCAGTAGCTTGAGAGGAGACGGTAGTAGTTGATATGGTGGTTTTCAGTTGCCTGAGTTTCATGAAATGTACCCAGTATATGTTACCTCTAAAATTTCCTCATTACATCATTGCAAATTTAAGTGTATAAAGTTAAGTAAGGAATGCTATGTTTCTATGAGAAATCATTTTAATGAAAAATGTAATCTGTTTTAGATTCATGGAGAATTATTTGTATGTGAAGCAGAATAATGTTTTGGATTGTTTAGCCCATTGGGTTATATAGAGGTCTCCAACACAAGGTGAAGCAATTCATTAGAGACCTCTCTAGCATTAAATATTATGTTTTAAAAAAATAAAAACTTCACAAATTATGTAAAAACCCATAATGCCTAAAAGGTATTAAACTAATTTAGACCAGTTTGAATATTATTGTTATACTGTATATGTATTTATCAAACTTCCAATTAGTTATCCCTGGAATTACCTACTACATGCCCTGATTGGGGCACAGCCTCTCATTCTCCATTTATTTCAGGATTTCTTCTCTGACTTTTGCTACTTGTGTCTGTTATTTGCGGTGTAGGTTTCCGCAGATGTTAGATGTGCTGAGGGTGATGAAGTGTGAAATAAAAGGATTGTACTTTTAGTACCAAACTAAGACTTGCTAAAGTGCTTAGCATCAGAATCACAGTAACAGGTTTATCAGCACTGATACATCACAAACTGTGTGTTATAGTAATTTTCACTCATTTATCCCTGTTCCAGTGTGACAGCTTCACAAAGAGGAACTGCAATTAGCTAGGTATCTTATATTCCACCTGTTACGTCTTCTGTAGGGGTAATTCATCATTTGTCTTTTCCTTCTTTCTCAAGTTTTCAATCCCTAGTAGAACATTTTAAACTCTCCATCACTTTATGCCACCTCCATAGTTAAGCCTCAGGATGAGCTCCCCCTGTTCCACTCAAATAACTATTTAAATCAGGTGTTGGCAACCTATGCAACTCCAGGTGGGAGATCCGCTAATGTGTGAAGATGTTATAAAGAGGAGATGACTTCTGCAGTGTTC
Source organism: Rhinophrynus dorsalis (assembly GCA_037306005.1). NCBI lineage: Eukaryota > Metazoa > Chordata > Amphibia > Anura > Rhinophrynidae > Rhinophrynus > Rhinophrynus dorsalis. The sequence goes on from CM074723.1 coordinate 402,875,249, forward strand.
TAAACTCTCCAATGTCTATGTTATGTATGTAGCTTGAGAGATCTTTCGTGCATTGGCTCCATACAATAACATAGAAGAATTTTAAACACTGAAGAAGTGATCTCCACTTTATCATGATCTTATCACATATTTATTATACCTTAGTGCATAACCCCTTGGTATTATTTGACTACAAGTCCCATCATCTACAAACGTCTTCATTCAAGGGTTTCTGACTCAGCAGATCATGGAAAATCACTTTGACAACTTCTGATCTAATCCCCACTCTAAGTACAGGGATTTGCCAGGGTCCTTTTCTTAACATAAACCTTTTAGACACACACAAATCTTGATCCAGGAGGATCCTCCTTATACACTAACAACTAAAACTACTTATTCTTGGTTAAACAAAAGCTCTCTCTATACAATAAATAAATATTCCATCCTATCTAAGAAGGTAAATGATTGTATATTCAAATAATCTGAACGATCATTTCACTGTACATTACCAGTAATTTCACAAATGTACATGAATGCCACCACACACCTTTGGGTAGAAGCATCAATTTATATTAAGGCTTCTTATAAAGTATGTATTAACCAAGTATATAACCAGTAATTAGAAAACTGGAAACATTCTTCATTCAGGTTTTATGAATAACATAATAAAATAGCTTATTGCATTGTATTATCTGTAATAAAAAAGGAATGCGAACACATGCAGACATAGCATGTCACACAGTTTGCACTGATAAGCTATCAACAAAATCACAATAATGTTTAAATAAAGAAAATACAAACCAAGTATAAGATGTGCTTTTGCAATATCTACCTGAAGCCTTCATTGTCTTGTTTAATTATTTCTTCAAATACAATATTGGTTACAACTCCAAACTTTTGTTTACAGACTCCTAGGGAGGAAATCAGGTTGAGTTATGCTCTTTAGCCATGATTTACTAATGGATATGAAGTCCCTTTATCCAATATATATAGGAAGTGAGAGAGGTAATCACTTCCAATATGTCAGAGTGAGACACTCACTTCCTATCTGGTGGTATTTAATAACATTTTTTTAAATATTTCTGATATGCTTTTCCTGATTTACGCTCACATCTTAGGCTCTTAGCAAAATCATTGTTATTCAATAGAATCAGGGCTGCCATTTATGCAGATTCCACATTTGTAAACCATGCAGATAGCAGCAGAGGGACACCAGTGATCTCATGCAAATAAAGAAAAAAATCTAAAATATCAGTAAGCTGAACCATAAATTGGAAACCTGGCTTAAATGGATACAATATTAACAAAAAATCTACTTGCCCTGTGTAAAGTACCCATATAATACAGGACCATATTTTCAAATGTTATTCGTGAAATTATACACCTGACCAAGATGTGCAGAAAAGCATGAAAAGCTGGTATATGCTAGGTAAATAGTCCAATTGATAAACAGTAAAATTGACATGGAGAAATCAACCTTTTGAACGTCCAGCTGCTGGACACTGCATTTACCATCATCCCCAACCTGCCAGTGCTTGGATGCAGATAAATGTAGTTGTAGGGCCCTATGTTCAAAACTAAAATGGAAGAATTCAGTGGCAAACTAATAGCACCATGAGAAAAAAAAATAAAAATCCAAAACTCCCCAGTGGAGATTTTAACCACATGAATGCTAGAAAGGTCTCCAACGCATTGCAAACTAATGTTCTAGAGACCTTAGAGGTTATGTGTGATAAACACGTGATAAAGCAGAGATGACTTCTCCAGTGATATCACCTCTCCAGTTCCTATTTTATTCTGTGGAGCCTGTGAACTAAGATCTTCAGATCTTAAGAAATGTTAGTGAATTGGCTCCATAGAATAACATAGGAATTGGAGAAATTATATCACTGGAGAAGTCATCTCCACTTTGTCACTTCTGTATCACGTCGTAGTGAATAACCCCCCTTGAGAGCATTCAAGGGTTAAAATACCAGTGTACACAAATGGGAATTTTGAGTAAACCCCCACCCAACCCCATGGTGAAGTTGGCTTGCCCCTGAATTCCTATGCTTCTAAAACATCATTTGAGAACCAGGAACCATTTTAGTAATGGGATCTCTTTAACTCAAATTCCCTGCTCAAAGAGACATAGATATACAGAAAATCTAATACCAAATGGCATGGAAAGGGATCTCAGAAACAGGTCCAAGATGGGAAAGGACAATTATAAGTCTCAGCCTGAATGCAGATCGTGAGATAGAAAATGGGGACCCTAGTTTACTCCAGATTGTTGATAGATCTTTCATACCTCTTGATATAAAATTATAGGCCCTTCAAGTCTGATGGGGCCCATGCTTTGCACCTGTTGTATACATTACATTGCCATCACTCAATAAATCATATGACAATGTAGTGTACCAAAGAGCAATCCAAAAAAAGTTTAAAAATATCTATATAAAATATTATTTCTATGATAGTTGATTTTTCAGTGTTCCTAAAGTTCTATATTATTATGAAATATGATGTAAAGCTAAGTCAGTAAAGCTTCAGTCATGCTTTTTTAACACGTTGAGTGTCAGGGGTATCCAATGCATTGCTTAGCAATGCAATGGATACCCTTCTGGCACTCAGAGTTAATCACAATCACTAACAAAGAAAAGGATTTTCACCACATAGTCAGTACTTTAACTTTTATAGTATTCTCCCATATAAAATCCTTTTGATGCTTAGGTGCACAGAACTGTTTTACTTTTATTCAAGTGAGTAATCCATAAAAGAAAGGTATTTGTAAAACACTTTTACTCCATAAGACTTTCCCAGTGACAGAATCCATATCACAGGACACCTACTTCAAAATGTTATGTAAAACACATTGGGGGAGATGCACTAAGAGGTGATAAAGTGGAGATGACTTCTCCAGTGATATCACTTCTCCAGTTCCTATGTTATCTATGGAGCCAATGCAATAAGATGTTTCCAGCTTTGGAGACTTTAGTGGATACACTGCATAGAATAACATAGAAATTGAAAAAGTGATATCACTGCTTTATCTCCTCTTTATCATGCCATAGTGCATAACCCCCATTTTGTACAGCATGGTTGAAAGGTATCTTGGAATAATACCTTTTTTATATTATATCAGTAAAATGAATGTAGCACATATAATACTTCAGCTATATGTTATTTACTCTGTAATTTTTTTAATAATATAGGGAAGAGTAAGAAAAAAGACAAGTGCAAAAATTCTCAGCTGTATCCAGTGATTGAAACCCAGTTTTGTCCATGTGATAAATACAATGCACAGCCAGTGGGGAACTGGTCAGATTGTATTTTGCCTGAGGGAAAAGTGGAGGTATTACTGGGAATGAAAGTGCAAGGAGACATCAAAGAATGTGGTCAAGGCTATCGTTATCAAGCCATGGCATGTTATGATCAAAACAACAGACTTGTGGAGACTTCAAGATGTAACAGCCACGGTATGTAAATACTGGCTTTACTAATATTAATTACATTAAAAGATCAAAATTCTTGGAATATTACTGAAGAGTACTCGTAAAACTCAATTTTTCAGTTGTGTTGTGCTATTTTAATTAATAAAATGTTTATTGATTTTTTAAAATGCTTAGGTTACATTTTATCTTTTCTGTTTCATTACATACTAGTTGAAGAGCCCGTTACACGGGCCACAGTGCCACCGCCAGCCCATCGCGGGCAGTCTCTACTGCGCATGTCTGCAGCACGTGCAGCAGTCTCTACTGCGCATAACTTTGTCGTTACACGCGTTTTAGTGAATTATTATATAGGATTGTTTTTGTAAGTCTTCTGAGTGTTCAGCAAGAAAGAGTCTTTGCTAGAGATGAGTTAATCATTTTTTGTTTTTGTCTTGCTTATTTGTATAACAAAATGCTTAATTCTTGGACCAGTCAATAGGATTGTTGAATTAAATAAAATTCTTTGGCATTAAAGCAGAACTTTCACATTATATATAGTCACTCTACAATAATTAAGCATATGGCGACTAGCTTAAGAATAGTTCTATTACATCTCAGAAGTACCCAATTCTAAAGTTATTCTTAATCTTCGGAGACTGAGGACCAGGTTAGTGCCATCTGCGTGCCTACGCCGTCAGTCCCTTCCGGTTTCCTTGTGGCACAGTTCAGTGCTTCTTTGAGGAGACGTCTGCACTGCTGCCTGGCTTCCTTCTATGAAGTTTAATGATAACTGTAGAATCAGGTACTTCTGAAATGTAATAGAACTATTCTGAAGCTACTTGCCATATGCTTAATTATTGGAGGGAGACTTTACACAGTGTGAAAGTTCCGCTTTACCATAATAATGTATTTCTCATCAAATGATAATAAGTAAGATGGAGAGTTATAGGCTGGAATCATAATGCAATAGTTTAATAAAATAGAAATACAAGAATATGCAATTCTAATTGTGCTGATTTTGTTATCATAGTTGTATTTTATTAACCCTTTTGAATGCCAGAGGAGTAAACAACACATTGCTTCACAATGCGTTGTGTACCCTTCTGGCATTCAAAGGGTTAAAATACTGAACTCCAGCCTTTAAGTCTCTATCTTGTTTGAATGTAGCTTTTTAACCCTTTGAGTGCCAATGCATTGGATACCTCTCTGGCACTCAAGGGGTTAAAAAAAGGGTCTCTCTTTTCGGTCTTTTATCACAATGTTTGAAAAACGTTAGCCTTTATCTGTGGTTGTAGCTTTCATTTTTAGTTAGTATCAAAACTTAAATTATTCAGAGACATTTTATGTAATTGCTCTCCTTACTGTGATTGTCCTGCAACACACTTTCTAACAGCTTCCATTTAATCACCGTGCAGAAGAAAGAAGACACTGACAGAATAATAACACCCGTATAAAAGGGAGGGAGTGCTCTTAGTAGGAAAATGGAATTCATAAAAAATATGATCAAGAGGCGGATTCAAACTAGAAACAAGGAAATACCATTGAGTTTACTTCCACTGGAGTGTTATTGGGAAACTGTATTGAAGTTTGTGTGTTTTGGAATATCAGCACTGGACCCCATTCATGCATCTTTTCATATATTTTACTATTCCTCTACACGGTCCATATATCTGTGAAATATGTGCTTATAGTAGGTCATCTGCCACTGAATTATCTAATTGCAGTGATGGCATCTGAGTGGTAATCAGTGTCGTGTATGTTGGGAATTGCAGGTACTCCTAATCCTAACAATAGATCTGTGATATGTGATCATCAAGGAGACAACATCACAGATAGTTACTTCATTGGATCAGACAAATACAGTGAGCATTGTTAGAGAGAAATGATGCTGCTAATTGTATTTCCCTCTTATCAAGACGCTACACAGTTATTTAGTTGTAAAAAGTAGGGATAAGCAAAAAGTACCATTTTATTTTTGTGAGAATTTTCACTGAAAAAAATTATGTTTCTCTTTTTCATGTAAATTCCCTCAGGTAAGACATATGTTAAAATGTCTGCATTTAAGCTACTTCCAATGTAATTTCTGTGAAATCTTGGCAATATCCACCGATGCCCATTAAATTTCTGCTGCAATACTATTAAACAGGGACTTCTACTTACGTCATCACTACTACAGGGGAAATATGTTGCATTAGTACTAGTAGTGGCAATGGTGCTGCTGCACCTCAAACAGCAGCAGAAGCAATAACATCTAGGATTGATGGTTTTTAACTGTATTTCTGCTTAGTCTATAACAGGAGACTGTTAGAATAAAAATGATACCTTTATTGGCTAACTAAGTGGCTCTGGGATGGAAACTTTCAAGCCACTAGGGCCTCGATTCTATTGACACCGCTAAAAAAAAAACAAGCGTTGTGTATTCTTAAGTCAGGTTTTAGTATCTATTATCCGAGTTGTGAAAACAAAATCAACGGTAATTATACGCACCAGCAGTCAAAAAAAAAGCCATAGTTCTGCAATAGAATACTGGTAAAACACATTTGCAAATTACATGTTGCTTGTTTTTAATGTATCGCCGGTTTTGGTGCGGGTAATAGTATCGAGCCCTAGGTCTCTAGGACCTAATGTCTTGAAATTTTGCATCCCAGAGCCATGTAGTTAGCCAACAAAGGTATGATTTTTTTTACTCTACAAGTCTCCTGCTTTTCCTACTGCTAAAATGCTACCACTTTATACCTATAGCCTGGACACCTCTCTAGCATTCATGGGGTTTAAAGCAACATTTAAGTAAATGGAAATTTTAGTAACTGTTATTCGTCCACTGATGTGCAACTGCTATATCTCAGAATTACTTGTCTTCTTGTATCAAAAGGTCTTCAAGGTAAGGTATGCCTTTTTGCAGATGATACCAAGATCTGCAATAGGGTAGACATTCCAGAGGGAATAAGCCAAATGACAAATGATTTAGGTAAATTAGAAGAATGGTCAAGCGTGTGGCAGATGCAGTTTAACATTGATAAATGTAAAATAATGCACTTGGGACATAAAAATCCAAAGGAAAAATATATTATTAAGGGTACTGTACTATCAGACAACAGAAGAAAGGGATTTGGGAGTAATTATCTCTAATGACTTAAAGTTAGACAGGCAATGTAATAAAGCGGTGGTATAGGCATAAGGCTGTCCTTAACTTAAGAAAAGACCAAGGACCAAAAAAGGTTTGAGGTTTTTACTGTAGGAAAATGGGCAGACTAGATGGGCCGAATGGTTCTTATCTGCCGTCAAATTCTATGTTTCAAATCCTATGTTTCTATGTTTCTACCTTCGCATCCAGTGACGTGCCAGGACCGTCATGGCTGTCCGGCACTTAAGGACCAGTGATGATCCTGGCACGTCACGTACTTTTTACTCACAGATCAGTCACGTGTGACGGCACGTCAAAATTTCCTATGTGGTCCTTAAAGGACCACACACCCTAGTACAGCTGGTCCTTAAGGGGTTAATTACATCAGTCTCAAGAAGGTTGGGTCATCAGAATTACAGAACATGCTATATACATACACATAGAGACATATAATTGTATACACAGTGTCTGTGTATACAGGCACAAAAAACATCTCTGGTGCAAACCGCTCCGGCTCACAGGTGAACTGATTACACTGGAAAAATAAACATCATTTACCCCTTCCATTGTGATTGTTTAATTTTTCTTGTATATTTAGCTTTGACTAATATAGGCAGATTTATAATCTCATCTTCTTTTATTAAAATATTGCTATACAATTACAATATTGTCTGTCACATTATAGATATATCCTTGTGTGTTACCTACTCCTTCACTTGCTTATTCTTTCATTAGGTTATATAGAAGAAGCATGTATCATTCCTTGTCCATCTGATTGTAAGCTTAGTGAATGGTCCAACTGGTCACGCTGTAGCAAATCCTGTGGAAGTGGTGTTAAAGTGCGTTCCAAGTGGCTTCGGGAAAAGCCCTATAATGGTGGAAGACCTTGCCCCAAGCTGGACCATGTGAACCAGGTAAATAAGTGTTATTCAATATTTTTAGGTGGCATTATATTTGTCAAATCTAGAGGTGGTGCTAGATAATGTTTTAGGGGCCTAAAGCCCCAGGTCTCATGTTTAATGCCTTGTGTTTTGTGGCAAACTTGTGGTATGTAATTGTATCAGTCTCTCTTAAATTAATGGTGAAAATGACCTGAAAAGTGCACTAATAATGAATTAGGTTTGCCTAAGGTAAAGTTTGAATTCAAGTCAATAGCAATCGCATGCCTGTATTTCTACTTTCCCATGGTTACGAAAAGAGAAAACACAAAACGGGGTGCAATGAGTCCCATGGAAAATGAACCAAGCCTCAGCAGATAAAAAGGGGGTTATCCAGAGAGAGTATATTTATTCACTCTATCTCTTATAATCTATGACTAGTTACTTTCACCTTACAAACTATTTAAGACTATTGAACACTAATGAATATTGCAAATATTTGTGAACTAAAGAGGACTATAGTGGAGATCATTACATGCATTACGAACTTAGGCAACGACAGATATGATGCAAATAATTAAATATTTACCTGCCTGTAGTACTAATGACTTCTGTTTAAGACGGGAGGAGGAGGAAGAGAAAAGAAAAGTTCTATAGCACAGAAAAGGCACAGAAACAAACTGCAGGTGGCTGAGGTAGGGAGCCACAAGTAGGCAGAGCCCTGAACAAGAGACAGTGTCTACATCTGAGTTGCAAACAGAGGATCACTCTAATGGAGAATAGCAAGGTACTGGAATGACAGGTAGGTAGCCTAGTCTATCATAATCTAAGGCAGTTTGCAAATAAGGAGTCTAGGAACAGGAGGAGTCGGTAACCGGAAGCAGGGTACTGGTAATACAAACATGTACAGAAGTATGTGTAACATTCAAGGGTCAAGTCCTGGGAAAAAAGTGTGGGAACTCACTCAAGATCCCCCCCCCAAAAATAAATATGTATGGCTCAAGTCAAGTGTGTCTCTCTCTATACATGTGTGTGTGTCATTGCGTGTATGATTGTGTCTATCTCATCCTATGTATGTCAGTGCATGTGTGTGGGAGTTTCTGTGTCTATATGTGTGTATGTCTGTTGCATGTATCTTTGTCTCTATCACTGTTGCATGCATGCACACACATTTCCCTCACATTACCCCATCATCTCCACATTGCCCCCATCATCTCCACATTGCCCTCACATTGTCCCCTATCATCTCCACATTGCCCCATCATCTCCATATTGCCCTCACATTTCCCCCATCAGCTCCATGTTGCCCCCATCAGCTCCAACTTGCCCCCATCATCTCCATATTGCACTCACATTACCCCATCATCTCCACATTGTGTAAATGTCTACTTTGGCAGTAAATGCTACAAGAGTTAGTGTTCATCTAGCTGAAAATGTGTCTCGAACGCATAAGGGAAATAAGTAGTTCTTTAAACTGTTAACTCTTTCACTGATTTAGGATTACCAGTGATGAGGGCTTAGGGGGTAGGAATAGGAGGAGTACTTTATATTAGTTATGTGGTAACTGTTATTCTTTTGTTGTCAGAGGAATTAAAAAGAATGTGTTACTGGCCCTGGTCATCAAAGGGTTAACTCAGTGAATGTTAGACACATCCCCATCTTGTTTGGGCTAATGGATACATCTCATGCGTTTTGCCCCAGAAGTAACCTCCCCTCTGCTGTACATACACACACACTTCACATCTGCTCACATCTCCAGACACATTGTGCAGGACCAGCAGTGCTTAACACCGATGGCCTTGAGCAGTGTGTCTGGTGATGTAAGCAGATGTAACTTTGCACTACATAAGACCAACGGCATTGCTTGGCAAAGTCACATCTGCTCAGATCATTGCAGTGTCCCTATAGGGTCCTTATTCATGTATGTAAATTATTGATGAAACAATAGTTTCACACACTAAAACCATTTAACCATATAGAAGATACTTAAAGGGATAGTAATGTCTATATTAAAGTTTAGCTCTGAGTCTTCAATATCGTTTTTATAAAATGCAGCTCTATGTTAATTGCCTACAGTTCTCTAGTTCAAAAGATATTCAAACTGAAATGATCCCCCTCCTGCCCCTTCTGGCCGCCTCCCCTTAGAGCTGCAATCCAGTCGTGGGACCGGATGGATGCAGAGAGGGGCAATCTTCAGTTAGTAAGAATAAGACCCCTCTTACAGGCAGCGTTACCTGGCCAGAAGGGGCTGGAGGAGGATCATTTCAGCTTGAATATGTTTTGAACTACAGAACTTTAAGTAATTAAACATAGCGCTGCATGTTATAAAAACAATATAGAAGACTTGGAGCTAAACTTTAATATAGACATTACTATCCCTTAAAAAAATCTTAAAAACATTAAAACATACATAGTTATTGTGTTTGTAGATCAATAAGAGCTATGCAGTTAGCCTGGAATTGATAAAAACTATGCATGAGCTATTTTTAAGAAGAAATATACTCATATGTACAAGTGTATCTTGAAGCTTTAGGAATAAACATATTATTTGGGAACTCTGATCATAATTTTTAGTCAATTGGGTGTCACCTTTTAGACAGCAAAGCTCATAAGCATAGCATCAGACTGGAAAATGTAAGTTATTAGATTTGTTCTCTTGCAGCATATATCTATGTATCTATCTATCTATCTATCTATCTATCTATCTATCTATCTATCTATCTATCTGTCTGTCTGTCTGTCTGTCTATATTAATTGATTATTTCATGCATCCTCACATCAGACAATAGGCTTCAACAGTCTGAGTGAGAAATGTTGATTCTGTAGATTTTTATCAGATTGTGATTATAGGTAATACGTTATAAACATAATTCCAACAGAAAAAATAAAGCAAGAACTTTCTGCGTGAGCCATCCAAATCTATAAAAATCTAAGTGTTTCTGTTTCACTGTCAGGGGGTGTAACAATAGAACGCTGATTGGCTGAGGAATCTGTGTTAACCACTCTGTATTAAAAAATAAAATGGTTACCCACTTGCCTCAGTGGCACTGTACTTCCAAACGCTTAGAAAAAAATCAGACCACATGGTGGGGCATCAGGAACCCTCCCAGCTACTGATCTCCCAGTGGATTAGACTGAGAGATCAATAGACACTACACAGGAGAGCAACAGAGTTCCACTGCTTCCCTCCAAAGTACCGGGTAGGAATGGGCAGGATCAGGAAACCCTTTCACATCAATGTGTGATACTTTCCCACATTGATGTGAAAGGGTTTATTAATCCCTCCCAACTGCTACTTCCTATCAGGAAGTCCTAACTAATTTGCATTAACTGATACATAAATACAGCAGGGCTGTCTAAGTTCAGTCCTCAAGATTTCCCTGATTAAGCACATGTGAGTCACTCAAAATGAATGAACCATTGATTAACTCACCTCTGCTTAAAGCGTAATGATCACTCATATAAAAGTGCCCCCCAATTAATTGTTACTATGGCGTTAAGCATTAAATCCATTTATAATCCTTATTAATTCCAGCGTTATTTAGAAATCTGAGTTCTTTTGAAACTTACCACCAGGCATCTTGCCATAGAGGCATCTGTGCACCTGCTCTGTCCATCCCTGGTTGTAACTTAAAGGGATAGTAATACTTGCAAATTACTAATCCCCATATTGTAGCTTTGTTAAAAAGAAATGTATTGCCCCCAGTGTCATCTCTCAGACCCTTATGGTTTGAGAGATGATAGTGCTCAAAGTTCCCCCCTCCCTCCCCCTTCCCTGACTGAACGCTGACTGCAGGGATATCCGGTATTACTTGCATCAGGCGGCTCTGCAGCATTGCCGTGCGTTTATAAAAAAGAAATCTTTCACTAAAACGGTCTTCTAAGTGTGCTTGCAAACCAAGCAAACCAAGCACATGTAGAAGACCGTTTCAGTGAAAGAATAATTTTTTATAAACACGATCTCGGCTCAGCTGCAGAGCCGCCTGATGCACATAAGACTGTTGTATGACAGCTTCCCCTGCAGTCAGCATTCAGCGTTCAGTCAGAGAACGGGGAGGAAGGGGGAACTTTGAGCGCTAACATCTCTCAAACCATAAGGGTGTGAGAGATGACACTGGGGGCAATACGTTTCTTTTTAACAAAGCTACAATATGGGGATTAGAAATTTGCAAGTATTAGTATCCCTTTAAGGTACAATGCAACTCCCCCTTGAGAATTTATTGAGGAGACAGGGACAGACTGTGCAGGAGCACAGATGCCTCTTCGGCATGATGTCAGAGCTGTTGTCTGCCGGTGAGTCTCCAAAAAACGTAGATTTCTAAATAATGCCCAATGTACAAAGGATTATAAAAGTACTTATATGCTTAACGCCATAGTAAAAGTAATTGGGGGTACTTCTGTATAGTTCCGTTTTAATCATGGAAATTGTTAAAACCTGGCCTGTTGGTGGTCCTTGAGGACTGAAATTGGACAGCCCTGAAACATTCTTTCACAATCTCCCAAATCATTATAAAGTGTTAGTTGTGCTATTGTTAGTACAAAATGTCTTTCCTTCCGAGTTTCACTATTCGCAACTTGCTAAATAAATTCCTATTAAGTTCACTTTGTGCTAATCTATTGGTAGCATTACATTTTAATGTCTTGATTCTAATCTATTTCTTTTCTTTTTTGTTTTGCCTTTATGTCGTGCTTCAGGCTCAGGTAAGAACTTCTATACTGCCATACCACTAAGCATGCATGTCTTATCTTCCAAAGAAAAGTGTGGCAACTATTAGACATGACAAATACACCATAATTACCATAAATTTAAATCAGGCTTTTAAACCCTTCGATGCTAGAGATATAGCACTGTTTTGGAGACCTCTCTTGCATTCAAGGGATTAACAATCCCATTTAAAGCAGCACTAACACCCAAAAAGGACCTTGGATCATAAACACTTTAAAGAGATCTAAAATCTACTCTTATAGATGCCCTGTAGGGGCTCATGTTCCTGCTTTTTCCAGAGCTCCAGGGCTCCCATTACCATAACTGTCATAGTAGGGCGTCTTAGAAGTATTAATGTGTTATTGTCTGTAAAAGGTCTGAGACTGAGATAACATATCAGCCTTATTGAGTTGAAGAACAGTACATAGAAATCTTAGTAAATTAACAACATTAAAGCTGCACAAACACAGTTAATCAACTGGTGTCTTTATACAATAGTAGACACATGCATTGAAGTACAAGTTTAGGATTAATGCATTAAAGTGCAAGTTTAGGATTACATTTAGGAAACTAGCATAAAATAACTACAGTTTACAGAGGCTAGCTGAAAGTACATGATATAAAAATTATAAAACCCAACATAATTTGTAGGTGTTAGTGTCCCTTTAAATGAGGGGAAATTTGTTTGATTTTTCTGCTTTTTGTTGTAGTTTGCCACAGAATAACCCCACTTTTCTTTTGGACACAAATCCTTATGCTCTCTAAATTTAAAACATAATTTTATTCTGTGAAATTATACCAGGCTTCTGTATGAGTGTGAAGTATTGCGGAAAGTGCAGGGAAGTTGGAAGTTTGGTGAAATTCTTTATTTATTATGTGGGATTTAATCCCATTTATGTTGCTGAGGGGTAAGTATAATGTCAAAGATGAAGCTCAGAGATTACTATCATCTGTGTTAAAACTGTCTATGCAGTATATTTTAAACCCTTAGATGCTAGATATACTGCTAACACATTTCTACACAATGGATTAGGGATATATCTAGCATTCAGTTGGTGTTATTGTAAATAATAATGTATTCTTTAAAGGCGCAGTCAATCTTTTTTTTAATAAAATGTATATGTTATAGAACTTTTCCTGCTGAGTAAAACAAGGTAACCCCCACTGCTGTCAGTTGTTTTATTAAAGGGATAGTAATACTTAAAATGTAAAAAAAATATGATGTAGGGTTTATTCCCCTGAGTAAAACAAGAGCACTCCCGCTGCTGAAAGGTGTTTCATTCAAAAGTTATTAATTTTCAAAGTTGAATTTTTTAGGTGCAATATCACAGTGGCCTGAAATTGTACAGTGGCGCTGTTGCTACACGATCCTATGGACAGCTCTGGTCCCGGGACCATAAATCTCCATAGGATGGTGTAGCAACAGCTCCACTGTACAATTTCAGGCCACTGTGATATAGCACCTAAAAATTCAGCTTTGAAAATTAATAGCTTTTGAATGAAACACCTTTGAGCAGTGGGAGTACTCTTGTTTTACTCAGGGGGTTAAACCTTACAACATATTTTTTTTTTACATTTTAAGTATTACTATCCCTTTAAAAATGTGTAACAGTTCAAATAAACAGGAAGTGAATTTACTGTGTGTTTACTTCCTGAAAGTTCTAACTGACTGGAAGTGACTCAACAGTTTCTATAACATTCTATGGAGACCTGTATGCCACTGACTTTCCTCTTTAGAATTAGACTGCAACAGAGTAACTAACTGGAATTTGATCACTAGAGGGCACTGCTAATGTAAGAAAAACATGGGGTTAAACTGTAATAACTCTGGAGATATGCATCTCTCAGAAGTGGGAGTACCCTTATTTTACTCAACAGGAAGCACCCCACAATACATATATATTTTTAAATAAAGTTTAGTGCTCCTTTAAGTTAAAAACACCAGAATTTATCTTATAAACTCATGGGAATAAAAATACAAAAGCTGATGTAGAAAAAAGAACTGGATCAATTCTGGCACATACCAAGAGTATCAAAGGGGATACAAGTTTTTTTCCAAAATTCCCATTAATTTGCAAAGAAATCTTTTGGAGAGAGTCCTCTCTGTCATCCATGGGGATAAACATACCATTTAACCCTTTGAGTGCCAGAAAGGTATCCAGTGCTGGATACCTCTCTTGCACTCAAAGGGTTAAAACAATTGGAATTTATATGTCTATTCTACAATGCAGTTGATTTGCTCCATCACTGTCATGATCACATTATGCTACAGTATGTATGTAAAATGCTGACAGAAGATAAAAATGCTTTAATATATTAATATTCTAAGAGCATACATTTAATCTTATTTGAGAAAACTGTTGAGATGGGTTGTAATCAAATGATTGCTGCAGAAGTTTTTAGGCACTTAAATGTGTTTGCATAAATAAATCAAGCTGTTTTAATATGTAAACAGTCAGGTGCGTTCTGCCTTATTTTTTCCTTAATGAAATTCTCTTGCAGGTGTATGAAGTAGTTCCGTGTCACAGTGATTGCAATCAGTATATCTGGATCACGGAGCCGTGGAGCATATGCAAAGTAACAAACGTTGATCTCAAACAGAACTGTGGGGAAGGCGTTCAAACAAAAAAAGTAAGGTAAGACCTAAGTAGTTACAAGTCTATTATAGCTATACAGATATAGGTCAGAAGAAGAGAGTTGTTATGCAATATTGGTGTAAGTGCATATAAGCAGGGTGAAGATGCAGTAAAGTGTGATAATGAGTGAAAGGATGAAATGCCTGTTGTTCTATGTAGTCTATGCACTATGATCTCACCAATTTGGAAAGAAGCCTATTAGAATTAAACAGAAATTGGGGGATTTCTGTCACTGGAGGATTCATGTCAGCTTTATTTCACGTTTGTTCAAAATCCCCAGGTCTGTCTCAATGCCCTATTTGAACTCCTGCTACCTCCAGGTGATTCATATTAAGTAAGAATGGGCCTTGCACCCAAAACATGTTGTGTGAAAAACTTACAATAAAGATGATCCTATAGTAGTCACACTGAAAAGATGTAGAGCCTCTCTGCACCCTTACTATACTGGAAATTATACATACACTGGGCTGTATCCACAAAACAAAAAGGAGCAAGGCTGGACCAAACCAACTGTACCCTAGGGGTCATATAAAATTAAGCTTTCAACCCCTTGAAAGCTAAATAATTATTCAAAGCATTGCTTCGCAATATGTTGGAGACCTCTGTAGCATTTAGGGTGTTAAAATCCTAATTTTAATCAATGGGAATGTTTTTGTACCCTGTGTTGCAGTAGTTATGGTCCAGTTCTTTCAGATTCAGGGGATGTGGGAATTATAAAGTAGAAATAAAAAAATAAAAATGAGAAGCTGTGAAGTTATTTCCTGAATGAGAATTAGTAGAAAGAAGAAGAAAAGAGGAACGATGCCATGAGAAGTAGTGGAGAGAAGAAGAAAAGAGGAACGATGCCATGAGAAGTAGTGGAGAAAAGAGGAACAATGCCTGGCCTTTGCTACATATACTATATAATAATTCGCTAGGATGTTTGTCATGATGCAGTTATGCACAGTAGAGACTGCCTGCGTTCGGGCAGTCTCTACTCCGCAGGATTGCATTGAGTGAGTGAGGTGACACAAGACTGCAACGCGTGGAGAAGTGAGGTAGCGCCCTCTTAACCCTTTGAGGGCCAGAGGCCCTCAAATGGATAACATTACCCGGACCTTGGCCCCTGTACACAGGCTCTTACACTAGTATATATATGGCACACAGTAAGATGAGTAATAAGTCTTACCCTGATGAAGGTCCTTTAAAGGACCGAAAGCGTTTGGTTGTGTGAAGCATCTTTTACACATTAAAGACTAATTACTCATCTTACTGTGTGCCGTCTCGTCCCGGTAAGCCCAGGCTGATTATGTTTGTGAATTCTGTATGGGATGTGCACCAGATTTCTAGTATATTGTGGCTTTGAGTGCCACTGCCTGTTTTTTGTCATTCATATATATATATATATATATATAAGTCAGTGGGGAATAGACGGCACTTCACAGGTTCTTTTGGAAGAGAAGATGTGTAGTTTATTGCAATCGACCAGCCGAAACGTTGATTCCAATAAACTGCACATCTTTTCTTCAAAAATAACCTGTGAAGTGCTGTCAATTCCCCACTGACTTATATATGTATGTATGTATGTAGGATTTATCTTTTGGACGTGCACCCAGGAATGAGGATTAATTCACAGTGAGTGCTAATATAAATATATATATATATATATATATATATATATATATATATATATATATATAAAATGAGGCTGATTCACTAAGATGACCTGGATGAATTTTGGGGTAACCAAGTGCACTATAGGAGACATATGAAAGATCCAGTGATTTAACCATTTGAGTTCCAGAGCAATATGGATACCCCTCCGCTACTCAGATGGTTAAATGAGTCTTTTAAATTCACAATGCATTGGAGACGTCTCCAGAAACTAAGGGGTGAAAAGCCCCATTTAAATCAATGGGATTTTTGGGGAAAGTTTATAGATCCCCTATGGTACAGCTGGTTTGTTCAGTATAGCTCCAGTTCTTCTTAATGTATTGACATCAGAGAATTGCTAAATTGTGTGGAAGTAAACAGACAGAACAGGTAATCAGTGATATAACAGTGCATAACTCTCTGCTTTAGATGTATGCAAAACACGGTAGACGGTCCTGCAGATGTTGTGGAAGATTACCTCTGTGAACCAGAAGAAATGCCTCTTGGGGCTCGAAATTGCAAGCTGCCATGTCCTGAAGACTGCGTAATGTCTGAATGGAGTGAATGGAGCAGGTGTTCTCTGGTAAAATCAATTAAATTCTCCAGTCTAGTGATTTCCTTACTGTTTATTTCATGTATATAGATAGAGCTTTGTTAACGTATAGAACATTTATGATTTCATTTACACAGTATTTTGGAACCTGCCATTTGCCCATCAGAATAAAGTTCAAAGTTGAAATTATTATACGTTTCTTTGACCAACATATAGTGGACCTCACTCGTCAAGCTAAGGAGGAGAAATTCTGAATACAGTCAACTGAACCAAAGGGCTGAAATGAAAATTCTGCAATTTCCCATTACGAATCAGAAACGTTTATACCATTCAATGGGTTAAAAGTCTGAGTTTGAATTCTCCCCAGTGATGCAATTGCCTTGCTCCAGAACTGCTCCTTTTATCTTGACGATGACTATGGCCCTGATGTATTGTATATGACATGAAACATATTATAAAAGGAATGTTAGCTAATGTACTAAGACGATCTCTACCACAGGAGACAAATACAAATTCCTATTGATTTAAATAGGTATTTTTAGAGACCTTTCCAGTGCATTGATTCACAGTGCATTTAACCCTTCAAGTGCCACAGAGGTATCCAACACATTGCGATGGTATCATTCCAACAGTGGAATGGCACAAAAATCAATAAATACTACAAAAAGCACCACTCTACTGCTATTGCACACTGCACCTAATTATCCAGCACCAGAGCAGTGCACCTGTAGACTCTCAAAGAAATGCTCAATTAGCTGTATAGAAAAGCAGATGCACTAAGTGGCAATATGTGTCTGGTGATGTGGGGTAAGCACATTGCCTTGGCGATGGAGACACACATCACCATATGCGCTAAGAATTAGGGATACAAGGGGAGAGAAGATAATTCACTCATTAGCAAAGAGGGTTGTTCAGTTGCTGGCGATGTGGAAAGGATGCCCTCCCTTACACATCTCCAGCAGTTTGACAACCCTGAAGCCTGAGTGCATTCTCTCTGTTTAACCAGTGCTCAGTGGGGGAGAGGAGAGGATCCACTCAGACTTCAGCACCACAAACAGCATCCCTCCCTAACTCTTTCAGTTCTGTAGGGATGAGCATTGGATAGTGTCTGGCAAGATGAGTGGATGTGAATTCCCTATATGTTATCTCTTAAGTGTCTCTGGCAGATATGAATTTACCATATGTTGTCCCTTCAGTGTCTGGCAGATGTGAATTCACCATATATTGTCTTGAGTATCTGGCGCATGAGGATTCACCAAGCAGCTCTACTGGCCTTACAGAACACAGGGTCATTTTCACTCATCATTGAACATGGGGATTGCTGCCACACACAGCAGGGACAGGTCAAGCTTTCCATAGCTTTGGGTCACTGGATATTTAGTCATCAAAAGGGCTGCCTGTTCATTGCTAATTCTCTGGTTTTATTTTTTGTTTGGCAATGGAGCTGATAGAAATAACATGCAGATTTAACCTTAACATATAAATAAAGCAATCCATTTGAGACATTTCTAGCATTTAAGAGGTTAAAATATTGTTCCCCCTTACCTCACAGTAGCACAATGCCACAAGAGACTGGCAAATAATTAGCACACAACAGAGCAATAGAAACAAAGACACAGAAATAACCCAGTGCTTGTCACCAGCAGAATATTAACCTTATAGTGCCAAAGGTGTGTCTAAAGCAATGTGTTGGGCACCCATTTGGGACTCAGAGGGTTAACACTCAGAAGTGGAAGCAGTGGCTGAGTTAAAGGCATCAGTGCAGGTAATGTTTGATCATGAGTAAGTACTTTTGTGGCATGAAACGCGTTGATCTGCAATAGCATCATTCCCCACTCTGTAAGTCTCTCCTCCATGACTAATGATCAGAACTGTGCAGGTATGATGTTATACTTTGAATATTAATAAAATTAAGGTGTTTATATAGCTATTATGTTGCCTGCTTTATTAGGCAGTGACATAAATTGGTGGAGCAAATGTCTTTCCATTATATTTGATATTCAGTGAATATTTAGAGACATTCACATATCACGCACTGATTTTCTGCCATATCCATATTTGAATAGGAAGACTTCTCCTTTTATTCAACACTATGATCCATTGGTTGTGTAATCAGACTGTCATTCAGCAATCAGTACAATGAATTATGGAGCAGTGAATTCTTCTTTTTTGTTCTTTGGTTATAATATCTCTCCAGACTATCCCCCTTCCAAATAAAGACTTAGATATGATGTTCATTGCCTTTGAATTTAGTTCATATTTGTTTATTATTACTATTCAATGAATTCAGATGAGTGCATACTGGCTCAAACTTTATGACAGTCACTGAGTAAGTCTGATCTAGATGAACACTGAATATTAAGTCACAGAGAAATGACAAGAAGCAAATGTGAACTATGCACTCCACAGAAAGAACATCTGAATACTACAGTGCATTTCAAAGCTATGAACATCATAACAGAGTATTTATCCAATAAGGGGGCATTAGCCCTTGACAGCTGAATTGAAGCTCCCTATCAGCCATTGCTCAAGATAACCCAACCCTGCCTGCTTTACCCACCTGTACCCATGCCTTTCTGCAAACCACAGCTTCTGCTGGTTCTATATTAACTATTTTAGTGGCAAAGGGGTGTCTAACACAAATTGCTTTGGACACACCTTTGGCATTCAAAATCTTGGATGATAATGGAATTGACTTTGGTAATTCGATTTTCTTAACTACTCCAGTGCCAGATCAGCCAATAATGTGCTGTGCACTGTCATTGGACAGGTTAGATTTACTGAATGTGGGCTGGAACATCCCCTGCCTGCTCCTTTCAGTGTCAGTCACTGTGATTGACAGCGCTGGATGCTCTCTACTGCTCATGTGAACCAATTTCTTTATATACATAAATGTTCTTTTTTTTTTACTTTATAGAGAATATCTCTGTTTCTATAATCTGATTTATTAACTTTAAAACACAACATGCAGTCACCTTAGGACCCTTTTACCTGCCAATTTTGATGAGAGTCCATTAACTAGTTTAGGCTGTGGGTATGACTACAGCATCAAATGGGAAACATTTTTAAACAGTTTAGTACTCAGAAACTAGCCAAGTAATTGCTATAAAAATCTGAAGGATTTGAAACAACTGCTGATTTGAAATTGAATTCAAAATTTCAGCAAATTTCACTGATTCAGTCAAAAGTTATGGGCACAATTTACATCAGTAGGATTGTGGGGACTTTTTTTGGCTCCCTACTGTGCAGTTGGCTTGTCCCGGAATTCTTTCTTCTTTTCATTGTACACCTAGTTCTTCTAATAGACAAAATACTGCTTTGTGGAACAAACATGTCTTTTACCCAGGAGATTAAGTCCCTCTAATAGTTCTCTTAGATGTGCCACCAGTTCTCTAATTTTCTTCCACTACATACGATAATTAAGAGGTATTCTTGTCTTAATACCATGTTTATGCCTTCAAGGTTTTCATTATTATGTTAATGAAATTGCTGGATTGATAATGATATGTTCAGCACTTTAATTCACTGCTTGAGTTCAAAATTGTTGTTTGCCTAATTTGCTTGTCTACTCTGTGATAGTTGTGTGCAGATTGGAAACGAAGAAGAGCTTATTAATCGAAAATACTCACATTTCTAACTCACAAAGATGTTTTCAATATTGAAATTGTAATCAGTTAGCTTGTTTATCTGTTTTTTTAGCCTTGTGATGGAACCAGTTATCGAGAAAGATCCGCTGCACCCATTCGACGGGCAGATGAAGGAAAAAACTGTCAAGCTGCCATTGAAACGGAACCATGTAATCTGAATAAGAACTGTTACCACTATGAGTACAATGTGACAGGTAAGGAAATATAGCAATTTGGTATTAAGCCTACCAAACAGAAGAACTGCTGGAACAGATACAAAGTTATTCAGCCTATGAACATTTTTAAACCCTGGAATACTGGAGCAGTCATGAATATATTGGGAAACATCCAGAGGGTTAAACAGATCAGGATATAGGCATATTCAATGTCAGGTTTATATCAACCATCTAGAACTATGACGCTGATGCACTAAGAAAAATATGCAACTCCGACTGCACTATGGGCATCAAATACGACTGATTTAAAAATAAGGCTTTTAACCCCTTGAATGCTGTAGAGGTTTCTATGTAGACATCAGCATTATCTAAGTGGATGGCATCCGTGAAGGCCAGATTATGATTACATTGTTGTGAAAAGTATCACAATGATTCAGTCACCAGTATGAAAGGCCTGAATGTCAGCCTCACTGCTGCCAGTCACCAGAGAGTTGTATCAAGAGGAGTTCAGGTCCTTCATTGCTATCAGATATGTGCCATGTGAACATTGCGATATTTTGCTATTCATTCAATTTTTTTCATAACAGTGTCACCATGGCACAGTAGGCAGTGTTAACAAGGTTTAAAAGTTATCATCATCATGAAGTTTAATGTGGGAAAGTGTAAAGTTATGTGTTTGGGAAGAAAAAATTCCAGTGTTAACATCGTTTGCCTCTGTACAAATCGTTGGTAAGACCTCACCTTGAAAATGCAGTTCAGTTTTGGGAACCAATCCTTAAAAATGATATTCTAGTACTGAGTACAGCAAAGAGCAACAAAATGAATCAAGGGAATGGAAGACTTGACATATGAGGAACGACTAGACAAACTTGGTTTATTTACTCTACAGAAAAGACGACTAAGAGGAGATCTTATCACAATGTACAAGTATATGAGTATATAAGCATCTCTCTGGTGAGATTTTCATTCCAAGGCCTGATCAAATAACTAGGGGCTCCCCCTTAAGATTAGAGGAAAGGAGGTTTCAACTTCAGCAGAGGAAGGGGTTTTATACAGTAAGGTCTGTTAAATTGTGGAATTCCTTTCCTGAGGATGTGTTAATGGCAGGTACAATGGATACATTTAAGACAACATTAGATAATTTTTTTTTCACGGGAACATACAGGGTTATACTATATATTAGGAGGCAAAAAGAAAGTTCAGATTAAATTATTTGTCTTCAGGAAAGCTTATATAATTCTCACCTCTCTGGGTTATGAGGCAAACGTTGAACTTGAGTGACTTGTGTCTTTTTTCAACTTAATTTACTATGTTACTGTAACATGGGTCTTATATATAAAAGAAAAATGGAGCAATTCTGAGTCAAACCAACTGCATTATAGGGAAAAAATAGAAATTTCCATAGATTTAATCCTTTGAGTGCTAGAGACCTCGCTAGCATTGAAAGTGATAAAAACTCAGTTTTAACCAAAAGGAACTTGCATCTCCATTATGGTGCAGATGGTTTGCTTCAGAATTGTGCCTTTTTAACATGAACTTTAAGAACCAGTGAGCCTTACGTATAAGGGCAATGCCCCATTTAATTCAGTATTTACTTCTCCCCTTTGGCACATTTGGGTTCCCCAGAATTGTTCTAATTTTCTTTGATATACAAGGCCTCAGTGTCTGATTACTAATGCTCTAACAAGCTAAAATTCTAATGGTAGAATAGTGAAAATTATTTTCTAGTTGTGATGGATCAGTTTAAAATAGCTTACTCATGACTCCTACTGTATATATACTGCCATTACCATAAAAAAATCCCTGCCTTTAGTTGAAAATATTTTCCTCTAGTCTTTTTGGATGATCCCTTGTTTTTTGCTCAGCTCTCTGAGTTTCTAGATTTCCAGGGAGTTTTTTACATTGGCCTTGAATATATCTGTAAACAGTAATCACATCCCCCCCCAAGATATCTCTAATGTAACAAACCCAGTTTTACTATACAATCTTTATTATTAAAATCTTCCAATCCCTTTATTAGTTATGTTACATATATTTGTAGTTTTTCAAGTTCTGTAATGTCATTTTTAAGAACTGATGCCCAAATGTGTACCCCATATTCTAGATGAGACTTTACCAAGGATTTATATAAAGGCAGAACTATATTCTTGTCTTGTGCATCTATATCTATGCCTCTTTTTATACATGAGGCAAATATAGTTTTTGATACCTTTTATTGGCTAACTAAGCAGATTTAAATGCAAGCTTTCAAGACCTTAGGTCTCTTCCTCAGGCATGTTATAACATGCCAGAGGAAGAGACCTAAGGTCTTGAAAGCTTGCATTTAAATCTGCTTAGTTAGCCAATAAAAGGTATCAAAAACTATATTTGCCTCCTGTATTTCTACGGCTAACACGGTACCAACTCTCATCTTTTTATACATGATAGTAACATATATATATATATATATATATATATATATATATATATATATAAGAGGGGGACAAACAACAGCACTCTCTGACCTTTCAAGTAGCAATACAGGAAGTAAATCTGTGTGTAATAGTTAACGTTTTGGTGGATGCTGCCACTGAAACGTTGACTATTAAAATCCATTAAATACAGATTTATTTCCTGCATTGCTTCTTGAAAAGTCCAGAGAGTGCTGTTGGTTGTTCCTGAACATCTTAAGTATACTGACACCCTGGCCTTCAATCTTCATTTTCGAGAGTGCGTCCTGCACACCAGTGGTATATATATATGTTACAACAATATATTTATTTATCGACTGATATAGAAGATACGTAGACTTCAAGGGCTTTTTGCGTAAAATAAAAAGGGAGAATTTCTGGGGCAAACCAACTGCCCCACAGGGGACAAATACAAATTTCCACAAAATCCCCATTGTTTTAGATGAGGTTATTAACTCTTTGAATGCTAGAGAGGTATGCAAGGCCTGTCTTCGGTAGGCTGACCAGACCTCACTTTTAACTGGGGACACATAGGAAATAGGCATATTTCAGGACTGCACTGAAATCAAGCAGCCCTGCAGTATGCATTTTTCATTTGTGTCCCCTGTTAAAGGTTAGGTCACCCTATTCTTCTGTCCAGCATAAAATATATATTAGAATCTTCATTACTGTGCAACTGAATTTGAAACTTATAGATAAAGATGTTCCCATAAGATTAACAGTGTTTATTGCTTTATTTCACATATTTATGCATTTTGGCAAATGTCTGGTTTACATTTACACAAAGAAATAGCTTGGAGCCTACCAGAAACTAGAAAATATGACTGAGCTCAGAATCAGGTTACTGTACCAGAGCACTCTGCTGCCATCAAGTGGTCACTAGGCCTTGTTGTATGTATGCCAATTTCTTTACATAAATACTACCTTGAGACTGAAGGGAAGAGAATCTCTAAAATGTAATCATACATTTACTCATAATATACTCATCTCTCATAATAATACATTTTGTATTACTTCAAATTATGCATATTTCAGCAAACCACATAAAACACACACACACACATTCACACTAGTCACAAATATCTATTTATTGACCTATCTATATGGAAAGAAAGGGTGGGAGACACTTTAAACTGCTAATATAGATTTCTGCACAGTAGGCTACATATATGAAGACATAGAAAACAAAGTATGGACCAATTTAAAATCTTGTAAAAAGTTATTTTAAATCATGGCAATTTATTTAGAATCTAACACAGGGGTAGCCAACCCTGGTTCTCCAAAGCCAACAGTGCATGTTTTTAGTATATCCTTACTTGAGTACATATGACTAATCATGGACTGAGTCATTTTAATTTATCCACTTCAACAGGACTAAGGTTGGCTACCCCTTATTAAAGGGATAGTAATGTTTCATAATAAAGGAGCTCTAATTAATCATCATAGTATTTGGACTTTGAAGAGTGTTATTTCAATTCTGTCAGAGTTGTAGTTCAAGAGTAATTCAATGACAAAGTATTCCCCTCCCGCCCCTTTTACTGATGTAACACTGCTTAGCCAGATCATAAAGGAGGTGCCGAGGTAGATTGCAGAGAGGGACAATCTTCAATTAAGATAACAGAAAAACCTGAAAAACTTGTCAAGGGGGACAGGGCTTTCATTGTTCTCAAAGGAAGAAGATTGTCCCCGCTGTTATCTGTCTGGTCTTACAACCAGATTCCACATCTGAGAAGAGATGGCTTACACTAGGTAAAAGGGGCGGGAGGGGAAACTTTGCTTGTGAATATCTCTCAAACCATAAAGGTATGAGATATAAGACTTATATTTGTCTTCATGTTTTTTTAATGCCTACACAATAAAGATAAAGTGAAGTATTACTATCCCTTTAAGAGGCTTAGTATGTTGTAAGTTATGGTGGAATGCAAGAATGCCATAAATGTATGTGCTTTTTGTGACTGCTCACTTTTTAATGCAAGAAACATACTAGTATCTTGATGCTGATTGCTGAATAGCACATGCTCCTAAATTAACAGCAAAGTTTGCCAGAAGTGTGAAAATGTATGCTAACTACTTTTCTGAATTAGGTTAATCCACTCACTAATCCGCTCCCACTGGACATTTTATCCAAGCCACTTTTTCAAACACATTCAATAAAAAAAGCACACATATTCGCTAATTCATTTAAAAAATGTACAATTCAGTAACATTTTGTACCTAATAACTTTTCTATCGCAACGTCATTGTAAATAGCAATTGCACGTTTCTCACATTTTGTCATTATACAGAGTTTGCTGACCTGAAAACTTAAAAGTGGACCTGTCTCCTAAAATAGGTTTATTTAATTAGAAAGATAATTAAAATCTGCCTGTAAGTTGTACTTTCCATTTGTACTAAATAGAAATATTAGAAATTATAAATTATTTGTTGGCATAGTGTGGCACTTAATACTAATTTATTTATGTGTTGGTCTAATATTACCTACACTGTGCTTTGAATGACTTTAGACAGAGCCCACACAGGAGTCATTTCTAATAGCACAGAGCATGACAAGTTCAGTCTGGAACATAACAAATTCACATACTGTGTAAGGCAGGACTGTTCAAATTCAGTACACAAGGGCCACCAACAGGCCAGGATTTAAGGATTTCCCTGATTAAGCACAGGTGAGTCAGTCACAATGAATGATTGACTGATTAACTCACCTGTGCTTAATCAATGAAATCCTTACATCCTGGCCTGTTGGTGGCCCCTGAGGACTGAACTTGGACAGTCCTGGTGTAAGGGATTAACATAGTGTACCACACTGTACCATTAACATTTCTACACAACAATGTACTTTACAGAAAATGGCCAACATAGCATATAGACTTAGAGTGGTATATTCAGAAGAAAAGTGGAGGAGATCTGGGGCAACCCAATTGCACTATAGGGGAGAACCAAAAATACCACAAATTCCCACTGATTTAAATCTGGATTTTATAACCTTCAATGCTAGAGGGGTCTCCAGCGCAATGTTTTGCAAGGGGTTAAAATGCCCATTTAAATCAATCGTAATTTTAGTTCTCCTCTGTAGTGCAAACAGTTTGCTCCAAAACTCCTTAGGAGAGATTCACGAAGCGGTGATAAAGAGGTGATAAAGTAAAGATAACTTCTCCAGTTTATCACTTCTCCAGTTCCTATGTTATCCTATGGAACCTACGCTCTAAGATCTCCAAAGTTGAAGAAATCTTAGTACATAGGCTCCATAGAATAACATAGGAACTGGAGAAGTGATATCACTGGAGAAGTCATCTCTACTTTATCACCTCTTTATCACCACTTGATGAATCTCCCCCCTTCTCTTTTCTTTTGAACATTCGTCCCGAAACACAATTATATATAAAATGAACTGCATTTTGAGGTGGAAAGTCCATTTTATAGAAGAAAAAGAAGGATGTTGGAGGGACAATAGGAGAAAGGAAGGTAACAGAAATTAGTTTCTGTGATGGCAAAAAAATTGTAAGCTTTCTGCTGTAGTTATGATCACTGTTTAATGCTCCTTAATGTGTTGTCTCTAGACTGGAGCACTTGCCAGTTAAGTGAGAAAGCAGTCTGTGGAAATGGCATCAAAACAAGAATGCTTGACTGCGTGCGCAGTGATGCTAAATCTGTGGACCTAAAGTATTGTGAAGAGGTGAGTGCTATGAATAAATAGTGCACACAGTTATAGATCCCCTAATATGCCAGACAGACCAACAATGTTTGCTAGCACATTTGATTATAGACTGTTCTTTTTATTTTGTGGTAAATTAGCAACATGTTCACGTGACCTGGGGACACATACTGTGAAAGAGATTAAACCATTGAGTGAAAGGTCTCCAGCTCATATGTTATTCTATACAGTTTATTTGGCAAATGCTCTTGCAATGGAAAATAAGAAAAGACATAGCAACATGCCACTGATTTATAAAATAATTGCACTGCATTTTCCTGTTACAGCAAATTTTATTAATTTAGCTTCAGCAGAGGAAAGGGATTTTTAGAGTAAGGGCTGTTAAATTACGGAATTCCTTGCCCAAGGAGGTGGTTATGGCAGATACAATGGATACTTTTAAGAAAAGATTAGATACATTTCTTTTAAAACAGATCATACAGAGTTATACTGTTTTTTAATAGGCAGATCAGGAAGGTCTGATAAAGACTAACTTATTTGGCAGCAGGAAAGCTATCTAATTCTCATGTCTCTGGGTTGAATTTTATGGACTTTTTTCAACCTAATTTACTCATTTGTTTTCCTTAAGCAATATATGTTAGACACATTGAGGGAAATTTATAAATTTGATTCTGGGCAAAAACAGGAGGCAGGACTGATTTTCTAGTCCTACACCTACTTTACACCAATGTACAATGTAACTTAGACTGAAAATTCCTCCCTTAATGCTGCTCGCATAAAGAGCAGGGCAGTGGGCACTGTGTGGGCATTTTGGCGTGATATTTTCCACAATGATTCAGATACCTCTTTTCCACTCAATGGGTTAATTCAATTATTAAACAAGGTAAAGTAGAAATAGTGTAACGTTCTGCCATTTTCCTGTTTATGCTATGGGACAAGCGTAAGGGACTTAGGGGGAGTTCTATAAATGTGGGGTTAATGGAGTTAATTAAAATGGCAGTAAGGTTGTTGCTGGTAGTTAAAAAGTATTACGGACAGTTTAGGAGGACATAATGCCATGTAGTGTGATTTTTTTTTTATATAAAATGCCATAAGGAAGTTTGTAAAAAGTGGCACAGAGAATTTATAAAGAAATGTTACTATTTGCAACAATTTAGTTACATAAATTTTCACTGAATACTGAAGGCTATGTCTGACCTGTTCTTATTCTTTATGGTCACCAAATTTAGAAATTTACCTAGAATACGTTATAAATACCAACAGTCATAATTAGGAATAATTACATTTTAAGGATCTTTTCGCAGAAACGAGCAGGAACTCTTTTGATAAATCTCCCCCTTAGTCCCACTAAAGTCATTACAGTAGTAGTGTATGAACACTGCAGTGCATACCCTGAAGTACAGTCACTGGCATTGGTGAATAACTCCAGGGAAGCTGTTCTGGTGGATTCTTGCATTCACCCCAGTAACCTTATTATGACGCTTAAGAGGAACAATTCTGGAGCAAACCAGCTGCACCATAGAGTTGAAAGGGGATTTAACCATTTGAATCCTAGAAAGGACTCCAATGCATTGTGACAATGGGGATCTCTCTATCATTCAAAGGTTAAAATCCCCATTTTAACCAATAAGAATTTGTATTCTCCCATTATGGGACAGTTGGTTTACTCCAGAACTGAACCACTTCAGGTTAATGAATAAGGCTTAATGGGCAAAATCCTTTTTAGTGTATGTTTAAGAATTACTGCTAAAATACACAACAAAGAGTCATATTTATAAAGATGTAAAAACATTTGATCAATCTTTGTTTAAAGTGTTAGTAATGTCCCATAAAAACTTGTTATAGTTTTGTAGAGGATGAAGAAATAAGCTTGATGGCACAAACCCTATCTCGCAAACCGCTATGGTTTGAGAGATATAAGCATTGAAAGTCCCCCCCTCTCTCCCCTTCTCCTGATGACAGCCGTACAGCTGACAACAGGAGATCCTTGTCGGCCAACATGAGGAGGCTCTGCAGCAGAGCCGAAATTGCATTATTGCAAAAGAATTACTTCATTGGAAAGGTCCACAAAGTGTGCTTGCAAACCTTTCTAATTAAGTAATTCTTTTGCAATAACGCAATTACTGCTCTGGTGCAGAGCCGCAGGCTGATCCCCAGACCAGGATCTCCTGCTGTCAGCTAGACGCTGACATAAGGAGAAGGGGAGGGAGGGGGAACTTTCAATGCTTGTATCTCTCAAACCATAGCGCTTTGAGAGATAGGGTTTGCGCCATTAAGCTTCTTTTTTTCGTCCTCTACAAAACTATAACAAGTTTTTATGGGACATTACTGTCCCTTTAATGTTGGTGGCCTTTTGGGACTGGAGGAGTCAAGGCAGTGTAACAACTACTCACCATTGCCATAACATATACACATAATTTTGTGCTTCTTCATACTGAACTTTTAAGTCTACTGTGTTAGCGCCTCCATTTATCCCTTTAAATATCTAAATAATATAAAGTGCTAGCCTGCGAAGCTCTCTGTGTGCATAACTGCACATGCGAAGTAGAGACTGCAGGAACAATGCAGTCATGGGCAGTAGAGACTGGCCAAACGCGCTGTTTCAGAGCGGGTTGCTCCAAATGGCTCACCACCTGTCTCTGCTCCTGGCTTTGGGGCAGCAGCCAGGGCATCTGATTGGCACTTTAGCCCATGTACACAGGCGTTCATACTAGTTTATAAATATGTCTATATGAGAATATTGTGAGAAAACTTGCAAAAATATAGAAATTGAGAATATGTTTTCCCATACATTGCTGTCACTATATACTTCCATTAAGAACTAGTTATAACTAAAGTTAAGTTAAAACTGCCTTAACCCCATGCCGACAATGGACGTACATGTACGTACCGCAGAAACTGTCACTTAGTGACAGAGGACGTACATGTACGTCCAGGAAGTAATTCAGCAGAATGCCAAAAAAAAAACCCTGTCGTGGGGGGGCACGCACAGCCGGTCACTAAGGGGTTAAAGGGATAGTAATGTTTAGGTATTACAGTAAGATCGAGTCTTCTGTATATACATTTGTAAAACAATGTGTAGCTTTATAACCATCCATAACTTTGGAGTTTTCGTTTTATCCCATAATAAAGTCCCTCCCCCTCTCTTTTTACATACGTCAAGCAGCCTCCCCACGAATCAGAAATCTGTTCATTGGACCGGACAGATCAAACCGAGGGACAATCTTCCTTCTATCAACATTAGGAAAACCCTGACTCCTTGACAAAGGAGAGCAGGCTTTTCCTTATGCTGAAAGAAGATTGTCCCTCATAGTAGTGTGTCTTGACTGGCTTGCTGATTTTACGGGAAGATTTGTGATGTATGTAAAAGGGGGTGGGAGGGGTACATTTTATTATAGAATAAAATGAAAATGGCAACGTTATGGATGTTATAAAGATATGTATCATTATACAAATGCTTATAGAAGAATTGATCTTACTGTAATACCAAAAGATTACTAACCCATTCAGAAAAGTTGACTAGAGTTAACACTTAGCAAAAATATTACTAAACATATCCTTATGTTGCTTTGTTACAGTTTTACAGTCACTTTCTTTATAACTCCAGTTTTATAAATCACCAACTATGGGTCTTATGTTTAAAGGCAAAGTTCAGCAATTCTGGGGTAAACCATACGCAATATAGTTTCGTTTATTTGAAGTAACACATCCTATTATTTGATTTTGCTTTTTATCCTATGAATGCTTCACAATGTGTTGGAGATCACTGTAGCAGTCATAGGTTACAGCCCCATTGTAAATTGGAGGAACTTTTCATTTGTCCGAAATGATGTAGTTGAGTTGCCCCAGAATTATTCCACTTAGCTTTTTTTTCTGTAAGGCCTAGTATTTTCCCCAGATCATAATCTTTGTTCATGCAATCCACCACTTTCAGGCTGTGACTAAACTAGAAACATTTCTGTACTTTAGGAATGAGAGCTTCTCACATTCTATATTGTTGGTTTGTTATTGGTATTGTTTTTTACTCATGGGAGGTGCTGGATTAGACATTCTTATAGATGTAGTGCCAATAACCAGAGTCTTTCCAGACCACAGGTAGTCTTTCACAAGTGTAGCTAAACCTGGCTATAACAACTCTTGCTGAACCATAGAATGTTCAGTATTAAAGTGCACTGGAGCAACAAATATATCAAAGATGCATACGGTGCAAGTGTTTTGCTCTAGTTCTTGTAAGTGCTTGCTTTACTATATATGTCCCAGTATGTTTTGTCAGTATAAAGGTGTAGTGTACATATTTTTCACACCAAAATGGCAACAAGTTCTCTTGACTTCTTGCATGTAAATAGATGCAAGCCATGCACCAAAATGGGAGCACAATATTCCTATGAATAGGACCACAGAATACAATGACCACCGATGTAGGTGCAGGGCATGTAGTCATATAGGTAGGTGCACAGTATAGCCTTCACATTCTATGATATTGAAAACACAGACAATCATGAAAACAGGAACAATAGCATCTGATATATTGGTATCATTAGCTCCAGGTGGAATAAAGAAACTAGGAATCTCACTAACTATAACATTATTCATATGTATTTTTTATTGCAGCTTGGTTTGGAGAAGACATGGCAGATGAACATCACTTGTGTTGTAGAATGTCCTGTAAACTGCCAACTCTCTGACTGGTCCCCTTGGTCCCAGTGTTCTGAAGAATGTGGCCTTGCAGGTCTGTTCTCTTGTTAAATCAGAAAGTAATTGAACATTGGTATTTTGATGTAATGTCTTGGTTGGATACTAATTAAATCTCCTGTGCATTGCAATAGATAGATATTCATTTATGACCATTTGAAAGCAAGTATCATCAAAATCCCAACTTAAAATAGTGCAGGGACAGGTTCAATGCATTGCTTTACAATGAGTGCAATGAGTAATTAGTTTAACAGATGAACCTATCTAGGTGAGTTTTCTTTATACAGCAGTTGATTATTTTTATTGAATTATACTGGAGGTTCCTGTTTATAATGATCTCTGTTAAAATCTGCCCCAGATCACTCCTCCTCACAACAAACAATGGCCTTCAATAGACCTTAATGATTCTTAAGGGACACAAGTTGTTATTAGAGTTAAACAGAAACATTTATTAGTGATAGATCAAAAATAGCTAAAATTGTTTCATGTTTTTTATTTTGTGTAGTGTACTGCTTGAGGTTTAAAAAATATTCAGTTTTATACAAGTTAATGTCTCAAACAAATGAGAGCTTCTAATTTTCTTTGATTCACAATGAAATCATACCCTAAATGTAGACTTCTTCTCTACTTCTGGAATGTGGTTCAACTTTCCTCCATTTTATATACCTCAATCCTAGGGAAAATGCTTCGGAAAAGAACTGTGATTCAGCCTTCTCAGGGAGATGGGAGACCCTGTCCTTCCCAGATGGAACAATCCAAACCTTGCCCTGTAAAGCCATGTTACAGGTGGCAGTATGGACGTTGGTCTGTGTGTAAAGTTGAGGTATATCCCATTTTTTTATGTTACATGCAATGTTTGCATTGAAGCTATTGTTATTAGGGTTGGAATTCTTTTTCTCGTGACAGGCAGCCACTGTGGATAAAACATAATTGCAATCACACACCATTTCTTTAGAAAAAAAAACATTGTGTCAAAACAGTGTTTTGCATAAAAAAAATTTCAGTTTGTGATTGTTATATCTTTTCTGTGGAAGAGTCTGACTGAAACTGTAAGACATAAATCAAAATGTCTACTGGAGGATTAAAGGAAGTAGCATCTCTGGAGGAAGTTCCAAAAGCTTATGTTGAACTGTCATTTTCAACGTGTAATTTGTTGGTTAATCCTTTAAAGGGATCATAATATATGAAAATAAATGGAACTCCAATTTCTCTTCATCGTTTTTTTCAGCATGTAGAGTGATGTTTCAGTAATATGCGACTTGGAGTTCATGAATAATGTAATTACTCCCACCTCTTTTACCCATTCTAAGCCGCCTCCCCTCAGATGTGGAATCCAGTCATCGGACTGCACAGCTAGCAGCGAGGGACAGACTTCATGCAGTGAGCATAAGGAAAACCCTGTCCCCCTTGACGAAGGAGGGCAGGTTTTTCCTTATGCTCAGTGAAGATTGTCCCTCACTGTACTCCATCTGGACTGCCTTAGAGAGACAGCATAATGTAAGTAAAGTGGAGGGAGGGGATCTTTTGTAATTAAATTACTCATGAACTACAAGTTGCACCGTTTTGAAGTACCACTCTACATGCTGAAAAACTATGAAGAGGAATTGGAGCTCAGTTTATTTTCATATATTACTATCCCTTTAAAGAACAGTAGGGTGTGCAAAGCGTTGCTCCTCAGTGTATTTCATACCCCTCTGGTTCCTAAATAGTTACAGTACTATTAAGCAGCCATATTAATATCCAGCAATTCCTGTGTTCTTTAACCCTAGTGTTTTTGATTAGGTGTAAACATCTCTAACAGCCAAAGGGTTAGCAAAGCTACTAAGAGTTTTCATAAAATGACTGCTAATTTATAATAAAAATAATAATGTAGCTACTCAAGGCATTCTTCTAAATTGACTTAAATTTAATTTTCTGTTCTTAGATTTTGCCTTTTGCATGTAAAGAAGCCTTTACCATTCAGAGGATTAAGGATGTAGCATTTAACAAAGTGTTTGTTTCTCTTAGGATGCTCAGTGTGGTGAAGGAATAAGATTCAGAAACCTTTCCTGTGTAGTTTATGATGGATCCAAGGAAGATTCTGGTAAAATAGTGGATGAAGAGTTTTGTGGAGAGATAGAACTCATGGTGAATGGTGACAAGAACATTGTACTTGAAGAATCGTGTACTGTGCCCTGTCCAGGTAGATTAGCAGACTAAACTGTCATGACTCAACATTTTGGGAAATATAAGTTGAATTTAACATTAGTAATACTTGTTTTTTAATTAATGTATAATTCATATATAATACAAAACAAACAATATATTTTCATCCTCGTTTAACTCTTTGGATGCTTTACAATGTTTTGGAGATGTCTATTATTTAAGGGGTTTATTCAAATTAGAATAAGGTCTACACTTTGTTATGCCTTCAAATTCATAGGCTATGTAGGAGAACTACATATAGAACAAGGTCTTTACACTGTTGTACAGTTATACTGGTGAACTACTAGACAGGGGAAAATTATTTATATATAGGTAAAGGTGCAGCCATTGTCAATTCACTGCAGGATGAAGGCCTCCTCAGCAAGCAGAGGATATAGACCGTAATCTGCCATACTGGTCCAGTGCGAGTTGACCCTCTCTGACCTGGAAGTAACAACATTCTAACTTTACAGCCCTAAGTGTAAAGGTTAATACAAGGATTCTTGATTTACCCCCTAAAAAAGCTGAAGATGCCCATGAAAGCTTCATCATTTCCATTGGCTGCTCACCACTCCAGCTCTTCAAAGGCATTGTCCAGGGAAACCTGTACACTAAGGGATGCAATTTCATAATGTTGCTACTGCCAGTGGTGAAAGTTCCAACAATTACCTAGTATAAATGTATATGTGTATGTATATGTAATATTTTTTCATGTTAGTTGATCTTTAAACACAATACTATCCTTTTTTTATCTTTCATTAGGTGACTGTTATTTGAATGAGTGGTCAGAATGGAGTTCTTGTCAGTTGACGTGTGTTAATGGTGAAGACCTTGGATTTGGAGGAGTAAAAGTGAGATCACGTGCAGTAATAATTCAAGAAATGGAAAATCAACATCTTTGTCCAGAACAAGCTGTGGAATCTAAATCATGCAGTGGTAAGAGACTTAAAATGTGTACTAGATACTGGTAATGTGTACTAGGTACTGGAAATGTGTACTAGATACTGGTAATGTGTACTAGGTACTGGTAATGTGTACTAGATACTGGTAATGTATACTAGGTACTGGTAATGTGTACTAGAGGTACTAGGTACTGGTAATGTTTACTAGATACTGATAATGTGTACTAGGTACTGGTAATGTGTACTAGGTACTGGTAATGTGTACTAGAGGTACTAGGTACTGGTAATGTGTACTAGATACTGATAATGTGTACTAGGTACTGGTAATGTGTACTAGAGGTACTAGGTACTGGTAATGTGTACTAGATACTGATAATGTGTACTAGGTACTGGTAATGTGTACTATAGGTACTAGGTACTGGTAATGCGTACTAGATACTGATAATGTGTACTAGGTACTGGTAACGTGTACTAGGTACTGGTAATGTGTACTAGAGGTACTAGGTACTGGTAATGTGTACTAGATACTGATAATGTGTACTAGGTACTGGTAATGTGTACTAGAGGTACTAGGTACTGGTAATGTGTACTAGATAGTGATAATGTGTACTAGGTTCTGGTAACGTGTACTAGGTACTGGTAATGTGTACTAGAGGTACTAGGTACTGGTAATGTGTACTAGATACTGATAATGTGTACTAGGTACTGGAAATGTGTACTAGATACTGGTAATGTGCAGAAAGAATCTGATTTACTTTACAGCCTTGCAATATTATATATTTGGATTTTTTCCTTCTTGGCCACCAACCAATACATTTGTATTTTTTCTTTTTCAGTTTCCTCATGAAATTTTTACAAATGCTGTATATTCGAAATTATAATTATTTGTTATATAAAGGCAATATACAAAGTAAATTGAATATTATTTATTAACCACATTAGAAGATGAAATACCAAGATATTGAATATACATTATACTGTAAATTGTAAAAGTTTAAAAGGAAAATTTAACTGATGGGGATAACATGTGGCTACACAAATTTACTTTATTTTATAAAACGTTTTTGTACTTTTGATTTCCAAACATTGGACATTGATTTCACTAAAGAGATCATGAAATATAGTATTGGTACATTTTATCAAGAGAAAATAGCCTTGACAACATCCATTAGCAGTAAAGAAACTTAATTACAAGTGTGAAGATTTATAGAAGCATTTTGTTTTAGAAATGTTTTACCTATTGGTTATTTAAAACAAATAAGTGTTGTTTCCTATTTATACTTTATAAACAAATATTTTGTTTCATCAGAAGATGAAATAGTTGGAAAATTAATTGAACATTTAGAAAAATTGTCCATCAGAGTGAGTACAAATTGAAATGATACTTTAACATGAAATAACAATAATATTTGTTTATTACCACTATGAAATACTTTTCAGAACATTGTAAAGAAACCTTAATTAAATGTCACCATTTGTGTGCATTATAATATTTCTACTTTCATAGTGTAATTTATAACCATTACTACTAAAGATATTAAAAATATGAAATAAGAGTAGTAAAAGTAATCCTATATTATAATTCTCTACGATGTTTGTCAGAAGCCGTCATGCGCAGTAGAGACTGTCCACTCTGCAGTCATGTGCAGTACTGACTGCACGAATGCACAGCGGCTGATATGGAGTGGGGCTCTTAGAATTCAGACCGGAGTCCTCTCTGTGCACCTTCCTGGGGCGCGTTCGGACAGTCAGTACTGCGCAGGACTGTAGCGCCGCCAGTGAGAAGAGAGGCTCTGGGCACCAGCCAAATTTGCTGGGTGGCACTGTGGCCTGTGTACACAG
This sequence comes from Rhinophrynus dorsalis, assembly GCA_037306005.1. Taxonomy (NCBI): domain Eukaryota; kingdom Metazoa; phylum Chordata; class Amphibia; order Anura; family Rhinophrynidae; genus Rhinophrynus; species Rhinophrynus dorsalis. Next base: position 402,911,693 of record CM074723.1, read on the forward strand.
GCTTTCAAACTAGTATCTAATCCTATATAATAATTCTCTAAATCGTGTGTAACGCCGCGATATACGCAGTAGACACTGCTGCGTGTGCTGCAGTCATGCGCAGTAGAGACTGCCCGCGCTGCGGCTGATACAGAGCTGGGCGCTCCGTATCAGCTGTGGCGCGGACAGTCTCCGCTGTGCGTGATTGCCCCGTGACCGGGTGGCAGTGGCACTGTGGCCCGTTTAACAGGCTGTTCAACTAGTATATAATAATTTGTTTCTGTTTTACTTAATCATCAGGGGCTAAATTCAAAAAGAAAAAAAGAGCAATTCTGGAGCAAACCAACTGTACTATAGGGACATATAAAAGTTTAAATTAATTTAAATGGGACTTTTAACCCCTCGAATTCTAGGGAGGCCTGGAATGCATTGCTTCACACTGCATTGTTGCAATGTGTTGGATACCTATCTGGCACACAAGCAGTTAAAGCATTCCATTAGTTAAAGCGGAACTATCATGCATATAAAAGTGCCCCCAATACATTTTTACCATAGCATTAAGCATATAAATCCTGTTATTATCCTTATTAAGTCCGTCATTAATTAGAAATCAAAGTTCTTCGGAGATTCACTGGAAGATGACAGTGCAGACATCTTGCCAAAGAGGCATCTGTGCAACTGCACTGTCCGTCCCTGTCTCCTCAATGATTTGCAAGGGGAGTTGTATTGTACCTTAAAAAGACTTTCACATATTAATGTCACCCTTCAATTATTAAATATATGGTGACTAGCTTGATAATACGTGTATTACCTATCAAAAGTGGCAGATTCTAAAGAAATCTTTAATCTCCAGAGACCAGAAGCCAGACATCAGTGCAGGCATCTTGACTGCGTGCCTGCGCTGTCAGTCCCGGTCTCTGTAAGAAGCATTGCACTGTGCACAAGGTAACCGGAAGGTACTGACGGTGCAGGTGCGAAACTGAACTAACCTGGCTGTCAGTCCCCGAAGATGAAAGATTTCTTTAGAATCTGCCACTTTTGATAGGGAATACACGTATTATCAATCTAGTCGCTTATTGATTGAAGAGCGACTTATTACTATGTGAAAGTTCTGCTTTAAGGCACAACCAGGGACGGACAGTGCAGGCACACAGATGATTCTATGGCAAGATGCCTGGAGGTGAGTCTCCGAAGAACTTTGTTTTCTAAATAATGCTGGACCTAATAAAAGGATTTATATGCTTAACGCTATGGTAAAGATTAATTGAGGGGGAACTTTTATATACATGATAGTTCCTCTTTAAAAGCCCTATTTAAATCAGTGGGAATTTTGAATTGTTTTAATTTTTTTCCCGTGGCGTAGTTGAATTTCTCCAGAATTGCTCCTGTTCTGCCTTATGAATAAGGCCCTAGGTACTGAATTTTAAATTGGACTAACAATTCAGACTATATTTTAGGATGAGCATTCAAGCTTTTACTAGTAGTTATTTGCTAAGGAGGGTTTATCAATAAGGAAAGAGAAGATACCAATGCAGTAGATGATGTAAACACAAACTATATATTTACCATATTACATGTATTAGAAAGATATCTAATAATAACAGAATCATACATTTCTCCTATAATAATCACATAATAATATATCTGTTTCTGAGGTTAACCAGCCTGCAGGGAGATGTATTTGCAGTTTTAAAAAAGGACTTCCGCTTATCAAAATAAAGATCAAACCTGCAGTTTAGAAATGAAGCACAATGTACCACTACTACACTCATTTAAAAATCAATACTATATAGCCAAATAAAATGCTCATACAAGCATGAAAAGACTATAATCTGTCAGTGAAATGAGATTTATCTTATTCTTCATTGGCTTCTATCTCCTAGCACTCAGCATATAAATCCTCAGATTTCAGATTAATATTGTTTACTTATTGTACTTCTACATTCCTTGGCAGACTTAGAAAGAACTCCTTATGTATAACCATCTATAGAATGTAAAAGAAAACAGTCCTTATAAGTGGTTTTTAATGTGTTTAACAGGAAGACTTACTTAACAGGGATCCTTAATACAACAGTCAGCTTTGCCTGTCTGTCTATCTATCTATCTATCTATCTATCTATCTATCTATCTATCTATCTATCTATCTACATATATGCTGGTTAGACTTATATGGGCTGGTTCCACCCTAACGCTAAGTGTTAAACTTTGATTGTACATCAATGCCTCCACCAGATACCCAAGTGAGTTTGGACTATTACTCATAATTTAAACAGGCAAAGGTCAGCCTCCTGGTCTGAAAATAGGCATTGGATAAAACAGCACACTGGTTTCTACTGTCCTGGGCATCATCTTCCTCCACACTATAGTCTCTTACCCTGAGTTCCCAAATTATACGTGCTCAAACATTATGTATGACTTAAAATATGTATTCAAATGTAATACAATAACATAAGACCCTTTCATTATTGCATTATGCTTTAATTATTCTTTAATAATAAAAACTGCCTTTAACCAAGAGGCTGGCCCACTGGCATTAGCCCTTAACACTTGTGGCTGCGTTAAAGCTATATACTACAACATATTAGGGCTGTAGTGCATACCAGCAGACAGGACTTTAATGGCAGCAGTCCTGCACACCAGCCCCATTAGCAGGGAATTTCCTCTGTGCCTTACTTAGTACATTGGTCTAAGAAAGGCACTACAGGAAGGAGCATCCCAAAACATCCACAAACTGCCCTCTTGTCCTTGACTTGGCACATGTGCTGGTAAGGGGAAGAACTCTGGCATATGTAACTTGGGAAGTTGACATCAGGTAAGCTATGGGCCTCAACATTGATTCCTGCTCTTGATTTATTATAAAATATTTTATATATTCACCCCATTGTGACTTAGCCTGATACTGTCAACGTGGCACACACTAATCGCATGGATTCCCACACTTGCCTCCACAGTTACAGATTTGGCAAAAGGCCTGCATAGCTGTGCAAAGTTCTTGAAACATGATATATGTAAAAAGAGACAAAGAGGAGCAATTCTAGAGAAAACAAATTGCATCAGAGGGGAGACGTTTTCATTGACTTAAACAGGGCTTTTCAAGTGGTTAAAACTGGTGTAGTTGGTTTGCTCCAGAATTGGTTTTCATCTGCTTTCTGTCTACAGACCATAGGCAATCATTCAACTGTGCCTGAAAGAGCAAGCTGCCTGTCAGGTGGATATTTATTGTATATCTTTCCATTAGCCCCAGCCTTCTTATGTTTTTATAATAAGAAAAAGATCCTTTAACAAATACCATTTTACTAAGACTTTCAGTCAAATTATTAGTTGTACATATATATAAAACTACCATTTGTCCACCTTATATTTGTGCACATACTTGTTTCATAATTTCAGAAAAACTCTGTTTATGGATATGGATATAAAATACAGCTTTTTATTTACTGTATAACAATGAAAAAATCAAATGGTGATTAAACAAGAGGCAAAAAAACAAACAAACAAATGTTAAAGCAAGACAAAAGCGTGGACCTCATTTTGTTGGTTGCAATTATTTTTTCGTATTAATTTCATGACTTATGAGGTTAAAGAAATACAGTATGTAGTCTTAGCATTATTTGTCTTCATTAACCCCTCATGTATGTGTTTGTGTTAAATATATTTTGTGCCAGATATGTGTTTGTCTGTGTGCGTGCATCTGTGTAAGTGCCTGTGTGTGTTTCACCTAGTGTGTTTGGGTGTGCCTGTATGTGACATTTTGTGTGTGTGTGTTTGTGTGAGAGAGCGCGTGTATGTGTGTGTGCGTGTGTTACACCTCATTATGTTTAATGCCTCAGTTTGCTTTCAGAATATATATTTAATCCACTCTTAGGATCAGTATTGGTGATTAACTGAGGAAAAGTTATGGACTTGAGCCTGAGCCTTGCTAAAACAGGGCTTAGGCTCCACATATATACATTTCAAAAGGTCCCTTCCAGCAAGGATTGATATTTTTCCTTCCAGTATCAGTTGAACCCCAGTAGCATTAGCCTACTAATTTAGGTTAATGTACTAAGAAGAACTGGAGCAATTCTGGGAAAACCTACTTCAACATTGGGGACAAATATACATTCATATTGATATAAAGGGTGTTTTTTCCCTTGTGAATACTAGATCTGTATACAGTGCATTGCTTAGCATTTTTGCATATTACCAATGTTTTAACACTTTCCTATAATTATATTACATTTTTCTACATAGATGGCCAATGTTTTGAGTACAAATGGTTGGCTAGTTCATGGAAAGGAGCTTCTCGGACAGTTTGGTGTCAGAGGTCAGATGGCTTAAATGTGACAGGTAAATATATTAAAATTTCTAATTCTATTAGAAATTTGTGAAGCATTCAGAGTTTAGTCTTCTAAGCAGTTCATGGAGCTGTTTGATTGGTAACATTGTTTCATCGTAAAATATGTTGAAAAAAGATAAAGCTCACCAAATTCAACCTTTGCCACAGTATAATTCAGAAAATGAGAATTGCATAATCCTTCTCCTCTCCAAGATGGGTGTTTATTCACCTGAACTTCCCACTTAACCTGCTAATAAATAGTTTAAAGGGATAGTAACACTTCGTTTTAACTTTATTTTATTTTGTAGGCATTAAAAAAACATGAAGAATGATATAAGTCTTATCTCTCAAACCTTTATGGTTTATGAGATATTCACAAGCAAAGTTCCCCTCCCCGCCCCTTTTACCTAGTGTAAGCCATCTCTTCTCAGTTGTGAGTCTGGTTGTATGACAGTACAGATAACAGAAGGGGACAATTTTCTTTGTATGAAAACAATGAAAGCCCTTCCCCCCTTGACAAGTTTTTCAGCTTTTTCCATTATCTTAATTGAAGATTGTCCCTCTCTGCAGTCTACCTGGGCATCTCCCTTCTGATCTGGTTGAACGGGGGGGGGATACTTTGTTTGTGAATATCTCTTAAACCATAAAGGTTTCAGAGATAAGACTTATATCATTCTTCATGTTTTTTTAATGCCTACAAAATAAAATAAAGTTAAAATGAAGTATTACTATCCCTTTAACCATGTATTGTCCATTCAGCTAGAAATATATCTGATCTTCTCTTAAATGTAACCATTGTATCTGCCATTACCACATCCTTGAGCAAAATATTTCACAGTTTAACAGACCTCACTGTAACCTTTCCCTCTGCTAGAAATATACTTTTATGTTAAAGTTGTTTTCCAAAAAGCTGATTGATATCAATTGCAAAAAATAAAAGTAAAAAAACCTTAACCTTAATTGACATTAATGTATTAAAATCAAACTCTTTTAGTTGGAGTAGGCTAAAATGTGGTAGAAATGAAGTACACAAAGGAATCCACCAGGGCAGTTCCACTAGTGTTAGCCCAATGCCAGTGGCTGTACTTCAGTGTATGTAATACTTAATATGATCTCACTTGTGCATATTGGCAAACACAGTCCTTCGTCATTAAGACTTCAATGCCAGCAAATCCCCTATGCATGTTCCATGGAGTATCATGGAAAATGGTGTTAAGTTGCAGCATTTCCTCTGTGACTTGTATAACCATTTGATTGCCAGAGAGGTGTCCACCACATTGCATTGCACGTTTGGGGGATTGGACAAATAAAAAAGCCCAGGGAGAGAATCACTAAGGGGTGATTAGGAGGTGATAATATGGAGATGACTACTACATTGATATCACTTCTCCAATTTCTATGTTATTCTATTGAGCTTATGCCCTATGATCTCTCCCGTGAGAGACCTTACTGCGTAAGCTCCATAAAATAACATAAGAATTGGAGAAGTGATGTCACTGGAGAAATAATCTCCACTTTATCACCTTTTTATCAACCCTTAGTGAATTTACCTCCTGTTTTGGATGCTGTCCCTTCCTAAAACCTATATACACCACATTTTACTCCAAAAAAGTGTTTGTGTGCTAAATGGCAGGCTGTATAGGAGTGCATTAGCATTTCTCTAATCAGGAATCTCTGTTCCTCAGTGGCTAGTTTTACACCACATACTAACAAGCAGAGAGGAAATTAACTCTAAATGTTTCAGTTTCCTGCCCGTACTCAAAAGTAGTGGGAAGAGAGTGTTTGTGTTAGAGGCTTGTGGAGTTGTACCCCAGTACACTATACATAATTACAGCTACAGGTTCAGGATCTTCAAGTTTACAAATAAGTGCAGCAAATGGGCAGCTCTGGCTGATTCTTAAATTAACCTCATTTCTTTTTTTTCATGAATTGGAAACTCATTGATAAAGTTGTCTGACTGCAAAAGCCTATGTTGGATAGTGTCATCATTTGAAGAGTTTCGATCTGTATGTGTATAGTACCTGAAATGTGCACTGGGCCTTATGTATCAACAATTGAACTATATTCATCAAAAATGTCCACTTAAATTAATGCAGAACTTTTTATAAATATGTAATGTGCATATCTGAGATGAGAGAATGACCACTGTGATTCAAAATTGCAATAATAAATTATAATGATGAGTGTTTTAAACATAACTGAAATATTTTAAAATGTTTACTGTACCAGTTCCTAGCTGTTTATAATATATACATTTACATGGACATCTACCACAGGGGAAATCAACCCTGGTCCTTAAGAACTACCAACAGTGCAGATTTCCAGGATACTTAAAGGGGGAGATTCACTGAGATAAAGTGGAGATGACGTCTCCAGTTTATGACTTCTCCAGTCCCTATGTTATTCTATAGAGCCTATTCACTAAGATCTCCAAAGTTGAAGAAATCTTAGTGCATAGATTCCATAGAATAACATAGGAATTAGAGAAGTGATAAACTGTAATTAATTATCTTTTCATGCTTAAGCTTAGAATTGTCTTATTTTTTGGTAAACAAAACTGGAAACATAGGGCTTTGTGGTACAGTTATGGGGCAAATCAGCTATACCATATGGGGCAAAAGAAATCCCCAAGTTCTCATCAATTTAAATGGGGCTTTTACTCATTAAATGCTATATCGACAATGCATTGGAAACTTCTCATTAGTGGACATTTTAGCTTCCTTCTGTGGTGCAGTTGGTTTGATCCACTGTTTCTTCTTGCATAGCTGCACACAAATATATTATTATATTACGTTTGTGAGGATAAAGTGAACACCATACTGTGTAACTATAATTAATTCTTTGAATTTATCATTAAAATTCAATTTGTGTTCTATAGGAGGATGTTTAGAGATGCATCAGCCAGAGGCTGATAGATCCTGCAATCCACCATGCATCCAGCAGCACTCATTTTGTACTGAGGTATGTATCAATACACTCTAGGCAGAGTATAAGAAGCAGTAAACTTTTAATGGGAAACAGAGCCAAACTGAGACTAGTAGAAGGCAAAGATGGACTGGGATGATAGGCAGAAATGGAGTGGAAGGAGAGAAAGATGCTGCTGAGGGTGGTCACTGGCAAAGAGAGGCAAATGGGGTTATGCACTAAGGCATGATAAAGAGGTGATAAGGGGGAGATAACTTCTTCAGTGATATAACTTCTCCATTTCCTATGTTATTCTATAGAGCCTATTCACTAGCTGCGGAATGCAAGAAACATGCACATGCTCTGAAGGCGTTTTTCATACTCAGATAGGTATTGGCATGTTCTAATGCAGAAACCATATACTGAACAATTCTTGAATTGCACATGAAAATTAGCTTTTACGACAAAACTACACAAACATATAAAATAACTCACAAAAGCACTTCCTGCATTAGGCACATTCGATATTCCGCAGATTTGTTTGGTAATCTTGATTTCTCATGCACAATTCAACAAAACCAGGCGCAAACCTATTAGCTAGTGGTTTTTACATTGGAAATAGCAAATGCGCATGTTTCCTGCATTTCGTCCTAATATCTCCAAAGCTTGAGAAATCTTAGTGCATTGTCTCCACAGAATAACATAGGACTTGGAGAAGTGAGATCGCTGGTGAAGTCATCACCACTTTTTCACATCTTTATCACGCCTTAGTGCATCTCCTCCAAATAGATGCTGGGGAAAAGGGATAGGAGCTGAGGAAAGAGAGGGGGATGACTTTACACATTACTGCAGAATTGTTGTGATGCTCTACAATTAACTGAACTCAGTTGAAACCCTTTCAATTCTAGAGTGATAACAATGCATTGCAAAGCAATGTGTTGGAGCTTATGTTGGTATGCAAGGGGTTAATGCATTGTATCCCTCTCATGTAAAAAAAATAATCCACTGACACTGTGTGTCTCTCTCTACATGTCACTGTCATTAGCACCCACTAAAGAGTCTCTATCATAATCACTTCCTGTGAGGAGGCTGAAAGTGACCCAATTGGTGAGACACATATGACATAATCTCTCTAAGTGCTGAAGATAACAACACACAGAGAGAGGCACATCAGAGAGGGATTGTTTGTATGGGGGAGTGAGAGAGCAAGAGGGAGAAACATGCATTAACCCCTTGCGAGCAAAAGGAATCACCAAAGAGATGATTTGTAATATATTGCAACTACTGTAGCAGTCAAACAGTTTTGATTGAGAGAGGCTCAATTGAGAGAAGTCCACTTTGTTCTGGACCCCAGTGCTTTGCAGTTCAACATCTGTAAGAAGGGGGTTAAAGGGATAGTAATGTTTCATAATAAAAACAGCTCTAATTAATCTTCATAGTATTTGGGCCTTGGAGAGTGTTATTTCAATTCTGTCAGAGTTGTAGTTCAAGAGTAATTGAATGATAAAGTATCCCCCTCCCGCCCCTTCTACTGATGTAACACTGCTCAGCTCAGAGCAGCATGGAGTGTCCAGGTAGACTGCAGAGAGGGACAATCTTCAATTAAGATAAGGGAAAAAACTGAACAAAGTGTCAAGGGGGGCAGGGATTTCATTGTTCTCACAGTAAGAATTTTGACCCTTGATGTGAGCTGTCTGGTCTATGGACTGGATTCCACCACTGAGGAGTGGGGGCTTACACTAGGTAAAAGGGGCGGGAGGGGGAAACTTTATCATTCAATTACTCTTGAACTACACCGCTCACAGTAATGAAATAACACTCTCTGTGGCTCAAATACTATGAAGATTAATTGGGGCTGCTGTTTTTGTGAAACATTACTATCACTTTAAACTGATAGTAATACTTAAGATGTAAAAAAAATATATGTTGTAGGCTTTATCCCCCTGAGTAAAACAAGGGTACTCCCACTGCTGAGAGATTTTATTAAAAAATTATAACAGCTCAAACTTGAATTTTCTAGGTGCAATATCACAGTGGCCTGAACATTTATAGTGGTGCTGTTGCTGCATCGTTCTATGAAGATTTATGGTATACAGATCAGAGCAGTCCATTGCCCCCTCTCTAGAGATTCCATTGGCTGCTTTATTTGAAAGTGCACAGACTAGTCCTACAATCAGAATGCATGGAGTGCACATTAGTGCATCCTGCAGCTTGCACTCACTCAGACAGCAAATGAGCTGCTACAACAGCCACAAACAAGGAAGGCCAACATAACCCTGACGTGACTACAGCCAGTCTCCTGTGGCTATGACAAGAGTAGAGATACAGGACAGTGTTGGAAAGAGAATGAGAGGCATGATTGTGTGTCAGTGTGCACTAGATTCAAGCATGCTCTAACATTTCTGATTTTAGTAATAATATAACAGTTCTGTATGCACTGCATTATCTCTCCATCACTTTCCCATCTCTCTGTGACAGACAGACTTCACTCTGGGAGCTCATAAGCAGCCATGCCATGGGAGATTTATACATACAGAGATATAAAAATTATTAGGGCATTGACCACGTTAGATCATCTCAGTTGCTCATTATCCAGTTATTGGTCACTGTTGCAACTGTGAATCTCTATCTACTATGTCAGCATTCAGATAAACAAAAATAGGGGGTTACCCAAAAAAAGTAAATCTTTCTAATGAGTACACGTAATGATTAGATGTGTGTCCAGAATGGTTATTACCATTTTGGATATACATGTAATCATTGCATGGGAGATTTATGCCATGAACACTGAACAGTAGCCTAGATTGCCTAGTGACTAAAATGACTCTGATACAAAGTATGTTATAGCCTTTTCCTGCTGATTAAAGGATAACTAACACCACCTAATAGTAATCCCAAATTTTACGTAAAATGGCCAGAAAATCAAATGGCCACTAAAAATGTCTTCCTTGCTTTTTGGTTCAAGAGATATCACCTTCAGTCTGTCCAGAATGTCATGACCATGGAGGAGGACATGAGTGTTTCTAGCAGGACCACAGGACCTCAGACTTTGTCCACTGCAAATGGAATCATAACACTTAAAGTAATAGAGGGATGTGCAACACATCACTTCACAATATGGTGCACACCCATCTGATCCTTAAAGGATAACTTAAAGGGATAGTAATGTTTCAAAATAAAAGCAGCTCCAATTACTCTTCATAGTATTTGAGCCATGGAGAGTGTTATTTCAATACTTTCAGAGTTGTAGTTCAACAGTAATTGAATGATAAAGTATCCCCTCCCGCCCCTTTTACCTAGTGTAAGCCGCCTCCCATCAGATGTGGAATCTGGTCTTAAGAGCAGACAGCTCACAGCAAGGGACAATCTTGTTACTGTGAGAACAATAAAAGCCCTGCCCCCCTTGACAGGTTTTTCCCTTATGCTAATTGAAGATTGGCCCTCTCTGCAAGCCATCTGGACACCACCTTTCTGTTCTGAGGTAAGCAGTGTTACATCAGTAAAAGGGGCAGGAGGGAGATACTGTATCATTCAATTATGCTTAAACTACAACTCTGACAATACTGAAATAACACTCTCCATGGCCCGAACTCTATGAAGATTTATTAGAGCTGCTTTTGTTTTGAAACATTACTATCCCTTTAAGGCTCATGTACTCTGTCTGCTTCTGTTTGTTTAAAAATCTACGAGCAACTGTTGTCTGCCCCCATGGACCTGACATCCAGGATTGATTGAAATTGTTATTGTGTGAACAAAGTACAAGAATAAAATTCTTAGGGAACGTTAGGATTTTCTTGTCGTAGTAAGGTAAATGGGGGAAAGTTCTCCTGCTGGGAGATCTTTACATTCAAAAATTAGTATAACTAAACCTTCAGCAACAGCACCAACTGGTGTCCAAAAGGCATTTTTTTATAATGGACTCTAGTCAGTATGGTAGCTTGAGTCATGGACTATGACTCTCCATAATAAGTGAAACAGTCCAACTGTATTAACTTGTGAATAGAAAATATCCAGCATTAGGAATATCCTTGTTTTACTCAGCAGGAAAAGCAGTATGATATATTTTCATTAAAAACGTTGCTGCTCTTTTAAAGCTATTTTTCTGTAGTTTCACTGCATTTACTGTACATACACACATACACATCAACAACAAATTATGTGAAGAACTGCTTGGACTAAGTATGATAAATGCCTTGTCTTTCTCTCAGCTGAAATAGTAATTTGCAGGAGAGATTCGTTAATCAGCATTCACGCAATTAACCAGTTGGATGTTGGAGTGTTCTCCAGCGCTATGCATATAGACATCTCTTTCATGATATAATGGAATAAAATGATTCTAGTTCATATTACCCTCCTGCAGTCAGCCATAAGGCTGACATCACAATTCACTGAGCTGAACTAAATGTACTAAATAGATATGGAGTAGTGATCCTTTAAATCACTGCGAGGTCTCCAACACACTGCAAAGCAACATGTTGTAGATCTCCCTTGAATTTGAGGTGTTAACCCTTTGAGTGCCAGAGGGGTACGCAACGCATTGGGTACCCCTCTGGCATTCAAAGGTTTAAAAGTCCAATATAAATCAATGGTGTCACGAAAGCCTCCATGCCCTGGGCTTCTGGAGGGACCTAGGGCCTGGCCCCAGCCCTACAGACTAGCACAGGAACAGGGTAGTGTATTTGTTGAGAGAATTATCCTCTGGTCTGATGTTTATCACACATAATTACATCACTACATAATTAAATGACAAAAATCAGACCAGAGCATAATTCTCTCAACAAATTCATGTGCCAGTCTGTAGGGCGGCAGCTCGGCCACAGGCTCCTCCAGGAGCCCAGGGCAGAGAGACTTCTGTGACAAGGGGCAAACGGAGCAGTGATTAGTCTTAGGAGGAGGCTATACCCTGTTCCAGGGCCAGGTCCATAGTCTGTGGGCAGGAGACTGGCCCTCAGCCCCCTCCCGGAGCCCCAGTGATGGAGGGTTCCGTCACAAATGGGCATTTTACTTGACACCCATGGTATAGCTGGTTTGGTCCAACATTGATCTTGATTTCCTTAGTACATCAGCATCCTTGTTTTCAAGCCAACATAGTCATCATGTTCAAAGCAAAGTTAGACCTTTGAGCCCCAAGAGGGTTGTACTTTTGTATTGCATCGCAATTCATTGAACACCCCTCTACACTCAAGGAGTTAATTGAATAATTGCACATCTTGTCAGCACCCCTTTGAGATATGTAGCTTAAAGGGTTAGTAACACTTCATACATAAAAATATATATTGTATAGTTATTGTCCTGAGTAACGATGGTGCTCCCACTGCTGAGAGATTTTTTTATTAAAGAGAAATTGCACCTCAAACTTTAATTTTTTAGGGGCAAAATCAGCGGTCTGAAAGTTTAGAGGTGCTGTTGCTACACCATCCTAAGAAGGTTTATAGTCAAGTAACCAGATCTGCACATAGAATGGTGTAGCAACAGCACCACTGTAAAATGTCAGTCCATTAAGATACTGTAAGTTTGCGCTGTAACAACCTTTGAATAAAACACCTCTCAGCGGTGGGGGTACTCTTGTTTTAATCAGGAGGATAAACTCTACAATATAATTTTTTTACATATTAAGTATTACTGGTTAGATGGCTCATTTGGTTAAGGCACCAGCTGTAGAATCTGTTCAAACTGCAAGGTCACAGGTTCTAGTCCCAACAGGGTCAACTCAGCCTTTCATGCTTCCACAGTAGATAAAATCAGTACCGTTATATTAGGTAATAATATCTGTACCCCAGGAGATACTTGAAAATGAGAGACAATCTCAATGTATCCTTTCTGGTAAAATACTTTAGTATTATTATTACTATCCCTTTAAAACCAACCTTTTACCCTAAGACAGGTGTTGTTTGTTTTGCAGATAAGTAAAATCTGTTTATATATTATATACAGTGAGACTGAGGTAGTAAGCAGAACTGGAGTCACTTTGTGGACCCCAGACTTCATTGTGAGCCCCAGCCAAACAATGAGATAGCAGAACAGAGGCTTGAAAAGAGGCTCCCAGAGTTCCGTCAGTTTTCCCATGAGAGAAACTGCTCTGTGGAACTTTGAAGTCTCATAGGTCAGTCTCATTTTGATGTGCATGCTGCCTCAGCATACCCTAAAGAAGAGCCGCTTGGCTAGACAGTAGGGATCTATGGACACAAACTTCTGGGTTGCATTACCGCAAACTGCAGCCAAGGGGGTCAGTTTTCTGATCTCCAAACAGCTAACAGGAGTTGTTTTGGGGCAGGCTTTATATTAAATCTACTTCTGTAGGAGCTGTCTTAGTAAAACATGATAATTGCCCTTTAAATGGCATATATAATCCCTTTAGTGCTAGAAGGTTGATTCATAATGCATTTGAAAGTTCACTTGTATTAAAGGGATTAAAAGACACTCCCAGTGCTGCAGTTTGCACTGCATTTCTTTAGTTTTCAACTTCAGTATTTTCAGTTTTCTATTCAGAATGTATTTCACTTTTAAAAGTCTGTTGCAATTTTTCTGGTGTAAACCTTCTTCTCTTATATTCTCTTCAAGACGGGATCATGCGGCTGTGAGGACGGCTATACGGAAGTAACATCTTCTGATGGGACTCTTGATCAGTGCACTCTAATTCCTGTAGTGGTAATTCCTACAATAGATGACAAGAAGGGTGATGTGAAAACAAGTCGAGCCATCAACCCCACCCAGCCATCCAGCAGCCAGACGGGTTACGGAGTAAGGACATGGTTTTTACAACCATTTGGTCCAGGTAATTGAAAGTTTAAACGAGCAACGCAATGCACACACATCTGGTCCTTAAAGGGTTAAGATTGCCATGAATAGTGAGCAGAGTTTGCAGTCCTGTGGTCCTTCCACTGTCCTCCTCCATGGACATGATATCCCAGACTGATTGAAGATGTTATTTCTTGACCAAAGATACAAGTGAAAAATCATAGATGCCATTAGGACATTCTAGTCATAGTACGGTAAGTGGAGGTTTATTAGGTGGTGTTATATCTCTTTTAAAAAGTAACTTTGGAGAACCCATCTATATAGAATTAAGGTAAGTGAGAGATTATTATTAGGAGTTGTTAGCATTACTTTAACTGACATCACACAGATCACATGCATCTTAGCATGGTGGAAGTGGACTGCATGGGTGAAGTTCCTCATCATATTTGGCACTCTATGAGGCTGTCTATTCTGCTTATTGAAAAATCCAGCTCTATAAACACTATTTTGAAATCGACTTGCATTCAACATAGTGTTTGTTTTTTCTTTGAAGATATTTATCAAAGCACTTTTGGCTATTTGATAATTATACCCTCCATTTTTACCCATGTACCCATTTTTACCCAGCTCAGTGATATATTAGTCTATAGCAGGGCATCTTGTTCCAGACTGATATTTGTTATTGTGAGAATGCAAATCATCCTATCAGTCCTCAACTGTCAAGTGGAATAACAGAGAAATGCTACTGATATTGCGCCAGTCAAAAACTACCATTACATCACCAGTGACTTTCTGTTGAATGTGAGCCTGTGTGTACAAATTGCCCACATGAATAATATATATTATTGTTATTGAAATAAATACAGTGCCTGTGTCTCAAATAATGAACTAATAGTTCTACATTGGTAACTTGTACAACTCAGCTTTTCATACTTTGCTTTTTTACTAATTTAACAAAGATTAATATACCTGTGTACTATTTCAAATTAGATACTTAGGGCAGAATGCAGGAAAGTGGAGCATTAGTTATTTTTGTAATGCCATAAGTGTATGTACTATTCGCGATTGCTCACTTTTTAATGCAAGAAACATACCAACACCTTCATACTGAATAGCGCACACTCATAAATGAATTAAGCTAACTCGTTGCTGAATTAGACACAATTGGCAGTCCGCTTGTAATACAGTGGACATTTTAGCCACACCCACTATTTGAAACAAATTAGCTATAAAAGAGCATGTTAGCTAATTCACAAAAATCATGCTCAATTCTGTAACATTTTGGTATTTATTTTTTTTTTATCAAAGGTACTTTGTAAATAGCGTTTTGCATTCATGGATTCCACCCTAAGAGTCTTATGTATAAAGTCAAACTGCACCAATACCGGAGCAAACCAAACTGCACCGACGGTGTCAAATAAAAATCACCAGAATGCCTATTGTTATAAATAGAGCTTTTAATGTATTGAATGCTAAAGAGGTTTCCAGTAGAATGTTTGCAATGCACTGGGACCTCTCTAGCATGCAGAGGGATAAAAACACCATTTAAATCAATAAAAAGGTTTATTGGTCCCCTGTCGTGCACAATTGGTGTGCTTCACGTTTCAACTTAAGACTCATCCTATATTATAATTCGCTAAGGATGTTTGTCAGAAGCCGTCATGCACAGTAGAGATGGCTGTGCGCGCTGCAGTCATGCCCAGTACAGACTGCCCGCACCACTGCTGATATGGAGCGGGGCACTCCAAACTCAGACCGTAGTCCTCACTGCGCACCTTCCTGGGAAGTGGTCCATATCAGCCGCGGTGCGTTCGGGCAGTCAGTACTGCTCATGAATGCAGCGCCGCCAGTGTTGTCTCATGTACACAGGAGTTAAAACTAGTAGGGCATAATTCAGCAAGCTTTAGTGGAGCAATTATGGGGTCAACAATTACATAAGAGACAAACTGAAATACCCCCAAATTCCCCAAATTATTTAAATAGGATTTTTAACCTCCTAATTTGCAATGAATTGGAGACTTCTTTGGCATTCACGGGATTAAAAACCCCATTTTAATCAAAGGAAGTTTTCATTTATCCATTGATTTAATTGGTTTGCTCCTAAATTGCTCCACTTTTGGGCCAAATGCACAAATACCATAGAAAACCAGTTCTGAGGCAATACAACTAAAATAATACAACTAAAAATGACCAAAATTGCCCTTGATTTAGAGGAGCAGTAAAGCTTTGTCATGAACAAATATATATGGTATGGCTTTTACTTCTGAGTAAAACAAGAGTGCTCTCACTGCTGGGGCATGTCATTCAATACTTTTCACAGACCAAACTTGCTTGTATTTTATTTTTAAAGGGATAGTAATGTTTCATAATAAAAGCAGCTCTAATTAATCAACATAGTATTTGGACTTTGGAGGGTGTTATTTCAATTCTGTCAGAGTTGTAGTTCAAGAGTAATTCAATGACAAAGTCTCCCCCTCCCGCCCATTTTACTGATGTAACACTGTTCAGCCCGATCAGAAGGGAGGTGCCCAGGTAGACTGCAGAGAGGGACAATCTTCAATTAAGATAAGGGAAAAACCTGAAAAACTTGTCAAGGGGGGCAGGGTTTTGATTGTTTTCATAGGAAGAAGAATGTCCCCTTCTGTTAACTGTCTGGTCTATGGACTGCATTCCACATCTGAGAAGAGATGGGTAACACTAGGTGAAAGGGGCGGGAGGGGAAACTGTGCTTGTGAATATCTCTCAAACCATAAAGATTTGAGAGATAAGACTTATATCATTCTTCGTGTTTTTTTAATGCCTACAAAATAAAATAAAGATAAAACAAAGTATTACTATCCCTTTAAGTTAGTAACAATTTTCTAATGTGATCACTAGATGGTGCTGTTGCTATCACTTAGTACTTACAGGGGCTCTCTGATAGAATGCATCCTATATAATAATTCTCTAGGATGTTTGTCACAATGCAGTCATGTGCAGTAGAGACTGCCCGCATTTGGGCAGCCTCTACTGCGCATGATTGCATCGCGTGAGTGATGCGACGCAAGACTGCATCACGTGGAGCAGTGAGGTAGCATTACCCTTACCTTGTCCCGTGTACATGGGCTTTTACACTAGTTAGTAATAAATAAATACATACATACATAAATAAACAATTACTGATAACCTCTTGACACCAGTTAGTGCTGTTGATATTGAGCAGTAATATAAAAAAATATGTTGAAGTACTTTCCTCTAGATTAAAACCATGATACTCCCACTGCATGAGATATTAGATTAAAAATTATTACAGTTCAAGTTTATTTTGAAAAATCTGTGTCAACTGGTGCCCAAAAGGCACTTTGTTTTTAAAATGTAAGATGTAGGAGAACTTGACAACAGCTCCCTGTAGTAAATATTAGTAACAGCACCACTTGGGGACCACAATAGACAATTTCAGTTTAATTTTTAAAAAAGAAAAGTTTGGGCTGTAATAACATTTGAATTAAACTCTACCAGCAGTACGGTCACCCTTGTTTTACATAGAAGCCAACAGTGTGTTAATCTTTTAAATGTGGCTTTTAACCCAATAAATGCTAGTGACATTTGCAACACATTGTTCAGAAATGTGTTGTAGGCCTCTTTAGCATTCATGGGGATAAAAGCCACATTTAAATCAAGGAGAATTGTATTTGTCCCCTGTGGTGCAGTTGGCTTGCCTCACAGTGACTCTACCTTTGGTTTTATACATATTCACTAACTTATTTCTAAACTACATTCATGCCTTGACTAATATTACTAACATTCACTCTTTTTAGATGGGAGGCTGAAGACCTGGGTTTATGGGGTTGCAGCAGGAGCCTTTGTTTTACTCATCTTTATTGTTCCAATGATCTATCTGGCCTGGTGAGTTTTTAGATGATCCTCAATTCTAACACTGTTTTGTCTTAACTCTATCAAACCACTTGGCTTGCAAGCACGAATTCTCTGTTCTGATAAAATAAGCAATAATTTTATTATTCTTCTGTACACATATGCATTACATATAGGCACACATTACCTCAGTGGTTCGAAATCTTTTACATGTTATGCCTCATATTGTTTGTCACCAAACCACATTTTGCAGGGCTACTCAAGTATCCAGAAAGCATTTATTTCATTTATTAACAATGTTTATTTTCTCCAAAGTAAAAAGCCCAAGAAGCCTCCAAGAAGACAAAACAACCGACTGAAGCCTTTAACCTTGGCATACGATGGAGATGTGGACATGTAATGTACAACAAAAGACTATACTTTCATGTCTCAAATTTAAGACAACAAAGAACTTTTTTTTTTGTTAAAAACACTAAAGAAGAAGCCGAGGAGGCAAGTTGCAACTGATAGAGATACAAGTACTTACAGATCCTGGACATCGTGGCTGTTTAAAACAGTATAATAAAAAATATTATCACATTTTTTCCTGAAGAGTGCAAGTGGCAAAAATAATTTCAGCTAAATTCTCAAGTTAATTTGCTGGTATAAGACTGAACTAGTGTGTTAACCAATTATAACCAGTACGCATGAGTTCATACCACACTCTTCAGCTACTTACCATTTACCTCTCCCTTTCTGATAAACTGTGTTTTTCTGTCGCATTTTGGGAATTATCTGTTACTTGTACCTAATCTCACACAGAGGACTGATCTTTGAAGACATTAAGCATCTGGATAGTTGACAGTATCTAGTACTTCAGAATGTCAACATCAAATATGGAACCGCAGGACTTACAGTATTTCAAAGCATCTGTGCCACAATTAGAGCATACATGAAAGTGTCCTGAAATGCAGTATTTTCTAGTAATTTCTCTTGATAATACTCACTTGTAAATGTTACAATGTTTCTACTTTCTCTAACTCTCATAATGTTGCCTACATCTTTTTAAGGCAATAATTTGCACTATATTAGTGCAGCATGATATGCACTTAACAGATTGCCACAGAAAATGCCTCTTTTCACATGGTATGGGAGACTTTATTCATCAAGCTAAAGAAGAGTAAGTTTGGAGCAAACCAACTGCACTATGGGAGAGGTGATGAAAATCCCAGTTGATTTAAATGGGATCATTAAACCCCTTGACAACAAGAGAGACCCCCCCCAAAAAAAAAATTTCTTAGCAATACATTGGAGACTACTCTAGCACTGAAGGTGTTGAATACCTGTCTGACAAATAAGGGTTAAAGGCCTAATTTAATTCAATGTGAATTTTTAATTCCCCCCACAATGCTGTTGATTTGCTGTAGTATTGCACTTTTTATCTTGATGAATAGAGCCATGTGTGTCTTATGCTAGCAGTGTCATCTAGACAAAATAGTCTAAACCCAGGAAGAGAGTAGAGGTTCATGACAGGATTAAACCAACAGTTTCATGATATGTAAATAAATAATTGTTTCTTGTCAATATATCTATTTTCTAGTTAGACCAGGTGATGTATCTTGTTTCTTGCTCTACTAACAAAATCCTTTTTCTGACCCATATTTGGTATAAACTTTAAATTGGTTTACTTTGGATATTGTATTAATAATGAAAATATTAAGTTCAATGCAGTAAATATTTAGTACTAATTAATTTGTTGAAGAAGCTCTCATGACTAAGGCATTGGTTTTGATAACCACTTAAAAAAAATAATGCATTGGACAACCCTCTGTCAATCAGGAGGGTTAAAAGGATGCCAGAGCCACATATTGTTACGTTGTAAATGCAAGGTGCTTGCATACGGGCATGTTGTAACAATCACTTTTATTTCCGTAAAATATTTCATAATTTGTTGGAACATTATATATATATATATATATATATATATATATATATGTATATATATATATACATATTAGAGAAAGCCTCATTGCATAATTTATGTTTCCTCAGGACACATAACATAATTTATGTCTCCTCAGCAGACACACACACACATAGAACAGAATAGCTCATTACATAATTTATGTCTCCTTAGGAGATACACACATCCAGGGGTGGCAGTAAGGAGGAGTTACTGCTCCCATTGGGTGAGTCATCATGCAGGGAGTTGGCCTGCCCCCACTAGCCAGCCCGCCCACAACTATTCAACCTACCAAAAAGCAAAATGGCTGCCACTTGATCCTATACCACAGACAAACACACATACATTATCCAACTCAGGAAAGAAAAAGCACACACATCACACCGCACATACACCACACACACACCACACACAGTCACTCACTCTGACTCCTGGTGGCCTCAGCAGGACATGTAGTACAGAAAAAACACTTACAAGACTTGTTGTAGTGAAGACAATGTTGCTGTTTATTCCATCAATGTTTTGGCCCTGTCATGGGCCTTTATCAACATGCTTACAGAATAAAAATTGGTAAAAAAAAATTAAAACTAGTAATAAACCAGAAATATCAAATAACCAATAAGCCAAGTTAATATCATGATTTACATTGTGTAGTGTCAATTAAAACTAGTAGATATTTAGAATATTATTATCCCTTAAGCAATCGACTAACATCCTATAACATAATACTGTATATAGTATACTGAATTCCCGATAAACTGATACGGGCTGACTACTGAGTCACATGCTATTGAAAAAGCTAGCCCAAAAAAATTAAAAATAGTGATGTAAACTGCTTGTGATGACCTGCAGTCTCACCGAGTCCTGAGAGACCGGTGCATCGCAAAGCACTATTCAAATCCTCAAATGTGTACTAAAATAGCACACAACCTCCTATGTATTAAACCCAACCATCAAACTGGTCTAGACACTGTAAAAATACTGTAGAGAGGAATTTAAATAAGACAACCGTGACCTCAGGATTATATGTCACTCAGATCCCTAAATGATAGTTCTGAGTTTTACATAATGTTGTGTTAACCTTAAACTAAGCAGCATAGGCTATGCAATCTGGTCATCAGTACAAAGGTTAAAATATAATGTAATGTGATACATACTATCTGTTATCAGTGAAGGTATAAATCCCGTGAGTGATATGCTGAGCCCTTCACATCATAACCTAGATGGAGGTTTTCATCTTGTATTACTCAACCGGTCACTTCACTGAACCATCCTTCAGGCTATGCATCCATATTTTGTGGGAGCTAATGTACGGATTCTGTGTTATGTTCCCATATGTTGGGTTATCATTACAAGGAAGAGGAAGTTCCGTGATCCCTATGTACAGTGCCTAATCTTAACAGCATTTCACCTTATCGGTGTTACCTGCTGGTTCAGCGCATTCATAACATTTTCAATCACGGAATCCTAATCCTTTTGTATAACCCATACTGGTTCTGAGTGTGATCATTTTTTGAGCATGAATATGATAACCACTGTTTGCGTTAGTAGGTCTATCACAATTCCCTGGGTTGCAGAATATCTAATTCGAAATCAGTACATGATTATTAGGATAAATTATTATTATTAAACACACCCTATTTTCTTGATCTTGTGTTATATATATCTCTTATCTGCATCAATCATTTCAGTGTCAATCATTTAAATAATGAAACTGATTATGTATCATCGTGTAGAGCCTATATCCATCAAATCCCTAGCGATGGTTTGAATGGACACTATATGTAGTATATATAGAATAGTTTGTTGGCACACCTAGTGTGCCTAATTAATATGATATTGAAAATCAGCCACCATCCGGAAGATAATGTCTTATCAACCTCCATCCTTCTTCAATCAATCATTTAATTATGAGACAGGCTTGATGGACTCGTATTGAGCTTGTATCATTCAGCCCAATGTCCACTGTATAAATCCTAAATGTATATGTCTGAATCCATGGTACACTGGTATGATGTTTAGTAATCATCCACCATTAGATAAATAATATCCATAAAATAGTAATGCATAACTATTGATACTATGGCACACTGGTATAGTATTTGGTAATCATCCACCATAAGCAAAATAATGTACAACAAATAGTCCTGCATCACCATTCTGATCCTATTTTCCAGTTAATGTCATCCATTTCAAGAGATAAATGTCCTGGAACTTCTGCTTCATTGGGTCACTTCACCCGTGGTATGGAATAACACTTTTTGTAGCTCCAGCCAGACCCATCCTGAGAACCTCCCGATGGAGTAAGAATGAGAGTTACAACCTAAATTCCCAATTACCTACTAAGTAGATAACTCATCTCAATGTGATGCACATCTCTCTCGGAAGCATCACTAGGTTAGAAGTGCCCTGTCAAGAAGTCAGTCCTTCATTAATAAAAACTGTTGAAGGATAACATTTCATTAAGTCCTGTTGGTGACATTGAATGCAACTTGTAAATCCATCTGGTTTCTCTCTGATGAAGCAAACGTTCTCTGTTACCACCTTTTTTACATGGTGGGATATGAGCTATGCTCATGCATTTCATGTTTGCTAATGTATGTTTCTGTTCCTGCCAATGTTTCGCCTGCCAATGCCTTGTGTCCTGCCAATGCATTTGTGATAGTGACCCTATGATTTGCCATCCTTTTTTGAACATACATGTAGTTAATCCTATATATAGTTTATGGCATGGACACTGTATCATGTAAATCACATAAGTGCTTGAGCATGAAAGTCTGAACTTGATTTTGAAATTTTCACCTGTGAGTGGATTCTGATATTGATAACCCATAAGCATATACCTGCACGTCACACAATTCAGACACCGATAACATCCCAATGTGGGTTTATTCAACCATATTCAACAGTGTTCAGGATCTGTCTGTACTAGCAAATCCTTCAAGTTAGATCCCCCTTCTGTAACTCAAAAGTGGTTTTCTTTAGAAACTTTCAGGTAATGTCTCATCCATGGCCAGAATATTCCAATATTGTTGAATTTTTTTCTATATCCATCCGCTGCCTGTAGAGAATGTAGTGGGTTAAACTAGTCTCTTAGATTTATTTATGTCTTCCATTTTGTTTGAAGACAATAATGATTGTTGAGTATGTTGTAATGCTCGTTCCAGCTGCTGCATAAGATCCTGTTTTGGGTAACACCTGATGATAAATCTATCTATTAGGTCCTGTAATTGGTTACTGGCTCTATCTCTGTCAGTGTTATTGTGAATGATCCTTATCATTTGTGAATAAGGTAAACTTTTGGTACATGTCTTTGGTGGAAACTGTTGAAATGAAGAAGGGTATTTCTATCTGTTGGTTTATGAAAATTGGTGGACTGAATCTTATCATCTTCATTTTAGTTGTAAATCTTATAGTTAATTCTAGATTATTCAATTTCTCAAAGAGAGAGAGTAACGACATCTCATCTCCCCTCCAGATCATGAATATATCATCTGTGAACTGAAAATATTGGATAATTTTCAAAGAATGCACAGACAATATGTGAGCGGTTTCATACTGTGCCATAAATGTTGGCATAGGAAGGGGCAACAGAACTCCCCATTGCTGTCTCAGAGATCTGTCTGTAGTATTTCGTCTCAAACCTGAAGAAGTTATACGTCAGACAGATCTCGAGTAATCCCAAAAGGAAGGAGTCCGGTGGTCCACTTGGTCTATGTTCACTTTGTAGTATAGTCTGCACCGTTGCCACCCCCAAAGTGGTGGGTATAACAGTGTACAGGCTAGACATGTCCATCGTGACCAACCAATAATCACTCAGATCTTGTTGAACATTCTGTAATTTAGACAAAAAATCCCTAGTGTCCTGAATGTATGAAGATGTAGATTGTACCAATGGTTGAAGGAAGGAGTCCACATACTATGCCAGAGATTGCAGAAGGGAATTCCTGGCCGATATAATCGGACATCCGGGTGGTTGTGGATTCTTATGGATTTTAGGCAATGTATAGATAATCGGACACACTGGATGTTCAGCGGTGAGAAACTGGGCAACTGAGCCGGCCAGCTCCAAAAGGGACTGACAGTGCAGGCGCACGGACGTCACTATGGCAAGATGTCCATGCTTCCTGCTACTGTCAGCCGCAGAATAACTCGTAAATCGGTTAAAACAGGTAATAATTCTGACGACTAGCGCTACTAAGCAGCTAGTCGCCAGATGGAGACTTAATTTAGATAAAGATTTTATGGGGTGGTAGTTCCCCTTTAAGGGATAATAATATTCTAAATATCTACTCATTTTAATTGACACTACATGGTGTAAATCATTATATTAACTTGGATTATTGGCTATTTGATATTTCTGGGTTATTATTATTTTACTTTTTTTTTTTACCAATTTTCACTTCCCCTCCCCCATGTCTATGATGTCACTTAGGTGCCGTTTATTGCACTAGGCTTGGTATAAATGTGGGTGGTCAGAGGTTTATTCTGTAAGCTGATAAAGGCCCAAGACAGGGCTGAAACGTTGATGGAATAAACAGCAACATTGTCTTCACTACAACAAGTCCTGTGAGGTGAGTGTTTTCTTTATTTTTGCTACACTGGATTCAACTTTGTTACTGAGATTGACACCCAGGCATATTTTGTAACAATAACAGAGTGCACACTTAAGACATTTAGTATTTTATATATATATATGTATATATATATATATATATATATATATATATATATATATATAATATGTATATGTATATATATATATATATATATATATATATATATATATATATAATGCAAATATGTTTATGTATCATACAAACAAATGTACATCTTAGGTTCTATCACAGTATGGGAGCTTTACATACCTAATTAGGAAAGTTACTGCATGTCCTTTCATATAACAGCAAAGTACATTTTAGCATCATTGCTCCTTTAACCCTCTGAGTGCCAGAGGGGTACGCAGTGCATTGCTTTGCAATGCGTTGCATACCCCTCTGGCACTCAAAGGGTTAAAATAAGCAAGCAATGTGTTTTCTTCATCATTAGACAAATCAATGAGTTGTGGTAATTGATGCCTGCTTCCATTCTTCTGATTTCACTCTGTACTTTTCTAAATGTAATTATCCAGTGAAATATCATAATGAAAGGTGTCATTGCATATAAAATCTGCTCCATATCTATCTGTCATTCTTACCATATTGTTCCACGTTTCCAGCATATTACATTTCTTAGACTGCAAATATATGGCTATATGTATATAAGCAAATATAGAGCAATTCTGTAGTAAAAACATCTTCTTACAGGTAATGTTGATTTAAATAGTATTTTAAACCCTTGAATGCCAAAGAGATCTCTAGTATTCAGGGGAGTTCCAATATTCCCAAATACCTGAGGCTTAGGCCAACCTAATGCACTAACACTGCATTGTATAGCCCAATTTCACAATTAATTTAAGGGAGATTGTGACAGTGACATGTCCCAACCTGGCAACAAGTCCAAGGGCTTTAAATATGAGTCCCCTATAACACTACCTAGCAGTGTCTCTTCCAACATTCACTTGGGTACAGTCTCTATTTAAATCACTTTAATACTGCAGTTGACTTTACTAGATTTGCTCCACTTTTGACTTTATACATATGCTCCATTGAGTTTATATGTTTTACGTATATTGTTTATTTGTAACTTATTATATATCAGTTAAATATATATATATTTTATAAAACTAGGTCAGTGACATCTACTCATCCTGTAGTTATTCAGGATTGTTAACACTATGGGGAACGTATTCAGTAATCTAAAGAGCTGGTATTCTGGAAAAAATCAACTGCACCATGGGAACAAATGAAAAGTCTCCAATTCTGCATTGACTGTAATGAGGATTTTAAGCCATTGAGTGCGTACGAGCTCTCCAACATAATCTCTAGCAATCAAGGGGTTAAAAGCTCCATTTATATCAACAGGAATACCGTACTCATTTCTCCCATATGGTGCAGCTGTTCTGCTCCAGAATTGCAACTCTAGTTTATCAAATATGGGACTTTGTTGTGTTTTCATTCGTAATCATTTTTGGTATAAGCTGTTGTAATTATATCCCACAATTAACTGGAACCTGTGAAAAGACTGTAAGTAATATTCAAATAAAGACCATGAACAATTTGGGCACAAGAAGGTGGCAAGAAATCATTGTAGCATAATTTCTTACAGTCACCCACAGTCATTTCTTACAGTCACCCACTATATGGCTGATAAATAGGGAGAGCTGGAATTATTCTGCAGCAAACCAGCTGCACCATAGATAGCATAAAGCATTCCAAAATTGAAGCTTTTAACCTCTTAATTGCTAGTGAGGTTTCCAACACATTCTCTAGCATTCAAGGAGTTAAAATTCCCATTTAACTCACTGGGAATTTTTATTTTTCCCCATAGTACAGTTGATCTCTAGATCTGTTGTAGTTAATCTTATAAAATCAGTTAATATTAACCCTTTGCATTGCGTATCCCTCTGGCACTCAAAGGGTTAAATGTAAGTGGAGTGTGCGTCTCATTACACTAAACACTCTACTAATGATCTACAGCCTATTACCTTACAACATATTATTTAAGGGGGGTGGTTAAATCCAAAATGTCTAATAATATTTTAACAGTATAATGATTCTCTATTGATATTTAATATTTAATTGTGATAGTAATTCATACTCTCAGACACAGAATACATGTACTATTAGGAGTTTTCCTCTCCATGTACTCACAGACTGGGCAGCCTTTATTTACAGCCCTAATTATCCTGTAATTTTGCAGTGTATCTTCTACGCATTAATAACTGTAATTACCTATATGCTCATTTGTATAAGAATATAAACATAACAACGACATTTTTTCCACATATATAATACAGCTATATCTATCTCCCTCTTCAGTCTGCGAAGTTATTAAAAATGTATTTACAAACGTATTACAGTAATTACGGTATATTGTTAACTATCTTGTATACTCTGTAGTTACTTTTAATTTACTGTGTAGTTAAATGGGAATAAGTGGCTATATGAATAAGTGTGTGTTATTTGTTTAACCAAAGGATTTATCAAGCTATGCTTAGCATTCTAGTCCAGGTTTTGGTAAGCAAACGCAAAGAAAACATGATATATATGTATATATTAAAAAATGATGTATTCACACACAAACACACAACTTTTGTGATTAGGACATTGTTGCAGTCTGCAGCTTGGTGGTGGAATATCTCATGATGAAAATGTTCTAAATAACCACAGAAGCTCAGATGGGAAATAATGAAGGCCAGGGAAGACAAACAAACTGCACCACATGGTAGGTAATACCTTCTAATAATAGCCACCACCACCCGTCCGTGCTTACCTTACAATGGTCATAAAATCTTAATAGTCACTATGAATTTTATTTGTTCAAGGGATAATACCTTGAACCAGTCCTGAAGGTGGTCATGAAGTTGCTGACAGTTTTTTAAACTGAAGCAGGAAGAGAACATGAGCCTTTTTTTAGCCTTTTGAATGCCAGAGGGGTATGCAATGCATTGTGAAGCAACTTAAGATTATCATACAGTGGGCAGATTTTATGTCCTGTGCTCCTTCTAGCAACTGTCATGTCTGCCTCCAGAAATTTGACATCTAGTACATATTGAAGATGTTATTTCTTGAACAAATGCACAAGTCCAAAATTCATATTGGTCATTATTATTAAGGTAATCGGGGGGTTATTATTAGGAGATGATATTCCTTCTTTAAAATACCCATGTATTTAAATATTTTTAACCCCAGGGGTGAAAAGCCCCTATTTATAACCATACCTGGGAACTCTCCGGTTTTGCCCCGGAGACTCCGGATTTCACAGGTAATTACCGGGTCTCGGGGGCAGTCTCTCAATCTCCGGGTGGGCAAAACTCTGCCCACTTGTTCTCCATCCCGCACAGGTTCCTCCCACTCCCCGCCCTCTTACCTGCATTCCATATATATTTTACCCTTTTTTTTTTTTTTTATTTGTCCCGCCCCCTCACAACTAAGCCCCGCCCCTTTTATGACGCGAATCACGTCATTTCACTCCCCAGTCGGCGCTGGCAGGGCTGTCCTCCGGGCAGCCCTGCCTGTTAAGTTCCCAGGTATGTTTATAACAGGTGTACATTTTTCTTCATTGTGATGCAGTTAGTTCACCCAAGAATTGCTTTAGCCCATTGTCTAAGTTTAAGAACTAAAATCAGATTAAAATGAACATACAGTACATATAAATCAATATAGTAGACTACTGCATGAACAACAGCTATGTAGGTAAGTCCTTCTGTTAATGTAACAACCGCTTATAGTAGATATAGTTCACCTTTCAGGGCAGTCTAGAGACTGGTTACTACACTGAATAAAAAACTGACTTGTAAACCATTTTAGTAAATAATCAGAAGGTATTACAGTAACAAAAAACAAAATCACAGGTAAAATGTTTAGTTGATGATTACACATTCAATCTTTATTTCCAGGAAGGGCACACAGTTGTATATCTACATGACCATAGCCATTAAAGTTGTTTGTTGTACAAATTCCACAGGCCAGTGCATGAACTGTTCTTATATAGAGATTTGCTGATCATGCTCTTGAACCTGTACTTATGAGCAAATGCATTAGTATTCGCTGAGGCTGATGTACTAAAGAAAACTTTTCAGTTTGGAACATTTGATCTCCTCATTGGTGGGTGAACCAGTAGCTCAATCACTTTCACATATCAACTTGTGATAGTGAATGATCCACCTATATTAATCTGAGGATATCCTGACAATTTACACTGTTGATGGGGGGCTAGAAGCCAAGTTAGGGAAGCATTGCTTTAAAACATTCACATTTTAATCAACAATTAAATACATTGTAAGAATGAAAGCACAATTGCCAGATATAGTAATTAAATTGCAGGATATATTTTGTATTGGTAATTGCAATTAAGGATAGGATAATGGCACCCTGTATGTTATCTTCAATTCTCTGTCTGAATACTTGCTTTATTTCAAAACATGTATATACAGTTATATCAAATGTTACTGCATTACAGAATATAGCAGAGAATATTTTTGTAAAAGGTTAAGAGCAATGTTTCCTCAATCCAGTGCTCAATTATACCTTTTAGCCCAGAGAATCAAATCATTTATTCGGATGGTAACCTGTTTGAAAATAGGCCTTTCTTATGCTGTGGATGTAATGTTTAATGGAAAATAGGGTCAAATGCAGAGACGGAGCATTTATGGGGCAAACAAACCAAAGCGAGCAATTCAAAATTCCCATTCATTTAAAACCCTTGAACGCTAGGGAGTTCTCAAAAACATTCCTTCCTGGAATTCAAAGGGTTAAAAGCCTCATTTGAGTCAATGGGAATGTGGGGATTTTCTTGTCCCCTATAGTGGTTTGTTTGCTCCAGAATTGCTGTAGTTTATCCAAGTACATCAACCTCTATGGGACAAATTTAATAAAATAATGCTTAAGAAGAACGTGCTCTATTGCACTAGTAACAAATAATACACCATATAATATCACTGTGCATAAAAATGTTAGCTACTTGTGGCTTTTCAACCTATATTGAACTATGACTTCAGCATCCTCAGTTTAATGTGCAGAAGATGCATACTGAGAAGAAAGGAATTGCAGGCTCCACCCACACTTCCCACATTAATGGGTAGCAATTGGGCTGATGAGTGTGCAGTCTGCTGTTCCTGATTGCATCTTCATAATTCAATATCTGTAGAGGAGGCTATTTTTAATTCATAATGTTATTATGAGAGATTTTTGTTTTTGCTCCTGGCACTAATAGCCCTTCACTTCTGTAGCACAGTTTTACTGATTGTCCCAATTTGTATAAAGATTTTGTGATAACTGCACCTATAGTGCAAAATTACTACACCTGAAGTAGCCATAGTTTTGCAGCTTAACTCAGTTAAAGGGATAGTAATGTTTCAAAATAAATGCAGCTCTGATTATTCTTTATAGTTTTGTGCCATTTAGAGTGTTATTATCATTCTCTACGAGGTTTAGTTCCAGAGTAATTGATTCAAAAAGTGTCCCCTTCCTGCCCCTTTTACCTATGTAAAGCTGAAAAATAAGACCTTACGGATGGATTGCAGCAAGGGACAATCTTCTGTTAGCATAAGGAAAAACCTGCCCCCCTCCTTCAAAGGGTGCAGGTTTTTCCTTATGCGCAAAGCCAGAAGATTGTCCCCTGCTGTGAGGTCTCCTGTCAATCGACCAGATTCCACATCTGAGGGGAGGTGGCTTACAAAAAGGGTGGGAGGGGGACACTTTATGATTCAATTACTCTGGAACTACACATCATAGAGAATATTAATACTGCTCTACGTGGCCC
Organism: Rhinophrynus dorsalis; assembly: GCA_037306005.1. NCBI lineage: Eukaryota > Metazoa > Chordata > Amphibia > Anura > Rhinophrynidae > Rhinophrynus > Rhinophrynus dorsalis. The sequence goes on from CM074723.1 coordinate 402,941,791, forward strand.
AAAAACTATAAAGAATAATTGGAGCTGCATTTATTTTGAAACATTACTATCCCTTTAAGGAAGCAACATGTATACCTGCAATTGTATCCAAGCGTTGTTGGTGTTCACATAGTGATTTAGGGTTTCTCCATAAAGCATTAACAGTACTGAAATGTGAGATCATACACTGTTTTTTTTTAAGTCCATGTTTGGATTTATAACTACTGACCCAATGCATTATTGGCCCAGATTTAATATGCTAGTATGCTAAAAATATAGTTGCTCTACTGAATGCAATAACTTTTGCTACATCTGAATAGCCTTTCTATCTACACAGGTTCATTTTCATTCAATTTCCACATGCAAGATTTGACTGAAAGCGACATGCCAAAGTACACAATTTCTATAAATTAGTTTTTACTTTTGTAATTATTTGTAAGTAGTAAATTTGTACTTCCTTTTCTTATCAGCCAAGAGAATAAGAATATACTCTGAAACTAAGCTATGAAAGTTGAATATTAATAGCTTTATTTTACAATGACAGCATTGCAGAATGGTTGATAAAGTCTGTGGCTTTCTAAAATGTGATCTGACTCCTATGTCATCCAGGTAAAAGCAGTAAATATATTTTCCATTTAAATATTATAGAATGCCTCTTTGGAATAGGTTTATTATGTTTAAACTGAAAATAGATTGCAAAGGCAAATTAATATTTGCAGCAAAACTCACAAAATCTTTAGTATTTGAAGGAAAAAAAGAAACATTTGTTTATCGCAGAATAGCTATGTAACAATGTAGCCTGTGTTACTGTACTTTCTTTTCATTTTGCTAATTAATGTGTAGTTCAGAGTTACAGGAAATCTCCACGATAATGAAGTTTGTGATCCTAAATTATTGGCTTTTATGTAATGCCACTCCTATTGACTTCTACTGTGCACCTGCATAACTCATACTTGTGTACATGCATTTATTTAGTCACTTTGTGCCACAGAACCAACACGGCATAATATATCTTCATAGGAAATATCCAGCATATTTTCCCAACGTTTGTAGTTCCAAAATGTTGGGAAAATATGCTATTTCCTATGAAGATCCAGTGACCTGCACTACATCTGTAGCTTTAGTGTTTTAAAGTGGATGTGTCACCTCAATACAAAGTAGCATAAATAGGCTATATAGCGAATATTACTATAACTGTCTTATTTTTATTTATTTTTGTTTAAACTTGTTATAAATTTAACTTACGAAGTTGGTCCTGCAGCCACTTCCGCATAGACTGCAGTCTGTCGCACTGCCTCTGCTCCCCTCCCTCTGTCCAGCCTCCTCCAGTGACGGAGGCTTCTGTCTGTAAGCTTGAGCGGTCTCATTGGCTAGATATTGATCTCTGCCAATGAGATTGCTCCAGCTTCCAGACAGAAGCCTCCATCATCGGAGGAGGCTGGATAGAGGGAGGGGAGCAGAGGCAGAGCAACAGACTGCAGTTACAGAGCAGTCTATGCAGAAGTAGCTGCAGGACTGACTTTATAACTTAAATTTACAACAAATAAAGCTAAAAAAAAGTTTTAGTAATATTCGCTATATAGCCTAACTATTTATGCTATGTTATATTGAGGTGACACATCCACATTAATTGTGAACCAAGGAAATCAGTGCTAACATTTCTTTGTTGAACCCTTTGCGCAATGCAGTGTGTACCCTTCTGGCACTCAAAGGGTTAACATATTTTAATCTTAAAATGCATTTAAAAATGTACACAATTTCTAAACACATGGATAATTTACAGTACAGATAAAGAAAAGTGAAACATTAAGTTTAACTTATCAAGTTTCTAACCATTTGAATTTTAAAGGTACCTGATCATGTATTTTTTAATCAGATACATAGTGGTATGTAATACGGTGTTGAGTTAACAGCTAATTTCAGCCTTTTCAGTAATGACATGGAATTCACATTTTCAGCATTATATTACCTTCCAGGATTAAAATGCTTCATTAATGGATTGCTGTATGGCACCACTAGCTAAAACTGCCTGAATTGTATTCACAGAGTCTCACACCGATTTATAAAGGTTTATAAATGTAGGCATTCTGCAGTGTCCCGAGTTCCACATTAATACTATATCAAGCAAATGTTGTAACAATCCATTAGCAATTAACTTCAGAAAGTTTTACTAAGAAATTCAATGAGATAAAACACACAATACTAATTAAATCTACATTTAAAGATAAGTAAGTTTGCAACAAATTCAGTTATATATATTCCCTTTACATTTAATTTTTTTAATTTGCATACATAGGGGTCATCTATCGTTAGCCCTTTGATTGCCAGAGGGGTGTACAATGCATTTCTCCACAATGAGTTGAATGCTCTGCTGCCACTCAAAGGGTTAAGAATTAATTTTACCTAATTTAAATTACTTGAATATTTATTTTACAGAAAATGGAGACAGCTGTCTATGGAATGTTACTTTTTGTTTATTTGTAAATTCTGTAATGTATTTCATTTTTTTAACTTATGTACATTTTTTAATGCAGAATATGTTTACCTAAAAATGTCAACAAGATTTGTGTATTGTCTTTCAGTTAATACAAACATGTGAAGATGTAAGATTGCAATTTTACACTTTCATGTAGATAACATAAGCATAACTAATGTAATGCTGGCAATAAAGATCAATAAAAATGTTTCTTTTGTACTTTTGTGTTGAAATGTGTAATGACTCTAGTATAGACTATGGCAGAGCTCCCATTCAATGAAGCTTAAGACCAACTCTCTGCTGTCTGCCACTAGATGGCCACTAGATGTTGTGCCCTCTTCTTTAGTAATGGAGTCTGTGTGTGTGTGTGTGTGTGTGTGTGTGTGTGTGTGTACTGTGTTGGCACTCTGCTTCCCACTGCCATATCCCACCTGGTATGTTCCTCCTGCTATTTTCCCTGTGGCATGTGTCCCATGTATTACACTGTTATCTCTGTGTTATGTTCATTCCTGTGTACAGGGTTTTCTAGTTGGTATCAGTTAAGGCTACGGGCTTGGACAGTAAGCACCCTGTGGACTGACAGTGAAGGATTTATGGAATACTAATTGGATTCTCCTATGAGAGAAGTTTTCTCTCAATAATTTTTGCTTGGTTTGGCGGAGTCTGATCTGAGATAAAAGTATTATCCCTGATAGTACCTCTGGGCTTCCTCTTATCGGAGAATGGTGTCAAGAGAGTCCAAAGTCCTAATTTGACTTTCTACACAAGGATGCCAGATGGTAGTGTATAAAAGGCACTGTTCACTGCTAATAAAGTCAGTTCTGTACTACCTTCCTTAATATAAGCCTGAGTTGTATTTCTGGATAGGACTTACCTGGGAAATCTCACCCCATCACAACAAGAGCTAAATCACTTGCCTCGCTGGTCTACTGGCAAGTGGCTCCAGGGAACCACACCTGTAGCTGAATTACTAGTTCCACTGGTCTACCATTGAATGAAAGCTGTTTGTTCCTGACTTCAGCCTGATACTGAGAATCATTTGGGAGCAGAACAAAACCCCCCAGCGTAGTCTTATTCTGGAATGGGGATGTTGCCACAAAATTCATCTAATAATAGTATAAACATATTAATATTCTCATTAATATGTATTGATTCTGTGTTTATTATGCATATAAAAATTATTCAGTATGCCAAAGTACTGATACTAAAGGGGATATATGAATTAACTTTTTATTTTATATTTGTAAGATTTTTAAGAGTAAATATGTGATACCCACATGTTCTCTTTTTTATCTGTTAGATGGGATGTTAGCTGTGTTTCTGGGGACAGGGAAAATGAGTGTTTATGTATTTGTGTGTGTTTATGTATGTGTGTTTGTGTGATGGAAGAGTCTTGTGGAGGGATGAAGAGGTAACAATGACATGGGTGGAGGGGCAGGGGAACAACTATGACTATAAAAAGTCATTGAGATACCTGGCTAGTAGTGATGAGCGAGCACCCCAATGCTCGGATGTTCGGGTGCTCTGACCGAGCACCCCCTGAGGCTCGAGTGCTCGGCCGAACACCCGAGCCCCATTGAAGTCAATGGGAGGACTCGAGCATTACACCAGGCACCCCCTGCTCTGATGAGGGGAGGGTGCCTGGTCCATAGGAAAAGGGCAGAAAAAGATGGAAACACTACAGAAATGGTTCAGGGACAGCATAGGGAGGATGTCTGGATGCACCTTGGACTCCAACATCGCTGCTGGGAACGATCTTTCGCCCGTAGTACGCCATTTTTACAGACTGACCGTAAAACACACAAAAAGGAAAATAAAAACGACTTTAGGCGAAAAATTGTTACCAAACAGTATTTGCTGTATATTTACTTGTATATCATCTGCAAATTCTCCCAAAAATTTCATCGATTTTCTGAAGTGAGGCCATCATTAAGAGGGAAACGTGCGCAGAGGCAAATTATCCCAAAAATTTCCTTGATTTTCAGAACTGAGGCCATGATTAAGAGGGAAACGTGCGCAGAGGCAAATTCTCCCAAAAATTTCCTTGATTTTCAGAACTGAGGCCATGATTAAGAGGGAAACGTGCGCTGAGCTGACCATCTAAAACATTATGGGTGAGGGTCTGCTGCAGAGCTGACCATCCTAAACATTATATGCGAAGGCCCGCTAGTGAGCTGACGCTATAAAACATTATATGAGAGGGCCCGCTAGAGAGCTGACCCAATAAAACATTATATGAGAAGGCCCGCTGGTGAGCTGACCTATATAAAAATTGGCAAACAGGGCCCGCTGGTGAGCTGGCCCTATATAAAAATTATATCACAGGGCCCGCTGGTGAGCTGGCCCTATATAAAAATTATATCCCAGGGCACGCTGGTGAGCTGGCCCTATATAAAAATTATATCCCAGGGCATATGGAAGAGGAGGAGGAGGATGAGAACATTAAGAGTCAACCATATACCCGTTTTTGGGGTGGAAGGGGTGAATGGGAATACAGAGTATTCCCATCATTGTAAATAACATATATAAAGTGAGTTTATGTTCCCCCGGGGCTTTCCTCCAGTGGAGTGGAGAAGTCAGGGGAAATCCAGGCCTTGTTCATTTTTATAAGTGTCAACCTATCAGCATTGTCGGTGGAAAGGCGGATACGCTTATCTGTTATGATGCCACCAGCAGCACTAAATACCCGCTCAGACAGAACGCTGGCGGCAGGGCAGGCCAGCACCTCCAAGGCGTAGAGTGCCAGTTCATACCACGTGTCCAGCTTGGACACCCAGTAGTTGTAAGGCACAGAGGGATCATTGAGGACGCTGACACGGTCTGCTACGTACTCCTTCACCATCTTCCAAAACTTTTCCCTCCTTGTGACACTAGGCTGCGCATCAGGGTGAGGGTGCTGGCGGGGTGTCATGAAGGTGTCCCACGCCTTGGAGAGTGTTGCCCTGCCTTTCTCGGAACTGCTGTGTGCTCCCCTTTTCTCCCCTTCTCGGTTGGCCAAGGTAGCACGTACTCTGCCGCCAGCGTTGTCAGATGGAAAATTTTGGAGCAATTTTTCAACAAGAACCTTCTGGTATTGCACCATTTTGCTTGTCCTCTCCACCGGAGGAATGAGAGATGAGAAATTCTCTTTGTAGCGGGGGTCCAGAAGGGTGAACACCCAGTAATCCGTGTTGTCTAAAATGCGTACAACGCGTGGGTCACGGGAAAGGCAGCCTAACATAAAGTCAGCCATGTGTGCCAGAGTACCAACAGTCAAGATTTCGCTGTCCTCACCAGGAGGCTGACTCTCAATATCCTCATCCTCTTCCTCCTCTTCTGCCCACCCACGCTGAAGAGATGGAACTAAAGTTCCATGGCTACCCTCTGTAGCGGAGGCAACCGTGTCTTCCTCCTCCTCCTCCTCCTCCTCCTCCTCCTCCGCCTCCTCCAATTGTCGCTGAGAAGACGAAGTGAGGGTGCTCTGGCTATCACCTTGTGTAAGCTCTTCCTCCCCCATTTCCACCTCTTCCACATGCAAAGCGTCGGTTTTAATTGTGAGCAGCGAGCGTTTCAGTAGACACAGAAGTGGGATGGTTACACTGATAATAGCGTTATCGCCGCTCACCATCTGTGTCGATTCCTCAAAATTGCGTAAAACCTCGCAGAGGTCTGACATCCATTCCCACTCCTCACTTCTGATTACAGGAAGTTGAACGGAGAGGCGACGACCGTGTAACAGCTGGTACTCCACTACTGCCCTCTGCTGCTCACAAAGCCGGGCCAACATGTGGAAGGTGGAGTTCCAGCGCGTGCTCACGTCACACAGCAGCCGGTGAGCTGGCAATTGTAAGCGCTGCTGCAGCTTCAACAGGCCGGCCGAAGCTGTAGATGACTTACGGAAATGTGCACACACGCGGCGCACCTTGGTCAAGAGATCATGCACATTGGGGTAGGTTTTTAGAAATCGCTGCACCACTAAATTAAATACATGCGCTAGGCATGGTACGTGTGTGAGCTTGCCGAGCTCCAAAGCCGCCACCAAGTTACGCCCATTATCACACACAACCATGCCTGCTTGCAGGTTGAGTGGCGAGAGCCACTGCTCGGTCTGGTGACTAATCCCCTGCAACAGCTCTGAGGCCGTGTGCTGTTTGTCCCCAAGGCAGATCAGCTTCAGCACGGCCTGTTGACGCTTCCCCACTGCAGTGCTACACTGCTTCCAGCTACTGGCTGATGGGGGAGTGGCGGTGTGTGTAGAGAATTCGGAGGTGGAAACGGAGGAGGAGGAGCCAATAACGTAGGTGCTGGTGGAAACCCTGATGGAGGTAGGGCCCGCAATCCTCGGCGTGGGTAGCACCCGTGCCATCCCAGGGTCCGAGTCGCTCCCAGCCTCCACGACATTCACCCAGTGTGCCGTCAGGGAAATGTAGCGTCCCTGGCCACAAGCACTTGTCCATGTGTCAGTCGTTAAGTGGACCTTCCCAGTAACTGCGTTGGTCAGGGCACGGGTGATGTTACGGGACACATGGTGGTGTAATGCGGGGATGGCACACCGGGAAAAGTAGTGGCGGCTGGGGACCGCGTACCGAGGGACAGCTGCTGCCATCAGGCTGCGGAAGGACTCAGTGTCCACAAGCCTAAATGGCAGCATTTCGATGGCCAGTAATTTTGAAAGGTGTGAGGTTAGTGCTATGGCCTGTGGGTGGGTGGCTGGGTATTTTCTCTTGCGCTCAAATGCCTGGGGTAACGACATTTGGACGCTGTGCTGGGACAGGGAAGTGGATGTGGTCGCTGATGGTGCTTCAGATGCTACAGGTGCAGGGCGGGAGGTATGCGGGCCTGCGCCTTCGACAGGCGATTGGCCGGCACCGAAAACAGGGGAAGAGGAGGCAGTGGTGTGGCCTGCAGACACAGATGGGCGATCCAGGCGTTCCTCCCACTTACTACGGTGCTTGGATGCCATGTGTCGGATCATGCTGGTGGTGGTGAGGTTTCTAGTGTTCATGCCTCGGCTCATTCTGGTGTGGCACAGGTTGCAAACTACAAATCTTTTGTCGTCCGCACTTTCCTTAAAAAAACGCCATACCGCGGAACACCTACCCCTTGGCAAGGTAGATTTACGCAAGGGGGTGCTCCGTGGAACATTTGCGGGCCGGTTTGGTGCGGTCCGCCTTCTTTCTGTAGCCACACCACTGCCTCTTCCAGCCTGTTGCGGTGCTGCAGATGGCTCACCCTCAGGACTGCTGTCATCGCTCGGCTCTACACCTTCCCAGGTGGGGTCAGTCACCTCATCGTCCACCAAGTCCTCCTCCACTTCCTCACTCTGATCATCCTCCTCAAGTCTTGATCCCACCACATACTCGGTCATTGACAACTGTATAACATTCTCCTCAACAAGGTCTTGAGAAGGAAATAGTGGTTGATTTAATGGCAACTGTGTCTCATCATCATCATCATCATCCACTACTTCCTTTGACCTTAAATGCCGTTCACATCTGTCATCTTCTTGTGATTGGGTAGCCTCTAGAGGTTGTGAATCAGGGCACAAGATGTCATGTTCCTCTGCAAGCGTGCTTGGAGAGAGGGTCAAATGAAGGATTGGTGATGAGACGAGCTCATCACTATATCCCAGTGTGGGATCACTTCTTTGACCAGACCGTGTATGGTGGGAGGAAGGATGATCAGAGTGAGGATTATGTTGACCAGACTCTTGGCTACTGAGAGTGGACTTGGTGGAAGACAGGGTGGTGCTTAACCGACTGGAAGCAGTATCAGCTGTCATCCAACCGACCACCTGTTCGCACTGGTCGGACCTCGAGAGTGATGTCCTGCGACGCCCTGTGAAATCAGACATGAAGCTAGGTATGGTGGATGTCTTTCTTTCTTGTGCTCTGGCACCAGGCACAGTTTCTCCGCGTCCTGACCCGCGCCCTGAACTTTCAGGATCACGTCCACTTCCCCGTCCCTTTTTACCCGCCTTCTTCATCTTACACGATATATATGACTTTAATATATATGAGTTTGAAAACTTAACAGTATTTCTTACTATTCTGCAACTGTTCAGAGTACACAGAATAGGCTGCTAAACGGCGGTGAAACACACTGAATGGAATATGTGACTTTAATATTTGAGTTTGAAAAATTAACAGTATTTCTTACTATTCTGCAACTCTGCAGAGTACACAGAATAGGCTGTTAAACGGCGGTGAAAGACACTGAATGGAATATGTGACTTTAATATTTGAGTTTGAAAACTTAACAGTATTTCTTATAATTCTGGAACTGTACAGAGTACACAGAATAGGCTGTTAAACGGCGGTGAAAGACACTGAATGGAATATGTGACTTTAATATTTGAGTTTGAAAACTTAACAGTATTTCTTATAATTCTGGAACTGTACAGAGTACACAGAATAGGCTGTTAAACGGCGGTGAAAGACACTGAATGGAATATGTGACTTTAATATTTGAGTTTGAAAAATTAACAGTATTTCTTACTATTCTGCAACTCTGCAGAGTACACAGAATAGGCTGTTAAACGGCGTTGAAACACACTGAATGGAATATGTGACTTTAATATTTGAGTTTGAAAACTTAACAGTATTTCTTATAATTCTGGAACTGTACAGAGTACACAGAATAGGCTGTTAAACGGCGGTGAAAGACACTGAATGGAATATGTGACTTTAATATTTGAGTTTGAAAAATTAACAGTATTTCTTATAATTCTGGAACTGTACAGAGTACACAGAATAGGCTGTTAAACGGCGGTGAAAGACACTGAATGGAATATGTGACTTTAATATTTGAGTTTGAAAAATTAACAGTATTTCTTACTATTCTGCAACTCTGCAGAGTACACAGAATAGGCTGTTAAACGGCGTTGAAACACACTGAATGGAATATGTGACTTTAATATTTGAGTTTGAAAACTTAACAGTATTTCTTATAATTCTGGAACTGTACAGAGTACACAGAATAGGCTGTTAAACGGCGGTGAAAGACACTGAATGGAATATGTGACTTTAATATTTGAGTTTGAAAAATTAACAGTATTTCTTATAATTCTGGAACTGTACAGAGTACACAGAATAGGCTGTTAAACGGCGGTGAAAGACACTGAATGGAATATGTGACTTTAATATTTGAGTTTGAAAAATTAACAGTATTTCTTACTATTCTGCAACTCTGCAGAGTACACAGAATAGGCTGTTAAACGGCGTTGAAACACACTGAATGGAATATGTGACTTTAATATTTGAGTTTGAAAACTTAACAGTATTTCTTATAATTCTGGAACTGTACAGAGTACACAGAATAGGCTGTTAAACGGCGGTGAAAGACACTGAATGGAATATGTGACTTTAATATTTGAGTTTGAAAAATTAACAGTATTTCTTACTATTCTGCAACTCTGCAGAGTACACAGAATAGGCTGTTAAACGGCGTTGAAACACACTGAATGGAATATGTGACTTTAATATTTGAGTTTGAAAACTTAACAGTATTTCTTCCTATTCTGCAACTCTGCACAGTACACAGAATGTGCTGCTAAACTGCGGCGAAGCACACTGAATGGAATATGTGACTTTGATATTTGAGTTTGAAGACTTAACAGTATTTCTTCCTATTCTGCAACTCTGCACAGTACACAGAATGTGCTGCTACACTGCGGCGAAGCACACTGAATGGAATATGTGACTTTGATATTTTAGTTTGAAGACTTAACAGTATTTCTTCCTATTCTGCAACTCTGCACAGTACACAGAATGTGCTGCTAAACTGCGGCGAAGCACACTGAATGGAATATGTGACTTTGATATTTGAGTTTGAAGACTTAACAGTATTTCTTCCTATTCTGCAACTCTGCACAGTACACAGAATGTGCTGCTACACTGCGGCGAAGCACACTGAATGGAATATGTGACTTTGATATTTGAGTTTGAAGACTTAACAGTATTTCTTCCTATTCTGCAACTCTGCACAGTACACAGAATGTGCTGCTACACTGCGGCGAAGCACACTGAATGGAATATGTGACTTTGATATTTTAGTTTGAAGACTTAACAGTATTTCTTCCTATTCTGCAACTCTGCACAGTACACAGAATGTGCTGCTAAACTGCGGCGAAGCACACTGAATGGAATATGTGACTTTGATATTTGAGTTTGAAGACTTAACAGTATTTCTTCCTATTCTGCAACTCTGCACAGTACACAGAATGTGCTGCTACACTGCGGCGAAGCACACTGAATGGAATATGTGACTTTGATATTTGAGTTTGAAGACTTAACATTATTTCTTCCTATTCTGCAACTCTGCACAGTACACAGAATGTGCTGCTAAACTGCGGCGAAGCACACTGAATGGAATATGTGACTTTGATATTTTAGTTTGAAGACTTAACAGTATTTCTTCCTATTCTGCAACTCTGCACAGTACTCAGAATGTGCTGCTAAACTGCGGCGACGCACACTGAATGGAATACGTGACTTTGATATTTTAGTTTGAAGACTTAACAGAATGTGCTCTAATCTGCAACTTTGCACACTAAACAGAATGTGCTCTAATCTGCAACTTTGCACACTAAACAGAATGTGCTCTAATCTGCAACTTTGCACACTAAACAGAATGTGCTCTAATCTGCAACTGTGCACACTAAACAGAATGTGCTCTAATCTGCAACTTTGCACACTAAACAGAATATATATATTTTTTTTTTTTTTTTTTTGTTTTTTTCCCCCCACACCAAATAACCTGCTGCCCCCACACACAGTAGTCCTAAAAAGGACTTTTGGTTCTTTTTTTTTCACAATTTTTGTTTTTTTCCTCCCTACACTGCCTTTCCCTTCCTATCCTCAGCTCTCCCTGGCTCAGACTGAGCCGAACTCGCTGGTCAGGTGCTATACAGCACCTGACCACGGGTTCTGGCCAGCCAATCAGTGTAATGCCAGCAGCCAACATGGCTGCTGGCATTACACCGATGTCAGAGCCTCCCTGCACGTTTATTGGCTGCGCAGCAGCCGCAAAACGTGCGGGGAGGAGACCCGAACATGGCGGGCGAGCACATGCGGTACTCGTACGAGTACCGCCATGTGCCGAGCAGAGCGATGCTCGAGCCGATCCGAGCATCGGCCGAGCATGCTCGCTCAACACTACTGGCTAGGATGGAGATGGAGTGAGGGGAGACTGTCCTGGATGGGAGAGTTACAGACCTGTAGGTGGAAAAGAGGCAGGTTAGGGAGACATCTTTAACACTTTCCTGTGAATTGGGAGGAGATCTGGCTGCAGGGAAGAGCCTGAGTTTGAGAGAAGACCAAGGCTGGGGTGTCAGGCTGTGTATGTGTAAGTATTTGTATATAATTGGATCAGTGAAAGAAAACTGGAGTGTCAAACTGCATATGAGTGATTTTTGTGGGCCAGTGGTAGTTATGCAGATTATATATTTGATCCTGTGACTACCAGTGTAACAGGACTGGGTGTAATTTGTGTGATTCTGTGACTACCACTGGAACAAGGCCGGGGTGTCAAACAGTGTACGTGCAGTTCTGTTACTACTAGAGTACAGTGGAACAAAATAGAAAAAGAGACAGCGGTAACGATGAACTACTGTGAGGAGTGCAATACACATAAAGCAATCTGTGCACATACCAGAAATGACTTCCAAATTTGGATGATTAGTGGTATCACTAATGATGTGTGAGGAGAAGATGAAAATCAGAAGCCTTGGTATAATGCAGAAAAAGCCTGATAACAAGCTGGCCGCATAGTGTAATCTATTAGGAGGTAGCTATATGGGATAATAATTCAAATAGAGTCTGCTCTGCCAAGCATATCTCTCCCAATTGTCCCTATAAAAAGATATATATCCACACCAGTATTCAATAATACAGACACTCTGATCTAGCAAACGTTAAAAATTGTATTTCTTTATACAGCAAAAAATAAAAATAATAATATCCCAATAAAATGTACAGTACCACTATACAGCCGGGTACAAATATAAATCGCATATATAAAAAACAAATAATGAAACACTTAAATTAGCAGTAACTACTGTAGACTCGTGATGTACAATACAATCTCCCGGCCGGAAACAAGGTACTGCAACGTGTTTCACATGCACACCGTGCTTTATCAAGCAAAAAACAGAATGCACTCAAAAAGCTGGCCACATAGTGTAATCTATTAGGAGGTATCTATATGGGAGTACCTGCATACAATACAAGAGTACACCAGAAAGATAAGAGGACCAGGGCCGGATTTACATCTCAGGAGACTGTAGGCACAGAAATCTAAAGCACCCCTCCCCATTTGGCCATTCCCACAATGCTCCAAATCTCCACATTACCCCCCATATCCATATTGCCCTCACATTGCCCCCCATCAGCTCCATATTGCCCCCATCAGCTCCATATTTCCCTCACATTGCTCCCATCAGTTCCAACTTGCCCTATCAGCTCCAACTTGCCCTCACATTGCCCCCATCAGCTCCAACTTGCCCTCACAATGCCATCAGCTGCACATTGCCTCCATCATCTTCACATTGCCCCTATCAGCTCCAACTTATCCCCCATCAACTCCATATTGCCCTCACATTGCTCCCATTAGCTCCAACTTGCCCTATCAGCTCCAACTTGCCCTTACATTACCCCCATCAGCTCCAACTTGCCCTCACATTGCCCCATCAGCTCCAACTTGCCATCAGTTGCACATTGCCCCCATCATCTTCCCATTGCCCCCATCAGCTCCATATTGCCCCCATCAGCTCCAACTTATCCCCCATCAACTCCATATTGCCCTCACATTGCTCCCAACAGCTCCAACTTGCCCTCATATAGCCATAAGCTCCACATTGCCCCCATCATCTTCACTTTGCCCCCCATATCTGTTTTCTACCTCCCTGGGGGTCCAGCGCAGGAGATGTCTGTGCCGCCTTCTGCACAGACCTGCAGCTGCTGTTCCATCCTGCGTGGTCTTCTATTTAGGAATGCAGAGTGTTGGGAGATGATGTCATCTCCCAGCGCTCTGCATTAGAGCCGACAAGGGGGAGCAACAGCAGCTACAGGTCTGTGTTACCATGCGACGGGCGGGCCAGGGCGGCGGGTTACTGTGCACTGCACTGTGTAAATTAAAACCAAAATAAAAGACAAAGAAACAAAAAAATCCACTGTGAATAAATATAAAAAAAAAAATGCATGTCAATGACAGGCGCCCCTCTGTGCGGTGCACCTGTAGGCAGGTGCCTACTCTGCCTTATGGCAAATCCGCTCCTGAGGAGGACTAGGATAAATTCCCCTCCCCACAGGTATCACGCTTACAGTGTAAATGCTTGGAGGTATATTCAATCAATCTTCCACAGGCACCATATATTGATGGCATTTAAAGAAGCTAGTTGGTATCAATTGTCTGTGGATGATAGATTGAATATACATCCAATCATTTACACTGTAAGTGTGATGCCTGTGGGGAGGAGAATTGATCCTAGTCCCCCTATCTTTCTGAAGTTCTCTTATATTATATTCACATATGGTCATATAGATACCTCCTAATAGTTCACCAAATGTGTCCAGCTTGTTCCCAGGCTTTTCTGCATTACACCTGGGCTTTTGATTCTCTTATCTTCACACGTTATTCTTGATATCACTAATAATCAATTAGGAAGTAATTTCTGCACAGATTCCTTTATGTGTGTGTTGCACACCTCACACTAGTTCCTTATTATCTCTATACTACACTTAAATATTCTGGTGCACTGCCTCTTTTTGTGTTTTGTTACATGTACATTACCCAACATCAGCAAAGATATCAAAAGGAGATGTTTTGTTATAGAAGATTACAAGTTTGAGAAAATAACTGAAATTAACATTTAGAATATATAATAATTTCCATGATCATATCATTTCATCATTTGTCATCTATTTATGCCATATTCCATCGGACTGTCATGCATGTTAAGACTTTTTGGATACTCAGGGGAGAATATGACTGGATGGGATTTTATATGATTTCTTACACTGTCTGGTCAGTGACATTATTATATTATATAATATAATATATATTATAATATATAATATATATTACTAGTTGAACAGCCCGTTACAAGGGCCACAGTGCCACTGCCACCCGGTCGCGGGGCAGTCACGCGCAGTAGAGACTGCCCGCGCCGTGGCTGATACATAGCTGGGAGCTCCTTCGGAGCTCCCAGCTCTGTATCAGCCGCGCCGCGGGTAGTCTCTACTGTGCATGACTGCAGCACACGCAGCAGTGTCTACTGCACATGTCGCGGCGTTACACACGATTTAGCGAATTATATAGGATTATATAGGATAATTGTCTGTCAATTCAAGGAGTCTCTCTGTGAGCCTAGTAGTGGATAAGTGCTAGAATGTTTTTTGACACTGACCTGGTTAAATCATATGCATGGTCTATCCAACACTCACCTGATGTACACTCCAATCCCCCCCCAACTGAGCCCATTTATTTAACCCTTTGTATGCCAGATAGATGTCCAATACATTGCAAAACAATTCATTGGCCACCTCTCAGGCATGCAAAAGGTTAACCTCTTTCAAACCAACTCCACTTTAACCAACTCTTTTGCAGGGAGCTTTGTAATATGAACTTCTTTCAGTGTGACTGCTTTAATTATTTGTAACTGATACACCAGTGCTTATTTAGCAAGACTCATAAACATCACATGAACTGCTAAGCTGAACTCTAACAAACTGCTAGCTAAAGGGCAACAGGACATAATCAATACATACTATTGCACACAATGGATATGATTTGATTTACTTATAGTGCACAAGTATTTATTATTTTTAGTTGATTTACTTATTAAGCTGTTGTTGTGTAGTTGCATATATATACATATGCATATTGTGCTCTTCTACGGATATGAATCTAAAATCCAGAAAGTACTTCACAGCAATATCAATAGATAGATAGATAGATAGATTATATAGATGTGTTGTTTGTTTCAAAGTCCAAGCTTTTGTAGGCAATCAACTTAAAGATTTATGAACAGCAGTATAGCCATATAGCCAACGGACACAGTTTGAAATCCTTATTGTCAGCTGACCTTATAAAGGTATGTCAAATATAACATAGCAGTCAGCACCATATATTAGGGCAGATATGATATAATATAAATTGAAGTTCTCACATGGGATTAAAATGATCTGTGTCGAATTGCATGATTAACTGCCACTCATGTCTTACTGGGTATTTGATGCACATCATTACTGCTATACAACTGAATTACTGAATTACAATTGTAATTTCAGTGCATTAAAGATCTTCTGTCAGATGTGTACCTGCTGTGGACAAACACTGCTGGCAGATGTGACTGGGACTGCTAATGTTTATGGGCTCCTTTTTGTGTGAGATCTGTGTTGTCTGGATGATTGATGGTGTAAACATAATTGCTATGATACAACTTAAAGAACCACCAGCTGGATGGTGCCTACCTGCAGATGATTGTAGCTGACTCACTTGATCAGAATTTCAGTGACATTGATTCAAATATCCCCTGCTGGTTCATATAAAGCTAATGAGGATGAATGTTAATTATCTGTTTAACATGCCTGAGGAAGAGACCTAAGAGTTCTTGAAAGCATGCATCCCAAATCTGCATAGTTAGCCAATATAGGTATCAACTTCACTATATTTGCCTCCAGCATGGGAGATGTTTCTAGCATCCAACAGGTTGTAGAGTGAGGATGGCTTGTGAGTACAGCTCTAAGAATACCAAAATATCATCAAACTTGCTTCTTGCTGCATTGCCTTCTGAAATTACTGTGAATAACTCTAAAATAAGCATTCACTAGGGCATGTCATGAAGACCTCCCCGTGTTGGGACTGCTTTTTTGAGTATTGAGCCCAAATTGGAGAGATGGCGAGGAATGATGAGGGGAAGATGTGCTGGGGAGAATAGTTGTGAAGGAGGGATTATCTGGGGTAGGACAAATAGATGATGGAGGGAGAGATAGAGAGACTTTCCAGGGGGAGGGAGAGTTGCTGAGATGGAAGGTGAGATGGGGAATGGAGACAAAGATTTCTGCCTACTGCTTATGTAGTAAGCTACCTATGCCCCAGATTGTCCAATTTCTACTGCTTGTGCCAAGGGGAGAGCAGAGGGGAAGTGTATGGCTGTTTTTGGCATGGTATATGTACTAACAAGATGGAAGAAAAATCACTGTATAATTAGTCAAGTTTCCTGCTCTTGCTATAAGGGAGTTGTTCAGTACTTTCTCACTATAATGGTCCTTGGACTGGCCTCCAGGTGCTCTGGCTATGTAGATTGATGGGGTCTTATCATTTGGAACATGCCTCATGGAACATTTTGGATTTTTCCTAGTAGGGTTCCCATGGGATTTGAATTTCCCTTGAATTACCAGGCCCTCTGCTCTAGAATTGTATTTTAGCTGCCAGTGTGCCACACACATTGCCCATGGATCTGTGGAGATGGAGCAGATCCACAGCTTAGAAACCTTTGAGCTTATCATAAGGGCAGGATCTGCAAGGGGCTATCAAGGGAAACAGTGGGCAAAAAGACAATGTCTGTGGAGTGCTTTCTCAGATAACAATGGGACTGGACCAAAGTCAATTACTGAAGTGATCAAAAAGAGTCACCCCAGGGTTCACCCAGCGCAACCTTATTATCTAACTAGCTGCCTTCTCTCACTTCACCACTATGCAGGGGCCCAATTCCTCTGTCATTTATTTTGTTTGCACAAGTTAAAGTATAAGACAATAAATAGCAGTTAAAGGGATAGTAATACTTAAAATGTAAAAAAACATATGTTGTAGGGTTTATCCCCCTGAGTAAAACAAGAGTACTCCCACTGCTGAAAGGTGTTTCATTCAAAAGTTATTAATTTTCAAAGTTGAATTTTTTAGGTGCAATATCACAGTGGCCTGAAATTGTACAGTGGCACTGTTGCTACACAATCCTATGGACAGCTCTGGACAGCTGCTAGTGAGATTTGTCTTTGTGTTTATTATCTTCAGTTTTGTTTATTGTATGATTACAACTCAAATTATTCCATATTCTGCACATGTCAGACTATGTCCATCTATTTCATATACTGCAGTGTATATAATGAAACAGGGGCATAATTCATTAACAGTGATTGCAGGGAGTTGCTTTCAATATTAATAATGAGAAGAGGTTAAATAAATGTTTTGTTTTTTAATTAAAATTGCAAGTAAAGAGTTATAACATTATGGGTGTAGGAATGGGTGAGGGGTATAAGAGAGAGAAAAAGGAGGATGGGAGAGATGAACAAGAGACAGGGAAAGGTGAGAGCTACAAAAGACAGAGGGATAGGTAAGAGGTACAAGAGACTGACAGAATCACTTGAGACAAAGTAACAGGATAGAGATAAAAGATAAGCTGGAGACAGGAACACTATCAATACATGCAGATACAAAGGTAGCATAATGAATCTTGGGCTGGAGCATCAAAAAACCTTATACCAGTCCAGAATCTGTGACAGTGTCTGAACATGTCTGGCAATATGCAGTAAGATTTGTTGCTCTTAGAGCTGATCCTGATAATGTACAGTCAGACTGAGCCTCTCCCAGTAACCTGCCAGCAGATGGTTAGCTCTCTTAGTCTGTCCTGATTTTTTTAATAATAGTAAATGTTTTTTAAAAAATGATAGAAACCAAATAGTAAAAACTATCATTGAAGCCAGATTACATTTCTCAGTCAAATGCATAAAAAACAGGAAATACAACTTAAATTCTTCAAAGTTAACTTCACTCCCCTATGTCCTTTGCTGACGACATCATGCATGACATCACAAATGCCAAAATCAGTGACCTACTGATTACAGCACATATGGCATCACAAATGACATAATCTGTTACATTAGAAATTACCTCATCAATGTCAACACTGGTGATTGTGACATACCAAATGACCCTATTAATACCAGACATCAGAAAGCCAAACAGTACACTACAACACTGCTCCACCAGAATTGCATGTCTGTAACTCTATTCTACTGCCTTTATGAGCCAGTAGCAACACTAAACTAAAACACTGTCAGTGTTCAAAAAGACATTCGTTAATACGCTTCTATTGGGTTGACTGACTGTAGATGTTCCCGTTAACACTTTTTTACTGGTTTTTGTCAGAAATTATCAATATACTGACTAAAATTACTTGTTAGTAATCCTATTACACAGACAATGGTTTGACAATATTCTTGTATATTCTGGTTAAAAAAATAGAAAATTGGTGTTCTAAGATCATTAATCCAAATAAAATCAAATTCTGACTGCCTTAGAAAAATGTATTCTCGGCCTTTTCTTAAGATATCAACCAATTCATTGTATTTTGTTATAGAAACTTTTATCAGTTTTTATATACTGATTTATCAGATAATAGCCTTACTGCTTCCATATTATATCGTGACAGTGATAATCACTAAATCTGGTCTGCTTCATGGACTACAATCTGTTTATTATTTTTAATTATATGCAGTATTTTGTATTTTAGTCTTTTAAAGTTAAATTATGTTATTTGTATTTCTTAGGTTTTATTGCTTCATTTTCTATTAGTTTATGAAAATGAATCATATTCTTACTCACTTCTGCTTGTTTTTTATTTATTTTTGTAATTAAAATTTAGGCTTCAATTCAGTATATTTAAATTGAGAAATTCAATAAATGTATGGAATAGGATATCTGAAAATATTTTCAGGCATAATTGTCTCCTACATTTTTGTATACTTATTAAAAACATACTTCAAACCCTTAGAGAGGACCTTTAATTGTCCACTAAAATTGAATATGCCTGTACTCTCTATTTCTTCATAAGTTTGGTTTTTGGTCCTATTTTTCACTCCTCTAGATCCTATTTTACTTTTCTGGAATTCTAATGGTATCTTTGTTGGGGCAGTTTCCAGTACCAGGTTCTCTGCTGATCCCATCCCTGGTATGTGTTCCATGGTGGCTTACAGTTTGTTTCTACCGTCTTTTTTGTTAATGTCTTCTTATTTCTCCTTGTTGCATGTGTTACATTTTACATTTTCTCCTCAGTATATCTATGTACATTTAAAGTACATGTTTCCTCGTCATCTTTTCACATTTTTTTTATTATTTTCCTAACAAAATCTAGACAACGTCTCTCAAAATTAAGCAGTGTCATCTTCAGTCTCCACTGAAACAAGTTTCCTTTTGTACAGCTCCAATAATTACCCCACACCCTACCACAGCTTGTCCGCTTCTGTAGTCAGTCAGGAGCTATATACAACAAATGAGTTAATTTGATTCAAGTCAGAAGGACATAGAATCTTTTCACTACTATCAAGATTTCTATTCTTGTTATATTGTTATTCTTTTTGAATTGCAAAACTTCCAGTTTGTAACAACAGATCACACTGTGTATTTCAATTTGTCTTTTTTTGCATGTTTGATGTGAACTCATATTCTGGATACTGAACCCATGGTCCATTGAGTGGGTGACTACAATTAGCCCTCTTGCTGTCCTGCCTAGAATCTAATCTTGCCATAGTCACTTGACGTCTCATGTAAGTACAATTTTATGATTTACAATTATTATATTGTCACTTATAACACTCACCTATTAAATTATTTTCAGTCACACACTTTTTTAAGGTCGATGTTTTGAGTCACATTATATTGGATTTTTTATTAGATAAGTAATAACATTCAGTTGACTTCACTTTTATGCTCTTTATTTTATTGTGCTGTATTATTATTTAAAACGCTCACCTTAAAATTGGTTTACATTTGTTTACATTTACACAGGAAGGTGACTTCCTTTTTCTGTATATGGACAGTTGGAAACACTTGAAATATCTCTAGACAGACACATAGGCAGATTACTTATATTCTTTGTATAAGGATACATGGAAATATGACTTCATTTATTTGACTATGTACAGTGGGGCAAAAAAGTATTTAGTCAGCCACCAGTTGTGCAAGTTCTCCCACTTAAAAAGATGAGACAGGCCTGTAATTTTCATCATAGGTACACTTCAACTATGAGAGACAGAATGGGGGGAAAGAATACAGGAAATCACATTGTAGGATTTCTAATGAATTCATTGGTAAATTCCTCGGTAAAATAAGTATTTGGTCACCTACAAACATGCAAGATTTCTGGCTCTCACAGACCTGTAACTTCTTCTTTAAGAGTCTCCTCTGTCCTCCAGTCGTTACCTGTATTAATGGCAACTGTTTGAACTTGTTATCAGTATAAAAGACACCTGTCCACAACCTCAAACAGTCACACTCCAAACTCCGCTATGGCCAAGACCAAAGAGCTGTCGAAGGACACCATAAACAAAATTGTAGACCTGCACCAGGCTGGGAAGACTGAATCTGCAATAGGCAAGCAGCTTGGTGTGAAGAAATCAACTGTGGGAGCAATTATTCGAAAATGGAAGACATACAAGACCACTGATAATCTCCCTCGATCTGGGGCTCCACGCAAGATCTCACCCCGTGGTGTCAAAATGATCACAAGAACGGTGATCAAAAATCCCACACCCATATGGGGGGATCTAGTGAATGACCTGCAGAGAGCTGGGACCAAAGTAACAAAGGATACCATCAGTAACACACTACACTGCCAGGGACTCAAATCATGCAGTGCCAGACGTGTCCCCCTGCTTAAGCCAGTACATGTCTGGGCCCGTCTGAAGTTTGCTAGAGAGCATTTGGATGATCCAGAAGAGGATTGGGTGAATGTCATATGGTCAGATGAAACCAAAGTAGAACTTTTTGGTAAAAACTCAACTCGTCGTGTTTGGAGGGACCAGGACGACTGATCCGTGTAAAGGAAAGAATGAATGGTGCCATGTATCGTGAGATTTTGAGTGAAAACCTCCTTCCATCAGCAAGGGCATTGAAGATGAAATGTGGCTGGGTCTTTCAGCACGACAATGATCCCAAACACACCGCCCGGGCAACGAAGGAGTGGCTTCGTAAGAAGCATTTCAAGGTCCTGGAGTGGCCTAGCCAGTCTCCAGATCTCAACCCCATAGAAAACCTTTGGAGGGAGTTGAAGGTCCGTGTTGCCCAGTGACAGCCCCAAAACATCACTGCTCTAGAGGAGATCTGCATGGAGGAATGGTCCAAAATACCAGCAACGGTGTGAAATCCTTGTGAAGACTTACAGAAAACGCCTGACCTCTGTCATTGCCAACAAAGGGTATATAACAAAGTATTGATATGAACTTTTGTTATTGACCAAATACTTATTTTCCACCATAATTTGCAAATAAATTCTTTAAAAATCAGACAATGTGATTTTATGGATTTTTTTGTCTCACCCTGTCTCTCATAGTTGAAGTGTACCTATGATGAAAATTACAGGCCTCTCTCATCTTTTTAAGTGGGAAAACTTGCACAATTGGTGGCTGACTAAATACTTTTTTGCCCCACTGTATATATGTGTGAAGATGTATTAATTTATTTCTATACAGACACAGGGGAAGATGACAAATGACATATAGGAAGATACATTCCTTTCTACATGGAAAGATTACTTCCTTTCTCTGTATATAGACACAGGGAAGATGATTTCCTGTTTCAGGACACATAGGAAGATGACCTTCTTCCTTTGTATTTGGACACACGGGAAGATGCATTAAATTCTCTCTATACAAACACAGGGAAAGGTTAATTCTTTCCTCTGTAAATGGACACCTAGGAAGATACATACATTTCCTGCTATATACACAAAGGGAAGATGACTTCCTTTCTCTATACATGAACATAAGGAAAGATGCACTATTTTTTCTCTATATAGACAGAAAGGAAGATGGCTTCCGTCCTCTGTATACTGATATACGAAAAGATGAATTCATATTTTCCTTTTACAGACACACAGGAAGATATATACATGGACATATGGTAAGATAACTTTCTTTCTTTGTATATGGACACATGGAAGGATGACTTTCTCTCTCCTGGAAACATATAATTTGACAGCATTTAGTATACAAATTTCCCTATATATTCAAAATTCCAAAACTTATTTAATTCTTTAAATAACCATATATATCCCAAGGTATCTTACATTAACTTACTGTCTTAGTCCCAACTGCTCCACTGGAAGGCTGTTTCTGTATACTGACACATAGGAAGCAGACATTTTCTCTGTATAAAAACATATGAGAAGAGGAGGAGATGACAAGTATAACAGCAGGGGACACTCTGTCACACTTGTCATTCCCAATAAGTCCCAAAGAGCAGAGACGGGTTGTGGTGGTGATGAGGTGGATGGTGGAGCAGCTGTGCAGAGGAGATTATAAGAGCATTTTTGGCAGAAAGCAATAAGGAAAGGAAGAAATAGATGCAAATTGGGATGTGCTTCACCTCCACCAACAGCTGTGACATTATGGAATTTGCTGCTGCTGTAATTCCTGCTGCTGACTCATCGAAGATGAATGTCCATCTGTTATAGCAGGATGATGATGAGAGGGCTAGTGTGCCACAGACCACGATGGCAACCATGGGATTGAATTCGGAAAGCAGTGATAAGGGACTAGGACAGGTTCCATTTGCCACGGATATTCTTGATCCTAGCTCTAGTACTGATGCTGAGGCAACAGAATCATCACCTGCCCCAGCCAGTGAAGGTGATTCTAGAGAAGAAGAAGGAGGCCATTCTTCTCCACCACTTCTCTTACAGAAATCAGGCACAGTGCAGTCATCAACGAGTGAGCTGATCACTGTGTGTTTGATAAGGTAGTTAAGAGGGGAAAGGAGGGGACACACCTTGGCACATATGCCCTCATTAAACATATGCAACGTAGACACCATGACATTTATGTTAATCATGCAAAAATTGGGAGACACTGTTACTATGCCCCCTGACCATCCCCAAGGACAAGGGGGAGGCAAATCCCAGAAACCCAGTCTGGAAGTTCACTGACGAGTGTAACACCTATATTGTCATCAACTTCGTCTACTAGGTCTGTGTATGGGAAAATGTACCCACTGTCCATGCCCCAGCATCCTCTTCTTCTGGCATACCACTTTTGTTTCCGTTACCTTTACCACCAGCTGATACTGGGTATGTAGATGTGAGGATCTGGCAATTTGTTTATACTCATTGCACATTGTGAGATTAACTAAACACACATGACAATGTGGTGGAGAGCAGTGAAATGCAGGATATCAGGGGGCATCTGTAGACATTCCATCCCACTGAATACACTAAGCTAGTGGCAGGGAGAATTCAACATATTTATTAAGTCTTCTGTCTTGACATGATGCGTCCTTTTCAGAGTGGACAAATGCCATAGTGACAACAGTACTTGGTTCTTAGTGGATGGCTTATATTGTTGACCTAAGTGTCAAGTTGTTTGGTTGCAGTTATGCCTGTTGCTTAACTCTTTGATTGCCAGAGTGCTATGCAAAGCATTACAAAGCAGTGTGTTGCGTACCCCTCTGGAACTCAAAGGGTTCAAAGAGAGCAGATGTGTAAATTGTTGTCATACTTCCCAGTTCTTCCCCACTTCACAATGTTTTCTTGAGCACACGGTCCACATTGTAGGGAAAAATAGTATTCCATCACGTCATACCACTGCCTGTCTCACGTCAGTCCTGATGATCCCAGTCCCATGCTGCAGCCCAGTCCTCCCGAAGCTTAGACAACTTAGCGGCAGCATTTACAGCAGTAACAAATGAACAAATGCCTTAATGTCGCAAGCAGCATCTGCCTCCACACCATCTAACACTACTCACACTAGGCCAGTAGGGAATAATTTTTCAGGACATTTTTTGGCAAGCCTGATGCATGCAAACAATTTTTTCCTCAGGTCTTGTTTTTGGAAAGCCTGATGCCAACAAACACATTCTTCTCAGGTCTAGCCTTGTTCGAAACCTCCAATCAAAGTATTAAGGCTTAGCCTTGCTATAATATTTAGAGTGTTTAACTATCTGTAAGCACACAATGCAAATATTTGTCATGTTCTTCCCACTATAAGCCTGCTGCTATGCTGCTAATCATTATTTTTAAAGAGATAGTTAAAAAAGTTGCAACTTACAAATGTGTCAGACGTGCATGGTGGGAGAACTGGAGGGGCTCGAAATGTATGACTGATATATATTTAATCCTTTATAATAATTTGCTAAGGAAGTTTGTCAGAAGCTGTCATGCGCAGTAGAGACGGCTGTGTGCGCTATAGTCATATGCACAGTAGAGTCTGCCTGTGCCGTGGAGTAGGGCGTTCTGAAATCAGACCGGTCTGAATTCAGAGCTCCCCACTCTGTATAAGCTGCGGTGCGGGCAGTCTGTACTGTGCATGACTACAGCAGTGGAACTGTGGCCCATTTAAACGGGCTTTTCAACTAGTATATATATAATATATAATATAGAGAGAGTATTGTGCAAAAGTTTTAGGAAGGTGTGAAACTATGCTATAAAGGAACAATGCTTTATAAAATAGACATGTTAATAATTTATTTTTATCAATTAACAAAATGCATAGTGAGTGAATAGAAGAAAAATCTAAATCAAATAAATATTTGGTGTGACCAACCTTTGCCTTCAAAACAGCATAATTTCCTCTACGTACACTTACACACAGTTTTTAAGGAACTCTGCAGGCAGGTTGTTCTAAACATTTAGGAGAACTAACTGCAGCTTCAGGTGCTTATCTCTCTTCATGTAATCCCAGACAGACTCAATGATGTTGAGATCAGGGCTCTGTGGCGGTCATACCATCACTTCCAGGACTCCTTGTTCTTCTTTATGCTGAAGATTATTCTTATTTTATGGCTGTATGTGTGGGGTCGTTGTCTCCCTGATGGTATTGCATGATGGATAAGTATCTGTCTGTACATCTCAGCATTGAGGAGACCATTCATTGTGACCAAATCTCCAACTCTATTTGCAGAGATGCAGCCCCAAACTTGCAAGAAACCTCCACCATGCTTCACTGTTGCCTGCAGACACCCATTCTTGTACCGCTCTCCACCCTTCTGCAAACAAACAGTTCCTGTGTTTTCATGCATAGCTTTGTAGCATGATCTTGTTTCCACGTTGGAGGTATGGCTTTTTGGCCACAGGTCTTCCATGAAGACCACTTCTGACCAGACTTCTCCAACAGTAGATAAGTGTACCAGGGTCCTACTGTTCTCTGCCAGTTCTGAGCTGATGACATTGCTGGACATCTGATTGTGAAGGGAAGTAAGCATGATGTGTCTTTCATCTGCTGCACTAAGTTTCCTTGGCCAACCACTGGGTCTACGGTCCTCGTTGTCCATTGCTTTGTGCTTCTTCAAAAGAGCTTGGACAGCATATCTGGAAACCCCTATCTGCCTTGAAATTTCTGCCTGGGAGAGACCTTGCTGATGCAGTATAACTACCTTGTGTCTGGTTGCTGTGCTCAGTTTTACCATGGTATATGACTTTTGACATTAAACTGTCTTCAGTAACCTCACCTTGTTAGCTGAGTTTGGCTGTTCTTTACCCAGTTTTAGCTAGTTCTTTTTCAGTTAATGATTGTGTTTCAATCTACATATGAAATTGTTGATTGTTAATTATTAGCACCTGTTTGTTATAATTGTTTAATCATCAATCAGTTTAATGTCTCAATGTACTCTGTAAATAAAACTAGAACAAATAAATAATAGGACATGGAAAAGAAATCATGGAATTGTTTTCCTTAACAAAATATAATCTAAATTTTTGACTTATCAAAGTAGCCACCTTTTGCAGATATAACGGCCAAACACACTTGTGGCATTCTTTCCACAATGGAAATCAAATATTGTTCTGAAAGCTCTTCCCTACACTGTTGCAGAAGTTTCCACAAATTTGTTGTACTTGTAGGTTGCTTTGCTTTCACCCTTCACCCTTCAATAACAATGGGAAAAATGGGTAGTATATATATATATATATATATATATATATATATATATATATATATATATATAATCATCATGATTTGTAGGACTGAAAGCTAGACCTGTTATTTGCATTATCATCTCTGAGTCCAATGTAAGCTTGCATTATACTCAGATTATTGTGAAACATTAATCAGTGGTCAAAGCAGTGGTCCCAACAGTGGTAGATGGTAGCAACCCTCCTCCTCATCATCGGTTCTGCTGTTAATAGTACAAGCACAGTGAGTTTTCCTGTCATGTGTGGTTTTTACCACATCTGCTACCTTATACTCTGACGTTATTAGATGTTGGTTCATTTTTAGAAATTTAGCAAGTCTACCAACAAGGTTTCTTGAGATCGGTGTCATACGGTAATTTATGATATAACAAGCCACATTTAAATGTTAAAACCCACTCTTGCTGGTGGACATCAAATGGTTTCCATGGCAGTACACATCAGTGCTGTCCCCACACAAACACACAACACTGTGGGTCATCATTTCTGCCGAGAACATATCTATCCTGCAAGCATGCTGAAACCATCTCACATGCTGTGGGACCACAGATATCAACCTATACTCTATTAGAGATGTGCCATCACCACCACCACAAATGTTAAATTGCTGCCCCTGAGACACATGAATTGTTTCTGTGATGATGATAATGTGTTCAGAAAAATGTTTGGATGTTCTTGAGGTTGTTGCTGCAGATGCTGCTGGTAAAAACCCCTTTGCTGACTTCTTTTTCACTCTGTTTCCCACCAGTTTTTTTGGTCCTAATTTTCTCTCACTCATTCTCCACAATGCAACCCTCCCCTTGATCTGTAAGCATATCTTTATATTCTTTGACAGAATCTGATTCCTCAGAGAGCTGATGCTGTCACTCCTTGTTACAAGTTGATCACGCTTTGGCAGACATTCAGAGATGTTATATTTAAAGCAGAGTAATAAGAATGTATTCCTCACTGCTTTTATTGGACAGTATGAGAGGATCCTGCTCAAAGCATGCTACTATGTCCCTGACTATCTGGTGCTTGTCAGTGTTGTCAGGATTGTAAGATTCATAAGCCATGCTCCTAATTATTTTGTTTTCTGCAGTAAATATGTCAGCGGGAGAATCTCGTTAATTTGTGACCAAACATGACTAACCAGCAAGGTGACCTCCTGTTTTATGTTCGTGGCTTTGGGTGAATTAATTTGGCGCAAAAGGTTGCACAATAGCAGCTGTGTTAAAATCAATGTAGTTGTGAAGAAACTGCAAACTCACACCATGTGCTTTTTACAAAATGGCGTCCTCAGCCATGTGGAGACAGGCTGGGGCCTAGCAAGATGGAGTCAGACCATGTGTTTGCTCTGAGATAAAATCTATGAACAAAGGCAAGGCCTACAACTTGCTCACACCACACAAACCCCAACACAGCTATTAGAAGCAATATGAATTTGCCCACACCCAAAAAGCCAACCCTTTAATTAAAGGATATATCCAGAGAAATTTGTCCTAATGACCAATACCACAATTAACACAATAACACCCCAGTACTAGCAGTAAGCAATAATATTTAATAACAAACAATAATATTAACAATACACTGTATATTATCAAATATATTCTAGTTAAAACATCTAATAATATTAACTAGACAATTACTTACTGCAGTGCAAATAAAACACATGATACAACAATTATAGTAGAAAACACTATACGTTGGTTACTAAGGTATTTTTCCTAGAAATATTATAGATAGTATGAAAATAATAGAGAGATACTTAGTTTCTATACTCATCTATCTGGAACAATGAGGATGGTGCTGCAGGGGAAAAAACAGGCCAGGATCCTGGAACAGTTCTTGGGGCCTAGGCAAGGCATGGCCCCCTTGCTGCTGGTCACATCTCCCTTTCCATAGCTCTCCTGCTCCAAGACCCTTCTTTTCACAAGACTCCTTCCAGACTGCCCCCTTTGACTCTCTGCACACCTCTCTTATTGTTGGCAAGCCCCGCCCATCACCAGCCCACTTTACCTGATTGACACACCCCTCCTCCCCTCTCCTAGAACAAAGGAAACAAAAGAGCAGGTTGTCCTTCTTTGTCATTTTCCCGCCCAAACAGACCAGGGAGACAACAAAGGAAAATGGTGTCTAAAACACTAAATGTGATTTTAGGACAGGGGAGCATATCCATGTAATGGACGCAGTTTTTGTCGCAAATTCTGAAGCAACATACCTGTGTCCATAACATTCCACCTCTTGGTCCCATGTCATAAACCACACTAAAGTCGCTCACTGGATAGGTAGGTCACTGACTTCCCAAATCACCCAAATAGTCCAACGTCTGATGTTTCCTGGAGTTTGTCTATTATAGCTGTCAGTTTCGATGGATCATAATTAAATTCGCCTTCATAGTTCACAATATAACTGCAGCAATATTTTCCTACCAGCCAGCAAACTCCTACTTTGGCAGTAAGAACAGTCCAGGGCTAGGCGATTTTGGAGAGCTACCGCCCTGATTTGTAGCTGCTCATAAGACAGTTTGGTAGTAGAGTCCAGTGTTGTGTCCAGAGAGTTGTCTCATTTCTCGCTGTGCCCACGGGACTCCAAGGAACGGGTACCCTCCTTCCTCACTGACGGGGATGGTGCCGCAACAGTCAGAGGAGTTGTCCACTCTTGCATAGCTGGCCAAGGGGTTCATGAATGTGTTGGACGATCAAGGGTTCAGAGGAGCTAGCCGGCCACCAATCTGTAACACTGTTATCTCGGCCCCAGTGTATACTAAGGCTAAAACCTAGGTGTGGTTGGTTTCCTTTCCCCACCCTACAGTCAAAGGAACATGGGGCTGTCGATCCCCAGCCTTGATGGGTAACTTTGTGCTGGGGATTGGCCGTCCCATGGGTCCATTCCGTCATTGTCCGCTATGGCACATAATGGGTACAAGGATTTTGTTTTCCTAGGATGGGGAACAGGAGGACAGGAATTAGCAACAGGAATATTAAATTCAGATGGTGTGTATATCAGATTTGCTTCATTAGTGAGAGTTTTAGAAATAGGTACATTAATATGTACCTTTCTCTTAAAAGCTTTCCACCTTTTGAACAAGACATGATTTGACCTTTTTTTTAGCTCATCTACATTGACACCAGCTTTAACAAGATCTACCATCATTTCTTTCCTTGACACCTTTGTGTGTGTGGAAGCATCCTGTTTATTATTCCTCTTAGGTTTATCAATAGGTGGTTTCCCTTCATCCTTCCTTTCTGGCTTGCTAGCCATGGAGACACCCCTTTTCTGATTAACCTTTTCCTCTGTTTTGTATTTCCCCAATTCTGCTAACCTTTTTGTACTCTCAAAAATCTGACCATTTACTGCAGTACCATTTATCTTTGACAAAGGGGACCCTCTTTTAGCATTTACAGACTCATGTCTATCACAGTCCCTGTGTACCCTTTGTTTTCTCTGCTGGGTGATGAGTGGGCGAGCTTTGAAGCTGTCCACCTTTTCGTCATCATCAGAGGAGGAAACATATGAGTATTTTGAGTACTCCTTTTCTTCAGAGGAGGATGAGAAAAGTGACTCTGGGTCCCTGCAGGGCCCTGTAGTCAGTGTTCTCACCTTTCTGGTGGTGTATGGCACTTTACCCCTGTGAGAGCGACTGTGGTCAAGTTTATTGATTAGCCGAGTATTAGTCTCCTGTAACAATTTTTGTTTTACATCAGCTAAATCTCTTTCTAGGGCTTGTCTCTTTACTACCTCATTTTTTAAGGCATGTAAAATAATCCACCCCACTTCTGCCGCAGCTCTGCTCTCATGTTTAGAATAGACCCCTAAATCAAGCTTAAGTGCCATACCTCCTATCTCTTCGCCAACCTCTGGGTACACTGGAGCACTGTGACGTACTAGCTCATCTGCTATGGCATTCCATCTACCCATAGCAGTAGCCCAATGTGGTACAGCCCCAAATTTGGGTCTTTTGCCCCCAATCAATGCACTCAACTTCTTCTTAAAGAATCCCATTCTCTCAGTCAGAATCTCAAGCGCAATCAGACGGTAGGACAATAACGTGTTTGTAGTGAGCCTTACTATTATGTGTTGTACCACTAACAAATACACACTCAGGCCGCACTTATGTGTTTTTATTTTCACTCATGGGAAAACACTCAAACTAACAGTGAAAGTCACAGAACACACAAACTGTTGAACGTTTTTTTTTTTCCTGCCCTTCTAGAAAACAAACAAACTCATACATAACACATACATCAGTCTTGGGAATTTTAGTACAAGTATTTGAAGTCACCTGTCTAGGTACAAGTGCTAGTGACTAGTCAATTGTCCACTGCAATGGTACAATGCTAGTTAGTCACCTGCCTAGGGAACAAGCGCTCAAAGTCACCTGATAGAGTATGATGTTATGTAGGTAATAATCCAGTTTATCCAGACATATTACTTTGGGCAGTGTAGAATTAATCCCCCATCAAAGCACTCAGTAATTCATGCTCTCAGGAAATTCATGCTCTCCGTTAAATATACTTTAAAGTTAGTATTGTAAACAATACACAAGTGTTTCTAATTAAAGCAATTTAACAGCAGAGCAGATATGCGTGTTTAACCAAGTACCTGAACACAGGTTAGCAGGCACACGTATGTTTTTACTTTCACACAGGGAGAAAACACGCAAACCACTATGAAAGTTACAGAACACACAAACTGTTGAATGTTTTTATGCCTTTGAAGAAAACAAACAAACTCATATACACACACCTGCACGTCAGGTGACTTCCTATTAGGCTTCAAAGTTAGTTCTCCCAAAGAATGGGCACACAAGTTTTATAATTGAAGCACTACTTCAAAGTTAGTGACATCTCCACAAAGGCAAATGGTACAAATGCTAGTTAGTCACCTGCCTCAGGTGCTCAAGTCACCTGTCTAGGTACAAGTGCTAGTGACTAGTCAATTGTCCAATGTAGTTACCCTTTATGGAAAGCACACAAGTCTATAATTGAAGCGTGACTTTAAAGTTAGCAACTTCTCTGCAGAGGCACACAAGGATTTAACTGAAGTAGGACTTCAGAGTTAGTTACACTCTACAGAGAGCACACAAGAGTTAATTAAAGTCCCTTTAATAGGAAATCTTGACAGTACAGAGATATGCATATGCGCAATAAATCTAGCCACACTAGAAATATCACGTCCGGCAATTGCAGAACCTTGACCTGAACGGTTACAATTAAAATGCCTCAAAGTTAGCACTCCTCTAATGAGAGCACACAAGGGTTAATTGAAGCAGTGCAACTGTAAACGCTCCCTCTTGCCTCTGTATATATCTATACCCATACACCTACACAATAACCAGGCATATACATCACAATACCCAGGCACGTATCATATATGCAATACAGACAATACAGGTAACTGTAATATGAGCACTTATCTATGCACTTTGAAGTTTGAAACTCCTCTATGAGGGCCCCACAAGTCTATAATCAAAGCATGCAAAGTACACCTATTACAATTCAAGAGTATTCCAGCACACAAATCCTCTTTTAGTGAATAAGCCCCTTGCAGTGTGACAATACTAAAACCCACCACTCTTGTCGCAGTGTGGTACTGGCACACAAAAATAACTTGGGACGCTTACTTACTAAATTGCCCAGGAAAAAATATTAATTAAAAAATGTATTTTTTAACAAAATATTCATTTCTAGGAAATATGTCAATAACGGTTATTAATCATTAATATTAATAATTTCTGCGAATACCCTGCTCAACTACGCCATTTGTTTTATGTTCGTGGCTTTGGGTGAATTAATTTGGCGCAAAAGGTTGCACAATAGCAGCTGTGTTAAAATCAATGTAGTTGTGAAGAAACTGCAAACTCACACCATGTGCTTTTTACAAAATGGCGTCCTCAGCCATGTGGAGACAGGCTGGGGCCTAGCAAGATGGAGTCAGACCATGTGTTTGCTCTGAGATAAAATCTATGAACAAAGGCAAGGCCTACAACTTGCTCACACCACACAAACCCCAACACAGCTATTAGAAGCAATATGAATTTGCCCACACCCAAAAAGCCAACCCTTTAATTAAAGGATATATCCAGAGAAATTTGTCCTAATGACCAATACCACAATTAACACAATAACACCCCAGTACTAGCAGTAAGCAATAATATTTAATAACAAACAATAATATTAACAATACACTGTATATTATCAAATATATTCTAGCTAAAACATCTAATAATATTAACTAGACAATTACTTACTGCAGTGCAAATAAAACACATGATACAACAATTATAGTAGAAAACACTATACGTTGGTTACTAAGGTATTTTTCCTAGAAATATTATAGATAGTATGAAAATAATAGAGAGATACTTAGTTTCTATACTCATCTATCTGGAACAATGAGGATGGTGCTGCAGGGGAAAAAACAGGCCAGGATCCTGGAACAGTTCTTGGGGCCTAGGCAAGGCATGGCCCCCTTGCTGCTGGTCACATCTCCCTTTCCATAGCTCTCCTGCTCCAAGACCCTTCTTTTCACAAGACTCCTTCCAGACTGCCCCCTTTGACTCTCTGCACACCTCTCTTATTGTTGGCAAGCCCCGCCCATCACCAGCCCACTTTACCTGATTGACACACCCCTCCTCCCCTCTCCTAGAACAAAGGAAACAAAAGAGCAGGTTGTCCTTCTTTGTCATTTTCCCGCCCAAACAGACCAGGGAGACAACAAAGGAAAATGGTGTCTAAAACACTAAATGTGATTTTAGGACAGGGGAGCATATCCATGTAATGGACGCAGTTTTTGTCGCAAATTCTGAAGCAACATACCTGTGTCCATAACACCTCCTCAAAGGGTTTTAACAGCTCACATAGGTAACACATTAGTTATCATTTCCCAGGTAACAAAGATTCTCCCTCCAAAGCCTTCCAGTTTTGTACTGTAGTATCACTAATGGCCTTATTCTGCTGTTAAAATGCTCAAGCAAATACAGTTTGGAACTCCACCCTATTTTCAGCTGGTGATGGGGCAGGTTGTTACTCTCTTGTATGGAATATAATGCATTGTTAGCACTTCAGGAGTGATTAAAATGGGCATAGATTTTGCAAGTGATAACCAGCATCTCCCTAAGGGTTTCGGATTCTGAGAGGAATCTAGTCACAAATAAATTTAGCATATGGGCAAAGCAGGGTACATTCACCATATCATCTAGTCTCAAGGCAGCTATTATGTTGGAGCCATTATCAGCAGACACAGAGCCAGCCTTTAAGGAGCGGGGTATAAGCCATTCCTCCTTCACCTGTACTCTGCCCACTTATCCATATATCAGTTCTCAGCTGTATTTTCTTGCCGTATGAAGTTTCCAGCATTTTTACCACTACACTAAAGTCCTGATTGTACAACTCTGGTACAGACATCCTTGGATATGCCAGTAGGGTGCAATGAGTGACATGGGTTCTTGAAAACCTCAGTTTTCTAAAAAAAAGACAACACAACATGTCAATTGCCAACAAATTTGCAATTCCACAGGCATACTGCTTCACTAACAAATGCTTTCTTGCTTCTCCACTTCAATATAGAAACCTGTAACCAGGCATCTGTTTACATCTATTTATCTCCAAAGCTTTTCGAAGCATCCATTCGTTGAGGAAGAAGCTTGTGGATGCTTCCAAACATGTACATTTAAAGAATGAATGAGAGAGGGCAGTAAGTGGAGGCGCTTTCATATAATGTGATCCTTGGTGTAGAGACCGGTAGAAGGTACACAATAAGGATGCTGACAGTTATGTTACATAGTAGCGTCTTCTGAACTTCTGATCAACAAGTATGTTTGCCTCCCAGTTAGTATAACTGTGAGTTTGGAATTATACCATGCTTTGCAGATCTACATTTAATATGAGAATGACATACAACCTGATTTATTCAAAAGAAATGGCTGATCGAACTGAATCATAACTCATTTATATATTGCTGATTATTCCTGGTTCCGGGTTTTCGGCAGTTTTTTTAGTGTACACTTTTTTGATGACATTATCCCCATATACTATATATATTATTTTTTTGGGGTGTGTTTTTAGTTTTTATTATCAGTGGGTTGGGTTGTATTTATTCATGTTTAGGATTTTTGTGTATATGGTTATGTTTTTGTCTATGTCCTGATTCAACATCCATTTTAATATGGAATCCTTTTTGGCAGAATACATATTGGGCTATAATGAGAACCAGACCAGATGGTGGTTCTAGGGTTGAATCTCCATCATGTATTTTCAGCAATCTGACTCAGACTTCACACACCAGCCATATATATTGTGGTGTTTGGCGTGTCAGCATTATTGTATTGTTATATTTTGTTATATTTCCTCTGTTTCTGTATGCTGTTTTTATGCTTATGAGTGTCTAGGTTTTTATTGTTTATTTAGAACTGAGTATACTTTGACACCAAAGTTACATAGGTGTTAAGGGTATAGTGTATCTATGCTCAGTTTTTTAGAGGGATATTTTCGATCCTGTCCTATATTTTTCCTTCCTCTTGCCAACTCGAAACATTTAAGTGTTGGTTTCTGATTTTCCCTGGACGTTGTCTCATTACACATATCTAGGTGCTTTTTACTAGTCATCCCACTTCATCACCTCTTTATCACCGCTTAGTAAATCTCCCCCATTGTCTTCTAGTATATGTCTGCCTCAGTCACAGCAAATTTCAGGGTCCCTGACACCTATCAAACTATTTTTGATAATTTTCTAAGAATGTTCTCAGAATATTTCCAGATAGACACATTTATGAACTTGGCTTCTTACATAAATATGACCCATCACTATGAACATTAACAACAGTTATTAAATATATACTAAGAAAACTTTTTATAAATCTCCCCAAATGTTCATTAAGAGTCAATTCTCGAGCAAACCAGCTGCACTTGCAAGGGACAAATGAAAAGTCCCAACTGTCCAATTGATTTAAGTTGGTCTTTAAAAACTCATGAAAGCTAGGGATGTCTCTAACATACTGCTTCACAAGGCACTTGATACCTCTATAACATCCAGTGTGTTAAAAGCCTCATTTAAATCCAGAGACATTTGCATTTGTCTCCTATGGTGTAGCTGGTTTGTTCCATAATGACTCCAGTTTCTTTGGACATACGGACATTCAGCCTGTTCTTATTTAGATTCTCTAAAATTGTTAGTAATTCATGATGTAGCCTCATTTATGTATTTGTATTTAACTAGTTAAACTATGCCAGATTTATCTCACTTTTCACCATCACCAATATTGAAGAAAAAAAGTATCAAACAGTTTCTCACATTGCATCAAAAGACAAAGTAATTGTTTTATATTTCTATACTGCATTGCAAACTTTTATGTTGAACAATTTTACACATTTGCCACTAGAGGGCACCATAAGCTTGGATTTTAAGAAGAAAAAAATGTTTATTTTTTTATTATTTTTACATTTCTGCCTCTAACTTATTAGCTCTCAAGTGCTGGGCGAGATGTATTTTAAGATATCCATGCTTACGACTAATGTACATAGGTCTGTTATCTATATTAAGTTAAAAATAATGTCCAGATGATTTAGTAGAATGGAAAGAGAACACATTTCAACTTAATATTTCTGTTTATTAAATTTGCCTCAATAGAATTTCAAAATGAAGTGACAAGGTATTTACCATTGCAGGTTAACTCAATGAAAAACAACAACAAAAACAGATTAACGTCACAAGCAGAAAAGAAAATTGTTTCTGGTAAACAAAAAAAAAATAGTCTTATCATATATAGATTTCTGATATGTAAAATATCCAATATGAAATAATAAAAAGCTGAAACTTTAATTCAATTTAGAGGAAAACAACTGTGTGATATCTATAAAATCAAAAGCTGCATTGGCATCAGTGCAATATTTATTGTAGTAAATATGGTGCAAATGTTTTGAACCAGATTTCCATGACTTTTTTCAATACATATGCCCTGTAAAAGGAAAATAAGTTAGACCTGTTCGTGTGAAATACCAAACTATGGAGGTAAAGCTTTAAAGGAGCAGTACACTTTTTTTTAATGAAAACAAATATTTTATAGAGCATTCCCTAATGAATAAAACAAGGTCACTCCCATTGCTGTCAGATGTTTTATTCAAAATTAGCAATGTGGGACGGCACTGCCCGTCAGGCTATATAGGGAATTAATGCACACACACACGGGTGCAAGACACACACACAGAGACACACACGCAAATGCACACGCATGCACTGAGATGCATAAAGAGCGGCACAGTCATACACACATACATGCAATGCACAACATGCAGACACATAGAGTGTGATACAGACATGTAACACACACACTGAGGAACACAGAGGCACACACAGAGACACACACACACACACACACAGAAGTGAGTCATAAGGGGGTGACTTATGTGTCATTAGAATGAGTTTGTGTTTGTACTTATGCCTCCACTGTGGCATTCATTCATATAGTTGAAATACATATGGTGATTGCACATACTATGGTGGAAGGTGGATTGTGCTGGCTCCCGGGGTGTGAGTGAGTGTGTGAGTGAGTGTGTGTGAGTGGCATTCATTCATGTAGTTGAAATGCATGTGGTAATTGCACATACTATAGTGGAAGGTGGATCATGCTGGCTCCCAGGGTGTGAGTGAGTGTGAGTGTGTGTGAGTGGCATTCATTCATGTAGTTGAAATGCATGTGGTAATTCCACATACTATGGTGGAAGATGGATCGTGCTGGCTCCCGGGGTGTGAGTGAGACTATGGTGGAAGGTAGATCGTGCTGGCTTCCGGGGTGTGAGTGAGTGTGAGTAAGTGTGAGTGAGTGTGAGAGTGAGTGATTGCATGTGAGTGATTGTGTGTGAGTGATTGTGAGTGTGTGAGTTATAGTGAGTGTGTGAGTGAGTGTGTCTGTGAGAAAGTGTGAGTGAGAGAGGGTGAGTAAGAGAATGTGATTGTGTGTGTGTGTGATTGAGTATGTGTGTGTGTCTGATGTGTTTGTGTCTGTGGTATAGGAGCGAGTGACAACCATTTTGTTTTTTCAGTCACTTGGCTAGTGGTCGGCGGGCTGGATAGTGGGGGCATGATTTAAATCACTCCCCCATTGAATCACCCAATGGGAGCAGTAACTCCTCCTTACTTAAACTGAGGTAACATAACAATATAACACACGGTGGCTCTTCAGTTGAGGCAATGTAGCACTATGCTGAGGGAACAAATAGAAAGTGGTGGTTGAGGCTTGCCCTCTGTAACATACAGCAAAGCAACTCTCTTCCTTTAAGGAGAAAGGGCAGGAATCATGAAGCTGGAAGTGGAGGAGTCACAGTTGAAAACAGACAGTTAGTGAGGTTGACTGAAGAGATGAAAAGAGTTAAATAAAAGAGTTGCTATTAAGTTTATCCCTGAGTTTGTATTTTATGGAAACATTACACCCTCGTACTGAAACAGAGTGCATGGAGGTTTACAATTATCTGTGGGAGGTGAAAGAGTGTGTTTGTGGGGTCATGATCCTGAGTGAGAGTGTGTGTGCACCAGGGGAAGTTACTGATATCCCCTACTTCAGGAGCGAGTGACAGCTATATTGTTTTTTTTGTCAGCTGGATAGTGGTGGGCAGGCTGGAGGGGGCGGCCCAACTCCCTGTATGATAAACATGCCCCCATTGAATGACCCAATGGGATCAGTAATGTCCCCATTGAATCACCCAATGGAAGTTGTGTCTCCTAATGAGACATAAATTATGTAATAAGACATTCTGTGCAATGTTTGTGTGTTTTCCGAGGAGACATAAATTATGTTCTGTGTGTGAGGAACCATAAATTATGCAATGAGGCTTATTCTTTTATATATATATAGATTTATAGCAGTTTAAATAATCAGGAAGTAATTTTTCTGTGCTTTACTTCCTGATTGTTCTAACTGTCAGGAAGTGACAGGCAGTTTCTATCACATTTGGCCAAACTCAGCACTTGTAATCTCAGCAGTTAACACCCTCTTACCCCATTGTATGTCTCCCTTTATCCATTTAGACTGTAAGCTCCTTGGGGCAGGGAATTCTCTCCCATTGTTTCTATGAATGTCGCACTTATTTCATCCCCTCTTATTTATTGTAACATATGTCTATTGTAAGGCGCTGCGTACACTGTGTGGCGCCATATAAATAAAGATACATACATACATACATTCTATGGAGAACTGTATGTCTCTGACTTTTCTGACTT
Source organism: Rhinophrynus dorsalis (assembly GCA_037306005.1). Lineage (NCBI taxonomy): Eukaryota > Metazoa > Chordata > Amphibia > Anura > Rhinophrynidae > Rhinophrynus > Rhinophrynus dorsalis. The sequence goes on from CM074723.1 coordinate 402,980,322, forward strand.
TCCATTAAAATCTAACTGGAAATCTAATTAGAATTTGACCACTAGAGGGCACTGCTAATATAAAAAACCATGGGTTTAAACTGTAATAACTCTGGAAATATAAATCTCTCAGCAGTGGGAGTACCCTTATTTTACTCAATAGGAAAATCCCTACAATATCTATTTTTTCATAAAAAAGTTTACTGCTCCTTTAAGTGACAACAAATTTCCAACACATCAGTTAGCTTTCCTAGGTAATAGAGCAGATTGTCCAGACTGTCTTATTGGGATTAGTGCAGAATGCAAGACACATTCGCAATTGCTATTTACAGTGTACTTTTTATGGCAAAATGATTAGCGCCAATATGTTACTGAATTTTTTTCACAGTTAGGGAACATTTGTGCATCTTTTTATGACTGCTTTTCAAAAAGTGAGCATGGCTAAAAATCCGCTGTGTGAGAGGATGAGCGATGGGCATCTAATTCAGCAAAGCAATTAGCACACATTTTCTTATGTCCAGCTAACTTTGCCGTTAATTTAGGCACATTCACTAACTTTGCCATTAATTTAGGGGCATTTGCTAACTTTGTATGGGAGTATGTGCTATTCATCATCAAGGTGTTAGTTTTCTTTCTTGCATCAAAACTTGACCAATCACAAACAGAGCATAAATTTATGGCTTTCAAAAAATAGAGAATGCTCCACTTTCTTGCATTCCGCCATTATTAGTTAGCCACTAGTGGTATACTCTCCTAAACTGGGATTTAGTTACCCATAATGACAAGTCTCTGTGATGTATCTTCACATGTTCCTTTACTCACTTCAAACTTAAATGCATCACAAATACAAGTCTATTGTTTAGAAGTTTGTTCATTCTATTTAGGCAATCAAATTGCAGAGATCACATGATTCTTTGTAACTTGCATGTGCAGACTGTGGTTCTATTGGACAGTTTAGGTAAGCTAAAGCCTATATGCAGAAAGCATGGGAAGCAATTCTGGTGCAATCTAACTGCACATTAGGGGACACAATTCTCCACATTTCCATAGATTTATATGGAGCTCTTAAAGGGATAGTAATGTTTCACAATAAAAGCATCTCCAATTAATCTTAATAGTATTTGGGCAATGGAGAGTGTTGTTTCAACACTGTCAGATTTTTAGTTCAAGAGTAATTGAATGATAAAGTTTCCCCCTCCTGTCCCCTTTTACCTAGTGTAAGCCACCTCTTCTCAGATGTGAAATCTGGTCTTGAGACCAGGCAGCTCACAGCAATGGACAATCTTACTGTGAGAACAATGAAAACCCTGCCCCCTTGACAGGTTTTTCCTTATGTTCATTGAAGATTGTCCCTCTGTGCAATCCATCCAGACAGTCTTGCTGCTCTGAGGACAGAAGTGTTACGTCAGTAAAAGGGATGGGAGGGGGGATACTTTACCATTCAATTACTCTTGAACTACAACTCTGACAGTATTGAAATAACACTCTCTATGGCTCAAATACTATGAAGATTAATTGGAGCTGCTGTTTTTGTGAAACATTATTATCCCTTTAACTCAATGAGTGCTAGAGAGGTCTCCAATGCAATATGTTGGAGACTTTCTATCATGTTAAGATTTAAAACCCATATTTCCATTCCCCCTACCAGGGTATAGCTGGTTTGTTCCAGAATTGATTCTCTTTTCTATCTTTCTTAATAACGCATTCTTTAAAATAATGAATTCTTCCTATTCATAATCACAATTTTCTCATAGCATGTATTATTATTCACAAAAATGTAGCATTTACAGTTGCTATTATAATAATAATAAAAACATTTCTCAGTCAGACATGCATTCAGCTATAGATTTTTATTGATGGTCTTTTGTTGGATATTTTGGAAATTTGTATTTGACCCCAAAGATGCAGATAGTTTGTTTCAGAATTGCACAAAATACGGAACTCATTTGCTCACAGAAATGTAATTTTGCTCTGTAACAACATTTTAATTAGACCTCTAATAAAAAGTAGGAGAACCCTTAATTTACACAATATATACACATATATGTATATATAGCAAAATTTCAAGAAAAGAAAGCACTCACAGGACATTTGATAGATGAAAAGATATGGGGGTTTATTCCATCAACGTTTTGGCCTTTCTTAGGGGCAAAATGTTGATGGAATAAACCAGACATCTTTTCATCTATCAAAAGTCCTGTGAGTGCTTTCTTTTCTTGAAATTTTGCTAAATAATTGTTATTTAGATTGACACCCAGGCTTAAGAGTAAAGTTTAAGTGAGTGCACACCTTGGGATATTCGTATATATATACATGAATAAATATATATATATATATATATAGTAATTGCAATATAGGAAGCACTCACGTTTAAATCAGGATGAATGCCTGGGTGCCTTCAATCGTGCCTGGAATGTGTATTACCTGATGAAGGTTATGTCCCTGAGAGTGCTTCATTCAACTTTACTAACATATATATATATATATATATATATATATATATATATATATATATACAGTATATAGGGCCCTGGCCACCCCTGTGGAAATCGCTGCAGCAAGACTTACCGCAGTTGATATCCAGCAGGTTACAGATGTGCAAAGAGCACTGAACCAACTGGAAATTCCATACAGCATTCTCTAGTAATTTTTCTGCTCTATGGTGCTTAACCACGTATTCTGATGACAGTATTTCAGCAAGAAAATAAGACTTAAGCATAGATTACATTGCAGCTGATGTGTTTACTGTTTTTATCTAACAGATATCCATTGAAGTCTACGAACAATTAAAAAAGTTATTAACCATAATGGAGCCCATGCTTTCATCAGGAATCCAACATCTGATCTTCAATGTAATTGCTTTTTGGTGCATTCAGGAAAATCCCCCCAATTAAAACATCTGCATTGGTAGACATACTCGGTAGAAATTTATTCCAGGCATATATTTGGGAAAAGCTCAGTCTGTTCTCTGCTCACTTTCATGAACAATTCTTAGACCCTAAACCAAATGTAGAGATCTAGAACTTTCATAGTAAGAAAGAACTGAAGGGTAGGAATATCCACATAATGGAAACCTAATCCCTATATATGTATGCATGTCATTTCCACTGCACATATTAATCATTAGGATTTTACCCAGGCAGTTCAACAATATTGTGAGTGAATGTATTTTTAGAGTACAGTTATTAAAATGAAGCATTTATTGTAGATAATTAGTATATGTAAACAGTATAGTATGAGTTAAACAGTGTAGGCTGGATCCAGTGCATTTCTAACCCATAAGAATAGAATAGAAGATGAAGACTGCATACATATGTGTGTCAGCAATAATAATGCAACATAATTGTTTATGAAATTATGGAGTTCACAGCTTTGAATAGAATGTAAGCCAGTGGAAGACAGTAGAGATCCCTACTATATGGAGGTTATAATCCAATTATAACGTTAGGAGACATACTACTCAATCAAATAAAATAGAGCTACAGAAGATCAGCGCTATTAGGAAGAATAATAAATCATACCGGCAACCTGAGGCTTTTTAGCTTATGCTGATCTACTCTCCCAGCACCATTCTGATGTATCAGGCAGAAAATGCAGTCCTAAGAGGGAAATCTAAACTCTGTCACACTCCCTATGGACAGTGACTACTTCTAAATGACTGGGTATGTGGTCAGAGCCTTCTATTCTGTACTTTTCCCTTGTAGTTCATGATCAGTTGAAGAGGCCACAGGTTGCCCATATTTTCACACATTATGGGGTTTAGTTTCTTTATTGGCATCATTAGTGATGTGCTTCTTTAGGGCCATCTTATTAAATTAGGCCGTTAAAGTAACAAAGAAATTAAATATACTTGAATACAAACATTTACATGGATTACAGAAAAGATGCATGATTAAATGGCAAATGAATCAGCTAACTTCAATACCGGCTCATCTATCTATCTATCTATCTATCTATCTATCTATCTATCTATCTATCTATCTATCTATCTATCATAATTGTAGTAGTCTTGTCAGCATAGGACATATAGTGTTGTGCAAAAATATTGGCTTCCCTTTTAGCTATTACCATCTGGTATTTGTTAAAACAGTTACTAGATTTCCTGTAGTTCTTATCAAATTAAGTTCATCATACCTGTTGGAAGAATAAAATGTCTCCATCTGGCACATTTTATTTAATCTTTATATAGTTGCATACACACAATACATATTTCATTATATATCATAGTTCAGGTCAATTGGGTTGCAAATATATGATATCAGGTATATTAACCTCAAAAAACATTCAGATTAACAATAAAATTGGACTAGAATATAATTCAGAATGGTTACTCATTATGAAAGAAATAACAATAAAGATCAAATCATCATTATTAAACCATCAGAGAAAAATGGCCAAACATAAATTACATTTGTGATTGCTTGAAAAAAAATACAAAAACAAATCATGAGTAAATTTATATTATTTAACCCTTTGTGTGCCAGAGAGATACCCAAAGCTTTGCATTGTAATGCCCTTGATAGTTTTTTAATAATGCATTTTTTAACATGTGTTAAATATATTTTGAGTTTACAGACATTGAAATATTTTAGAAATAAAATAATAAGGGAATTAGAAAAAAAAGAAAACAAAATAGTTTTAACTCCAGAAGGGACTGTACATGATACTACTACTAGTTTCAAATAGTCATATGTCCTACTCACATATTATTTCTTGGGTCATATCTTTATGTATAATTTGCTAGGATGCATCGCTCCCTGTGTGTGTAACATGCACGGACACAGAGAGCGATGCCTCCTAGAAAATTGTGCGTAACACGCATGGACACAGAGAGCGATACCTCCCAGCAAATTATGTGTAACACGCACGGACACAGAGAGAGATGCCTCCTAGCAAATTGTGAGTAACACGCACGGACACAGAAAGCGATGCCTCCTAGCAAATTGTGCGTAACACGCACGGACAGAGAGAGCGATACCTCCCAGGAAATTGTGAGTAACACGCACGGACACAGAAAGCGATGCCTCCTAGCAAATTGTGCGTAACACGCACAGACAGAGAGAGCGATACCTCCCAGCAAATTGTGTGTAACACGCACGGACACAGAGAGCGATGCCTCCTAGCAAAGTGTGCGTAACACGCATGGACACAGAAAGCGATGCCTCCTAGCCAATTGTACATGGCTCCCTGGCACCGCGGCAATGTGTTGCGTACCCCTCTGGCACTCAAAGGGTTAAATGCTAGACTGGTTAAGAAATAATTTGCAGACACTTCTTGCATTCAATATGTTTCAATTTTCCATTTAAACCAATGAAAATTTGGAGAATTGTTATTTGTCATCTATGGTAATCTTGGTTTGCTCAAGAATTGCTACATTTTTTGTGCATATTGCCCAATATATCAGGTGAGAAAAAGACTTACCCTTCTGATTTACACCCCGATTTACACCCCTTTATTTTTAATGGGACCAAACTAAAAAAAAGTCTATGGCCACTGCTGCTGTAGCAGGGGAGGGCTGGCCAGGGGGGCAAGAGGGCAATTGCCCCCTGGGCCAGTCATATGCCTGGGCCAGTGGGCCACTGTCTCACTCAATCTTTCACTTGATGCTATAAATTAGGCTACAGTAGCAATAGCTTACAACTGAAATGGAGTTACACAAATGATACGACAGAGCTAAAATCCAAGCATAACCCATTTCCATTGTAAGCTCTATGGTATCACTAGTGTAGCTTTACTTACTACAGAGCATACAATGTATCAGTAGTGCAGCCCCATTTCAGCTGTAGGCTCTGTGGTATCGCTTTCCTTACTTCACAACGTAATGGCAATTTTAAAATTAACTAAAGGAGTGGGCTGGGACAGTGGGCTTGAATGATAGTAGAAGCAGACCACTTGATTTTATTTTCCCCCTGGGCCACATGTTGCCAGCCCTCCCCTGTGCTGTAGCTTGTATACATGATGAAAATAATCCTTCTCCTGAGGAGGCTGCTTGTAAAAGTGGCATGAAAAGTTCCGCCAGTACTAGTACTAAGTCATTCAACACTAATGACAAGTCACATTCTAGCATTTTTGCCAAAGTGGAGGAGTGGTCAATGTTCTATAAATCCCCCTAAGGAGGAAAATAAAAACAAATTTTTAGACTTTAAGAATCCTACAAGAATATAAAAGGTGTGTGGAGGAAGTGGGTGATGCTGTATCACAGTGCCTGTGATTCCTGTCACTCTCAGTTGTGGCTGTCACTGATTTGCTGACTGAGTTTGACCCGCCTCTTGATGACCTTTTTATACCTGGCTATCACATCAGTCAGGTGCCCTTTCGTGGTGTTCCTGAGCCAGTAGTGCTGTTGCTGTGTTCCTGTATTCTGAGTTCCTGTGTACCGATTCGGCTTGTCCTGACCATTCTCCAGTGTACCTGCTTGTGTATGACCCGGCTCGTCTGCGTACCACCCTTGGATCCTGACCCGGCTAGACTGACGTTCCTGCTTGTGTATGACCTGGCTTGTATTACTGCCTCCTACGTGCTCCGACCCGGCCCGGCTGACTTCCTGCTCTGAAGATCGACTTCCAGCTTGTTCCAGTGACCTGTGTTCCAGTTGTCGCCGCCGCGACATTTCCAGTCTCTGCTGCCCACGTCAGTGTGACTGCCTTGCCTGGTGCTTCCCTCGATTAAGTGCTGTGCCTCGTTACTTGTGCAGAGCTGTGTGTATTCTGTGGGCCTTCCTCTCCGTGCAGAGCCTTGCAGTAGCGCTGAAGCCTCGAGTAAACGTGCATTTTAACTCTTGCAGTGCTGCCTCGAATTCACTCTCTCTATCTCCTGTACGAGCCTCGTTACCCGTGATACTGCTGCTGAGTTGGCCGCTCTCCGTCGGCAACTCTAGTCTACCATTGCAGAGTGTTCACATAGTTTGGGCCGTTTGGGCGCTTAAGGCTCTCCGGTATTGGTTACCGACGATTTCATTGACACAGAGTGTTGGCAGAAAGGCTTCAGTGTTGGCTTATCTGGTACCACGCCCGAGGGGGCTAGTGGCTCTTGCGTTATTATTACTGCATTCGATTACACCTGAGGAGGCTGTTAGCTCTTGCATTGCTGGCCGGTTTCCGTTACGCCCGGAGGGGCTATTTGCACTTGCACAAACGAAAGCAGTTCCTGTAACTACGCCCGTGGGGGCTAAGTTGTTTCCCATTCTGCTTACTATCCAACACCTTGGCAAGGCAGCTCGATCCTCAGCACTTGATGAACTTTGTCTATACAGCACAGCCTTTTTAACATCCAGGGCGTGTCAAACCTCCACATCTGAGACAGACTGTTATTTGGACATTAACCCCTTGGGGGTCAATATCATCCTAGTGCATACTGTTTTGCATTTATGTCTATTGTGCTATTACCCTTGTAAAATCTCAGTTTACTTTATCTGTATATTACCTACCGCCTCTAGAGGGCGTACTTGTGCATTATTCACTTTAATAAAGTGTGTTTTATTTTCACTTATTGGTCTGAGAGTCCTAAAAAAACGTAACATGCTGCTGCTGATGCTGCTGACCTAATTTCTGATGATGATTTCGATTTAGAATATGCCCCTCCACTCCTCTCCCCTTCCTGTTCTGATACAGATGAAGTGGAGCTTGAGAATGATGATATGGCCAAAAAAAGTATATATCTTTAAGAAAAAATCTCATTCTTTCACCACGAATAAATGAGAAATATGCTCTTTGCAATAATATGTCTAGAAATACACAACCAACATATTCTCAGTCATCATTATCTGTGTCACTGCTTCCAAGTCCAACCCCAACCCAGCAACACAAGACATCAACAGCCCTAACTGTGAGTGCTTCGTTCTGCCGTTTGAGGGTCGGTACCACTGTCCTATTAGTAGTGGTTGTAGTCCCTCAAGAACCCACCTAGTCTATGAAATATACAGTATGGAGATACTGCACTCATGATTAAAATGTTAAACATTTTGCTATCTGTTGTCTCTGTAAAAAAAACATGTGAACAGGGCAAAGCATCCACAATATGATCTCAGCTGAGGTCTGACTGAGCATGAGAGATACACCTGTGGAACGTCAAAGGGACAATGACTACCATCAGTGTCAACTCTCCTAAAAGTGCATGAAGCTGAGGATAACATAACAGAAGTGTTGCAGGTGTCTCTGAGTGGGACAACATTTTCCTCAGTAATAATAACATCAGTGTTTCCTACTCCTGAGTGTGCAAATACAGAGAATATTGATGCACATCCATATTTACTCAATATTAACACTTTCTACTGTTGCATTTTGTCCACACATAACTGTATTAAATGTGAGGTTTTAGTCACATAATATGCCATAGTATTCTGAAATGCCACCATACCAAGGTACCCCAATGTTAACCTTAATTTGCTTTATCTCTCTCCTACTTTAATATTTGTAATGGAGAAAGACTATATGACTAGCATTTTAAAGTATACTAAAGACAATGAACAGTACATGGGATAAACTAATACAAGCTAATAAAACTTCTAAATACAGAATTCCAGTCCATGTTTTGGTAAGCACACTTAAAGAAAGAAAAAAAATAATGCAACCCATTTTGACCAAAATAGCTAAAAACTAGAACACAGAATATTGATGTATATTCATATTTACTCAATATTTGCCCTTTCTTCTGTAGCTTGTTGAGGTTTTATTATCATAATATGGCCATAGTATGCTAAGCTTACCACCACTTCAAAAAGTTCTAACCTTAAATTGCTTTGTCCTGTGAGATTAATCTCTGCCACTTTTCTCTTAATAATGGAGAAAGACTCCCTGACTAGCGTTGTATAGTGTCCTAAAGACAATGAACATTGCACCCGGTAGTGGCAGGTGTGCTGGAACCAACAGAAGCTGGTCTGACTTCCAAATATACAATTCCAATCAATGTTTTAGTAGGCACACCCAAAGAAAACATTGCATTTAAATAGCTGTTATGCAACCAATTTCGTCCAAAACAACTAAAAGCAAAAACAAAATATTGATGCACACCCATATTTTTTAAATAGTCACCGTTTATATTTCAGCATATTTCCATCATAAAATCACTGTAAGTTTGAGATTTTAGATCACTTAATTTGGCCATAGTATACTAAGCTTGCCACCATGCTAAAATACTGCATTTTAGACAAGTCCTAAGTTTATGAGCTACCTTGCCCATATTATGCGACGAAAACCTCAGATGAAATACTGTCATTAAATATAGGCAATATATGCATCAGTATAGAGGGTTAATATTGACTTGTATTTTTGCTTTTTACCTATTTTGGTAAAAATGTATTGTAATCTAGCTACTTAAATTGCTTACCAATAGGAATGGGTGAAACAATCAGTTGAACATGGATATTTGAGGGGGGTTTGTTCACTGGGATTGGGAAGACAGTTAATAAAATAAATAAATAAAAAACTGATACGTAACGTGACAGAGACCAGGACGCCTGATGCAAACTGTGACTGGGGCAGACTGATACTTGACTGGATAGAGTATTTTGTAGAGGATGATTTGTAGGCCTTAGACTTGTTGTTAGAGGCCCAAGCCCTGAGGAAACATTGACTTTGGCTTTTTACCATCACAAGCCTGAGGACTTCTCCTCCTCAGACTCAATGTATGCATCAAGGCCCTTCTAGCTGCTCCTTTTCATTGTTATCCAGGTGTCACGTTTTGGTGCAAAAATGCGAAGTACATGTAAGTAAAAGGGCAAAAACTTTGTAACCATTAAAAAAAAGAAAACTTTTTGGCAATAGTCGAAAACGGCAGGGATTTTAAGGGCTTTGTTTAAGGCAGATTTTCCAGCGAAAAAGCAGACAACCACGTGGTGTTTGCGGATTTTTTCCTGGGAACTACAACAACTTTCGCCCACCCCTACTTACCAAAACCTGAATTAGCATTCCTGTTGAGCAAATCCAAAGCATGGAGGTGGATAACTCTAAGTTAAGAATTAAAAGGAAAGCAAAGTGCTAAACCCTAATATATGTATACAAAAAGGGAACCTAAGTGAGCAAAATATACTGCTTTACTACATACAAAGAAAGGATGGAGTATGGACAGCACAAAAGGAGGGAGAGAGGCAGGAAGTACCACTAAGAGTAGTATATAGCAAAGATAAAATAATGAGACAGCTTAAATAAATATATTTATTCCAAAAAAAACAACCATAAAGGTAAAACTATGAATATATACAAATATAAGAAAGACATGGGTACACTGTATATGCATTATGTACAAACAGTTTGATCCAGATGAGGGGATTATAGCTATCCTACAAATTAGACAAAAAACTACATGAGAATAATAGTATAAGTATGGATGCACTCATACTTGAAGTCAATAGAAAGTCAGCATCACAACATCCATATGAGGACAGACCTCACAATGCAACCCTACATTGAAGTATATAAATGAAAATGCTGGAACAGATGTACCCTTACTTTCAGTGAGTGGGTTAGTGTGTGTCTCAGTACTTAAAGGGTAGACCCTCTCTGTGTAGGAAAGAACCATGTCATTCACTTTGACGCTGTCATATAGTGGTATTTTCTAAGAGGGTGTCCTCGTGGATTGGGTTTCTTTCAAAAGGCTGATTTGCATCAGACAGTGGGTAAGTCTCCAACGTGTTTTGGCAATGAGTATCACATCTTTCTCAAGGAGGGAAAGACTGTACCTCAACTGACACATCTCTTTTATGTTAAGCAAAAGGCACAACTGCAGCCAACCATCTTGACCCTGAGGCCAGCAGTATTACACCATCCCTAAAGAAATCAAGTACTGTGCTGTCATTATGACCTTTGTCCACCCCGCTAAGGACACACGATATCAAGAAGAATTAATAAAAGTAATGAATCCTTTCTGCCACCAGCTTAGCATATTCAGTGGAATGGAATGTCTGCAGATGCTTCCTGATACCTTGTATTTGATTTCTTTCCACCACATTGCCTTGTGTAGTCAGTGCACCACACAATGTGCAATGGATGGGTATGAACTGCCAGATCTTCACACATCTACAGACTCACTATCAGCTGGTGGGGGAGGTAATGGAAGCAAAGATGAAATGCCAGATGAGGAAGAGGACCCTGAGGGTGCGGGGGTGGGGAGATCTTCTTGCACCCGGACCCGAGCACAAGATGATAATGATGATGTGTTACACTCATCATCGAACTTTCATGTTGGGTTTCTTTTGTCTTCCTCTGGGATTTTAATTCCTTGTTTTCCTTGGAGAGAGAAAAGGGGCACAGTGACAACAGCATTTGATTTATTGTTTTGGGGTTTGGCTTTCTCATTTTTAACTTAAGACTTTGTGATGTTTGTGTTGCATGTGCTTTGTGAGGGCAAATTTGTGTGCCTTCCGTTCCCTTTTTCACACATATCAAACATATTACTTATCACACGGTTTTACACAGTTAATAATGATTGTGCCATAACTGCCCCAAGGGAAAAATATTCCCACACCCATTACTTCAGTGAGGGGAGAGGTGGAGAAGAATGGCCTTATTCTTTTCCAGAATCACCTTCACTCACTCAACATTAGCATTAGAGCTATTACCAGAAGTTGTGCTGGCAATTTTACATTTTCCTAGTACCATATCACTGCTTTCTGAACCTAATCCCATGGTGGCCACAGTGGCCACAGAATGCCACTGCTTGTGGTGATGATACACATCCCCAATTGCATTTCTTTCTCCCATTCCTTATCATGTTCTTACAAAAAACACCCTCATATTCTCCTCCACATCAGCTGCTCCATCAATCTCACTCTCATCACCACCACCACTATCACTAGTCCCTTTCTGCTCTATGACAGAGAGTCTCCTGTTGTCTAAATTGCCATCACCTCAGAAGTAAGTACACTGACAGCAGCAGCTGCATCCTCATACTACTGCCCTGTGACCCCTATTTTATCATACTTTCCCAGATCCCTGTGGAACCAGTTGAGGGGGATATGGATCATGTGGGCAGACGGAAGTGGGTTCCCTTTAGTGCTGGGCTTGATGAATTTCTTTGCTTCTGAATCAGCAACAATAGTAGATTTACTCCAGCTTCTCATGCCACTCATTGTGCTAGCCAAAACTGAAAACAACTTTTTTTTAATTTTTTTGTTTTGTCTCTCCCTGTCTCCCTGCTGCATGGTGGGAAGTACTGGTTTTTTATAGTATTACGGATGGAAGTTTTTCCACCTTTGAAAACATAAGAGGAAAATGGAATTGTTCTAGCTGGAAAAGCTGTGGTGTCAGTTTAATGGCAGAAAATCTATGGGTTCCTCTATAGGTGGGAAAAAAGGAAAATTGTGTTTCTTTGATACTGAGTGCCTTTTAATTCCTGCAGGAAGGGGAGAGTGAAAAAACAGCATTTAATACCCCCTTTCACCTCTCCCCGACTCGCTTTCACCTCTCAATCACTGCCATTCACCTCTTCCCTGCTCCCTTTGAATGGCAGAGGGGTACACAAAGCATTGCAAAGCAATACGTTGTGTACTCCTCTGGAACTCAAAAGGTTAAAAGCTGCCTATATGTCATGTTAGCCAAAAGACAAGTAATTGTTGGATTTAAGATATATTCCATCTTGGTACCATTTGCTAATGTATGCTAAAAATGCTTGAAGTGTGGTTTCATATGCTAATTACATTTTTAAGTGTTGTATCATATGGAAATTAAACTCTGTGCTGCACTGAGAGACTCACTTTTTCCCTAGAAATTAAAGTGTGAGTCTCTCCTAAACTAGGAACCTGCTGGACTTTTGAAACATTTAATTAAGTGTTAAAATATGCAAACAAAAATCAAGGTGGCAGGTCCACTTTAAAACCTTGACTATCTAAGTGACTGTCTTGTTACATGTGGGGCTTGTAACCAATACAAACTTAAAGGGATAGTAATGTTTCATAATAAAAGCAGTTCTAATCAATCATCATAGTATTTGGACTTTGGAGAGCGTTTCAATTCTATCAGAGTTGTAGTTCAAGAGTAATTCAATGACAAAGTATCCCCCTCCCGCCCCTTTTACTGATGTAACACTGTTCAGCCAGATCAGAAGGAAGGTACCCAGGTAGATTACAGAGGGGGACAATCTTCAATTAAGATAATGGAAAAACCTGAAAAACTTGTCAAGGGGGAAGGGCTTTCATTGTTCTCATAGGAAGAAGATTGTCCCCTTCTGTTATCTGTCTGGTCTTACAATCAGATTCCACATCTGAGAAGAGATGGCTTACACTAGGTAAAAGGGGCGGGAGGGGAAACTTTGCTTGTGAATATCTCTCAAACCATAAAGACTTGAGAGATAAGACTTATATCGTTCTTCATGTTTTTTTAATGCCTACAAAATAAAATAAAGATAAAATGAAGTATTACTATTCCTTTAAAGTTTTCAGTGTGGCATTTATGTTATCTGGTTTAAACTAAGGTAGTCCTAACTGTTTTTGGCATGTTGTACAATCTGTAGCACATTCAGCCCTATAGTGAGTATCCCGTCTGTTGGATCTTTGGGGGTTATTCTTGGTTTTACTAACATAGCATTCTACTATGCCGAATATTTGTACATAGTTATTGGGAAATGTTGTTTAATGCATTTAATGCACCTTAAATGTCTACTTAGTAAAGAGCCCAGTAAGAGTCTGTATGTACCATCAACCCACCTCGCCCCAAACTACCAAGGGAAAACAGCATTATTTCAGATATAATATGAAGTAGTTCAAGTGAGACTCAAAACTAAAAATGTTGCTATATACAAAACTAGGATGCATTCTAAACTGATGAAGAACAATTTAGAAATTGCATAGAACAAAATGAAAAGCTGAAAGCATACAAAATCAGGAGGCAAAATGTAAAGCTCTTGCAGAGGAGGTGGAGGAATGGAAGTCTAAAAAGCTCATTGCTTCATCAAAATGGCTTTAGTTGTACAGTGGGTGGTTCAGTAGTGTACTGTACCTAAACCAAAAGGTGATTATAGTGTATAGCGAGAAGAAAAGAGAATCAACAGGATTCACTGAGAGGAAATCAGGCAAAATTATATAGAATGAAAAAATAATGAAATAGTTTAGCTGCAGATGTGGGAACAATGTCAAACAATGAATTTGTTTTTTTTTTACATTGCTAAATTTCCTTCTTGCAGTAGGGGCTCTGGCCTGGATCCTTTTATTGAAGAAAGGTCAAGGGAATCTAAACACTCACATGTAACTATTAATCAAATCTTGCAAATTGCCCTCATTTAAGTAATTGTGGGCTAATAATAAAGACAATATTTGAAACATAGGAAAATATATTTTGTTGCCTTTTTCCATATTGCTAGGAGACATTTAATAAATAACCTTTGCATTTTAACTGTAGGTGGAATTATTGTGACGACAGAGTATTTTTAAGGAACAACATGTACTTTCTGTTGTGCCCATATTACTACAAAGAAAGAAACATTACCCAGTGTTAATCTGATATATTTATTTTATTGTCACAAGAACACACTATTTGGTTTAATGGCTTTATTTTTAACTTGTGTTTGTTCCTTAACAAATCATAAAGTACGGAGTTTAATATAGAATGGAATTATTGAAACACTGATGTTATCATTATTATGTGTCTAGTTTGCTGCAATACTATTCCCTGATTTTAACATATATAAGCGTAAAAAAGTATTAAAAAAATACAAGTATACAATATATTTAATGACATTTTTGTTGAATCAGGGATGTAACTAAAAAGTGCTGATCCCTTAGCAAAGTTTTAAGTTGCCCATTTATTTTGGTTTATTAAACAATAAGAAAAAAGAGAAAGAAAATTGCTGTGAATCCCAGAAATGATGTCCTAATTGTGAGCATCAAATACCTGGGACACAGCCAGTTAACCCGTTCAGTGATAAATGGAACTTCAGAATGAGTTAAAATGTAACCTTTATTAATACATTTTAAAAGGTAATAATAAAACCACACAAATGTTGTATATTTAAAATAACACAACTGTCTGAGAGCTACACCTTGCTCTTTCAGTTGTATAATTTAGTACTGAGGGGGTAGTCACCACTCGAGTGAATAATTAGAATAATTGGAATAATTAGTGTTGATACCACATAGTAGTGTATTCGCTAGTTATAACAGAAGAAGACCCTATAGTCCATGTGAAAGAAACGAACTCTAATATACCTCCCGGTTTGGTTCTTGCCTCACCGGTACAGTCCCTAATATAAATACAGAGAGGGCAGATAGAGAGAAAAGAAAAGCACCTAGAGCATGTGTAAGTGTTTCACAAGCACTATATACCTCCTGGATTGGTTCTTGCCGCTCCGGTACAATCCCTGCCCGTTTACACCTCTTAAACTACCTCGTATAAAGTGTAGTTAAGGATTCACGAAGAGATTCTTTTCTCAATACATTTTTCTCCAATTTAATTTAACATGAATCACTTGCTAAAGGTTAATCAACTGGATCCAAGACAAAAAGAGAGGAATATGACAGAAAAGTATAGCCAGAGACCCTAGAACCATGCTTGAAGAGTTTGCTGGCCACTCTGGTGGGTGAGGTAATGAACGAGGTGGATTGGCAGAAGATGTAGTTAGAAGGTGATGGCGAGCTAGTTGTTTCACTCGTCCTGGAACTTCCAGTCTCTGCCTGGGTTGTTCTTTTCCTCCTCCTCTTTGATCACCGCCTCGCCTTTCTGGAGAGTCAGGGACAGCAAAAGCAGTGCTTGATTTCTGGGGTGGCTGTTTGTCTTTAACATGTTTGGAGTAAATGTCATGGTGTCTGTGTTTCATGTTTGATATCAGGTCGCTTGTGCCAAGGTGTGTTCCCTACTTTCCTCTTTTCACTGACTTGTCACAACTTGTACACAGTGCCGTTGCTGATGACTGCACTGTGCCTGCCCCAACAGAAAAATAGTCCCACACCCATGATGACTTCAGGGGGAAGGGAACAGATGGAGAAGAGTGTCCTCTTTCTTCTTGTCCTCCACGTGCCCCTTCATTGTCTATGGCAGCGGATAATGTTGCTGTTGTTGCTGCTACTTCCTCAGATTCAACACTGCAACTAAGATCAGGACAGTATTGCTACTGCAGACAAATGGAAACTGTCCTAGTCCCGCATTGCTTGTTGACCCCATTCCCACTGTGTCCACGGTGGTCTGTGGCACACTAGCCTGCTCCTCAGCATCCTGCTGCCCTTGCATCTCTAATTCCTCTAATTCCAAAATGTCATTGCTAGTGGAGGTGGTGACGCCTATCCTCATCCCTGTCTCCCATTCCTTCTCAGTTTCTGCTAAAAAGGCCATCAATGTCTCTTACACCCGAGCTTCCTTAGCATCATCATCACCACCACCACCATTAGTCCCTACATGCTGTTGTTGCCACTGCTCTATTCCAGACATCTCACTGCTGCTGGAGGAGGTGACGAGCAATGTGACAGTGGGTCCCCTAATGTCACACTTGCCATTTCCTTTTGACCTGAACAAGAAGGCAGACTAGCACTAGCAGAAGTAGCAGCAGACACAGGCAGCTGATCTGTGCTCCTGCAGGTGGTGGTGGTATTAATTCTGAGCCTGCTCTCCTACCCCAACACCAGTTATGGCCTCTTCAGGATCATGTTCCACCTGGACACTTTAGTGAAGGGAAGGGGAGGACTCCAAGTCCCAGGTTCAGAGGAATGGTGTGGGCTCTTTTGACTGCTAATCTGGATGCTGTCAAATGTTTCCCTTACCACTCCGGCTGCTTCACCATTACTGCAACTACTACTAACACCGACCACATCAAGTTCAGCCGCAGAGTCTTCCTCCTCAGTCTCACTGTTACTAGTAATATGAGGATATTGTTTATTTCCCCCTCCGTCACCCCTAACGCTAACAAGCTACTGGACCTTAGTAGCAGTAGTACTAGCACTGGAAGGACTACTTGGGAATGGTAAGTGTGATTTAGGGTCCCTTGCTGTCACACTTGACATCATTTTCTCCCCCCCCCCCCAAGTACTGCAAGATACACTAGCAGCAGGCAAAGTATTGGTGGCAGCAGGTTCAGCACTAGCAGCAGGTTCAGCACTAGCAGCAGGTTCAGTACTAGCAACAGGTACAGCACTGGTGGCAGCATGGGCAGCATGTCTGGCAGCAGATACAACACTAGTGGCTGCAGGTACAGCAGTGGTGGCACTGACAGCAGGGGTAGCATGTCTGGCAGCAGGTACAACACTAGTGGCTGCAGGTACAGCAATGGTGGCACTGGCAGCAGGGGCAGCACGTATTGCAGTAGGCACAGGCAGCTGACCTGTCCTGCTTTCACTAGTACTACCCTTTTCTCCCTCCCTTTCCATTCCCTTTTCTCCCTTCCTTCCCATTCCCTTTTCTCCCTCCCTTCTCATTAAATTTCCCAAGATCTCTTGGGGTAATTTAGGGGGACTGGACCGCATTGGTTCAGTACTGCTAGTCACTTCCTCCTCCACCTCCTCCTCAGACTCAGTGGACACATAATAAGGGTCCTTCCAGTTCCTCTTTTTGCTGCTCATAGTGATAGCAGTGTCTATGAGCCTCTCCTGCCTCAATTTTTGCAAAATATCACAGCAGAACAGCACAGCACGTCTATCTCGCTCTGTAGCTGCTTCTATTGTGTCTGCCTTCAGCGAAAATGTCACGTTTTTATAGCGGAAGTGCGAAAACAACGTACATCAATGGGTGAAAAAAAATGGCAAAAGATCTTGGCCAATGGGCCAAAGTTGCAAAAATGTTAACCGCTAGTATTAAAGCAGATTTTCCAGTGAAAAAGAGGATAACAACTTGGTTTTCGCTAAATTTCTCACAGGAACACGGCGACAACTTTCGTTCATCCCTACTTATGGACACATGAGGTAATGGATGAAATAGATGGGAGAGGAATCTACCTATAAAATACACCACAATATATACCTCAAGAATTTGTACTACATTTATTTTTATGCTGTTTCATTCCACCATTTTTGCAGTCTAATTTTTATTTACATTTTTTATCCTACAGAGGACTTTGTATTCCACTAATTCTTTGCTCAATAAATTATAATGTCTGCTGCTCATTATTCATAGTCTATTTGGTATATTTATTGTGCTATAGTAAATATACAGTGTAATGTGCAAAAGTTTTAGCCAGGTGTGAAAAAATGCTGCAAAGTAATAATGCTTTCAAATATAGACATGTTGATGGTTTATGGTCATCAATTAACAAAATTCATAGAAAAAAATTCTAAATCATATCAATATTTGGTGTGACCACCCTTTGCCTTCAAAACAGCATAATTTCTTCTAGGTACACATGCACGTGTTTTTTTAAGGAACTCGGCAGGTAGGTTGTTCCAAACATCTTGGAGAACTAACCACAACTTCTGACCAGACTTCTCCGGACAGTAGATGGGTGTACCAATGTTTTCTGCCAGTAACTGATGGCACTGCTGGACATCTCCCGATTATGAAGGGAAGCAAGCATGATGTGTCTTTCATCTGCCTTGGCCGACCACTGCTTCTACTGTCCTCAACGTTGCCCGTTTCTTTGTGCTTCTTCAAGTAAGCTTGGGCAGCACATCTGGAAACCCCTGTTTGCATTGAAATTTCTGCCTGGGAGACACCTGGCTGATGTGGTATAATTCGTGGATTTTCCTAACTATTGTGATGGAAAGTCAGAATTTTATTAAAGACATGGAGACGAATATTATGCATTATCCTTCCTCACTGCCCCCTCAGCAGCAAAGGAAACTTTATTAAAATAACAGTTTAACAGAAGAAAAACTTGCTAGTATGACACTCCTCCCTCCCAACCAATCACCAGTCCTTAATCCTGTAAAACTGGGATACAGCCTTGACTTTCCCTCTTTCCTGCGACCGAAGAAAACTCTCGAATTCATCCATCACATCAGTCGGAACTATAATCCTTGTGCTGGAGATTTCTCCATCCAATAACTGAAACCTTGAGTTCAACATAACAGAGTCTTCAGTCCTGTATCCTCAACCCATGGGATGACAGCTGTGCAGAATACGTAACTTAATTAATTAACCATTGGTTGATAGTTAACCTGTAAAACAAAGAGAAATGTGATAGGGTAGGGAAACAAAGGGAGGGATAATATTCGCCTCCGTGTCTTTAATAAAATTCTGACTTTCCATCACAATAGTTAGGAAAATCCACAAATTTTATGGCAGCACGGAGGCTTCATATTATGCAAGTTTAAAGCTTATCCACAAATTATCTACAACTTGATTAGAAACAATCAATTGGTTTACACTAAAAACCTTTAAACATGGACTCCCTAGACTAATTTGCAGGCCTAAGTATATCCTCCAACCTACCACCAACTTGCAAAGCCATTGATGCCACAGCACCTCTAGAAGAATGTGCTCCGAATAAGGTGATATCAATACCTGCAAGATGCATAATCCATCGAACTCAGTGGGCCAAGGTAGCTGCAGAAACCAGTAACAGTGGCTTGTGAAAAGAAATTAGCAACTGTTTAAATACAGTACTCCTCAAATTTACCGCCCAAACCTCATAAGATGGGTAAGAAACCACAAGCGCTTTCATCTAGTACGTAGAAAGATCTGGAAAAGAACACCTTCAGGGGTAAAAGACCTAGTACTAAACACCTTGATGTCAGATACTCTCTTAAAGGAGCCACAAACATTAAAGCAAACAGACCAAACAGCACAGACAAATAGTCTGAAAAGTGTAACAAGGGGAAAAAATGGAGGATACATGCAAAACACCAAGAAAAATGAAAACGCAGTGCAGGCCTTCCCAAAGAAAGAAAAGAACAATACCAAGGATGAAGACGCTGGAAAACAGCGAGATACTGAGGGTTCACCTTAGAAGCATACTGCAGCCAAAGAGAGAACAGAAAGCACGATGGGAACAGAAGTGCAGCATGCACCAAAGTTGCCAGACTGAACCCGCAATATGCAAGGGTATTTACAACTAGCAAAAAGTGTAGCAACTGCAGGCACCATGCGGGACCGACACAGAAAACAAACAGCTGGAAACAGGAAAAAACCTCTATCCGGCAGAGATGCCAAGACACCCAACCAAGAATGCCAGTCAACTGGCGTAGGGTCTCCCAGACGAGACTGACAATTGGAAACAAGACAGAAAATGGAGACATTCAAGAAACAAAGAAACATTCATGCTGGTAGTAACACCCATGGAACTGAAAGAAACAAGACCAGCAGAGGGAGAAGTGGGAGAGTCTGCCCCCCACTTTCCCGAGGTAAGAAAGGAAACCTTAAAACCACTATCACCACCAGAGGACGGCCCCAAACCTCAACATCACCGGCCGCACTTAAATTGGAAAAAAGAAAAAATCAGGTTGCACAGAAAGGAATGAAGCTGCACCAACCAAAGCCACCCATAAGTGGCGGAGTCAAGAAAAAGGACTCAACATGCCTCAACAAAATTGGCTGACGTAGTCAAGAAAACCAACGGGTTCAAAACGTGTGGTCACAAGTCCGCAAAAAGATCTTCCTCTTAAGGAGAGGTACTCATGTGGGGGCAAAGCCGCACAAATCAAAGCTGCCCAGAAGTGGCACAGTCAAGGAATCGGGAACATGCAGAGACCGGGCTCAACCCGCTGGATCGCATTTCCTCATATACCCTCCACTTGAGGTGAGTGTCTCGTGTGGGAACTAAACCGCACAATTAAAGCTGCCCATACTCGGCATAGGCAAGATTAGACTCAACATAGTCAAGGAATCGGGAACATGCAGAGACCGGGCTCAACCTGCTGGATCTCATTTCTTCAAATACCCTCAACTTGAGGTGAGTGTCTCATGTGGGAACTAAGCCGCACAATTAAAGCTGCCCATACTCGTCATAGGCAAAATTAGACTTTTAGATTAGACTCAGCATTCTAGATCTCATTTCCTCAATAAATCTTCCTCTTGAGGAGAGGATCACTGGTGTGGGAACTAAGCCGCACAAAATCAAAGCTGGCCATTGCAGGTAAATGCTACAGGGAGGCATTCCCAAAAGCACTGGTAATACAGTAGGAGTCAGGTTTAGCCCTGAATGCTTCATTCTCCTCAGATATACTTCCTCCTGAGGTGAGGGTCTGGGTAGTGGGACAGAGCCGCACCAGTCATGACCGCCATCAGTTTGCGGTGTCAAAGCAGGGTACAGCCTGCGCCAGCATAATTTTGCCTTTCCAAAGTAAATTCATCTGAGTCAAGGTTAGTATGTCTGCGTGTAGTAGAAAGGTCTCCTCCAGGATAGACAGAAGCAGCCGTCTGAGGAACGGCCTGTGCAGACATGATGGGGGCATCATGTGCAGTACTTCCCACTGCCGGGTCGTGTGAAAGAGCCACAGACATGACTCAAAGGAAGGCAAACATATATAAACATGCACAGCATGGACTGCTCAATGAAGTTGATTAACTGCGCAGTCTGTGCGCCAAAAGCAGAGGGAAGTCCCAGACCGGGTCACTGGAAACCCCCTCAGCCCTGCCAGACAGAATGCCAGCGTCAAGTAGGTGTATGATAGGCAAAGCACTCCTGCATCACTGGAGGAAAGTATAGTAGATATAGGCAGATCCAAAGTAACAAGATGAGTACTGTTAGTGGAACATAATATACACATATAAACATACACACGTTGCCAGATACAAAACTACTAGGGTTAATATTTACATACATATACATATATATATATATATATATATATACATATATATACATACACATACATACTTTCATATATATACATATATACACATACACACATACATATTCAGATAGGTCTTAGTAGGGTGTAAGAAATATGCAAGCATATCTATGCCTGGATAGGATTTACTAGAGTTAAAGATAAATGCAAGTAGATCTATGCCCATAGGAATTAAGAGATAAAAACATGCAAGTAGATCCATGCCTAGATAGGAATCACTAAGGTAAAATATAGATATGCCAGTAGATATATTCCCAGATAGGAATTACCAGGTTAAAGATATATGCAAGATCCATGCCTTGCCAATATATCCATGCCTAGATAGGAATTACTAGGGTTAAAGATATGCCAATATATCCATGCCTTGCCAATAGATCCGTGCCTAGATAGGAATTACTAGGGTTAAAGATATATACCAGTAGATCTATGCCTAGATAGGAATTACTAGTGTTAAAGCTATATGCCAGTAAATCTATACCTAGATAGTAATTACTAGGGTTAAGATATTTGCCAGTAGATATATGCATAGATAGGAATTACTAGGGTTACAGATATATGCCAATAGATCCATGCCTAGATAGAAATTACTAGGGTTAAAGATATATGGCAATAGATCCATGCCTAGATAGTAATTACTAGGGTTAAGATATATACCAGTAGATCTATGCCTAGATAGTAATTACTAGGGTTAAAGATATATACCAGTAGATCTATGCCTAGATAGTAATTACTAGGGTTAAAGATATATGCCAATAGATCCATGCCTAGATAGGAATTACTAGGGTTAAAGATATATACCAGTAGATCTATGCCTAGATAGTAATTACTAGGGTTAAAGATATATGCCAATAGATCCATGCCTAG
The DNA here is from genome assembly GCA_037306005.1 of Rhinophrynus dorsalis. Classification (NCBI taxonomy): domain Eukaryota; kingdom Metazoa; phylum Chordata; class Amphibia; order Anura; family Rhinophrynidae; genus Rhinophrynus; species Rhinophrynus dorsalis. The sequence continues at coordinate 403,002,802 of CM074723.1, forward strand.
ATAGGAATTACTAGGGTTAAAGATATATACCAGTAGATCTATGTCTAAATAGGAATTACTAGGGTTAAAGATATATACCAGTAGATCCATGCCTAGATAGAAATTACTAGGGTTAAAGATATATGCCAATTACTAGGGTTACAGATAAAACCCATAATATAAATACAAAATACAGGCGGAAACCCTGGGCAACCAGAGGCTGAAAATAAGTACCTATGTGTATAGGAATAATAGACTCAATAAATATATAGTGGACATGTAGTTAATAACCAAAATATTAATGTCAAGAGACACAATGGATAGAGAAAACAATACTCAGGAACAGGCTGACTAGGAGAAGCCTGGAAGGCTATGAGTAGCCCAATAAATAAGCGCCAAAGCTATTAATACTGCAGCAAAAACTATATGGAAAAGAAAAACTTCTTAAAAGCAATAGGAACGTTCAGACGCAAACTAGCCCAGGAACCCGCGAGGTGAGCGATCCTATGTCAGAGACAGTAGAAGGCTGTCCGCACATTGAAATGACCAGACCGAACAGAGACACAAAGATGCGCCGAAAAGGTTGGTGCGAGGGGAAAAAGCAGGTCACACAAGGCCAGGGAGAAAGTAACATTGCAAATTGAATGAAAAGGAGGACGGCGCCAAAGCGCAGAACAGCAATTCCACATAAAGCCCATACCAGGTTAATTAAACAGGCAAAATATACAAGGTCAGTTCAAAATATGGGCAATGACTGACTGGAGCACAAAGGGTGGAGCAAACCCCAGCAGTCCTGTCAGTCAGAGGCCAAACAAACCAAGAAATACAATTGTATACAAGTACAGTATAAATATATATATATAGGCAATGACTGACTGGAGCACAAAGGGTGGAGCAAATCCCAGCAGTCCTGTCAGTCAGAGGCCAAACAAACCAAGACATACAATTGTATACAAGTACAGTATAAATAAATATACATATACATATATATATATAATATAGGCAATGACTGGCTGGAGCACAAAGGGTGGAGCAAACCCCAGCAGTCCTGTCAGTCAGAGGCCAAACAAACTAAGACATACAACTGTATACAAGTACAGTATAAATATATATATATATATATAGGCAATGACTGACTGGAGCACAAAGGGTGGAGCACACCCCAGCAGTCCTGTCAGTCAGAGGCCAAACAAAGACATACAACTGTACAGCATAAATATATATAGGCAATGTGACTGACTGGAACACAAAGGGTGGAGCACACCCCAGCAGGCCTGTCAGGCCAAACAATCCAAGACATACAACTGTATACAAGTACAGCATAAACATATATATATATAGGCAATGACTGACTGGAACACAAAGGGTGGAGCACACCTCAGCAGGCCAGTCAGTCAGAGGACAAACAAACCAAGATACACAAGTAAACAAGAGTACTAGTAAAGGTGACTTATCTCAGAGGGGAGCAGCAAAGGAAAGAGGGAAAGTCAAGGCTGTATCCCAGTTTTACAGGATTAAGGACTGGTGATTGGTTGGGAGGGAGGAGTGTCATACTAGCAAGTTTTTCTTCTGTTAAACTGTTATTTTAATAAAGTTTCCTTTGCTGCTGAGGGGGCAGTGAGGAAGGATAATGCATAATATGAAGCCTCCGTGCTGCCATAAAATTACATTTTGTCTCAATGCTGTGTAAAGTATTGCCATGGTGTATGACTTTTGACATTAAACTTTCGCCAGCAACCTCACCTTGTTAGCTGAGTTTGACTGTTCAACACCCAGTTGTATTCCTCCTGCACAGCTGATTCTGTTTCAGTTAATGATTATCTTTCAACCCACATATTAAATTGATGATCATTAGCACATGTTTGGTATAACTGTTTAATCATACGCCTGACTATATGACTAGAAAATCCCTGACTTGGTGCAATCGTACCTAGAAGAATTAATGCTGTTTTGAAGGCAAAGGATGGTCACACTAAATATTGATTTGATTTAGATTTTTCTTCTGTTCATTCACTATGCATTTTGTTACTTGATGAATATAAACTATTAAAATGTCTATTTTTAAAAGCATTCTTACTTTACAATATTTTTTCACACCTGCAAAAACTTTTGAACATTAATGTATATTTTTGTATGATATTTCCAGCCCTTTGCCCAATACTCTAAACACCTACCTGTACAACTCTGGCACAGCCATCCTTGGAAAGTAACTGTAGCTTGGGATATTACAGTGAGGTGTAAAACATAAAACTCAGTTCTTTAAAACTTCTGTTTTCTACAAAAGAATATAGAAGAATCTCATCCACCAGCATTCTAGCAACTTTGCCATTTCCCTGCCATATTCTGGGTTTATTTTTTTTTTTTAAGTTTTTGCCTCCTTCCTACAAACTCAGTAAGTGTGGATTTGCAGTAAATAGTGGAAGAACTGTGTAACTTTATCACTGTAACAACATGACTTGTGGTTGTGGAAGTGATGTTGGTGGCAACGGAAGATGTGGGCACTCTTTGGCTCTTGTCATTTACTTCAAAATAATTTTATGAGTTTTGCATTTGCAAAATAGCAGTGGCAGCCAGGTGCATTATTGCAAATGAAGGAGATTTTGGCATATTCTCTGATACATCTACAGTACTATTATTAAGTGTCCCAGGGCCCAGTGAACTTTGACAATTGCTTCTACTGCTGCTAGTCATGGCACCACTGACATGTTCATGGTGTGTCTCCCAATTAGGGATGGGCAAAACATCCCATTTTGTACCCGCAAAAAAAGAAGCACGGAAATCTTAATATTTACAGTACAGGGTGAAGAAAGACATGTGTTAGCTTCAAGGGATAGTAATACTTAAAATATAAAAACAAAATATCTTGTAGGGTTTATCCCCATGAGTAAAACAAGAGTACTCCCACTGCTGAATGGTGTTTTATTCAAAACTTATTACAGCTCAAAGTTTAATCTTTTTAGGTACAATATCACAGTGGCCTGAAATTGTACAGTGGCGCTGTTGCTACACCATCTTATGGACAGCTCTGGTCCCGGGACCATAAATCTCCATAGGATGGTGTAGCAACTGCGCCACTGTACAATTTCAGGCCACTATGATATTGCACCTAAAAAATTCAACTTTGAACTGTAAATACTTCTGAATAAAACACCTTTCAGCAGTGGGAGTACCTTTGTTTTATTCAGGGGGATAAACCCTACAACATTTTTTTTACATTTTAAGTATTACTCTCCCTTTAAGAATCAGCAGTTTGCCACAAGGGATAAATTGTGTTGGATAGCAGCCCTGCAGGCACACTTCAGCATGACACCTCAGTCACTGTATGCTTGTCCTTTCACCTTCTTGCTCTTGTAAGGAGTCAGTGTCAAGTAAGTTGTACTTCTTTGTCTCTTGGGTGTCAATCACTGTCAGGCTCAGGTATCTCTGGTGGGAACTTGGATCTCCTGCCTGTCTCACTTCTCGATATATATATATATATATATTGTAACTCTCCTGTCTCTCTTTCCAGCCTCAGGGTCCTCAGACTCCTTACAAAGCAGAGTATAACTTGTCTGCCTACAAAACTCTCAAACATTAACTCCAGCTCCACTGTCCGTCTTGTGTAGTATGAAATTATACTGCTCTTTCTCTCTCACATAATTACACAGAATTACAAGCTATGGGACCCTGACATCTTTTTTATTCTAACACAATGGGAATACAAGGGAAACGCTCCACATGGGGAGCAGATCATACGTATTGCTGATTTCACCGCAATTTTCAAAGTGGACGAAAAGTGGAAAAATCTCCATTTTATCTAAAAATTTTCCTGTATATTTGGAGGTATGATTTTTTTTAATTTGTTTCACGTTTCAGGGGAAACGTTTAACCCAACCCTACAAAAAAGTACTTTTGCATGCTTGGAGTGTGCAAATTGTACTGCTATAATTAAAGATGACATCATGATGCACCCCTGAAAGGGGGCTGAAATAAAATTGAAAGACTGCCAAATGTAATACAACCAGGATAATCTATTTACTCAAATGCCCTTGCCAGCTTGCTTGTTTTGGTCAGATGTCCTGAGAAGATGAACTAAAGATTAATGAATACAAACTTAATACATGGAATTACAATTTTGAGGAAAACAGAAATGTCTCCCCATTACGGAACAATAAGCATCTTAAATTGTTTTCTTGTAGGGTATCTTAAAGTGGACCTGTCACCTTGCATTGCTTTTACATATTTGAAAACTTTATTCAAAACTGCCTATGTGTCATGTTAACCAAAAGTCAAACAGATGTATAGTTTAAGATAAAATAATACTTTTATTTCTGGGAAAAGTGAAAGTGAAACTCACCTGGTACTACACAAAACTTAAGTAGCATATGAAACATCAGGCATCAGTGTGCCATTATAATGTATTTACAAATATCATATATCAGTGTTATTTTTTCTCTGGTTTAATGTAAATATTTGTACACATTTTTTTAAATTTTTTTAGTGAATCACAACATGGCTGTATAGATCACATAAGGATTTCTTTCTATAAGTGTCCAAGTGTGGTAGAAGCACCAGTTATCATTGTTGGTGTAGAGCCTATAAATGTATTCGCATCCACATGTATTGTGTTTATATTATTTTGTAATTCTCTTTTTTATTTAAATGTCTTGATGATGTTTTACATTACTCTCTACATATTTGTGATGTCATTGGGTCATATTTGGTATACCATTTGACAGTATTTCTGATATCCCTATTATGCAGCATTGTCCTCGTTCAGTTTGTTATTTGCAAAAGATGAAGGAGAGACTTACCTCCAAACCTTTGTGCATTTATCAATAAACGTAGTAAATCTGCTTGTGATCCCAATAAACACGTACTATATCTGCTTGTGATCACAATAAACATGTAGTAAATCTGCTTGTGATGCCAATAAATACATAGTTAGTCTGCTTGGTGAAGTTGAGTGCCATCTTCTAGCTTCATTGTTATTCTACTCCTCTATTGCATGAACACCATAAAAGAGTTGTGTTATTCTTGTATTTCTGTTCACCTCATTGATACACATAGGGGGATTCACTATGTGGTGATAAAGTGGTGATAAAGTGGTGATGACTTCTCCAATTTATCATTTCTGCAGTCCTATGATATTCTGTGGAGCCCATTCACTAAGATAGCCAGAGTTGAAGAAATATTAGTGCATGGGTTCTATAGAATAACATAGGAACTGGATAAGTGATAAACTGTGGAAGTCATCTCCACTTTATCACCTATTTATCACCACTTAGTGAATCTCCCCCAATGTCTCTCTAAATATGGTCTACACTATTACACAGGGGGACAAATAAAAATTGTCATTGATTTAAATAGGGCTTTGAAACCCATGAATGTTAGAGAACCTTTATTTCCTTTTGATATGCAATAACACACACCCTAACACAGGGCTAGATTTCACTACAGGTGATAATGTTTTCACTGCTTTCCTGCATACATTTCTCCATAGACTTCAGTTAGAATTTGTGAGATAACAAACAATAATAACACACCACCTAAACTGAACTAAAGTTAATTTGGTCTTGAAGTAATAACCCTTACCTTGTTCCAGTGGTTCTTGCGATAGCTTCGATTGAAAAAACCTTTTTAACCTTGGATGCTAGAGATGTATCAGATACATTCTTAGCAATGTTTTGGTGATATCTTTAATATCCAAGGGGTTAAATATAAGACTCTAACCATTTCTAATTACTGAACATTATATATTCCATTTGTAAAAAAACAGTCATAAGACATTAAACTTGAAAGGTGAATGAAACATTGTGTGCATTTTAACATTTTTTAATTATAACTTTTTTAAGAAGTACATTTATCTTAATTGAAGCAGCTGTAACACAGCCAGTGTGACACATATTCAGCAGTATGTCACCGAATGAAATATTCCATAGAAATCTCAACAAAGTTTGTAAATATTATAGTAATGGATATATTAACAGAAGTATTTCATAGTCTGAAGTACCATTTCCTTCTTTATTAGGACTGTGTTTCCACTAAAGGCCTTATGTTTAAACGAATGAGGAGAAATTCTGGGGTTTTTGACTCTGAAGAAGACATTATTTACATGAGAGACACATAAACCAGCTCTCCTTTTCCTCATCTTAAGATTTTTTTGGGATATTTGATTCATGAACATGCTTTGTACGGTATATTTTACTGTGTATATATACACAGAGGACCTACAGCCATCAGCTCTATGTACCGTAAGACATTAAGTTTATTTGATTTATCTCTTATATGTTGTATGGGAACTTATTACTTGGACAACGGGATATAGACATTTTGGTGTTACTCAGATGAGTCTGGGATCACCACTATGGGAGCATAGATTACCGTAAGGACTACACCTGTATACAAGACACTATTACACAGTTGCTATACCCAAGCAGGACTTCAAAGTAACTGCAAGCACTAGGGGTACAACCTTAAGTAAGACTGGAACAGACTCCGCTGTTTGGGCATCGGACTGACATACCAACATTATTGTTGGCTGCCAATAACATCCGATCGATGTTAGAAAGGCTCATGATTATTTTATTGCACATTCAGACTTCATATCTATATTGTATGAATTTTGTCACTACATTTATGTAATGTTTGAATGCACACTGCTGTTTACTATAATACTGCACATTGTATATAGTATAACTGTGACATCATTAACAGTAGCCAAGTGGGCGAGCGTTTTCTAATGCACACGTGGTTACTAGGGGTGTTTAAAGGTCAGAGTTTGATCATTGTGTGTTACTGTCCTGAGAAAGACCCACATCTGGGTCGAAACGTTGATATATAATTTATTTTATTCTGTTCATACAAGTCCTGTGAATGCCTGCATTTATTATCATCTCCTATGATATCACTTTTGATTTTCTCTACTATACCAAAGCAAGAGCACCACGGCACATTACATAAGTTTTGGAGTGCCCATTACCACTGTATATATATATATATATATATATATATATATATATATATATATATATATATATACATACATATATAACATGTTGTGTATGTTTTCAAACTGATAGTTGTGAACCCTTCTTAAATGTAATCTGAAAAGGAATGTAGATGTTTGTTTAACTTGAATGGCAGTGATCATTAATTTCTCCCCTATTCCATGTATCTCACTACCCACATCTAAACCACATAAAGCCTCCTTTCACAACAACCTTTCTCAATTCCATTCCTGAGGGCACACCAACAAGACAGGTTTTCAAGATATCCCTACTTAAGCACAGGTGCATCAATCATAATGATTGTTCCACTGATTACCCACCTGGTATTAAGCAGGGATATCCTAAAAACTTGATCTGTTGGTATCCCGAGGTCTGATGTTTACAATCACTAATCCAGACATTTGAACATGAGAACTCCTTTCCAGTGTGAAAGGGCAGGCTGTTTGTTTGTCTTCATAAACCCTACAATACATAGTTTTTTTATATTAAGTGTTACCATCCCTTTAAAAAGCACCTTGGGGAGGAGATGGCTGCTATGTTTCATACAGTAATGGTCTACATTGTTGGTAGTAGGGATGGGCAAACATTTCACCTCAAACCAAAATCAGCGAATAATGACATTCCCGCATGGTGAATAATTTCCTATGAAAAGTGCAGTTTTTCCACTTTTTTCGCCTGGCTCATTGCATTGAAATCAATGGGAACATTAAATTTATACACAATATTTTGCAAATCTTGTTATATTTACCACAGGCATAGTATAAAAGAAGTCCAAGGTTGCCTGTGCTGGGATTTTTTGGGGGAGGTTGTTGACTGGTATTGGGGGGACAGTGAAAAAAAAAAGTTAATAAAAAAAAAATAAGACATGGCATAAAATGGGTCTGGGGAAAGAATCATTTGAACAGATGATTTTTTGGGGGGTCTTGTTGACTGGGTTTGGGGGGGCAGTAAAAAAGTAAAAAAAAAAAATAGAATTAAAAAATATAAATAAAGCATGAAATTGGTACATAACGTGACAGAGACCCCCTGATGTAAGTTGTGACTGGGGTAGACTGATACTTCACAGGACAGAGTATTTTGTAGAGGGTTATTTGTAGGACTTAGACTTATTGTTAGTGGCCCAAACCATGAGGAAACATTGATTTGATATGTAGGACTTAGACTTTTTAGGCCCAAGCCCTGAGTAAACATTGATTTGTAGGACTTAGACATGTTAGTGGCACAAGCCCTGAGTAAACATTGATTTGTAGGACTTAGACTTGTTAGTGGCTCAGTCCCTGAGGAATCACATCAGAGATAATTTTCATCAATTGGCTTGTTAACGTCACAAGCCCTGATAAATAAGAGATTATTTTTATCAATCATGCTTGTTAGCAATGCATTACAAGCCCTGAAGAATCAAATCATAGATCATTTTATCATTCATGCTTATTAACATCACAAGCCCTGAGGAATCACATCAGAGAAAATATTTATCTAGTAGACGTGTTAACAGCACAAGCCCTGAGGAATCAAAGATCATTTTTATCAATTAGACTTGTTAACATCACAAGCCCTGAGGAATCTGAGACATTTTTTATCAATTAGGTTTAATAACGTCACAAGCCCTGAGGAATCAGAGATAATTTTTATTAATTAGGCTTGTTAGCATCACAAGCGCAGAGGAATCAGTGATTTATAGGACTTAGGCTTGTTAGAAACAAGCCCCCAAAACCTGTTTTTGTAGGCTTCTGGTTTGTGTTCAAAGAACAAGCCCTACTGGCCTAGTGCTAGCAGATCATGTTATGGTGGCTAGTGGCCGCTGGCAAATGCCCCTGTGTCATTGCGGCATTTGAAACTGCTGTTTTTGCTGCTGCTGCTGAGTTGTTTAAGCAGCAGGATGATTAGGCAGCTCCAAGGGAATGTGATCAACAACAGCAGTGATATGGGTGATCATGGTTCCACTTGCCACTACTAGCTCCAGTGATGTTCCTGAGGCAGTAGCAGCACCACAACTAGCCCCCACCACTTCAGGTATATGTGGAAAAAAGAAGTTGACCATAATGCTTCTCGTCCTACCCCTCCTGAAAAATCATGGGTGTGTTGTTCGCCCAATGTGAAATCATACCACCAGAAACCAAGTACTGCTACTGTCACTGCAGTTTTATTAGTAATCATGAACCCTCCCTGCCACTCAATTAGCGTATTCTGCATGATGTAATCTCCTCAGATGCCACTTTTGCCCTGATTACAATTATCCTCTACCACATTGCCATGTGTGATCAGAGCACCACACAGTGTACAATGGGTGGACACGAACTGCATACACACAATAAATGTTAAGTTTTATCTACAGAAGTGTCTAGCATTGGTGCAGTGTCTATTGTGTGTATGTTTCTTTAACCAGACCGGGGAAGGTCGGCTATTGTACATGCACAAGCTCTAGCATGACCGTTCATTGTTTGTAATAAGTATTAGATTTTTGATCCGGGCGTCCTGGTGCCGCTGAAATTACAATAGTCTCTTTGGACACGAACTACCACATTCTGACATTTACAGCATAGCTATCATCTGTTGCGGGAGGTAACGATGAATGAGGTGGCTCACTAGAAGACGTCTTCCACTGGCTGCACCCTAGAGCAAGAAAGTGATGGCGACTCATGTGTTTCGCACACCATTGAACTTTCAGGCTCTAGTTGGGTTTCTCTATTATTCCTCCTCTTTGATTTACACATCACCTCTTGTTGCCATTGGATAGGGTTGGGGATTCAGCAACAGCAGTGCCCGATTTCTTTGGTGAGTGTTTGGCTTTAATATGCTTCATATAAATATCATGGTATCTGTTTCATATGTGTTATGAGGGCTGTTGTGCCAAGGTGATTTCCCTCCTTTGTGACATTGATTTGTCACATACTTCGCACAGTGAGTCACTGATGATGACACTGTGCCTGCCGCAAGAGAAAAATAGTCCCACACCCAGGACCTCAGGGGGAGGGTAAAGCTGGAGAAAAATTGCCTTTTTCTTTTTTTCTTCCACATTCCCATTCACTGGCTGGGGCAGAGGATGACACACATGATTGGTCAATCAATTTGGAGGGCTACATGTTATTTAGAAAAGATAGGTCAAACAAAAGAGCTGGTGGGGTCTTTCTGTATCTCAAACCAGCATTATTGCCTCATTTGCGGGAAGATATATGTGATGACAGTAGTGAACATGTGGAATCACTGTGGGTTGAAATAGTCACTGGGGGTAAAACTGCCTAGAAAATATTAGTGGGAATTTGTTATAAACCACCAAACATTGGTGACCTTGAAGAATCACAGCTATTAATGCAAATAGAAAAGGATTATCAAATAGGGAAAACAATAATTATGGGGGATTTTAATTATCCATAAATAAACTGGAAAAATGGAACAGCTAATTCTACTAAAAGCAGTCAGTTTCTAAACTTGTTGAATGACAATTTTTTGTCTCAACTAGTGCAGACCTCAACCAGAGGGAATGCGTGTCTGGATCTGGTAATAACTGACAATGAAGAACTTATCTCTAACATCCAAGTAAGGGAGCACTTGAGGAACAGTGACCATAACACGGTATCGTTTGAGATTAATTCAAAAAAGCAATTTGGTATGGGTTCCACCAAAACACTGAATTTTAAAAAGGCCAACTTTAGCAGGTTTAATTCATCCCTTGGTCTCATTGACTGGGATAGAATATTTTCAGGAAAAAACACAGAAGGTAAGTGGAATGCCTTCAAAATAACATTGCAAAAATATACATATAAATTTATCCCTGTTGGAAACAAATACAAAATAAGCTAATTAAATCCAATGTGGCTAACAAGTAAAGTAATTAATGAAATAAATAACAAGGAAGCAGCATTTAAACATTTTAAAGCTGAGGGATCAGCAGAGGCATTTGCAGAATACAAAAATGCCAACAAAACCTGTAAAAAGGCTATTAAATTAGCTAGACTGGAGAATAAAAAAATATTGCTAAGAAGAGCAAGAGCAACCCAAAAAAATTCTTTAAATACATTAATGGCAAAAAAAAGTCTGATAATGTTGTGTTTTTGTTATCTGAAATGGTGAGATGGTCAAGGGGGACAGAGAGAAGGCAGATATTTTAAATAATTTCTTTTCTTCTGTTTTTACCAAGGAAGACCCAATGGACAAAAATCTGCAAACTACTTTTACAGAACAGTCACAGCAAGCATGGGAATGGCTAACACAAGAAAAAGTGTTAAAACAATTGAATGGTGTTAAAGTAGACAAAGCCCCGGGGCCAGATGGTATACACCCACGGGTAATTAAAGAGCTAAGCCAGGCCCTGGGCGGACCGTTATATTTGATTTTCAGGGATTCTTTTATTTCAGGTATGGTGCCCATGGATTGGTGTAAAGCAAATGTGGTGGCCATATTTAAAAAGGGATCAAAGTCACAGCCAGGAAACTACAGACCTGTATGCTTGACATCTGTGGTAGGGAAGCTGTTTGAAGGGTTGGTAAGGGAATATATTCAATAATTCAGCTGGAACAGGAATATCATTAGCAGGAGCCAACATGGCTTTGTGAAAGACAGGTCTTGTCAAACTAACTTGATCGCATTTTATGAAAAAGGGAGTAAAAATATAGATGCGGGAGCGGAGGTTGATGTGATCTATTTAGACTTTGCCAAGGCATTTGATACGGTTCCACGCAAGAGGTTACTATACAAATTGAATGAAGTAGGCCTAGGGGAATATGTTTGTGTGTGATTAGAAATTGGCTGAAAGATAACATGCAAAGAGTGGTAGTAAATGGCAAGTTCTCCAATTGGATAAACGTGATAAGTGGAGTACCTCAGGGATCTGTCCTGGGTCCTCTTCTTTTTAATTTGTTTATTAATGACCTCCCAGAGGGCATAGGGAGCCATGTATCAGTGTTTGCCGATGACACAAAATTAAGTAAGGTAATAAAGTCTGAACTGGATGTGTCTTCATTTCAAGAGGATTTGGACAAATTGAGTAACTGGGCAGGCAAATGGCAAATGAGATTTAATATAGACAAGTGTAAAGTTATAAATTTTGGGTATAATAATAAAAATGCAACATATAGTTTAAATGGTGTTTCTCTGGGGAAATCTACAAATGAAAAGGATTTGGGAGTAATGGTAGACAATAGACTTAGCAGTAGCATGCAGTGCCAGCTGGCAGCTGCAAAGGCCAATAAGATATTGGCATGTATTAAAAGGGGTATTGACTCAAGGGAGGAAGATATTATTATGCCTCTTTACAGGTCCATGGTAAGACCCCACCTACAATATTCTGTTCAATTCTGGGTGCCCGTTCTGAAAAAGGACATTATGGAACTAGAGAGAGTGCAGAGGAGGGCTACAAAACTAGTAAGGGGAATTGAAAGTTTTAGTTATGAAGAAAGGCTAGAAAAGTTAACAGTGGTGTTTTTGGCATGGGCTGGACTTGATGGACATATGTCTTTTTTCAGCCTCATCAACTATGTTACTATGTTACCTTTCAGTGTATTATTATTTGGGTTATTAACATGTTACATAGAAATATAGAATATGAAAGCAGATAAGAACAATTCAGCCCATCTAGTCTTCTCATTGTAGCTTGCAAGATTTCTCTACAGCAATCACCATTAATGTTTTAAATAACACCACATAATCCCACTTACCCCAATTATAATGGTAGAAGGCTACAAAGTGCAGGAAAATTCATTACATATGAAAAGGAGAACAAATACAAAATTATAGAGAACAATTTCATCATCCTGAATTAGACTGATTTGTTTATCTTCAATGTGAAGCTATGATGATGGTTTGTGCCAAATAATCAAGGCATTTATTGTGAATAAACTATAAGAGAAAAATGAATGATAGAAAAGAGCAGAATAAACTCATTTATACATGTTCAGTTAAAATTCTGTGGTTCTGAAAGCTTATTTGAAATTGTATATTTCTATATATTAATCATTGTCTCTTTTTGGTGACGTTAACCAGCATTCTTGTCTCTGTGGTGATATAAACTATGATGGGAAAAGTCTTTCCAGTGTGATAAAGCTTTATAATTGCTATGTTATTGAATAACCTATCCATAGGCTTCAAAGAATAGCAAAGAAATTGAATGCTTTCTCTCACTAGATCCTCAACCTCTCCTTAAAGGGATAGTAAGGTGTTACAAAAACAGCAGCTCCAATAAATCTTCAGAGTATTTGAGCCATAGAGAGTGTTATTTCAAAACTGTCAGAGTTGTAGTTCAAGAGTAATTGAATGATAAAGTTTCTACCTCCCACCCCTTTAACCTAGTGTAAGCCCACACCCCTCAGATGTGGAATCTGGTCCACAGACCAGACAGCTCACAGCATGGGACAACCTTCTTACTGTGAGAACAATGAAAACCCTTGCCCCCCCCCTTGATAGGTTTTCAGGTTTTTCTCTTATCTTAATTGAAGATTGTCCCTCTCTGTGAACCACCTGGACACACCTAGCTGCTCTGATATGAGCAGTGTTACATCAGTAAAAAGGGCAGGAGGGGGATACTTTATCATTCAATTACTCTTGAACTACAACTCTGACAATACTGAAATAACAATCTCCATGGTCCAAATACCATGAAGATTAATTGGAGCTGCTTTTATTGTGAAACATTACTATCCCTTTAAGATACCTTGTACCCCATAAAAGTTTTAATTCTTGAAAAATGAAAGTATAATTGTATTTCTTTTTACAGTGATACGGTATTTCTATATACAGTGATACAGAATTCACTATCAAGGGATCATGTTGGAAAATACAGTAAAATACTTCAAGAAGGTATTGAATATTTTTCCTTTTTTGTTTGTTTGTTTAAGAAAATCAGCATGTACATAGAAATCATGTTACCTTTTTGGTATCAGAACAGAATTAATTTAATTTTGAGGCAGATATGGCAATTACTTAAACATTATGAGGTTCATTTGTTTTTGCTCTCTTTTATATCAAGATGATATGTGGAAGGTTGAACATGATGGAATTTCTTCAAACTCCTACATTTTTTAGAATAAAAGAACAACTGAGCAAGAACAGAAGCACTGAGATTATAAGTAACAGTGACTGTTAACAGAGCAGGTTTTTCTCACTAATTTACATGACAAGGATCAATTTGACAAAGAATTTGGACTTTCAGATATTTCATGAAAATGTATGTAATATTTACTGAGTCTGGGCTATCAATTTGCCTACAGCTAAAAAATCACTAATGGAGCTGAACAGTTTACTTAAATTCTCATATGTGGTTTTGCAGTGCTAGTGTTTAAAATGTGTAATTGTTCTTACTAAATCCATTTTAAAAGTGCTTATCTGTGAATCTATTTTGTAGTGTCTATCTTTTAGATAGGCTTAAGGCAAAATAAACAGCACCATAGGAAGTGATTTGTCCTACCAGGAGAGATAAGGCATGAAGTGATGCTCTCTGCATCCATTCTTTTTATAACTGGTTCACTGCTGTGAGGTGGAAACAGATAATCATACTCATGTTGTTTACAAGTTATTATTCATTTCCCTGAATTCCATGAAACATAATAAACAATACTAAAATTCATATTATGTTGTAATATAATATGCCCATCAGTATAGAAGATCATTAACGTTGTAAAATTAATCTGCTTATTTCTAGCATGACCACAATTCTGTGGAAAATTTGGTTTTTAATTCTACAAGCAACATAATACAATCAAAACATTGTCATGTAGGTTATGCTCTTTTTATAGATACTTCTTTTAAAATACTATAAAAGACAGTCTTGTTTTGTGTTATTAAACAGTAGCTTTTTTTTCAACCTGCTTCAACATATTAATTTATCCTTAGTGTTCTCCCTTTTGACATAACATATGCGCTAAATGACTAACAGAAAACCCAATTATATCCTTCCTGTAGCAGTGTTATATAATGATTGTTGTCAATTAAGACCATTCAAATAAAACAAATGTATAAAATTTCCTGGTTTGACTCTAAACCAAACAACCTTACCACTTCCAATAAAACAAGGAGGTCCCATGCCATTATTGGATGGATCAGCCATAGATTGATTGTTTATAAAGGTAACTTGACTTGACCAAATCAGCAATAATTATGGATGTTGTGCATGGTAAGTATCCTCATTGTGGGGTGATTACTGATACTATACAAGCCCAGAAACCAAGGGCTCACATGCCCAACTCTGATGGCAGATTTAAAAGAATATTCTTTAGACCTCCGCTCCTCACATTCCCACTGAAACCACAATATCAAGGCCAAATTCTCCTGCGGCTCCCCAAACAAGACTAAATGTGGGTGAGAAAAGACAGACCCCGAGAAAAAGGATGAATTCTCACAAGTCCATTGTGAACAATAAAGCAGATACCCCAGTGGGTCAACATTTCTGCAAAACTGATAACAGCATTAAAGATCTGAAAGTTACCATACTGATGAGAAATACTGAGACATAGAGAGACAGAACTATCTGGGAATGTAATTTGATAACCAAATTTTAGCACTCTGAACTGTGGCTTGGACCTTGACAAGGAATTTATGTCACATTATCCCACAAATAAAAACATATTTTGGTCCCTTTTGGGAGCCAGGGGGCTGCATGGTTCATTGTAAGCAATGGATTGTACACACCTCTGGCACTTTGAGGGTTAACCCATATATTCTATAAACTTAGCCATCTCTGACTAAATATTGGAATTCACTGGAGCATCTCATACAGATTTTCTAGTCCACTTCAAAGAGACTTTACTAGAGCCTAGATAATAAGATGATAATTTACGGCCCATCCTGACATATTACTGCCAGCAGACCTCAAATGTTAAAATAATGTAAATAATAAAATAATGTGTTTTAAACTGATGTATTTTGCATTCAGCCTTCATTCTTATTAAGCCTGAGACCTAGTTGTCTTGAAAATTTTTATCCTAGATCCACTTACTTAGCCAATAAAGGTATCATTTTCCCTAGTAGTCTCCTGCATTTTCTATGGCTAACATGGTACCACGCTCTACCCCACCTGTAAAAACGATAACTCTTAAAGCTGCTACTTCAGTAAAACCTACAATTGGATGGAATCTAAAAAAGGAATATACATTTACAGCATGCAATAAATAAGCAGATCCAGCACCAACATTCCACATTCATCTCAAATGTACAGAAGGCCAGTCAACTGAGCAAGACCAGAGCTCGGTCTCATCCAATACAATTAAATGTAACAACCATTGACTGGATTTACCTGCCAGCAACTCCCCCACCACACACATTAACACACACACACACACACACAACATTTTTTTATCCCATTAAAAAGCTATTAGAATTGATTCCTTACATCTTTTCATGTAATATATTTGTTTATTTCAGATGTGTTTTTCATGAACATATAAGCAAGCTGATTGATGTCCTTGATATATTGCAATTTGCAAACATAAGTTCTTAATAAAGCACAAAGCTTTAGAGAAACACATGTTTTTTTCTTCCAATATATACCTCTACTTAACATATTTTTTATTTAACATTTAAATATGTAGATGGTGAAAAATTTCCAGCGAAAAGTGCATTTTTTTGCATAACTCATTCCATTTAAATCAATGGGAACATTGAATTTACATACCAAACATCACAAATATTATTTTATTTCCCAAAAGCATAGTATAAAAGGGGCATGAGGGTGACTGTGTTGGTGGTGTGTGGAGAAAGAATCAGTTGAACAGGGAATTTGTTTGGGGGGTTGTTTACTGGGATTGGGGGGGGCAGTTAATATAAAAAAAATAAATCCTAAATACAATACAGGAGGGTGCTTGTGTTGGTGGGTGGAGTCTGGGGAATAAATCAGTTGAACAGGGAATTTGTTTTTGGGGGGTTCTTGACTAGTATTGAGGGAACAGTTAATAAAAAATAAATAACACAAAATCAGAAATTTGTATGTAAAGTGATAGAGAACCCCCTGACATAAGCTGCCACTGGTGTAGACTGATACTTGACGTGATAGGCTTATTACAGGCACAAGCCCTGAAGAAACATTGATTTGTAGGACTTAGACTTGTTTGGCACAAGCCCTAAGGAAACATTTATGTATAGGACTTAGGCTTGTCAAATGTCCTCCTGAGTCCATACTTGCGGCATTTGCAACTGCTGTTCTTGCTGCTGCTGAGTTCTTTAAGCAGCAGGATGATTAGGCAACTCAACGGGAATGGGATCAACAGCAGTAGTAACATGGGTGATGGATGATGAAGGTTCCACTTTTCCCACAGTTAGCTCCAGTGATGCTCCTGAGATAGAACCATCACAATAAGTAGCCCTCAGTGTAGGTGGAGAAAAGAAGTTAGCCAATAATTCTTCTCCACCTACCCCTCCTCCAAAATCATGGGTGTGTTGTTATTAGAATATCATTTTTTCCCTTGAGAGCAGGAACTGTGCCTCTCATCATCAACTGCAATGTGCACAGTGTGTGTGGTAAATAACACCTGGGGGTACTACTGTATCTAAACACCATGACACCAGAACCTAAGTACTGCCACTGTCACTATACCCCTTGTCCACACCCCGCTAAGGACACATGACAACTTGCTGACAGCTTAATAGCAATGATGAACCCTCCCTGTCACCATCTTAACATATTCTGCAGGATGGAATCTCCTCAGATGCTGCTTGATGCCCTGCTTGTGATTCTCCTCCACCACCCTGCCAGGTGTGGTCAGTGCACCACGCAGTATGCAATGGGTGGACATGAACTGCCACATCCTAACATCTACAGAGTAATTTGGTGGGGAAGGTAACAATGAAGGTGGATTGGAAGAAGATGTAGTTACCCTAGAGGAAGAAGGTAATGGTGAGGTAGTTGTTTCGCTCATCATGGGACATCCAGCCTCTGCCTGGGTTTCTCTATTCTTCCTCCTCTTTGATCTCCGCCTCACCTCTTGTTGCCTTTCTGGAGAGTCAGGGGGTACAGCAACAGCAGTGCTTGATTTCTGTGGTGGGTGTGTGGCTTTAACATGTTTGACATATATGTCATGGTGTCTCTGTTTTATGTGTGTTATCAGGGCGGTTCTGCGAAAGTGTGTTCCCTCCTTTACTCTTCTCACTGTGTACAGTGCCATTGGTGATGACTGCACTGTGCCTGCCCCAAGAGAAAAATAGTCCCACACCCATGATGACTTCAGGAGATAGGGAACAGGTGGAGAAGAATGGCCTCTTTCTTCTTGTCCTGCTTGTAACGGTTTGTTCAACACACAGACACAGTAGGTTTGGATAAAACACAATTTTATTAAGCCATTAAGATCACAATAACCCTCACAGGTCCTGTGTCACGGTATTTGAAGACTCTCAGACTTAAGGTTTGGTAAAAACGTAACTTTATTGAAAAGTTAAGGCAATTCCCCGTAGGGTATCATACATTTATAACAATACAACAATAAATGACAAGAGAATAGATTCTACCGGCCTTGCCAATAATACATGGCAAGGCAACCCGAGTGACAGTTGCAATAGCGATAGGCTCTACCGGCCTTGCCTATACCGGGTAAGGCAACCGTGAGATGACAGATACCGGTTCTACCGGCCTTACCAATACCGGGCAAGGCAGCCCAATGGAGTACTGAGTGTAGGCTCTACCGGCCCTGCCAATACCGCTGCAACCTTAGGATGGCAGCAAGAACAGGTTCTACTGGCCTTACCAATACCGGGCAGGGCAGCCTGAGGAAATATTGATAGTAGGCTCTACCAGCCCTGCCTATACCAGGTAAGGCAACCTTAAGATGTTAACGTATTTAGGTTCTACCGGCCTTACCAATACCGGGCAGGGCAGCCCAAGAGAGGAGACCAAGCTGTCAGGTGACAATGACAGTAGTATGGAGAGGAACAATGGTCTCCTCAGCAGAAGTCTTTAGCCTGAGAATACCAGACAACTGCGTAAGGAATTGGACAGCAACCTATCCTCAGTATATGAGTAGTCAAGTAGCAAACCAGCGTCCGCACGCTGGGACCAACAGTTACTAGCGCCACCAGGTTTAATGGAGTAAACCAGCGTCCACACGCTGGGACCAACAGTAATGAGCGCAACCAGATCAATGGAGTAAACCAGCATCCGCACGCTGGGACCAACAGTAATGAGCGCAACCAGGTTAATGGAGTAAACCAGCGTCCGCACGCTGGGACCAACAGTAATGAGCGCAACCAGGTTAATGGAGTAAACCAGCGTCCGCACGCTGGGACCAACAGAGTGAGCGCAACCAGATTAATGGAGTAAACCAGCGTCCGCACGCTGGGACCAACAGAGTGAGCGCAACCAGATTAATGGAGTAAACCAGCGTCCGCACGCTGGGACCAACAGAGTGAGCGCACCAGGTAAATGGAGTAAACCAGCGTCCGCACGCTGGGACCAACAGAGAGAGCGCACCAGGTAAATGGAGTAAACCAGCGTCCGCACGCTGGGACCAACAGAGAGAGTGCACCAGGTTAATGGAGTAAACCAGCGTCCACACGCTGGGACCAACAGAGTGAGCGCACCAGATAATGGAGTAAACCAGCGTCCGCACGCTGGGACCAACAGTATAGGTCGCCGGAGCGAGAAAGAACAATGTCGCCTAAGCGACAGCAGATAGAGCGAGAGTCCAGAGATCAAGGAGGATACACCGGAGCGAGCACAGCTGCACTGACAGATGACCGTAACTGCTGGAGCCACGGAAGAGACCGGAACTGGCTGGAGAGACTAGCAGGCAGGAGACTCAGGAACTCAGGAAAGATCAACTGGCAAGGTACTGGAACACAGGAAAACCGGAGCAACGGAGTACTAGAACACAGGAACACCGGAACAATGGAGTACCGGAATACTGGAACATTGGTATATCAGGCCCAAAAGCCTGACAAGCAGGTCAGGTAAAGTGATGTCAGAAACACCATGAAAGGGCAACCTGGGAGTGCCCAAACTGGGTTTAAATAGGCTGAGTGAGGAGGGCTGATAACAGACAGCCAGTGAGGAGCTCCAGCAAGTGATAGACACAGGATAACACAAATCATGGGCACCGTGATATCCTGTAATATACACGTAATATAGTACAGCCACTAGACAGGTTATACAGAGGTAAGCCCACACAGGTCCAGTATAAGTAAAGAGTCCATAGAACAATATACTGACATAGGTCAGGCAGATCTTGTGTGAGTCCCAGTTTATCGGTACTGCATGGGTTATTAGTAGACAGAGAATGTTGACAGGCCCTAGTGTAGCAAGGCCTTTTAAGAAGCTCAAACAGAGGTGAGAGCTTTAATTCGAGTAATGCCCAAGATAATGGATACCAGACAATTGTGGACTGCCATAGCAGTAACGGAGACTGAGCAACTTGAGCACTGTACCGTAGCAGTAACGGAGACTAAGCAACTTGAACACTGCCGTAGCAGTAACGGAGACCAGGCAACTTGAGCACTGCCATAGCAGTAACAGAGACTGAGTCAAGGGAGCGCTGCCGTAGCAGTAATGGAGACTAAGCAACTGGATACTGCCGTAGTATTAATGGAGACTGATCAACTGAGGCGCTTCCGTAGCAGTACTGGAGACTGAGCAATAGGAGCACTGCCGTAGCAGTAGCGGAGACTGAGCCACTTGAGCACTGCCATAGCAGTAACAAAGATGAGGCAACTGGACACTGCCGTAGCAGTAACAGAGACTTGAGCAGTTTGTGCACTGCTGTAGAAGTAACGGAATCTGATCAGCGTGGGCACTGGCGTAGCAGTAACGGAAAACTGAGCAACTCGCCCTGAGAGGCACCCAACCTGGAACAGTTCATAAGACAGACCAATAGGAATGTCGCCGGGGCTACACGGAGGCAACCGAGACCAATCTGCAAAGCTGTCCAGAGACAGCAAGAGACAAGCGCTACCCTTAACCGGAGCCTGGCCAGAGCGTGCAGAGGAGGCAGCAGCCCAACCGGGCGGAATCACACAGCACAGGAACGTAGAACAGTCCAAGTCGGTACACAGAGCAGGAACCTCAGCCAATCCAAGTTGGTACACAGAGCAGGAACATCAGCCAATCCAAGTCGGTACACGGATCAGGAACGTCAGCCAAGGCGGGTCGGTACACTGAGCAGGAACGTCAGCCAAGCCGGGTTGGTACACATGAGATGAGAAGCAGAATGGTCAGGCAGTCCGGGTCGGTGCACAGGCAGGAAACGAGATGCAGAGTAGTCAGGCAGGCCGGGTCGAAACACTGAGAGCTCACAAAAATCAGGAACAAGCGCTGGTACTGGAACACCACGAAAGGGCACCAGAGATATGCCAGAACCCAGTATTTAAGGACAATACTGGGCGGGACAATCACAGTTCAACCAATAGGTGTTAGGCAGGAGTGGAAACTGACAGAATGTCACCGAATAGCACGGGCACCGTGATACTGCTGCTGCCTCAGAATCAGCACTGCATCTAGGACCAGGAGTATTGCTGCCACTGGCAAGTGGAACCTGTCCTAGTCCTGCATCACTTGTTGACCCAGTTCCCACTGTATTCAAGTTTATCTGTGGCACACTAGCTTGTTCCTCAGCATCCTGCTTCACTTGCCACTCAGCAGCAGGAATTAGAGCAGTTGCAAATTCCAAAAGCTCACTGCTGGTGGTGGTAGTGACGCCCATCCTCATCCCTGTCTCCCATTCCTTCTCAGTTTCTGCTAAAAAGGCCATCAATGTCTCTTCCAACCAAGCTTCTCCACCATCATCATCCATACATGCTGCTGCTGCTCTGTTACAGACATCTCACTGCTGGTTGGAGGAGGTGATGAGCAATGTGACAGAGGGTCCCCTAATGTCACACTAGCCATTTCTTGTTCACGTGAAGAAGGCAGACTGGCAGCATTAGCAGCAGGCACAGGCAGCTGATCTGTGCTCCTGGTGGTGGTGGTGGTAGTAGTATTATTTCTGTGTCTGCTATCCACCACCAGTTCTGGCTTCTTCAGGATCATGTTCCACTTGGACACTGTCATGAAGGGAAGGGGACTCCCAGGGCCAGAGGAATGGTGTCGACTCCCTTGACTGCTAGTCTGGATGGTCTCAAATGCTTCCCCTACCACTACCCTAACACTAGTCCCACCGGCTGCTTTACCATTACTATTACTCCTACTAGCACCAACCACATCAAGTTCGGCCCCAGAGTCTTCCTTCTCACAGTCATTTGTAATATGAGGATATTGAGTACTTCCTCCTTTACTCCTAACACTAACAAGCTGCTTAGTAGTAGTAGTAGTAGTAGTAGTAGTAGCACTGGCGGTACTGCTTGGGGCTGGCAAGTGTGACTTAGGATCCCCTGCTGCCACACTTGGCATCATCTTCTTCTTCACCCTCCTGAGTATTACAAGACACACTAGCAGCAGGTTTAGCACTGGTGGCAGCAGGTCCAGCACTGGCAGCAAGCACAGCACTGGTGGCAGCAGGGGCAGCACGTCTGACAGCAGGTTCAGAACTGGTGGCAGCATGTTCAGCACTGAAGCAGGAACAGCACTAGTGGCAGCAGGGGCAGCACGTCTGAACAGCAGAGACAGTACTGGTGGCAGCAGGTTTAGCACTGGCAGGAGGCACAGCACTGGTGACAACAAAGACAGCACTGGCAGCAGGCACATCACTGGTGGCAGCAGGTCTGACAGCAGGCACAGCAATGGTGGTAGGATGCTTCTATTGTGTTCCACTTCCTGGAATACGTCACTTTTTTATAGCAAAAAGATGAAAAACATGTAAATCAATGGGTGGAAACTTTCTAGCTATTGAAAAAAATAATAATAATTTTGGCCAATGGGCAAAAAAAGAGGATTTTAGTCTTACCTGTTAAATTCTTTTCTCATAGTCCATACAGGTTACTGGTAACTCTGGGTAGGCGATCCACCCCTTTAATTGAAGACAGGAACAATTCTAGAATTGTATGCAGGGGGTGGAGCGTACCTTCCCTCCTTGGCTGCAGCTAGCCAACCAGCTCCAGAAAGATTTGAGACACTAACTAATGACTAGATAGTAGAAGGGAAAAAAGACTCCTGTGAGTATGACCCCGAAGAAACCCCACAGTCTGCCACAGGAGAGACAAGCATGGTCCCTTGACAGGGTGGGAGACCAGTAATCTGTATGGACTAAGAGAAAAGGATTTAACAGGTAAGACTAAAATCCTCTTTTCTCTGTCGTCCAATACAGGTTACTGATAACTCTGGGATGTCCAACCATTGGACAAGGCCTCCAAAGTCACCAGAGCAGATATGAACCATCAGATCAAAGACAGCCCAACAACTAACGAAGTGTCAGCGGACACTGAACAGGGGTAACAACACCCCAACTGTTACACAGCACACTGAACTAGAACCAACGGGGCTCAAAAATGAAGGAAGCACCAAGAACCGAAGAAAATCCTAGACAGGCAAAACTTCCTCCAGGATTTTCCTCCCAAATCTGGTGTCAGCCGATGCCAGCACATCAACACAGTAGTGCTTTGAAATGGTGTGCACAGATGACCAAGTGGCCGCCTTGCACAATTGATCAGCAGAGGCCTGATTCTTGTAAGCCCAAGAGGCCCCAGTAGATCTAGTAGAATGTGCCATGACCCAAAAAGAAACAGGCTTCTTCCTCAGCTCGCAAGCCTTATTAATAGTGGACTTGATCCAGGATGCACGTCATCCTGCCCTGGGACCCTCAGGAATAACGAACAGTGCGTCAGAATGCCTGATAGACTCAGTGCGATGTTCATAAAACTTGAGACAACACACCACGTCTAACAAGTGGAGATCCCTCTCCTTGTCAGAGGTAGGGTCAGGGCCGAAAGAAGGCAACACAATCTCATGATTGATGTGAAACTCCGAAACCACCTTTGGGAGAGACAGAGCATGTAACTCCGTGACTCTGTGAACAGACACAATCGCCAGGAGAAAAACCATTTTCCACATCAACCAGCGTAGAGGAATAGTAGTCAAAGATTCAAATGGAGGGTGCTGAAGAACGCCCAAAACCAAGTTAAGATCCCACAGAGAAGCAGGATTCTTGAAGGCAGGACGAGCATGAGCAACACCCTGGAAGAAAACCTTGACATCAGGAAGGAAGGCAATGCTCCTCTGAAAGACAACAGACAGACCAGAAGTCTGAACCTTAAGGGAACTCAAACTGAGGCCCTTATCCACACCGTTCTGCAAAAAGGCCAGGACCGTAGGCAGATCAAATTTCTGAGACAGGTCATTGTCAGCACACCAAGATAGAAAGGACGACAAGACACAATGGTAGATCTTGGAAGAAACAGGTTTGTGGGCACCACCCCATACGAAAAACCTTTCTTCTTCAATATTGAGGATTCAATTTCCAAGTCATCAAAGATAGCCGATGAACAACCTCCTTCCACAGGTAACCCTGTAGAAGAAGATCTGGACGGCAAGGGAGCCACTGACAGATCCAGAAGCTCTGGAAACCAAGCCTGCCGAGGCCAGTATGGAGCAATCAGAATGACTGGACAGAGGTCCAGTCTCAATTTCCATAACACCCTGTGCAACATGGGAAGCAGAGGAAAGATGTAAGCCAGAGGAAATAACTAAGGAATGGACATGGTATCCACCGCTAGAGCTAGAGGATCCCTCCAGCGAGAGCAGAACCTCGGCACCTTCCAGTTGTGTCTTGTCGCCATCAGGTCAATGCAATGAAGACCCCCGCTTCTGAACAATGAGGAAGAATGCCTCAGGGTGCAGTTCCCACTCTTCGCTGTCCACTGTGTGTCGACTGAGGATGTCTGCCATGACATCGTCTACACCAGGAATGTGCACTGCGGATATGGCAGGAACGTGTTCTTCTGCCCAGGACAAAATAGCCTTGACCTATAACCAAGAGGCGAGACTTCTTGTTCCGCCCTGCTTTTTGATGTAAGCCACGGCCATGGCGTTGTCGGACTGACCCAGACTGGGCATTCTTCCAGCTGGGTTGTCCAATGACGAAGGGCATGAAATATCGCCTGAAGCTCCAACACGTTGATGGGAAGGAGAGATTCCTCCAGAGACCACTGACCCTGAGCACTGAGGTGACCCAGGACCACTCCCCAGCCAGAGATTCTGGCATCCGTCGTCACCGTGGTCCAGAAGGATACCAGGAAGGTCTTGCCCTTCAGTAGATTGGAGAGGTCGAGCCACCATGACAAACTCAGTTCCACATGAAAAAGGAGGGATACTAACATCTTCAGAAGGTCCGGCTGACCCTTGCACACCTGGATCACAAACCTCTGGAGTTCCCTGGTGTGAGCCATGGCAAATGGGACTGCTTCTATGGTAGAGATGAATTTCACCACTAGAGAGGACAGCTTCTTGGCTGGAACTGGATCTTAAGCCAGAACCGCAGAAACTCTGTGGGTGATCTGGTGAGCTACCTCATGCGTGAGAAACACCATGCTCTTCTGAGTGTCGAAGAGAAGGCCCAGGAAGACCAGACGATGGGATGGGACAAAATCTGACTTGTCCATGTTGATGATCCACCTGTAATGGGTGAAAGCATGAATGCATTGCTGAACCTGCTGATGAAGTGCCGCAGAGGGAGCCTTCAGAAGCAGGTCTTCCATGTATAGAGTAACTCTGATGCTGTCCCGATGGAGAACGGACACTAAGGCTCCCAGGACTTGGTTGAAAACTTGAGGAGCTGTAGTCAGACCAAATGGAAGAGCTGAAAACAGAAAATGCCCCCAGTCTCAGGCAAATCTGAGATACTGCCGGCTCTCTGGATGAATGGCGATGTGTAAATACACGTCCTGAAGATCCAGAGATGCAAGGAATTCCCCCAGGGACATAGCAGCAATCACTGTCCATAAAGACTCCTGGTGATAATGAGTCCGGATCACAAAGGAATTGAGATCCTTCAAATCCAAAATGGGGCAACAACCGCCGTCCTTTTTGGAGACCACAAAGAGGTTTGAGTAAAAACCCATACATCTGTACTGAACTGAAACCGGCTCTAGAACATCCTTGTCCACAAGAGCCTGAATAGTGCTGTTGAACAGCCGGCATTTCTCCGAGGCCTGAGGCATATGAGAAGGAAAGAAGCGAAAGGGAGTAAGAGAGACGAAAGGGATCCTGTACCCTTCTGTCACCACCTGTAAAATCCACGGGTCTGCCACTGAATGCTTCCAGATGCTGTTGTAGTGAAGCAGATGACCACCCACAGCAGAGTGGGGACTTGGGTTTGGTGAGTCATGCCGGAGAAAGTTTGGAAGCCTTGGGCTTGGAGGAGACCTAGGGCTTCCATTGCTGTTTTGGCTAGGAGGAGGCACACGGAGCTGAGGGAACCGTTTGGTTCACCGGATGTGTCTCATTCTGATAGGAACAAAAATACTGATTACGCTTAAAAGGCGTTTTCTTCCTGGAAACCAAAGGTAGAAGGGTACTCTTACCCCCAGTGGCCTCATTGATCAGATCTTTAAGATCTGGCCCAAAGAAGGAAGTACCTTGAAAAGGTAAGGAGAGCAATGCTTTCTTGGAAGCATTTTCAGCAGACCAGATCTTGAGCCAAAGAGCTTGTCTGGCAACCACAGACATGGTGGACACCCTAGCCATCAAACGGATGGCATCAAATAAGGCAGTAGAAACATAGTGCTGTGCCTCAGAAATGTTGGCAAGAAGGCACAACATATCTGAAGTAGGAGCACCCTGACGGACAGCCAGGGTGAGCTGTTCAGTCCAGACCACAATGACCCGGTTTACCCATGCTGTAGTGAATGCTGGACATATGGCAGAACCAGCAGTAGCAAAAATGGACTTGAGGGAGACCTCAAGTTTCTTGTCAGTCCAGTCCTTCAGAGCGGACACATGAGAAACTGGTAAGGAAGTAGACTTAGATAGCCTGGAGATAGGAACATCCACTTTGGGAGGATGAACCCACTGAGTAAGCGCTGCCTCAGAGAAGGGATAAAGCTTGGCAAATTTCTTGGACATAGAAGGTTTCCTGTCCAGGGATTTACACTCTTCAGACACAAAGCGGTCAAGAGTGGGGTTAGGTGGAAAGCAAGTAAGGTGCTTTTTAGGCTAGTGAAACACATCAGAGGGATCAGAAGGAACCTCCTGAACTAAGGGAATGTTAAGGGTATTCAAAACAGCCCTGATCAGGCCCTCAGCCGAGGCCTCAGGACCAGCCTCAAAAGGACCCCCAAAAAACTGAGAGGAGCCCACAGCAGAACATTCCTCAACATCTGAATCCACTAACAGTTCCTCCTCAGAGGAATCTGATATGTCAGGTACTCCCTGAGGTTTTGGCAGGGAAGACTTGACGGAGGAGGGGGTCTGCCAAGAATGGAAGACCCCCTGTAACTGGGATGGAAAGAGTTGCAACGTAGACCTAAGGTCCCTGTTAGCAGCCTGGAACTCTTGCACCCAAACTGGCTCTAATGCATGGCTGAAGGTCCCTGGGAGACTCTCAGGGACATCAGAACATGCTGAGCATAAATGACCTGAGAATTCTCTAGGTAACCCTGACTGACAGGAAGAGCAATGCGCAATAGGGGATACACAGACCCCAGCATCCTTAGTCTTAGGTCTGGCCCCAAGCTCCAACGGTATAGACATTCTCACAGTATCAATAACCTTATTGTATAAGAAATCACCCAAGTACAGTGTGTAGGATCAAAGTTTCACCCCAGAAATCGCTAAAATAGACTTATTTGGCAGGCGAAGGATTAATCAGCAGAGGAGAGAAGGAGATTCCAAGCCCTGCGTAGGATACTCGTTCTAGAAATGGCACAAAATGGCTGCCGTGGCGGGAGCCAATCAGAACTGGGCTCGCAAAACAAGCGCTCATGGGAAATGTAGTTTTCCCAGAAAAGTACCCAAACAGTGCCCGAAGCCCCCTGAGCCCCCCAACACACTAGAAACATGAACCAGATGATAGGGCAAGGGCACACAAGAAAAATGAGCCATCTCTGAAGTCACGAGGTTAAGCGGTTGCAGAGATATGTCCCACACTGTACAGTCCTATAGGAGTGAATGGAGAAATGGGGCCTATGCAGTAAAGCACGCCCTTGCTCACATTTTACAAATTTGAAACAGTAAAATAAAAATGCATGAAACATCACTAACACATGTTAGGATACCCAAAAAAACACTGAACCAGTAGGAAGTGTCAACCCCCCCCCCCAAAAAAGATGCAAAACCAGCAGCTAAAGGGTTAAAGTACCACATAAACCTGCTCCAAACACCCAAAAGACATACAGATATACCCAATGAGTGCAGGAGTATGCAATAGGAACTCCAAAGGTAAATCCCTGTGCGGAGGGGCACTGTGGGACATGTGGACCTGCAGCACTCAAAGGGTTGCTCACCTTTCTTGAAGATCTTCTGTCTTCAGACTACCATGTATTAAGAAGCCTCAGTGGGCAACTCCTGAGGAAAGAACTTGTAGCCAAGATTTCCCCCCCAGGGCTTAAGGTCCACAAAAAGCTCCTGGTTACTGAGCTAGCCACATCTAAGGGCATTGTCAGTTATGATAATCCGCCTAATGGTGGTATTCCATTTCTAACAGAAAAATAAAAAAGTTTCTAAAACTATAGTAGAACTGTTTTCTTGCCTTGTGTCTTCACCAAGGAACAAATCTTTCTGGAGCTGGTTGGCTAGCTACAGCCAAGGAGGGAAGGTAGGATCCACCCCCTGCATACAATTCTAGAATTGTTCCTGCCTACAATTAAAGGGGTGGATCACCTACCCAGAGTTACCAGTAACCTGTATTGGACGACAGAGAAATGCAAACATTTTAATCTCTGGTTTTAAAGCAGATTTTTCCATGAAAAAGCAGACAGCAATGTAGTTTTCGCTGAATTTCTTGAGGGAACATGGCAAGAGCTTTCACCCACCCCTATTTGTAAGTGCTCTGAAATTAAAGACTGTTATATACCAAGAAGAAAACACATTCTCAAACTAATAACGTAGTGCACCCTGCTCAGGCAGAGTTCACCATTATTGGCATATAAGAGTAAGCATAGACACTGCTGATATAATACTTAGAAGTTTTTGCACAGACTGACAGATGTAGCTAATTTAGGGATTGGTCTACAACAAAATGAACATGTGCAATTATGTAAACAATGTTATTTCTTCCAAAAAGAGCAGTGAGTTAGCCACTAATACTACATACATGCCAGTCTGATGGGAATGGTAACATTTTATTTGAATTTCTAAAAACCATTGGAGACCTCTCTAGCAGTTGAATGCATATCGCCATATGCAGTAAAAATTAAGCACGAGGGGAGGAGAAGTTCTCCATTAGCATACAGAGTGGTTGAACTGCTGGTGATGTGTGTCTGAGAACATTCTATGTACTTTCTTAATTGCTCAGTGGGGGAGCTGTGAGAATCCTCTCAGGCTTCAGCACCACAAACAGCATCACTCCCTTAACCCATTGAGGGCCATAGGGATATGCACTGCACACCCCTGTGGTACTCATATGGTTAGGACAGTACAGCATACTAACCAATACACAATTATCCTCTGAGTTCTATGTCATTTACTTTCTTTATTCATATTTGTACTGCACACATGTTATTCTAAAACATTGAATATAAAATGTAACCCCTTGGCTGATAGAGATGTCTCCAATGCAATGCTTTGCAATGTGTTGGAGATACTTCTAAAAGCCAATAGGTTAAAAAAGTAATTAGCCAGGAGGTGTGGTTTGGACGCCGTCTAAGATGGACATGTAAAGCAAGAGCTCTGTTCTGGTGAGCTTATTCAAGCTTAGACACAGTGATACCGAACAGCTTTAAACTGGTTCTTTATGCACACAAGTGCCTTGTCTTCCCTAGACATGTGAAAGAAAAGTTCACAAAGAAGGAATAACGTTTTACAGAAATATTTAACCTCAGGACAAGAAGTGTCATGATCCCAGGCCTACACAGCTAAAGAGAGCGCAGGAGTTACTTCACAACACAGAGTGAAGACATTACACCAGCAGAGATGGAAGATGGATCGGACTCTGATCAGGGAGACGTAGCTACCTCCTTATCGGATCCTTGCACTAAAATGGATCTAAAAAATCTCCTCAAAGACCTTAAACTTTTCCTATCAGAAAAGCTGGAGGGCTTAAGGAAGGATATTTCTTGCTTGGGAGACAGGATTTCACACTTGGAAGACGATTCCAATAAATGGCGGCCTTTCTTCAAGGAAACTGTTGAGAAGGATACTTCACTTCACAAACAAAATTTGGAGTTAATGCTTAAAATGGATGATATGGATAACAGAAATAGGCGCAACAACTTGCACTTAAGAGGTATTAGTGAAAACATCTCTGCTGACCTACTACCTTTGTTCCTACTCAAACTTTTTCAAACTAGCACCAAAACCGAAGAAACATAAGAATTCCACCTTGACAGAGCGTATAGATCTCTGAAGCCCAGAGGATCACCCCAAGAAGCTCCGAGCGATGTGATATTGTACTTTCACTACTTTTTGGATAAAGAACAAGTAATTTCAGAAACTCGAGACCTTCCAGCGATCGACTTTGAGGGTCATCATATTATTTGCTTCAATGACCATTCCCCCACCACAGTGAAATGGAGGAGAGACCTTCGCCCCATTACTAGGGTGCTGCTCCTCAAGAATATACGTTACAGCTGGGGCTATCCTATGTCTTTGATTGTTACTGTGGAGGGCACAACACACACCTTACGGTATGACGGTGACTGCAAAGCCTTTGCCTCCGCACTTCACCTCCTGATTCCTGACTTAAATGGCCTGCAGTTATGTTCCGAAGATACATTTGTATGGCATCATATTCCTGAATTGGAACAAAAATGGAACCCTTCTAGCAAGAAACATAAATCCTATACATATCGTCAAGCCCTGCTGTGCTCCACATCCGTTATGGATGAGAAATGTTGTGGATGACTCCTTGGATTCAGTTTTAGTATTGTACTGACTTCAGATACACATCATGAACTCTGATTTGGTTATAAATGGAGGCTTCTTGGCCACTATGGCTGATCTCCTACGGTTTGTCTATATGCTGTACCGTTGTTGTCATCGCGTCCTTCATTTTGATTTTTGTAATGGAGGCTTCTTTGGTGCCTGGGGAGGTCGGAGATAGGATCTTGGCTCTTTCCGATGGCTCCAAGCAGCACGGATACTGAAAATGCTTAATGTTGAACTTTATTATTGGGTCAAGACGTTTAATGTATAAAATATAGAGCTATCACAACCCCCCTTCTGCTCCTCTATAGACACACCTGAGACCTTATGATAGACACAGATATTGTTTTAGTGTGCTGAGGCACGGCCGTCCTTCTGGTATGTTAGGGGTAGTTTTGGGATGTTTCTTATTTATAATGTTACTCTCATGTACTCGAAAGCCCAACTTTATGTTTTTTGTTTCCTTTACTGTAACAGCTGCTTTGTGTTGAGTTATTTTATTTTGGTGGAATGTTTAATATAATAAATAAAATGTTATCATGACCCCCTATACTCTTCTGTAATTATACTCAAGACTTCAAGAGGACTTGGCTCTATTCCTATTATATAGAGGTACTTCCATCCATCTGGTATGCTGGAGTTGGTTTGTGACATTTCTTTTCACAATGTTATTCTCATCCATCCATAAATCCAACTTTTTATGGCCTTTTCTTTTCTTTTTCTTTTTTTTTTATGTTCCCTTTCCCTGCTTCCAGTGCTTTTCTGGGTACTGCCACATGAATGGATGGCTCATTGCTCTTGTGTCTTAGTTCACGCTTAGGTCAATCAAAGTCTGTCTTCTCATTTCTAAGCTATGGGGTATGCCTTAGATCCAACTAGATGAGTTCTTTATGTTCTCCCACTAACAATTCTTTAATAAGGTTTAAATTGGTTCCACTTGGGCCTACTGGGTTACTAGCTTTTCATGTACATTTTTATACTGCAATGGACCCACTAAGAGGGGGGGTGCTCTCTGGGTGTGCGGTATAGGCTTTTTCTTGGCGGTGCCCCCCGACTGTCACCGTACCCTGGGGCACTTCTAGTGTCTATGGTTATGTTTATTGTTCTTAAATATTTCTCGGTTGCTCTTAATCCACCGGGACAGTTACACCACTACCTCTGTTATAGTTCTGTGGTTGGAGTATTACCTATTGGAAATTGGTTGACTCCACCTCGCCTTCTCTCCTTCTGTAAATTAGATCAGACATGGGTTGCAATTGCATCCCCATGGGTCTGACCGGTGTGTTCTTCTTTTTCTCATTTCTATATCCCCCTTTCTTTCTCACTTCTTTCAGCTCTACCTATTGTTTCTCATTCTTTCCCGCTGTTCCTCTCTCACCCTCGAGGGTTCGGGACTATTGGTGTCTTGACATTAGAATCCTTATTGTAGATAACATACGCTCCCACACACGCACTCTCTTCACCTTTATATGGCTGAAATGAGCAAGATTTATATTTTAACATTGAACTTTAAAGGATATAACTCCCCAAATGAGAGACATTTAGCATGGCGTGATCTCCATCGGAGGGGAGGAGACATTATATTTCTCCAAGAGACCCACCTAAACCAGGGCAAAGAGATCAGTCTATGCAGTATGTTTTTCACCAAGGCTTATACCAGCTCATCAGTAGCTAAAAAAATGGAGTAGCTATTCTTTTTGGCAAACATATAATGTTCAATCTTCTGGCTATCAAAAAAGATTCTGAGAGCAGATATATATATATATACATTTATTTATTGATGGTACGGTTTATACATTTGCTAATGTTTATGCACCTAACTCTTCCCAATTACAGTTTCTGGATAAAACTTTAGACAAATTAGCTGAATTTCAGGAAGGCATTTTGGTCTTTGGAGGTGATCAATTTATCACTTCAGCCTGTGGTAAACTGTTCCTCTAAATCCTTTTCATACTCTCAGTCAGTATTTAGAAAATGAAATTGAACTCTGCATCAATATAAAGTAATAGACTGCTGGCGTCTGTGTAACCCTAACTCCTCTGACTATACTTTTTACTCTCATCCCCATTACTGTTATACGAGAATTGATTATCTCTTTGTACAACACATTCACCTTCCATTGGTTCCCTTCTTTGAAAATTGGTTGTATTACCTGGTCAGACCACACGCCAATTCATTTGATGCTTAAACATGGTTCATCTTCCCCACATACTCGCATATGTAGACTAAATGAGAGACTATTGCATAATAAAATGGTTGGATTGGAATTGAAAACATTCTTAAAAACTATATTAAAGATAATTCATCCGCTGACTTATCCCCGTTAACTATTTGGGAGGCACACAAATGCGTTATAAGAGGAGGTACTCGCCTCTTACTCTTACCTGTTACCTGGCTTAGCACTTGCGGTGCTACCTATGCTCTGTGCCTCCTAGTTGCCTTCAGTAAGATAGAGTGCTGCTTGTCTCGCTCTTTGCCTCAGTAGTGTGCTCCTATCTGGCTGCATCTATCTTAGCACCTACTCTTCTGCCTCGAGTGGTGCTACCAGTTACGCTATTGGTATCGGTGGTTTATTTACGCTCTGTACCTCCACTGGGTATGCTCCTGTACTAGTCTTGTCATTCCTTCCTGTTGTGGTAGAGCCAAGTCTTGTTCTAAGACTCAGTACCATAGACCTACGGTGGTTCAGTGTCAGCTCCTGGGTAGTGGACTAGACATTGTCCTCACGTCTATCTCCCCTCTGACTGAGGAAGTGTTCATTATTACTACTAGTATTCTTATTATCTATTTCTCAATATTTTAAATTCCCTTGTACTGTTTTGTGTGTTTCTTTACTGAGAGTCCATGACAGAACCTTTTCAAATTGGTCTAAAGTTGTATATGAAGTGCCTCAGGGTCCAGTCCATTGCCTGGGCATGGGAACAAGGCTGGGGGGTGACATTCAGTATATGTGTGGCTAACAAACAATGGTGATGTTCCTCAGCTTCCCCAAAATATAGATATCTGACATGCTGCCCCACAATATTCATATGCAACATGTTGCCACACAATATAGATATCCAGCATGCTGCCCCACAATATAGATATCTAACATGCCGTTATAACAATATAGATATCTGATATGCTGCCTCACAATATAGATATCCTACATGCTGCCCCACAATTTTCATATGTGACATGCTGCCCCACAATATAGATTTACAAAATGCTGCCCCACAATATTCATATGCGACATGCTACCCGACAATATTCATATTCCACACGTTACCATATACACGATCGCTCTCATTAGCATGGGAGTGATCGTGTGTATTTATTAAAAAATGCACATAGTGCACCATCTCTAATCCTGCACTATGCTCCATTTTGTTTGTTTTTTTACATCACATGATCATGTGGGTCTTGGGGATCCTTCTACTCATCCCTGCTGAGTTGAAGAGGATATGGTAGGGGAAGTTGGTGGTCTCCTTCCTGGTTGCCACTTTGATCACCTATCCTATTGCATAGGTGATCAATGCAAGGTGAGCATCAGGAGGGGTCCCGGTGCCCCCAACAATGTCTGATTTTCTTTAAAAAAATGAAACAATCCATTTAACAGGGGTAGGATTGAATGAAAATGGATATGGCAGTGCAGGAGGCAGAATGATGGGGAGAGAGCAGGGGAGTGGAGGAAATCAGGTGATTTGTCCTGAGAACTATTGAAAACAATTGCCTCAAACAGGAACATGCTTTTATTTACATGTGAAAGTCATTGAACTTGCTTTTTTTCTTGTACATGACTTGAATGCTTTTTAAGATATCTGGGGCTCGATTATATTACCCGCACTAAAACCGCCATTACAAGAAAAACAAGCAAATGTGTTACGCCGGTATTCTATTGCAGAACCAAGTAAAACAAAACTGACGTAGACAGCACATTTCAAAGTACTAACAAAATTGGCACTGTCTGCTTCTATACAACTACCTCCTAAAATAACACGCAAAATGTCAAAGTCCAAGAAAACAGGAGTATGTTTGACAGCAGAAAGATCAAGTATAGTGTTAGATGTGTTCCCCACATTATCAAAATCCAACATAGAGTGCCCCCTCAACATTTTAACCCCCCCTTTTAAAATTCGACTTACAGTGCTTTCTTTCACCACTTTAATTTGACAAATATTGTTCACATTCAACATTTTAACCCTTCCCCTTGAAAATTCGACTTCCATGACTTTTTTCCCCATTTAAATTTTAAATTGTTCTTTTCCTGTTTTTTATGACATGCCTTCTTTGTATTGTATAATTAATCCTATGAGTACCAGAGGGGTAGCAACGCATTGCAATGTGTTTGCTTCCCCTCTGGTACTCATATGGTTAATAGGCAAGGTATGCAGATGCATACCTTGCCTGTATATGTGTAAAAAAATGGGGGGTTTATTATATTTTTAATTTTAATAAAAGAAACTTCAGACCTCAAGGCGGTATCATGACCCCTCATGACACCCCCCTAGCATGGATAACCTATCCATTAGGATAGGTTATGCATGCAGGCAACAACTTGCCCATTTTTTAAATAAAGCACATATAACCTATGTGTACCATAGGTTATATGCACTTTTACTGTAATATGTAAACATTTCAGACCTCAAGGGGGGCACCAGGACCCCTCCTGACACCCCCCAACACGGATCATCTATCCAAAAGGATAGATGATCCATGTGGCATCCTTTTAACCCCTTAAGAACCATTGCCGTGTCAGGACCGTCACGGCGGTCCGGCACTTAAGGACCAATGATGGTCGTGGCACGGCATGGAGTTCAGGGCTCCTGTCGCGGCTGCACGCCACTCCAGAAGTCCTGAACTGGAAGCACTAATAAAAAAAAAATGCCCTGTGGTCCGCAAGGGGTTAACTAAAGTGCATATAATCTATGTTTGCCATAGGTTAAATGCACTTTTTATAAGTAATTATTAATTTCAGACCTTGAGGGGGGGCACCAGGACTCCCCCTGATAGCCCCCCTATCATGGATAATCTATCAAAAAGGATAGATGATCCATGAGGCAACCCCGAAGGCATCCTATGCCTTCTTTAGTACTGGAGCGGGTGCATGTCTGACCCGGGTGACTGATTCATTGATGAAAGTGCAGCACTGCGCTTTCGAAGAATGATCCGGTGACACGCTTCATTGTTTAGTGTTCCTTTTCCTCCTTCCATAAATGGATGCTAATGTGTGTGTATGTAAGAATTACCATGGGTGTATTATGGTAGTGGGGTCAGGAGGGGTAGGTAAAAACTACCTCCTTTACACTAACCAAATAAATCAACAAACATGGTTGGGAATATTTGTTTAGGGTTGTATTTTTCCAATAGGGTAATTTTCTGTTTCTGATTTAAAGGGAAACTTTCATCAAGAAAATGTATCTCAATAATATGCAGAAATAAATATACTAATGCTGGTATTTTTTTCTGTGATTTGCAGTTTTTGTGGAGGAGCCATTAATCTGTGGGACATACGCACTTATGCAAAATAACTTTTTGTCTCTGTTTCTCACCTAGCCACTGTGTAAGAAGCTCCATGTGGTTGCTGCAAAATCGAATGGCTGTTCAAGCAAGGGCGATACTGTGGACTTATTTTTATCA
Source organism: Rhinophrynus dorsalis (assembly GCA_037306005.1). Classification (NCBI taxonomy): domain Eukaryota; kingdom Metazoa; phylum Chordata; class Amphibia; order Anura; family Rhinophrynidae; genus Rhinophrynus; species Rhinophrynus dorsalis. Next base: position 403,039,246 of record CM074723.1, read on the forward strand.
GTGTTCTTTAGTCCCTTATTGGGGAGTTACATAGTGTAGTTTACCAGAAACCCTTCCACAATAGGCTTTGTAGCAATTCAGTGAAGGGGGAAAATTGTTCAAATAAAAATTAATAAAAAGATGGGAATTAGTTACAAAACTGATGAAAAAACATGACTAGATTGATGACCAGTTTTGAACAGTTGTATTAGAGTTTAATACAATATTTGTTTAATAATGAAGTTTCCCCTTTAAGATCTTTGCAAAATAGCTACGATTTAAAAAATAAATAAATAAATAAATATTTCTGATTCCATTCAATTGAATCTCTTTGTTTTCTCAAGAAACACCATGCATTGTTGGATATTGTCCTTTATTGTGGGTAAATAAGGATTCTTGTACATTTCAATGACAAAATACTGTTAATGGTCAATTTAATTATTTTAGAATATGCATGCTTGTTTTATTCCTTGAATAACTTGTGTCTTATGTACAAAGACAATAATATGAAGTAAATGTCATTTTTGTCTTCTATTTTATTATTTCAGTAGGCAATTTTCTTCCTTGCATGCTGAGCATGCATTTAGCTAGAACACTGTGACAGACAGAATTGGCTTATGAATTAATTTTGCTAATGTTAGAATGTTCACATGATAGCACTTTGCCTGACATGTAAAAAAATAAGCACATTATGTCCCAGCAGGGGTGATCTTACCAGTTACATTTTATGCAAGTATTTTATAGTCAGAGATTCCTAGGTCAGTGTAATCAAGCAGTGCATTTTTGTGGGTCTGCCAGCTCTTGATGAAGGGCAGCACTTACACAATTTCACAGTAGTCTGAATACATAAATGGTATAAAAAATTTAAAGGAACATTTTCACCTAAACATTAATATGGTATGTTGTCTTTCAAATATCAAGTAATCCTAGCCAGCATTTATAATATGTAATAATGTTGTTTTTCCTATTTAGATGTAACCAGCTATGTCAGACCATTTGACCTCTTGATAAAAGACAATGGGCTGGATTCTATTGCAGGTGCTAATTTTATTACGGCTTTTATCTCCAGGCTTCCCCATAGACTTCAGTAGGAAAATGTTTGATAAAACAGGAACTTTCACTTACTGTAAAGTCTCCCTCCAATAATCCTATATAATAATTCGCTAATGTATGTTTGTCAGAAGCTGTCATGCACAGTAGAGACGGCTGCTCTAGCTGCAGTCATGCTCAGTACAGACTGCCGGTGCCGCGGCTGATAACCCCGCTCCGTTATCAGCCATGGCGCTGGCAGTCTCGACTGTGCATGACTGCACCGTGGCCGTTGCTGCCTGGCACAGTGGCCCGGGTACACGGGCTGTTCAACTAGTTAAACATATGGCGACTAGCTTCATAATACTTCTATTACCTCTCAGAAGTGCCAGATTCTAAATTAATCCTTAGTCTTCAGAGACCGGAAGCCAGGCATCAGCACAGACATTTTGTGTTAAAGACGCCTTCGCTGTCAGTCCCAGTCTCCTCTAAGAGGCATTGCACTGTGCCATAAGGCACCGGAAGGGACTGATAGCTGAGGTGTACAGACAGCACTAACCTGGTTGTCAGTCTCCATAGATTAAGGATTACTTTAGAATCTGGCACTTCTGATTCATAATATTATGAAGCTAGTCACCATATGTTTAATTATTGGAGGGTGATTTTATACTAAGTGAAAGTTCCGCTTTAACCTTTATCACCTGCAATAGAATCCAGCCCAATGTAAGTAATAACTGAGGTAAAGAAACACATGGGAATTGTAAGTTTCTGAGAACAGGGGTTCTAATACCAAAAAATTAACTATCTGTTATTGTGTTTATCTGTTTTTAACCTTTTGAATGCCAGAGGGGTAAGTGTGTTGCCCCTCTGGCACTCAAAGGTTTAAAGGAGCAGTAGACTTTTTATGAAAAATAAATAAATACATAATTAAACAAAAAATATATACATTACAGTTTAACTTGCTGTTTATTTATATTTGCATTGTCCTTATGTTGCCAGATTTCAGTTTCAGTTGCATTTTATGGTGAGTCTGCAATAACGGTTCTCCACATAATGTGATAGCAATCTCTGATTCCCTTTCTGTTAATTTAAACTTTTAGGAAATCATGAAGCTGTTAATCACTTTCTGTCAGTTTGAAATGTTAGAACTTTGGAATAAACCAACTGTCAGCCATTAGACTACCCTTGTTTTCCTCAAGAGGAAAAGGCCTATAACAAATAGATATTCTTAAATAAGGTTACTTCTACTTGAAAGGGATAGTAATACTTAACATGTAAAAAATATATATTGTAGTGTTTATCCCCCTGAGTAAAACACTGCTGAAAGTGTTTTATTCAAAAGTTTTTATCGCTCAAAACTTAATTTGTTAGGTGTGTATCATGGTGGCCTGAACTTATACAGTGGCGCTGTTGCTACACTATTCTATGGACAGCTCTGGCCAGTTGACCATAAATCTTCATAGGATGGTGTAGCAACAGCACCACTATAAAATTTCAGCCACTGTGATACTGTACTGGTGTAGGTGATAAACCCTACACAATCTTTAATTTCACCAAAAATAAAGGCAGTTTTAGTGATTAAAGGGTTAGTAATGTCTAACATTAACTAACTCTAATATTGAAGGTATTAAAAAGATAATATTAATGTGCCAAATCATATCTCTCAAACCTTTATAGTTTGAGAGATATAAGCACTGAAAGTTCCCCCTCCTGCTGATGACTTGTAAAGCTGTCAGCAGTGGATCTGTGTCGGCCAACTCTGCGGCTCTTCAGCAGAGCTGAATGAGCGTTATCGAAAAACAGATACTTCACTGGAACAGTCTACAAAGTGTCTTTGGTTAGCAAGAACACTTTGCAGACCATTCCACTGAAGTATTTGTTCTTCGATAGCGCTCATTCAGCTCAGCTGAAGAGCTGCCGGATGGTGTGGGAATGGGATCTCCTGACGTTAGTTACATGCTGACATCTGGAAAAGGGGAGGGAGGGAGGGGGAGACTTTTAGCGCTTATATCTCTCAAACTGTAAAAGTTTGATAGATACGACTTGGCACATTAATATTATCTTTTTAATACCTTCAATATTAGAGTTAGTAAATGATAGACATTACTAACCCTTTAAATCTTAACATTAGGTTTAACCTGTTCTTAATGGAAGTGTATAATGACAGCTATGTATGCAAAAAAAAAAAACATATGTCGGTGCGAATTTTCTGCAGTTGAATATTCTCAGATAACTATTTATAAACTTGACTTTAGTTCTTTATAAATATGACCCATCATTGTGCATTTTAGGTTCCTTGAAGCCTTCCTTTAGTTTATCTCGCCTAACAGCAAACAATGGGTTTCAACAGAACTAAATTACTTTTAAAGGGATAGTAATACTTTGTTTTATCTTTATTTTATTTTGTAGGCATTAAAAAAAAACATGAAGAACGATGTAAGTCTTATCTCTCGAACCTTTATGGTTTAAGAGATATTCACAAACAAAGTTTCCCCTCCTGCTCCTTTTACCTAGTGTAAGCCATCTCTTCTCAGATGTGGAATGCAGTCCATAGACCAGACAGATAACAGCAGGGGACAATATTCTTCCTATCAGGACAATGAAAGCTCTGCCCCCCTTGACAAGTTTTTCAGGTTTTTCCCTTATCTTAATTGAAGATTGTCCTTCTCTGCAGTCTACCTGGGCACCTCCTTTCTGATCTGGCTGAGCAGTGTTACATCAGTAAAAGGGGCAGGAGGGGTATACTTTGTCATTGAATTACTCTTGCACTACAAGTCTGTCAGTATTGATATAACACTCTCCAAAGTCCAAATACTATTATGATTAATTAGAGCTGCTTTTATTATGAAACATTACTATCCCTTTAAGAGACACTAGCCTTTACCATTTTGTAAACTGGAACAACTAAGTAGACAAATACACTGATTAAATAGAAATAAAAACAGCAAATAGAAATAAGTCACTGCTATTTGAAGGATACTGGGATTTGTTTATGAAGCAATTAGCTTTGTTTTAATTATAAAAGACACATTCTGGTTACTTATTTAATGTCACATACATATACTAGAGTTTTACTTATTTATGATCTTTTAATTGTGAAAGAAAGCATTTACTTTTTCATAATGTTAAAAAGACTCTTTTCTTTCATACTTTTTCCTTATTTTATTCGTCTTCTCTGGATTTCATTTCTTTTTTACCTCTTCTATTATGTTTATTGTTGCTTTTTTTATATTGCCTTGTTAAAAAGTAAAACTCAAAAAGTGATAAAAACCATATTAATAACAAGGAGTGTGGTTAAGCCTCTTACTTCCTATTGAGTGAATAACTACCTGTTTGGCCTCCACTGATTAACCAAATTAGTTAAAGCAAATGAGTTATATAATATATATAGTTTGATTTACTGATAAAACTGGGTAGAGCATAAGAACCTATGTTGTAAGGCCATCTGAAATCACGCCAGGGCAATATAATAATTTTGAACCCCAAAAACATAATTTCCCCTTGCATTTTCTATAACAAATTTTACAACATTTTGTAAAATATCATCCTCATATGTGTTTAAATTGTATATATCAGGGCTTCTAATTTTAAGTCCTTTGCTACTAGCCAGACCTGAAAAGTTACTCGCCACTGCAAGCCATAACATACCCACCAGGGCTGAATTTCTACTCGCCAGGGCTAAATTTTCACTCGCCATTGGCTAGTGTCGAGTCAAAATTTTGAGCCCTGGTATATATTATAGGGTAATTCTACTGTACGATGTGACTCAAAGAAAATCTATATTGATTTAAATTTTCAGAGGGATTTCCATTTAATTGCATTTCTCCATTGTTACATCACGTTTGCATTCATATAACCATATGCTTTTAATGGAGATCAGAGATGATTTTATACAAGCCATAATGTGAGTTGACCTGGCAGGCAAGCTTATGATGGTTTTGACCATAAACATGTAACTAAACCTCACTGTTTATTATCTATAGTAAGTCACAGGTTATTTTTTGGTAAAGGTCAGGATGTGATACCCACACATTGTTTTTGTTTACTTTGTATATGTAGCCAATTTATAGTTCAACACATGTAACTAATAGAACACTATTGATAATGCTAGTTTGTGCTCTCAAAGAATCTGTAGATTTTTTCTATGTATTTTGGGAAATTTTGGCTCCTCCCCTCTTGGTTGGTAACTCTTTGTATTCTGGTGCTAGCTCTAATTATGAAAGTTATGAATACCGCCCTTATTTCACTCACAAGGATTTTGCTCATAGTAGAGGTAAGGTTATATCACTGCTGTTTAACTGCATTATACTAAATACATTTCACTTAGATTGGAGGCAGATAGGAGCTTGCCTAATCTGGGGTGCCTTGATGGGGCAGGCAAGCTTATCATAGGTTTAGCCAGAAATTAGTAAGCAAATCTCACTGTTTACTATCTATAGTAAGTCACAGATTTTTTATTGATAAAGGTTAGGGCTCGTTACTCAGATTCCCTTATTTATTTAAAAATATGTCATAAACTTCCCAATGCCTTTCCCTCCACCATGGGTGACTTTGTTGCAGTTACCTTATTGCAAAAATATGTTTCACAAAATATTGTTTTCTATCAAAACTGCAATGGTTTTCAATATCAATCTTTTGTTGTTGCAAGAAAGTTGCCCATATGAAGTAGAACTTATTCTTGCCTATCCTTCTCTCCATCATGTCTTCCATGAACTAGGCCTTCTTCTTGCCTATCCTCCCCTCCATCATGTCTTCCATGAACTAGGCCTTCTTCTTGCCTATCCTCCCCTCCATCATGTCTGCCTTTCTCTTTCCACCTCCTCCTCACAACATGTTATTATTTATTTATTCTGTACCACAATGCTGTAAAACAGAGTTGAGATCAATATGACAAATGATAAACATCATTTGAAACAAGGGTTTCTGAGGGTCTTACTCACTTAACCTGCTGTATAGTGATCAAAATATACTACTTTCATGTAAACACCCATCTCAAGAAGAAGAGGATTAATTTCCCTACTGACAACTTCCAGTCACTTAATGCAGTGAAATAAAGACGGAGCGCAACAAGGTATAATATTGTGGCAGCATAAGGAAAACCTGCTCCTCTTCATCAAGCTGATCAGGGTTTTTCTTATGCAGACACACACAATATTGTCCCTCATTGCAATCTGTCCTGTCAAGTGACCGACTTTTAGTTCTAAGGAAATTCTGACTGACGTAGTTAAAAGGGGCTGGAGGGGGGATTCAAATTACAAGCACTATACAAAGATGGCATTGAAAACGGTACTATGCATTATATAAAATTATAATGAACAATCGAATATAACTTTATATGGTGACATTACTATCCCTTTAAATGGGGCTGAGAGGTGATTTTGAAGGAATTTGTTGGAGACCTGTTTAGAATTCCAGGGGTTAAAAGCTCCAATTGTCTTTTGTGACTCAATTGATTTGTTTCAGACTTAACCCAGAATATAAAATTATTTTTAATGCACCATTCTCAGTGTGTTTTTATTTAGATACCACCCTAAATTTTGAAATTTAGATTGATATTTAGGTTACATTACATCTTATTTATATTATATAGTTATATATTATATGTTAAAATAGACTTATTTATTAACTCAGATAATGAGCAGGGATTAATCATTATTTGTATTTCCCACCCTGTATTTTAAGAAACTGTTAAATAAACAATATCATTTTTTCAATGATAAAAAGACAGAACATACTCTATTAGAAATTCTTTATATCGATGTAGGACTTTTCAGGCCCCAGTGCTGCCGGAACAGATTGTCTCCTGTAACCCAAGTCCAATTGACATCTGATTCTCTTTCTGGCAGTCATCCAAGTCTATCTGAACAAGCAGGCCTCAATGAACTGTGGTCTTCGATGTTTCTTCCTAGTATGTTTATCAGTAGTTTTCAAGCTGCTGAAGTCATCTTGGCAGAACTGTTGAAAGTAATTATTTAAAAATTTTTTAAGGCTTCACTTAAAAAATAGGAACTGATTTTTTGTTTCATTATCACTCTGTAAAGTGTAATTCAAAAATGATTTAAACAAAAAACAAGATATACCATAATATAGGGCACAATGATAAAGGTGGAACAATTCTAGAGCCATAGGAATAGGGGGCTAAAGGTCCAGTTTTTTTTAACTGGAATCTTTGTCAGAAAAAAAACAATCTGGCAATTTTTCCACAGAAATTCCTGCACATAGCTGCTACCAATGAAATTCCAATGAAGACTGTGTTAATTTGTACTTATACTTTGCATGGAAGTGAATATTACCCCTGTGGTCTCCACTTCAGCACTCAGCCTCAGCAATACTACAGTTGCTGTCTGCTGAGGTGGAGAAATCCACAGTTCAAAGTAACAATTATTAGAAGACCTATAGTAACATAGCCTAAAATAATATTAGCAAGCTGAGTAGTACTGCAACAATACAAGCCTTGAAAAAATTGTTAGATGGTGAATGTGTTGGAGCAGGTGTTTATGCTATTGCAAGGAATGTAATGCATTGTCATCAGTTTAAAGCATATGGCAACTTAAACTGTGAAAAATTGTTAGCAGTGACAGCAAAAGTAACTGATTTCTGTCTTAGAGGATGGTTAACATCCTTGCTGTATGATGTAACATAGCAACATAGTTGATGAGGTTGAAAAAAGACATGCGTCCATCAAGTAAAGCCCATGCTAAAAACACCCCTGTTGATCCAGAGGAAGGCAAAAAAAGCCCTCTGAAGACATTTTTAATTTAGCCCCAAGTGGGTAAAAATTCCTTCCTGACTCCAAATGGCAATCAGATAGATTTTATTTTATTTATTTAGAAAATGTTTTAGCAGGAAGAATACATTGAGATTTCTCTCGTTTTCAAGTATGTCCTGGAGAGTTTTCAGTAAAGGGTTACATATTTACACCAATTGTGAGACATTATATACAAACATACATAAATATACATACTTATTAAATAATGGGATTATTTACAGTTACACACTGTTTTTAGATATAAAGTAACATTTGCTTTTAAGGATTTTAGACTGAGAGCAGATGTGATTATTTCCGGCAGATTGTTCCAGATTTTTGGAGCTCTGAATGAGAAGGCAGATCTTCCTGCTTCTTTCTTGTATTGTGGTATACGCAGTGAGTTGTTAGTAGTGGAGCGGAGGTTATGGAGAGATGGAGTGAGCATACTGCTCAGGTAGTGTGGTAGTTTTCCAGAGAATTGGTTGTGTACTAAGCAAGAAAGATGAAGGGCGCTTCTAGATTTAAGTGTTAGCCAATTTAGTTCTTTAAGCATGGCTCAATGATGCGTAGTGTAGTCACATTGGAGGATAAAGCGGCATAATGAATTATACAGGGTGTCCAGTTTACTGAGATGGATTTCTGGTGCTGGAGCATATACTACGTCACCATAGTCTATGACTGGCAGCAGCATCTGCTGTACAATACGTTTTCTCACCAGGGTACTTAAACATGATTTGTTTCTAAAAAGAGTACTTATTTTGGGATAAAGTTTAGAGGTTAATTTGTCAATATGGTGACCAAAGTTGAGGTTAGAGTCAAGCCACATACCAAGATATTTGTAGGAGTCTACTGGGGCCAATTTACGATTAGACTCTGTTACAATGGATAGGTGGATATTGTTGAGATTACGCAGTTTGTGCTTTGTGCCAAATATCATTGTGACTGTTTTATCTGTGTTTAAGAAAAGTTTGTTCTGAGTTATCCATCTTTCCACTTTGTAGAAATCATGTTGTAATTCGGTTTCAAGTTGTGATATGCTTGAGTTTTTAGCATAGATTATGGTATCATCTGCATACATGTGTACTGAAGATGATTTGCAAACCTTGGGCAGATCATTTATAAAAAGAGAAAATAGAAGAGGGCCAAGAATGGAGCCCTGGGGAACTCCACTTGTTACTTTGCAACTGACACATACTGCATTCTGTCTGATAAATAGGATTGGAACCAGTTTAGAGAATTATTACCCAATCCTGAGTTTTGGAGTTTGCTGATAAGAATGTTATGGTCTACTGTGTCAAAGGCCTTAGCGAAATCTAGGAAAATAGCTCCAGTGAGTTCACCATTTTCCATGCCAGTCTGGATATCATTGGTTACTTTTAGAAGAGACGTGACTGTTGAGTGGTTTGGTCTAAACCCTGATTGAAGAGGGGTGAAGAAATTGGTCTGTTGGTAATATTTATGTAGTTGCACAAGTACAGATTTCTCTATGATTTTAGATAAAGTGGGGAGGAGAGATATTGGTCTGTAATTTGATACTACATTTTTATCCCCACTTTTGTGGATTGGTACAACTCTTGCCACCTTCCAGGATTTGGGCATATACCCTGATGTCAAAGAGGCATTAATTAGAGTTGCTATCGGTTGGGCTGTGACCATAGCACTGAGCTTTAATAAAACTGGTGGTAGATGGTCAGGGCTCGATTACGATTTCAGTTTTGGGTTGAGGAGGTGATCATATACTTCACTTTCATTTACTGGCATGAAATTGAATTCATTTGCACTGTTGGACCAGGCAACAGGTGCCAGTGACTGTTCTGAACTTGGTGGAACTTCAAAGTGGCCTTTGTTTTGTTTAATCAGTGCGGTGGCACATCCAACAAAATAGCTGTTGAATGCATTGGCTATGGCTGTGGAGCACTGTATGGTTTCTTTGTCTATTGTTATATTTGATGGGTGAGAGTGGTTAGGTGGGTTGTAGATGTTTTTTATAACCTTCCAAAAGTTGGCTGGCTTTACTGCTGCTAGTGTGTCTCCCAATCAGACCTGTGGTTATGCTTCAGCTGTTATCTCAGTAAGGATGTGCCTAGATGTGATTCTGCTTTCCCCCTGCTATATACTTTTAAAAACATGAGTGAAGTATCTCTACACTGGACATTTCCTAAATTGTGGGATTCCTGCGAGACAATTACTAACACTACTTCAACTACAGGAACCAGTTGTTGCAATAGCACTAGCATTGGGTGTCAGTGGCACTGCACTTCGAACAGCAGCAGAAGCATTCATAGCTAGGGCTGTAGATATTGACCTGTGCTGCTTATTAAATAGTGAGTGGGACTGGGTTGGGGGTTTGACTTGGAAGCAGTGATAGTGATGATGAAAACACTGTGATCATGAGCATCTTTGGTTGATCTCTCAAAGAGTTAAGCATATGGCATATTGGGCATTCCCAGTGCTGGAAGACTTTTCCTTTCAGCTAATAATTTTGGTCATATTGTAATCATTCTCACTAGCTACTTCATGTGCATCAGAAGAAAGGGAGGATAGTGGAGGGACATATTCTAAATCAACAGCATTATAATAAATAATTAGGTCATCAGCAGCATCATTTACTTCCTCCCCTCTAGTTACATATTCATCCAGGTGTTTTAGAGTCTGAATAAGTTTAATTTTACTTTTCTCCTTGGGTGATTTTTAGAACTCTGACCACTAGTTTTTGGCAGGATGCTACTGTTACTGACACAGCAGTTGCTCTCACTGTTAATTCCTCTCCTTTCATGGCAACAAAACTGTGACTTATCAAAATGTTAGTGTTGTGAAAGGGTTTAGTACTACTACTACTGGTGTAACTTTTCATGTCACTTTTACAAACAGTCATTTCATGAAGAAGATCATCATCATCATTTATTGCACAAGGACCTAATAGACTCAGCACATCCTTAGTCCTTTGAATGCCAGAGGGGTACACAATGCAGTGCTTTGCAATGTGTTACAGACCCCTCTGGCACTCAAAGGATTGAACATCCACCAGTGTGTAAGCATGTGCTGAGTATGTTATATTGTTTTGTATTGTCTCCATTACGTTTTTATAAGCTAACAATAAACTCTGTGTTTTTTGCAACTATATTCTCTGTGTTACGGTTGCCTTCATCTAGTGAAAATAATTTATAATGTCTCGAGAGAAGGATTATTTTGTTGTTACATTGTCACATTTATTGATTTAATTTGGTTTTCAGGGGGCTCTGATTTACATTGTCAGAGTGCCAAATATGGCCTAAGGACCTTGGTTTGAACATCCCTGGCTTAAAGTTTGAAAATAGTTGTACTTAAAAACACATAATATGCTGCCGTCAACATACAAATACGGCATTAAATGTTTTAGGTGTATCCTTTTGAGCACCACTTTGATTTGTAATTGAAATATCCGTTAAAAAAGTGAATTTTTATGTTAATTAAAAAAAACATGTTTTTTCTTCTACATGGAGCATCAAAAAATGTAAAAGAAAAAACAATTTGAGCAGTTGAGCCAAGGTAAGCATTCTGGACAGAGGAAGATAATAATATACTTGAAAGGTTACCTGAATAATTAAATAAGACTTTTAAGATTATCACGTAACACTATGGTGATATATCAGGTTTAGCAAGAAAAAAAATTACATGAAGCATTTGAGGAAAAATAGGGTATGCTGGACTTGCAAATAAAATGGAAATTAAGAAAATCTTGTTTGAGGGGGAGATTCACTAAGGTGTGAGAAAGATGAGATAAACTCTTCAGTGTCCAAGAAGTAAAAATAAATACTAGACACATATACGCATATGTATATAGTAAAGGGTAAATTCATCATCTATGATTTTATTTAGTATAAAAGCACTCAAGGGTTTTATAATATGTCTTTCTGATAGGCTGTAAAAACAGCCTAAATTTATAGTAAAATATTTTAATTCTCATTTGGGAGTTTCTTGGAGATGTGCAAACTGAAAACAATGTAGGCCATTTAATTTCAAATGCATAGAGCAGGAAAGTCAAAGTCAAATACAGCTGAGGCTTTCATAATCCATATTCCCCTACAAGATGGGTGGCAACGTTGGTACTTGCTTGCCAGTATTACATTTTAATCCCTTGAGGACCAGACTGGTGTGCAACCCATCATAAAGTAAAGCAATAGTTTGCAACCCACTCATCAAGGGGTGCCCTTAGCATCACTAACTCCATGTCAAAGAAAAAGTGGGGTAATTCTATGGAAACCCAATCTCACCATAGTAGGAAAATATACATTCCCATTGATTTTAATGAGCCTTTTAACTGCTTGAATACAAGAAAGGTCTTCAGGACATTGCTTTGCAATATGCATGAGACCTTTCTGGCACTAAAAGGGTTAAGAGCCCCAATTTAAATCAATAGGGATATCAATTTCACAAAAATTATTCTGCATTCTTTGTGCCCATAGCCATTCGTATATGTACAAGTCTACACAGATGCCAACACTTATCTGGTTATCACTTGGATGAGGTTGGAGCACTGGACGAGGGGGAAATAAAAATAGGATTAATGGGCAAAATATAGAGTGGATAAAGGAAATGGGATGAAAAAATGGACAGAAAAGAAAGCTGTAAAGATAGAATGAGCAGGGGAAAGAAAGAAAATCTGTTAGTTTGCTGAGACAAATTATTTGAGGATTGAAACAGTAAGGATGAGGGTGCTCAGGAGACAATGGGTACAGCAGGTAATGTATTTCAGGATGTGAGAGCCCTGGGATTGTCACCTCTGGAGAGAGAGTTGCTGAACACATAAACCTCTGTTTCAAGCTGTATTATATCCTTTCTGCTGCACCATTGTTGCTTCATGTTTCCTGCTCATTAACTGCGTGACAGGCACATTAACCCAGCTATACCATAGGAAACAAGCAAAAATTCCCCAAATTCAGATGTATTTAAATGGTTATTTTAACCCCTTGATGGTGATCTTTCCACTACAAAACCAATGTCACACCACAGCAATGAATCAATGATAAGAGTGTACTTAGGACTAGGGGGTGGGAGAAAAATAAGAAAAATTTCCCACATGACTTTTCGCAAAACACAGACGATTTTTCCTCTTTTTTTTGTGAAAGTTTTCTCCAGTGCAAAATTTTCTTCCTTTTTACCTATTCCAGCAAATTACTCAGCTGTTTTAACACCTTTTTCTCCTATACCACCATGAAGCAACATTTCCCAGCACAATATTACTTTTTCTGAGGGCTGTAGTGGAGAAATAAGTAGCTGGAAGTCAAAGTTGTGAGTCCTACAGCAACATATACCTTGAAAAATGTGTTAGTGAGTGCATCTGTCCTTTGCCTACTGCCTGCTTAAGTGACACTGGCACATATTCATGATGATGTTAAGTGATAAAAAAAAGTACACGCTACAATGTGGCAGATGTGTATGGCAGTGATGGTGGGGGACTGGTGTGGTGTGATTGGTGGGACCTTGACAGACTATATCCATCCTGAGAGGAGAGGGGTCATCATCATTGCACACTCTGCAGCAACCACTGCTGCAGTCAGTTTTTTGAACTACCACTTTACTCCTACTTCCCAGCACTACTCCACCTTTTCCCCTCTTCCTTGTACATTTACTGGACAATACTCAAATACCGTGTGTGTTTTTACTCTCTACAGTACAACTGATGGAGTGTGATGTCTTGCATTATACCTCAACAAAATTCTCAATGTCGTCTGCTGTCAATGAAGTCTGCCTCAGTCACAAAGTTCACCTACTATATTTATTTATATATGTATTCATTTTTTAAATTTTTTTCATTTATTATTTTTTTTTTTTTTAAGAAACAAAATCAACAACTTTTTCCCCAGACTTCCCCAGCACAGAGATAATAAAAGCAATATTATCAAGCAATTTGGACCCCAGCTGTCTGTGTCTTGCCAGTCAGTCACGCCATATTTTGGAGTATTTGAGATCAACCTCCTTCCTCCCTTCTTATCCACTAGAGAGCCCCCAGACTCCCCTAATACAGAGAACACATTTCCTACCTAAATGACTCACTAAACTAAGCTTTGATTTCCCTTTATTTCCCTATCTTCTCTAGCTCAAAAACATGCTGCTTTTTCCTCTCACAAACACAGAATGAGATGCTGTGAGAGCCTGACACCCTTTTATATGGATGTAGAAAAGTAGAGAAAACTTTCACATCGTGGGGAAAATGTTTTCTTCCCATTGATTTTAATACAGTGAGCTAGGTGAAACAAAGCTGGAAAATGTCACTTTCTGCAAGAAATGTTTCCACCAAGCGGAAAGTGCAATTTTTCGCCAATTATGGTTTGAGGCAAAAGTTTTCAACCATCCCTACTTAGGACATCACAAGCATGCTGTTTCAATACTCTTGATGCTGTGGTTTGTCTAGGGTCTAATGTTGTACCACTGAAGCTGGGAGATAGGCTTTGCCAGATTCTCTCTTTCTTAGTTCTTCCAACATCAGTGAGAATGCTCTGTGTTTTTGGGACACCATAGGATCCATCACAGTGTGCCAAGACTGATACCGGTGTTCAGTGTGGCCTATTTTCTTCCTTATAAAATTACATAAGTAGTTATACTAGCACACAGCATACTAGTAGATGGGTATACAGGGCACTGATTTCTTCCCTGCAACCATGCTGCATGGACAAAGCCTATAACTGAAACATATTAAATCAAGAAATGTTCTGAGAGCGATAACTGAACATATAATATTATTTAACGCAATCTGATAAAAATCAGTTTACCAGTTTAATCAAACACACGCGTATCCCTGGCATATGGTTCACTTGGTTGTCCTACTCTTGGTCACATAGATGTTATCACAAAGAGCAATAGAAGTACCCTGCAATATCAAGGCTCAGACCTCCATGAACCCACTTTCCCTGGATATCCTAGCTTCAATTTCCAAAGTGTTCCAGAAGCAGCAATAGCAACAGTAACACCATAAAATGGAAATGTTACAAAAATACTGCACACACTCTAATACAAGAAATGCAAAATTGTTCTCTAATATCATTTGAATTAGGTATCTCTTAGCAGGGGAAATAACATTGTATTGCCTCAACATTTTTATTTCATTGTATTAGTATCCCTTAAAAATAAGCAGTGTTGCTTAAAAAAAGGCTGTTTTCACATGAAAACATTGGGGGAGATTCACTAAGCAGTGATAAAGAGGTGATAAAGTGGAGATGACTTCACCAGTTTATCACTTGTTCAGTTCCTGTTATTCTGTGGTGCCTAGGCACTAAGATTTCTTCAGCTTTGGAGATCATAGTGCATAGGATCTATAGAATAACATAGGAACTGGAGAAGTGATAGCACTGTCACTGGAGAAGTCATCTCCACTTTATCACTGTGAATCTCCCCCAAGCTTTAACTTCTTGTATGATTGTATTTACATTTCAGTGGAGACATCTGCAGTATACAAGCAGTAAAAATGCCAGACATGTTTGTAAAATATTAATCATATTCTTTGAGACCTCAGTATGCGTAACAGTTTCTTGGATTTACCTTTCTCTAGCTGCTTTCTGGACATACTTGCATGAACTGTTTCTAACAGCAGTCTTGCAACTCAGTTAATAGTGTAGAACTAATTAGCACTCATGAGCACCTGTTATGATTCATTTTATTACCCTCCCTGTCTAGCAACTGTCTCTGACACTTGCTTTGTTTATTGATCAATCTCCTTGTCTGCCAGTATTTAACCCCTTAAGGACCAGCCATCCGGCTGGCACTTAAGGACCACAGAACATTTTTTTTTGCAGATCTGATTCAGGGTTCACCAAACAGCTTGCAGCCATATGGGAATCCCTAAAATCCATGACATGCCAGGACCCTCATGGGTCCTTTAGGGAAATTTTCCCATGACAGTCCTGGAACATCATGGATCCTTAAGGGGTTAAGAATATCACAGATTAAACACAGGTGAATTCATCAGTGGTTTATTCAGCTGATTGGTTCACCTGGGCTCAGGCAGAATTCTTGTCTGTAGGAAACCCTTGAGGACCGAAGTTTGGAAATCCCAGTACATATCAGTTCTCCCTTCAGTTTCCTACCATGTTACTTATCTTTGACATTATTAAGTTCATTTTGATGCCTTTTTAGCACACCACGGTTGTATTCAGAATCCTAAAGTGGTGAAATTCTGGATCAAACCAAAGGTGGAATGGAAGTCGTATAAATACCCCCAAAGTCTCTACTGATTTAAATGTTGCCTTAACTACTTGAATGCTAGAGAGGTCATCAACACATTGTAGAGCAATGCATTGGAGATCTTTCTCGCATTCAAGGGTTTAAAAGGCCCATTTAAATGAGTCAGAATTTGTATTTATATACCTCAGTATCTTCTAGCCCCAGCAGTACACTTGACCCAAAACATATAAAGGACAGATTCTAAGCAGAATTCTGTCCACCATTATAGTATATTCTTGAACACTACTTTTGCAACTATTTTCCTAGTAACACACAAAAAAACATCTTCCATGACAGGTATTGTTTGAGTGGTTAATATGGTTTAGTGTGAAACACAAACAAAGCTCTCATAAATCCTAACATAAAATATAGGATTCACACTATCTTTTAATACCAAGTATTTTCAAATGGCCATTTTTCTTTCTTATTAGATGTGTTTGTGGGTTTTTTTATTCGTTGCAACCATATGCTCACATGAGGATAAGGACTGACCAAAGATAATGAAAATCCAAACTTCTCCAGATGGGACAAGGGACATTTTAATCAAATAATCTAAACAGAGAAAGCACTTATCTAGGTGACTAGGTAATGAAGGAGAATAGATTGGATCTTGCTTATTGTCTGACACAAGAAAGACAGAATTATTACTGAGTTTTGTTTCAAATGTGGGTTGCCATGAAATGGAAGGAAGCAGGTGCAAAACACAATCACTGCATTGCTTACAGTGTGCATAACAGCAGTAAGCATTACTCCTACAGTTCAGCTTGAAGATTTGGAAAAAGAATGTAAAAACTGAATATAAAACATCTCTTGCTTTTATATTATATCCACTCCCACATACCGGTTAATAAAAACAATAAGGCGGGTGTACTAAAAAGAACTGAATTCCGAAGAAAACCAACTCCTTGACTATAAGTGGCTTCCAATGCTTTAGCATAAAAGGGGTTAAAATCACCATTAATTTAAAGGGAAAGTTGGGTAGGCTGATGTATTAAGAACTGATGGTAAAAATCAACTGCATAATTTGGGGACAAATACAAATAACTAACATAGAAACAGCTTTTGACAGCAGAAAAGTACCATCTGCCCCATTCCATGCTCATTTCTCTATCTAATAAAATGCACAGTCTTATATACTTCTCAGAATAGATGTTGAGGGAGATTCACTTTGGAGATCTTAGTGAATAGGCTCCATAGAATAATACAGGGATTGGAAAAGTGATATCACTGGAGATGTCATCTCCACTTTATCACCTCTTTATGACTGCTTAGTGAATCTCTCCCTATGTCTATCCCAAGCAATTCTGAGTTCCCAAACAGTACTTGTCCAGATAACCTCTGCTGGGAGGCTGTTCCATAAGTCAATCTCATGTACATATGCACATTACTTCTGAAACTTCCAGAACATACAGAAGCTTGTTCTGGTTTCCCTTTGTTTTTGTTTTTTGTTTTTTTTGTTTTGTTTTTTTTAAATGCTTGCCTCTTAAACAGTATTAAACCCCTTGATATATTTAATAGTTTCTATCATATCAGCCCTTACCCTCCTTTCTCCATTTCTTTCCAGAATAATACTTTCTTGAGTCTATCCTGTGTCATAAAGATCCTGCACCATTTTTGTGGCTCTTCTTTTAACTGCCTCCAGCTTAGTAATATCTTTTTGGAGATGGGGTCTCCAGAACTGTACTCCACGTGAGGTCTTACCAGAAATCTATAGAGTGGCAAGTGGCAACAGCATCTCTCTCTTCCTGCTACTAATGCCTCTTCCTATACAACCAAGAATCCTGTTTGCTTTGCCACTGTTTTACTGCATTGCTAACCTACCTCCATATTAACTGATCTAATAACTCCTAAGTCCAGTTCCTCTGATGCTTTTGTAAGAAGTGTTGTAAAGCCTGTATTCTCCCTCTGGGTTTGTGTTTCCTTAATGCATTATCTTGCACTTCCAAAATTAAACTTTAGACCCCATACTCTTGTTCATTCCTCCAGATTTCATAAATCTTCATATATTTGGTTGATCCCTCCTGAAGTGTCAACCCTGCTACAGACTTTTGTGTCATCTGCACACAATACCTTGAATAGCACCAGTAATTAACATATTGAAGACAACAAGCCCTAGCACTGCCCTTGTATCACTCTACTAACAAACCATCCAGACTCAGATTTACAACTCAAGCAATCATAGGCAAAGCAACCTTTGGCACCACTAGCCCTGCCCATGACCACACCCCCTTTCTCAACAGATGCCTTTAGTCATAGAAAGGAAAAGGAATTAGATTCTGGGAATTAAGAAAACAAGGGAGAGGGTGGCAGGATGGGAAAGGAAAAGAGGGGATTAAAGAAGGAAGGGGTTAGATTTGAAGGAAGAGACTGGGAAAAGAGTGAGGAAGATTCTTGAAATTGGGGTATCCCAACTAGTAGAGGAGGCAATTAGAAAAAAGGCCTTGCTGGACCTAGTGCTCTCAAACAATTCAGATATGGTAAACAGTATACAGGTAAGGGAGCATTTAAGCAGAAGTGACCACAATATGGTATCCTTTGAAATTTATTATGCAAAAACTATCATCAAGGGTTTAGCAAAAATATTCAGTTTCAGTGGGATGCAATCTTCAAAGATAAAAATGCACAAGAAAGATGGATATTTGTTTAAAATGCTCTTAAATAAATATATAATGTCAATCAGTACCATTAGGGAATAAGTACAAAAGGAGCAAGGTAAGACCAATGTGGCTTAATAAAGAGGCTTGCAGGGAAATGAGAAATAAGAAGCAGACTTTTAAATTGTTTTTGTCAGAAAGGCCAGATGCATTATTTAAAAAATATAACCAATGCAATAAAATTTGCAAAAAGCAATTAGGCTAGCCAAAATTGAAAATGAGAAAAGTATTGCAAAATCCTAAACAATTCTACAAATATATAAATAACAAAAAGATTATATTATTCATTTTAAGGCTGAGATGGGTGAATTATTAGTGAGGATGAGGCTATGGATGACATCTTAGACACATTCTTTTCTTCTGTATATACAAAGGAAGCAACAGTAGATTGCTACTGGTAAACTGACAAAATCACAGAATTCCCTCCATCATGTACATGGCTTACTGAGGTCAAACTCCAAAAGAGTCTAGAAAAGGTTATTGTGAATAAAGCACCTGAACATGATGGCATACACCCAAGGGTACATAAAGAACTTAGTTTAGTAATAGCAAGACCATTATACTTAATATTTATTTTCACATTCCTCAAGCATAGTGCCTTGTGATTGGAGGAAAGCTGATGTAGTACCGTTATTAGAAATGGGGGCACGATCTAAACCAGGAATTGTAAGCTTGTACAGTGTCCATATTAGGATATCCTCCTACCAAACCTTGATCAATCATCGTTCCTCGAGTCCTACCAAACTCTGCCATTCCTCATAACAAACATCTCTCAGATATCCTCCCTCATTCCAAACTCCCTTCATCCTTGTAACAAACCTCTCACAGTCATCCTCCCTCATAACAAACTCTTTTGTTCCTCCTATCAAACTCCGTCATTCCTCCTAGCAAACCTCTCTCAGTCATAATCCCTTCCACCAAACCTCGATAACATATCATAGCAAACCTCTATCAGTCATCATCTCTCCCACCAAACCTCTGTCACACATCATAGCAAACCTCTATCTGTCATCCTCCCTCATACCAAACCTCTGTCAGTCACACCCCTTCCCCAAACCTCGATCACTCATCTTAGCAAACCTCTATCAGTCACCCTCCTTCCTAGTAAACTTCTCTCAGTCATCATCCCTCCCACCAAATCTCAATCACTCATCATAACAAACCTCTCTCAGACATCCTCCCTCCTTCAAAACTCTCTCCATCATCGTAACAAACCTCTCTCAGTCATCTGACCTCCTATCAAACTCCGTCGTTCCTCCTATCAAACTCCATCATTCCTCCTATCAAACCTCTCTCAGTCATCAATCCTCTCACCAAACCTTGATCATGCATCATAGCAAACCTCTATCAGTCCTCATCCCTCCCACAAAACCTTGATGACTCATCATAGCTAACCTCTATCAGTCATCCTCACTCATACCAACCTCTGTCAGTCATCATCCCTTCCTCAAACCTCGATCACTCATCATAGCAAAGCTCTATCAGTCATCTTTCTTCATACCAAACCTCTCTCAGTCATCATCCCTCCTACCAAACCTTGATCACTCATCATAGCAAAACAAATCAAGTCAATTTCTAACATAACCGGCTGCTTTGTAAAGAAAAATTGTGTCTCCCTCACATTGCAGAGCACTCAGAAATGCAAAGAGAGGGATGTCCCAACTATTATACATTGAAAATGATAATAAAAATGAACTGACATACAATTTTATATCATGTAAAACAATCAGGATAGCACTGTTTTCTGAGTACTCTGCAATGTGAGGGAGACTGGTTTTTCCTTATACTTCAGGCAGTTATGTTTGCACTTCACTTGGTTTCTATCTATTTAGCATATAACAATGATATCCTGATTGCCTTATATGATATAGAATTGTATGTCAGTTAATTATTATTATTTTCATTTTATAATAGTTGGTCCATCTCTCTTTTTGCATTTCCTAGTGCTCTGCAGATGTGAGGGAGACCCATTTTTCTTTACAGTTCATCCGGTTATGCTAGCACTTGACTTGAATTGTATGGAGTTTGTTAGGAGGGAAGATGACTGATAGAGGTTTGGTATGAGGGAGGATGACTGATAGAGGTTTGCTATGATGAGTGATTGAGGTTTGGTGGGAGGGATGATGACTGAGAATGGTTTGGTAGGAGGAATGATGCAGTTCGGTAGGAGGAACAACTGAGTTTGTTTTGAGGGAGTATGACTGAAAGAGATTTGTTACGAGGACAGAGGGAGTTTTGAAGGAGGGAGGATGTCTGAGAGAGGTTTGTTAGGAGGAATTATGGAGTTTGGTAGAAGGAATGATGATTGATCAAGATTTGGCAGGAGGATGTTTTAATATGGACATCATTAGCTTGAATTCCATAGTGGGTAAGATATTAGAAGGGTTACTAACTGACAGTATTCAGAATATTTGATGAACAACAATATTATTAGTAGGAGCCAGCATGGTTTTATGATGAATAGATCAAGTCAAACTAAATTACTTGCATTTTATGAAAGTGTAAGTAGTAATTTGAATAGGGGTATTGTCTTAATGTAGTGTACGTGGATTTCACAAAAGCCTTTGACACTGTGCCTCACAACAGGTTACTGAATAAATTAAAAGTCTGTGTTTTGAGAGGTGGTATCTGTGCATGTATAGAGAACTGGTTAAATAAGAGACAGCAGAGGGTTGTTGTAAATAGAATGTTTTCAAATTGTTTAAAGTTGTAAGTGGGGTACCTTTAAGGTACCAGAATGGACTGGCAGCACAGGCATGCAGACGGCTCTAAAGCAAGAAGCCTGGCCGTCAGTCTCTGAAAAAGAAGGACTGCTTCAGATCATGGTACTTGTACCCAATAATAGGACTGTTAAGAAGCTAATGGCCATATGCCTAATTATTGTGAGGGACTGTATATAGGGTGATAGTTCGCTTTAACTGCCCCCAATCCCAGTAAACAAACCCCCCAAAAACATTCCCCATTCCCCATTCAACTGATTCTTTCTCCACACTCTACCAACACAGGCACCCTCATGCCCTTTTTATACTATGCCTTTGGGAAATAAAATAATATTTGCTATGTGTTGTATGTAACTTCAATATTCCCATTTATTTCAATGGAATGAGCTAGGCAAAAAAAGCAGAAAAACTGCACTTTATTGGGGAAATTATTCGCCAAGCGGGAAGTGCCATTATTCACCAATTTCAGTTTAAGGCTGAAAATTTTAGCCCATCCCTAGTCATTTATCCACTGCAAGAGCCAACAGGGTGTGTATAGATTTATGGATGGGAATATAATTCTACATGTATATAAATCTTTGGTAAATTCTCATCTGGAATATGGAGTTCAGATTTGGGTACCATTTCTTAAAAAAGACATTATAAAACTGGAAAATGTGGAGAAATGTACAACAAAACTTATAAAGCTCTGGAAGATCTGAATTATAAAGAGAGATTAGCCAAAGTGGGTTTATGTACATTAAAGTAGAGACATCTAAGGGGTGATATGATTACCATTTACAAATATATTGGTGGTCAATACAATTAACTCTCCAAGGAACTATTTACTCAAAGAGCTGAGCAAAGAACAAGAGGTCATCCATTAAGACCAGAGGAAAGGTGTTTGACCAAACCAAAGGCAGGAATTGTTTTACAGTATGGGCAGTAAAGTTATGTAACTGTAATACTAAGAATTATGACATTTTGGCCTAGATGTACTAAAGGTTGAAGAGGGCTACGAATGTCACTGTTCTGTTGGAGCAGTGTCGTAGACGCCTCCGCAGTATTCACAAAGTGTCTACGATATCACTTAACCAGAACTCCGAGAAACAAATACCCACATCAACATCATCAGACATGCCTTCACCATGTCTACGAATTTGTATTCTTCGAATCGAAAATTGTTCATTTCCATATGGAACTGAAGTATAATGAGATACATTCGTATGCAAGGGGGAGTGTTGATATTATAATGTGACACTTCGACTCATTCAGTAAACTCTGATAGTAGCCTCTGCTGTCGGAGTTCACAGTCTCCACTTCACCTAACTCAGGCTGTCATAGCTGGGATCTCCACTGTACTTTCCGATGGATTAACAGCAGGGAGAGGTAAGACAGTCTGAACAGCATTCTCTGTGCTTCCCTATCCAGCCAGTAGGGGAACACAGAGAAGGGTTTAAGCACCATGGACAGCATTGAATGCCATAGGGGTGTGCATTGCTCACCCCTCTGGCACCCAAAGGGCCAACAAACAGTGGAAATCAACAGACAAATGGAAATTGTGCTTTTGCTAGGACCTTAGCATAGGTCTTTTTTGTTTGCTTTTTTTTTAAATAATATCTACTGGGGGTCAAGTATAAATGATTGTGAGATTACCGCAAGTCTAATAATTATATAGAGAAAATAAACAAGAGAAAACTACAGAGCTAATGGGTCATTCACATCAACGTGTGAATACCATTCACCCAAGATGGACAGAGTCCTTAGCTGCTGTAAGAGACCAGTTTGGTAAAGAAGAGGTGTGGGAGCTAATTTAAAAATTAACTTATTTTATCTGTTTATAAAACCAACATAAAACAGACTTAGGGTGTTTAATCGAATAGGATGTGGACAAAATGATTTCTCTAAATAAATATCACTGATTTTATAACCTTGTTTCCTGTCCTTCAGTCTATTATTTATCCAGTCAACTACTTCTGAGTCCAGTCCAAAACTATGTATTTTATTAATCAACTTCTTATATGAAACAGTATCAAAAATTGTGCTAAAATCAAAATATTCAACATCTAATGTTCCACAGTCACTTAATATATGAGTAACAACCGAAAAATTCAACTTGATATGATTTGCAAAATGTTTTTGTTATAAAGACTTGCTGCCATGGATCTTACATGTCATTAGACATCAGATATGAAACAATGATTCCTTTCAATAGTATTTTCATTTATTTCCCCAATGCTGAAATCAGACTCATGAGCTTGTAATTACCACAGACCTCGATACTGCTGTTTTGCATAGTGGCATTACATTGGAAATGTTCTAGTCATCCAGAACCTCTTCTGTCAACAGAGATTAGTTAAAAAACTCAGCTTGAGGTTCTGCAGGCACAAACCTAAGCTGTATTTATACACTTGGATTAAACTCATGTGAACCAACTGATTTCTCTGAATGGGGCTTTTAATCCATTCAATACAATAATTTAGCATTCTAGAGGTTAATAGCACCATTTGAATCAATGGAAGAAATGTTTTGTCCTCTTTGGTGTAGTTGCTTGCCCCAGAATTGATACAGTTTCTCTTAGTACATTGACCTCCATGGATTTTAATAAACAGGTCATGTTCTCTTCTGATTTTTCCTCCACTTCTAGATTACATTCTGTTTTTGTTGTCTTGTTATTGACTATACCATATCTAATTTATCTTGTTTCTTGAACTATGTTTACCTTTCCCTTGTCTTCAATTTTCCTTCCTGTCACTATTTTCATTGTTTTTAGTTTTCTTGAAACTATTTATACACACACCTAACTACAAAGTACACTTTTTTATATTATCCTTTGTGACCTAGTCTTTGCTACAAAGTTTCAGCTACACAAAAAAGCAGCTTATGTCATTTACATTTTGACAAGCACATTGCTTTTACATAAGAAATATACTGTTAGCTTCACTAGCGCATCATAACCAAACAACAGTAATTGTTAATTAAATGCATGGGTGCCAGTGAGGTCTACAGTTCCTTTCTTCACTATGCATTGGAGACCTTTCTATCATCCATGAGGTCCTTTCAGATCTCTCTTGGGGCTGACCTACCTTTGGTGCAGAAGGTGCGAAGCACCAGGTCCCAGACAACTTTAGGGGCCCATTTTAAATGCTGACAATTTAAATATTTTTAGCAGTTTGTAGTGAATTGAGGGCACAAAAATTGTTTTGTGTCAGGGCCCTCAATCACTAGGTCTGCAATTAGATCTGTCATACCAAAGTAAACCAATAATAAATCTTTTGATATATTTTCTTATTTTATATAAATTGTTCTCAAACTGTGTTCTGCAAAGCAAATGTTGGTTATGGTGAAAACTGGGACAAGAACGGGGTGACAGTGCGTTTGTGGTTCTGTAGATAGGTGGAACACTGGGACATTTCACACAGTATAACTGGAGTTTATCTTACATTTCTCTTACAATATCCACCATAATCTCCCCTCCTCCCAAGAAAAAATATAATTAAATGATAAATGTTACCTTATTACTGTTATCTTAATTTTAATTGTATTTAATCTGTACCATTGGACATTCAATTACAGTTATGTTAACTGTTTGGATTCTAGGGTAGCCTCCAATGCATTTCTTTGCATCTCTCTGGCCATCAACATACTATTTATTTTCATCTTCACCTATTTTTTACACTTCTACACATATATATCTATATCCCAAGAGATCATAGAACTCAGTGATTTTTTGTTCATTTCCACAGAGTTTTCCGTTAGGGACTGAGAAAGTAAGGATACAGCCAAAAGGTAATATTAAGACATTGAGACAGAGGTGTTATGGCTGCCTGGTGGAGATTCTGGAGAAGAGGGGAAGAAACCTGCTCTACAGTGATCTGTTCCTGTGGGTAGAAGTTTGTGTATTTACCAAGATCACTGCCCCAAAACAGCTGCTACGGGCTGGAGGTACCTGAAGGTATTCCAATCTAGATGACTGCCACTCCTCTGGGTGGTCCAACAGGATCCACTGATGATTCTCCAGTGTGACCTGGCAGATATACACCCTGACCTAGGCAGGTGGATACCAAGCTGTTACAGAAACAAAAAATGAAATTCACAGAAACTAGAAAGTTAATAACAAGGTGACTTGATAGGAAGTACCAACTACTAAAGATCTACCTAAAGAGCAGGCACCAAATTAGAAAGATGATAGAAAGGGTTATTAAAGGGGTGAGGGCTTCAGGTATTCTATATGAAAACATTTTTGATACAGAAGAGCAGAATCAGTTAAATTGACAAGCAGCAACTTGACTCATATGTTCCAAAATAATAAAATAAATAAACTACTTGACCAGTTACTGTGGTTGGTTTCACTGAAAGGAAGTGAGGCTAATTATTGAATGGCCAGTCTGTATCTGGTGCCCTGGTTTACAATGCTATACATGATGACTCTGTGTGCTTATTTAATGTGTTTGGAAGTGCCTTGACTGACTGCATGTACTATGGCGGGACTGGGATAAATGTGGGAAAGATGCCTTTGAAAGATTTAGCTGTATGGATTTAATATTGCTAAAAGCATGCCAGGTATGTAGTTCATTTATATGAAATCTTGAGAATCAAATAAAAGGGGAAACAGAATGTTGACCATGCCTTTGATGATAAGTTTAAAACAATTTCTAGGAACATAATGAAAAGTAGTAACAAAATGGGAAGGAACAAAGGCCACATATTACAAAAAAGGTAGTCTTGGCAGAGTGGAAGGCTTGGTAGAATCATTTATTTAACCCTTTGAGTACCAGATGGGTATGCAATGTATAGCTCTGCAATGCATTGTGTAACAGTTTGGCACTCAACAGTAACATTACTGAAAAATATGAGAGAACTAAGGATATTAAAAATGCATGACATTTAAAGTGATACATTTGTAAATCTGGAGGATCTGGAAAAATCTGGAAAGAAATAAATAGCTAGTAACTAGAGCTATCAATGCTTAAAAATCTGAGCAATAAAACAGGTGTAGGACCTACATGAAGGTGAGTCCTGCCTTACAACATGGAATCTTCTGTTGAGGGATATCATGTTCCCTGATGATGTCACTATTATAGTGTGTCATGATTTCATAGGGGACACACAGACATCTACTGACCACAACAAAGTTTTTGGAGGCTGGAATCTTCTCTATACTGATGCCTTGGGTTGGGGAGGACAAGCACTAAAGTGAGCTGCTATGAAGATATATGTCTGATGATGTGTGGTAGGCACATCATCTTGGCAATAGAAATACACATCACCATATGCACTAAAAATGAGGGATGCAAGGGGGAAGAATTAATTCATTAGCATGCAAGGTTATCATACTGCTCCTGATGTGTAAGGAATACCCTCCCTTACACATTGTCATCAGTACAACAACTCTGAAGTCAAAGTGCATCCTCTCCACTCCACCATTTGCATAGTGGAGGAATGGAGAGGATTCTCAGACTTCAGCACCACAAACAGCATCACTCCCTAACCCTTTTGTTGCCATAGGGATGTGTATTGAAGACTCCTGTGGCAGTGAAAGGGATAAGCCAGAGGGTGTAACCAATGCATGTCAAAGCAATGTGTTGCACAACCCTCTGACATTGAAAAGGTTATTAAAATACAAAGTAGAGTATCAGGTGATGAGCTAATTTTAAACATTTGTTGGGATAAAGGCCAATTAAAATATAAGCCTCCCCTTTCAAATGATATTATTGTACATTTTTGGAATTTCAATGAAGAAACATTTGGGGGCATTTTGGATTTTTGTTTTTTTGTTGTGGGGGTCATGTTATGGGTATTCACAGTGTAATGTTATTTTTTAGAAAAACTTGCTATACAGAAAAATCATATATGGGATAAACAATAATATCATTGTGAACAGCAACAAAATTGCCAAAAACATGCATAGCAGAAGAGGACTAATGGTTTAGCAACAAAGTGGTTAAACTGCAGTAATTATGAAGTTATTGTGCCTTTATTCTCCCTCTCTCTGCTGTTATCCTGGTTAGGTTATTCCATGCATTTGGATCTCTAAAGGAGAAGGCAGGTTGACAGCTTCTTTCTTGTAATATGGCATACTCAGTGAGTTATTAGCAGAGGGCCAGAGGTAGTATGGAGAGCTGGAGTGAGCATACTGCTCAGATTGTCTGGTAGCTTTCCAGAGAAGTGGTTATAGATTTGTAACATAGTAATATAGTAAATTAGGTTGAATAAAGACACAAGTCCATCAAGTTCAACCTTCTCCTCATACCCCAGTAATTTTATAGCTTTCCTGCTACCAAATAAGTTAGTCTTTATCAGACCTTCCTGATCTCCCTACTATTAAACAGTATAACTCTCTATGTTCCCTTTGGAAAGAAATGCATCTAATCTTCTCTTGAATGTATCCATTGTATCTGCCATAACCACCTCCTTGGGCAAAGAATTCCACAATTTAACAGACCTCACTGTAAAAAAAACCCTTCCACTGCTGTAGTCTAAACCTCCTTTCCTCTAATCTCAAGGGGTGTCCCGAGGTCATCTGATCAGGCCTTGGAATAAATAGCTCACCACAGAGATCCTTGTACTGACCTCTCATATATTTGTAAAATGTGATAAGGTCTTCTCTTAGTCGTCGTTTCTCTAGAGTAAATAAACCAAGTTTGTCTAGTCGTTCCTCATACCTCAAGTCCTCCATTCCCTTAATTAATTTTGTTGCTCTTCACTGTACCCTCTCTAGTTCTAGTATATCCTATATGTGTTAACCAATTTAGTTAATGAAACATATCATAATGATGAGTAGTATAATTACACTGGAAGACAAAACAGCCTAATAAATTATACTGAGTATTGCTTTTGCCAAATGGATTTGTGGAACAGAAGCATACACAACATCCCCATAGTCTATGACTGGCATTAACACCTGTTGAAAAATACAATTTGTATGGAACTTACACAGGATTTGTTGCTAATCAGAGAGCCTATTTTGGTATAAAATTTGGATGTTAATTTATCAATATGAAGACCAAAAGTAAGAATGGGGTCAAGCCACATATTAATACATTTGTAGGAATCGACCAGTGGCAAGTTAAGATTAGAATTTACTATGAGGGTTAAATGGGTATTGTGGGATTTAAGTAATTTGAGCTTTGTACCAGATACCACTGTAATCATTTTGTCTATGTTTAAGTGCAGTTTGTTTTTAGTGATCCATCTTTCAACTGCAGTGAAATAATCCTGTAACTGTAACACTGCTTCAAGTTATGATATGTTTGGATTTTTAGAGTAGATTTTAGTACCATCTGCATACATATGTACAGATGATATTTTGCAAACCATGGGCAGATCATTTACAAATAGGTAAGCTAGAAGAAGACCAAGAATGGAGCCTTGGTGATCCCCACTTGTCACTTAGAGTGGAAGGGAAATATTGTCAGCAATAGACATATTGTGTTCTGAATGATGAATAGGAACCAATTTAGAGAATCCAACCTGAACTTTAGAGCTTATTTATCAGAATATTATGGTCTACTGCATCAAAGGCCTTTGCAAAATCTAGGAAAACAGCTCAATTTTCTATGCCACTCTGGATATCACTGCATACTTTTTAGGAGGGCCATTACTAGTGCATGACTTGGATGAAAACCTAATTGAGTGGGATGAAAATCATACTAGAATATCTAAGTACATATGGTGTGACATAATAAATGTATAGAGAATGAGACAAATGTGGTATAGTTGAGGATGGAGTGTTTTGTGGAGCGGACACTATATTATGTGAACAAATATCAGCAAAAGAAGGGAATAAGGAATGTATACCCTCACCAATCTGCTTACAATAAAGATACTAAAGGTGATTCCTCATGTATCCCTCACTGAAATTTGATGCTCATATTGGATACCTTCTCTCAATGAGACCTTGATAGCACTGGGTCCCAAGCTAATTGCCATTTCCTGCTGTACCACATAATCCTCCTCCAAACTCCACCATCATGCTCATTGTTCCCTCTTGGTACACTTCCGTGATATCCACTGGTTTCCCCTTTTCCTAATCTTCTGTATTCGCTACTCGAATGAGATAATTTGCTTTCATATATATAGTCAATGCGTTTCTGAGCTATTACTGCCCCTTCGTCAGGACAAAGTATAATGTTTCAAACACCCAGCTTTGGCAGAACACACATTTAAAACCTTCCCAATCAGACTCTATTACAGTGGATGTTACTTCATATGATTTCATTCATAAAATTATTTCATCTCATTATACACATTTTCTTCGACCATCCTATACAATAAATATATCTCAACTTGTCATATGATGTTAGTGATACCGAGACGAATAAAGATCTTTCCAGTGGTCTAAGTTCAAACCATATAGTTGGACTAGTCTTTTCTTGGGTTGCGATGAATGTACATAATATATTTGATCCAATGGTAGTAACAATCTATATTATTGCAAGTCATGTGCCACTAAATGATATTTAATATTTAAAAATCTATATATAAATAAAATTGTTCTTATAAGGAGCAGATCACTCTGATACATAGTATAAGTGAATAAATAATAAAATGAATAATCCTATAACATAAAATGATAGAATACGTAGCTCCCTGTGAGCGTAACCGCACATGCGCAGTACAGACTGCTGTTCCAGCAGTCTCTACTGTGCATGTGTGGTTTCACACACAGGGAGCGTCTTTGTGAGACGTTTAGAGTTTCCCGTTAAGGATCAGCACGCTCGGCGAGTCTCTACTGAGCATGAACGCGCTGATCCGGAGCGGGAATCTCCGAACGGCTCACCGCCTGTCTCTGCTCTGGTGCCGCTGGGTGCACTTTAGCCCGTGTATACGGGCTTTCATACTAGTACTATATAAACAAAATGTTATCAAAAACTAAAAGAGTGCAAATCCACATATAATGTCAATCAAACATATACAGAACAGTATAACCCCTACATAATCTGGGACTATAGATGATGGGATAGCAAAGAACTTCCTTTGGGGGAAAGTACAATATGTTGAAAGTATATTCAGAGCCAAGGTGTATTTCACACTATATATATATGCTTAACAAATAAAACCAGTAGGTGAGTAAAATATGTGCTATTTATTCAAATACAATAATTAGCCAAACAAACCACAACTTGAAAAATTGTAAAATAAAAACTGTGTATTATAAAAAAAATAAAAAAATGTGTTTATAATAAAAAAAATGATAACTAAAATAATATAAAAGACAGTAAACACTAGAAGACGTTACACATGGATAAATATGCTAACATTCTCTTAAGAAATGTGGTGTTATAGGAGCTATTATAGGAACTGTTAGCCCAAAAAGCTATTTGAGGGAATAGTTCCTCATTTAATCCTCCAGGAGTCAACATTTTTAATTTATATATCCAAAAACTTTGTCAGTTGCACAGTCTATGGAATCTATTTCCTTTCCCATCACCGTAATATCTGTTATAAATTCAAATACACGGCACATACTACAATGCCTTGATACAGTGTGTTTCAGATCGTTTTTCAAGAAATGATTTAGATGCTCTAAGAATCTTTCTTTAAGATACCTTTTAATTAGGAATGTAATTGGCAGTGATTGATGCACTGGTCTTTAGTAACATTGCCAGTAGTTGGTCAGGCCCAGATGTTGATTTTATTTTTAGTTTAGGAGGTGGTCAGATATTAAAGATACTGATGTGAAATGTAATTCAGCAGTGCTGTTGGATTGAGAGAAGGTGCTGGAGACTATTCAATGCATGTTTCTAATTCAGAATTAACTGTTGTTTTCATTAATCAGATAGGTGTCACAGCCAACAAAGGAGTTGTTGAATGCATTGGCTACTGATATTCAAAGTTGTATTGTTTCATTGCCTGTTTTATAGTTGAGGGATGAGAATGGTTAGGGGGTTGTAGATATTTTTAATAACCTTCCAAGAGTTAGACAGTTACTGTTGTCAGTAAAATATTGAGCTTTAGCTAGTTTTGTTTTCTGTGTGCAGGTATTCCTCACGTCTGTAGACAGTCTATCTGCATATCTGTTGATTCTTGTAAACAGTGGACCCACAAGGCATTCCTCAAGGCAAATAGATTTGCTCAAGGGACCACTGTTACTTATATGAATCAGCTGATCTGTGAATAGACTGATGATTAGCTGTTACATTAAGTACAGAACTGGCAGAGAAGCTGTTATATGTTTTATTGTTGCTGGATCAGTGGATTGTTAATGTTACAACCATCTCTGCGCCACAGGGGTGTGCATGGGACATCTGTATGGCACTAAAAGGGTTAAAGGAGAGTAGCTGCTGTCTCTGTTCTCCAACAGAGACAGCAAACTTTCCTCTGGCTGTATAAAAAGCTAAATGAAGATACCAACATTAATATGCAAATGAGCCATTGTCAAAGTAGTCTCTGAAAAGATGTTAAAGCTGGCGATGCTGGATTTTTTGTTGCATATTCACTGTGATATGATTAAAATGACATCTTAATGCATATGTCGAGATGTAATCAAAACAAATATGCCACAATATCACCAAAATGGCCCCTTATTGATCCTTAGTGTATCTCCCCCAGATCATACATTCCACAGAAGTGGAATGTTGACTTGAGAACATAACTGTATCTTATAGAGACTCTATATTTGTAAATGCTTTTTCTTCTTTCAACTATGACTTGCATTTTGGCCAGAAATTGGGGTTTGCACTCTTTATGTCTCCAACACATAGATCCCATGTATATGTTAAATAAAAACCATTAAAGGAGATAGGATACTCATAAATACAGTATTGGATGCATGAGATGGCTGTAAAGAAGAAGAGCACATAGATGATACCTCACTACAGATAGCAGAGATAAAGGAGTGTATACATACCTGGGAACTCTCCGGTTTTGCCCCGGAGACTCCGGATTTTAGACTGAATTACCGGGTCTCCGGGGCAATGTGTGGATCACCGGGTGGGCAGAGTTTAAATAGAAACTCTGCCCACTTGTGCTCTGTCCCGCCTGGTTCCTCCCACTCCCCGCCCTCTTAGATACATTTTGCAGGGTTTTTTTTGTTTTTTTGTCCCGCCCCCTCTGCAACTAAGCCCCGCCCCTTTTATGACGCGAATTGCATCATTTTCTTCACAGGTCGGCACTGACAGGGTTACCCTCCGGGTAGCCCTGTCTCAAAAGTTCCCAGGTATGAGTGTATAACAAGAGACAAGGTGTATGGAAAATATTCAGGAAGATTAGGGATTGAAATGTGACAATAAGAGATTTATAACTTGTACAAACATGAATAAAAATTACCTCAAATATTTTATGAGGTCCACAAGAAGAAATGCATATAACTGCAACATTTTACATTGATTATAGGGAAAATGTGCAATTTGCTGTCCAGATAAAGAACATACAAAAGAGATTTAATTATCAAAAGACAGTGCAAGTGGGATATCATTACACTATTGGAGAATGAGAAGTGGCATGTTTTGGTTATAATATTGAGTTAAGAAGAATCAATATGTGTCTTAGGAAATGTTCTTGTGATATTGAATAACTAGTGATGTTAATGAGTATAATCAAAAGAGGAATAATAAGACTTTTATTGGGAGTGAGTTAAAGAATGGTCTAATTCATTAAAATTTGTGATGCAATATCATACTGTATGAAGATGCTATAGAAATTAATACAAAAAAATACTATTACCACTGATAATATTTTGCTGTGGGAAAATATATATTTAGGAATATGATTGGTTGCACAGCAGTCAGGTAAGAAAAAGTTAAATGATACAAAGGCATAATATTAGAGTAATATATTTCACACAAAAATGAACTGTATAAAACAATATTCCACTCCCCTAGTGTCTGTTTATTGATAGACATATGAGGGACTAATCATGATGTCAGCAAGTCCAGCAGATTGGATTGCTTGAGTTTTATGCTGCAACAGTTCTGTCACCCATGTGAAGGAGCCTTTATACTTATCAATGCAACTTCAATAAATAATATTTATTTGTTTCACATTTTGTAGCAAATGTCATATAACATACAGAAATGTAAATCAAAAATGCACAATTTACAAGAGTGGGAATTAAGCACAAATTGTAAATATGTGAGTTTATCTAACTTTCCTCACATTATTTTACATTATCCATTTATTAACTCCAATGCATTCTAGACATCCTTAGAAACCAAGGTGTTAAAGCAAATACACGTTATAGTATGCATGTTGCCTTTTAGGGTATCCATGATGATGCACTGTGTCATTACACATATACTATTTGAGTACTGACAATACTGAGAAGAAATGTACATTTTTACATTGAAAAACTGCACATGCATAAAAATGTGCTAATTTATCTCAGTTTTACTATGAACAGCTGTATACATGTTATTTACAGTCGTTTTGATAAAGTCCACTTAGTTTTATCAATTTTCTACTCAAGTATGAGCCTTTTAATGACAAATAACAGGCTACTGCATGCAGGCAAATAACAGACGTCATTAGCTCAAGATGGCAACAAATAGGAACGGGGAGAATGTCTAGAAGGGGGTTTAACTATAGTGTTATCTGGGATCAGATGGGGGAAGATGGAGAGGTGTTTGTTGGCCTTGTTCAGAGGAAATGGTTACTCAGTTATAGCCAAGATCAAAATCTCCTTTTTATTTTACTGATTAATGCTTTGTCTTAACTTGGGCAGGTTTGTCATTGCTTATTATGATTACAGTTGGTTAAAGTTATTCATTAAAAGCTTACCTGATGATTCTATGAGCAGCAAGCCTCTTGGAGTGTTTAGATCAGGGGCAGATTGTAGGGGAATACCATCCCGGGTATTTTTTTTTTTTTAAAGCAGCCCACTAGCTGGTTTTTTGGGGAGCAAGAAGTCAGTGCAGCCTCCAGCACCAACGTCCCTATCGAATCCACTTGTGGTCCTTGTGTGGCATGGGAGAGCAGGCGCCAGGATATTATGTCATATCCTGGCACTCTGCATTAACAAGGAACACGAAGGCTGTCACAGAGAGTGCCTGTGCCAGTGGCAACACAGACCTCTCCTTCAAAATATTGTGGGACGGTAAGGTGAGATCCTCTGATCTCCCCCACCGGCCCATGATCTAGCGGCCCACCGGGGGATGCCTGATCCCCCAGTAGGACAATCTGCCCATGGTTTAGATCAGCCTTGTATCATGGATGGTAATATTACCCTTTAAGCTCTGTACAACTAGACAAAGGGATAATTGGTTGGGATGTGGTTGTTTTACTGTATGAACAGGGGTCCTGTTTCATTTAACCTTGCTATGGTTAAATGATTTTTAAAGGCAAGGGCTAAGTGTTGTGTTATTTATAGCTCATACTACCTGTCTATGTTAAAAAGTGCTAAAGGAAGCTGTGGTCATTTCTCCCCAAATTTCTGGATTCTTGTATATTAATGTAAATGAATACCCTGTACTTAAGGCATGTTCTAAACAAAATGTGCAAGGAAATTATATGCTTATATTATTCCCACCTTTCAATTAATAATAGGTCTTTAGATTTTTTATATACATGTTTTGTAGATTTTCTTCCCAAATCCTGCTACACTACAATAGCTATTAACTATGATATTCTTTAATACAGTGAACATAATAGAAAGCACATTTCACCCCATTTTAGAAATTCTAACCTTGTTAGATAAAAATGATCTTTCTTCCCAAACTAGTGATAAGTCATGAACATCAATTAAACTATTCCAATTAAAAATGAACCTTAAGATTCATACAGGTTCTAAAAGGCTAATGCAGAAGTCATGACATAAGGCTTAAAACACATTTTTTGGTTGCTAGGATTTTGCAGTCTCTTTAACCTTACAATTATTAAGAACACTTGCTGTCAGTATATTAAATCCATTAATACTACAAATAAAAGATATGAATTATATGTTAGCTTCATTGAACTTAATTCATAGGATATCATTGTTATAAAATGTGCATGTTTCACTCTGTATATTGATAAAACACTGGTTATGTGAAAAGTAATATGTACATAGGAATGTGACAATAAAGGTAAAACTCATTTTTGATATTTTCTTCCTATAGAAATCTAATCATGTAAACATTATAACGTCAACATGATGATACAAAAGAGGTCTACATACACTGACCGATCAGTTTATTAGGTACACAACCCCCTCTTCCAAGTAAATTATGTCTCAGTCATACAGTGTAGCATGTCCATATCAGGCTATATTACAGTTTTGGGCAGACTAGATGGGCCGAATGGTTCTTATCTGCCGTCAAATTCTATGTTTCTAGTGAGATAATGTCTGTGTGCAAATGGGCCCACAGTGGAATCAAGTGATTTTAACCCCTTAGGGACCCTTGACGTACCAGGACCGTCAAGGGTAAATTTGCTTGAAAGACCCTTGACGGTCCTGGTACGTCACGTACTTTTTACTTACAGCGCTCTACCGGGAGCGATGTAAGTAAAAATAGGGCATGAAATAGACCGCTCCAAGATCGGAGCGATCTGTTTCAAGCCCCATAGTGATGCGCCGATACACGTGACAGGTCACGTGTACCGGCGCCTCAAAGTGCCCCTATGCGGTCGTTATGGGACGGAAATGTCCCATAACGTCCGGTCCTTAAGGGGTTAAAGTGGTAAAATTATAATAACCAAATGTTACAGTGCAGTATCAATGAGAGTATTTCCCTGCTGGGGTGGTCACATGCAGTACCTAGAATGTTTTAACAAACAAAAACCATTCAGTCAATTACAGTCCTGTGGCCAAGGACAGCTTTTTGATATGGGAGGCTGGCAGAGGGTGCAGTCTAACAGACAGGCCACACAC
The DNA here is from genome assembly GCA_037306005.1 of Rhinophrynus dorsalis. NCBI lineage: Eukaryota > Metazoa > Chordata > Amphibia > Anura > Rhinophrynidae > Rhinophrynus > Rhinophrynus dorsalis. Next base: position 403,075,342 of record CM074723.1, read on the forward strand.
TGCTTCCTACTGCTGTCAGGTAAAAACAAGAGGCTATGGCTACTGTAGGCACAAGAACACTGACATTGGACACTTGAAGACTGAAAAAAGTTTGCCTGGGTCAATTAATCCTGCTAACATTTGGTCCACAATGTCAGCAGGGCTAATGGTGGCAGACTGGGGGTGGTGTGATGCTGTTAACAGTAGAGAAAAGTATACATAACAAAGCATACCTGAATAATGGAAGGCATGTACTAATTGGTTTACTGGATGAATTCTGGTGCATTGGCTTGCATCTAAGTACAAACCAGGCTGCACCCACTTTTCAAGTCAAATTCTGGTTTAAAACGTGCCCAGCATACTACTTCCTGCTTAAAGCACTGCCTCTGCTCCCGTCCCACTACCCAGCATCCTCCAATGATGGAGGCTTTCTTTCTCTAAGCTGGAGCGATCTCATTGGCAAAGATCGATATCTAGCCAATGAGATCGCTCTAGCTTAGAGAAAGACATCCTCCATCATCGGAGGATGCTGGGTAGTGGGATGGAAGCAGCCTCTGTGTGGCAAGCAGCTTGCCGCAGCAGCAAGCGGAAGTAGGCTGATGGGCACCTTTTAAACTTGAATTTTTGCGCAGATAACGTTTTTTTTTTTCAAAAATGACTACCATATTAAACTTTTTCGCTAAATGCTCTATCTAATGAGCATTAGATATCTATATGTGATAGATCCACTTTAAGTGAGATGTTTAGGATTATATGGCGAAAGAGACAGTAGTGTTCCCTAATTATCAGCATCATTTGTTATCTGTATAATCTATCATTAAGCTATGAAATGTAAAATACAAGCTACCATAGGAAATTAAGAAAATAATGCTTTATAAATCTAAATAAAGTTAATGCACACCTATTATTATTAATGTATATAATATTGTCATTTTTGGAATAGAAAATGTTGTCAGCATTCTCTCCTTACAGCTATACAGTTATGATTCTGATTAAAAAGCATAGGTAATAGTTTTTTAATGGAGCAATAGTGAGTTACACTTTATTTCCCCTTTTTAAAAACAACTGAACTTAGCCTACTCTTTTATTTAACACTTGATATAAAATTCTGCACTTTGTATTACTTGGTGTCTTTTCTTTTCATTAAACCTCACCATAATCATGTGATGGAGCGACTTCTACACATATATAAGCAAGCAGTAAATGTGCTAATTGAGATTCATTTTAGTTTCTAAAAATCTTTGATTCCATTGCACTAATTACATATTTCTGTACCGATAAAGAAATGGCAGAATGTCAAGGCTCTTAATTAAAATGAACGTTCATCATTAAGGTCTTTAATATTCTATTTGGCAATAACTGAATAAGAAGGTGAAATACAGGACAGTTTGTTGAAGAGTAGAAAATGAATTTATTGAGTGATAAGCGTCTATGGCTGTAGAACTGGAGCACAAGAGAAAGAGAAAGAGTAAGGTCAATAAATGAAATAATAGGACATTTATTCTTTATTGCAACACACACTATAAGTTATTCTTCTGCCACCAAATCCGTCTCTATATTGTGACCTGAAATACTTTCTTTTGGGTGGTAAAAAAATATTGCTTCAACTATAGGCTCCAAAAGATAGGAGAAATAATTGGAATGATAGAGATGACTTTGGTTTCCTGGCAGCTGTCCATGTAGGATATCTTTTTAATTTAAACTATTATCAGCAGACTAAGACCCTGGCCAGTGTTCTGTGAGTTGATTACTTTATCTTCAGAGCAATAACTGTAATATACAGCATAATGTGAAACTTTTATTAAATCATTGTGTCATACACCTAACAGCATTATAAAACGAACTTGTAATCTGTTTTAAATGGAGCAGGAAGAACTCTCAATTCAGCACATACTATTAAGAAAGTGCCTCCCACATATAGGGACATGGGGGAATAAAGAGTATTTAGGGCCAAATAAGATCTCCTAAGACGACAATAAAGGCAATATGCACACAGCCAAAAGAGGAGCAGATATTAAAGGGTACAAATTCTAAGTAATTCTCTCTCCCACAGTTGGCATCCTCTCAAACAACAAGAACAGGAAAAACCATTCAACTGTAGACTGGGATATAAACATGTCCATGTCCCCTTACCTATATAAGGGATGGTGGTAAAATGCTGAATAAATCACCCCCACACATACACACACACATATAGTAGTGAGGGAAAGATGCACAAGGCCACTCTCCCCTGTTAGGGAAGGTGGGCTTTTTCTTAAAGGAACACTGACACCTGAAAATGAACTGGGCTACATACACTTAAATACCCCTTATTTCATTCTAGTATCTGTAAAAATTATTTGATTGCTGTCTGAGATCTAAAATCTAGTCTAATATATGTTTTGGGGGAGCAGTCATTCCTTTTCCAGTAGCCCTGGGCTCCCATTGATTATCCAGGGATAGGATAAGATCAGCATTTATGAATACACTAGTATGAAAGCCCGTGTACACAGGCTAAACTGCCACCCAGCGGCCTCGGCTGCTGCCCCGGAGCCGGAAGCAGAGACAGGAGCTCTCCGCTCCAGATCAGCACGTTCGGTCACTCTCTACTGCGCATGACTGCATCGTTCTGGCAGTCTCTACTGAACATGTGCTGTTACACACACAGGGAGCTTCGCAGCCTAGCAAAACATTATAATAGAGTAGTGGGCATTAAACTCAATCTATTAATTGATATTAGCTCTTATCTCTCAAATACTTACAGAATAATCAGAATCAAAAGGGAACTTTCACCTCTAAAGAATTTGCTTAAGCTATTAAAATTATATCAGTATAATGATAAACGGAGCTTGCTGTAACGATAGATCAGATGAACACACGTACGAAGGGAAGCATGAATGTGCTCTCTGAGAGAGCTGGCAGGGAGGTGAGAGGAGGATTACAGGACTGGGAAGTCCTATGCCACTGTACTGAAGTTACACTGTGCCACAAAATGCGAAAGTGCCCAGCATCAAGTCTACATTAAAGATCAAATATATTAGAAAACATGTAAGTAGAGAAAAGACACAGATCCAAATATAATTTTAATAGCTTAAGCAAATGCGAAAAAGTCTTTCAGAAGTGAAAGTTCCCCTTTAAATAAGTGTTCTTCAAACAGGACAATTTGCATATGCATTTTGAAGCAAGTTTATATTTTAGGGATGTAACATAGGGACAATACATTTTTACATATGCTTACTGTATATGATATTTAAGGTTATATCAATCTATTTCACTTTTTGGTGACAGTGTTCCTTTAACTAACCATCCTTCCGTATACATTAAATCCCTGCCATCTGCTAAAAAGTAAATGCCACCTTCAAGTCTATGAATTAAGGTCATTATTCAGGTCACTCAAGAGGTCAAACTAACTATGTCATAAATATATAATCAAATAGTAGGGTCAAACAATGTGAAATGTATCTGTATATGTACACTGCAGATCTCAAATTTATATAAATTGTACCAGAAACAGGTGGAGGCCATAGAATCAAGGAACAGGAGTACCCCCATTCTGACCAGCACCCCTGTCAGTCGGAACACAAGATCATTACAAATATAGCTTTATTCAATTAATATTAAAATCCAAAAAAAATGTGATTTGTGTAAAAATGGTCTGTAGGCAAACCATCGTGTATATGCCTGCTGACTACTTCGATACAGCTACTAAATTATCCCTACCACCTAATGTGCTGATATAATTAGTATAGTAAATTACTGAGTGTTACATCCACTGTATATTGTTGACTGTTTATTTATTTATAATCAACTATAAACAAGTAGTACATGTTAAGTTAAACGGCGCCTCCACTATACCATAGAGATGGAAAAAGTTCCAGTTTATGTAAATAGGGGTTTTAAACTTGGCAATTTAGAGAGTTCTCCAAAGCATCTGCAGCATTCAAGAGGTTTAAAAACCTGTATAATCCAATGGGAATTTTGGAAATATGTATTGTACCCTCTGGAACAGTTGGTTTGCACCAGAATTGCACTTATTAGCTACCTGCATAAGGTTATTCATTATCGTTCAAGCGATCAGTCACAGGACTAATTGTCACTTGATTTTTAAAAAAATGACAACTTATTAGCTTTTCTTTTACCCAACTGGTATATGTGGCTTATGTCTTGAAGAATAACATGAGTTTGTATTACATACAATAGGTCAGATCTACTAAGAAGAGCCAATACAATTCTGGGGGACATGTAAAAAATGAAAATGATTTAAATTAAATTATTTAAATGAAGGTTTTAACCCACTGAATGCGAAAAAGGTCTCTAGCACATAGCACAATAGTGTGCAGACTTCTCTAGCATTTAAATGAAATAAAACTTCAGGAATTTTACATCCTCTAGTACCACTGGTTTGTTTCAAAACGCATCCAGTTCTTCCTAGTACAGCAGACTCAGTAACACTGAACATTATTACCCCAGTGGAATTCAGAAAGTGTGCTAACTGGCTTCACCCCCTTTCAAACTTTTCACATATCCTGTATTAACCCTTTGCATGCCAGAGGGGTACACAACGCATTGCGCAGCGTACCCCTCTGGAGTTCAAAGGGTTAATTTCTAAATATGTTGTATCATAGAATAATATAGAAATGTTGTATCATAGGTCCTGTGATATCATCAGCAGGCACACATCGGTTTCTGTACATAAAGTAGACTTTATTGAATCAAAATAACAAACTTATATCGACGTTTCGACCCCCACATGGGGGTCGAAGTCAAGAGTGTAATAGTAACTAGTGTTTTCACATCCCTTATGTACCTATTGGAACCCACGTGCAAGAAAGCATGCCAGCTTTGTGAGCTCGCGTGTACAGATGACGTCATAGTCATCAAAAAAAAAAAAAAAAAAAATTTTGAGCTGAAATAAAAAAATATTCAAACTTTTTCACATACCTAGTATTAACCCTTTGAGTGCCAGAGGCATTGCGTACCCCTCTGGTACTCAGAGGGTTAATGATTTATATACAAAAATATATATATGTATATGTGATTCATATATATATATATATATATATATATATATATATATATTTATATGTGCGTGTGTGTGTTGGCACTCGAAGTAATCAGTCACAATCACCGACCTATAATTAAAAAAATATATAGTCTAAAGCAGTGTTTCTCAACCAGGGTGCCGTGGCACTTTGGTGTGCCACAGTCATCCACTTAGGTGCCCAATTGTATCTTTAATGCGTTCACAAAAACGTGACTGTAGACTTCCAAATGACTATTTAAGGATATTACTATGCACGATATGTTTATTTTAGTTGTGAGGTCTAACATTACCTCTATATTTATGTATTTGTGACCTTCATTACACCCTTGACAAATGACATAAAATGATTGGGGTGCCCTGAAAATGCCAGACTGCATTTTAGGTGTGCCTCGAGCAAAAAAAAGCTTGAGAACCACTGGTTTAAAGAGATGTCATTAAAGTATGTCTTCTAAAAGGTCATTTACTTAGGATTTTAGCATACCCTTACAGTATTTTCAACTTTAAATGCTCTTTTGTTATACTGGAGCAGCCGTGAAAGGTAACATGGCTGAATATCCTACAACTCACACACAATGTACATGGAAAGCACAATCAAAATATAATATTACAAGATGAAGAGCCCGTTACCTGGGCCACAGTGCCACTGGCAGCCGGTCGCGGTGCAGTCATGATCAGTAGAGACTGCCTGCGCCGCAACTGATACAGAGCGCATGATTGTGGCGTTACACACGATTTAGCGAATTATTATATAGGATATGATCCTTTGGATGATGCAGTCATCTCCAGGGCATTGCTTAGTAATGAATCATTGACTGCAGGGCTTATAATTTGAAGTCCTTTGCTGCTATCCAGACCTGAAAAGTTACTCGCCACTGCAAGCCGTAACATACCCACCAGGGCTGAATTTCTACTCGCCAGGGCTAAATTTTCACTCGCCATTGGCTAGTGGCGAGTGGAAATTTTGAGCCCTGATTGACTGCATAGAGCATCAAGTTCAGATTTTAGACATCTAGTATTAAATACATACTTTTTCTTACAAATTCTAACTTGGTACTATAAAGGGGAGCTAGATTCCAAGAATAAGTGGCTCTTAATTTGTTTAGCAGACAAACTTAACTAGACTTCAAACAGCAATCAGTTATTTCCATTTACTGTTTTTATTTGCATATGATCCCTGTTATAGTTTATTGACATTTATTTCAGTTTACAGTCCCCCCAAGAAATGTCCCTTATAAGTCATTCAGGTCTATTAAAGCCCATTTTCATGGTAGGGTATGTGATCTTGAGGAAGGTTTCAACAGAGATCACTCTTTTAAGGAAAGTGCAAAAACAGAGAACAAAAGATATATATATACACCTGACTGCTTTATATAGGACAACTACCTAGCTATGTCAATGTATTAAAAAAATATGATTAACTTTAAATGGAAAATGAACCTACATTATATGTGGCTATTAATTTGTTTAACAGAAGGAGTTTGCTAGCAGTCCTTCATCCAGCATACTATTCCCCAATATATGTAGTTGCCTGTATTTGCTAATCCCCATTTAAAGTCTGAATTTGATTCCAGCCTTGTCACAGTAAACAAAAGAAAAACATGGATCAGTCTGAACACTAGGCATAAATAGAAAGACCCTGTAAAATTGAGTAAACATTCTCAAGATAATAAAATATCATGTACAGTTCTAGAATAAAGCATAATTCAAATGTAATGAAACAGTAAATAGATATTCCTTTCTAATGTATGAAGGACATTTAGCTTTTTAAAGCCTTCTGTTAAACAAATGAAGACACAGCCCATTGTATAGTTCTGTTTTAATGTGATGCAATGCCTTGCACAGCCATCTGACACTCAGAAGTTAAGTCAGCACTAATGTAGACATGCAGTTTTTTAAATCAACAGTAACACAAATTGCTTTAAATAAGATAATTTTAAGGTTACAAAGGTATAACTTTTTATATTTTCAAATGCAAAACAGCTCTGACAATAAGTGACAAGGTATGTCAGAAGAGATCAAGTACAGGAATCAGGCAGCAATGGTTTTGAAGATTATTATAGTTGGTTTTGTCGCATAATGTTAACTGACATATCAAGCAAAGAGAGAGAGAAGAATTGGATAGTGTAATCTTTAAGGCTGAGAATGAAGTAGCAAAAATTGAGGGTTTCATTTGAAAGGCAGGTTATGGACAGAAAAGGATGTTCACATTATGCTTTGTCTGTCACCAGCTGCAGAAATATGACTGAAAATAGGCCAACATGGAAGAGTGCAGCAAGAAAGGGAAAGTAAGCTACTGTATGAAAGAATTTCAGGTGCACTTGGTCACAGATCTGTGAGTTTCTTGCAAGTAATTGAGAGATGAGATTAAAACAGATAGCATTAGTCATTCATGGGGAAGAATAAGGTGGTTTGGGTAGCTGCCTGGAGTGTTAGACTCTGGATATGATTGAGCAATCACATGCAGCATAGTAGTCAATTACTGGATTTCCAGCTGTTGGGGACTACAACTCATGATTTGGACATTAGATGCTATCTTATTAGCTTTACTATGCCAATATTCCTGTTAAATTTCCCATTAAATTTTACAGTGGCATATCATTGTTCATTTGGATAATCATATATCATTGCAACAATGATTTCAATATGTTTGGCTTCAATATAAAAATATATAAAATCAAAAAGTTCACAACTATCACACAAAAGTTACCAGATCTTAAAACAATGTACTTACACTTTCAGTAGATAAATGAAAATTGTAAGCTTTCAGGCAGAGACCTCACTTCCAGTGTTTCACTTAGCAAAGCACTTGTAACCCAGTGTTGTCTAAACCCTTGAATTGTAAAGTGCTGCATACACTTGTTGCGCTATATAAATAAACATATTAATTCATTCATTCATTCAAGACCACCAAATGTGTATATAACTCAAAAGTAGTTTCCAAAAAAGTGCTGCTCTTCTTCAACAGGTTGACCTGCCTGTTCCTCGCTTAATATAGCTCCAAAAACAAGACAGGCACACACAATCTCAGGTTAAAAGTCTTTCTAGTAATTCAAACACCTTTGTTGTAGCACCAGTAGAATCTTACTCACGTGGTAAAGAGGCAAATTGTTGAGACCTTTTCCCAAACGTAATGGGAGTCTCTCAAAAAAAATGGGACGCCACTAACATAAGGCTATTAGAACAAATTTACAAAAGCAGATAAATTGGATGTCAGTGAATTGACACCTGTGATATCTGCTGGAGAGATGACAAACCCTTATGAATCTTAGGAAGGTGATATAAGAAATATACATCTGGATTCACAACATTAATACATTGAAATTCACACTATCTGTTCTGGACACATAAGAAATGACATCTTGTGCACCTTAAGGAGTCTGTCTGAAATATATAATTATATACGCAATCAAAACAAGAGGCTGTCCATGCTTCTGTACAATGCGAGTATTATCTTTAATGTGCTGTGCTTGTGGATTTAAGATAAGTGTTGTATACTGCACTTAGAAAAGTTTTATTCTTGTTATATCTACTTTATATTGGAGACCATTTATTTTATTGTTGGTTGCTTCCTGGATATTGATGCCATCTGAAGCCCACAGAATATGGTTACTTATTGATGGGGATGGTTAAAACCTGTGCACATGAATAAGAGGCTATAGCTGCCTCTTTACCACGTGAGTAAGATTGTCCTGGGTGCTACAGGGAAGATGTAAGAATTACCAGAAATACTTTTCTCATCAGATTGTGTGCACTTGTCTTTTTGTTTTCTTTATATTTGGCTTCAGTTATACTTTGTTCATTGATACTTTTAGAAATTGTATTTCTGTTTGTTGATGCAATGGGTTTGGAAGTAAAATATATTGATAATACTATTGTATGTCTCAGGATGACAAAACTCTGGGCAGCACCTACAGTTCAAATTGCTAATTGAAACTATTTTGTCACACATCTTTACCATTCTTTAAACTTGTGTCCAAAGGGTACTTTGGCCTTATGCCATTGTAGTTTCTGTCTGTGATTGTAAATATGTATGTATAAGTTAATGTATTGTAATATATTCAATATATTAGAATCCTATTTAGAACTCATTACATAGAATGAAATTATGGTAATAATATAAGGTGTTTGTTTAATAACATATTAATACAGCTAATATATTAGAGTGACCTGCAATAGATCCAGTTTACTTGATCTTCTTCATACAATTAATTTACTCTGTTCATTTTACTGTTTGCTTTTTAAATTATTAGAAGGGTAAATTATAAAAATTTTATTAGTCAAACAAATGTAAAGAACACACAGATTGATTGGTTCTCACTGGGAATTAAACATAACAGCCACATCCACTGTACCCTTAAAAATGTGTTGTAAAACACGTTGGGCATTTAGGTTACAATATTTTAACATAAAAAATAATATCACCTTTTTATATAAGCCAAGACATTGAAAAACAATTTTTAAAAAATGGACTTCAAACTAGGCATGGGAAAATTGAATATCAAAATTGGTCTTAGTCATACATAGGTTCAAAAGAATTGCTGTGTAACTCTATTTTTAAAAATGACTTTTAAATCTGCTTTTAGAATGTCGGCATCCTGTTAAAGTGAAAGGTAGGTTATTAGAGATAGCCTGGCTTTCCCTTCTTATTATTGTATCTGAGTCCCAGCTGTACAAAGTGACATTAGGTGAACCCAGTAAACCTTTAACTATTTAAAGGGACATATATATTTTCCCCATATTGAGGGGCACAGGTTGTGATGTTGATGAAGAGTAAAAATAGTTACAAATAAAAACAAATTAAAGGTATTATATTTAGAAAATAAAATAACACTTTAGTACTTATAACAATTGCCATAATATTCCACAACACATTGGGTGATTTGTAGGAGAACCAGGATTTACTTAGGGGTATTTTCTATTTTATATGGCAAAACACTTTCATTAAAGTCAAATTTAAAAGTTAAATTTTCACTAGGGAGGCAAACATAGTCAAGATGATACCTTTATTGGCTGACTAAACAGATTTAGAATGCTTGCTTTCAAGACCTCCAACATCACTCCGAATTTAAGTTGAGCATGCTCTGAACACATCTCTTGTAGCATGACCAGGAAAATGGACACATTTAAATCTGATTTCCCATGTGCCTTGATAGTACATAGTAAAAAATGAAGCACAGAGGAATGACATACCCATACAGCACAACAATGCCCTCCCCTGGGTGCAAACAGGAAACACTGCAGAATTTGTGGGTTAGATAGCTTAGTACACAGGTGATAGGTAGGTCCAGCATGAAACATACAGTTCCAGTACCTCTTTTATGGTGGAATAGCATTAGTATATCTTTACCAGTATCAGTCAATTATAGTGGTATGACATGAGAGGTAAGTGATCTTAATTTCAGAATTTCTCCATCACTGTCAACCATAGAGTTAACAAATAATTTTTTAAAATCTGTATTTTGCATTGAAACATGTATGTTAGTAAATGAGGGAAGAACTTGGCAATCACTGCTCTAGAGAATTATATAATGAATGTTTAGTTGGAGGGTATTAAATATTTTACTGTCAGTATGGCCTATCGTTTGGATCTATGGATGCTGAATATACTACTACCTTGGCATTGCATAGTCTGTTGACTCAAGCTTGTGAGATGCTTTACAATTGTTTAATTGGTTATTTTTGGTGATCTACCAGCTCACATCTATGTTGTCTCACTTTTAAGGATGCCGCACTAAAATGTGGAGTGTTGTGCCTATGCTAACGGTATGATTTTCCAAAATGATATAATTTGATTGAGCTCAACAATGCAATTTCCATCACAGCGAGATGATGTGAGAGGCTCTGAGTAATAACAAAAGCAATGTTGCCTGTTCTATGGCTTGTTACCACTCAAGAGCATAACATTTTAGCTCTCTAGTGCCATTACAGAGGAGAAATTTCCACATACATATTAGACTAATCCCACCCATAACGGCAGTCTAGTTCCAAAACGATGGGCAAGTCCACTCTGCACGGAAATACCAGCTAACCCCAGTCGTACGTTTCTGCCTTGTTTGGGCCTCGTCAGTGAGGTGTAGCTGGTTTCCCTAGGCACTGAGAGCAAGGGGTCCACATCTGGATTCCCCTTTACTCTTAGGGAGACACCCTAAGAGTGTTTGAAATACAAGCCAGATGATGTGAGAGGCTCTGAGTACGAACAAAAGCAATGTTACCTGTTCTACGGCTAGTTACCGCTCAAGAGCATCACATTTTAGCTCTCTAGTGCCATTACATAGGAGAAATTTCCACATACATATTAGACTAATCCCGCCCATCACAATCCTGCTGGGAGAAGCCAAAATATGCACATTGTGTAATCATTTATGGCTTTAGTGTCATAAGCATCCACAATTGATAATCTAAGACCAAGAGGCCACCGTGTTTTCATAGAACTGATACTGTAGACTCTAAAGAGCCATTAATAAAATGATCCATACATTCTTATTAATTTTCTATCATTATTTGTCATATATTTATTGTTTTTTATTTAATTACATTATTAAAATGATGTCCCACCAGCCATCATGAGTACAAGAGAAGTAGAAAATCTGTAACAGCCTTAATCAATATGATTTGTAACATCATTTGAAATGGCCAACTAAGACAGGGGTATTCAAGCTAGCCCTCAACAGCCAAATCTGAAAGGTATCCTTGCACAGTAACAAGGTGTTCAGTCAGCTGATTATTGCTCTATGATCTGTCCACCTGTACTCAAGCTGAGATATGCTTGAAACATTATATTTAAAACAGACAAAGAGAATGGCAGGGGTGCAACCACCAAACCAGAAATTAAACCTAATGTGGGCAAGTTACTGCCTACAGATCAGATTGGGCCCTCTCCCTGAATTGATCCAGCCTGTGGGTATTCCCTTCCCCTTCTGCACCTCCAGTCTTTCTCTATTGCCCTGATTCAATTTAGCCCCTTAAGGACTGGAGAGGTATACAAAGTATTGTTAAATGTTAGAGGTTTTAGATACAGGCGCCCCTGCTGGCTGCCACACTTTTCTCATGCTCCTGACCTCTCCAGGAATTACCTTCATTATAACCTTCTTGCTTTCAAAATTCACCAAAAATATTCCAAGGACCAAGCTCTTCTCCACATTCCACATACCTGGATTTACCAAAACTCAACGGATGGCATTATACCACTGAGATATACAGCGGATTGAAATATACTTCCCCTGGACCCTCTGCTAAGAAGAGATAATTCCACTGGAACACCACAAACAAGGTACATTGAAACTATAAAACTAACTCTCCTCCAGTGTTATTTGGGTTTTGTATTTGATCATCCATTCAGCAATGCTCAGATTTCATTTCTAAACACTCAGAAAACTTATTGATGAAATATATATATTTATATATATTTCACTGAAGCACACTGGTTTTGAACTCCTGTAATCTGACCTGCATGCATGCTTTCTTATCTATGTTATCTACAAAGCAGCCTGAAGTGCAAAATTCCACACCTCACACTGGCCTGCATCCTATAGAACAGAACAACGTGACCATCACCCACAGCTGACATCCCTGCAAAAGTTAGATGTTATTTTATCCCTATGAATGCTGAGGGAATGATCACATATACTCACCTCCAGTTAATTGGGTGTTGGATTTGATCATCTATTCAGCAATACTCAGATTTAATTTCTACACTGTGAAAACTTATTGACGAAAAAAAAAAACACAGAAACAAAAAGAAAAAAAAATATTCAACTATATATTTCACTGAAGCATATTTGAAACTGCAATCTGACCTGCATGGATGCTTTCTTATCTGTTATCTACAAGGCATCCTGAAGTGCAAAATTCCACACCTCACACTTGCCTGCATCCTAAAGAACAGGACAATGTGATCATCCCCCACAGCTGACATCCCTGTAAAACTCAGAGGCTGCTTTAACCCCTCACTGCTGAGGGAATGATCACCTATTCTGCCTCATATCTGTATTCCCTACAACCCCAAAAAGTTTTCTCTCCACTCAGCCCCTCACAAGTGGTTACCTTAAAATCGCTTGGCATCTTCAAAGGCACTCACAGGGGTTGCCGTGGTGGAAAATCAAAACTTAAAGTTCAATCTCCTGACACTCTCATAGCCACTCCACCACTTCTACCTGCAAACACAATTGAAGTGATTCAATCCAGAAGCCACAAAAAGCGCACACTCAAATCAAGGAAACCTCTTTGTGTGATCCCTATAAGAAGATACATTGTTTCCAAAGTACAGAGCAAGAACTCAGAACCCCAAGACTGTCCTATCAGATCAATCCTGTGCAATGCCAGATCAATAAAGAACAAAACAGCTAGCAGCAGCTGTTCCAGGCAATTATACAGTGTTTCACCGACCCAGACAAGAACGCAAGGGAGATGGAGTAATGATTTGTGTCAAATCATCCTTAAACCCCAGGCCAATATCAGTACACACACCCCAATCTTTTGAATGTGTAGCTGCTAGCATCTCAATAGATAGAGGATTTTGGATACTGTTAATATACAGACCCCCAGGAGATGGGAAGAGATTTCTTCAAGAACTCTCAGACCTTTTGACTGGTTTAATCCTTGAACATCCTAGATGGATTATATTGGGAGACTTCAACACTTGGATTGATGACACACTATCCCAACTGGGGCAGGACCTCCTCAGCCTGATGAGTGTACTCGGATTCATACAAATAGTTGCCACTTCCACCCACAGAAAAGGTCATACACTTGATCTAGTGTTCCAGTGTGGACAAGAAGTGTCGCCAGTAACTGTAAATCCAGTTGTATGGTCAGACCACCACTCCATACACTTTTCCATTGGATCACAGTCACCCAGACCACAGCCTCAGAACCTGGTCAAACACCGCTCATTAAAAGGGGTGACCCCACTGGACGTAGCATCAAATATGGATCTAAGTGAGCTGATGGACACTTGTGAAGACCCTGGCTCCTTAGTCCAACTCTACAACAAAACCATAAGGGACACCCTAGAAAGCATTGCACCATCACGCATATGCACAATCAAAACTCACAATAATGCACCTTGGTTTGATAGCACCATCAGAGAATTGAAGAGAACAGGCCGTAAACTCGAGAGAAGGTGGTGCAGGACACATGACCCAGAGGACAAAGTTGCTCTTATCAATCACTTAAATGAATATCAAGTTAAGATAACTCAGAAAAAATCCTAATTTTTGTCATGCGAAATCACACTTTCCCGCAACAGACCCAGGCAACTGTTTCGCACAGTAGAAAGGCTCTGCAAACCAGCATGCATGCATATACCCACCAACTTTTCTCAAGAGAAGTGTGAAGAATTTGCATTCTTCTTCAGAGACAAGATTTCCTCCATACGAGCCTCCATCACAGCAGGCCAACCAGTTACCCACCAGAACCACTACAGTGTAAGACCAGATCCCCCCAGTTTATGGTCTACTTTTACAAATGTGGATATAGAGGAAGTTAAAAGAACCATGCAAAACTTGTGCCCCACTACGTGTGACTTAGACCCTGCCCCAACTCGTCTTATATCTGCATGTACTGAAACCCTTGCCCCAGCCCTCACAAAAATAGTGGAGTATTCACTAAAAACTGGAATCTTCCCAGATCCTCTAAAAGAAGCAGTGGTAAAACCCCTCCTAAAGAAACCCTCACTAGACCCAGACTGCATAGCAAATTACAGACCAGTATCCAACCTTCCATTTCTGGGGAAAATTATTGAAAAAGTAGTGGCAACTCAACTGGAGGCCCATCTATCAAGCTATAACATCTTTGATCCTTTCCAGTCAGGTTTCAGATGCCGCCACAGCACGGAAACAGCACTAGTCCAAGTGCTAAATGATCTCCTTTTGGCAAGAGACAAAGGTGATTACTCCATCCTAATCCTCCTGGATCTCTCAGCTGCATTTGACACCATTGACCATGGGATTTTAATAGCGCGCTTGCAGCACATCTGTGGTAAAGGAGGCACAGTTCTTAACTGGCTTAAATCTTTCCTCACTGGTAGATCACAGAGAGTAACATCAGGATCTTGCTCATCGGCACCAACAGAATTAGCCTGCAGAGTTCCACAAGGTTCCATCTTGTCTCCTATGCTATTCGCAATTTACTTACTACCACTGGGAGACATCATCAGAAGACACGGCCTAAGATATCATTGTTACGCAGATGACACACAACTCTACTTTTCCTTTGCTCCAGATACTAAAGACCCAACATGCCTCATCAACAGTTGCTTAGCAGACCTCATAGAGTGGATGAATGCTAGTTGGCTTAAAGTGAACCCTGACAAAACAGAGTTACTCTTGGTGAGGGGACCCCGGGCAACAAGAATATCTCAGGATCACCCAACTGGCCTGGAACTTGGAGGCTCTGAACTTATTAGTTCAACAGAGGTACAAAGTCTCGGAGTGATGATTGACTCTGGACTGTCATTTAAACAGCAGATCTCTTCTGTAATAAAATCTGCCTTCTTTCATCTGAGAAACATAGCCAGGATACAACACTTAATTCCACCAAATGACATGCCAACATTAGTCCATGCATTTGTGTCTTCTCGGCTAGATCACTGTAATGCACTGTACTTGGGCCTCCCAGAAAAAGAACTCCATCGCCTACAGACAGTGCAAAATGCAGCAGCCAGACTACTGACCAAAAAAACTCGCTCATGTCACATAACACCTGTTCTCCACTCCCTGCATTGGCTTCCAATTAAATGGCGAACATATTTTAAAATTGGCCTGCTGACCTTAAAAGCCTTAAATAATCAAGGCCCACAGTACCTGAAAGAGCTCCTGACACCCTATATTCAATCCCGCTCACTGCGGTCAGCCAACAGATCCCTCCTGTCAGTGCCCAGAATAAAGACAACCTCAGGTTCCCAGGCATTCAGCTTTGCTGCCCCCACATTCTGGAACTCTTTACCGTCCTCAATCAGAGAGGCACCATCATTACAGACTTTTAAAAAAAAGCTAAAGACCCATCTCTTTTATCAGGCATTCAGTCAACTCATCTAACCATAAGGAACCCTTACATTTTATGTCTGTTTATAGAATTGTAAAGCGCTTTGAGTCTCACAGGGAGAAAAGCGCTATAAAAATCACAATTTATTATTATTATTATTATTATTGAAGGGGAGATGGAGAGATAGACTGAAAGAGGCCCTTGTTCTGGGTTAACTACATTAACCTTGCACCAGTGCTTGTGATTTAAAGGGATAGTAATGTTTCATAATAAAAGCAGCTCCAATTAATCATCATAGTATTTGGACTTTGGAGAGTGTTATTTCAACTCTGTCAGAGTTGTAGTTCAAGGGTAATTCAATGACAAAGTATCCCCCTCCCACCCCTTTTACTGATGTAACACTGTTCAGTCAGATCAGAAGGGAGGTGCCCAGGTAGACTGCAGAGAGGGACAATCTTCAATTAAGATAAGGGAAAAACCTGAAAAACTTGTCAAGGGGGGCAGGGCTTTCATTGTTCTCATAGGAAGAAGATTGTCCCCTGCTGTTATCTGTCTGGTCTATGGACTGGATTCCACATCTCAGAAGAGAAGGCTTACACTAGATAAAAGGGGTGGGAGGAGAAACTTTGCTCGTGAATATCTCTCAAACCATAAAGGTTTGAGAGATAAGACATATCATTCTTCATGTTTTTTTAATGCCTACAAAATAAAATAAAGATAAAACGAAGTATTACTATCCCTTTAAATGTGTTCTGTGTATGTATTAAACACAGTACACTCACTAAATCACACAAACTAAGATCACTGATGCAAGTCTAATACAGTAAACAGGACAAAGTGCCTCTCAGTCTATTGATCCACCTTTTCTTCTAGTCTTTGACAAGGGGCCCAGCTATCAGGAAGTCCAACTACCTATGCATAGTCCATTTGGGAGATGCTAACTTAATTGCCCCTATGTGCCAGCAGCCAGTTAGCTGAGAGTCAGGTAGGCCACTTGCCTTGCAGTTCTTTCCTTTTTTGCTGCAGATAAAGTGCTTAGAAGATAATAATAATTATAATAATAATAATAATACATTCTGATTTTTTATAGCACATTTCTCCCTCTGAGACTCAAAGTGCTTTACAAATCTATAAACATACATAAAATTAAAGAGTTCCTTATGGTCATGTGAGTTGACTGAATGCCTGATGAAAGAGGTGGGTCTTAAGCTTTTTTTTAAAAGTCTGTAATGATGGTGCCTCTCTGATTGAGGATGGTAACGAGTTCCAGAATGTGGGGGGCAGCATGGCTGAATTCCCGGGAACCTGAGGTTGTCTTTATTCTGGGCACTGACAGCAGGGATCTGTTGGCTGACTGCAGTGAGCGGGATTGAATATATGGTGTCAGGAGCACTTTCAGGTACTGTGGGCCTTGATTATTTAAGGCTTTGAAGGTCAGCAGGTCAATTTTAAAATATGTTCGCCATTTAAATGGAAGCCAGTGCAGTGAGAGGAAAACAGGTGTTATGTGACATGAGCAGCATTTTGAGAGAGATAATTTAAGCTTCTTATTCTTCTTCTTCATGAGATGTTGCAGTTGTTCTTTGTACAAGTGTTGTATTACAATTTCTAATTGTTTTATTTGGTGTATTATTTTTCCACAGGTTTTCAGGTATATCTTGTTTTTGGTCTTGTAGATTGTATTTGTTTCCATAGAGCTGATGGATCAATTGATTGTGAACTTTCACATTCATGAATTTACAAAGATTTTCAGCATATTGTGAGTTATGTGTTGTTCCAAGTGGGTTCTTGATCTTGTTAAGCAGTGTTTCCTTAGTGGTAACTTTTATGATTTGTTTCTTAAGCTATATTCAATATCTTCCACAGTTACTTAATTTAGTCCAGTGGTGTAGATGAAAAAGGAATGAGTACCACAGTATGTAATAAAATCTCTCTTATGGAACTAACATTCAAGTTTAAGGACAACTTTCAAGAGCAACAAGCTCTTTATAAAATCAAACAGGCTAGTAGAGTAAAAACGGTACATTTTTTGGCTTAGTGGCTTTGGTTGCAAATTTTCAAGTCAACTATGTCTCTTCAGGCAATGGTGCCACAGAGGTATCCAATGCATTGTGCTGCAGTGTTGTCGATTAGTGTTGAGCGAGCACCCCGATGCTCGGGTGCTCGGGTGCTCTGACCGAGCACCCCCTGAGGCTCGAGTGCTCGGCCGAGCACCCGAGCCCCATTGGAATGAATGGGGCGACACCAGGCACCCCCTGCTCTGATGAGGGGAGGGTGCCTGGTCAATGCCCCCTTCATCTCCGCTATGCCCCCTTCATCTCCGAATGCCCCCTTCAGCTCCGCAATGTCCCCCTTCAGCTCCGCTATGCCCGTCTTCCACAATGTGCCCCTTCATCTCCGCTATGCCCCTCTTCCACAATGTGCCCCTTCATCTCCGCTATGCCCCTCTTCCACAATGTCCCCCTTCATCTCCTCTATGCCATAGAGGAGATGAAGGGGGACATTGTGGAAGAGGGGCATAGCGGAGATGAAGGGGCACATTGTGGAAGAGGGGCATAGCGGAGATGAAGGGGCACATTGTGGAAGACGGGCATAGCGGAGATGAAGGGGGACATTGTGGAAGAGGGGCATAGAGTCTATGCCCCTCTTCCACAATGTCCCCCTTCAGCTCCGCAATGTCCCCCTTCAGCTCCGCTATGCCCGTCTTCCACAATGTGCCCCTTCATCTCCGCTATGCCCCTCTTCCACAATGTGCCCCTTCATCTCCGCTATGCCCCTCTTCCACAATGTCCCCCTTCATCTCCTCTATGCCATAGAGGAGATGAAGGGGGACATTGTGGAAGAGGGGCATAGCGGAGATGAAGGGGCACATTGTGGAAGAGGGGCATAGCGGAGATGAAGGGGCACATTGTGGAAGACGGGCATAGCGGAGATGAAGGGGGACATTGTGGAAGAGGGGCATAGAGTCTATGCCCCTCTTCCACAATGTCCCCCTTCATCTCCGCAATGCCCCCTTCATCTCCGCAATGCCCCCGTACCTCCAGTCCCTGGTGGTCCAGCGGAGCGTCTTGTGATCTGTGCCTCTTCCGGCACAGATCCCCGCCACCCGAACATGGCGGGAGAGCACATGGCGGTACTTGACGAGTACCGCCATGTGCCGAGCAGAGCGATGCTCGAGCCGATCCGAGCATCGGCCGAGCACGCTCGCTCATCACTATTGTCGATGTCTCTGTCTGGAAGTCATTGGATTAGATTATGTGCATGCATTTTAAAGCCATGTATTGTGTATTCAGCCTTCATTCTTATCATGGGCAGATTGCCCGATGGGGGATCGGATGGGGGATCGGGCATCCCCCGGTGGGCCATTAGATCATGGGCCATGGGGGAGATCAGAGGATCTCTTCTCACCATCCCATGATATTTTGAAGGAGAGGTCTGTGTTGACACGGGCACTCTCTGTGACAGCCTTTGCGTTCCTTGTTAACCCTTTGAGTGCCAGAGGGGTACGCAACGCATTGCTTTGCAATGCGTTGCGTACCCCTCTGGCACTCAAAGGGTTAATGCAGAGTGCCAGGATATGACATAATATCCTGGTGCCTGCTCTCCCATGCTGCACAGGGACCACAAGGGGGCGTCAATAGGGACGTGGGTGCAGATAGTTGGCTGTTTTAACCCTTTGAGTACCAGAGGGGTACGGAATGCATTGCAAAGCAATGCATTCCGTACCCCTCTGGCACTCAAAGGGTTAAAAAAATGCCCGGGCTGGTATTCCCCCACAATCCGCCCCTGATTCTTATCATGCCCGAAGAAGAGACCTATGGCGCGATGCAGGAAACGTGCACAATCGCTATTTCTCACGTGAAAACCACTAGGGAATAGGTTTGCGCATGATTTTGTTGTATTGCGCATGAAAAAAAAATCAATATTAGGGAACGGCTGAATTTTTTTTTTGTTTTGTGGGCGCAGCTAAGATTAACTAATCTGTGTGAGTGGAATAGCGAATGCGCCTAATGCAAGAACTACTATTGCGAATGAATTTATACATCTGTGTAGTATTGTTGTAAAATGGAATTTTTCATGCACAATTCAAGAAGCGCTCGGTATTTAGCTTCCTGGATTAGAACATTTGCAAAAACTATCTGTGCACAAAAATGCCTTTATCCAATGCGAACGTTTCTTGCATCTCGCCACTAGTTGTCTTGAAAGCTTGTTCAGTCAGCCAATAAAGGTTTTATTATTGTACTACTAGTCTCCTGCATTTTCTATGGCTGACATGGTACCACGCTTTACCCACAGAGAATCTGAAGCATATTGTGTTTAAAATATGCTGATACAGATCACATCAGGTTCATAGCAAATAGAATGTTCTCCAGCAACAAGCAGGATGTTAGGGCTGTAAATAAGGTGGCTCTTCAGTCATTATGATAAAAATAAATTCCTTATAATAGTGTGGCTCTCCAGTCAATTTTAAGAAGAGGGGCAAGTTACTTGCTACATTTTCCCTCCCTCAGACTCTCCTTGTGTCCTTCTTCTCTCTGCCCCTGAGGTAAACTTGTTTCACTTCCTCCCAGGAGCCAAGGAAAAGTCCAATTCTCCTCTTATTGGTGCAGAGATCTCCATGGGTACAATCCTTCACAGAACTATATGACTCTAGTCTGGAAAAAATATAGTCAGGCTGTGCCCAGGAGGGAGACAGGTAAGCTACATAATAACCAAATATATAACAATTGTAACAATATCAGCATCGATGGCAGTTCGCAAGGACCAGTGTCAATACCATCAATAATATACAAAGGCATTTTCCATACCACTAGTTATCACAATATATATGAAAATAAACAGGAATTCATTGTGCATAAAAATGAAAAACAATTGATATGCAAAAGTGCAATGTTATTCTTAGGCATAGAAAATTCATACGTAATGTGGTTCTAATGTGAAAAGTATATAAATTACATTGATAGCCCTTCATCTGTGAGCATTTACCCTGTCTTAATATTTAGTTTATTAAAGCATCAGAATTTGTTTTTGAAAAATACATTATGGGCTTTTTTTGTTGATCAAAGGCATTACCACTGTTGCCAGTAGATTAAAATGTTATTAAAGTATATTTGTTTTTTATTCAAATTATTATCATATGATTACAGAACAAAAATGTATATTTTCTATTGCTGTCTATGGAAAGTTTTCTGTCACAGAACACAGATCACAAAAACAACATTGACCCCTAGTGACCACACTACAGTTTGATTAAAAACAAAAAGCTGGAACCTTAATAATTTTTCAGTGAAGCAGTGAAGGGAGAGAGAATAACCAAGAGCAAGAATACCCCATATAAATCTATTTTCTTTCATGCTATTCAAAACAATGACAGAGAAGAGGAAATGCAGTGTCCCTAGACATGCAGGTGTAGAAAAACCAGCAAAATATACTTGCTTAAAGGGATAGTAATGTATATATTAAAGTTCTGATCCGAGTCATCTTTAAGGTTTTTATAACACATAGTGGTATGTTTAAGTACTTATAGTTCTGTAGTTCAAAAGATATTCAAGTTGAATGGATCCCCCTCCTGCCCTTTCTGGTCACCTCCTCTTAGATTTGCAATTTGGCCGTGGGGCCGGATGGATGCAGCGAGGGACAATCTTCAGTCAATAAGTATAAGGAAAACCCTAACCCCCTTGACAAAGGAGGGCAGGATTTTCCTTTTGCTTACTGAAGATTGACCCTCGTCGCTCTCCATCCAGACCAGACTGAGAGAATCAGTGATGCAGCCAGAAGGGGTGGGAGGAGAATCTTTTCAGCTTAAATATTTTTTTAACTACAGAATTTTAAGAACTTAAACATACCACTATTTATTATAAAAAGCTTAAAGGGATAGTAATACATCATTTTATCTTTATTTTATTTTGTAGACATTAAAAAAACATGAAGAACGATATAAGTCTTATCTCTCAAACCTTTATGGTTTGAGAAATATTCACAAGCAAAGTTCCCCTCCCGCCCCTTTTACCTAGTGTAAGCCATCTCTTCTCAGATGTGAAATCCAGTCCATAGACCAGACAGATAACAGCAAGGGACAATCTTCTTCCTATGAGAACAATGAAAACCCTGCCCCCATGACAAGTTTTTCAGGTTTTTCCCTCATCTTAATTGAAGATTGTCCCTCTCTGCAATCTACCTGGGCACGTCCCTTCTGCTCTGGCTGAACAGTGTTACATCAGTAAAAGGGGCGGGAGGGGGATACTTTGTCATTGAAGTACTCTTGAACTACAACTCTGACAGAACTGAAATAACACTCTCCAAAGTCCAAATATTATGATGATTAATTAGAGCTGCTTTTATTATGAAACATTACTATCCCTTTAAGGAAGACTCAGAGCAGAACTTTAATATAGACATTACTATCCATTTAATCAACAGGCCTTAGATTGCTGGCTTGTATATATGAAATGTGAAATCTCCATGTTTATATTGAAACTTGTCAGACACTATGATTACATTCTGTAGGCTTAAATGGTTCAACTTTATAAAAACAGAACTAGCTGTTTAGCAGATTGGTAAACAACAGTAAATGAGGCTGCATGTTTTCTTGGAAATAATGCTTATTCTTTCAATACATTAGTCAAGCAAAAAAATCTGAAAAGGTCTGAAAAACCATAATCGACTACAAAAAAAAAAATACTTTTCTCATTCTATTGGATTTCATTTGATTGTTGGAAGCTTAAAAGCATTTGCATGCAAAAAAATATAAGAGGCAGTGAAATTCAAAGGCACTTTAAGGTTTTGTACTCATAGAGTAATGGTGAAATATGTGTTTATGTAAATATGGGGTAGGTATTCTTGCGTGGGCATATGGCCGTTTTAAACTTTGTTAACTACAGAAGTATGTATTTATCTGAAAAACACCAGTTACTTTTACATTTATTTCTTTTATCCACTAAATACTTGTAATAAGATTAAGATGCATGGAAAAAAAAAAAAAACAGAATACTTGAAAAAAGTCTACTTGCTGATCATTTAACCCCTTGAATACTATAAAGGTTTCCAGCACATTACTCTGCAATACATTGAAGACGTTTCTGCCATCCAAGAGGGTCAGTGATCAGTAAATGTTTTTAATCCTTTGAGTGCCAGAGGGGTACGCAACGCATTGCAAATCAATGCGTTGCGTACCCCTCTGGCACTCAAAGGGTTAATCAAAACATATGTTGTAATGTTTATCAAACTGTGTAAAACAAGGGTACTCCCACTGCTGGATGATATTTCATGTAGAAGTTATTACATCTCAGACATGTACGTATGTATTGTAACACCTAAAGGACCAGCTGCGCGCACGCGGCCGGCACTTAAAGGGATAGTAATACTTGAAAATAAGTTTATTTTATATTGTAGCCCTTAAAAAACATGAACAATGATGTAAGTCTTATCTCCCAAACCTTTATGGTTTGGGAGATATTCAGAAGTAAAGTTTCCCCTGGAGTGATGTCATTGCTCCACCCTTCAGATTTGGAATCCGGTCCCGGGATCGGCTGTGCCTCTCCTGAAGTGCTGAGATCACCATCTTTAAAAATAATTTCTTAATTGGAATGGTCTACAAAGTGTGCTTTCAAGCCAGGCACACTTTGTAGATAGTTCTAATTAAGTAGTTCTTTTCAAAGATCGTGATCTCGGCACTGCTAAAGAGCTGCAGGTTGCTCTGTGGACCGAATTCCAAATCTGTCCACTAGATGGCAGAGTTGTCTGAAACAGCCAGGAAAGGATAATTTTACTATATTTTACATGTGAATATCTTCCAAACCATAAAGGTTTGGGAGATAAGACTTATATCACTTTTCATGTTTTTTTAAGGGCTACAATATAAAATAAACTTATTTTCAAGTATTACTATCCCTTTAAAGACCACGGACCATTTTTTTTTATTATGAGGTCCGATTCAGGGCTCCCCAAATGGCTTACAGCCACATGGGGAGCCCTGAATTCCGTGACATACATGTACATCCTTGGTCCTTTAGGGACCTACACCCAGTGACGTACATGTTCATTATGGGTTTTTAAGGGGTTAAGCAACACCACCAACTAGTCCAAAAGGCATTTTTTTTATATAATGCAGTCTATGAGAAAACGTGAATCACTGGCAAGGCTGGATTTCCAAATAGGCAGAGGAGATAATTGCTAGAGCTCCAAAATTTATGGGATGCCACACCCGTATTTTGGATTGTGGATGGGGCCAGAGCAATCTAAATGTCCCTACACATATTTTATACCCCTATAAGGCACTTGTTTAATCTCTTGGATACTAGCTATGCAATGTGTTGGAGATCTCACTAGCAACCAAGGGGTCAAATCTTTTTACATTCTTGCTTGTTATAGGCCAGAGAACAATGAATGGGACTGGGGGTGGGGTTCTGTGAAACATGGGGTGTGGTCATTGGTGGTGCTAAGGGCACCTAGAGTGTCTTGTCATTGACTACAGCTCTCCATTTTCCGTTTTATGAACAGCGCCACCTGGTAACCACAACAGAACATTTTTTATGTAAAAAAAAAAAAAGTTGAGCTGAAATAACCTTTGAATGAAAAATATCAAAGTAGTGGACATACACTTGTTTTAATAAGCAGGAAAAAACTTACAATGTATTTTTTTCATTAAAGTTTACTATTCCTTTAATGCTGTTGGTGTTAATTAATGCATAGATATAATTAATGAAACAGATGGATTGCATTCAGATTAGGTTGAAGTGAATCTGCCAAGAAGCCGAGAACATGTAATAAAAAGCTCTGCTAAAATTGGAATTGTTTATATACAACAGAGTAACTAAAGGTCATCTGTGGTCCTATGAGATTCAGATAAATATGCCATTGTACCATGAAGGAGGAGATTTGTTCAAGAGGGAATTATAAATTATTGTTGCTAGATTAATTCTTATTTGTGGAATCTTGGTTAAAAGCTTAGAAATGAACAGCTGAAAACTGACAATGTTCTATTCTATTCCCAGCTATGCTTTTTATTTAAGAGGCAGAGCTAGGCAGCCACATGTGCTTATTGCTTGTATCCCAGCAACAATTCATTGCCTTGCCACCTCCACAGTGAATTAACCATTTGATTGTGAGAGGAGGGGTAATAGGCATGAAGTGCAGTGACATTTCTAATTGTATGCTGTGACATTCAGGCTTACAGATCTGTCCTGTAAGCTTTCATTTACAGCCCAGTAGTAATGCTATTAAATGTACAGAATGCATGGAATCCCTGCCATTCGTACAATGTGCATACTGTACATAATGCAGTAGTTTAATAACCCTCTAATCCAAAAAAGCAATTAAAGTGGAAAACTAGTGCTGATTAAAGACCACTTACAGATCTGTTCTATGGAAAGTCTTATCCACTTAAAATGCTCTCTGGGGCACCACAGATCATATTTAAGCATGAAATTCCCCTAAGTACATTATATAGCTATTGAATATCCCCTGTCAAATTGTATTAAGTAGATAAAAATCTGGTGTAAGAGGTGCAATCTGACATGAAATAAGGAAGTTGGTGCTTTTTTGATGCCAAAAAAGACTGACATAGAGTTTATGTACTTGAAAGAATTAGCTAAATTATGTGGACCATAGAGGACAAATAAAAATTCCCCAGTGCATTTGAGTCCTCTGGTGTGAAAGGGGCTAAAAATCTCATTTAAATCAATGGGTAGTTCATGGTGCATTGGAATTGCCCCAGAATTGATCCAGGTCTCCTAAATATATCAGACCCAGTATGAGCAATTCAAATGGCATCACCTTAGGCATTAGTTTATCACTGAAGATGGAATACTGTACTCAGTTTAAAGGGGATCCCACTATAGCGATACTGGAAAACAATTACTTCATTGGAACGGTTTACAAAGTGTGCTTGCAAACCAGGCACACTTTGTAGACCATTCCAACGAAGTAATTATGTTCCAATATTGCTACTGCGGCTCTGCTGAAGAGCCGCCGGCTGGTCCCAGGACCGGGGAGGGGGGAACTTTAGCACCAAATATCTCTCAAACTGTAAAGGTTTGAGAGATAGGATTTCACCACATAAGTTTTTTTTTCCTCTACAAAACAACGAAACATGTTTAAGGGACATCAGCGTCCCTTTAAATCACCTCTATACAGAGAGGTTACGCTGCCTTAATGATGGCAGCCAGGCAGCATGACATTGACAGCAGTATATTACTGAGGCCTCAGTGCCTCATGGACACAGTGCGGCTGGTGCAGCTGCTTTAAATATGTGCGGGTGGGCCCCTACAGGCAAGGGAAGTCTGACATTAAAATTATAATTGGGAATTTGGTGATGGCAAGCCCCCCTCGGTCGCAGGCCCTCACGGGCCCTCGGTCCGTGACCAAATGCCCGAATGGTCAGTCTGCCCCTGTTTACAAAAGAATAACCTGAGACTTACTACACAAAATAAACAATGAGGTTGAGTGACATGTTTATGGCCAAAAGCATGTTTATTTTTCCTGCCAATGTCAAGATACCTCAGAAGTCCCTATCTGCTTCAAATCTGAAGTAAACGTATTCAGTATAATGCAATTCAAAATTGTGATATTTTCTTACCTCTGCTGTGATCAAAACCTTTGTGCGGTAAATGGGAGGCATTTATACTTAATTACAAAACCTGTGTGCAGGGAGCTGCTAACCAAGAAGATGAGGTGATCCTAAACTTCAATGTTTATTATCTGTATTAAGAGTAAAGCCTGGTACCTTGTTAGCCATAGAAAAAGCAGGAGTCTAGAAGAGGAAAAATGATACCTTTTTTGGCTGAGTGGCTCTAGGATGCGAGCTTTCATAACAACTAGGTCTCTACTTCAGGCATAAGAAGACTGAAAGCTGAATATTTAAGTGAATAAGTTGGGAGATAAAAAGGCAGTAATAATGGTAGTGTGAAAATGGGTGAAGAAAAGAAGTAGGGAAAATTAAGAAATGGACATAGGGAGAGATGAGTGGACAAAGGAGTGGGAGAAAAAGAAATGGAGTGGAATCAGACAGATGGAGAGGGAAGAAATAGGTATAGAGAAGTGGGAAGTAACAGTGATGCAAGTAGCAGTATCCTTTTGAAAGGTCGCATGTGAAACAGCGTGCAACCTCATGACACATTAACCATGTCGCCAGCATAAAAATTCCGACCTTGAATCTCGCACTGCATAAAAGCGTAAGATTCTTAGGTAACTGGATGTCATGCCATCAATTAATTTGCAGACCTGCAATGTTTCTTAGCGCGACCTGAGAATCATTTTTACGCTTGCGACATGGTTAATGGGTCATGAGGTTGCACGCTGTGCAACCTTTTAAAAGTAGACCCAAGTAGCAATGACATTGAGAGTGTAAGAAGTGGGGAATAGATAGAAAGAGGTTAGAGAGGAAAAACAGAGACATACGGATGAAGAAAACAGACAAAGGATCAGAAAACAAAGGGAGAAAGTGATAGGGAAAAGGAGAAAAGGCATGAAGAGATGGAGAAAGAAAGAGTCAATAATTTAAATCAACAAAGGATTTAATCATAGAGGTATAGAGAATATTGCGTAGACTGTATTATCCTACTGTTAATGTGTGAAATCTGTTATTTTATAAAATAGCTGACACTCACTAATTAACTACTTACTCAAAGAGCAGAGTAAAAAAAAAAAAAGAGGCCAACCATTAAGAGATGAGGAAAGGCACTTATACAAAGGCAGAGATTTTTTTTATACAGAAATGTTATGGAATTGTTTGCTTTGGGATGCTATAATTAAAGATAGTATAGTTATTTTAAAAATAGTAATGAATATTGTTCAATCTCGGAAGAGTACTGAGAATTATGACTGCTGGTTTCAAAACAGACAGGATGTTGATCCAGGGAAATATCCGACTGCCTTTTGGAGTCAGGAAAGAATTTTTGTGTCCAATCGAGAAATAATTGGAAATGGATTGTATTTGTTTTGTGTGTTTTTTTTGCCTTTCTCTGGATCAACAAGGATGATAAGGTAGGGGCTGAACTTGATGGACACATATCCTTTACCAATCTCATCAACTATGCTGTTATGTTTCTGATTAAGGTTCTAACATAGGATGCGACAGTAATAGCTGAACTACTGAGATGCTGACTACATCCCTCCATAGAATGTGATAGTAACATGACCATCACACTGTGACAGTTAGTTGTTTTTTGAATAAACAAAATTAGTAAAGGTAATGGAAAAAAGTATTGATGATGACAGGCATTCCCCATTGGGTTTCTTTACCCTGGAAAAGATGCACATGCGATGTAAATACTACTTACAATTATAAGAAGGAAAAGTACAAAGAACTCTCTTGGAACCTTTTCGTTGCCAGTTGTATACAGGTAACTCAAGGGCATCCAATGATATCAGTAAATTTTATAAATCTAAACATTGTGTGATGTGTTGATCCCACCTCACTACAATCTCCAACATAGTTGAAGGTTACTTACTGATGCCACAGCTTTTAATCTTTTGGGTGCAAGAAATATCTCCAATATGTTTAGAAGAAAATTATCATTATCATTTAAAATTACTGTTTTTCTCTAACCAGTCATAAATAGTGTAGTGTATTTGTCCTTCTGTTACAAAAAATGGCTTAATACATAATTTCCCTTTAAACAGTTTAAATCAGGGCTGTTTTAAAAATAGGACCCTACTTGTGGAAATAGCCCCTGCAATCAGAAATGTTGATGATCATACAGCACAACTTGTATGCCAGGGAAAACAATACAATCTGGTCAATGTATGAAGCCAAGAATGAAAACACCCAGTATTGTTTGAAGTCAGGTATGAAAGCTACGAATTCAGTGTATGCATTTAGAACTGTCTAAATCTCTATGTGGGTTCACGTAAATTCTATAATGTTAATTTAATAGTTCTAAATTGTGCTGTTATTGCAAGCTTCAGTGGTCACTTTGCAGTCGATATTCAACCCCTAGGAAATATTGTCAAGCAATGCATTGGAGACCTCTCCAGAATCCAATGGGTTAAGAGGGCCAACTACTTTAAACTTTTTTCAGGGCCTAACAGTGGCTTAAAACAGCCATGTCACTTTTGAACAAATATGAGATTTTGAAAGTGCTTTAAAATCACCTATTTTTATGTTAGACATTTTGCATTTAAAACAATGGTTTATTAGATATGTATCTTTATTTATTTGTCAGTTAGGGCAAATCTGCCAGGCTTGTATGTCAGATACATACACTTCACACTGCTCTACATTACCAACTGCCACCTCCTGCTGGCCAGCACTTTGCTTAAAATGACAAATAAAGCTAAATATTTTAGAAATTATTGTTTGAGATAAAATAAATGGCTAACATAAATAAAAGTGTTTTTGAAAGTGCTTTCAAAATCACCTATCTTTGAGAAAGTGATAGAACCACTAAGTATATATTAGTAAACAGAAGCACAAATGATGGACCACAAAGATCAGTCCAGTGGGGGACATTACTAAATGTATCCAAAAACACTGTAATCATCTCCATAAATTGTGGTGCCACATTTTCTCTCCAGTTGTTAGAGTGTCATTTTCCCATGTATGCTCAGGTAAATAAAAACTGTAAATGGATAGTAATGTTTCAGAAAAAGCAGCTCCGATTAATCTTCATAGTATTTGGGCCATGAAGAGTATTATTTCAATACTTTCAGAGTTGTAGCTCAAGACTTATTGAATGATAAAGTATCCCCCTCCTACCCCTTCTACCTAGTGTAAGCCACCTCCCCACAGATGTGGAGTCTGGTCACTTGACCGGACAGATTGCAGCAAGGGACAATCTTCTTATTGTGAGCATAAGGTTTTTCCTTATGCTCACTGAAGATTGTCCCTCTCTATGATCCATCTGGACAGTCTTGCTGCTCTGAGGTGAGCAGTGTTGCATCAATAAAATGGGCAGGAAGGAGATACTTCATCATTCAATCACGCTTGAACTACAACTCTGACAGTATTGAAATAACACTTTCCACAGCCTACATACTATGAAGATTAATGTGAGTTGCTTTTTTTGTGACGCATTACTATCCCCGTAACACTGAATGGAGCACATATACTTCAGAGAATGTATATTACTGTGTTTATTTTTATCCATTTTACTTATCACTGATATCAGTGCTGTATAATTCTCTACACTGACTTTCCCCACAGTCCAAATGAGTGTTGTAATTAAAACTATTATGGAAAGTAATTTTGTTGTACAAACTATTGTCCTGGGTGCATTCCCCTGGCATTGGTATATGAGAAAGCATTTAAAATGCATTTGTTTAAATCAGATAAACATGGGCTTTGGCTGAAATGTCTATTTTATTTTCTTTTTGTTCATTTCCACTCTAAATGGAATATATAGAATAAATATATATAATACATGAAATATTGCTAATGCTCTCACTGAGCAAATTTCAAACAAAAAAAAAGCATCAAACAGGTTACTATTAGGCTTTTTTAAACCATTGCATGAAATACATATCTCCAGCATAATGAGAGTGATGCTCTAAGACAGAGTGGCCAGACTTCACCTTTAACGGGGGACACATATGAAAAATACATACAGCAGTATTGCTTTGATTTCAGTGCAGTCCTGAAATATGTCTATTTGCTATCTGTCCCCAGTAAAAGGGAAGGTCTGGTCAGCTTACTCTAAGAAGAACTGAATACTTTCTGGAGAAAGCAAACTGCACCATAGGGGACAAAGAAAAAGTAACACTAATTAAATAAAATGTTTAACCCCTTGAAGGTAGAGAGGCCTCCAGCACATTGCCTCACGAGGCTTTGAAGAACTCCCTATGATACAAGTGGTTAAACCCTAATTTAAAACAATGGAAATGTGAGGATGTTTTTATTTGTTCATTATCGTGCATTTGGTTTGCTCTCACGCCAGTTCTTCTGGGTACCTCGGCCTCAATGCATTGCAGATCTCTTTACTATCCAAGGGGGTTAATATGTAGGTGTAAATGAAAACTAAAAATCAAGCATCAAAAAGTGAACCTTTCAGACGTTAATGTGGTGATGGCTGTTATTATAAGCCTAATGATATAAGAGCACACAAGAATACATAGGTGTCATGCTGTGAAGCCAATGATCTGATTCTCATTCTGACTACAGGCAAGGAAAATCTCATCAAAGCTATAAATTTTGCAAGGCTATTCCAAAATTTAAAACCCTTAAGGAAATGGCTTTTATGGTTCAATGAGTTTAAAGGGTTACTCTAACATGGATCTGTAACAAGGAAATTAATAGTTCTTTTAAAACAAATCAGAATTATATCATTGTTGCTTGAATTTTCGTATTGTGCCTTCAGCACTTAACTTGCTTTCTAGATAACATAGCCACTGAGTCTTCATTGTGCTCACCATGGGAAATGTTTATTACCTGCTATGATTGCAAGCACATTGATAGGTGGTGGATCTCACATTCATTGCTATGTAAAAATTGTTTTCTTTAGGTCATGTGCAATTGAGTCAGTTTCTAATCAACCTTCACTTTTCACAGAGTGAAACCTATTCAGTCTAATGTCAGTGACAATTAGTTTTTTTCCAGGCAGATGCAGAATGGCGGACCGACTAGTAAAGCTCTCCAGAGATTCTAGCAGCCAAATATAGGGAGAATCACCAACAATTAATTGGGATTTCTCTTATCTACTTGAGCATATAGGTTTAGTGAAGTGTAAACAAAAACCATTTGGCTTTCTTTCAATCTCACATTAGATGCATTGGAGCAATGAGCCTTTTTATCAATAGACTTCTCTTTTTTTCTGCTTTCTATAGGCAGCATTTTGGAAGGGAAAAAATCCAAGGCTTTGAACAATAGAACTAATTTAAAGGGATAGTAATGTTTCAAAATAAAAGCAGCTCCAATTAATCTTCATAGTATTTGGGTCATGAAGAGTGTTATTTGAATACTGTCAGAGTTGTAGTTCAAGAGTAATGATACAGTATCTCCCTCCCACCATTTTATTGATGTAACACTGCTCACCTCAGAGCAGCAAGACTATCTGGATGGATCCCAGAGAGAGACAATCTTCAGCGAGCATAACGAAAAAGCTGGAAAAACCTGTCAAGGAGGGAAGGGTTTTCCTTATGCTCACAGTAAGAAGGGGTTGGAGGAGGGATACTTTATTATTGAGAAAGGTATGTTCCATTATAAAAAAAAAAACTATATTGAAGAATGAAGGTTGCGGTAATATCTAAACATTACTATCTTTTAGGGTAAGATGTTTGGGGGGACGGACTTACTCTTGGGAAACTCTTCCTCTAACAAACACTTTTCTGCATCCCTGTTCATCTTTATACCTGAAAATGCTGAGGCATCAAGTGAAAAGGAGAAATTCTGGGTCAAACCAAGTGCACCATAGTAACAAATAAAACTGGTCATTCATTTAAATAGAGCTTTAAGCCCTTGAGTGCTAAAGTAGGTATACAAAATGAAATTATGACAGATGGCTTCAATGCAGATAGGATGTTGATCCAGGGAACTATCTGACTGCCATTTGGAGTCAGGAAGGAATTATTTTTTACCCACTTGGGGCTAAATTGGAAATCGCTTAAGAGGTTTTTTTTTTTTGCCTTCCTCCATATCAACAGGGGTGTTTTTGGCATGGGCTGGACTTGATGGACACATGTCTTTTTTCAGCCTCATCAACTATGTTACTATCTATGTAAAGTAATTGCTTCATAATACGTTGGAGTCATTCTAGCATTCAAGGACTTAAAAGCCCCATTTAATTAAATCATTTTTATTTGTTCCCTATTTTGAAGTTGGTTTGCCCCAGTATTGCGCCTCTTTCTTTGTACATGTGGACACTAGTTGGCTGTGTTCACAATAAGTGCCTTGAGCGGCTAATTCTTGCATTCTAATATACTTATATGTATGTGATGCGTGCATTTCAACAGTATTTTTAATAAAAACAATGTTTTAATGATAGTATAAGAAATACATTTTTAAATATTTTTTTGGTCAAATATGCTTTTTGGACACCGAAATATCCCTTTAATTGTAATCCCTGTTCTACTGCAATTGGCAAATCTCTGTAGTTGCAGCTCATGTATTAGTTAAAATGAAAAAATGTTTGTCAAATCACTAATGTATTGTAAAAGTTGACCGAGCTGTGTATGAGTATATGTATTTTGTGGCATGATTTAATTAAAAGATAGATGTGAAATAATAAATAATACAGTACATTTCTTCAATCTGCATCTGAGCTATAAAATATGATGGATAGATGTTCATTTGCTCTCACTTTATAAAGGCATACTTGATCTTCCAGTTATTGTTATTGATGTAGTGCACATTCCTATACCTTCCTGTCCCAGAAATAATCATGGAGAAATATGCAATTTCCCCTGAAGTGGAAACCATTAAACTTTTTTCTATGACAAACATTTAACACTAGAAAAGCTAAAATAATCATGCTATATCTGT
This sequence comes from Rhinophrynus dorsalis, assembly GCA_037306005.1. Taxonomy (NCBI): domain Eukaryota; kingdom Metazoa; phylum Chordata; class Amphibia; order Anura; family Rhinophrynidae; genus Rhinophrynus; species Rhinophrynus dorsalis. Next base: position 403,108,740 of record CM074723.1, read on the forward strand.
ATTGTTTCTGTTGATAATTACTGCTAGTATAAATTTAATAGTCATATTTTAACTTGAAATTAAGTCAGTAAAACACACGTCAAACTCTTATTTATTTATAAACAATTTATTTACTATTTTTATATAATAAATTCTGGTCTCCTTTCATTTGAACCTAGAATATATAAGCTCCAACACATTCTTTGTCATCCTATTACCAAGGTTATACTCTTATCTATTGATTCTCTCCTCAACCTAAACTCAGTTCAGTTTATCATCAGACTGATTTTGTTTGAAGCTGGTTGTTTTGGACAGAGATTAATTAAAGTAAGAATCTCACCACTCTCTCCTTTACTGTTTATATTTCAATCTTCCTAAATACTTTTTGTATAAATCCTGTTTGCAAAGGTACTGTGCAATTACGCCCTACATCCTAAGGAGTCACAGACTAATTTTTTGACTGCTTCTTAAGTTTAATTTTGCAACTGCTGTAATAATACACTGTTAAGAGTATGGATAAAACAGGTTGAGCAATAGTTATAGATTTGGAGTGTTTATGTTGTTTTGCATAATGTAACTGTACTTTGTGCTGTAAGACTCATCCAAAAAGAAACTGGAGTAGTTACTGAGTGGTTTACCAGTAGATTGGGTGCATTGGTTGTGGATCGTGGCTTGGGAGTAGTGGTAGTGCTGTATTAACCCTAGCTGCGGCAGAGCTGAAGTTAACACTGCAGCAGCAAAGCCTGATAGCTGGATGGTTTAACACAGTCACCACTGGAGGCAAACCACTCAATACACAGGAGTATGAATAGCCAGCTGAGCCCCTGTTGGAGTTGTTATACAGGGTCTGAAATCCATACAACAAAGTCTATTATAGGCTATAAGGCAAAAACAGGATCTGGCGCAGATGGGTGCTGCGGTTGGATGAGTAGTCGTAGACAGGATGAAGTCAGATGCCAGTGAGTCGGAATACAGGGTTTGTCGTAGTCAAGCTTATGTTGGTAACCAGGAGGTCAGATAGACAGGGTTAGTCAATGACAGGCCTAGGGTGGTTACCGGAGTATAGGACAGTAGGGTTAGTGGTAGTGCTATCTGAGTTTGGGTACCGGAGGGTCAAATAAGAAGAAGAGTCATTGGTCTGAGCTAGTAATTTGATGCATGGATGAAGAAAGAATGCTGCTCTTTTTCATGGTAACCAGATATTATCTTGGCTCTAAGCGTTATCTTGGCTGTAAGTTCAAATGTGGAGTTATTTAATAGCTAATGGCTAGTATGTCTGTAAAGATGAGTCCCTGATAAAAGTCTGGAATTAGACTGAAGTGTTGGACATCATGGTTTTATGATTTTTATTAAGGGATCATAAACAAAAATATGTTGTAGGGTTTATCCCCTGATTAAAACAAGAATACTCCCGCTGCTGAAAGGTGTTTTATTCAAATGTTATTACAGCTCAAACTTAATTTTTTTAGGTGCAATATCACAGTGGCCTGAAATTGTACAGTGGTGCTGTTGCTACACCATCCTATGGACAGCTCTGGTCAGTTGACCATAAATCTCCATAGGATGGTGTAGCAACAGTGCCACTTTATAATTTCAGGACACTGTGATACTTCACCTTCAAGTTTGAGCTGTAATAATTAAAAAAAAAACACCTTTCAATAGTGGGAGTACCTTTGTTTTATTCAGGGAGATAAACCCTACAACATATATTTTTTTTACATATTAAGTAGTACTATCCCTTTAAAAGCTAAGTGTTATATGGAATGTGCTTGGCCGACAATGCGTTGATTCTTTTCCACCTGGCTAAAGCTTTTGGAGGGATTAGCTTTTGGAGACTGCTCATGAGGATGCACCTAAGAAATATATTGTCTAAGATCCTTCATACTAATGTACATCTGGCAGAATCAGCCTTTGCTGCTGCCAGATTTATTGGGAAGGCCTGTTTTTCCTGTTGCCGTGCTGTGCGTTGTACTTTATGGCTAAAGATCTGGTCTGAAACCACGAAAGAAAAGCTGAGGACATTTATTATTTAATAGTATGTAATGGAATCACATGGGCACCTGCTCATAAATCAGTTCAGTTCTGGAGAAAATATGAAATCAAATGTGAATATCCTAGTGTGTAAAACATAAAATTCATATGCAAATGGGATCTACTGTTTCTTTCTCTATACTTCTGATGTGACACAGGGACTTAGTACTTATATGGGCTATAGAGACTTTTTCTATCCACTATCCAGGGTGGAGTAAGCTATTTGAAAACACAGTCTCTTCCTAGGTTTTGGTACCTGTTTCTTCTCAGGAAAGGTTCATGGGATGCTATTCCAACCTCAAAAAAGATGATACGTTCCATTCTATTTTGAACTTGAAGCTCCTCAAATGTTTTGTTCTTGCACCATGGTTCAAGACGGTGTCCATGAGTTTCATCATCATTGTCATGTCCAGGGGACATAAAGAACTCTTACCTGAATATCCTTGACTCCCTACAGGACAATCTTTTTGCTAAAGTTTCCATTAGAGGAGACTCTGCTCGTTCAGTTTCAGACTAAAATGTGTGTTCTGAGTACATTACAGCTAAAGTATACATTCAGGTAGATTAAGATAGATTAAAAGACAGTATGGTGAGTCCGGTACAGAGGTATCTAGAAATAACAAGTACAAAGAGAGCAGAGTTAGCAGATGATAGTGGAGGGGTATCGATGCTCTCATATATGAGATGTCACTCTCAACAACAGTTCCTTGGGATAGGGTAAGTAGACTTCAAAGTAGTGTATAAGAGAGTAGTGAAGTATTATCAAATAACGAGTATTCAAGATAAGTGGGTATCACAGTGCCTGTGATCCTTTCTGTCACTCTCGCTTGTGTTGTATGCTGATTCGCTATACTGGTTTGGCCCGCCCCTGGTGACCTTTTTATGCCTGACCGTGACACTTGTCAGGTGCCCTTTCGTGGTGTTTCAGAGCCAGTGTTGCTGTTGCTGAGTTCCTGTGTTCCGGTTTTCCGTGTACCAGTTTGGCCCGTCTTGACTACGTTCCTGTGTTCCTGCTCGTGATTGACCCGGCTCGTCTGACTACCCACTCCGTGATCCAACCCGGCCTGGCTGACGTTCCTGCTCATGATTGACCCGGCTTGTATGAGTACCCTCTCCGAGATCCGACCCGGCTTGGCTGACTTCCTGCTACGTGACCTGTTAACGGACTGTTCCGGTATCCAGCTAGTTCCTGCTCTCCTCTCCGGTTGTCGCTGTGGGGACATTCTGACTCCTGCTACTGCCGCTTACCTGGATGATCGTGTGACCTGCTCCTGTCCGGGCTTGCTTGCTCCCAGTGCTGAGTGCTACCTGACTGCAGAGTTGTGTTGCTGCCCTGAGCCTCCGTATCACTTGCAGAACTTACACGCTTCTCAGAGCCTCCGATCTGTAAAAGCTGCTAGTAGGGCGCTATTAGGCTCTAACGTTGACATTAACACCATTGAGGCTGAAGGCACAAGCTAATGTACTGCGGGTGCAGGGCTATTGGCTTCTCCGTTGCAGCATATATGGTCCGTTGTTATGCCCGTGGGGGCTATTGGCTCAAAAGTTCTTGCAGGTTGACTGGGTTACGCCCATGGGGGCTATTGGCTCATTACCTCCGTTCCGCCTAGCAGTAGCATCTCTCAGTACTATAAGTGTGATTCCAGCTACACTTACTGCTTCCAATTAACACCTTGGGCGTGCCAAACTCCACAACTGAGACTGTTTATTTGTACTTTTAACCCCTCTCGGGGTTTCTCTCATGTGCCTGTCCTGAGACAGTATATGTAATACTCTTATTTCTTTATACTGGGCCTGTGGGGGCATATCTATTATTGTCTTGCTATTATTTTGTGTTGCCTATAGAGGGCGATCATTTGCCTTATTTTTCTTTTTTTTTAATAAAACTGTGTTTTATCTCACCCCTGGTCTGAGTGTCTTAAAAAACCGTTACAGCGGGGTGGAAGCCATGGAAGTAAAAAAAAAAAAAAGGGGGAGGATTCCTTTCCCCATGTTTTGTTTTTTTGTTTTTTCAATCTCCTCTGGTTCAGTCTCGGGTACTTCTCGTTCTCTGTCTGAGAGTCAACACTTCTGGGGAGGTTGTTTCTGCTTGAAGACAAGGTTCTGTTTTGGCCTCACAAGGTGCCTTAGGCCCTTCTCCACCAATCCACAATGGTGAGGTAGTATATGAAGGTGCTGGGTTCTCTGGTCTCTGCTCTGGAGGCAGACCCATTTGTAAAATTCCATACAGGAGACCTGCAAGTGGACATTCTCAGGAACTGGTCCAAGTGTCACTGTCATCTCTGCCAGATATATCTATCCAACCAGATGAAGGTGGACCTACTTTGGTGGACGCAAAGATCCGATCTGTCTCTGGAACATCCAGTGGTCATTGTATATTTGATGATAGTTAGACAGATGCCAGCCTGACATGATAGGGCCCTTAGATTACTCAGAGTCTCTAGACTGAGCAGAGACTTCAGTCTGTCAATGTTCTGGAGCCTCAGGTGATCTGCCTAGCTTTGTGGCAAAGGTACCGTACCTCCATGGATCCCCTGTGTGGATCCAGCCCAGCAATGTGACAGAGGTGACTACATCAACTGCCAGAGGAGGGCCAGAAGTGCAGCCACATGGTCCAAGGTTTGACTGATCCTTATATGGGTAGAGGCTCACACATACCCCAGAGGTAGACAACATTGTGTCAGTCTCTCTCAGTCATCAGCTCTTGGATCATAAAATAACATAGTTTTTGAAGGGTTTTTGTAACCTTTATCACACCTTAGTAAATGGTCACCCCCTCCAATTTCTAGATTTTTATCAAATATGTTGCATTTCACCTTGATGGATACCTTTGGGTTTTCATCAATAATCTACTCTATTTACCTATCTTTTGTATTTGAAGCAGGAAAATATGACAACACACGGTGTAAATGGCGCTATTCCAGCAATACACTATTTCAGCTCTAGAGCTCTTTTCCCCTACTGACTAATACTACCAGAAATCTTTTTTGAGTAGTGCCTGGGAGTGCACCACACTATTATAGTGATTAGTAGGTAGTCCTATTATTGCCACCAGTGCCTACTCACTCTTTCTATATAGTTATATTCTAGCAATACACACATACATACTGTGTATGTGTATGTTTGTGTTTGTGTTCACCCCATTGATTATAATGGGATTTTCCAGCTTCAAGCTGGATGGAATTGCTGGATCTATCCGCTCATCATTTACTGATGAATGAGTAATGTCTGTTATGATCTGACCACTGATGAATAGATGAATGACACCGCCTTTAGTACTGAACCATTATTACCTTGAAGAATTTTGCCCCAGTAAGAAACTTGAAATTCCACATTCACCTAATGGTGTTGGGGTGACAAGAAATTGCCTTTTCCTTATTTGTCAATTGTTGAATATTGCAGTGTTGTTGATTTTAGTTTTTTACTTGTGGCTATTTCAGGTGAGGCAGCAAGCATGGTTTGGAATGAATCATTGATAGTTCCAGCGTGTGAGGACATGTAGTATTAAAAGCCATGTATATTGGGAAATGTTTATTTGTCCCTTTGGTGCATTTGGTTTGCTCCATAATTGATTAGTTCTATTAGTATATCAGCTTTCCAGTATCTATATTAAATAAAGGCGTAAGAGGACTTCTTTCCAAGAGGGCACAGTAATAAGTATGCTTTCTTTTAAGTGAACAAAATTGTGACCATGAGCAAATCCATTTTATTTCATTGTATGATCGTGAAATAAAGTGAAGTCAGATAGTAATTCTAGAAGACAAGGGATGGAAGGAGAAAGAGGATGTTCCTTTTATGACTTACACCAGAAATATAATTTATTTCAGGTTCTGTTACAAAAATATAAAGTTATTTTATTCCTGGATTTAAGAAGGAGATGAATCACTTGTAATAACAAGCCTTGAACAATTAAAATCTTGCTTTCCATAACCAAGCTGTCAGGGTTAAATTGAATACTTGCTGGTGTAGAAGGTTCTTTTTAAAGGGATAATGATTGGTTTTTTATTAAGATATTCTACAGAATCGAAATCATACCCTTCTGTTCTAGGCAGGTGCAATTAGTATGACTGTTGCTTTTTCATGAATGATCTTCTTCAGGACTAGCAGAATGGGCTATAGCATTCAAAATATGTATGCCTGCTGGAAGGCATTTCTGTAGAAAAGTATCTACTTCTTTTGGATGATTATGTGGAAATAGCAAGAATAATCTTTGAAATCTGCCTTGTTACTATTAGATCAGTCTGAGCATATCACCAATCTTTGTCAAAGTGCTGAAAGCATCTTGGCTGAAATTCAGTTCTTCCTGTTGAATTCTCTATCTGCTAAGACTGACTGTCAAGACATTGTCTTTCTATCTGATGTGAATTGTTCCTTGATAGATACATTTCCTTTCCTTGTGCAACCTTGCCTGGAAAGGTAGGTTACTAAAGTAGGTTTGTCAGATTTGACCATGACAGCTTGACAAGTTATGAAAAATGCTGCAGCCTTATAACTATCTATACAGCTAAGTGTTTGAGATTATTGGAATAAAGTATACTCCCTGACAGGTACAGCATGCCTTGAAATGAGATCCTTGAAGAACAGCATCCCAGCCTTGTTTGCTTGCACCCTTCATGATGACTGTCCAGCTTGGAATAGATCATGGAAGCCCTTTGGATATGTGTACATTTTGATCAGATGTCTCTCTTGTCCCATTTTTTCAGCATAAATTATTGTGAAGGTCTCACTTGAAGGAAAGCTCGCAGAACTGATTGTATAGAATCCACCACTCATCTCAGCATATTGCCTTAAGGACATAGAGTGTGCCTTCTTGAGCCTTGACCTGGAAAAGCAGATTGTCTATTATGTCTCTTGGAAGAAAAGTATTCCTTAAAGACCCAGAAATTTTTTTCTTCCATTCTGGAGCGAGGTTTGGCTTCTCCAGATTTGAAAACAATGCCAGGGATTGGAGTTGTGAAGTCTCCATTTGAATATGTGCAAAAAGAATCTGTGTAATATAAGTTTTCACTAACAATTCACCTAGACAGGAAAGCAAAGCAATGCCTTTTTCTCTCGGATATTTTGCTACTATCACTTTGATCATTGTAAACACTCTTAGAGAGAAAGACAGGCCAAACGGCAGAGCTGTAAACTGAATATGGCATGTCATTCTTTCATTTTTTTATAGCTATCCTTAGGAATGTTTGACACTGCATGTGGAAGAGGACACAGATATATGATTCTTGAAGGTATATATGGTGGCCACCATATCTCCTACATCTAGGATTTTCACTGCTGCTCTGATACCTTTCAAGTTTAAGTGAACATTCAGAACAAACTGATTCAAGTGAGATAGAAAATAAAAGCAGAAACCTAATGAGGTCTTGGGTACATGAGATACTTGGCCTGCCTCTCATCTGAAAATGTCTTGCTACAGATACAAGGACTTTGGAGTTCTGAAGATCCTGAATTGCTTTCAAGAAACTTCATCTCCTGTGGATGAAGTGAGACACTTGAATAATATAAACTTATTTAGAGGAAGTTAAACAAAATGTATCATGTAACCTTTTGATATTATCTGCATTATCCAGGAATCTGAGGTTATATATTTAGCTGGTCTTGAAAAAAATGTAGTCTTCATTCCACCAGAATGATAGGCCTGGCTTCAGGACAGAGGCTTGTTCCGTGTATCCTGGGTGCTTGTCTTGGGCACTTAGGACTTTTTATTGTGTAAGGTCTGGCACCAGACTTGATTTATAGTTAGTTTTGTAACTCCTATAGGGATGAAAAAAGGTTTTTAGATACTCAAATGTGTATCTTGAGGAAGATGCTTCTTTTCATGACTTTCAGGCTTTTACTGACAAATGCATCCAATGACTTCCCAATGAGGTATGGTGCTTTAAATTTCATAGGAACCAGTTTTCTCTTTGAAGTGGAATCAGCTGTCATTTTTTCAGCCTTATGGCTGTAGTTCCTGCTCTTACAAGGGTTGTGATTCTAGTGGCTATTTACAGGGATGCATCAAAATATAGTCCCATGTTAATCTGATCTTAGACATGGTCTTAGGCTAGTCAAGAAACTTTCTTCATAATATCCTCTTCTAACTGAGCATGGCAGATTCTGAGAGACCTGAATATACAATTGGTGGCTGCACTATGTCTATGTGAGATTGCAGAAGACTTGTAGCACCTGCAAAAGTCCAGTTCAGCTTTTTTTTTTTACATAGGATCTCTGAAACCTGAACCATCTTCTACTAGATTAGTAGCCTTTTTAGCAATATAAACATCCACCTTAGGGGAATATTCTGTTTTAATAATAATACCAGAAATTACATCATAAACAGGGAAGATATTGAGTTTTTATCACGGTCCCCATGGTTCCTTGTCACTCTCTGTGGTGGCGCTCTTCCATTGGCGGAGCTTGATTGGCCCGCCCAGGGTGTCCCTTTATATACTGGGCCTATGACACCTGTCAGATGCCCTTTCGTGGTGTTCCTGATCCTGCGCCTTTGTTGCTGTGTTCCTGCGTTCCTGTGTACCGACTCGGCTCGTCTGACTACTCTGCTGTTCCTGCTCCGTGATTGATCCGGTTCTGGCTGACGTTCCTGCTCCATGATTGACCCGGCTCTGGCTGACGTTCCTGCTCCGTGATTGACCCGGCTCTGGCTGACGTTCCTGCTCCGTGATTGACCCAGCTCTGGCTGATGTTCCTGCTCCATGATTGACCCGGTTCTGGCTGACGTTCCTGCTCCGTGATTGACCCGGCTCTGGCTGACGTTCCTGCTCCGTGTTGCTTCCAGTATTCTTGCAGACTCTGGGCTCTTGCCCGGCGACATTCTGAAGCTTGCTCGCAGCTTGCCCTGACTGATCATGCCCCCTGTGACTACTGTGGCCTCCGTCATTGAGCCTGTCTGTTGCCTCCATTACCAAGCCTGCCAGAGAGTACTTGCCGAGCTGTTGCCTCTGTACCGAGTCTGTCAGAGAACACTTGCTGTGCTTGTTGCCTCCGTTACCGAGCCTGTCTTTATACACTTGCCGAGCTTTTTGCCTCCGATCCTGAGCCGTTTAACACTTGTTGAGCTTGTTGCCTCCATCACCAAGCCTACCCGTTTACACTGCAGAGCATTACCGATATCTAGGTGCTCGTTCCTTAAGAGTGGTCGCACCGCATGGTGCTATTGGGCGTTCCGTTACTCTAGCAGTGTGTTGCTCCGTTCTGGCACCTGAAGGGTGCCTTGGATCTGGTCTTCTATTGCTCACAGTGTTGTTCTATCAGATCGCACCTGGAAGTGTGTTTGGCTCACGGTATATTGGCTTGTGCAGTGTCTCCTCCGTTACCGCACCTAAGGGGTGCTCTTGGCTCTGATTCCATTTGCATATGCAGTGTCTCCCCGGTTACCGCACCTAGGGGTGCTCCTGGTTCTGGCTCTATTGACTCTGGCAGTGTCTCTCCTCCGTTATCGCACCCCAGTGGGGGTATTGGCTCCAGCTCCAGTTGGTCCTTACTATACTATTGGGCATTACGATTCAACTATCTGGTTGTGATTCAGTTCAGTTGCACTGCTTGAGCTTGCTTTCTACACTACTCTGGGACTGTTTATAGCACCGGGCGTTGGCCTAATCACCACCACAGAGACTGAGTATTTGAACTGGGTTTTAACCCTTTATATAACCCTTTATCTTGTGATTCTGCTCATGCTACCTACTCCTGCTACATTGGGCCTGTAATTCATCCATTACTTGCCTTACTGCTATTACCTATTCTGACCCCCAGGGGCGCTGTTCCTTAATTTTACCTCAACAAAACTGTGTTTTATTTCTAACCTTGGTCTGAGTGTCGTAAAAACCGTAACAGTTTTCTTGTAACACAGAAATATTTTAACCTGCTGGGATTTAGGTTTAGCCTGATATTTGCATCCATAAAAACATGTGCATCTTTACACAATGCACCAATGTTATCTGCTGCAAAGATATATGACTCTTCCCTTTTGCTCTCCTCAGAGGACTCCTCAGAATCTGAATCTGGAAACTAGGGTAGGTTATTTCTTCTTATGCTGAGGGAGCTGAGGGACTTTGTCTAGAGTTGCTAGTAGCTTTAACAGCAAAAAACATCTTAAATGTCATTCTTTTAATCCATGTCATTGAATCCAACATATCTTTAATACAGGCTGGACAAATTCTTTTAGTGCATGCTTCAGCCCCTGCAGATTCACATGAAACATACTCATCTCTTTGAAGGAGAGACCTTTGAAAGCACAGATATCTACAAGAGACACCTAAAGAATAATATACACCTCAGAATGTTCACAAAGTTATTAAGAAATAAAACATGAAGAAAGTAAAGTTCCCTCTACTTACTATTTAAGGCTTAGAGAGATGTTGAATCCATCTTGCTGTACCTTCACTGGGAATAAGCAGGGAGAGCAGCTTCGAAGCACCCATTTTCAGGCCTCAAATCCTTTTCCAGTGCTTTCCCCTCATGGAGGGATGCCCAAAACCCTCTGTAGTACATTTCAAGATTCTAGCTGACATGTGGTGACCTTAACCAGAAGAGTTCCAGCATAGACAAGAGAAGGCCGTACTCTGCCCCCATAGTTAATAGATGACACAAGGGAAAGATGAAGCTCCCTGGATCCCCAGTCCTACCAATGGAGTACAGTGAAGCCAGGCAAGGAAAATCTCACTAGGGCCCTCGGAAAAAAAGAGGATGCAGACTATAATAAACATCCTGCCTGGGCAGGGCAGGAAAAAACCTAGAGTGGCAGGTTGGAAGTCTTTTTAAACATTTTCCTGCCCTACCTAAATGTTTCTAGTATTAGTGGTTAAAGCTCCATTAAATCAAATTTGAATTTTACTTGTGCATTATAATGCTTTTGGCTTACTTCAGAACTGCTTCAGTATACTTGTTTATAAGGTCTTTTATGTTTAGAAAGGCCTATTTTAAAGCTAGGGCTATTGAATGCTGATTTGTTTAAACAGCTATTGAAATATCCAAATTGAACAATGAAGTTAATATAATTGTAGCAGTTAAGTGATAGATTTTTATAATTCGTGTTTAACTGACTATACCATTTAACATTCTTGACCCTTCCATAAATAAAATTATACAGAAGAGTTATTTTTTCCTGTAGACACTAATCATTATTGATCAGTAATGTTCATAGTCATTTGTAACACAGCCTAATAAAGCCTTACACAGAGGATAGTTTTAAGTTATTTTCTAATTACAGTGCACATCATGTTAATTTATACGAACAATCCGGATACAGATAGTACACGCACAATTTCCAATAGGTTTCCTTAATCTCTTGGAAGGGAAGAAATGCATTGGGAATTATTCTTTTTTTAAGTGGTCGTATGCACAAATCATACAGGAGAATCTCTAGAGCAAATGAACGGCATCACATGGGAGTTTGAGAACCCAGTCCTCTAAGTACCTCTCTGTAGGTACTTGCACACCTGTGAATTCCCCTGGACTTGCCCCATTGGCCTTTATGAAGTTGCTGCCAACCTGTGCCAATAATCATGCAATGTGTTATTATTGGCTTACGTTCCCTTGCCTTGCTAAATGACCACTTCTACTGTCTACAGCTCACCTATAATCATCAGCCTGCTTTCTGTACCTGCTATCAACTGTCGTCAGGTGAAACTTTAGGGGAAGCCCTCATGACCACTCCTGTGAAAATGGCTACATGGAGGGGCCTCATTTCTGCAAACACTCAAACAAAGCAGTATACATATCAAATTTACTCAACTTTATGCCACTACTTCAAAACTGGGCACCATGCACCAAGTCACACACTCTACACTTTACATTCACACAACTTATGCCACTGCTCCAATAAGATGACCCAACTCACACACACTGTACCTTACAGTCAGCATTTCATTCTGTTCTCCTCCTCCACATTTACCTATCCATTACTGTACATGTCCTCTGACTCCACATCCTATCACACACCCAGCTCCTCTTTCCACTTCCTCTGTATTTCTTCCATTATTTTAACACTTCTCCAAATTACAGGGCCACAGTCATGCTCAGAGGGAACATTCTCCATTTGGGCCTAACATATCCCAGGACAGCAGTAACAAGGAGATATAGAAATCTTCTCCATACGTCTCTCAGAGGGGTAGAGACCATACCCTGGGGCTGGAAATGGTGTTGTTAGACTGCCCCCATGTTTAACAATGATCATTGCCAGAAGAACTTTCACTTGGCCACATCGCTTCACACACACACACACACACACACACACACTGTTATGGGAATGTGTAAGCACAAACAATGGTCAACGTATGTTCTTTCAACATGCTACCAATTCCATCCAAGAATCCCCCATATTACATTGTACTCCATTTACACCCTGCACACTGGAAATGCTGCTCAGTCTACCCTTACAACTCACCTCCAGCCATTCTCAATGTGACAGGCTATCATAACTGCCTGTACATGATGGAAGATGTAGTACAACCACAGCTGGAGAGCTGCATATCTACTATACAGTTCCGATAGCCCTGGCAATATGGCCTCTTCACCCTGCCTCTCTGCCATTTGCCACCTTAACTCATGCATCATTTTCATTGTCCCAACCACTCAACTTATACGTGGGGTGTTTGTTTGTCTTTCCATCTCAAGTCCTTCTGTACCTCAGTTTCTATACTACCTCCTGTATGTTGTGAAAGCTTGCACTCTAAAGTTGCTCAGTTAGCCAATAAATGTATCACTTTTGCTCTACCAGTCGCCTGCCTTTTCCACAGCTAACATAGGACCACCTTTTGCCTATTTAAGGCTTAAACGTTAGTCTGTGGATAGGACAGATACATACACCCTGTGTGAGGGCAGGTGTAGGCCAAATGAGATCAGTACACTGATAACATCAGTCAAATGTAATTGGCTGATGGTCCATGAAGCCCCAGGTACTGTTGTTTGTGATTCAAATCACACTACCACAATCATTCATGAGACAGTTCAGGGTTACAGTAAAGTCACCTCTTGCTTCATCCTTTCCCAGTGACAGTTGATAAGCAAGGAAAAGTTGCAGCATATTGAATTATATGGAAATATTGCTGAAAACTGTTTGAGTTATTCAGTGACTTTTTACCACTCTTAATCCTTTAAAGACCAGAGGGCTTCACAATGCGTTCGACACACCATAGATTCTTAAAGAGTTGACGTTTAAACCCTTAATTGTAAAAGACATCTCCAACAAATTGCTCTGCTATGTGTTGAAGACATCTTTAAATCCAAAGGGTTAAAATGTTACATAGGGTGTAGGTGCTTATGATGAAAAGTTTCTCCAGTTTTATAACATGAAAAATGCTTTGAACATACACCTAAAACAACTTTCATGGGCTTCAAACTGTAGTGTAGTTTTAGCTAGGGATTGGTGAAAAGTCCCGTTTTATTCCCTTGGGAAAAACTGCACAATATTCTCAGGGCCGGATTTACATCTAAGGAGCCTGTAGGCACAGAAATCTGAAGCGCCCCCCCCCCAACTGGCCATCTCCACAATGCTCCAAATCTCCACATTACCTGCCATATCCATTTTGCCCTCACATTGACCCCATCAGCTCCAAATGTCTTGACCCATCAGCTCCAACTTGCCCCTAGAGCTCCACATTGCCCCCATCACCTCCAACTGTCTTGCCCCCATCAGCTCCAACTTGCCCCCATCAGCTCCAAGCTCCACATTGCCCCATCAGCTCCACATTGCCCCCATCAGCTCCAACTGTCTTGCCCCCATCAGCTCCAACTTGCCCCCAACAGCTCCATGCTTCACATTGCCATCAGCTCCACATTGCCCCCCGTATCAGTTTCCTACCTCCCTGGTGGTCCAGCGGCAGGAGATGTCTGTGCCGCCTTCTGCACAGACCTGCAGCTGCTGTTGCAGCCCGCGCGGTCTTCTCTTTAGGAATGCAGAGCGCTGGGAGATGATGTCATCTCCCAGCGCTCTGCATTACAGCCGACGAGGGGGAGCAACAGCAGCTACAGGTCTGTGCCGAAGAAGGCACAGACCTTAGCAAGCGAGGGGCGGGCCGGGCGGCGGGTTACTGTGCGCAGCGCTGTAAATATATATATATATATATATATATATATAAATAAATTATTTCAACGACAGACGGCCCTCTGTGGGGTGCACCTGTAGGCAGGTGCCTACTCTGCCTTATGGCAAATCCGGCCCTGCCTACCAATAAGTGGTGCACCTGGCACATATTTTGAATATTTGTATTGAAAACCCATTACACTATGCATACTTTAACCCTTTTGAGCGTGTGTACCCCTCTGGCACTCAAGGGGTTAAACTATGTATTAGTGTGATGGATATTTATGCTTTGGTCTTATACTTGTTTGTTTTTTACAGAAAGAAGTGAAGAGAAGAAGGGAGACAGAAGATAGAAGACAAGAAAGAATGAAGACAGAAGGAGAAGGACAGTGGATGACAGGTAAGTGTACGACACTTCAGTGCTTGGCAGTATGTCAGGCACCGATCATTACTGTTTGGACACAACACCAGTTCTGTGGCCTAACATTCGTTGCTCTTAATGCTGGTAGGACATTTGAATACTGAACAAGACGTTTTATTTAGTTGGTCGGTATCCATTTTGCCCTACCGGCATTTCTAACTCCAACATTTGGATCGAACCCAATATCACTGATCCTCAGGTCTGACTGAAACCACACCAGAAGTGAGGTAAATGTGCTTTCATTTTGTGTCTAAATCAGATTAAATACCGTAAACCATAACACATAATTTTGTTTTTACAGGATTGTGTCAGCTTGATTCTTGGAGAGGAGTGTAGTGAAAGGGTTAATATAGACTGAACGCTTTAACAGGTCCAAACATTCTGACTGCTTCAGTTTGAAAATATCTGCCAGCAACTGTCATGTCCGCCTCCTTGGATAAGACATCCAGGACTGACTGAACATGTTATTGATTCAGCAAAAGCCCAATAACAAAATCCATATGGGCCATAAACATTTTCTGGCCATAACTGTGCCAGATAAATATCCAAAGCACTTTTACCTTTCCAACATATATGAGGTTAATGTTCATCCCAGCCCCCCTCCTTCCTGTAGTGGTGGAAGCTTTTTTGGAAACACATGATTCTTTTCTACTGCAGGTTATCATTGTTTTACCTCACAGATTCCCATTAATTCAATGGGGAAATCTGTAACCCAGGGCTGGATTTACATCCCAGGTGACACTAGGCAAGGCACTCTAGGCACACTTAGCTCCACCCACAGCCACACCCCCAGTTCCTCACATGAACCTGCCCTCTGTCCCATCCTGGCAGAGAAAATATCTTTGGCCTATAACAAGCAAGGACAAAAAATTATTGAACCCCTTGGCTGCTAGGGAGATCTCCAACTCCTCACTGAGCAAGACACAGGATATCTGCCCAGCATCCAATGGTTTAAAGGGTTAGGAATAATTCATTTACACTGCAGCTAGGATCCCTCCTTATAATGTGTACAATCGCTCTGTTATGCTGGTAATGGCCATTACGTTGGTAATGGCGAAAGCACTAGATTTCTTCTGATATTATATAATAAATTCTCCCCCTCCCTCCCCTTATGCTGACATCATTCTTCATTCCTCAGCACTGGAGGAGGGTCTCCAAAGAGGGCAGGGTTTTCCTTATACTGAATGAAGGATCATTGTCCCATGTTGCGATCTGTCCAGTCAAGAAACCAGACTTCAAATCTGAGGGGAGGTGGCCTCCTGTACTATAAAGGGGCAGGAGGGGCACAATTAATAATATAATAACATTAGAAATATATCGCTTTTGTCATTACCAACATAACGGATTGATTGTACATATTATAAGGAGAGACCCTAGCTACAGTCTAAATTAAACATTACTAACCCTTTAAATAATAGCCTGTGAAGGGGTATAAAACTGGTGCATGGACATTGAGAGTGCTCTGACCACACACACAATTCAGAATGTGGGTGTGGCAAGCAAAAATGAGGCACCTCCCAAAATTGGAGCTCTAGGCAGTTGCCCACTCTGCCTATTGGGAAATGCTGTAAGCAAAACCCGTAATAAAGTTACCACCTGCAATGAAATTGAGGATACAATTTGGCTACAGAAGGGGCATTTATTAAACCGGCAATGGAGATTAAAGGGTGAAACCTGACTCTTGAGCCACCACTGGAGGATCTATGATGGAGGTGTTTTGGGGCAAATCATTTACACTATGGGACGAACTAAAAAATCCTTCTGATTTAAATGGGGAATTGAACCCCTTGAATGATAGAGAGCTCTCTAATGCATAGTGACCTCTCTAGCAGTCAAGAGGTTAAAATCCCCATTTAAATCAATGGGATGCTTTAGGATTTTGTAGCTCCCTCCTATAGTGCAAATGGTTTGCCCCAGAACTCCTCCACTTTTCCTTTGAACATACAGCCCTGTAGTCTTTGTTTATGACTATTGTTGCCACCTGGCTGGTAGAATAGTAGTAATCTGGTATAAACTTGGTTATTGGACAATAATAAGTCAAAGGAAGCACAGAACTATGTACAAGTTTATTTACATATTTACAAGTTTCCTGCTTAGTTGTTATCTGCAGAGTGCTGTCCTCAGAGCATGGGTAATTACCCTGGTCCACATGAAGACGGGAGGTGACTTCAGTTGGTAATTTTTTCAATCTCATCCAGGTCATCAGTACTGAGATGTTCTATTTTCGTACTGAAATGCTGCTGAATTCCTTTCAGAATATCCAGGCTGAGCTTGCTGTCAACCATATTTATTGCAAGTCCTTTCTTGCCAAAACGCCCAGTGCGTCCAATCTGATGGAGGTAGGTCTCATTATCTGGTTTACCATCCTTGTTGATGGGAAGGTCAAAGTTTATAACCAGAGAGACTTGTTAAACATCAATACCTCTGACACCCACGTTGCTTGTAACCAGCACTTTGTGTTTGGCCTCTCTGAAGCCTTCAATCACAGCTGCTTTCTGCTTCATCGGCATCTCCCCATTGAGAAGAGCAACCTGGTGACCTTCTTTAGATAGTTCTCCCACCAGCCAGGATGCAGTTTTATTGCTGTTGCAGAAGACCATGGATTGTGCGATGGTTACTGCACCATAAATGTTGCACAAGGCTTCAAGTTTATCCTCCCGGTTGTCACATAGCACATAGTATTGTTTAATGGTGTCCAGGGCCTCCTCTTCCCTTTTAAGTGTAATAATATTGGGTTGAGGGACTACTTTCTGAGCAAATCTCCAGGCAGGCTCCTTAAAGGTTGTGGAGAACAGGAGCATCTGGCAGTTTTGTGGCAGCATCCGCTGAACGCGGATACACTGATCCTGGAATCCTTGAGCTGCAATCATAGCATCGGCATCATCGATAACAAACACCTGAATTTTCTTAGGATCAATCAAATGCAGTTTAGTGCACCAGTCCAATACAGTGCCAGGGGTACCGATGACAATCTGCTCTGAGATCTTTTGCCCACGCTTAGGTTTGTTACCTTTCACAGCATATGCCAGTCTAATCTCTGGGAAAAATGTGCCCATCTGTGCAATGACCTTTCCAGTCTGTAGAGCCAGCTCATACGTATGGCAAAGGCAAAAGCACTGTGGGTATCTCTGTGCAGGATCCACTCTGGAGAGCATGGCAAGTGCAAAAGCAGTAGATTTACCAGTGCCAGTTTGGGACTGAGCAATGAGGTTCTGAGGTGGTGAAGTCAGCATCAGTGGCAATGCTGTTGCCTGTATCTTAGAAGGCCTGTTAAACCCCATGCAGTAGAGTCCATTGAGAAGGTTTGGTTTCAAGTTCAGCTCCTCAAAAGTTTTCACTTCTTTTTCTGAATATGGAAACCCATAAGGGAGTCCCTTTAATTGCTGTCTGCGTCGAATAGCCATATCTAATCTTCCACACCTGAGTGAGACTTCTGGTGCAGTCGTTCATCAACCAGCTACTGGCTCTAACTGATCTGATGACAGTTGGAAGTTTGGAACCTTAGAACCTTGAATTTAAATCATGTAGTGAATTGTGTGACAAATGTGGGAATCTGTAGACACAGCTGGATTAGCTGCTATGCATCCTAGGTGTTACTCACACTCCATACAACAGTTTTGGCCAATCAGAGATTCACACTCATCCCTGGTCAGCTGATGGAAACTCAGTTTGCCCATAATTACTATATGAGAACTTGCACTCCCCCAGAATGCCAGAGAAAACATAGGGCCATATGCACTAAATTACAAGTGGAGAAATTGTGCTGCACCAACTGCATAACAGGGTACAAATAAACATTCCCTGCAATTAACTTTTTCAGTGCCAGAGAGGTATCCAACGCATTGCAACACAATTGTATGCAAAAAAAGCTTCCAATGCATTTCAAAGTCATTACAGCTCAAACTAGTTGTGTTTGTTTAAGTTGTACTAACTGTATATAATGTCTTGAGTGGCTTTTTAAAAGATTTCCAAATGACTTATATTTATGTTAGCCAGTCTTTATTTAATACTATGGTTTACAAAATATTTAGCTTTGTTAATTTGTCAGTTTATTCAAATTAGCCAGATAATTGAGAATGGCAGTTAGGAGGGAGAGTTGAATGTTTGTATCTGACACAGACATAAACTGAGAAATAAAGCTAAATATCTCCTAAACTGCTGTTTTAAATAAAGACTGGAGAACATAAATATGTGTGAATTTAAAAGCAATTTCAGTACCACAAGAGTCATAAATTATTAATTCAGATTTAAATTTCTTCCTTTATCTGTTGTAGCCCCCAGGTGAAACTGTTGTTTTCTACAGAAAATGTTAGCCTCAGACTACAAGCTCTCTGATAGACAACAGAAACTGTGGTCTTGTTCTCTGTTGTCTCTTTTTTGTGCTGTTGCAATCAGTTGTATTGGGGAAAAAACCCACACAAAAGTTTGAACTCTATTAACTTCCGGATGAAACATCTCCCAGCAGTGAAAATAACCTAATTTTGCTTTCACTAAAAAGACCACCAGGTCTGGATTTATCAAGAGGCCGACTAGGCACTTGGGCGCCTGGCAGTGGCCCAGTCACGTCCACTTCCTTTTTTTTTTTTTTTTGAACGAGAGCTGGTGCGGTACAAAGGGCGCTGCCCTATGTAAACTCTTCTTGTGCCTCCCAGCCTGCCCCCTGTGACTCACAGTCAGTCTTGGTTGCTGCGTCTGCTCTCCAGTCCCCAGCCACATCTACCATTCCCTGCTGTGTTGTGGGTGGAAGTGACATCACATGACCGTTATGTCATGTGTCACTGCATATGCAGGCACACAGACGTGCACTACGAGGTCAGCGTAGCTTGCGCAGGCTGGCTAAGGGCAGAACTGCTCATATAAATAAGACTGAACCAGCTACTCACTTAGAATTTATAGTATATATACGCATATATTCAATGATCACACTAATTCCTGGATGGTTTTCCTGGCCAGAAATTAGTGTGACCAATTGTTGGTCATTTAATTTTTTCCAAAATATGCAAGTGATTTATTATATGTTTTTATAATGTATAACTGTATATTAATAAATGCTATTGTATTGTATTTTATGTATTAGCTTTTTGATTATTGAATTAAAACCTTTAGTGTATTCTATATATTATGGATTGGTCTACATCTGTACGTGTATATTTTTATAATAATTTTTATTTAAAATAAACATTTATTTTCTTTCACATAGCCAATGCTTTAAATATTCCTTAGGTTTCTGTGTATGCTTTACTATACCTGCAGGGCAATAACCAAGGAGAGTCAGCGGCAAGCCCCATACAATATATATATATCTTGTGTTGGATTTTGAGGGGGAGTATTTGGACTCCAAAGTGGGTGAAAGGCAGCATCTGGATACTTGTCAAGCTTCCTGATACTATATCTAGTTTAGCCGCTCAAGAGCGTTAGCGCCTCCATATTTCTATTGTACTGTATTATAATCTTAACTTACTCGGTCGGCAGGAGTGATGTGCTATCTGCATACCTTGATAATATTGCCCAGTTTGCCCATTTTTTTTGCCAAGGCTAGACTTGTTCACCACATTTGATTGGCAATTGGCATATGTACACCCCTCCCAACCATGATATTGCTGTTCAGAAAGTGATCTATATATATATACAGCGGCACTGGCACAGCCCCTAATTCCTAGTGATTGAGTTGGGCCTTTTAATGTGCTTAATGTGCTTTGCAATGCATTGGAGATCTGTGATTTCTCTGTTCCTGAGAGATAGAGCTGCAACGCGTTGCATAGCACAGTAAGCAAGTCCAATTCAATAAATAGGAATGTAGTATTTGAATTTGAGGAGAACTTTAACCCAAAATTATTTTGTTCTCTATGGTGCCATCCTCTTTGATTGCCCCACAGGAGGGACACTTTTCAACTCCTGGTGCATACAGAAGTTTTGAGAGTGGTAGCGCCACAACCCCTAATTCCCATTGATTTAATTAAGTGCTTACTGCGCTTTGCAATGCGTTGGAGATCTGTGATCTCTTTGCTCCAGGGACATCTCAGATCTGCAAAACAGTAAGCACTTAAGAGGTTAAAAGGCCCAACTGAATCAGCGGGATTCTGGTATTTGAATTTGAGGGCTATAATGTAACCCAAGGTATGTTGTAACTACAAGAGGGTGTGGTTAACAGAGGAGGTGTGGCTAAGTGGGAGGTGTGGTAAGGGTGGGGAAAAGTCTGGGCTAGGGATGCCTGAGGGTGCTGTGCCTAGGGTCCCTGAGATGTAAATCTGGACCTGCCTATGGCAGTCAAAGGATTAAAGGGATAGTATTGTTTAATGTTTAATTTTAAGTTTCTTTCATATTGTAAGCATTAAAAAAGAATTACATCGATGTAAGTCTTATCTCTCAAAGAGCCGCTGGCCAGTCCCGGGACCAGAATCAGCTGCTGTCAGCTAGAGTACTGACTTCTCTGAAACAGTCTGGAGGGGGGAACTTTAGCCAGTTATCTCTCTCAAACCACAAAGGTCTGAGAGATAAGACTTACATCGATGGAGTGGGATTTTGGAGCTGTTACAAGATTTCTCTATCCATTCATTCTTCATGTTGTATATAAAACATCTTGAGCACATTCCCCTTATTCATTGAATAACCTACTAACACCTACAGACAGGGCCGGATTTACATCTAAGGAGCCTGTAGGCACAGAAATCTGAAGTGCCCCCCCCCCAATTGGCCATCTCCACAATGCTCCAAATCTCCACATTACCCGCCATATCCATTTTGCCCTCACATTGCCCCCATCAGCTCCAACTGCCTTGCCCCATCAGCTCCAACTTGCCCCTATGAGCTCCACATTGCCCCCATCACCTCCAACTGTCTTGCCCCCATCAGCTCCAACTTACCTCCATCACCTCCAAGCTCCACATTGCCCCATCAGCTCCATATTGCCCCCATCAGCTTCAACTGTCTTGCCCCCATCAGCTCCAACTTGCCCCCAACAGCTCCAAGCTTCACATTGCCATCAGCTCTACATTGCCCCCGTATCATTTTCCTACCTCCCTGGTGGTCCAGCGGCAGGAGATGTCTGTGCCGCCTTCTGCACAGACCTGCAGCTGCTGTTGCAGCCAGCGCGGTCTTCTCTTTAGGAATGCAGAGCGCTGGGAGATGATGTCATCTCCCAGCGCTCTGCATTAGAGCCGACTAGGGGGAGCAACAGCAGCTACAGGTCTGTACAGAAGAAGGCACAGACCTTAGCAAGCGAGGGGCGGGCAGGGCGGCGGGTTACTGTGCGCAGCGCTGTAAATATATATATATATACTAGCAATGTGGGACGGCGTTGCCCGTCAGGATATATAGGGAATTAATGCACACACACGGATGCGAGACAAACACAGAGACACACACGCAAATGCACACGCATGCACTGAGATGCTTAAAGAGTGACAGTCATACACACATACATGCAGACACATAGAGTGTGATACAGACATGCAACACACACAGTGAGAAACACACAGGCACACACAGAGACACACACACACACAGAAGTGAGTCATAAGGGGTTGACTTATGTGTCATTGTAATGAGTTTGTGTTTGTACTTATGCCTGCAGTGTTAGTGAGTGTGTGTGATTGAGTGAGTGTGTTAGTGAGTGTGTGTGATTGAGTAAGAATGTGTGAGTGAGAGTGTGTATGATAGTGAGAGAGTGTGAGTGATTGAGGGTGTGAGTGATTGAGGGTGAGAGTGTGATTGATTGTGAGTGTGATTGTGATTGAGTGTGACTGCGAGACTTTAAGTGTGAGAGTGTGATTGAGTGTGAGACTGTGAGAGTGTGAGACTGTGAGAGTGTGATTGAGTGTGAGAGTGTGATTGAGTGTGAGAGTGAGACTGTGTGAGAGTGTGATTGAGTGAGACTGTGAGAGTGTGATTGAGTGTGTGAGTGATTGGGTGTGAGACTGAGAGAGTGAGAGAGACTGTGTGAGACTGAGAGTGTGAGAATGTGAGTGTGAGAGAGTGTGAGAGACTGTGAGAGTGTGAGAGACTGTGAGAGTGTGAGAGAGAGTGTGAGAGACTGTGAGACTGAGAGTGTGAGAGACTGAGACTGAGAGAGACTGTGAGACTGAGAATGAGAGAGACTGTGAGAGTGTGAGAGAGTGTGAGACTGTGAGAGAGTGTGAGACTGTGTGTGTTAGACTGTGTGTGTTAGACTGTGTGTGTGAGACTGTGTGTGTGTGAGACTGTGAGAGTGTGAGAGCGTGTGAGAGTGTGAGAGCGTGCGAGACTGAGAGAGTGCGAGACAGAGTGTGAGACTGAGAGAGTGCGAGTGTGTGAGACTGAGAGTGTGAATGAGTGAGACTGAGAGTGTGGATGAGTGAGACAGTGAGAGTGAGAGACTGTGAGAGTGAGAGACTGTGAGAGTGTGAGACCGTGAGAGTGTGTGAGACTGAGAGTGTGAATGAGTGAGAGACTGAGAGTGTGAATGAGTGAGAGACTGTGAGAGTGAGAGACTGTGAGAGTGTGAGAGCATGTGAGACTGAGAGTGTGAATGAGTGAGAGACTGAGAGCGTGCGAGTGTGCGAGACAGAGAGTGTGTGTGTGAGAGTGTGTGTGTGAGAGTGTGAGACTGTGTGAGAGTGAGACTGAGAGAGTGTGAGAGAGAGTGTGAGACTGTGTGTGAGAGTGTGAGACTGTGTGTGAGACTGTGAGAGAGTGTGAGAGACTGTGACAGTGTGAGAGAGAGTGTGAGACTGAGAGAGTGTGAGACTGTGTGTGAGAGTGTGAGACTGTGTGTGAGAGTGTGAGACTGTGTGAGACTGTGTGACTGAGAGTGTGAGAGAGACTGTGAGACTGTGTGTGACAGAGAGAGTGCGACTGTGTGAGAGTGTGAGACTGTGTGAGAGTGTGAGACTGTGTGAGAGTGTGAGACTGTGTGAGAGTGTGAGACTGTGTTAGAGTGAGACTGAGAGAGTGTGAGAGAGAGTGTGAGAGTGTGAGACTGTGTGTGAGACTGTGAGAGAGTGTGAGACTGTGTGTGTGAGAGAGTGTGAGAGACTGTGTCAGTGTGAGGGACTGTGTGAGACTGTCAGTGTGAGGGACTGTGTGAGACTGTCAGTGTGAGGGACTGTGTGAGACTGTCAGTGTGAGGGACTGTGTGAGACAGAGAGACTGTGAGAGACACTGGGAGTGTGAAACTGTGTGAGACTATGAGACTGACTGTGAGACTGTGACTGTGTGAGAGACTGTGAGACAGTGTGTGAGAGAGTGTGAGAGTGTAAGAGACTGTGAGAGTGTGAGGGACTGTGTGAGACTGCGAGAGAGACTGTGTGAGACTGCGAGAGAGACTGTGAGAGTGTGAGACTGAGACTGTGTGAGACTGAGACTGTGTGAGACTGCGAGAGTGTGAGACTGTGTGAGACTGTGACTGTGTGAAAGTGTGAGACTGTGTGAAAGTGTGAGACTGTGAGAGTGTGAGAGACTGTGAGACTGCGAGAGAGACTGTGAGAGTGTGAGACTGAGACTGTGTGAGACTGCGAGAGTGTGAGACTGCGAGAGTGTGAGACTGCGAGAGTGTGAGACTGCGAGAGTGTGAGACTGTGTGAGAGTGTGAGACTGTGTGAAAGTGTGAGACTGTGTGAGAGTGTGAGAGACTGTGAGAGTGTGAGAGACTGTGAGACTGCGAGAGAGACTGTGTGAGACTGCGAGAGAGACTGTGAGAGACTGTAAGAGTGTGAGACTGAGAGTGTGAGGGACTGAGAGTGTGAGGGACTGTGAGAGTGTGAGGGACTGTGAGAGTGTGAGGGACTGTGAGACTGCGAGAAAGACTGTGAGAGACTGAGAGTGTGAGACTGAGACTGTGTGAGACTGAGACTGTGTGAGACTGCGAGAGTGTGAGACTGAGAGTGTGAGACTGAGAGTGTGAGACTGTGACTGTGTGAGAGACTGTGTGAGACGGTGTGTGAGAGAGTGTGAGAGTGTAAGAGACTGTGAGAGTGTGAGGAACTGTGAGAGTGTGAGAGACTGTGTGAGACTGTGACTGTGTGAGAGACTGTGTGAGACGGTGTGTGAGAGAGTGTGAGAGTGTAAGAGACAGAGTGTGAGAGACTGTGTGAGTGCGAGAGAGACTGTGTGAGATTGTGAGAGTGTGAGACTGAGAGTGTGAGACTGTGTGAAAGTGTGAGACTGTGTGAAAGTGTGAGACTGTGTGAGACTGTGAGAGTGTGTGAGACTGTGAGAGTGTGAGAGACTGTGAGAGTGTGAGAGACTGTGAGACTGCGAGAGAGACTGTGTGAGACTGTAAGAGTGTGAGACTGAGAGTGTGTGAGACTGAGAGTGTGAGGGACTGAGAGTGTGAGGGACTGTGAGAGTGTGAGGGACTGTGAGAGTGTGAGGGACTGTGAGACTGCGAGAGAGACTGTGAGAGACAGAGTGTGAGACTGAGAGTGTGTGAGACTGAGAGTGTGTGAGACTGCGAGGGAGACTGTGTGAGTCTGCGAGAGAGACTGTGTGAGAGTGTGAGACTGTGTGAAAGTGTGAGACTGTGTGAGACTGTGTGAGACTGTGAGAGAGACTGTGTGAGACTGCGAGAGAGACTGTGAGAGACTGAGAGTGTGTGAGACGGAGAGTGTGTGAGACTGAGAGTGTGAGGGACTGTGAGAGTGTGAGGGACTGTGAGAGTGTGAGGGACTGTGTGAGACTGCGAGAGAGACTGTGTGAGACTGCGAGAGAGACTGTGAGTGTGATACTGTGAGTGTGAGACTGAGAGTGTGTGAGACTGCGAGAGAGACTGTGTGAGACTGCGAGAGAGACTGTGAGAGACTGTGAGACTGCGAGAGAGACTGTGAGAGACTGTGAGACTGAGAGTGTAAGAGACTGTGAGAGTGTGAGGGACTGTGAGAGTGTGAGGGACTGTGAGAGACTGCTAGAGAGACTGTGTGAGACTGCGAGAGAGACTGTGAGAGTGTGAGACTGAGACTGTGTGAGACTGCGAGAGTGTGAGACTGTGACTGTGTGAGATGGTGTGTGAGAGAGTGTGAGAGTGTAAGAGACTGTGAGAGTGTGAGGGACTGTGTGAGACTGCGAGAGAGACTGTGTGAGACTGTGACTGTGTGAGAGACTGTGTGAGACGGTGTGTGAGAGAGTGTGAGAGTGTAAGAGACTGAGAGTGTGAGGGACTGTGAGAGTGTGAGAGACTGTGTGAGTGCGAGAGAGATTGTGTGAGATTGTGAGAGTGTGAGACTGTGTGAAAGTGTGAGACTGTGTGAAAGTGTGAGACTGTGTGAAAGTGTGAGACTGTGTGACTGTGTGAGACTGTGTGAGACTGTGAGAGTGTGAGAGACTGTGAGAGTGTGAGAGACTGTGAGACGGCGAGAGAGACTGTGTGAGACTGCGAGAGAGACTGTGTGAGACTGTGAGACTGAGAGAGTGTGAGGGACTGTGAGAGTGTGAGGGACTGTGTGAGACTGTGAGAGAGACTGTGTGAGACTGCGAGAGAGACTGTGAGAGTGTGAGACTGAGAGTGTGAGACTGTGTGAGAGTGTGAGACTGTGTGAGAGTGTGAGACTGTGTGCGACTGTGACTGTGTGAGAGACTGTGTGAGACTGCGAGAGAGACTGTGAGAGACTGAGAGTGTGTGAGACGGAGAGTGTGTGAGACTGAGAGTGTGAGGGACTGTGAGAGTGTGAGGGACTGTGAGAGTGTGAGGGACTGTGTGAGACTGCGAGAGAGACTGTGTGAGACTGCGAGAGAGACTGTGAGTGTGATACTGTGAGTGTGAGACTGAGAGTGTGTGAGACTGCGAGAGAGACTGTGTGAGACTGCGAGAGAGACTGTGAGAGACTGTGAGACTGCGAGAGAGACTGTGAGAGACTGTGAGAGTGTGAGACAGAGTGTGAGACTGTGTGAAAGTGTGAGACTGTGAGAGACTGTGAGAGTGTGAGAGACTGTGTGAGACTGTGAGACTGAGAGTGTAAGAGACTGTGAGAGTGTGAGGGACTGTGAGAGTGTGAGGGACTGTGAGAGACTGCTAGAGAGACTGTGTGAGACTGCGAGAGAGACTGTGAGAGTGTGAGACTGAGACTGTGTGAGACTGCGAGAGTGTGAGACTGTGACTGTGTGAGAGACTGTGTGAGAGGGTGTGTTAGAGAGTGTGAGAGTGTAAGAGACTGTGAGAGTGTGAGGGACTGTGTGAGACTGCGAGAGAGACTGTGTGAGACTGTGACTGTGTGAGAGACTGTGTGAGACGGTGTGTGAGAGAGTGTGAGGGTGTAAGAGACTGAGAGTGTGAGGGACTGTGAGAGTGTGAGAGACTGTGTGAGTGCGAGAGAGATTGTGTGAGATTGTGAGAGTGTGAGACTGTGTGAAAGTGTGAGACTGTGTGAAAGTGTGAGACTGTGTGACTGTGTGAGACTGTGAGAGTGTGAGAGACTGTGAGAGTGTGAGAGACTGTGAGACGGCGAGAGACTGTGAGACGGCGAGAGAGACTGTGTGAGACTGCGAGAGAGACTGTGTGAGACTGTGAGACTGAGAGAGTGTGAGGGACTGTGAGAGTGTGAGGGACTGTGTGAGACTGCGAGAGAGACTGTGAGAGTGTGAGACTGAGAGTGTGAGACTGTGTGAGAGTGTGAGACTGTGTGAGAGTGTGAGACAGAATGTGTGCTTTGCAAAGCGTTGCTTACCCCTCTGGCACTCAAAGGGTTAAGTTGAGCTAACATAGCAATATAACACACGGTGGCTCTTCAGTTGAGGCAATGTAGCAATATGCTGAGGTATCAAATAGAAAGTGGTGTTTGAGGCTTGCCCTCTGTAACATACAGCAAAGCATCTCTCTCCCTTTAAGGAGAAAGGGTGGGAATCAGGAAGCAGGAAGTGGAGGAGTGACAGTTGAGACTGTGAGGTGACTGAAGAGATGATGAGTTAAATAAGAGTTGCTATTAAGTTTGTATTTTATGGGAACATTACACCCTCATACTGAAACAGAGTGTATGGAGGGTTACAGTTATCTGTGGGAGGTGAAACAGTGTGTTTGTGGGGTCATGATCCTGAGTGAGAGTGTGAGTGGACCGGGAGAAGTTACTGATATCCTTACCTCAGGAGCGAGTGGCAGTTATACATTTTTTTTTTGTCAGTTGGATACTGGTGGGCGGGCTGGAGGGGGCGGGCCAACTCCCTGTATGATAAACACGCCCCCATTGAATCACCCAATGAGAGCAGTAAAGTCCCCATTCAATCACCCAATAGGAGTTGTGTCTCCTAATGAGACATAAATTATGTAATTAGACATTCTGTTCAATGCGAGTTTCTTTTCTGAGGAGACATAAATTATGTTCTGTGTGTGGGGTACCATAAATTATGCAATGAGGCTTATTCTTTTATATATATAGATATATATATATATATATATATATATATATATATATATATATATAAATAATTTATTTCAATGACAGATGCCCCTCTTTGGGGTGCACCTGTAGGCAGGTGCCTACTCTGCCTTATGGCAAATCCGACCCTGCCTACCAATAAGTGGTGCACCTGGCACATATTTTGAATTTTTGTATTGAAAACCCACTACACTACTGCATTCTTTAACCCTTTTGAGCGTGTGTACCCCTCTGGCACTCAAGGGGTTAAACTATGTATTAGTGTGATGGATATTTATGCTTTGGTCTTATACTTGTTTGTTTTTTACAAAAGAAGTGAAGAGAAGAAGGGAGACAGAAGATAGAAGAGAAGAAAGAATGAAGACAGAAGAAGGACAGTGGATGACAGGTAAGTGTACGACACTTCAGTGCTTGGCAGTATGTCAGGCACCGATCATTACTGTTAAGTTCCCGATATTGCCGTTATTTAGCTGCGTTTTGGGAACTTAACGCACAAAACGGACGTTCGGACACAACACCAGTTCTGTGGCCTAACATTCGTTGCTCTTAATGCTGGTAGGACATTTGAATACTGAACAAGACGTTTTATTTAGTCTGTCAGTATCCATTTTGCCCTACCGGCATTTTTAACTCCAACATTTGGATCGAACCCAATATCACTGATCCTCAGGTCTGACTGAAACCACACCAGAAGTGAGGTAAATGTGCTTTCATTTTGTGTCTAAATCAGATTAAATACCGTAAACCAACACACATAATTTTGTTTTTACAGGATTGTGTCAGCTTGATTCTTGGAGAGGAGTGTAGTGAAAGGGTTAATATAGACTGAACGCTTTAACAGGTCCAAACATTCTGACTGCTTCAGTTTGAAAATATCTGCCAGCAACTGTCATGTCCGCCTCCATGTATAAGACATCCAGGACTGACTGAACATGTTATCGATTCAGCAAAAGCCCAATAACAAAATCCATATGGGCCATAAACATTTTCTGGCCATAACTGTGCCAGATAAATATCCAAAGCACTTTTACCTTTCCAACATATATGAGGTTAATGTTCATCCCAGCCCCCCTCCTTCCTGTAGTGGTGGAAGCTTTTTTGGAAACACATGATTCTTTTCTACTGCAGGTTATCATTGTTTTACCTCACAGATTCCCATTAATTCAATGGGGAAATCTGTAACCCAGGGCTGGCTTTACATCCCAGGTGACACTAGGCAAGGCACTCTAGGCACACTTAGCTCCACCCACAGCCACACCCCAATTCCTCACATGAACCTGCCCTCAGTCCCATCCTGGCAGAGAAAATATCTTTGGCCTATAACAAGCAACGACAAAAAATTATTGAACCCCTTGGCTGCTAGGGAGATCTCCAACTCCTCACTGAGCAAGACACAGGATATCTGCCCAGCATCCAATGGTTTAAAGGGTTAGGAATAATTCATTTACACTGCAGCTAGGATCCCTCCTTATAATGTGTACAATCGCTCTGTTATGCTGGTAATGGCCATTACGTTGGTAATGGCGAAAGCACTAGATTTCCTCTGATATTAGATAATAAATTCTCCCCCTCCCGCCCCTTATGCTGACATCATTCTTCGTTCCTCAGCACTGGAGGAGGGTCTCCAAAGAGGGCAGGGTTTTCCTTATACTGAATGAAGGATCATTGTCCCATGTTGCATTCTGTCCAGTCAAGCAACCAGACTTCACATCTGAGGGGAGGTGGCCTCCTGTACTATAAAGGGGCAGGAGGGGCACAATTAATAATATAATAACATTAGAAATATATCGCTTTTGTCATTACCAACATAACGGAGTGATTGTACATATTATAAGGAGGGACCCTAGCTACAGTCTAAATTAAACATTACTAACCCTTTAAATAATAGCCTGTGAAGGGGTATAAAACTGGTGCATGGACATTGAGAGTGCTCTGACCACACCCACAATTCAGAATGTGGGTGTGGCAAGCAAAAATGAGGCACCTCCCAAAATTGGAGCTCTAGGCAGTTGCCCACTCTGCCTATTGGGAAATGCTGTAAGCAAAACCCATAATAAAGTTACCACCTGCAATTAAATTGAGGATACAATTTGGCTACAGAAGGGGCATTTATTAAACCGGCAATGGAGATTAAAGGGTGAAACCTGACTCTTGAGCCACCACTGAAGGATCTATGATGGAGGTGTTCTGGGGCAAATCATTTACACTATGGGACGAACTAAAAAATCCTTCTGATTTAAATGGGGAATTGAACCCCTTGAATGATAGAGAGCTCTCTAATGCATAGTGACCTCTCTAGCAGTCAAGAGGTTAAAATCCCCATTTAAATCAATGGGATGCTTTAGGATTTTGTAGCTCCCTCCTATAGTGCAAATGGTTTGCCCCAGAACTCCTCCACTTTTTCTTTGAACATACAGCCCTGTAGTCTTTGTTTATGACTATTGTTGCCACCTGGCTGGTAGAATAGTAGTAATCTGGTATAAACTTGGTTATTGGACAATAATAAGTCAAAGGAAGCACAGAACTATGTACAAGTTTATTTACATATTTACAAGTTTCCTGCTTAGTTGTTATCTGCAGAGTGCTGTCCTCAGAGCATGGGTAATTACCCTGGTCCACATGAAGACGGGAGGTGACTTCAGTTGGTAATTTTTTCAATCTCATCCAGGTCATCAGTACTGAGATGTTCTATTTTCGTACTGAAATGCTGCTGAATTCCTTTCAGAATATCCAGGCTGAGCTTGCTGTCAACCATATTTATTGCAAGTCCTTTCTTGCCAAACGCCCAGTGCGTCCAATCTGATGGAGGTAGGTCTCATTATCTGGTTTACCATCCTTGTCGATGGGAAGGTCAAAGTTTATAACCAGAGAGACTTGTTTAACATCAATACCTCTGACACCCACGTTGCTTGTAACCAGCACTTTGTGTTTGGCCTCTCTGAAGCCTTCAATCACAGCTGCTTTCTGCTCCATCGGCATCTCCCCATTGAGAAGAGCAACCTGGTGACCTTCTTTAGATAGTTCTCCCACCAGCCAGGATGCAGTTTTATTGCTGTTGTAGAAGACCATGGATTGTGCGATGGTTACTGCACCATAAATGTTGCACAAGGCTTCAAGTTTATCCTCCCGGTTGTCACATAGCACATAGTATTGTTTAATGGTGTCCAGGGCCTCCTCTTACCTTTTAAGTGTAATAATATTGGGTTGAGGGACTACTTTCTGAGCAAATCTCCAGGCAGGCTCCTTAAAGGTTGTGGAGAACAGGAGCATCTGGCAGTTTTGTGGCAGCATCCGCTGAACGCGGATACACTGATCCTGGAATCCTTGAGCTGCAATCATAGCGTCGGCATCATCGATAACAAACACCTGAATTTTCTTAGGATCAATCAAATGCAGTTTAGTGCACCAGTCCAATACAGTGCCAGGGGTACCAATGACAATCTGCTCTGAGATCTTTTGCCCACGCTTAGGTTTGTTACCTTTCACAGCATATGCCAGTCTAATCTCTGGGAAAAATGTGCCCATCTGTGCAATGACCTTTCCAGTCTGTAGAGCCAGCTCATACGTATGGCAAAGGCACAAGCACTGTGGGTATCTCTGTGCAGGATCCACTCTGGAGAGCATGGCAAGTGCAAAAGCAGTAGATTTACCAGTGCCAGTTTGGGACTGAGCAATGAGGTTCTGAGGTGGTGAAGTCAGCATCAGTGGCAATGCTGTTGCCTGTATCTTAGAAGGCCTGTTAAACCCCATGCAGTAGAGTCCATTGAGAAGGTTTGGTTTCAAGTTCAGCTCCTCAAAAGTTTTCACTTCTTTTTCTGAATATGGAAACCCATAAGGGAGTCCCTTTAATTGCTGTCTGCGTTTAATAGCCATATCTAAACTTCCACACCTGAGTGAGACTTCCGGTGCAGTCGTTCACCAACCAGCTACTGGCTCTAACTGATCTGATGACAGTTGGAAGTTTGGAACCTTAGAACCTTGAATTTAAATCATGTAGTGAAGTGTGTGACAAATGTGGGAATCTGTAGACACAGCTGGATTAGCTGCTATGCATCCTAGGTGTTACTCACACTCCATACAACAGTTTTGGCCAATCAGAGATTCACACTCATCCCTGGTCAGCTGGTGGAAACTCAGTTTGCGCATAATTACTATATGAGAACTTGCACTCCCCCAGAATGCCAGAGAAAACATAGGGCCATATGCACTAAATTACAAGTGGAGAAATTGTGCTGCACCAACTGCATAACAGGGTACAAATAAACATTCCCTGCAATTAACTTTTTCAGTGCCAGAGAGGTATCCAACGCATTGCAACACAATTGTATGCAAAAAAAGCTTCTAATGCATTTCAAAGTCATTACAGCTCAAACTAGTTGTGTTTGTTTAAGTTGTACTAACTGTATACAGTTAGTACAACTTAAACAAACACAACTAATGTCTTGAGTGGCTTTTTAAAAGATTTCCAAATGACTTATATTTATGTTAGCCAGTCTTTATTTAATACTATGGTTTACAAAATATTTAGCTTTGTTAATTTGTCAGTTTATTCAAATTAGCCAGATAATTGAGAATGGCAGTTAGGAGGGAGAGTTGAATGTTTGTATCTGACACAGACATAAACTGAGAAATAAAGCTAAATATCTCCTAAACTGCTGTTTTAAATAAAGACTGGAGAACATAAATATGTGTGATTTTAAAAGCAATTTCAGAACCACAAGAGTCATAAATTATTAATTCAGATTTAAATTTCTTCCTTTATCTGTTGTAGCCCCCAGGTGAAACTGTTGTTTTCTACAGAAAATGTTAGCCTCAGACTACAAGCTCTCTGATAGACAACAGAAACTGTGGTCTTGTTCTCTGTTGTCTCTTTTTTGTGCTGTTGCAATCAGTTGTATTGGGGAAAAAACCCACACAAAAATTTGAACTCTATTAACTTCCGGATGAAACATCTCCCAGCAGTGAAAATAACCTAATTTTGCTTACACTAAAAAGACCACCAGGGCTGGATTTATCAAGAGGCCGACTACGCATTTGGGCGCCTGGCAGTGGCCCAGTCACGCCCACTTCCTTTTTTTTTTTGAACGAGAGCTGGTGCGATACAAAGGGCGCTGCCCTTTGTAAACTCTTCTTGTGCCGCCCAGCCTGCCCCCTGTGACTCACAGTCAGTCTTGGTTGCTGCATCTGCTCTCCAGTCCCCAGCCACATCTACCATTCCCTGCTGTGTTGTGGGTGGAAGTGACATCACATGACAGTTATGTCATGTGCAGGGCCGGATTTGCATCTCAGGAGCCTGTAGGCACAGAAATCTGAAGCGCCCCCCCCAAAAAAAAAAAAAGTGCAAAAAGATTTGACAGAAATATTTTTTATTCAGCCACAAAAATTATGTATGATACAGTCATCTGAGTCAGGTAATGGTGTAAGAGATATACACATACAGCCACCTGAGTCAGGTAACAGTGTAAGAGGTATACACATACAGCCGTCTGAGTCAGGTAACAGTGTAAGAGATATACACATACAGCTATCTGAGTCAGGTAACAGTGTAAGAGGTATACACATACAGCCGTCTGAGTCAGGTAACAGTGTAAGAGATATACACATACAGCTATCTGAGTCAGGTAACAGTGTAAGAGGTATACACATACAGCCGTCTGAGTCAGGTAACAGTGTAAGAGATATACACATACAGCTATCTGAGTCAGGTAACAGTGTAAGAGGTATACACATACAGCCGTCTGAGTCAGCCTTATTCCACTCTCACCTGGTAGTCACAGAACCACACAAACACTGACTGACACCCCAGCCATGTTCCAGTGGCAGTTGCAGAACCACCACATATACACTGTCTGCTAACTCTGCCTTGTTCCACCTATGAAGGGGGATCTAAGCATGGAAGAGGAAGGGGAGAATGAGACCTGGAGGTGGATGAGGACAAATACATGAGGGGGGAAGAGAAGCATGGAATAAGCAGAGGGCAGAGAGACATGGAGAAGGATGGGTAGAGGCAGACACAGGGAGAGGGGGAGCCTTTTCATCCCTTCTTACACCCCCATGTTTGGGCAGGACCCTGTAGACATATTAACCCTTTCAGTGCTGGAGTAAGCAACACATTGCTCTTCAGTCTTGCAATGAATGGGTTTATTGTGTAAATGCTATCCTAGTATGTAAGTAATTCGTGAACAGTGGTCAGTCATAAATCCTCCAGAGTTGCTCTCCTCCTGCTGCTCTCTGTGTGTGACTGATTAAAAAGCTGCTTCCGGTCACAGACACAGACTGAGTAGCTCCTGGGAATGCAGCAGTGGGAGGAAGGTAAAAATCACAGCCTTGAAGGATTTATTATCACCATTGTCCATGAACGGAATGGCTCACATACAGTAAAAGTGTGCAGCCCCATAACTCTTTCAGTGCCAGAGGAGTTGAGAGTGCATGCAGAGCAAGGCATCTCACTTGTTAGAGATCCGATCTGGCACTCAGACTTAACCTTTTGGGTGCGAGTGGGGTGTCTAACACGTTGCTTGTCAATGAGTTGGCCTGCACTCTGGAAATCAGAGGGTTAATGCCTCTGTGTCCTTGTCATACCTGCTCCTCACTTCTGGCTGTTCCCCATGCTCGTGTTGTGTCCTTCCATTTGGCGCATGCTCCCAGCTCCTGCAGGGGGAGCACAGGAGTCACAGAAAGAAGGGGACAACTTGCACCAGCTATGCACTGCACTCAGAGGTGCGTTTTCTCTATTTAAATGGTGAAATTACATCATGCTACATTGCCTGGGGGCCCCCAGGGCTCCAATAAAACAAAATACACAAAATACTCCACTACGCCTCTGCTCACAAGCTCATCACTGTAGTCACTCAGAGCACAGCATGCATACACCCCCTCTTGTAGTCCACCCAGACAGGAATCAAGGCTGGCAGGCTAATAAAAAAAAAAAAAAATCACAAAGACAGGCGCCCCTCTGTGGGGTGCGCCTGTAGGCAGATGCTTACTCTGCCTAATTGTAAATCCGGCCCTGCAATTACAACTGTAACTAACTCCTACAAGAGCCAGAAGAAGAGGCTCCAGCATAATGAGTAAGGTCTGTCATCATCCTGTACTTTAAACAAATTATGACTGCATTTATGATGGGTGAGAGAGAAAGCATCAGCTAAAACTATTTACAGGCAAAGAGGGGAATAAGTTGTTGAATTTGCAGGGAGTGTGATATTATTATTTTTATAGACAGTGACAGATAGGGACAGTTTATCATAAAAAGTTTGACTGATAGGTGTCAGGGACCCTGTTGTGCTTTGACTGAAGCTGACAGATACTAGAAGAGATACTTGATACTCTTGAAATAAATTCTAGAGATATTCAGATCGAGTCCGTCATTATTTCTTTAGAGTAACTACTCATATCAAAATTACACAGTATTTGACAATACTCGTATTAAAGGTAAAACGGATTAATCTCACCCGCTGACTATATCCACTATGTACCTTTACTCAGGTCCGAGTCTGTGGACTGGAACACCTCCAGTTCACCATTCGTCAGTCACATCTTATTAATCCATTCTGATGATCGATTTCATTGGAATCCAAATATATAACAAATCCAAACAGGTCTGGAGTCGGAGGAGCAGTATAAAAATATTTATTTCTTGTTAAAACACATAGACATCAATACCCTTGACCAGTTTCGGCGTCCAAGCGCCATTTTCAAAAGAGACCTTCTACTATAATCCAAGCTGCTAAACTATCCTATGTACACATCCTAAAGTTAGGCCCCTCAAGATCTTGGGGCTCTGAGCCAATAATGGCGCCACTGTAAGTAATCCTACCATAGATAAAAAATATAGTTATAAAGATATGAAAAACATAGTATACATGCTTTTTTTAAACTATGTCAGCTTTCACCACATTCTCTCTGTGAATGCACTCTATATGGTTGTTCTAAATAATGCAAAAACAATGTCCTTCCTTCTTTTGGTCTGATAAACCAGACAGAAAGCAATTGAGGGATCCTGCTTGCCAGAAGAGGGACAGGGGGCCCCTGATATTCTTAAATATCTACAAGTTGTTTACATCTCCCTATTCCCCCATTGGTCACATTTCAATAGTGACAAAGTCTGGTTCCAGATTCTAGCTGCCCTAGTCACTCCACATTCGATAGCTGGATTACTATGGGCACCCTGGGAAACCTGTTTGTAGGCCCCTAAGTCCTCTACCTTTCTCTCCTCCCTTCTTTAAACTCTCCCCTCATTTTAATAAACCAGGCCTCCTCCGAGATCTTTCACCTTAAGAAAAGCTCTTTCTGGACAAAAGCCCTCAAACATCACAATATCTCATCTGTCTAAAATCTCTTACTTCACTCTTTTTGCCCCTCCTCCAAGTCCAGCAGACCCACATGGGAGAGGGACCTAAATATGCCCATGAAACCACATAGAACATGGT
Source organism: Rhinophrynus dorsalis (assembly GCA_037306005.1). Lineage (NCBI taxonomy): Eukaryota > Metazoa > Chordata > Amphibia > Anura > Rhinophrynidae > Rhinophrynus > Rhinophrynus dorsalis. Next base: position 403,144,962 of record CM074723.1, read on the forward strand.
CACCCAAAATATGATATTTAGCCCTAAGAATGACCATATAATGGAGATGAACTATAAGCTTTTAAATAGGTTTATATAGAACCCAGAGTTACTACATAGGTTTTACCTAGCAGTGATGGATCAGTGCTGGAGATCTGAGGCAACACTTGGCTCACTCATTCTTATTTGGTAGTCTTGTCCACTGATTCATTCATTTTGGGAACACTTTGCTAACACTATCTCATCAGTCCTTGCAACATGGGCTGTGGTCATTGCAGAGAAAGTCTGCCTAAACCTTCTACATACAACACTTACTCCCCTTACCAAACAATTGTAATTATTTGCTCACATATTAAATGCAGTAAAGCTCTGTGTTTCCATGTGATTAAGATCCACTATCGTTCCATCACATACTGATTTCTAGTTATCAGAAATAATGTTCATGGAGAAACATCAAGGGACCAGGCATTGAATCCTTTTTAAAAGTTTGTGATCCTTGGCTGGATTTAAAAACACCACCCTCTCAATCAACAGCTTAGTTCCCACAGACTAATAGAAAAGCTATACCTGCTTATTATGGCTTACCACTTCTCTAAAATGTGGGACTAACCTTTACCCCCTTCTGTTTTCTCCTTCTCCAACTTGGTTTTCAACCCTCTTTTCTTCTCTCCAGTTGTACTAAACCAAGAATAATACCACACATTAGCATATGATAGTGCATCCAATACTCCCCCTTTTTGGTGGAGTTTTCATGTTCGATATCCTCTACATACTTCAAATTACATTTACAATGTATGTTAAAGTACATGTCCAAAACACTATGGAGATTTCTCATGTCTTTTCTCTTCTCTCTTTGAACCTGGCTTATCTTCAATAAAGCTTTATAAAAACAAAATATATAGTAGTGCTAATAATAATGGATGCAATGTACACATGATGTACAGTACACGTTATGGGAAGGAATAAGGTTTACTTGCATTAATGTGAGAGTCTGCAGTTTTTAATTCCATCATTCCATGTGCCTTCTATAGCATACAAAGTATAATAAAGAATTTTAGAGTGGTATATATTTTCATTTTTATATTGGTTTCTTACAAGATACTAGTTACAGCAAAATTCATACAAGTGTTTCTGTTCAATTGCTTTGGTCTGGAAGTGGGCAGATCTAAGTTTGTCAGCACCGGAATGGTTGAAGTAACAGGGAGCACTCAGTTACTAAGTTGCAATTGGTTTTAAGTAATACTGTCCTGAAGGTATACAAGACGAATGATCAAAGAGGCTTCCCATTAGACGGATTGATTGTGGAGGTTGGTACAATACGCACTGATTGTCTGCATCATTGTTTCTAGAGGAGTACCTCATATTTTTCTACCTTCATCTGAGTCATACAGTGATTATTTCTAATGTAATGGTAGTGTTTCTAAATATAAACTGATTTTGATTTCCAAGTTAAAGGAACTTAAACATCTAAAATTATATGGGATAATTCACACTTAAGCATCCTACACTCCACGACAGCATCTGCAAAAAAAACTAATTAACATACTGTAACAAGCTTATATGTGCCTGGGAAATGCTAGTGCTTTAGTATCTGTAAATGCCCAGATAAAGGTAATGGCCTTTCAGAATATAAGAACATATACATAGAAACACCGTAACATAGTTGATGAGGCTGAAAAAAACATGTGCATCCATCAAGTTCAGCCCACACCATAACACCCTTGTTGATCAAGAGGAAATAAATAAAAAAAAAAGTTACTGAAGCCATTTCCAATTAAGCTCAATTTGGTTAAACAAATTCCTTCTTGACTCCAAAAAGGCAGTCAGAAATCTCCTTGTATCAACATCCTATCTGATTTGGAAATATCATAATTTTCAATATTGTTGTGAGCTAGAAAACGATCCTTTCCTTTTTTGAAAGCAACTACTGTAGATCAGCAAACACAACACCGCCAGGTAAATAATTCCACAACTTTACTGACCTTGTGCGTGGGAAATGCTAGTGCTTTAGTATCTGTGAATGGCCAGATAAAGGTAACGGCCTTTCAGAATATAAGAACATATACATAGAAACAATGGAACCACATCAGCTTTCCTCAAATCACAGGGCCCTATGCCTGATGAAAGTGAATCAATAAATATTAAGTATAATGGTTTTGCTATTACTGAACTAAGTTCCTTAATTACCCTTGGGTGTATACCGTCAGGTCCAGGCGCTTTATTCACTATAACTTTTTTGTTATAAATATACTTGTAGAATTGTTTAGGGGTTTTCTTGCTCTCATTTGCAATGTTTCTCTCATTTTCTATTTTAGCTAGCTTAACTGCTTGTTTGCAGATTTTATTACATTCTTTATATTTTTTAAATGATGCATCTGACCCGTTTGACTTCAACCCCTTAAAAGCCTGATTTTTATTTCTCATTTCTCTGCTAACCACATTATTAATCCACATTGGTTTCGCTTTACTTCTCTTGTGCTTATTCCCCAATGGTATATATTGACGTGTATATTTGCCCAAGAGCATTTTAAATACATTCCATGATTCTTGCGCATTTTTATCTTTGAAAATTACATCCCACTGGATAGCCTTTAAAGCTTCTTTTAACTTTGTAAAATTAGCCTTTTTGAAATTGAATGTTTTGGTTAAACTCTTGCTATTGGGTTTCTGATAACAAACTTCAAAGCATACAATATTGTGGTCACTGCTGCCCAAATGTTCCCTTACCTGCACATTGATTACCATGTCAGAATCGTTTGAGAGCACTATTTCAAGCAAGGCCTCTTTTCTAGTTGGCTCCTCTACTAGTTGGGACATAAAATGATCATTTATCATACTTAGAAAAATATTTCCCTTTGTTGTGCCTGAAGTCATATCGCTCCAGTCAATTTCAGGGTAGTTGAAATCTCCCATTATAATTACCTTTGCTGACCTAGCAGCCTTTTCCATTTGCAGTAAAAGCTGGGCTTCCTTCAACTCCCCAACATTAGGTGGCTTGTAGCAAATCCCCACCAATATCTTTTTATTATGTGTGCCCCCAGTGTGTATTTCAACCCACAAGGCCTCTACCTTTTCATTGGACCCTTCATTTACATCTTCCCTTAAACTAGGTTTTAAGGCCCACTTTACATATAGGCATACCCCTCCTCCCCTTTTATTAACCCTGTTCCTCCTAAAAAGTGAATAATCCTCTAGATTGACTGCCAAGTCATACGTATCATCTAACCAGGTTTCAGACACTCCAATCAGATCATACTGCTCATGTACTGCAATCATTTCTAGTTCCCCCATCTTACCAGCCAGACTGCGAGCATTTGCAAGCATACATTTTATCTTTTTGCCATTCCTAAAGATTTTGTTCTTTTTCAAATGTATTTGTCTTTTATCAGGCTGTAACAATGGCAACTCCCTATTAGATGAACTAGCCCATTCCCCCTCTCCACCCCCATGCCCCTTCTCTAATCCCATTTCCTCAATTATTCTACCTTCCCCAGCCTGTGTTGCAGCTCCCTCCTCCCCCTTTCTAGTTTAAAGTCTCCTCCAGCGTTCTAACCATCCTGTCACCCAGCACCGCGGCCCCCCTTCCACTAAGGTGCAATCCATCACTACTATAAAGATTGCCCCCAAAGGAAAAGACTGCGCAGTTCTCTAGGAACCCAACCCCCTCCTGCTTACACCAAGTCATAATAATAAGTCATCAATGCATCTATAATAATGGAACACTAGAGGCTATAATATTATTGGTGAGAAAATTATTTATCTCAAACCAATGCACGAATGTATTGGCATATCAGGGCGCCATGCATGCCCCCATTTCTCTACCAAAAATTTGTAGAAAAAAATCTTCAAATTTATAATAATTTTTACGTTTTACATGGAGTTTCCAAAATCATATCCTCTGGTATTGGTCCAATTTTGTTGAGAACATTCAGAAATGCTGTAGTGTCTGAGTGTACATGGAAATTAATTTTCACATGGTCAAAAACAGTGATCCAAGAACTTGCTATTATATAATGGTGAATCTGCCAAAATAATAGGCCTCCCATGGGGGATGCTGAAATGATTTGTACGCTTTAGCTAATGTGTAGATTATAGGTCTCACATGAAGAGAAACTAACAAAAATTCAAAAGATGATCTGGACATAAATTGTTGTATAATAATATATCTAATGGTTTATCAATTTCCATCTTGATTAATAAGATAGGGTCATTAGGTAATTTTCTCTATGCATCCACATTTGATCTGCCTACTAAAAAACAGCATACCTCTGTATGTTCCTTTTTGAAAGAAATGTATATAATCTTCTCTTAAATGTATCAATTGTATCTGCCATAACCTATGGTGCATCCTATCTTTTGATGTGAAGGTCTTCATCATGTGCTGATTAATCCTTCTACTGTAAGTCTATATTGATGGATAATCAGTGGGAGGATTGAAATAGCTTTAAACGTCTTGTGTCTCACAGATGTATTAGTAGAAAAAAATATTTCTGCTCTGTCTTTCATGATTGCTTGGCTTGATCTTCCAGTCAATTAGATTTGTATGTCAGGATGAACCCATTTTCCTTATGTAATACAGAAGCCTTTGTGTCTTATGAGGACACGGTGAAATAGATTGAGAATGGCAGCTGTGGTCCAAGATTCTTGCTGATCTTTCAGTTATTATCTCTGTGCTGGTGAAGTCTGGGGAAAGTGGTTGCAGATTTTTTTTTTTAGCTCTAATTTTTTTTTTGTGGACAGTGATGAGATAGGATTGACAATACATTTTAAAAATAAAGAAATACATTAACGGTGGAGTGGTGGCAAGCTTACCCACGACTTGGCCAATTTGTGAATACCAAATTCTCACAAATTTTTCTAAGAAATATTCATATATGCACATTACAGGGCACATGTTTACTAAGAAACATTTTATATGCACATTACAGGGCACACATTTTATTTTACATAGACAAGCGCAGGTTTATCTTTTTGTTTGACAATAAAAATATTAGGTAACAGACACCTGACAGGGACCCTGACGTGAGCTGTGTGACTGAGGCAGACTTGATAGATAGCAGACGAGATTGAGTATTTGGTTGAGGGCCAAAGAAAGACATCAGTTCTTTTGTGTACTTTAGAGTAAAAGCACACACGGTAGTTGAGTAATGTCCACCAATCGCACAAGGGGCAGGGGGAAATGAAGAGCAGAGCAGGACCTTGGGAGTAAAGTGGTAGTTCAAAAACCAATAGCAGCCCCGGTTGCTGCAGTGTGTGAAATAAATGATGATGGTCCCTCTCCTCCTGTGGAGGATGCAGTTTGTCAAGGTTCCACCAAAAATTCCACCACCACAAGTGTCAGTGCTATAAAAAAAACATATAAGAAGAACACTGAAGATGACAATGAGTTTCATTCTGGTGTTGATGATGGCATAATGGAGGAAAAATAGCAGCTAAACCAACTGCTGAATCTGACAATGAGACAAACAAGCACCAAAACACCTGTCCTCAAAGTAGTAGCAAACTTTTGTGCAAGTAAAATGCATTGTTTGACACCTCTAATAGCTTAGAGGAATATAAGGGTAGTGAGCAAGAAGCGGTGTGCAATGGTGAGGATGACCTAATGATGACTGATGATGTTGATCTAGAATATTTCCCTCTTCTTCAGATACTGATGAAGTTGAGAGTGAGAGATGATGACATGGCCAGAAAATTAATTGAAAGGCAAAGGCTCAGTCTTCCACCACTGCAAAAGAGCACTGCACCAGTCTATAAACTGTTTGAGAATACCATTGGAAACTCTGACCCTGCACAAGCAAAGATTCCTAAAAATACAAAGTTATCCTATCGGTCATTATCAGTATTATCACCACTTCCAAGTCCAAACTCCATTCAGCCAGACAAAAGTGTGTTGATGTCATGGTTCCCAAGAGAAGTACAGGAGTCAGTACAGTATAGTTAGATGCAATTTATTAAAATACAACAAAGGTAGTACACACTCGCAAAATAGCAAGAACAAGCAGAGGGTCCCAAACCAGCAAGCACTGGTATCAGAAATAGTAGGCTGCCAAGACAGACCACACTGTTGGAGACTAGGCCTCAGCCACTGGTAGTCTCTGCTGGAACCAGGAGCAGGAACTGGAACAGAACAGGACAGGAACACAGGATCTTGATACAACATAGTGAGGAGGCTACCTGACTCACTCCTGCAGTCAGAAGTGTAGCAGAGGATACCCGACTCACGCCTGCAGTGAGTTAATAGCTAGTCTACTAAAGCCCCAGGTCCACACCAGATTGGGTGTCTGCTAGGTACAGGAGAATCACAAGAGAAAAGTCAGACAGAGCCACAGATCAGCACCAGAGAGGGTAGTCAGACAAGCCAGGTCATTAACAGTTCGGATAGTCAGCCAGAGCCACAGGTTTGCACCAGATTGGGTGTCCACTATAAGGATAAGGCAGAAGAATAGTCAGACAGAGCCACAGGTCAGTACCAGATTGGATGGTCAGACAAACCAGGTCATACACAGAGCACAAGGACACAGAACTGCTTAGTACAACAACGCAAGGGCAACTGAGTCAGGACTCAGACTGCCCTTTAAACTCCTCCTCAGGATGTAGGTAAGAGGAGCAGGCTCAGAGGAAAGAAGTAGGTAGGAGGAGACTACAGGAAGCAGGGCAAAAAACCGAGGCCTGCTTCACTCTGAAGCCTTGCGCCTGCAGATGACCAGTGGACTGACGCCAAGCGTCGCTGAAGCGGCGGTGCTGGAAACACCAAACTGTGTATGACCTGGCTTGTCTGACTACCCTCTCTGGTGCAGACCTGTGGCTGTACCTAGCAGACACCCAATCTGGTGCGGACCTGGGGCTTTAGTAAACTAACTATTAACAGACTGCAGGCGTGAGTCAGGTGTCCTCTGCTACACTTCTGACTCCAGGCGTGCGTCATGTAACTTCCTCACTACGTTGTATCAAGATCCTGTGTTTCTGTCCTTTTCCATTCCAGTTCCTGCTCCTGGTTCCAGCAAAGACTACCAGTAGCTGAGGCCTAGTCTCCAGCAGTGTGGTCTATCTTTGCAGCCTACTATTTCTGATAGCAGTGCTTGCTGGCTTGGGACCTTCTGCTTGTTCTTGCTATTTTTCGAGTTTGTACTACCTTTGTTGTATTTTAATAAATTGCATTTAACTATACCGTACTGACTCCTGTACTTCTCTTGGGAACCGTGACAGTACACAAGGGCCATGAATTCAGACGGTGATAGTATTAATGCAGCTCTTCAAAGCATCCTGGACAGGATGGAGGCATTGGATCAATGTATTGCCTAATTTTCTTTTGCCTTACAAGTTTTGTTGCAGCGCACAATGCAACTTGAACGCTCAAACCAACAAGTGGTGGCCACCACCGTTTCCCCCCCGGCACCAGTGGTCCAGTCCTCTTCTGATACAGGCATGATCAAGGGGTTGTCAGGTTCCACTCAGCTCCCACAGCGGTATGGTGGGGACCCAGATTCTTGCCGTGGTTTCCTTAATAAACTTGGCATATACCTTGAGATGGTTCCGCATGCCTCCCCTTCTGAGCGCAGTAAGGTTGGCTTTCTGATTTCCCTCCTCACTTGCAGGGCATTGGCCTGGGCTAACCCATTATGGGAGTCTGACAAACCTATTGTTTAAAACTTTACGGAGTTTATGGACTCCTTCAGGAAAATTTTTGATAGGCCAGGCAGTGTGGTCTCGGGTTCAAAAAAACCTTATGACCATTCGCCAGGGTGCACATACTGTGGAGGACTACTCTATTGAATTTCACACCCTGGCTGCGGAAGTAGGCTGGAATGATGATGATGATGATAGCTGCCTTTTCCCAAGGGCTGTGTGACATATTGAAGGATGAAATCGCTGTGTGTGATTACCTAAAGATTTGGACAAATTGATTTCATTTTGTATCCTGACTGACACTAGAATTAGGGAGAGACCCTCGTTTAGGGAGGACCTGTGGAGGCCCTCGGGCAGAGGGGCTTCTCGTTCATTTCCGTCTCTGGGTTCGCCATGGACCCGCAAAAGTTGTCTGCGGTACTGGAGTGGCCTCGTCCTATGGGACTCAAAGTGAGCCAAAGATTTTTGGGGTTTGCTAATTACTACAGAAAATGTATAAAGAACTTCTATTGTCAAACCACTTACCAACATGACTTATAAAGGTGCCAAGACCTCTGAATGGTCCTAAACTGCTATCTTGGCTTTTGAAAAATTGAAGGCAGATTTTGCTGCAGCCCCAATATAAGCGCATCCTAATCCCTCCCTGCCCTTTACCCTGGAGGTTGACCCTTCCAAGATTGGAGTGGGCGCTCTGTTTTCACAACGTTCAGCTCCTGGGGAGGCCTTGCGCCCTTGTGGATATTTCTCCAGAAAACTGTTCTAAGCAGAGGTGGTATATCAAATTGGGGACAGAGAGTTACTGGCAATTGTCCTGGCCCTGAAGGAATGGAGGCATCTCTCGGAGGGCACTAAGACTTCTATCTTAATCTTGACTGACCACAAGAACCTAATTTATCTTTCTGAGGCTAAGCGCTTGTCTTACAGACAAGCTAGAGGGGCGATGTTCCTTTCCCATTTTAATTTTGTGGTCTCATATCTTCCTGGCTTGAAAAAATGTGAAGGTAGACGCATTGTATCGACAGTTTTGCTTGCCTTCCAGGGAAGAGGTTCCACCGTCCCCGATCATTCCGGCTGATCGTATCCTTGCTACCATACGAACCTGTATTGCTTCTCCTCTGGGAGAGGAGATTTTGGCTGCCCAAACTTCAGCACCTGCTGACAAACCTGATGGCCGTTGCTTCGTTCCAGCACAGTTGTGCATTAAGCTTTCATGCCTCAAAAATTGCTGGTCACATTGGTCGCGACCAATTGATTTGGTCTTTGTAACGGGTATTCTGGTGGCCTAGTCTCCAATCTAATTGTGCTGCCTTTACTGCAGCTTGCACAACTTCTACTCAAAATAAGTCACCCCGACATCTACAGGTCATACACAGAGCCCAAGGACACAGAACTGCTTAGTACAACAATGCAAGGGCAACTGAGCAAGGACTCAGACTACCCTTTAAACCCCTACTCAGGAAGTAGGTAGGAGCAGCAGGCTCAGAGGAAGTAAGTAGGTAGGAGGAGACTACAGGAAGCATGGCATAAAACAGAGGCCTGCTTCACTCTGAAGCCTTGCGCCTGTAGATGACGCGTAGCCTGACGCCGCGCGTCGCTGAAGCTGCATTGCTGGAAACCAGGTAAGCTGTGAGAGTTGAGTAACCAGCAGCAACAAAACATGTTATTAACATCCACAACTTTAACTATGATGAGTGCATCTGCTGTTGCCGGAAATACTATACCTTTGACACCTAGTAGTAATAGCAGCAGAATTGCATCAATATCTGGTTCCAGTAGTAGCAGAAGCCCCTTAGTCCATGAAGTCCACAGTATGGAGATACTTCACTCAGTTTCCAAAAGCTAAGCATGTTGATATCTGTTGTCTGTGAAAAAAACATGCGAGCAGGCTCACACCAAGGCACATCCATTATGAGATCTCACCTGAAGCACAACCACAGGTCTGGCTGACTGACTCACTATGAACATGTAACAGATGCTACAACTAGCAGAAACAGAAGCAACAAAATGTCCCCAGGGCTCTGGGGCAGATAAGAGCACTAGTGATGTTACTAATGTGTCAAAGAGTGTGCCACTGCTAACAGTTAGTTCATTCCAAATAATACCAATGGCTCCTGCTACAGAGGAGTATGAGGACTCTGGGTTTGCTGTAGGAGATGACAAGAGTAATAAAGTGCCTACACATACCCCCACCACCTCCACAAGTGATGGTATTAAAGCCATAAAGTTGCACAGTTCTTCTATATACTGCCATCTCACAGTTTCTTAAAAAGAAAAAAAACAGCATATTTAAAGAACTGATGTCATGTGTTGAACCCTGCTGGAATATCCAAAGCCAGAGCTATTTCTCAAGGATGGTTGTGCCAACATTACATGAGCAGGAAGTCAGTGTTGTGGGCAAAGGCTCTCAGCCTGCTAACAACCTTTTCAAGGCATATGTTACTGTAGAACTCACAATTTTGACTTTCAGCTATTTATTTCTCTACGTCAGATCTCAGAAGAAGTAATATTGTGGTGAGAACTGATGTCATTCTTCAAAGGCCCTACCAGGAGGACTTGCATACTAATAAAATTAATATCAGGGGTTAATCATTAAAAGACAAATACAACTCATATGCATTCTAGAAAGTTACAGTTTTGAAAATGTATAAGCAAGTGGTGTGTGATATTCATATAAATGGCAATTTCACATAAATATTTAACAAATAGATAAAAATCACCACATTTTTGGTGGTTCATTTCTGACTGATTCTTTCCAGTGGGAAGCTTAATGTATGCCATGCAAGCATGCATTATGCAAGTAATGCATTGGGGACCTCTTCAAAAGTCAAATGGTAAAAGCTCCAATTAAATCAGCAGGCTGCTGCATGACCACCCAATTAGAATGCCTGCTCTGGAGAAAGAGATGTGCTTTAAGCAACTGGAGCACATGAACTTAAAAAATATGTCAGGGCTTTAGAAACTCAGAAACCTGGACAGTTTTGACAAAACCTGACAGGGGAACCCAGAACTGTGTAGGTGGCAACCCTAATTTGAAGTATTGTTCTGCAATTGCAGTAGTTTGGTAGGAAAAATCAAAGGCAGAATTATAATAAAATATTTTTTATATTTTTAAAATGTTCCCATTTTATTTTTCTAATTATCGAATACACATTACGAAATATAGACAGGGCCGGATTTGCCATTAGGCAAAGTAGGCACCTGCCTACAGGAGCACGCCAATGAGGGGCATCTGCCATTTGGATTTTTTTTTTAAATATTCTTTTAAAAAAAACAAACAAACAAAAAAAAAACTAGCCACCTCGCTGGCTGTGCTGGCGTCACCCACTCACATTGCCCGCCCCCCCCAGTCTTGTACCTGATGGAGCTCCCTCATCGGCTCTGTAGAAATGCAGAGTGCTGGGAGATTACATCATCTCCCAGAGCTCTGCATTCCTGAATAGGAGACCACGCGGGAGCTCCATCAGGTGCAAGACTGTGCCAAAGGAGGCACATACAGATCTCCTACCAGGGAGGTAGGAAACGGACAACGGGGGGAGGCAATGTGGAGCTAATGGGGGGCAAGTTGGAGCTGATAGAGGGCAATGTGGAGCCAGTGGGTGGCAAGTTGGAGCCAATGGGGGGCAATGTGGAGATGGTAGGAGCAAGTTGGAGCTGATGGGGTGGGGGGCAATGTGAGGGCAATGTGGAGCTGATGGGGCAATATGGAGCTGATGGGGGGCATTGTGAGGGCAATATGGAGCTGATGGGGGGCATTGTGAGGGCAATATGGAGCTGAAGGGGGCAATGTGAGGGCAATATGGAGATGATGGGGGGGCAATGTGGAGATTAGGAGCATTGTGGAGGTATCCAGTGCAGATGGTCCACGGGGGGGGAGGGGGGCGCTTCAAATTTCTGTGCCTACAGGCTCCTGAGATGTAAATCCAGCCCTGAATATAGATTTAAAGTTTGTACAGTAGAAAGCCCAATCTGTTATGAAAAACATTTTTTATAAATTCTCAGCTTCAGTCCTTGTGGCACACCAACAGGGCAGAATCTCACCAATTAAGTACAGGCATCTCAATCACAATATCTGATAATAATTGCTCAACTGTGATTTAGGAGGCATATCTTAAAACATTGATCTGTTAATAAGTCTGGACGACAAACATTGAGAAACAATGCACAAAAAATAAGAGAGAAACCGCAAAAGTGTGTTTTCTTTTTCCTGGTCAATAAAATACAAAACATCCCTGGTCTGTAATGTGTTACACATATTATGACTTAAGGGTTGTCTATATATTTTGTATATATTTTATTTTGTGTACTAAATAATAATTTTGGGTTTAACAGCTCTCTCCAGATTAGCAATTAGTTTTAGATTAAATACACAAATATATCAATTCCCACACTGGCTTGGATTACAATGCAGTTGATAATCAAGCATTATGTCTACAAATTTCTCCACCGGCTTAAAATGGAATATTTTAGTTAAACAATAACATTTATCAGCAGCAATATAATATATATTTATATTCTTTTGTATTAGACTAGTTAAAAGTTGTGATAGACAATGCTACAGTCTAATGACCTTATTGAGTGAGAAAGTTTTTATTTGTTTTAGACACATATAACTTCCATTCATACTAGTGGTTGTAAACCTGTGGCTCTACATCTGTTGTTGTACTCTCTCATCATGCTCTCACATTGGAAAAGGTAAGGGGGTGCAAGTGGGGTGACTCTCCCCTTATTTTATGCCATTATTCCCCTTTTTAACCTAAACTGTCACTTTGAATGTGCTGTGATAATATTGTTCAGTAGTGTATGCATTAATATTAGGGAGATGAATTAAGAAGGGAGAATACTTTCCAGTGAATAAAATCTAATTCCAATACTTTAATCTGCAATATATTTCTTAAAATGGAAACACATACAAAAAGAAACAGACCTGCACTCCTCTATAAACTGTGAACATATGTGCCCTGTAAGCATATGTAATAATTCTTAGTAAATCTAAGTGAAATAAGTGAGAATTTTGTCCCACAAATTGGCCAATCCGTATTTAAGCTTACCACCACACTTTGCGGTAAGTCCTACTCTAATACACCTGTAGAAACCCTATCTAAATTAAAAATTCTCTGATGAAAGATGTTATTTTTGAACCGCGTTAGAGGGGACCCTTTAAATGATATTTTGATGTTTTATTATTATTTGTGGGTCCCAGTGTAGTGCAATTAAAAACAACAGACATAAATAAAATAAAAAGGCCAATTTGTGGGACAAAAATCTCACTTATTTCACTTAGATTTACTAAGAATTATTACATATGGTTAATACATGGCACATATGTTCACAGTATACAGAGGAGCGCAGGTCTGTTTCTTTTTGTATGTGTTTCCACTTTTGGGTTTAGGCCTAATGTCAGGGGGACTGGAGAACCCTCTCATTCCTTGCTATCTATATTCTTAACCTTAATCATACATTTAATTTATAATTATTATATGGATATTTTATGATGAGTAAGCGCTGTGAGCTTTCTTTTTTTTCTCCTTTTTTTCTGCTTATATTTCTTAAAATGTCTGAAAGGTATAGGGCTTAAAGGGATAGTAATACTTTGTTTTATCTTTATTTTATTTTGTAGGCATTAAAAAAACATGAAGAACGATATAAGTCTTATCTCTCAAACATTTATGGATTGAGAGATATTCACAAGCAAAGTTTCCCCTCCCGCCCCTTTTACCTAGTGTAAGCCATCTCTTCTCAGATGTGGAGTCCATAAACCAGACAGATAACATCAGGGGACAATCTTCTTCCTATGAGAACAATGAAAGTCCTGCTCCCCTTGACAAGCTTTTCAGTTTTTTCCCTTATCTTAATTGAAGATTGTCCCTCTCTGCAGTCTACCTGGGCACCTCCCTTCTGCTCTGGCTGAACAGTGTTACATCAGTAAACAAGGCGGGAGGGGGATCCTTTGTCATTGAATTACTCTTGAACTACAACTCTGACAGAATTGAAATAACACTCCCTAAAGTCCAAATACTATGATGATTAATTAGAGATGTTTTTATTATGGAACATTACTATCCCTTTAAGAGACTCTAAGAAACACAAAAGGAAGTGGGGAATTTTTGCTTACTGGCTCATTTTCTCCCCACAAAGAATACAGCAACTTAACCCTTTGAGTGCCAGAGGGATATGCAATGTATTCCGGAGCAATGTGTTGCGTACCCCTCTGGCACTCAAAGGGATAAAATTTGATAAGAGGCAATTGACTAATCGAGTGTGCCCATTTCCTCATCTCTTTCAACACTAGCAGTCTCCAACATCTTGCTTTCGCAATTAATTCTAGACATCTCTTGCATCCATTACTCAGAGATTTATTAGCCACTACCACATCCATTTGGAGTATTTTCTGTTCAGCTCCAACACATTAAGTATTATATTCATACCATCTTTGTAGATCCACCCTTGTACAAAACATCAAAATGACAACCTGAAAGGATGTATGTTATGCAAATAAGCAGATCAAGAAAATGATGATTTATTGTATTTTTTTTTTAATGTGTATTCAAAATGTACAGTATATGGATCTGGAACAATGCTACAAAAGTCTTCCAATTATTAAAAAAAGTAAAATGCACAACTCAAATACAAAATAAACATTATACATGAAATATATGATGTTTTCTGTTCTGGTTTACAAAACCATGCTAAAGTATTTGGCAATTATGGGTACAGAGTTTCAATTCTAATGAGTTACAACTTATAATATATAAAATGCTACAGACATTTAAAATCCATCTACAGACTGAAACTAATATGTTTTTATACAAGTTACAAGTAGCAAACGTTTATCATACCAGCTATGCAACTAAAATGCTACGCTATTAATGGAAAAATACAAACAAAACAAAAACCAATATCCTCTATGCATTTTCAAAATTTATATTAAAATATGCCCAATTAAAAAAAAAAAAAAAAAAAAAAAGGTGTTTTTTGAGTATGATATGCATTTATCTTGAATAAGATATTTTATTTCTTATCTTCCATCAGTTTTCAATGTTGTGAGCACCCCTACTTTTTGTTTGCAAAAACAGATACTCGTGGTGTCTTCAAAGATTATTAAGCATCTTGTGTGTGCCTTTCACTCTATTCTCGTGTACCAGCTGTTCAGATATTAAAACAGTAAACACAGAATAGAGAGTGAGACATGCAGGCAGAATGTTTACAGTGTTTTACAGACACACTGGGGGTTATGCATCATGGTTTGATAAGGAGGTGATAATGTGGAGATGATTTCTCCAGTAATATCACTCCTCCAATTCCTATATTATTCTATAGAGCTTATGCACTAAGATCTCTGCCACTTGAGAAATCTTAGTGCATTAGCCCCATGGAATAACACAGGAACTGGAGAAGTGAT
Organism: Rhinophrynus dorsalis; assembly: GCA_037306005.1. Lineage (NCBI taxonomy): Eukaryota > Metazoa > Chordata > Amphibia > Anura > Rhinophrynidae > Rhinophrynus > Rhinophrynus dorsalis. The sequence goes on from CM074723.1 coordinate 403,159,966, forward strand.
ATAACTGGAGAAGTCAGCACCACTTTATCACACCTTAGTGCATAGGCAGCAGATAAGGGTGTTCACACCACTATAAGTGAAAGAGATAAACAAACCGCATATAAACAGTACATACACGGCATTAATGAAGGACTCAGGAGGCAAAATTAATTCATACATATTAATAGAATATTCAATGTTAACATACAACATTGTTATTCTTTTAAAGTTACAGTTTATCCTTAAATTCAAGTTGTGTTATTAGCACATCAAAAGAGGACATTTTAGTGATTCATTGGTACAAACATTTTCAATAAATTCTTTAGTTACAATTATTTTTCAAGAAAAAAACATCTTTTATAATGACAACCATTTAAGGTTAACACAAAGATGCATGTTTTAACCCCTTAGAGCCTAGAAATGTATCTAATGCATTGCAAATACATGCACTGAGGGCCTATGTAGCTTATAAGTGGTTAAAAACAACTATGTAATGTACTTAGAATGCTGGATGACAATGCAATATTTCTCAAGACCCGTTTCACATTTTGTAAGACCTGTCATCCTCGCTTTATTAACAACATTCAGTTTGTTACTATTCAGTTTCCGTGCCTAGCTGTTCTGGTGACTTTATCTCCGCCTTTTCACTTTCATCTTCCTAGAAAGGAAAAAAAAAAAAAAAAAATGAAGTATTAAAAATTATTATTTTTTTTTTAAGTCACTGTTTTTGTTAGAAATACTATACCAAAAAACAATGATTATTCATTAAATCATCTCTCATAGGTAAAACAGATATACAAACTGTTACTTTGTACAGTAAATAAGAAGCTTTAAAACACAGAAAAAAGAGCTCAACCTCTTAAACCACCTTTGTCATGTAATCACACAGTGATCTGTTATTGTTTATTAAAACTAAAATATAAAATTATTCTATTTTTCTAAGAACTCAAATTATATGTGAAACGTGCATTAAATAAAGTAAATACGATTCTACCATAATATGTATATAAAAAAAAATAATAATGAAATAAAAGATACGTTACTGACAACATAATGAAGAAATTCTGCTTGAAGACCATTTCCAATTACATTTGTTGAGCAGGGGGCATAGCTCATTTTCTGCCCTTATACATTATCACAACCCTCATATGCCTGTGCCTATGGTTATGTGCAAACATGTTACTTGAATACTGGTGCACACACTCTACCTTAGTTGTTAGTATTTATGGGTAGTAGTTCCCCTTAAAATGGTTTCTAACTACCGGCAGCTACAGGGGCTAAACTTGCATTGTTGCAGCAGGTGCAAAGCACTGGAGCCCAGCCGACTTTCGGCAGCCCACTGAATGATGAAAACAGAAAATGCTTAGAATTCTTCAGTACCTTACAGTGAATTGGGGGCTCAAAATATTTTGTGCCAGAGACCTCCTTCACTAGATTTGCCACTGTGTATCTACAGTGCTGTGCAAAATTATTTGTCCCCATCTGATTTTCTGCATTGTTGCATATATTTTGCACTTAATGCAACCAAAATCCAATATTAGATAAAAGGGAACCTGAGTGAACAAACAAAAGGAAACTGATATTTATACACTCAAAACCTGGTTATGCCACATTTAACAGCAATGACTGCAACCAAAAGCTTTTTTTGTTTTTGTTTTGGTCTGGACTTTTGAATAGGCCATTCCAAAATGTATTTTTCTTGAACTGTTCTCATATAATGCTCCTTGTGTGTTTCAGATAATTGTTTTGCTGAATGACCCAGCTGCTCTTCATCTTCAGCTCACTTACAGATGCCCATACATTCTTCTGTAGAATTCTCTGATACAAAGCAGAATTCATGGTTTCTTCAATGACGACAAGTTGCCCAGGTTCTGATGCAGCAAAGCATCTCCAAGCCGTGACAATGCTACCACCATGTTTGACTGCTGGGTACAATTTTTTATGTGTAATGCAGAAACATAATGGGTCCCATGTCACCCAAAAAGTGAAATGTTCGACTCATCTGTCCACAGAACATTGCTCCAGAACTCCTGAGAAGCAACCAAATGCTTTTTGGGAAACTCTAGACGAGTATTTGTCTTCTTAGCAAGCAGTGGTTTCTGTCTTGCTACTCTGCCACAAACCCCATGATAGACTGTTAACACTGACCTTAGCTGAAGGAAGAGAGGCCTGGATGTTGGTCTAGGGCCTTTTGTGACTTTCTGGATGATTTTACACCTTGCTCTTGGAGAGACTTTGGCAGCTGTTACCGGGAAGATTCCCTATTGTCCTAAACCACCTACATTTCATCAGTACACCTCTGACAGTTGTTCAGTGGAGACCAGGAGCCTTAGAAATGCCTTTATAACCCTTTTCAGAATTATATGCATCAACAGCTGTTTACCAGAGGTGTTCAGGAATTTATTTTGACTGTGGCATGATTTGGTCTTGGATCCTGTGTGCTGACAACATCAATCTGATGGCAATGATCAAAGTTTGTCAGATATATATCTTGCACGGGGCTGGACCATTTAAAGCCTGACTGTTTACCAAGATATTAAACCATCTGACAATAATATTCTCTATTATTGCCTTGAGTCAACAAGGGGTGCAATAACTTTTTCACACCTGAAGATTGCATGTTTCATTATCTAGCACATCAAACAAATGAAACTGTGTAGTTTTTGTTTCCTCTCTGATGCCCCTATATATTTTTCTACAACCTACAAAATGATCTGGCAAATTTCAATGTGAAAAATATGTAACAATGCAGAAAATTATACTGGGCGAGGGGTAACTGCTTTTTCACAGCACTGTACTAGCAGCATCTAAACTGCTGAAGCTGTGGTGAAGCACTAAAACAAAGGTTCACTTCATAAGAGGGATAGAAGAAGAAATCATATGAATTATTTTAATGCTGTGCGTGCAAATACAATATGTAATCCCATATGTATTTACACAACAGATAAAAATTGTTATGTTGGAAGGTAAGGCATCTACAAAAATTTGAAAATTACATTTTAGTGTACATTATTGTCATGACTTTAATTTATTTTCTTGTGAGGGGGGAAGCTGGGGTAATTTATCACAAAGTATTTCAGACAAAGGGAGAACATTGTGGTACTGATTTGTGCCTTCCTCCCCATCATCGCAGCCCTAGAAACCAATATGTGTAAAGCAGTGTTCACCTGTCTGTCAAAGGCACTCTTATTTAAAAGACTGCAGATTAGACTAGAGAGCCTGTTAAAAAAAAAAAAAAATATATATATATATATATATATATATATATATATATATATATATATATATATATATGTATAGAGGCAAAGAAGGGGCAGCACCCGTAGGTGCTTCTTGAAACAATCTCTTAATTTATTATAAGGCAAAAAAACAGTCAACGATTCGGTCCACAGATTGGACTGAAACGTTGACAATTTGTTCTTTGCCTTATAATAGATTAAGAGATTGTTTCAAGAAGACCCACGGGTGCTGCCCCTTCTTTGCTTCTACATTTGAATTATTGGGATTGTGCACCTGAGCATCAGCTATACTTCAGAGAGAGTGCTTTCTTCTACAGTTATAGTGATATATATATATATATATATATATATATATATATATATATATATATATTTTTTTTTTTTTTTTTTTTTTTTTTTTTTTCCCCCAAATGCATTGGACCCACTCTAGCATTCAAGGGGTAAGAAGAACAAACATTTGACACACATATAATTTGCTATTAAAGTTTGTTTTCGAGTTCCTTTACTATGGTAATAAATAGCCACAGAGCTGTAGAATAGATACCTGTAAATCATGAATTTCCACAGTGGTACCACCCTACTAAAGCCGTGTTACAACTATCCTGAACAGCAAATATTATTTATTTGTTCTCTTAAGCTAAAACATACACTAACAGTAAATAAATAAATATATACATACACATGCACACACATATATACACACTTGCAATTAAGTGGAAGACGAAAGCAGTTTCAAATCAATGATACCTATATTTGTATGCATGAATTTGTTACCGCTAGTATTTTGTGGATTATAAATCACAAAAAATAGAAGTACGGCAGTAATTTTATTTTTGCAGTATGATACCTTTACTTTATCATTTGTTACAACAATAAATTTAACCACACAGACACTTCATGTGCTGCAGCATCATATTTTTGTCCCATCTCGCATATTTTCTTGTCAGTGCTGCCAATTTTCCAATTACTTGTACAGCCATATGTTATCTGAAGATCAGTCAGGTCTAAAATAGTAAACATTAGCCCATCAGGCAGCAGCATGCTTACAGTTTCCAACGGCATCAACTACAAGACACTCACTCATGATTTTCTACAATATTCTTTTGAGAATGCTGAATAAACCAAATGACATAACATAAAACTTTAAATGGATAAACTTTATATGGATAAAAGATTGGCTATAAAATAAAGAGGGTATGTATATTTAAGTACCAGAGGAGTTTGCAACATGACTATATTTTATTTGTAGTTTGAAACTGTACACAAGAATGAAAATGAATGAACCATCTTGTTTTACACATAGGTACAAATCCTCCCATTCTAACAAGTTTATTTTAAATAACTCCCCATCTGGTAACTAGCTGTTTAGTAGTGCTAGTTGCCAGAATGATTACCTTATTAAATAGATTTATTTTTCTTCTCCGCACACAGGCAAGACGGATTACGGACATCTTGCCATAGTGATGTCCGCGCACCTTCTCTGTCAGTCCCTTTTGGGGCCGGACGGCTCCTAGCAATGCCTCCTAGAGCCGGCTGGGACTGACAAAGCAGGCACGCAGACGTCACTATGGCAAGATGTCCGCACTCTGTCCTGCTTGTCAGCTGGGGAAGAAAGGAGAAATCTGTTTTAATAAGGTAATAATTCTGGCGACTAGCGCTACTAAGCAGCTAGTCGCCAGATGGGGAGTTATTTAAAATAAACTTGTTATGTGGTGGTAGTTCCGCTTTAATATGTACTCACTGTCTCTATAGACCATTTGGGTGTCAGAAGTATAATGATTAACTTTTTATAATTACAATTGTTAGTTTAACAATAAGATTACATGCAATCCATCAATATGCTATTCAGATACATACCCACTAACACCAACTCCGCATCTTATTAAAGTGACAGATGCCTCTATCTTATATAGTTTATCACGTACGTTAATGTATATCAATAACTACTAAGCCTGTTATCATGTGTAGGCTGATTTAGCATTTGAAAATACCTTAAGTCTCTTATTTTCTAACACATGAAGAAAATAATTCTACTTGTATTTCATTTCATACAAAAATTAACAGATGTGGTATGAATTTAGCAATTTCAGGTTTATCAGTTGCAAAATCGATGAACTTGAAGCACTTAGCCCAGACTAAAGCAGAAAAAATAAAATGTCTTCTCTGTAGTGAGTAATTCGTGTTAAATATAAATAAATAGGAAATAAACAAAAATAATTCCTCACACCAGCATAAAGGCACAATGCATCTCTTTGTACATAACCCCTAGAGTATATAATATAGTATTAACCCCTTTAGGGCAAGAATGGGTCTAATACATTACTTTAAAATGTGTTGTGCTCCCCTCTGGTCCTTGGCTTAACATACACACTCTAGATTATGCCTCCTGCTTCAGTAATATGCTGCAGATGTTAAAACAATAAATAGGTAGATATGCATGAAGGCTGTATGGGGGACACCATCCTGGATACGTGAAAATTAACAGCATCTTATTTCCAGGGTCTATTTCCCTTTTAAATGTCATGTTGCACAAAATTGCACAGCTAGAATACGTATTTAATTCAGGTATATAGGGTTTTATTCATCAAGTTAAATTAGTTGAACTTATGGAGCAAACCAAATGCACCATGGGGGGGGGAGGAGCAAAACTAAGTGATTTAAAAGGCATATTAATACTTTATTATTACTGTCCCTCATATTGTAGGTATTTGCAAAAGAAGTTAATAGCCCCCAGGTTCATCTCTCAAACCTTTATGATTTGAGAGATAACCGAAGGCAAAGTTCCCCCCTCCCTCCCCCTTCCCTGAAGTCAGCGTTGTACTGACTGCAGGGGAAGTCTATCGTACGACAGGCTTGCGGCTCTGCAGCTGAGCCGAGATCCCGTTAGTGAAGAAGAATTATTTCACTGGAACGGTCTTCTACATGTCACAACGCTGACTTCAGGGAAGGGGAGGGAGGGGAACTTTGCCTTCAGTTTTCTCTCCACCCATAAAGGTTTGAGAGATGAACCTGGGGGCTATTAACTTATTTTGCAAATATCTACAATATGGGGGATAGTAATAATAAAGTATTACTATCCCTTTAAAAGGGGCTTCACAATGTGTTAGAGACCCCACTAGACTTAAAGGAGTTAAACTTCAAAGATAAATTAATGGGAATTTGCAGAATGTTTATTTCAAACCTACAGTGCAGTTTGCTCCTGAATTGTACTTCTTCAGTTTGATGACTAAGACTCATTTAATACCTTCTACGTTTAGCCCTATTTATAAATATTAATTTTCTCTGTACAATACTACAACCGATGTTACTGGCATGTAATGAATTAGCAAAACTGTTTTCTGGTGAAGCATGTCCTTGTGAGTGAAATGAAACAAATGTTGGATCCTTCGGTAAAGTAATGCTCGTTTAATTAAACATTCTACTGTTAACTGTTAGTAGTTTAATTAACATGCAAATTAAAGTTTGTTAGATTATTCCTGTTGAGTGCAAGAAAATGGAATGCAACAGTGGTTTTCTTGTTTTTCCAGTTAGAGATGTGTTTTCTGCCACATAAACCCATATTTATAAAAGAAATCTGGAGTTATTCCGGAGTAAACCAAGTGCACCACAGGTCTGAAATGAATATTCTCTAATCATCATTTACATTGGCTCCTTTACCCTGTGGATGCTAGAGATGCCTCCAGTACATTGTCAAACAATAAAATGGTCACATCTCTAGAATTCAAGGGGTTAAAAACCCAATTTTAATAAATATGAATTTCTATCCTCTTCATGGTGCTGGTGCTTTGTTCCAGAATTGCATCTCTTTGAAAGGGATGGGCAAAAAGTCCCATTTTTTTCCTGTGGTAATTTTTTTTTTTTGAAAACCAGCAATTTTACTCTGAAATGCTCACACAGAATATCCACCTTTTCATTAACCTCCAAAAAAAATTCCATTGAGAACTTTGGCGGTTTCCACCATTTAAGAGAAGATTAGATACATTTATTTCAAAAGGGAACATACAGGGTTATAATGTATATTCGCAGGCAAATCAGGAAGGTCTGATAAAGACCAAGTTATTTGGAAGCAGGAAAGCTATATAATTCTCGTGTCTCCGGGTTATGAGGCAAGGATTGAACTTGATAGACTTGCGTCTTTTTTCAATCTAATTTACTGTGTTACTATAACCAAGACATCCCCCGCCAGGGTTCAGACTTATTGGTGTCCCAGAGCAGTGGTGGTGATGGGTGTCAGTATGTGGATTTATGGCTACCAGTGAAGTGGGACAAGGCTGGGGGGTCAGTGTATGTGTGGTTCTATGGCTACTGTGCAACAATGCTAGTGATCAGAGTGTGATTCTATGGCTACAGTGCAATGGGAGAGGGCTGAGGGGTTAATACATGTGGTACTATGGCAGTGGTGGGCTATGTGAAGCCTTCCCAGCTGCTGCTTCTAGACTATAGCTTTCATCATTCCCAGCCAGCCATCCCTATGGCTATTTGTGCAATGGAGAAAGGATGGGGGGGGTTCACCATGTATAGTTCTATAGCTACTGTGAGACAAGGCTGGGAAGGTCAGTATGTGAACTTCTGTGGGTACAACTGGACAAGGCTGTTGGGGTCAGTATGTGTGTGTGTCTATGGCTACAGTGGGACAAAGTTGGAGGTCAGTATGTGTGATACTATGGCTACCATTGTAGCAAGAAAAGGCTGGGGTGTCAGCATGTGTTTAGTGGAACAATGCCATCTTGCATGGGAATTCCTGTGGAAGGTAAAAAGTGCAGGATTTCACACTTTACTCTTTAGTGGCAAATGATCTGGCTCATCCCTACACTTCAGCTTGATGAATAAGGTCTGTTAAGTCTACAAGTTGGAGAACAGTGCCACAGTGCAGTGTGTATCTTATTATATGACTAAATACACAACTGCTGTAATGTTCCCCTCTAAGGAGCACAAAACAGGGGCAACCCAGCACTGACAGAGTTAAAGAGAACTGTTTATAAAGGATTACACTGGAATAACATGCACCAAGAAGCCCAGCCTAATTTTAATTATTCTTAACTCTTTCAGTGCTGGTTGTTCAACCTAGAGGGAATATTGGTCTGCAGTAGGGTAAAGGGGTTGTATACCCTAATTATGAAAAAAAAAATCCGTAAGGCTTTTCCTGTAGACTAAAACAAGGGTAATCCCAATGCCTGGGGAACAGCGATTAACCCTTTGACTGCTAGAGGGGTAGGCAATGCATTGCAAAACAATGTGTGCCTACCCCTCTGGTACTCAAAGGGTTAAAAAGATAACTTGCCATCTTTCTGAAGGCTTGAGTTTAAAACGTTTTGCAGCCAGGTGGCACTGATACTAGACCCCTCTATGGATTCTTGTGCCTACAACACATTAACTTATAGGGATGTTTGGGAAAAAGAGAGGAAGGAAGGGTGGAGTGAAGGAGGGAGTGAAGGGCAGAAGAAAGGGAAGAAATCATGGGGAAGGGGGGAAGAAGAGATAGGACAAATGAAGAATACCCACACCAAGGAGAAAGAAACCAAAGTACAGGAACCAGGCAACAGCTGCAGAATTTGAGAACAGGGAAATACTGTATTAAAGTTGTAAGTGTTTTGCTAAACAAATGGGAATCTATCATCAATGTATGTTTCCACATAAAAACCTTCACTAAAGAATGGGATAGAATGGAGCTCATCATTAAAGGGATAGTAATGTCTCTATTAAATTGCAGCTCCGATTCTTCTTTAAGCTTTTTATAACACCTAATGCTATGTTCAATTTCTTACAGTCCTGTAGTTCAAAAGATATTCAAGCTGAAAGGATCCCCTACCAGCCCCTTTCCCTGCATCACGCTGCTTCTAAGAAGGTTCCGGATGGAGTTCAGTGAGGGACAATTTTCAGTAAGCAAAGGAAAATCCTGCCCTCTTTTGTCAAGGAGATAAGGGTTTTCCTTATACTTAACTGTGTGAAGATTGTCCCTCACTGCATCATTCCAGTCCCACAACCGTATTGCAGCTCTAAGGGGAGGCAGCCAGAAGGGGCGGGAGGGGGATCCTTTTAGCTTGAATATCTTCTCAACTACAGAACGGTAATTAAATATAGCGCTAGGTGTTAAAAAAAGCTTAAAGAAGAATCAGAGATACAATTTAATAGAGACATTAATATCACTTTCATTAAGTGTAAAAGCAGAAATGATAGGAATGCAAAGTATTTGGTGTTACGGAGGGCAGAAGCAGTAAAACTGAAACACATTTCCTTCCAATAGTAAAAAAGGAAATGACTATAAAATCACAGAAAGTCATATTCATTAGTAAGTCTGTAATAATATCATGTTTCTTTGTCAGGTTGTATAGGAATATTGGCATCTGCGTTATTATAATGTACTGTACTATGATAGAACTGTAAAGTATTTATTTATATTGCCACTAATAATACACGCAGCACTTTTTACAGTGTAAAGCATTTCAAACAATAATACAAGCACAAACTGAAATGGGGATATCATCAGTGAGGCAAGCAGGAAGCTGTGTGACAGTCTGCTGAGAATAGGGAGTCTGGTTTACCAAGAAGACTTGGAGCGATGTTAGGGCAAACCAACTGCCCCAAGGAAGACAAAAATTAACCGTTTAAGTGCCATAGGGAGACACAACGTATTGCTGTGCAATGCATTATGCACCCCTCTGGCACTCAAAGAGTTAAACAAACAAGGTAAGTGAAGCTTACCATAGGATAATTTAAGAAGTTCTGGGAATCACTACCAGATCTAGGTAAAAATAGTTACTGATCATGGGCAAATACACTACAGTAAGTATATCAAAATCACAGAGAGAACATGGAGGGAGGACCTCCACTACACATGGTTATTAACACAATCAGAGCTAAGAATGCTAAATACACAGCTTTTAATCAAGATTCCATGAAAAGCAAAGCACTGGGGACCTCCCTAGCATCAAAGGGGTTAAAAGCCAGTATATATCAGTGGGATTTCTATTTAGCTCATTTTGTACAATTGGTTTGTTCCATAATTGCGCCAATTCTTTTTAATATATCAGACTCAGTAAGTTCATATAGTTGAAGAAATTCATAGAAATTTGATTAAAATTAACAAACAATAATGTATAATCTAACAGTTCGTTAATGCATTTTTAATATTTTTATTATAGAGCTCAGTTTTCCAAGACAGTACAGACTGAGAGGAATGCCCAAACCAGGGCAGCAGTATTTATGTAAAACAAGGAACTTTGTTCACGTCAGTAGTCAAACTCAGTGAGTGCAGACGTTGGTATTAGCCTGACTGATAAATAAATCACACTGCATACAAGCAGGCACTGGTGACACACTACCCATATAACTACCTGGTCATTTAAGGATGATTTATAGTAGTAGTCCATGAACAATTACAAGATGGGATATTAATGATTAGAGTGGGTTTTGGAGCATATTTTAGGAAAAAGGTACATTCTGTATAAAAATTTTAACTTTGAGATACCAACAAAAAAGTCTAAACTGGGGTGATGACAATAAAAAAAAAAAAAAAAAATAGAAAAAAAAAAAAATAATAGTTACATGATTTATGTTCATCTGCATATGACAATATCAGATAGCTTAGATTTGTTTCACCCTAGGATCAGTCATATCTATCCCTGATATATCTATATCTATATATATGTATATAGATTGATATTTTATTCTTTCACTTTATTAGCCTGTGCCAGTTCATCAGGAATGTGACTTCATACAGAGTTGGATTGGGCTGTGGGGTTACACACATTAGTACTGTATGGGGACTATGCGCCTATTCTATCACCCTAAGCTGGTCTTTGCATTACAACCCCCCACTTGTGTTTCACAGCTATGCAAAGTGTAGCTTAAATAAGAAATAACCTGCTGGATCTCAACATTGCAGCATCAGAAGAATCCAGCATCTGTGTAAAATGTAAGTTGTTGCGTGGAGAGTTGATTTAGATCTTTGGCAGCTCAAAGCTATATACTCTTGATGCCCCCTAGGACCACCCATAGTCACTGCCCCACTCTTTCAACAGCCACATCCCCTATCAAATCCACTCTATACTAGCTTAACTTGTAATATACAAACAGAAAGTAAAGCTCTTAAAATGAATCAGTCAGTACAAATTAGTATACACACTGTACAGTACAGTAAAATAGAAACTAGTAAATAAACCAGCCACCATAAAACAGTAGTAGATCTCTGGTCCAGGATGACTGAGGTTGTATTAGCCACTTCCACAAATTAGTAGAGTGGGAGTGACCAGTAAGGTGTAGATACCCCTAAATGCATGACTACTTAGTTTAATGAGGAATCCAGCTGTGAGCAGTGTGTGTTTAGGTCAGTTTGCATTTACTGAATATCAGTGTGCTGCTCCATACACCATTCCATTTTTCTTTTAATTTCCTCATCCAACATTTCCCTCTTCCGTGCATTTTCTCAAACCACTACAGTGTCCCATTACCTTATAAGACGACTGTCACATTTATACAGTCTCTCACTGCCTCCTTATCCAACCTACTATCCTCCAACTCACTAGTCTCCAATTATATCCCTTTACTTTTCCAAGCTGCTACAACTCACATCATTGCCTATCACATCTCGATATTTCAACTCAACTACATAGTTCTCAGTTTTCATAGCTTCCATCCATATTCCCTTCCCATCTTTACTCTTCTCCCCACTCATTAATCTCCCTTCTCCTTTCTTCTCGCTTTCACTCTTCCTGATATTATTCCTGCCTGCTCCATCACCACTCATTTATTTCCCACCTGCCTACATCTTTCCATCAACTCAATCTATTTATGTCTCCAATTTGGTACATAGTAGACACACCATCTTTATTTGGAAAGTGAAAGGGTCGTTGCCCAGAGGGCATGTCCCAGTGTAACACAGGTCCATGTATGAATTATCTTTTATGTAAAATACAAATTATGTTCTCTTGTTCTAGCAGACATCTTTTAACAAAAAAAAGTTGACATTTTTTAAATATCATAAATTGTTGGCAGTTTCTATTACATCTGTCATCTCTCTACTCTCTTCAGAGCTAAACATATTAAGTTCTTAAATTATTTCCTGATGCATTTTCTCAGATAAACCTTGTACATATTTAGTAGTTAATGTCCTTCTGGAAATATTCCACATCGAATTTTCACACCCTGCAATATAAACTCAGTGAACATAAGGTCTGCATAGATGAGAGTACGGTTAAGAGCAAAGGAGTGAATGTTCATTACCACAGACGTATGAAGTGCCTATTAGTCTGAAATTTCCTCCCTAAGTTGTATTTCATGTACCTTATGGTGATGTAGTTTATACCATATGTTTGTGTTATACTCAGAGCTGTTTGTGTTAACCCATAACACAGACAGATTATTGAAAGCTTGCATTATTTACCCTCTGAGTTAGCCATTAAAAGGTATCATCTTTAAAATACTAGTGATATTTTATTGCAAAAGTCCTTCGATTCCCATCTACTCAGCTTCCTAACACTGTACATTTGTGCCTGTAATCTGGCACTGGCATTATGTAATTTTAAGAAAATGGGTTTAGATTATTTAACCCTTTAAGGACCAGTGGTGTGTGAAATGCATTGCTGCTCAACCCACTGTTTGAGTGTTTATGTTATATTAGCTGTTCCTTCTAGCATGGAGGACCGTATTTTTGGAACTGCTGCAACTTACCCACTGTTTTCTGGGGAAGTATCACTTTCAGATAAATCTTTATTAAAGTCACTTGTTATGACCCACAGTATCATGAAAAAAACAAAACAATGTAAAATTCCACAGTAAGTGCCTTCTCCAAGGAAACAGAGCGGCAACTGGGTATTCTGAATTAGAACGAAGAAGGATTTGACAATGTTTTGCATCACTATGACATGAGAAAAAGCAATGAGTCTGCTCATGCATTCAGATTATCTGCTCACATTTATCTTTTGCTTTGTCCCTGGTTACATAGATCACAAGCGGCGAACTAGAGAACTGGAAACCAGAGAAGGAGGAGGAGGCCTTAAGAGAAAATTCATGAGCATAATCAGTGCAAGCTCACATCACATCAATGGTGCCCAACTGGTATCCATCCTCCCTGGCATGCTGCACAACTGTTTGTGGTAATACTAAACGAAGGGGAAGACAGGAAACACGTTTAGAGAACCAGGAATTCAGTAAGCATTTTATACATTGTTTTAACCAATAGGGTCATAGGAAAATTAATCACATCTTGTCAGACACAACAAATCGACTAAGCATAAAGGGGGACCTCTATACAAGTTTGCCTCAGTGTGATGTTCATATAGCAATAACCTGTAATGTTTATTTTATTTTTATACAATGAGGGCTATGGTGAAATTTACAGTTATAAAAATGAGCCAGTGCCTTACTTCAGGACAGACTACAGGAACAAACTCTGTCCCGCATCCTGTCAATCTCTGTGTTTTCCCTCCCCAAGTACTGCCTCGTTCCAACCTCCTCCGATGATAGAAGATTTCTCCATGTAAGCTGGAGTGCTCTTATTGGCTAGAGAGCTCTCCAGCTTACATGCAGAAATCCTCCATCATAGCAGGAGGTTGGAACGCGACAATACTTGGGGAGGAAACAGACGAAGATTGACAGGCTGAAGGACAGCGTTTGTACCCGCAGTCTGTACTGAAGTAAGGCCGCGGCTCATTTTTATAACTGTAAGTTTCACCACAGCCTGCATTGTATACAAATAAAATAAAATAAAAAAAAAAAATTACAGGTTTTCGCTATATGAACAACATCCCACAGAGGCAAACTTGTATAGAGGTGATCGTTCCCCTTTAACGCAGCATCCTGTGTGGGTGGATAGATAGGAGAGTAGTATGCTTCCTGGGAAAGTAGTGGACCTGAGAGATGGGAAAGTTGGTGATTCCCCTCTCCATTCCTAAATCCTGTTGACTGAACCCTGGACTTTCCATTACAAACATGGCAATTAACAAACCCAAAGGAAATTTCCTCATCTCTAAATTTAAAGAAGCACTAGAATGTTTATATGAAACGATTTATGTTATAGGGCTACTGAGTAACATTATTTTCTTTTCAAACATTATTAACTCCTTAAGGACCCATGATGTGCCAGGACTGCCATGGGTAAACTTGCGTTAAGGACCCATGACAGTCCAGGCACGTCACAGAATTCAGGGGTCCCTCTGCGGATGCACGCCACTCGAGGAACCCTGAATTGATTTAGCAAAGAAAAAGAAAAAGGCTCAGTGGTCCTTAACCCTCTGAGTGCATTCCGTACCCCTCTGGTACTCAAAGGGTTAATTGCCAGCCATGTGGCCAGTCATTAAGGGGTTAAAGCTCCAGTGTGTTTTTTCTAATTTGTATTATTCAGCACCAATTTTCTGTCCTGGTCACCAGGTGAAGCTGTTCCTGCCATTTACTATGAAAGACCATTGTTTAAAAAAGAAACAATATATGAAAAAACAAAAGAAAAACTTCAGACTAGTATTTAAAGCAAATACAATTGCTTTGCAATGCACTGCATAAACTTCTGGCACTCAAAGGGTTAAGGGCTAAGGATCACAAAATATGTCTAAACAGTGCATTTTTCAACTTATTTTGAAAATATATACTTGTGATAAAACCTGCCTGAGAAGGTGTAACATTTAAATTGTGTTTTTATTTTAACTTGCGGATATTAATGATAAATGTAATATATCTGTCACTGCAACAGCGCAGTGATAAGACAGCTGTTTGTTTCCCTAGGAAAATAGACCTCGCTACATGGATCATTTTCATAGCAGCAGCCTTGACAAGTCTGACATTTGCTTCATGAAGAATTCTGAAGCAGCCATCAAGCAAATGCATCCACTGGGGTTACTAGTTATAAGCCATCCCCTGTGTATCTCCCATTAATTCTCACGACACAAAAGGCATATACACCAAACACGTTTGTTAGGAAACTACATATATACAAACTAAGTTAGATTTTTACTCTTTAGGTCAAACACATATAGCACTGTCATGCAGCTAGCAATAAGTATATATTAGTTTTATCACTTAAAAATATTGCATGTAATACAGATTTTTTTCTCTAGGTGGCAATGAAAGACCAAATCATATAAATATATTTTTTAACTTTCACGTTACAAAGGTTTAATGAGAAGTCAGTTACTTATTACAAGCAGTAGTGTGTGACTCTCTGGATTTCTATTAAGTGTCATATTTTTGTTATCAGTGTTTCAATTTCTAATGCCAGCACATTTGGTAGAGAACAGGAGCAGTGAAGAACCAGGAAATCTCATCACCCACTGCACTGGTAAACACCTCTATCTGTTGCACCACAACGTTCACATATTTTCTTCTTATCTCTCAGAATACTGTGGGACAAACCAATCCCACTACAGAGAGGGGATGTGTTGAAGATCTCGCTAGCATTTGAAGACTAAATGCCAGAGCAGTATGCCGCGCATTGTGAAGAAATGAATATGTATTTGTATGCATCTCTTATGTTGCAGTTGGTGTGCCCCAGTTTTCCCCACTCCAGCTTCATGCATATGGGCCTTGTGAGGAAAGCACTGGAGACCCCTGGAGAATGAGGGGTAAAAATGCTCCTATGGTGAAGTTATTTAGCCTCAGAATTGCTCTGCTTTTCCTTATACATGTCAGCTCCCATAAAAAGCCCTCTTTCAGTCTATTTCTGTATATTCTTTTCTTCTTCCAACTTATACAGTTTAGCAGAACATGTTGGCAATCAGCTAAATAAAGAATAATAATAATAATAGGCCTCTGTTTACTTCAAAGAATGGGCCTTACGCATGAAGATGCAGTGGATGAGTTCTGATGGAAGGCAACTGTACTACAGGGGACATATGATAATGTCCAGTGACTTAAATGGTGCTTTCGACACCCTTAACCCTTTAAGAATTAGAGAGGTGTGCAATGCATTGCTTTACAATGTATTCTCTGGTTATTAAAGAAACTTTATCACCTAAAATTAACTTTGGTGATTTAGGGAGTACTTGCAAAATCACTTATATGTTGTAGCAATTTTCAATTTAGAGAAATATTTTTGGATAAGATTTATAGATGATGCTAATTAAGGCATGCCATGCAGACCCTTCCTGTTTAGTCCTACATTATGTACCCACTCGCTGACACTGATCTGCAATGGATTGTAGAAAATAAACAAGAAGAAAAAGTGGAACGCCCAGTGTTGATCTGAATACTAATATTGTGCCTCCAACTGAATACTCACAAACGAGTGGCTATCAGCCCACGTATGTAGGAAGACAGCTAGAAAGCCACTTTTGGATACAGAACTGCCTCAAACATAGCAACACTCCAAAGGATGTAATCCACTGTTAAAACGAGCTTCTCATCTTTATCTCACTCTCCAAGTACCAAGTCATACATAAAACAAAGCACATAATTCCCAACAGTGTAATAAATACAACAAAAAATAGGGCTCGCACTAGTGAGGTAAACTATCCCTGTAATACATTTAGACCAAATGTTCAAGGTGCACTCAGGGTTAAAAACAACATAGCCACCAATCAGAAGGAGAAAGAAGGGGATATTATGTGGTTTCTTTGCCCCGTTCTTTCTCCTTCTAATTTTTGGCAATAGTGTAATAAACTCAAACAATGTGAACCAGCATAGAAAAGAAATAGTAAGTATTCCCATATACAGCGGTCAGCAAGGGCTGACACACATGCTAACGGAGAAGATAACCCATCTTAGTGCAGGTAACACAGGAACTCTGGTACAAAGAGAAGTATATTACCCAAAAGGAGGCTCCAATATTATAAAAAGGGGAATTCTATTAAAATTAGCAGTATAACAACAATAAAATATTATAACATTTGTCCGATGAGTATCAGACGCATTTTGTGTCGAGAACCACCTCTTTCTTTTCTATGGTGGTTCACATTGTTTGCCTGAATTACACTATTGGGAAATATCTGCTTCTGTTTTATGTCTGCAACGGATGGCACATGTTCCCTAGCACTGAAAGTATTGTGTCAATAAGTGGAGAGGTGAAGTCAGGTTAAAACATTTCAATGTAAAAATGATAATAAATCATATATATGTTTTTGAAAACGCATTTTAAAATCGTCAAAACTGGATTTAGGTGATAGAGTACATTTAAATGGAAGAGAGGTTTGCAGCACATTAGACGCCTCAAGCATTAAGATGTTGCAAGCTTTAATGAAATTAATGTTTTTATTTGTCCCGTACAGTGCATTTGGTTTATCCCAGAATTACTCTGCTTTGACTTGATACAAAAGATCCCATGGTATTTAAACAGTTAATTCCAATTTACACTATGGAACTTATCCATATAAATCAGCTGTGAACAACAAACCTTTAGAAAGATACACACAGAATTGCAACTGTCGTAAATAAACCCAAGACAAAAATATGGTGGCAAACGATGGGAAATGTAATGACATTTTATTTTTATTTTTTTCTTTAGGTAACACACTAAATATAATTATGGTTCCGATGTGATTTCTTGTTTTCAATTTTAACTTCACAGCAAATAAATTCTGCAGAATAAAAAAATAAATAAATCTGTTTGCAAATCGTACAGTGCTGTAGATGTTGCTTACTGAACAATGCTGTTTCCTGTACAGTTTTAATAATTTATAAGATTCACTGATCACATGAAAGAAATGCTATTTTAGTAAAAGTCAATTGTTAAAGTGGAACTGTCATCTTTAGCCGGTTTTACATAGGATTTACCCTTTGAGTGCCAGAGGGATAAGCAACGCATTGCAATGCAATGTGTTGCGTACCTCTCTGACACTCAAAGGGATTTTACTCTGCATACATATTGCACTAGTTATTTTTCTAGTAAAGGGATAGTAATGTTTTACAATAAAAGCAGCTCCATTAATCTTCATAGTATTTGGCCCATGGAGAGTTTTATTTCAGTACTGTTAGAGTTGTAGTTCAAGAGTAATTGAATGATAAAGTATCCCCTCCCTCCTCTTTTACTGATGTAACACTGCTCACCTCAGAGCAGCAAGACTGTATGAATGGATCGCAGCAAAGGACAATCTTCACTGAACATAAGGAGAAACCTGTAAAGGGGGGCAGGATATTCCTTATGTTCAAAGTAAGAAGATTGTCCCTTGCTGCAACCTGTCTGGACAAGACACCCGCTTCCACATCTGAGGAGAGGGGGCTTACATTAGGTAAAAGAGAGGGAGGGGATAATTCATTAAAATACTCTTGAGCTACAACTCTGACAGTATTGAAATAACACTTTCCATGGCCCAAATACTAAGAAGATTAATCGGAGCTGCTTTTTTGGAGAAACATTACTATCCCTTTAAATATTTTGTTCAAGAAATTAACCTTTATATTTTGATTGCACTTTTGTGGCACTTTATGCCATTTGCTGCATAGTATGCTAATTAGTTCTATTTGAGGCCAAATTTATCTCTCTTTGTGCTATTGCAACTGACCCCAGTGTCATCTGTAGTATAGTATGTGGTATATTGCCTGGCACAGAAAATTAGTAGGAAGTGCCACCAACAAATACATTTTCATTTCTCAAAACCTATATTACCAGCAAATAGCTAATACAACATAAAGGCAATTTTCAATTATCTCAATCCAAACATCAATTCTAATCAGTACAATGCCACACGTCTCAAATGCTCTGTGAAGCAATGTGATGGAGACATTTTTAGCATCCAGTAGTTTCATATAAATACACACTAAGATATATGCTTTTGCGCTATTTTCTCACTGAAGAAATTATTCCGTTGGGTGACAAATTTAAATGGGGCTTTTAACCTTGTTAATGCTAGAGAGGTCTCCAAAGCATTGCTTGGTAGAAGGGTGTAAAACCCTTTTATCTGATATCTCCATAGCCAACTTATATGTTATAGATCAGGGTTGTCTAAGTTCAGAACCTCAGGGGGCCACTAACAGGCCAGGATGTAAGGATTTCCCTGATGAAGCATGAGTGAGCCATAGATTACCTTACCTGTGCTTAATCAGGGATATCTTTAAATCCTGGCCTGTTGGCGGCCCTTGATGACTGAACTTGGACAGCCCTGTTATAGATAAATGACAATCACAGAAGTGCATGAAACAGACAGACATTACTGCACCGCTCATGGAAGTGTCCTGAAACCCTTCTGGGAGGAAATTATATTTCTTACAACAAATTGTGTATGTCTCTATACCCATATACACAGCCGCATGGAGACCCGGACTTCCGTGACTTACCAGGTACGTCCTCTGTCACTAAGTGACAGTTTTTGCGGGACGTACCTGGTAAGTCAATTGTCACGATGGGGTTAAAAAGTATGAGATTTCCTATTGCTGTCATTAGCTTCTTTAGCTAATGCATGCTCAAGTATAATTGAAGCCCTTTGGTGTGGGTTGACATACTGTAGGGGGAGCAAGAAGCACAAAACCACCAATGCGTTTCGTACCCCTCTGGCACTCAAAGGGATAATGTGGTGCCATAGAACATTTTTTATGCCCAACAGTGGCTCAGGAAGCTGGGGAAGCTCCAGAGAGGGTATTTTACACATTGCAAAGCAATGCGCATTTGACACCCCTCTGGCACACATTTTTTGATATCCCAGCTGATTGTGGGCAGTATCAGTTGAAGCCTCCGCATCTCCGGTGACAAGAGTGGGAGATCAATATATGGCAGACATTAGGAGGGTTCCTGATGCCCCCAATGAAGTCTGTTTAACCCCTTAAGGACCATTGATGTGCCAAGACCTGGCACTTAAGGACCAGTTACAGTCCTGGCACATCATGGAATTCTGTGATGGCAGTACGGCTGAATGCTACACTGCCATCCCAGAATTCAAATCCCTTAAAAAAAAAAAAAAAAAAAACTCCTTGGTCCTTAACGGCTGCTCTATCAGGGAGTTGTTAAGGGGTTAATTAAATAAACGTCGAAAAAAAGTTTAAAGCTGCGAAGTCACGCTGCTCTCCACAGTAGTCAATTGATCTGCAAGTTTTTTTGGCTGGGGGCATCAAGAGGGGTTCTGATGCCTCCAATGTGTAATGCAAGAGGGGGGAAACTATTTTTTTTGTACTGTGCAGACACCGCATGCCAGAAGTAATGGCTTATTCAGTGGCTGCATTAAGGCAGTACGTTGTACCAGTCTGACACAGCAAGTCTACCTGCACTATGTACAGTCTTGGCACTCTAAGGGTTAATTGCAAACTCATAAATCATCAAAATTCCTTAGAAAACATTAATTACCTTGTATACGGTGTCTAAGATTGTGATTATATTTGGAACTGGCATACAACACACAAAATATATATATTATATTATATTCTCTTACAAACACTATTAACTTGTTACACTTAGGTTACAAGGAATGTGATTTTGGCAATGGATGGTATTTTTTTCCCCAAACACCCTACCTCCTATGATGTGTATTTGTTAACAATTTAAAAGGGTCCCTATTACCTAAAACACATTTGGTGATTTTGAAAGATGTCTCAAAACCACTAATGTGTTATATTTGTCATATTTATCTAGAAAACTAACTTCTGAATTTATGTATATAGATTAGGCTAATAAGTTATGCTGTGCAGGCATATCCTGTCTTAGACCTACATTACCCATTCCCCCATCACATTTCCTCTTAAAGGGATAGTAATGTTTCATAATAAAAGCAGCTCTAATTAATCATCATAGTATTTGGACTTTGGAGAGTGTTATTTCAATTCTGTCAGAGTTGTAGTTCAAGAGTAATTCAATGACAAAGTATCCCCCTCCTGCCCCTTTTACTGATGTAACACTGCACAGCCAGAGCAAAAGGGAGGTGCCCAGGTAGACTGCAGAGAGGGACAATTTTCAATTAAGATAAGGGAAAAACCTGAAGAACTTGTCAAGGGGGGCAGAGCTTTCATTGTTCTCACAGGAAGAAGATTGTCCCCTGCTGTTATCTGTCTGGTCTATGGACTGCATTCTACATCTGAGAAGAGATGGCTTACACTAGGTAAAAGGGGCAGGAGGGGAAACTTTGCTTGTGAATATCTCTCAAACCATAAAGGTTTGAGAGATAAGGCTTATATTGTTCTTCATGTTTTTTAATGCCTATAAAATAAAATAAAGATAAAATGAAGTATTACTATCCCTTCAAACCTTTCAGTGCTAGAAGAGGTGACCAAATTCATCGATGAAAAGTGGTAGTGACTGGCAAAGGTAAAGTAGCAATAAGACAGGAAAATGCCTGCACTGCTTGCCTTAGTTAGCATAATATATACATCTAAATACATCTATATAAATCAAAAGCTCTTTTGAAAATCACCAAAGCTGTCTTTAAGTGATGGGGTCTCAGTATCTACGAGTGGGGGGCACAACGCAATGCTTCGCAATGTATTGCACACCAGTCTGGTGTGTAAAGAGTTAGTTGTATTTAAAAATACTGACCTTAATGAAAATGTTTTAGGTAATATGACTGCATTGCATGCTTCTGGTCAAAATTAATTAGACTTTTAATGCTGTGCAGTTCCACCATAATTCTTTAAATGGAGCATTTATTTTATAGTTTTAAACATTTGGTTCATTAAATAAAGTTCAAAATGCATGTTATGCGCTACATTTAACAACCTTTGGCCCTTTACTTCTGTATTTCTTGTTTCACTTTTCCAATGCAGTGAATAGGCAATTGAGAAAAGCAATTACATTTCTTGATGCAGCATATTTGGGATTCTTATTTCATTTCATACAAAGGGCAATTAATCTACCATTCTGCAACATCTTTCTAATTTAAGTGGACCATGATAGATCTGAAGCTGACTATACAGTAAATGCTTAATTAAACTTACTGTAGGGAACAACTGCAAAGACTTTGCTTATGCAAATAGCATTTACAATTAGTCAAAATATTATTTGGCATTAGGAGAGCAAGTGACCGTATCTTTGCGCAAAAAATATACTTTAATGTTGCAAACAAAGCAAAAATGGACCTCTTAAGGACAGCGATGTCTGGGGACAGGGTGCGATGTAGGACCAAGGCACATTTTTTTTCAAGTATGTGCTCAGTGATCACAGTGCAGGCGTACTGTGACGTGCCAGGACTGTTGCTGGCCCTTAACACCAAGACAGCAGTGACTGTCCTGGCATGTTGTTTGTCATTAAGGGGTTAAATTTGATAGAAAATAGAACCTTATTTTACAATAAATATTAACAACATCCTATACAATAATTCCATAATGTATGTTTGTCCAAAGCTGTCATTTGTAGTACAGATGGCTGTGCGTGCTGCAGGCATGCGCAGTACAGACTGCCCGCGCCGCGGCTGATAACGGAGCGGGGAGCTCTGAATTCAGTCTGCGCAGAGAGGACTATGGTCTGAATTCGGAGCGCCCTGCTCCGTTATCAGCCGCTGCGCGGGCAGTTTCTACTGTGCATGACTGCACCGCGGCCTTTGCTGCCTGGCACTGTGGCCCGGGTACACGGGCTGTTCAACTAGTGTTTTATATGAAATGTAAAAAAAGTGTTCTTTAGAAATAAAACAAAGCATGCGTAATCATCATAGAATAACTAGTGAATCCCATTAAACCAATAGTTTATAACATGCTGGATTCTATTACAGGTGATAGATTTATCACCATTTGTAATAGCAGTCTATGCCAAAAGTGTTAAATTCCACTCTGCGGGGATTCTCCCATCAAAAGTACAAGTTTTCAGGATAAATTTCTATAAACACAGCTCAGTCAAACTGACAGATCCACCTGTAATAATAACGTACCCATGTATATGAGAAAAAATCCTAAGCCTCTGCACAATAGGTGGATCCTGAGGACTGGGATTGGAAACCCTGGGGTGTTTATTTTCTAAGGTAACAGAAATGGGAGATACATTTTCCGCTGAAATAAATCTCTATAGCTCCCACAGTGCCTGCGTCTCAAGATACAGAGACATTAATGTACAAACTCCATACAATAATGTAGGGATGGAGACTCTGTCCCTGCAACATTGATGTCACCATAAGTCAGTGTTTCTCAACTCCTGTCCTCAGGACCCACTAACAGTCCAGGATTTGATGATTTTCTTATTAGAGCACAGGTGAGTTAATCAGTGTGAATGAGCCTCTGATCCCCACACCTGTGCTCTAGCAGAGAAATCCCTAAGTCCTGGCCTGTTAGTGGGTACTGAGGGCAGGAGTCGAGAAACACTGCCATAAGTGCTCCCTCCCTTACCCTACGGAAAAAATTGTAGACCAAACCAATGATAAATTAACCAACTTCAAAATAAAACAGAGCAATGCTGTTGCTGAACTGAGCATACCAGTATCCAGTTGGTTCATTGCACCATTAAGGCTTTCTAACCCCTGCAGTCAACTAGTGAAGAAATGAAGATTGTAATTCAGGAACTCAAGAGTGTTATCATTACCTCTTTAATGCAAGATATTTGCCCAACAACAGTTGGATGACAGCCACAGGTCTCTACCCCTGATTCAGTGTATACTTGTTATAGTGGCAGGTGATCTATTAACAGTGTGAGAACTCTGCCAATATAATGGATTTTTACATTATATTGATATATAGAACCAAGAAGCAGAACATTTTTTTTTTTTTAGTTTGGTACTGGACTTGGAGCGTTTATTGTAGCAGGTGCTGGGCAATACAACAATGTCAGGTAAATGAGGGGATTAGAGGGGAAGCAGGAACTTATAGCGGGATATAAATTGTTATAGACAAAGATATAGCAATTAATTATTACAAATTTAATTGTAATCACACAAAAAGACACCAAAAATAAAAAATAAGGCAAATTGATATTCAGAGTGTTGGATTCTACAACAGTCAAGTGATGTGAACACACTCATACACCTATGCTGTATAATTATTTTACTGGAGGAAAGTAGGAATTTCTGAGGAAGAAAAAAATCCTATTTTTGCTGATTTCTGGAGTATTTCCTTGGCTAGCATATACGAGTAAAGGAAACAAGCTTGATCATTCATAAACACCTGGAGGCATTTATAAATGAATTCATGCAAGTAACTGTGGAGAACAGGCTACATCTGCAAGTAAAACAGGAAAACAGGTTTTGTATAAGTCTTAATTAGAAAAACAAGAACATTATCAGCCTGGTTAGTTATAATAACAGAGTGGTGCAGGTGGTAAAATCCAGCAAAGAATTTTGCTCTTTTGGCTTACTGGGTACTATTATGATACTCTCTACAATACCACAAGAAGACTTCATTACAAAGGTGAGTGCAATATGCATATAGTAAGACTGGGTAGTCAACTGTTGGACCTTCAGCTGTTGGGGACTACAACCCCCATCATCCCCAACCAGCCATTGGCTGTATGGGGATGAGATGAGTTGCAGTCCTCAACAACTAGAGGTCCAAGAATTGACTACCAATGTTTTAAGTCATAGGGCCCTATGTTCAAATGATAAGTAAAGTCCAAATAAACCATAGGGAATAAATAACAAAAATTACATTTATATATGCTTTTAAGCCTTGAATACAAGAGGTCACAAAAGCATGGTGAAGGAACGCATTGGAGACGTCTGTAGCATTTGAGGGGTTAAAGGGGTTGTCCCTCTCTGCAAGCCACTTGGACACTACACTGCTGCTCTGAGGTGAGCAGTGTTACATCAGTAACAGAGGTGTGAGGGGGATACTTTATCATTCAATTACTCGAACTATAACTCTGACAATATTGAAATAACACTCTCCACGGCCCAAAATACTATGAAGATTAATTGGAGCTGCATTTATTATGAAACATTACTATCCCTTTAAAAGCACCATATAGATCACTGTGAATTGGGAAATGTGTATTTGTCCTTTATGGTGCTCTTTGTTTACCTCAGAAATATCCCACTTTTCTTTTCAACATGAGGCCACTGGGGGGAGATTTATAAAACTAGAATTATGAAGAAACTACCTGTAAAATTGTCTCAAAATGACATAAGGATAACCATAACAGAGTTATACACAAATGTTATTTCAGTTGTGCCACAGATTATCAGATTATCTTGTTGGTGATTCCGGTGGCAGAGCAAACATTTTTGAAACATTTTACTCTTGGTAGAACCTACAATCTAGATTTGGTTGTTGGAGTGAATAACCGATGGGTTAATGAGATGGCTTTGAGGACAAAATAGTAGTGCAACATACTGTTATGCAATGGGTTTGTAACTAGTTATTGGAGGTCCCCTGTGCAATAATTGTTTTGGGCCCATGGCACAAAAAGGGCCCATCTGGAGTTCAGACAGTTATACTGTTTCACCCTATGGGAGAAGTGAGGCACTGACAACAGTTTGACATAGAATGTGTTCAAACTGTCAGGAAGTGATGAAGCTTTTACTCATGTCTTGACAGTCTGAACAGTTAAATCCTTTGAATAAAACAACTGCCAGCAATCAGTGTACCCTTTTTTTATTCAGCTTAAAAGATCTATAACATAGACGCTTTGATAAAAAGTTTACTGTTCCTTTAACCCTTTGAGTGCCAGAGGGGTATCCAGAGACCAGCTCTGGCACTCAAAAGGGTTAAATGCCCAGGTCTTGTTTCCAGCTTGGTGCTATTTCCTCCTACTATCAATGACAAATGTGGGCTGTACTGTGCACTTGTAATGAATTAGGCTTTGCCATGGTACTCCTAAAAACTCTTTTGTATGGAGGACAAAGCTAGGCAATTATGTCTCTCATGAATCTTAGCTGGTAAATGACTAGATGAGGATGACTGGAGTTGTAGTCCAATAACATAAGAACAGTCACAGGCTACAGAAGACTGTAGTTCAAAAACAACTTTAGAGATGCAAGCTTCCTAACCCTACAGTATAACAATACTATGGCATGACTCCCATTAGCCTGATTGGGATCATGGGAATTATAGTCCAACAACAGCTGAACAGAAACAGACTGCCCACTCCTGGAACTTGTGAAATAAGTCACATGCTTTTAGTTAAACAAAAAAGTACGTTCTCTGCCAGCCAGTGCCTTAAAAATGACTAAACTTTTTTTGTGAATTAGATTTTTATTGAGAGTGATACAAGAGATACAAATGACGACACAGCGTCATTAACCTTAATAGGTTCATAATGAAATATCCCTGTATAACAACACTTCCTCACTGAAGCTTGAATCAATCAGAACTCACTATGAGTATGGTGAGATGCTATGAAAAATAGACAATGGAAACAGAGTAAAGAAAGAGGAGAAGAGGATTATAATCAGAGAGAAGAGAAAGAGAATAATAAGGAAAAGAAGGAAGGAGAAAGGGGAAGAGAAAAGGAAGCAGAAGGAGGGGAAGAGGAGGAAGGGGTCCCAAGTGATTGCTCCACAGAAAGACAAGCTTAAAGTCCAGCATATCGCATAAAAGTGATAATATTCCAGTTTGCTAGTGGGTTTGAAAGCTCTGATACATCCCGCCCTTGTTTGAGAAGTGTTTTTACTTTGGAAGGCAACAGTTTTTCACCCACTTTGAGATAGAAGGGGGTTCTGTAGCCTTCCAACGGACAGGAATGAGAGATTTTGCTGCATTTAGCATCGAAAATCAAATATGTTTCCGACATGGGGGTAGAGAGGAGAGGCCTAGGTAAAAAAGTGTCTGTTTGAGTCCCTTAAAAGTGTAATCTGCAAGAAGGATTAAATCTGAGATAAACACTGGTCCCAGTATGATTTAGCAGAGGGCATATATGTAAAAGTATACCTTTATGTCGTAAGTATCTCCAAAAAGTAAGAAAAGAGAACAGAAACATGTTATGTAATCTAGTAGGTGTGAGATAGAACCTATATAAAAACTTAGTTTCAAGCTTTGAGGTAGACATAGATAATGTAGCATTGTTTTTTCAGATGGAGGATCAATCCTCCTCTGAGACTGCTGCACCTAGTTCGTGTTCCCAGGCTTTAGAGTATGGGGGCAGAGTAGGAAATGTATTATCCATTAGAATTTTATAGATTTTACTCAGAAAACGATGAGATGTATAAGAGGAATCACACAATGACACAAAGGGCATCAGAGGTCTTCTCGCTCCCTGATATATGAGAGGATGAGACAGGAAATGCTTTATGCATAAACTAGCAATGTGGGACGGCGCTGCCCATCAGGATATATAGGGAATTAATGCGCGCACACACACAGATGCAAGACAAACATACACAGAGTCACACATGCAAATGCATACGCATGCACTGAGATGCATAAAGAGCGACAGTCATACACACATACATGCAATGCATAACATGCAGACACATGGAGTGTGATGCAGACATGCAACACACACAGTGAGGAACACACAGGTGCACGCGCGCGCACACGCGCGCGCGCGCACACACACACACACACACACACACACACACACACACACACACACACACACACACAGAAGTGAGTATTAAGGGGGTGACTTATGTGTCATTGTAATGAGTTTGTACTTATGCCACCACTGTGGCATTCATTCATATAGTTGAAATGCATGTGGTAATTGCACATACTATGGTGGAAGGTGGATCGTGCTGGGTTCTGGGGTGTGAGTGAGTGGCATTCATTCATGTAGTTGAAATGCATGTGGTAATTGCACATACTATGGTAGAAGGTGGATCGTGCTGGCTCCCGGGGTGTGAGTGTGAGTGAGACTATGGTGGAAGGTGGATCGTGCTAGCTCCCAGGGTGTGAGTGAGTGTGTGTGAGAGTGAGTGATTGCATGTGAGTGTGTTAGTGAGTGTGTATGATTGCGTGAGAGTGTGTTAGTGAGTGTGTATGATTGAGTGAGAGTGTGTGAGTGAGAGGGTGTATGAGAGTGAGAGTGTGTGATTGAGAGTGAGTGAATGAGAGAGTGTGCGTGATTGAGTGTGTGTGTGTGTGTGTGTGTGTGTGTTTGAGTGTATGTTTGAGTGTGTGTGTGAGAGAGAGAGTGTGAATTATTGTGAGTGTGTATGACTGAGTGTGAGTGTGTGTGATTGAGTGTGTTTTTTGTCTGATGTGTTTGTGTCTGTGGTGTAGGAGAGAGTGGCAGCCATTTTGTTTTTTTTTCTGTTACTTGGATAGTGGTGGGCAGGCTGGGTAGTGGGGGCAGGCCAACTCCCTGAATGATTTAAATCACTCCCCCATTGAATCACCCAATGGGAGCAGTAACTCCTCCTTACGTAACCCTTTGAGTGCCGGAGGGGTACGCAAAGTATTGCTTTGCAGTGTGTTGCGTATCCCTCTGGCACTCAAAGGGTTAAGTTGAGGTAACATAGCAATATAACACACGGTGGCTCTTCAGCTGAGACAGTGTAGCAATATGCTGAGCGAACAAATAGAAAGTGGTGTTTCAGGCTTGCCTTCTGTAACATACAGCAAAGCATCTCTCTCCCTTTAACGAGAAAGGGCAGGAGTCAGGAAGCAGGAAGTGGAGGAGTGACAGTTGAAAACAGACAGTTAGTGAGGTTGACTTAAGAGATTAAAAGAGTTAAATAAAAGAGTTGCTATTACGTTTATCCCTGAGTTTGTATTTTTTGGAAACATTACACCCTCATACTGTTACAATTATCTGTGGGAGGTGGAACTGTGTTTGTGGGGTCAAGATCCTGAGTTAGAGTGTGTGTGGACCAGGAGAAGTTATTGATATCCCCTACTTCAGGACCGAGTGGCAGCTATATTTTTTTGTCAGTTGGATAGGGGTGGGCGGGCTGGAGGGGGTGGGCCAACTCCTTGTATGATAAAATTGCCCCATTGAATCACCCAATGGGAGCAGTAAAGTCCCCACTGAATCACCCAATAGGAGCTGTGTCTCCTAATGAGACAAATTAAGTAATTAGGCATTCTGTTCAATGTGTGTTTGTTTTCTGAGGAGACATAAATTATGTTCTGTGTGTGAGGTACCATAAATTATGCAATGAGGCTTATTCTTTTATATATATATATATATATATATATATATAGAGAGAGAGAGAGAGAGAGATAGATATTGCCAGATTGCAAGAGGGGGCAGTGCCAGGTTGTTTACAACTAAATTTTTTTAAATGAAAAAATATATACTCAATTTTTCCTGCTGAGTTATTGCATGTTTTTCTTCAGTCATAGGGAGAGGGAGAGGGCTTGATCCCTAAATAAACACAGACACATCACTTGGGGATAACAGGCCACAGACTAATTTTTTAAATACTTCCAATCACATTATTATTATTCTTTTTTAACCATAATAATTCATAAATCATTACTCAATAATTAATCCTTAATTGACATTTCTTGCCAATCCACATTTGCTGGAAAGCAAACATTTGCCCGGGCTCATGCTACAATCCAAACATTCCTCAGCACTTACAGCTGGCTCCCAAGGAATTATCCATTGGTCATCCACCTTAGCTTCAATGGGTAACCACCACAAGTGACCTAAGTCCGGGGCAAACTCCCAAAGGGCTTCCATCTAAGGATAAATCCACATAAATTTACCATATAAGTTCTGGATCTCTGAAAACCAGGCAAGGGCTACCGCCACAAGGAGCGACTATCATACCTAGTCAGCCCCTCCCAATAAAGACTATAGTCTGCACCCCAAAAAACACACAAAGCAACCCCACTGGTGAATCCCTTGGGACCAGGTACAGCCTACAAACAAATCAAAGCTCCTCCCTTCAACCAAGGCAAACATAGTGTGGACAACACAATCATCCTTACAAACACACTCCGATGACAAACCAACCAGCACATCCAGACAATCCAAGATGAACCACAACCACAACATACTACAAACTTCACACAACACCAACCAATACAATGACCGAACCCTACTCACACCCAGCTGAACAGGCACACACAGATCTAGATATACATACATCACTAAACAGTCACCCATTACCAAAACTGCCTGTAGCAGCAACATGAGCCACACATAAAACACATAGCTACACGTATATCTACACAGGACCACATCCGTCTCCCCACCAGCCACTGCCTACCATTTCATAGCAAATAGCACCAACCCCCAAACTCAAGGCATACCAGCACTATAACATATGTGTAATACCATCAATCACCAATAGGTATCCCATATACATGTGTTTGTGAAACAGTATAACTGATCTCATTACCCTTCACATGGCCAAAATTGAACGGGCTCATGTTCTTTCTACCACATTGCCCTCACACTGCTCAGAGGAAGACTCCACACAGAAACAGCAGATGCACAGGGACTGTGGGGTAGGGTTCAAGTCGACCCTGTCCCCACCTCCAGCAACAGAAAGTCCCCAGGGGCCACCAACAGTCTGCATACGCAAACAATCCGAAACCAAAATGAAGCCTGACCCCACAAGGTAAACTATATATATATATATATATATATATATACACACACACATATTATATATATATATCCAGTGCAAACAAAACACACTCACAGGTCTTTTAGGATGAATACAAAGTGCTGATTTATTGTATCAACCTTTGCGCCCAAGAAAGTTTAAAGGTTTATTACTGGATTTACGTTTCAGATCAGACCCAGGTCTCTGTAGATAAAAAGAAAAACAACCCAGTCCTCTGCATCATGAGGAGGAGGAGGAGGAGGTGGAGGTGTGAGAAATGATGACAACCCACCTCCTGGGCACATGCCAAGCGGGAAGCTCAGAGGCCCCGGGAAGGTAACTGATATAAGAGCAAGTGACCCAGTCGATGAGGAACTGCCGAAACCTGGAAGAAACCTGCCACGAAGTCCATGACCCAGATGCTATGCTTCTCCTTGTCTTCTCTTCCCGAACAGCCATCCACTTTCTGTCACCCCCATTAATAAGCCCATTCCCTTAGTCTTCCTCTGGCACACCCCCTATTATTCTGGATCAACCCTCCCCATGACATGATTCCCCTACCTGTACACTTCATTGCCTTCTCGGGAAGTCTTTAACATTGCTATCTGGTGTCTAGAAAATTCACCTATGGTTCACCTGTTGGCCACTCACCCTACTGAATTATTTTGGCAGAGGTGAGTTCCTGACTTAGTACTCCACAGAATGTGATAGTAACAGCTTAAACACTTTCATGACAATTTAAACTATTATAATTTTTGAATGAACCAACTCCCTGCAACGTTATCAACCCTATCTTATTTGGCAGGAGATGTTAACTACATCTTTAACGTGGACATGTTACTCTAAGATAAGTTTAGCTAACTTTAAAAATAATTAAAAACTGCCTACATGCTGTGCTAACCATTAATTTATAATATAAGCAGTTTCTGAGTAAATAAACATTATTGATGGGGCAGTGTAAACATATGCTAATTAGTTTATGTGCTCGGCCAATATTACAACACACAGTGCTATGAATATATCTAGACAGAGTCCACACACTGGTGATAATTCTAACTGCACAGTGGGAGATATCTTTGGCCTTGAACAGAAACAATTAGCATATAGTAGTGACACTAAAATATAAAGGCTATTTTCTCAAAAACTATTTTATTTACAAAACAATGGCTAGTACAACATTCACAAAGATAGTAATCCTGTGTAACATCCTGGTACCAAAACAACTCTCTGGGGACCTCACTGATTTTGGCCAAGGAGAGTTACGGCTTGCACTGCCCTTTGATTTAACAAAAGATATGAGTGTTAAATAAAACAAAGCTGATATTAATACTGAACTATTCAGTAACCACATAGCAATCTCTGGGAAATGTCAAATGAAATATAAAGATATGACCTAACATGTCCATATTAGCCATGATTTGTAAGGTTTCTGACTACACTCTGAACATTACGCTCTGACAGGACTTCAGAATTGTTCTTTAGTTTGGAATCTGGATGAGCAGTCATTAAAACATCTGCTTAACCATTTCAGTGACAGTGGTGTGTGCAAAAAAAAATGTGGGGGCCTTTTGCTGAGTTTTAGCAATTCTAAAACATGCCAACTCCACCGTAGGGGACAAAGAAAAATTCCCATAATTCCCTTTTACTTAAATTAAGATTTTAACCTCTTGGATTATAGGTCTCCAATGCATTTTTGAACCATTTAAGTGCATGGGGATATCTAATGCATTGCAATGTTTTGGATACCTCCATAGCACTGAAAGGGTTAACACTTTAGAGTAGCCTAGCATATTACTTAAAGGGATAGTAATACTTCATTTTATCTTTATTTTATTTTGTAGGCATTAAAAAAACATGAACAACAATATAAGTCTTATGTCTCAAACCTTTATGGTTTGAAAGATATTCACAAACAAAGTTTCCCCTCACTGACTAAAATTGTCAAGTCTGCCATCTAGCTGTCACATTTGGAATCCAGTCCGCAGATCAACCAGTGGCTCTTCAGCAGAGCTGAGATCGCAAGATATAAAAATAACTATTTCATTGGAAGGGTTTAACAAGTGTGCTTGCAAACCAGGCACACTTTGTAGACTATTTGAATTAAGTAGTTCTTCTTATATCTCACAATCTCGGCTCTGCTGTAGAGCCACGGCCGGTCCGCGGACCGGATTCCAAATCTGACAGCTAGATGGCAGACTTGACCGTTTTGGTCAGTGAGGGGAAACTTTGCTTGTGAATATCTCTCAAACCATAAAGGTTTGAGAGATAAGACTTATCTCGTTCTTCATGTATTTTTAATGCCTACAAAATAAAATAAAGATAAAACGAAGTATTACTATCCCTTTAAGGAACTCATTATTTAAGGAGCTGAAATCTAGAGACCGCAATTGTTCTGCACTAAGGGCAATATTTTTTTAAATGAACGAGCGAGCAAAATGCTAGTACTGTTGGTTTAATGTGAATTGATTACATTAATTATAGTGAGACAAAACCTATAAAGATTAACTAGAATTATATTTTGTTCAGAATTTGTTTTCCATATTAACATTGATATTTAACCTTCTAGATGCCAAAGAGGTTTCCAGCATTATAGCATTCAGGGTTGAAAAGCTGTGTTCTAATATCAAACCACCGCAAAGAGAAAAAGAATGCTAATAGCAATCATCCTTGCATTCCTTCCTTCCCATTATAACTAACCATTGCTGGCCACTTAGCAGCTGATACACTTCCAGAATCCACTATAGTTTGTATAGATCTGTTCCTCTCCTCCAGAACAATACTTAACCCTACACTATTAAAATCATTGCCATGGCTTCCCATAAACCAACATATAACATTCAAAATCCTTCGTATTACCTTCAAGGCTCCTGAACACTTGTACCTATCCTATATTTCATAGTTGATAACCCAGCCATATACCTTCACATCCTCTATGCACCACACATGGTGAATGACTCTGCTCTATAGCGACTGAATGCTTTTCCCTTGCTGTTCCTTACCTCTGGAACTCTCTACCACCCAGCATTCTCCAAGCCTCAAACCTCGACAATGTAAAATACAAGCTAAAAGAGCACGTTTTAAATGTAGCACTACCATAAAATGTAAACCTTATCTACCATGCACTCATCAGAGCTGTCAAGCATTGCACTTCAAACATCTGAATAACCCATGTGCCAAGTCAAAACAGGCATGCAAAGCCTATGAGTACCAGAGGAGTGTCCAGTGCATTGCAAAATAATGTGTTATACACTCATCAAGCACTCAGAGGTCTAAGGAATTAAGGTTGAAAGCAGATGAGAGGTTTTGATATTTTAAGTTTTGGTGATTTCTCAAGTATGGATCCCAAGGTTCACATGCTCACCAGGGCACTATTAGACAAATAGGACAACAAGTTCTAGATCATCATGGTAAACATTAATATAAAACTCTACAATCCACACTTCAGTCTACAATCAAAATGTAATGGTGACTGTGCATTCTAAATATCTGCTGGGAGTCAGAGATGCAAATAACCTAAGACCTGTCTGTGTTTTGAAATTATCTGACAAGGCCTGCAGCAACAGTCCAACAGAATATGGAATCCTAAGGTAAGGTTTGTAGAACAAAGAATCCTAGCACACGGTGGCCTGGCGGACCCATACTGACAACAAACTAGGTAGGAGAACAAAGGTAACAAACCATAAGAAAGTAAATATGCATGCATGTAGGTGTGCATTTGCTCATTTATATATCATGCATGTGTATATTACTTATGAATCATTGTCCCTCTTCAGTGCCTCATATATCCATGTATATTTTTGAATGCCTATATGAATTTAATGTTTTCTTATTCACAATTTTATGACTAGGACAACACTAAGTTATCCTTCAATTGCATAGCTCAAAGATGCAGAGTTTTTAACAAATGTTTAGAAGTAGCTAAAGGATAAGCTTACGAAAATGATATATCCAGAAAACACAAATCCATAGAAACATTGCAAGAACAGTTGTATAATTTAAAAGCAACCACATAAGTTATTATTATTATACTTTATTTATATAGTGCAAACTTATTCAGCAGAGCTCACTTATTCCAGAGCTCGGGTACAGCATGGGAGAAGTCCTGTAGGTGGTAATAGAAGGATGTAATAAGAGCTGCAGAGAGAAGGTGGTCCTGTGTATAAAGGAGATGGCAAGTGGGAGTGTATATGAAAATGAGAGATGAAATATAAGGGGTGCAATGTTAGTAAGGGCTCTGTAAGTTAGCACCAAAATTTTGAATTTAATTCTATATGCCAACAGGAGCCAGTGCAGGGATAAGAAAATGGGACAGTATATTAGAGGAGAAATGGGTGACTGAATTTGGGGAATGATAGATAGGGTAAAGCTGATGTGGCCCACCAGGCAGATTGATGTGGAGTTTGGTGTGATGGTGGTGCTGTTAACAATGAGTGAAATATCCAGGGTAAGGCTGGGTAAGGCAACAAAAATTAAGGTTAAGTTTCAGATGAAGGGAGGACATCCAGGGAGACACAGCAGAAAGGCAATTAGATACCTGGGACAGGATTGAAGAGGAGAGGTCTGGGAAGGAAAGATATATTTGTGTCCTCAGCATACAGATGATGGTGTGACACAAATTTTTTAGTTTTCCAAGGGAAGAGGCATAGACTGAAAAGAGAAAGGGGCCCAGAACTGAACACTGTGGTACTATGACAGACAGTGGGAGGTGTCACCTAAGTCTAGGGAGTAGAGAGCTTGGAAGAGCTACAGGTGATCCACTGTGTCAAAGGCAGCTGACAGGTCCAGGAGAATGAGTAGGGAGTAGTGGCCTTTTGACTTCGCAGAGACCAAGTCATTGGCCACTTTAGTGTAACAGTTGAATGATCAGGGTGGAATCCAGATTGCAGGGTATCTAACAGGGAATGGGAGCAGAGGAATTTTGTGAATTCCTTTAATAGTAAATTAAAGTTTTCGATTCAAGAAGCTTAGACTCCATGCATAATTTTTATCAAGTACAAAATATATTCTGCACAAAACAACATAAAGTACTATATCTGAGGATGTTCATAATTTGATTTATAGAAAGAAGGGGAAAAAACACAAATGATTAAGACATTTCTTGTTTTTTCCTACTTAAAGTGGACCTATCACTTTGTAACAACATATGTGATTTTTGAAAAAGCTTTCAAAATCACCTACATGTTGTGTTGGCCAGTGTTCATTTTAAACCAACAGTTTAGAAGATATAGGTTTTATTGTTGTGTGTGTGTGAACCAGTATCTTGAGATAGTTTATGCCAACTTAGTCAGAAGCTACTGGTGTGTATAGACTATTTTCCCTTCCCTCCCACTATGCACAAATATTAACTAGAGAGGGGGATCCTAGTAGACCTCACTCTCCAGTGTATAGGGGTGTGTGTGTTTGTGTTGCTGACAGGTTGTACAACCCTCTGGCACTCGAAAGGTAACATCAAATGTAGCACTGACCAGAACAGTTAAAATGTGCCCCTGTTTTCAAATTTATCATAATTGGGAAGAGAGACTGGTGTCCCCACTTCCCCTTCTCACTTTTTATGGTATCCAGAGGCTTTACCCTCATTACACTTAGAGGCAGAGATCTGTAATGGTGCTGCTCAATTTTTTGGGGTGTGATATTTTTGCTTTGTTTTTTTGAAAAATGGTTACTGCACTCCTGTGTGTTGTTTGTTCCTTTTTATTATTTAATGGTCGCCATTTTTATAAATCAGGCTCAATGTGTGGATTTGAACAATCATGAAAATGTCTATTTTGCAAAAACATATAATTAGATTAGAAACAACCAAAAATATTTTGCCCTCCTCATCCCCCAGCTTGAAGATTGGTATTCCTGATCGATAAAAGGTACACCATATTTGAGTACAAGCTACATGAGCCAGTCAGCTATGTGAAAGCTAATGATGAATTATGACTTTTCTGTGTAAAAAATGTATTTGCTGATGCACAAAGCTGTAACATTCAAACTAAAGGGAAGGAATAATTAAGGAGGACGAATAATTGTGAAAACTCTGCCAAGGTGGATGGTCAGAAGGTGAGGAAATGGAAAAGACTTTGGACAGGTGACAGTTACTCTTTAAATTTACTAGCCTAGATAAAAGATTATAAAATGCTATTGAATTACTGTATATTTGACTTGAATTTTAGGACATATTTTAAATCTCTCAGTGCCAGAGGAGTGTCCACTGCATTGCTCCACAATGCATACGATACCCCCTGACACTAAGAGAGTTAGGGCAAAAATAAGAGTGATTTGACTAATACATGCAGGAAACGAAAAAGCTTCCAATCTCCATAAAATGTTTATTTTGATTATTTTGCATTTAGATAGGGTAAAAGCTAAAACATTTATCCATACTGCCCATTCTTTTTTATTTACATATTTGCTTGTTCAGAGTTTTGAATAATTTAAATCATTAATGCCCAGTCAGTGCTTCAGGTTGGTAAAGTGATTTGAGTTTGTCATCAGCTTTCTAAGCTAAAGCTTTAATCACACATAGGAAAATTAGTAATTTCCCGCAATATTTTGGAAACCAAATGTAAAAAATAACGTTCACTTTATAAAACAAAAATGTTACCTAACATTTTTCTCAGACACAAACATACTTTTCAGATGTAAGATGACCCTTCTTGAATAACATAACTCATCAGTTAAGTCCATATTGTAGTGATCCATGCCAACATTACCAGTGTCTCCTAATTACTAATAGTATGTTTCTGTTAGCAGAAGGCCAAATATTTTATGAAGTGATAAGCTTAACAGCACGAGGAAGTATCTTGGGTATAAACAATCTGATTAACACTGGCTTAAAATGCACAAGGCTTCCAAAGCATCAAGGGACAGGAGCTACTGACAGATAACGGACTCTTACCAGTCAGAAGGAATTAGTTTGACCTACTGATCTCCAATGGTTAGTAATTAGTCAAAGTCCATTTCAAGAGAAATAGATTTCCTTCTTTGCACATGCTATAATTAACAGTGAGGTTTACATAGATGATTATTAGAGATGCTTCTAGGCACCTAGACACCAAGATATGCTAAAATTAGAAGTAAAACTTAACCTTTAGGGTACAGCAAAAAAGCAAAACAAAAAAAAACAATTCATTGCACAGCAGGAACTTGATAACACAAAAGAAAGGATCCAATAGGAAAATACTCTTATATGAAATATCTTGCAACATTTCCTTATATATTTATGTGAATGTTTCAATACCCTGGGAAAAATTAGGAGAAACAAATGACTGTGCTGCACACCCTTCTTACAATACTCTCATGGGCAATGGTTGACTCTGTTTACTGTGTGATGTTACTGGAGGAAATGCCAGCTACTTTGCATCAACCTGTCCAATTACAGGACAGTGTATTCTGCTACAATACAGAGCAAGATACAATAGTGAGAAAAGAATATGAGAACTTTTGCTCAATCGCTAAAAGAACAGTACAGGGAATTATACACAACATAGTGTGTTCTCTATAGTAGTATTGACCTCTTGTACCATTATTGTATTAGTCACTATTGTGTGATGTGTTCAGAGTGAGAGGAGTAGTATTTTTCTGAAGGAATAACATGCATTTGTAGAGATGTGAAGTAACTAATGTTTAAAAAACAGAAAGGGATGGCTAAAAAAAAGCCTGGTTTTCTTTTAGCAGGAATTAAATCCTGCTAAATCCAATAAAGGTATCAACTTTACTAAATTTTTGCTTCCTTTATTTCTACGGCTAACACGGTACCAACTCTTATCTACTGTAAGCAAATAATGTCACCTTGTGATGAAACTCCAATGATAATTTTAAATAGGTATAAAAAATGTGAAATACTATTGTTTTCAATAAGATAAAATTATAGACGAGATTCACAGAACATGGTCTTTAACCATTAGTTTTTCTCTGGGAGTACTGTGTTACGTAAGGACTAAGTGAAAAGGATTTATCGGAAAGTTCACAAAAATCGCCTCTTCTCTTGCGTCCTATGTGGAACACAGGAACCATGAGATATACACTAAAATACCTACCAAGATTCCTGGGAGGAAAAGAAAAAACCCTCAAAACACAAACTAGTTTCAACTGAGATAAACTGGTACAACACAAACCTCAGGTGATAACAAACAACTACGGTACAAACCAAAGAACAGGGACTATCAGCTTACTGGCTAAATGTATATAAAGAATAACATCTACACAGAAACAACAGCTACAGGACCTTCCAGCCAAACCTGGCTTCAACTGAAGGCAGCACATTAACATGACAGTTTTTGAAAGTGTGTGGATGGACAACCACTTTGCTGCCTTACACAGCTGCTCAGCAGAGGCCTGATTCTTATAGGCCCAAGATGCGCCCAACACCCTGGTGGAATGTGTCATAAGCCAAAAGGGCACAGGCTACTTCCTGAGAACATATTCATGGTGAATAATCACCTTAATCCAAGAGCACACTGTCACCTTAGAAGCACACCCAAGGGCCCTCAGAAATGGCAAATCAGATTTTTAAAAACACTGCATGGGATGAACAGAGTACTTCATGCACCTAACCACATCCAAAAGATGACGTTTCGACTACTGTCTATTAGATGAAGCAGGACAGAGAGGGAAAGAATAATATCCAGATTACTGTAATTTGAAACTCAGAAACAGCCTTACGAGGAACCCTATGAGTGTGTGCAGAACCACTATTATCAGGATGAAGGACCAGAAAAGGAGGCTTACAAGATAATGCCTTAAGTTTGGCCACCCACAGAACTGAAAGAGAAAGGCATCTTGAGCATCAAGAAACATAGGGAAACTGAAGACAAGTGGTCAAAAGGAACCTTCTGCAGCACTCGCAGAACGAGGTTCAAATCCCATTGCGTGGGATTGCAAAAGGCAGGCTAGGCATGAGCCTTGGACAAAAGTTTGCACATCAGATAGTAACACAATACGCCTCTCTGGAAAAGAACAGAAAGAGCTGAAATCCAAACTTTAATAGAATGATAAGACCTAGGCCTTTCTAAAGACCACTGTGAAGAAAAGCCTAGACAACCAGAAGCTGAAAAGGCCTCACAAGCTACCCTAGTCTTCACACTGCTTATAGAAAAGGGACCATACCCTATGACAAGCCCTGGAAGAAAATGGCTTTCGAGCCTGTACATTGTTGTAGTGACAGACTCAGAAAACCCCACATTCATTCACGATGCTTGCATCAAGAGCCAAGCCATCACAGCCACCTTCATTGATCACCTTTATTACCTCACAATTAGTAATCAACTGTAAGGCTAAAGAAAGGGCTACACTGGCCTGAAATACGGCCTGATTTTGCTCTCATAGTGGATAACGAACACATTGATCTACAGCT
The DNA here is from genome assembly GCA_037306005.1 of Rhinophrynus dorsalis. Classification (NCBI taxonomy): domain Eukaryota; kingdom Metazoa; phylum Chordata; class Amphibia; order Anura; family Rhinophrynidae; genus Rhinophrynus; species Rhinophrynus dorsalis. The sequence continues at coordinate 403,199,724 of CM074723.1, forward strand.
TTAACAAGTGCTGAATGCAGTGGTTTGTTTCTAGGTGACTGATGGCAACGGTGGCTGCAAAAATTGAAAACACCAGTTGTATTTGAAAAATATAACTAGCAGTAGACTACAGCAGAGATCAAATGCAAATAGTATACATATGCAACAGTGCCTAGGAATGTGTTAGCACTTTATAAGTAATAATCTCAATGGTTTCAGGAAGCACTTCCCTAATATTGTTGCATGTCTCGTGCCTGTATTCACTTGCACTGTTAAATCTATACTCTGTACCAGTGGTTCTCAACCCGTGCCCTCAGTGGATACTAACAGGCCAGGATTTGAGAATTTCCTTTTAAGAGCACAGGTGAGTTAATCAATATGACTGAGCCTCTGTTAGTGGTCCCTGAGGGCACGGGTTGAGAACCTCTGTTCTATATGTATTCGATCTCTATAGTAAACTGCTAATTAGTTTATATTTACAAACAGATGTATAGATTGGAGGCTTTTGTTAATTTTAAGGAGGTATGAACCCAAAGGCAGACCAACCAAAATAATTACATACAGGTAACTACTGATATAATGCAAGTCCTCCTCCCAAATGTTCACAGATATACTAGACTACTGTATAAAGGATACATAGCTACGCACAAGTACATTTTTCTTTTAAGAGTTCTCTTTGATTTTCAGTGGAAAGCAGTTTAAAAAAAATCTTAAAGGGATAGTAATACTTCATTTTTACTATCCCCCATATTGTAGCCCATAAAAATCTGAATTAAATGAGACCAGCGGCATCTCTCAAACCTTTATGGTTTGAGAGATATCCGCAATCAAAGTTCCCTCTCCTTCTCTCTCCCCTGACGTTAGCGTTATAGCTGACAGCAGGGGAATCCGGTCAGTGAGCAAGCGGAGGCTCTGCAGCAGTGCTAGGATCACGTTATAGAAACAGAAATCCTTCACTGAAATGGTCTTCTACATGTGCTTGGTTTGAAAGATCACGCAGAAGACCATTTCAGTGAAGGAATTCTGTTTCTATAACTCAATCTCGCCACTGCTGCAGAGCCGCCGCTGGTCCCGGGACCGTACTCCCTGCTGTCAGCTATAACGCTGGGGTAAAGATACCCCTTCCAGACTGTTTCAGACTGACAGCAGCAGATTCCAGTCATTTGACAGGATGACTGCTCTTAAGCAGAGCCGAAATTGCGCTATTTAGAAATAAATACTTCACTATAAAGGTCTACAAAGTGTGTTTGCAACCCAGGCACCATTTTTAAGACCGTTCCAATGAAGTATTTATTTCTAAATAGCACGATTTCAGCTCTGCTGAAGAACCGCTGGCTGGTCCCTGGACTGGAATCTCCTGCTGTCCACTAGATGGCAGACTTGTCTGAAACAGCCTGGAGGGGGGAACTTTAGCCAGTTATACCTCTCAAACCATAAAGGTTTGAGACATAAGACTTACATCTATGTAATTATTTTTTTAATGCCTACAATATTAAATAAACTTAAAAGTAAACATTATTATACCTTTAATAACATACTTCATATGCCCATCAGCATACAGAATTGATACCCACTACAAAAAAGAACACTATATATAATACCTACAGATTTTGTCTGCAGTAATCTGGTAAGTGATCTTGAAATATTTTGGCCAGTGCTTTCATTTAAATGTTCATGCTTCTGCTTTAAGAAAATCTTAATGTCAAGATTATTCCATTGCATTAAACTAAAGCTTTTCTGAAACAACTTCAAATGTTATAATCAGATGCTATCATGAGCAGCAAAGGAAATAGGTTTCAGATCTCCAAATGTAATCTTCATGCAGGTATGCAAGTGAGCTAATTTACTAAATTCAGTCACCGATAAATTAGTCTTGCCAGCTATGTACAAAATCTTCTGTAATATAAGATGGAGATTAATTAAACTGAAAAATGAATATTAAAATAAAGGTAGTAAACAGTAATTTTCAGAATTCAAAATAGTTTAGATACATGTGTTTAAAATGCATAACTGCATTTTAACTGTTAAACCTTTTCAGTGTCAGAGGTGTGTGTATGTATATATATATATATATATATATATATATATATATATATATATATATATATATATATATATTTATTTTTTTTTTTTTTTTTTTTTTTTTTTTTTCCTCAGAACAAATTCACCTCACATCATATTAAGTTTAGATTTTTGCTGGTGGCATAGAGTTGCACTTTAAGCTGCTTAGTGAACGTGCCGAGCAAAAATTACCACACACTATTCTATGAATGAAACTAGGCAGAGAGCGTTCTCTGGGCTCTGTAAAGAGCTAATTAGAATATTGTGCAAAAAATGTGCATACTGTGCCAAACTGTGCCACCATAATATAAAAGTTAATTTCTGAAAAAAATATTTTACAGAAAAAATGTTTGCTACAACATATAGGCAGATTAATTGTATGCAAAAAAACATACAAAAAAATATATGAATAAGGTGACAAATTCCCTAACTCAGAAAGTTTTGGGTAAAAATTATTTTTCAGTCCATTTTCTACTCCCTGGTTTGGCAAAAAGAGAAAAGCAAACCAGAAAGGAGAGAAAGCCATTTGAAAGGAAATGGAATGCAACCTGGATTTGTACACATGTAGGTAAAAGTATAGACCTCTATATCACAAATCGATGTTCTAAAACGGCACTTACTCAAACCGATGAGAAAATGAAAAAACTCATTAACATAAATGGGTATATAAATCAAACTTCACACAACCCTTTGAACAGATAAGTGGATCCTAGGCAAAATTAATTGCTTATCCCTGTTGTACCTTTACAATTTACTAACCACTGCAAATGTTTTTTTTTTTTCTTTTCATAATTCTTGCAATGGCTCAATGATTTTTCATGTGATTTTACATGTATTCCTGCACCGTGGCCAACAGCCAGGATATTGTCTGAGACAACCAAAACGACAGAGACTGAATCTTGTCATTTGGAAGAAACACCCTCCCTTGGAGGTATCTAATTTCATGCCAAGAAAAAAAGGACCTGGGACAGAACCAGATAAGGTTTCTTGAAACTGAGTACTGTGCTGCTCCAGAATGGAGATAAACTCCTGAATCTGAGTGCTCAAGATTACTTCTGAAAGAGCCTTGAGTAAAGGCAGACATGACCTTTGTCAAGACCCTCAGAGGAGATGCTAGTTCAAAAGGAAAGGCAGTGAACTGGAAGTGCCTGCCCTGGGATGCAAAGAACAGGTATTGTTGATGATCAGGATAGATGAGGATAAATATCCGTCAAGTCTAGGAGGTTAGGAACTCTTCTGCACACATAGCCACAATGTCAGAGAACAAACATTCCATCTTGAACTATGAGGCCAGTACAAATCAGTTGAGATACTAACTTCAAAATGGTATGGCATCTGTCATTTTTTTTTTGGGAGCCACAAAGAGATTAGAATAAAATCCGGTAAAGAATTCCTGAGGAGCATGGATCCACACCTTTGTCTAGGAAAAGACTACCACGATCTGGATCCCAAGGTGCTCTAAAAAAACAAAAAAAAACATTGAGGGGAAGGGACTTCAAGTCTATACGATACCCTTCTGATATCGCCCGCAAAACCCACTGATTTGTCACTGAAGTGACCCACATGTGGTGGAAAACTAACGGAGGCAACCTCTTTTGGGGAGAGACTAACCAGGCCACCGGGAGTCATGTGGAGGTAGATTTGTCAACCTTAGGCTTCTAAGCAGTTTCTTGCTTGACCAAGCCTTGATGGGTTTTGGGGGAGAACTGATATTGCCAAAGGAAGCAGTGCCTTAGATGTGTACACAAACTGGGTTAATAAAAGCCATGTGCCTTCTGTAGAAAGAAGAAAAGCTTTGGTGTAACTCACATCTTGCCTCCAGTGGCATGGCTGATATCCTCCATCAGTTCAGGGACAAACAATTGTTTGCCTATAAAAGGAAGATAAACTATAGACTTCTTGGAAGGCTGAACAGTTGACCATATCTTGAACCACAGCGTGTGATGCATGACCACTGAGGAGACCAAGGCCTTGCCTGAGAATTGACCTGCATCCAAGACAGCTTCAGCAAGGTTAACATTAGCTTCAAGAACCACAGAAAGCAACACCACCAGGTCTTCCTTACTAACATCTCCTTGGATGGCAAACAAAAGTTGATCACCACAGACATCCAAGGCCCAGGTTACTCAGACAGTGGAAAACTAAGCTGTAAGGTGGCACAAGAGGCTGCATACGTTTGATTTCAAAAAGGAGTCCAGGAGTTTATTCTCTTGATGCTTAAGGTTTGCGGCATCCATCACCAGAAGAGCAGCCCACTTCTCAAAGGGATGAATTGTGCCCATCAAGGAACAATCTCCTGTCAGGTGTCTTCCATTCCTCCAGGAGAACCTGGCCAAGTAGTGGTGAGGATGCAAGATGTAAGGAACAAATCACAACCATCACTGAAAAGTAACTGTGGCTTGGGATATGCCAGCAGATTGTAACGCATGACATCAGCTCTTTAATGGGATAGCAATACTTAAGTATTACTAATCCCTATATTAAAGTCCTATTAAAAATAATATTATAATATTAATAGTATTACTATCCTTTTAAGACCTGTCATCTTCCAACATTCGGGAAAGTTTACTGTTCCATAGGTGTACTTTTGCATTATGACTGTGCAGGATAACATGACTGGTGGAGGTGGTGGGAACGACGATGGTATGTGTAGGTACTCTATGACTCGTCATCACCAAAAACAAACTCAGAGTCATACTATGCAGCAGGAGCAGAAAATCTTGGCACACTCTCTGACACATCAACAAACTTCTATTACATACCCCCAGAGCCCCGGAACATTTCAGAGTACTTCTGCTGCTAGTTGTGGCACCTCTTACCTGTTGATGGTGTGTCTACCAGTCAGATCTGTATTTGTGCTTCAGGTGGGAACTCATTGAGGAGGTACCTAGGTGTGAGCCTGATTCCTCCTGCTCACACGCATGCTTCTTACACAGAAAACAGACAGCAACATGCTTAGCTTTTGGATCCTGAGTGAAGTATCTATATACTGTGGACTTCATGGATTGTGGGGTTCCTGATGGGCTGCTGCTACTGCTACGGGGGCTAGATGTTGTTGCCATTCTACTACTACTAGGTGTCAAAGATGCAGCACTTCAAGCAGCAGCAGAGGCACTCAGGTAAGGTTATGGATGTTAACCTGTGTTGTTGTTACTACTCAACACTAGTGTGTTTGGCTGAGTGGGGCTCAGACATGGAAGCGATGAAGATACTGATGACCACCGACAGGATGACTGTGTATTTTTGGGCATCTTTGCTGGTCTAGTGTCAGACTTTCCATTTGTTTTCTCAAACAGTTTATAGACAGGCACAGTGATACTTTTCAGTGGTGGAAGATTGAGCCTTTGCTTTTCAGCTAACTTTTCTGGCCATGTCGTTGTCTGTCTCATTTTCAACTCCATCAGTATCTAAAGACAAGGAGAATGTTGGAGGGATATATTCTAGATCTACATCATCATTATCATCAGTCATTATTAGGTCACACTCAGGATTGCGCACCACTTCTGCCCAATGCCATTATATTCCTCTAAGCTTCTACTGGTCTCAAACAATTTCTTTTTGTACACAGAGATCACAATAAGAGCACAATGAGCAAAGAATTTGGACCGCAGCTGCTTGTGTTTTTCAAATCAAATCGGTCAGACAGAATGTTGGGGTGTTTGGGGACAACTCCTTTCTCCCTTCCTGTTCCCCAGACTCCCCTGTCCTGCCTATAAGCTTCAATTCTACTGTCTTCTCTAGCTCAAACATTAGCTGCTCTCTCTCTTCCTCTCACAAACACAGAATGGCATGCTGTGAAAATGTGTGACCCCTTTCATAGTATGGCTGTGGGAAAATAAGGGAAACTTGCCATGTGCTCTGTAGAAATTTAGTCTTCCTACTGATTTCAATGCAGTGAGCTAGGTGAAAAAAGTGGACAAACTGAACTTTTCGCAGGAAATTTTCCGGGAAGTGCCATTTTTCTCCTGTTTGTCTTTTGAAGTGAAAACTTTCATCTATCCCTAGTAATTTCTCTTCAAAATGGCACCGTGCCTATCCAGCCATTTAAAAACTGAACTCCCTGGAAACATGTGGGGGGGTTTCCTATGGTGGGTCAGAAGATAGTGTACCACAAAGAAAGCACAAATAGCCCACCTGCAGTGTCTTAGGTGCAACCAGAGGCAAGATATGTCACACAGAAGCACTGTGTATGGAATGCAAAATGGCTACTCTGCAGGTGCCCAGTCCTAAATGGGATGTAGTCCAAATATGGCAAATGTAAGTAATAAGGTAGAAAAGCCTAAAATAAAGTACAGAAATGAGAGAATCAATAGATAAGCCAACTGCATTAAGGGGGATGTCCCCCAAGTCGGAGAAATGTGTACAATTAAGGAGGAAGCCAGTGAAGGGTTTATCAGCCTTGTAGAATAAGATCTCTTACATTTTTCAGAACATATACAAACTATCAACATATATAGCATAGAGATTGCAAGTCAGGCAACAACCCACAATACAAAGTTGATGCCAGATAACAGAAAAACTCACAGGACCAAAACACTCAAGAGGTAATCTTAATTCTTCCAGTTCCCAATAGAATGAATGAGAAAGAGCTTCTGAGAATATATAGTGAGGTTAAAAAATGCTAAAACAAGCCAACCTCCATAGGTTAGTGGACCTGGAAAAAATAACCTTTGCAATGGACTATGATAGCTGGGTCATTCCAAGCCCCTCCCAAAAACTGATCTACCAAATCCACTACATGTCAATGTGATACAAGGTGCTAGACTCCTCTACTTCCTATCTATGGGGGAAAAATGATTGCAGCATAAATTAAACTTTGAATACATGTAGTTTCACTAGTGTCCAGTCTAAACCAGGCATATAAATATTCTTGCATAAAACCATTTTTAATGTCAGCAGTGCAATTTATTTCTAAAATATAAATAGCATTTAAATGTGCAGCACTGGAAATCAAATACATTTCAAAGAATTAAAGTTAATTGCATATCTATCCCATTTATTGCTTCAGCTCTCCATTTAGTAAAATCTTTTTTTGTAATCCTCATGCTCCCTTTGACACTCTATTCTTAACTCCCTGCTCAACTGTAACAAAGTCAAAAACAAAATCTCTATATGGTTACTATATCTCACCACACAAGCATGAAAAAGATTAAAAAAGCAATAAATGTGCATCAAAATTGTTAACTAATTTCACAAAATAGGATAGTTTTCTTACCTGTTAAATCCTTTCCTCCTCTTTAGTCCATATGGAACACAGGTAACATTTGGAGGGTAGGACACATCTTAAAGAGAGAAAGAGTCTTGTGGGTGGAGACTCCCTCCTCCAGCTCAATCCTTCCCCGCCAGTACCCAGAATGAATGTGACCAAAGCCCCACAAATGAGGTAAGCAGGAGAAAAAGAAGAACATTTCCTAGAAGAAAAGACTCTAAAAGGACTCAAGAGCCCAGACATGAAAGATCAAACAAAGGTCTCTTTCTCTGGTAGGAGACCTGTGTTACATATGGACTAATAAGAAAAGGAGTTAACAGGTAAGAACACTAAAATCCTATTTTCTCTAAAATCCTATATGAAACGCAGGTACCATGGGGATATACCAAGCTAAGCTCCCAAAGGTGGGAAAAAAGGAGAAAGGACCTCATGCCTGTCTCCATGATACCGGAGTACTACCCAGTATCAGAACAGCCCAAATAGTAAGTATAGGGTTTAGCTAAGATGTGCAAAGAGGACCAAGTCGCGGCTCTGCACAACTGCTCAGCCAAGCCTGATTCTTGTATGGCCAAGAGCCCTCAATAGACCTAGTGGAATGTGCCATGACCCTAAAGGGAACAGGTTTCTTCTGGAGTTCTTACACTTGGCATATAGCAGCCTTAAAGGGATAGTAATACTTTGTTTTATCTTTATTTTACTTTGTAGGCATTAAAAAAACATGAAGAACGACGTAAGTCTTATCTCTCACACCTTTATGGTTTGAGAGATATCCACAAGCAAAGTTTCCCCTCACTGACCAGAACGGTCAAGTCTCCCATCTAGCTGTCAGATTTGGAATCCGGTCCGCAGGTCAACCGGTGGCTCTTCAGCAGAGCTGAGATTGCAAGATATAAAAATAACTATTTCATTGTAATGGTCTAAAAAGTGTGCTTGCGAACCAGGTAAACTTTTTAGACAATTCGAATGAAGTAGTTCTTCTTATATCTTGCAATCTCAGCTTTGCTGTAGAGCCACGGCCGGTCCGCGGACCGGATTCAAAATCTGACAGCTAGATGGCAGACTTGACCGTTTTGGTCAGTGACGGGAAACTTTGCTTGTGAGTATCTCTCAAACCATAATGGTTTGAGAGATAAGACTTACATCGTTCTTCATGTTTTTTTTAATGCCTACAAAATAAAGTAAAGATAAAACAAAGTATTACAATCCCTTTAATCCAAGAGGCAACAGTGACCTTGGAGGCAGCTTGGCCTTCCCTAGAACAGAGTGTCAGCTTTTAAAAAAAAAAATAGTAAAAAATGTATGACATGCACATTTATGCTACACGGTGAAACTAGTTTTGGAAATATAGAAAAAAGTAAGCAATATTTGGTAAACAATATATTAATTGTGGCACTAATTATGTAGTTTATTTAATTCAATGTGTATGTGGCGCTTCTTATGTTGGTCGCACTATTAGGGAATTAAGAACTAGATTTGGGGAACATAAAAGAAAAATAATTAAAAAAGATAATAGTTGTTGATTATATGAACATATAAATTCTTGTGAGAAAGGTAGTCTAAAAAATATAATAATTATGGGTATAGAATAGATTGTACCCCAAAATAATAGATTTTGCAAACTTTGTAAACAAGAGGCATTTTGGATCTACACGCTGAGTACCTTGGAAGGGATTGGTTTAAACGATGGTATAGCTTTACATTATATATAGATTGTAGATTTAAGGATTAGAAGTTAACACTGTGATGTGTTAGGGTTGCGTGTTGGGCCAGTGGTGCTCCTGGGGTTACCCACATTGCACCTTGGAGAATGTACTCTTTGGTGCACCGGGCTTATCCTGGGCGTTCTTTTGGTCCTTTATGCATATTTAGATAGGGATTTTTTTATATGTTGTGATTGTGTATTACTTTTGTAGATCATCTTCTGATGTTTATTTTGTAGTACCCTTTTCGGTTTGTGTCTTTGACCCTGGAGTGATATTATCACTTTCACGTTCTCTTGGATTGATTCACATTGGATAGGTGTGCTCGGGGCTTTATGTCTATACTCCTCGAGTGAATGCCGATTAGTTTTGGTCTGATTTGTGCGTTCGGGGGGATGGGTCCCGTGCGCATGCACTCCACGGGAATGCATCCTGTTGGTGCTGTACGGTCAGCTGTCGCTGATAGTTGCGTGTGTTGGGACGCACATCTATGAAGTTCAGCTCTTTGATTGCAGTATCTTCCTTTAGAAGGTTGCATCCAATAGACGCTGACCAAGGACGGCTAGTAATGGGGAGGAGCTGGTGATTGTGGATGGTCCCCGGGAGGCGATTTGACAACACGGAAATGGAACGCACGCCAAAAAAACATGGTAATGGTGAAGTAATTATATGTTGCTAATTAACGAAATTTAGAAATGTATTTAAGATGTTCCAGAATATGTTTTTTTCTGCTAGGCTCTGGAGAAGTAACATTTAGTTAAGCTATGTGTCAGCCGATTTAATTGATTTTTTATTTATTAAGATTGCTATTTGCACATTATAACAGTTTTTCTGTTTTATGTTTACAATTCTTTTGGAATATACTTATACATAATTATGTACATTTTGCCTTAGGCAATATACATTTTGTTTATTCCATTATTTTATATTAATACATTTTTTTGTACCTGAATGTACTTCTAGTACACTGGCTTATTTGTGAAAGTTCTATCAATGGAAGCTCTATTATGCCTGTAATTGGGGATAGATGTACTGATATTAAAAAAGGTTGTGGCCCATTATAATATTGGGTGTATCTCCACCCTTTGTTGAAGAGGCCTCTTCCACAAAATTATAATACATCACCCTACTTTGGCAAAAAAGAAGAGCTGATTCCTTACCCAGATTGGAGAAATTAAAAAAAAAGACCCACCGCACTGGGTTGTGAGCCAATGAAGGTCTATGAACCGGGAGGCAGGTGATAGCCTCATTTAAATGTGAGTAAACAACTTTGAAGATCGTTTTATGGTGGTTGGTGAAGGACTGTTCCTGTGATATAACATAATACGCTTAGAGAGACTTTGAGCAGCTTCTTTTTGTGTTTTGCATTATTCAGCTGCCGATTTGATTAATTCCAAGAACGTGCAGTGAAAACGCTTTGAATCCCACTGGGAGAAAGACGCTATATAAATACTAGTTATTATTATATAAATAAATATCTTTATTTCATCACAAAAAATGGTTCAATCACTAACGGACTACACACTGAAGGATTCCAGAATGGCCCCAATATTATACAATATTTAGATATTTTTGCACAATATACATTAAAGTCAATATGAATTCATAGTTTTATGTATTAGTTTGTACTATATTTCAGCAATGCTGTGTGTATTATGGATGGGGTCCACTGTACAAATTCAGGCCATGGCAAGATAATGCACCAAAACAATTCAAATTTAAGCTGCAACTCTTTGAAAAATATCTCTCAGTAGCATGCGCATGCTTGTTTCTTTAACAGGATAAATCTGCAATATATATATTTGTATTACCCATTACTTTCCTTTTAAATAACCATCACTGTAACAATAATTTTGAATGATGGCTTCCCTTTTGAGGTATAAATAATGTCACTATCTTCAAAATATGAGCATTACTAAAATATCTCTTATTTTACAAATATTCATGATAATACTTTTCTTCAATCTTTCATATGCTTGATGCAAAAAAAAATATCAAAGATCTTACAAAATTATCCAGTTTAAAGTAATTCAAGAGGAAAGACGGCAGCCTCAAGCTTGATACCAAATTGCAAATGTCTGCTCACTAAAACTTTATTAATTTGTGGAATGATTATCGTCTTTGCTAACTTTTATAGATAGAAGCCAAGCTTCTTGCAATGTTGTAATAATTTCCATATTTTTTTTGTAAAATGGATTAGAGTTGAAAATCTGACACTACAACACAGAGTTAAATTTTGCCATACATATTTTCATAAACTACAACTTCCTTTAATTTACAGCAGATATATTTTCAAGAAGGAAAATGCTGATATTATCTTGCTTATAAGCTTGCCACTGAAATGATTTAGATTTCCTTTCCGCACAATATCACTATAAGGCCTTTCTATTCAGGCAATGAATTATATTTGACACCTCAAGCCTTCTTTATCTGTATCTTCTAGGACAGAAAAATGAGGAAAACAAAATATTTATTTCACATATACAGAAAAAACTAAGAACTATGATAAAAAAAATGATTCACTGTAGTTAGATGAATATGTTGAATTTGTATTGCTGTTATGATAGGAAAAAAACAAGAATATATGTTTTGAAATTATATTTTCTTAAGTTTATATTAATTCTCCCCCCAGTGGTTCTTATATTAGATTCAGTGGAACCCCAGGAATCCTGTAGAAGTATAAGGGTATCACAAAACAAACTTAAAGGGCAATGCCTTGTAGATGGAAAACAAATACTTCACTGGGAAAATGATCCCTGACATTCCTAACTGGCCCCTTAAAACCATACAACTAGTTAAAGATACTTCCACTATTATCTGAATTTCTCCAGGGTCTCTAAATTCAGCTGGTGTCTTATTCTATAGGATTCTTTTTCTTTAAATATCTGTTGATCAAAACTGTTGATCAAAAAGCAAATTCTCTGAAGGAAATTTGAAGGATCAGAATTAACTGGGTGGGATTACAGCAGCGTACATTAAAGGAGAAGAAAACTCAAGCAAAACAGACTAACAAGCATCTTGTGTTGCTATGGCAACAGTAAAACGTTTTACCCCTTTACCTAACAGCATACAGGTGATTGAGGCTGGTGTGTGTGTAGGTATGTAAGAAATAAAATAATCCTTCAGGACTTTATTTTCTTATATCTCTCAAACATGGGAATGAGGACAGTAAATATTTTTTAATTGTTCCTATCATTTCTCCTGTACTTTTTTCCAGAGTTTGTTATCCCTTTAAAGGTAAATTGATAACTCTGAATAATATCTCCCCCTCACATCCACATATCTTACTATGATCAAAAAAATCCTGACAGACTGTGTGATTTTTACTTAATGACATAAACTTAAATCAGTCCCAAATTCATATCCATGAAGGTAGATATAACAGTTGCTGAACGTTTTCTTCAAACAGAAGCAGGAGGAGTACATGTACTTAATTAAGAGTACCATGTGCTGTGAACAGAGTTTGAGGTCCTATGGTCCTGCTGCTATCACTCATCATGTTCACCTGCAAGGACATGACATCCAGAACTGACAAAAGACGATAACTCTTGAACAGAGGCACTCAGAAAAATTTCAGTTTTAATTATTATGATTTTTGGCCATAGAATGGCAAATGTCAGTTATTATTAGGTGTCAGTTGTCCTTTGTTACTATACTAGCCCACATTCAGATACATTTTATACTGAATGTATGTATGTTATGCAACCTATTTGATGTGAGGTCTTTCACATACTGCAAAACAATGCACTGTACACATTCATAGCATTCAGTGATGTCAGAGGTTTCATTGATAGGGTTTCCTTGGGACTTAATTAAAAGCAAAAGGGTTCGTACACAGAAACCTTTGTTTATAATTATTTTACTAATCCATTACTGCCTTAGGAAGCCTGCAAAGCAAAATATAAAAGGTTTACACTGAGATATAACCCGTCCCATCACTTTGAGATACATATACTTGGGATAAACTATAGTAGCTTCCACATAGGAACTAGTGTAAAAGCCAGTGTACACGGGCCAAGGTCCGGGTAATGTTAACCCTTTGAGTGCCAGAGGGGTATGCAACGCATTGCTTTGCAATGCGTTGCGTACCTCTCTGGCACTCAAAGGGTTAAGCAGCCGCTACCTCACTGCTCCACTTGATGCAATCATGCGCAGCAGAGACTGCAAAAAACATGGGCAGTCTCTACTGCGCATGATGGCTTCTGACAAACATCCTAGCGAATTATTATATAGGGTAATGGGCCATTAATTTGTGGAGCAAAGCAATGGTATCATAGGGGCCAAATGACAATTTACAAAAATCCCATGATTTAAATGGGTATTTTAACCTCTGGATTCCTAGAGAAGTCACCAATGCCATGCTTAGAAATACACTGGAGACAACTCCCATAATCAAGGGGTTAAAAGCCCCATTTACATCAAAACAAACTTTCATTTTTTCCCCCAACAGCTCAGTTGTTTGCATTTTAGCTTCATGAACACATTCAAATATTACCAAAATAGTAAATTAATGTCAGGAACTTATAAACTGAAAACAGAGACTTACTATCTAAATGTCATGTACATTTAAAATATCATCATTAAAAATGCTGCAACTTAAATACTCTAACCTAAGTACCGTGCCTAACATAACCACCTCTCAAACCACCCCCCACGTCTGACCGTAACATCTAACCTAACCACCCCACAAACATAAAAGAGACTTACCCTAATCTAACCTAACAGATACTAACCTAACCACCCCCACCCCAATCCTAACAGATATTCACCCTAAACTAAAAGATAGTAACCAAAGAAGTAACCTAAACCACACCTCAAACTGGACCCAACAGACACTACTCTGGAGACATTCTGAACAGTGACATATTGCAGGCGCCATTCTGATACTTGCAATGATGTGATGTTTCCCAAATGATACTCATCATGTAGGTGGCGAGATTTCAAATGCATAGCAAAAATAAGGGGCCCTAAGCAAGTGCGGAATCAGTTCATATGGCAGCACCACCAACAATCATTAACAAACACATTTTCAACAATAGTATTAGAACCAAAAAAAAGGAGCCATGTGTAGAAAAAAATGTTCATGTGTCAAAGATAATGTTACATAGTATATCAGGAGTTGGCAACCCTTTGGTCCTACAGCTGTTGCTGATCTATAACTCTGATCTTCCCTATACAGTTGTATCCTATATGAGGTACTGGATAACTGATCATACAGCGATACACACTACTTGGCTATGTTACTAAATATTAAAGTGTTACAAGTGAGAATAAGGATAGCAAAATGAAGACCTGTATGAACTGTTGTACTACAACTACCAACATCCCCAGCTGACTAAGGATGAAGAGTTGTAGTCCATCAACAGCTGGGGGCCTCAGTTTGTTCATCCTTAGAGCTACAGTTTATGTGTATAGAAGGCCTAACTCAGTGAAAAAAGAAAAAAAATTGACCAGCAGGCCTATATGTCCTTGGACTTGGACTTAGCTGTACACAAGTAGTGCTGCTGTGCAGGGAAATACCACTTCTGGCTTTCATGGCACCAAAAGATTAGCACATTTTATCAGAAGGCATAATATTGATACAATGTTTCACTATTCCAGGGCAGTGAAACAGGAACAGCACTAATGTTTAATGTAGTGTGCGATCAGACAAACAAGGGCAGTCAATAACCCAGTCATGTTTACTTGCAACTAAAATTTTTCCCTCACCCCTTATTACTAGTCACATAGGTGTATTATTATAGAGTAGGGGTTTTACACGGGTATGAGTGCATATTTTTTCAACAGAAGTGTGGCTCTCAGCAAACACTAATTGCCTACCCCTGGCCTAACTGTATACAAAATTTTAGTGAAATTAAATAATCATCATATACTATATTAGTACTACTGTGTTTCCTATTTAGAATTAAGATTGTCAAACCTTTGTAGATGTTGCTAATACTATAAATCTTAGTGTCCATTTGCCTCTATTTTTGCAACAGTCTGATATGACAAGATTTGCTTCCATGAATTTATATATTATTTCAACAGAAAATGTGTATTCTAACCTTGAAAAGCACAGGTAGCCACATTAATCTAATGGAATGTCATTTTATTTGGTATATTTCACTTTCAAGGTCACACCTTCCGTATGTAGAAAAGAAAATGAAACAAAGTTTGCTAAGGTTCATAGGAGGTTACATAACATAAGATTATACTACATTTGCTGACACCAAGGGCCTTATGCAAAAATCAAGAAACATGCAATCCTGGAGACAATCTACTGCAAAATGCAGGGGGGGGGGAAGCTACATAGCAACACTGAATGTAAAAAGCTAGAAAGTCTCCAAAGCAGTGCTACACATTTAAGGAGTAAAACACCAGTTTAAACTATTTTTTTTCTTCCCTATGATGCAGTTGGTTTGCTACAGAATTGCTCATTTGGTTTCTGCATAATGCCCTGTTTAAACATACATAGTTGACAAAACAGGTAAAGCAGTAGCATAACTAAGTCAAAATACTACTTTTTAAAATGTTCAGGATACCTTGTGTGCATTATCTAATACATACATAAACTGATGTCAGACTTGAGTATATAAAAAAAGAAAAGAAAAAGGTATAGTTAAAACATGCTCATAAATATGCAATGCAACATGGAAAGGGAGCATAATACAAACTCACAGCCACCAGTACATATAAATATATATAAAATTTAGGTTAGCCATGTTAGTCCAGTGGTGCAGAGGTCAAATGAATGAGAATTGCAATATGTAATAATACCCTTTTTATTGAACTTACATTCAATTATATGGAGGCAAGCTTTTGAGAGACATGAAAAAGGGAGCATGACTTTCGAAAGCTTGTCTCCATATAACTGAATGTAAGTCCAATAAAAAAGGTATTATTACACACTGCAATAATCATTCTTTTGATATATATATATATATATATTCAATATACATAAAAAGAAAAAAACACTCTCAGCACTTCAGTAGTAGCTAAAGGTGAGAAAGATCTAGTGATCAACTTTTCGGTTACATGGTAATAACCTTTCTCAAGCAAGAGTGCTTCCCCTTTCATATATATATATATATATATATATATATATAATCACATCCCATCACTCGATACTCCTGGAAAGGTCACCCAAGGTGGACAGATCAAAGCTAAGACACCAGACTAAATCAATCCAAAATCTGCTAAACTGCACTGGACCAGCATAGCAGATTACGGTCCATTCCCTCAGCATGGCTTTACAACAAAAATAATTGCCCTCATTCCCCGGAGGATTGCGAGCTACTTCCAGTGGCAGCGGAAAGACCAGCTCAATGGCAGAGGTTGCTAAGAATCACCGGCATCTTTCAGGCTTCCTTAGGTCATTAGACATTGGAACTTTTAACATTTAATCTATGAGTATGGTTTCCAGCTTAGAGGAACTTGTACAAGAACTAACTCATATCAGCTGGGACATCATCAGCTTATGTGAGACTTGTAAAAAAAAAAAAAGGTGAAGCTTTAGACAAATTAGAAGATGGACCCTAGCTATAGTATAAAGAAACCAATAATGAGCGATGTGGAGGAATAGGATTCTTGATTAACAAAAGACTGCAAAAGAATAAAATTTGTACATCATGAATTCATTGTACAGGAAAAAAGGCCCACAGAAAATGAACATTGAAAAGCCCTAATAGTAATGAGTGAAAACAACTTCCTACATGCAAATAACAAACCAATTTTCACTGACTATTCAAGCTTAAATCGGCTTAAAAATATGAAGCCTGACTCTACCAAGCTATTGAAAAATCATAAGAATTTTGAGAAAGCACTGTCTAATCAGTTCAATCTGTTTCAAGACTATCCAGACGCAGACATTTCAACCCACAATGAAAGTTATTGAGACAATCGTAGACCATGCTCTTTCACATACTGTAAAACAAACAAACAAAAGAACAACCTAAATATCAAAAAGAAACAGTTGCCATGATGAAAAGGCAACGAGAAATGAAGCAAAACAGTAATATTAGAAACAGGACAGAATATGTAAAAATGTGCAAGTCCATAAGGAAGTGCATTAAAGAAAAAATATGCAAGTTCAATGCTGAGCTCATCAAAAGGACACCGGAAGAAAATCAGGGATTAAAGAAAGCAAAACAAAAGATGACCACACATAGGAGCCAAATGGTTGCATTAAAACTTGAAGATGGTACAAAAGCAAAAACTCAACACCAAATATTAAAATAAGTGGAAGAATAGTATTCAAATGCTTATAAGGATGAAGGACAACAACTACATGCAGTGTCAGAGGCTGAATGTGTGCCTGAAATCAATGAAAAATGGCAAATCAGCTAGACCTGATAAAGTTACTTTTGAAAGCTGGAGGTCAACCCTCATTCAAAGCGTAGCTAAACTATTTTTATAACACCTAATACTCATTTTCCTTTCTTTCTTGCAATCAATTTAGATTTTTGCTCTCATTAGACTGTGGTCACTTCCAACGTTAAAACTATTTAAGACTGAGCAGTGAGTAATTTTTTTTTTTTATTTGCAAGTCTGAAGTCTATTTAAACGGTATTACCATTATGGCTTTTCCATGTCCATTTCTTTGGTAATTTTTCCTTTAGAATGAATTAATAATGTACAAATTGTGTTCGTCTGCAAATTTCATCAGTTGGTTGAATCTATCATATCTTTTTCCAATTCCATTTGGTCCAATCGATTTTTCCCCTATCACAGTGCCCATGATTATTGCCTGACTGTTATGTTTCCGGTCCTGTCTCCTCTGGCTGATGAGCTGCGGCACTTCCAAGTGCTGCCATCCCCCATTGGCCTCTATGCTGCTGGTGCGCATCTTTGACGTTGCGCTCGCTATTTTGTATCCTTCAGCACTAATTGGCTTATTGTGTCCCACCTCCTGTTGCGGCCTTATATATGGCCTGACAATTGGGCTTTGTTGCCCTTTTGTGGTGTATCTGTGCATTACTACTTGCCGTTGCTCTCATTTGACCATAGCTTGGCTTCCGTGTATCCTTCGGCTCGATCCTTGGCTTTGCCTGATTACCCGCTCCGGTATTTGACCAGTGGCTCTGTCTGACTACCTGATCCATGTGTGACCCTGGTCTGTCTTGACTACCTGCTCCAAACTGACCTCGATATTGGCTGACTACCCGATCCGGTATTTGACTGTGGCTCTGTCTGACTACCCGCTCCGTGCTTATCGCCGGTACTGTCTGATTACCACTCTATCATTATCAGCCTCTTTTGCTTCTCGCTCCATACAGCCTAGCGTGACATTTACCTGGTATTGTTGCAAGTTGCCTTCCGCTCAGCAGCCTCAGAGTCTCATATCTGGTACGGTCCAGGCAGTCTATGCTCCGTGCATTCCCAGAATCGCCTATCTTGAGACTATTACCTATCTGTGACCCGGTCCCGCTCTAGTTGCCTGGATCCCTAGCTCTCTAGGTTTCCGCTTTCTCGATCTGTGTACACTGGTTGGTTCTTCCTCCAATACAGACTTGGCAACCAAGTGGACACAGGTTACAGCTCAATGTCAGCTCCTGGGTAGTGGACTGTGCACTATCCTCACGCGTGTTCCTAAGAAGGTTGGGGAAGTGTGTTTGCCCCCTGCTTATTGGTTTTAAATAAACTGGTTAAATTCACGTGTAGCTGTGTGGTGTGATTCATTTACCTAAGGTTACCGTGACATCACCATTTTGGATTTTATCAATGCTGTCAATAAAATCTCCCACTGTAAATTTGTAGTGGTACTTACAGATTGAATATTAAGCATTCCAATGTCTAAAGACCAAAGGTAGCCTGCCAGAACCCAGAAATTATTTGCACCTTCTGCCACTGAGCTGATCTTCCTGCTACTGTAGGAAGCAGCTCACATGCCTCTGGGGAAAGAGGGTCATTGTTTTTGTTGTAAAGCCATGATGAGGGAATGGACCATAATCTGCCATGTAGGTTGGCAGATTTTGGATTGATTTAATCTGGTGTCTTAGCTTTTTATCTGTCCCCCTTGGGTGACCCTGCAGTAGTAAATGCTCCCAATGACACACATTAACAAAGGATTGGAGCACTCATGGGTTTAAAAGAAAACAAAAAATATTTAATAGCTTAAACAATGGATATGGTCAACATTTCAACCATCTCTTGGAGACTTGAAACAGATGAAATTTTGACTATGTCCATAGTTTAAGCTATTAAATATTTGTGCTTTCTTTAAAACCTGTGAGTGTGCCAATTCTTTGTTAGCAAATTTAATGCAATGGATGCACCCAGATCCCTATGTCTTTTTTCACTGTGAGTGCCAACAACCTTTGTTCATGTTTTATATATTACTATTTAGGAGAAAAAGCACTTGCTTGAGGCTTCCCACAGGAGGCATACAATTAAGTTTTGTCTCATATTTTGAACTTGGGATGGGACGCTTCTCCGATCCCACTTGGTTAGCACATTACAGTGGACTTCTTACATTCCTTTAGCTCCTTGGATGTTAGGGAGGTCTCCAGTTCAAACAATGTAACATTATTTTAACAATTTAAAACTTGTAATAAATTGACTTGAGGAGCAACACCAGGAAAATACCCAATAACGCTACGAAGGTCACAAGCAGAATATAATGTACATCAATGTGTGCGTCAAGACTTTGTTATATAATGGAAAACAAGGCAGCATTTGCTAAAAATGGCATACTGTATTCACTAAAGCATGGTTTCTCCAAAAGGCCAACTGCATTAAAAATCCATTTACTGAAACATCTTATACATATCACCCACTAACTTGCATTTAAATGTTTAACACAAACGCATTTCAATGTTTAACACAAATGCATTTCCTCATTTTACTGAAAACAAAATAAGGTAAACCATAAATACAGGACTGTTTAATACAACAACATTTTTGTGAAATAAAGTTAACTGAAAAAAACTTAGCAATATTTGAAATAAATCAATTCCCCATATCTTACTTGACAGCAGGGCTGGATTTCACACTGAGCACACACACCCAGGACCCCTAATTGTGAGAGGCACCAAAGGTGTGCTGTAGCAAATACAGAAACGTAAAACACACATATAGTGCTCCTATAGCTAAATAAAAATAGTACCACCTGCACAATTGATAAAATTTTATGGATACCATATATATGAGGCCGCTCAATCCGTGGTGTCCTCGGTGGCACCTAAATGTTTAAAAAAACTAAAATAAAAATAGATAGATGTGGACGAGCGCCTCCTATTATGGATCACCAATAGTTTGGGACTTCATTTACTTACTGCTGCATATTCTCACTGTTAAGAATATCGCAAAAAAACCCACAAAAATAAAAAATATATATTTTGAGAAGTCGCTGAATATTAAATTAAGCAATAAACAAATTTCGTAATATAAAGTTTAACATTTCACAAATAATATACACTAAATAAGTGTGATATGCTTTTTTGTGTGTTGCAAAAAATTCTCAATGAACAACATTTTTTTTTTTAAAGGAAAAGTAGTGGTAAAACATTTTCTAAATAAATAAAAATTTGTTTACAAAAAATAAAAACCACAAAACATATTGGTGTCACAGCTGTGAATTTTTGCATACATTTAGAGCTTTTAAAATGCCCTTTCATGAATAAATTCAGTAAATATGATAGGCATTTGAAACATCAAATCTGTTTAGATAATATATAGAATAATATGCTAATTAAAGTCTATGTGGCACATGGGCTTTTGCAATTCAGAGATAACCCAGAAACAAGCAGGGAAAAATCTATACAGCTACATTATTAATGACTACTGAGTGACCTCCTCTTATCTTCACAAAGTTAAAGGTGACATTGAATTTTTCAATAAAACTTTCCACCTTCTTGTTCAAAAGTGCTCTTTAAAGACTGATCATTAGAACTATTAAATGTATTAAACCTAGTACACAAGAGATAACTGAACAACCTAAAATAATATTTTATTTTGCAAATGCTGACTACTAGTAACAAACACTTTTTTTACTGAAGTCGGCAATTAAAGGGATAGTAATACTTAAAATGTAAAAAAAATATGTTGTAGGGTTTATCCCCCTGAGTAAAACAAGGGTACTCCCACTTCTGAAAGGTGTTTCATTCGAAAGATATTAATTTTCAAAGTTGAATTTTTTAGGTGCAAATCACAGTGGCCTGAAATTGTACAGTGGCGCTGTTGCTACACGATCCTATGGACAACTCTGGTCAGTTGACCATAAATCTCCATAGGATGGTGTAGCAACAGCGCCACTGTACAATTTCAGGCCACTGTGATATTGCACCTAAAAAAATCAACTTTGAAAATTAATAACTTTTGAATGAAACACCTTTCAGCAGTGGGAGTGCCCTTGTTTTACTCAGGGGGATAAACTCTACAACATATTTTTTTTACATTTTAAGTATTACTATCCCTTTAAATTTATAAGTTACAATTATCTAAATACTCAAACCAGCAACTACAGATAATCTAAAATGCATATGTTAAAAAGAAAGAAAAAGTTACCATTATATTATCATTTATGTATAAAGCATTTACTGTTTAAGAAAATGTTAACCCTTTTGTTGTTGGCTTCTGGCAATGTGGTTAAAGCGGAACTATCACCCTATAAAAAGTCGCCACCCAATAATTAGACTTATGGCAACTTAATACTGATATTATCTTCCACAAGTACCACGTTATGAAGTAATCCTGTTTCTTCAGAGACCGGCAGCCAGGCTTGGATGCAGACATCTTGCTCAGAGATGTACACGCGTCTGCGCTGTCCGTCCCGGTCTCCACTAGGAGGCACTGCATAGAGCCGAAAGGCACCAGAAGGGACAGGATTACTTCAGAACGCGATACCTGTGGAAGATAATAGCAGTATTAAGAAGTTAGTTGCCATATGCCTAATTATTGGGTGGAGACTTTTTATAAGGTGGTAGTTCTGCTTTTAAAAAAGTTTACCAACTGCATCCTAAAATTAAAAAAATAAATAAATAAATAATGTTAACCAATGATGTTGTCTTGGTAACAAAGTTACAGAAGGTGAATGTATGAATAGGTTTATATAGCATCACTGGGTAAGCAGAAGTATACTTAGTAAACAAGTATACAATATTAGGAAAAATAAAAGTGCAATATTGAAAAGTGAATACAAATGAAATTAAGTACGAGCTTACAGCTTAATTTGTAGTGTACATTCAATGCATGTACAATAATGCAAAACCACAGGAAAAAAATGTCAACATTTGTAGAGAAACAAAGCATGAGAACAAATAATTACTGTTCCAAATGTTACTTTCTCCCACATATTCTGAAGTGTCTTCACTACAGGCCCTGCTGATGGCCAACAACTAATTAATTTAATCTAAATTGGGGAGTCAAGGCATGGGCACATTATAAAGTTTAAATCTTGGGGTAGTAAGACTGATACACTGGTAAGAATCAAGTGATGGGGTTATGAGGCAAAACAAATTACACTGTGTGAAACATATAATTATAGTTTTTATGTATAGATTTCACCAACTGCCCAATAGGTTAAGATACTCTAATTGATAAGAATGTGTGCATTTATATCAATGAGAATATATTAACATTTTGATATAAAGGTGTGCATTGCTTTGAATTGCATAACTAAAATTATTCATTGGTTAGTTTATTATTATTTTTTTGACAAATATGGCATCTAAGTGAAAAATGTATGGCAGCAGCTAAAGACTGCCATAGAATTAAATGAATAGGTCTTAATTTTTCATTAAGCAAAATACACCGTTGCCCAGAGAGCCAAATTTTGACAGGTGTCTCAGCTGTACTCTGCCAGGGCAATTCCAATGTCCTTTCCTGCTTTAGGATGGCTTGTTTATTTACCAATTTGCATACCCATT
The DNA here is from genome assembly GCA_037306005.1 of Rhinophrynus dorsalis. Classification (NCBI taxonomy): domain Eukaryota; kingdom Metazoa; phylum Chordata; class Amphibia; order Anura; family Rhinophrynidae; genus Rhinophrynus; species Rhinophrynus dorsalis. Next base: position 403,222,520 of record CM074723.1, read on the forward strand.
TACTATATCTTTAAACTACCGGATGCTAGAAGTTATACACTGGAGAACTCTCTAACATCCAAGGGGTGAACAAAATGTGTTGTAACTTATATTTGTGCCATGTGACAGGGTATGGGTTTAAAAGCGGGTTAATGAGGAATGGGTACTTGGCCATAGTACCAAGAATACCTAGGGGTGGCTTGCGATGTAAATCCGGCTCTGGGTGGAAAAAGGAAATATGCTTAGGAAATTCAATCAATGCCATAAACTTTACTTCTAAAATGTCATTAAAACATTCTATTTTACCGTTATGAAAAGTGCTATGACATCTTACAGCATTTCAATTTAGCTAAGCTCATTAAAAAAAGCCTTTATATGTGGTATATCTATTTTCACTGTTGTAGCAGTGAAATAAATATGCTACTGGAGAAAGAATACGCTGACTGGCTGACCTGAGGAAGAAACTAGGCTAGATAATCTATATTACTGCTGGCTGTGACTTCACACCCACATACTTGCTGAAAATGTGAGTACGGTGGGAAAATGGGATTTTTGTGTACTTACCGATAAATCCTTTTCCCTTAGTCTATGTGGAAAACAGGAACAATGGAGTAAAGTCTCCTCCTTCAGGATGGTAGGGCACTGACAAAAGGGGTAACTGAGGCAGACTCTCCCCATCCTGCATCACTTTGTTCCCACCCTGAAATACTCAGTTTGACGTATAGCAAAGCGAAAGAAAAGAAATGGAAGTGGAATAAGACCGGGTATCCACTGAACCAGAGAACCCAAAAGGACCTCCCTGCCCATATCTTAATCTATTGTTTTTTTCTCTGGGAGGTAAGTCCTACGTTCTACATGGACTAAAAAGATTTATCTGTAAATACACAAAAATTCCCTTTATTCTTATGTCCTATGTAGGACACAGGACCATGGGGACATACTAAAGCATCCACCAACACTGCAAACCAGGCACACTTTGTAGACTGTTCCAGTGAAGTAACTGTTTTTATGTATCTTGATCTCGGCTCTGCTGAAGAACCTCCAACGGTCCCGGGACTGGATTCCTGTGCAGTCAGCTACAGCGCCGACATCAAGGAAACGGGAGGAAAGGGAAAACTTTAGCTGTGATTATCTCTCAAACATTTATGGTTTGAGAGATAGGACTGGGATCGTGTAGTTTTGTTTTTAATAGCTACAAGACTCAATTTTATTAAAATGTGACAATACTATTCCTTTAAAAATGTTTTGCGCCTTACAGAATATGCATATGCTTACACTCAAGTCTCTGCTAAAAGAGAAATCATTGTTAGGCTATGCTTTCTTAGTATAGCCAAGATTTTTTTCACTCAGTGTTTCATGTGAAAAAGAGCAAATAACAGCATAATTTCTGAGCTTTTATTCTTGCCCTTTAGTAAATCTCACCTATCACCTGCTCCATTAGTATACACGTTTCAAGGGAATCAGGTTTAATTTCATATAAATACATTAGGATTGGATGTTAGAGGAAACTTTAGCGGTGCTAAAAAAAATGTTTGTTTTCTGTTTAAGCTGTGTTAACAAAGGTCTCATCAAATACTGATGTCTGCATAATGCTGCCTGGGCAAAACACACAATGAGAACTCAGATGGGATGTTCCCATGAACAGGTATCTTCTCACCTGAAACTACTTACTGCAACTTGCCTGATATTGCAAACTGCAGGGAAGTTAAATAAGGGCTAATTTGCATTGTGGTATATATGTGGCAAACATGGACATCATTCACACGAAATACATTGGAGGCCTTCCATCATACCCCACCTTCCCCAACAACACGATCACAGGGGGAATTCAGGACAGCCAAGGAAAGTATAATGGAAAACCAGAAAATGCCAGGATTGCTGCTATATATACTCTCCTCTAAGCTAAGTCTACCATGGAGGACAAATTTCAGCAGTTCTTTTTAACCTTTTGAGTGCCTGAGTGGTAGATTTCTGGCACTCAAAAGGTTAAGAGGTTCATTGCTTGGCAGATTTAAAAACTGTAAAGTTTGAGTTTATTAGATAAGGGGGTCCATTGCTTTCTACACATTTTTCAGAACACTAAACATTCTTGACTATGGTCATTTACTTCATTATACTAGATTGCAAAGCCTGGCACTATGAGCATCAGACATACTGATATCCCAGATTCATTAAGTAACGAGTGCATGCAGCTAGGAGCTGTTATAAAGTGTATCTTACAGCATTGCTCTTTACAAGATGTCTGATGCAACAGAAAGGTCACATAGTATTTCTCCATTAAGACCCGTTGAATATGAAGGTCAACAGGACAAAAAGAAAAAATCCTGAAAAAAGCATCATTTTTAGACGGAAAGTGCAACACATGAAGACCTTGAGGATGCAGGCAAGGCTAAGCAATATGTTGCTACTCTGTAGGACTGACTGTTAAGAGAATTCCCACTCTTTTTTCATGGCAACAGAAACTAATAAGACAGAACTTTTGAAAAAATCTGACAAACCAGCTGAATGGTGCACATTAAAAATTGTATGTCATGCACAGTTTAACGCTTTGAGTGCCAGAGGGGTATGCAAAGCATTGAGTACCCATCTGGCACTCAAAGAGTTAGTTAAATAACAGGTAATGCAATATCAGCTTTATGCGTGATTTTCTTTACTTATTCATCCTGAGGTTGGCTTAGCTGGGATCTTCCTACACAGTCACCACCTACTGGTGCGCTCAACTGGATTTAAAACCAGGCTATATATAATATCTTTGTGCGGTCTACAGCAGGATCAGGGAATCACCAGGCTTTGCAGCTCCACTGGTGTGAAGGAAGTACCTTCCTTCACTATTATAACAAACAGCAGAGCAATGTTTTGGTCCCTGTGTCACTCACTCTCAAATAGAGACAGCAAACTGTCCTCTGTGGCTGCATAGAAAGTTTAGTTGGAAGATCACAACTAAAAAGCAGAAAAACACAAACAAGAGAAGCGCAACACGCATCTGTACCCTGCTCCTTATATTATAGCTACAAGAGACAGTGGCTATGTCTTGCCTCTAAGAATCACCGCATATACTGGTTTATGCCCCAGACGAGCATTACTCCAAACTGAGGAAGTGAAGCATGTTCACGAAACGAGCAGTGTCTGTTTTATACATTTATGATTGATTTGTATAAATAAACCGAATCTATATCTTCGTATTGGTTTGAAATATTTGTTTGGAGCAAAGATACAGTTCCAGTTTGGAGTAATGCTGATCTGGTGCATAAACCAGTATATGCGGTGATTCTTAGAGGCAAGACATAGCCTCTGTGTGCTGTAAGTATAATATAAGGAGCAGGGTATAGATCTTGCTCTCTGATACTACACTTAGAGGCATATTGTGCTTCTTTGTTCTTTGTGTTTTTTAGTTGGGATCTTCCAACTAAACTTTCTATGCAGCCACAAAGGACAGTTTGCGGTCTCTACTGGAGAGCAGAGACAGTGGCTGTCCTCACTTAAACCTGTGAGTGACACAGGGAACAAAACACACTGCTGTGCAATGTGTTGCACATCTCTGCGACACTCAAAGATTTATAACATACTCTCATGCACTGCTTAACAGCTGATTCAAATACACACATGTAACAGCCAGTCTGCCTGTTCTGTGTTTACACAGTGGACTATCAATCTAACAGATAATTATACCTTTTCTGGCTAACTTGGTATTACTTTTATTTTACCAGTCTCCGTATTTTTTCTACAGCTAACACGGTACTACCCATTACCTATGTAATAGTTTAGCTCCTGGTTCTGCATGTATTTGAAGCAGCTCTTAAGCAGGGTAAGGGATTCTGTTGAGTGCCACAGGAGTGTGCAACAATTGCACAAATTACAACTTTAAAAGTGCATATTCCACATTAATAGGTTTGAATAACTAAAACACAATGTTATACTTGCTCTTTAGACTCTCAGACTTTGCCACATTTGAAAGCAACGTAAAGTGTTTCTGCAACACAGTTCTGAGATGTTGTTACTTTAAAATAATATTTATAAGAGAAAAAGAATAAGCATTACTGACAATCTCCACTGAATCGAGAACAACTTAAATTGGTTTATGAGTATTTCTGTTAAATTTTGCCCTGATTAATATACTGGCTTTTAAGCTGCTATTTAAAATAAGAGGTTATGTTGATGATATTGCAGGAACATTCAAGATAGTTAAATTAGGTTAATTCAATTTGTGACTAGGATATTGAGAAAATGAGGTGTCCAACTAAGTTCTTTATTTGACCTTGTAATGAAACGGATGGAAAAGCTGCATTGCAAAAGTATTATGACCAAAAGCTATAATTTTGTCTGGCATACATCTAATCCCAGTGTTATCAGATCACTTGAAAACAATTAAACTAAAAATAAAAAAGGCAGATGCTTCAATTAATATAATTTGATTGCAAGCTCTGCAAACCAAGGATTTTTTTTTTTATAACTTTTTAATTTAGAAAAAACATTCTAAATAGATGTTAACTATTGAGCAAATGTGATGCATCCAGGATATATATCTAACTTCGGAAAGAACATACAAAATAACATGATTGTTCTGCTACTAAGTTTATTAACAAAATAGATCTAAAGCTACTAAACTTAATTCCAAGATTACACACTTCATGGACCTCCCCTAAAACCCTGCTTCCCTACCTCCATCTACTGCACGGCTAATACAGAATTTACTTTCTAATAACTAGAGATTTTGGGGATTCACAAGGACCTCTCTCTTCAGTTTATATTATAGTGTTATAGTGATCACTCTGTCTCCTTAATCATTATAGCAGTTACAGGAGCTTTACATGCAAAGAGAACTCTCTGTGCACATTGTGACCTCTCTTTGTTCACAATGTGTAAATCTTACATGAGAGAGATATTAAAGGGATAGTAATACTTAAGATGTAAAAAAAAAATATATATGTTGCAGAGATTATATCCCCAAATAAAAAAAATGTACTCCCACTGCTGAGATATATTTTATTAAAACATTATAACAGTTCAAACTTGAATTTTTTTGATGCAATATCACAGTGACCTGAAAACTTACAGTGGCGCTGTTGCTACACCATCCTATGGAGATTTATGGTCTACAGACCATAGGATGGTGTAGCAACAGCGTCACTGTCAATTTACAGGCCACTGTGATATTGCACCTAAAAAATTCAAGTTTGAGCTGTTATAATTTTTTTAATAAAATATCTCTCAGCAGTGGGAGTACCCTTGTCTTACTCAGGGGGATAAACCTTACAACACATATTTTACATTTTAAGTATTACTATCCCTTTAAGGTAGTCTGCGTTTTTTTCCCCTTATGTGCAGATAAAAATATTTTGACTACTTTCCATAAAAATGAAGAATAATTAAACAGTTTATGTTATTTAAAGGTAGAAGAAGAAATAAAGAAACTAGTGTGTGTGTGCGCGCGCGCGTGCACAATGCTAAAAGAAACATTATTATGGCTGTTAAATTACATAGAGTATATTTAAAGATGATTTAAAGATTATATAGTGCTGTACTGGTAGTTATTTGGTTCCCATTGACAACTGCCTAACATCTCTTTGAATGTACACTTTTAAACAAATGATATACAAATTAAATCAGCATACTTGAAATTGTGACCACTCAAGGGAATATTAGCTAAAATGCTTTAATTACTTTCACTCTGAACAATGCACAATTTTTTTATGGTTTATCTTTATAAAATACTTTACAGTATGACTGCAAACAACTTGTTTTTTATTTGCTTTTAATTTTCTCCTAATAGGACATTCATTAGTGTGTGACGATTAATTAATGTAATTATGCTAACTTAATTATTCTCTTTCATAGGTCAATATGTAAAGCCACTCAGACTAATAGCAGAGCTTGTACAGTTTATCTTCTTGTATAGTACAAATTATGCTATACCATGTAGTGAATATATATCCAAGCAAAGAGAGAATCTAAATGGAAATACCAGTGGCTCCCAAAACTGCATTTAAGGAACCCATACAAAAACAAGAATTACACATTTGTGAAACCCGTTATTAAAAGACAAAAAAAATGCTCAAACTCACATACAATGAAGTTACCTAAATATTGTGCTAGCCAAATTTTTGTTAGCAGTAACTTTTATGTATCACCTGCTTGAGCATGGAATGGCATGCAAAGAATAATATAGTGAGTCTTACCTACTGTATAAAGACAAAGTGGAGTAAAAGGCCAAAAGCATGACAGAGATCAAAAACATTCTCCATACTCCTATTCATTTAAACAGGACTTTTTAAACCCTAGAATGTTAGAGGGATCTCCAACACACTACTTAGGGAGTCTCGTTTTTTTTTTTTTTTTTTTTTATGAAAGTATTTTACCAGGAAGAATACATTGAGATTGTCTCTCGTTTTCAAGTATGTCCTGGACTCATTTTATCTACCTTAGAAAGGTGAAAGGCTGAGCTGACCTTGTCAGGACTAGAACCTGGGAGCATTAGCTGTGCTAGATAAAGTGAACTGTTACTTTGTAACTAACAGGTGATTTTGAAAGAGCTCTCAAAGGCACTTATATTAACCAATTTTATTTTAAAGTGGAACTATTACCCCCTATAAAACTTTGGCTAAAAACTAACTTTATAGAGCGACTAGCTGGAATAGTATTGTCATTTTTTTAAAATGAGTTGTTTTGCCGAAATGAAATGTTTAAAATATGATCCTGTGCCTTCCTTCCGGACAGATGCGGATAGAACTCTCTGGCCACTGAGAACGCTCCAGTTTACGAGAGGCTGGATCCAGGCTCTACGTGGGAGGGGAGCAGGGAGGGTGACAGACTGTGATGCAGAACTGTACCCGCAGTCTGTCCGGAAGGAAGGCACAGGATCGCGTTTAAATGTTTAATTTCTGCAAAACAACACATTTTTTTTTTAAAGTTAGTTTTTAGCCAAAGTTGTATGGGGGTGATAGTTCCCCTTTAAACCATAGTTTATGATATCTTTGTCTGTTAATATAAATCTGGCAAGATGCTAACATCCCAACTGAATCATCCTATCCAACAGCAATAGTTCCTCTGCATAAACGGACAACTGAAAAAGGATTACTGTGTACTTGCTGATAAATTATTTTCTCTTAGTCCACTGGGAACACAGGACTTCCCTCCTGCAGAAAAAACAATGATTCAAATCCAAGGCAGGGGGGTCCTCTTGGGTTATCTGTTTTAGAGGATTCCCTGTTTTGTTACACTTCTCTTTCTTTTCTTTCGGCTTTACTATAGTTTAAAACAGAGCATGTAAAGGCAGGGGTAAAGTGGTGCATGACGAGTCTCCCCCTCAGACTCTTCACTTTTTCATTGAAAGAGTGGACTTTACCCCCATGGTCCCTGTGATCAACAATGACTAAACGAAAATGATATATTGGTAAGTACACAAAAAAAAACCAAAAAAAAAAAACCTTTTGTCTTATGCTCTTTGTGAAACACAGGAACCATATACCACAGCATCATCCAAGATTCCAGCAAGGGAAGCAGAAAAGTCTCTCCAGACACAGACCAGTACCAAAAGAAATTAACTGGTGTCAATGGACACCAACCTTGCAAACCAAAGAACATTACTGGCCAAAAGAAAATCACGAAGGACATCTACAGAGGCACCTTCCAGCCGAAGCAAACACATTAACATGATAGCTAGTTTTTCACAAATGTTTTAGGGATGACCATGCCGCCGCTTTACACAACTGCTCAGCAGAGGCCTCATCCTTATAAGTACAAGATGTATCCACCAACCTGGAAGAATGTGCCGTGACCCGAAAGGGGCAGGCTTCTTCCTAAGAACATATGCCTAGCAAATGGTTACCTTATTCTAAGAAGTCTCTGTTACCTTAGACACAGCCTGGTCCACATAAGTCCCTCAGGGATGACAAAAAGGCTGTGGCTCATGAACACAGTACTTCAAGCACCTAACTACCTCCAAGAAACCAAGTTCCTGCTCCAGTCTATTAGATGGAGCTGGGCAAAGAGAAGGAAGTACAATTTAGAAACTCAAACAACCTTAGGGAACATTCCTAAAGGAGCCCACAGAATAACCCTATCAGGGTGAAATACCAGAAAAGGAGGCTTACAAGATAAAAGCTGACGTTCGGCCACCTGCCGATCCAACACAATAGCCAAAGAAACTTGGGAAAAACCAAAGACAGGAGATCAGAAGGAGCCTTCAAAACTATGTTCATATTCCATGGAGGCGCGGGGTCCCAAAAAACAGGGTAGGCATGAGCCCCCCTTGAATAAAAGTTTGCACATCAGGAAGTAAGGAAATACACCTCTGGAAAAGGACAGAAAGGACTGAAATCTGAACATTAACACTAACATGTTCTTGTGTGAAGACCATCTTGAAGAAAAGCCAAGACAACAGGAAGTCAAAAAGATTGCGGCTGGGACTCCTGATCCTCAAACTACTTATGGAACAGGGACCATACCCTTTGATATGCCTTGGAAGAGACTGGCTTACAAATCTCTAGCATGAAAACAATGACAGAGTAAGAAAAACCCTTCTTTCTCAAGATGCTGGCCTCAAGATCCAAGGCATCAAAGCAAATTTCTACACCTGTGACTGACACAACAGAACCTGATACAAAGGGTCCAGATGAGGAGGGAGCTGAAACAGCTCAGCCACATAAAGACTGAGAAGGTCTAAAATCCAAGCCACAGGGCAAACAGAATGACAAGTCTGCTCTATCCTGATTTTTCTCAGCAACCTAGGAGGAAAATGCCACTGAGTGACCATTGTGTCTACTGCGAGAGGTAGAGGACCCCAGGACCTGCTACAGAACTGAGGATCCTTGTGGTTCAGCCAAGAGGCCATTAGCTCCACCAATGGGAGACCCCATAGCTGAAATATTGAGTAAAATATGCTCTGATTGAGCTCCCAATCGCCAGAATCCAGAAGCTGGAGACTGAGAAAGTCAACCACAATTTTGTCTACCTCTGGAATATGAATGGTAGAGACAGCCAGATGTGAGCCTGCCCTAATTCGAGAATCAGTCAAACCTCTGCAATGTGGCTGAACTCCTGGTCCCTCTCTGGAGGTTGATGCAAGCCATCTCTGTACCATCTGAATATGCACAGGGGATTCCTGGACTGAGACCAATGCCTCAGAACCAGGCAAATCACCCAGGGCTCCAGAACATTTATGGAGTGATCTCTACCCTGGTCCTAAGACCTTGAGCAGCCTGAGGACCCAGAGTTGTTCTCCAGCCTGTCAGGCTGGCACCCGTCACGAATATGACAAATTTGGGGATAAACAGTGTTTATCATGCCATGCCAAGTGGTACCTGAGAAACTAATTCAACCCAGACTCTAACATTTGTATATAAAATCAATAGTTTGCAGTCTTTTGTAAAGTAAATATCAAAGACTTATGGTCACATGTACACAAGGCTTGGCCTCCCATGAGCACAGAGGAGGATGGGGTGTTGCATGATCTGATCAAGTAATTTTTAAGATGTGAAAAGCAGATTGGGGTTTTTGCTAGGTACTATTTAAGGATGCTAAAGCCTCAGGTCTCATGCTCAAAGCACCTTTTGCTAGCTTGGATCATTTAACAGTGCAGTAACAGTAAATTGAATCTGCACGAATAATGCAATGGGTTAACGTAAGCTCCTGGGGTCCTTTTTGATCCTGGAAACTTACCTGTAGCAGGATCTAACCCAAGATCCAAGAAAAGGGTTTACAAAAATTTGCATAAATCAGAGGGGTCTAACCTGCAGATTTCTATCTTTTGTTGGAGTACAAATTCCATCTTTATTAGCCGGCTGAGAATGTTGGGAGCAGAAATTCAACAACAGGTAGAGGACTTAAAGGGATAGTAATACTTCGTTTTATCTTTATTTTATTTTGTAGGCATTAAAAAAAACATGAAGAACAATATAAGTCTTATCTCTCGAACCTTTATGGTTTGAGAGATATTCGCAAGCAAAGTTTCCCCTCACTGACCAAAACGGTCAAGTCTGCCATCTAGCTGTCAGATTTGGAATCCGGTCCGCAGATCAACCAATGGCTCTTCAGCAGAGCCGAGATTGTAAGATATAATAATAACTATTTCACTGGAAGGGTCTAAAAAATGTGCTTGCAAACCAGGTACACTTTGTAGACTATTTACATGAAGAAGTAGTTCTTATATCTCGTGATCTCGGCTCTGCTTAGAGGCACGGCAGCTCTGCGGACGGGATTCCAAATCTGACAGCTAGATGGCAGACTTGACCGTTTTGGCCAGTGAGAGGAAACTTTGCTTGTTAATATCTCTCAAACCATAAAGGTTTGAGAGATAAGACTTATAGAGCTCATGTTTTTTTAGTGCCTACAAAATAAAATAAAGATAAAATTAAAGGGATAGTAATGTTTCATAATAAAAGCAGCTCTAATTAATCATCATAGTATTTGGACCTTAGAGAGTGTTATTTCAATTCTGTCAGAGTTGTAGTTCAAGAGTAATTCAATGACAAAGTATCCCCCTCCCGCCCCTTTTACTGATGTAACACTGCTCACCCAGAGCAGAAGGGAGGTGCCCAGGTAGATTGCAGAGAGGGACAATCTTCAATTAAGATAAGGGAAAAACCCAAAAATCTTGTCAAGGGGGGCAGGGACTTCATTGTTTTCTAGAAAGAAGATTGTCCCCTGCTGTTATCTGTCTGGTCTTACAACCAGATTCCACATCTGAGAAGAGATGGCTTACACTAGGTAAAAGGGGCGGGAGGGGAAACTTTGCTTGTGAATATCTCTCAAACCATAAAGCTTTGAGAAATAAGACTTATATCGTTCTTCGTGTTTTTTTAATGCCTTCAAAATAAAATAAAGATAAAACGAAGTATTACTATCCCTTTAAGTACTACTATCCCTTTAAGTTTGTCCACACATTTTATTTATTTATTTTTTTTTTTTGGGGGGGGGGGCATTTTATCTCTCTCTCTCTCTGATCTTGTATGGCAAAGGAGAACAGAGATGGTTAAATTCAACTATGAACCCTATTTTGGTGTGAATAGGACCACAGTCTTCAAAAGGTGTTCAAAATCCAGTTTATTTACCACCGTCTTGCTTGGAGAGATTAGTGTGGAGAAGCATAATTTAAAAAGGGAGTATAGGTTAGCAAGATGCTATGTAAAAAGAAAGGTCTGCATGAGACTTTGGGCCATATGCACAAATGAAATATGGAGAATTCTGGAGCAAACCAACAGCACCATAGGGAAAAAACAAAAATTCCCCAAATTCCCATTAATTTAAAAGAGATTTTGTAATTCCTTCAGTGCAATAGCGGTTGCAAAACCATTGTTTGCAATGCATTTGAGAACTCTCAAAGATTCAAGGGGTCAAGGGGTTAAATGTCCTATTTAAGTCAGTGACAATCCACTCCCCATTGGTGCTGTTTCTCCAGAACTGCTCATCTGCAATCTACATAAAGACCACAGTCTCCAGGATGGGTAACCTCTTTAATCTGATCTCTAAATAATTTTGCCAGTTCTTGATAAATAAGGTAATAATTTGAATCAATGGGAATTTTAGGAATTATCTGTCCCCAATGGTGTAAGCTACGCTGCTCCTCTTACTTAATGCATATGGCTCAGTTTACAAGGAGACATAAAACTGCACATGCACATCATAAAGGGAAAAAACTATGTGGGACTAGTGACACAAGGGGGACAATTTAAACAAAGTAGAACATCAATTGGGATCATAATCTTTTAAATTACATCACCACAGAAAGGGGAAATATTGGGCATAAGGCAAATTTCTGGAGCGGAGCAATTTCAGCAGGGTGGTATAATTTTAGTGCTGGTAGTGAGAGTGCATATAAGATGTTATGGTATATATAAATGTACAAAGGAATTAAAGTAAATATGCAAATATGGGGAGAAGAAAATGATTAAGGAGACTAGACATTTCAGGTTGATGTACCAATGAAAAGTGCTTCAACTGTATTAACAACTGCACCATAGGGGACAAATAAAAAATTCCCAAAGCCGTCTTGCTAAATGGGGCCTTCAATCCCTTAAATGCTAGGGAGGGTCTCTCCTATGGAGTGCTTCAGAATGCAAATGAGGCTTAAAAGCCCTATTTAAATCATCTGATCTTTTCTTATTTGTTCCCGACACTTCAGTTGATTTGCTTCAGAATTACCAGGAACTTTCCACTTTTCTTTTTCAATTGACCTGCCTGCATTAAAATGTTAATAACCATTCAAGATATGAAGGAAAGGTAGGCAAGGTTTTTCGAAAGTAGGAATATACCCAAATGAAATGAGTGGTCACTTGCCTTTTTACCCCTAGGCTGGTGTGCACAACTGTGTCCAAAAGGTGGCGCTAAAGGAAATAATTGAACTATTTCACATTTCTACCTCTGCAAAGACAGCTTTGAAAAATATAAGGAATTTATGAATGTAATCATTGGCTACTATTCTTTGTAGAAAAATTCCACCCTGTTAGTACGATTTGACATACTGTAGTGGGTGACAGAAGCACAAAACTACGCCAACAACAATCTATCATTATTTTGCAAATTTTTCAGCTATGACTAAAATGGCTACAGCTATCCAAATGTGTTCATTGTATGGTTCTGGCACTCTACAGGTTAAATATTTATACAGCACTTTCAAGGCTGAATGTACATCTACATTAGCGCAGCTCATTTTCTGCACTAAAATGTTGGCTGAAAAATCATACATCTGTACTTTGAGTACTTACAAGATCATATTGTGTTAATGCATACTGGAGCTCACATTCCACCATATTTAACCCCTTAACGACCATGACATGCCAGGACCGTCATGGGTACACTTCCCATAAGGACCCATGATGGTCCTGGCATGTCATGGGTTAAATGATAACAGCGCGTCTCGGTGCATGCTCCTATCATGCTTTTCAGGCTGAAACTGAGCGCTCCGGGATAGCTCAGCTTCAGTCGGTACAAGTGATCGCTCCAAGAGCGATCAAATGTAACAGAATTTTTATTCAAAAAGGCAGTGTGCTTGATACATTGCCTTTGTGTCTGCTCTGTGCTTCTCCCTTCCTTATTATTAAAGTAAAGGAGAGAGTAGCAGAGAGCAGACACATAGTAAAAAAAAAAAATAATGCAGTAGTTGGGGGTATTAAACAACCGATTCCAGTACCTACTTTATCCTAGTATATGAAGAGAATAATGAAGGCCAGGGGAGGTTTAGCCTCCCCATAATAAACAACCAAGAAATGGAAGCATTTGTCTTATATGAAAATATTATTATTGTTAACCTACCCAAACATACATCACTTTACTCCTAGAAGAATTTTAGCACAATTCTACAATAATTAAATGGAATCAGAAGAAATGAATCTGTAATGTTATAGGATACGTTAACTCCTTCAGTGCAAACAAACCTGCTGCATATACTGTGTAGGCTAGGTTAACTAATGTGCATGTCTCCTATTGCCTTTGGAACTCTAATGGAATGAATTTAATGCTTCATAGCGCACTTGCCAATGTCCCTAATCCTTTTAAGCTGCTTGTATAGTACTTATGACTAATGGCAGTCGACTTAAGTGCATGGCACATCTTTACCCATAAAACAGAGCACTATGCTACAACTGTGAATTACTGATGGGAAAAGTCTGCACCTAGCACAGTCATGCTGTGAACTGAATGCTTAATAGCTCTGAAACAGATTAATGATCGCCTACTTTAATCTTTTTCAAGATCTTTATTTTGAGTACTTTAGCATAGTTTAGATGACTTTTAAAAACTCAAAAGAAGCTACTATTGTATCAGAAGTTAGTTTTGTGAGTAAACTATACTCAAAAACTATGCAGTGTTAGAAACAGTTTTTAGTATGAGAGGGAACCTAAGCATAAAGAAAATGGAGCAATTCTGGGACAAACCAGTTAAATTCTAGGAAACAGCCATTTTTCTGTTGATTTAAAGGGATAGTAATGGATCTTTTTAATTGAATTTAATACTGTAGATATATATATAAAAAAAGAAAGCAATTGAAGCAAGTCCCATCTCTGAAACCTTTATGGTTTTTATCATATCACATGCTGTTGTAATTGAAATGTGTGTGTTTGTTTTAAAATCCCAGTGACTGAATTTTCATCATAAAAAGCTTAGGAATGATATCACATAAGAGCTATAGAAAATGTAGATTTAACATTAACACCAAAAATGAAATTGCATTCTATAATTTTAGCACCTTAACCCCTTAGGGACCCTTGACGTACCAGGACCGTCACGGTCCTTGAACTACTCAAGGACCGATGACGGTCATGGTACGTCACGTACTTTTAACTTACAGCGCTCTACCGGAAGTGATGTAAGTAAAAATAGGGCATGAAATAGACCGCTCCAATATCGGAGCGATCTCTTTCAAGCCCCATAGTGACGCGCCAATACACGTGACAGGTCACGTGTACCGGTGCGTCAAAGTGCCCCTATGCGGTCGTTATGGGATGGAAATGTCCCATAACCTCCGGTCCTTAAGGGGTTAAGGATGTGTGACGTCCCACGAACGTCATGCATGTCTGGACGTTAAGGACTGGTGACAGTCCTGGCATGTCGTGGGATTCTGGGGTTGCCACACGATGATCTAAGAATGCATTGAGCTTAAAAAAAGTGCTGTGGGTCCTTAATCAGAGGGGCATCCATAATGTACCTCTGGCACCTAAAGGGTTAATGGTCGTACTGCCGTATTGGTCAGTGATTAACCCCTAACGGACCAGCCATGTGCACACGCGGCCGGCACTTAATGACCATGGAGCATTCTTTTTTTCTTTTTTATCCGATTCAAGGCTCCCTGAACAGCATGCAGCCATTCGGGGAGCCCTGAAACCCATGATGGTCCTGCACATCATGGGTCCGCATATTAGACAGTCATGTGTCCTTAAACGGTTAAACAGTATACACTGTAATTTTTAATTGTTCGTGCACAACTAATTCTCATGTCTCTGGGTTATGAGGCAAAGGTTGAACTTGATGGAACAGAAAGGTTGATATCTTACCTCAGGTGCATTAACAGACAATAAAACACTATCATTTCTGAGACCTCTATCAAGATTGGTATTATAATGGGAGGAATAGGAGACCCACAAAAACATATGTAAAGTTAGAGTTTAGGCATCAGTATACTTAGTTTATTTATTTTGTTACAGAAGCTACCATGGAGTACAATGTATAACTCCACGTCATTTTAGGTGTTAGTGTTACTTTAAGGGAACAGTAAATATTGTATTATACATTCTGTAATTCTTTGGCTGCTGAGTAAAAAAGGGTACTTCTGCTTTTGGGTGAATTTTTACTCAAAATGTTTACAGAGCAAGCTTTTCTTGACATCAAACTGCAATTTTCAGTTGTGGTCCCCAAGTGGTGGTGTTCCAAATATTAGCATGAAAAGATGTAGTCTATGACTTCAACAAATTACATTATAAACAAAACTGCCTTTTGGATACCAGATGGCTCTGTTGATAACAGTTTGATGAAAACAGTTGGAGCTTTAATAAGATTTGAATGAAAAATCTCCCAGAAGTTACAATACCATTGCTTTACAAAGCAGGAAAAGCACAAACAAGTCTGCAGAATTCAGAGAAAAGAATCACCCTGAAGAAGGGGTTGGCTGTGATCCCGAAATGCGCTGGAAAGTTGTCTAAGTCCGGGACTATCCTGAAAAATTTTGAAGAAAAAAGCTATTAATCTGTATACACTGTTTGTAGTCCACTGAACAAAGAAAACTGGATTCAGGTTATATACAAAATCACAGCGCGGGAAAGAACAGAGAAAGACGCTAAAGAAGGAAGAAGCAGTATAATCAAGAGACCAGTACAAAGAGAGACAAAGTACACCAAAACCATGAGTGGCTGGTCCAAGGTCAAAACTTTGAAATATGATTGTGGTTTTAAGTACTGTATAACAAAGTGCTTGTGATGGATATCAAGATAGAACTACATTGTGACAAAAGATAAATCCCTGGCTGTTGGTTAATTTTATACCTTGAAATCAATGTCAATCAGATTGAAAGACTACAAGTTGAACGAATACATACAATCAATCTATGTAACCTTAAGATACCGTGTGAAACAAATCTATGCTAATGCTGGCATAGATACATACAGTGCATATATAAAATTGTGGATAACCTGGAATATTTTTTCATTTCTTTGAACTTTGGAAAAAGAATTTCAAAGTTAAAGTGGAAACTCTGAACATTTTATATTTTTATAACAATCGATCGTAGGGCGGTATCTATTTTTATTTTTTGGACATTCTTATTTCTTTATTTTTTTGGTGAGCATAGGTAATATGTTTTTTCAGTGGCTCTACTATCCTTAGGGTCAGAGTATTTTGGTCAGAGTTATTTCATTAGTGGATTATGTCCGTGTATATTATAACAACTGAATGTGATTAAAGGCAATATAATTGGGTGTAGGGATTAAGTATACGTTTATCTGTGGACAGAGAATTTTTATTGCACATCACAATGTTGAATGTTGTTGACGTTGCAAATATATAGAATAAACACTTGGTTTGTGATTGCACCGTCAAGAACATAGAACTTTGGTGTGATGCTTTCACTTCAACCCCCAACATTTTTAGAGGATTTACTTTATTTCTGGTCATGGACGCATGATTAGATTGATGACAATAAATCCTGTATATCTTCACTGTCTGTAAGTGTCTTCTGTTCTGGTAGACAATTTAACATTCACCATTGGAAGTGCTGGATGGTTTTGTAAAATATTATATACTCTGTGTGGAACTGTGTAGCAGGGGTTCCTTCCAGACAGCAACCAGTGGTGAATTTTGACATTTTCCTTCATATAGCACCACTTTTGTGTGTTTTTTTTCTATAAACATACCAATGTCTGAAGAATTTCTGCCTAGGTACATTGTTCTGTTAAACAAAATAGGAGCAACTTATTTTTGTAGTATAGTCCCTCTTTAATAGCTGTATATTTTTGGATTCCGAATGGTTCCATTATTGCTATACAGAAGACAGATGATTTAATTTCACCAATGTGTGACCTATTTAAGGGATAGTAATGTGTATATTAAAGGTTATCACAGAGTCTTCTATATATAGCACTATGTTTAATAACTTACACGTCTGTGGTCAAAAAGATAATCAAGCTGAAAGGACCCCCCTCCTCCCCCTTACCCTGGGTCATTCTTCCTCTAAGTGTGGTCTGGATGGAGAGTGGCGAGGGACAATCTTCAGTAAGCAAAAGGAAAATCCTGGCCTTCTCCATCAAGGGGGGGTGGGTGGGAGGGTATTTTCCTCATACTTACTGTGTGAAGATTGTCCCTCGCTGCATCCATCTGGTCCCACGACCGGATTGCAGCTCTAAGGGGAGGAGGCCAAAGGGGCAAGAAGGGGATCCTTTCAGCTTGAACATCTTTTGGACTACAGAAATGTATGTAATTAAAAATAGAGCTACTTGCTATAAAAACATATAGAAGACTTGGAGCTAAAATTTAATATAGACATTACTATCCCTTCAAATGCTCATGGATGTTTCAATGTACTATATACCTATAAACTCAGGATGTATGCCTGAGAAAAAGACTTGTGTATAAACCTGGTACTTAAAACTGTTTAAAGTACATTTTATGAGATGTTACGAAACACTAGTATTAGGATTTTTATATTACTGGAAGTACACCCACAACAGTCTTATGTTGTGTTTATATGGCTGACACAACCACAGTTGGGATCGCCCATGTCCTGTGGTGACTCCGAAAGCTGTTATTTCAGGAGAAATGTGTACTTTAAAGAAGTCAGCCCATGAAGGTGTCAGTAGGCTGCCATGCAAACCTTCACCTAGCAATTATCACTATACAATTAGGCTGAGGCTTGCTTGTATGTATGCTGGTCACTGATGTTTTGTAGCCTAACTGCAGTAACCTTGGGAAGGGGCAAACACCGCTCAAACATTGGCCAACAAAATAAAACACTCATAGCTTAAATTACAGTCATCAGAAACAAGAGTTTTACAGCAAGCACTGTTATTAGAATTTTGAAACAAATTAAGAAAATGTATAATAAAAAGAAATAATGCTTTCATTAAGAAGGAAGCAGTAAGAAGATGACAATTATTTTACTTAATAAGAAAACCTTAGTATATATGCAATACATAAGATAAAGACGACTTTGTAGAAAATTACATTCTGATTAATCTTATTCTTTGTCAGCTTTAATTTCCAATTAACTATCTAGGAATAGTTTCCATTAACGAAAAAAAAGCATGCCACTTGTTAAAATGTTAACCCTTTATGGACTACAGGGGAAAGCAACACATTGCCTTATAATACATTGTGCATTTCTCTAGTCCTTAAGGGGTTAAACTGTAAAAACTGGAAGTACCAGCAGATGTATAAAACAGTACACAAAAACAAGCAGGAAAAGCAAAGCACTAGTACAACAATTATAGCACAGGCTTGTTTTCAAACTTAGAGGCTTTACTATCATGAACATGTTCAAGTATTAGGAATGCATTATATTGTCAGGTATTGTAAACAAAGCCTGAGAAAACATTCACAAATAAATAGAATACTGCATACATTTGTTTACAATGAAGCAGTCAAAGAGGCTGAAATAAACCTAGAAAAATCAATGGCTATTAAACATGGGCGACTGAAATGTAGCTTCCTTCTGCTAAACCTCCATTTCCTGTGTGCATCTACTCACCTTTTACTTCATTCACCTGGTAAACCTGGTACCAAGGAGCGGTGGGGGTGGCAATGGCTGGCCCATGTGAGCATCAGTTAAACATTACTGGAGGATGCCTATATGGGTTGGTTATCCACTGCCGGTTGCAACGAGTATAACAAACCCAAATTTAGCCTGTCTAAGAGATCTGTCAGCAGATCCATAGGCTGTCTGCAGATATACCCTACTGTATATACAGTAAAGATGCAGCTTGTTAGACTTTAGTGCACTCGTGAAGGGTTATAGTCACCGATGTGAAAAACACCATTGTCCAGCAGTATACCTTTCAGCACAGGCAACATTATCAATGCAGCACTGATGCATTAGTCGCCAGAGTAAAAGGGTCCTTAGGCTATGTTCACAAGGGTAACATTTTTTTTGTGGCAGTGTTTACTGTAGAAAATCATGAAGAAAAAAAAAAAGATGGAATTTTTGAAGTCATATATGTGATAGTTTAACAAGTTTTTTCTTCCAGCATCCTCTTCTCTCAATATTAACAGCAGAAACAATACTGCACTGAGACTGAAACAATCTGCAATATTCGTAAAATTCCACTAAAACTTTCACTACAAATCTGAAGGTGTGTTAACCCTTTGAGTGCCAGATGGGTTGCAACACATTGCTCTGCAACATTAACATGTGAGCAAGCCCTAACTCACATTTAATGCGGAGACACTATTTTCACATTAAAATCAATGCGGGCAGTCTAGAATTATTTAATCTTAAAACGCAACACTAATCAGAATCGTTATTTCACTGCACTTGCCAGTTGCCTTTTCAATTTTTTTTGTGATTTGCTTCCTGATCTTCTCATTATGTGATACCTTATATTTCCTTCAGTAGCATAAGCATGTAAATAAATAGGCCAAATTTTAATAAACCTTAAGGCAGAGGCATATGTATATATCTGCTTAAACCGTTAACAGAATAAGGAGCACTGTCAGCATGCCCAGTACATTTTCATTAGACAGGAATGGCAATCTCCTCTCCTCACCAACAAAAAACATTGTGGGTCTACCCTTAACCCTTTGAGCACCAGAGGGGTATACAACGCATTGCATTGTGTACCCCCATCTGGCACTCAAAAGGTTAAAGACCCATGACGTGCTATAACCATCATGGGAAAACCTCCGTTAAGGACTCATGATGGTTATGCACATCATGAATTCAGGGGGCCGCATGCGGCCGCATGCCATTTGGGGACCGCTGAATCCATCGTTAAAGGGTTAAATTAATTGGTCTTCTGACTATTTACACTGCATATCCTATAATGGCATCACCTACTTTAGTGCATATTCTGTAAGCCAGAACACCAGCTGGCCATTCCCAGGGTACTGTGCACTTTATTGCAATGTGGTGATTTTCTACCATATGGGAGAGCGGCCCTCATTCCATTTTCTGGAGGTGATGCAGTTTGGGATTATACAGAGACAGGAAGGATTGTGGTCAGGCCAAATGTGTCTTATTTATTAATTTTTAATTATTTAAAGGTGTTTTCCTGGAAGAATAAACACGTTTTCCAGCATGTTCTGGAGAGTTATTAAGTTAGACATTTATACATAAATATAAAAAGTAAAAGTAACATTTATAAACAGTTACACAATCTTTTGAAATACAAATTAACCACTTAAGGACCGTCGTGCATGATCGCTGCTGGCACTTAAGGAGCACGGAGCATTTTTTTTTTTTTTTCTTTTCTTTTCATGATCGGATTCAGGGCTCCCCGACGTCGTGCAGCCACACGGGGAGCAATGAAATCCATGATGTACATGTACGTTATGGGTCCTTTAGGCACTTTTAGCCATGACGTACATGTATGTCCTTGGACGTTAAGGTGTTAACAGTTATTTTTAGGGATTTAAACTGACAGAGGATTTTATTTTTTTCAAGTTATTCCAGGATTTAAGAGGTCTGTAGAAGAATGGATATCAACCTGTTTCTTTCCTGTCGTTTGGAATAGTCCCTGAATTGCTGGCAGTGGAGAAGGAGCTATAGAAGCATGAAAAGCTGAAGTGAGCACACTGCTCAGTAGTATGGTAGCTGTCCAGAAAAGTGGTTATAAAATAGGTAAGAAAGGTAATTTGAGTGTTAGCCAATTTATTTCTTTACACATATCACGACGATAGGTAGTGTAACTACATTGGAGAGCAAAGCAGCATAATTAATTATGCAGAGTGTTGCGTTCACAAAGAAGAATTTGTGGATCAGAAGCATATATCACATCCCTGTAGTAGACTGGTATTAATATCTGTAGCACAGTAGGTTTTCTTACCAGATTAGATTTGTTTCTAAACAGAGTGCTTATGTTAGGATACATTTTAGATGCTATTTTACAAATATGAAGACCAAAAATGAGGTTCTAGCCACATGCCATGATGTTTATTTGTAGCAGTCAGCCCTGGCCAAGTTACAATTAGATATCGTTATGATGGTTAAGCGTGTACTGTGGAGCTTAATAAATTTATGCTTTGTACCAAATATCATCATGACCATTTTGGAAAGGTTCAAGAACAATTTGTTTTTATTGTTCAATCTTTCAACCTGAGAGAAATCTTCCTGTAATATAGCTCAAGCTGTGATGTGTTTGGATTTTTAGCGTAGATTACAGCGTCATCTGTATACATGTGCGCAGAAGATGGTTTGCAAAGAATGGGTAATTGTAAATAAAAAGTGAAAACAGAAGTTGGCTGATAATGGAACTGTCAAGAGCTTCACATGGAATTTCTAGTGGGAAGGAAACACTGTCGGTAATAGGCAGGTATTGCACTGCATCTGATAAATAGGAGCAAAAACAGTTTAACGAATATTACTTAAGCCTGGATGTTTAACTTATTTACCAGAAAATTATGGTCTACTGTATCAAAGGCCATTGCAAAACTTCAGAAAATAGCTCCACTAAGTTCCAAGACATTCTACATATTACTGCGTACTTTTTGGAGGGCAATGACTGTTGACTGATTTGGACAAAAGCAACAGAGAAATGGGATGAAAAAGACTTGGTATTGAACTACAGACCAATAGCTTAAACCTTTGAGTGCCAGAGGGGTTCTGGAAAAAGTGTCCACGAGGAACTATGTAAGTGTTACTAAAACTCCAAGTTTATCCACACTTTTATGGATAGGTACAACTCTAGCAACTTTCCTGGCTTTGGACATATAATCAGATGACAAGGAAGTATTAATTAGGATGTAATGGGATGGGCAGTGACTGAAGCAATGAGATTTAGTAAAATTGCTTGCAGCTGGTCAGGCCCAGATTGAAATTTCAGTTTTGGGTTGAGGTGATGGTCAGACATTATAAAGGTCTCCAAGGCATTGCGATGCAATACTTTAGAGACCACTGAAGTATTCAGTAGGTTGAAATGTTCCATGTAAGGCAAATGGGATGTTATCTGCATAGAATTACTCCACTTTTGAACATATGACCCAAAGACTGCAATGGAAACTCTAAATTAGGAAACCTAAAGTACTGTAAAGCTAATTACAGTTTTACATACAGGTTCAGTCATGAATATCTTTTATTCTGTTCCAGTTTATCTTTACACATTGGTTGCTCATATTTTTAAAGGCTTTCATTTTGTGTAAAACAAGGATAATGCAATTTGCTGGCAGCTGCTTTATTCAAATGTAATAACTGTCTGACCTGTCCAAAATGATGGCACTGTTACTATCACATTGTATGCAGTGACTCGCATTTGCCATAAAACGTAATAAAATAACTCTCTAAACACCAGAAGGCACTTTTAATGTAAAATAAAAAGCTGTAATAGGTTTGGGATAATGAATCTCTCAGTAGTGAGAGTCACATTGTTTTTTCAGAGAATAAAGGTTTACTAGTCCTTTAAATTTAGACAAACATAAAAAGATACCCTTTTTAAGTGAGACAGTTGATTCAAATGTGTGAGTATATATATATATACACCCACACAGTTTTAAAAGAACAGTAATACTTCATATGCCAAAAAAATATATTGTAGTGTTTATCTTCCTGAGTAAAATATGGGTACTCTCACTGCCGAGAGGTGTTTTATTCAAAAGTTATTACAGCTCAAACGTGACTGTTTTAGGTAAAGCATCAAAGTGGCCTGAAATTGTACAGTGGTGCTGTTGCTGCAACATCCTATGAATATTTATGGTCAACTGACCACAGCTGTCTGTAGGATGGTGTAGAAACAGCGCCACTATACAATTTCAGGCCACTGTGATATTGCACCTACAAAATTCAAGTTTGAGCTTATTAACTTTGTATAAAACACCAAACAGCAGTGGGAGTGCACTTGTTTTACTCAGGAGGATAAACCCTACAACATATTTTGTTTTATATTATAAGTATTACTACCCCTTTAAAGTCACATATTTCTCTAATTAACTGGTGCTTTCTGCCAGTTACGTCTTTTCTTCTAAGCACCAGCCAATCACTCTAAATAGAATCTATTAAAGACTATGGATTATTAATTCTATAGTGTTACAATATAAGCTTATTTGAACAGCTATAGAGAATGACTGACAAAAATGTATTTTTCTGTTTTTTTTTTTTTTTATTTTATTTACAACATTTTCATGAAGTCAAGTCATATTTTAAGTTATAACTAGAGAGTGAATTCTGAGAAAGGCCTTATTGAGACCAGAACTGTTCACATTTAATCTTCCCTTAGAAAGACAGCCTGAAGACTGCTCTGATTTGTGCCTTGTCAGCCACTCTGTGCACTAAAGAAAGAGAGGCTGTTTGTATTTGGTCTTGAGATTCAGCATTCTGCTTTTTAACCCTCTTGCTGCACGAGGAATCGACTTTTAGAATAAACACGTTCTGGACTAACTTTTGAGTGACAGTGGAGACATACAGATTGCTCTGCAATATATTGATCACCCCGCTGTCACTCAAAGGGTTAAACAAGGCCATATTTTTTTTCCCATCAGCATTTAAAAATAAATATTTTTGCTCCAAAAAGAAGCATTTATTATTATGTCTTAAATGATCACTTGGACAGTGACTTATCTGAAGGTATACTCACATGTGATCACACATAACAATGAAGCCAAGGCTGCCTTGTGAGGCCCGGAGGACAGTCAGTGATCAAAATGAGGGTCTGAGAAAAGACCCCAGGTGCTCTCTCACTGGTCCCATGCAAAGAGTCTGAACCAAGAAATTTGAAATGTTGTAGTTCAGAGTCATTGAGCTGCACTCTTCTCCAAAAAGCTTAGTAAAGGGCTCTCAAGCCTAATACTAGGGACCTATGGACTTTTTACTGTCTGCTGCCAGGGACCTAATCTATCTTATTTATAAACTAGTGTTATTTTGGAGTGAACCAGCTGTACACAGGGGGCAAATAAAAATCCTTGTTAAATTAAATTGGGCTTTTAACCACTTGAATGCTAGCGAGGCCTCCAGGGCACTGCAAAGCAATGCACTGGACAGCCCTCTAGAATTCAAGGGGTTCAAAAGTTCTATTCAAATGTGTAGGAATTTTTAATTGTCCCCTGTGGTGCAGTTGGTTTAGTCCAGAATAACTCCAGGATGTGTTTATAAATATGGGCCCTGGTGTGTTATACAGAACATAGCAGCATTTATGGAGTAAACCAACTGCACTTTAGGAGACAAAGGAACATTGCCATTGTTTTCATTACATTGGACATTGAACGCCTTGAAAGCTAGAATTGCTTGACAACTAGTCTGTGACCTCTTTAGCATTCAAGTACATAAAAACCCAGTTCATATCAGCAGGAACTTGAAGAATGTTTATTTGTTCACAAGTATACAAATGTGGTAACAAGTACAACCCACATGAGGCACAGAAGAAAAGCACATCACCAACCCTAAAGATGATGTCCAATCAAATTATCTGGTACTGGCTGACCTTTCCAGAAATGCCATTATGTACAGGTTCCACTAAATTTTTTCACCCACAAAAATGTTTTTATTGCTTTTTATTTCTGCTTGATGTGGCCTTTGAGATTCTAGATCATTGCCAAATATATCTCAGATGTGCTTACATACACTATATTTGTTAAAGTGCATCCCCATTCTTTATTTTGTTGACTATGAAGAGATGATTAAGCTAGAATGAAATGTTTACTACACTGGGCTTAATATGCTGTTTTTGTGCACCTTCCATATTATTGGGTAGTGTATGTTGTTTTCTCTTATCACAGCATCTATGGAATTCAAATTTCATCTAAGATTTAATTGTGCAATCTCAATCCAGTATCCACTGATTGTGGCCACTATGTTTACATTTGGAAGAGTACTGGGTATCAAAGCTAAAAAGCACCATCGGCAAGAAATGTGAGCATCCACTGTGGATGTATCATCTACCATATGTCTGCAAACTTATGGTCTATATTTTTCATGTAAACGTTTAATTTTTTTTTCTGGGAATTGCTACTTTTTTGCTTTCTGTATAAGGTACCAATATAAGAAACACTTTGACAACCTATACTCACCCCCCCACCACACACACACACACACATTATCTTTGTAACTGAAGAATGCATTGGAGATCTGACTAGTTTGAAAACAATATATCTTTATTTATAACCTTTGAAAGGCCTTATGGTTGATGTGTGTGTGTGTGTGTGTGTGGGGGGGAGGCTGTGGAATGTTAGTATCTGGCAAAACTGCAGTTCTGGCGAGTATTAGCTAATTTGCATAACATTACAAATAGTAGAAAACGGCCAAGGTAAAGTATAATGTATTTAGAGAAACTTTTTAAATAATCACCTAAGCTGTTTCAAGATGCAAGTTCCCCTTTAGGCATAGAACCACAAAAGGCCATCACAGGTAGGCACAGATACCAGTCACAATGTTTATGTTATCTTCTATAGTGTGTCATGCTTTATCTCCTATTTTTAGGTGTATCCTAAAGTAAGTTTAAGACCGCAATATATATATTCAGTATTCAGCAATCTAAACTAGTGCAATTCTAGAGTAAATCAGTTGCGCAAATGTCTGGTATTATTAAAGAGTGATCTTTGAAATAAGACTAACTAAATAGACAGACACACATTTATGGTTAGTTAAATAAAATGAATATTGTGAATAATGATGGCCGATAATGCAACAAAGCAATGTATATATTTTTCTTGTAAGAGATCCCAGTCATTTGAAAACCCACCATCAATGGGGTGGATGTGTACATTTATTACATGCATTGCAACAGGAATAAGTGGCTCTTAATAGGTTTATATGTAGGGCTTACCAAGACAGAAGTCTGCCATACTTAAGTCAGGCATAGCAATATGCCTGTTTTCTGAATTGGACCTCTAATGTAATGTTTAGTTGGGTATTTCCATTTCATAATCTTGTCTATTATTACATTGTTCTGCCAAGTACCAGTATAGTTTTTTTTAATAGATTTTCTCTTTTGTTGAAGCCTATTTTCTACTGTGAGGAAATGTGAACTAAAGGCAGACAAAAGCCCTGTGAATACAGGTAACTGTACAGATACTATGTAAAAAAAAAATGTAAACAGATATACACAGGACTGCCGTTCAGAGAGCTCTGATGCAATGCGTCTCGTACCACTTTGGCATTCAAAGGGTTAAACAAATTAAGTGCAACTAAACCCAAACGATACAGTGTCCCTTGAATACACAATTATTGGCACCTTAATTAATTTTCAGTCTTCTGTCGTCTTGTTTATTACTCAGTAAGAATTAGCAGTGTTAACCTATTAAGTACAAGAGGGGTGTACAAAGCTTTGCTTCACAATGTGTTTTTCACATTCTAAAGGTAATTTACCTTTTTTATAGTTATAAAGTACCCTCATATGTTTGGTGCTTCATTAAAAAAAAATATATATACAAATGTTGCATATGTACTCTGTTTTTATGTTAGATTAAGGATGTCAAATTGTGTTCCTCTCAGGCATCTAATGTAAGAATATTCCTGCTTGAGGATCAGCTACTAATTCAAAAAAGCTGAGCCACTAAAGCACTTGTCTGTACATAGGGATTACTCAGAATTACTTTCCATCATTCCATTGTGGACCAGCTGTGGAAACCCCTGTGTTACACTATGTGAGTATATCATGAGTCAATCTGTGAATTCATCTACAATCATTCAACTGTATTTTAAATTACCGCATAAATAAATAAATAAATAAATAAACTTTTCATATACAGGAAGGAGAAGGTAAATCATACTTCACCTAGTGACTGATTTGTGTCAGTTTTAATTATAACCAGATCCTCATTAGCAGACTGATGATTTTAGAAATAAAGAAGCACAAAATAAATTCAATTTCTTTAAAAAATTATGTCCCCATTACTTTTACAATTTTTTTTTAGTTAGCTAGGCATGCATGGCATATATTTTAATCAACACTTGATTAATTAGTAGGGTTTTCCCCACAGCTGGAAATGCACTTCATTCAAGTCTTAGATCTCAAACTTGGAATTTTTTTGGAGGGTCTGATTTCAGGTTTTCTTTGGCCACTTGGTGCTTTTATTATTATTGAGGGGTCAAAACTAAGCGTTTACTCACATAAAACGCATTGATCTGTTTGCTCACACCTGCTCATGAAGACGTCTCACGGTCTGTACACTTTTATACTTTCTTTGGATACTTTTCAACTCAAAGTTGTATTTTGAAATTGAATAAATTGCTGATTTTATATGGATACATAGTGTCGGAAGCCTGAATGTTAGTGCAGCCGTACCACTGTTTGCTTGTGTGTTCTATGTGGAGATAAAGAGAGCTTCAGGGCTGGCACACGAAGACACTGACACTTGTATCAAAGTACTGGATGCGTTAAGAGCATTGCATATATTAAACTACAATCTTAACTCCTTAATCGCTGGAGTTGTTACATATCTTTGTAAACACTTGGTACTGTTGCCATTGTTGTATATGGAGAGTAGAGTGTCATGACTCATTTTCATACTACTAGTAAACTGATTACTATTTTCTTTACCATTTAAAATGAATTATTGTTTCCATGAACTATAACCCTTTTAGTACCAGAGGGGTATGCAACGCATTGCCCTGTAATGTGGTGTGTGCCCCTCTGGCACTCAAAGGGTTAAACTCTACAAGCAGTTCCTATAACATCCTGTATCTGCTTTAGGGTTATTGCTTGTGACTTATTAACCCCATTGTTCAGCATCATTGACACAATCTGGTGTTTTTAAATTAATGGTGAAAATGATTTAGAAATTGATATAAATGAGCACCCGGCCGTTTATAAATGTCATGCATTTTAGATAAACAGGATAGATATTACAGACTGGTGAATCATGTTCCATGTTGTAAGAAGTTTGAGCTGGGAAGAATTCAGAAAATAAGGTGAAAAGGAGACAAGAGCGTTCTGTAATATCTTTTTAGAATGCAGAAGGGCAACTGTCATGAGAAAAAAAATATCCAGCCTTGGGCTGAGAACATTTCAATAAAACTGATTTACAGGTTTAGAATAATTTAAAATGGTGCAAAAAGCTGTAAATTACTAAAATTCACTGTGCTTTCCACTTTCAACCACAGAAAAGTTGATATACTACAGTTTCCCTGAATTAATAAATATATTGCTTATGAACATAAAAGTAAAGGTCCATTAGGTAAATCCCAATTATGTACGAATGAAAATTAGGATTAATATAGAAGTCTCTAGGTTGAACACATATCTCTTCCTCTGGTTTATTATTAGGTAACAAATCACATCAGAGCCCTACTGAATGGAATCTTAGAACATATACTTGATTCACTAAGAATTCAAAACTGTTTAAGGAGTTGAGTGATAAAATATTTAGGTTAACATGTTTCTGTCAATAAGACATGCGTGGATATAAGGGTAAACAGTGTTTCTTCCTATAGAGTATTCTAATACCATAACACAGTAACAGAAATCTTAAATGTACTTGTCATTAAAAGAACAGAGACAAGACATTTAATAACAATCCAGAGCGAGCGCACAGCACAGATTATTGTTGGATGGTTTTACAACTGTACGGACAAAATAAAATCTGTATTTAGGAGGGGGGAAGAGGTTGAAAGAAAATAAAATGCAATTTTAATAAACTGATGGAGGGTATACTGCTGCAATGACTTGGGCGTAAAACAGGTTCTGTGATGCCTATGGCAACAAAGGGGTTAAGAGCCATTACAACACACAGTAGATCCCTTTAGCAAGCAATCAAAACAAACTATATGGGATAAAATATGATGGCTAACATTAATATCTAGTAATAATCAAGCTTTGAGCGGATTTGTTCTTATAAATGTGATGTTCTAATAAAAAAACATGGATTTCATGATAGCCCATGCCAAAAGTATGAAAAGATAAAGAGGATTTACGGGTGTGTAGAATGAAAACTGCCTCAAGCATGACCCCTGAGCCCTAGGGAGAAGGAGAAAGTATCCTTATCAGTATTGCCAGTTGTTCCTCCTGGATCCTAATTTATTACATAAAAAGCACTTAATTCAAAGTATACAAACAGACATTTAAAGGTAACAAAAAATATAATAATCCCCCCTTTTTATAATTAATGACAATGGCTATAGTATTTAAAAATCAGAGTGTTTGTCATCGGAGAAGCCTTGTCAGACTTGATGATCAACACCTATGCTCCGAGGTGACAGGCTGAATTAACAGTGGTGTAGAAGCAGGCTTCATGCCTTGGAGTCATTGTCTATCTAACATTTGACACGAGGGCTAAAAAGAAGTATATCACACTGGTTCTAACTATCAGGACTTTTAGTGATTCCCTGTGCACACTGTCAAAGAGATGAAAGAAACAAACACAAACCTGGAAACTAAACTGCATTCAGAAGCATGTTTCTACCTCTGCACATTACTACTGTCATTTTAAGTTTGAAGGTTATATATTTCTGTCACTGGATATAAATGATTTACAATCACTTGACATATTGTCTGCTGGTTAATAAGCAATATTGTGAAATAAAATCAAAAATTTGTTGTCCAAATTAAATATGTGCTTGCAGAGGCAAATCCTTGCAAACAAGATAACCCTTGGCTGCAAACCAATAGATGTCTTTAGCACCACCTATAACATGTTGACTGCTCTGACAATAAAACAACACAAAAATAAACACAGCAAAAGTGCTTATTAAAAACTACAGGATTATTAAATTTAAGCAAATACAAGAATAATATTTTGTCTGTATTTCTGTTAAACAACTACAAATTAAAAGAAATAAATTAAAAATCTAATGAGATTTAATTTTCATTGCTGTAAAAAGATGAAGCAACATGAAATACAACCAGCTTGATCAGGGACAGCACACCTCACATTGTGAGAGAGATACAGACAAAGACTAGAACCGCAGGGGTTTGTACAACTGCTACCTTCCTTAACTTAATGCACAAAGTCAACAAAGAAGGAATCCAGTTCACCATACCCGAACCACTGAGCTATCACTTTGCAGTGATACAATGTTCATTCATTATTTATTCAAAGCGAAAGTGTAGTTTTCTCACCTTTTGTCCATATTATAAGGTTTTAACTTTATTTTGCTACCCTACCTTAATTTATGTTTGCTTTTACCACCACATTTTTTAGAGTAACATTCAGCAGGGGTAGCTTTTTAACATTCTATGTTACAGTTCTACGCTATTTATCCTTTAAGTGACTGATTTTTTTTTTTTTATGCTTTAAAGAGTATGTTATTATAAAAACAGTTTAATGTATTGAAATTTGGTGTCAGAATGTGAGATTTTAGATATTTTATTAGCACATTTTACATTGTACATAATACATACTGTACATGTTGCAGTATTTGTAAAGATTGTATTAGCACACAGGGCAGAAGCACATTTTTGCTGATGGACTTTCTACTTTTGGTAATTGTGATTTGTGGTGAAGAGAAAAGCACCAGTGAGTACGACTCTTATGTTTTACAGCATCTTTTTTCACTATTGTGAATATTATATCACTCTCTATGGCACAAACATAGTTGATATTTTTAGGGTTACTCTCTTCACTAGTGCACTTTTTTTTTTAATTAAACTACAGCTGTCTGATGTATGTTTTTGTTAATTCACAGAAAAACGATAAGTATACCTCAAAAATAGATAAGTATATCTATAATACGAACTAGTATCTACTGATAAAATAAATGTATAATACAGAGTATAAAGTATATCTATAATACAGACTAGAATCGACAGATAAAATGTATAATACAGAGTATAAAGTATATTTATAATACAAACTAGAATCTACAGATAAAGTATATCTATAATACAGACCAGTATCTACAGATAAAATGTATAATACAGAGTATAAAGTATAGCTATAATACAGACTAGTATCTACAGATAAAATATATCTATAATACAGACTAGAATCTATAGATAAAGTATACGAGTAAAACAAATTAGAATATACAGATTTCAGACATTAAGAAGCCAACTTATCTCTGAGGGAGCAGCAGCAAGAAAGAGGAGGAGCTTAAGGCTGCATCCCAGTTTTATAGGGATTGTGGGAGTGGTTAACTGGGGGGAAGAGTATGATGGTTTCAGTTCTTTTTTTGTCTGTTTGAAACATTAAAGTTCTCTTGCTGCTGAGTGGAGCAGTGGAGAAGGATTACATCATAATATGAAGCCTCTGTGACTGCAATAAAATTGAGGATTATAAATATAAATGTGAATATTTTTATGCATTTGTTTTTTAATCACAATATACCATAATTAATTCAGCTAGGGCTCTTACACGAGTGACAGAACTGTTGCAGCCACCTGAGACAGTTCTGTAACCTGTAAGAGTTCACTCACCCCTTTCCTGGGTTCCACCACTGACTGGAACATAGGAGAAGCACAGCAATGGTCTGGACCTTGATAGGCTGCCTGGCAGACCTTGTTTCCTGCAGCAGGTTGCACTTTGATGTATTTACATGAGGCGACAGTCGCCTGTGTAAAAGGTATCATAGACCAGTATGTTACCTTTCATAATTGCTGACAGATATAACACAGCATCACTGAGTTGGTGTTGTCCATGTGAAAGGGGTGTTAGGCTAAAGGCCGTTTTTAAAAAAAAAAACTAATAGTCTTATTACCTGTGTTTATTTTGGAATTGTGCCCACTATAGTACTGAAGAGAATGGACATTTAAAGGATGTTAAAATAAAATCTAATTGTGGGGTATATATTTCCTTTTATAGGACAAATCACATTGGGGTCAAAATGTTCTAACATGGCATGCCTATTTACTACAATTCAGCAGCTATAAAGTCATCATTTGATTTTGCTTGTCATTTTGCAAACAAAGCAAGTACAGACTATGGCAGAGGTGGGCAAGTATTTTGGCCTGAAGGCCACATATCTATTCAAAATGCATTCAGGGGGCCACAAAAGTAGAAAAACACCTCACTATATTATAAACACCTTTTCACTGACATGTTCGAGAAAATGGCTTATGTTTAAGTGTCGTTGTTCCTTGTGCTTTTGATCACACATTTACTGCTGTACAACTGCATAGACAATGCATAATTTCGGACTCTTTTGCACTGTTCTATTAATACATTTTACATCAAAGCCTAAATGTAATTCTTTGTATCATTCATCCCACAGAGAAAGCCAGATGTGCTATTTTCTCTGAACTGCAGCTTTGCTGTATTTGGGCAGCCAGCAAGACCTAAGGCCCAGATAAAATAATCTCTCAGGTCGAATTTTGCCCATCTCTGGATTAGAGAGTGCCTGTCATACACACAGAGCCCAAATATCCTGCCATGGATCTTTCAAAAAAGAGAAAACTTATTAATAAATAAATAAAAGTAAATACTTCAATTTGTTTAACACTTTGAGTGTCAGAGAGGTAGGGAACGCATTGCCCAACCTCTCTGGCACTCAAAGGGTTAAAAAAAAAATAATAATAATGAAAATGTTATTACATACAGGAAGCACAGTTGGTCTGAAATTTCTGAATAAATATTGAATTATAAACTCAAAGGAGAAACTGTTTATTTACACAAAGTCCAACATTTGTTTTTCTTAAAGTGGAACTCACTTTATAAGGACTTGGGCTAGTCTAAATAATGAATGGCTAACATCAATACAAGATATTGAAAGTCCTGTCAAAATCGTACAGGTCATTACAAAGTGTGAATTCCACTTCAGCTGTTCAGTGTCAAGTTGATTCAAGACAACTGCAATAATTGTTGAGTACTTGTATTCTTAAAACTGTGATGATATAATTAAAATCCATCATCTAACCTATATGTAATACATAAGTGTTCTGCAATGTTAAACTTGTCAGTTTTATGCAAATTCACAAATCTGTTAAATCTCAGATCTTAGCCTGGTTTGCTACTTGGACATTAATGAATCTGAAATCACATGCTGTACACACAAGAGCTGATGATCCAAGAAAAAGTGGCATCATTCAGAAATAAACCAGCCACACCACAGTGGAACAAAAGTGTCAGTTCACATTGACTTAAAGGGCTAGTAATGTTTCAATAAAACATAAGCCATGATTGTTCCTTATAGTTGATACTACTGCTCTCCGAAATTGGCACTGTTCATATCTCTATAGTTTCAATTAAATTATATTATAAAGTGACCCCCAGCCACCCCTTTAACCTAGGACAGTCTTCTTACAGCAGAGCTGAAAGTGAATCGCAATCTTCAGTTAGTATCAGGAAAAATCTGCCCTCCATCTACAAGGGGAGTAGGGTTTTCCTTATACTGACAGAAGGAAGATTGAGCCTTGTTGCAATCTGTCTGGTCCAATAACCAGATTTCAGATCTGAGGAGAAGTGACTTACACTAATGGAAAGGGGAGGGAGGGAGGACACTTTATAATATAATTTCATTTAAACTATAGAGATAGGAACAGTGTCAACATTGGAGAGCAATCAACTATAAGGAACAACTGTTGCATATGTTTTGTTGAAACATCACTAACCCTTTAAATAAGACCTTTAAACTCTTTTGCATTAGAGGGGTCACCAATTAGGATTCAAGGGGTTAAAATAAGACTTAAGTCAATCCATACTCTTATTTGTCCACGGTAGGTTTGCTCCTGAATTGTCCCATATTTACTTAGTATGTCAGCCTCACTGATTCTTCAGCTATTGTTAGTTAAGTCCAGCCAATGACAGATGGTCAGGGAAAGGTTCATACCTGGGAACAATCAGGGTTTTGGCCAAAATCTCAGGGTCAAGGGCCCAGTTCTGAAAATTGAGACAGTTTAGTCCTACCTACTACATGATTTGCACCAATTAACTGCATTTTTCGTCTTAAAGGGATAGTAATACTTCGTTTTAACTTTATTTTATTTTGTAGGCATTAAAAAAACATATAGAATGATATAAGTCTTATCTCTCAAACTTTTATGGTTTAAGAGATATTCACAAGCAAAGTTTCCCCCTCCCGTCCCTTTTTCCTAGTGTAAGCCATCTCTTCTCAGATGTGAATCTGGTTGTAAGACCAGACAGAAAACAGCAGGGGACAATCTTCTTTGTATGAAAACAATGAAAGCCCTTCCCCCCTTGGCAAGTTTTTCAGCTTTTTCCCTTATATTAATTGAAGATTGTCCCTTTCTGCAGTCTACCTGGGCACCTCCCTTCTGATTTGGCTGAACGGGGGGGATACTTTGCTTGTGAATATCTCTTAAAACATAAAGGTTTGAGAGATAATACTTATATCGTTCTT
This sequence comes from Rhinophrynus dorsalis, assembly GCA_037306005.1. NCBI lineage: Eukaryota > Metazoa > Chordata > Amphibia > Anura > Rhinophrynidae > Rhinophrynus > Rhinophrynus dorsalis. The sequence continues at coordinate 403,256,787 of CM074723.1, forward strand.
CATGTTTTTTTAATGCCTACAAAATAAAATAAAGATAAAACAAAATATTACTATCCCTTTAAACCAGTGTAATTTATACCAGGAATAAGAACTTTAATGGTCAATATTTCCAAGATCTCATGGTGAGACAATTTTGAAAGTTCTCAGGTTTGGAAAAGTTAATTGGCAGCAGAATCCTGTCACATTATTTAGAAAGAAATGCATGTGCTGGGGGTGGAGGAAAAGGGAGTGTGATACATTGAAAAGGAGATAGTGGATGAAAGAGAAATACATAGGGCAGAATAAGAGAGAGTTATGCAAGTGCAGAGAGACAGAGAGGGAACTGGGACTCGGCAAACAAACTGGGTTTGAAATGTAAGATCTTGCATGTCAATAATGTATCAAGTGCATTTTATCTCAATGCACGGTAGACATCTCTGGACCCAAGGGTTTATAGTGAGCTTGCTGAAGCAGAGAATGGGTTTCACAGTAGCTCTCTTACTTCTTGCACAAAGTAAAAGTTAAAAACATATTTCGTTAGCCACCCCTACTGCTACTGTACCTTGTTGCTGCAGATTGTGATGAGCCTGCAGCACTTTGACATGCTTTCTTCATAGAACATTCATTGTAGACCCTCCAGCAGAAAAGGGGTTAAAAGAGGGAGGGGAGGGAAACACATTTAAAATGAAAGTCTAAGAAGATTCTAAAAATGAGACAGAGTAAGTTAGAAAGAGAGGGGAAAGAGCACTCAGTGTACAAAAGCCACCAGAAGAAGACATTACATTTATGAGACTCTTGGATGTCTATTTAGAAAACCCCATATTATTAGGAATACAAAGTCATACTTTTTCACACTAGTATAATCTGACTACATTTTAACTATTAAATGTTATGTAAAAACAAACACAAACGCACATTATATTATATATACACAAACACTAGACTAAAATATTTAAAATATGCAGGTATTATAAAACTTTAAGAATGTGTTTTATTTTATAACCTGAGAAATTGTTAGATTTCCCTTTTATAGGTCTACATTGCATTGCAGTTGATAAGTGTTATCACTGGTTTTATCTAACTTCTTATTGAAATCTAAGGAAACATTTGCGGATAAAACCCCCGATAAAGGTATCAGCTGCAATGTACTCCAGGCCATAATCTGTAGGGGACTACACACAGAATTGTCTAGATCATATGATTTTTTTCATGAAAAATGTCTAATAGCCCCTTATATGTTAGAGTCTAAAACTACTCAGTTGCTTTTATTCCAATCACCTTTAAAATCTTGGAGCATCATGTAGCCCAGAAAATGGCTATAGTAGGGATTCTCCTTGTTAGTAACACAAAACTGTTGGGTGATACATCATCCAAAAGGTGAATAATTCTCTGTTTTCTGTTAACATTTTTTATGACCAGCGATTTTATGGAGGTGCTATTGCAGTCCATGGATCGTTTGTGTCTGTACGTCTAAAACAATGAAAATCTGCACCATAAGATTTGAGGTAAACATCTCCCAGCAGACGGGAATCACCTGTTTTACTCGGCAGGAAAAAAAATCTATGATATGTATTTTTTTTCGTAAGTATAATTTACTGCTCCTTAAAACAATAAATAAAAACAAATAAGTGTTCTCTCTTTCAAAGGCAACACAATCTAATATTAATTTATATTGTTTGTGTGAGATCAGAAAACCTACATATAATGAACTCACATTTTTTTTTTGTATTTAGAAAAGAGTATATTTAACACTTCTACTTTCTATGTCCCAGTTGATTATTTTCAAATAAATGATTTCAGATAGCTGCTGAATGACACTAACACAAGTTTTAACTAATGGTGAAACTCTTCTATTTTAAACAGCTGACAGGAATTCAATACCAATTTTTATTCACTCAAGGAGTGACCAACATATTTAAGTGGTATTGAAGAGACATTAAGGTGTTCTAAACAAAGGTGGACAGCTAATTTCCCATGTCTGCCTCACAATCTTCGCTGTGAATGACATCTATGTCAGCTATGTAGGGTCATGGACGTGATAATTATAAACTTTTAATTTACTCATACGAACTGGTTTATAAACAATGCTATAACAGTGCCTCTAATGTTATTGTGCAAAAAACATAGAAGCTTATAATGAACAGGTTTATAAAGTTCCCTTGAGGCCAGTTTTCAAATGAATGTACACAAAAATACCCATGAGCAATATGCCTATCATATGTGCCTATCAGGCACAGACTACAGCAAACAAGTTTTGAGCTGAACAAATCTAGTTCTAAGCAAAGTCAGATTTCTGTTACAATATATATATGTAGGCCAAAATTACTTTGCAGTGGTAATCAGTTTTTTTTTTTTATCTAAAATATCCATCTAAATATATTGAGAAATTTGTAGATAAAACATTTGATAAAACTATCAACTGAAATGGAATCCAAATCAGTTAAAGGGATAGTAATACTTTGTTTTATCTTTATTTTATCTTGTAGGCATTTAAAAAAACATGAAGAACGATATAAGTCTTATTTCTCAAAGCTTTATGGTTTAAGAGATATTTACAAGCAAAGTATCCCCCTCCCGCCCCTTTTACCTAGTGTAAGCCATCTCTTCTCAGATGTGGAATCTGGTTGTAAGACCAGACAGATAACAGCAGGGGGCAATCTTCTTTCTAGAAAACAATGAAAACCCTGCCTCCCTTGACAAGTTTTTCAGGTTTTTCCCTTATCTTAATTGAAGATTGTCCCTTTCTGCAGTCTACCTGGGCACCTCCCTTCTGATCTGGCTGAACAGTGTTACATCAGTAAAAGGGGCAGGAGGGGGAGACTTTATCATTCAATTATTCTTGAACTACAACGCTGACAGAATTGAAATAACACTCTCCAAAGTCCAAATACTATGATGATTAATTGGAGCTGCTTTTATTATGAAACATTACTATCCCTTTAAAGCCTGATAAATCAGTTAATAAATTACATTAAATGTGTTTATCAGATACTGGAACACAAACAAAACCAAAACCTTCTTCCAGTTGCATGCTGTAAGCCAAGCTGCGGCAGCTGCAGACACTGGAAGTGCACTGCTGTTCTCATAGCAAAGTTGGGGACCGCAAAGCTAAACTCCGGTGGCTATGGCAAAAGAATAAGTAAAGTGTTCTGTGGATGATCTCTTAGGACACCTTCTCCAAACCTTTTTCAGGACTGCAAGGTACACAGAAGCTCCATGCAAGCCAGCACCTGGTGAATGTGCAGTGAGCTGTGTGCCTCTACTGGGACATTGTACAAGCTCCAGAATAAACCTAATATGCATGGCGAGTATTAACTGGAACCCTATGAAATTTGTACAACTTTGCTGGCATACCAAGAAGAGAATAGTAGAAGTGTGTAGTTTTTATATTTTATCCCTGTTTATTTGCCTGTAGTTGTTGTCCTGTGTTTGTGTGCCGTGACCCCTCTAATAAATACAGTTTATTATCTTTTTGACTGGCTGGATAATTGTATCCTCTGTGCTTAACTTTCTGTCTACCAATCAGTAACTCCTGCACCCGTCACACCCCCCTTCACTGGTCTTCAGCTTTTATCATTTAAAGGACCTCCTTTTGCTAGCAAACAAGGTGTTTTTGACACTGTTCCATTTAGTATTCTCTCTGCAGGATTCCCTATTGCCCCACCTGGTAGCACTTTGCAAAATGAGGGCAATACTACACAGCTGAAAGGAAATATGGTGATGAATCAGAAGTGCCAGGGAGCTGGTCAAAACATTGGGAAGCAATGCTGGGGCAGACCACATGAACAATAGAGAACAAAAAATCTGCAATGGTTTAAAACACCTGAACTATAAAAAGGTTTCAACACATGAAGAAACACATTGGAAACCTTTATGATCTGTAGGCTTGAAGGGCAATTATCATGAGCCTCTCTGACAGATGCTCTTCCCTGGCAGGGTGAGGCTGCATTGTAAGCAGGGGAGCAGAATAAGGGCCTGAAAAGAGACTACCAATGCTCTGTCTCTTTGTCTGTGTTCCTCATAGATCTAAGTTATCTCCCATTTGTCTAAACGCTCAACCAGTCAGATCAAATGATGGAAAAATAAAACGTATAACCAACACAATTAGTTACAACCAAGGATTAATGCGTCATATAAACTAGCACATATTATAATAAAAAAATAAAGAAAAAATCCCACTATTGACTCAAACAAAGGATGTGTATGTTATATGTAAAAACATTGCTCAGAGTTCCACTGGGGTAACGTTCTTATTGCCAGACTGGAAAGGACACTTTAGATGAGCCCTGCATTTTGTTGCTTGGGCAGCTGAACAAGCCTCTCCCTCATACATGCAGAAAACAAAAACAGAACAGCATGGCTTCATCTAAGTGCAGTCTCCTACCAGACAGTGTATACTGAAGAATAATGCACCCCCACCCCCACAAAAAAAAAAAAAAAAAAAGTGGATACTCACATTCCTCAGAGGCACTTCCCACCTCTGGAATAATCAATGTGACTGGATCTGACCTCCAGATCTTGTCATTCAAAAATAATCAGCTCACCTCGGTTTCCAATCTTCTTCACTTCCTACTCTATTCCTCCGTTGATTCAGGTTAATTATACCATCATCTTATGAATTGGCAAAGCACCAAAAAGGGTTATAGGTGTAGAGACAGAGGGACTAACTGGATGAGGGGCTAATAAAGGGAGATGTACTCCACAGATGGGGATTTTAATAAGGATTTTTTGGACAATATGTTGCATTTTAATGTGTGTTATTATTACTACTATTATTGGCTATTTTAAGCCTTCCATTAAAATATTTATATTTTTATTAGAAGGTGGTCCTTCTATCCATAAGCCCCTCATCCATTTGGTCCCTCTTTCACTGTACATATAATTATTCATGGTCCTTTGCCAATATTTAAGATTATGGTAAGATAATGGTATAACGAACCTGAATTAACAAATGAATGTAGTAGGAAATGAGGTAGATTGGAAAAGGAAGTAAGATGATTATTCTTGAATGACCAAGACTGGAGGTCAGATCCAGTCAAGGCGATATTCCAGAGGAGGGAAAGGTCTCCCACGAATGTATCCACTGTTTTTTTTTTTTAGGGGGGGGGGACCAGGTTGTTCATATACACTGCCTGGTGGAAGATACATTGTACTTAGATGAAGACACACTGTTCTGTTCTGGTTTTCCTCATAGACCTGCTGTATCTGGCTTGAAAGTCAGACACAGTGGATCTATGGGCTATGCTCAGGTAAAGCTAGAATGAATGGCTGAGAGCCATACGCTTTCAGTTGAATTCCAGCTGTGTCTGTTTTCTGACGCCCCCCCCCTCCCCAAACAGCTCATAGGAGCTGTTTTGGGGCTGCACAGAGAGGACCCAGAATATTTAAGATTGGAAAATGTACTTTTTGCTCACTAAACTCATTACTTATCTCTGAGAATCTTTTAAGAATTTTGTTTCCCTGTGGAGCAATTTGCCTCAGAATTGTGCCAGTTTTTTTTCTTTGTTCTTATGACAATGTGTGGCCTTCCCATGTGGAACGCAAAGGGTTAATGTGCGAACCATTAAAATCTTTCATTTGAGAAGCCTTATCTGAAACATCTGAAAGATGAGCAGTCTGTTAGCTTCCAGGAAAGGTCAGACTATAATTCAGAGTATGACACATTCTATTGTTCGATTAAGTTTGCTCTTCATGTAAGCACTGACGTATTTTTTTAGTGTAACTTTTTTATCTAAATGCAAGCCAAGTTTTTAGGGCACAAAAGTAAAAAACAAAAAAAAAACAAAAAAAAAAACAAAAAATACAATAAAAACAGATCATAGTAGACAAAGAGGCCAATCTGCACCTTTGTTCAGAAAGAATGATAAATATAAATGTTTGTTTTCAATTTTCTAGAAAGTATAAATAATTTAAAGAGCCCCTAAATAGTGATCATTAGGCTATCAATGTTTATGCGTTTTAAAATCTTAATGTATAATAATAATAATCCTTTATTTATATAGCGCACAGATTCCGCAGCGCTCTACACTCATATTGGTATATTAAAGTTCCTTACCACTGCACCCTGATGTAATAAACGACATACTCTATATAGAAGTTGGCAATGTCTGTGTAGTATTACATTTTTACATCCATAGTAATAAACGTGAAAGCAGTAGAAATCTGTAGCAAACCAAATGCACCACAGGGGACAAATGGACATCACAAATATTTAATCTAAATGGAGATTTTAACCCTTGGATTGTTGAAATCTTGAACACATTGCCAACGTGATTAGTGATGAAAAAAAAACAAATAAATAGAGAAAGCCCAAAATAAGGGATTGTCATAGAATGAAGAGATAAAAATAAAGAAATAAAAACAAAAAAAAGTTGATCTACATATATACAACTGAATCTTCCACCTGGACAATCAAATAAATCACTGGTCTTTGGACTTTCTCTATTTACTTTGTTTTGTCCTCACAGTCATAAGACATGCCTGCCTCCTGTTGCATATGCATTAGGGCAGGGCTCAAAATTTCCACTCGCCATTAGCAAGTCAAAATTTAGCCCTGGCGAGTAGAAATTCAGCCCTGGTGGGTATGTTGTGGCTTGCAGTGGCGAGTAACTTTTCAGGCCTGGCTAGTAGCAAAGAACTTCAAATGTTAAGCCCTGCATTAGGGGATGGGTATGAAGTTACTGATCACATTGGTTTGGTGGTTTTGGATGCAAAGTTTTTATTTTCTATATATGGGGGGGTGTTGGTCATGTCTTTGCCCGCTGAAAATATGAAACTGAACACTGAAACGTTGACAGCATATTCAAAAGGCCTGTGAGTGCTTGCCTCTATCTAACACTATTACTAATGGTCCTACCTTGGATGGGAGCACCCATGCATTTATCCTAAAAGTGAGAGGGCTTCCCTTTGTTCATATATATATATATATATATATATATATATATAGAGAGAGAGAGAGAGAGAGAGAGAGAGAGGGGGGGGGGATAGGGAGAAGAAAATGTTGCACTGGTCGGCAAACTATGCTGTCATTTTTTTAATTGCTTATTTTGTAAATATCATATTATATAACAAAAACATTTATGTTGGTCTAGAAAGTTTCACTTATTTTTATTTCCCTGACCCCCCTGAGTACATGGATAAGAAATATATATACTTTTACCTAAATGCGTGGCCTGCACGGACCCCTAACAGAAGAGCAGAAGGGTATTTTACCATTGGTTACATGGTAGAACTAACCTAACCCAGGTAAATAGCTATGCTAAAGCATATATATCTTGAAAGTAGTCTAACGTATGAATCAGAAAATATCTGAAGTTTTTTTTCCTACATGAAATGACAAAGCAAGAAAATCTTGGTAAAACTGTTTTGAGGAAGGTTTCAGAAATGTACACTAGTCACAATTTACTGTACAAAATCTCAAGCAAGCTTAAGGTATTAAATTAAAAAGTATTACTTTTGAACACCACATATCTCCGAAGCACACGGATAGCCAACACGTACAAGTGTGAAAATGTATGTTTTCCCCTGGTGAGTGTGACCCAATAACAGAATTTCAACTACATTTTCAGTGATAACTAAATGCACCTAAAAGAGATTAAATGCATAATTAACACAACATCAAAAAAAAACCTCCTAAAGATATATATTTCTTGAAAGCAGACACCCCACTTCCCTCTGCATCAAATGTTTTCAGAACATGTAACTAAAGGAAACATAGGGTTTTCCATCCCTTTCAAAGGTAATAACATCTTTAAAAACAATGGCATTTCCTACTATAGCTAATACTCATCCAAGAAAAATGGAACTACATTGGTATGAGCTGACATACTGTAAAGGAGGTGTCAGAAGTACAAAACTACATCAACTACAATCTCACTTTTCAAGTATGACTTGCATGTACTAAAATGGATGTAAGAACCACAGAAATTAAGAAAATTTAGCTAAAGCATTTTGGAAAATAGACAAACAGCCACATTAAATGATAGTTCAGTTTAATTTCTACTCCTAGGTTAGGGTGCACAACTCTTTCCAGAATTGGGTGTACTTTATAACACTTTCACACTTCAAAAGCAACACCTTTCAATACCATGGGATTTTGTGATATATATAATATCTGCTAGCAGCCCCCCAAAACATTATATCAAAGTGGTATAAGTTGATATAACATAGGTGGTGCCAAGAGCACTAAGCTACACCTGCCATTTTCTTTTTTTTTTAATTACCTGTCTGAGTGCACTAAAATAATCATATTGCTAATATAAATAAAAGGCAAGGTTATTTGCATTTTCTCTCCACTGGCTGGGGTGCCTAAATATTCTCATAAGGTGGTACTATAAGAAAAAATATCTAGTTTTACATTCCCACCACTTCAAAGATACTAAAGTATTTGAAAATTATAGATGAACTGTATTTTGTACCTGCTACCAGCCTAAGAAAAATGGTACCTCAACTATATGCTCTGACCTGCCACTTTTTTTTAAATTACCTGCCTGCACTAAAATGTTAACCATTACATATATGAAGAAAACGTATGCAAGGCATACCTTTTTGGAAAGCAGAAACTCATCCACATCAAATGAGAAGTTATCTGACTTTTTACCCCTAGGCTGAAGTGCACAAATGTTTTCAGAATTTTTTTTTTTTTTTTTTACATTTTAAAGATACTAAAATCTTTCAACACCATGGAGTTTCATATTGCATTCAGTACATAATGTAAGCATGAGAAAAATGGTACCCCATTGGTATGGATGACAAACTGTAGGAGGTGACAGAAACAGTGGAAAGTGGAAGTGGAAAGTGGCTGGGGAAGCAAAACAGTGTGTGTGCTTGTGGTTCTGTGGCTACCAGTGGCACAAGGTTGGGGAAGCAAACAGCATGTGTGTGATTCTGTGGCTACGTGTGTCACAGCAGAACAAAACAGGTGTATTAGTTGGCATATTTCTGGTCTGTGACTACTAAGGACAGTGAAACAAGGCTGGGGTGTCAAAGTGCTTGTGTGGACCTGGGGCTACTCATGGACAGTGAATCAAGGTGGTAAAATCAGGCAGTGTATCTATGAATGCCAGAGGGGTGTTTAATGCCTTGCAAAACAATTTTTGTCAGACCTCAGTAGGGGACATCAGGTCACTTTCTTATGACTCACCCTCTCCAGTACTGATCACCTATTGGATCATGACTGGCAATCAATACTGCGACTGGGAAGGCACTCAATGCTTTCCCATAACTCCATTCTCAGCCAGGAGTTCCCCAAACTTCTGAGCTGAGTTTGAGGACCTTGAAGGTCCACTCATGTTATCTGGAGGATGAGAGTGGACCTGTTCACAAACTCAACCTGTAAGTTCAGAAAATGCCAGGTTGAAGAGGGTGGAAACGGAAGGCAGTGACTGCCTTACCAGTCATTATACAGATTGCCTACGGCTATCAGATAGGCTATCAATATGGGGGGAGGGACATCAGGAGGGGCCCTTACAGAACCCAACAAAGTTTCTTGTGCTATGTTTAATTCACACAAATATGGTCACTCTGATGGTCACTGGAGCAATCATGTATATTATAACTTTTAAAATCTGGCCCTGCAATGCACATGCCTACACGCAGGGCCATTGTGAAGCTTTGCTCTGCACAGAAAGTGCAGGGAAAAGTGCAGAGAGAAAATTCTAAACACAATCTTGTAAAATTCATGACTATGACCTTTCAAGTTCAATTTGCCAGTCTCATGAATTTTAGGATTTTGGGGATAAAAGTACCATCTAATTAAATTGTGATGCAGTTGGTTTGCTACATCTCCTTTATTGCTTTGTGCATTTGATCCATGGTGTTTAAATTGTTGATGTGAAGAATTTCAGAGGCACTCCTAATGTATTCTACCAGTCTTTGTTAAACTTACTTTGGAAGATGAAGAGTCACAATCTTGGCAAATCCATCCATACCCTGTCTGTTTAGGAGACTTTTTCAAAGGAGGGTCCAGACAGCCAAAATGGTAGCAGAGTCTGCATTCATCACACCTACAGAAGAAACAAACAGGTCTTTCACCATAAAGGCTCAATGAAACTCCTCTGAAAAGCCATAAATTGCCCTTCCATCGGCCAACACTTCCACAACCAAACACAAACTTATGTTTATATTAAAATTATTGCCACTAAAGTATATAATGAAACTGCCACCCATAATCATTAAAACAACATGACTTTCCAAAAAGCAAATTAGGGTGCATACTTTTAAAGCAAATCTTTCAACTACTAACTTTAAGAATCATTAAACTGTATTTAAGCTATCAATCAAATGAGCTGCTTTTAATCAGAGTAATGGTTTAAGATATTTATGGTTTAGTAGTTAGGGACTCAGATGTCAGCAGAGCAACACTCTCTGACTTGTGTGGCACACTCTGCATAATTAATTCCTTGCTTGTGTGGAATTACTTTCCTTCTTTTGCCAGCTTTCACATACACCCTCACCTAATTAGAAATGCTGTTTTCTGGCAGTTTACAGATATCATAATACAACATTCCACTGAATTAACAGGGGTTGTTTAATCCCTTGAATGCTAGTGGTCTCCAATACATTACTTCTCAACAACATAGAACAACAACATACAAGGGGTTAAAAGCCCCATTTAAATCAACGGGAATTTGGGGAGATGTTATTTGTCTCCTTTTGTGCAGCTGGCATGCTCCAGAATCTATTGCTTTCTGTCAATACTTTAACATCTCCTGTACCAGATAAATAACTATAGCTTCTAGACTGGAGTATATTTTACTTAAATGTAGGTAACAAATTCATTCTTAGGCGATAGTAGTAGTAAGTTGATTAGATGTAACCCATTTATTTATTTTAATGCTACAAGAAATAATTATAATAGCGCATAATTTTTATAATATCTAACGTTAAAGCAGGGTGTACCATTAGCTGACAACCACTCAGTGCCAAAATTAGCCATAGGAAGACCTGGTACAAAGATTTGTTGGCCCTCATAACTAGAACCTACTGGATCGTGAGGTAGATTGGGCCCTCTTGGATGCTGAGTCCCAGTGCAACTGTCTCCTCTGCACCTGCCCCTATAGTTACTTCCCTTCAAAACCCATAATGATAAAGTATAAACAATTCTAAATGTTGAATTTTTATCACCTTAGTCATTTTGTACTTGTTTCTATGGAAAAAAAACAGGGAAAGGGTAAAGTAGTGAGAACACTACATAGCATAAGCTAATAAATGTGCTAGACATAGAAAAAATACCTAAGCTTTACAATACTTGAAATTAACAAACTGAGTGGTGGAATTCTGTAGCTAAACAAGGATACTCTGACTGTTGAGAGATGTTATAGCAATGCAAACTTGTTTTTTGTGAAGTACTTGCAAGGTCTGAACTTCTACTGTGTTGCTATTGCTTCGACAACATATCTATTTTTGCAGTCACTGACAATAGATAGCCATAAAACTGCTGTATCAATAACACCTCTGAGAAAGTGGGATGTAAAAAAAAACCAAAGGCAGAAAACAGTATTAAGGGTATTATGCTGTCAGAGAAAACAGAGGAAAGGGATCTGGGAGTAATTATTTCTGACGACTTAAAACTAGGCAGGCAATGTAACAAAACTGCAGGGAATGCAAGCAGGGCACTGGGTTGTAGAGTTAGGGGCATTAGTAGCAGAAAAGGAGAAGTGGTCATGTTACTCTACAGATGTCTAGTTAGACCTCACCTAGAGTATTGTGTATGGTACTGGAGAACCCATGTCCAGACAGATATAGATACTCTAGAGAGAATTCAGAGAAGTATTTCTAAAATGATGAATAGTTTACAGGAAAAGAAATATCAGGATAGACTAAAGGATGTGAGTCGAGATGAAATAGAGGGGATATGATAGAAACATTCAAATACATGAAGGGATTTAACAAAGTGAAGATGGAAGCAGATTACAAAGGAGTAAAAACGTTTGGTCCATAGTTTAAAAAAAGAGGGACACAGGTTTAGACATAATGTAAGAAAGTTTTACTTCACTGAGAGGGTAGTAGGTAAGTGGAACAGTCAACCAGCAGAAGTGATAGAAGTTAATATAGTGACAGAATTTAAGCCTGCATGGGATAGGCATAAAGCTGTCCTACACATAAGACAAGATCAAGAACCAAATAAGGTTTGAGGTTTTTACAGTAGGAAAATGGGCAGACTAGATGGGCTGAATGGGTTTTATCTGCCGTCAAATTTTATGTTTCTAAGTTTAAGCCATGGAGGTACTACATCAAGAAAAAATGTAAATTTGAGATCCAATAACTTTTGTATAAAAGATCACTTGGCACTGTAAGTACTCAGCAGCAAAAATAGTGCAATATATTTTTTCCATTTTAACCAATATTATCCCTGCTTTGTGTGTTGTACACCAATTTCGTGCCAAAGGAGTTGAGAATTGTTTTACAAAATTAAAATATATATTTTTCAAAGTAAATTATTTCCTATTAAAATTCTTAATATGTAGCCTTTCAAATCTCGTGTTGATATGAAACAGGCAGTCTCCGGTGTGAGCCGTCATCATGCGTATCGATATGTGCTACTTCGGGTCCTTGCCCATTTACCCAGGGCATGGTATGATGTGTGTGAAGAATGACTCCAAGGTCTTCAGATTCTGTCGATCAAAATGCCATAAGAACTTTAAGAAGAAGTGCAACCCTAGAAAGTTCAGATGGACCAAAGCTTTCAGGAAGTCTGCTAGTAAAGAGATAACTGTGGAAAATTCATTTCAATTTAAAAAACGAAGAAATGTACCTTTGAGATACCAGAAAGAGTTGTGGAGCAAGACTGTTGAGGCAATGAAGAAAGTGGAGGGGATTAAACATAAGGGAAAGGCCAGTTTTATCATAAACAGACTAAAAAAGGGAAGAGAGTTACAAAAGGCCCAGGATACCAAATAAGTCAAACAGAGCATCCATCTTATCCGGGATCCCCATGCTGGAAAAGCAAGACAAAAAGACAAAATGGTTCAGAAATTACAAGAGGATGTGGACATGGAGGACTCTTCTTAGGGGTGCACAGAGCCATCCTTGTACATTTTCCTTTCTGGAAACGGTTTGTGGCATTTTGGACTGTAGCCTCATTTTCACTAATCTTCTAGATCACTTTTCAGAAGGCAAAACTTAAGCACCCAAATCATAATTATTTGTGTACACATCGGCTGAGTAATAAACTTTTATTTACATAAAAAAATACTTAATATGTACTAATATTTATATATTTTGATAGATGTTTAACCAACTTTGATTACATTATTTAACTTTATTAAAAATATTTTAGATTTATCAAAGTGTACAGTTTATTTTGTTTTAAAAATGTTTATAACCATATACATTACTTCGTTTTATAACAATTCAGAATTAGGCATAGATTCCATTGCTGTTGATAAGTGCTTTCACTGTGTATAACTAATAGACTGAGGTCAATGGAGATTTGTATATAAAACCCATGATGTTATCAGATGCAATGGGGATCCAGGCATTTGTTTTTTTACATGACTTCTAATGCAGCCACTTCTCCCTTTCAATTTCAACTTTTATAATTTAATATTTTATTTTCTGTTAAATAACCTTAATAAAACATAATGGAATGTTTCCAGCAAAAAATTTAAGCAGAAGAAAGAAAGAAATAATATCAAAAAAGGATTTCCAAAGACATACTGTGATTGGGCAGGAGGTTTGGTTAATCTTATCTTAGAGTTTCACTGTCACTTCGTAACAAATAGGTGTATTTGAAAGCGAGAATCCCAAATCACTAATTTATGCAGCTGAGTTTGTGCTTCATGGTATGAAGGGGCAGTTGGAAATGCAGAGCTATGTGGAATGTCTGAGTCCTCCAGGGATGACTGGAGGACTTGCACTGACAGAGAAAGCTAAATATCTTAAAAACTATTGCTTTAAATTAAGAATGACTAGTAAATATTTTGCTTTTGAAAGCTCCTTGAAAATAACCTAGTTGTTACAAAGTGTCAGTTCTACTTTAAAGTAAAATTCCCAAAGAAACTTTATGCTTTGGTTTTAATATGATGTGAATCCTTTCTGAAACAAAATTTAGATATTACCATGGCTTATACCGCAGAGGAACATATTATGTAACATCTCACAGACTTCCTTTTATTTATTTTTTTTTCCAATAAATCTTATACAAAATATTTAAAAGAATACTGTAAAAGAAAAATCTTGACAACTAATGAAAATGTATTAAAAAATGCAAATGCCTTTGCAAATTAAATTAATCAATCACCATGTCAACTGTGGCCTAGTCAGATGCCATCCAGTATCCAATATAGAATTCTTCAGGGTTAGGATGTTTGCCTCATATGATGGCCTATGCATGAAGGACTTGGTGTTCGATTTTTAGGCCCAAAAAATATATGGGCCCATGATATAAGTATACAATATTTAGCAAACATGTATACAATATTTAGCAAACACCTAAGACAAGGATTGAAATGAATACAATATTTGACAGTCTACTATTGTACCATATTCTCTACCCTCCCTCCACCAACCTTTCCCTCTCTATCGCATGTCACTAGATATATAAATATATATCCTTATGAATCACTGGGAGATTATTAATGCAACACTAATTTTACTGCTCCTTCCTACAACTTTCTCCTTCCTGGGTCATAACTTTGTTTTGTTGATAGGAACTTTGGGACATATTTATCAAATAAAAAGAAAAGCCGTTCTAGAGTAAATCAGCTGCAACAAGATGACAATTTGTAAAGCTAAAAAAAAAAGCATAGACTCACATGCCTCCCTTAAATATATTTGATGATAAAAGCCTTGATAAAATTATTAACTGCAGTGTAATCCAGGCCTTGTTTTGCAAAGCATTGCAACATGGTTAGAGGGTCATATTATAAGAATGAAACAAGCAAGTAACACATAAGGTATTGAGACATATATATGGGTATTTGTAGTGCTAAATCTACATACAAAGGGCTATTACTGTGGTTTTGTACCAGCTACATAATTACTTTCTAGGAAGTACAGAAAGTATATCATACACATTTATAAATAATACATTTGTAAAACTGTCATCTAATGATGCCAAAATGCTAATTAATCATTACATTTGTCATTATGTAACTTCATTGCTTACAGTAGGAGAAATAGCAACTAATAACTTCCACTTAAAGTACTAAAGCCACTAATTCGTAATGGCTCTTATGAAGCAATTAGAGTGCATGAGCCTACTTAACTTTATATGGGATAGAGGTGTGTACAAAGCATTATGATGCAATACACTGCACACCCCTCTAATTTTCAAGGTGTTATTACCAAGTGCAGTGATCAGAGTCTGAGGTCTTTTGGTCCTCCTGTCAATCACCAGGAGGTGTTATCAGAAGGTGTTATCACTTGAACAAATTCATATTGACAATGTAGATATTCTGGCATTAGTAAGGAAAGTGGGGGGTTACTTTTAAGATCTGTTCTCCTTTGATAATCACTTTGTATAACACAGTAGAAACATGGAGCCTTTAGCTGAAGGAAAAAAAATCATAGAAAAAACATAGATTAGAAACAATAATATAATTCTGAAAAAGGCCAACAGTAGCTCTATACCTCAAAACTTCTGGATGAGATTTGGAAAAGGTCATTCATCTAGAAACATTTTGTCACTCTCATTAAGTTGGATAATTTTTAATATTCTATATACATCTTTTTTGCGCTTGTTATAATGACATGCTTGGCCAGCTGTAATCCAAATATATTGTGATGCTAGTCCCCCATAATGTCATCTTTCATCTGCCCCTAAGAAGAAAAAAGCTGGATTGCACGTGATTAAAGGTACACTGTGTGCACAATTATTAGGCAAGTGAGTATTTTGACCATATCATAATTTTTATGCATATTTTCCAACTCCAAGCTGTATAAACTTGAATGCTTATTGGATTTAGGCATATCAGGTGATGTGTGCTTGTGTAATGAGGGAGGGTGTGGGCTAAGTAGATGAACACCCTATGTCAAGGTGTAAGCAATTATTAGGCAGCTTCATTTCATCAGGCAAAATGGGCAGAAAAAGAGATATAACTAACTCTGAAAAGTCAAAAATTGTAAAAAGTCTTTCAGAGGAATGCAGCACTCTTGAAATTGCTAAGATATTGGGACGCGATCACAGAACCAAACATTTTGTTGCAAACAGTCATCAGGGTCGCAAGACACATGTTGAGAAAAAAAGATGCAAATTAACTGCCAGAGGTTTGAGAAGAATCAAACATGAAGCTACCAGAACAGCAACCTACCTGGAGTGTCCAGAAGTACTAGGTGTTCAGTGCTCAGAGACATGGCCACAGTAAGGAAGGCTGAAACCCCACCACCACTGAACAAGATAAGCTGAAACGTCAAGACTGGGCCAAGAAATATCCGAAGACAGATTTTTCAAAGGTTTTATGGACTGATGAGAAGAGAGTGACACTTGATGGTCCAGATGGATGGGCCCATGGCTGGATCAGTCATGGGCACAAAGCTCCACTTCAACTCAGATGGCAGCAAGGTGGAGGAGGGGTACTGGTATGGGCTGGTATTATCAAAGATGAGCTAGCTGGACCTTTTCTGGTTGAAGATGAACTCAGACTCAACTCCCAAACCTACTGCCAGTTTTTAGAAGACACTTTCTTCAAGCAGTGGTACAGGAAAAAGTCTGCATCTTTCAAGAAGACCATGATTTTTATGCAGGACAATGCTCCATCGCATGCATCGAAGTACTAGACTGCATGGCTAGCCAGTAAAGGCCTTAAAGATGATAAAACAATGAGGTCCCCCTTCCTCACCTGACCTAAACCCTATTGAGAACTTGCGGGCCCTTCTTAAATGGCAGATTTACGCTGAAGGAAAACAGTACACCTCTCTGAACAGTGTCTGGGAGGCTGTGGTTGCTGCTGAACAAAAAGTTGATCGCCAACAGATCAAGAAACTGACAGACTCCATGAATGGAAGGCTTATGACTGTTATTGAAAAGAAGGGTGGCGAAAACCTCACTTTTACTTTCTTAAATATTCAGGTTTAATGTTTCTTAAAGGGATAGTAATGTCAGAAAAAAGTATTAACTATATGGTAGATACAATTAAAATAGAGTACTTGCACTTGCTTCTGGCAGCAGGATAGCTCGTCAAGCAGAAAGGGGAGGGAGCGTAGAACTTTATTTTCCTATATCTCTCAAACCATAATGGTTTGAGAGATAAGAAAAAGTGCAAGTACTCTCTTTTAATTGTATCTACCATATAGTTAATACTTTTTTCCGGACATTACTATCCCTTTAACATTTTGCATTGACGGAGAGCACTGCAATTGTTCAATAAAATTAATCTTCAAAAATACAACTTGCCTAATAATTGTGCACACATAGCGTATATACATTAGATTTTGTAGGGAAATAATATTCAGTATAAATAAGTTAAATAATTTATAGCAGCAGGAAGTATAATAAAAGAGCAATCTCAATTTTAGGTAATTCAATATCCATAATACAGAAAAATGATTTGCATTTAGAAGCAATGTGGTTTGTATTGCATTTTCTATATTTGATCATACGGCCAATGGCTATTAATTAAGGAAGCATGCACAGGTCATCCTTATGAAAAAGTTCTGGATTTATTGGTCAAAGTTTCTGCCCTACCTTGGGCCTTTCTCAAGACAACCAGTGAAATGTATACAAGAAGAAAACAAAAAAAAAGACAAAGTTCATTGTGTGATGACATCAACATAATTCATCACATCAACATCATTCATAATTTGCATATTCACACAGGTCCATCGATAGTAGCTATTTTTCCATACACCAGAGTTATGAGAGATAAAGGGAATAGGGTATGAGGAGGGGAAAAAAAAGGGGGGGGGGAGATGCATTAGACACATATGGGCAAAAGCCAGACAATACAGATGAAATGGGTCTTGTACCAATAACCATGACATCTGTATTGTCTGACTTTTGCCCATATGTGTATAATGAATTCCACCCCCCTCTCTTCAGGTTCTGATATATCTAGTTCACTGCTGACACTGTATTGACCCCTTAGGCACCAGAGGGGTGCACCCATTTAATCATACAGGGGTTAAAACAATTATATCCAACAACAGTGGGATTATGCAGCACTCAGATGAAAAAATAGATAATTATTTCTTGGCAATAGTGGAAACTGGTTCAGAGCATCTTCATACAAAGAGAGGGACAAACTATTGGATACAGTTACTGCAAAATTTCCATAGTCCTTCTGAGTGAGTCCTTTGCCTGGACAGATGGACACTTACATCCAGGGATGGTAGTAAAACCAAATAAGGCCTCTTTATTATCATCATCATTTATAAAGTGGTAACTTATTATCATGGTGCCTGTACTCTAGGCCACAGGCGCAGCATTATTATTCCTGATTTACTGCCTCTCTCTCATTGGTCTTGCGATCCTGACTCCGCCCAGGGCCAGCCTTTATATACTCTGTCATGTCTATACTGAGGCGCCCTTTCATGGTGTACCTGTTCCTGACGTTTGTTCCTGTGTTACTCTGATCGTGTATGACCTGGCCTGCCTGACGACGTTCCTGCGCATCCTGTGTTGCTGTTCCGTTGCTGACTGATCTGGCTGAGAACCCGCTCCGTTGCCGACTAATCTGACTGAGAACCCGCTACACTGCTGTCTCTGGACTAGAACCAGCTCCGCTGCCATCAGTGCCTGGTTGAACCCACTCGGTTGCCTCTGTCTGGCTAGCATTACACTCTGCTGCCTTCCTGTTGCGCTTGTCTGTAGTGTGCTGCGTGGCGCTTTCATTTTCTTGCCGACCGTAGGCTGAACATTCGTGCTACAGCCGCTTACTGAATAACAGCCTCAGGCGGTGTGCACATGCGAAGTACCGGTGCAGTGTTGTATAGCATTGACTGAGTTACTCTGATCTTCATCTGTGTCCTCCTCCATTTTCATAGCTGGGCTCACTCCCTGAGGGAGTTGCAGTATTCACTCTGGGCGTTACCTATAGACCCTTTCAGTGCCTAGATCCTCTAGGCAGAGTCAATGCTCCATTCCCTTCTGTAGTAGCCTTTTGGGCTCAAGAGCCAGCTGTTGCGTTACATCACACTTGCAAGTGTACGGGGACACAAGCTGCCTTTGTGTAGTGTGTCTCGATCCACCCCTAGTGTGCTAGGGTTTGCCTACCATAAGCGGTTGCCTTGGTCTGTCTTTGAACCTAGTCCTAGGGTCAGTGTTGCCTCGTTACTTCTGGGTTCAGTATCTCCCAGGCGTCTGGGTCTTGTGCCAGATACCTACTACTGGACTACTAGTCATCTAGAGTCCTGCCGTCAGCATCCATAGCCTCTGCTATCACCTAGTCCGCTAGGGTTGGGTTGCCTATGGTCTTGCGTGCCTCCAGTCATCAAGGTTGAAGCTCAGAACTCTCTCCAGCCAGCTGCTGCCTCCATCTCCTCCTATATCTCAAGGGGCTTGCTGATTATTGCTATATATATATATATATATATATATATATATATATATATATATATGTTCTGTATTGTGGGCTTATGGGCCTACTTCATTGCATGTACTTTATCCTAATAAAGTCATTTTAACCTTACCAGTCTGGTCTGAGTGTTCATCAAAAACCGTGTCACTTATTCAGCACCTCTGTACAGTAGTTATACAAGACAATAGAACAATGTGGTACATTGTATACTAATATTTACAATCATCATTAAACAGCATTAAAAGCAGATGAGGGACCTGTTTTCTACAGCCTACAATTTGGGATTGAGAGATTGATACAAAAAGTCTAAGTGTTCAGGGCTGCAATGTGGTCCACCCAGAGACTGTGACAAAATAAGGAGAGGAAAGTGACTATGAGGACCTATAGGGTGGAACAGTCAACTGATAGTATCATGGAGGAATTCTGTGGAGTGAGAGTGTAAAAGAGTGGTTGGGTAGCAGTAGGGGCAAGTAAGATGGCCTGTCCCAGTGTCAGTAATATACATGAGTGAAGTGAGGTCCAACCACAAAGCAGTATGGTGTGAAAGGGCGAGTAAAGCAACAAAACTGTTGCGGCCCTCAGTGACAGTTCTGTCATCTGTATAACTGACTCACCACCTCCTGCATTCCACCACTGACCTGAATGCAGGGAGGTGTGTCGTATGGTTGGCCCACACAAACACCGATTAATATACTGGCTGATACCCACATGTGTTTGCCATTCACTGGAGGTTGTGCATTATAACCCCTGCCAGAAAATGTGCCCCATGATCCATCTGTACCTCTGATCTCCATCCAGTGACCACCGGGGGGGGGGGGGACAGAGATCAAGAGTACATCTGCACGAGGAGACACTATCTTTGTTTCAGTGCCTTTAAACTGTTCTTACTAAAAATATGTGAAGCGCTGAAGGAAACGTGCACAATCGCTATTTACTGTGTGAAAACAACTAGGTAATAGGTTTGCATATGATTTTGTTGAATTGTGCATGATAATTCAAGATTAGCGAACGACTGCATATTTTTTTTTTTGTGGGCGTGGCTAAGATTAACGAATCTTTGTGAGTGGAATAGCGAATGCGCCTAATGCAGGAACTGCTATCGTGAATGAATGTATACGTCTGTGTACTGTTGTCGTAAAATGAAAACTTTTATGCGCAATTCAAGAACGTTCGGTATTTAGGTTCATGGATTAGAACATGCTCAAAATCTATCTGCGCACAAAAATTCCTTTATCCGATGCAAATGTTTATTGCATCGCATCAATGGTTACTTGGAGAAGTCAAAGTCTTCAAGTGGCCATTTAGGTATTTCCCAGCATTTAAATTGGCCAAAGACAACAATTATGTTTTAGATGGTGTTGTTGTTGAGACTTGTGGGTAGGGCATTACTTCATGATCTACTGGCAGCTTGTTACGTAGTAAATTAAATGATTTGGAATAGAACAAGGCCAAAGTATTTTACACAGACCAACATAAAACACATATAGTGAAGTGTAAAACAAATGTGCTGCATACCCCTCTGGCACTCAGTGGGTTAAACAAATATTAATGTGTGTTGTACTTGCTATAGAGCAATGTGACATAATTATACACAGACTACACATTCTAATCTCCTAAACAGACACACTTTAAGGTAGGAAAGAGGGACAGATGGATCTGAGTATCAAAAGGGGATTGATAGGGGGCCCTTCCCTCCCTATCACAAAAATGTAGATTATAATCTTATACACACACATTTACTCTGTCATCACGTTATCATGTGAATTCCGATTAATTACTCTGTAGTGTAGTGGTTTATATCAAGTCACCTGGTGCTTTATTTGCTACTCACTTGGTAACCATTCACCAGATCCATGTAAACTGATATAGTACTTTTGGATCTGGAAGATCAGAAAAAGTAATTGGAAAACAGGGGAGAGGGGTGACAGATAATTTAAACTTTTGATCGCCTGCCCTTGCATACAGGATCACAATACAATCATGATTATGTTTGTTACCAGAGGTAAGCATGGACTACTGGGTGTCAGTTTCAACCCTAGTACCAAAGGCACCACTTTTGGTACTTCTCAACACCCTGGAGCCTTTAAAGTTATCTTATGTATATATACAAGATAAAAATAATTTATTATCTTACATATACACAAGAAAAGGGTTGTTAAGGGGTTAATGTCTTAGGAAACAGTAAAGTAGCAACCTGTTTGATTTTGGTGCATTCACACGAAGCAATAGTTGCCTGTGTAAAAGGGTGTATGCTGGCCAACACTACCGTTCACAACTTGCTTCAAATCCAGTATAGCTGCATTTGTTTCACCCTTGTGAAAGAGGTTTTAAGAAGTGTGTGGCATAAGTTCCAGTGCACAGTATGCGCAGCAACTTCAAGTAAATAGAGACAATGAATCAAATATCCATCTCTGAAAGGTGCAAAATATATTTTGCCACAAAGGCCTAAATCAAAGTTACTTAAATGAAAATATGCTATCTGGTTAGCTAGTGGCATTTTCATGGATTTAGCTACATCATTATTATTATTATTTAGCTATATTATTCCTGCTAGATAGGACAAGTAAGTGTTACAGTTAAACCAAAACCACATACAATCTCCATCTGGGAACACATTGTGGTTAAAGTGGAACTCTCACCTGTTAAAGTACTTATCTTAAAGTGCTATCACAGTTATTTTTTTTTTTTTTTTTTTTTTTTTTTTTTTTTTTTTTTAACTGTAATGATGTATATTGACGGTGATGTCAGTTAAGGACAGGCTGCGGTACAACTCTGTACCAAAGCCTGTCAATCTTTGCCTCTTCCCCTTCCCAGAAGTACCTCGTTCCCACCTACTCTTGCACAGATGGAGGAAACCTCAGTCAGAGTAGGAGGTGAGAACGGGGCAGTACTAGAGAGGGGGAAGAGGTAAAGATTGATAGGCTGCGATACCGCAGCCGGTCCTTAACCGATGTCATTGCCTTATTTTTAAAAGGTAAAATCCTACTGCATTACATTATTTAAAAAAAAAAAAAACCCACCCCTCAAAGATGATACTAAGTCCCCTTTAATACTAAGAAACATGTAGAAGTGCTTGGACAAAGAATTAAAAACAAAAGATGTGGATTTGTGATTTATTTACTTTATACATTATATAAGTATTTCGAGAGAATTCACAGCAATTCTTGTAAATTAAATATATATATAAAATAAAATTAATTCTATATAAAAGTATGTAACTAACAGAAATATTAATGGACTTTATACATATTAACATTCACACCTGCAGTAGTAAATGACAGTTGTTAATTGTGAAGATGACATTTCTAAATTGCCATATTATTGAATGTGGATTGGTTCACTGTCTTAGACACACAAAATGCATATTAGCTTTGTTATTTATTTCTTTTTTTTTTGTTTGTTAGATCTTGCAAGCAACTAATGAGTGAAATAATGATGTGATAAAAGCCTCAGCCAGAAGTTACACACAGCTGGTATAATCAGAATGGGCTGGCTTGAGTGAGGAAACAGACTGCAGACAGACAGGGATGCTGTGATCATTCTAGTCTACGACAATGCTAATTTTATATTGTTTAACTAATTATAGGTTTGTGAATTTGCCTAAAGACTGCTAAACAGATAGTTACCTAGTTCAAAGAGGTAGCAAAAGGCAATGTGTAATCTGTTTCAGATGGTAACTATAACCATACCTTTATGTCCCCAACTGTTATTGAACCATTAATTATTTTTTTGTTGCAGAATTTCAAGCGCATTTTAATGAGGCAATAATTATTTGATTATATGTATAATAAAAGGTAGCATGGTAATAAAAGCGGTCTGAAGGAATCTGTGGCAGATACAACCAACACTGAGTTTCTGGGGTTTACCTGGGACATTACCCTATGAGTACCAGAGGTATCCAACAAGTGCAATGTGATGTGCACCTCCCCACACACAAAGGGTTAAAAGGCTAGCATTCACATCTTTGGGCACATTGGTATGATAACACACCCCAGGCATTCCATCTTGAATTGTTTGGCTTCCACATAATGATTGAGACATTTCAAATCTAGAATGGGGGCAGCCATTGTTTTTTTTGGGGGGCCACAAAAATATCAGAGTAAAAACCTGAAAAGGTTTCCTGGGCAGGAACCAGAACCAAAACCTATTTGTCCAACAGGGATGAGACAATGTCTGTGAAGAGATGCACCCAATCTGGAGCCCAAGGAACTCTGTTCAAAAATAAATGGTAAGGTGGAAGGGACTTGAAGTTTAAGTGGTACCCTTCTGAAATGACCCGCAAAGACCACTGGTTAAGCACAGAACACTCCCAGTTGTCTTAAAATAGAGTCAGACCAGAACTCAGTGAGTCATGCATGGGTGAACTTGTCAGTCTTAGGCTTCTGAGCAAACTTGTTTTTCTGCCATGCCTGTTTGGGCTCTTGGGTGGGACAAGCCTGGGAGGCCTAAGGGTATTGAACCATCTGAAACCAAAAATGACAGTGTGAACAAATTTCACACATCATCCTGGGAAAAATGTAAAGTTTCAAAGAAATCTGAGGCAAAATTGTGCTCTTGCCTCCAGTAGCGTCACTGATGACCTTACCAAGGTCGGGTCCAAACAAATGCTTGCCCACAAAAGGAACGGACAGCAAGTATCTCTATGAAGATTGGTCAGCTGATCTAATCTTGAGCCCTGAAGAGTAACATGCTGCAACAGATAAAGCTGAGGATTTACCAGAGAATGTAGCAGCATCAAAGACTGCTTCAGTTAAATATGTATGTGTTTGATTCCAATTTGTGATCTGGGCTCTAGCAAATATGGGTTGCATGGTGGCCCCAGGGTGATCAAAGTTCACCTTTAAAAAGGAATCAAGGAGTTTGTCAACCTGGTCTTTAAAGGCTGAAAAATCTGCCAGAGCTGAGTTTATGGCTAGGTGAGATATAGGGGGATCAATCTCAGGTGGGGAAGCTCACTGTGCTAAAGGCTCTGCAGAAAAAGGATAACTTGGAAATGTTTTTTTAAGGAAGAGCCTCTTGTCTGGCATCTTCTATTCCTCCAGTAAAACATGATCTAAAGCATTTTTGGGAAGTTTAATAGGTGAATCTTTCTTGCGCCTTTGAAAGATGTCCAGTGAGGAAGACCCTACATCAGAGACCTTAGAGACCTGAAGGGTCTTCAACACAACTCAGATGAGAACCCCCATTAAGGGGGAAAGGCTCAGCCTCATAAGAATCCCTAAAAGAAAGGAATAAACCATGTCCTCTGTAACAATTTAATCAGAGGAATCACATTTGGATTTGAATATTTTTATTGCTATTTGTACCTGTTATAAATTGGATTTTAGATGTGGTCTCTCGATTTCTATATTTATTGTCTAACAGAAAATGCACTTTGTTTCCTTTTGAGCAGTACATTCGTTTCAGTATTCTTAGTATCACACAGGTATCCAGTAACTGCTGGATTAGGTAGCGGGATAGAAACCCAGGTGCAGGAGTGGGTAAGTCTGTGACTGATGGACAGGCCTAAGACCACAGCAGATGGCATAGGTTCAGAGTCAATGGCCAAGCAGAGGTCAGGGTAGGCAGCAAAGGTTCAGAAATGGTAAGGCAGTACAAGGTCAGATCTAGAAGTTCAGGCAGAAAGTCTCAATCAGAAGTATCCAATAGCTGAGTAATAACTAAGCAAAGAATATAGGGTTTGCTGGGTTTAAATAGTCACATAGTGGTGATGTCACTGTGCCAATGCTACACTTCGCCGGAATGATGCAACGTGACTACATTGCCGAAATGACACTGTACCGCTGCAGCGCCAAAATGAGGCTGCGAGGGAAGAGGATGGCCAGACACACCTGGAGGAAGAGGACGCCGAGCCACCATGAAGGTATGAGGAGGAAGATATTAAAGTGTCATGACTGTCTGGAGTTGAGGTATGACACTTAACATTAAATCTGTTTCATCTAGGAAGGAAATATGGTACCCGCTTGTGGGATATGGATTCAGTGGGGTTATGATCTAATAAAGGATGAACTTTTTAATTTCTTCACAATCATCTACGTTACTATGTATGACTTAATCCTCATCTGGAACAATCCACACAACTCAGTTTATACACAACATTATGAAGAGAAACAATATCCTAATTTGTGTGTATTTCTTGGCATCTTTTTGTGTCTTCAGCAAAGACTAAGACATTATTTTAACCCCTTAGTGACCGGCCGCGTGCGCACGCAGCCGGCACTTAATGCCCAAACTTTTTTTTCCATTACTTAAAATGGCTTCCGGGATGTACATGCACGTCCTCTGTCCACCTGGGACATCCGCTCGGGACATACATGTACGTCCTTGGGCGGTAAGGGGTTAAAAACAGGAGGCAAGTATAGTCAAGTTGGGTATCCTACTGAAACATCGCCCTCTATTTGGCAACCATCAAAAGGGCAACATCAGAATGTCACCCGCTTAACAATCGTTTAGCCAAGTTTCGCTACTTAGTGAACCGGAGGAAGTGGAGGACTGACCCGAGAAGCAAGAGGCAAGACTGTGGTATGTCATGTAAAGAGTAAGCTCTTTGTTAGGCGTACAGCAACATCTGTTCCTTGTGAAAATAAGAATGCACATATAAGCATGCTGCAAAGAATAGCCACAACTCGTTCCCTTAAGTAATGGACACAAATGAAAAAGAAATTATCCAGATTGGCAATTTGATGGATAAGTAATAAACTAAATTAAGGAGCAAAATGTGTCACAAACTTCAGGTATTCTGAGTACAAATCAGAATAAGCCTGAATACTTGAGTGGGTCACAAATGCGATGGGTACCTCTCAGGCACCCACAGGGTTAAGCATACCACATACTTACTATTGAGATGTTGCCCTCTAGTTGGCAACCCTTAAGCGTGTGTGATGCAGGAGACATTATGATCTCGCTCTATGATGGTCGCCTACTAGAGGCGACATTTTAATAATACACCGTCAAGTTGATACCTTTATTGGCTAACTAAGCAGATTTAGGATGCAAGCTTTCAATACCTCTTCGATAAATCCACTTAGTTAGCCAATAATGGTATCAACTTGACTATACTTGCCTCCTGTATTTCAACGGCTAACATGGTACCATCTCTCTACCTTAAAGAAGCATTGGGCCCAGAACTGAACCAAGAGGATCTCTACTTACATTTTAAATCTACCTGAAAACGTTCCACTCACAACTCTCTGCATTCCATCATTTAACCAGTTTTCTATTCATAGATAGCCACATATATCCCTTTTAATTTATTAAGCAACCTTTTCAAGACAACGTTTACAAATCAAAGTATAATACATACAGCAATGTCCTTGTCCACTGTACTACTTATATTGTCCCTTAATACAAGAAGATGTTGAAGTTTCTAGACTTAGAGCTTTCCCCCATTTTGAAAAAATTTACATATGCTTTCATCCTTTCCAAGGTGATGAGAGTGAATTAACAAATATTAAGCATAATGTCCTTTTTATTACTGAACTGAGCTCTCTACTAACCCCAGAGTGTATCCCATTAGAACCAACCAGGATCTTCATTCATGTATAACTTGACCAGTCTCTTTTTAAATGATGAATCTGAACAGTCTAAGTTAAATTATTTAAATTCCTCCACCTTCCCACCTACTTCCCTTATTATTGAGTCACATTGGTTTTAATTTGTTCCTCTTATAAATTCCCAAATTGTACACACTGATTATTAAACTTATGCAAATGGAATATATATATATATATATATATATATATACAGTGATGTGTACATTAATAATTACATTTTAAAGGTAATAACTATTTAGTATACTAACCCCCTCCTCCTCCACTTTCCTGTTAGGCTCACAAACTAGATGCAGTGGAACTACAACAGTCAATCCCTTGATATTTCATGAAATAAGCAGCATTTCATTTTCACTATTGAAAGTTGCACTGACAGGTGACATTAGTGGGTAATAATGGCATGGCAGTTGGAGTCTACTACTATGGAAGTTATAAACAAAAGTGGTTGACAGGATCAGCTTAAAGAAAAAGATGCTTACCTCCAAAATGATAGTGGGTCACAAGTAACATAGTAAATTAGATTGACACAAGTCCATCAAGTTTAGCTTTTGCCTCATAACCCAGAGACACAAGAATTATAAAGATTTCCTGCTGCCAAATAAGTTAGTCTTTATCAGACATAAAACAAAACAAATCTGTGCTCCTCCATACAGAATATCCAAATGGAACGCTGTGTGAAGTATTATACCACTTTGATAAATCTGGGGTCTTCATTGCATAATTTGGCCAAACTGTGTTTAAGCTCACCCACCACGTCAAGGTATCACAAATATATAAGGCGGGTACCTATCAAATTCACACAATCATTCCTATCTAGATTAAAAATGCCCCTGCGGATTGACATTGCTGAGAATTCTTGTAAATAACTTGTAGGGTCCATTTTAAAAACGTATCACATATAAAAATAACAACTTCATGATAAGATTCACCTTTAGTGGCTTGCAGAGGGTTCTCTAATGCAGTGGTTCTCAACCCATGCCCTCAGTGGCTACTAACAGGCCAGGATTTGAGAATTTCCTTTTAAGAGCATAGGTGAGTTAATCAATATGACTGAGCATCTGATCAACACACTTGTGTTCTAGCAGGGAAATGCCTAAGTCCTGGCCTGTTAGTGGTGACTGAGGGCACGGGTTGAGAACCTCTGCTCTAATGCATCTCAAAGCAATAAATATAATCTCTCTCTAGCACTAGCACCATCAAATGTGCAGTTTGAGACTTTTTGTCCCTTATTTTGCAGATTGGATTGCCCCAGAATCACAACTCTTTGCACCATCCTGAATACAGCCAATAGGGTTTAAAAATAAACATATAGAATATAAATGAATGAATATGATTATTTATATAATGCTACCAGTGTACACAGCACTTTACAATTAAAGGGATTGGACAATACAGGATTACATGTGCTTTGCAAATTGAAACACTGGAAATGGGGTCTCTGCTTAAAAGCTTACAATCTAAAGTGGTAAAGGTACACATACAGAGTACATACAGAGCAATGTGTTACTTACTCCTCTGGCACTCAAAGAGTTAAGTGCATAACACAGTGTAAGAGTTCTGGTCAGGATTGGGGACAATAAAATAAGTAATTTATAAGCCCATTTCTCTTGCATCCAATTGGTGACGTAGAGACCACTAAAAGGCAGTGCAAAAAACAAACATCTAAACTTCCTCTGCCCCACTTAACCCCCACTTCCTCCACTAGAGGTCAGTTTTTGTTTTTTATTGTGTCCTCGTAGAAGGTAAATGGACCTGCAGATGGCTTTTGCTTGCAGTGACAGAAGAGATGAACTAAAGTATTGAGTGTAATTTGCACGATTATTTTTGTTTTGATAAAACACTTAGCTCACTTTGAGACCCCTCAGTTTTTGTTCCAAGCACAAAAGTATATTGAAGATCACTTTTTATGCAGTTTCATCAATATTTCAACAAGTGTATATTTCCAGTTAGCAAATAAAAGTAGCCATGTAAGCAAAAATGTAACGCATGCAAATTATGAAACAATATTGGTAATACTAAAAACTGTTCAGGGATGGAGGTTGAGAGGGAAATACTGCACAGTGGCGGTATTGTAGGAAATCCTTTGGAGGGTTAGTTACCAACAATAGCTTTCCCTACACTGCTATACAAACAGTGCCACAATAAACATTTTTGGCCATTTAGGTACTGTGCCCAAAAATTAAAGTTTGTGCTAAAATAACTTTTGAATAAAACATTTTTCATTAGTATACTTGTTTTACTCACCAGGAAAATTCTGCAATATATTATACTAGTTGAAGAGCCTGTGTATATGGGCAACAGTGCCAGCCGGTCGCGGTGCAGTCATAAGCAGTAGAGACTGCCCGTAACGCGGCTGATACGGAGTGGGGAGCTGTGAATTCAGACCGGGGTCCTCTCTGCAGCACGCGCAGCAGTCTCTACTGTGCATGACTGCGTCGTTACAAACTTTTAGCGAATTTTTACATAGGATTTCATATAAAGGCACAGTATCCCAGGAAAATACATTCACACAGCATTCTACTAATCTTTGTCCAGTAGAAAATAGTAAAGAACTTCAAATGACATTACTTGAATGTGTCTTTAATTAGTAAGCAAAAACAAAAAGTAAAAGACAAAGAGATAGAAGATCAATGAAGCAGGAGAAGAAGGATGCTCTTGACACCTAACCAAATGAGAACAAGGCTACATAACCTCTGCTGGCAATCAGCGTTCTAATTAGCCTAATGATTCATGCCCTTAAAACATGTCATAAGCTGATAAACATGAACACTCATGGCACAGACGCTGGATAACATCTGGAGAACACTACACTATAAAACGTTATATATACTATAAATATATATTTTGTTATTTGTTGATGCATTTCACAGAATAAATACCTCCTAAGCCACACATTAAACTTTTTGCTAGCTTTATTAGAAAAAAGGGAATGACAATTTGGAGCACAAAACAAATAAGTAAATAAATGTGTATTTCATATTCTCCATGAACATGTTACTTCTTGTACTTTAAATCCACAAAATGCATAGATTTATATTTAGTCGTAATAGACAGACAGATCGTAATAGAAGCGCTGTTGTAAAGTCCTTTGCCTTTATTGGACCTTATGTAGTAGAAAGATAAGGTCAGTTCAAAATATAAAGACTAAAAAAGTAGACAGTGGTCAAGAACTCCTTAAGGAAAACAGGGTAAATCAAACTGTGCGTGACACACAGGGTGCTACAAAGATCCAAAATAACCATAAATATACAAAGAGAAAAATATCATCTCAAATAAGCACTCAAGTTCCTCCAATAAATATATTTTATTTTTTTATAAAAAAAATTTTTTTATATTATTTAAGATCTTTTTCTCTTTGTGTATTTACAGCTCAAAACATAAGACAAATTGTCTGTTTATCTGATCATGTGCAAATGTGCTCCCCACAAATCTCTGGTACCAACAGACCTCAATGTGTAGGAGTAGGAAGCATTCCCGCTACTCCATGATGCAGAGAAATACAAAAAGGAAATCAGTCCATACTATATGGAGCCAGCAATCCAGTGCAAGCAAGAACAATCACATTTTATTATAATACTAGTTGAACAGCCCGTTACACGGGCCACAGTGCCACTGCCATGTGGTCGCAGGGCAGTCAGGTGCAGTGGAGACTGCCCACGCCGCGGCTGATACAGAGCTGGATGCTCCGAAGCAGTGCCCAGCTCTGTATCAGCCACTGCGCAGGCAGACTCCACTGCGCATGACTGCAGCACGCGTAGCAGTGTGTACTGCGCATGTCGCGGAGTTACACACGATTTAGCGAATTATTATACAGGATTAACAAAATCCAGAAACTAGACTTACCACAGTGCCTGTAAACAGACACACAGCAAGACTTTGGGTATAATGTGTTTCTCATGGGTAATGCTTATTCACAGACCTGTCTACTTGCCTATAAGGATACTAGTATAAAAGCCCGTGTACACGGGCCAAGGTCCGGGTGATGTTAACCCTTTGAGTGCCAGAGGGGTACGCAACGCATTGCTTTGCAATGCGTTGCGTACCCCTCTGGCACTCAAAGGGTTAAGAGGCCGGTCCTGCTCTGCATCCTGCCGCTGATGCAGTCATGCACTGTAGAGACTGCATGAAAGCACAGAATGCACCTCCCAGCACAGAACTCCCAGCATTCCTACACCTCCCAGCATTCTGTGCGTTCGGGCAGTCTCTACTGCGCATGACGGCTTCTGACAAACATCCTAGCGAATTATTATATAGGATATGGGCTTTATAAACGAAAGAACAATAATTTTTGGAGCAAACCAGCTGCTGTACAGGTGAGAAATAAAACTTTCAATTCATTTTAAATGTGGTGTTTAAGCCCGTAAATGCGAGAAAGCAATGTGCTGGGAACATCTTTAAAGGGATAGTAATACTTAAAATGTAAAAAAAAAATATGTTGTAGGGTTTATCCCCCTGAGTAAAACAAGGGAACTCCTACTGCTGAAAGGTGTTTTATTCAATAGTTATTACAGATCAAAGTTGAATTTTTTAGGTGCAGTATCACAGTGGCCTGAAATTGTGCAGTGGCACTGCTGCTACATCATCCTATGGAGATTTATGGTCTATGGACCAGAGCTGTCCATAGGATGGTGTAGCAACAGCACCACTGTACAATTTCAGGCCACTGTGATATTGCACCTAAAAAAATAAACTTTGAGCTGTAACAACTGTGAATAAAACACCTTTCAGCAGTGAGAGTACCCTTTTTTAAATCAGGGGGATAAACACTACAATATATATTTTTTTTACATATTAAGTATTACTATCCCTTTAAAATTCGAAATGGTAAATGCACCACTTAAATCCATGGGAGTTTGCAGAATATTTATCTCCTATGATGCAGTTTGTTTCCTTCAGAATTGCTGTTTTGGTTTTTTTGTGTACACATAAGGCACATGGTGTACTATTATAAATAAATGTACTAGCAATTTTTTTTACCCAACAAAGATATTGTTATTTTGTGAAATTGTAGTTACTAGATAACTAAATTCAACCTTTTCTCCTTCTGATAATGGGGATTTGCTACAAGTCACCTACTACTGGGGAGTTTGAAGAAGCCCAATTGTTACTGCAAATGGAAAAGGCTTCTCAATCAGGAAAAAAACATAATGGGAGATTTCAACTATCCGAAACTGAATGGAGAAATAGGACTTCCAGCAGAACAAAGGAGAAGCCAACTGGAAAAGAGGCCTTTCTGTACCTAGTGCTCTCAAACAATTTTGACCTGATAAAACATATACAGGTAAGGGAACATTTAAGAGGCAGTGACCAAAATATGGTCTCCTTTGAAATTTGTTATAAGAAACCCATTCACAAGGGTTTATACAAACCAATCAATTTTAAAAAGACTACATTTATAATGCTAAAAGAAGTATTAAAGGATATTCAGTGGGATGTAATATTCAAAGATAAAAATGCACAAAAATCATGGAATTTGTTTTAAATGCTCTTAGTTAAATATATGCATCAATATATAGCAAGAGGAGCAAATTCAGACTAATGTGGCTTAATAAAGAGGTTTGCAGGAAAATGAGAAATAGGAAGCAGGCTTTTAAAATGTTTAAGTTAGGAGGGTCAGATGCATCATTTAAAAAATATAAAGAATGTAATAAAATATGCAAACAAGAAATTAGCTAAAATTGAAAATGAGAAAAGTATTGCAAAAGAGAACAAGAAAATTCCTAAGCAATTCGACAAGTATATAAATAAAAAGATTAAGACTGATATTGGTCCCCTTAAGGTTGAGATGGGTGAATTGATTAGTGAGAATAAGTCTATGGCTGACCTCTTAAATACATTATTTTCTTCTTTATATCAGGAAGCAACAATGGCAGGCTATGGGCAAACAAACAAAATCACATAATTTATTCCATCATGTACATGGCTTACTGAGGACAAAGTCCAAAAGAGACTGGGAAAGTTTATGGTAAATAAAGCACCAAAGGTACTTAAGGAATGGCAAGACCATTATATTTTATATTTATTGATTTACATTCATCAGGCATAGTGCCATGAGATTGGAGGAAAGATGATGTGATACCATTGTTCAAATAGGGGGAAAAATCCAAACCAGAAAATTACAGACCTGCGAGAATCCCTTCCATCGTGAGTAAGATATTAGAAGGGTTACTAAGTGACAGTATTCAGAACTGTGTGAAGACAAACAATATTATTAGTAGAAGCCAGCATGGGTTTATGAAGAATACATCATGTCAAACTAATTTACTTGAATTTTAAGAAAGGGAAGTACTAATTTGGACAAGGGAACAGCTGTTGACGTAGTGTACTTGGATTTTAAAAAAGCCTTTGAGATAGTGACTCACAACAGGTTATTGCATAAATCTGTGCATGGATAAAGAACTGGTTAAATGATAGATGGCAGAGAGTTGTTGTAAACTCAACATTTTTAAAGGGGATCTATCACCCCTAAACATGTTTGTCTAAAACGTTTGTTTATATATTGGTTAGATTGAAAACGGTTTTCATAAAAAAAAAAAAAAAAAAAAAAAAAAATCAAAATCTGTATTTTTCCCAAATTAAATGTCTAAAGATTACCCAGCGACTTCTCTCATTGGCCAGAGACCACTCCAGCTTCCATGAAAAAAGCCTCCATCATCGGAGGAGGCTGGATAGAGGGAGGGGAGCAGAGGAAGAGTGATAGACTGCAGTAGAGAGCTAGTAACTGCAATCTGTCCAGAAAGAAGCCGGGTAATCTTTAGATGTTTAATTTGGGGAAAATAAAGATTAAAAAAAAAAAAAAAAAAAAAAAAAAAAAAAAAAAAAAAAAAAAAAAAAAATAATAATAATTTAAAACAAAACATGTATAGGAGTGATAGATCCCCTTTAAGTTTGTCTAAAGTTGTGAGTAGGAGTGCCACAGGATTTATTCCCGAGCCCCATGCTTTTTAAGTGGTTTACTAATGATCCAGCAGTGATAATTGCAAGTAATGTCTCACTCTTTGCTGATGACACTAAGCTGTGTAAGAAAATACATAAAGAGCTGGATTTTTTTTTCTCTACAGAAAAATTTAGATAAACTGAGTGAACTGACATAAAAATGTCAGATGAGGTTTAATGTAGAGAAATGTAAGATTATGCGTTTGGGCTGAAGTAACATACATACTACATCTACACGAAATGGGAAATACTTTGGGAATCCTCATTAGGAAAACATTTAGAAGTACTGATAGACAACACACTTCATAGCAGTATGCAGTGTCGCTCAGCTGCTGCAAGAGCAAATAGGGGACTGTTCTGTATAAAAAGGGGTATAGATGCACAGGATGAAAATATAATTGTACCTCTATATAAATTCTTGGTAAGGCCTCATATAGAATATGAAGTATGGTTTTGGGAACCAGATCTTAAAATTAGATTACTGAACTGGAAAAAGTGCAAAGTGGTGCAAAAAAACTGATTAAGGGATTGTAGAAACTGAGTTATAAAAAGAGACTAGCCAAGCTGGTTTTGGTTTGTTTGTATTCAGTCCTCAAGGCCACCAACAGGCCAGGGTGTAAAGATTTTCCTGATTAAGCACAGGTGAGTTAATCAGTGGTTCATTCATTTTGACTGACTCATCTGTGCTTAAGCAGGGAAATTCTGGCCTGTTCTTGGCCCTTGAGGACTGAACCTGGACAGCCCTGCATTAGAGAATAGACATATCATGGGTGATCTGATCACCATTTATAAATATATTCAAAGTCAATACAAAGAACTTTCCAAGGAAATATTTACTCAAAGAGCTGAATAAACAACAAGAGATCATCCATTAAGACTAGAGGAAAGGAGCATTCGACAAAATATAATTTTCGAAATATTTAGCTTAATTCAGTTGTGCAGATTAGATAATACTGGCCAGCAGGGGAGCCGAATGCTAGCACCCCACACAGCACTCCCTCTCACCTGCAGGCCAGTACTAGCTAATCTGAATACAATGCTTATCATTCACAGTCTGTCAAGATGGATGCTTCTACTGAGATGAATATACGGACAGGTGATAGTTTCACTATAAATTTTAAATAATAAACAAATACATTTTGCTGTGTTGAAGCAGATTTAAACAACACCCACAATAATTGCAAAGAATAAATGATGAAAGCTCAGGGATAATTTCAGTGTCAATTAGACTTTATTATTGATAAATATATTTCTACTATGGTTAAAAACAGGTTACCTTCATAAAGTAATAAGCAAGCAAAACATTTTAAATGAACAGAAAACTGTGACAATTACAGTTATGGAAAAAATTTGATCCCCTGCTGATTTTGTACGTTTGCCCACTGACAAAGAAATGATCAGTCTATAATTTTAATGGTAGGTTTATTTGAACAGTGAGAGACAGCATAACAACAAAAAAGTGTTCCTAATCTCAGCTTGTTACCTGTATAAAAGACACCTGGGAGCCAGAAATCTTGCTGATTGATAGGGGGTCAAATACTTAAAGCGGAACTATCATCCCAACATGATTAGGTCTCAATGTGCCCTTTTCGTTATCATCTAAAAGGTTGTATGGTCGGTTTTTAAAAGAAGATTTTCGTTTAGCTATATTTAGGAAAGCAAAAAGTTACCTCATGACATCTAGATAGGGGTAGATGGTCTGCGCAGGTCAGACTCGTTACCTTGCGGTAACGTAGTCACTCCCACAGGTCCTCTAGATCCAGCCTGTGTCCGCCCCTTCTAGAGCACATGACCTGGCGCGCACTAGCTTTCCAGTGCGTTCAGGTCATGGTACTGTAGTGCGAGCGCGTGCATGTGTCTTGCTCGCACTATATGTAGAAGCAGGCCGGTTACCTGCTAACAGGGAAGCGGTCTGCTCCGATAGGCTCGAGCATCTTTGGCTCTTTCATTGCGGCTGTTATTTCTTTGTGCCCCTTCTACCCGTCTCTGACTAGCAAATCTCCCTAAAAGCGCAAAATACTGTGGAACTAAAAAGGTTAAGTTATTTTTAAATAAATAGCCTCTGTTTTACAATGACGATTTGCATACCAGTCGCAATAAAACTACTTTGTAATACAGTGCAGTATTCTGTGCTGAATTATAAAGTAGTTGTATTGCGACTGGAATGCAAATAATCATTATAGTAAAACAGAGGCTGTTTCGTTCAAAATAAATTAACCCTTTTAGTTCCACTGGTAATTGTACATTGTGCCTGACACTTTATCGATTGATCCAATGTGTGCGGCCAGTGGTGAGCGCGGCCGACGAGGAGAAGGTCACAATACTTTATTTTGCATGCACGCCTCACTGGCGTGCACTGCGGAGAGGCAGACCATGGGCAGAGACTCTGACCTTGATTGACAGGCAACGCATGCGCACTGGAGCACATAAAGCAAGATGGCTGCGTCTACATCATCTTGGGGCTTCTATTAACGGTAACATTACAGATGAATCAGGACAGTCACACATGTTTACCACACACATTAAGGCTTACAGTATGGATGTCTACTTGGATAACCCAAGTTGATATCCTATGATAGTTCCGCTTTAATTTCACTCAGTAAAATGCAAATCAATTTATAACTTTTTTGAAATCTGTTTTTCTGGATTGTTTTGTTGTTATTCTGTCTCTTACTGTTCAAATAAAACTACCATTAAAATTATAGACTGATCATTTCTTTGTCAGTGAGCAAATGTACAAAATAAGCAGGGGATCAAATAATTTTTCCCTAACTGTATATTACTTTATTTTTTATAATTCAACTATCATTAACCCTTTTGATGCTAAAAGACTTCCTAAATTATTGCAAAGCAATTTTTAGAGAGCTCTTTAAAACCTACAGTTCACAGACACATTAAATAAATATCATGGACTTATATATGAACCCCAATACACCTCAATAATTCAGGAATCCGAAAAAAATTGAAAAATATTTAAGGGAACTATCATCAATTGTTCCAGTCCACTGGGAGGAGCTCTCACCTCCCCATGGTATTTGTGATTTATATGGACTAAGAGAAAGGATTTAACAGGCAAGACTAAAATCCTCTTATATGATGCACAAGAGAATTTAAAAATACAAATATGTACAAACCGAGTTCAAAACAAAAAATACAGATGTCCTTAAAGAGGAACTACCACCCATTTTAAACGTTACCCCAAATAATTACCCATCTGGCGACTAGCTGCTCAATAGTGCTAGTTGCCAGAATTATTACCGCATTACTGAGAATTCTATACTGCTCCCGGACTGACAGCCAGGAAACAGCGCAGACATCTTTCCATAGTTCCGTCTGCACGCCTGCGCTGTCAGTGCCAGCCTGCTGTAGGTGTTGTTGCTAGGAGCTGTTCAGTACCAAAAGGGACTGACAGTGCAGGAGCGCAGACGTCAATATGGAAAGATGTCTGCTCTGTTTCTTGGCTGTCAGTCCGGGAGCAGTATAGAATTCTCAGTAACGCGGTAATAATTATTTGGGGCAAAGTTTAAAAGGGCTGGTAGTTCCGCTTTAAACAACACTCAAAGTGACCTTCCTGAGCAAAAGGAATAGAAAACCAAAAGCGCCTCTTATCTAGTGCACAAACCTCATATTCCCAACAGACACGAGAGGTGTCAGATATATACAAATGACCCTATATATATGCTATCTAAATATATGTATGATGCATGTCCCTGAGGAAGTGTCTATTGATATGAAACATCTTGGACTACCGGCATACAGTCACCTATCATAGTGCTATTGCTTCAGGATATATAGGGAACTAATTCACACACATGGGTGCAAGACAAACACACACAGAGACACACACGCAAATGCACACGCATGCACTAAGATGCATAAAGAGCGACACAGTCATACACACATACATGCAATGCACAACATGCAGACACAGAGTGTGATACAGACGTGCAACACACACAGTGAGGAACACACAGGCACACACAGAGACACACACACACATATAAGTGAGTTATAAGGGGGGTGACTTATGTGTCATTGTAATGAGTTTGTGTTTATACTTATGCCTCCACTGTGGCATACATACATATAGTTGAAATGCATGTGGTAATTGCAAATACTATGGTGGAAGGTGGATTGTGCTGGCTCCCGGGGTGTGAGTGTGAGTGAGACTATGGTGGAAGGTGGATCGTGCTGGCTCCCGGGGTGTAAGTGAGTGTGACTATGGTGGAAGGTGGATCGTGCTGGCTCCCGGGGTGTGAGTGTGAATGATTGCGTGTGAGTGATTGCGTGAGTGTGTTAGTGAGTGCGTGTGATTGAGCGAGTGTGTGTGAGTGTGAAAGGGTGCATGAGAGTGAGTGTGTGTGAGAGAGTATGAGTGAGTGTGTGTGAGTGAGAGTGTGTGTGATTGAGTGTGTGAGTGAGAGCGTGAGTGTGTGATTGAGTGAGTGAGAGTGAATGAGAGCGTGAGTGTGTTTGAGCGTGTGTGATTGAGTGTGTGTATGATTGTGTGTGATGCGTTTGTGTCTATGGTGTAGGAGCGAGTGGCAGCCATTTTGTTTTTTCAGTTACTTGGATAGTGGTGGGCGGGCTGGATAGTGGGAGCAGGTCAACTCCCTGCATGATTTAAATAACTCCCCCATTAAATCACCCAATGGGAGCAGAAACTCCTCCTTACTTAACCCTCTGAGTGCCAGAGGGGTACGCAACGCATTGCTTTGCAATGTGTTGTGTACCCCTCTGGCACTAAAAGGGTTAAGTTATGGTAACATAGCAATATAACACACGGTGGCTCTTCAGTTAAGGCAGAGTAGCAATATGCTGAGGGAATAAAAGAGTTGCTATTAAGTTTATCCCTGAGTTTGTATTTTATGGAAACATTACACCCTTGTGCTGAACCAGAGTGTATGGAGGGTTACAATTATCTGTGGGAGGTGAAACAGTGTGTTGGTGATCTTGAGTGAGTGTGTGTGTGGACCAGGAGAAGTTATTGATATCCCCTACTTCAGGAGCGAGTGGCAGCTATAGTTTTTTTTTTTTTGTCAGTTGGATAGTGGTGGGCGGGCTGGAGGGGGCGGGCCAACTCCCTGTATGATAAACATGCCCCCATTGAATCACCCAATGGGAGCAGTAAAGTCCCCATTGAATCACCCAATAGGAGCTGTGTCTCCTAATGAGATATAAATTATTTAATGAGGCATTCTGTTCAATGTGTGTTTGTTTTCTGAGGAGACCTAAATTATGTTCTGTGTGTGAGGTCCATAAATTATGCAATGAGGCTTATATATGTATATAAGAAAGACAGGAGGTTTCAATTACGGCTGATTCAACTGGTGCTGCTGTGGAATTCTGATGTCTCTGCCCGGTCCGGAAAAGGGGTTCCTGCTGATGGACGCATACCCAAGGAACATTGCAATATAGACGGGGGAAAAAATGTGATCTCAGCAAATACAGACCACCCTTCACTCTGCAATACAGCTGTTGTTTCATTGGCACCTTCGGTGTGCCTTAGATTCCTGCCCGCTTCATCATCTCTAACAAAGGCATTCTACATTCATTAAGCCATTGAATTATAGGCACTTCTTTCATCCAAGGTGGACATTATTATATCAGGTGATATACACCCTAATTTTTAGAATTGTATTTTTTTTTCAGTGAATTCACTGTTAGTTTTATATAGCGCTAATCTGTGTGTCTTTTTTATATATATATTTTATATTCCAGCTACCACACTGGTTTACAGCCATGATTCTCCATTCCTGTTCTTGGGATCCAAAAAAAGAGAGTTAAGTTTCAAAGTAATGTAAACATTATTACATACATCCCAATGACTTGTCCCTTGAGCAACAATCTGTGCTCAAAAAGGGATACCCTATTGGCCTGTACAGGTTTTCTAAGTAAATGAAATTTTATTTAAAGAATGACAACATATTTCTTGGCTCTGTACAAAAATAACTTAGTGAATTAACAGTTTACACAAAGTTGTGTGCACTGTTGTTCTATATATTCTGCTAGTAGGTAACAGTCTCCTTTTAACACACAGATCAGACTGCTTTTGCAAACGCTGCACACAGATAACTGTCACAGGAAAGCAGTGTAAAAAAGGTGCTAACACATGGATCACATATGCAAATCAGGGATGGAAGTTCACCCCCATAGGTCTAAAGAAAAATGTAGTCTGACTGAAATGCGAAGCAGCTGAGGGTTTTAGGAAAAAAAAGCTTGCATGTTTGAAAAGAAAATCTGACATTTTAGGAGCCTTGAGATATGAATAAAAAAATAAAAATACACTGTTTTATTCTATCTACACAAACCAGTACAAATGACACAGCTCATGTTAAACTATACCACACTGCACTTAAATGGATAGTAATGTTTCATAATAAAAGCAGCTCTAACTAATCATCATAGTATTTGGACTTTGGAGAGTGTTATTTCAATTCTGTCAGAGTTATAGTTCAAGAGTAATTCAATGACAAAGTATCCCCCTCCTGCCCCTTTTACTGATGTAACACTGTTCAGCCAGATCGGAAGGGAGGTGCCCAGGTAGTCTGCATAGAGGGACAATTAAGATAAGGGAAAAACCTGAAAAACTTGTCAAGGGGGGCAGGGCTTTCATTGTTCTCATAGGAAGAAGATTGTCCCTGTCTGTTATCTGTCTGGTCTATGGGCTGGATTCCACATCTGAGAAGAGATTGCTTACACTAGGTAAAAGGGGCGGGAAGGGAAACTTTGCTTGTGAATATCTCTCAAACCATAAAGGTTTGAGAGATAAGACTTATATTGTTCTTCATGTTTTTTTAATGCCTACAAAATAAAATAAAGAAAAAACGAAGTATTACTATCCCTTTAATTTAGATGTATGTGAGTTGGGTGTGTATGTGTGTGTATGTCGATTTTTATCTTGATAAAGGTTCCGGAAGAGGTCAAAGTGTACTACATACAACAAAAAAATTGATCATTAACCCTTTGAGTGCCAGACTGGGCATGCAACACATTGTTCTGCAATGTGCTGCGTACCCCTCTGGAACTCAAAGGGTTAAAGAAAGGCAAGCATCAACTCAGGGGTTCTGTATTTGCAGCAATTCAACAGTAGAAAAAAAAAAAAGTCAGTTGAATTTTATTATTAACTAGATGAAGAGCTTGTGTACACGGGCCACAGTGCCACCCAGCAATGGCCATGGTGTAGTCATGCACAGTAGAGACTGCCTGCGCCGCGGCTGATACGGAGTGGGGAGCTAAGAATTCAGACCGTAGTCCTTTCTGAGCACCTTCGATGGGCAGAGAGGACTATGGTCTGAATTAAGAGCCCGCTCTATCAGCCGTGAAGCAGGCAGTCTGTACTGTGCATGACTTCAGCGCGCACAGCCGTCTCTACTGCACATGACGGCTTCTGACAAACACACATTTAGCTAATTATTATATAGGATATCATCATCATGTTTTTTGTGTAACAGTCCAAAACATTCAATAATTGCCAAAACGTCAAGAAACATGACTCACATACAATAAATTCTGAGATTTGCTCATTTATTATAATTTTTCTTTCAAAGGTAAACTGAAGCATTGATTTATTATTTTGATCACTATACAATCATAAAGACTAATTACCAATATTTGTGCGAAAACAATAAAACAGTATTTGCCTGACCAGTAATACGAAACTGTAATTTAAATAACTGTACTATTTTTATATCTGTAGTTAGGGATAATTCAAAAGAGAGCACAAAAAGGGTGTTTTCGTTGATAGAACCCATGAATAATGCAAGATTGTACAATAATATCTAGATACATCTTCACTTGTCTCTAATGTAGACTCCAAAGATAAAGTGAATATTGTGAACAATCAATAATACCCATTTGTGTTTGTAACACAGTTTCCTTTATTGCTCTTGATTAAATGTGATTTTGAATAACATCTTTAATATAAGACCACCATTAAAACAGCTGCAGGAAATCACAGCACACAAATGATAAAAAGAACTGCTATTTCTGTTCAAGGATAACAAAGGAACACATTGCTTTTGACTCCCATAGGCTTCTGTCACTTTTCAGTGAATTCAAGTGCTGAAAGTCATCAATTGCCAAAGAAGCACAGGGGAAAAAGACATTACTTATTAGGACAACTCTGACAAGACATTTATCCGGTATTTTCTAACAATACACATATCAAGCGTTCTTGATGAGTGTGGAAAAATGAACAGGGAAAATGAACAGCTTTGTCATTATAAATAGCACACTAATCAATTACATTCATACCAAAAAAGAGAAGAAGAAAAATCACTGGTTTGTTATGATAAACCTGCAGAACAGGAAAAACAGTTATTTGTTTAGATATTACCATTTCTGACTATGAAAGAAAAACTGTTAAACAATATTTTTGGGGTTTCGCAAAGTCAACATTTTTTCTTTTTTAACTGGCAATGGGAAGGCAGTAGTTATAGCAGGTTTTATTAATAAGAATTATAATAATGTATGACAGAGGTAGAAATTGAAGAACAATCTTGATAGTCTTTGAATATGGACTATAGCAAATAAAATGTAATTAATTAGAAATCTTAAATTCCCCCCCTTTGAAGTGCAAGTCCCCATTTACTAATAAATGATTCTACAGTGCCTATATTTTTATACTGCATGCTTAGCATGCATTATATAGTATGCGCTTATCTGCTTATTATATAGTATATAGTATGTCCTCATCTTGTGAACTTTCAACAAATACCACAAATATTAACACACTGGGAATCTGGGATAAAATCTGTTTTATGCCTTGGATGGAGTTGAGTAGAACCACTAGGATGTTGCACTTTGGTGGTAAGAGTTGGGCCTTGACATGGAGTACTCACAGGGATTCACTTGACAAATAAATGGTTGAAGCCTGCTTAAACTACAAACTTTGCTGTTTATGAATGGTTTATTTTTTCCTCTTCCTCTAATTACTCATAACTTACAGACTATAAGGCACTCAGGAGTCTGCAAACTGTGTTTATTATAGCTCCCAATCCCAAATACTCACTAGCATTCCAAAACACATGAGGATTAGCAAAGCAGTGCATATAACTGAGAGTCTTCATCTGTTCTGTGCCTACACATTCCTAATGAGAGAGGTGTGTGAGAGAGAGACAGACAGAGAGATGTGTGTGTGTGCGCACGTGTGTGCATGAGAGAGAGAGATGTGTGCGTGTGCGAGAGAGAGAGAGAGACTCCATTTTGGACTGTGGAGCTAACACAAAGTAGGTTTTTTGATGAACAATGAAACAATTTAAGTAGAAGCCAGTGAAGCGCTTCTTAGCCAGAATGGGGACCAGAAGCTGCTTTTCTAGTAGGGAGGATACCGCATCTATGACCCAAACAGGGTCCAGAAGAACTCTAGACAAAAGTAAAAGGTGAGGAGGAAGGGACTTGAAGTCTATATGGTACACTTCCGAAATTACCCACAAAACCCACTGATCTCTCACTGAAGTCTCCCACACCTTTCAAAAGATGGAGGTGACACGCAACAGTCAAAGACAGGCCAGGACCCAGCATATCATGCTGAGGTGAACTGTTCAACCTTAGGCTTCTCAGCCTTAGGCTTCTTAGGCTCTATTTTGACCAAGCCGGTTTGTGTTTGGGCTTTGAAGAGGCTCAGAAAGTCTGAGGGGGGTTAAACTGTAGGCCACCCTACTGGCAGGAGCAATGGAATCCATATTTTGGAAGCATATGAGTAAACAGGGTACTTTTGTCTCTGGTAGCATGACCTTGTCTAGGTCAGGGCTGCAAAGTTGTTCCCAAGAAAGGGGAAGGAACACCAAGGACTTGAGCCATGAGTTGCTTAGGTTTTTCCAGAAAATGTGGGACAACTTGCATATGGTATACATTTACCTCCAGAACTTTAGCTAGAAATAATAACAGTTCCTCCTTGGGAACATTCCCTTGGATGGCTTCTGAGAGATGTTTGCCCCAGATAGCCATAGCTCTAGTGATCCAAGCAGTAGCAAAGAGGGGATGCAGTTCTGCACCAGTGGCTGCAAAATTTGCCTTTAGTAAGGAATCCGCACACTCATCTGCCTGATCCTGAAGAGCCACAGCATATGC
The DNA here is from genome assembly GCA_037306005.1 of Rhinophrynus dorsalis. Classification (NCBI taxonomy): domain Eukaryota; kingdom Metazoa; phylum Chordata; class Amphibia; order Anura; family Rhinophrynidae; genus Rhinophrynus; species Rhinophrynus dorsalis. The sequence continues at coordinate 403,300,783 of CM074723.1, forward strand.
CAGAGGCAAAGCGGTGTTCTTGGCAAAGGAAAAAAAAAAAAAGAGAAATACGAAGTTAACCAGCATGTGAGGTATCCACTGCATTAAAGATTCAGCCAAAAAAGGACAGAGATTAGAGATGTGCCTGTTAAGAAATAGTCTTATAAGGAGTCTTCCATTCTTCCAGTAGAACCTGGTCCAAAGAATGATGTTAAGGAAAAATGGGTCTCTCATTTTAACGTCTCTGGAAGATGTCTGGATAAGAGGAAATATTTAGAGGCCTGAGAGACCTGAAGCATCTCAAGGACCACACTAATAAGTACTACAGCTGAGCGACAAGAATCCTCCTCACACACATCTCCCAAAGACAAGAAGGAATCCAGTTCATCCCGATCAGTCTCGTCCTCCTCCTCAAAGGAATCATCATAAAACTCTGAATGGAACCCAGATGAATGGATAGAGGTGACTGAAGAATTCAGAGTTTTAACCCAAACTGGTACCTGTTCTGCTGTTGAGGGCCGTGGAGTTGAAGTGAGGGGTACAGTGCATGAAGGACATAAGTTACCAGAGTACTCCTTATGAAGCCCAGTCTGGCATGAGGAGCAATGGGTTGAAGAGGTTAAGAGGGGCCCCATGTGTTCTTTGGAATCTGACATGTCCAAAGGAACTCTCAAAGTGCGACACAATAGCCCAAAGTAGCAGGAAAGAAATGAAAAAGTACTTATCTGAGTGAAAGGAGTTAAATGTCAAAGTTGGGAGTGACCAGCCACTGTACAGCACATTTAACAAGAAAAGCAAGATGGCTACCAAAGAACAATCCCTATCCTCCGCTGAAAGCTCATAAAAAAAAAGGAATTTGTGGTTTGTAGTTTCTAAGACATATTCTAAGCAAACATTGGTTCTCCGTTTGAAAACAGTGTTCTTTCAAACTCTCTATAGAGCCCCCAGGATGACCAAAAGGACAGGTCATCCTATTCAATAGGAGTCTACTCTGACCCCATGGAAGCAAACAGTGGCAGAGATAGGTCTTAGTGAAGAATTGCATACAACAATGATGGCCAATGTGAGGGCACCTGTTCTTAAAGGGGCTACAACATTTTAAAAGGTACATAAAGAAAGTTGAAAACTGAATAAGAAACAAGAGAAACCATAGAAAAACTGAAGGGAACAAGGGCATATACTCACGATAGAGGCGTAAAGTCCCCAAAACAGGTGGAAGCAGAATAAGGAACCCTTAGTAAAGGCAGCCACCTTTGACATAATACAAAATAAACAAAATAGGGTTTAATAGAGGCAAAACACCACAGGATAGTGGGTGCTAGAATAACAGGGATGTAAAAGTAGGACCATGGCACTCAAGAGGTTAACACACACAGCTTCAGTCTTCAGACTCCCACTGTGTAACATGAAAAGCTAACCAGTGAAGTATATATTTATAGAAAAAGCCAACATCCAGTTGTCTGAGAACCTGACAATTAATGACCATGGAAGACAGTGAATGGGAGCCCACCTAATGGGGGGAATTATATAGCCCATATTACTTCCTTAACATCCTTTCATGAGGCAGGTCACCTGAAACTGGAAGGAGGCAGGTTACTTAAAACTGGTAGTAGAAAGGTGCAATATGGATGGAAGAGGGGAGTATCCGCCTAAAAACACTTACCTTTTTTGAATACAGTAATGTAATGGAATTATTTGCCTCTTGAATGATGTACTTGCAGATACTGTAGTTTCTTTCAAAAAAGTAATGGATACCTTCCTAGCACAGAACAATATTGAGAATTATGACAGCTGGTTTTACAGCTGATAGATTCTGATACAGAGGCATATAAGAATCAGGAAGGATTTTTTTACCCAACTGGGTGTTAATTGGAAAAGGCTGGAAAGTTTTATTTATTTTTTGTATTCCACTGGATCAACAGGGCAAAGTACTTGTAGGAGTGGGCTGGATCAGGAAATCCTCTCACATCATGGTGGGGTCTTTCTTCTTTTATAGTATAGATATATAAAAACATATATACACACACACAGCCTTGGCCCATACCGATACACTGTCTGCTCTCTCTCTCTCTTGCTTACTGGGGCATACAGGTGGATCAGCTTACCTGAGTGCCAGGGAAGTGACCAACACATTGTATAGCAATGTGTTTGCCACCTCTTCTGCAGTCACAAGATTAAAGTGACTGAGAAAAAATCCCATTGATCTAAACAGGCTTTTTAACCCCTTGATGCTGGCTGTAGAGCTATTAAAAAGTGTCTCTTTATTGAAGATCTCACACTGCCTATTTTAGGTGAATCACATACTAAATGGTAATTAAATAATTGGTGGTGACACAACTAATTCGTTTCTGCTTACATTATACACAATATATAATAATGGGGTTGTGGTGAAGATATTACAAAATGCAAATTTCTATGCAATTTATTTATATTATTAGTACTTTAAAGGGATACTAATACTTCTTTTTATCTTTATTTTATTTTGTAGGCATTAAAAAAACATGAAGAATGATATAAGTCTTATCTCTCAAACCTTTATGGTTTAAGAGATATTCACAAGCAAAGATTCCCCTCCCGCTCCTTTTACCTAGTGTAAGCCATCTCTTCTCAGATGGGGAATCTGGTTGCAAGACCAGACAGATAACAGCAGGGGACAATCTTCTTTGTATTAAAACAATGAAAGCCCTTCCCCCCTTGACAAGTTTTTCAGCTTTTTCCCTTATTTTAATTGAAGATTGTCCCTCTCTGCAGTCTACCTGGGCACCTCCCTTCTGATTTGGCTGAACGGGGGGGGATACTTTTGTGAATATCTCTTAAACCATAAAGGTTTGAGAAATCAGACTTACATCGTTCTTCATGTTTTTTTAATGCCTACAAAATAAAAAAGATAAAACGAAGTATTACTATCCCTTTAAAGCTAGGTTTATATGGGCAGTTTGAACACTGCTACATAGTAACATTGCGCAAGAGACACAGTTTTGATTACCCTCGCAGTTTTACCAGTGATTCCCATGACAGAGGCATGACTAATGGCTGCCCCACGTGTCGGCAAACAATACTGGCTGACAGCCACATAAGCCAGCCATTGTTTGGATCTTTGCTGTAAGCAACAATCTCCTTAGGTCATTATGCAAGATCTGCTTTGTTGAAACTTTACAGCATTCAGGGCCAGTGCCACCTATAGGCAAGGTGGGCGCCGGCCTAGGGTGCACATGTACTGGGGGAGCAGGTATGCAGCGGAGAAGAGCTGCGCCCGCTGCCCGCACGCACCACACCAGGAACGCAACAGAGTCATATCTGTGTCGCTACTATGCTCCCTCATCGCCATCAACTCTTTAGTAGTGCAGAGCACACTGGGAGTCATGATCTCCCGGCACGCTCTGCATTACTGAAGAGAAGACTGCGAGGGAAGCTCCAGATATGTGATGGGGGGCAAGCTGGAGCTGATGGGTGGCAAAGTGGAGCTGATGGGGGCAAGTTGGAGCGTGTGGGGGCAAGTTGGAGCGTGTGGGGGCAAGTTGGAGCGTGTGGGGGCAAGTTGGAGCGTGTGGGGGGTAAGGTAGAGCTGATGGGGGAAGTTGGAGCTGAGGGGGCAAAGTGGAGCTGGTGGAGGCAAGTTGGAGCTGGTGGAGGCAAGTTGGAGCTGAGGGGGCAAAGAGGAGATGGTGGGGCAAGTTGGTGCTGGTGGGGGCAAGGTGGAGCTGACAGGGGGTAAAGTGGAGCTGATCGGGGGCAAGTTGGAGCTGACAGGGGCATAGTGGAGCTGGCGGGGGCAAGTTGGAGCTGATGGGGGAAAGCTGGAAAGAAGGAGGAGAAAAAGAAACAGATTGACAAGTAGAAGCAACTTAAGATTAAGAAGGAGATATGTAGTACAAGGACCACTGGATAAGAAGAAGTGGCCCCAGGGACTTGAAATAAAGAACAAGCACTATGAAACAGCTAAATGTAATACAATTGGCTTGAAATTTATGATAAAAATAAGCAAAACATGAGATAAACCAGAACAACTGCATGGTAATACATATATCCAAAGGAGAGACATAAAATAAAGGAGATAAATGTGAACTCTCACAGTTTTTCTTTTATTTTTTCTTTTCCCCATTTATCTTTTTTTATTTCTCAGTTTCTGAGCCGTGTATATGATTAAATAGGAGAGATCCCGTAGGTGACAATAAAATTGGGTATTGGAACTGACATACATCAGTAGGTAGGAGCGAGCTGGCCATATCTCTCTTCAAAGGATGGGGGGACACCAAAGAGAGGGTAGTAGGTAGAAGTGGAAATTGAGAGGTCGTCAGGGAAGGCGACAGCTTTCAGATATATATTATAACAGCTGAAATATTGGGACTGAAAGGAGTAGATTCAGTCATAAAAGATACAGTAACTATTATATTCAAATCCAATATAAACACATATGAGCACGACATAGCTCCACTGCGAGATCTAATTCCCCACAGTAGGGATGGATGTGAGAACTGTGTTAAACTAGGTAATTATAGCACTAGGTAGTGACCAGGTTCGTGAGAAAAGAAGGTCAAACGGGACTTAAGATTTACATCGAATGAGTGGCAGAATGTGAACAGACAAAGCTCCCCATGAGGTGGCAAGATTTCTGTCTCGCAGTAGAGTCGTCGGTCATCTATAAGCATACAAGAAAGGTAGGTTAAAGGAAGGAGGGGCTGAAAAGGGTCACGGGGGGTAAAGAAGTGTATGGGCAGAGCCTACCTCGGTGCTAAAGCAAGGTATAAAGAAGAATAAAAAAAAAAAAAAAAAAAAAAAAAAAAAAAGGGGTTGCAGGGTATTCTTAAAGCATATACATAGGCCTAGTAAGGTCTCTGTGAGAAAAGGGGGCAACAGGCCTCCTTAGGAGAGATAGGGAGATCAGGTACCGTCCATCTGGAGTCATCCAGGAGTAACTTTGGCAAAGGGGCTCACAGGTGGTGAAGAGCCGGTCCGGGTCGCTTCGCATTTATGGGAAGCCTGGGTTCAGGTTGGTTCAGGTGGTCCCCAGTCCATGGGAGCAGCAGAGGTGGAGATCTCCGTTATCGATTCCTCAGTAAGGTGTATATCAAGGGCCGATAGAAAGGAGGAACAGTCCTCCTTGTAACGGAGGATGTGAGTCGCACCTTGATGTGTAACGACGAGGGCCATCGGGAAGCTCCATCTGTATTTGATCTGTTTCTTTCGTAGCTCCGAGATGATGGGACGGATGTCCCTTCTCCACTGGATAGTTAAAGGAGAGAGGTCTTGAAAGATGGCAAGTTCATGCCCCTCAAAGGTAGTGTTGGGGAGTCACGCGCAGCACAATATATTTCCTCTCTATCTGAATAAGCATGGAACCTTAAAATTACTTCTCTTGGGATGTCTGAAGATGGGTTTTTTGGGCGCAGAGCCCTGTGAGCCAGATCTAATTTGATATTCTGCAGGAATTCAGCTCCTTTCAAGTGCCCAAATAAACGTTGGAGGTAGTCATTAAGAGATGAATGATCCACAGTTTCAGGGATACCTCTAATACGTAGGTTGTTCCGTCTTTGTGTGTTATCAAGATCGTCGCGTTTTAAAGTAATTTCGTTGTTCCGTTTTTGGAGGAAAGAATAATATTTAAGAGAGTTGTCTTTGAAGGTGACCAAGGAAGATACCTCAGATTCGAGAGATTCAACTCTAGAGCCAACTTGTTTTATATCCTTGCGGATTCCAGTAAGCTCTTCTCTCATAAAGAGCTTGATGTCGGATAGCAATTGACACAGGTCTTTTTTAGTGGAGGGTTCGTCCTGTTCGGGATCAGTAGAGGCTGAGTCATCAGAAGCCTGGCTCAGTTCGTCAAAGGCTATAGTACACGATGGAGCGTTTTTCTTTGGTAGAGAAACTGTCTCAGCCATTTTGGATCGTGCTGCTTGATGTTTCTCCGTTTGCTTAGATGCAAAAAAAGTGCTGCAAGTCAGGATTATTCTTGGTTGGTCTATTACGAACCATCATCTGAAGGGTCTTATACAATGTCGGATAGCCAAAAGTAACCAATATTTGAGAGGTTGAAGTGGTAAATTAGCAATAAATGTCCCTGGGACTAGGAGCCGATGTCTCACACGTCCATCCAGAAAGGCAGCCAAAACACGCCCCTGTAATGTTTTTTTAGTTTAAAGACTGGCAGCAGTGATTTTCTTTCAAACATTCAATTAAACATTCATTCAAGAGTAATCACCAATGGCCTGAAATTTCCATACATAACCACCTGAGAAACAGACTTAGGTCATCACTTAACCAATTAACCCCAGAAACATGGTCAGTATATACGGGAAGAAAAGTCTAAACTTTCTTTTTATGTTACCCATAAGAAACAATGACAGAAGAGTCTCTTTCTGTGGTACTTTACCCTAATCAGAATAAATAAGACAGGAAAACAATCAACTTTCTTGGAAAGGCTGTACTCAGGTCAATGATCCACTACTGGTGTTCACGGCCAAAAATTACCCCTCTTTTACAGAGACAGAACCATCATTCCTTTCTTGAAGAAAAAAAAAAAATTATGGAAAATGTGGTCCTATGAAACTGATGCATTAATCTGCCATATACACAAAAACTATTCATCCCTTCATAAAGTATGGGAACCCCAGTAGATTTACAAAGCATTGGGCTCGAACTTGGTTTAAATTCCCCCTTGACTGAAAACAACATTGACACCAACTGTAAGTTCTCTTATGCCCATAATTGTGAAACATTTCAAGTCCTGTGATGCTAAGCCTGACGCCCTATAACCCACCCTTAAACACTTAATAAAGTTAAGGGGGAAAATGTCAAATTTTAAAAGTAGTAAACAGAGAAACTGTAATAAAATTAAATGTGGGCAAAGGTTTACCAGCATAGATAACAAGGCCAAGAGAAAAATATGATAAAAAAAACTACACAAGTTGACAAAGTCAACATAAGGCAATGGACAAGATTTACCTCATATTTACATGTATCTTCTTAAAAAACTAAACATATAAGGTTATTTGTGTACCTGACTTTAATTAAATATTTAGAAGAATAAGAAACAATAACAGATGACGTTATAGCTGACCGGTTTAAGATGCTGAACCAGTGTTAAAACATGCAGGGGATAGCTTCTCTCTGGATAGTAATGGTTAAAGAATATCGGAATTGTATTAAAAAAAATAACTTAAAAACACAGTCAAATATGTCAATATTTCATTTTTTTAATTATATTATTTTATTGATTTTTTTCTTTAAAATAAAGTTTTTAAATATAGTATTGAATCATTCTTGGACACTTACCATTCATATTCAGTTACCCCTGAGCAGGGTGGGTTTATATTCACTGAGTGCATTAACACTGAATGGCCAATCAGCTATATCATGTGTGTGGTTTCAAATATGTATATTATCTAACTGGCGGTAGTCAAAGATATAGTGCCCCATCTGTTTTTTTTTTTTCTGTTTGATGGATCTGTCACCTTTGTCTTTTTGGCAAGCAGCTGTATCACTGAACATAAACTGAGTGGAGGCAGTTTATATCCTATATGTGAAAGACAAGCTGCATACCACGTGACTTATTATTTGGTGAGTAGCCTGGTGTTCAGTGGAGGTATTAACAAACCTATACTTATTATGCTATGGGCACCATCCTGTTTATTTAGAGGAATCACGTTATCTTACTTTCCATCTTCGGCAATTGTCTCACATAACAGAGCCAGCACAATAACAAAAATGTCTTAATCTAAATTTACACATAACTTATACTTAGCTGTGATATAAGCTCTGTTTAAGACACCCATTTACTTTATGTTTCCAGGCATTCTCATACAAGATTCCATCACTGGGTGGGGGGGGTCGGAAGGATAAGATTGACTGATGGCTAGCTCAAATGGATTGGTAATTCACTGTTGACTAATTATCACAAGCACTTTTACTTAGAGGAAGGTCCTATATGTGCCTGTGCAGATCATATAAGCTGCAAGTTGCCTGTATTCTAAATTTAACTCAGGGAAGTTGCAGCATGTAACATACTCAAATCAAAAGAAGCAACAGTACACCATGTAAATAGCCTGATAGGAGGGCATTTGTTCTATTTAGGACAATACACAGTTACACAGAAAATTAGGTCTATGAAGTTCAATCTTTGCTACAGTATATGCCAGAAAATGAGAAATACATAATCGTTCCTCACTCCAAGCTTTAAGTTTTTGATATAAACAATATATAGTCCAAATATTTCGAAAGTTATCCTTTTTTATGCTTAAAAACATGGTACCATATTGCAATGCACTGCATGTTTCTGTACACAAGAGAAAAAAAAATCTAATTAATTAGCCTTGGAAAAAAAAAACAAAGCAAAAAAAAAAAAACACTACTCTCAATAGGTCAATTCAATCTTTCCTTTTAATCATCAATAATAATGGTCTTTTAAGTTACTAAGATAAAATAGCAGCTTTATCACCAGAACAGGGACATAATTAAGCCTAGAGAAGCTGTGTGATAAAATCAATAAGATAAAATGCTCTCATGAATTGGTTTGCACCAGTCGCATGCAAGAAAAGCTATGTTGTACAACAAATAAGGATTCTGTATGTATGTCTTAACACATCTACAATTTCTGAAAATTCTAAAAGTTCGCAGAGTGATTTATAGTAGCTTTTAGAGATAAATATTTATGAAATGATCAAATGCCCTTCTAAAAGTAATTTCCATTAAATTATGCATAAACGCAAAATTATACTAGACTTGGACAAGGCATTTCTCATATGCTGACCAGAAATTTTTATTTTCTTTATTTTAAATATGTTGCAGCTTCACTGGCTTGATCATAGAATGTATGTACACATTATTTTAAATGTATCAAATTGAGTGGAATTTTTTTTTCCCCATTTCTCCCGGTGACAGTTTAGGCCAGTGGTTAAAGTGATAGTAATGTTTTAAAGTAAAAGCAGCTCCAATTAATCTTCATAGTATTTGAGCCATAGAGAGTGTTATTTCAATACTGTCAGAGTTGTAGCTCAAGAGTAATTGAATGATAAAGTTTCCCCCTCCCGCCCCTTTTACCTAGTGTAAGCTACCTCTCCTCAGATGTGGAATCTGGTCGCTTGAAGGGACAGTTCACAGCAAGGAACAGTCTTCTTACTGAGAGCCTAAGGAAAATCCTGCCCCCCTTGACAGTTTTTTTCCCTTATGCTCACTGAAGATTGTCCCTCTCTGCAAGTCATCTGGGCACCACCTTTCTGTTCTGAGGTGAGCAATGTTAAATCAGTATAAGGGGCAGGAGAGGGGATATTTTATCATTCAATTACTCTTGAACTAAAACTCTGACAGTATTGAAATAACACTCTCCATGGACCAAATACTATGAAGATTAATTGGAGCTGCTTTTATTGTGAAACATTACTATCCCTTTAAACTTGTTCGGAGGGACCACTACTTCATGAAAACTATTTTCCAGAGTCATAACTATTACTCTCCATAAAATTGACTAGACTGAAAAGGCTTCATTATTGTGGGAGGAGATCAAATGTTGGTATTAGATCCAAAGAATGACAAATCACTTCCCACAGGTCTTTGCAAACATAGACAGAACCATAAGCTGGCACGACAGACCTCAAAGCTTATTGCTTCTTACTCCTTGTTTGATGTATAGAGTATTCTTTGCAAAAAGACATCACCTTCTTCTGTAAACCTCACCTTTCCTGTTCTCAGACTACTTTTTTACAGATAGGGATTTTCTACAGCAAATCAGTTCTTTCAATATCTGTAGTATAAAATGGTCTGACCACTCTCTAATCAGCCTCTAATCTGAAAATACATTTTCTAGAGGTGTTTCCTCTAGAGAATGAGAATTTACATAAAGAGGTTGCTTGAAGAAATTAACAGATACTATAAAAAAGCATTGTGATTATATTTGTAATGTCAATGTTTCCTGTACAACTATTTGGAAAGTTCAAAGTAAACTTACACGACTCTCTGATGACAATAAGAACGCTCCCCCGTCTTGTCTCAGAACAATCTTATTCTGAAAGCAGAGGCAAAATCATGCCCAGAAGATGAGATTACACTAAAAGAAGCAATTCTGACAAACTCTTGGTAAACAAACCAAAGGCTCAGCAGGCATGAACCAGGATCCATTTTATTAATACTTCTCAACACCAAAAATTGTATAATCTCAAAGACATTTTGAGATATACAATTTCAAATCCACTTCTGCTTTCCCTGAATCCTATTTCTCTGTTATTAACACATTTCTACGGAACATTGCCCTATTGCCCTTTCATGAGATAGGAAGTTATAAGTGAAGGGTTCCATCATTTAATACCCACTGTGAAACATATCTCACCTACAAGTTATTGTTGTCACCATTCCAAAATAGGGAAAAGAACCTTCTCTGTCAAAAAAAATGATCGGGCTCTCAAACCCTGGAGAACACAACAAAAATCATATACATTAATTTCCTATGCGAAATACCACAAATCAGATCTACAATACATGGAAGTTTTGCCATACCTATCTTCCTCTACCACCATCAAGCAACCATTAATAAGCAATCCATTGTGTGGCACTCCCTATATATATATATACTATGGCTCCTCCTTTTACTGAGCTTACAGAGAAATTTAAACCTCCATCTGATAGTTTTAAATGTATCCAAGCCTCTCATACTACTTGAAGTCCTTTAAAATATTCAGTAATAAACTGCCTCCTAAGAATACCCTTGAATCTATTAAACAAATGATGGGGGAAATAGCTGATTTCTTACAATCAATTATCTTCCTGAATACAAAGCTCCACATATGACAACATAGGATATCTTTCTTAAAAACAAGCGATACATTGGCACTGCCTTCTAAAGCTCAATTTTTAACTTGCCATTCTGATCAATAGGACTTAGCTTTTTATCCCTCTGCTCGCCTGTCCATTTTTTTTTTTTTTACTTTCTAAGAAACCTTTCAATTACAAGTCTGTTTAATTTATATCATGTTGGTAGTGCCATAAATGATTCAGTGCTATGTCAAGTTAACTTATTTCTTTATTATTGTAATTGCAAAGTTAATCTGTGGATGTATGTAAATACAAGAGCAAGCTTTACCCCTTGATATGCTATGACAACAAATCCCTTTTATACATGAAAAATAACACTGCAATGTTTCATAACCATTATATTTAAAAACTGTCAGACATCTAAGAACACTAACATACATGTTGTGTTGAATATCTATCTTAGACTGTTTATCCAACTGACACATACTGATCTTACTCCATTATGATTTGAAGGCAATATTACTGCTTCTTTACTAACAAAATATATTTTATAGCAGTTTAACTCCTTACATGGTATTATATTTTTTCATTAAAATGTATGTTGTATAGAAGACTGGATAGAAGGCTGGTGTTTTTCATATGTTCTTCCTTAGTAAAAATTAAGGTGAAATATTCCAGTATTGTGAGGAATGTAAAACACACTACAACATTTAGAGCAGGAGTGTCAAAAGCCAAAAAATGTTTCGTGCTGGAATTTCAGCAGAAAATTAGCAATTTATCTATTTCACTTGAAAATTTTAACCCACAAACAATATATAAAATGTTCATGTTTTACCCAATGCCAATAAATTTCCTGCCTAGAACCTTGCCATTTTTTACCTATATTTTCTATGGCTGTAAAATTTCCCAACTCAGTAGTACTACTGCTGCTGAGGGCTGAACTGGAGGAATCAACAGCTGAAAGTAAAAGCTTTGAGTCTTTTGACTCCTTTCTTAGAACTCAGTAAGTGTGGGATGACAGTATAGAGTGGAAGGATGCTGTAACTACTGTTTTAACATGACTTGTTCCACAAACAAGGAGCAGGTTGCTAGATGGGTTAGAGTTAGACGTAGCAGGAGAGGCAGAGGACTAGGGTGGACACTCCTATATTTACTCACTGTAACAGATTTGCCACATTGAGTTAAAATGTGGGCAGTGTTACAGGAATGCATTTGTTCTGATGGGATCTGGAATTATGGCAGATCTAGACAGATGGTGGTAAGGGATTCAATAATTAGGAAGACAGACAGGGTAATCCATCACCAGGATCACTACAATCAGTTTACTGTCTCCTGGGTTGGAACTTGCTGGGTATGACAACTGTCATGGAATAAGTTGGTACCAATGACAAAGTCAGGGGGAAATGGAGGCCTGTTAAGAAGGATATCAGGGATTTAGATTATAAACTCAAGCCCAAGGGACTCTAAGGTAGTCATTTCCGAAATACTACCTGTGCTATGTGCTATACTAGAAAGGCAATGGGAGATTAGGGAGTTAAATACGTAGCTAATGACTTGGTGGGAGGTGTCTGGGTTTCTAGAGCACTGGGATGTCTTTCCCCTTGTGAGAAATCTTTACAGTCGAGATGTATTGTACATTAAGTGAAAGGGAAATACAGTGGTACGTGTCAAGGCGGTTAAACGACTGGAGGAGACTTTAAATTAGCAATAGGATGGGAAAAGGCAGTGTAAATGAAGTAATTAGATTAGCGAAGGGTCATGGGGGTGCAGAGGAGGGATGGGCTACTTCCCTAAAAGGGAGATGCCTATGTATCACCCTGAATTTGGTTATAGGAAACCCATTAACAAGGGTTTAACCAAAATATTCAACTTTAAAAAAATCTTACAATGCTAAAATCAGTATTCAAGCACATTCAACGGGATGTAATCTTCAAAAAGAAAAAATGCACATGAAAAATGGATTTTCTATAAAATGCTCTTAGATAAATATATGCATCAATATATATCACTGGGGAAAAGGAGCAAAAGGAGCTAATTAATGTGGTTTAAAAATAAGGTTTGAAGGAAAATAGCATCCTATTGAAATGTTGCCCTCTAACTGGCAACCATAATGATGCCCAAATCAGAAGGGCGACATCAGAATATTGCCCTCATCAACAATTTTGATGTTGATTTTGATGCTTAAGGGTCACCAATTATAGGACGACATTACACTGAGCAATGTGCAGATCGATGTAGAGCTTCCAAATCTAGCCTAATAACCTAATTATTCCGTTCCACAAATCATGGGCACATATCAGCATTGAAAAAACTTATGTACAAAAGTTTTGTAAGAAACAATTAATATATAAGAAAAAAGTAGTTTATATCGATCCAGAACTCTTAAATAGGTTAGATGTGATGAATTGGGGTGCCACTCTAGTTTTTAAAATAATCACAGTGCCCGTGATTAGACTCCGAGAATTCTGCTGTGAGGTGTGGGCGACATTGTCTTTCACTTCCTGAGTGTCATGCTTAAGTGTATTCGCTATTTTTATAGGCCTATGGTTAATTGCCAGAGTGAGTCTCCTCCTACTTGTTAGGCCTTATAGGCCTCAGTCTACCAGTACTCCTTTGCCCTTTCGTGGTGCACCTGTGCATTTGCTCTTGTGATATTCCTATGCTCTGTTCCGTGTATGACCTCTGGCTATGTCCGACTCTGGTTACGTTTGATCCCTGATTTATTGCCAACTCCTCCGGTCTGACCCTTTGGCTCCGTCTGAATACCTTCTCTGGTCTGACCCTTTGGCTCCGTCTGACCACCCGCTCCGGTCTGACCCTTTGGCTCCGTCTGACTACCCGCCCTGTGCTGACTATCTGATACAGTACTGATCATGGCATGGCTGACTTACTGCTGTGTTCTCTACCCTTGGCCTGACTGACTCCTTTCTCTCGCTAGACCGTGGCTCTAGCTGTTCCCTCTGGTACAAGCTGTCGTCCTCCCGCTGTGACAGACCTCGTCTCTGGGCATTGCATCCTGCTGGTTACTGCAGGTTAGTGCCTTGGGTACTCCCTAGCGTTCTAGGGATTTCTGTCTCTATTGCCTATCGCTACCCTAGCGTTCTAGGGATTCCAGTCACCACTGTCTATCGCTACCTTAGAGTTTTGGGGTACTTGTGAGTCACCATTGCCTGTAGGTTTACCCTAGTGTTCTAGGGAAGTTTCTCTTGCTTTTGCTTGGGTGTTTCTGCTTCACAAGCACTAGTAGCCACTACCATACTTGCTACCAGTACCGTCTGTGGTCAGATTTGGATCAGTCTCTCTTCTGTCAATGGATCCTGTGCTGTCTCCATACCTGGCTAGTGAAGGTTGGGGAAGTGCTTGTGCACTGTCTCCACACCTGGTCCTGTGAGGGTTAGGGAAGTACTGACCATATCTTTTCTTTTCTTGTTTTTAATAAATATATTGATTTTGCTGCATCTGTACTTGTCAGTGTCATTTTTTGTAGTCACCCCGTAACAAAAAATGTTCTTCTGCGGCAGGTAGACTTAACTTTGAATGGCACAGGGGTATACAATGCGCTGCTTTGCAACGTATTGCTTACCCCTTCGGCACTCAAAGGGTTACGTAACCGAAGCAGTACCTTCTGTGGTTAGTAGAGGCAGTCAGTGGAGTCCAGACAGCTCTCTGTCTCCTCTCAGGTCTGCCTTTCAGTCTTCTCTCTGGTCTACTTGTATTGGGCTGAGAGGAGATTCAGAGGCGGACCTGACAGGAAACCATGAGCTATGCGGACACCACTGACTGCCTCTACCTGCCATAGAAGGTACTGCTTCAGTCACTTAACCCTTTTGAGTGCCAGAGGGGTAAGCAACACATTGCAAAGCAATGTATTGCTTTCCCCTGTGCCATTCAAAGAGTTAATGCTACCTGCCACTGAAGAGATAAGGCTACCTGCCACAGAAGAGTGGCAGCCCAATTTATCACATCCGACGTACATAAAACTTGAGACAACACACCACGTCTAACAAGTGAAGATCCCTCTTTTTGTCAGAGGTGAGGTCTGGTCAGAAAGAGGGCACCGCAATCTCCTGATTGATGTGGCACCTTCGGAAGAAACTCCTGAGAGGTGCAAAGCACAGCCTTGTCCTTGTGAAACACCAAATAGGGTGGTTTACAGGAAAGAGCATGTAATTCCGCTACACAACGCACACAATCGCCAGGAGAAAAGCCATTTTCCACGTCAACAGGCGTAGAGGAATAATAGCCAAAGACTCAAATGGAAGGTGCTGAAGAATGCCCAAAACCAAGTTAAGATCCCAAGGAGAAGCATGAATCTTGAAGGCAGGACAAGTATGTGCAACTCTCTGGAAGAAAACCTTGAGATCAGGAAAGATGGCAATGTACCTCTGAAAGAAAACAGAGAGAATAGATGTCTGAACCTTAAGGGAACCCAAACTGAGGCCCTTATCCACACCGTCCTGCAAAAAGGCCAGGACTGTAGGCAGATCAAATTCCTGAGACAGGTCAGCACACCAAGAGAGAAAGGTCGACCAGACACAATGATAGATCTTGGAAGAAAGGCACTGAGCATAGTAGCCACCACACCAGAAGAAAACCCTTTCTTCCTTAATATTGAGGATTCAATTTCCAAGCCATCAAGGCTAGACGATGAACATTCTCCTTCCACAGGTAACCCTGTTAAAAGAAGATCCGGATGGCAAGGAAGCCAGAATGGCTCCGCCACTGACACATCCAGAAGCTCCGGAAACCAAGCCTGGCGATGCCAGTACGGAGCAATCAGAACGACTGGACAATGCTCCAGTCATAATTTCCTTAACACCTGATCAACATGGGGAGGGGAGAAAAGATGTAGGCCAGAGGAAATAACCAAGGAATGGACAATGCATCCACCGCCAGAGCTAGAGAGTCCCTCCATCGAGAGCAGAACCTCGGAATCTTCCTGTTGTGTCTTGTCGGCATCAGGTCGATGTAAGGAAGACCCCGTTTCTGAACAATGAGGGTGAACACCTCTGGGTGCAGCTCCCACTCTCCGCTGTACACTGTATGTCGACAGAGGAAGTCCGCCATGACGTTGTCTACTCTAGGAATGTGTACTGCGGATATGGCATGAACGTGTTCTTCTGCCCAGGACAAAATAGCCTTGACCTCTAACAAAGTGGTCAGACTCCTTGTTCCGCCCTGTTTGTTGATGTAAGCCACTGCCGTGGCATTGTCGGACGCTACCCGGACTGGACAGACCCTGTGCAGTCGAGAGACCCAGGACCGCTCCCCATCTGGAGAGACTGGCATCCGTCGTCACCAAGGTCCAGAAGGAAACCAGGAAGGACTTGCCCTTCAGCAGATTGGAGAGGTCAAGCCACCAGGACAATCTCAGTTCCACATGAAGAGTAAGTGACACCGATGTCTTCAAAAGGCCCGGCTGACCCCTGCACACCTGGATCACAAACCTCTGGAGTTCCCTGGACTGTGCCATGGCAAACGGTACCGCCTCTATGGTGGAAATGAATTTCCCCACGAGAGATGACAGCTTCTTGGATGGAACTGGATCCTGAGCCAGTATTGCAGAAACCCTGTGGGCGATCTGGTGAGCCACCTCGTCCGTGAGAAACACCATGTCCTTCTGGGTATCGAAGAGGAGGCCCAGTAAGACCAGACGCTGGGATGGGACAAGATCTGATTTGTCCAAGTTGATGATCTACCCGTGATGGGTGAGAGCATGAATGCATTGCTGAACCTGCTGATGAAGTTCAGCAGAAGAGGCTTTCAGAAGCAGGTCGTCCATGTATGGAGCAACTCTGATGCCATCTCGGTGGAGGACGGACACTAAGGCTCCCAGGACACGGTTGAAGACCTGAGGAGCTGTCGTCAGACCAAAAGGAAGAGCTGAGAACTGAAAATGTCCCCTGTCGCAGGCAAACTGGAGGTACTGCCGGCTCTCTGGATGATTGGAATACCCCGGGGACAAGGCAGCAATCACCGTCCGTAGAGACTCCTGGTGATAATGAGTCCGGGTCACAAAGGAATTGAGATCCTTCAAGTCCAAAATGGGACGACCACCGCCATCCTTCTTGGAGACCACAAAGAGGTTTGAGGAAAAATCCATACCTCTGTCCTGAACTGGAACTGGCTCAAGAACGTCCTTGTCCAGAATAGCCTGAACAGTGCTGAATAGACAGCATTTCTCTGCGCCCTGAGGAGTAGAAGAAGGAAGAACACGAAAGGGAGGAAAAGAGACGAAAGGGATCAATTACCCTTCCGTCACTACCTGCAAAACCCATGGGTCCGTCACTGAGTCCTCCCAAATGCTGTGATAATGACACAGACTACCACCCACAGCAGAGTGTGGACCCGGGTTCGGTGAGTCATGCCAAAGAAGGCTTGGAAGCCTTGGGCTTGGAGGAGACCTTGAGCTTCCATTGCTGTTTGGGATTGGAGGAGGTACGCAGAGCTGAGGGAACCGTCTGGTTCGCCAGACATGTTTCATTCTGAAAGGAACTAAAATATCGGTTACGCTTAAGTGGTGTTTTCATCCTAGGAACTAAGGGTAGAAGTGTACTCTTACCCCCTGTAGCCTCACTCAACAGATCCTTGAGATCTGGCCCAAACAAAGAAGTGCCTTGAAAAGACAAGGAGAGCAATGCTTTCTTAGAAGCAGTATCAGCAGACCAGATCTTGAGCCAAAGAGCTTGTCTGGCAACCACAGACATGGTGGAAACCCTAGCCACCAAAGTATGGCATCACATAGGGCAGCAGAAACATAGTGCTGCGCCTCAGAAATGTTGGCAAGGAGGCACAAACTTATAAGAAGTAGGAGCATCTTGACGGACAGCAAGAGTGAGCTGTTCAGTCCAGATCGCAATGGCCCGGTTCACCCATGCTGCTGCGAAAGTTGGATGCATGGCAGAACCAGCAGTGGCAAAGATGGACTTGAGGGAGACCTCAAGTTTCTTGTCAGTCCAGTCCTTTAGAGCAGATGCATCAGACACTGGCAAGGCAGTAGACTTGGATAGCCTGGATATAGGAGAATCCACTTAGGAGGATGAACCCACTGAGCAAGCACTGCCTCAGAAAAGGATAAAGCTTAGCAAATTTCTTGGAGACAGAAGGTTTCCTGTCCAGAAACTTGCACTCTTCAGACAGAAGGCGGTCAAGAGTGAGGTTAAGTGGAAAGCAAGTAAGGGGCTTTTTAGGCTCCTGAAAGACAACAGAAGGGTCAGAAGGAACCTCCTGCACTAAGGGAATGTTTAGGGTATTTAAAACAGCCCTGATCAGGCCCTCAGTCGAGGGCTCAGGATCAGCCTCAAAAGGGTCCCCAAAAAACTGAGGAACCCACCGCAGAACATTCCTCAACATCTGAATCCACCAACAGTTCCTCCTCAGAGGAATCTGACATGTCAGGTACAACCTGAGGCTTTGGCTAAGAAGACTTGACAAAGGAGGGTGTCTGCCAAGAATGAAAGACCCATGTACCTGGGATGTAAAGAGTTGCAAAGTGGACCTAAGGTCCCTGGTAGCAGCCTTGAACTCTTGCACCCAAACTGGCTCTAATGCATGGCTGGAGGTCCCTGGGAGACTCTCAGGGACATCAGAACATGCTGGGCATAAATTACCTGAGAATTCTCTAGGTAACCCTGAATGACAGGAAGAGCAATGTGCAATAGGGGATACATAGACCCCAGCATCCTTAGTCTTAGGTCTGGCCCCAAGCTCCAATGGTATAGATATTCTCACAGTGTCAAAATCTTATTGTATAAGAAATCACCCAATGACAGTGAGTATAATTAAAGTTTCACCCCAGAAATTGCTAAAACAGACTTAACTGGGAGCCAAAGTGTTAATCAGCAGAGGAGAGAAGGAGAGTCCAAGCCCTGCGTAGGATACTCATTCTGGAAAGATCACAAAATGGGTGCCACGGCAGGAGCCAATCAGAAACAAGCGCGCAATGCAAGCACTCATGGGAAATGTAGTCTTCCCAGAAAAGTACCACAAACAGTGCCCGAAGCCCCCTGAGCACCCCAACACACTAAACACATGAACCGGATGATAGAGCAAGGGCAGACAAGTAAAATGAGCCATCTCTGAAGTCGCTAGGTTAACCCCTAGAGTGCCAAGTGGGTACAACGTACGAGTGAGGACAGCTGTACCTGCTGTGCCAAGCTCGTACGTTGTACAGCTTAAATGCGGTCACTGCATAGGCCGGTATAACCGGCATGCAGTGGCCGCATTTAAAAAAAAAAAATGCCTGGCACTCGTGGGGGGACATGAGGATTACTCCTCATGTCCCCCCAGGTATTGATCTCCCAGCCGATCGCGCTGGGAGATCAATATTTACTAAGGAGAAGCAGAGCTTCTCCTATCCCTCCTCTCCTACCCGAACTTCCGGGTAGGAGTGGGCGGGACCGGGGGAAGCCTCCTAACGTCATCGGTGACATAGTCACCGATGACGTTGCAAGGCATTCCCCGACCGAGATCACTCCTACCGGAGGTAGGAGTGAAGAGAAGGAGAGCTTTTGCTCTCCTTCGGTCGCCATATTGAGCTCCCAGCCCAATCGGCTGGGAGATCAATAACTGGGTGCACATCAGGAGGGGTCCTGATGTGCCCCAGCGAGGTCTGACCATAATAATAAAATAAAAAACAAAACCAAATGTAAAAATTAACCCTGTGAGTGCTGCAGGGTTCCCCAATGCATTGCTTTGCAATGCACTGGGGATCCCTGTGGCACTCACAGGGTCAATTGTTGCAGCCCATATTTTTATTACAGAGACCTCATTGGGGGGCTTCAGGAAGGGTCCTGAAGCCCCCCAATGAGGTCTATAAAAAATAGACAAAAAAAAAAATTAACCCTGTGTGTGCCACAGGGGAGGGGGTTCATTGCAGAGCCCCCCTCCTGTGGCAGACATAGGAATATTTTTTAGTATTTTATCATCAGAGATTGTTGGGGGGACATCAGGAGAATTCCTGATGTCCCCCCACAAGGTCTGATAATAATTAAAAAAAAATTAACTCTGTGAGTGCCGCAGTGGTCCCCAGCACATTGCTTTGCAATGTGCTGGAGAACCCTGTGACACTCACAGGGTCAATTCTTTTATCCCATATTTTTTTTCCTAAGACCTCATTGGGGGACATAAGGAAGGGTCCTGAAGCCCCCCAATGAGGTCTATAAAAAATAGAAAAAAAAAAAAAATTAACCCTGTGTGTGCCACAGGGGAGGGGGTTCATTGCAGAGCCCCCCTCCTGTGGCAGACATAGGAATATTTTTTAGTATTTTATCATCAGAGATTGTTGGGGGGACATCAGGAGAATTCCTGATGTCCCCCCACAAGGTCTGATAATAATTAAAAAAAAATGTACTCTGTGAGTGCCGCAGTGGTCCCCAGCACATTGCTTTGCAATGTGCTGGAGAACCCTGTGACACTCACAGGGTCAATTCTTTTATCCCATATTTTTTTTTTACTAAGACCTCATTGGGGGACATAAGGAAGGGTCCTGAAGCCCCCCAATGAGGTCTATAAAAAAATAGAAAAAAAAAAAAAAAATTAACCCTGTGTGTGCCACAGGGGAGGGGGTTCATTGCAGAGCCCCCCTCCTGTGGCAGACATAGGAATATTTTTTAGTATTTTATAATCAGAGATTGTTGGGGGGACATCAGGAGAATTCCTGATGTCCCCCCACAAGGTCTGATAATAATTTTAAAAAAATTAACTCTGTGAGTGCCGCAGTGGTCCCCAGCACATTGCTTTGCAATGTGCTGGAGAACCCTGTGACACTCACAGGGTCAATTCTTTTAGCCCATATTTTTTTTACTAAGACCTCTTTGGGCGACATAAGGAAGGGTCCTGAAGCCCCCCAATGAGGTCTATAAAAAACAGACAAAAAAAAAAATTAACCCTCTGTGTGCCACAGGGGAGGGGGGTTCATTTTAGACCCCCTCCTGTGGCACACACAGGACTTTTTTTTTTACTATTGCTTTACATTCAAAGCTTGTTGGGGGGCCCTAAGGCCACCCAACAAGCTATGAATAAAGAAGAATTTTTTTTTTTAAAAAAAGAACCCTCTGTGTGCGACAGGGGATCAATTGCATTGCTTTGCAATGCATCGGACATCCCTGTGGCATGCACACAAAATGACTCAATCCCCCCCGTACCCTACCCACCAGCCCAGTTCCACATTCTACTGGCAGTCCCATTCCCACAGTTTGAACCCCCCAGCCTGGTTCCACTGCCTACTGGTAGACCCAAGTGCCAATACACACTGGATTCAGGCTGGAAATCAAACAGTGTATGTGGGGGACTTACAGTGCACAGTGGTAGTCACAGATCCCCCATATGTACTACCTTACTTCCCCCACCACCACTGCCATACTTGCGCTCTGCCCAGTGGTAGATATACCCACATACACTGCCTGACCCCTCGTCCCTCCCCCCACCTGGTTTCACTGGCAGTCACAGGTCCTCACGTACACTGACTGACCACTGATAGCCATAGAATCATACATACACTGTTTGCTTCCCCATCCTTGTTCAACTGGTAGCTACACTCCTGGCACCCAATATGGTATGTCATCCCACAGCAGTGGGGTACCATTTATCGTAGGCTGGCAGGAGGTCCTCCTAGGAAATCCCATGGTGTTGAACCATTTTCGGATCTTTGAAGTGACTGATTTGTAAAAAAAAAAAAATGTTTTTTTTTTCTGTAGCACCACATTCTGGAAATAGTTGTGCACACTAACTTAGGGGTAGAAAGGCAAGTGACCCCTCATTAGATGCGGCAGGTTATCTTCTTTCCAAAATGGTATGGTTTCGCTACATTTTCTTCACTTCTATAGCTGTTATAACCATTTTCATACACGCAAGAATGTTTGAGAAAATGTTAGAGAAATCAGGAGGTTGTAGCAGTAGTAGTTTTGTACTTGTAGCGCCCCCTAAGGTAGGTCAGTTCATACCAATGGGGTGTCATTTTTCTCCTAAGAGCAATAGCTAATGGATACAGTTGGAAATTCCATGGTTTTTACAGATTTCAATACATTTGAAGGGGCAGAAATGAAGAAAATGCCTTTTTTTTTCATTAGCATCACCTTCTGGAGGCATTTGTGCACTCCAGGCTTGGGGTAAGAAGGCAAGTCACCCCTCACTAGATGCGGCAGGTTGTCTTCTGTCCAAAATGGTATCGTTTGTGTACCCTTTCTTCACTTCTCTAGTTCTTATAACCATTTTTGTATAGACAAGTAATGTTTGAGAAAATGTTAGAAAAATTAGAAGTTGTAGTAGGTGTCGTTTTGCACTTATAGCACCCCCTGAGGTAGGACAACTCATGCCAGTGGGGTGTCATTTTTCTCCTAAGAGCACTAGCTAATGGGAACTGCTGGAAATTCCATGGTTTTTACAGATTTCAGTACATTTGAAGGGGCAGAAATGTAAGAAAATGCCTTTTTTTTTCATCAGCGCCACCTTCTGGAGGCATTTGTGCACACCAGACTTGGGGTAAGAAGGGAAGTCACCCCTCATTAGATGCGGTAGGTTGTCTTCTTTCCAAAATGGTATGGTTTGTGTACCCTTTCTTCACTTCTGTAGTTGTTATAACCATTTTTGTATAGACAAGTAATGTTTGAGAAAATGTTACAAAAATTAGAAGTTGTAGTAGATGTCGTATTGCACTTCTAGCGCCCCCTGAGGTAGGTCAACTCATGCTAATGGGGTGTTATTTTTTTCTTAAGAGCACTAGCTAATGGATACTGCTGGAAATTCCATGGTTTTTACAGATTTCAGTACATTTGAAGGGGCAGAAATGTAAGAAAATGCCTTTTTTTTTCATCAGCGCCACCTTCTGGAGGCATTTGTGCACACCAGACTTGGGGTAAGAAGGCAAGTCACCCCTCATTAGATGCGGTAGGTTGTCTTCTTTCCAAAATGGTATGGTTTGTGTACCCTTTCTTCACTTCTGTAGTTGTTATAACCATTTTTGTATAGACAAGTAATGTTTGAGAAAATGTTAGAAAAATTAGAAGTTGTAGTAGGTGTCGTTTTGCACTTATAGCGCCCCCTGAGGTAGGACAACTCATGCCAGTGGGGTGTCATTTTTCTCCTAAGAGCACTAGCTAATGGGTACTGCTGGAAATTCCATGGTTTTTACAGATTTCAGTACATTTGAAGGGGCAGAAATGTAAGAAAATGCCTTTTTTTTTCATCAGCGCCACCTTCTGGAGGCATTTGTGCACACCAGACTTGGGGTAAGAAGGCAAGTCACCCCTCATTAGATGCGGTAGGTTGTCTTCTTTCCAAAATGGTATGGTTTGTGTACCCTTTCTTCACTTCTGTAGTTGTTATAACCATTTTTGTATAGACAAGTAATGTTTGAGAAAATGTTACAAAAATTAGAAGTTGTAGTAGATGTCGTTTTGCACTTCTAGCGCCCCCTGAGGTAGGTCAACTCATGCTAATGGGGTGTTATTTTTTTCTTAAGAGCACTAGCTAATGGATACTGCTGGAAATTCCATGGTTTTTACAGATTTCAGTACATTTGAAGGGGCAGAAATGTAAGAAAATGCCATTTTTTTTCCTATAGTGCCACCTTCTGGAAGCATTTGGGCACAACAGGCTTGGGGTAAGAAGGCAATTCACCCCTCATTAGATGCGGCAGGTTGTCTTCTTTCCAAAATGGTATGGTTTGTGTGCCCTTTCTTCACTTCTCTAGTTGTTATAACCATTTTTGTACAGACAAGTAATGTTTGAGAAAATGTTAGAAAAATTAGTGGTTGCAATAGGTGTAGTTTGGTACTTGTAGCACCCACTAAGGTAGGGGAACTCATACCAATGAGGTGTAATTTTTCTCCTAAGAGCACTAGCTAATGAATACAGTTGGAAATTCCATGGTTTTCACAGATTTCCATACAGATGAAGGGGCAGAAACGTAAGAAAATGCCATTTTTTTCCTATAGTGCCACATTCTGGAAGCATTTGTGCACAACAGGCTTGGGGCAAGAAGGTAAGTTACCCCTCATTAGATGCGGCAGGTTGTCTACTTTTCAGAAATATATAGTTTTATATAGTTATTCCACTGTTTTAGGGTAGTTTTACCACAAAAACCCTAGAATGCGCATTTTAGTTTATAAAGTTGAAAATGTCATTTTGCGCTGCTGGTGATTAGGGCTCTACGCTAGCCATGGACGTAGGTAAAACTATACAAATTTTGTATTTTTTTACTCGGGGGACTCAGGGCTTTTTCAAATAATTTAAACTTTTTCAATCAAGGTAAATGTATTTGATACATAGTATGTGATTTTAGCAAAATTAGTAAATTTTCACTTTTTTTGTCATTATGACATCATAGATTTTTGCACGATGCAAAATTCTGTTCATGTAAGGTACCATGAGAAAGCTCAATTCGTTCTGAAAAAAACAATATATAGTTTTCCATATTTAACTAAAAATCCCAAGAGGAAATCAAGCGTAAACAGAAGGATAGCAAAAATGCTGAAAATGTGTCTGGCCTGCAGGGTACAGGAAATGGCCCGAGCCTCCGGCACTGAAAGGGTTAAACAGTTGCAAAGATATGTCCCAAACTGTACAGTCCCATAGGAGTGAATGGAGCAATGACGCCTATGCAGTAAAGCGCGCCTTTAACTCAAATTTTACAAAATTGAAGGTGTAATATTAAAAGACATGAAACATCACTAAAACATGTTAGGATACCCAAAAAAACACTAAACCAGTAGGAAAAGTGTCAGAACCCCCCCCCCCCCAGTGAATGCCAAACCAGCAGCTAAAGGGTTAAATACCACATAAACCTGCTCCAAAACACCCAACAGACATACAGACAGACCCAATGAGTGCAGGAGTGTGCAATAGGAACTCCAAATGAAAAATCTTTGTGCGGAGGGGCACTGTGACACATGTAGACCTGCAGCACTCAAAGGGTTGCTCACTTTTCTTGCAGATCTTCTGTCTTCAGATTACCATGTTTAAAGAAGAAGCCTCAGTGGGCAACTCCTGAGGAAAGAACTTGTAGCCAAGATTTTCCCTCCAGGGCTTAAGGTCCACAAAAAGAACCTGGTCACTGAGGTAGCCACATCTAAGGGCATTGTCAATTATGGTAATCCGCCTAATGGTGGTATTCCATTTCTAATAGAAAAATAAACTTCTAAAGCTATAGCAGAAGTGTTCTCTTGCATGTGTTATCTTCATCAAGGAACAAATCTTTCTGGAGCTGGTTTGCTAGCTGCAGCCAAGGAGGGAAGGTAGGCTCCACCTCCTGCATACAATTCTAGAATTGTTCCTGCCTACTTAAAAGGATGGATCGTTTACCCAGAGTTACCAGTAACCTGTATTGGACAACAGAGAAATTAACCTTTTCAAGTTGGCGTAAAGTTGTAAGTGGGGTGCCACAGGGTTCATTCAGTCCTGAGAACAATTAAATGTATTAATGGTTAGAACTGGATATTGAAAATAGTGACTCAGTCTTTGCGGATGACACTAATCTGTTTAAGGAAATGCGTACAGCTCAGGATGCTTTTTTCGGTAGAAAGATTGGGATAAAATGAGTGGTCAGAAAAGTGGCAGATGAAGTTTAATATAGGTAAATGAAAGTGTATACATGTGCTATAGAAACAAACATGATGCATATACACTAAACTGGAAACTACTTGGGGAATCCTTGTTAGAGAAACATTTAGGAGACTGATAGACTTCACCACAGTGTGCAGTGTTACTGAGCTACTGCACAAATACCTCTATATAATCATATAGTATATGGAGCACAGTTTTAACCCCATCGCAACAATTGACTTACCAGGTACGTCCCGCAAAAACTGTCACTTAGTGACAGAGGACGTACCTGGTAAGTCACGGAAGTCCATGTCTCCGTGCGCTGCACGCCGTTCGGAGACTCTGTAATCGTTTAAGAAGAAAAAAAAAAAAATGTACCACAGGCGTTAAGGTGACAGCCGTGTACACACGTGGCTGTCACTAAGGGGTGAAAGACATTACTGAACCGTGAAAAAGTGACACTGATAAAGGGATTGGAGGATCAGAGCTAAAATATGATTAGCCAGACTGGGCTTGTTTATATTAGAGATCAGATGTCCAAGTGGTGCCATGATTATTGTTTGTAAATATATTTGAGGTCAACAAAATAACTTGCCAAGGAGCTATATACTCAAAAAACTGAGCAAAAAACAAGGCCATCCATAAAGGATGAAAGGTGCTTCTAAATAAAACAAAGGCATGCTTTTTTTTTTTTACAGTAAGGGTAGTAGAGTTATGGAATGCTTTGATTGCAGATACTGTAGTTGCTTTTAGAAAAGTGATGAATACCTTTCTAGTTGAGACCAATACTGAGAATTATGACAGTTGGTTTCAAAGCAGATAGGATGTTGACTCAAGGAAATATCAGCCCTCCATAGCCCCTCTGGAAGGAATTATTTTACTCTGAATATATTTTCTCGGGCTTAACTGGAAATGGTTTAAATTTTTTTTGGCCTTCCTTTGGATCAGCAGGTATGATATGGTATGAGCTGAACTTGCTGGATGCATATTTTTTTCTCATCCTCATCAACTGTGGTACTAAATTATTTGCCTGTCTTCTATAGCTCACAAAATGATGCTGCTTTCTCTCTAACAAACACAGAATGGCACACTCAGCAACCTGACACCCCTTTTATACTATCCGTGTGGGGAAAGAAAGGAAACTTTCCATGTGGAGGAAAATTCATTCCTACCATTGAATTTAATACAATGAGAAAGGCATATAAAATGGAAAATTGCCACATTTTGCAGGAAATTTCCTGCTCCATGGGAAGTACCATGTTTTGCTTTTTTCAATACTGCATACCAAGACAAATTATATTTTTTTATAATGTTACCTAGTATGTTCTTCATGCTTACACTCTACTTAACATCAGTTGTCTGTCCACTACAGGTTATAATCTCAGGCATTACATTTTCTTCTAGCTGAACTGCATAAACACCTGTTATAATTATGTGCTCTATAGGACTATAGTGATAATTAGAACATGTTCCTTAAAATAAATCTAAAAAACAAAAGGCATTGCAGCTGAAACTACTCGATTTTTAGTTATGTGCAGATGTACAAACAAACTGTAAACTGGCATATTTTACAACAGTCAATGTAAATTGGTTTCAATATTCCAAAAAAGGCATTTTTGATAAGCCCACAAGTATAGCATTAGAAAAATGCAAATTGGCCGCCTTTAGTTTGTGTATTGTTTTCTTTATGCTAAGAACTGGAATTGCCACTGGTGTTTTAGATTCCTGTTGACATACTTATCTCTATTTCACAGCAAGAAATATTACAAGCTGTTTCTGTGTGTTCCAAATGAGGACATACTGTTTCTATGCAAATAAGAAATATTTTTAATTTGGTAACTAAAGAAAAACACAATTTCTCCTTCATCTATTTCATACTTTTGACATCTCAATTTAAAAGGCAAAATGTATCTGAAAGGAGCAGCATATTTCAGCAATCACATTAGTGAGAGCGTATTGAATGTTAAAGGATTTGAAGGCCTTGTGGGAGGGGATTTGAGCCGTATGTAAATACATAAGAGTAATGATGCAAAGGTTATCTAAATGCACCATAGAGAAGAAATAAACATTCGCAATGATTTACATGGGGCACTGGAGACCTCATTATCATTCTAGGGGTTAAAATCTCCACCTAAATTAATGGGTATTTTTATTTGTTCCCATGATACATCTGGTTTGCCCTGAAGTTGCTCCACATTTGTCTTTGTACATATGGCCCTTTCTCTAGTGCAGAGGGAGAAAACGATCTGAAAACAGTTTATGCTTTCAGGATATCTATTCTTGATTAAATATGGATCAATTAAAGTGGCAGACACTCATTGATCCACAGCAGAGATATCCTGAAAGCATGGGCTGATAGTGGCAGTTTAAGACTGGGGGCATCTACCATTGGTTCAATGGTAAAAAGCACAGTAATGAATGCATTACAAAGCATCTCAACACACCATGTTCTCCATACTTTGGACAGGGTAACTATAGGCACTTTGCATTATCATGGTTACAGATACAGGTTACACCTGGCTCTCTAAACTGGTATACTGGACTGTAAGCTATGAGGCAAACTTTAGAAACATAAAGGAACTTCACAATTTAAAGTGACAGTCATCTTCCTTACTGATGTTACATATTCTGCAAGTGCATAATATGTTAAGTCAAATTGTCTATAGTTTTTTCATCTTCACCTATGAGCTCCCTGCTATAGTGAAATAGTGATATAGTGGGATAGTGATACAACATAACATCAGAGTAGCAGAAAAGTCTGCCTCCAGTCTACTGAATATAGTATACAGAAAACTAATTTCTGCACAGAGTGTGTTACATTGTATCACTATTCCCACTTTCCCAGCCCCAGATAAAAAGCTCTCTGGAAAAAGAGATGCAGGGAGCGCAGAGTCAGGGACTTAAAAGTGCTAAGAAATGTGTGACAATGAAAAAGAAAATAATAAAATGCACAGGAAATTTGACTTCACATATTATGCACAATCAGAATTTGCAATGTTAAAAACGGCGTTTTTAAATGTCATATCACAAGGAAATTAAATAAATATGGACAAGTGGCATATGAAAAGCATTTACGTATGGGTTCTCCTTCCCCTGGAAAACACGACTTTCAAGCTTATTAAAAAATAGAATTCCATTTCTACTTCTTTCTATGGAAAACTTAAAACAGAAGAATAGGCAGAATAGATGGGTTGTCTGTATTTAGAACCTGTGGTTGGTTATATTTATTAATCTGATGCTGGCTATTCACAAGAGTGATTATCACCCTTTCATTGGCTGTTGTCTCATTTATCAGATGTCGTTCAGCCCCTCTCTCACAGGTAAACCTACAGACTGATCTGTTGCTTAGGTATGAATTAGAATGTAGCAATCCACAACTCAGAGATGTTGGTAAATCTAACTCTTCATAGAAAAAGGGTTTTCATATTTGCCAAACGACCATAGCTGCTTTGAGAAATATCCCTCTAGAGAAAATAAGCGATATTACGAAGCCTCTGTACCTTTAAAATAGTATATACGTGTATATAAACGAGGCCCAGTTTGTTTCTGCTTCTCTCCATTAATAAAATGAGAGAGTCTGCAGTGCCAAATATTTAGGCTACTGGCTACCATGACAGTATGTCAGTTCATACCAATGGGATTTTATTTTTCTCAGAGAGCAGCAGGATATCTATTTTTCAGGACAATTCTGGCTCTATGGTGGTGGTTCTTAGCTCCAGAGGTAATAAACTAGAGATAAAATTGAGATAACTTATGCAGTGTTCTAAACCATTTGTTATTCTAGGAGCCTATGCACAAAGAGATCTCAAGTTACAGATATCTTATTCTATGAAGCCAATGCACTAACATAGGACTTGGAGAGTTAAAGGGATAGTAACACTTCGTTTTAACTTTATTTTATTTTGTAGGCATTAAAAAAACATGAAGAATGATATAAGTCTTATCTCTCAAACCTTTATGGTTTATGAGATATTCACAAGCAAAGTTCCCCTCCCCGCCCCTTTTTCCTAGTGTAAGCCATCTCTTCTCAGATGTGGATCAGGTTGTATGACAGTACAGATAACAGAAGGGGACAATTTTCTTTGTATGAAAACAATGAAAGCCCTTCCCCCCTTGACAAGTTTTTCAGCTTTTTCCATTATCTTAATTGAAGATTGTCCCTCTCTGCAGTCTACCTGGGCATCTCCCTTCTTATCTGGCTGAACGGGGGGGGATACTTTGTTTGTGAATATCTCTTAAACCATTAAAGTTTCAGAGATAAGACTTATATCATTCTTCATGTTTTTTTAATGCCTACAAAATAAAATAAAGTTAAAATGAAGTATTACTATCCCTTTAAGAACACTGGAGAAGTCATATCCACTTTATCACCTCTAACACACCTTAATGCATCTCCTCCTAGATGTGTCAGTTATCCGTAATTAAACACATGTAATTCAAATCACAATAATCTGACCTGTTTACGTTCCCTGAGAATTAACATTGAGTAATATAGTTCTGTGGAGTATTTTTGATGTTTTGGAGTAATTCAACTTTCAAACTATGTTTAGTGCACTCTGGATATCTCAGTGTAAATGTCAAACTGTTATGTACTGTAAAGGGATAGTAATACTTAAAATGTAAAAAAAAAAAAAAAAATAATAATATGTTGTAGGGTTTATCCCCCTAAGTAAAACAAGAGTACTCCCACTGCTGAAAGGTGTTTCATTCAAAAGCTATTAATTTTCAAAGTTGAATTTTTTAGGTACAATATCACAGTGGCCTGAAATTGTACAGTGGCGCTGTTGCTACACCATCCTATGGAGATTTATGGTCCCAGGACCAGAGCTGTCCATAGAATCATGTAGCAACAGCGCCACTGTACAATTTCAGGCCACTGTGATATTGCACCTAAAAAATTCAACTTTGAAAATTAATAACTTTTGAATGAAACACCTTTCAGCAGTGGGAGTACTCTTGTTTTACTCAGGGGGATAAACCCTACAACATATTTTTTTACATTTTAAGTATTACTATCCCTTTAAGCAGTTTGAGGCACCAGAGAAGGTCATGCATATTTGTAACTATATTGTATATCTGCCTACTCACATGATTTGTGGCATTAATATTTCATATTTTGTTATGCTGACGTACAGTAAATTTCTGAATCCTTTCTGAGAACCCCTATATTTACCAAAATGTACTTGCTTTATAATTTTTAAAGAAAAGACTTTAACCATATATAAGCTTTTAAAACGTTAGTGTCTTAAGGGTAGTTTTACCGTGTAACCAGTATAATGTGCATTTTAATTCATAAATCTGAAAACACCCTATTGTTATCCTGTTAATTAGTAGTCCGTGTATCCAATGTGTTGCACTGCAATGCATTAAGTACCTTTCTGGCACTCCATGGGTTAAGGAATGCATGTTTTTTTTTAATAATTGCAACTTTCACAACAACAAATATGTTTGATATTTAGTGTATGATGTTTGCAATATAATTATGACATAACTTGATGCACAATGAAAAACTAACTTCATTTAGGGCACCATAAAAAAAGCTGACTTTGTACTTAAAGAAATATATAGTTTTCCAAATATATCTAGAACGTTAACTGAGGAAATCATACCTAAACCAATGGATAGTCAAAATGTTGAAAATGTGTCCAGCCTCCAATGTACAAAGAAATTTGCAAGCCTATACCACAGTGGTTTTCAATCTTTTTTTACTCAAGACACCCCTAACATGCAATCTGGAGATTTCTGGGCACCCCTAACATATTTAATGTAATTTTTCAAGGGCATAATAAAGAGTACAATACATAAATATACAGTTATTGTTCGATCTCACAATCATAATAACACAAATAAGCATATTGTGCATAACAAATTCCATATATCTACAATTAAAAGCAAATATTCAAATTTTTGTCAATGCCTTCATAGAGAGCATGGGGCACCCTAAGCTAATGTCCGTGGCGCACCAAAGTGCCACGGCACCCTGATTTAGACAAAATATGGTTATTTGCGTGCTGCTAATTTAATGAAATCAGTACCTAAGACACTATAAAAATTGCAGTGGTAATGGGAGCCCTGGAGTCTTGAAAAAGCAGGAATGGTAGCTCCCCACACAGCACAAGTAAACATAGAATGTAGGCCTCATGCTAGCATGGCGTACTGTGTGTTTAACAGTGTAGCAGACTAGTGGGCTATTGAAAATTTCTAGCCATGGATATAAATATTGTAAAATGACTTTCAAAGTCATCAACCAATTGCAAAGTGAAGGCAATGACTTGTTTACCAACCCACGGGGTTGCTCTTACAAGCAGATGAGTGCTCACACACACACACTGAGCCATTTGCCTCTATGAGAACCATTTTACTGTATCCTGATCACAGAGCTGTAGGCTGTGCTCAGGCATTCTGTAGAATGTATTAATAAACAATATTTCAAAAGCAAAGAACTGGAGTCATTGATAGAGCTTCAAAAAAGGTTAAATATTGGAGAGTTCAATAATGAACTGGCTCTAAATGGTTCATTAGCAATAGTGTTAAATACATTGTACTGTAAATTAATGTATTTGATACATCCTTAGTAGTTTTTAAGAACATATTTAATGAAAATTACTTTTATACAATATATTGATAATTTCACACATCTGTTAGCATTTTACATTAATCAGCACATTTGCTTTCTTAGTAGATAAACAATGTTTCTAAATCCATCAAGCCATCAGCTACTTGCAGAATTCCTTATACAGAATTTTCCTACTTGCTCACATTTTCAAACATAATGAAGTATCTGTTCTAGCAGCTTAATCAGCTCTTAAACAGAAAATGCATGCACCACATTTTTGCTAAGCAATTTCACTGTCCAACCATTCAAAAAAACATTACTCTAGATGCAGACTAGCCCCTTCAGTATATTAATGTGTGCTAGGTTTATGTATTTCCTCTCTATAACAATTTATCCTTTAGCGACAGACAGCCACTGACCTTTCAGGGTGCTAAGCCTACTCGTACATTGCTCTCTTTCACAATCCTTTCTAGTAATACACATCAGAAATGACAAGCACTGAGTCGTATATCTGATGACTACAGTCTCTGTAACTTTTAATTAGAAACAATGCTTCGCTGATTTATATTTCTCCCTTGTATGCAATTACCGCGTGAGGACAACATAAATTAAAGAGTAAAAAGATTCAGTTACGTGTCTGCATTTTGCATTGTCATTTTACTACTTTTGTTTGGTAAGATCTAAAGTTATATTAATGTATAAAAAAATGTAGGTGACTGACCACTGTTGCTGAACATTTTGACTCAACTTTTGCTTCCCTTGTTGTAATGAGAAAAAAGGGAAGTCAGCAAAACAAAATGCCACCATTAAATCATCTCAAAGCATTTAATGTCAAAAAAAGAAATGGAAAATGTGCACATCATGGGAAAGGTTACAGTTCTTCTAACACATCTCCTCTGGTTAAAGGCACATCTCTCTACACAACTGCACAGGAACTTCTGACTTTCTCTCTCTCTCCAGACTTAATGTGGCAGCTGAAGGATTATGGCATTTCGAAGAAACCACAGAGCAGTAATTTCAGTGGCTATCTGGGTGAAAGCAATTCTGTGATTCAGAATAACTTGTGGTCGTATGGTAAAAGTCACATTTCATCCTAACTTTCTTTAACCTCTTGAGGACCAAAGGGGTGTGCAATGCATTGCAAAGCATTACGCTGCTCATCCCGCTGATCCTCAAGGGGTTGACCCTTGAAACGTTAGAGACCTTTCCAATGCAGAGCTATTTTAACAAATGTTCTAAGTGGACATCTGACCAGGATCCAAAGAAATCCCCTCCCCAAACACACATCTGTTTAGGTATGTTTTCCGTAAATAACTTTCTAGTTACATAAGGATAACTACACAAATACACACAATATATATGTACAGATGCTAATACATGATGGACATTTTGGGTCTCACAGAAGCTTTTATCTTGATGGTGCCTCACATGAAGTAAATTTTTTATTGATCTACAAGCTATGATGTCAGAAATACAAAAATGTGAAAGATGTAGCTATTTTGCAAATAAAGTTATAAACTTCAACGTACATCCAAAGCCAGAATTAGCTGTTATCTTCTTTCAGCACATGCTGAGCTTTTCATTTGTGTATTTTAACTGTAAAAGCTCTTCAGGGCATACTTGAAAACAAGAAAAATCTCAATGTATTCCTCCTGGTAAAACATTTTCTAAATAAATATTACCTGACAAATATGTCAAAAGCATATTTAAAAAAAAAAAAAAAAAAAAAAAAAAGCCTCTGTGTTCCCAAACTGCATACTAGTGTTTCCATTAAATCAGTTAACATTTTTATACATCACATAAAATAGGATTTTAGTCTTACCTGTTAAATCCCTTTCTCTTAGTCCATACAGGTTACTGGTAATTTTGGGTAGGAGATCAGCCCCTTTAAGTAGGTAGGAACAATTTTGACACGTGACTGCAGGGTGAAGCCTAACTCCTCTCCTTAGCTTGCAGCTAGCCAATCCCCATCCTGTAAGATTTGAAGATAACTATTGACTAGGTAGTAAAAAGGTAAAGAAGGCTCCTGTGAGCATGAACCCTAAAGGACACCCACGTTCTGCCACAGGAGAGCCAAACATGGTCTCTTGACAGGGTGGGAGACTAGTAACCTGTATGGACTAAGAGAAAAGGATTTAACAGGTAAGACTAAAATCCTATTTTCTCTGTTGTCCAATACAGGTTACTGGTAACTTTTGGGATGTCCAACCATTAAGTTCCCCAGGGCAGGAAGAAAAGCAAGGACTAGGTGCAGGCCCCCAAAGTCACCAGAGCACCAATGAACCTACAGATCATGAACAGCTCAACAATAACAGCAAAGTGTCAAAGGACAATGAACAGGGGTAAAACAAAGCCCAGGAACAGGGCTCAAAAGTGAAAGAGTACTGACAGACTAAAGAGATCCTAGACAGGCAAGGCTGCCTCCAGGATCTTGCTCCCAAAGCGGGCATCAGCCAATGCCAGCACATCCACACGACAGTGCTTAGCAAAAGTGTGCACAGACGACCAAGTGGCCACCTTGCACAACTGATCAGCTGAGGCCTGGTTCTTGTAAGCTCAAGAAGCCCCAATAGACCTCGCAGAATGAGCCATGACCCTGAAGGGATAAGTCTTCTTCCAAAGTTCATAAGCCTTACAAATCGTGGACTTGATCCAAGAAGCAATAGTTACCTTGGAAGCAGGCTGCCCTGCCCTAGGATCCTCAAGAATGACAAACAGAGTGTAACACTGCCTCAAGGACTCAGTGCGATGCACATAGAACTTAAGACAACGAACAACATCCAACAGATGAAGATCCTTCTCTTTGTCAGTAGGGTTAGGGCAGAAGAAAGGGACCACAATCTCCTGATTAATGTGGAACTCAGACACCACCTTCAGGAGGAAACTCTTGTGAGGTACTAAGCACCACCTTGTGCTTGTGAAAGGCCAAAAAGGATGGTCTACAAGACAGGGCATGCAGCTCACCTAGAGAAAGGCCATCTTCCACGTCAGCATACGTAGAGGAATGGTAGCCAAAGACTCAAAAAGACGACGCTGAAGCACTCCCAAGACCAGGTTAAGGTACCACTGAGGAGCAGGGGATTTAAACATCGAACGGGTATGAGCAACACCCTGGAAGAAAACCTTGATATCAGGAATGATAGCAAGACACCTCTGAAAGAAGACGGAGAGCACAGAAGTCTAAACCTTAAGAGAACTTAGACTGAGACCATTATCCACACCATCGTGGAGGAAGGAAAGAACTGTAGGAAGGTCAAAATCCTGAGACTGGTCTTTGTCAGCACACCAAGATAGAAAGGTAGACAAAACACGATGGCAGGCCTTAGAGGAAACAGGCTAAAGGGCACTAAGCATAGTAGCCACCACACCAGAAGAAAATCCCTTCTTCAAAATTGAGGATTCAATCTCCATGCCATCAAAGCCAGACCAAGAACGTCTTCCTTCCAGAGGTAACCCTGTAGAAGAAGGTCCAGACGGGGGGACGTCGAAGAGGTTCCACCACTGAGAGGTCCAGAAACCCCGGAAACCAAGCCTGTCAAGGCCAGTACGGAGCAATCAGAATGAATGGGCAGAACTCCAGTATCAGTTTCCGTAGCACCCTGTTCAACAGGGGAACGGGAAGAAAGATGTATGCCAGAGGAACTGTCCACAGGATCAACAAGGCATCCACTGCCAGAGCCAACAACAGCAGAAAGTTGGAACCTTCCTGTCATGCCTGGTTGCCATTAGGTCGATATATGGAAGACCCCACTGCTGGATGATGAGGTTGAACAACTCTGGATGTAGTTCCCACTCTCCACCTTATGCAGACTGAGGAAGTCTGCCAGAACATTGTCTATGCCAGGAATATGAACTGCGGAAATGATAGGGACATGCTCCTCTGCACGTGATAAAATAGCCTTGACCTCTAGCCAAGCAGTGAGACTTCTTGCGCTGCCTTGCTTGTTGATGTAGGCTACCGCTGTGGCGTTGTCTAACTGTACCATGACCAGGCAATCCTCCAGTTGCCATGTCCAGTGATGTAGGACATGAAATATCAACCGAAGCTCCAAGACACTGATGGGAAGGAGAGACTCCTCCTGAGACCACCGGCCCTGAACACTCAAGTGCCCCAGCACCGCTTCCCATCCAGAGAGGCTGTCATCCGTCATCACTGTGGTCCAGAAGGGCACCAGGAAAGATCTGCCTTTCAGGAGATTGTTTAGGTTGAGCCACCACGAGAGGCTCTGTTCCAAGTGAAGAAGGAGAGATAGGGATCTTTCCATGAGATCTGGTCGACCCTTGCATGCCAGGATTAGAAACCTCTGAAGTTCCCTGGTGTGAGGCATGGCAAACGGAACTGCTTCTATGGTAAAAATGAACTTCCCCACCAAGGATGACAACCTCTTGGCTGGAACCAGATCCTGAGACAGGACAGCCTGGACCTTCAGTGCTATCTGATGATCCATTTCGTCCATGAGAAATACCATCC
The DNA here is from genome assembly GCA_037306005.1 of Rhinophrynus dorsalis. Taxonomy (NCBI): domain Eukaryota; kingdom Metazoa; phylum Chordata; class Amphibia; order Anura; family Rhinophrynidae; genus Rhinophrynus; species Rhinophrynus dorsalis. The sequence goes on from CM074723.1 coordinate 403,337,070, forward strand.
CTCTCTGAGTATCGAAGATGAGGCCCAGAAAGGTCTTCCGCTGGGAAGGAACAAGGTCTGACTTGTCCAAATTGATGATCCACCCGTGATGGGAGAGAGCATGAATGCAGTCCTGCACCTGCTGATGAAGGAGTTCTGGAGAACTGGCCTTCAGAAGGAGATTGTCCATATATGGAGTGACTCTAACGCCATTCTGATGTAGGACAGAAATCAATGCTCCCAGGACTCTGCTGAAGACTTGAGGAGCAGTGGTCAGGCCAAAGGCCAAAAGTATACTTTTATACTTCAGATATACTGAAGTGTTCTATATGTATGGAATATCATATGTGTATTTTTTGGCATGTGCTGAATTACCATGGGAGACCAGAAGCACTTACCTGCCAGCACTGAAACGGTCTTAACTATTAGCGACATAAAGGAATGGTATGCAAAAAACAACATTTTGGAAAGCAGACATTTATCCGCATCACCTAAGGTGTTTTATGTTTTTCTATTCCTAGGCTGCCCTGCACACATCTCTCTATAAGATGGCACTATATTTTGGTTTTAACATTTCCACTACTTCAAAGTATAATGCAGTATCTGCTTCTAGCCTGAGATAAATGGTACTGGATTTCTAAGGGATCACAAACTGTATGGAGTGCCAGGTGTGTTAACCTACATATGACACTTTTCTTTATTGAAAACATCTGCTTGCACTAAAATGGGCATAAGGATATGAAAAAAAGGCATATCATTTTGGAAAGTAGGAATTTCCCTGCAACTAAAGAGGCTAGTGTTCACAACTATTTCCAGAAACTGGTGCTATACATAAGAACTATTTGTGTTTTTACACTTCAAAGATACAAAACTCTTGCAACACCACAAATGTTCTAGAATATACCATACCTGTGTCAGCCTATGGAGTGAAATACCATAGTGGATACACCATGACAATGGCTACCTGTGGAACAAGGTTAGGGAAGCAGAGTGTGATTCTTTGGCTAACAATGGAGCAAGGCTAGAGTGACAGACAGAGTAAAGCGTAGTTCTGTGGCAAGCAGTGGAACCAGGGCAGGGGATCAGACAGTGTATATAGGGTATCTGTGGCTATCAGGGGGCAGTGGAATGAGTCTGGGGGTTGATAGTGTGTCTGGAGCTGTGGGAATATCAGTGAAACCAAGCAGAGGTGAATCACAGTGTATGTGGGGCTCTGTGACTACCAGTGGAACAGGCTTGGAAGGTAGGCAATGTATGTGGGGCTCTGTGGAACCAAGCAAGGTGGGTCAGACAGTGTATATGGGGATCTGGGCTACCCAAGGGCAGTTGAGTTAGGCTTGGAGGTCAGACAGTGTATGAATCTGTGGCTATCAGTGGTCAGTGGAACAAATCTGGTGGGGTCACTCTGTGTCATCCCACCAAACATTTCAGATGGCCATAGAGGGACAGTGAGTGCCATGGGGGCAAGGCTGGATTGGGGGGCATTAAGAGGTGGTCCTGATATTCCCCCTCACGAGACTGGATTTAAAAAAATAAAATAATTCTGAACGGCATATAGTACGGGATCAAGTGCATTCAAGATTGCTTCTATGCTCATGGGGAAAATAATGCATATTTTTGGTAACAATACTTACCCTGCAGAGTAGGCAAACTCCTTACCTACATGCAGGGCAAAGCTGAAGCTTCTCCCTACATCATGAGTTCAGGAAGAAGTTTCAATATGCAGCAGGTAATTTTCATGTTGTTGGCCTTGCCACATGAAAATGACGAGATTGGCAGTCAAATGGTTAAAAGTCTGGGTGCAAGTCGTATAGAATACACATTTTAGGCAAAGTATGACAGTTGTAGTAGGGCTGGGCAGCATAAACAAACCAACTGTTGGACAGTCACTCTCAGATTTCCCCTCAAGGCTGGCTGAGGATGATGGGAGTTTTAGTTTAACAGCAACAGGAGTGCCTCAGGTTACCCTGTGCATGTTAACGATGATGTACTAACATTATTTTACATTTATGTCTGCCCAACGAATTAAACGTAACAGCAGTTCACATTCAATGTTTCATTATGTCATCTGCATTTTGTAATTTTCCAAACTGAAATGAGACAAATGAAGATAATTCCTAAGACTAGGGAATACAACAACACTAAACCCCTCTGGGACAGTTACTTTCGGAGAAAATGACAACTGTCAAAAATAGTGATGCTTCATAAGATACAACTACAAGAATGGCAGCGGAAAACTGGGTAAATCCACCAAGTGAATAAATAAAGAATAATAAAATAAAATACTATTTATAGCATGTTAACCACTACACTCTAGTTCTCATTGCTACTAATATGCTGCAACAATCACAAAACTCAGAGGCTGATGCACTAAGAAGAAATAAAGTCATTCTTGGGCAAACCAACTGCAACACAGGGAAGGATTAAATCTTTCATTTAACCCTGTCAGCAAGGAGAATGTACTGAGTAAGTCTGCAAAAAAGGTGCCTTCCCCAGACCATGGACTGGGGGGAGGGGGACAGGCACACTTTGTAGACTGTTCTAATGAAGAATTTCTTTGTATACAATGCTATTTTGGCTCTGCTGAGAAGCTGTCCGGTCCCAGGAAAAGGATCTTAGTCTGTCAGCTAGAGCGCCGTGTGTAATAGGGTCGGGAGGGTGGAACTTTAGAAGATTATTACTCTAAAAGTAGACAAGTTACAGAAACAGGACTTATACCATTGCCTTTTAACATGTGCAGTATTAAAGCTGCTTAAAAGAGAATTTTAGCCTTACCTGTAAAATCCTTTTCTCTTAGTCCATACAGGTTACTAGTAACTCTGGGTAGGGGATCCGCCCCTTCAATTTAGGCAGGAACAATTCTAGAATTGTATGCAAGGGTAGAGCCTACCTTCCCTTTTTGGCTGCAGCTAGCCAACCAGCTCCAGTAAGATTTGACTAGATAGCAGAAGGGAAAGAAGACTCCTGTGAGCATGACCCCGAAGGACCCCCACGGTCTGCCACAGGAGAGCCAAGCATGGTCTTTTGACAGGGCGGGAGACCAGTAACCTGTATGGACTAAGAGAAAAGGATTTAACGGATAAGACTAAAATTCTCTTTTCTCTGTTGTCCAATACAGGTTACTGGTAACTCTGGGATGTCCAACCATTGAGTTTCCTAGAGGAGGGAAGTAAGGCAAGGACCAGGCGCAAGGCCCCCAAAGTTACCAGAACAGATATGAACCATCAGATCAGAGGCAGCCCAACAAGAAGGGAGTGTCAACAGACACTGAACAGGGGTACAACTACCCACAGAACACCGAACTAGAGCCAACAGGGCTCAAAAATGAAGTAAGCACCAAGAACCGAAGAAGATCCTAGACAGGCAAGACTGCCTCCAGGATGTTCCTCCCAAAGCTGCAGTCAGCCGATGCCAGCACGTCAACATGGTAATGCTTTCGAAAAGGTGTGCATAGACGACCAAGTGAGAGCCTTGCACAACTGATCAGCGGAGACCTGATTCTTGTAAGCCCAAGAAGCCCCAATAGATCTAGTAGAATGAGCCGTAACCCGAAATGGAACACTTCTTCCTTAGCTCGTAAGCCTTATGAATAGTGGACTTGATGCAGGATGCAATAGTCACCTTGGATGCAGGTCTTCCTGCCCTGGGACCCTCAGGAATGACGAACAGAGCGTCAGATTGCCTGATAGACTCAGTGCGATCTACATAAAACTTGAGACAATGCACCACATCTAACAAGTAGAGATCCCTCTTCTTGTCAGAGGTGGGGTCAGGGCAGAAAGAAGGCACCATAATCCCCTGATTGAAATGGAACTATGAAACCACCTTCGGGAGAAACTCCTGAGAAGTGCAAAGCACCACCTTGTCCTTGTGAAACACTAAAAAGGGTGGTTTACAGAACAGAGCATGTAAATCCGCAACACGGCGAACGGTGAAGATCGCCAGGAGAAAGGCCATTTTCCTTGATAACATGCGTAGAGGAATGGTAGCCAAAGACTCAAAGGTAAGGCACTGAAGAACACCCAAAACCAAGTTAAGATCCCACGGAGAAGCGGGATTCTTAAAGACAGGACGAGTATGAGCAACACCCTGAAAGAAAACCTTGACAGCAGGAAGAATGGCAATGCGCCTCTGAAAGAAAACAGAGAGAGCAGAAGTCTGAACCTTAAGAGAAATCAGACCCTTATCCACACCGTCCTGCAAGAAGGCCAGGACCATATACAGATCAAATTTCTGAGACAGGTCCCTATCAGCACACCAAGATAAAAAGGTCGACGAGACACGATGGTATGCCTTTGAAGAAACAGGTTTACAGGCACTAAGCATAGTAGCCATCACACCAGAAGAAAAACCTTTCTTCTTCAGTATTGAGGATTCAATTTCCAAGCCATCAAAGCTAGCCGATGAACATCCTCCTTCCACAGGTAACCCTGTAGAAGAAGATCCGGACGGCAAGGGAGCCGGAATGGCTCCGCTACTGACAGATCCAGAAGCTCCGGAAACCAAGCCTGTCGAGGCCAGTACGGAGCAAACAGAATGACTGGACAGCTTTCCAGTCTCAATTTCTGCAACACCCTGCGCAACATGGGGAGGGGAGGAAAGATGTAAGCCAGACGAAATAACGAAGGAATGGACATGGAATCCACCGCTATAATTAGAGGATCCCTCCAGCGAGAGCAGAACCTCAGAACCTTCCGGTTCTGTCTTGTCGCCATCAGGTCGATGCAAGGAAGACCCCACTTCTGAACGATGAGGATGAACACCTCTTGGTGCAGCTCCCACTCGCCACTGTGTATCAAGTGAGGAAGTCCACCATGACGTTGTCTACGCCAGGAATGTGCACTGTGGATATGGCAGGAACGTGTTCTTCTGCCCAGGACAAAATAGCCTTGACCTCTAACCAAGCAACGAGACATCTTGTTCCACCCTGCTTGTTGATGTAAGCCACGGCCATGGAGTTGTTGGACTGTACCCAGACTTTGCACTCTTCCAGCTGGGGTGTGCAATGACGAAGGGCATGAAATATCGACCAAAACTCCAACACGTTGATGGGAAGGAGAGATTCCTCCAGAGAAACTGACCCTGAGAACTCAGGCGACCCAGGACCGCTCCCCAGCCGGAGAGGCTGGCATCCGTTGTCACAGTGATCCAGGAGGATACCAGGAAGGACATGCCCTTCAGCAGATTGAGTCACCACGACAAACTCAGTTCCACGTGAAGAGGAAGGGATACCGACGTCTCCAGAAGGTCCTGCTGACCCCTGCACACCTGGATCACAATCCACTGGAGTTCTCTGGTGTGAGCCACGGCAAATGGGACCTCTTCTATGGTGGAGATTAATTTCTCCACTAGAGAGGACAGGTTCTTGGCTGGAACTGGATCTTGAGCCAGAACAGCAGAAACCCTGTGAACGATCTGGTGAGCTATCTCGTCCGTGAGAAACACAATGCTCTGCTGAGTGTCGAAGAGAAGGCCCAGGAAGACCAGTTGCTGGGATGGGACAAGATCCGACTTGTCCATGTTGATGATCCACCCATGATAGGTGGATACATGAATGCAGTCCTGAACCTGCTGATGAAGAAGTTCCAAAGAAGGTGCCTTCAGAAGCAGGTCGTCCATGTATGAAGTGACTCTGATACCGTTCCAATGGAGGATGGACACTAAGGCTCCCAGGAAACAGTTGAAGACTTGAGGAGCTGTAGTCAGACCAAAGGGAAGAGCTGAAAACTGAAAGTACCCATGGTCGCAGGCAAATCTGAGATACTGCCGGCTCTCTGGATGAGTGGTGATGTGTAGATACGTGTCCTGAAGATCCAGAGAGGCAAGGAATTCCCCTGGGAACATAGCAGCAGTCCCCGTCCTTAGGGACTCCTGGTGATAATGGGTCCTGATCACAAAGGAATTGAGATTCTTCAAATCCAAAATGGGATGACAACCGCCGTCCTTCTTGGAGACCACAAAGAGGTTTGAGTAAAAACCCATACCTCTGTCCTGAACTGGAACCGGTTCTAGAACATCCTTGTCCAGAAGGCCCTGGATAGCGCCATTGAATAGAAAGCATTTCTCCGCTCCCTGGGGCATATGAGAAGGAAAAAAGCGAAAAGGAGGAAGAGACACAAAAGGGATCCTGTGTCCTTCCGCCACCACCTGTAAAACCCATGGGTCCGCTACTGAATCCTCCCAGATGCTGAGTTAGTGACACAGACGGCCACCCACAGCAGAGTGGGGACCTGGGTTCGGTGAGTCATGCCGAACAAGGCTTGGAGGAGACCTTGGACTTCTATTGCTGTTTGGGCTTGGAGGAGGCAAGTGGAGCTGAGGGAACTGCCTGGTTCGCCAAATGTGTCTCAGTCTGAAAGGAACGAAAAAAATGATTATGCTTGAGAGGCGTTTTCTTCCTAGGGACCAAAGGCAGAAGTGTACTTTTACCCCCTGTGGCCTCACTAATCAGATCCTTAAGATCTGGCCAAACAAAGACGTGCCTTGAAAAGGCAAGGAGAGCACAGCTTTCTTAGAAGCAGTGTCAGCAGACCAGATCTTGAGCCAAAGAGCTTGCCTGGCAATCACAGACATGGTGGAACCCTAGCCACCAAACGGATGGCATCAAATAAGGCAGCAGAAACATAATGCTGGGCCTCAGAAATGTTGGCAAGAATGCACAACATATCCCAAGTAGGAGCACCCTGAGGGACAGCCAGGGTGAGCTGTTCAGTCCAGACCGCAATGGCCCGGTTTACCCATGCTGCAGCAAACGCTGGACACATGGCCGTACCAGCACTGGCAAAAATGGACTTGATGGAAACCTCAAGTTTCTTGTCAGTCCAGTCTTTCAGAGTGGAGGCATCAGAAACTGGCAAGGCAGTAGACTTAGATAGCCTGGAAATAGGAGCATCCACTTTGGGGGGGATGAACCCACTGAGCAAGCGCCACCTCAGAAAAGGGGTAATGCTTGGCAAATTTCTAGGAAACAGAAGGTTTCCTGTCCGGGGATTTCCACTCATCAGACACAAGACGGCCAAGATTGGGGTTAGGTGGAAAAGTAGTAAGGGGCTTTTTAGGCCCATGAAACACATCAGAGGGATCTGATGAAACTGCTGAACTAAGGGAATGTTTAGGGTAGTCAAGACAGCCCTGATCAGGCCCTCAGCCGAGGGCTCAGGATCAGCCTCAAAGAGGTCCCCAAAAAACTGAGAGGGGCCCACAGCAGAACATTCCTCAACATCTGAATCCATTAATGGTTCCTCCTCAGAGGAATCTGATATGTCAGGTACTCCCTGCAGTTTAGTCAGGGAAGATCTGACTGAAGAGGGGGTCTGCCATGAATGGATGACCCCCTGTAACTGGGATGGAAAGAGTTGCAATGTAGACCAAAGATCCCTAATAGCAGCCTTGAACTCTTGCACCCAAACTGGCTCTAATGCATGGCTGGAGGTCCCTGGAAGAGACTCAGGGACATCAGAACATGCTGGGCATAAATGACCTGAGAATTCTCTAGGCAACCCTGAATTACATGAGGAGCAATGCACAATAGGTGGACACAGAGACCCCAGTGTCCTTAGTCTTAGGCCTGGCCCCAAGCTCCAATGGATTAGACATTCTCACAGTGTCAAAAACGTAAATTATAGTATAAAGAATCACCCAATTACAGTGTGCAAGATTAAAGTTTCACTCCAGAAACTGCTAAAATACACTTATCTGGCAGGCGAAGGGTTAATCTACAGAGAAGAGATGGAGAGTCCAAGCCCTGCGCAGGATACTCATTCTAGAAAAGGCACAAAATGGCTGCCACAGCGGGAGCCAATCAGAAACGAGCGCGCAAAGCAAGAGCTCATGGGAAATGTAGTTTCCCTAGAAAAAGTACCCCAACAGTGCCTGAAGCCCCATGAGCACCCCAACATACTTGAAACTTGAACCGGATGAAAGAGCAAGGGCAGACAATTAAAATGAACCATCTCTGAAGTCGCTACGTTGAACGGTTGCAGAGATATGTCCCAGACTGTGCAGTCCCATTGAAGTGAATGGAGCAATGGTGTCTATGTGGTAAAGCGCACCTTGGAACTTAAATTTTGCAAAGTTGAAAAAGTGAAGATAAAAGTACATGAAACATCACTAGAACATGTTAGGAGACCCAGAAAACACTGAACCCAGTAGGGAAAGTGTGAATAACCCCCCAAAGATGCAAAACCAGCAGCTAAAGTTACATGCAGAAGTAGTAGAAGGTTTACCACCTACAGACTTATTATCCACCTCCCGTGGCTCTGGCATGATGTGCAATACTAAAGAGAGAGATATAAGGGAAAGAGACAAACAATCTGTCTCAGACAATGCCAAGAATCATGAGCAATTAAGTTCTACTTTATACAGAGATAGATATGTGTGCAAAACCACACAATTTCCATGTCATTTTGAGATGGCAAAATACATGATAAATACTCTATAATGCTCTGTCTCCAATATGGATAGCGCTACCCTGTCCTCCCATGAAGGAATGTTTCAAGATGTCTGAAATCATCCTGCTCCACCCTGCTCACTGCCCAATGGAGAAAAAGTGAACTTACACTGAACAGAGTGATAAAAGGCAAAGCTATCCCATGAACAATTCGTGTGGATACTGCACAGTGCACACATAAACGTTTCATTGCAACCATAGCACTGGTTCGCAGCCAAAAAGACACACTAAGAAAATAGGTACACAATGACCTGATCATCCCAGTAAAAAGTCTCTGGGGTGGGGGAATTATATAGGGAAATGTACGGAGTGAGAAGGGAGACCAGAGAACAAGCCTCTGGCCTTAAACAAAAACAATTTTCCTTCAGGGACATAGCCCTGATACTGGAGGACACTCAAAATGAAATATGTGGCTCTGGAGAGGAGTATATAGTGAAGTTTTGGTTGTTTTACAATTATTTTAATACAAACAAGCGATATTTGAAAAACATGAGATAGTATTTGGTCTATTTTTGTTATTTTGGCACCTCTTACATTATGTTAACTTGTATCATGGGGTACAAATTTTCTAGGAAGGGCAGCAGCTAATATAACAAGGAATTCCATACTTATCAAAGATTTCAGTTCCTTTGAAGGTGTGTAAATATAAAAAATGCCCATTTTTTTCCTTAAAATTGAACATCCACCTTAATTCAAGTTTGAACTTTTGCATACTGCATTAAAAACTGCCTATATGTCATGTAAACCAAAAGTCCAGCAGATGTATAGTTTAGAAGATATTCTATCAGGTGGGCAAAGTGAAAGTGAACATTTCCTGGTACTGCACAAGCTTCATTAGCATTTGACACGTCACTGAAAAGGCTTTATTAGCATATGAAACATCAGTGAAAAGCATATGAATAATCAATGGTACAGTACAGGTACCGTAATTAGCATACATTAGCATATGGTAATGTGTGAATACCTCCTTAATTCCTTAAGGACCAGTGACGTGACAGGACCGGTTTTCTTGTCTATAGGACAGGTGACGGTGCTGGCATGTCACTTTTTTTTTTTTTTTTTTACTTAACCCCTTAGTGACGTCACTTAACGCCCGTCTAACATTTTTTTTTTTTTTTTTAAAGAATCCGGAGTCCCCGAACGGCGTGCAGCCGCGCGGGGAGCCGGATTTCCGGGACGTACATGTACGTCCTCTGTCACTAAGTGACAGCCACACAGGACGTACATGTACGTCCTGTGTCGCGAAGGGGTTAAAGAGTGATCCTGTGCGAGCACTGTAAGGAATAGCGGGGTCTGAAGACAGGTGCACCGGTACCAGCGATCCAAATTCCTCTATGCTGTCCTTAACCACAATCAACCCCTTAAGGACCAGAGATCCTAGGGTTGAACTGAACATTTGCTGATCTTTTGGTTAACATGACACATAGGCAGCTTTTAATGCATCTTTCAAATATGCAGACATGAATTAAGTTCCACTTTAAGCACCATCTTCTGGAAACATGTGCATGCCAATCTATTAGAGCTACCCCTCATTTGAAGCAGTAGGATATCTACTTTCAAGAAATGTATGTATTTAGGGGTTATTTTGATTTTATGAGTTAAAAATGCCTTCAAACTCTTTTTTGGTCATATTCATGAAAATAAATAATTAAATCCTGCTATATGCTGTTGTCAAATTGATGCCTATATATATATATATATATATATATATAAGCCGGTTGCGATGCAGTCATGCGCAGTAGAGACTGCCCGTGCCACGGCTGATATGGAGCGGGGCGCTCCGAATTCAGACCAGGGTCCTCTCTGCACACCTTCAGAAACCAAGCACATGTACCAGACCATTTCAGTGAAGGATTTTTTCTGCATTAACACGATCTCGGCTCTGCTGCAGAGCCGCCGGATGACCCCAGGATCGGATTCCCTGGCAGTCAGCTAGACGCTGACGTCAGGGAAAGGGGAGGGAGGGGCAGACTTTGAAATTGATGTGATTTGGGGCATTTAATTTCATTTTGTAAGTTGTACAAGTTGGGGATTAGTAAATTTACTATTCCTTTAAGATGCACAGGAAATTGTGACTTTAGTGTAATTCCTTCATAAAAAAACATTTTTACCAAAATGTAACTGCTTCAATACTTTATGTAGAAGGCAATTTTTGTTTTGTAAGTTAGTCTACTTTCAGGGAATACATATTCTTTTATATCGTTATTGAGCTCTTTTAGGGTAGTTTTACCAATAACCAATGGAATATGTATGTTGTTCAAAAAGTTGAAAATCACGTTTAGCATCCCTGTTAATCTGGGTCTGTGTAGTCCATGCATGTAGGTAAAACTATACATACTGATTATTGGTGTACTCAGAGGATGCAGAATTTTTGAAAATAATTTAAACTTTCACAAAAATATTTTGCCAACGTGTTTATTAGCAAAATAAGTCACTTCATAAAAATGTTGTATTTATGACATTGTAGCTTGTAGCATGATACAAATATTAGTTCATGAAAGCCACTACGAAAAAGCTTAATTTGTTCTGAAAAACAATATATTGTTTTTTCATATAAAACTAGAAAGTTACTTACCTAAAGAGATGGATAGCAAAAATGTTGAAAATGTATCTTGGCCTCCAGGGTACAAAGACTAAACACAAACCACCTCAAAACCTCTGGCGCCTAAGGGTTAAATTGAGATTTTAACCTCTTGAATGCTAGAGAGGTATCCAACACATTGCAACACAACTAGTTGGACAGCTTGCCATTATTCAAAGGGTTTACAGTCCCATCTAAATTAATGGGAATTTGGGAACATTTTATATGCTCATGACGCAGCTGTTTTGCCCAAAATTGTTGTAGTACTCTTTAGTATATAAGGCCCCAAACCTCACACAGATATTCATATAAATACTGACATTTGCTAATAGACAAACTTCTCTTTCAAGCGTAAAAACAAAACAGCTTTTGTCTCTTTTCCAATTCTAAATCACTCTCATTTATCAAAATCCTTTGTGCAAACATATTAGGCCAGTATTGCAGCACATCATCTCGTTGTCAATAGCAGATCTGCATTACACATCTTTCATGAACGGGTGTTTTAGGAGATAAAAGTAAAAGATTGAGCACTGTGCCCATTCACTCCAGGTCACCCTAACTATTTGGATGAGTCTGTAGCAAGTTCGTTCTTTTTACAAATTAAAATAGTAATCTGCCATTTTTGTGATTAGGTCAGCAAATTGAACCACATGTTGTAGTAAATCTGGCACTTTTGGTAAAGCAATTGTGCATTTTGATATATTTGTTCACATAATAAATACAGTACACAGATCTAACTTTGTTTTGTTGGAAATCTTGAAACTCATTTGAAGATTTAGTTGGTCATGAGAGGCAGAGACAAAAGCCACCAATTCATTTGTCTTATTTTGCAGACTAATGACAGCAAATTTGTCTTTATTTTTTTGTACATGTTACAGTTACATGAGCTATATCTGTATACAGTGAACTTGTCTAGCAAGCGTATGAAGGATCAGGAATATGGAAGGAAGGGGAGGACGTGATTCAAGTAAATGATAACTCCTATCCACATGGTTCTTAAGTGCTGCTGCATATGCTTAGAAAGATGAGAAATTGGAGGGTCAACTGCAGGGGGAATAGACAATTGCTTGAGCGCATCAGGAGAGAAGATATTTAAAAAGGAAAACACATGTAAAGAATAATGTAATAAGGCGATTTCCAGTCCTCCAGAACTACATGGCCCAAGGAATGATGGTCTGTGGTGCCTGTCTTAAAGGCACCACAGCCCCAAAAAGTTAACAAAAATAGAAAAATAAAGTAATAAATACATGTAGAACACCACCCCCAGAATGAAGAAACAGACTGCCAAACTAGCCACAACACCATAAATCTCACAATATGGATGCTAGACAGATATGCAAAGGGGCATGTTATCCTATATGATGAGAAAAAGAGTAAAATAGCCAAGAATTAAAAATACCCTCTAACAGAGCCAGGTCCTTAAAGGTCTGCAGCCTGGCTATATCCATCTGGGTGGTAAGGGATGGGAGCCGGGCTAATGGTGGGGATGAACAGCCCTTAAAGAAAACAAAAAAAGGCTAAGAAAATGTTTCCCCTGACCATCTCCACTGAGGTAACTTTTAAACATAGCATGTCTTGTGGGGATAAAGTGGCGTAAGGAAGGAGTCTCTGTCTCCAGAGAACTCTTTTTATGTAAGGGCCCTCCCCTTCTGTGGGAGGACACTTACCCCTATGGCTCCTGTGTTCCACAGTGGACAAAGGAGAATAGTAGTATATAATGTAAGTAATCTTTTATAATTGTAATCTTAGGGTTTTCATAATCACACACCAAAGTAAGGACAGAGGCACCCATCTCACAACCATCCTGATGCTCCAATGGTATTAATCACCTATGCAAGTGCAATAGGCAATCAGTAATGGCATTAGGTAAGCACACTTAATGCCTTCCCTCTTTCCTCAACCCAAAATTCTCTAAAGAGTTGAGTGAAAGGAATGGGAAAGCCCACTCATCATTGCTGACATCGGAGATGATGAAGAGTGTTCTCCCCTCTTCCCACTCAATTCATAACTTCACAGGAACACCAACTAGAGTGTAGGAGAAGGAAAGAAGCCAATAAGTGGCTTCCGGTGCCAGAATTGATTGCTTACATGACACTAAACCCCCAGAAACCTGAAGCAACACAGGCTTACATGCAAAACTGTAATTGGCTATCAGTGAAAATGCTGATCAAAGCACTAGGCCCCATCACAGCTCTACTTGGACACCGTAAACTCCAGTAACATCAATTCTAGTATTCCTTGAGGTTCAATAGTTTATAAATATAAAAATAAAAGGAGAAAAAAACACAAACTATAGCAAGCTCGTCCAGAATAGATTCCTTGCCTGACAGTTAGATCTTTGGATCAGCATCAGTTTCTGTGTTAGCCTCTGTTGAGTTAATGTTAAATCTGTTAATTTCCTTGCTAACTGCAAGTTCTTAGTCAATGGATTAAAAGATCTACAGGTCAAGTCTAACTAGACAACATGTTGCCAGTTCTTGGCCAAAATGACTGATCATCAAATGCAAAAACTGGGTGAGAGATGATTGTTACAATGAATGTACGTATTTATAGGGTTATATCCCTGTGATGTGGCAGTTATTGTTTCTAAATCATGTATAGTAGGTTTTAGTTTTCTCCATTGTAAAAGGTGATTTTTGTAACATACTGATAAACCTTTTTCTCAGTCCATGTGGCAAACAGGAGCCATGGCATATAATTTTCTGCTCCAGGGTGGCAGAGCACTTGACTAGAAAGGCACAAAGAGTCAGAGACTTCTAACCTGTTCCACTTTAGCACCACACAGAAATGCTCAGTTTTGACATATAGCAAAGATGAAAGAAAATAAACAGAAGTGGAACTGGAAAGGGAATTCCCTCAACTAGAGAACCTAACAGGACCCCCTGCACAGGACCCAAACAGATGTTTTTCACTGGGAAGGAAAAGTCTTGCCTTCCCCTTTTCTCTTACATCCTATGTGGAACACATGAACCATGGCATCTACCAAGATCACAGTAAGAAAAAGAGAGGGAAAAAAAAAAAAAAAAACCCTCAAAACACCAACCAGTTCAGCTGAAGCCGGCACATTAAGATTGTAGTATTCAACAAATTTGTGAAGGGACAACCACGGCTCCACCCTGCACAGCTGCTCAGCAAATGCCTGATTCTTGTAGACAGAAGAGGCACCCACCCATCTGGTGGAATTCACCTTAACCCAAAAGAACACAAGCTTCTTCCTAAAAATGTATGCTTGTCGAATGGTCACCTTAATGCAAGGAGCCACTTTTACCTTACCTTACCATCATGGATGAAACAAAGCTAATCAGGTTTCGGAAAATATTGCATGCGATTAAGTACTTCAAGCACCTAACCACATACAAAAGATGACAAAAGGTGAAACTCAGAAACACCCTTATGGAGGAGCCCAATGAGAGTCTGCAGAACCATCCTATCATGGTGTAAAACCAGAAGGTTAAAAAGGTAGCAGTGTACTCAGGATGTATATGTCTTTCAATTGGAACATTTAGCTAATAATAAGTTTGTTTTAGCTATAGTGTATCATATTGGCAAATATGCATTTTCCTCTTATTTCAGACATCATATCTTGTTGCATGACAAAAAAAATTTCTTCAAGCGGGGAACCATTAAAAAAGTAATCTCATCCTAAAAAATAATACTTTTATATTTTCCTACAGTTAACATACCTTAACGGATGGGATAATTCTGAAAATGCGACTGGCTTCCAAGGTACAAGAAATGGTCACGTTGGTGGTACTTAAAGGGTTAAATCTTTATATCTAGTAGATCAAAAAGTACTTTGGGTGTAATTCATAAGGCTAAAGAAATGCATTTTCACCATTAGCTGCTTTGGTTCAGAATAGCACCTCTTGAGTCTGATGAATAAGGCCCTTAATATTTTTTGACTGATCCAAGAACAGGAAGATCACTCTTGGCACATGCATTGCATGATGGTAGGAAATTATGCAAGTCTCTTGTGGGACAGAAACTCCAGAACAGGTATTACTGGAGGATTTTTTCCCCAAAGACACACAAGAAAGAAAAATGTAGGTTTATCATTTCATCAAATAATCCCAATTTATCATTTTCTTTTACACAGTTACCCATTCAGTCCTTTTTTCTATAATATATGAAAATACAAAACTGTCCAATGTGAGATTCAGGAACAATCTTGTCAGCCACTAACCAATCTAATGCACAATGAACCTACCTGGCGAGCTGATTATGTCTTATAACGTTTGCAACATATATTTGCATTTAAGCAGGTTCAGGCTGAAAAACCATACATTTAGGAGATATGATGCATGGGGCCTTATGAACAAAAGAAAGTTAGAGAGTTAGGGGAGAAAAAATGTCAATTCATTTAAAAGGGTCTTTAACTCCTTCAATGCTAGAGACCGCTTTCTCCAACACATTCCACTGCAGTGTACTGTAGACAATAGCATTCAATGAATTAATAGCCCTATTTAAATCAATTGAAGATTTGGAACATTGTCTTTCACCCCCTATGGTGCAGTTGCTTTGCCCCAGAACAGTTCCTTTTATCTCCTGTACACAAGGTCCTTAAACAGTTAGTTTGTCGAGGTCTCTGAAAAGCTTAATAGGGTGAATATTTGGAGTTACAAATATAACAAAAACTACCACATATACCCTGAGGTTTTCAGGAAAGTCTCCAAACATCTTGATTTCCATTTTTACGTCTTTATTTTATTTCAGTTACAAAAGCAATAAGGGTATAATTGCTTGAGAAAAATCCACACATAATTAAATCCGTTAAAAAAAAAAAAAAAAAAAAAAAAAGTTTTGACAATCCTATAAAGCAGGCTTGGGCATCCAGTGGCCCTCATTTTTTTGTAGTACATCATCTGGAGAGCCACACATTGTTCAAACCAGATATAAACAAGAATATTTCAACAGAGAGTAGAGTTTTTCAACTTTAGTCATTGGGCATATCAACAGGTTAGATTACAACCAAATAACAATAGGTGGGTAATTAATGGTTCAGTCGTCGTGATAGAGCTGCATGCGATTACTTAGAGATATGTGACCTATCGGTGTGCCACAAGGACTGAAGCTAAGAATAAAGCACTTAATGTAAAACACCACCTTCTAAAATAACCTTCAACTTCCCTTATGGCCAAAGATCCTAATGGCCCCTTATAAACTGCATTGCAAATTAGGTTGAAAAAGACAAGTCCATTGAGTTCAACCTTTGCCACAGTATAACCAAGAAAACGAGAATTATATAAGCATTCCCAAACCCTAAATGGGTATTAATCTGTTTACCAGAATGTCTTGTTTTACCTACTAATATACAGTATAACTCTGTATGTTTCCTTCTGCTAGAAATGCATCTAAGCCATTACCACATTCTTGGACAAAGAATTCCACAATTTAACACTGAAACCTCCTTTTCTGTAATCTTATAAGGGTAGTAACAGTTTATTTTATACTTCTTTAATACTGCACATATTAAAGAAAAAAGTAAATGATATAAGTCCTGTTGCTTTAAGTTTTAGACTTATTTTGTTCTAAATTTCCCCCCTTAAGCCCCTCTTACACATGTCAGCGATCTAGCTGGTTTAGGCACACTTTGTAGACCGTTCTAACGAAGAATTTCTTTTTATACAACGCTATTTCGACTCTGCAGAAGAGCTGTCCAGTCCCGGGACCAGGATCTCAGTCTGTCAGCTAGAGCGCTGACGTGTGTAAAAGGGGCGGGGGACTTTAGAACAATATAAATATAAAAAACAGCAACAGGACATAATTTTCTTTAATATGTGCAATATCAAAGTTGCTTAAAATAAAGTATCCCTTTAAAGGGTGGTCCCAAGTTTTTTTGATCAGGCCTTGGAATAAAACGCTCACCAGAGATCCTACTATTCACCATGCATCTACTTACCGCCATCTTTTCTCTAGAGAAAATAAACCAAGTTCGTTTTGATGTTCTTCATAATTCAAGCCCTTCATTCCCTTAAATCATTTTGTTGCTCTTCTCTGTACTCTTACCAGTTCTGGAATATCTTTTTCTAGAACTGGTACCCAAAACTGCTTCTTGTTCAGTCCTAACTGTCATGTCCATACAGGTAGACATGACAGCTGCTAGCAGGATTGCAGGACCTCAAACGTTGCCCTTTGCACATGTTAATCTTATGAAGGCTCATGCAATCTGCTTTTGTTTTGTGGCGGTCATGGTGGGGTGGGGGTGCTGACCGTAACTGTCATGTTCTCCTCCATGGACATGAAAGCCAGAAAATATCTACTGAAAAAGAAGAAAGGACAAAACTCGCAGGGGCCATTAGGATTTCAGTTCACAGTAAGGTGTGGGGGAGGGGCCATTATAAGGAGGTGGTAGTGTTCCTTTAAACATTACATTGCATTACAAAAATACCTTGCATAAATTACCTATACATTTAGTTCATTTTCAAATGAATGAAAACTCTGTTTCGGATGCTCAAAAACTTTAAAATAGTGTTTTCTACTTGAATATTTGACAATACATCTGTGGTTTATTCGTAAATAATTGTTGGCATGCTAAGAGATGTTGGTGGGCTCCCCAGCTAATCAAAGGTGAGATTTTCAGCTCAATAATACACAAGTTATAGAAACATGAAGACTACTTTGTAATTTTCAATGTATAAGGCCTTGTTTATGTTACATGACGTAAACAAATTAACTCCGCAGTTTCTATGCGTTAAAGCTTTGCCACTTTTCTGGAAAATTACCATTTCTGTGGCATGTCTGCAGTAAAAACAAATGTGTATATGTATAATTCCTCTAATGTAACAATAAAATTAAAGTGGTTCAATTCTGGGGCAAATCAGCTAACACCACAACACGAAATTAAAATGTTCCACTCATTTGAATGGGGCTTTCAACACCTTCAATGTCAGAGAGGCATCTAATACATTGAAGATCAATGAGTCGGAGACCTCCTTAGCATTCAAGGGAATAAAAGTCTCCCTTAAAATCAGTGGGAGTCTGTACAATGTTTGCCACCTACGGTGCAGCTGGTTTTCCCAAGAGTTTCTCCATTTTTCTTCTATACATAGGAGCCAAAGTGTCATATTGTACACATATATATGTATATATAAATAAAGTGTATAAAGTGTGACATACTAGGCTAGGTGCCATGACAGGTCTTTTGGGAACCACTTATCCACCATTTTTACAAAAAGAAAGACAGAATAAAGCTGTTAACCGAAAGGATCTCTTTGAAAGAAAATATTTGCTTTCACTTGGAAGCACACAGCCTTCTGCTGTGTACTCCTATACAAAGTGCACCTGCTTAATGTGGTTAAACTAAGTGATTGATCTTCTAGGTCTCAGAATTGTGTTATATTTTGTCTCAGCGTGAACAGATGTAGATACAATCCAAATGGTAAAAATGTTAGTAATGAGAGTGAGGAGCAAGAAAAGACCTAATGGAGTAGTTAGCCATTTCTGTTCCTAAGACAAGTCTCCCCACTTCAAAAGGCCAAATTGTGGCCTGGATTACACTGCCGATGACAAATTATATTATTGTTTTTTTTTTCCAACAGATTCCCATTGAAGTCTATGGAGAAATTTGTACATAAAACCCTCACCAAACTGTAGTTCTGTGTCCCATTTAAAACTGTGCCGTGATGGCCTCGCCTCCCCTTTCTCTCTCTCTTTGTTTAATTTCTGTGGTCACCTTGATGCCATATTTATATAATAAACTTTTTCTATAAGAGGGAAAATGTTGTAAAGCAGTGCACAGCAGATGACTGTACCCAAATGAACATTTGGAGGAAATATTTTTTTTATGGTAAAGTGAAAGGTCATCTCTTACCTTACTAGATTTTCATTATCTCCAGTCCCTTTACATGATGCACATTCAGTCCTTAAGTCCTCTGATTTTGGCTTTTTATGCAATGCCATTTGTTGCCTCCTCCTTCTCTCTCTTGGAATCCGTTCCTAGAGTAATCAGGAAAAATAAGCAAAGCAGAAATAAAATATAATTTATGAGGTAAAGATGCCAGAATGGAAAAATGACAAAATTTGTACATTTGTGTTATTCTAACCTCAGACTTTTCCTCTTCAAGCATGAAACTTCTTTTCCGTTTTTGGCCCCTTGTTCTCTAAAACAAACAAAAGTTTAAAGCGTTGGTTTTTATAAAAGCAAATTGCTGCAAACTTCTAAACCAGAGGTGGAAAACATGAGGGTCTCCATATGACAGACAGTTCACATCAGGGTAGGATTTGCATCTCAGAACCCCCTCTGTAAGGGCACTGTAGGTATCCATGGTGACACCACCTCACCTCAGAAAATATCCATGGTTTATAACATACAAGCACATTTATTAACCCCTTGGTCGCTACAGACTTCCAGGACATTGCTTGTAATGAACTGGAGACACCTCTAATATCCAGAGGTTTAAACAATGGTCAGTCAAGGGCTACATAACATGGCAAATAAACCATCCACTGTAAACAAGTACTTAGTATCTGGGGCAGGACACCAGGATTTCTCTGGCCACACCAACAACTCAGAATGTGGCAGTAGTAAGCACAGCTAAGACGCCTCAAAATCTTGTGCTCCAGGCATTTGCCTATTCCGCCCAATTGGAAATCTGGCCCTGATCCTTCTTATTCTGACACTATTCAGTTAAGAATGATGGCTGAAGTTGTCTAACAGCAACTGTTGAGACAGCAGTCACCAATCCCTATATCAAGTAGATTTAGAATATAATATAGATTTTCAAATTCTAAGGGTTTAAGAAAAGAATACTTGTGTTAAACCGGTATAATCCAATGACAAACCTTTGCCCATACTGTAAGATAACTGGTCAAATTAAAATCAGTGAGTGATAAATCAATGCTTCCTATCCATGTGAAGTAGAATACTTAATTTGTAGTTTTCCCAGATTAAAGGTATTACACCATGCCTGATCATTTTGGCAGCTAATGAATTATTGTAAACCACCACCTTGCAAATTAGAATTCTTAAGTAGATACAGCAAAATGGTTTTATCATAAGGATTATTCTGTTCAAACAGTCTGATATAAATATGACAAGAGTCTAATATGAACTGATGAGCAACTGTATTACAATTAGAAAAAAATATTTCAGTTTAATTATAAACAGTTATTATAGTGTGAGAGAGAGAAAAAGCCTTTTCTGAAAAGGTTTACTGCTGGGCTATGTTGCCTTTCACACATCTGAACACATCAGAGTCTTCATATGAACATACCATATTCCAGCAAAGTTTGTGTTCACACAAGAACCCAGCTTAATTGTTGCATGGCTTATTTACACGCCAGCCAATTGTGCCATCTACAGACCTTTTACTTAAGCAACACTGGAGTTTGTGATGCTCAGCATAACCTCCAATAAATGGCCAGCACAGTGTCTGACGCTCATATGGATCAGTCACACCTCACCTGCAAATGCTGGGTGGGCAGGTTGAGAGGGAAAGACACAGGAAATGGGAGAGTTCAAAACGCAGGTATCAAATGTCGCAAGGGGCTACAACATTTCTGTTTCCTGTGTGAAACTTCACTGCATACTGCAAGAGACAACTATTAGCCTGCCACCCCTTAACATGGCAGTAATCCTGACCACTTTGCACAGCATCTGCTACAATTTACAAAGTAGGTGAAAGGATCATGAAACCTGAAGGGAGACCCCAGTGCTCCCTCAGTCTCCCTACATTGCATTATGCTGTATTGAACTTGAAAACAAGATATAGCAGGTCTATCTATGGAGAATGCACACACAAAACTGTAGTTAATGGCTGAAAGTGACAGAACTCACAGTTTGCATTCAAGCAATAGCAGCCCCAGGGTTTTTTCTCCCCTACGTTGATTGAAAGGAGACTATCCTCCCCAGTCCTACACCCATGTGCTGTTAGGGGACACAGGGTCGCTCCCCAGCTGGCATCCGTGGTGGCCACTGTCCAAAAGGGCATCACAGAATCAGATGGCAGTGGTGAAGCCACCAGCACAGATTTTCCCCTCTCCAACTGGACAGATACATGGCATGAGTCACATGGGAGTGCTGCCTTGACAAGCTGTAGCTCTCTCGTGTGGAATGGAGTATAAGGGGCTGCTTTCAAAGCCAAGACTAGACGTTCCAGGACTTTCATGTAATCCCTTATTGTCATGGATGGCCACACGGTGCTTGAGACATGTGCCAGAATACAGCCTAGATCTTATCCTGTGGCAGAAAATGCTTCCCTTGGAGGTTATCAAATATCATGCTTAAGAAGTAAAGAGTCAGAGAAGGCACTGGAGAGGGATTCTTAAGTTTGAGAACCGGGATGAAAACACATTCCTGAACAAGTGATAGACTCTGAAGGAGCCTTGAGCAAAAGGCTGTCTAAATAAGGGGATAAAATGAAGTCCCTTGAGAATGGACATAAGCCATCAGGTCTGCATAAAGATCCATGGAGCAGATTCTAGGCCATAAGGAAGAACAATGAATTAGGTGTGATTGAACAGAAGGCGAAACAAAGGAAGCATTCATGATCTGTATGAATTAGGATGTGGAGCCAATGTGTCCTGAAGATCTAGAGAGGCTAGAAACTCTCCTGGGCAAATTGCTGTGATGACTAGGGTACTATCATGCATAAAAAGAGGCATAAATGAACGGGATACTAATATAATTCTACCTCTATATAAATCCTTGGTAAGACCTCATCTAGACTATGGAGTATAGATTTGGTCACCAGTTCTTAAACAGACATCAATGAACTGGAAAAGTGCATAGGTATGCAACAAAACTGACAGACAGATTGGAGTATCAGAGTTATAAAGAGAGACTAGCCAAAGTGGGTTTGTTTACATTAGAGAAGACATGTCTAAATGGTTATATGATTACCACTTAGAAATATATTTAAGGCCAATACAAAGAACTCTTCAGCTCTAAGAGCTGAGCTAAGAACGACAGATCATCCATTAAGACTAGAGTAAAGGTGCTTTTGACTAAAACAATGGCAGGGGATTTTTTTTTAAAGTAAGGCAGGTAAAGCTATGACATTTTTTGGCTTGGGATGCTGTGCTTGCTGATCCTTTAACTACTTTCACAAAAGTAATGTATATCCATCTAGCACAGAACAATATTGAGAATTATGACAGATGGCTTCAATGCAAATGGTTGTTTATCCAGGGAATTGACTGCCACTTGGAGTGAGAGAGGATTTTTTTTACCCACTTGGGGATTTATTGGAAATGGCTTCAATGGGTTTTGTTGTTTTGCCTTCCTCTGGATTAATAGGCTGATTTGGCATGGGCTGGACTTGATGGACACAAGTCTTTGTTTTGCAATCTCATCAACTATGTTACTATGTTATAATGTATGTATTCCCAAAAAAGATTCCATCTTGAATCATGGACCTTCCACATAATGGTTAAGACATTTCAGTACTGAATAGGATGGCAGCCACTGCCCCTTCTTGGGGACCCCAAAAAGACTGGCGTAAAAAACTCAAACATTTTCCTGGGCTGAAAACAGAATCAACACCTGGGACGATGCTGCATCTTTGAACAAACCTGGCCCCAATCTGGATCCAGAGGAACTTTGGAAAAGAAGAAACAGTGAGGTGGAAGGGACTCGAAGTCTATGTAGTACCTTCCAAAATGATGAACAAAACCCACTGGTCCATCACCAAGCATTCCCATGCCTTTTGAAAAAGGAGGCGATAGCCCCCTATGGGCAGAAACAGACAAGAACTTCGCAAGTTGGGATTTTCAGCCTTCTGTTCCTGAACAGACTTCTGCCAAGTCTGTTTGGGCTTTGTTGCAGGGTGGGCCTGGGAGGCCTGATGGATTTGAACCTTTTGCTCTTCAAAGTGGAGGAAGGAATGAAAGAAAGAAGTCTAAAATCTATCAAAACCAGCTTGCTCCTCAGCTTGAGGGAGATCACTTGAAAACTGGGGGCAGAGGGTAAAGCTGGAGGAAGAGAGGGGAGTCTCTGCCTCAAAGGCACTCCCTATTTTGACATGCTCTGCCCCCCAGAGAGTATCCTTTTGAAAGGTCGCACGCACAAGAGCGTGCGACCATTTAAGACTTTAACCATGTTGCCTGGATTAAAATGGCAACATTACAATCTTGTGATGAATGACAGCACGAGTTGCCTAGTGAATGGTCACCTAGAACGTTTATACAGCCACTTCACCTCCCAGCCACTGTATACAATTTAGGACAACATATATGCCATTAACAAACAGAGACAAGTGACCATTAATAACCAAGGTGGGCCAGGAAGGAAGACCGACACATAGACAGAAGCCTGCCTCTGAGAAGTAGCTACATGCATAGACTTACACAATGGCCAAAACTCTGAACTTCTGAATGTCTGAGACTGGTCAACATGCAATTTGAGTAGAGGAGAGAATGAAAAGAGTGCAGACAGTGAAATATTCATGCTTTTATGGTCATTATCCTCTTTCACCTATGATAAAATCCAGTTATCTGTTTCCTTGCAGTACCTTCTTACCTTTCTATTATACCAAAACCCATATAAGAGACGCTCCTGCATGCTAGACTTAGCCATGAGGAAGGCCCAGTGTAGACAAAATAACATTTGGATTAGCCTAAATCCTGTCTTCTCCCTTGACAGCCAAGTAGATATTTCCCAAGATGTGATGGCGTGGGTAATTTTGACAGTCCCCTGGCCCGACTGATATGTACGCCACCTATACAAACCAGATTTGACAAACTTCTCTCAAAACTTGACTCTCGGGGGCCTCATCAGGTCATCCTTTGTGGAGACTTTAACCTAGTTGTTCTAAACCCCAAGCCCCAGTATGGGAGATCACTCCTCTAAGCAATTTGAAAATCTTCTGTCTCAATTTAGACTATTAGATGTTTGGAGGATATTCAAAGCCACGAAAATATTTCACATTTGACTCTAATGCCCACAACAGCTATTGGAGAATTGACAATGTTCTTGCTTCTCCAGAACTTCTGAAATCCTTTCCAAATAATCAGTTGGCTCCAATTACTTGGTCAGATCATCTACCTTTGAAGTTTTTTCATCAAGTTGTAATACAAGGGTTTCAACATGAAACGTAATAAATCCCTGTTGAAAGCCCCATCGTTCAGGATTCACATTACCTCCCATCTAAAGAGATTTCGGTCTTTAAATTTGAACGGTCATGTTCAAACACCTTTAAAATGTCCAGGAAACCTATATTTTTCCTCTTCCTAAAAACCTCCCCTTTCTACACTAAGCCTGCCCACAAGACAGATCAACGCTTCCACTTGCCTTCTTTCCACTGGTCGCACATGAACCTCAGCATACATCACCTCCCTCCTACTGCCAGTAACCTTTACAGAATCACAATCTGCTCCCCTTTCACAGAGCAGCTTTTGAATGGGATATACACACACAGGTTAGGTGCTTGTGTCCTCCTCGTCTAAGCCGTTCAATTTGAAAGTCCCATTAATGCAGTTCCTTGTGAGAGGATAGCAGAAGGCGATTATTTGCGGTCTGAAAGGCTGGCAGTAGGAGGGAGGTGATGTACGATGAGATTCGTGACCGATCGGAAGGTGGGGGGGGGGGGGGGGAGGCAAGTGGAGGCCCAGCCTACTCCAGTAGAGGCCTCTTCAGCCACACTGGAAGTCAAGAAGGAGGTCCTAGGGAGAGATAGGAGGGTGGTGGGTGGATTACTTCAGGGGGGTTGAGGGAACATCTTTGCAGAGCTGTGCAGCACAGGTTGTGTAGCACAGACCTTCTGAACGTAAACTCTGAGGTGTAATCATCTCCTGCTTCTCCAAAGCTAAGCAAGACAAACTCAAACTCATTGATCGATTATCCCTAAATCACATGTCTATTGAATCTCCACACAAGAGAAATTCTACCTGTAAACTTCTTAGGGCCAGGGAGGCTTTTTGTAAGATCAAATTGGACAAAATCGTAAAACAAATGAGATGGTCCCAGAAGTTTTTTTATGAATGGGCATACAATATAAAAATGTTGAAAAAAGAATTTACAAACCTTAACAGCAGAGATCTCAAATTATTTCACTTATACATGCCTTCGATAAAATACTAAAGTTTATAAAGAATTTCATAATTATTTCACTGAACTATATAGACTGCAGATCCGCATTAACAAGTCTCCAGAGGAGTCTTGGCATTCCATCTTATCTTTATGCAAGACATTTAATTTCACACACTTCCTTCTGAAGAAAGGGATCTTCCACCCTTTTCTCTGGATGAATTGACGTGCGTTATCAAATCTATTAAAACTGCCAAAGCCACGGATGGCCTTCCTAACCCCTTCTATAAATCTTCCTATAAACGGTTCCTTCACTCCATCCCTAGTAGCAGTATTTAATCATTTTATGTCATAGCTCGAACATGGTGACGATCACAAGGATTGGCTGAATTTATAGACCCATTTCCCTTCTTAACTCTGATCTAAAGCTCTTTAGCGAAATAGTTACAAAAGGATTATCTCCACTCTTGACTAAAACAGATTCACACAGACACGGGCAGGAGCTAACAGTAGTAAAGCGATCAACTTGATTTACCTCGCCAAGTCCTCTAAAACAAAGTTCCTATTCTCAGGTCATGATGCCAAAAAAGCCTTTGATAGAGTACTAGGTGTACCTGGAAGAGACTTTGTGGCTTTGATTGTAATTTTCACCTACCTATACTCTCCTTATACCAAAATCCTCCTGCCATGTTAAAGCTATGCCTATCCTCCCATTCTTTATATGTAATGGCACCAGACAAGATGGTCCAATATCCCCTCTTCTTTTTGCTCTGTCAGTTGAACCCTTAGTAATCAAAATTACAGAATATCTAGATATTGAGGATATTGCAATGGCTCAAGATCTCTTTAAGATCTCACTTTTCTCTAATTATGTCATCCCCATTCTCTCTTGTCCAAACATCCCTTTTCATAATCTGTCTGCAGTACAAATGAAATTCCAGTTCTTTACAGGCTATAAGATAAATACAGCTAAGTCTACAGCTAAGTCTAAGGTCCTCCCCACAGATCTAGACCCTGATGATGTTCAGTCTGGAACCAAATTTCCAGTTTGCTTGGAAAAAGTCCTCCATTCACTAATTGAGAGTTAAAGGGATAGTAATACTTAAAATGTAAAAAACAATATGTTGTAGGGTTTATCCCCCTGAGTAAAACAAGAGTACTCCCACTGCTGAGAGGTCTTTCATTCAAAAGTTATTAATTTTCAAAGTAGAATTTTTTAGGTGCAATATCACAGTGGCCTGAAATTGTACAGTGGCGCTGTTGCTACACCATCCTATGGAGATTTATGGTCAACTGACCAGAGTTGTCCATAGGATCGTGTAGCAACAGCGCCACTGTACACTTTCAGGTCACTGTGATATTGCACCTAAAAAATTCAACTTTGAAAATTAATAACTTTTGAATAAAACACCTCTCAGCAGTGGGAGTACTCTTGTTTTACTCAGGGGGATAAACCCTACAACATACTTTTTTTTACATTTTAAGTATTACTATCCCTTTAATATTACCTCCAACTATCATTCACTCTACCAAGCCAACTTCCCTTCTTTCTTCCAAACTTTACAAACCTCCAACACTGTAAAGACTTTAGCGTTTCTTGGGTTGGTAGAATTATTTTGGTTAAAATGAATATACTGTCACACTTGCTATATTCTGTTATAGACCCGCCCAGTAAAAATCCCCCATTCAACCCTTATTTTCCTGATTGCACCTGGAAAAGGATAAAGGCTAGAACAGATAAGCATGTTTTAACTTTTCCTAAATCCAAATGATGTCTCGCAGTGCCCAGTGTCTTTAGACATGGCATCTCACATTCAACAAATTCACTCCTTATTTGAACCTCCTGGCCCTACGAGTTGGTGTGTGTCTCTTCTTCCTCTTCCAAGCTTTATTTGGTTATTAAGAACAGATAGCAGTCCCTGCCAATGCTAAAATTCTAATTAAAGATTGTGGATTTTGTTGTTAAATCAAATTCTTCCATATTTTATTCCACATCTCTACTTACTCCCTTATTTGAAAATCTATGATTCCTCTAGGGCACTTCTAGATGTTTCTTCCTCAGATGGAGATAGGTAAAAATCCTCACAAGGCACGTTTTGGATGGAAATTAATTCCCTGATTACGAATCTCTTAAACATTATAATTAGAAGCTGCTGACTTTTTCCCCACTTACAAATTCAACACCCTGCCCATCTAGAAATCATAACCAGAATCTATTCTCTTCTGTTCCTTTCAAACACAAATACATTGTGGCCTGGGAAAGGGACCTGTGTCTGGAGATTCCTAAGGATGTCTGATCTTTGATCGGGTCTAGGGCATCCAAAACGTCAATCTGCACCTCTACTCAGGAGAACATATAGAAGTTTCCCCTTGGGTGGTACTACACTCCTACCAAGCTTCATTCCATTCATCTTGTTAACTCTGAGCGCTGCTGGTGAGGCTGTGGTCAGGTGCGTGACTTATTTCACATTTGGTGGTCAAGGCCCCCCACCCAACAGTTTTTGAAAAATCTCTTCTCCTCCTTCTTATAAGACCGATAACGACAAACCTACCTTTAGACTTATGATCCTTCTAATTGGTACTCCTCTTGATTTTGTGCTGAAGCCCATATCCAAGCCTCTCGCTCAAATCGTTGCTGTTGCTAGATGTCTCATCGCTAAATTGTCCCAGGTGATGCCATCTTAGATCTTCTTTTGGCCTGACTAACACTTGGAGCTAATAAAGCAGATAACAGCCAACATTCATGATAATATCCTGAAACATAGATAGGTATGGGGTATGTGGGAATTCTTCAGAGATTCCCTAGATGACTAGTCCTAAAATTAAGCCATCTTTTTTCCACTGTTCTACTTCCATATGTTCCTTTCCCCCATTATTTTGCTCACCTCATCTTTCCTTTCCTACCTTTCCTTCTCTCTAAGTGTGTGTGTGTAAATTTCTTTTGACACACAATCTATATTCCAATAATCTGTTTTGCTTTGAATTTATGTTTTGTTATAAAGAGGTTTGATTTGTTCTTGGACAATGCTGCAATCAAGCAATTTTGAATGTTTTTTTCCTATGTTTACCAAAACAGGGACTGGATTGTACATTTGGAAGTTTTACCAGCTTCTATTGTATTAAGCACCCCTCCCATTCCAGGTGCTCATTGTCTTTAGGACAATATAAAATAACATTCATAGAGTTTTTCTCCATTTAGTGAGTAAAGAGGAAAAGATTTCGTGCTCAGGATGAAGAAAATTAGTAAAGTAGGAAATATTCAGCACACAGGACAAGCATATTAAGGTCAGGATTGGACTATAACGTTGTGTGGGAGCAAGAGTACAATGGCCACATTATGTGACTAAAACCTCATCTTTAGTATAGTGGTGATATGCAGGCAATATACCACAGAGCAAAGGGATAACAGTGATTAAATACTGATGTGCAGCAAAATTTTGTTTATATTTCTAGCTATTTTGGTCAAAATTGTTTGCACTCTAGCACTTTGTGTGTGCTTACCAAAACCTGGACTGGAATTTTATATTGTATATATACACACATCTACATCTATATAAAACAAGCAAGCTTCAGAAGCAGTTTCAGCACAAAGGACCATATTCAGACTGTGCAACAAGTTATACAGAGGAATGATGAATAAAACCTTCCATTATGCCTAGCCTTCATTGATGACAAAAAGGGATTTAACTCAGAGAAAAAGTAAGCAATATTCAATGTCCTAATCAACCAAGGAATAGATGGGGCTTACACCAATATCCTCAAATCAATATATGAAAATGCAACTGCAATAATACAAGTCAACCATTATAAAGTTCAGATGAACACAGAAAAAAGGCATCAGGCAATCTCTCCTATAGTATTTTCATTTAGTCTAGGTGGAATGCAGAAACCACATGGTGAAGTTCCCACCCCAACAGGACAGGGCACTTGTAAAAAGAGTTCTCTGAGGTTAGACATACTCTGTTTGAAAAAGCGGTCT
This sequence comes from Rhinophrynus dorsalis, assembly GCA_037306005.1. Classification (NCBI taxonomy): domain Eukaryota; kingdom Metazoa; phylum Chordata; class Amphibia; order Anura; family Rhinophrynidae; genus Rhinophrynus; species Rhinophrynus dorsalis. Next base: position 403,366,021 of record CM074723.1, read on the forward strand.
CATGGATGAATGCAAGGCAAAGCTCTCTTGGCTAGATTTTCCTTTTTTGTTTTTTTTTCTAGGACATAGCTGTCCAGTTCAGTCCTCAAGGACCACCAACAGACCAGGATGTAAGGATGTCCCTGACTACAAACAGGTGAGTTAATCAGTGGTTCATTCATTTTGACTGACCCACCTCTGCTTAATCAGGGAAATCCTTACATTCTGGCCTGTTGGTGGCCCTTGAATGACTGTACCTGGACAGCCCCGTGCTAGGATATGGGCGGTATAATCCCCCTTTAGGTGGATTCCCATTACTAGCTTCCTGATAATATGATTAACCAGTTACAGACCTCTCAGGAACAGTTCTGTGAAGGAATGCTTATATCCCTCCCAGGCCTCTGTGAAACCTGGGTGTATTTTAATGAGAGTCTGAAGACTAGATTCTTCTATTTGAGTGCACAGATCCTGTAAGCATGTCCCTTTCTCTGTCAAGCAGTTTTTTCACACTAAGGCTGGTGGTAATGGCAGCCTGTCTATCCCTTCACTATGCATAATGTGGCAATGGTGAGGTTGTTAAGCCTTGCAGTGCTGGGGGTATAGTTCCTGTCTGGCAGTGACTTGCTTTTAATGTTGTGATGTTTTTACATTAAATTATAATCACTAATAATTTATATACACAATATACACAGTGGCATGATATATAATTTATAGACTCACATATTGATAAAATGCATAGAGGGGAACAGGTCTTGTCTGCGTTAATAATTTATATACATTTTTTCAGGCCATGGTGCCTTTAAAGGGATAGTATTGTCAGAAATTAACACCAAATCTTTAAGCTATTAAAAAACTAATCTAAATGCCCCCAGTCCTATCTTTCAAACCTTTATGGAAGGAGGACTAATGTGAGTGACACCCTGTAGAAAGGTCAAAAATTTGTCTTTAAAAAAAAAAATTGCACCTTACAAGAGCGTGCCCTTAAGCACTCATCAAGACCAGCTTACAAAAAGTCCATAACATAGGGAAGTTTACATTTTAGAGACTGAAGTCCATTGATCACAAAAGGCAAAATAGATTTTCCAGATTCTATGGTATAGTTTAGCATCAACAATGATTTAAGCCTTTGCACTGCTATAGTTGGGCCACAAGACGGCATCAAGCGGTGAACATAATAGAATATAGAATGACAAATGGGACCATGAGCAGATCCAGAAGCAGGGGAAGATGACAAAGATCTACAGAAATTACCTGCGGAGACAGCATGCTTTCTGTACTGCCTCTGTCTCTCACAGTGCTGGTACATGTGATCGCTGCTACGGCGATCACATGAACCGGCACAAGCAATAAGAGCTGAGACTGAACACCCCGGTCTCGGGGAGCTCAGTCTCAGCCTGGAATTAATGATAGCAGCGTACACGGAAGCACGCTGCTATCATTTAAGCCATGACGGTCCTGGTCCATCATAGGTTGACCGTCATGGGTCTTTAAGGAGTTAATGAAACCACACCCTTCTTGGCCAGAAATGGAAGAGTACTAGCGTGCATGTGTGTCTGTTCTTTCTTAATCTTGGAGAATAGTTTGAGAATAATGGAATCTGAAGAAATCACGTATACTAGGATGCAATGCCATATGTTTCTCCATGGGCAATGCTTTCAGATCTCTTGCTTTTGCTCAAATTGTTGAAGCTTTATGTAGAGACTAGAGATCATCAAATCTATCTCAGGCATTAACCAGCAATCTGCGATTTGAAGAAAGATTTTGAATATGGCTCAAAGTTACCGAAATTGTTGATGATAATGGATACTTATATTGGGAACCATAGGCCTTGAGCAGAGTAGAGAGCATAGCATGCTCGGCAACCAAGTCAACTGAATCATTTGTTACCACCTTCCAATCCAGGACTGAAAAGGAGTCATCAGCCACTAATATAGTGACTGTGGCTTGACTTGTGATGAAGCTGTTCAGGATTCTTGTCCCAATATTGGAGCATATTCAGCTGTCATGGTGTTAGATGGAACTGAGAAAATTGAACTATTTCCATGGTGTAAACTATCATCCCTATCAACTTCATACAATTGTCTTAAAAGTTGTATAGGAGTGAGCCAGCATGCTGTGGACTTTGGTTTGTAAGGCCACTGTTTTGAGTGGAGACACAAACACTTTCTGAAAGGATGTGTTGAAGACAAAGCCCAGGAACTCCAGTGGGAAATAGATGAGACTTCTGTATATTTATGATCCATCCATGTTGCTTCAGAATTCCCATTATTATCTGAAGGTGAGCCTGAAACAATTAAGCTGATAAAGGTTTGATCAATAAGTCATCCAGATAAGGAGTCAGGTGTCAGGATTTTCTTGACTATTACTGGAGGTGTAGCCAGGCTGAAAGGAAGAGCCACAAAACTGAAAATGAAGATTCTGGAGGAAAATGTGAATATAAAAATAGGCATCTCATGTCCAGGTATGCCAGAAAGAAGCAAATTATTATTTTTATTTTTTTTTTTTTACCAATGGCAGCCTGACAATCTTATCAATTTCTGATCCTAAAAGAAGTTCAACTATAGATGGTAATAACATTAAAGATTTCTTAGATGTGGCATCTGTATTCCAATTCTTCAGCAATCATGCAAGTCAAGCCTCTGTGGATGTAAGCACAGCATTTGGCTGCCATTTGGACAATTCCCATGGCTGTTACTTCTCTGTAAACCATAGCATCTTGTAAAAATCCTAATAAGGAGATAAGATATTCTTTAGAGACATCTTTCTGAACAACTCTTAAGAAAGTGATCCTGCTATGCTTCCACGGTCCAGCAAGCCCATGCTGAAGAAAATGTTTCAGAACTGAATCAGTTTTTTTTCTTTTTAATCTATAGAGTGTTTGAGTGTTGCTGTACTCTGCATAGGAATAGTAGTGTGTTTGGACAGATGGGACACGGATGGATCTACAGCATTGGGTGCTGACCACAATCAGCCCTATCCTGGGGAGCTTAGTAGAGACATGCAAATGTTAAGAATGGATAACACCCGATCAAGGGATTGACACTGATCCAAAACATGATGCAACTTTTCATAAAAAGGAAAGGAAACAGAAGTCTCTTGTTTAAACAGGTTTTCGGAAGGGTCAATATGCAGGATGGTTTCAGATACCTGTAATACTTCCAAAATGAGATCAAGGGTTCTATAGATACTTCAACTTTTGTTCTGCAAGAAATGCCTGACATACATAGAGAAGGATCATTAGTAACACTGAGTGTCCTCTACAACTTCTGAATGATCTAGGTCAGACAGTAAAGAGACATGAATGCCTAGGGCTACACATAAGCCATTCTCCTTCTAGAAACCGGAGGAGGATGAGCTAGCACTTAACTAAAGAATTGGCAGTGAGGCCTGGAAGAACTTTGGCCCACTGAGGTTCAGGCACAGATGGGGCAAAAGTAGTAAATGCTGAGGAACTGGCAGATGTCGTAGCACATAGCATAGGAGCTGGATTGGGTCTCAAAAGTTTTACCCCACAAGAGTACAAGCAGTGGCAGTAGTAGAAGCTTTGCTATCTCTAGAAAATAAGAAAGGGAGCCAGACAGACAAATGCTTTGCTCTGATAACTAAAAGAACAATTAAGACTCACAGGCAAAGTAAAGACCGCCTCTCACCTAAAAGTATTAGATGACGTCCTTAATCCTGTGAGGCTCCTGAGACCTTGTGAGATATAACAAGAAATGGCACAGGAGACCCCTTCCAAAATGGAGGGTACCACCCAAACCGTCTTGTGTGCCTAATCTCCCGAGGCTACAGAGTCCTCTCGAGATAATGCAAAAAAGGCACCAGAGGCTTTAACCAATATGACATACACTACCTGGGTCCTCTCATGAAGGCAATGATACTGTGTTTAACCCCCAGAGTGCCAAGACTGTGGGGCATGTTGTTGGCCATGTGTACCCACATGGCCAAAGCCGCGCCCTCACATATCTGGTGAGAATCCCATGAACATTTTTCCAAAACCTGGTTGGGTGGAGGGAGGCACATCAGGACCCCTCCTGATGCCCCCATATCTACTGATCTCCCAGCCAATCACACTGGAAGACCAATATTGGCAGCACTGAAGCTCATCATGCTCTACTGCTTCACTCCTACCAGATTGTATCCTGGCAGGAACAGGTAGGATCAGGGAAAGCCTCCCCATCTCGCCGATGATATGAACGTAGGTGACATGAGACGGCCTTCCCCGATCCAGCCAACTCCAATTGGTTCAGGTATGAGTGAAGCAGGATAGCATGATGCTCTCCTGCATCACCAATTCACCAATATTAATCTCCCACTGCAATCGGAGGGAAATGAATAGCTTGGGGGGGTGGGCCATCAAAACCATTCCAGATACCCCTCAACGACATCTTACAAATAGTCTCTAGACACCAGAAGGGTACCAAAAAAAACACTGATGACGTAATCTTCCAGCGGTTGTTGAGTTGACTGCAGGAAAAGATGTCACCCCTCAGATTATACTATAATAAAGGGTAGAGATTTAAAATCTGAATAAAAGCCCCAAGGCAACTTGAATGGTGTTGAGATAAACACAGCAAAAATAAATTCCTATAGTAGAACAATACAACTTTAGTCAATAAGGCAATTACACTTGAATATTATACTTAGAAAAAATGGTCTTCATCACATTGTAACGTATGTAGTGTGAATGAAGCGAGAGACATGCGCTGTACGTGAAAATCACTTACGGAGTACAGTGCCACAATCAGAGAGTAGCACATGAAAATAATATGCATAGAGGTGAGAATGCCGGCATAACTCTGGTACATCAGTGCATCGCATTTAGTGAACTGCACAGGATATCTGGAGCCGGTGGTCACTATATCTTGTAATAAACGTGTATGAAGTAAATACTGTGCTCTGCTGGGACAAATGTTGAAGTTCTGAGCACTTATAGAGTTTTAGTGTGTAGAACTGGCATCCATGTGATCCTGTGACTTATGAATGGAAGAAATGTGCAACACTGATTGCTCTAATGCGAGTCATTACTGGAAGTTGTTTCTAATACTGCACATTTACAAAAAGCAAGTAGTGAGTCTATATGGAGATAGTGGGGTATAAATAAATGGAGAGAATTGAAAAGTAATATAAGAATATACACATTAACCCCCCCTAGGAGACAGAGAGGAACCCTGCGCACAGGATGTCCCTCTGGCACACTGGTAAGTGCCAAATGGTAAGGACATGAAAGTTATGAACCCGGTGTGTGCCACAGAGAGGTCAAGTGCACTGCTTTGCAATGTGTTGGATACCCTTGTGGTACACACAGGATTATATATATATTTTTTTTTATCTTTATCCAGTCCTCATTGAGGGGTCATTATCAGGACCCCCTACACATACCAATGGGGTGCCATTTTTCTCATAAGAGCAGTAGCTAATGAATACAGTTGGAAATGCCATAGTTTTCACAAATTTCAGTACATTGTGATGGGGTGGAAATAAAAAAAGCACTTTTTTACCCCCTTAGCACAACTGGATTTGTGCTCACCAGACTCTGGGTAGAAAATCAAGTGACTCATTTGATGCAGTGGGATATTGACTTTCTGGTAATATATTATTTTATGTAGTTATTTATGCTGTTTTAGGGTAGTTTTACCATGTAACCATTGGACGCTGTATTTTAATTCATGAAGTTGAAAGAACCATTTTGTGCACCTGGTAATTAGGGCTCTGTGCAGGCAATGAATGCTGATAAAACTATACATATTTGGTACTTTTGAACTTTGGGGATTCTGGGCTTTTAAAAAGAATTCAAACTTTCATAATCTACAAATGTTTTTGATATATAGTGTGTGATTTTAGTTTTTTATGTTTTGTAATTCTAACATAACTTGACGCAAGATTTACTTTGTGTGAGGCAATATGCAAAAGTTCAACCTGTTCTTGAAAAAAATATAATTTTATCCATGAGAATCATGGCTAAATAGAAGGATAGCAAAAATGCTGAAAATGTGTATGGACTACTGGGTGAAATAAATGGCCCAAAGCTCCTGGTACTCAAAGGGTTTAACAACTTTCTCCAAAGCATTTTGTGTAACCAAATAAGTGAATGAAAGGAAAAAACACAAATATCTCATTAAAAGCATTGAGAGCATTCAAGAGTGTTCCAGGACTCAAGATATAACAGACATGTTACTGGTTTATATAATCAGAGGATGTTAACCCTTTGAGTGCCAGAGGCATGCAACCCTTCCCAAAGTTGCTCTTCTTAAAGGCCCAGAGTATACACAGTATATATAGCACAAAAAAAATTGACAGTGCATAAGTTATCACTTGTACTCACTGTGACTTGGAATGAGTGCTGCATCCTGCTACTCATATGAGGGAGATGCAAAATGCACAGTTATACACTCCACTGCATCCTGATGCATACTGTACAACTGTTCGTGTCTCCAAATTGTAGATTCTTTGGTGAAATTTCAGTTCCTTTACTGTTCAGACCCCAAGGGACCACGTGATATAATTCAGGTCCTCTGCCGTTCTGCTCATTGGAAAATCCTCTGACCAAGCCAGGGAATCCCGTATAGAACAGAGACCAGAGGTCAAGTCCCTGACCACAAAAAGTAAGAAAAGATATTGTTTTCCTCAAGGAAAAAAATATGCCCAGATATTCTAAAGACACTAAAAAGACTGAACTATGTGGCTATGGAGAGGGGTATATAGGGCATTGTGTGTGAAAATTTTAACACTGAGTTCCCCGCTTCCTGGGAGAGGTCTTCATACCCCTGTTGGTCCCTGAAACACTGAATTGATGATAAAGGAATTGTGGCTCAAACCTCAAACCTAAGAAAGCGAATCTACAAGACAAAATCCAGACTACCGATTACAGGAGCACATGTAGAACGTGAGGTCAGCAGGGGATAACCCCAAAGTGATAAGTTATATAAGAATGCCTGGGAATCAGGATGCTTATTTAACAATGAAATTAATAATTTAGAAGTTCACAGTACAATTTGAAAGTAGATTAGGATTTCCCTTTGTATGCTTAAAGTGAACGTATCATTTAAAGGGATAGTAATACTTCGTTTTAACTTTATTTTATTTTGTAGGCATTAAAAAAACATGAAGAATGATATAAGTCTTATCTCTCAAACCTTTATGGTTTAAGAGATATTCACAAGCAAAGTTTCCCCTCCCCGCCCCTTTTACCTAGTGTAAGCCATCTCTTCTCAGATGTGAATCTGGTTGTATGACCAGACAGATAACAGAAGGGGACAATTTTCTTTGTATGAAAACAATGAAAGCCTTCCCCCCTTGACAAGTTTTTCAGCTTTTTCCCTTATCTTAATTGAAGATTGTCCCTCTCTGCAGTCTACCTGGGCACCTCCCTTCTGATCTGGTTGAACAGGGGGTGGGATACTTTGTCTGTGAATATCTCTTAAACCATAAAGGTTTGAGAGATAACACTTATATCATTCTTCATGTTTTTTTAATGCCTACAAAATAAAATAAAGTTAAAACGAAGTATTACTATCCCTTTAAAAACAGCCTAATATTAAAAGTTAAAAGTTTAAAAACATGTTTTTATTTTTTCTAAAATATACATTTTTGTATTTATTTTTTTTAAAGTGGACTGTCACCTTTCCAAATCCTCCCCTCAGTGGGAGCTTTCATCTTGACTGGATCTGCATGATTATTTATTTCACTCCTCTGGTGGAAACTGAAAGGTTTAAGCAGCCTAAGAAACTTGCAAGAATTTTATATATTTTTTTAAACATATTAGTAAGTATGCAGTGTTTATCTGACCTGGGATTAGTCTCGCCATTACTAAATAAAAAAATTCCAAACTATTAACCATTTGAGTGCCAGAGGGGTACACAACTCATTACAGAGCAATGTGTTGCGTATCCCTCTGGCACTCAAAGGGTTTGCTTCTTTGTAAAATGAAAAGCACAATGTATAGGCAATTTAAAATAATATATATTATATATATATAATGAGACTAAAAGCTGTTTAGATAACAGGTCTACTCTAAAAGCTTACACTACAACCATATTATGCAAGAAAATGTTACCAAAACTGATTATATGTAGGCAAATCGCAGGACGTTATGATCCATAAAGTTAATGAATTCATGCCACCATTAACATATGTCTTTATAAGCATTATTCAGCTGAATGTACCATCTACTCTTCTGTGTTTGTATTATGACACTATGAAGTGCTAATGCTTTTCTGATGTTTTCCCTTTAGCGCTTGAAAAAAAGTTATTGGAAAAACGGGTTTAAGTTAAAGATAGATGCTTTTAAAATATGTTAGCATGCAAATGTTTAGCTATGAATCGCAATTAATGAAATTAACAAAATATATTTATATTTTATCATTATATTAAACTATGAAAGTGTAAGCAGCGGCATCATTATAATTGTGTTGTTTTAGTTAATGTGGTTTGTAAAATGCAGGCATGAGTAAGAGGAGAGGGTAAGGCATATGTGTAAGAGTGGAGAGAGCATGGTGGGTAATGTAGTGTGGTGTGATATTTATGTATGTTTAATCAGTGTGTTGAAATGTGTCAGCACAGACATATTGTGAGTGTACGGCGCACTGGCAGGAGGCGTAGCAAATATTGGTGCGAAGGGGGGACAGGTGTCCTTTTAGTGAGCAAGACACAACTGTCCGGATACAGGGATGAGAGGCAATGAGAAGGGCGCACTGAGAGTCGAACAATCCAAGAAAGATTGAATGAGGTAAAGGGGAGTGTGAGGCGGAGACAAAACGAGGTGAAGGGGACTGCAAGTCGAACAGGCAAACTGAAACACAATGAAGCGAAGGGGAGGGTGAGTCGAACAGGCGAATGGAGACCAAATGAGGTAAAGGGGAGTATGAGATGAATGGAGACACAATGAGGAGAGGCAAAGGGTGGGGGTAAGTCAAGTGGTGATACAATGAGGTGAAGAGGACTGAGTCAAACAGGTGAACGGAGACACAAAGGAAGTTTTTGTTTAATATGATGGAGGGTGAAGTCTTTGCAGAGGAGATGGAGTGAACTGGAAGAGTGGACACATGTGAAATGCCTACCAAGGTCTGAGAAAGCTCAACAGCAAAGAGAAGGGAGGTAAAGATGGTGGCAAGGGAGAACAGAAGTGGGTGGAAGGGGTAGTGGCAAGGATAACAAAAAAAAAAAAAAAAAAGGCTGTGAGAGGATAAACAGTGGAAAAGGTGAAAGTGGTTGTATACAGGATGGTGGGCAGTATAAAGAGGAAGGCAAAGGGAGAGCACTGAAGAGGGATCAACAGACCAGTGAGTGTGAATCTTGTAGAAGATTAAAGGGTTGTAGTTCAAGAGTAATCCCCCCTCCAGCCCCTTTTATCTAGTGTAAGCCACCTCCCCTCAGATGTGGAATCTGGTCACTTGACAGGACAGCTTGCAGCAAGGGACAATCTTCTTACTGTGAGCATGAGGAAACCCCTGCTCCCCCCTTGAGAGGTTTTTCCTTATGCTCACTGAAGATTGTCCCTCACTCAGATTCATCCAGACAGTCTTGGTGCTTAGAGGCAAGCAGTATTACATCATTAAAAGGGGCGGGAGGGGGATACTTTATTGTTCAATTACTTTTGAACTCCAACTCTGACAGTATTGAAATAACACTCTCCATGGTCCAAATACTATGAAGATTAATTGGAGTGGCTTTTATTGTGAAACATTGCTATACCTTTAAATTCGATGCACAGATTTTTTGGCTTTGGACAATCAAATCATTACAGTTTCTACAATAAATATGATTACCAATTATGGCCTTTTTAGCCTTGAATAGCAGTTTTTGAAATGATCTACTTTCATACTGTCTGTTCTACTCTAAATTATTAAGATCTATCATTTTTACATTAGATTATTCCATAGCGTTTTTTCTCTCTTGATAACTAAAGCATGACATACAACAATGTCAAGAATTATGAATAGTTTAATAGACTTATGCTTTTCTACATCAGGGGTGGGACAAGCTGAAAACAATATGCAATGGTCAATCAATCAACAGCTTGCCCACTTATGTGCTACACAGTTATCACTTGTAATAGCCCAAAATCATACATTGCTTGGCTATGTCTCAGATTTGGCTGTTAAAACATTTTATATAATGGATGAGAGGAAACGTAAATAAGGAACTATTTTTTTTATTATTTTAGTGGTATCAGTATATGTCCAGCAAGATGCTGTTTTTTGTTAACCACAAATATTTTTTATGAAACCAACATATTAACACTGTTAAACTATAGACAAAATAAAATTACATGGAATATTATGATTTAAAATAAAATAAAACTGGTTAGATTTTAACTCCCAGCTCTCTAAAATCCAAACAAGTAATAACAGCCTTAAAGTGTTAGTAATGTCTAAAAAAACAAACAAACTTTTTTTGCATTTAGAAGAGCTTAAAAAGCTGATGTGAATGCAAAAAATTGTATCTCTCAAACCGCTATGGTTTAAGAGATACGGGCGTTTAAAGTTTGATTTCTCCTACTGACAGCTGTAAAGCTGTCAGCAGGAGATCCGTGTCAGTCGACACTGAGGCGCTTGAGAAGTGCCGAGATCTCGTTACTTACACGGAATCCCTTCATTGGAATGGTCTAAAACGTGTGCCTGAAACCATAGCGGTTTGAGAGATACGTTTTTTTGCATTTAGATCAGCTTTTTAAGCTCTTCTAAAAGCAAAAAAGTTTTTTTTATTTTTTTTTAGACATTACTAACACTTTAAGCCACCATAAAACGTATCTCACACAAATACAATAATTAAGAACCCTGTTCAACGTATCCTATAATATAAAAGGCCGATGCAGTCATGCACAGTAGAGACTGCCTGAATGCACAGAATGAAAGCATTCTGTGTGTTCAGGCACCTCTACTGCGCATGACCGCATCGCGAGGTAGCTGCAGTACGCAGAACAGGACCAGCCTCTTTAACTCACCAGTCTTTGGCCTGTGTACATGGGCTTTTACACGAATATCTAATAAAAGACCATGTGTGCAAAAATTAAAGGAACTTTTGGAACAAAATAAACCGTACAGTGTTTATACAATTAATCCCATGGATGCTAGAAATATCTCCAATGCATTGCTATACAAAGAGAATTTTAGCAACATATACCAGAGTAATCCCAATAAGACAATTACATATACTTCTTTTTAGATATACATGCTTCAGAAACCCAGAGATTCTATTGGATCCTTTCCATTTTAATTTAGACCAATTAGCATTAAGGAGAAAACCTGCATCCTTTGGATGCACCCTGTGATCAAGCATCAAGACGAAACGTATCTGTCAGTGAATGTGATTGACGCCGGGTCTGATCTAATGGCTTAGTGAATTTGACTGAAGCTGGATCAGACCAAACTTCTTCTTCTTTTATTTTATTACTTTTTAAATTGATGATGAGTTAGGGCATTAGTTACCTCTCTGGAACTCCACCTCCCTGGGTCCATTCATAGTTATTTATCAGGAGATGCCATTAGCTATTTTCAGGTAGATGCAGCATGTAAGTTAGTTTGATACATACTAGTAGCTATATACTGGTAGCTATTTAGTAAAGATTTAAGATGTGTTTCTTTTCATCTAAGCAGAGCAACTTTAACACATCGTTAGCCAACTTGAATATTTTGTGATCGGCTGCCATATTTTGATTTAGGACACTGTGATTAATTATTGGTCTTCAATGATTTAGTACTGTTTTATCATTTAAGTAAAGTTTTCAGTACCTTTGCAATATAATTCAGACTAATTGAAATATCCATTCAGTTAAGTTTATTAGAAGCAACCTACAGGGAAAAACGTTCAACTCCGTTTTATATCAATGCTTCAACAAGTTATTTTGTTTTGTTAGTTTCACTCCTGTGGCAAGCCGGCTTATTCTGCCACAGCAACAATATAGTGAGGGTACAGACTCAAATCTAAATACGAGCTGGTTTAGTTTTGCCCACGCTGCAACACTATTTGGTCTCAGTGTACTTTTGGAATTAGTTGTTAGTGCTTTTGTACCCTGGTAATAATATAATTTATTTCTAATCATGAGCTGGCATTGATTCACCATCAATACAATTTAATAAGCATATAGACCCTTTTTTAGCCACCAGTTAGCTTTGATTTACTCTTAGTGTTATTTGGATATAGACATAAAATAAATCGAACCAGTATAGGTTTTGATTTGTCTTTATTACCAAACAAGTAAGGGTAAGGGATTTTGTTTTGATACCCTGTACACATTTCTATTTAAGGGCTACATTTCCACAGTGAAATTCTGTCAGTGAGAATCTATACGATTTAACTCAAGGACTGATATTTTATAATACTTTTGTAAATTCACCACTTTTGTTACATTTATGAAATAAATGTTCTATTTTCCCATTATTCCTACATCAATTGGAGATTGTGATTAATGGATAGTTGAGTGCTCAGTATTACAAGGTTCATTCAGCCTCTTTTTGATTTGTGCAATCTTAGGTATTTTATAAGCAAAATCACTAATCAAGGAATTGTGAGGTGGTCTGCAATTATCAGTTCCCAGAGAAAGGTATGGAAACTAACTGTTTGACTACCTAACATCTTAAGGTCCCTTTAACAGGGGGATGGGGTGACACCAATATTGGTTATTTTACCTGTGGTCAAAAATAAGATGCTGAGGTATGGTGTATTTAACACAGGTGATTATCACTTTGCATGAACACACCATGGTCCAGAAAGCTGCATCTTTAGTCTTCATGAAGGAAAACAGCAAATATGCAGCAGGGCAAATCTGCATAGGGATCTATGTGGCTGCCAGAAGACACTTCTCACAAGTTAAGTTGGAGATTACTATGCCTAACCCCCAATGAATGGCAACCCGGCTTCAGCCATGCCCCCTGCATTTGTATCAACTACAGAATGCAGGGGAAAGGAAAGTTCAGGACACAGGCAATAGAATGGAAGCAGTAGGATGCCACAGTTCTGTAGCACAGTGGAAAGTTCCCTGAAAGCAACCATATGAATAAGAAAAAAGATATAATAGTTTAAAGTACATCCCTCTATTTCAAATTGAAGTTGTATTTTGGAAAAATAAATAACTGCTTCTAATTTGCATGAGTTATGAAAAACCAAATGGTTGCCTCAATGTCACAAAATAAAATACAGAGAACAGACAAGTCTGCATACTAACATATACGGCCAGATAAAAGGCTACACCTACGTTTAAAAGATAGTCTAATCTTACTTTTGTTAATACTTTCCCATCAAAATGTATAAGGTTTCAGACAAACTTATGAAAGGGAAACAAAGTTAACTTTATTTGACAGTAAATTAAAAAAACAAAATATATGAATTCAGTAGTGTATTGAAAATGTATTTATTGGTGTAAACGTAATATATGCGCACATATATATACACAAACGACATGTTCAAAACAGAGTTTGTTCTTGCAGTACAGTTTAACAAATAAGCAGGTGTATTTTGTTAGACTATCCTTTATTAAATATTTAAATTTGTATGGGACAGATTACAGTGAATTTAAGATTATTAGAAGTTTCCTAGATTATATTTGTATAACCCTGTACAAGCTAGTTCTTCCCTACAGACAACTTTTTTTCCAGTGCCTGGTGATTATTTCAAAGAGTGATCTGAGGAAAGGGAGGGGGGAATGCGGGAGAGAGATATCGAGACAGTGAAAAGTGTGCACGTACATCTGTTTTTAGGGCTCTGTTTACAAGTGATGGAGTTACAGGACATCTTTGGACTCATAACAGGCCACCCGATGGAGGATGTTATGCTTCTAAGTAAAACTGTTAAATATTAAAACCTTAGAACACATATCACAAAGATAAAATATTTGTCAGTCTCACTCAAAAGTTCTATATAAATATAGTATTTTAGGGATGTTAAATATGTATTGAAACCAGTTTGTAAAGATGTAGTAAAGAATAAAATTCAACAGAACTTTTCAATTCACTTCAGTAATGCTCAAGTAATACCACCACGCTCTTACACTTAATCAGAAACATACAAGCAAAGGGATTATATCTACACATATATATTTACATATATACACACACGCATCTATCTGAATTATTTTGTTTAGTATGATTAGGTTAGGAAATGTGCAAAGTTTTCACTTTACCGACAAAAGGTCACTCCGTTCAGTGTGTTCATGTGGTACATCTGGCTTTCTAGAAGAATCTGTAGATATTTTATCTTTCTTCAGTTCATCAGAAAGTTCAAACTGCAATTGTGAGCTTTTTCTTCTTCCTCTATAACTCTGATGAAAACAAATTTGCATGTATAATTACAGTCCATACTATGAAAAAATACACATTCAAGCTTTTCAAAGGTGCATGTAGATTAAAAGAATATGAAATATCAGATGAATTATGTCTAAAGCAACACACACCTTAATATAATCTTGCTGACCTTTCATGCCTTTGTACAAGTGAACAACCATGATATATGAAGCATGCAAATAATGGACACTCCTTATTTAAACTGATTATAAAAAAAAACCTATTAGACACTGCATCTTCTTTACAAGATGATTTTCAAGGTTTTATCTCAGAGGAAAGAAAAAACAGTTAAAGATCAATTCAATGAGGCCGAGAATTGAGTCAACATGCATCAGAAGTTACAATCTGCACTTAAATACCTCAGACTGCAGCAGATAAAAGTTGAACACTTGCAAAACCAGTGCAGAAAGCATAGCTTATGAATTATTGGCATCTTCAGAATGTGTGAAAACAGGAGAAAAAGGTTAAGAGAAGGATTTTACATAAGTTCTGATTATTTAACTTTTATGATGACAACTTACAAGGTGAGAAAAAGAAGATATTGTGAACTAACCATTAAATTTTCTCTTAGTCCATGTGGAATGCAGGAACCATGAGGTAAAGTTACCCTCCTCCAGGAGGCAGGGCACTTCAAAAAAAATGGCAGAGCCTTAGACAGAGACTCTCCTTTTCTCTCCAGCTTTACCCCAGTCTAATGATTCAAGATACAGCAATGTGAAGAAAAAGTAGTAAGAGAAAATAAGTAAATCTCCTGAACAGAAACTCCGAAGAGTCCTGTGTTTCATATGGACTAAGAGACAAGGATTTAACAGTAAGTTTACCAAAACACTATTTTCTTTTGTGCAAAGTGAACCAATATTCCACAGGACTAACTTGGCACTGTATGAACCATAGGTGTCAATAGACACCTAACTGACCCACCAAACAACTGAACAAGAACCAACAGAGTTCAGAAATCTGTAGGAAACAAGATTTGAATGATTCCTAAAAAGGCACAACCCCTTGAAGGACCTTCCAGACCAACTGGCCTCAGCCCAGGCAAGGACATTCACATGCAAAGAAGACAACGTTGCCGCCTTGAGCAACGGCTCAGCAGTGGTTTGATTCTTATAAGCTCAAGAAGCAGACACTGATGTGGTGAAATGTGCCGTGACTCAAAAAGGCACAGTTTTCTTCCTTAGGACATACGCTTGCCTGTTGGTCGCCTTAGTCCAGCAAGCAATGGTAACCTTAGACACATCTAATTACTGAAATGGCTGCATGCAATGTACTACAGCCAACAGATTAAGTTCTTGCTCCTGTTTGTTGGAAGGAGCCAGAAAAAGGCAGTAAAGACAACTTCCTGGTTGATGTGAAAATTCGAAACAATCTCTGTCAAGAAACCACTGAAGTATGCAATACTGCCATATCCTGATGAAAAACCAGAAAGGGGGATTTACAGGACAAAGCCTAGAGTTCAGCTACCGAGCAACCAAACACCATAGCCAGAAGGATAGCCATCTTGAGAGTCCCGCGTTGAAAGGAAGCAGCTGAAAGAAGTTCAAATGGAGGGTTCTGAAGAACACCTAATACCAAAATTTTAATCCCACAGAGGAGTGGGATCTCAAAGAAAAGAACAGACATGAGCCACTGAAATTTGAACTTTGAAGGTGGTAAGGCAAGACCTTTGTTGACATCATCTTGAAGAAAGGTCAGAAACACTGAAAGGCCTCAGCATATCACTGATAAGTTTAGGGGCCAAACCCTGCGACAAGCCTTTAACAAAACAGGCTTCCTAAACTGTAACATGGTAGAGATGACTGCAGATGACTGGCTTCAAGAGCCAGGCCATCAGAGCCAATCTCTCCATTTGAAGGATTTTCAACCCAGACAGTCATAGCTGTAGTGACCCAATCTGTAGGAAAAATGGGTCATAAGATGGACCCTGTGGCTGCAAAATTCTCCTTCAGCAAGGAATCTAAGATTTGATCTGCATGGTCCTTAACAGTCATGGCATCTTCCAGATCCAAGCGGTATTTTTAGCAAGGTGCGATGTTAGGGAAACAAACGCAGGTGGGGAGCCCACTGAGAGAAGGCCTCAGCTGAAAAATGAGCTTGCAGATGCTTAAAGAAGAGCCATCAGTAGTTTTCCACTCTTCCACCAGGAGAACCTGGTCCAAAGAATGATGGGGTGGAAAAATGGGTACGTTCTGTGTCTCTGGAAGATGTCTGGAGAAGAGGACACAAGAGTCAGAAGCCTCAGAGACCTGAAGTGTCTCCAGGACAACTCTGATGAAACCCTCAAACCTGAAAAACAAGGATGATTCCAGATCATTCCCATGAGTCTCTCTTCCACAGAGGAGTCGCCAACAAATTGTTAGTGACCATGGACAGGACTAACATTTCTGGTGTGCCAGGAATGGAGGTCCCCTTGGATACAGGGAGGACTAGAAGAAATCATAGCATTATCCCAAACTGGCTCCTAGTCTCCAGTGGAGGGGCCTGGAGGTGAATTAGGGGCCACAGTGCAAATGGGGCATAAGGTGCCTGAGTATTCCTGTGGAAGTCTGGATTGGCATGAAGCGCAATGTGCTGAAAAGGTTAAGGGGACCCCATATGTCCCTTGGGATCTGACATTTTCAGAAAAAAACCCAAATAGGACAATTGTAGTCCAAGCATAAAGAGAAATAAAATAGAGTGCATTACAGGCAAAGACCACCAGATAACAGTGAGTGGATACAGGAAATAGGTTAACTTTCCAACCTTCAGTCTCCAACACTTCACAGAAGTTCCACAGTGAGGCATAACAAGTCAGCCTCCACAGACAAAGGTCCAGAAATACACCTGTAAATGAGCAATCTACATCTGAAGAAGCCAGTTAATGTGGGATTATAGCCCAATATCACTAGGAATAAAACATAAAAGAAAAGAGAGCAGTGCCAGAACACCCTTTCCAGAGGCCAGGTCAAGTAAAACAGAGTTTTTTGAAGTGACCTGTCACCTGGAGGGTCAGTGACACCAGGGACCGTGACTGGAGCTGTGACTGGGGCTGACCGTAAAAAATACATGAGACATACGTCTATAGAATACAGTATTTTGTGAAGGACAATAGATTACACAAATACATTTCTATTGTGTACTTTGCTTTTAAAATCCACACTACTTTGAAAATGTCCAGCAAAAGTAAGTAGAGGGAAAGTAGTAGGATCACTGCAGAAAACTGTGGAGAGCATCTCAAAGTTGTTGTCCATGGGGTCTTTAAAGCTTAAAGCATCCTCATCTTCTGTGGTAATTTTTCTTGATGAATGAGGCAATTGAATACAAACTCTAGGAGGAGGATCCCTAAAAAGGTATTACTGCTGCATTCACATAGAAAAAAAATCAGGTTAAGCCTCCTAGGGAAGGATAGCATCTTTTTAGAAGATTCACTCATTGATCAGAGTAGCAAGAACACTTGAAGGAGTCAAAAGTCTGTTGCATGGAGGACTGAAGAAACAGATAAATGTAAGATTTGTGCAGGTACTTCAGAATGACAGTGGCCCTTATTGCAGACAAGGCAGGACTTTTAGCATAGTCACCAGCCTGTCTGGCCTCAAAAACCGAACAAACAGGTCTTTTGAATTTGTCCTTCTTTAAAAAAGAAAGGAATGTCAAGAAATGCTTGCAAAAATAGATAAAAAAAAAAAAAAACAGGATGCAGCAAGAGCTACTCCAGAGAAAGAAAGCAGAACAAAAGCAGGCCCATACTGATGGATCATTACTGGCATGGATGGGGTAAAAATCACAACTGCACTGAAAAAGAAGGCAGCAGAAAGACAGGAAAAATAAAGTGGGATGATATAGTGTAGAGTTTCTTTAATGTGTGATAAAAAGGAGCAGACATCTCCTTGGTTTCTTGTCAGTAGACCTGAAGGGAAATTATTTTATGTTCAGCAGCATGCTTATATTTTATGCATGTGTATGTTTAGACCATCATATACGGTCACAGAAATCAAAATCTACTACAAGTGATATGATTGTGAAGTACAATTTGTCCTGAAAAAAGTATAGCTTTCCATATGTAGAGTGTTCGTTACTTGCTGGAGTCGTACTTAAACAGAATAATAGCAAAATACTGAAATATATTTGGCTTCCCTCTATGTAAACAAATGCTACTGTTCCCATAATGTACATGACTATTTTTGGCAAGCTCATATTAGGATAAGCTATGCTGAATTTCACCAATATCTAGAGGTGCCATCAGCACAGCCTGTTAGGTGGAACACTGCATAGGATTGCATTATTTTACTGGTATTGGTGGTAGGCAGCCAATGGAATATCAACCCAGGGGGCAAATGTTGCATTTCAATTGTGCAGAACTCACTAAAAAGCATTTATTACAGTTGCTAGATTAATACTAATGAACCCGAGTGTGACATAATATTGTCTACACCTGTAGAGCTGAAGGAAGAAAAGGATCCTTGACTGAAGCTTTAAATTTATTTGTAGTCTTTTCTGAGGTGGAGAAACAATACCAGCCTCTGTGCAAAGGAAAACAGACACCTGAACCATTTGCACACTACAAATATTCATACTCTACAGTAATATAGATTAATAGAGGAGGCAAAGCTTATTAATTTCACTTATAGTTTAAATTAAGTTTATTTAATTTACTACAAGTACAGCAATGTTGTGCTCTAGCGAGTCGGTTCAATTGTTATTGATTTTAAACAAGAAACAGACCAAAATAACTCAAGTCCTGACAAATATAGAGATTAGATTAACATATTTATTTTAAAAAATGCATTTCCATTTGTAAACTAGGAAGGTTACATACCGGTATTTAAAATAAATTTTAAAAAAAAAAGTTTATATGTACTGACATTGTAAGTGAATTCATTACTTTATTTCATCACCAAATGGAAAAATGTGCTACATATTCTGTTTACATTGTATAATTTCTGTAAACAATCAGCCTACCATGTGGATTCACCATAATCTTTTTTGCTTTAAGATTAAAATAGTACATCTCTTATGCTTTGCTTCACTGTTTGCATCATCAGATTTATCAGAAGCAGCAGTGATATTTGGAAGTAGAAAAATTATTTACTGGACTTTCATTTTGGACCCCTGTATACAGTCATTAGGTGGATTTTATTTTTAGGCTCCTGTGTAGTGCTTGCTTTTCACCATTATACTTAAGGTTTTAATGCACATATTTATATTTTTTTATATGTCAGTCTCTTAAATGCATATACTCTGGAGGTAAAACTGGGTTATCATTAAACAAAATCTTGGATCAGACACTAGAAATACTCAGAGAGGCTGTCCTCAAAGTTAAAGAAATATACCAAATGCAATTCAGTCTTAAGTGAAGAGAGGATACGGAAATATTTAGTGATCCATATATAATAAAATACTGACAAAACTTGGAAATTATTGCAAATTGTCTGTACAATTTCATGCAGACTGGGGGATTTTTTCTTTTTTGCATTCCTTACTCTCTGTATTTTATTCGATCAGTTTCCCATAATGTTTATGGGGCTTAATGAAGCATTACTGCGATATTCATCCACAGTAGACACACATTAAAAACCATAGTTATAGGAATAAGTGGATCTTAATTAGTTTAATAGTAGGCCTTACTAAGGTGCATAACAAGAGCAACATTAGCACAAAATTCTGCACAATGTTGCTCACACAAACATAACAGCTGTCAGATTTGGAATCCGGTCTGCAGACCGGCCGTGGCACTACAGCAGAGCCGAGATCGCTAGATATAAGAAGAACTACTTCATTTGAAGAGTCTACAAAGTGTGCCTGGTTTGCAAGCACACTTTTTAGACCCTTCCAATGAGATAGTTATTTTTATATCTTGCAATCTCAGCTCTGCTGAAGAGCCAGCGGTTGATCTGTGGACCAGATTTCAAATCTGACAGCTAGATGACAGACTTGACTGCTTTGGTCAGTGAGGGGAAACTTTGCTTGTGAATATCTCTCAAACCATAAAGATTTGAAAAATAAGACATTTCGTTCTTCATGTTTTTTTTAATGCTTACAAAATAAAATAAAGATAAAACAAAGTACTACTATCCCTTTAAAATGCAATTACAGTGGCACTTGAAGACAATGGCTGCCGATAACTATCAGGTTAGACACATGACTAACTTTATTAATAGAGGGGGTCCAACAAAGAAGTCCTATTTTTTTGCCTAATATTTCAAGCTTGCATTACCTCATAATTCCTCAAAACAGACTTTTATAGACTGCGTGAAGCCAAGTCAGATTAAAATAGAGAGAACAAAACTGGAGGTCAGATTCTGGAAGAGTGGCAGTACAATGCTTCAGGCCATTCATTCATTATACAATACAAATGCTGCTGCTCAACTTTTCTGACCAGTCATCAGTGAAAATCCCCACGAGATCCAGGACACATCACAAAAGACAAGGTCTTTGGGGCGAATACTACCTAGTCCTCCCTCCAGCACAACCTCCTGACTACAAAATCCCACAATTCATGTGATAAAGAGCCACAAAAAAGGAAAATAAGAGGGTATGAAGAAAAGAAGAAAATCTCCCAAGACCCTAAGAGGACTCCTCTGCATAGGAAAGCAACACGGGAAAGTTTTTTTCCCCCTCCAGGTGGGATACCTGTGTTCCATAAGGACTAAAGAGAAAAGGATTTAACAGGTAAGAACAATAAAATCCTATTTTCTCCTATGTTCAATATGGAACACAGGTACCATGGGGATATACCAAAGCAAGGTTTCCTAGGGAGAGAAGGAGAAAAAACTCCCACCAATCCACATTATACTAGAGTTCAGGATCTGAATATGTCAATGGACACAGAACTAGCACAGCACACCAAACAACAAAAAAACTACTGAAAAAAAAACTAGCAGTAGAAAAAATAGATCCTTAACTAGGCAAGACTGCCTGAAGTGTCTTCTGGCCAAAACTGGCCATTGACGCAGTAAGGAAAGTATGGAAGGAGGACCAAGTTTTAGTCTTGCACAGTTGTTCAGCTGAAGCCTGGTTCTTATAGGCCCAGGTAGCACAAACAGACCTGGTGGAATGCTCTGATCTTGAAGGGTGCTGACTTCTTTCTGATCTCATACACCTGACTTATTGTAGTCTTGATCCAAGAGGCAATGGTTATCGTGGAAGTGGCCAGATCCGCTCTGGGACCCTTAGGGATGACAGGCAGTCAGCCTTACGAAAAGGAGAAAATAAAACTTAAGTTAGTGCACTGACACAAAGAGATAGGATCTAGAGGCTTAAAAGGGGACCTCTGGAAAATATCAAAAATTAGATTGAGGTAGCACGGAGGTGTGGGATACTGAAAGGAGTGGAGAAGACGTGAGCCACCCCATGAAGAAAAATATTCAAGTCTGGGATGATCGCAATTCTTCTGTGGCCAATGCACCCTGCTGTGCAGGACACATTAATTCATGGAAGTAGCCAGAGAGTTGAGCGGGAGGAAGAGAAGGGACTCTCCACCCCAAAAGACGCTGTCTTTTGTGATGTGCTCTGCACTCTGGGACGATGGGTTCAACCCCATGGTACCTGTGTTCCATATTGAAAGTAAGGGAAATCGGAATTTAACAAGGTTGCACATTTTCCCACTTTGTCTTTCTATTTAATTGAATTTGATGGTCTATGGGTCCAATGAATAGAATATTTTAGAGTTGAGTTTAAAAACCACATTAACAAACTCACATCACATTCATTTTTCTAACTCTTATAAACAGAGAAATATCCAGACTAAACATTACCAACTTAAAGAATTTAGCCTCATCTAAGGGTACAAAATCAACAGATCAAGTGTTTCACGTTCACAATGCCTTTAAACACAGGAGGTGATTTCATCATGTATCTTAATAAAGTTATCTTCAAAAATATACTCTCAACTATGTAGCAAAGGTACTTAAATTAGTAAAATCAGATCAAACCAGATCAACATATTGTCTAATTATATATATATATATATATATATATATATATATATATATATATATATATATATATATATATATATATATATATATATATATATATATATAAAATGACAGGGGCACTCACTGGATCTCCAACCTTTAAATCATAATTCAAAATTAATTACCTTGGTGCACGTCCCATATAAAGTAATGTTATCTCCAAATGTACTCAGCCAAGGGATACCCCAGCATTGCACCAGACAGCACTCAGTTTAAAGTTGCTAAAAAAGTCTTTATTACATCCACATGATACCAATGCACAGTCCTCATAAATGTAGATGAATAAGAAAGAAGGGGAGGCAGCACCAGTGGGACTTCTTAATAATGTTTAATTAGGCAAATAGGTGAAACAAATGGTCAACGTTTCGGTCCAACTGATAGGACCTTTGTCTTGATAAAATTCCTATCAGTTGGACCGAAACGTTGACCATTTGTTTCACCTATTTGCCTAATTAAACATTATTAAGAAGTCCCAATGGTGCTGCCTCCCCTTCTTTCTTATACATATATATTTTTTTTTACATGGCCTTTTAGAATTAGTGGAGCTTCTCTGTGTTAAATGCATTAAGAAATAGACAATATTTACATTGTTCAAGTGCATTTCACATGCTTTAGTAGTTTGTAACATTGAAAATACAATAAAATCTTTAATTACAAAAAGCAAATAAACTGTAAAGAATCACACTGTGGTGAAGAATGATAACAGAACTAAGATAAAAACTGGTAATGTAAACTTTATAACCCTTGTTTATTAACTACAGAACTTTGTCTTCATACTATTATTTAAACTCTGTTTAACTATACTGCAGCAGATCTTCTGATTATAGTTCTAAAACGGAGAACTGCATTATAAACATAGCTTAATTTTTTTTATTAAGTGATTTTCAAAGTAGGACAGTGAAAAATTAAAATTAACTGATTTACAGCATAAAAAGCCATTCTTTTAATCATAGAACATATATACTCAACAAGATTAACATTGCTTGTATGTAACAGCAACCCCATTCACACACAAAAAGCGGTGAGCAGTATAAGCTTAGTAGGGCAGGAAGGAGATATAACTGTGGTTCCAGCAAAGTAAAAAAAGAAAGGAATTTAGTCAGCTATATCAAGGTATGCACACAAGAATTCCCACATGTCCCATATTTCAGCATGTTTCCCTATAGTGCCACCCAGGGTGGTTGTTCACTTTTCTATCAAATGCAGATAGGATATTCTAGTAAGGATAAGCTGTAGAGAGGAGAGAGTGGGCAATTTATATGATTGGGCAATTGGGTCTTACTTTTAGTTCTTTTTCCCTGTCCAGTCTCTCTGACCCTTTATCTAGCGCTGGTGTTTTGAGCCTGCACGCAGTCTAAGCTTTCCTGGCATGACCTTTTATCCAGCCTTGATCAAGTGTTCCTGACAAGACTATTCCTAACCCTTTGCCTGCCAATTCAACTTCTGTGCATTTCCTCAGCATCAACCCTTGGCTTCGCTCTCCAGACCATTCTCCCTAGTCCCTTCGGTACTGTGTTAGTCCGACTGGTTAATCGACTCTGGCCTGCTTGACTATCTTCCGTCTCTCCCTTTGACTCCGTCTTGCACTGCTGATTTCCAACCCAACTTGTTGACACATCATCTCAGATACCCTTGTATCCTTTCCCCTTGCTTATTTGAGCATCGACTCCGGTATTACGACCTTCGACTCCCCATTGAGTGTAACTAATCCTCGCCTCGTTTGAACTGTGCATCCGGTATGAAACTCCCTGTCATTTGTTCCTGTGTCCCCCTAGGTCAAAGAGTTCCTGCTTAACTCAAGAGTTTCCCATTTGAGTTCCCAAGTTGAAACCGAGATAACTTTAGTTGCTGGTAGGTTCGACTGTTCTCAGTGAGTAGCAGTCTGTAACTGGAGGTGCCATCCTGCCATCAGGCTTTGCAGCCTGCACTTTTAAACCCGGCCTTGGCTTCAGCAAGGCATCTCTAGAGCAGCCCACGATCCCCAGCACTGCACTCTAGCCTGCGCCCCCCAGCGTCTTGCTCAAGGCCTACTCAGCAATAAAGTTGTAGTGTCTCTTGTTGCTCTATATTTCCATATTAATAGCTGCTTGTCACCTCTTGGCAGGACCCTATTCCTTGTCAAGTTTACCTAGAAGCTTACAAGGGCAAGGTTGAGAGTCCAACTGTGGTGTACCAGAATGTGGGCACACTCTTGGATGTGGAGTGCCAAGAGATCTTCTTAAGCAGCCTTGATCAGTAGATCGTCCAAATATGGAATGAGAGAAATGTCTTGAAAATGTGTGTATGTGGCCAAAGCTGCCATGATCTTCATGAAGATTCGTGGAGCAGAAGCCAGCCTGAAGGGCAGTGCAGTGAACTGGTAATGACTGCATGTAAAAGCAAAACATAGAAAACACCTGTGGTCTGGATGAACAGGAATGTGCAGGTAGGTGTTCTAAAGATCCAGGGACTCCAAAAACGCTCTTGCATACATCACTATGACGGAGCTCAACAATTCCTTCTGGAAGAGAGTAGCAACCATGTTTTGACTGAGACATCTGAGGTCCAGGATAAGTCGGCACCCTCTATTCTTCTTAGGTTGGAATAAAACCTGAAAATGCTCATAGGCTGGGACCAGTACTAGAACCTGCTTGTCCAGCCAAAACGAGATTATGTCTCACTCTAAGTCCGGAGGAACGTTTGACAAAAAGATGTAATGGAGGAAGGGACTTTAAATCTATTCAGTACCCTTCTGAAACCACATGTAAAACCCACTGGTCCATCACAAAAGATGCCTGTATTTCTTTAAAAATGCTGAAATGACACCCCTACAGGCAACAATGGTCCTGGACACTACGATCATGTGGAGGCTGGCTTATCAGACTAATCTGAAGGAGATTTATTGTACTGCCAAATCTGTCTGGTCTTTTTCTGCAGGGCATTGCAGAGATCTGAGGGGCTTGAACCTCTGCTTCCAAGATTGGTAGGAGAGAATGAAGTCTACACTCCTTCCTCATCAGGAAGGAACACTAAGAAAATATCGGAGGTAAAAGGCCACTTTTTCCAGCGATGGAATCACTAATGATCCAATTTAGGACTGGCTCAAAAATAATTTTACCAGCAAATGGGAATTAAACCAGATATTTCAGGGAAGATTGGTCTGCAGACCAATTTTTCAATCGCAAAAAGTGGTGTGCAGAAAACAAAAAGGCTGAAGAGTTGCCAGAGCACCTAGCTGCACCAAAAAAGGGCTTCCATAATAAACACACTGGCTGCCAAAAGATCTTCCCTATAAGTCTCAAAGTGCAGCGCTTCAGAAATACAGCTACAAACATACTCTCCCATGGGCAGTGACCACAAAGTTGGCATTCAGAAGGGAATCAAGGCTTTTGTCAAACTGATCGTTAACGTCAGCAGCATCTGCCAATGGAATTGCTGTGTTTTTGACTAAGCATGATATAGGAAGGTCAGCTGCTGGGGAAGAAGCTCACTGAGCTAACTCCTCAGCTGTAAAAGAATGGAGTTTAGAGATAAACGTTTTAAGGAAAAGCCTCCTCTGGATTTTTCTATTGTTCTAGGAGAATCTAATCAAGGGTGGTGGTAGAAGAGAAGACCAGAAAGTCTTTCTTGTGTTTCTGGAAAATATCTGTAGCATAAGATCCCACATTAGAGGCCTCAGAGACCTGAAGGGTTTCCAACACCGTTCTGATGAGCCCTTCCATAGAGGAGACTGGATCAGTCTCAAATGAATCCCCAAAGGACAAGAAAGAGTCTATATCTTCCCTGAATCCAGTTCCTCATCAGAGGATGAACCAACAACATGAGGATGTCCCCTAAAAACAGGATTAACCTGTACGATGGTGGCTATGAGTCTCAAAGAACCCTCTGATCAGAAGAGGTAATAGATGCCAAAGAGGACATCAGAGATTAAACCCAAGTTGGCTCTTGATCAGTGCTGGATGGCCATGGGAGGTACAGATGGGAAACCTGGACCTAGAATATTCCCTTAGAAGTCTATAATGGCATGAGGAGCAGCGAGGAGGGCAAGAGAAGCCACTGAATCCTTGGGTGTGGTTTTCCCTATATGTCGCTTAGGTTAAGATATGTCCAGAGAAAGTAGATAAAACTAGTCAGAAAAATAACACTAGTCTATTGCAAAGCCCCGAGAAAGACCCAGAAAATATTTATCTGGTATGCAAAGGGTTAAACTGGGGGCACGCCAGTCAAGTCTCTATGTAGTATAAGAAATGGAGAGAGCCAGAAAAGTCGCCCAATCAGAAGTAAGCAAAATTCTGGGCAATGTAGTTTTTCCGAATTGCTGTAACCAAGTAATAAGTTGCTCTCTGAGCACAGAGCTCAGCAATTCACGATAGAGCATGATCAGGGCAGAAGAAAGAGTTTAATCTGACTCTTCTAGCATGAATGGGTGCAGAGATATGTCCCACAAAAGTTTTTCCCATAAAAGTCTATGCTGTAAACATGGACACTACCTTTATAAAATAAGCTAAAAAGAAAGAAAATAATAAAGGTTACAAAGACACAATCCTTTGTCTTCAGGCTCCATCTGAATATAAATTCAGCTATGAAGAAAATACATCATAAATTCAACCTCCACAGAGAAACAATATTAAAAAATAAGTTATTTTATTAAGAATTGCCAGTACACTCCCATTCCATCTCAGAGCACATGAATCTTTGTGGCTGGGCACTTGTGCTGGAGGAAAAGAAGGAATTCTCCTCACCAAAGACCCTATTCTTTTGAAGTGCCCTCAAACCCATGGTTCCTGTGCTCCATATGGGAACGGAGGTTATTCAGGTTGGAGATATTATGGAGTATTTGAACGGATTACATCTAGCCATTTGCATGAAGATGTCTTCGCTATCAGATCAATGTAAGTACATTGCCATGTTTTGGCAGGTTTATCACAAATGCTCATTTACATATTGAAACACTTAATGTGCAACTCTGGCATTCCTTTGGATGTGTTGTTATGCTAATGTGGCTGTTTGCCATATGGACAAAGTGCAGAAACATTGTCAAACCAAGATGGCAAAGTTGGGATTCTTTTCATCCAGGGGATAGCTCTGCAATGTGTGGCATATGACTGTGGCACTGAATAATCCCATGCCCTGCTTCACAAATCAAAGACATAGCTTATCTGACAATTCTGAGTGTAACAGCTGATTTGCCGGATCTGAGCATCTCTGCACAGTTTTGAAAGGATTCAAAACAGGGGATTGTTTAGGTTATAACCCCTTTAGTGCCACAGGGCATGCTACTGAAGGCGTTATGGCACTCGAAGGATTAAGAAGGGCTGATGGTGTTTTTGGCGCTCAAGTCTGAGCTCATCTTCTCTGCTCTCCCCGTTGCTCTCCTGAGCACCTAGCCAGCATTACAACAATCCTACATGCTAATGATTAGAGTCTCACCGTCCTCTTACATAGACAATTCTTAGTGTATATCAGCGGTTCTCAACCTTTTTAGTGCCGCGACCCTTTGATAAAATTTCCCAAGTTGTGGCGACCCCTAACAGTAAAATTATTTTGGTTGCTCATTCATCTCTGTAATTTTGCTACTGTTATGAATTGAAATATAAATATCTGATGGTTTTAGGCGACCCCTGGCATATCGTCATTCGACCCCCTAAGGGGTCCCGACCCGCAGGTTGAGAACCACTGGTGTATATGGTGAAATGTGTTGTATTCTTCATGGAGAAGTGATTGGAACACATCACCAGTCATACTTTGCAACCAGACCGACTCATGGTGCATCTCCCTCCAGAATGGCAGGTTTAAATTGTAAGCCCCAGTGGATGATCTAAAGAGCTGAACGGGGATCTGAAACGTCTGTCAGTTCAACTTATGTGATCCTACAACCAAAGCCCCTGTAGGTTGCTAGGAACAGGTTTCATAACCTTACCATAGCAGTCTATGGGAGTCCAAAAATACAACCAATTAAATTTCAGGCTTTGAGATACAAACTCCGTTTGAGTCCAGCAACATAGGTTGTCAGTTTTATGCCCCATAAACAGTACAAGACAAAAGTCATTATAATACTCAGGTTTTGTTATTCTCTAATTGTATATTGCTCTCTTGACAGTTATGCTCTAAGACAACAGTAAAAGCCCCCTTCCTTCTAGACTGCTACCAGTAAATCAGACTTAAAACAGTGAAAAGAGTGTAAAACCACCATCACCATTGGCAAAAGGAAATTTAGCAAATTAGAAAAATCAAAGCATTAATTTGAGGAAATTTTTATTAAAACAAAATTGTACTGTAAATGATTTGCCTTTTTAAATTAAGTATTACTGCCCCATTAAGATACTAAACAATTAAACTAATACTAGTCAAACACCAGTGATTATTCATTAACAAAATAAACTTACTGTGCTTCTTAGAGGAGTCTTTTTGGTTTCTTGTTGTACATCCTGCGAGACAAATTTTACTGGTTCCTTGATCTGTCTTCTTGATCTCTTGGTACCATTTGGTAACGTTTCCATGGCAAAATCAGCTTCCATATCACTGCTACCTGCCTGGTCACACTCTGAACATTGCCTAAACCAAAAATTAAATGTTACTATATGCATGCTTTTTTATCATGACATCTACAAAACTGACAATTGATATCCATGTTAATACACTCAAATCAATAGCTACTGAAAATAATTAATAAAATAGTTGCTAAATAAGCAACTTTGGAGCCTACTTATGTATTTTAAAGGGTCACTGAAATCCATTATTTTTGTTTAGTGAGCAATCTTTGCAGATAAATATATTATTATAAAACCTTCTATAAAATCTGCTATGCTTCCAGCCCAAAGGAGTTTGAAACAAGTCTGAGGTCTGCTGGTGGTTCTGGGTTGGACACTTTTTTTTTTTTGCATGGAACCAGACTGATTTGCATACAAATCATTTTTCTCAGTAATGACACAAGATCTCAAAGCCATATTGACTGCTCGAGTGGGTAAATTCCCAAAGAACAAGCTAATGAGTATTTGTTCTTGGTGATCGGCTCATGAGATACAAAGCTCCTAAGGGGTACCATCATAGAGAACATACTAATGAGCTTTGTTCACTGGTGAGTGTCTCATTCTTCTGTTTCTCTTATTTGTGAGTTTTCATTCTAGAATAACATGGTGCAAGTCTAAAGTTCATGCAACAGCCTTTTATCACACAGAGGCCAGTGTACTAAGAACTGCTAATGCTGCAGCACACCAACCACTGGGGACAAACACAATTCTCCAAATTCCCATTTAATATAATAAAATGTGTTTAACCAGTTGATTGCCAAAACGTTGCAACGTTGATAGGTACACTTTATTATGAATTTTTACTGGTCCCTACAGTGCAGGTGGTATGCCCCAGAATTCTTCATTCTTTCTTAATACACCAGCATCCAAGTGTTCCTCTGTATCAAGAGCTGTGTGTAAATCAATGGACAGACAAGAGAGATGCCCACATAGACCATGAGACGTGCACACAGACAGAGACACGTGCACACAGCCAGGTCACTTAACAGAGTAGGCTGAAGTAAAGTGAAGAGAGGACGGAGTCTCCATCTCAGAGCCCTTACCTTTTTCTAAATGACCTGTTCTCTAACAGGAGGGACACCTTTACCCTGTGGTTTCTGTGTTCCTCACTGGACAATAGAGAAACATTCAAATTTAAATAGGGCGTTTAACCCCCTTGAATGCTTTTCAACTGTTTAAATTAATGGGAATTTTAATTTATCTTACTACAACAGGCTCGCTGTGTGTATAAAGTTTCAGGAACACACCTGTAAATGAAATTGTGTTTGACAATAATTACCATCCTGAACACAAGCTGGAGAAAGTAATCTCAAAAAACTAATATATGTTAATAGTGCATAAGGGGGATATGTCTGTAAAATACATTGTACCAAGGAAGTAGTTTTTACCATAAGGTTTGTAAAAGAGGATTTTAGTCTTACCTGTTAAATCTTTTTCTCTTAGTCCATACAGGTTACTGGTAACTCTGGGTAGGTGAACTGCCCCTTTAAGTAGGCAGGAACAATTCTAGAATTGTATGCGGTGGGTGGAGCCTACCTTCCCTCCTTGGCTGCAGCTAGCCAACCAGCTCCAGTAAGATTTGAAACACTAACAACTGACTAGATAGTAGAAGGGAAAGAAGACTCCTGTGAGCATGACCCCGAAGGACCCCCACAGTCTACCACAGTAGAGCCAAGCATGGTCCCTTGACAGGGTGGGAGACCAATAACCTGTATGGACTAAGAGAAAAGGATTTAACGGGTAAGACTAAAATCCTCTTTTCTCTGTCGTCCAATACAGGTTACTGGTAACTTTGGAATGTCTAACCATTGAGTTTCCCAGAGGCGGGAAGTAAGGCAAGGATCAGGCGTAAGGCCCCCAAAGTCACCAGAGCAGATATGAACCATCAGATCAGAGATAGCCCAACAAAACAATGAAGTGTCAAAGGACACTGAACAGGGATAACACCCCCCCAAAACTGTTACACAGCACACTGAACTAGAGCCAACAGGGCTCAAAAGTGAAGGAAGCACCAAGAACCAAAGAAGATCCTAGATAAGCAAGACTGCCTCCAGGATCTTCCTCCCAAAGCTGGCGTCAGCCAATGACAGCACATCAACACGGTAGTGCTTCAAAAAGGTGTGCACAGATGACCAAGAGGCAGCCTTGCACAACTGATCAGCGGAGGCCTGATTCTTGTAAGCCCAAGAAGTCCCAACAGATCTAGGAGAATGAGCCGTGACCCAAAAGGGAACAGGCTCCTTCCTCAACTCGTAAGCCTTACAAATAGTGGACTTGATCCAGGACGCAATAGTCACTTTGGATGCAGGTCTTCCTGCCCTGGGACCCTCAGGAATAACAAACAGTGGGTCAGAATGCCTGATAGACAGTGCGATGCACATAAAACTTGAGACAACGCACCACGTCTAACGAGTGGAGATCCCTCTCCTCGTCAGAGGTAAGGTCAGGGCAGAAAGAAGGCACCACAATCTCATGATTGATGTGAAACTCCGAAACCACCTTTGGAAGAAACTCCTGCGAAGTGCAAAGCACCACCTTGTCCTTGTGAACCACCAAATAGGGTGGCTTAAAGGACAGAGCATGTAACTCCGCAACTCTGTGAACAGACAATCGCCAGGAGAAAAGCCATTTTCCACATCAACAAGAGGAATAGTAGTCAAAGATTCAAATAGACGGAGCTGAAGAATGCCCAAAACCAAGTTAAGATCCCACAGAGGAGCGGGATTCTTGAAGGCAGGATGAGCATGAGCAACCCCCTGGAAGAAAACCTTGACATCAGGAAGTATGGTAATGCACCTCTGAAAGAAAACAGACAGAGCAGAAGTCTGAACGTTAAGGGAACTGCGGCCCTTATCCACACCGTCCTGCAAAAAGGCCAGGACTGTAGGCAGACCAAATTCCTGAGACAGGTCCGTGTCAGCACACCAAGAGAGAAAGGTCAACCAGATACGATAGTAGGCCTTAGAAGAAACAGGTTTGGGAGCACTAAGCATAGTAGCCACCACACCAGAAGAAAAACCCTTCTTCCTCAATATTGAGGATTCAATTTCCAAGTCGTCACAGCTAGGCGATAGACATCCTCCTTCCACAGATAACCCTGTAGAAGAAGATCCGGACGGCTGACAGATCCAGAAGCTCCGGAAAACAAGCCTATCGAGGCCAGTAGAGAGCAATCAGAATGACTGGACAGCGATCTAGTCTCAATTTCCGCAATACCCTGTGCAACAAGGGGAGAGGAGGAAAGATGTAAGCCAGAGAAAATAACCAAGGAATGGACATGGCATCGGCCGCTATAGTTAGAGGATCCCTCCAGCGAGAGCAGAACCTCGGAACCTTTCAGTTGTGTCTTGTCGCCATCAGGTCGATGCAAGGAAGACCCCACTTCTGAACGATGAGGGTGAACACCTCTGGGTGCAGTTCCCACTTGCCGCTGTCCACTGTGTGTCTACGGAGGAAGTCCGCCAAGACGTTGTCTACGCCAGGAATGTGCACTGCGGATATGGCAGGAACGTGTTCTTCTGCCCAAGACAAAATAGCCTTGACTTCTAAACAAGTGGCGAGATTTCTTGTTCCGCCCTGCTTCTTGATGTGAGCCACGCCAGAGGTTGTCGGACTGTACCCGGACTGGGCAGTCTTCCAGCTAGGGTGTCCAATGACGAAGGGCATGAAATATTGCCCGAAGCTCCAACACGTTGATGGGAAGGAGAGATTCCTCAGGAAACCACCGACACTGAGCACTCAGGCGACCCAGGACTGCTCCCAGCCGGAGAGGCTGGCATCCGTTGTCACCGTGGTCCAGGAGGATACCAGGAAGGACTTGCCCTTTACCAGACTGGAAAGGTCAAGCCACCACGACAAACTCATTTCCACATGAAGAGGAAGGGATACTGACGTTTTCAGAAGGTCCGGCTGACCCCTGCATACCTGGATCACAAACCTCTGGAGTTCCCTGGTGTGAGCCATGGCAAATGGGACCGCTTCTATGGTGGAGATGAATTTCCCCACTAGAGAGGACAGTTTCTTGGCTGGAACTGGATCGTGAGCCAGAACAGCAGAAACCCTGTGGGTGATCTGGTGAGCTACCTCATCTGTTAGAAACACCATGCTCTGCTGAGTGTCGAAGAGAAGGCCCAGGAAGACCAGACGCTGGGATGGGACAAGATCCGACATGTCCGTGTTGATGATCCACCCGTGATGGGTGAAAGCATGAATGCAGTCCTGGACCTGCTGATGAAGAAGTTCCGCAGAAGGGGCTTTCAGAAGCAGGTCGTCCATGTATGGAGAAACTCTGATGCCATCCCGGTGGAGGACGGACACTAAAGCTCCCAGGACACGGTTGAAGACTTGAGGAGAGGTAGACAGACCAAAGGGAAGAGCTGAAAACTGAAAGTGCCCTTGGTCACAGGCAAATCTGAGATATTTCTGGCTCTCTGGATAAATGGTGATGTGTAGATACACATCCTGAAGATCCAGAGAGGCAAGGAATTGCCCCGGGGACATAGCAGCAATCACCATCCTTAGGGACTCCTGGTGATGATGAGTCCTGATCACAAAGGAACGGAGATCCTTCAAATCCAAAATGGGATGACAACCGCAGTCAGTCTTGGAGACCACAAAGTGGTTTGAGTAAAAACCTATACCTCTCTTTTGAACTGGAACAGGTTCCAGAACATCCTTGTCCAGAAGGGTCTGGATAGCGCCACTGAACAGACAGCGTTTCTCTGCGTACTGGGGCGTATGAAAAGGAGGAAGAGAGATGAAAGGGATCCTGTACCCCTTCCTGCCACCACATGTAAAACCCATGGGTCCGCCACTGAATCCTCCCAGACGCTGTGGTAGTGACGCAGATGGCCACCCACAGCAGAGTGGGGACCTGGATTCGGTGTGTCATGCCGAAGGTGGCTTGGAAGCCTTAGGCTTGGAGACCTTGGGTATCCATTGCTGTTTGGGCTTGGAGGAGGCACGCTGAGCTGAGCAAACCGCCTGGTTCGCCAGACATGTCTCAGTCTGGAAGGAACAGAAAAACCGATTACGCTTGAGAGGCGTTTTATTCCTGGCGACCAACGGCAGAAGGGTACTTTTAACCCTGTGGCCTCACTAATCAGATCCGTGATGTCTGGCCCAAACAATGAAGTGCCTTGAAAAGGCAAGGAGAGCAAGGCTTTCTTAGAAGCAGTGTCAGCAGACCAGATCTTGAGCCAAAGAGCCTGTCTAGCAACCACAGGCATGGTGGAAACCCTAGTCACCAAACCGATGGCATCAAATAAGGCAGCAGAAACATAGTGCTGGGCCTCAGAAATGTTGGCAAGAAGCCGCAACATATCCGAAGTAGGAGCACCCTGTCGGACAGCCAGGGTGAGCTGTTCAGTCCAGACTGCAATGGCCCTGTTAACCCATGCTGCAGCGAACGCTAGATGAATGTCAGAACCAGCAGTGGCAAAAATGGACTTGAGGGAGACCTAAAATTTCTTGTCAGTCCTGTCCTTCAGAGCGGACACATCAGAAACTGGTAAGGCAGTAGTCTTAGATAGCCTGGAGATAGGCGCATCCACTTTGGGAGGATGAACCCACTGAGCAAGTGCTGTCTCAGAGAAGGGATAAAGCTTGGCAAATTTCTTGGACACCAAAGATTTCCTGTCTGGGGATTTCTACTCTTCAGACACAAGGCGGTCAAGAGTGGGGGTGAGGTGGAAAGTAAGGGGCTTTTTAGGCTAGTGAAACACATCAGAGGGATCAGAAGGAACCTCCTGAACTAAGGAAATGTTTAGGGTAGTCAAGACAGCCCTGATCAGGCCCTCAGCCGAGGGCTCAGGATCAGCTTCAAAGGGGTCCCCAAAAAGCTGAGAGTAGCCCACAGCAGAACATTCCTCAACATCTGAATCCAACACCAGTTCCTCCACAGAGAAATCTGATATGTCAGGTACTCCCTGCGGTTTTGGCAGGGAAGATTTGACTGAAGAAGGGGTCTGTCATGAATGGAAGACCCCCTGTAACTGGGATGGAAAGAGTTGCAATGTAGACCGAAGGTCCCTAGTAGCAACCTTGAACTCTTGCACCGAAACTGGCTCTAATGCATGGCTGGAGGTCCCTGGGAGAGACTCAGGGGCATCAGAACATGCTGGGCATAAATGACCTGAGAATTCTATAGGTAACCCTGAATGACATGAGGAGCAATGCGCAATAGGGGACACAGAGACCCCAGCATCCTTAGTCTTAAGCCTGGCCCCAAGCTCCAACGGATTAGACATTCACACAGTGTCAAAAATGTTTAGAGTATAAGGAATCCCCCAAAATACAGCGTGTTAGATTAAAATTTCACCCCTGAAATCGCTAAAATACACTTATCTGGCAGGTGAAGTGTTAATCAGCAGAGGCGAGAAGGAGAGTCCAAAGCCCTGCGCAGGATACTCTCTCTCTCTAAAAGGCACAAAATGGCTGCCGTGGTGGGAGCCAATCAGAAACAAGTGTGTGAAGCACGCGCTCCTGGGAAATGTAGTTTTCCCAGAAAAAGTACCTCAACAGTGCCGGAAACCCCCTGAGCACCCCAAACACACTTGAAACGTTAACCAGATGAAAGAGCAATGGCAGACAATTAAAATGAGCCATCTCTGAAGTCGCTACGTTGAGCGGTTGCCAAACTGTACAGTCCCATAGAAGTGAATGGAGCAATGGCATCTATGCGATAAAGCGGAACTTAAATTTTGCAAAGTTGAGAAAGTAAAATAAAAGTACTTGAAACAACACTAGATGCAAAACCAGCAGCTAAAGGGTTAAATTACCACACAAACCTGCTCCAAAACACCCAACAGACATACAGGTAAACCCAGTGAGTGCAGGAGTGTGCAATAGGAACACCAAAGGAAAAACCCCTGTGCGGATGGGCACTGTGGGACATGTGGACCTGCAGCACTCAGGGTTGCTCACCTTTCCTGCAGATCTTCTGTCTTCAGACTATCATGTATTAAGAAGAAGCCTCGGTGGGCAACTCCCCAAGGCTTAAGGTCCACAAAAAGCACCTGGTTACTGAGCTAGCCACATTTAAAGGGATAGCAATACTTCATTTTAACTTTATTTTATTTTGTAGGCATTAAAAAAACATGAAGAATGATATAAGTCTTATCTCTGAAACCTTTATGGTTTAAGAGATATTCACAAACAAAGTATCCCCCCCCTGTTCAACCAGATCAGAAGGGAGATGCCCAGGTAGACTGCAGAGAGGGACAATCTTCAATTAAGATAATGGAAAAAGCTGAAAAACTTGTCAAGGGGGGGAAGGGCTTTCATTGTTTTCATACAAAGAAAATTGTCCGCTTCTGTTATCTGTACTGTCATACAACCAGACTCACATCTGAGAAGAGATGGCTTACACTAGGTAAAAGGGGCGGGGAGGGGAACTTTGCTTGTGAATATCTCATAAACCATAAAGGTTTGAGAGATAAGACTTATATCATTCTTCATGTTTTTTTAATGCCTACAAAATAAAATAAAGTTAAAACGAAGTGTTACTATCCCTTTAAGGGCATTGTCGGTTATGGTAATCCGCCTAATGGTGGTATTCAATTTCTAACAGAAAAATACAAAAATTTCTAAAACTATAGCAGAACTGTTCTCTTGCCTGTGTCTTCATGAAATAAATCTTACTGGGGCTGGTTGGCTAGCTGCAGCCAAGGAGGGAAGGTAGACTCCACCCCCTGCATGCAATTCTAGAATTGTTCCTGCCTAATTAAAGGGGCGGATTGCCTACCCAAAGTTACTAGTAATCTGTATTGGACGACAGAGAAATAACTATATGGTCTCATTACATGGAGGGCAAATGGCACATCTGCTTATTAGGCCAGGGCAGCACAGACAGGCCTGATGGACCAACAGGAAATAGGGAGGGTGTCTGAGGAGAGACTGAAGGTATGCTTGTGTTTAACCACAAAGGACATGTTCCTATCCTGAATTATGCAGGTCCACAGAGAACCTCTGTGTCAGGCATGAAAGCAATGTGGATCGCACACGCAACTCTATAGCTTGTGGCCGAGAGCAACAAGTTTCTGGTTTTAGTTCCAGAAAAGGGGTCAGCTTTCAGATCTCCCATATGGCTGATAGGAGATGTTTTTGGCCTAACAGTGCAGCCAGGATTTTCACTGTCAGTTTCCACTGAAGAAGACGTGGTCAAACGTGATACTTGATGTTTAAAATAAATCTAACATTTACTTTTTTTAGTACCATTAACCTCTGAAAGACTGCATTTTTTGAATAAATTGAAGTGGGGCTGGGGAGAGCAAAAGAACATGATAAAACTATAAATGTGTGTCACCTTTTGAAGGCCTATTTTCTGATTCTTGACTTATCCTGGAAAGTGTATATACAAAGGAACAATGTAAGATGAAAAGGATGCAATCAATACAGCTCAATTTCACCAACAAAATCTTATCATCTGGAGAACATTTGTACTAATTAAAAAAAATTGCGATAAGTAGAATTCATGCGTGAAATTCACTCCAAAGACAGTTTTTTGGTTTAAAATAAAAAAATCCCATCTACCTGACCTACTCTACCTGGACTCCAACTGAGCAGTACCCTTTTTATCCCTCCGGACAGATGGCACTTAATGGGCCTTTCAATTTAGTTAAAAGGCAGAACAAAATCACAGATTTTCTGCCCAGCAATTTCTAAGGCAGAACGGTCTGTCAAATTGACACAAATGGATTATCCTTTAAGATTAGCTATAGCAAGAAAGAGTAAAGATAGTAAAGAAAAAATGTAAAAGGAAATAAGAAATGGAAAAAACATAGTCCATAGAAATATCAACTTCATATTTTTCAAACAAGGAAATAAAGGCAGTGTTCTCAATAGACAGCCATTTTGTTTTTTTTTAAATTTAACTCCAAAGCAAGCAACTCTCGAAAACTAGAATTTACAGTGTGTAACTAGGAACTAATTGAGCTGACCCAGAGAGTTTTATAACATTAACCCTTAAAGATGCACATAGTATTAATTCTAAGCACTATGGGCCACAGAGGTGCAATTCTGGAGCTAACCAATTGTACTATAGAGAAAATGAAAATCCCTAATGATTTAAAATGGGGCTTTTAACCCTGAGAATGTGAATAGTTTTCAGTACATTCCGATGCAACCTCTGTAATAGGATTTTAGTCTTACCTGTTAAATCCTTTTCACTTAGTCCATACAGGTTACTGGTAACTCTGGGAGGCGAAGCCCTCTAGTGGTAGGCAGGAACGATTCACAAAGTGTATGCAGGGGGGTGGAGCCTCCCCCTTCCCTCCTGGCCGCACCAGCCAATGAGCTCCAGATTGAATTGAGACACTAACCATGACTAGTTAAGGGAAGGAAGAAAACTCCTGTGAGCATGCCCCGAAGGACTCCCACGGCCTGCCACAGGAGAGCCAAGCATGGTCACTTGACAGGGT
Source organism: Rhinophrynus dorsalis (assembly GCA_037306005.1). Classification (NCBI taxonomy): domain Eukaryota; kingdom Metazoa; phylum Chordata; class Amphibia; order Anura; family Rhinophrynidae; genus Rhinophrynus; species Rhinophrynus dorsalis. The sequence continues at coordinate 403,404,162 of CM074723.1, forward strand.
GGGAGACCAGTAACCTGTATGGACTAAGTGAAAAGGATTTAACAGGCAAGACTAAAATCCTGTTTTCACTGTCGTCCAATACAGGTTACTGGTAACTCTGGGATGTCCAACCATTGAATTTCCCTGAGGTGGGAAGGAGGCAAGGACCAGACGCATGGCCCCCCAAAGTCATCAATACATCCATGGACCAACTGGTCAGAAATAGTACAACAAACAGAAGTGTCAACCGACACAAAACTGGGATAAACGACCCCGGAAATATCACACAGCACACATAACAGGGCTCAACTGTTAAAGAAGCACTAAGAACCAAGAAGGAGATCCTTGACAGGCAAGACTGCCTCTAGGACCTTCCACCCAAAGCTGACGTCAAGCGAAGCCAGAACAACCACACGGTACTGCTTGGAAAAAGTGTGCACAGAGGACCAAGTGGCCGCCCAGCACGGCCGATCACCAGAGGTCTGATGCTTATAGGCCTAGGAAGCCCCAATGGACCAGATGGAATGAACAGTAACCCTGAAGGGAACATGCCGATACCTCAGCTTGTATGCCTCAAAAATTGTGGACTTAATCCAGGAAGCAATAGACGCCGTAGATGCAGGTCTTCCTGCTCTAGGCCCCTCAAGAATGACGAGCAGCACGTCAGACTCCTGACAGAGTCAGTGCGATGCACAGAAAACCGGAGGCAGCGCACCACACCCAACAAGAGAAGACCTCCCTCCTTGACAGAGGAGGGGTTAGGGCAGAAAGAGGGCAACACAATCTCCTGATCGATGTGAATCCCGGAGACCACCCCAGGAAGGAACACCCTGGAGGTACAGAGCACCTCCGAATCCTAGGGAAACACCAGAAAAGGCGGCTTACAGAACAAGGCCCGTAACTCCGCAACACGGCGAACAGACACAGTCGCCAAGAGGAAGGCCAACCTCCACGTCAAGAGACGTAAAAGAACAGTTGCCAAAGACTCAAAGGGGGGAGAAAAGAACCCCCAGAACTAAATTGAGGTCCCACCGAAGAGCAGGACTCCGGAAGACAGGGCGGACATGAGTAACGCCCTGGATGAAAACCTGGACATCAGACAGAACCACAAAGTGCTGCCGAAAGAACACCTTTAAGGGACTCAAACCGAGTCCCTTATCCAACCCATCCTGCAAGAGAGCCAGGATGTAGGGAAGGTAAAACTCAAGTGACAGATCCCTGTCAGCACCCAAGAGGTAAAAGTAGACCAAACACGGTGGTAGAGCTCAGAGGAAATCAGGATGTGAGAGCTAAGCAAGGCAGTCACCACACCTCAGGAGAATCCTGTCTTCCTAGAATTGAGGATTCAACCTCCAAGCCGTCAAGGTCAGACAGTGGACATCCTCCTTCAACAGGTATCCCTGCACAAGAAAATCCGGTCGAGAAGGGAGCCAAACGACTCCGCTGCAAACAGAGCCAGAAGCTCCAAGAACCAAGGATGTCGACGTCACAACGGCGCAAAGAGAATGACAGGACAATTGCCAGCCGAAGCTTCAGAATGACCCTGATCAACAAGGGTAGGGGAGGAAAAATGTAATCCAAGTGATGGATAGAACGTCCACCGCTTAGAGCTAGAGGATCCCACCACCGAGAGCAAGACACAGGAAACTTCCTGTAGTGTCTCATTGTGCCTGAATGAGGAAGTCCACCATGACGTGATCTACGCCTGGAATGCGAACTGCGGATACGGCAAGAACGGGCCTATCAGCCCAAGGCAAACAGCCTTGACCTCTAACCAAGCAACGAGACGCCTTGAGCCGCCTTGCTTGTAGAAGTAAGCCACAGCCGTGGCGCAGTCGGACTCTACTCGGACCGGGCAGTTCGGAAGAAGGATTCCCCGGATACCATCGGCCCTGAGCACTCAGGCGACCCAGAATCGCACCCCAGCTAGACAGGCTGGCGTCAGTGGTTACCTTGGTCCAAAAGGGAATCAGAAAACACCTGCCCATCAGCAGGTTGGAAAGGACGATCCACCAAGATAGGCTCAGTTCCCAAGAAAAGGTAGGAACACCAATGTCGACCGATGTAGAGGCAGACACCCTCCCATCTGAAGACAATCCCTGTAGGTCCCTGGAATGCAGCGTAACCAAGGGAACCGCCTCCACCGTAGAGGGGAACTACCCCACCAGGAAGGACAGCGGCAGAAGTGAAACTGAATCCCAAGACAGGATTGCAGAAAATCTGAGAGCAATCAGGTGAGATACCTCCTCTGGAAGGTACACCATGCACATCTGAGTATCGAAGAGAGGGCTCAGAAACACCAGCATCTGAGACGGAATCAGGTCCAGCTAGTCCAGGTTGACTCTCCACCTGTGATGAAATAGAGATTTGGTACAGGTCTGAAGCTGTTGAAGGAGTAGACCGCAGACGTGTCCTTCAATAGCAGGTCATCCATGTAAGGAGTCACTCTGACACCCTCCTGATAAGGGACAGCAGTCAGGGCCCCACCCGCTAGAAGACCTGAGGAGCCATAGTCAGTCTGAAAGGGAGAGCAGAAAACTGGGAGTGTCCCCACTCGCAGGCAAACCGAAGGTATTGCCGACTCTCTGGATGGATGGAGATGGAAAAATAGTCATCCTGAAGAACCAGAGAGGCAAGAAACTCCCCCAGTAACATGGCAACAAGCACTTTGCGCAGAGACTCCTGGCAAAAGGGAGTTCCGAGTCACAAGGGAGTTGAGGTCTTTCAGATCCCAAATAGGGTGACATCTGCCATCCTGATTGGGGATCACAAAGAGGTTCGAATAGGACCCAGAGCCCCTGACAGGAACTGGCACTAGGACATCCTTGTCCAAAAGAGCATGAACCACGCTATCGAAAGACAACGACTCCCTGTACTTTGAGATGCATGAGAAGAATAAAGCAAAAGGGAGGAAGAGAAGAGAAAGGGATCTTGTACCCTTCCGATACTACCTGTAAAACCCATGGGTACGCCACAGACTCCTCCCAAACGCTGTGAAAGAGGCGCAGACGGCCACCCACAGCGGGATGCAGACCCGGGTTTGGTGAGTCGTGCCGAAGCAGTCTTGGAAGCCTTGAGCTTGGTGGAGGCCTTGGGCATCCATTGCTGTTTGGGCTTGGAAACGGGACGCGGAGCTGAGGGAACCGACTGGTTCGCCCGGTATGTCTCACCCTGAAAGGGACGAAAATACCGGTTGCGATTAAGCAGTACTTCCTTCCTAGCCACTAATGGCAAATGCATACTCTTGCCAGTGGCCTCACTGATCAATTCTTTAAGATCAGACCCAAACAATGAGGTACCCTGGAAAGGCAGGGATAACAGAGCTTTCTTGGAAGCGGTGTCAGCAGACCAGATCTTGAGCCAAAGCTCATTTGGCCACTACAGACATGGTAGAAACCCTAGCCTTCATGTGGACGGTATCAGAGACAGCAGCACAAACAATGTTGTGCGTCAGATATATTAGCTAGCAAGCGCAATTTCACTGAAGTAGATGCATCCAGACGGACAGCCGTGGTGAGTTGTTCAGTCCAGACTGCAATAGCCCGGTTAACCCACGCAATAGCAAAGGCAGGTCGCATGGCAGTGCCAGCGGTCGCAAAAGAATGGACTTTAGAGCAACCTCAAGTTACTTGTCAGTCCAATCCTAAAAGGAGGAAACATCAGAAACAGGCAAGGCAGTAGATTTAGACAGCCTAGAGACAAGAGCATCCACCTTAGGGGGATGAACCCATATAGCAAGCGCAACCTCAGAAAAATGGATAAGGCTAGCAAACTCCCTGAGTACAGAAGTAGTCCTATCAGGGAATTTCCACTGTTATGAGACCAGCCGGTCCACAGTGGGAGTGGGAGGAAAATAAGTCAGAGGCCTATGGAATGTTGAGAGTGGTTAAAACAGCTCTGACTAGGCCACCAACAGAGGGGTCATCAGCCTAAAAGGGGTCCCCAATATCCCAGGAGAGTCTAACACAGTACTATTCCGCACATTAGTGTCTATGAGCAAGTCCTCGTCCGAGGAGTCAGAGACATCAGGTGCTCCCTGTTGTTTAGGCAGGGAAGATCTGATACCAGAGGGGTCCTGTCAAGCCTGGAAGGCCCCTTGGATCTGGGATGGAAAGAGTGGAAGCGTGGACCTGAGGTCCCTAGTTTCGGCCTTGAACTCTTGCATCCAAGCTGGCTCAATAGCATGGCTGGAGGGCCCTGGGTTGCTGTCAGGGACATCAGAACATGCTGGGCAATAGGACCTGAGAACCCTCTAGGTAGCCCTAAGTGACAGGAAGATCAATGTGGAATGGGGGATACAGAGACCCCAGTCTCCCAAGTCACAATTCTAACCCCAAGCTCCAGCGGTATAGACATTCACCTAGTGTCAACAACCATACTGTACAATAAATCACCCAAGAAACAGTGTTAAAGATTAAAGTTTCACCCCAGAAGACATTAATTTGAACTTATCTGGCAGGCGAAGGGTTAATCCTCAAAGGAGAGAAGGGAATTCCAGGCACAGTGTCAAGATAGTAGCTGAAAACAGCCCACAAAATGGCTGTCGCGACAGGAGCCAATCAGAATTTAGGCGCAAAGTGCTCATGGGAAATGTAGTTTTTTTCAAAAAATATCCTAAACGGTGCCCGAAGCCCCCTGAGCCCCCCAAAACACTGAAACTGTAAACCGGATGAAAAAGCAAGGGTAGACAAGTAAAATGAGCCATCTCTGAAGTCGCTTTGTCAAGCGGTTGCAGAGATATGTCCCAAACAGTGCAGTCCCATAGAGATGAATGGAGCAATGTGTCTATGTGGTAAAGCGCGCCTTAAAGGCGCAGTACTCAAATAAAGTTAAACTTTAAGAAAAGCATAAAAACATGTAAAATAGCAAAGGAACATGTGAGAACACAGTAAAAACACTAACCCAATAGGAATAATGTTATAAAAACCCCCAATAAAGTGCCAACCGGCAACTAAAGGGTTAAGTTACCACAGAAACTCGCTCCAAACACCCAGACAGACATACAGATAGACCCAATGAGTGCAGGAGTGCCCATTGAGAACTCCAAACGTCCACCCCTGTGCGGAGGGGTACCGGGGGGACAAGTGAACCAGCAGCACTCAAAGGGTCGCTCACCTTTCCTGCAGATTTTCAGTCTTCAGATTACCGTGGGATAAGAAATTACCCAGTGGGTAACTTCTGGGAAGCACTTGGATACCAAGATTTTCCACTTCAGGACTAAAGGTTCACTGAAAAAGTCCTGGACACTGAGCTAGTCACTTTGAATAGAGCATTGTCAGTCCTGGTAATCCGTCTAATGGTGGTATTCCATATTTGACAGAAAAATAATAAAATTTCTAAAAGTATTGAAGAGCAGTTCCTGTAGCCTGTTACTCCAGCAAGGAACAATTCAATCTGGAGCTCATTGGCTGGTGCGGCCAGGAGGAGGCTCCACCCCCCTGCATACACTTTGTGAATCATTCCTGCCTACCACTAGAGGGGCTTCGCCTCCCAGAGTTACCAGTAACCTGTATTGGATGACAGTGAAAGCATTCTATGGGTAAAAGCAACATTTAAATCAATGAGAATTTGTATATGTCCCATATGGTGCAATTAGTTTACTCCAAATTTGCACCTCTTGATTACTGAATATAGCCTTAGGCCCCTGCTTGTTCTAAAGCAGAGGTGCTTCTATCAGTCCTCAAGGAAAATGTAACATGCTACAACTCATGAATGTCAATGCTCAGACACACAAAATAAGTGGGACTTCTCCCTCTGCTGTTCTGGAATAATGGCAATCACCTAGACTAAAGAGGTAGGTAATCATTCACCTCACTGCCATCATACAGAGCCTGCCTGCCAATGAATAGTCACTGAAAATGTGCAAGGCTACATAATTTTTTTGCTGTAGACATTTCTAAAAACCAATATAAATAAGCTCCATTACTTTCCAATATCAATGACCATAATCTCTTTTACACAGCATGGACTTTTGTTATAATGTAACATCATGGAAGTCTGGTACCAAAACAAAGCCTTGATCCCCGATTCCCTGAAAGTGCCTCACAATCCCCATGGGGACATACCTCTGTCAGTGTTACATGATATACCTTACTTTTACTTTAATAAATGTCAACACACATACTTACCAATAGCTGTTTTTTGTTTTTTTAGGCATCCTTGTTAGAGGAGGATCCAAGCATCCAAGATGGTAATGCAGTTTGCAAGTATCACACAGCAGAAGTAGGTGTTGATCGTGGTTCTTTTTACAAATTCCGCAACTAGCCATAAAGAGGAGGGGAGGAATCAGTTCACTCACTCAACAATTGCCCTCTAGCAGAAAAAAATTAATTGAATTCTGGACAAGCAGCATGTGCATAAGTTCTGACAAATACAGGCCTTGATATGCTAGGCAGGATAAAGCAATGCCAATTATAACTAAAATAGCAAAAGTTGGAAAGATTTTTGTCAGAAAAATAAATTGTTTTACTAATCACAACAAGAATAAAATTACCTGTACAGCACCGCTGGCAATGGAGAAGTCTTTTGTGTGCCTCCTTCTCTCTTACTAGGTTTTCTCTCTTTTGGTGCTCTCAGAATTGCCGGTATGTTTGTTTTCTACAGTTTCAAAGAGCAAGAAAACACATTTTCTGAACAACACAATATTTAAATACAGGTCATTAAATGTAAGTTTAATATGTTATGTTTGATAGAGCTGTGCTATGAGATAATGCTTGAAGTAACACTTCAAGTAAAGAAAATTAGACGACAACAACAAAGAAACCAGATAAGACAGTCTTCATTAACCTCTTGAATGCTAAAGTTTAAGATATAGCGAACAGAAGGCAGTGATTCCCAGCTCTAGTCCTCAAGATACACCAATAGGTCAGATTTTAAGGATAGTCCAAATTAAGCACAGGTAATACAATCATAATGATTGAGTCACTGATTACCCACCTGTGAACAAGTAGATATGTATTAAAAATGTAACCTGTTGGTTTGACCTAAAGACTAACGTTGAAAATCAATGACCTAAATGGTTAATAAGAAATTGAAAGCCGAGACAGAACAAGTAAGTTTAATCATCATACAGAACACGCACAACTTTTAATTAAAAAGCTTTTAAATTGTGCGTGTGTGTTTTTGTTTTAAAGCTAGGGCTAATACTACTTAATTGTTGTTACTCCCACTGATGGCAACTGCAGAATTTTAAACATACAGTGATAAGGCCTCTTTCACACGTGAATCAAAAAGTCTTGAAAAATATGTGATGTTTCCCAGCATTTCATTCTCTCAAAATAAACAATAGTAATAAAATAGGGTTTGCTACTGAATTGTCAGCAAACATTTAGCGAACATGAAAAGGGTGACATCAGTATGTCTCTCACATCAAAAGCAACAATAGTATGTAGAATGGAATGGTAATGAGTATGTGTCTCCCCAGGTGGAAGTGAAGCTGGTGCTGAGAGAGAAGAGTCAGCACACAGCCCCATAGGGGGGACAAGATCCACTTTTGTGCTGCCTAAGTGCTTTAAAATCAGCTGTTAACCCCTTTGATGCTATACTCCTGTTGCAGTCAGTTTAGGTTTCGGCTTGCCCTGGATCGCACAAACAGCTGATTTTAAAGCAATTTTAAAGTGGATCATGTCCCTCCTGTGGGGCTCTTTGCTGGCTGGGACCTCCTTCACTGGGACTCTTCTCTCCCAGTACCAGCTTCACTTCCACCCAGGGAGACAAATACTCATTACTATTTAATATACTATTGAAACTTCACCCTCTATTTGGAGGCCTGTAAGCATGCATCATCAGAATGATTCTGATGTCTTCCTTTTATGGTGCCAAACAGAGGGTGACATTTCAATAGGATACTATAAAGCAGGGGAAATGCAGCTACAATTGTGTGACTTCAATACAGTTCAAAGCAATTTCACAGAAATCAGTACTACAAATTACTAGCTGTATTATCTCACTGTGATGAGGGTTGCTGCATGCTGCCTGTGTGAAATACCACATGGAACACCAATTCACGACTTATTGTTTTTTCACATTTTTCTATCTCAGAGACAATGTTGTCTGGGTGAAAAGTGTGTAAGTCAACCATGTACTTTTTCCTCCACAAAACCCAGTCGATTATTCCTGTTGGCTACAATGACATACTCCTCAGCAAAGCCCAAATGAATGGAGCTGCCAGAGTTAACTTCAGTACTTGCAGGAAGCAGGAAAAGGAAACTCTAGGAAGACCTGCATTTTGGAAGCTAAGCAATTCATATATATATATATTTTTCATGATAGGTGCCCTTTAAGTAGTGTTGTTTCCCATTTCATTTGGCTACCAATTAACAGAAAATTCTACATTTCTCACTTGTTTCTGTCTACCATTCTTTTGTCCTCTTCCGATAATTAAACCTCTCAAGAGGTCATCTATATACAATTATGTGAAACAAACACATGCTTATTCAAACAAGATAAAATAATGCCATAAACTACACACTTATGTTCTATTCCACTTACAATGTAACCCCTTACAGACCAGAAGGGTATTCAACACATTGCTTCAGATTTCTCTGGTTCTTCAAAGCACATTTTTTTGTTTTCACAACAGTTTCCCTTGACATTTAAACACAAGTCTTAGATCTTAAATGTCCATTTGCTCTCTTTTAGTGTTTAATAGTCTAACTACTGCTAACGATTTGCACTGCAGAAACATATCTGATATGATGTTAGTTTGCTCCTATACACACTTGTTAGTAAGATCATCAAACCTTCCTGGAAAGGTTTTAACACAGAGTGCCAGAGGTATGTAACACGCTGCATACCTCTCTGGCACGCAAAAGGTTAAATTAAACCAGCACCAGTAATAAAATGTACTAAAAATATGTTTTCTTATTACAAGCTTTATAGCTGAGAGGGAATTACAAGTTGGCTAACAAAATAGGATTGTGAAATGCTCCAGTAAGGCTCACAAAAGAATATTGAAGTAGTTTATTTTCCTCTGCATCCAAGCTACATCAGTGCTCCATAGGTTAATTAGAAAAATTATCTTATTGGACCAAACTCTCCACAAAGCAGACAAGATTCTCTTCGGGTTTCCACTAATCTGCTGTATGCTAGCTTCTCAGACAGCAGCCATCTATCAAAGTCATTTCTCGTGGGCCCTGTGGGCCTGCATCTGTTCAACCAACTGGAAAAAAGTGTCATGCAAGCTGTGCAAATGAATTCTTCTCCTGTGTGCGTACATGTAGATAAATATGCGGGTGTGTAAAATGGGACATTTGCATAAAGGCAAAAGTGGAGAAATATAGGGGCAAACCAACTGCACCACACAGAATAAAAATGCTTATCGATTTAAATAGAGCTTTTAACCGTTTGAATGCGAGAGAAATATCCCACACATTGGTTCTCTATGATACCATTGGTTTAAAGAAAATACTATATTAAACATTTGCAATTTTAGTTTATCTAAGGTAATAAGCATGAGTAAATGCAGTGGTCAGCATTTAAAAATCAATATGAATGTCAGTTTTCACTTTGGTTTAATTTATTTTCATATAATACAATGAGTATATAGAAAATGTATGCTATTGTACACAGTCTCCCTAGTTTTCAATCCATCAGTCAACAAGCTTCTGTATAACCTCAGAAAATAAATGTTTTGGTTCTGTGACCAGCCTCGCATACATCACTGGCAAGATGGCAGTTTTCTAAGGGTATCTGAGTAGACCATTCAGGTGGCACAAATATTCAGATCAGGACTATACATAGGATGCTGCAACACCTAAAATGTCAATCAATATTTTTGCCAGTGTTTGAATTTTGAGCATTATTATTATTAGATGGTTTCATTCCATACTCTGAAGTTTGCCTTCTCAAGCACAATGGTGAATCCACATCTCAACTCCAGTCCAAAAAATGATAGTCTCCCTTGTTAGAATAGTGGCTCAACAGACCTTTGTGGGATGTAAAATGGTTGCACCTGTGGCCTTCTGTGAGTTGTTTTGGAACCCATCTTGCACAAATTCTATGTAACCCAAGATGGCTGTATATGATTTCACGAGCAGAACCAAGACTGTTGCTAAGATGATGCGCCACTTCAATAGTTTCCCGTCAATTATTCAGAATCACGGCACTAATTTGTTAAATGTTTTTTTGAACATGGTTATCCAATCATACAGACTCTACTGCAGTAAAGCATTGTTTCCATAATATGCTGAAACCATTCCTTCAGTCAAGTAGGGAGTATGTGCTTCTACCGTGCACAAACTAAACAGTGTTGCCGACACAACAAGTCCGAAATAAATCACTGCAGAAACTTTTATTCACCCATGTATTTTCAATCTCATTCTCCCACTCATGTCAAAAGTGGCTTCACACTAACATCGAGGCTGGACACAGCTGACTGTACAGCTCAGGTAGAGGTAAATAATACCTCCGTCACAGCAATCAGACCAAGATATTGACAGTTCCTGCCCATTTATGGGTGTCTCTGCTAATCTCTACCTGAACATGTAGTGCAGTGGTTTGATACCTCCCTAGCATTTGAGGCGTTTTAATTCCCATCCTTGGAAGATTTAGGAAATTAAGTTTGTTCTCTATGGTGTAGTTGGTTTTCCCCAGAATTGTACCACTTTTCTTAGTATAACAGCCCCCCGGGGCACTGCATTAGACTGGGTGCAATACAGTTCTCAAGCATTCAGGTTTAATGATTTATATTGAAAACTATATAATACCCTACACAGTGTTCGATCCTGCTGTGAAGTGGCCCACCAGCAGATGGAGGATAAATGTGTTAAGTACAATAACTTTAGAATAATTACATGGAATGGTGTTTTATGGTGTTCTGTTTGTATGCTTAATCAAATGCAATGATCTTTATAGCACTCCATATGACAAATGTTAGGCATAGAAGGATTTGTTTGGTTATGAACAATAATGGGCCACCAATCCAAAGAATGAGCTATCAGTCAAATTAAATGATCAACTGTTGAAACAATTGCACACTCTAAAATCTCATATGTAATCTATCACAAATGTAAACAGGGTCACATGTTTGATCACAAGCCAGTGGATATAATATATTTATATGATCAGACACTACTGTATTTAACCCTTTGAGTGCCAGAGGGGTGTGTAACACATTACTTTACAGTGGGGTGAGCCTCCTTTTCTGGCACTCTAAAGGTTAAGTAACTTCAAATGACAGCTGGAATTAGAGCGATCAAACACAGTAGGTGCTTATGGTTGCTGATAAATGTGGTAAAAGATGTTAACCCTTTGACTGCCAGAGGGGTAGGCAATGCATTGCTTTGCATTGCGTTGCATACCTCACTGGCACTCAAAGGGTTAAAGAAGAAAGAAAGAGAAAAAAAAAAGTTGTAATGTTCCTATAACTTATTATGGAAGCCTTAGTCTATGACTCAGGACTCCCACAGTGTATTACAAAAGAATTGCTTTTTTGACAAGAGTTCATACTGTCTGATTACACCACTTGAGGGACAAGGCATGCTCAACACATTGCAAAACAATGCAACAATTAAAAAAAAATCTCCGAGCTGTGGGAGTACTCGTGTGTCAAGAAAAACAGCTACACTTCACACAAAGTTTACTTTAAGTTTCCTAATTAAATGAAAACCTCAAAACATTTTCACAAATTAAAGGGACAGTAATACTTAAAATTAAAAAAAATATATATATGTATATATGTTATAGGGTTTATCCCCCTCAGTAAAACAAGGGAAATCCCACTGCTGAAAGGTGTTTTATTCAAAAGTTATTGCAGCTCAAAGTTGATTTTTTTAGGTGCAATATCACAGTGGTCTGAAATTGTACAGTGGCGCTGTTGCTACACCATCCTATGGACAGCTCTGGTCCCAGGACCATATATCTCCATAGGATGGTGTAGCAACAGCGCCATTGTACAATTTCAGGCCACTGTGATCTTGCACCTAAAAAAAGTCAACTTTGAGCGGTAATAACTTTTGAATAAAACACCTTTCGGCAGTGGGAGTTCCCATGTTTTACTCAGGGGGATAAACCCTACAACATACTTAAAATGTAAAAAAAAAAAAGTATTACTATCCCTTTAACAAAATTTAGGACATTTTGTGTTAAGGTTTTACATACATTAATTCTGCAATACCACACTGTGCTTTGCAAATAACATCACATTTGTAATTCTATTGGAATCACACCAAAAGTGGTGCAATGAGGCCATCAACAAATGACTGCATGAGTAAAGTATGAAAACAAAACTAAATTACTCGTCTGTATAATCATATGGATGCAACAAAACTTAATGATGCCAATACACATTCTAGTAACTGGCACAAAAGAGAGAAGAATTAAAACACATGTGTTCTGATGTCTTTCTGTAGTCAAGATCTAAAACATGGCAGTACTCAAATAACTAATATAAATCTCTCCAGTAAAATGTTACCTTTCCTCACACAAAGATATGCGAGTGCTTTAGTTCTATTCAAGTTGTTTGCTAGCAAATTAAAGAACTCGGGCTGTTGCCCTGTTCAAATTAACACTAACTAAAAATTTAATTAGTTGATATACCTTTAAAAATCATGTACTTATAGCTACCATCTGTAAAATGTAATCCTAAATACGATCTTTTAATTCATGTGTACAATGCATTATGTATTTGGTTAATTTTGTGTTGTTTGTAACAAAAGATAAGATCTAATACAGTCAATGTATTATTATTATTATTATTATATACTGCTTGTATTCAAAGAGTTTGCCACCTTCTCTCAGGAAGTTTACAGACAATACATGACTATCACTTCCAGTCAACTATCAATATTGCAATGGTTAAATGAATTTAGGGTGACCTACAATGAGAGATTCTCCAGCATGTATGTAATGCTAGGTTTTAGGCCTTAAAAAACAATTTGTACAGATGACTGCATGGCGTACAATGTAGATAAGTGTATGTAACCCCAATTTATTTCTGTGAATTGCTTTAAGTAGAGGGATTAGCCCTATACCTATCTATAAACAGATACATCACAGTACAAAATTATGCATGTGTCTGCGTTTTTACAAGCAACTACAATTTAGAGTAGAAATTGCATTAGATGCTGCTTACTGGTTTCACTATTTTGTGTTGATAGATGTGAGGTATTCTACTTGGTGACTGTAATTATCAGGAAAGCTGCTCTATAAGGAAAATATCTGTAGCCAAGAAAGATGTGGCCAACTTGGCATGGCCAATGGAATTTTACACTGGCTGATTAAATCAATGGCAAGGCTGAGTAGGAAAATGTCACACTGTCTCCAAGTAAAGTCTTCTTTTGAAAAATCAAGCAAGGAGAGGAAAGCTTTCTGTAACATTTAACTGCTGAGTGTACCAGAAACAAATTACTATTTATGCAATGCTGCACTGAATGTGTTCACTGCCAAAGGGACCTGAAAAATAGATAGCGAGATGCTGAAACAGTCAGAGTTTAAAGTGGAACTCACTTTTTAACAAGTATGTGCTATTGAAAGAGCTTTCAAAAGCACCAATATCTGTATTGGTCATTTTTTTTTATTATTATTATTATTATTATTATTAGCTTTAATTGTCAGTTAGTGGAAATCTTTAAGGCACTGCCACACTGCTCTCATGCCAACTGCCACTTCCTACCAGAAAGTACAAGCTGACTAGCATATAGTGTCAAAAATGTACAAAGCGCTATACAATTTAAGGGTTTAGACAACACAGGGTTACAAGTGCTTTGCAAAGTGTAACACTGGAATTGAGGTCCCTGACAGAAAGCTTACAATCTAAAGTTTATAATCTAAAGCTGAGATACGCATCTCAAGGTATTGTTTAAAATAAAAAATGGATAACAAATAGGAATGTTTGAAAACGCATTCAAAATCACCTGTTGGTTACAAAGGGACAGTTCCACTTAAAACCTTAACAATTGATGATGTGCCAAGACCGCTCACCTCACAACAGCTCAGTCGTTAAGATGTTAAGATGAAAGTTAAAAATCTGCAAACATGGAAGCGTTTTAATTTACAAACTTATAAAAGCAAAATGTATCAAGAAATCTAAATTCAAAACTTGCGAAAAGAAAATATTGAAATGTTAAGGCATTATAATGCATTGCTTCAAAAAAGAATAAGAGGCCTCTGTAGCATTCAGTAATATAAATGTACCATAAAAAACATTTGCACCTCCTATTAATAACAACTCCTACCCCTCAGTTCATCTTACTTTGGTCAGAAAATCCCGACTCATTATGCATAAAGCCCGTGTGGACTGTTTCTCCAAAATAATTATTTAAAGTGGAACTACCAATTTATAAGAGGTAATTGTGAAAAATCATTAAAAATCACATATATTGATCACCATTTTTTATGAGACATCAGTCTGTAATATTTAGCTTCATTTGTCAGTTAATGCAAATTAGGCCATACAGGATGTAATGCAAGACAGATACTATCATTCTACAGTGTTCTATCCACTTGCCATTCCCTGTGGGCAAGTGGCTCAGTAGGCATAAGATGAATTTAGTTTGTTATGCTGAGAATTAAAAGTTGCTCTACTAGCCATTTTATTGTAAAATAGAGGGATTATTGTGTACTTACCACATAAATCCTTTTCTCTTAGTCCTTGTAGAACACAGGAACCACAAGTAAAGTAGCTTCCTGAAGGAAGCAGGTCACTTACAACTAAGGCTCTCTTTAAGTGAAGACCCCCTACTAGCTCCACTTTACCACCACCCAGCCGAATCAATTTATAACAAGAATGAAAGGAAATAAGTAAGGCAGGTAGGGGGTCACCACGCCGAATAACTCAAAGGATGCCCCAGAACGTAACTTAAATGTTATTTTCTCCATGGATGTCCCGTGTTCCCAAAGAGAAATGATTTACACAAAAAAGGTACACAAAAAAAAAAAAAAAAAAAAAATAGGATTTTACTGAAATTGCAGTTAAATCCTTGTCTCGAAGTCCATGTGGAACACAACTATGGGAGCTTGAGCTCCCCCCACCTCCAGAGGGCAGGGCACTTAAAAAAAAAAATTACAGGATGTTTTTGGGTGGACTCTCCCTCCTTCTTTTCCAGCTAAACCTTTGAGTGCCCTGACGAACCCATGTAAAATTCGACACTCGTTGGGTTTTGGGTCTGAAGACTGGCTACATCTTCTCTTACTCCCCCCTATGCATTCGTAATTTTGAATTTGTAGATTGCCTTATATCTTTCTATAATACCACAGTAGTGGGTACTTTTATATTGATGCACTGGACACTTTATTAGTATTTCTTTAATAAGGTTACTTAATTAGAGAACTTTGAGTTTTGTTGACATATAGCAATTCTGTATGGGGGGTTTCACATACTATTATTTATGTAGATATATGTTATTTTTACAGCTTGTCTTCTGGGTTTTTAAGCTCTCTCTATATATGCATATTTTGATATAATAAAGTTTCTCATTATTATTTGGTTACACCTTACTGAATGCCTAGTTTTATTGGGTCTGCTTTTTGGATGCTATCTGTGCACTAATGGCTTCTCATACTAATTGACATTGACCAGAAGTTCTCCACAGAGGACAAAAGTAACATTTTCTGGCCAGGTTTAAAATACATTTTAAAACACTGTCCAGCAATGGGGGTACCCCTGTCTTACTTAATGCTCAGCATTAAAATTGCAGCACCAGGAAAACTCATACCAGTATGACTGAAAATGGGAGACACAAGTGTAACATTTCAGAAATAAAAATATGCACAAAAAATATTTTATTTAGTATCAAGTATGCTCAGCTCAACAAACTGTTCATAAGATGAACGTTCATTTCTTAGGAAAAGAATGTCAAGGCAGCAGCTCCCGCAGGGTGGACACAGAATGGTTCTAGTCTAGATAGTGACCCATATGATCTCACACGCTTGATGGGTGACATCTCTGGGGAACGTGCAGAGCTGTCCAAGGTTATGTGCAATGTATGCACATAATCCTGCTGTAGTACAGTGCCAGGGACAATCAGGAGAAATGGTCTGAAGAAGTAGTGTACAAACAGGTCAATGTACAAGTTAGCTGTGATATGAAAGGAAAGCGTGCTAGAGATGTTAACTGCATAAGCATGATGCCATCACACATCTTTCAACTAGTAGTTTGCTGTGGTGGCTTTGTACAATACATGCTTTCACTTACTTGACAAAACAGACTCATCAGTGAAGAGGATAGATCTACAACCCTGCCTCAAATGGCATTGGGTTCACCACCATTCTAGATGATGTGCCCTGTGATGACAGCAGTGGTAGGCTTTGGCATAATCATCTTGCCTGGAGAAAGTATGTCCTATAATTACATAAAGGTTTGGGTCGACACAGTTGCACCAGAGGCTCTCTTAAGGTCACTTTGGGGAAAACTTGCCAGTGTGCAATGCCATTCTCAGAAGCAAAAAATCTGCAGACCAGACTTGGGAGCCAGGCCTTGGCCACCAACTGCTTTGGTGTTCTTGAACCTAACAAGTCCAACAACACTGTACTGTTCTGATATCATAGCCAACCAGTGTTGAAATAGCAAGAATAGGCAATCTGACCTACCACAGCCTGATAATCCTGTCCCTCTCATATTTATTAGCAGACAGTATTCTTGATGTCATATCCTAGATATGTCAATAAACCACCCCATTTAATCCATTAACAATAACCATTATCTCTGCAGAGCTGTTATAATTAACTTATCTCAGGCGACCTGTTGCTTGGTGTGATTTGCATAATGCTACACACAGCATAGCTATAGAAACCCAAGCTTTGTGGATGAGGTTTTAAATGACAACGCAAATGATTAATGATATCAATGAGATCTTTGTTTCAAAGCACAGGATGGATGTAGGTGCATCGTTAATGTCTGACTAATGAAGTCCCCTGCTTTTGTTTGTTTAGATGATAACTTTATAATTGACTTTAAAAGATATTCTTTTTCTTTTACCTTTCACTGTTTTTAACCACCTTTAGCAACACCATAAGCTCCTGTGTTTAGTCAACGTTTTTAGATTAAACACAGTACTGTGAACTTTATCAAACACAAGACTCAATTTTTCCAACTATTTTTTATGTTTGAGTGAAACTGACCATTCTTTGACTTTGAATGATTATGCCAGATACATCAATCGAAAGTCTGATCAATTAAAAATGAATAAGTCCTTGTACATACATTACTGTGCTCTGCCTTCTGTAGGGGCACTAGGTGGTTGGTTGGTTGTTTTTTGACTGATCAAGATCAAAGCACACAAAACTACCACATTAACTCAATGAGTGCCCTAGAGCTGTAATGCACCCAGTCTAACAACATACCACTTTATATTCAATGAAGCATGAACATTAATTATGAACTTTTCAGTGTTTATTGTTCAGTTTATGCCCACAACCATACACTAAAAACCCCTTTAAAATAGTTAAACAAAAATATCTGCACATAAAATTAGGTGTCAATTCATTCAGTAGATTTTGCATTATGTCTGAAAAAAGGTCATGATGGCATATAGCATTTTATGTGAAAACTATAATTTATTGCTGTCCTTCATACTTCAAAAAATACTCAATGGATCAGAGCCAAAAATTAGGATTAGAAGGGAATGGTGGTACAACACAAACTCAAAAGTTTCAGCAAATTCTTTATTCTGTTAAAATGCCATAAACATTTTAAAAATAGGCATTTATCAGGTTAAAACCTTAGCAGCACGGTATAAAAGAGTAAAAATATTTCAGAAAAAATTAAAAACTGCATAATTGTTAAAGGTGACCACAAATAAAGTACAAAGAAAAAATAAATTAAAAAAACAAAAAAACACACACAAAAAAACAAAACAAAACACATACCTGTCCAGAGATTTTACTCATGATAATCCATAAGGTCTGCCCTTCATTCCTCAAACTGCTGTTCACATTTTGTAGATCATCTAATGCTTCACAAAGCTAAATAAGGAGGAAAAAAAAGATAACTAGATGGATTAAGCAGCAGCACACAAGAAATAGTGCTATGCAATTTAGTGTAACTGCTAACTATTAAAAAATTGGAAAAAAAAAAAAAAAAACCTTTAATCACGTGAACAGAAAAAGGTATATAAAATGCATCTACATATATATTTAATTAGGGTACTTCAGTAAGCGAGAAAACACATTTTTATTTATTTGCAGTAGAATAAAACAAACTACTGTCTCTATATTTAGAACATCCAAGCCTTCTGCCATGGAGTTATTCGTTATATTATATAAGCAACTAAAGAAAACAAATTATATGACATTTAATTTAACCAAGTACTAGTAAACTTAGTTTATGACATTGAGAATACTGCAGCTGCTTAATATGTAAAGTCACTGTACCTATATGTTTTCCTTTTTTAAGCTTAACCTATTTTTTACTGACTAGGTCTCTATCAAAGAACTCCTCCTATCTAATTTCCAGATACACTGATACAATTTAAAACTATTCCTGCAGTAAAAAAGACTGGAAGGTGGGAGAACTGCCGCAGATATGCTTCTCTATAGCCAAAACTAAATTTACCAAATTAAAAGATTACTTGCAATGTACATACCTTATTATACTCAACATGAAGTTTTTCTTGCTCGTTTTCTAATTTGTCCTTAATGTTCTTCTGTTCTGACATATTTTCTTGCAACTGCATCATACGCATGTTCCTTTCTAACAAGATATGGCAGATAATGTTGTAGTTGCATAATTTTACAAAATTATAATTAGAATGCTGCACAGGTGTAGTAATGTCAGATGCATTTAATTAACAAAGGCCCATATTCACAGGAGAGAGGAACAATTATGGGACAAACCAAAAATGCACTATAGGGGCGAACACAAATTACCAACCAATTTAAACTGAACTTGTAACTTGGGGCTTCTCACCAACTAAATGCTTGAGGATCTCCAACAAATTGCAACTACAACTATGGTGTTCCAATTCATTCACTGGATAAATTGAAGATCCCTCTAGCATTCAAAGAGTAAGGCCTCATTTAAAGCAATGGGATGTTTTATCTCCTACGGCAGTCTGTTTGCTCCAGAATTGCTAATTTTTTTGGGAATAGAAACACAAACATATAATGAAGGCTCAGAGTGCAACATTCCTTGTAAGGGAGATGAATTAATTCTTAAGGTTTTATATGTGAATCCGGCCAAACCTTAAAACAATCTACTCTGGCACAAAAGTGATCCACACAGACCAGGGTGGGGCAACCTGAGGCCCTCAAGCAGCCAAGAACTACAATTTCCAAAATCAATTAAATGTAGTTAACTGGGTTGCCCAACACCGATTTAGAGAGTTGTATAAATTTGCCTGAATATAATTAAATGTATGAAAAGGAGGCTTCCAAGAATAAGATGAAAATGTATGACTTCAAAAAGTTTGGGAACTACTGCACAATTTATTTTTGAATAATGAAACATAACCTAAAATGATTCATTTCTACAATAAGTGTTTGCAGTAAAAACAATTAATATGATGTTAGTGTTCCCTGTTAAAAACGTTTCTCTATAGTCCATATGGAATACAGGTATCATGAGGGTTGAGAGTCCATCCTTTTGGAGGGCAGTACACATCTCTAAAAGATAGAGGGGGAGATTCACTAAGCAGAGATAAAGAAGAGATGAAGTGGAGGATAACTTCTCCAATCACTTCTACAAATGGACAATGAACTCACAGGATACAAGAAAAGAGACAACTGGGCCTCAAACAAATGAATCAACAGTAAGGCATTCAAGTGTGCAGGTCCTCTGACAAGCAGAGCTGCCTGAAGGACCTTGCAGAAAAAGCCAGAACATCGACATGGTAGTGCTTAGCAAAAGTGTGCAAGTTACTGCCTTGCACAATTGCTCAGCCGAGGCCTGATTTTTGTAGGCCCAGGAGGCCCCCACAGATCTAGTGGAATGTGCTGTGACAGAACATGTTTCTTTTGGAGTTCATATGCCTGGCATATGGTAGCTTTAATCCAAGAGGCCACACTGGCCTTGGAAGTAGCTTGGCCTGACCTAAGGAATGACAGAGCATTGGCCTTACAAAAAGGTTCAGTGTTTTGCACATAAAATTTAAGGCACCACACCACATCCAACAAATGAAGATCCTTCTCCTTATAGGACTTAGGGTCAGGACAAAATGAAGGCACAACAATCTCCTGATTGATGTGAAACTCAGAAATACATAAGAAAAACTCCTGAGAGGTTCGAACTACCACCTTGTCCTTATGAAAGGCCAAGAAAGGTGGCTTGCAAGACAAGGCCTGCAACTCAGCAACTTTGCAGACTGAGACTACTGCCAAAAGAAAAAACATCTTAAGTGTCAACTGACGCAGAGGAATGGAAGCAAGGGGTTCAAAAGGAGTCCTCTGCAAAACTCACAGAACCAAATTAAGGTCCCACGAAAGAGTGGGAGCTTTAAAAGCAGGAAAGGCATGAGTCATGCATTGAAGGAACACCTTGATAGCTGAAACAGTGGCAACATATGCAGGTACACATCCTGAAGGTCTAGAGATGCCAAATACTCCCCTGGACATATTGTTGCGAAGAGAGAATGCAAAGATTCCATCGTGAAGCATGTAGTCATTTGCTGAGACATTTGAGGTCCAAGGTGGGACAACAGCCCACCATCCTTCAGAACCACAAACAGGCTGGAATAAAAACCTGAACCATGCTCTGGGAGAAGTACTGGAATCAGAAACTTCTTTGCCAGCAGTAAATCAACTGCCTCCTGAAACAGCCGTCCCTTATCCTGTTCTTTTGCCACCCTGGACAAAAAGAAACAATAAGGCGGAAGGGATCCAAAAGCTATGTGGTACCCTTCTGATATTACCAACAAAACCCACTAGTTTGTGACTGAGGACACCTCCCTACAGGCACCAGCAGACCAGTATTCTGTGAGCAATTAAGCTGTTTACTTGAGCTGCCACTGCTATCTGGAGAGTTCTTGTGAGGCCTGCAAACCACCTTGTAGCCTTTGTGCCTCTGTTTATGCGGAGGTAATGAAAAAGAAGCAGTTTCCTCGCCATAGTTGGACATATGGTGGGTATCCAAGGCACTTGCCCCCAGTAGCATCATTAATGATCTGCTTAAATTCAGGTCCAAACAGGGACTTGCCCTGAAAGGCTAAGGAAACCAGTGACTTCTTGGAAGATCTGCAGACCATGGTTAGCCTCTTTAATGTTGGCCGCCAAAAGTACCAACGGATCCTCCTTGGAAACCTCCACTCAGACCCTCCATCAGCTGTTCACTCCATAGAGCAACAGCCCTGTTAACACAGATGGAGGCAAAAATAGGTCTCAGGGCTGCCCCAGTGGCCGCAAAATTGGCCCTGAGGATATAATCCAGCTTATTATTTGCTGGGTCCTTTAAACCAGCTGCATCTGCCAAAGGCAGCCAGCCTGGAATCACTGCACCAAAGCTGCTTCTGAAAGGGGGTACTGCTTAGAAAACTGCTTGGTGATAGACTGCCGCTTGTCTGGTGTCCATACAAAAGGATCTGGTGAAGAGTAGAATTAGGGAGGAGGGGGGATTATTGGCGAAAATTTTGTATGTCTCCAGAAGACATCTATAGAGGAAGACACCTCATCAAAGGTGTCGACCTGAAGCATCTCCAAAACAGCTCTAATGTGTCACTCAGCTGAGGGAAGGGGGTAATTCTCATAAGTGTCCCCGTAGGAGTAGGAAGAGTCCATATCCTCATATTCCCACCCCCTCCTCATCCTCCCCTACTGACAATTCCTCCTCTAATGAAGCCCCTAAAACCTGAGAAACATTTAGAGACATGGGCCACATATTTAAATGTAGTGGGGGGGTTTCCAAGATTGGAGGACACCCTGAAGGGAGAAAGGGATTTGGGCCACTGAGGACTGTAGTGTTTTTACCCAAGCTGGCTCTTGGTCAGCGCTGAAGGGCTCCCGTGGAGTAGTAGGTGCCAGAGTAAAATAAGTTGTCTGCAACTGAGCAACTGGCTTATTTCCATCTCAGATAAGCTTCCGAGAAATGTCCCTGATAAAATGGAATAAGAGGATAACATTTCCCAGAGAATCCCTCTGTTAAGATCAGTTAGAACAGATCTTGTATGGTGGCCAGAAGAAAGGAATTTGTCGAAAGGTCAGTCCCTGTGACGTAATCTCAATAGATGGCAGCCTAAAGGGCTAAGGAGATGTGTGAGAAGTCCTCACAACTCAGGAACTATCGTCTATGGCAGAATCGTCCTTACACATAAATGTTCTAGAGAAGAACACAGCACTGAGCTGCCTCAAGAAATTAAAAATTCACTGAAAGGGAAAACCATTTCTCATACAATTAGACCACACAGATGTCATTATGTAACTGAAGAACCAGAGCAACACCAAAAGCAAGTCACTAAACAAGCAAGCAGAAGAGGATTTAAGGTGGGCAGAAAAGAATTTGCTAGCAATGTCAGTATCTCATCAAAAATCTCAAAGCGGATTTCCTCAGCAGACACTATGTGGACAAAGTAGAATGGTACTCAGATCAAGAAGTATTTAAAAGCACAGTAGAGAAGTGGGGAACACCAACCACAGATCTGATCATGTCGGACCAGAACAAGAAATGCAATGTTTTATTTCCAGTAGGAGGGACCCTCAGGTTATAGGGCAGGACACTGAGGATTTGTTGGTGCTTCCCTCTAGCATACACATTTCCTCCAATTCATAGCCTTCTGGAAGTGGTAAGAAAAATCAAGGCAGGCCAAAGTCATCCTGACAGCAACCACTGGCCAAAGAGTATTTGATTTGCTGACTTAGTACGTCTATCTGTGTAATAACCCTGACCTCTACCTCTGACCCATAAGTTGCTGATTAAGGGTCTGATCATCCACAAAATCCATCTTCTCTCAAGTGGACACCCTGGACGACTGACAAAAGTTGCAGCCAATACTATCATCTTTGGTAGGAAGGCATCTAAAGCCAAAGTATACTGCAGAGTCTGGAAAATGTTCAGAGGTTGCTGCTTGGAGAAATACATTTGCCGAACTTCCACTTGCCCTGCAAAAATACTGTATTTTCTTTAGCAAGTGTTTATATTTTCTGCCTTGACTGTGATTTTATGAAATTAGTTTGAAAAAGATAGCTTGGTGAAGAAATTCACCAAAGCAAAAGAAAAGGCAAGACCTAGAAATAGAGAAACGGTTCCTCCTACTGGATTAACTAGCCCGTTCTTCAGTGTTTGAACCCATAGATCAGTCATCTATCAGCCAGGACAGTGAGTGTATTGTATTGCCCTCTCCTGTGAATCTTCTTATCTAGTCATCAATCAGAAAAAGTGGTCCTTAGGACCAGACAATCTTTCAGGTGGTATCAGATTTCCCTCTGAGCCAAGACATAATTTTGCCTTCCTTCAGCCCAAACCCAAAGAGTGAGAAGCAAAGACTCTTTCACAATTTAGAAATTGTGAGATAGGTCTCCTTACATTTTGAAAGAACAAGGGAATACAGCAAGTCTGACTCTTTGAACATTTTTCTGGGAGATTCAGGAGCCTGGCATCATCCAAACATTCATTTTCAAGAAGCAAGCCTTTAGCCTCTTTAAAAAAAAAAAAAAAAAAAAAAAAATTAAGACTCACAACAAGATTCATTTCCACATCCTGGGCAAACACAGCCACAGCCTCTCAAGTAATCTGTAAGACAACTACATGGTTGTCCATTTCAACATTCATAAAGCATTACAGAGTAGATGTTCATGCTTCGGCTGAAGCCAGATTTGGAAGGAAGGTCCTTCAAGCAGTTCCAGTATAATATGTATGCCCTCCTATTTCCTTTTGATCTCTTCTGGGTTACATATACACTCCTTCTGCTCTCAGAAAGCCTATTCCAATTTTCATGGAGGGACATAGAGGATATTGTAATATCAGTGAGTACAGTGCAAGTACACAAAGATAAGCAAACTAGAAAGATCTGATTCCTTACCCAGGTAGTAGTTCACAAAGTCAGCAGTCAAAGCAGGCTGTTTATGCTTTCTTCTGCCGTCCACACTGGAACTAGTCTCCGAGTTATCAACAGGGAAGATATCTGTGCTTATTCCCATAAGTTCAGCTTTGCGCATTAATTTACGTATAGCTGATGCGCTGCTTGTGAGTGGCCTAGGAAGCTTCTCTCTCGGAACCCATGCTTGAGGTCTAGTATTGCGAGCGAGCTCAGACTTCACACGATACTGCTGCAATCTTGCGGTAATACGAGCCTTTAAAGGATACATAAAGCTATTAACACAGATTACTTTTTCTGTGAGTAAACATTTTTATTTATTTTGTAAGATTGAATGCTAGCCTGCTTATACAGCAACTGCTACTTTATTAGGACTACTTATGAGAGCATTCTCCTGAATACACATTTCTGCTAGTATCCAATGGTTGTCACCCAACTCTTCAATTTAAATTATTCATATAAGTGCCTCTCAATTTGTTTAAACAGTGGCAATGACATAGGTAGGTGTTGTTCTTACAGTTATATATATTGCAAAGTATCTGCTGTTGTCTGTATTTGCAGAACACTTTAGGTCTGTATTAACAGACTATCGGTTGAAATGAGATTCCCCATTGAGAGAGCAAGTATGCCATGATTCTGATAGGAACTGACACATTCTAAGATCTTTCACAAGGACAACACAAATTATGCAGCTCCCCGATATAATTTTTTCACTCACCACCTCCTGTGTACTCCTGGCAATCCTTTTGCAGGTGTGGGTAGAAAACAGCTAGCCAAAATGAGCGTCAGCAGATTATTGGCCAACACCCAAATGGGTTTGATATTTATTGGAAGATTTGAGGAGCATCTCAAACTGCAGAGTAACAGGTGTACTATAGCTGCTTGTGTCCACAAAGGCCTGCACAGTAAAGGTGAAAATCTTCCATACTGCACCTTTACTGTGTTCCTACAGTGAAGATGCCTTTCTGGACTTCAGTGTGTTCATTCCAGGTGCCATAGTCCAGCATAAGCAATGCATCATTGCGCATTGATGTCAACTATGTGTAGGGTAATAATTTGTCTCTGTTCAATTATTGAGATCAGAGTTCCAATTACAAACACTATAACTAACACTAAATTCTATATTCTTAAGCAAGTGTTTTTATTAAAAAGCAAATACAGAAAAATAAAATGTTAAAATCAAACTTAAAGGTGAACTATCACTTCAACGTTTTTAGCATAAGTTTAGTTATAAAAGTAGTTTTTTTTTTGTTTGTTTTTAACTTCCGTACACACGCAGATTCTTCGGCACAGCTCTTCTTGACTGCTTATTTCTCCTCCCATTTCCCTCCCAGTTGCCTCAGGAAGCACGTTCACGCAACCCTTTGGTGTGGTACGAATGACTTCTAGCATTACATCAAGCTCCGGTTAGCATTTTACTGAGGTTACAACCTCAGAATGATGCTAACTGGAGCTTGATGTAACGACAGAAGCCATTCAGACCACACCGAAGGGAAGCATGAACACGCTCCCTCGGGCATCTGGGAGGGAAGTGGGAGGAGAAGAGGAGCTATGTTGAAGATCCAGCTTGCCCATTATGCGGAAGTGAACAACACAGAAGATTAAATTACATCTTTGTCAAAACCTACATTTTTAGTAGATTACCCTATATAGACAAAATTTGGGAATGGAGTTTATTTATGGAGATTAACACACACTAATCTCCTGTTCAAAAAGATTGCCATCTTATCCCGACCTACTTACAGACAATTAAACATTCCCACTGCTGAGACACCAATTAAGATTGCACCTGTAATGGAAGCCACCAGACAATACATTTAAGACTAGAATTTAGGCCTACGAAAACAAAGAGACATTTTACAGATGCAAGCATGGAGTTCAAAGCAATGACGTGTATAACCCCAGATCATTCTTAGGTGTCAGTGTTCTTTTAACGCATGTGGTGGAACGATCAAGTGCATGTGAGCACGTAGAGGAAGAGAGAGAGGGGGGAGAAAGAGAGAGAGGGGGGGAGAAAGAGTGAGAGGGGGGAGAAAGAGTGAGAGGGGGGAGAAAGAGAGAGATACATTTTATTCATAGAGGTCTTGTTTACATGGGAGGCAAAAAAGCTCAAATGTAACACAGATACATCAATACATTTAGCATATTTTTTTTATCAAATTTGTATCACTATGCAAAAGCACTATCCCCCTGAGCTGGGGGGGGGGGGTACACTGGAAAATAGATGATCCAGAGACTCATCTGAGTGGCGTTTGCACAATCACTGCTGCAACTCCCAGAAACTATTGATAGAGTTGCAGGATGAGCCTGTGGTGACTATCTTTTGAAAAACTGTGTAAATGCCATAGGGTTAAATGCATCCTATATTTTGACAGGAACCATTTCAGTGGAGAAGTCTACCATGGCAACAAGACTAAGGTCATTAAGATTGACCACACTGAACTTACATTTCTGAGAAGTATTTAACATAAATGAACCTAACTCGTAAGCAGTTAACACCATAAAATTAATGAATGGGAAGAGTATGCAGTCATGGTGACTTATCAAAAGCCTTCAGATTGACATTCAAAGATTTAATCAAATCTTTGTAATCATGTACAGACCAAACATATACACCAGTTCAAAGTTCTTGTGATCAAAGGTAAACATAACTACCAACTGAATGAAATTAAGTGCTTTATTTAAATTTCCATTTTAAGCAGCAGAGTTTTTTTTCCATAATGAAACATCATGGGAAGTGGTATATGTACCTGTGCTTCTGGAGTTAGTTGTTTTTCTCTCTCCTTCAAGGACATTTTACAGTACGACTGCAAGGCCAGGTAGTTTTTCCTTTTCCACTTCCTGTCAAATCTGTCAGCATGCTGCTTACAATAGGCAAAAAAAGGATCTGCAATATCCTAATAAGACAAATAACAAAGCTTACTATGCATGACAAGTATAGTTCCAGATAGCTAGAACCTGCATTTTAATGACTATAAAATGTCAATTTAAATTTGTATTGTTAACATAACATAGCTCACAATGTTGAAAACATACGTGTCCATGAAGTTCAATATTTTCCATATTCTTGTTTTCACTGGTCCAGACGAACACAAAACAAACTCTACTGAAGCCACTTTCAGTTACACCCCAAACATTTCTTCCTTACTGCAAAAGGCAGTTGATGATATCAATGAATCAACATCCTATCTGTGAGTAAACCAGCAGTCAAAGTTACCTAAGGTGGATACCTAAAATGGTATCCATTACTTCTTTGAAAGTATCTAAATTACCTACCAAAACAAAAACTGCCTAAGCAAGGAATGTCGTGTTCTTACTGCCCTTCGTGAGAAAAACCCCCCAAAAACCACGAACTTCATTTGTTTAAAGTGATAGTAATTCCTCTATTAAAGTTAATGTTTGAGTCCTTCAATTTTTTTTTATAACACATAGTGTTATATTTCATTACTTACATTTTTGTAATTCAAGAGCTATTCAAGCTGAAAGGATCCCCATCCTCTTAATATCTGTAATCTGGTTGTGGGACCGGACGGATGCATTGCCCCCCTTGACAGAGGAGGGCAGGATGTTCCTTTTTATTACTGAAGATTGCCCCCTCGCCACTCTCTATCCAGCCCAGCATGAGGGGATCAGGGATGCAGGGAAAGGGGTGGGAGGGGGATCTTTTCGGCCTCAATAAAGCTTGAACTACAAATCTGAAAATATAGCACTATGTGTTTAAAAAAAGTAAAGAGGACTCAAACATTAACTTTAATAGAGGTATTACTACCACTTTAAGCTGAAAGTGCATAGTCTCTAGTCTTAAAGGTTGCCCTATACATTTTAATTCAACTCTTCAAGTAGAGAGTCCCCCCAGAGAGTGCCTTGTATTGGCCTTGAACACATTTGTTATTCTTCTAATTCCTTTGTGAATTTGTTAAACTTCTTTTTTTCCAGTTTAACATTCTAGATGAGGTCTTATAAAGGATTCATAAAGAGGAAGAATTATACTACCATACTGTCCATATATGCCCCTTGTTAAACATTACAGTACCCTACTGGCACTTGCAGCAGCTCAGTGACAATGTACACGGTCGTGAAGTCTATTTTCCACCATCACCCCAAAAATCCCTTTCTCACAAGAATTTCCCCTGCATTTACTTCTAGAATTGTTTCTGCCTTCACCTACCCAAAGTTACCATTAACCTGTATTGGACGACAGAGAAAAATATATATGAAGAGGAGCTATCTGCTATCCCTATGAACGGGGTGTTATACCAGATATATGAGAAACTAAAACAAACTAGAGACAGTATTAAATTGAGAGTGCTCCTCGATAAAATAGTTTTTATATTGTTCTCTTAGAATAGCTGGTATATGTGGCATGGCTGTTTAAAAGGAAAGTTCCAAAATATTCTGTATAAGGAAACACAATATAGCTCAAATAAAAATGTTTCTCATTACTGGGGATTATCTCCCCTCCCCACCACCACCACTCGTGGAACAAACCACGTAAGTCACAAGCAGGCAGAGTCTCTTGTTTAGTGCAGAGTAGCAATAAACAACGTAAAATCCTACGTGTTTTGTATCCAGGAAGGACATTTCATCAGGGAGTCAAACTGATACGTGGTATTCAGCATCCA
Organism: Rhinophrynus dorsalis; assembly: GCA_037306005.1. NCBI lineage: Eukaryota > Metazoa > Chordata > Amphibia > Anura > Rhinophrynidae > Rhinophrynus > Rhinophrynus dorsalis. Next base: position 403,432,660 of record CM074723.1, read on the forward strand.
TTTAAATTACCCACCTAGAAAAATGAACCAATGAAGTAATGAACATTTCATCTAGTTAATTTGGAAACTTGCCAAAGACATGGAATTAGATGTTAATATACCAAGAATCCTATTTCAGTAGAACAGATTCTATGCTGAAAATGATCTATGGACACAGATAATGAAAGTACAAAGTAATACAATAATAGAAATGAAACAACATATAAGTGTAAACTTGCTAGCAAATACAGTTTTTGTATTATATGTATGTAGAATGTTATTGTATATACCCTATGAATACATCTAATGTAATATTATACCAATAATTATAAGCTGCAAATGCCAATTGTGAATGAAAGACAATTCATAACTATGTGGCATGTTCAAGTTTTCATGAATGTCGATCATATAAATATATGAGCATCCAACTTCGTCTTTATGCCCCCATGGAGTGAAAGTGTTAGCTACATTTGAATATCCAGGAGTACTCCCACTGACGGTAATTTAAATCGATCTCCTAGATGTGTAAGTGGTATACTGTATATCTGTATGATTCATTCCTATTAACGTAATGTCAGTGGGATGCCTAGCATATGTATTTCTAAATTGTCTAGATAAGGGATATTTATCATCCCCTGATAGAAGCTCTGTGACCCCTTAATTTCCTTAGTAATTTTTGTACGTCTTGTTACAAGGGCTTGTGATGCCATTTTACAATTAATAAACTGTTGGATTTCACACAGTACCTTTATCATTCTTAAAGTGGTTGGATCTATGTAACATAAAATTACGCAATATAGTGTTTGGCACCACACATATAATTGCCCTTGATATCTAAAAATGTAGGGTAGGCATTTTTAGGATACTCAAATTTATTACAATATATAATGCATATAAAAATGTAAAAAAAATGTAATGAAGCATTTGCCTCTACTTTTAAAAGATCCTTTACTTAAAGGGGAACTACCACCCCAGTCACCATCTGGCGACTAGCTGCTTAGTAGCGCTAGTCGCCAGAATTATTACCTGCTTTAACTGATTTTACACTTGTTCCGAGGCTGACAGTAGTAGGAAGCATGGACATCTTGCTATAGTGACGTCCGTGCACCTGCGCGGTCAGTCCCTTTTGGAGCCGGACTGCGTTGTCAGTCCCTTTTATACTATTTAATATCTCTATGTCCATTCCCTATTGTACAGTGCTGCGGAATTCGTTGGTGCTGTTTAAATAAAGAAGAAAATCCATTTAACGCAACATAGTCGTCCACTTGATTAGTTTGCCACAGGATTTGTTAAAACAAATCAGCAGTAATGGGAATGTTGATCACTTGCTATCTACATCTGCACATCGTTCAAAGCCCGACTCTGCTGAATCTGAGTATGTGGTTGTACTGGAGCCAATCACCTACGATTATTTATTGTGGGAAACAAATAATAGCTCAAGTAGTCAAAGAAAATATCAGATAGAACATTGTAGCAAATCAGCTATTACTGCAATTCAGGTTTGTAATGGCTAAAAGAAATCTGATTCTTAATCCTCTTTTCAAAGAAATGGCATATAGTAAGCCAAAGGTACTGCAGCTCATCAAGCTGCAAACTTCTGTCTCTTATTGTGCCCCAGAGTCCTCACAAAATCCTGTAGGAATCAAACACTTCTTGCGATTAATAACTTTTAATTGAAGAGTGACGTTGAGGAGTTTTGACTTCACCAGATAGTATCAGTTTTGGGCAAGGAAAGGCTAGAGATAGAAGAAGAACCCCTAGACCGCTACTAAAATAGAGATCACTAAATTAGCAGGAACATCCCTAAATCACATCACAGAGAGACAGGCAAGAGGAAGGAATAGAAGTAGTGCAGATTTTTCCCAGATTTGAAATCTCACACAGATTTCTTAATTTTGGTGATTAGGTTAGCAGTACAAGATTTAACCCCTTCAATGCGGCCCAACGCTTTCACCGTGCACAACCACGGCTTCTTCCGGGGCTTAAAGTATTACCGGATGCATAGCGACATTGGCTTTTTAAACCATTACTTCCTGGGTGGGGACAGTAAATCATAGAATAACGGGCTTGATTGTCGTCCCGTTATGTGAAACAGTCATTAGTCATTAATGCAGGCAAAGTTTGTATTAATGGCTAATTCATTAACAAATGGATTTAAGTTTCCTAGAACGGTGACCACCACCCACTCCAGCATGAAAAACTGATGTCCCAGCATTGCGTGCTGATGGTGAAGGCAAAAGCAAATATCCTCCTTTGTTCATGTAGACAGGAACATGGCATGAGACAGTTGAGAGCATTTTCTTGACCAGCTCTCCTGAAAATGCTCATCGGTAGCTCCCACGTGTGCAGTTGAGCATAGGTACATCTTCCAGAGCAGAAACCAGGTAGCCTATTATGCTCATATAATCCCTTACCGTCCCCTGCTTGAGTAACATGAAGTACAGTACCTCTGGTAGAAACACCCTTCCTTGGAGGGTACTGAAACTCATGTCTAAAGAACCTGTGAAGGTGCAAGAGACGATTTCTTGACCTTGACCACCTAACCATGTTGCTAAAGGATGAGAACACTGTCCTGAATTTGTGAACGAAGAATGGCTTTCAAAGAAGCCTTGTGTTTAAAGAAAAAAAGGATATTCTTTGAGTACGGCAAAGCAGCCTTGATCCTCAAAGATCCTTGGATGCTAGACTAAAGGGAAGATCAGGGAACTGGTAATGACTTCTCTAAAATGCAAAAAGTAGGAAGCACTGATGGCCTAGATGAATCAGGATGTCAAGATAGACACCCTGAAGATCCAGGGAGGCAACATATTCTCATGCACACATGGCAAAAATGATCAATAGAACAGATTCCATCTCGAAATGCACTGCTAGCACATACTGGTTGAGGCACTTCAAGTCTAGAATAAGATAGCAGCCACCAACCTTTGTGGAAATGACAAGAAGATTTGAGTAAAATCTGAGGAAGCATTCCTTACTGAAATGTGAACAAACACCTGCTTTTCCAGCAGGGAGGATTTTGAGTCCATGGACAGTCATGCCCAAACTGGATACTGAGGAACTCTGGCCAAAAAGAAACGGAGGTCAAAGGGACTCAAGATCTATGAGGTATCCATCCAAAATAACCAGAAAAGGCTGTGGCCCATCACAGAAGATCCCCACACAGCTTGAAAAAGATTGACCCCCAAAGGACAGATATGGACCAGGAAGCCACAAGCAATGCAGATGTGGGCCTCAGAGCAGACTTCTTATTCTGTCAAGCCTGTTTGGGCATGAGGCATACATGAACATTTTGAATTTTGGGCACCTCAAACTGACAGCAGCATTATATATATATAGATAGATAGATAGATAGATAGATAGATAGATATATAGAGAGAGAGAGAGAGAGAGAGAGAGAGAGAGAGAGAGAGAGAGAGAGAGAGAGAGAGAGAGAGAGAGAGAGAGAGAGAGAGAGAGAGAGAGAGAGAGAGAGAGAGATGGATGGGCACTCCAATACAATAATTACTGCCCCGGTGCTACTGCCAAAATTAGAACAAATAATTGACTTGTTGTATCGTGAAAAACACGATAGCTAGAGTAGGCACACAACGGTCTTATAAAAACTTCTTTTATTACTTAACAAGACTAAAAAATGTCGATGTTTCGACCCACACACGGGTCTTTATCAAGACAGCAAAGTAAAACTACAAACCCTCCTTACTTAAATACCAATTGGAATACACGTGCAGGAAAAACACGCCGGCTGATGGAAATCGCGTGTTAAAATAACGTCATCAAGTCGTTGTTTAGAAATCAATTAGTTCATCAAAAGTAATAAATGTTAATTAACAAGATCGTAACATCCAAAACTTGAATCCTGCAGTATATCACTCATAGCGCATACATTTTCTGATATGATACAATGTTGCAGTCAAAAAGTTACTGATCGTAGTAAAAGTATCCTAGCATCTAAATATATCATCGGATACATATATCCTACAAAACAAAACAAAACAGTATGAAGGTGCTGTTTATATATATATATGTATATATATATATAAAAACAAAAACAAAAAAAAACATGTCTTCTTCGGAAGAAAAAAAAAAAAAAAAAGATACGCATCTGTGCAATCTGAAGCAATGCTTTTTCCTCCTGTAAAGTCACTAATGACCTTGACCAGGTCAGGCCCTAAAAAAGCTGTCCTCCTATAAAGGGTAGAGGTGCCAAAGTCTTTTTGGAGTTGGTCAGCCAGCTAGACCTTGAGCCACAAGGTGTGACAAACAGCAACTGATTCGGCTGAGGCCTTTCAAGAAAACCTAGCGGCATCAAAGGCCACCTCAGTGAGGTATGCAATTGCCTCCATAATATTGGCCAGCATGACCAGCAGCTCCTCTTTGGAAACATCTCCAAGAATAGCATATGGCAGTTATTCACCCCAGATGGCCATGGTTCTAGTGACCCAAGCTGTAGCAAAAATGGGTCACAAGGTGGCATCAGTGGCAGCACAATTTGCACTTATCAGCCTGATCCTTAAGGGCCTCTTTTTCAGTAAGGCAACATCAACTGCAGGTGGAGAAGCCAACTGTGCCAAAGCCTCAGAGAGAAGTGGTTGGGAGGGAGTTTCTTATCAGGCATCTTCCATGATAACCTGGTCCAGGAAACAATGGAGAGGAAAAATGGCCACTGGAATATTTATTGTAAAGACGACCCTGCTTCAAAAGTTTCAGAGACCTGCAAAATCTCCAAAACAGCTCTGAGGGGTAAAGTTCCTCATAGGCATATGGTGCTCCACCACAGAGTACATTATAAAAACAATGATTTTAACAGTTTGTCTTGTTTGATTTAAAATGTGTGAGCTATAATACTCTAATAACTTTTACATGAAGCATCTTCCAGAGAGCTCCCCTCTTTTACTCAGCAGGAAAACCAATATATTTATCAAAGTTTCAAGTTAACTGCTTATTTAAAGGGATAGTAATACCTATTTTCTGTAAGCTTTAATATTGTAGTTATGAAATAAAGCAAAGCATAAAAGCCTTTTTCCTATAACTTTCATACTTTCATTTAGTGTAATATGGATCCAAAGTTTCCCCCTCCCACCACTTTCTGGTCTGCAGACCGGATGGCTCATCTGGAGATACGAAATAGCAGTGCATACACAGCAAATCTTCATGACAAAAGGTCTACTACCTCAAACCAGGCACACTTTGCTGACCGTTGTCATGAAAGTTATAGCAAGACCTTGATGCTTTGCTTCATAACAATATTAAAGCTTACAGAAAACAAGTATTATTGCAGAGTCCTGCAAAATAATGTAGAATACACATTAAATATTTGAAAAAGTAATTTTCTGTAACAACTGCATTTTAATCCTTTATTGAACATCCATCTAGTTCTTAAAATGATAAAGTGGATATTGGTCTTCAGTAAATAAATGATACATTTCCCAAAGCTATTGTAATAACTTTTTCCAGGCTGAACCAACATTTAATTTATGTCAGAGCTTTAAGTTGGTGAGTTTATTACATTTATTCCATTTTTTCCCTACAGTTTCATATGCAATCTTCAAAAGAAGTGTTCCTTTTAATTTACCTCTTCAGCCGCAGCTTCAGAAAGCAAGCCTTCCTTCTGGGCACAAGTGACATGAAAGTAAGCTCTGCACATCCCTGCATCACAGCTGATACAGACTCCAGTCCTGGCAAATCTAGGATCTTCACAGAAGCTACATTCCTGCAAAACAGCCATGCAAAGAGCCTACAGTTATTATAAAGGCAATACATATTATTTGATGAGAGTGCACTGTACATAAATAAAACACAGCTTATTAAAGCACAACGATTTGTGGTTACTGAAGATTATGGGCTAAGCCCTTACATGCCATTACTAAAAATTAATAAACATACATACAAACAAATTGAAGTAATTCTGGGGCAAACCAACTACACTATATTGAGCAAATAAAATCTCCATTTAAATGGAAGTACTCTTTAACTCCTTGAATGCTGAATTTCTCCAAAGCATAGCACTATAACATGTCGGTGACCTCTATCAAAGTGATTCCCAAGCCTCTAATTAGGCATCCCTAACAGTCCGTGTCTTTAGGGCTTCTCTCATTGAGTACAGATGACAGTCAGAGGTTCCTTCATTTAGTTAAGTAGCCTGTACACAAGTTTGGAAGTCCTTAAGATGTGACCTGTTAGGGGTCCCTGAGCACAGGTGTGGTCTACGGTTTGGCTGTAAGAAAGGTACCATTTATCTGCATTAACCCCAAGTCACCTGAAACTAAATGAGCTGCCCACATTTCTCTCCATCACCCGATGGTGTGGCACATTATGGATATTTATAACACAGCAAGTCTTGAGAGCAGCAGCACTCAACACTGACTGACTGGACAGGATTTTGTGCTGCATGCTACATAACAGTGTCCACCCTTCTGGATATGTGCTTCCTTATAAAAGGAAGGTCACTCCTACCCACCGCATCAGCCTCACACTGTGCACTTCTGAACTGAACAAACCTGTGATTCAGCAGGCTAGGACAAGTCTCCTTTTGCGATGTTGTAGCCCAGGCCAGGCACTTAACAGTAAGAATATGTTAATAACCCATATTTACAAATGAACACAAACGAAAAGGGATTTATTTCAACCCACTGAAATGATTTAGAAAACCCTTTGACAGTCAAAGTAGCGCAGTGGATATCACTCTGGCAGTGGCTTAACTATAGGTGTCGCACCTGCAACCGTGCCCGTGCACTCCAGAGGCCTGGCCTCCCCCTACGACCCCTCCACCTGGCGTCCGCAATCTCCCGCCAGCGCTCTAGTAATGTAGAGCGCTGGGAGATGGGAGAGGACATCATCTCCCAGCACTTTGCATTACTAAGAGGACCGCGCGGGAGTTCCAGGTAGGAGATGGGGGCATTGTGGAGGGGGTCAATGTGGTCAGGGGGGCCAATGTGGTGGTGGTGGTGGTGGTGGTGGGGGGGGGGGGGGGGGCGTGGCACTTCTTGTACAAGGGCCTCGAGGCTTCTAGTTACGACTCTGCACTCTGGGACTTAAAGGATTAAGCTTGTTGGACAACTCTCTGGCACAGAAAAGGTTAATAAACCTTGGAACTAACATTTCAGGCCATGAATGTACTGCACCAAAAAATATGCAAGTTTGAGCTGCAATAGCGTTTCAACAGTGGGACTACCCTTGTTTTATGGAGCAAGATAAACCCTGCAATATATATATAATACTAGTTGAAGAGCCCGTTACACGGACCACAATGCCACTTCCAGCCAGTAGCGAGGCAGTCTTGCGCAGTAGAGCGTCCAGCTCTGTATCAGCTGCGGCGCGGGGAGTCTCTACTTCGCAAGACTGCAGCACGCGCAACAGTCTGTACTGTGCATGACTGCGCCGTTACACAAGTTTTAGCAAATTATTATATAGGATACTGCCATGGCTGAAACCTTTACAGTACAGACCATTGCTTCTCTGTGACTAGATGGAAACTGTAGTTCAGGGACAGAAACCTCTTGTTCAATACATGCAAGTGCTCCAGTTGTAATGGTCTCATGTTAAACTAAGAAAAGGGGACTGCTTCTGACATGGATACCATTCTCTACCAAGAAGCTGGTTTCCACAGTCATCTTGCAGTCCTTAACTACAAACAGGCTGCTTCAACAGAAGGAAACAGAGGATCCTGGATTCACAGTCTCATGATCTTGCCTGGCGGCAGAAACACTTTCTGCTGGAATTAGTTGATTTCCAGGCCCAGAATAAATTATGCACTTCCTTGGTGTGAATTCTATTTTATTCAGATTGAATTTAAATTGTGATTTGTCCACGGACGCCAAAATTGTGGCGAAAATCCTAGCTACCAGATTAAATAAGGTACTGGGGGCCATAATAAACGAAGATCAAACCGGCTTTATCCCAGGTAAATCGACGTCACACAATCTTAGGAGGTTATTTATGCACCTGCAACTCTCTCATGATACCATGGGACTCGGGTAATTGCATCTCTGGACGCCTCTAAGGCCTTCGACCCTGTCGAATGGCCTTATCTTTGGCATGTGCTCAGGGGTTTTGGATTTGGCCCATCCTTTATCAAATGGATACATATTTTATATAGCAGTCCCAGGGCTTCTGTGGTGATGGGCGGTCTGTGTTCACAGTCCTTCTCCTTGCATCGGGGTACCAGACAAGGCTGCCCACTCTCGCCCAGCCTGTTCGCCTTGGCCTTGGAACCCCTGGCTGTTCTCATTCGTGCAAACTCATTAATTAAGGGACTCAGGATGAAAGGCAGAGAGGAAAAGCTTGCACTCTATGCTGATGACATCTTGCTTTTCTTCGATGATGATGATGGGGGCTCCCTGGAGACCACATTGACATTGGTAGATTATTTTGGTACATATTCTGGATTCCAAATAAATTGGACTAAGTCCTCTCTGCTTGCGATTGATAGTAAGTTGAGGGAGTCTTGTCCGACTAATGTCCCACTTACATATGTGGAAGAGTGCACACACTTGGGGATTAGGGTGGCAGCAACGACGTACTCCTTTTTGGAAATGAATTTGATACCCAATATTCAGTACTTTCACGACAAAACAACTGCATGGCTTCACTTACCCTTAAATGTTATTGGCAGATCAAATCTTATTAAAATTATTTTTTTGCATAAATTTTTGTATGTTTTTCAAAACGCGCCGGTCCCTATACCTAAAAAATATTTTCGACAAATAGACAGAATTATCTCACGTTTCATATGGAGGGGGGACGGGCTAGAATTAGGCTGACTACCCTCATGAGACCTAAACGTGAGGGGGGGAATTGCATTGCCCAATTTTTATAGGTACTACTTGGCGGCGTAATGTCGATATGCGTTGGATTTTGTTTCTCCCCGACCTCGCTACCAGACTACTCAGATGGATGCATTACTGTTGCAGCCTGCCTATACGTTACCCCCAGTTCTTGCATGGAGGCCCCACAGGTTTTCAAATTCGGACGCCGCTGATAATGACCTTATACGAGGCGTGGGAGGAGCTGAAAGGGATGTTGGGGTACACCGCAATGGACCCGGATAGCCCCGCAGCACCCCACAAGGGGGTAAGTCATTTACTTGACAGCGACTTTGGTCCCTTGTGGGCTAGATCTGGGATTACTAGCCTTGGACAGCTATATCAAGATAGTCAGCTGAAATCCTTTGCACAATTATTACATGACGAATTCCATGTGCTGCATACTCTCTTTTATTCATATTTATGTATTAGACATGCTCTTCGTGCTTAGTGGGGTGATCGAACCCCGATGATCTCTACATTCCCGCTTCTTGCCAGATTGATGCCTCTTGAGCCCTCGAGACCTCTTTCTTTTATTTACCATTGGCTGGATTCTTGTGTAGGATGTAGGGAGTTCCCTTCTCGGAAAAAATAGGAATTGGATTTGGGTCCATTAGAGAACTGGGAATGGGATTTGGCTAAGGTGGGACCTGCGCTGGTGGCGACGTCGACTAGACACCAGATGATACAGTTGAATATCCTCCATCGAATTTACTATACGCCGGTCAGACTGTACAGAATGGGGAATTCCAGTTCTGATTGTTGTCTCCGGTGTGATAATGTTCAGGGTACATACTTGCATTTGATCTGGGAGTGTCCTGGGGCTGGGAACTTTTGGAATTAAAAAATGCGTATTGTGGTCTTGGTGCTGGGGAGGCCGGTCCCTGTGACTCTAAAATTTTGTCTGTTATCTATTCTCCCCGATGAGATTGAGGATGTCACTGACAGGTCTCTGCTGATTGAGCTCTTGGTGATGGCAAGAAAGGTGGTGGCCTTGAACTGGATGTCAAATAGAGTTCATACTTGCAGGGCATGGACAAACCTAGTTTTGCAGGGCATTTCACAATATACATTGGTTTATCTGCACCGGGGTAACCCTAGTAAGTTTGACAAGATCTGGGGAAGATGGCAGAACTGGTGGGCAAACAGAGCAGATAATAATGCGGCACTTGATGATGTGCAACTTACCGGTGATGGTTGATTGAGGTAACACCTACTTGTTGCATGAATGGCTAAGTTGTACGATTGATGCGTGACACTCTGCATGAACACTGTACATACTGGGATGCTGTGAAATTGCTGGCTGGTGGGCGGGTGTGGGGGGGTGCTGCTGGTTCGGAAGAGAGAGGAACTGGGGTTGGGGGGGTATATTTAAATTTAAGTTAGGTTAGGTTCTGGGAGTTTTGGTTATTGGAGGTTGAAATAACAATAAAAACCTCAGGTTGACTCTGTACGTTCTACTGATATGCATATATTCTTTTCATTGTTACAAAAATCTATATGTTTTTGCTGTACTTGAACATTTTATATGTACTTTTCTGTATTTTAAATATGTATGGAGCGATCTGCTAAAATATATTTAAAAAAAAAAAAAAAAAAAAAAAAGTGATTTGTGATAAAGGTACTGACCTGGTTTTGATCAAGAGATAATTAAGGTAAGAAGTGATGTTGATCCCCTTTTCTGGAAGTATACTGCCAGGGAAGCAAATCCTTTGTAAATACCTGGTGAAAAGTTTCAACTCAAATGGGCTGCAAACTGATAATGAAGGTTCCAATATGCAAACTTCTCAGAATAGAATGTGCAAGTAGGCATCCTTTATTTCAAAGGAATAAAGGAATTCTTAAAATTCCATAGCACTTATACAGAAATGATGGATTCCAACTTGCATTAGATACACAAAGTAGTTGTTTAGAAACCTGAGACTGAGTGCTGATCTGAACCAAACACTTTTGTCTTTGGAACAACAGAGGAAAGGACAGATATCATAATGCTTGATTTAAGGCTCTGGCTCGTTTAGAACATTGGACAAAAGGAATCTGTTTTGAGATTGTGAACTGAAGATAGAACCTCAAGAATGTTACTTGAAGTACCCATGGGTCTCAAACTGTCTCTTGCCACTGAATGTGGAAATGTTTGAGCCTTCCACCTACAAGATCCACCATCATGCTGTGGTGTACTTGTTGGTGGAACAAGTATCCTCTCTTCTCCAAGTGAACTTAGCCTTACTAATATACTTACAAGGTGTGGCCTGTGAAGATGTTCATCTAGAATTATTCAAAATACTCTAAAGAAGCAAAGATATTGCCCTTCCTACAAGGATCAAAATCTCATCATTTCACCTAGGGTAGGAAAGTGCTTTTATCTCTTGTAGGTTTTCTGATAATAGTGTACAAATCAGTGCCAAATAATATTTTGCATGAGGAAGAAAGGGTCAAAAGTGTAGATGAATTCGCTGATCGATTTTTCTAAGGCATATAGCTGGTTACCTCAAGCACTGCTTCATTGTTAAAGAATTGTATCTCTCATCAGATCTACCAACAGTAGACATTCATCTTTGAAAGCCCTCTCTTGTATTACTTGCATAAGCTGATCCAAGTCACTGTGAATGAGGGTCTGAGGATTGCCCCTGCTCCAAAAAAGAGAATTTTTAATATGGAAAGAACCAGTCCAGGATGAATGACAATGGCCTTCTATGGAAATAAACCCAAAACAGGATCCCCCCCAGATGAAATCTGTTAATCTGTATTTCCATCCCAAGGTATATGCAAAGGCAAAAAGATTTCAATTTGAGTTGAGATTCTTGATGACAGACCAGAAATCAGGACAATCCTCATGAAGATCGAGGGGATAAACACCAACGAGTCTGAGGTTGAGTACAAAAAAAAAAAAAAAAAAAAAAAAAAAAAAAAAAAGAGGTGGAGATAGATAAGGAGACCAGGCAGGAGGTTTTGAATCTCTCGAATAGTTAGAGCCAGAGAGAGCTCCAGCTTACATGCAGAAAGCGTCCATCATCAGAGGATGCTGGATCGAGGGAGGGGAGCATAGGAAGCATGACAGACTGCGGTACAGAGCTGTTCCCGCAGTCTGTCAAGAAGGAAGACACGAGATCATCTTTACAAGATTAATTTCAGCAAAATAAAGATTAAAAAAATAAACAAATAAATAAAAACATTATTCCATCTAGTCGCTATATAAACAAAGTATAGGGGTGATAGAGCCTCTTTAAGGCAACTTTAGGATACAAACTTCTATTCTTTCCTTAATAAAAATCCTACTCTAGATTGTCTATATTAATAGATGAAGGTGTAACCTTGGGGATACTAATACAAAAACCAATCTGGTTTTTTTTTGGTGGGGGGTTCAAGGGAGTCATCCAATGACCCCTATTTTCCATCACCTCCCCAAGGTTCATAAGGAGGTAAGACCACTTATGGGGAAGGCCAATAGTTTCTGGTATAGCCTCTCTGAATTAAAACATGTAAGAATGTGTGGATGTATATCTACAGCCTCTTGTACTATGCTTGATTTGCTATACAAGGGACTCGGGACATTCTTACCCTTTTTCCAGACTTTCAAGTGGAGAAAGATCTTGCATGAGGAATGATGGGTGTGGTCTCACCTTATTCTGATACCACATGACAAAGGCCTGAAAGTGATCTAGAATCGTCTTAATACAAACAGTCTATATGATGAGATCTCAAATATTTTCTTTTGAGATCTACTGACTACCTTTTGAAGCACAATTACTTCAAATATGATGGGATGTTTTTCCTGCAAATACATGGGACCTCGATGGGGGCTATGTTTGCCCCCATCATTTCCCAACCAGTATATGGGTTGGTCTGAAGAGTCACACGTATTTGGGATTGTGAACGTGTATCATCATCATATAAAGAGGTTTATTGATGACCTACTGTTTATGTTGACTGGGTCAAGTGATCAATTTGGATATTTTATGTCAATTTTGAATCAGAATGATCTTAATTTATCCTTTACTTCTAAATGTCATGAGAAGGAAATAACTTTTTTTTAGATCTCAAACTTAACATACCTTCCAGTGATATTTGTTTTGTTGTATACAGTAAACCTTTTGCTGGCAAATGATGTCATCCTAAGCATCTTATTAAAGGCATCCCTATGAGCCAGTTTTTGAGAGTTGGTAAGAACGGATTGACTATTGAGGAATTTAACAAATAATCTTATTATAACTTATTAATGGATCACTTTTTATGGACTATAATGGCCCAGATATTTCTAAATTCTCTTTTCACAATATTGAAAGGGTCTTTTTATGTGAACGAGGAGGGGACATATATGCACTTCTAGATAGATGGATTTTCTATTTGAATACGCGTGTACCTCAGGACATCAACTCACAAGATGAGGTTTCTTTATTTATATGACAGTCTGCTGACATCACTTAATTATTACAGTATCAATATACCAGGGTATAAAAAAACAGAACCCTGGCTTTTTAATTACAATTATTAGTTTGGTAGTGGTCCTTTACTTCATATACCTATATTTAAGATCTATTCATTTCAAAATGATTTACTACCACTCAATTACATTGTAATTGCTTTCTCAAATATAAATTTTTATGCTTTGTTTACTTATTCTCATATCTTCTTTGGCACCATTTATTAAGTCTACTGACTTTCACTACAGTTATTTTTGATATATTTCCCAATGTTGTTACTAGCAACTCTTAAAATATTACCCCTTTTAATATGTCATACTTTTTTCTTACACAAATAGATTGCACAAAATGTCTGCCTTTGGTCTATGTGTTATCCGTATCACTGCAACTGACATTTGGAACACGTGACTGCTTCTGACTGCCTTTTGAAACACGATTGCTTTTGGCGCTGTAGTTACGTGTAGGAACAATGCTTATGTTCCAACTTCTGGAGTCTTGCAGCAATGGCAGCTTGGTTACAATCATGGTTTCCTGAATTTGTATACGGTATGGTGTCTAAATTGGTTAAACAAGTTTTTTGTCACTATAAATATGGTGTTTCTAGTAATGTTTCATAATAAAAGCAGCTCTAATTAATCATCATAGTATTTGGGTCTTGGAGAGTGTTATTTCAATTCTGTCAGATTTGTAGTTCAAGAGTAATTGAATGATAAAGTATCCCCCTCCTGCCCCTTTTACTGATGTAACACTGCTCACCTCAGAACAGCTGGGAGGTGCCCAGGTAGACTGCAGAGATGGACAATCTTCAATTAAGATAAAGGAAAAAGCTGAAAAACTTGTCAAGGGGGGCAGGGTTTTCATTGTTCTCAGAGTAAGAAGATTGTCCCCTGCTGTTATCTGTCTGGTCTTACAACCAGATTTCACATCTGAGGTGAGCAGTGTTACACTAGGTAAAAGGGGCAAGAGGGGGATACTTTATCATTCAATTACTCTTGAACTACAACAGTATTGAAATAACACTGTCTGTGGCTCAAATACTATGAAGATTAATTGGAGCTACTGTTTTTGTGAAACATTATTATCTCTTTAAATGTAATAATGAATACAATTTTTTACTCAAATATTTTGGCTCATATTGTGTTGTTGGTCCTGTGAGTGCTCCCCCCTCCTGTTGTCCTAACCTTTGTGGAATCATTACTATGATTGTTTGGAGCAGCACTGGGCCTAACAAACCATAAAGAAGCAGGGTGAGTACTTTGGTTATTTTCATACTTGAATCCATCATTGTGCAGTAGCAACCCTGTTTTGTGTACCTGAAGTATGCATTGTGCGTTTACTAGAGCTGCGAGACTAGTTGCGAGTGTGTGAAAGCATGAATGAAAGTGTGCCCAGTGTGTAAAGCAGTGAATGCAATAAAAGATATTTCAAAATCTGTTAAATTAGAAGCTTTTGTGTCTGTATGTTACAATATTCATTTTCATAAAATAATAATGGAAAGATGTATTTTGGCAATAGTGTTCCTTTAATGCCACAAAACACATCAACTTCTTCAATCTATTATTAAGATCTGAAAGAATGAAGGCATCAATACGGTGAGAGTGAAAAAAAAAATCATTACACCGCAATAAATAGCACTGGCTTCTATACTAGCCAGACAAAATCAGTAATTTACAGTGAAGGCAGCTGCACTGATGGAAACAATCTGAAAACAAACTCTTCTCTCTTCCAGAGTCCATCATAAGAAGACGTCTAAGATAAAAATGCCAAAGGAGAGAACATGCTAGAAATATACCACCCATGCACAATGTGCTACAATTACAAGGAATAAAAGACAAGAACTATGTTATAAGTTTCCCAATGTTAATAGATTATTGAGAATCTGAAATCAATGCTTTCCTGAAGACTACACTTTTTTTTTTTAAGTAAACCATTAGTCGGCAGATTCCAAACAACTGGCATATAGTAAACGCTATACCCAAAATCTTACATTGTCTCAAAATAAATGCAAAACCAAAAATGCATTTCCACAGGAATATCAAACTATACACCACTGAGCCTCAATCAAAAAAGCATTATACCTGGAAGTTAATGCGGAACTACCACCTGTTTTAAACTTTATGTCAAATAATTCCCCATCTGGCAACTAGCTGCTCAGTAGTGCTAGTTGCCAGAATAATTACCTGGTTAAATAGAAGGATACCCTGCTGACGGGCAGTAGAGACCGCAGACATTTTTCCACAGTGACGTCTGCGTGCCTGCGCTGTCAGTCCCTTTTGGAGCAGAACAGCTCCCAGCAACGCCTCCTAGAAACGGCTGGGACTGACAGCACAAGCACACAGACGTCACTATAGAAAGATGTCTGCGCTCTCTACTGCCTGTCACCCCGGAGCAGGGTATCATTCTATTTAACCAGGTAATAATTCTGGCGACTAGCACTACTGAGCAGCTAGTTGCCAGATGGGGAATTATTTTACATTAAGTTTAAAATAGGTTATAGTTCCGCTTTAAATAATGTAGCACATACGTCAAAACAATACTGGGGTGTATAAAACCAGAGTAAAAAGAAAAGTTAAAACTGATGAATACTGAAGGAAGGATGTATATAAAATACTTGACATTTATACCAAATACTAAAAGCCAACCAACTGACACTTTTTGGAAACTGCAGATGAAATTTCCAAATAGGAATTGTGTTACAACATATGTAAAAGTGAATTTTAGTAATTGTGACAAAACAAAGGCAGTTTTAGTAACTAAATATTAACACCATGTATAACCTGTTCTTAATGTAAGTATATATGTAATTTATGTGACAGAATAAATAAACTAGGTATTGGGGGGGGGGAAGAACCTCATTAACCCTTTGAGTGCCAGAGCAATGCGTTCTGTACCCCTCTGGCACTCAAAGGGTTAATAAGGTTCCTCAGAGACATTTATAAACTTGTCGTCTGAAAGCTGAGCTAAATATTTTCCATTTCTATTTAGGATTAGATAATGCATCTCCATTTTAAAAACATGCTATAACAACATTACAGACACCAGCTTACCTATATAAATATGAATATAAAATCACAGTGGAAGTTTAAAAAGGTCAGACATTTCTAGGATCTCTACCTCATCCAATATTTTAACGCATAATTAAAGGTCATAATTATAGTAAGCTGGACATCACACATAGTATGACTGTTCTAACTTACCTTCGCCCCATATTTTGAGTAATTCATTTCGGTCAGTGTTACTGGACGTAACTTGTCAATGTCTCCAAAAGCAACACCTGGGACATAAAGTGCACATACTATGTGGACCCACCTGCAGTAGAAATTAAAAATGTAGACATAGTGAGAGGGTTGAATCAACTGCATACTTCGTGATCAAACATACAAACAAGGAAACTCATCAATACTCCAGTACAATAGCAAAAAACAATGGAACCTTAACATGTAAATACTAAACAATGCTCAGAACAAAAATGGATGGATTTTGAAACTAGTATGGTTATAGATGATTACCATATAAGCAGCTTATTTGGTTGCTTAAGGTCACCAGATGATCCAGGGTCAACACTATCACAACCTTCATGTAGGTTCTCCATTATTTTGAAACCATTACAGGTTTTGTAATATTTACTCCAGCCTTTGAAAAGCAAATGTAGAGAGGGGATTTTTGCATTCATCATTAATACAAGTCCATTAGGAGACACAGTGACCTTGGGGTCAAAGTCTCAAATACCAGTCATTTAACAAAAAACATCTAGACCAGAAGTAACATCTCCCTTTCCTCTGCCCTACTTTATCTGCATTTAAAGGGGAACTTTCACATCAATTAAAGTTTATATCCATACAATCCTCCGTTGTCATGTGACAAACGTGTCAGGATTTTTTTCACTTTGTAAAGAGAAATCTTCGTTTGTACAGTGAATTAGAGCTAGCTCCGTGTGGTATAAACCCTACCGCACAAGTTGTTTCCTCCCCATTAATACTGAAATCCAGTCCACATAGGCACAGCTCAGCTCTCAGAGGGAGAGCAAATAAAAAAAAGGTAGTGCTTGCAACGCACGTTGACACAGACGTCGTTAAGACTGCGCTCTCCCTATCAATGCCCTGTGAGGACACAGAATCAAACAGACAAAGGGGAAACATTTCTTTAAATTTAAACACTATATTTGAAATCGGCAAGCTAAATAAAGATATTGGGAGAGGGATTTAGGGAAGGTAAAAGCTCTGCTTTAAGTCTCAAAAATGCCAGGAAAAAGCAGTGCAATCCAACCTAAAGAACTTTTCTCAGCTGCTTAGCAATATATTGGTGTCTCTGTTACTCAAGGTATTACATTTGGAATCCATTGTCTGTGAACATTTCTGTCTAGAAGAGGTATTTTGGAAGTTTCTGAAGGAACTAAAATTGTAGCCTTTACTGCAAGGATCAAAAACCTGAGATTTAGATTGTGGTAGTTAATTGCTTATTACTACTGTTGCTTGGTTGATTGTTTTCTCTAGTTCAGTGCATAACAATATCCCCGAAAATGGAATGGTCAAAAGGGAATTCTTAGACTATGAATCCTCTATCCAATTCAGATACTATGACCTACAAGCTGTCACTGATGTGACTGGGGATCTGGCTGCCAACTTGACTACTTGCACTGTTTCATTACTGAAGGAATTGGTTTATTGTATTTGGACTGAGAACCATATAATCATTTGTAATATCCCGTTGGATTTCTTGTACAATTTCATCCGCTCATGATTCCATGTGACAGAGCCCATGTTGCTGCAAAGGAACATCTATAGATATAAAGTGTTCCAGCAAAAATCTATAGTGTGGCTTCTAAGTTTTTAACTGCTGGATCTAAGACTGCTGCTACATTTTGAACTGGTAAAGCAGTATGTCTTGAAAGCCTGGACACAGGAGTTTCTACTGAAGGAGCAGCTTGTTTTTCCCGTAAGTGTCATAAGGAGGAAAACTTCATATGAATAGTCAGCTTTGGTTCTTTTTTTTAAATAAGTTTCTGTTGGAATCCTCTGATAGTTGTTGCTCAGACACATAAAGGATCACCAAATTAGTCTTCATAAAGAATCCCATGTTGAGAATTATGACAGTTGGTTTCAAGTCAAATGGGATGTTTATCCAGGGAAATAAAAGATTGCCATTTGGAGTCAGGAAGGAAATTTTACCTCAGAAAGCTGAAAGGCTGAGTTGACCTTGCTGAGACTAGGACCTGCAAATTTTGAGGTTTGAACAAATTCTACAGCTGATAGGCATCTTTATTTTTATACTGCCATACATGTACACAGCGATTTACAGAAGTTGTAATAGAACAATCCAAAAATACAGAACTGGATTAAGAGCATTAGGCTAAAGTGCGATCATTGCATTATGTATGGGGGAAAAGTGCAGCAAAGAGAATCATACAATGGGAAAGGGACCCTGCCACAATTAGCTTACAATCTAATTAGAAATCATGATGACAAGGCTCAGAATTCCACTCATCTCCTCGCATTTGGTGAGGAGAAATTGAGTGAAGGCAAGTGGAAATTGAAGTGCCTATTGAAACAGCCGCCACCGCCACATTGTGCTCCGTGAGGCAGTGAGGCCTCACAGTGTATACTGCCCAGTCATGCCCATGATCCCTTCCCATCCACTATGCGACAAAAATCGTCCTCATCCACACACTTCCTGCCAGAGTCCAGAGCCAGACTCAGTCGTTACTGGCAGCAAGAGCTTCTCCCCCTGTGCCTCTTCCCCCTGCACTGCACATGTCTGTGCAACCATTTGGTCAATGCAGCATGCACACTTATGTCATCAGGCAGACCTGGATCATAGGCAAGGCGGGCATAGATCAGCTGTTAGCAGGAGCTCGAAGTGGGGTTAACCCTTTGGGTGCCAGAGAGGTACAGAGCACAAGTAAAAGGTTAAAAGATCCTGAAGGGCTGAGAATGAATTTTAACAATCTGGATGTGGCCTTGTGCAACACTCATTGTTACTCAGTAGACTGGGGTGTGCACGCCCACCAAAGAGACACCGGTGAGATTACAGAGGAGGCCAGTGGTAAATGGTGCATGGAAGAAATGCAAGAGAGAGTAAAATATACTAAGTGTAGTAGTACTGAATAACGGAATGAACAATATAATGTGACAATTGCAACCAGGCACAAAGTCTAAAACATGATGTGAACAGATAAATAATGACAAACATTTATTCCAACTAATATCATACATAAACAAACATGTTATGTGATCATATAATGAACATTATAATTAATGTGTGCAAGAAATTGTTCCTTCCCCCTTATTGCGAGATCACTGCTTGTAGTACTCCACGTCCAAACTTTGCATCAGCAGAGGCATTAATGTCCAGCTTATAATGCTTAATGAAGGTGGAGAAGGAAGTCCATGAGGCTGCTTTGCATAACTCCTCAGGAGAAGCATTAGCCTTTATAGCCCATGATGTGGTCATGGCTCTTGTTGAGTGAGCTTTAACTTTCAGTGGGGGATCCAGCTTAGCTTCACTATATGCTGTGATAATACACTGTCTGATCCATCTAGCCACTGACTGTTTTGATGCTGCTGAACCCTTCCTTTTTCACATATACTGTACAAACAGGGTATCTGAATGTCTAAACGCCTTAGTTCTTTCCAGATAAATATATAAACATCTAACTAGATCTAACGAATTAAATATTTTCTCCTTTCCACACTTTGGAAAGGCACAAAAGGAAGGTAGAATAATACCTTGATTTAAATGAAATTTTGAAATGACCTTTCCTCTAAAGGATGGCTTCATTCTAAGAGCAACCTTATCCTGATGAAAAACTAAATATGGGGCCTGGCAAGATAAAGACCAACTCTTTTAGAGGACGTAATTGCTGTTAAAAAGACAGTTTTCCAGGACAAGTGTCTGAGAGACACTTGATCAAGTGGCTCAAAAAGAGGGGAATCAACCAGTTGTGCCAAGACAAAACTCAGGTCCCATGCAGGCACAGTCTCTCTGATCCTGGGAAGCATCTTCTCTATGGCCTTTATGAATCTTCTTATTAGATCTTCTTCTGCCCAAATGTCTGGTCATGACCGCCGAGAGTGCTGAGATCTGTACTTTCAAAGAAGTGGGGCTTAGGCCCATACCAAATCCATTTTGCAAGAAATCAAGGATATCCAGCACAGTAACTTGGTCTTTTTGAATCCTGTTCTTAATGCACCATATCCTGAAAGTTTTCCAGACTATCATACATTTTCAGGGTAGATTTCTTTCTTCCAGATAGGATGGTTTCTGCTACCTTAGAAACTCCCTGGAGTTTTAAATTTTGCTGCTCAATCTCCAGCCTGTCAGACAGAAAAAACTGGGACGTAGATGGAACAGCGGTCCCTGCGATAGTAGATCCCTCCTGTCTGATAATGGCCAGGGATTTTGACTGGACATTCTCACTAGTTCCAAATACCAGGTGCGTCTTGGCCATCTTGGGGCAATCAGGATGACCTCTGCTCCCTCCGTCTTCACCTTCCTGAGGACCTCTCTGATCAAAGGAATAGGAGGGAAGATGTATGCCAGTGAGAAAGTCCATGAATGTTTCAAAGCATCCTGGCCTAATGCTTTGTTTGTCTTCCATCTGGAGAAGAACTTGTTGCATTTTTTGTTCTCCGGGCTGGTCATTAGGTCTACTACTGGAGTTCCCCATTTTTTATGACCTGTTGAAACACCTCCTGGTTGAGGGACCATTCTCCTGGGTGTACGCTGTTTCTGCTTAGGTAGTCCGCCTGCACATTCTGGACTCCTGCAATGTGGGAGGCTGATATGGCATTTAGGTTTCTTTCTGCCCATTGGAATGTGTGTGCCACTTCTCTGTTCAGACTTACACTTCTTGTTCCTCCCTGATTCATGATATACATAACTGTTGTCATGTTGTCTGATCTTATGTGTTCCTCTGAATTTGTTAGTTCTTCTTGGAACTGTATTAGAGCATATCTGACTGCCCTGAGTTCCAACACGTTTATTTGAAGTAGTCTTTCTGATGAAGACCATGTCCCCTATACCATCCTGGTATCCCAGATTGTTCCCCATCTGAGAGGACTGGCGTCTGTGGTGATGATCTTCCCGACTGGATCCACAAGTGATGTTCCCCTCTGCAGATTCCTTTTCTTAGTCCACCACAGAAGATCTTGCCGAACCTCTGATGATAGTTGAATCCGTTGAGGTGGTTTCTGTTGACGTTTGTTCCAGAACCTTAGGAAATAGGATTGCAGGTGCCTTGAGTGGAATCTTGACCAGGGTACAACTTGTATTGCGGATATTATTACCCCCAGACATTGCATAAACAGATGAGCTATGTGACTCTTCTTTTTCCTCAATGTTATGACTTTCCTCACTATTTTGTCTATTCTTTCTTCTGAAAGAGTTATCATTGAGTTTTTTGTGTTGAACATCATCCCCAGGAATATTAAATACTGCGTTGGAACTAGATGGCTCTTCTGGAAATTGATCATCCATCCTAGTTTTGAGAGATGGTTGACTATCATTTCTGTGTAGGTAGTCCAGACAGGGGATGACAGATATTCCTTCCTCTCTTATTGGCTCTATGGCAGAGGCCAGTATGTTTGTGAACACCCTTGGGGCTCGATTCTATTACCAGCGCTAAGTCAGTTTTTGGTATCCTATTACCCGACTTGTGAAAACAAAATCAGCGGTAATTACACATATCACCAGTCAAAAAAAAGCCCATAGGAGTCAATTAAAAACAAAAGTGCAAGTAGTATCCTATTACCCACGGTCTGTACTAGCGCCTGTTTTGCTTATACAAGTTGGAAATTCTGCGCCTCAGAGGTTGATGCGTAGAAGCCATAACGACAGATTCAAAACCATCGCTGTTCGAACAACGCTTTCTCAAGGGTAATCACCCTTGAGAAAGCGGACAGGAAGCCTGCTATACGTGTGGGGGTTAAAATTGTTTTTTAATATTGTTTTTTAATTCAATTCCAATTTTATTATTATCTCCCGAATTAGCCCCTGTGTGGGATATCTGCCCCCTTGATACTTACTCTAGTACACCTAGGACGTAACTCGTATTGGTGTTTCTGCTAATGTCCCTTGGTACACTCCAGGGACGCTGGCCATCTTTATAATAAGACTCTGGTGATTTTTAAAGAGCTAGAGAGGTCCGGAGAGGACTTGGATGGACTAACCTTCATGGGAATTAGAGGAATGTAACAGAAGATTCGAGTGAACCTAAGGTGAACACACGGAGGAGTAGACACAGCATTGTGGACGCTAATCATTGGGAGACAGATAAGCGATTTGATTTTTATGTTTTTGTACGTGTTTCTTAATACATGCGCAGTTTGGTCTGAAACTATTAAACATTGCTTTTAGATGGAATCTCTCTCTTGCGCCCTTCATTTATAGATTTTCCTATTGACGTCTGTGGGGAAAACTGGAGATAAAAGCAGTGATAAAATTAGCACCTGTAATGGAATCCAGCCCACAGGGCTTTCTTTCAGCATATTAATTCGGCAAGTATTGTACATTAGACATATTAACCCCTACCCCTTGAAAATTTGACTTACAGTGCTCCCTTGACTTTCTTTCACCATTATAATCCGACATTTTTCCTCTCCTATTTTATTTGACATGCCCTAGTATTTTGTATTGCAAGATTAACCCTATGAGTACCAGAGATGTAACGCACTGCAATGTGTTTGCTACCCCTCTGGTACCCATAGGTTTAATAGACAAGGTCAGATTTTGTTATGTGGGGAACAAATATAACACTAAACTTGATCTGTCGTCAAATGTACGCCTATTTCCTTGGACTTTGACATTTTGCACGTTTTTTGTAGGCGGTAGTCGAATAAAAATAAACAGCTCCAATTTTGTTAGTACTCTGAAAAGTGCTGTCTACACCAGTTTTGTTTTACTGTGGTTCTGCAATAGAATACAAACGGAACACGTTTGCAAAATTCACGCGACTTGTTTTTCTTGTAACACCGGTTTTAGCACGGGTAACAAAATCAAGCCATTGGTGCTGTGGAAAGGCCAAATGGTAGTTACTTTGAATTTAAAATGTTGGTTTCCCAGAGCGAACCTTAGGTATTTTCGATCTTCTCCCTTATTGAGATGTGATAATATGCGTCTTGCAAATCCACTTTTGTGAGGAAACTGCCTGGAAACACTGACCTTATCACTGATCTAACTGATTCCATTTTGAATGTTCTCTTGTCCAGAAAAGTGTTGAGTCTCTAGGATGGTTCTGCAGGAACCCAATGGTTTTTGAACTGTAAATAAAGTCGAATATGTTTCTGCACGCCTTTGATTCACTGGAACTGGTTGAATTACCCTTTTTTGTCAGCAAGTTCTTTATTTCTTGATCTAGTAATCTCCTTTCCCTTGTGTTGCTAGGCATCCTTGATGTTAAGAAAATGCGAGCTCTTGGGGTCTTTGAGAATGGAAGCGGGTATCCCAATCTCCAGATTTTTTTGGACCCAGACATCTCAGGTTTTCCATTGGTCCCGAAATGTTTGCAGGCGACCCGCCACCTGCTCTGGAAATGGGTGCCGCTGCCCTTCAGAACTCTTTTTAAACTGTTGTTTCTTAGGGTAGTCCTTCCGGTACCCCCTCTGTTTGACTGATAAGAAGTCTGTCTTCTGATCAAAGGCTTTTCCCTGATATTTTCTGGAATCACAAAAGTAGGGTTTGCTTCTATAGGATGAAGATCTAGGTGGCGTTCTTCATTTCCTTTCCTGGAGCAAAAACGCGCTTTTCCCCCCTGACAGCTTTTTAATGATTTCTTCTAGCTGCTCCCCGAAAAGCATTTCCCCTTTAAAGGGAAGATTGACTAACTTATTCTTGGATGAAGCACCTGCTCCCCAGGATCTAAGCCAGAGTGTTCTTCTTGAAGTCACTGATAATGCCGATGATTTTGCATCTAATTTGACTGAGTCAATAGAGGCGTCACAAATGAAGTTATTGGTTTCCTTAATAGCAGATACTTCTCTAGCTATTTAGATCTGGAAGTCCCCGATTCAACATTCTCTTCCAGATTAGTGAGCCAGATGCGTATAGCCCTGGATACACATGCTAGTACAGTAGCGATCTGAATATTGCTACCAGTGAGGGAATACTGCCTTTTAAGGGCTGATTCTAATCTCCTTTCCATTAGGTCTTTTAAGGATGATCTGTCCTCTAGAGGTATGGTAGTATGTTTGGCTACTCTGGAGACCGCTGCATCTATATTTGGTGGGGAAATCCAATCTTTAAATTCATCTTAGAGAATCTCTTAGTTACTGAGGTTCTCTTGTCAGTCTTATGCCACTCAGCAGATATAATGTCTGAAATGGACTGATGAACTGGAAAACTAAGTGTAGGCCTCTTATTTCCAATAAAGGCTGCATCCATAATGCCCAAATATTTTTGCTCATCAATTAAACTTAAGGATTTAGCTGAAGACATATTAAAATTTAACCTTTACTGAACACACCTAAAACAATCTAATGATCACAGAATGCAACATGAATCCTTACCTTTCTGCCATACTGTCTTCCTTCTATTCAGCGTGTGTTCCATACATGAAACGCACACCAGCATCCACAGGAAGTAGAAGGGAACACTTAGGATGTCTGTCTTTTTTTAATGCATTTATAGATTGTCTGGTGGTGACAGCGTTATGATATTAGTTATATCATTATAATTAAGTGTGTGTGGTGTTAAAGGGGATTTTTTTTTTTATCATTATTTCCAATCTAGGGCAGACAGATAGTGAATTTTTTTTAACCCTTTCACCACCCACGAAGTCACGGGCATGCTTGGAGTAGGGGTGTTCATGACAGTTCTCATAGTTTGTTTTTTTTCTTGTACTAGATCTAATTGTGTTGTAACCGAATTAACTTTGCATTGATTTAACCCTTTGATTGCCAGAATGGTACAGAATGCATTGTAAAGTACTACTCTGGCACTCAAAGGGCTAATCCTCTGAGTGCCAGAGTTAAGCAGTGCAGTCCCCCTATGGCACTCAAAGGGTTAACCCTTGGATTCTCAACATCCCTAACGTACTTTGCTGGAAAACACGAGCATCCAAGGGATTAAATAAAGTTACTGCCAGATTTAACTAGTTAATATTATATTGTCCAATACGTTGTGGAGGGGAGACTACAATATATTAACATGAATTTTCCCTATGAAATCATCAGCCTTTTTACCATTTTCACTTTGCCCCTTTCCCACAAAACAAACCCTCTCAATTTATGTGATTTTTTAACAAAGTCAGATTCCAAATGTCCTTAAATCTGTGATCACAACACAAGACGTTCTGTTCATCCAGATAAGAATGTCCTAATAAAAATGTAATTTTCTTCCCATGTTCTGCACAATTGGTTTAGATGCATCATATGGTGCTACAAATATCTACAAGAAAAAGCCTATAAGAGGTAGAATTAGTTGCCAACATTAAGTGTAATGTCCCTTAAGAAAATATAATAAAAACTGGGGCAAGGATTTTGCTTTTTTCAGATGTGCGATATGAGGTTAATACAACCTCCAGAACACATCCTGCAGAGTTCAATATAAAGATACACATCTTCAACAAGCAGCTGTTTCTCAATTTAATTTGCACATTTTTTCATGCTCCACTGGTGTATTAAATGCTGCTGCACTCTGTAGGAGTTTATCTATGATAAACCCAACAGCTGGCTGCTTGCTTCATACTGACCTTCTTAAAATGATTTTGTACATGTCATGCCCGTACTACAAATTTAAAGCTGCTGTTTTCAAACACACAAGTGTCCACCCTCCCTCCCTCATCCCCCCCCCCCCCAACTACCTTGGAGATAACGGCAGTCCATTTTTTTCTTCACTGAGAAAAGTATTGAAGTTAATGTACTAAGAAGAAGTGGACCAATCCAGGGGCAAACCAACTGCACCGCAGGGGACAAACAGCCTCCGAAATCCCCATCGATTTAAAGTGAGGCTTTTAATCCTCTAACCCTTTGAGTGCCAGAGTGGTACACAATGCATTGCAAAGCAATGCGTTGTGTACACCTCTGGCACTCAAAGGGTTAAATGCTAGCTTCTAGCATTTAAAGGATTGAAAGCCCCACTCCAAATCAAAGGTCATTCTTATTTGTCCCCAGTTCCAAACACATCGGCTGTTTCAGCCACGCTCCCTTGTTTATTTGCACATAGTCCAAAACCTTGTAATTAAGACAAATGAGGTAATCAAAGAAGAATAATCCTCTCCTTTGCTTTCCCATCTATTTTCCTTAATGCTATGATGACAGATGTTGAATCACAGCAACATTTTCAACATGTCAGCACTAGAGGCCACCAACAAACTGCTATGCATTACAGTTCTAGCATTGATGGGGTTAAAGAAATATTAGGTTAAAATTCAAAGTGCAGGTCTGTACAATAGGATTCATAATAATAGCTAACGCACAACATGTAAATAGTTGAAACAGAGTGATTGCATTGGCTTGCTGTGGTGACAGTTCAAGCAAGTGGGCTTCTATGCACACCACCCAAAATTTTAAGCCAAAGAGGGACACTTGTTTTAGGTGTTGCAGGGGACAGGAAAGGTGGATGGGGCATTAAGGAGAATGTTTAGGTTACTTTATAAGCTCTCTATGTAATTTAATACATCATTTAGAAAAAGTCAGAAGTATTTTATTTAAACATTATGAACGCGTTCTGATCTAAAAAAAAATTATACCAGTGTAGGAAAGAGGGACAGAGGGATTTAAGCCTCAAAGTTGGACTTGGAAGGTATAATATATGTCCTGTGCACTGCTTTTACTTAAAGGGATAGTAATGTTTCAAAATAAAAGCAGCTCCAATTAATTTTCATAGTATTTGGGCTGTGGAGAGTGTTATTTCAATACTGTCCGAGTTGTAGTTCAAGAGTAATTGAATGATAAAATATCCCCCTCCTGCCCCTTTTACCTAGTTTAAGCCACCTCCCCTTAGATGTGGAATCTGGTCTTGGGACCAGACAGCTCACAGCAAGGGACAATTTTCTTACTGTGAGAACAACAAAAACCCTGCCCCCCTTGACAGGTTTTTCCCTTATGCTAATTGAAGATTGTACCTCCCTGCAAGCCATCTGGACACCACCTTTCTGTTCTGAGGTGAGCAGTGTTACATCAGTAAAAGGGGCGAAAGGAGGACACTATCATTCAATTACGGTTGAACTACAACTCTGACAGTATTGAAATAACACTCTCCATGGACCAAATACTATGAAGATTAACTGGAGCGGCTTTTATTTTGAAACATTAGTATCCCTTTAATGCAAATTACAAAAGGCAGAGACAGACTTCCAAAAATAACTCTATTCATCATAGTCTTTCATTGATGGAAAAGAAGGGCTACAAGTTTTGGGCACTTGCGGCTTTATTCATCAAGCTAAAAAAAAAAAAAAAGGTGCAATTCTATAGCAAAACAGATTTTCTCAAAATGTCCATTGATTTAAATGGATCTTTTAACTTCTTAAATCATAGTGAGGTCTTTAACTTTGAGTGCTAGAGGGGTACGCATCACATTGCCTCTGGCATGCAAAGGGTTAACACATTGCAAAGCAAAGTGTTGGAGACCTCTCTAGTATTCCAGGGGTTAAAAGCAGTATTTAAATCACTGGGAATTTTCCCATATGGTGGCTAAAAGATAAAGAAAGTCTGTGGAACAATAGCTCAAACAGTGTAGTAGTACCCAGAGGCTGACCGTGTTCTGCCTCATCATCTTCTCGAGCTGCTTGACATATTAGTGGCTTTATTACATGTGAATGCAAGCTCATTATTTGTATTTTTATTAAACAGTTTACTTAATGAGAATTTTGGGTCTTATTCACAAATCAAGAGAGGTACAATTCTTTAGTTAAATAGGACAATTTGAATGAATCTGTAAAATACGTTATGCACTGGAGAACGCTTCAGCATTCAAGGTGTTTAAAGCCGCACAAATCAAAGGGGATTTTTATTTCCTCACCCGCCAATGGTGCAATTGTTTTTCGCCAGAATGACTCCACTTTTTTCCTGAATATAAGGCCTAACAACCACATTAAATAAGCTTAAGATGTCCAATTCCATACCAAAACAGCTGTCCCATAGGATACAAATATACATTGCCCCAAATGCCTTTTGCTTTAAGCCTCTGAATGCCAAAGAGGTATCTAATGCACTTCCTTGTAATGCGTTGGATACCCCTCTGGCACTAAAGGGGTTAAACTTGCTACATATGTATCCAATATTGCTTCAAAATGCACTGGAGTTGTGAGACAACACTGGTAGAGTAAAAATGATACGGTTATTGGCCAAGTGGCTCTATGATGCAGACGATTAAAGGTATCATTTTTATTCTACTAGTCTCTTGCTTTTCCTATGGCTAACACTGTACTACACTTTACCCATGTTTTAACACGGTCAGAGGTATCCAACACATTGCAAAGCTATGCATTAGCTACCTCTTTGGCACTTAAAGGGTTAAACCTCTCTCCTTCCCTCCTGTCCCGAGTGTCTGACTGTCTGTCTGCTGTGTCTTCCTGGATGTCCTCCCATCAACTCAAACTTAACCTTAGCAAAACTGAACTAATTCTCTTCCCTCCATCTACAACCAGCCTTATCCCAAACATTACCCTCACCGTTAACAACACTTCCATCACACCAACCCCTACAGCACGCTGCCTGGGGGTCACATTTGACTCTGCCCTATCCTTCATTCCTCACATCCAGTCAATCTCCAACTCATGCCGCCTCCACCTCCGCAACATCTCTAGAATCCGACCCTTTCTCACAGAAGACACTACCAAAATTCTAATCCAAACACTCATCATGTCCCGTCTTGACTACTGTAACTCTTTACTAATTGGCCTGCCTCTCACCCGACTAACCCCGCTACAGTCCATAATGAACTCTGCTGCAAGACTAATCTACCTCACTCATCGCTTCTCTAACACCACACCCCTCTGTCAGTCCCTACACTGGCTCCCGTTAGCATACACAGTAAAATTCAAAACTCTGGTGCTAGCTTATAGAGCCCTCACTAACACTGCACCCCCCTATATTTCATCTCTCATTTCCAAATATACTCCCGCCCGCCATCTTCGCTCTGCACATGACCTTCTGCTCTGCACAGCTCTTATCACATCCTCCCACTCCCGCCTACAGGACTTCTCCCGTGCTGCACCTGAGCTGTGGAATTCCCTCCCCCGCCCAATCAGACTCTCCCCCAGCCTTCAAATCTTCAGACGCTCCCTGAAGACTCACCTCTTCAGGGAGGCCTATCAACTGCCTCCATAAACATCATCACCAAGATTCACCCCTTGCACGGACTACTGCACTCAATGGCACTTCTCACTCCCACCCACTGACTGGCAGTTCATGTGGCAGGAGGCACTTAAACACAATAGCACTTACTCCTTCTGTATCAAACCTACCTTCCTCTAGACTGTAAGCTCTCACGAGCAGGGCCCTCTGATCCTCCTGTTCTACACATCTGATTGTACTATTTAATACCTCTGTATGTCTATTCCCCAATTGTACAGCGCTGCGGAATTAGTTGGCGCTATATAAATAAAGAAGAATAATAATAATAATAATAATAATAATAAATCAAAGATAACATGATAATATAGCTGGGTTGCTCCAGAACTGCACCTCTTTAGCTTCTGGAATAAAGTTTTGCTTGAACTTTGCATATTACCAGGTGAAGACTCTCAAGCAGAACTTTTGTTACCAGCATTAATGAAAACACAGCCATTTTACACGATTGTGTATGGAAAAAAAAAAAGCATATTGTGAAAACAGAGGTCATCTATTGACCTGGGTTAGATATTTTATTTAAAACGTTTTTGCTTTTAAAAGTAGCTCTTGAAGGAACTACATTTCCCTTAAAGTATTTAAAAGGCCCTACAAGGTAGGTGTGCTTCAAAGAGCAGTCAGTTATATCTATATACTGCTTATTTGCAACTGATCTGTTGTTGTCTACTGCTAGTTCTTCAGTAGACAGACATAGGTCTACTGAACTCAATCTGTTAACCAAATTCAGATCCACTTATTGCTAGCTTGTAGTTTGACTTTAACTAGAGCGGAGGGACATAACTTTAGAATCTCTAAGCTGATTACCTACCACATGTGAAATCATTTTATTTGGGCTATAAAAATAATATATATTTGCAAACTTAATTACCTTCCAGCATCAGTCTCTTTAAAAATACCATCCTGGTTAGGGCACAGTTCACAGCTTGGGGTTACACCACACTTGCAGGCATCACAAAACCAAGGCTCAGTTGAGTTTTCAGAGGCAGAGCTCATGATAGAGTCACTTTCTCCATCAACACCATAACAACCTAAAAAGATAATTCAGATACTCTAAATTGTGTTATATGTAACAGTTGGGTAGGTGTTGAAGTTAACATTTTCTTAGCAAAAAAAAAATATATATACACTGGATTCAAATAGAGTTGCAGTCACAGATAGTGTAACATTTGAATCAAAATAAAGCAATATACTTGATGAATTCAGAAATCAGTATATGTTGAGATCCATTCATTTTGGAACTTATTTGCAGAAGTACACCTTACATCTAATATTAATTGGCTGGCTCAAATACCAGTTAAAATGCATCTCCCAATGAATCCTGTGTCAGGTATTTTATATGCTTAGGACAAAGTGGCATTTAATATATTAACAGAATGAACCGCAGATGAGAAACTTCATACGCGAGTCTAGAATATACCCATACATTTTACACAATGCAAACAGCAGCACTGTTAGAACTTTATGACATATCACAGCTATTAAATCTCAATGTTTCAAAAATACTAAGACTATCTTACCAATAAACTCTAGTAGCTTTCAATCAGTTTATATAACCTGCATTGTAACTTAGCTAAACTGAAAGTAGAAACTGTGATGTGACAGATGTAAAAAGGAGAAAAAAAAAGAAAAAAAATAATAGAAAAAAGTCTGAACTGGAACAGAAGATATAAATACAGAAAAACAGCAGTTTATACAAATCCCTAGATTTAAGCATGACAGCCATGGAATACAGTAAATATATAATAACCTTTACTATATAATACACATACCTTCTCACTATATTGCTAAAATTGCCAATGATGGTCTGTTTCTAGAATTCAGAATGACATTAGTACACAGGTGCAGAGGAGTTTCTCTCCCTCTTACAGGATCCACACCTATACTTGTTCACAGGCGCCAAGAGGCGTGATTGTTCAAACCATTGTGGTAAGTAAAATTTTCTGTAAACAGCCTGAAAAAGTTCTTATGCCTGTCAGTAAGTTCTCAGACATATTACTGTTGGTTTGTGCATTCAAATCCACTGTCTCCCTCAATGTAAAGTGTCTTGAGTGTGTGTGGTTTAATATACAGTCATAGTGTAGGGTATTTATAATTTAAAAAAAAAAAAAAAATTGGTTTGTCTAATGTTTTTCCTCAAAACATAAAAATAGTTTAAACTTGGAGAAGACCGTTTAATATTAGCAGACAGGAGTACCAAGTAGTAATATGGAGTTAAAGCAGAACTTTCTTAAGATGAACAGAGGCTTAAATCATAATTTCATTAGCGATATACCTAGACATAATTGTCTTTTCAAGTATAATCGCTGCATTAAAGAAAAATATAACCTTTTATGCAGAAAGGCATCAGCAGGGATCTTGCTGCAGGCGCTCTCTGCGCCTGCACTGTCAGTCCCTTCTGGTGCCTTTCAGCACAAAAAGACATTCAAATCACCAATAGTGAAGTTGAAGGGGACGGACAGCACAGACACAGAGATGGGACGTAGGGCTCAGAGAGGCTAAAGACAACTTGTGGTCATGTGATAGCAGCGATTGAAGAGTATGTGTAATTGGCTGTGCCGTCAAAATGTTAATGTTGTGGAAAGGATGGAATCTATTTATGAACCACCAAGGGCGGGCAGCCTGACAATGATGTTTAGGCAACAGGAGTGATGCT
This sequence comes from Rhinophrynus dorsalis, assembly GCA_037306005.1. Taxonomy (NCBI): domain Eukaryota; kingdom Metazoa; phylum Chordata; class Amphibia; order Anura; family Rhinophrynidae; genus Rhinophrynus; species Rhinophrynus dorsalis. The sequence goes on from CM074723.1 coordinate 403,464,800, forward strand.
AATGTCCCTGTGATTATTAACTCCTTGGGGAAGAGACACAGGCAGGTGTGTGTGCAGTGCCAGAGACATAGCTCTCTGCCACTCACTGTGTTAGTGTACAGGCAAAGGTTTGCCACCATTGCTTGCTTAAATATAAATCTGTGAATTTTACAATATGTTATTTCATATGAGTGTAACCTAGAAGTCCTATGCTCAAAAAGAAAAGCGATAATTCTGGAGTACATCAACTGCACCACAGGACACAAATGAAAATTCCTGAAATTCCCCTTGATTTAAGTGGAGCTTTTAAACTCTAGAAAACTAGAGAGGTCTCCAAAACATTGCAGTGGCTGACCCAGAATGACTACTCTTCGTTTGGACATAGAGCCCTTAGTGTTCCTTTAACGTGTGTTGTCTTTACATTACCAGGAGGAACAAAACGCTTCATAAGCTTTGACTACCAATGTATTGTGCAAATCATTAAAAGTTAATAAAACCTACAACAAATCTTTTATAAAATGTATCTCGGTCAGTTGAAAAACAAAAAAGCTTCCCTTATTCTTTGAAATGTAACCCACCCCGTGAGACTAATTATGGTGCTGTGCTGAATATCCTAATGAGGTAAAAATTTTGTGCTTTGTTGCTAGCATTTTCTTATGAAAGCAACAGATTTCTGGATAATATGCTTTTGCCAGCATTCTTCTTTTATACAGCATTCAGGTATATACTTTTTATTTTTTGGCATTGGAACAATGCTGTAGACGTCGGTAGCTGGACAGTAACATTTCACTAACCGAAATTATAACATATTTAAACATACATACATACATGGAGCTTTTCTTAAGATCTCATTCAGACTTTTTAGAAATCATCAAAACAATTGAAAAACTTTTACAATCAGGGGTAGTTTGACCTGCTATATCTCACAAGGATAGCTTTTATGTTCTTTTCTGACAGCCACCATTTCAACTTCATCCTGGCTGGTGGGAGTAATGGAATCTCCTGGGCACAATTTAAAAAAAAAACACAAACAAATTCAGAAATGGAAGAAATTGCTCTGAACTTTTAACATATGGAACCTTGGCCATCAAACTATTTGAAATTTTGAAATGCCGATGTAAGACTCCCTAACTGTTCTGAGAAACCATGTACTCTATATGCTTTTTCATTTTGACAAATAGGGGAATTCTTACTCTGAGTCGTGTCTTCTGAAAAGAGGAAATTTAGTCATAGATATTTGGCTTTCTTCCGTGTCCATTCCACGGCAAGAAAAATGGTATTGACTCCGTCTCCTAGCTGGCAGGACCAATCAAACGCATAAAAGGTCACTCTCCCCTGTACCTGGCAGTTATACTTTTGTCCAAGCTGAAATTAGACATGTGTTAGTAATATATCTCAGCACATTTAGGAATAATGCATACTTCACAATACACATAGAAGAAAAAAAAAAAAAAAAAAACCGCACTACAGGAGGGAAAACTCTTCCCCATAACCCCTAGAGAGAGGGAGGGAGTGCCATGGAACGGATGCAGAAGAAAACCAAATTTCCTCTTTTCTTCTGTGTCCTATCCACGGCAAGAAAAATGGGACTTCCCAAAGCAGTACCATAACAGGGAGGGAAGACAACAGGAAAATATCCTACCTTAATCCAGCAGCTAAGCCTGTAGAACCTACCACCAAACTTTGCTTCAGCAAAGATCTGGCCATGTAGTAGATAATGCTTAATCATCATATATAAAGATGACCAAGTTGTCCTTCTACAGATATCTTCTGGGGAAGGGACTGCCTCCACTTCCATGATGTGGGTTAGGTCCTCGTTGAGAGCCTTCACTCTGATAGGAGGATCAATTCTTGCTAGATCGAGTGTGAAACAAAACCCAAGTCCTGAAACAGCAGGCAATAGAAGTCTAAAGGTTGCAATGTCTTGGCATAATACAAGGAGTAAATAAATCAGATGCATGATGTCTAAGCACTGAAAAATTAAACAATAAAACACAAATAAAACCAGATATGGAACAGCTATTTCATGATTATTTCCTGATTTAGATGAAAGACAAATACAAGGTAATTTGGACGAGGGTTCATGCCTGAAAATCACTATGACGTAGTGAAAAACAAAGTTAAAAAAAAAAAAAAAAAAAAATCCAAATCCATAGACGTTAAAGAGTAGAACTAGGGTAAGGTCCCATGAAGGAACAATTTCCCTAGTAGCAGGCCTAAACTTGAGATGGTTGAATTCTGAACAAAAACTCCAGCAAGTGGAGAGCTGCTTATTAACAGTATAAAATGTTACAGTACAGGAGGAAAGCTAAGACGTTACCAAAATTCTACATGTAGAAAACTAAAATATGCCAAAGGAATAAGATATTGGATATTTCCTATCTCTATACTACTTGAAAAGGGGGCAAGCCCTGATGATACGTGATGAAGAAGCAGCCCTACTTCCAGCTAAGATAGAGTCTGAGACAGAGTAGACAAATCCCTGGATGCTAAAGTATCGCTAAGCCTGTGTGTTAATAATAAATACAAGCTAAGAATATGGAATATCGGACCTGGAGACAACAGGTTCTAGTATACCAAAAGGAAGGACTGACAATCTTGTCAGGCTTGTAAACCAACAGCTTTCCCCAAAAGAGCTAAGAGAATGACATTCACCCTGTCTTCTTAATACAAACTACCACCAAAACCAAGAGGTAGTAGGGAAGAAGAATGTCAGGGAATAAGATCACTTGGACCTAAAAGGATCCTGGCATTATTCTTCAATTTACATGTGGCCAGAAAGTTTGCTACTCCTGATATTCTCTGTTGAAGCTAAGACATCAAATTGATGTTTCTGCCCTATAATTCTGTTATGGGCTTATATTCCATACTCAAACACTGTTGTATATCCCAAGATGTCCTTGTTCAATGTTTCTGAAAGATGGAATGCAGATAATATTAGAAATTCCTCCTGCACAGAAATTAACTCCTGCTGCTTCTTCCCTTGAAAACCAGACTTCTTAGATCCTTTCTGGTTGGCAATAACTGTACGAAGAAGACGTTGTGCTGCTTCTCTGTTTGGAACCTAACTCCTGGAGTCTTCTCGGTTGGTAATACATAACTATATATACACATACACGTACTGCTGACACTGTACAATCTGATTCAAAGATCTATAGAGAAACTGCATTAAAAACCTCTGGTATTACCATTATGTCCTTCTGATAGCGAAACGTAAAAACTTAAGTCTTTTTATAGCCAGTTGATCTAGAAAGTTGCAGCAGACTTGCTCTCCTTAGCATTGTAATTTAAGTTAAGTTATCCAGCAATTATTTGAAATGATGGTTGATTCCCTCCACCATTTCAGCTGTCTTCTGGCAGACACTTGAGATGAATATACTGAAAGTAGTTGGTTAAATCCTTCTTTCATTATCATAGAAGGTTTCAGAATTACATTTGGCTGATGGAAAAACTTTGATGGCTTCATGAAAGATACTCCAGGAGCTTTAAAAAATTCCATGGTCGAATGATATTCCATTTCCATGAATCTTATTCTTTCTTGAGAGAAAAAGCATTCCTTGTTACGGTATTAAATTAGCTCCCAGAAATCTCCATTCTGGGAGAGGCACAGTCAACTGCTTCTTTTGATGACGAGCCATCCTGGATTCATCAAATACAGTAGACAGAAGACTGTTGCTTTGTCCTGGATTAATTGTAATTGTTCTACAATCAGAATATAGTCTAAACTAGTTGAAGATCCCGTGTACAAGGGCCACAGTGCCACCCAGCAATGGCCGCGGTGCAGCCACACACAGCAGAGACCGTCCGCGCCACGGCCGACACGGAGTGCACAGCTCTGTTATCAGCCACTGCGTGGCCAGACCGCATCTCTCACAACCGCAACGCGTGCAGCCTATTGTACCGCGCATGACAGCTTCTGACAAACATACATTAGCAAATTATTACATAGGATAAAGAGTAATCTTTACTCTCTTCTGAGAGATTCTTCAAGAATAGCAGCCAGATCCTCTGTGATTCCCTTGGTGCTGACGCCAAACTGAAGAGTAGGGCTTGAAACTGGAAATGTCCCGTGAAGGAAGGTCTTGGACACCTTCTGAAAAATATAATTATTAAAACTTAGAGGTAAGCACATACAGTCTATAGTAGGAGATATTCCTTGAGCACTGATGACAGAATTCAACTTGAACCTATAGGTTCTGAAAAGAAACTGAATTATCAATCTCATCTAGAATTAATCTGATACCACCTGAAGTCTTAGTGATGGTAATCAGTTGCTTAAATCCACAGAGTTTGTAGATGTTAGGACTCCAGTCAGCTACGTACAATTACTTATAACATCCTCCTGATGGAGACTAGAAGAATCACTGATCTCAAGAATCTATAAATAGCTGGAACAGACTTCAACTACAGAAACTTCCGCTAAACCACACAAATTACCTCGGACTGATGAGCCAGTCATGCGGAAGGAGAGGCAGCACTACTCCTTCATAGAGGCAAAAGGTACACTTGCCTACCCAAAGAAAAGATCTTTTATTTAGTCACCAAGTATATAACCTATGAAACTAATGTTCTATAATAGGAATCCTATGTTTCCAAAACCATGAGCCACAGATTCTTCTAGCCATAACAGGGAAGCTAAAGACCAAACAAGTAAACTTTTATGCTATCCAACAAAGCATTATCAAAGAAAAACAATTACACCTTGATAGAAACCTACATCTGAAAACCTGAAAATGGTGATACAACACCTTCCAGTGTTGTGAAAATGCATGCCATAGGAGCTACTTGCAAGATGGCTCAGATTTGTTAATGCACAAGCTATTTAAATGTGTCCAAACCTAAAGGTCACAGGTTCCTAGCCTATGGTACCTGGAGAACTCAGATGGTCTCCCATCCAGGTACTTTCCAGGCCGTTGCCGGTTTCACTTCCAAGTTTAAATGAGTTTGGGTGCATTCAGGCTTGTATGGTTATGGGCAGCAGGAACTTTCCAGACCATAGTCTGCTTCATTCTGGGGACAATTCAGGCTTGCCTGGCCTTAGTTAGTCATAATAGGACCAAATTAGCCCTAATCCCTGGAGTTAGAGAAAAAAAAGTACCACCAAAGTGGGCACCAGCATCTAGACCCCCAGGACAGAATATCAGTCGGTGTGCTTCCTGGTAAGATACCTTGCCATTACTGTCTTCAAGTTATGGCTGCCAATAGAGGACTGATGCTTGAGAGCATCATAAGTGTCTTTTTAAAGTTATACCATTCTTTGGAAAATTATACTCTATAAGCTAGGCTTACTGTTACCTTATGTAGCAATGGTACTTATGACTTAGTTTCTATAAGTTCTTCCTCCTAATCCTGATAAGATTCTGAAGAGAAAATAAGTAGGAATATTTAGGACAGTCTTCTTGAGACCCAAAAAGCCAGAAACATGGTGTCTAGGTCTATCTGAGTTACAATGAGACCTAATTACTTTTTTCATGGCCTAAAACCATGCCTATAAGGACTAGATGGAAGAACAAGAGTCCAACTAATTACCTTCATGAGCAGAGGACATGACTGAAGAAAATTCTTTAAACAGCAACCTGTTTTCTGCACGTTTAGCATAGTCAGTCTGAGGAAGCTTAAACTCGCCATCAGCACAAAATTTAAACTTCTGGGCATTCATATTCTCCATGGAGACCGGGTTCACCCTAGGGACTGTAATCTTTGCCCCAGGACTGAAATTCGAGGAAGTAAATAACAATAAGGCAAATTAAAGAAAGTAAACGCAAAGTACTTACCAGCATGAGGAGATGTGAGAATCATGACTGCAAACCATAAGAATATGCATGCGTTCCAACAGTGGAACGCATGCAGAGCATACTTCCAGTGGAAGGTGTAAACATTCTCCGGTGTCTTGTCGATTCAATGATGGCCCCTGCATGCCTCGCTCATGCTCTCAGTGCATTTCAGGCTGAGACGCGGAAGTAGACTGATTGAGACAGGCACGAATACATGCAAAGAAAGTCCCACGCGCCCCTCCGAAGTGAAAGATATTTGGGCAAGAGGTGGTGCTGATATTTTAAAGTATGCCCCATGTGACCCTGATGTTTGAAGGGTATCTGGGCTCTTAATCCATGCACCTTGTGGCTGTAGACTAGATGCATAACAGAAAATAAAAAAACTGAAAAGTAAGGAGGTACTCACACCTCTGTCCTCCAGCTAGGCAGGACCAAAATAACTGCCAGGTACAGGGGAAAGTGGCCTTTTACAAATTTGATTGGTCCTGCCAGCTAGGAGGCGGAGTCAATACCATTTTTATTCCTGTGGATAGGACACAGAAGAAAGGTACATATTTCCTTTCTTTATGTCAAAGACTGTTCCTAGTAAAAGTAGTCTCTGGGAAGGAATAAGCCAACTTGTGTTTACTGGTTATCCAATCATGCTCAATTAAATGCTTTAGAAATTTGTTTGCGCTTTATATTAACATTATTCTTGATTCTTTTATTCTCAGGATTGTCCAGGTAAGGAACTGCCCTTCTATTTTTATGCCTTAACTATTCTAAGGTAACTGCCAGAGCTTTTGTAAAGACTCTTGGAGCGAAGGTCAAACCACATAGTAAGACTCTGAACTGGAAACACCTTCTTACTGAAAACCTTAGGAATCTACTGTGATTTGGTCTTAAATGTATGTGATAAGCATCCTATAAACCTGTAATGGTCAGAAAAGCCCCAAGAAAAATTTTCTTGATGACTGAAGCAATTGTCTCCATCTGAACAGGCTGGTCTTGATGAATGTGTTCAACCACTTTAAACCTAGAATTATTAAGAATATACTCAATGCCTTGGGTATGGAGAATACAATAAAATAGATTCCAGAGATCCTTCTAGACTCACTGGAATGGACAGTCTCTTTGTCCATATGGCCCTAAACGTGTTCCATGTTTTGTTTGTGGTGAATGCATTATGTTGTAAGCAACGCGTGATATGCACTAACATTAGGTCAAATGCTTCAAAACCCGCACCTTGGTGAGCTCTATAAAAGAGTACAGAGATTAAAGTGGGGCTGTCACCTATCAATTTTTAGTCTCAATAAAAAGTAGCTTAATCTACCTATACATTTTTTAATCAGTTTAATAGTTTGAGATGCATGATTTAGTAGTTGTTGAATGTAATCTAGATTTTTGTTTTTTTACCTGTCAGCATAATTACTCACATAGCCAGAAAACTGCCTCTGGCCACCTTTCTAGGCTGCTAATTCACCACAAGGGTACACTAAAATAATGTGGATGAAAAATCATGCAAATCCTTTAGAGAAGGAGGCTCCCAATGAGGATTTAGAAAGGTGACAAACTATTAAATGGACTAAAGTGGAGGTACACAACAAAGTGCGGGAGAGAAAATATAAGAAGGGGAAGAATAAACATAAGAAATTCAAAGTGAGGAAAAATTCTATGAGCCAGCGACAGGTTTGGATTTTTCAATCTCTAGTTACAGCACAAAAAGAGAGAAGATACTGCAACATTTTAGAAAAATAAAGAAAGAAAACTAATCTTGGAAAAAAGGCCATAGATGCCCGACATTATTATACAGGTGCTATTAAAGAAATGGTGAAAGAACGAGTGGAGAATTACCTTCATGAACAGTTATACCACAATTATCGCACTGGATTATTTCATCTGCATCCTCACTGTTGTCCCCAAGGCAAACACAACATATTAGAATATGATCCATTTTTTGGGAACTCCATTTTTCACTTTTCTCAAGTATAAGGGAGTCCTAAAACAGATGTGAGAATCAGACATGTCAACATTAAAATAAAAATATTCACATTGGTGACACTGACTGTTAATAAATATTTTAACCTCCAAATCAATTTACAAGTAAGATTTCTAAATACTTTAGTTGATTTTTGTCATGTCAGTTTTCATTACACAGAGCTGCTTAAAACATCAATTTAAAAATAAATTACAACAGAATTTTTGTTAAACTACGTTTTTATAAAATTAGGACGCAATGTGGTTTATTCTGTTCCATGAGAGAAAGCCCTCTACAAATAGCTTTATGAGCTCACTGTCAAGGACATAAAAAAAAAAAAAAAGTATATCCAATTTGGAGATATATATCTATTATATATATATATATATATATATATAATCGTGGTAGATACAATGTTAAACAAAAATTTGACACATTAGTCAAGCCATAAGACTTGCTTTTTCATTCACTTTTTTCCCCACCATAACCTTTTAAGTCTGGGCTCCACATGTGCACCAAGCCTCAATAGCAAGCCAGTAAAACCAACCTCATGCTGATGACTTGCATTGACAACGAAACGGCCGTCCATGAGTGGTTCACTGGCTCTGCATCTCTTCCCGAGTTGTTTCTTAAAGCAGTGTACACATACTCTAAGAAATCCATGTATAAAATGGAATCTGAGGCAAAAAGGTGATTCCTTGTTAAACTAATCTGCATATACCTACCCAGAATCCGTTGCAGTAGTAACAACGCTGCAAACGGGAGATTTCTGTGGGAAAAGCAAGTCTTATGGCTTGACTGGTCTGTCAAATTTTTGTTTAACATTGTATCTACCACGCACTGAGATGCATAAAGAGCGACACAGTCATATCCCGGGGTGTGAGTTAGTGGCATTCATTCATGTAGTTGTAATGCATGTGGTAATTGCACATACTATGGTGGAAGGTGGATTGTGCTGGCTCCCGGGGAGTAAGTTAGTGTGAGTGATTGTGTGAGAGTCACTGCGAGTCATTGCGTGCGAGAGTCACTGCGTGCGAGAGTCACTGCGTGCGTCACTGCGTGCGAGAGTCAATGCGTGCGAGAGTCAATGCGTGCGAGCGACTGCGAGTGAGTGTGCGTTTATGTCTAATGTGTTTGTGTCTGTAGTGCAGGAGCGAGTGGCAGCCATTTTGTTTTTTCAGTCACTTGGATAGTGGTGGGCGGGCTGAATAGTGGGGGCAGGCCAACTCCCTGCATGATTTAAATCACTCTCCCATTGAATCACTCAATGGAAGCAGTAACTCCTCCTGAAGTAACATAGCAATATAACACACGGTGGCTCTTCAGCTGAGGCAACGTAGCAATATGCTGAGGGAACAAATAGAAAGTGGTGTTTGAGGCTTGCCCTCTATTATACAGCAAAGCATCTCTCTCCCTTCAAGGAGAAAGGGCGGGAATCAGGAAGTGGAGGAGTGACAGTTGAAAACAGACAGTGAGGTTGACTGAACAGATGAAAAGAGTTAAATAAAAGAGTTGCTATTAAGTGTATCCCCGAGTTTGTATTTTATGGAAACATTACATCCTCGTACTGAAACAGTGTATGGAGGGTTACAGTTATCTGTGGGAGGTGAAACAGTGTGTTTGTGGGTTCATGATCCTGAGTGAGACGTTATTGATATACCCTACTTCAGGAGCGAGAGGCAGCTATAGTTTTTTTTGTAAGTTGGATAGTGGTGGGCGGGCTGGAGGAGGCGGGCCAACTCCCTGTATGATAATCATGCCCCCATTGAATCACCCAATGGGAGCAGTAACTCCTGATGAGACAAATTATGTAATGAGGCATTCTGTTCAATGTGTGTGTGTTTTCTGAGGAGGCATAAATTATGTTCTGTGTGTGAGGTACCATAAATTATGCAATGAGGCTTATTCTTTTTTATATAAAGTCCACAACATGTAAAGTAAAAATGAAAGGCTGCTGGTCCTTTAAATATGAGCCTAATGTATAATGAAATATGTGAGCAATTCTAGAGCAAACCAAACGTACTGTGGGGACAAATACAAATTCTTATTGATTGAATGGGGATTTTATCACCTTCAATGTTACAAATGTGTCGCAGCTCAAAGGTTACTAGTTTTTTGCTTAAATGGGACCTATCACCCCTATAGAGGTTTATCTTAAAGGGTTTGAGAGATAATAGCTCGCAAAGTTCCCCCCTCCCTCCCCTGAAGTCAGCATTGTACTGACTGCAGGGATATCTTGTCTTAGGGGCGTCAGGTTGCTCTGCAGCAGAGCAGAGATTGCATTAATAAAAAAGAAATCTTTCACTGAAATGGTCTTCTACATGTGCTTGGTTTGGGGGCCATGATCAGTGATGTCATCAGTGAGGTCAATTATATAATTTATGGCATCAACAGAGTGGGGGCAAAGTTCATGCTTAATTCATTTTTATTTTAACCTGCATTTAGTTCATGCTTCTCCTAGAGACAATATGTTTATCACACTGAATGAATTAGTCATAGATAAAAGAAAGATGCACCCAGACTTTGCCACTATCCAGCTATAGACTATATCAGAAGTGTGAATTGCTTCTACAAAAATGAGAGATGGAGAGGGAGAGAGAGAGAGAGATTATATATATTAACCCCTAGAGTGCCAGCTACTTACGCCGTACGAGTGGACACAGCTGTACCTGCTGTGCCACGCTCGTACGGCGTAAGAGTGAAATGCGGTCACTGCATGAGCCGGTATAACCGGCATGCAGTGGCCGCATTTCAAAAAAAAAAATGCCTGGCACTTGTGGGGGGACATGAGGATCACTCCTCATGTCCCCCCTGTTATTGATCTCCCAGCCGATCGCGCTGGGAGATCAATAAAAGAAGAGGAGAAGCGCAGCAGAAGCGCAGCTTCTCCTCTTCCGTCTCTCCTACCCGAACTTCCGGGTAGGAGTGGGCGGGACCGGGGGAAACCTCCTAACGTCATCGGTGACATGATCACCGATGACGTTAGGGAAGTTTCCCTTACCCGATTCACTCCTACCAGTGGTAGGAGTGAAAGGCAGGAGAGCTTCTGCTCTCCTACAGTCGCCAAATTGGTCTCCCAGCCTATCGGCTGGGAGATCAATTACTTGGGGGACACCAGGAGGGGTCCTGATGTCCCCCACGAGGTCTGAATACATAAAAATAAAAAATAAATAAAAAAAAAACACAATAGTAACCCTGTGAGTGCCGCAGTGGTCCCCAGCACATTGCTGTAGCACTCACAGGGTCATTTCTTTGGGGTTTTTTGTTTTTTTTTTGAAAGACCTCATTGGGGGGATCAGGGGGGATCCTGATGCCCCTCAATGAGGTCTATTATTAAAAAAAAAAAAATTTTTTTTTTTTTTAACCCTGTGTGTGCCACAGGGGGGGTCCAATGCACCCCCCCCCCCCTCCTGTGGCACACATAGGGCTTCTATCATTACTTTGTTACTAGAGATTGTTGGGGGGCCATCAGGATTGGTCCTGATGGCCCCCCAACAAGCTCTGATTACAAAGTAATAATAATAAAAAAAATTAACCCTCTGAGTGCCAGAAGGGTCCAATGCATTGCTTTGCAATGCGCTGGAGACCCCTTTGGCACTCACAGGGACATTTATTTTGATTCCTTTTTTTTTTTTTTTTTTTTTTTTTTTTTTTTAAGACCTCATTGGGGGGAATCAGAGGGGTCCTGATACCCACCAATGAGGTCCATAATAAAAAAAAGTAAAGAAAAAAAAATTAACCCTGTGTGTGCCACAAGGGGGGCCAATGCAGCCCCCCTTCTGCGGCGCACACACTGGGCATTTATCATTACTTCGTTATCAGAGATTGTTGGGGGGCCATCATGATTGGTCCTGATGGCCCCCCAACAAGCTCTGATTACCAAGTAATGATAAAAAAAAAAATTAACCCTCTGAGTGCCACAAGGATCCAATGCATTGCTTTGCAATGCGCTGGAGACCCCTGTGGCACTCTCAGGGTCCCTCTGTTTGTGGACATATATATTTTTTTTTTTACTAAGATCTCATTGGGGAGGGATCAGGGGGTCCTTATGCCCCTCAATGAGGTATATAATAAAAAAAAAATTAAAACACAAATTAACCCTGTGTGTGCCACTAGGAGGGGAGTTCAATGCCGACCCCCTTCCTGTGGCACACACAGGACTTTTTATCAACACTGGTAGTCACAGATCTCCCATACACACTATCAAACACTACCCCACCATCACCACCATCCTTGCTCCTCTGCTCATACCCACACACACTGCCTAATCCCTCACCCTCCCACATACTTTGTTACACTTGTAGTCACAGGTCCGCACGTACACCGGCTGACGCCCTAGCTTCTTTCATGTGTTAGCCATAAAATCACACATACACTGTTTGCTTTACCATTTCTGTTTCACTGGTAGCTACGCTCCTGTAGCGTAAATTGGTATGTCAACCCACAGCAGTGGGGTACCATTTTTCTTAGGCTGGCAAGAAGTCCTCCTAGGAAATCCCACGCCATTGAACCATTTTAGTATCTTTGAAGTGACTGATGTGTAAAACAAATTTTTTTTTTTCCTGTAGCACCACATTCTGGAAATAGTTGTGCCAACTAACTTCGGGGTAAAAAGGCAAGTGACCCCTCATTAGATGCGGTAGGTTGTCTTCTTTCCAAAATGGTATGGTTTATCTACCTTTTCTTCAATTCTGATGGTGTTATAGTCATTTTCGTACAGGCAAGTCAGGTTTGAGAAAATGTTAGAAACATCAGAGGTTGTAGTAGGTGTAGTTTTCTACTTCTAGCACCCCCTAAGGTAGGTCAACTCATATCAATGGGGTGTCGTTTGACTCCTAAGAGCACTAGCTAATGAATACAGTTGAAAATTCCATGGTTTTTACAAAGTTCCATACATTTGAAGGGGCAGAAATGTAAGAAAATGCCTTTTTTTTCACTAGCGCCACCTCCTGGAAGCATTTGTGCATACCAGCCTTTGGGTAAGAAGGCAAGTGACCCCTCATTAGATGCGGAAGGATGTTTTCTTTCCAAAATTGCATTGTTTCTCTACCTTTTCTGCATATCTATTATGGTTATAACCATTTTAGTGCAAGCAGATAATTTCAAAAACAAAAGTGTCAGGTTTACGTACGTGTTCCTAGCACCCACATATTGTATGTTAACCCACACAAATAGGCTACCATTTTTCTCATGTTGGTAGCAGGTACTGAATACAGCAGGAAATGTTATGGTTTTCAAAGATTTTAGTATCTTTGAAGTGGTGGAAATGTAAAAAAACATGTATTTATTCCCATAGCGCCACCTTTTGGAAATATTTGTGCACTTCAGCCCAGGGGGTAGAAAGGCAAGTGACCCCTCAATTGATGCGGGAGAATGTCTACTTTCCAAAATGGTATACCTTTTATACCTTTCCTTCATGTCTCTAACAGTTATGGACATTTTAGTACAAGCCGCCATTTTCGAAGAAGCAAACAGGTAGGTATAGTGATGTGCTTCTGGCACCCCTAAGGTAGGTCGACTCATTCCAGTGGGGTGTCATTTTTCTCCTAAGAGCACTAGCTAATGAATACAGTTGGAAATGCCATGGTTTTCACAAATTTCAGTACATTTGAAGGGGCAGAAATGTAAGAAAATGCCTTTTTTTTCATTAGCGCCACCTTCAGGAGGCATTTGTGCACTCCAGGCTTGGGGTAACAAGGCAAGTCAACCATCATTAGATGCGGCAGGGTGTCTTCTTTTCAAAATGGTATGGTTTGTGTACCCTTTCTTCACTTCTGTAGTTGTTATAACCATTTGTGTACAGACAAGTAACGTTTGAGAAAATGTTAGAAAAATTTGAGGTTGTAGTAGGTGTCGTTTTGCACTTCTAGCACCCCCTGAGGTAGCTGAACTCATACCAATGGGGTGTCATTTTTCTCCTAAGAGCGCTAGCTAATGAATACAGTTGGAAATGCCATGGTTTTCACAAATTTCAGTACATTTGAAGGGGCAGAAATGTAAGAAAATGCCTTTTTTTCATTAGCACCATCTTCTGGAGGCATTTGTGCACACCAGGCTTGGGGTAAGAAGGCAAGTTACCCCTCATTAGATGCGGCAGGTTGTCTACTTTTCCGAAATACATAGTTTTATATAGTTATTCCACTGTTTTAGGGTAGTTTTACCACAAAAACCCTAGATTGCGCATATTAGTTTATAAAGTTGAAAATGTCATTTTGCGCTGCTGGTGATTAGGGCTCTACGCTAGCCATGGACGTAGGTAAAACTATACAAATTTGGTATTTTTTTACTCGGGGGACTTGGGGCTTTTTCAAATAATTGAAACTTTTTCAATCAAGGTAAATGTTTTTGATACATATTATGTGATTTTAGGAAAATTAGTAAATTTTCACTTTTTTTGTCATTATGACATCATAGCTTTTTGCACGATGTAAAATTCTCTTCATGTAAGGTACCACGAGAAAGTTCAATTAGTTCTGAAAAAAACAATATATAGTTTTCCATATTTAACTAAAAATCCCCAGAGAAAATCAAGCATAAACAGAAGGATAGCAAAAATGCTGAAAAAGTGTCTGGCCTGCAGGGTACAGGAAATGGCCCAAGCCTCTGGCACTGAAGGGGTTAATAGAGATGCACCGATACCACTTTTTTTTTTTTTTTTTAAGACCGAGTACGAGTACCAATACTTTTTTCAAGTACTCACCAATACTTATATACACACTTTAGGTACTTGGAAAACTGGCAAATGACCGCCAAAAAAAGTATTGGCGAGTACTTGAAAAATACACACAGACACACACACACAACCTCTTGACTGTCCCCTTTTGCCACTTTCTCCCCCCTCTTGATTACCACCTTTTACTTCATTCTCCCCCTCTTGAGCTCCCTCCTTTTGCCTTGGCTTTTTCTCTCCCTTTTCATCCCCCTTTGTCCCCCTCTGTGACTCTTGATCCCACTCTTTTGCCTCTCTCTCTCCCCTCCTGATCCCCCCCTCCTTTTTGCCTCTTCTTGTTCCCCCTCCTTTTGCCTTTTTTTTTTTTTTTTTTTTTTTTTTTTATTTCTTAGTCCCTTTTGCCTCTCTTTCTCCCTCTTGGCCCCCCTCTCTACCTCTTTCACCACCCGCTTTCACCACCATCTTGCCTTCCTTACCCTCCTCTGCTGGGTGCTCGTTGTTCTCTCACGAGCCCCGGTAGAAGTCAGCGTCTGAGCGTTGCCATGGTAACCGGTAGCAATGCTCCGACGCTACAGTAGGGAGAGAGGCAACCGGGGAAATTGTGAGCAGCTCCCCGGGCTCCCTCACTGCAATACTGACCCTGACACAGGGTATCTGTGCTGGCATCGGCCGCATTTGCGTGAGTACAAGTACTCGTGCAAATGCTGGTATCGGCACCGATACCAGTATCGGTGCAACCCTATATATTAATTATATAATTTATGACAGGTCGCCTTATTCATCAAGCTAAAGAAGTACAATCCTCTAGCAAGCCAATTCTGGAAGGATTCTGCAGATCCCAAATGATTTAAAAAGGAGTTTTAACCTAATGCTAAGGAGGTATCCAATGCATTGCTGTGCAATGGAGACCTCTTTAGCTCTTAAGGTGTGCCACTGGGTGGTCACTTACCAGCCCCAAGTTGAAGTTTTACACAAAAAAACAAGATAACATCAAACAACATTACATACGGATGAAAGACTTAAGAATATATTCTCACAGCCTCCCTTACTCTCCTTCAGACAACCTCCCAATTTAAAACAAATGATGGTAAGGAGTGCCCTGAATAAAAATACAAAAAAATGGCACATCTCCCTGCCTACAAAGGAGGGATGAAACCTGTGCACACGTACTCCACAGACAAAGTGCCTATACCAAACTCCAAGTTACATCATAAGATCAATGGTACCTTCACCTGCAAATCACCTAATGCAATATACCTCATCATGTGTGCAAAATGCCCCACAGCTCTATATGTGGGTGAAAACAGCCAGCCTTTACATAGAAGGTTTAATTTCCACAGATCCAGTGTCAACAACAAAAAAAGACAGACACTAGTGGGAGAACATTTTTGCCAAAATGGTCACAGTGTCAGGGACATTAAACGGGCTATACTGATGGGACTTTTCGCACTCAGAGGGACAGAAAAATATGGTAGGTTAAATTAAAGGTCCAGTTTAATACTTTAAATAATGGTCTGAACAGGGATAAAGAATTTTTGTCACATTATTACATTGTGAATTACAACAGTCCCACTAGGAGTGTAAATACCTTTAACAATTCCTGGCTGAAATTTACAGCACACTCCTTTACCATTGACTAATCAAAGAACCTGGGCTCGGATTGAGCTCTCTTATCTGATTGCTATTCTAAACAATGCAATGTGTGCTTGTATTTAAGAGAGGTTTTCATATTTATCTGTATAACACGCCAGAGAAAGAGACCTAAGAAATCTTGAAAGCTTGCATCCTAACTCTGCTTAGTTAGCCAATAAAGGTATCAACTGGACTATAATTTCCTCCTTAAAAGAACACCATCACTTACAAATTAACTGGGCTTACATACACAAACTAGCCAGTGCTGTACAGCGTTGCCCATGAGATTCGGCACTCCATCCTCATTGTTTGGTAGACGTCAGGGAACAGATGCAAGTCAAGTTAATGGAAGTGATTCTTGCCACAGAGATTGAGAGAGGAGTGGTCATGACGCCTAAGCCCCCCTTGGCAACTGCTGTCAACATCACTGCCCCTTGGCAATTTACTGGTTGCTGGTGATCTCCACCCCCATACTGCCCTGACAGCAAACCATAATGAGTTAAATTCATGAGAGCTTCTATTGATGGCTTTTGAAGGCTCTTTGGCCCCCATTAACAAGTACTATTGTGTTAATGACCGCTAAAAGCAATACAAGATAATACCAGCTTTGAATACAAGAGTAATTGCCATAGCTCATCTCCAATTGCAATTACCACAAACAAAATTAACCAAATGATCTAGTAACAGGAAGTGATTGACCAAATGGGAGCTAAAACACACACACACATTATAGATGCTACTTGTAAGTACATTATATTTAAAATCATATCAACCAATTTCAATTGAAATGTAAGTGTTCCTTTAAAAACCCCATTTACGTAAAAGTTATTTGTTGTTTATGGGTAGTAGGTTTGACCCATAATTGCACTTTTAACTTGATGAATAAGACTCAATTTATCATGCAGAGTACTGTCCCTGAAATTCAATCATGGGAGATGAGGGAAGTACTAACATATAGCAAATCTCAATTACCAGTGGATTATCGCGCCAATAAGTCAAACTGCATTAACACCACTGGCACACAATTGGTTAAAACACCCAACTGTCACATTCACAGACACACATTCAGACAAAAACAGGGTCAGTTTTTGCTAGTTCATAAGTAAAAACAGTTTGATCAGACCATAAGTGGCACAGTGCTAGTTGCAATTGCCACACGTTAATTGAGAACTAAACATTAAAGTGGATTTATCATCCCTTTAAAAGTCATGCTCATTAGTTAGAGCATGTAGCGAATAAGCTAAACACTATCATTTATAAAAAAAAAAAAAAAAAAAAAAAACTATTTGGGTTAAAACAATAGTTTACACCCTACTAACGTTGTCGCACTGCCCTTGCTCCCTTCCCAATACCCAGCCTCCTCCGATGACGGAGGCGCTCTCTCTCTCTAAGCTGGAGCTATCTCACTGGCAGAGATTTATATCTCTAGCCAATGAGAAAGCCTGCAGCAACGGAAGTAGGAGGCAGGGCACCCTATAAACTATATTTTTAACCCAAATAGCATTTTTTTTTTTTTTATTGGGTTTTAAGTAGAGGGATGGGAGCAGAGGCTGAGCGGCAAGAGCAGTCTGCCCAGAAGTAGGGTACAGGACACACTTTAATCCTTAATTTTCACGCTCTAATTAATATGCATAACTTTTAAATGGGTGATAGATCCACTTTAAACCATCCAATCAACTGTGGGAACGATTTTGCAACTCAAATTCTCTGTCACGAGCAGAAAACTAAACTGGATTTTATCTGCAGTTTCCTGAAATAATGTCTTTTGAAGTCTCTCTTGATCAAAACACCTGACAGCAAACAGGCTCAATACCCAAACGATTTATATGGGTCAACTGACAGGTTATAACAAGCAACAGTTAAAGATCAAATGCAAATAATGATAAGTACAACTTGAAAAACAGCTATCAGAAAATATTCATGTTACATTAATAGTAACATACACATTGAGTATACTTGTAAATATAGATAATGCATAAAGATTTTAAGATCTTTGAAGTCATTAAATTATTTTAAAAAATTCCCATCAGGAAGCATTTATGTACACCATAAAGGCAGGTCATCCCTTATTTTATGAGGCCTATTGCGTAGGGTTGAAAATCGTGCGCTTTTTCTACAATATCTTCATGTTGAAATATCACAATACAAAAATAAGAAATATGAAAGAAAACCAGTAGATTCTGTATAGGAACAGTTCTGCACTTCTGGCACACCCCACAATCTAGGTCAAGAGATATCAATACTAGCTATATAATCCGATATTGAATTCAAAGTTTTGTTTAAATATTTCAGCAGTGACAATTTTTTTTTTTTTTTAAAGCTTTATTGAAATTAGCAAAGCATACATAGGACACGGTATCAGTATATAGACATAAAAATTGGAAAGGATACAAAATATGGAGCAAACAATGTGGTCAAACTCATGACAGGTGAGGGAGGTAGCAAACCTCCCCTACTAGACCGGGAAGCAGAAACAGGTAAAATCTGAGATGGGAAGCAGGGGTGAGATATTTTGCTATGTGAAGGAGGAATGGAATCAGTGGGGAATAACGATATTGGGAAATGGTCAGATGGTAAGTGTGATACCTACACGGGGAGGGGCAGGGCCACAGGAATGAGAGCCGGACACCCCACCACATCAGACAAAGATCTCACCCTGGACACCCTGGTAACAGAAGAAATGGATCGAATGAGGGTTACAGAGGAGATCCAGGGAGAGGAGTATAGGCTCAGCGTGAAGGGGAGGGAAAGGAAGGGTCGATGTGAAAATCATTTAAGGTGAGGAGGAGATACTGGGTTCCAAGTGATTAAGCCATAAGCCCCAATGAGAAATAGAAGATGTGCCATGCTTAGAGGAGAATAGATGAAGTTGTTCCATATCATAATAATATTTTGTCTTTAGGAGCCAATCCTTGGTCAAAGGAGGGGTGATGTTGCCCCAATGAAGCGGGACAAGGTATTTGGCTGCATTGCGTAAGGTGTGAATACAAGAGCGAGTAGGTTGTGGAATCCGTGGGCTAGAGACAGGAAGTCGGAAAAATAAACAGAAGACAGGACTGAATGGAAGAGAGTAATTAAAAGCATTGTTGATATGTTCCAAGACCTTTTCCCAAAATGGAGAAATACGTGGGCAAGACCACCAGATGTGGAACATGGAACCGGACGCCTCGGAACATTTTCAACAAAGTGGGGAAGAGTGAGGAGAGAAAGAAGCTATACGTTGGGGGGTAAGATACCATCTCGTTACCAATTTGTAGTTAAGTTCGCGGGTCACGGTGTCCCTATCTGATTTGTAGAGCGTGTGCATGATAGAATACCAAGCCAGGGTGTCGAAGGATGTATCCAACTCCCGTTCCCAGAGACGCATAAAATAGAATTTAGAAGGGTGTGGGGAAGACATGAGAAGAGAGTAGCAAAAAGATAATGGGCGCAAAGAGGGCGGTTTATCTCGTAGGTCCTTCTTGAAAGCTGTGAGAGAGCGTGTGGGGGTAAGAGGGCCAGAGAAGGAAGTAATCAAGTGTTTTATTTGGAACTGCAATAACCAGAGATGGTTATCAAATAGCGCAGGGTGAGGAGTGGTGTTTGTGGGGGATGAGGAGAAATAGGAGGAAAGGAATCCCAAAGTGTCCCGGGAATTCGTCTTCAAGAAGAGCAGAGATGGATTGTCTAGACCTTCAAGAAAATCCAGGTTGCCAAAGACTGAGATGAGAGGAGATGGGAATGGCGATAGAGAAAGGCACTGATTAAGGTGTCTACATGTGTGCAAGATATGACCTAATATAGGGTGACTCCGTATTAGAGGTGGTATAGGAGAATTAGAAGAGAAACACAATTGTAATGGATCAAGCAGACCGAGGAAGGAGCCGAGGGTGTATGTCCAGGAAACGTGCGACTGAGGAGCAAAGTCTAGAAGTTTAGCCAACGCAGATGCCTAATAATATTTCCAGACATCGGGGACACTGAGGCCTCCCGCAGAGATAGACTGGGAGATAATGTTGAATCAGATTTCTTGGTCTTTTGTTGGACCAAATAAAAGGATGAGAATATAGACTGTAGTTGACGCAGATATCGGTTGGGAATATGAATTGGAAGGGCATTCATAAGATATAAGAGTCTGGGGAGAACCATCATTTTCAGCACGTTTATTCCGCCAAGCCAGGAAAGAAAGAGGCGAGACCACGCGACGAGATCATCCAAGATAGAAGTGATGAGAGGAGATAAGTTAATATCATAAAGGGACTGCAGGTCCGAAGAGAGACCAATACCTAAATATAGAATAAAATAGCAGACCACTTGAATTTAAACTTGGATCTGATTGATGTACAGAGCTTAGGAGAGAGGCCAACCAGAAGGACTTCTGATTTGTCATAGTTAATGCGTGCTTGAGACAGAAAGCAGTATTCATCCAATAGTCTGATGAGTGGTGGAAGAGAACACGAGGGGCGCGTGAGGAAGAGGAGGGCGTCGTCAGCGAAGGCAGCCAATTTGAAATCATACGAACCACAATGAAAGAAAAAATATCTTGGGAATTGCAGATGGAGCATAGAAGAGGTTCAAGGGATAGGATAAAAATGATGGGCGACAAGGGACAGCCTTGGCAAGTGCCATTCGAGATGGTAAAGGGGGACAACAATCTTTTTGACATCTGACACTGGAATTGTATGTACTTTTCAAAAATGCAAAGCAATATAGGGATTCATAATTTATTTCTAGTTATTTTTTATTCATGAAACACAGGATGGTGCACATTGAAATATTTAAAAAAAAAAAAAGTGTTCCTTCTGAATTTTGTTAATTAATGCAGTCTAACAAATTTTCTACAAAATGCAAACATACTTTTTGTTGAGTTTGAATGTAAGATTATTTCTAGCCATGTGTGTTTTTGCTAATGCTGTGTATTGAGACCTTACCATAATAATCATAATTGGGAAATTAAAATACAAGGTGAATACAAATATATGACAATTGGCGATACGCAACCTAAATTTAGAAACGAACCTCGGATGCATACCCGAAAAAGGTACTTGTGTTATAAAGATATCCAAGCTTATAAACAATGTACAAGCACATTTCACCCCAGGTAAATTGCTGATTAACCTCAGACAACTTCAAATCAATCATGGGTACAGGCTTAACGTTTATGGAGATAGACTCCATTTTAATTATTATTAAGCACTGAAGTACAATATTAGTTCTGCAACTCAAACCTCACAAAAATAAAAATAATGAACAAACTGTGGGAATGCATAACATGAGACAGAAATAATATGGAGGACTAGTTGAAGATCCACAAGTGGAATAAGACTTTGTTTGTAATAATATTTCCAGAAACGCTATAGTTGTACCATTATAGCCTTTGAGACTCAAAACCAGTGCTAATCTAAATACCACATTAAAGGGAATAATTAGAAACAGAATTAGATAGATCTGAAGTGGTGAGTTTGGAAGATCCCACTCTATAAAAGGATCAGAACATGTATGAGATTGGGCTTCACCAAGCGGTTGTACTGAAGCAAGTCATGCCATGATCAAGAGAGAACTCTGAATACCTCAGAAGGCAGTTATTTCTGCAGTCTAGAAATTGCTCCAACATCATAGCTAAGGGTTTGGGGCTCAACCATCCACTGTCAGACATTTTACAAATGGAGAATGTTCAAAACTACAGTCACTATACCCAGAAGCAGTTTTCCTACCAAAATATCTCCAAGGGCAAACCAACACATCATCCATAAAGTCACAAAAATTCTCAGGTTAACATCCAAGTATCTGCAGGCCATCTCACCTTGGCCAATGTGTGTGTTCATGACTCAATGATGAGGAAACAAAATAGGATTTTAGTCTTCCCTTGTTAAATCTCCTTTTCGCTTAGTCCATATGAAATACAGGTACCATGGGAGGTGATCTTGCTTCCTTGGAAGGTGGAACATTTTGGAAAACAAGGTCTTGAAGGTGGCGCCTTCCCTCTCCTGCCCTTCCAGTTTTGATATGAGACAAGCTTACTAGCTAGGACAGCGAGAGAAGAAGAGGTAAGCTCCTCTGACAAAAGACCCAAGAAGGGACTCCCACATCCAGCAAGGAGAGACCAAGAGAGGTACCCTTTCTCTGGGTGGAAGACCTGTATTCCATATGGACTAAGAAAAGGATTTAACAAGGTAAGACTAAAATCCTATTTTCTCTTTTGTCCAATAAGGAGTACAGGTCCCATGGGATATACCAACAGTAGGCTCCCGGCATTGTGAAGTAATGGAAAGGACCAAGTGCCAGTCCCCATGATACCGGGGTTCCCTAGGACTGTCCAGAACTAGGAAGAGCCCAAACATAACAGTGTCAATGGACACTGAAAAAACAGTAAGCAGAGCACACAAGAACAAGAGCCAACCAGGCTCAAATAGTTGAACAGTAGTAAGGCACATGAGCATTAGGTCCTTTTACAGGCAGTGCTGCCTGAAGGACCTTCCTGACAAATCTGGCTTCATTAGAAGCCAGAACATGCACCAGAAAATGCTTGGAAAATGTGTGTACAGAGGACAAGTCGCAGCCTTGCACAGTTGTTCAGCAGAGGCCTGATTCTTGTAGACCCAAGAGGCCCCAACATACCTGGTAGAATGTGCAGTAATACAGAAGGGAACAGGTTTCTTCCTTAAAGGGATAGTAATGGTTAATTTTAAGTTGATTTAATATTGTAGACATTATAAAAAGGTTAACATCGATGCAAGTCTTATCTCAATAACTTGCTAAAGTTACCTTTTCCTGGCTGTTTCACTCAAGTCTGCCATCTAGCTGACAGCTGCAGATTCCGGTCATTTGATCAGAATGAGGCTCTTCAGCAGAGCGGAAATCTCGCTATTTAGAAATAAATACTTCATTGGAACGGTCTACAAAGTGTACTTGCAAACCAGGCACACTTTGTAGACCGTTCTAAATTAAGTATTTGTCTTTAGATATTGTTATACCGGCACTGCTGAAGAGCCGCATCTGGTCAAGTGACCAGAATCTGCTTCTGACAGCTTTACAGCTCGTCAAGCAGAACGGGGAGGGACCAGAGAGCTTTATTTTCCTATATCTCTCAAACCATAATGGTTTGAGAGATACAAATAAGTGCAAGTACTCTCTTTTAATTGTATATACCATATAGTTAATACTTTTTTGTGACATTATTATCCCTTTGATTTGTACACTCTACTTGATCCAAGAGGCAAGGGTTAACTTGGAAGCAGCCTGGCCTGCCCTAGGACCCTCAGGGATGACAAACAAGGCATCAGGCTTAAGAAAAAATTCTGTACAGTGCACACAGAACTTGAGAATGCACCACATCCAATAAGTGGAGCTCTCTCTCCTTGTCAGAATTGGGGACAGGACAAAATGAAGGCACAACAATCTCCTGATTGATGTGGAACACAGAGACCACCTTAGGAAGGTATTCCTTGGAGGTTCAAAGTACAGCCTTGCCCTTGTGAAACACCAGGAAAAGTGGCTTGCAGGACAAAGCCTGCAGCTCAGCAACTTGGCAGACAGACCATAGCCAAGAGAAAAGCCATCTTCCATGTCAAGAGATGTAAGGGAATGGTAGCAAGGGACTCAAAGGGAGGCTGCTGCAAAACACCCAGCACCAGATTAAGGTCCCACAAAGGTGTGGGACCCTTGTAGACAGGGAAAGAACGCCTCGACATCTGGCATGATAGCAATGCCTCTGGAAAAACACAGAAAGCGCGCAAGTCTGAACCTTCAAGGAACTCAGACTGAGTACTGCAAAAAGGACAGGACCACCAGAAGGTCATACTCCTGTGAAGACAGTTCCCTGTCTGCACAGCAAGAATGAAAAAATATATCAAATTTATTTAAAATATATATATTTATATTACATAAAAAATACAATATAAAGTAAAATAATTTGATCAGTGCAGAAGCAATCTAACGCACTTCATGGCTGTAAAAGCCACTTTATCAAAGAGACAATAGTAAACTTCTGATCTAAACTTCTTTAGTTCAGAAGCTATTGTCTATTTGATAAAGTGGCGTTTACAGCCACGAAACGCGTTAGATTGCTTCTGTACTGATCAAATTATTTGACTTTATATTGTATTTTTTTTTTAGTTAATATATATTTTTTCTTTTTTATATTTTAAATAAATTTGATATATAAAATTGATGTTTGGAGCCGTGCGGAGTATCTTAATTTCCAGTGGTTTGGAGTTTTTGTGTTACAGCTGTCCTGAACGGAGGCAGGATTATTTTCTTCGAAAGTGCATTTGTCAGTCTATGTTCTAGCTGACATCTACAATTGTGAGTACATTTTCATTTTTTTTATTTGATATTTATCATACCATATTACACTATTGGGCGCCCTTCTCTTTCTTCTGTTTCTTATGGTTCATCATTTGGGGAGAACGATTAGAGAAGGAGCGGCCCTTTGTTCCAGTCATTTACAGATCGATTGATTTGGGGCAATCATATATCCCCTGAAGCGTGTACGCTGTTTCCCACATACGTGTTGGAACAGCATTTCATTTTGTGAGTAATACACAATTGAGTGATTGGTGAAGGTATTGTTGAAATTTGGGTTCAACACAAGGGGTGCCTCTTTCCCCTTCCCTTTCCTTTTGTTCTGCATATAGATCGGTAACTGGAGAAGAGGAGCAAAAAAGCATACACTGGACAAGGCAAAACAGAAAGCTCTGAGCAAGCACCACTCTATAAAAGTAGACCAGATGATTACAAGAGTTGGACTGAACACAGGATCAGGCCACAGGTACAGCAACCAGTAATCTCTGGACTGGACTATGCCAATGTGAATTTAGCCCTTAAAATGAAGCATAGCCCTAGTCCTTAATGCATTAAAGGTCTGTCATACTAACTAATATTAAAGTGGCAACACAGCCTCCATATTCAGATTGACTGTTTCCTTTTCACTAAGCTCTCCCTTATAGATGAGCACAGAAGAAAAGTACACTTGAAAGCAGCCTGCATAGGAGGTAGTTACACTTGACTGGCTGATGTCCATGTGAGCCAGAAAATTATTGGATTGTTGCCATGAGCATTACCATGAATTAATCAGTAGTGAGAATGGCCTGTATGGTGGTCCCATAAGCCACAATGCAGATATTCAGTACTACAAATACCTGGTGAACACCATTAGTCACAGCAAACTGCTTCTGTAGTAATCATTGGTGTTGTGTGTCGTGTGACTGCACCCTATTTTTGGCAGGCAAGCTCAGTGGCAATGTCATCACTGTAGTGTCACTAACATATTAATCCTAAAAGACAAAAATGCAAGTAAAGATTACAAAGGAAGATTGCAAACCTCCATCTATGGGAAACTACAAAATTCAAAATATCTTTGGTTCTAAACAACTACATTAACTTGTGTATTTATGAATGTTACAATATATTCTCATTTTCAATGCTAGTGGCTAGCAGTTCTACACAGTTCACTGCTAAGGATATGGCCATCCAATTCAAGATTTACCAAAACCTGCTGCAGACTGTGCTCTAGCAGCAAAGGGGATACCCTACTATGGGCTGAGGCTTACCTTGCCAGCAGTCTTCGGACCCCAGTAGTCCTCTGACCTCATGCACGTGTATGACCGGAAGCCAATGCATCACTTAGTATTTATTTTAGTGAAGGAATGGAGGAGGGCAAAAACCTATATATCAACCCCCCATCCTATTTACACAGGAGTACTCTTGTTTGAAATAAAGGATTCCACTCTTAAATAGAAGTACACTTGAAGGCAAATATGCTGGGTAATCTCGTGAACAACTGACACTGTTCAGGAAAAAATATATATATATTAAACCCTTAACAAAACTGGTCCTGGGCAGTGGAATCCCCTTAAAGGGAAAGTAATACTTACTTTTAAATTTATTTTTTAAAGATTATAATATCTTGGAAGTGGTGGAAACGCTAACATTTTATCTTTTAACGCCACATTCTGGAACATTTCTATTCATCAACATAGGGACAGCAAGCCATATGAGCCCACATTTGTGCAATGGGTTGTCTTCATTTCAAAATGAAAAGCCTTATCTACCTTTTCTTAGGTGGCATTCTTTCCAAGGTGGTAAAAGCCTTGTCTTCAGTTTCTTCATATTTGTAGATGTTACAGACATTTTAGTACAGGTAGGTCATATACTTTATGATGAATGTAAGAAAACAATATATTTTAGTAGGGGTAGTCTTGTGTTCCTGGCATAACCTATGGTATGTCAGCTCTTACAAACTGGGTATTTTCTTTCTTTCTAAAGGATTTTTAATTTATTAGCAAGAATTTCATTGATAGTGGTCTTTCAAACAGCAGTTGGTTATTTCTATTAACTATTTTTGCTTGCATTTAAGCTGTTACAAATTAGAGGTAATTGAATCAGTTTGCAATGATGAAGACTGGTGACCCTGTCATTAAGGACTATTGAAGACTTATTATAAGGTGGTGTGATCAGGAGGCAGGTTTCATAGATAAAGCAAAAATTACATTATAGATACACGATTGCTGTATGAAATACCCCTACCTACATAACCAATTTTGAACAAGAATGGTACTAGCAGAAGTTTCAAGACATTGCCCGTGGTAGCACTATTTTTCATTCCACAGTGTCAGGACTTTCTACCACCACTACTCAGTGGTGGTGGCTGATGCTGGCAGTTGTAGTCTGGCAGATAATGTGCCATCCTCCAATTCCCAATATCATTATATTCACTGTCCAATCACTTTTGAGATTACTGGAACACATTGTTGGATTAAAGTGCTGAAAGTCTTCCGGTTTTACCCATATAACAGATTACATGAACACTTTAATGGGAAAATAAATTCTGTAAAGCATGGAATATTCCTCTTCACTTCTAACTTATGATTTATGGATGGGACAATAAGCTCTTTGCCAGTTAACATATAAATGCATGTGACACAACCCTCACATTTATTTACGCCTTTCCTGCCCGGGACCTTTTCTCTTCTTGCCAAATATTTATACACTGGGTCAGAGCATACTAACCAATCACATATGCGTCTTCCTTTCTTCAATCCAAAGAGCTGCGGTTTATTAATGTATGACCTATTTCAGGGTCACCGAACAGTACTCCACAACTGTTCAGGGCTGTGTTCCTAAATCTCTTAGTAAAATCTGAATACATGTAGTGGTGATTATCATCCTTTCCACAGCTTCATTATTCCTCTCTTATCTGATAAGTAATGTTTGTCTGTCCAGTGGTGGCTACTGTTTATGTGCTTCTTTTGAGGTCTTCCTTATTGCAACCTCTCTCAATAAATCTTGATCACATTTCCTGTAATTTACATGCAACTTTGCTTGGTTCAGATACTACCCATTTCATTCTCATTTGCTCATTAACTGCGAATAGGCAAACCTGGTAGCACCCAGTTAACTGAGAATATAGTGTGTGGCAGTCTCAAGAGTTTACAGTTTCTGATCATGTAACCCCTGATTTAGGAGATCAGACTGTGTGGTGTGTATGTGTATATACACTGTGTGCACAATTATTAGGCAAGTATTTTGATCATATCATTTTTATGCATATTTTCCAACTCCAAGCTGTAAAAACTTGAATGCTTATTGGATTTAAGAACATCAGGTGATGTGTACTTGTGTAATGAGAGAGGGTGTGGCCTAAGTAGATTAACACCCTATGTTTGCATGATTAGGCAGCTTCATTTCCTCATGAAAAATGGGCAGAAAGAGATATAACTGACCCTGAAAAGTCCAAAATTGTAAAAAGTCTTTCAGAGGGATGCAGCACTCTTGAAATTGCTAAGATATTGGGGCATGATCACAGAACCATCAAACATTTTGTTGCAAATAGTCAACAGGGTCGCAAGAAACATGTTGAGAAAAAAAGATGCAAATTAACTGCCAGAGATTTGAGAAGAATCAAACATGAAGCTACCAGGAACCCATTATCCTCCAGTGCTGTCATTTTCCAGAACTGCAACCTATCTGGAGTGTCCAGAAGTACTAGGTGTTCAGTGCTCAGAGACATGGCCACAGTAAGGATGGCTGAAACCCCACCACCACTGAACAAAACACATAAGTTGAAACATCAAGACTGGGCCAAGAAATAACTGAAGACAGATTTTTCAAAGGTTTTATGGACTGATGAGATGAGGGTGACTCTTGACAGTCCAGTTGGATGGGCCCGTGGCTGGATCAGTAACGGGCACAGTGCTCCACTTTGACTCACCTCTCTGAACAGCGTCTGGGAGGCTGTGGTTGCTGCTGCACAAAAAGTTGATTGTCAACAGATCAAGAAACTGACAGACTCCATGAATGGAAGTCTTATGAGTGCTACTGAAAAGAAGGGTGGCTATATTGGTCATTGATATATATATATATATATATATTTTTTTGGAAATGTCACAAATGTTTATTTGTACATTTTGAGTTGTTTGTTTAGTATTCTCAATTTAATAGATGAAAATATACACGTAAGATGGGAAAATTATCGTTTTTCATTTTGTTGCATAATAAGTCTGGACACCAATAGTTGCCCAATAATTGTGCACACATAGATATTCTCATAAGAAAGCCAAAACCTCACTTTTACTTTCTTAAATATTCAGGTTTAAGGTTTCTTAATATTTTGGATTGACGGAGAGCACTGTAGTTGTTCAGTAAAATTAATCCTCAAAAATACAACTTGCCTAATAATTGGGCACACAGTGTAGGTATCAAATTGCTACACAGCAATAAAACTTGCATTAATTATATGTTCTTTCAATAGAACCTCTGGCTTCACATATTAGACAATCAGTTGAGATAAAAGGGGTTCAAATGGCTAATCAAGAGTAAAATTGCATTGTATGTAGATGACATAATACTTACTCTCGCCAACCTGGAAGGATCAATAAGCTCGGTATTAAAGTGTATTCAAGAATATAGTAGTTTTTCTAACTATAAACTAAACCTTGAAAAAACTCAAACAGTATAGAGTAATGTAACGGAGGTACAGCTAGAATGACTGAAAGAAGAATAGGCGTTTAATTGGTCTAAACAGGATTTGAACTATTTGGATATTAAATGAGTTGAGTCAGATAATTGTGAAAAATTATAATAATTTATATCAAGAAATAAAGAACACCCAAACAAAATGGAATAATTTTATGTTTCATGGTTAGGAAGAATAAACGCAATAAGATCTTATTTGATGCTGAAAAAGAATACCTAATGAGGACAATCCCATTAAGGGTACCCAAAATAATACTAAATCAGTTCCATAAACTGTTATTAAAATATGTATGGGGAGGCCGAAAAAGGCTAGAATCTCACCAAATAATTTAATTAGGAAACTAGCAAATGGAGGAATGTATTTTCCTGATATTTTTCAAACCTATGAATCAATTATGTTTTCACATTTATTAGCTTGGAAAAATGTGAGTCCTCTAGACAACATATGGTATAGATATGAGAAATATACCTGCAATTATATTGACCCTATTTTATTATACTGGGTAGATCTCCCAACCTTTAACCCTTTGAGTGCCAGAGTGGTACGGAATGCATTGCAAAGCAATGCATTCTGTACCACTGGCACTCAAAGGGTTAAAAGGTTGAGCATTAAAAATGTTATTGTAGAAGATATTTACTACTGTGTGAGGAACATTAAAAAAGTTCTCAGTGAATGACCAGTTTACCTTGGCCATGCCAATAGGAATTTTGAATATCTATATTGAAAATGAAATATAAATAGATGGAAGGATGCATGTATAAAATATATTGGAGACATTTTCCTTCTGGATCTTAAAATGAAAACTTTTCTTCAACAGATATATGAAAAAAAAATTTGAAAAGGAATACGTATCCTATTTATGAATTATAACTTTTTTGAAAACTAGAATAATAATGGGAGAAACCTTTACTGACCCGGTGTTCAAATTGGATAAAAGACAAAAAATTATCTCTAAGTTTAATAAAATATTTTATAGACAACGAACTGCTGATAAAATGAGACTTATGATAAAATGGGAGGAGGAGCTGGGACAAGAGTTCACTTTGGAGGTATGGTTAGATTCTTTAACTTTGATAAGGAAAAAGGTTCACTGCATATCCACTTATGAAACATATTTAAAAAACTTTTACACAGATGGTATATGGATCCTAGCAGGTTATCAAAATTTCAGATTCCTACAAGCAATACATGCTGGAGATGTACATGGGAAACAGGTTCCCAAAAACATATTTGGTGGGACTGCAGAGAACTGATTCCACTGAAGAATAAAATTACTAATGTTACAAGCCAGGGCTCAAAATTTAGCCCTGGCGAGTAGAAATTCAGCCCTGGTGGGTATGTTATGGCTTGCAGTGGCGAGTAACTTTTCAGGTCTGGATACTAGCAAAGGACTTCAAATTTTAAGCCCTGTTATAAGCGATATACTACATGTCCCAATGAGACTTGAGACCCAGTTCTTCTTGTTCCATTTGGATTTTCCAACAGTAAATCTGATACGTTTTTGATTATAAATATTCCGATAGCTACTATAGTATGTATTGCGAGGCACTGGAGAACAATAACAATCTAAGTGTGGAAAGAGATTAGAACACAAATAAATTATCAATATCAAATGAAAAGACCAATATATAGAAATCTGAAAAAGATTTAGAATTATACAGGGAAATCTGGAAACCCTGGACATTGATAATAGATCAAGATTAAATGAAAAAAATAGGGATAATAGAGAGCTGAATTCCGGACTAGTATGAACTCTGTCCTCTGAACCTACGGCGCTTCTAGTAGTATAAAAGGGGAGTGGTTGTGTCATAAGAATGGTTAATTAATAAAGGTGTATGAAGATAATTAATAAATAAGATGGAATACTTTTGAACCTTTTGGATGAGGTTGGGTATTATGAATGGTTAGTTAATATTGTGTAAGAAGATAATTAACAAATGAGATGGAATAACTGTGGAAGTTGTAAGAGAATATGTGTTGCATATATTAATTATTGTATTTTTTATTTTTATTTTTTTTTTTACAAAAACTTTTTTGTTTAATAAAAATTAAACTAAAAATAAAATCTTGCTAATGTTTGATTCAAATGCAATATGTATGTTTAGAAATTAGTCTCTGTAAATAACATACTTTGTTCTCATTCTAAATGATTTATTAATTTACATTAAGTCTGTCAATAGGTCATGAAAAAAATGAAGTAAAAATGTCTGTCAAAGCCCTGCCCACAAGTTACAACTCAAGTAACTGTCAAAAAAAAAAAAAGTGTCTCTCTGACCATTTGAAACGCTGTGTGGTATGTGTTGGCCAAAGATCCCCACATACAATATCTGACCCACTGCCCACTGGTAGCAACAAATCTCCACATATACTCTCTAACTCACTAGCCTTGCCTCACTAGCTCCCTCAAGCTGGTTCCACTGGTAATGACAAAGCCCACACACCCTGTCTGACCCCCCCTCCCCCCACAAGCAAGGCTCCACTGGTAGTCACAAAACCCTGCATATATATTGTATGATTCCACTGCCCCTTGTAGAGGATGATCACCCAGCCACAGAACCATCTACTACTCTATTGTAGGTCTCCCTAAGTATAAGGGGTATCCCAGGCATGGGCCCTTGCTTCTATGTGCTTAGAGTGAATCATCTGCACCACACCAACAAGGCCGACATAGGCCATCGGTCACTTGTCTCTCTAACCCATAGCTTAGTGGTTACAAATGTTTCCAGAAACCTGCAGTATTTCTGGCAGAGTATCTCTCAACTTATGTAACTTACATCTGTTAGTGAGATGCATGGGTTTTAATTCTTATGCAAATCCCAATCAAGATATTATTCATCTCCATGTTTAACCCCTTAAGGACAGGCCGCACACGCACAGCACGGTCACTTAAGGACCAGGAACCATTTTTTTTCTCACTATCCGATTCTGGACTCCCGAATTGCGTGCAGCCGCTCGGGGAGCCTGGAATTCCATGACGTTCCAGGACCCTCATCGGTCCTTAACGGAAAACAAGCCACAACGGTCCTGGACCGTCATGGGTCCTTAATCCTTAAGGGGTTAAGTGATAAAAGGAAAAAAAAAAAAACTATAGAAAGATAGAATACATCCATCCTTCAGCTAGGAACAAAGACAGGGAGTTGCCTTTTTAGATGTTTGACTGGTCCTGCCAGCAAGGAGACTGATACAAAACCAATTTTCATTGCCATGGATGGGACACAGAAGAAATCTGCAATGTCTCTACCCTCCAAGAGTGTATGACCCATGAGTTAAAGAGCCACTTACTCTTAGAGAAAAGTTCCCCTTTAATCCCTTGGGTGTTAGACATCTTCTGCAAACATGTTTACCATCTGAGGGGATAAGGACAGGAGGGGTGTGAAGTACATTGATGAGCACTGCACTACACACCCCTCTTGCCCTTAAAGGGTTAAATCCTGGACTGTTAGAAGGCCTTGTGCACCAACTTTTGGCACCCCTGCAATTCTGCACATAGGTGAATGCCCCAGAACACAAACAGTTCAAAACATTTTGGCACTCCTAGCTTATGGTAAGAAAAAAAACATTCAAAAATAATAAATAAAACAAAATGTAAGAAAAAAAAAATCAAGGAAATGGTATCTAAATTAATGGGGTAGTAAAGTACTACAGTACTAGCTGTATCGTAGATATAATAAAAAGATTACCTGAGGTTATTCATATCTCTCAAACCTTTTTGATATCCAGCAGGAGCACAAGTTGGCCAACTACTGTCTCACTTTAGGTGGTCTACCTGTGCACATTTAGGGATATACTGAAAGCATGCACTGTCAGTAGATCTTGAGAACCAGAGTTGGCTACCCCTGAACATTTTTTGCACAATTTGATAAACAGGTCAGAAAACACAATTACCTCATTACTCTTGCTTTGAGAAAGTGTGAGGCTATCATTCGTCAGCTCCTCATCATCAGCACTACTTCTACTAAGGAACTTTAATTTCTTCTTCTTATCTTCATCACTAGAACTACTGCTTCTGTCTTCATTGCCTGCATAATGGATTGATTCCTCTTCACTTCCATCTTCTTCCTCATCATCTTCACCATCACTTGCTTCACCTTGCGATGCAGATCTTCCTTTTCTCTTGCCAGCAGTAGGCCTCCAGTCATTGTCATCTTCACTGTCATAATCATCCATTGCATTTAACTCTTCCATTGTAATAAAATCCAACATAGGCCGGTTTCTGCGCAAATTCCACTTTTTTGGTTCATTGGTTTGATCGTCTGTGTTAATGTCAACATCTGATACCTTTTCCTTTCTTTTTCGAGACTTATCATTTTCCTCTTTCTTTGATTCATCTTTTAGAGGTTCTTCTATCCCTTGTTCATTTGCAGGACAGCATGTGGATGTGTCTTTTTCCTCAGATTCTTTTTCTACTTTTGTTACTATTTCAGCAGCGGACATTTCATCCTCCATTATGTGCTCTTCTGAGTCACTACTAGATCCATCACCACTGTCTTTTGATGCATCATCACTTCCATTCACACTGCCTTCAGAGTCTGCAAAAAAAAAAAAAAAAAAATACATATACACTCCAAATAGTAAGAGCAATTCCACACAGGCATATCACTACATGTAAACTAATCAGTATCTTATCTAAAGCTTACGAGACAAATATGATACATATTACTAACAAGTTATACTACAGTTCCTTGGTAAGGATGAGGTATTATAAATTAAAAGGGGGGGGCAGGGATATTTCTGTTTCTTCTGTGTTCCTCCATGGCAGTAGAATGGGCATAGTCTCTGCCCTCCCATCTTGTAGAACCAATCCAGTTTCTTTCAAGGAACATCCTTCACATGTTCTCCTCAGTTATTTTCTTAATGAAGCTATAAAACAAAGCACAAACAGGTAAAAGGTGTCAGGTGTTCAGTGGAGGGACACAGAAGAAACAGAAATATCAGTGAGTACATTTCTCCTTTTCTGTGTCCACTCCACTGCAGCAGAATGACACATACACAAGCAGTGTAACAGAAGGGAGGAGAACATTACGTAACAGCATAATAAAGCCACAAACCCCTCAAGGAGAAAAACCCACGTGTAGAGAGTAAAAGGATACGATATAGGAAGGCATACTACCCGTTACACTGGAACTACTGTTTGTAGGACCTTCCTCCCATACTTTGCATCTGCTGACGCCTGGATGTCAAGCTTGTAATGCTTGATGAAAATAGATATTGAAAACCCTGCAGCTGCTTTACCAATGTCTTCTGATGATGCAACAGCTTTACTGGCCCATGAGGCAGACACAGATCTAGAAGAATGGGCTTGTATCTTGATGGGAGCTGTATTTCTGCATCCTGTTAGGCTAGTCTTATACAGTCTCTAATCCATCTTGAAACTGAATCCTTAGAGGCTGCCTTGCACGTGAATTTACTGAAAACATGAATAAATAGAGTCTGAATTACAGGAAATATGACAGATATCTAAAAGGGTCTAAGTTATTAAATTTCTTCTCCTCAAAAGGTTCTTAATAGGGATCTTCTCCATAGTTTCAAAAGAGGAAGAACCTGCTAGTTGATCTAGGACCAGATTTAAGTCCCAATGAGGGATGTCTTCCCTGTTTGCTGGCCTGACTTTCTCAAGGGCCTTAACAAACCTCTTGACCAAGGGGTTGTGTCAAACTGTATAGCCAGGATAGAAGACACTGCTGAAAGCTGGATGCAGGCTTCAATCCTAAACAAAAACGCTTTCTGCAAGAAATCTAAAATCCTAGCCGAGGATCCCTCTTGCCTGGACATCTTCCATATTCAGTAGTAGATTTTGGAAGTTGATGTTTTCCTAAGGGCTTAAATGGTGTTTAGGACATCCTTGAAAAAGCCTTTGGAGGCTAGTGACTGCCACTCAGCCTTCAGGTCATCTGTGTCAAGGCCTCAAAATCTGGATACTGCGAACACGGCACGGAAGCTTGAGTTCGAAGCTGGAGGTCACTGCTAGCGTGCGAAGATGCCGTGGAATTGTCTGGTCCAGTAGCTGGAGGGCGACGCCAGGGTGCAACGCTGGTGTTCGTAGTCAGTTGCCAACCTCTCTTGCTGCGGCCGTAGCCGGTTAAAGTTGCTGGCCGCGAAGCCAGATGTCCGACCCCAGTTGAGCCAGGGCCCAGACCAGGATGAGAGATTGGCAGACTGAGGAAGAACCAGATAACGGACCCCTAGATGCAGAACTGAACACAGAAGATGCAGGGACAGGACAGATTTAGAGATATGCCTATACCCAACGGACTCCAACCACTGACAGGCTGGTTCCGTAGATGGGAAGGTGGAATGTCGTAGGATAGCCTAACGGCACATCTTGATGGTAATAGAGGTACCTACAGATAGTCACAGAGAAGTGACCACCCCAGGAAACCCCTAGCAAGGAAAAAATAGAGAAAGAGAACAGTGACTCCCACACCCACAGAAAGGGTAAATACCCTAAAAGCAGAGCAGGGAGCCTGAGACCCACTGTACCCCCCAAGGGCACCAGAGATCAGGAGAGAGTAGCACCCCCACACCCCACTTACCACAGTAGGATCCAGGAGAGCGTCCACTGACAGCAGGGAGCCTGGAATGTTAAGCTGACCCACCTACTAAGGTCCCCTCCCGAGATCCCACCAGTGGAAGGGAAGCAGGAGTACCAACCCCACTGGTGGCAGAACGCTACCACTAACAACCCAGCACAACCTCCCAGGCCCAAAATGGGAAGGTGGCTGGGGGGCAGCAGACAGCTGAGAGAAACCAGTGGGGCAGCTGGAGCCATCCCCACAGGCCTTGAGCCACAGAAGCCAGAGGCCTAACTACCCCCACAAATGAAAAGCAGCTTACCAGAGCCACAGTGGGACACTCTGATCATAGGAGGTGCTATACAGAGGGGAACGACCGCTACCGGAACCAGGAACACAGAAGGACCCAGCCGCATCAGGAGGCTCAGCCAGCAAGGAGACCGGAGGCAAAGGAGAAGAACCCCTACCGGAGCCACCTGACAAGGGAGATACTGGAGGCGGATGCCAGGGAGAAGGAGGGCTGCCAGGAACAGAGAGGGAGCGCACAGGCCGCAGGAACCGGACAGGAAAACAGGCACTGGCGAGGGCAGCCATAGGAGACCGGACAGGAAGACAGGCACTAGCGAGGGCAGCTACAGGAGACCGGAACCACAAGCCCGCAGGTAGGAACTTGCCTGAATAATCGGGCAATGCTACAGGAGTCCCACAGCGCTAAAAAGGAGCGCCAACCAATAGGAGACATGACAATCTGTTTCAACAAGGCCTGGTTTGGATAACAGACAGGCCCCCCAGCCTGGAGGTCATGTGACACTGGGAGAGGCCAGGGTGGAGCAATCAACATCTGGACTAACTGAGAATACCAGACTTCACGGCCAATTTGGGGCAATCAGAATTATCTCCGCTTTGTCCTTCCTTGCTTTCCTGAGGATGTCTGGAACAATTGGGATCTGTGGAAAAACATGCCTGCTTGAACTGCCACCTTACTCTTAAAGCATCCTGGTTTAAATCTTCTGGATACCTCCATCTTGAAAAGTACCTCTTGCACTTCCTGTTAACTAGAGGCCATGAGATCCACTTCTGGATGGCCCCATTTTTCCCTGATCTTTTGAAGACTGAGTCTTTTAGGGACTATTCTCGACCTGCGGAGATAATCGGCATGGCAATTCAGATATACAAGACATGCAGTGAGATTTGTAGATTCTCCTCCACCCATAAAAATAACTTGGCTATTTCCACCATCAGACCTCTGCTTTTTGTGCCCCCCCGATTCCTTAGGTACATCACCGTGGCCTGATTGTCCAATCTTATCCACACTGATTTTCCTTGAAGGTGAAGCTTTAACCTTGCCAATTATTTTCTTACTACTCATCTCTAGAACATTTATATGTATCTGTTTTTTGGCACGTGACCAGGTCCCCTGTACTAATAGGGACTGCCACGCTGCTTCCTGTCCAATGAGACTTGAATCTGTCATAATCACCTCCCAGTCTGGTTCCTGGAGAGAATGGCCCTTTTTCAGGTTCCTAGTTCTTGACCACCATATTAATTCCCTTCTTGCTGATGGAAGAAGGGGAATCCTCTGATCTGTACTGTATGGATTACTGCCCCATGACCTTACAAAATTGCTTTGAGGAGCCCTCATGTGATACCGTCACCATGGTACTATCTGGATTGTTGATGTGAGGACTCCCAGAAGTATCATGAATTTTTGGGCCGTCGGTTTGATCAAGCACCTGAAGGACTGGATCTTTCTTTACTCTTGAAATCCTGTCTTCTGAAAGGTAGGCCATCATTATCCGCGTGTCCAGGCAAACTCCTAGGAAGGTGATTTTCCTGATCTGGGGTTAATTGGCTCTTTTGGTAATTTATCATCACCCAAAATGATTCTGCTCAGTGACTTAGGGTTCAATTTGTGAACCAAGCTACTTGATGGATGAATGTGGCCACAATCAGAAAGTCAACCAACTGGTAAAACGTCCTGTCAAAAAAACTACAGACAAGCTGCCAATATTTAAGTAAAAACCCTAGTAGTAGAGGGCATGGCTCTAAACTGGTAGTGATGTCTGTCTAGTGCAAAACACAGGAAATTCCTGTGACAGGGCCTGTTTAGTACATGGCGATATGAGTCTCTGGAACAAATCTCTGTTTGGAACAGACAGAAACTTGAGCGGATACCCCATTCCCACTGTTTGATCTGGACAAGATAGAGTTCAGATCCTGGTGAACTGGGCCAGTCTGCCCCCTACTATACCTGAGAAAGGGACACGCTGAACTTCCTTGAACTGGACCTTCCAAAAGAAATTCTTATTGAATCTTACCCTTTGGGTAACAGTCTTTCTTGGCTGTTCAAAGGATCACTACAGTTGTCTCCAAAAGGCGATTGTCTAGAACGAACACCAGGATTTCTAACCTGTTTTAATGATCTCCTCTCTTGGGGAAGGATTGCACTCTTACCCCCTAATGATTTCATGATAAATTCTTCTAGTTGGGATCCAAAAAGAAAATTTCCCGAGATCTAAATCCTCATGGGTCTGGACAAGCAAGCTATAGCGGGGACTGCTTTCATGTTTTGACCAAGAAGAGCAAACTGTGAGGATAGTCTCCATTTTCCGGTCCACTATATTCCTTACTTAGGGACGACCCATTTTCCATAGGTAATGCAGTTTCTCAGCTTGCGAAAACAACCACAACATTTACCTTGGGAGGAGTAACCCAAGACTGTACCATCAGAATCCTCAAATGGATATATCCTCTGGAACAGTTTAGAAAGGGTAAAGCATCTGTCTGTCTACCTTATTACATTCGGATTGGATTATGTCCTGAATGGAACTGTGAACAGAGAAAACAGGAAAGACTTTCTTGTTCCCAAGGAAGGCTGTGTCCATAACATCTAGTTCCTTGTGCACTTCAGTAATACCCAATGCTTTTCTCATAAACTTTATTAAAGATTACATTTTTTTCAGAATTAAAAGAACCTGATTCTTCGAAGATTCCTCCCTCTTCCTCAGAAGAATATAAAGAATCCAGATCCCGGATACTTAAAACATCTTCCTGAGCCTCAGAACCAACTGATGTACCCTCATCAGGTCCCACAAAGCAGGCTCTCTTTCTGGGGTCCACAGATTCTTGCATGGATGAAAAGCGTTTCCTGCATGGATGTTTTCATCCATGCTACAAACGCCTGCCCAGCTGCCTTCCATAGACAGTCAATACAAAGTTTTGTAGAATCAGTAGAAGCTAACTTAGGAGTCATAAGCCATGCACAACTTAGCTTTCTGAGATTTATCCTCCTCATTGATCTCAGTGACTGAAGCCTTTTGCTTCCCACCTACTTTAGAAGTGCTAGACATGCTGTCAAAGGCACCAGAACAACATTATAAGAAATTTAAAAAACACTGACTTTTTCCATAATGGTCCCCCATCAATTCCTATAGGCAATGGTGAATTACAGCATGCATTCTATACATGGAATGTATGCGCGACGTCACTGCCGAACCTCTTTACGGAGGTAATAAGTGGGAGTGCCTGCAAGCACTAACACTGGCCACACGATGAGGAAAACGGAGCTTACAACACTGAGGGTATGTTTATTCTAACACCTAATATGATGGAGTTAGGAAGAAAATAAGGGGGAACACTGTATGAACGCACAGGGTCAGGGAAGGCAGCAAGATGCAGGCAAGAGAAAAGAAAATGATTCAAAACATAAAAACATAAATCAAACAGGAGGAAGTCCTCTTCTATCCACCAGTTTCGTAGTACCAAGGGTAAGCCTTTAAAGAGACTGGACTGGTCCTCCCAGCTGGTGGTGGAGACTATTCCCATTCTACTGCTGTGGAGGGACACAGAAGAAAAAATGATGGAGCCTGTACTTAATGTGCACTTCCTTTAGTTAAGTTAATTATTTTGATCAAGGCAGTAAAATAACATTCAGAAGACAAAGATATCACAGTGACTTTTACCCAACTGGCTTAAGAAACTTAATGTTTTGTTCTGATAGGGCTACAAAAAAAGTAACAAAAACGTTATGGGACATATATATATCTTATATGAACAAAAGTGAGGCAATTCTATGATAAATCTGCACTATTTGTATCAAAAACACAGTATGTTTTTAAATTCTGAGTCTTAGCTGGTGAGATGGCTCAGTTGGTTAATGCACCAGCTGTAGAATCTGTTCAAGCCACAAGGTTGCAGGTTCTAGTACCGGCAAGGTCAGCTCTGCCTTTCACCCTTCTGAGGAAGATAAAATGGGTCCAGGAAATGAGAGACAATCTCAATGTATTCTTCCTGGCAAAAATTATTATTATTATATACATATATTTATTAATTGCCATTGTGAGACAGCTAGAAGCAAGAAACAGGCTGCTACAGGAGTTTCATGTTTTATCCTTGTCTCACAGCAGCTGGAGTCTCTGCATTTCAGAAAGCACCATGCAATCCAAAAATTAACTTACTGTGATCCATAGGATTGCAATGAGGAAGTACACTGGGTGCACTGACAGTAGTAACAATGCACTCTGGTGTGAGTGAAGGAAGACAGATGTC
Organism: Rhinophrynus dorsalis; assembly: GCA_037306005.1. NCBI lineage: Eukaryota > Metazoa > Chordata > Amphibia > Anura > Rhinophrynidae > Rhinophrynus > Rhinophrynus dorsalis. Next base: position 403,504,827 of record CM074723.1, read on the forward strand.
TGAGACAACCTAGACTCCCTTCTAACAAATGTTCTCAGTAGTCATACTTAAAAGGGACATCAACTAAATATAATATACAGTTCTGACTAGTATACACATACACACGCACACACATAAACCCTCTTGATTTGTTGCTGATAAATGTATTCATGTACATCTGTATTTAAATGTGTAAATGCACTTTAAAATAAAATCTATTAGGAATTTAGGAAATGTAATGCGCACCTTAAAAACTTTTAACCCCATAACTGCCAAAATACATAGAAAACCTGCATATGTAGGATGCTACCAAGAAAAGAATAAATGTATTTTGTGATATTTTACACCACCCCCTACTACATGTAAACAAGAAGGGGTTGAATCATTCAAGAGAACCTATCCCCTTTCCAAATCTTCCCCTCACTAGAAGCCTCTCTCAACAGGATGGAAGCAGACAGGATCAGGCAGCCTAAGGTTGGAGAGGAGATGGATTTCTGGACATGTGAGTAATTAATTTTACCAGACAAGTCAGAGCAAAAAGCTCTTCTGAGATTAGATTCTCCAACTACTGAATCAAAATTCTTTATGACTGATTTACAGAATGAAAAACAAAAAGTACAATGTATACACACTTTAAATATATACCAGCTTTTAGTCTCTTTAAATATAACTTGACAGGTCCCCTCATTTTTACCACATACTTAAGTATAGATGTAAAATATGCTATACATGATCCCAAAAGGCACTTATTCTATCCTCACAAAACACAATATATAGTTTGCAGTAATGCACTACATAAAAATGTTAGAACCATATTTGAAGACACAGCAAGACAGTGGTTCTCAGTCTTTTTTGTCTCAAGGAACACCTGACAATCCAGAAATCTCAGGGCACTCCTAAAGTTTAAAGGTTCCTTTTCGCACACCCATAATGACAATAAAATGCATATTGTGCATAATGTAAATATACACCTGAAACTAACATTCACATTTTTCAAGAGATAGTAATGTTTCACAATAAAAGCAGCTCCAATTAATCTTCATAGTATTTGAGCCACGGAGAGTGTTATTTCAATTCTGTCAGAGTTTTACTTCAAGAGTAACTGAACGATAAAGCATCCCCCTCCCGCCCCTTTTACTGATGTAACACTGCTCACCTCAGAGCAGCAAGAATGTCCAGCTGGATCACAGAGAGACAATATTCATTCAGGAAGCATAAGGGAAAAACCTGAAAAACCTGTCAAGGGGGCAGGGTTTTCTTTACGGACACAGTAAGAAGACTGTCCCTTGCGGTGAGCTGTCTGGTCCCAGGACCAGATTGCACATCTGAGGGGAGGTGTCTTACACTAGGTAAGAGGGGTGGGAGGGTGATACTTTATCATTCAATTACTCTTGAACTACAGCTCTGACAGTATTGAAATAACACTCTCCATGGCTCAAATACTATGAAGATTAGTTGCAGCTGCTGTTTTTGTGAAACATTACTATCTCTTTAATAAGTTGTTCAAAAGGAAATAGTTGCAACGTAAGCTACTGCTCATAGTACACCAAAGTCCCATGGCATCCTGTTTGAGAACCACTGCACTACAAAACATACAGTACATATGTCCCAAGAAAAAGGGGGGGAACAAAAAACAAGGATGAAGAAAATTAAAGGGACAGTAAAAATTCACAAAACAGCAGCTCCAATTAAACTTCATAGTATTTGAGCCATAGAGAGTGTTATTTCAGTACTGTCAGAGTTGTAGTCCAAGAGTAATTGAATGATAAAGTATCCCCCTCACACCCCTTTTTACCTAGTGTAGGCCACCTCCCCTCAGATGTGTAATCTGGTTTTGAGACCAAACAGCTCACAGCAAGGAACAATCTTCTTACTGTGAACATAAGGAAAACCCCTTTGCAATCCATCTGGTCAGTCTTGCTGAGGTGAGCAGTGTTACATCAGTAACAGGGACAGGAAGGGATACTTTATCATTCAATTACTCTTGAACAACAACTCTGACAGTACTGAAAGGAAGAAATTTTCTTACAGACATTTCCTTTTTTCCTGTGTCCCTCTATGGCATCAAAAACATATGGGGTTATGTCTCCTCCTTCCAGTTGTCGTAGGAACAAACAAAAAGCTCATAAGGAGTCCTGGCTACTTCCTCTGGTAGTCAACTTTTGTCAGAGCTAGAACATAAAAATAGGTTAATGGGTCAGGAGTACCGTGGAGGAACACAGGAGAAAAGGAAATGTTGGTAAGAAAACTTCTCCCTTTCTCCTGTGTCCCTCCACGGCATCAAAAAAACATATGGGATGTAACAAAGCTGTGCTCAGGGGTGGGAGTTTATAATATGAAGATTACTATAGGAAAAGCCTAGGAACTTCTAAGAGCTACTATATATCCCAGGAAAGTATTAAACCGAATATACATAATGTCTATTCAGATAATAGAAAAAAAACTGGAAAGATCTTACCAGCCTGGGATGGTTGCTGACTTGAGGATCTTTCTTCCAAAGTCTGCTTCAGCCGAAGCCTGAACATCAACATGATATTTGATAAATGTTGATATAGGTGACCAGGTTGCTGCTTTACATAACTCTTCTGCAGTCACTGAAGCTTTTGATGCCCATGATTTTGCCATAGCCCTAGTAGAGTGGGCTTTTAGGATTTTTGGTGGATCCTTTCCTGCCTCTAGGTATGAGAGCTTAATACAGTCTGTTATCCATCTTGCGATGGATGCTTTGGAGGCAGGTCTTCCCTTGAATTTTCCCTGAAAATGTATGAACAAGGAGTCTGATTTTCTAAAAGGTTCTGATCTCTGCAAATATACTGACATACATCTGACTAAGCCCAGAGTGTGCAGATGTTCTTCCTGATCTTTAGGATTAGGGAAAAATTAAGGTAGAACTATATCTTGGTTTAAGTGAAAAGAGGATATCACTTTTGGTCTAAATTCTGGACGGGTTCGAAGAACAATCTTATCCTGATGAAAAATAATAAAAGGTTTTTTGGCTGATAAGGCTTGTAGTTCACCAACCTTCTTTGCCAATGTAATAGCTGTTAAAGACATTTTTCAAAGTTAGGTATTTAAGAAGAACCTGATCTAATGGTTCAAATTTCCCTGATCTAGTCAGCTGATCTAGTACAATATTCAAATCCCAGGGTGGAATTACACTCTTGATTCTGGGTCTTGACTTGTCTGCAAGACAGGCTGAAATTGCTGACAATTGTACCTTCAGGGATGCTGGTCGTAGTCCTAGTTCAAAACCCTTTTGCAAAAAACATAAGATATGAGAAGACTTGATGGAAGAGCTGTGTAAACCAATGTTACTGCACCATCTTGCAAGAGTCCCAGATTCTATAGTATACTCTAGAGGTTAAGGCTTTTCTGACTGATATAATGGTATTAATAACAGATTCTGAAAGTCGCTTTGATCTTGTGAACTCCTTTCAACCTCCAGGCTGTTAATTTCAAGAATTCTGGATTCAGGTGGACAATTGGACCCAGAGTTAAAAGAATCATAGGGAATGGAGGAAATAGGCATGCTAGACTGAAGTTCCATTTGTGGTTCAGAGCGTCCGTGCCCAAGGCTCGAGGATGAGTGATCCTGGAAAAGAATGCTTGAATCTTTCTGTTCGAGTGAGATGCCACGAGACCTACTACTGGCAGACCTCACTTCTTTACAATGATGCTGAATATTTCTGGATTTAGAGACCATTCCCCGGGATCCAGCTTGTCGTGGCTGAGAAAGTCTGCCTGCAGATTTCTATTGCCTGATATGTGGATGGCAGAGAGGGCCATCAGGTTCTTTTCTGCCCAGTTTAGGATTCTACTTACTTCCAGATTTAGGGACAGACTCTTTGTTCCCCCTTGGCTTTTTAAGTACAAGACAGCAATCATTTAGTTTTCTTAGGCAGAGCATTATTGCGCTTAATTCCAGAACATCTATGTGAAGTCTAGCTTCCTTTGCTGACCAAGTTCCTTGTACCGATTTGTTCCTCCAATATCCTCCCCATCCGGTAAGGCTGGCATCTGTTGATATTCTCTTCCAGAATAAATCCTGCAGTGGAATTCCTTTCTGAAGGTTCTTATTCTATGTCCACCAAGATAAGCTCTTCTGGATTTTACCGTGATGTGTTTGTGGAGTTCTGGTTACATTGACTTAGGAACCAATTTTGTAGAGGTCTCATGTGAGACTTGGCCCAGGGTGCTACTTGTACTGAGGACGCCATAGTTTACAGAAGTTCCATGTACTCCTCAGATGTATGAATTGTCACTCTTTTGAATTGCCTTTCCCTTTTGATTATGGTTTCTAGTCTGTTTGAGGACAAGGATATTTTTACAGTGTTCAGGATCATACCTAGAAATATCAGTCTGTGTGCAGGCTGAAGCTGACTCTCTTTTTGATGTCCATAATCCACCCCAAGTCCTGTAGATGATTCAAGGTTATGGATGTGTGATCCTGCGCTTGGAGGTAGCAATCCAAGATTATTAGGATGTCGTCCAGATAAGGTATTAACATAATACCTTGTGGCCTCAGGGGTTCCACAGCTGCTGCCAATATGTTTGAGAAAATTCTGGGTGCTGATAAGAGTCCAAACGGAAACACCCTGAATTGCCAGTGTTGTACCTCGAAACAAAACCGGAGGAATCTCCTGTGGTTTTTCAAGATGGGTATGTGGTAGTAAGCTTCCTGAAGATCTATTGTAGTCAGGTAAGTGGATGGTCTGAGGGCTTGAATCACCAATGACACTGTTTCCATTTTGAAAGCTCTTTGTTTTAGATATGGATTCAGTTGTTTCAGATCCAAGATGGCCCTGAAGCCGCCTGTTGATTTTTTCACCACAAACACTATTGAATACCATCTTCTTCTTCTGAACTTTACAGGAACAGGCTGAATTACCCTGTTTTGACTTGGCTTCTGAGTAGCTTCTCTTAGTTTGTTTGCCTTTACCTGGTTTTCTGGGGTCTTTGAAACTCTGAACAGGTTCTGAAGAGGTATTTGACTGAATTGTAGCGGGCACCCTGTCTGAAGGGTCTGAATGACCCACTTGTCCTGGTTGGTCTGTTATCCATTGCTGGACAAACTGTTCCAGGCGACCCCCTACTGGAACAGCTAGCAGGGACCGCTGACTCTCAGTGGAACTCTCTTTCTTGAGCTAAGTCTTACGTTTTCCCTCTTTTCGGAATGTTCCTCTTGAAAACTGGGAAGACTGTTTCCTTTGCTCTAAACCCCTTGAGGATTGAAAACGTCTGGAGTCTCGAAAGGACTGGCGATTGCCTCTGAATTATGTTCTAACAGGGGAGGACCTAGATCTTCTATCTTGTGGGAGAAAGGAACTTCTTCCTCCCCTGACCTTCTTGATTATTTCTTCCAACTTCTCTCCAAACAGCAGAGGTCCTTCAAATGGCACAAGATACCAACTTGGCCTTTGAAGATGGGTCTGCGCCCCAAGACCTAAGCCAGAGGGCTGTTCTGGAAGTGACTGACAAGGCCAAAGATCTGGCTGTTAATCTAATTGTGTCCATGGAGGCATCGCATGAATAGGCTACTGCTTCTTTAATTGCAGCGACTTCCTTCATCAGTTTGGTTCTTGACACCAAAGATTCAATTTTTTTGTTCCAATTCTGTTAACCAGATTCGAATTGTTCTTAAAATACAAGCCATTGCTGTGGCTGCCTTCATGCTTTGACCTAGTAGTGCATATTGCTTCTTCAGGGCACCTTCCATCTTCTGATCCATGGGATCCTTTAAAGATGAACCATCCTCCATAGGTATAGTTGTCCTTTTTGCTAACTGTCCGACTGACGCATCAATCCTTGGGGGAGAAATCCAGATGTTAGTATCTTCTTCTTTGAATGGATACATTCTATGAAACCTTCGGGACATGGAAATTCTCTTGTCCCCTTTAATCCATTCAGCCTTAATCAAATCTGAGACAGCATGGTGAACCGGGAAAACAGGTAGCTCTTTCTTGTTTCCCAGGAAGGCATTATCTAAAATACCTTGCTCTTTAGTTTCATCCACTAGTCCTAAGGTTTTTCTCATGCTCTTGAGGAAGGGTTCAATCTTTTCAATATTACATGTGCCCTCCTCATCTTCCATAATCTCGCTTTCCTCTTCAGAGTATTCAGATAAAATATCTTGCATGCCATCTTCATTTGATCCAATCTAGCGAAAGTACCTTCATCTGGAAATTCTAGTCTTTGTCTTTTCCTTGGAGCTTGTAATGATGCAAATGTTTCTTGCATTGAAGACTTCATCCATGATAGGAAGTCTTGAAACTGGTTAGGCACATCAGGACCTACAGCCTTCCTTAGGAATTCAGGACATAACTTGCTAGGATCAGAAACAGTATCTTGTTCTCACAACCTGCACAGGGTTTTGTCTTCTGAGAGGTTTTCTCATCTTTAGTCTCTATCTGTCCCTTTTCTTTAGAAGAGGGAGTCTTTGCAGGGGTAGACATTTACTATTAAAACTTAACTTTTAATAATTACCAGATAAAAATGTAAAAGAAGTAAAAAACAATATTCCCTGCAAAAACAGACTTTGCTAGCCTTGAACAGCTTCTGGTATCCAGCCCAAGGCCCTCTGTATATGATTGAGCATAAATGGCTTGTGTTCCTAGGTGGAAAGCAGAGGCCCACCAGAAGGTATAGTAATGTATAAAAAGATTCCTACCTTGTCCTAATACTGTTTGATTGTCAAAAATCCCACTGCTGTATGACCCAGGTAGGAACAGAAACGGTGTTCCTCCTTCTGTGTTCCATAGCTGCACGGGTGATCACTTCCCTCCTGCGTCAGCAGCGTTACTGCTGGACCAATGTCAGTTCTTGTGCAGCGTTTTTCCTCTGACCGGCGTTCACACGGAGTCAGGGCATCAGGGATCTCCCCAGGATATAGGACAGCAATGAATGCGGCCCAGAAGCATCTTGCTCTTGCTCTCTTCTCCTGGCAGCCTGAATCACTTGTGGAGGTAAGCTGAAAGCTATTTTCTGTGTGAGGCCAGTAAGACTTCCCGCGTCCTACTTCCAGCTGCCCGTAGGAACAAAAAGACTATCGGAGGAAGTAGCTAGGACTCCTTATGAGCTTTTTGATTGGTCCTACAACAGCTGGAAGGAGGAGACATAATCCCACATGTTTTTTCATGCAGTGGAGGGACACAGGAGAAATAACACTCTTTATGGCTCAAATACTATGAAGATTAATTGGAGCTGCTGTTTTTGTGAAACATTACTATCCCTTTAATAAACTCTTCAAAGGGAAACAGTTGCACCATAAGATACTGCTCATAGTACACCAAAGTCCCATGGCACCCTGTTTGAGAACCAATACACTACGAAATGCCAAATAATCACACCTCAGCCTTCGGCACTTCTTAAATACCTTGTACAGCATGCCATCATATACAAAAATTCTGTTTTCTGAGGCCTAAATTCTAGTCTCTGGGGGGGGGTTCACATTCCTGGTTTTTCCAGGGATCCTATTACTGTAGCCATCTTGATAGAAGTGATAGAGTTTATTCGTCTGTAAATGGAGATAATGTACCAGCTTCTCTCAAGAGAAGAGCAGTGGGTACTAATCTCAAATTAACAGGTTAGCCCTCCACAAATAATAATCAAGTACATGGTATTTTAATTATATAACCCAACTTGATTTTTAGGGGTTAGCATTCATTTAAAGGGATAGTAATACTTCGTTTTAACTTTATTTTATTTTGTAGGCATTAAAAAAACATGAAGAATGATATAAGTCTCATCTCTCAAGCCTTTATGGTTTATGAGATATTCACAAGCAAAGTTTCCCCTCCCCGCCCCTTTTACCTAGTGTAAGCCATCTCTTCTCAGATGTGAATCTAGTTGTATGACCAGACAGATAACAGAAGGGGACAATTTTCTTTGTAAGAAAACAATGAAAGCCCTTTCCCCCTTGACAAGTTTTTCAGCTTTTTCCCTTATCTTAATTGAAGATTGTCCCTCTCTGCAGTCTACCTGGACACCTCCCTTCTGATCTGGTTGAACAGGGGGGGGAAACTTTGTTTGTGAATATCTCTTAAACCATAAAGGTTTGAGAGATAAGACATATCATTCTTCATGTTTTTTTTAATGCCTACAAAATAAAATAAAGTTCAAACGAAGTATTACTATCCCTTTAAAGGGATAGTAATACTTCAAATGTAAAAGAAATATATGTTGTAGGGTTTATCCCCCTGAGTAAAACAAGGGGACTCCCACTCCTGAGAGAGATTTTATTAAACAATTAAAACAGCTCAACCTTGAATTTTTTAGGTGCAATATCACAGTTGCCTGAAAATTTACAGTGGCGCCGTTGCTACACCATCCTATGGAAATTTATGGTCTACAGACCAGAGCAGTCCATAGGATGGTGTAGCAACAGCGCCACTGTAAATTTTCAGGTCACTGTGATATTGCACCTAAAAAATTCAAGTTTCAGCTGTTATAATTTTTTAATAAAATATCTCTAAGCAGTGAGAGTACCCTTGTTTTACTCAGGGGGATAAACCCTACAAAATATATTTTTTTACATTTTAAGTATTACTATCCCTTTAAGCAGATCTTTAATGACACTAAAACTGGTAGGTGACATGTCCTTTTTATATTTACCAAGGTTGCCTTTTCTGTTTGCTACAGTGATTAATAATATAACTGATGAGGTCAGAGTTATGAATGTACTTTAAATTTTATGTTAGAGATTTGACTGTACTGGTTGGTGGATATATAAGTTAATGTTTTTATTTTGTATAGAAAGATACTACTTTAGCACCAAATTACTGGAAGTAGCTCCTATTGAAACCAGATAGGAATAAAAGTTAATAGTTTTACAATTCAGGGACTGTAGCAGAGGTCCAGTACCTCTACTGTGCGCACCCCTCTGCTACAGTCTGTTAATCATAAAGGTGACTGTTTCCCTTTAAAGTATATGAAGGAAGCACCAATTGATATGACATTTCCCATAGCTATACAAATCAACTATGTTTTTGCTGATAATATATACAGAAGCCTTGTTTCACTATCAACTGGTAGTCACAGAACCACACACATTAATACCTCAAACACAAAAGCCAGAAGGATGCCCCTCATCCTGAAATTGCTTCTGCCTTTGACACTACCCTAGTCATAGCATCATCAAGAGGGCAGGACACAGACATGAGTGGGGAAGATGACAGTGGGCAGCCAGGACAGAGTGCTTTGGTGTAGAAGGGAATGGGAAGAACACAGCGCTGTTCAGGGGAGTGGACAGGGCACAGTACTTTGGAGGGGAGTAGGGAGGTGCAGGGGGGTGGAGAGGACATGATGCATTGGATGAGAGCAAGCCAACAGCAGTGCTTTGGAGGAGTGTGTGGAAGTGGAAAGGTTTAGACAAGACACATTGCTTTGGGGGGGGGGGGGAGGCAGGCAGGACACAGAGAAGGCAGGCGGTGGGTAAAAAGCAAGACGCTGAGAATGGGAGTGGGCAAGATACAGAGTGGCAAGGGCTCTGCCCTGGTTTGGTCAGGCCTTGTGCCAATCCTGTCCAAATAATTTTTTTTACTGATAACTATTAATGAGAAATTATATGTAAACGGCTTGTGTTTATTTACCATACTAATATTCCTGACTGCTAAAATAGGTTTCTTCTTTTGAGCTTTTACTCATATTTGATTAGAATTAGTATACCTGTAGGCACCCTTCAGACTCAGATTGGGATTTGGGGTATTACTTATTATAGTAGGATGGCATTTTTGCTATGTGGTGAGAATGGGCTTAGTAGATCAGCAACCTCCACAAATGGCTGATGCTCATGAGAGGACGGGCATACGAGGGCATGCTGTGTGAAGACTAAGTCATGTCTAAGTACACAGGGTCAGTCAAACAGCAGCTCTCCCTATAATATTAATGTAGCACAGGGTTAGCCAACTATGGTCCTCAAGAGCTACCAACAGTGCATATTTTCAGGATATACCTGAGCAAGCACAGGTAAACCAAATAAAGTGACAGAACCACTAATTAGTCTACGTGTGATCCTGAACACATGCACAGCTGGTAGCTCTTGAGGATTAGGGGTTGTCGAGCCAATATGTAGCATGTCTGAATGAATGGAGCTTGATCTCTCCTTATATGCAGAGCTCTGCAGGTGTACACAATGGAAGGAAAAGAGGAATACTGCACCTATATCCTTGCTGTCATGGTCCCCAACTGGGTGGAGATGAAGCCAGAAGATGGACCCAGTGACTTAAGCAAAGTGGGAGGGGAAAATAAAAATGTTTAACAATAGGCTTACATTAAAAATAAACAAATACCAATACAGGTGCTGAATTTGTATTAATTGCTTATTTTGAATCACTGTTACTTCATTTTAGTCCCACATTGTGATCATTTGGGTATACTCTAAGAATACCGGAAATAATTCATACATTCAGATTTTCTACTGTTAAACAGTTGTATGTAACCCTAAAACCCCACAGATTAAAAATAGAGTTATACTTTAAATTTAAATTTTGAGCCCTGCTTTAAACATATTTAACTCGTAAAAATGTAAGTATGCAAACATTCTGTACCTTTTTTTCATTATCAAACCAAGGATCAAATATACATAGATAAGTACTATTGCATCATTATTGTCCATCAACCAATTAAAGAAAACATTGGTAAACCATACAACATACAGTACATATGTCCCAAGAAAAAGGGGAAAGGAGCCAAGAACAAGGATTAACAAAGTTAAAGGGACAGTAATGTTTCACAAAACAGCAGCTCCAATTAAACTTCATAGTATTTAAGCCATAGAGAGCGTTATTGAATGATAAAGTATTCCCCTCCCACCCCTTTTTACCTAGTGTAGGCCACCTCCCCTCAGATGTGTAATCTGGTCTTGAGACCAAACAGCTCACAACAATATTCTTAAGGAAAACCCCTTCTGCCAACCATCTGGTCAGTCTTGCTGAGGTGAGCAGTGCTACATCAGTAACAGGGACAGGAAGGGATACTTATCATTCAATTACTCTTGAACTACAAATCAGACAGTATTGAAATAACACTCTTCATGGCCCAAATATTTTGAAGATTAATTGGAGCTGCTGTTTTTGTGAAACATTACTATCCCTTTAATGAAGTTTAGGAGCCAGACCAACTACTACAGAAGGAAGAAACTACTACTATTATTTAGAAAACACTTAAGGGAAACAAAGCACCCCAAAAAGGGAAAAAGAGAAAAATTCTAGAAGCCAGTACTTCATGGCGCTACAGTTTGTGCATCCCTGGTCACTGTATGCAAACAGCAAGCAAATGGACAGATCTCTTTCTTAGCTAATTTTACACAAATTATGGACCTGGCATACAGTGCCAGCATTTAAACAATTGATGAATAGCAGGATTACTAGACTTTTTCATTAACTGTAATCAGCTTATAGACACAAAAAAACTAAATAAAATATGGCCACGACAAACATTTGCGACCATGGTAAACATAAATGCACAACTATATAGTACTTTTAATAGGACTCTTAATCAACAGCTCAAGTTTAAGTTGAATAAAAAAATAAGTTCTGTAAAATACCTGAAGCATCTCCAACTTTAAAATCACTGTCATCTGAGCTATCATAATCCAAAGCTTCTAGAAGGGAAGTTGCCAAAGGTTTCACTTGTCGTCTTTTCGAACTCCGGTCCACTGAAAAGAAAGGGTTTTTTTTGTTTTTCTTTTTATGTTATAAGTGGCATCCAATAAATTCTGCTAAATCAATACTTGGTTTTAAGATATATATCTCAGGGATACCACCAATTCCAAAAAAATAGACGTTAAGTGGTAGTTTGTCATATTTGAGATGCTGACACCAACTTTTTTGGGCTATCACCATGGTGATCACAAAATCAATCAGGTAAGTATAACCAAAAAAGTAAAATTGCTTATGTTATCATGGAGCATGTAAAATGGCACTTAATTTTATCCACAGTGATGAGAAATCCCTTACCTATATAGAATATTTAATATATCTTACCTATATATGTAAACTCAGACTTCACCATCACTGGTTGAAATGAAGTATGTGACACCACTGTGTCCACTCTTACTATGAATAACATCAGTGATGAAATCGGGCCTATACAAAGTGTTTACATAAACAGCTAAGAACAAGTAAATGCCCTAAAGAATGTACACATGAAAAAGGTCATAATTCTAATAAAGTACACACTTTTAGTGGAACAAAAGCTTTTTTTACATGCAACATGACATTTTAATTTTTAGGTAATACATTCCCTTTAAAAATCACAAGAAAGTAACATTTAAGTGCCATTTATGTATGCGTTACATATTCTATAAGTAACTTGACAAAAAAACATAGCAGAAGCCATAACAAAATATTGCAGTTAAATTAGGACAATGAGAAATCTGATGAATCTAGTCAATTTGCATAAGATGTTGATGGACCAGTTATATACAGACCTTAGATTCTCAAAGTTGATCTTCAAGCCTCACAAACAGTGCAGTTTCAAGGAGTTAAGGGCATTTGCTTGGACCTAGGTTTTCCACTCAAAATGAATAAGCCACTAATGAACACACTTGTACTTAATTCCAAATATGCTTGAAGTGGACCAGTCACCCGAAAATAAGTTTAGTTTGTTTTTAGAGAATAAATTGGCCTGCATGTTGTGTTAGACTTTTTTTGTAAAGTTCGAGACATTAACTTTAATGGGTTTTTTTTGGAAGAGTGTGCCAATTAGTTCAGTTTGAGAAAAAATGTATAGCTACCTGTGCTATTACAAATGCTGTCTTTGTGTGGGATCGATCTATATTCGGTGTGTTTGTGTGTGTGTAAATACTGGCAAAGCACAAACCAATCATCATAAAGTGCCACACTGTATCGCCAAGAAATAAAAGGTTAATTTCTGAAGAACTATTTTACACATGACTAGCACAACATATAGGAAGTTTATAATTTGCTTTAAAATTAACTTATCTTAGGGTGATGGATCCACTACCATTTTCAATAAAAAAAGTGGCACTTGATTTAACAGAAGGACTAAACTAGGTGGGTGTCCTTTAAAAAGCAGTGAAGCAGATGTAGTCATATGCTTTTTGGATTGTATCTACATTTGTATTTACACAATCCTTGATGAAGTCTGCCCTTAGCTAACATTTCCTCAAAACAAGAAGTAGGCTTCAAATGTCCTGTTTTAATTGTCATTACCCCACTGTACACTGAAACCAATTAGCAGTAGACAATGAGATATCAAATTATTTTATATAGGGCCAGAAATGACCACTATTCTGTGACCACTAATAACAATTTCAGCAGTATAAGAAATGAGGATGTTCTCAATGTTTAACATGGGATGGACTAGTAACTTCACTTCCGACTAGTAACTTTCTTCTTTGACTCATGAAGTGTGTGTGTGTGTGTGTGTGTGTGTGTGTGTGTGTGTTGTTGTTGTTGTTGTTGTTGTTTGAAGGGCATCTGTCTAGATAGGTCCTCCTGTTATATTAAGAGGCCCTTATTTGTATTCTAATTTTTTTAGTATAGATACCAGGCAATAAATGAAGGACACTTAACAGGTCATATCTTTACCTAAAGCACTAATTTTTAGAAAGCTATAGTATGTGCATTCCCAGATCGCCAGGATGCCAACTGGGAATAATGTACTAAGAGGAAGAATCCACGCCGCTAAATTCGATCACACATGCTTTCGGGGACATGCCCTGAGCATAACAATTCTGTTCCTGTTGCTTAATCTTTTTTTCTTCAATACCAATCCACTTCCTGTTTAATGTTAAATTCACATTAGCAAATTGCAAACTGTGCTATCCTGTGTGAGAGATGTGAATTTTGGCCAGCCCTCCTGGGTATCAGTTATAAGTCACTGGCTAATGTCCATGTGGATCCATCATTGATTGGAAATTGGAATAGGTAACAACTTCCAAGAGCTCAAGTGTAAATGGTCAGCACCATGGCTCTGTTCTCAAAGCTAGGGAATTGCAGCATGCTGCAACAAGCCAAGCACACATGTTGCATAATCACTGGTATGGACACCCCGACAGGGAATCTCTTGTTTTATATACTGCACAATAAAACAGTGTTCTAGAACACTGCAATAATGTTGCCCATAGGAACCTACCTTTAGGCATACACTACACCCCTATAGCCCGATTTGGAAAACAAAAATAACATGTACCATGAGTAGGATAGTACAAACAACTCAGTGAATGTCTAAATATAGAGGCAGAGCAAGCATCATAGATTTTTCCTTCTAGTAGTCCGAACAGTTGATAAACTGACTATCTGGCAAAGGCATTTAATATGGCAAACCTAGCTACTGTTCAAGAAAACCTATAAACTTGTCAATTACAAAAATGTTGTTTTTTTTGTTTTGTTTTTTTTTTTTTTTACAGGTGATTCTTTCCCTTAACATCCTGACCTGTTAGGTGCCCTTAAGGACCGCAGCTGGAAACTGAAGTGTCATCTGGTTCTGTCAAAATGTCTGCATAATTGATAGGCTTGAGGACCAACACTGAGAGTATAAAATAAACATGATGATGCAATAGATATGTTGGAAATTTTCATCCAACAGAATCACTTTGTATATTGATCCACTAATATTTATTACACACTAGAGTGGAAAACCTGTCAAATAAGCAGGTTACAGACGCTATGCATATAAATTCACAATTACAGTTGATAGTGTCCACTCATGTTGAGCTTATGGCTCTACTTGCGCACAGGTAGATCAGTTGAACTGACTTTTTGACTAACATGGAGTCAAGCACAAATAGAGCTTCCCTGATGGTGATCTTAAAATGCAAATATGAACTGCTGATAAGCCGCACTAGTAGGAACATGTCAGCATAGTCAATGCATTTTAAATACTATAGCTAGAAAGAAGACAATCATGGCTGCATCGCACAAACAGGCTCAATGAGGAATGAGCTAAGGAAATACTGTAAAACTAGCCACTTGTCTTTCTGGGAATACACCTGTTATTATCCGGCTGCTGTTGAACTACTGCTGCCACCATCCTCAAAAAAAGCCATTGGAGGGCTGGGGATTATGGGAGCTGCAGCCCAGCAGCTGGAGAGCCACTTTGCCTACCCCTGCACAATTGTCTATCTTGCAGTGGTCGCTGCTAAGCCCTGCACCGTCTCCCACTCCTCACAAATGTAGGGACAAGCAGATGATGCCCAGTTATACCATATTTGTGGAAATAGACGCATACTCATATAAGATAGGTGAGCAGTGTGTAAAGACATAAGTGTGTTTGTATACAGGTCATCATACACGTTCTGCCCCCATTCATGACAGGAACCACCTTTTTCTCATGGATACTGGCTACCGCCAATCGGAACTAAACGGCACTCACTTGGCGAGAACGAGCCTGAATAACCCAGACAGCGGAAACGGCCAAACACCGACAGAAAGATAACACAAAGCGGACACGAGAAGAAAGGTACAGAGCCGCGCAGTCGTCTCCCCACCCCCAGGCGGCAGTACGTCACATAATGGATGGTGTCCTAGAATTTTGTTGCGGAATGACCACGTGATGCGGAAAAACATAGGTACGAAGAGTCAGCCATCTTTCAAAAGGGAAGATGGTCAATATTGGCTTGAAGCTGTAAGCAGAAGTTCACAGCATGTTTGACAACTTTATCAGACTTCCACGAGCTGCCTGGTCTTGCTCTTTGTTCCTACGTGTTTTGCTCGTTGTTCCTGGATTTCGCTGTGCGTGGTTTAAAATCGAGTATGAACTCCAAATGAACATCCATGGGAACTATCAGGGTTTGATCAACATCTCAGGGCAAGGGCCAAACGCTCAGGGTGAGATAGTCCAGTGCTATCTAGCATATCTTCCAAGTGTCCCTCTTTGAGACCTAAATGTCTCTGTTTTTTTCCTATCATGGTGTCCCTGTTTGTTAGATCACACTGTTGTGTTTATATGTGTATCACCTGGCTCCACAGCAATAAAACCCTCATGTTTGTTTATATATTAGTATATATATGTTTATAAATTAGTCTGTATAAATAAAATACTTTGGTCTTGTTGTAAATCAGTTATTTGGTTACACAAAGACATACCTACCAAATCTCCCTATTCTTATCTGTCCTGATCCACAGAAGTGGATATGGGATATACCCAAACACAGAAGGGAGGGAGAATACCACTACCCAGAATCAATAAAGGGTGAATATACAAGGTGACAAACCAGGCGTGTCCATCTTGTCATGCTGAAATGCTAACGTGATGCAGTCTCTGATCCATCTGGCTAAACAGGGTTTAGATGCTGCTATTCCATAATACGTCCCAAATCCTACATAATAATTCGCTAAGTTGTGTGTAACGCCCGTCATGCGCAGTAGACACTGCTGCGCGTGCGGCAGTCATGTGCAGTACAGACTGCCCGCGCTGCGGCTGATACAGAGCTGGGCGCTCCGAAGGAGCGTCCAGCTCTGTACCAGCAGTGGCGCGGGCAGTGTCTGCTGCGCGTGACTGCCCCGCGACCGGCTGCCAGAGGCACTGTGGCCCGTGTAACGGGCTGTTCAACTAGTAAGTTAATAAACAAGGAGTCAGATTTTCTGAACGTTTCTGTCCTTTGTAGGTAAAAAGAAAAACAATGTAATAAATCCATTATATGGATTCTGGTCTCAGTTTCCACTTTAGGGCTAAGGCAGAATGAGAGTAGTACTAGTTCCACGTTTAAATGAAAGTCAGTGATTACTTTGGTAAGAAAAGAAGGTTTAGTGCCCAAAACCACTTTGTCCTGATGCAGAGTTAGGTAAGGAGATTTACTGGAAAGGGCTTGCAATTCACAAACTCTTCAATCAGATGTAACTGCTGTAAGAAATAAAGTTTTTTTTTTTAATTCACAAAGGATACGATACAGAACTAGGGTTGCCACCCAGCCGGTATTTTACCAGCATGCCGGTAAAAAATTGGCTTCTGTCCAATGTTAAGTCTATGGAGGGAATGCCATGGGCGGTATTTTTTTAAAGAAAAGGTGGCAACCCTATACAGAACAAATATGACCATTGCAGAGTTGACTATGCAAAATCAAACATTTCACAAAGAAATATAAATCGGAGAGATCTACAAGAGGAAATAATCCAGAATGAGAAAAAAGACTATATGATAACACAAGTGATTAGAATAGTAACCAAATAACCAATACTATGTGAATGGGCAATGCGGGTCTCAGAAACAGAGAGACCTTACTAAGGGGAAGTGTATATGGAAAGTATGAAGTGTCAGGGCCGGATTTACCATAAGGCAGAGTAGGCACCTGCCTACAGGTGCACCCCACAGAGGGGCGCCTGTCATTGAAATACATTTTTTTTTTTTTAATATTTATTCACAATGTGTTTTTTTTTTTAATTTTGTTTTTAATATTCACAGTGCTGCGCACAATAACCCGCCACCCCTGCCCGCCCGTTGCATGGTAATGGTAACACAAACCTTTAGCTGCTGTTGCTCCCCCTCGTCGGCTCTAATGCAGAGCGCTGGGAGCTGATAGGGAAAGTTGGAGCTGATGGGAGCAATGTGAGGGCAATATGGAGTTGATGGGGGATACATTGGAGCTGATGAGGGCAATGTGAAGATGATGGGGGCAATGTGCAGCTGATGGCAATGTGAGGGCAAGTTGGAGCTGATAGGGAAAGTTGGAGCTGATGGGAACAATGTGAGGCCAATATGGAGTTGATGGGGGATAAGTTGGAGCTGATGGGGGGCAATGTGAGGCCAATATGGATATGGGGGGTAATGTGGAGATTTGGAGCATTGTGGGGATGGCCAGTTGGGGGGGTGCGCTTCAGATTTCTGTGCCTACAGGCTCCTGAGATGTAAATCCGGTCCTGTGTAGTGTAGGTGGGGGCGGGCAGATAGGAAACAAATATGGAAGAAGAGAGTGTGATATAGACTGCCCTGATCATCCAGGATTAGAAAATGATTTGAATTAGACTAAAATGATGGGAAAGGACACTGCAGTAGTCATATCATCAATACCAAAAGATACAGAGCAAAGGATCAAGAGGTACGGAAGTGGATAAGAGTAGATTAATATTTTAAATTATAGATGATAAGTATGATTGGATTTTCCGGCAAAACCACCAGATATGTGCTAACAAACCTTTGTGAGACAAGCATCTCCAGCATAATGATGCCGATGCGTAAAATAAAGCCAGCTTCGTTGGAGTCATATTCTAGCCCAATACAATTTTATAATTAAGTTCCCTGGTGGCTGTATCCGGGGCTTGTTGAAAGTTGAGTCTGAAAATTGCTGACCAGGTGTCCTCATCAAGCTGAAACAAAAGATCCTTTTCCCAGTAAAGAACAAAGTAGGGCTTATATATAGGAGGAGAAGTATTAAGCAATTTTTAACAAGTGGAAAGACAACAAAAGTTTGAGGGATGGGAGCGGATGAGGGTTTTAACGGGGGAAAGAGACCTAGTGAGTGAGCCCTTTGACTTCTCATTACTGATTCAGTGTTGAATTTGTAAAGAAGTCAGCCAGTTTAAATTCAACCTTTCAGCACCTCCATATCCGAAAAGGAATAGATAAATTCATCTGTGCGGGCCATAGAAAAGATAGAGCGCTTGGTTGTAAAAGATAAATGAAGAAGTTTTAGATCTGAAATCTCGGGTGGGAAGTCCAGATTCTTTAAGAGAGATTCCAAAGTCGAAGGGTAAATGAATAAACCAAGGGCAGCGTTCAAGTTGGACCAGGTCGTAAGTATATGTCCTAAGATGGTATGTGAGAGAGGTGCTGCTGGAAGAGAATGTATGGAAGACCTAAGGAGCTGGTCAAGGGAGAAGGGATCAAGGTCAATGTCTAGGCTCAAGGTCCAATAAGAAGGAGGAGATGATTGGAGAAAGTCAAAAATTTTAGCTATGGCAGAGGCCTGATAATATCTGGTCAGGTTAGGGAGGGCTAATCCCCCTCTGTCTATGGGAGAAAAACAGTTTTAAGGGTAAGATGCTTAATATGAATTTTATCTAATGGTTCAAAGAGTGGAGGTCTGGACAGCTGATCCAATACAATATTTAAGTCCTGTGGGGGGGCAATTTCCCATATTTTCAGCCTTGCTTTTTGTATTTCCCTAATTCACCTTTTAACTAAAGGGTCCTCAGCAAAAGGTTGTGATAGCAAGGCTGAAAGAGCTGATAGCAGTACTTTCAAAGAAGCAGTAGATAGCCCCTTATCAAACCCTTGCTGTAGAAAATCAAAGATTATAGCAGAAGAGAGAGAATTTTCTTAGTAGAGTATTAATTTTTAAATGCATCTAAGACTGTCATATGCTTTTGCCGTGGATGCTTTTCTGCCTGAAATGATAGTTTGTGCCTCTTTGACAGATGATCTTTCTATATTAAAGTTTCCTGCTCAATCTTCAAGCTGTTAATTTAAAAAAAGCCAGGTTTGTGAGGCATATGGGGCCCTGGCTTAGTAGGTATTTTGAGACTGGAATGATCCAGTGACTGGGGAGTGATAACTGAATTAGGTCTGAGAACCTTTTCCTCCTGGTCCAGTATGGTGCAATCACCATAACATCTGGTATCAGTGGAATTGGAGAGAATAAATATGCCAGGGGAAATTACCATTGGAACTTTAATGCATCCTGACTCAGTGACCTTTGATCCTTTCATCTGGAGGAAAAACTGATTGCACTTGTTTTTATTGTTTGTTGCCAAGAGGTCTATGAGTGGCATTCACCATCTGTGATTCAAGGTACTGAAGATCTCTGGGTGTAGAGACCATTCTCCTTGATCTGTCTGTGTTCTGCTGAGCTAATCCGCTTGCACATTTAGCTTTCCTGATGAATGGCAGATATGATTTTTAAATTACTTTCTGCCCACACTAGGACAGATCCTACTTCCTTTGACAAACTTTTGCTCTTGGTGCTCTCTGCTTTTTGAGGTAGGTCACCACCGACATGTCTGACTTTATCAGAACCGCTTTCTGTTGTAAGTGGGGGGTTTTTTAGCGAGGAGGCTTGCACCTGTTGCAATCATTTCACATTTCAGGGACCAGCCTCTTGAAAGATTTGTTTTCTGAATCCACCACCTGAGCTGTAACCTTACCAACCTTAGATCCCTTCAAAGGATTCTGCTTCTGTCTTTTTGTGGATTCCAAAATATAAAGAAGTTTGCCTGGCTTTACCTCATTCAGAATCTGGGCCCATGGAACTATTTGTACCATAGAGGTCAGCATCCTTAATAGTTCCATGAAGTCTTGAGCTGTGTGAACTGCCTTCTTCCCGAACTTTTGAACCTACAATATCATCTTGGATATCCTTTTGCTTGACAGGAATGCCATCATTGAAATTGTATTGAGTCTGATTCCCAAAAACAGTAATTGCTGTAATGGTTGGAGCAGACTCTTTTCTATATTTATCATCTATCCCAGGCTTGCAAGATACTGGATGCATCTGCTTGTGATTTATACTTGACTGTTCTATTGATGTTTGCCACTATCAACAGATTGTCCAAGTATGGTATTATTGATATTCCTTCTTCCCTTAGATCCTGAAGGGCTACTGCTAGAACTCTGGTGAACACCCTTGGTGCTGAGGCTGGGCTGAAAAGTAGTACCTTGAATTGATATTCACTAGCCTTTTTTATAAGTAAACTTTTTCCCACCCGGCATGCCACATGGAATAATTAATTACCAACAGGCAGGAAGTACCAAAGCTAAAAAACAGGCCTTTGGGGCCTAAGATAAAGAAAGTGAAGAAATGGTGTAATGAAACATTTGTGTACAATATTAGTAATATATAGGCTAAAAGCAGGTAGAATGAGCAAAGGAGATAATAGAAAAGACAAACAAAGAAGGATAGCACACAGTGCTAACAATTTAATATATACACATAAGTAATAAAAGTAGTATTAAATGTGATTAGAGTGAATGAAGTGTGCAGCAAGGAATGAGACGGTTCTCCAGCCCCCCAAAACATTAGGCAACATTGTTGCTTGTTTTGTGTTTGCACTATGGGTTTGGTCCTAATGTTTGGGGGACTGGAGAACCTTCTCATCCCTTGCTGAACACTTCAGTCACTCCAATCACATTTAATTCTACTTTTATTACTTTATATGTATATATTAAGGTGTTAACGCAGTGGGCTATCCTGCTTTTGTTTATGTTTTATTTGTGTCCAGAAAATGCTTGATCAGCCCGCTTCTTTTTGGCAGAGGAAACGGGCTGCCAGTATACTTATGAGCACATATTCAGTGCCCATTGTAACTGACTGTAGACCTCTACTAAGGGCACTGTGAGTGCCAAGAACTAGATCCTACTGAAAAGACTGAACTGTCACCCTACCGACCCCAACCCTGGTTAGTCGGGCAGTAAGAGGATTGCCGCCAGCATTTTGAAAATTAGAATAGGCTTTCTGATTGCCTTCCTTCTGGTTGGTCACCTACTATCTATGCTCATGTCAATGTGTACTGTCTCTAGTTTACTATGTGTTATGCTCTTCTGATTGGTCACCACCTGTCGTCTCAGTCTGTTGCTCCGGTTCCCATTGGTTGGAGAGCCGGAGTGACATGATTGAGTTATGTGTCGGACCTGGGTAATACAATGGCCCAGGTCCGGATTGTAAAAACAAACATAAAAAAGTAGGCGCTTCTAGTGTAATATTATTTGTAGAAAGGTGTAATCACCAAACCTTCACCACTCTTAAAAATGTACTCACAAAATACATGGTCATTGTGGCGCTTATATGCCCACTGATATCTGCACACAGGGGATGTTCTTTTAAACACTGTCCCCAATGCAGTGTTTCCTCATGAAGGGGATTCTCTGTCAAACTATAGGTTGCACCTCATCACAACCAGAAGGAAATCAAGACACAGAAGGGAAACAAAACAGGAGATAGATTTTTTAGGCTGAGGGTTTAGTGCATTTGAGAAAGTAGCTAGGGAGCTACGAAACGTTATGCAGAGCCAATAGCTTGGTTTTAATTACTTTTTATTCTGTGAGTTATTTTGATGCTTTTTTTAGAGCAGTTTTTAAATGTTAAACAATTCCTTTTGTACTAAAAAATTTTGTGGTTCAAAGACTACAGCACAGTGTTTTGGACTCCTTCCACTAATGAGGATGCCTGAGCAGAGACAGGCATAGTTCTCTGCAAGCCTCCTTGGTTATTTGTGGGTATAAGCTCTCAAATAACAACTTACCTTGTGAGTATAATTTGGTTTGTCTTTATATACATTGGTAATATCCGGATAACAGGTACTATTGGGCGCCCTCCTGTTTTGTTTCCCTTCCAGGTCCTGATTGGTCACCTGTCTCTTGTCACTCCGATTCCCATTGGCTGGGGATTGGAGTGGCAAGACTGAATTATGTATATTCCCCACACTGTATACCCCTTTGAGTGCCAGAGGGATACGCAATGCAATGTTTTGCAATGTGTTGCATACCCTCTGGCACTCAAAGGGATACTGCCCTATTGTTGTATGTTTCCACACCATTGTCCCCATGTATTGTGCCATTGTGTCCCATGTTTATGCTACCATTGTCTTGTTTTGCTATAAAATGTCTCCTCAATAAAGTAGTAGTAGCTTGGACTAGAAGTGTGTTCTGTTGTTTTATTCCAGAATAGTCTAAATGGTCCCCTTTGTCCCACATTCAAGGATCCGGCGTTCCAGTCTTCCATGCAGCAATTCAGACTGGCCCGGCTACCTGCTTGTAGCCACATCTAGGAGGGAGAAAACTGACACAACAGCCCAAGACAACTCGGTGTCTTAGGATTCCGTTACACCCATAATGCTGTGAGCGGTCCTGGGCAGAGCTGGGAACGGTGGTGGGCGGATTATTTCTAGATGAGGATGGCCTGCATCTCCCCTGGCATGTGTATGACTCGTGGCCATTCTTCCCCGCCGCCATGCAACTCAGATGGTTTCTAGTCAGACAGGAGGATCATCAGGACAGGCTTGGATGATACAGTTCTGAGCACATCACCTGCATCATCACGTGCTGCTCAGACTGAGCACTCAGGCGGGCAAAGGTGGAGTAGGGGGCAGAACAATGCATGCATGCACATAGATAAAGAGCGAACACGGCTCACGTGATAAGGTTATATAAGTATGCTGGAGCGATACGGGCATACTTAGAAAGCTAATGCTAAAGCTAAAATAACGTTTTTTGGGGGGGTTTTGTTTTGTTTTTTGGGGGGGGGTTGTTTTTTTTTAATCTCATTTAAATTGTTGCCAATTTTCAGAATTTTCATTTAATTCTATTTTGAAGTTGTGGTTTGTTCCAAAATGATTTTGGCAAAATCAAACTACTTTAGCTTGATAAATAAGGTCCCTAGAATCTAATAATTAAATGTATATAATGCCATTTCATTGTAACATTTCAATATTATTTTAACCATTTGAATGCCAGAGCAGTATGCAACATATTAGTTTGCAATGCACTGTGTACGTCACTGACGTTCAAAGGGTTAAAGGGAATCTATTGCTTAGGGCAGTCAGAGGTGGGGTATTAAAATAAAAAGAGACAAGACCCGCCCATTTGTTGGCACTGCACTCGCTGCTTCCCTCCCCTTGCATGGCTGCACAGATTATGAAGCATTGAACTCTCCAAAAATCACCAGAACTACAAGAACAAGAAAAGGAGATTACTGTTTTACCACTGGATTTCTCAGATCCAGCAGACTGGCAGACTGATGTTCTCACTACCTAATTTCGTGATACCTTTGTAATGAAAGGCCCAGCAAAGCCAAATGAACACTTTTTGTTTCCCAGAGATGCATCTAAGAGACATTTTACAGCAGTCCATTACAAACACTGCCTTGGAAATGGAGAGGTGCAGAACAGACATTGTCTAATTTACTCTACCAAGCTAAAGAAAGTGTGTTTGCTTTTGTTGCAAACTGTTTGCAAACAAAGAAAGAAGTCTGACTGCTGGTGTCGGTGACTGGAAAAATACATCTCATATTTTGACAGCTCACGAACAGTCTGCATCTCATCTTGCTACTGTGGGAAGATGGAATGAGTTATTGATAAGGCTTGGATCAGGAAGAACTGTTGATCGGACTTACCAGAGATTATTAACAACAGAAACGCAGCACTGGCAGAATGTTCTTCAGCTCCTTGTAGCCATCGCCAATATCTCGGTAAGCAGTGCTTGGCTATCAGAGGAAGCAATGATACACTTTACAGTGAAAACAATGGAAATTATTTGCAACTTGTGGAAAAGATGGCTACTTTTGATACAGTGATGCAGAACCACCTTAAAAAAATAAAATTCTGAAATGCATTGCCGTGATCTAGGAAAGGATATCCAAAATATATTGATTAGCCTTATTTCCAAAGACATAACAAGATGGATTCTTCTACTATTAAAAAAACCCCAAATACTATTCCATCATTCTTGACTGCACTCCAGATGTTTGTTTTGTGTAATAGATGGCCATTGTGACGGAACTGTGGCAACTATGGGAGATATTGGTGTGTTAGAGATATGGAATCTCATGTCTTCAGACTATTTCTACCCAAAAGACTAACAACCATAGACAGAGCTTAGCCATAGTTGCTTCCAATACATTGCTAGAGTGCAGAGATAGTGGGGGTTGGGCTTTGATTCCACTATACTCCAGGTCTGTGCTAAGGAATGTTAATTGATTCCTGCTGTGCTTCCTTGACCAATCAAAGGATGTTATTGATGAGCCAGTTAAGAATGTATAATTTCAAGTCTTAATCTGCATTCTTATCTTGATAAGGGTGCTGGTGACTGATTGGTCAAGCATAGAAACACTGTCCCAAGTATTCATTTGCATGCTGATCTTGATAAGAGTCTCTGTAGTGTATATAAGCTGTGTGTTTGAGTCAATAAAAGAGAGTTCTTCCCTTCATCAAGTCTCGGCTGATGTTTGGGAATAGGAGATTCGGTTACTATTGGAGTGTTACTCTGAGGGAGAAAGGAACTATAACGGAGGTATCCAGCTTATGGTACAAGGCGTCATGTTACAACTGGTGGCAAGCAGCGGGATTCGGCTTATCCCAAGGAACTGAAACTGAGACCAGCATCCAGGGGGAGATATAGCCGCTGGCTTGACCCCTGTCTCAGCAACGCAGAGAGCAGTGGATGGAGCAACAGCGAAACTGAGACCAGAATCCAGGGGGAGATATAGCCACTGGCTTGACCCCGGTCTCAGGAACGCAGCGAGCAGTGGATAGAGCGTTGGTTCACCTGAACCGGAGGAAGCAGTATTGCGGCAGGCTTAGCGAAGCCCTGGAGGATCTGCTGGAGTCCAGAGTGCAAGGGGGCCACAACCGGTGGATGGCCAAAGCAACTTGGATATCCTGGAACTTGGAGTACTAGTATCCAGTGCATTAGGAGGTACCTGGGATCCTGCCTGTGGAACATGGCAAATCTAGGACCAATGGGAGCTGTTAAGCCCAACTGGAGAAGGATTGAGAAGCTGGTGGCATTGCGATGGCCGCTTCTGGGAGACAAACCTCTGCTGGATTGGGAGGACAGCATGGACTGCCTTGTGAAGGTGGAAAGTAAGCTACAGGATCAGTATATCGCCCTGTACCAGAAAGCGGAGCAGAAGTATTACAGCTTGATCCGCCCCTGTTGTTCTGCTGCGGGCAATGGATACAATGGCCCAGGAGTAGGATGGGAGGCCATCTATGTCAACCCCAACTTTGGCAGCAAGGAGGAGAGTAGGTTTTGGGAAATCAGGGATGCCCGGGAGGAGATGATGGGCTTCCAGAATATCCCTGAGCTAGCAGAGGAGCTGGAGGACCTGGTGGAGCAAGAGTGGCATCTGGAGCGAGCTTACCAAGGCCTTATCTGGAAAGTTGTGAAGCATATGGGGGAGGGACCACGGGTGGCCCCCCCATATACTATACCACAGGAAGACGTGGCCTGGCTGACCAATCCACCCTGGGATGGAGGCTCTGACCTTGGAATCGAACAGCCCTTTAAGTCCTGCGACCCAGTGGGGTGGAGAATGAGGAATCTACTGCCCCACCTAGGACCCAATCCGTCGGAAGAGACGGTTGCCCAACTTAAACTGTCGGTCGAGCAACAGTACTTTCAAGACATCCAGAGCCCCTGGGTTGCCCCATGCTGGGGGAGTGAGACAGTGATACGCACCAGCCCCTTTGTTACCCCGGACCTGAGGAGTGGGAATTCGCTACTCCTCAGCCCCAAGAATGGCCCTGTACCAGGGGGTGGGACAACCGTCCCCCCTGGTGGACCTTTGCCCCCTTCCCCTGTTTTTCCTACTGTTGTGAGTGAGAGAGAGCTCACCAGCAGCACCAAGAAGATGCTCCCTTTGTTAATGGACACTGCCCTGGAGAAGGAGCGATGTGTGCTCTCCAGGGGCACGGATGATACGGCCCTGAAGAATGGGACTGCGGTCTTCCTCAAGGCAGAGAATGGCCTGCGGTTTGTTGTCTGAAAGAAGAGGACCCCAGCAGACTGAAGGAGAACAGTGCTGCTGGCCCTCTTGTTGACCCTATGGACTGTGAACTGGTGGGTGGGAATGCGTTCCCCACCCGCCCCCCCTGTGAACCCTGGCCTGGTGAGTAGGAGCGAGCTCCCCAGGGCCTGGGAAACCCCTGTTGCTGTGGATGATACGCAGGTCCCCACCACCAGCCCCTGTCCTTCCCCTTTGTTATTGGATGCTGCCCTGGAGAAAGAGAAATGTGCGCTCTCCAGGGGTGCGGATGTTATGGCCCTGAGGAATGGGATTGCGGTCTTCCTCAAGGCAGAGCATGGCCTTGGAGTTTGTGGCCTGAAAGAAGTGGACCCCAGCAGACTGAAGGAGAACAGTGCTGCTGACCCTCTTGTTGACGCTATGGACTGTGAACTGGTGGGTGGGAATGAGTTCCCCACCAGCCCCCCTGTGAACCCTGGCCTGGTGAGTAGGAGTGAGCTCCCCAGGGCCTGGGAAACCCCTGTTGCTGTGGATGAGACGCAGGTCCCCACCAGCAGCCCCTGTCCTTCCCCTTTGTTATTGGATACTGCCCTGGAGAAAGAGAAATGTGTGCTCTCCAGGGGTGTGGATGTTATGGCCCTGAGGAATGGGACTGCGGTCTTCCTCATGGCAGAGCATGGCCTTGGAGTTTGTGGCCTGAAAGAAGAGGACCCCAACAGACTGAAGGAGAACAGTGCTGCTGACCCTCTTGTTGACCCTATGGACTGTGAACTGGTGGGTGGGAATGCGTTCCCCACCTGCCCCCCTGTGAACCCTGCGCTCTCCAGGGGTGTGGATATTATGGCCCTGAGGAATGGGACTGCGGTCTTCCTCATGGCCTTGGAGTTTGTGGCCTGGAAGAAGAGGACCCCAGCAGACTGAAGGAGAACAGTGCTGCCGACCCTCTTGCTGTACATGTGGACTGTGAACTGGTGGGTGAGAGCAAGCCCACCAGCCCCTATGTAACCCCTGCTTCGGTGGATGAGACGCAGGTCCCCACCAGCAGCCCTAGTCCGTCCCTTATTGCTATCACCCTGGAGAAGGAGGAAAATGTTTTCTCCAGGTGCCGGGACAAGATCGCCAGGAAGATTGGTCAGGTGTTCCCTCTCAAAAAGAAAAGAAACCAGGAAATTGATGGCCTGGAAGAAGAGGAACCCAGCAGACTGCCACAATGCTGCGCTGCTGCCCCTTGTGCTGTCCCTGTGGACTGTGAACCGGTGGGTGGGAGCGAGCCCACCAGCCCCTATGTGACCCCTGGCCTGATGGATGGGAGCAAGCCCACCAGGCCCTGTGAAACATTGGCTGTGATGAGTGGGACAACTGTCCTCATCAGCAGTCCAAAGCCTGTTGCCCCTTTTCCTGATACCCCAGCCTTGGTGAGTGGGACCACGGTCCTCACCAGGGATGCCCTTGTTGCCCCTGGATTTTTTAACCCCAGCCTGGTGGGTGGGAAGTCATTCCCCACCAGGCCAACTGTTGATCCAGCCAGAGGGAGGGGGGCCCCCGACCTCCCTAAGGAAGTTGGGAGTTGCCCCAGTTTTGCCAGCAGCCCACAGTCTGTTTGTCCTGGATTGGTGAGTGGGAGTGCACTCCTCACCGGTCCCCTGGATGCCCCTACCCTGGGCAAAAGAGTCCCCAGTGTTTCCAGTAGCCCTTTGGATGTTGCCTCAGCCCAGGAGAGTGGGAGCAGCATCCTCTCCTGTTCCCGTGGGGTACTTGCCCAACCAAAAGGGGGAGATGTCCCTAGCGTCCACCAAGGGGACCTCCAGGCCATTGGGAACCCAGAGACACTGTTGCCACAAGGAGGTCCACCTTATAGACTGGATATGGACCCTGAGCCACTGGACCCAGATCCAGGAGGGTCTGACCCCAGCTCTGCCTGGAGCCTGGCCCAGGAAAGGCCTCCCAACTTGGTTATAGCCAGGACCAAGAGGTACACTTTTCCCTGGCCCAGGACCAAGGACCTCAGTTTTACTCCTGGCCCCGGACAAGGGGCTCGCTTATTCTTTCCAGACCCCAGGGCTGGCTGGGGACAAGACTTTTGGGACAAGTACTGTTGCGGACATGGCACTACCAGATTATGTGTCCACTCCGGACAGCAGCGAGCTGACCTGTGTGGATCATGTTGTGGCTGTCGGAGGTGGACAAGGGGGAGATATGTGACGGAACTGTGGCAACTATGGGAGATATTGGTGTGTTAGAGATATGGGATCTCATGTCTTCAGACTATTTCTACCCAAAAGACTAACAACCATAGACTGAGCTTAGCCATAGTTGCTTCCAATACATTGCTAGAGTGCAGAGATAGTGGGGGTTGGGCTTTGATTCCACTATACTCCAGGTCTGTGCTAAGGAATGTTAATTGATTCCTGCTGTGCTTCCTTGACCAATCAGAGGAGGTTATTGATGAGCCAGTTAAGAATGTATAATTTCAAGTCTTAATCTGCATTCTTATCTTGATAAGGGTGCTGGTGACTGATTGGTCAAGCATAGAAACACTGTCCCAAGTATTCATTTGCATGCTGATCTTGATAAGATTCTCTGTAGTGTATATAAGCTGTGTGTTTGAGTCAATAAAAGAGAGTTCTTCCCTTCATCAAATCTCGGCAGATGTTTGGGAATAGGAGATTCGGTTTACTATTGGAGTGTTACTCTGAGGGAGAAAGGAACTATAACAGAGGTATCCAGCTTATGATACAAGGCGTCACATTACAGCCATCATTGTTAGGTTTGTGTCAATCACACAAGGAGACCCACTAACAGCAAACCCTGAAGTAAAAATTGTCCCAGTGTATAGTTCCACTGGAGAAGGGTTGACTGAATCAATTCTGGCAGAGCTTGAGACACTGAACATACCATTAAGGGATATGACAACGGTTCTAACATGAAAGGCAAGCACTCTGGCGTTAAAAAAAGAATCAAGGATTTGAATTCACAGGCATTCTACATTCCTTGCAGTGCTCATTCTTTAAACCTCATGGTCAATGATTCTGCTGTGTGTTGTAGGGAAGCCAGTTGTTTTTTGGTACCCTACAGAAAATGTTTTTTTTGGGGTTTTTTTTGTCTGGTTCAACAAATCAGTGGGACATCTTAAAGAAGCACATCAGTAGGCTGACAATGAAGCCACTATTACAAGATGGTCTAGCATAATTGATGCCATTGATCCTTTTAAATTCCCCATAGCTGAAATATATGATGCATTGATGGAAATCAAGGAAGATGCAGCATTTACTACTCTTGCAAAGCATGAGGCTGCATCATTGGCAAAAGAGCTGAACAACTTTGTGTTTTTTGTGTTTGACAGAAATGTGGTTTAATGTATTAAGTCGTATTAATGAAGTAAGCAAACTTCTTCAGAGTAGAACAAATTACTTACCAGATTTTGTGGAGCTTTTAGAAGCCAGCAAGACCTACTTGGAAACTTACCGGTCTGACAGTGGATTTGAGGAGTTACTCACAGAAGCATCAAAGATGACACTGGAAATGGAAATTGATCCTGTGTTCCCTTCTTCAGTGTGTCAAATGAGGAAAAAGATGATACTTTTTTTCCTATAAAAAACAGATGATCCGATCCAAGATCCCCCAAAAAAGTTTAAAGTTGAATGCTTCTACACTGTCTTGGATGTCGTAATCAAATATGTTCAGGAGAGAGTTGAACAGCTTAAAGGTCATAGCAACTATTTTTAGTTTTTGTATGACATCAGGAAAATTAAAAACATAGATAGGGAACAACTCTTGAAGAGCTGTATGGAGTAACGAGACATGTTAAATGATGTAAAGTCCAAGGATAAAGATAATGATGGAATTCAGCTGTGTGAAGAGCTTATCGTCTTGGCTCCTGTTGTATCACCAAGCATGATACCAATTGAAGTCCTGGGCTTTGCAGTCAGGAATGGTTTTGCTCCAAATGTAGCAATAACACTTTACATACTGCTGACACTCCCAATTACACTGGCTTCTTCAATGTCTCAAGAATGGCTGGTGGGTCTTGCCATGCTGCCTATTGAGAATACCATTGCTCATGAGTTTGAATTTGAAATATTGCTGAAGGACTTTGCTAATGCTAAAGCAAGAAAGGTCAATTTGTAGACCTAATAGCCATAGTGAAATCAGGGCTCAAAATTTCCACTCGCCACTAGCCAATGGCGAGTGAAAATTTAGCCCTGGCGAGTAGAAATTTAGCCCTGGTGGGTATGTTTTGGCTTGCAGTGGTGAGTAACTTTTCAGGTCTGGCTAGTAGCAAAGGACTTAAAATGATAAGCTCTGGTGAAATGATACTTGAACAGCTCTGAGAGCAAAGATTGGCACATTATTATAATTTGCTCTTTTGTACTTTAGTTTATTGACCTATTTTTTTTTTCTTGTACTGTATTGAGAGATGCTAGAAATATTGGAATGTTAGACTTTAATGTCTCTCCTATCTCTAAGTGTTTGTCATTTTTCTGTTTTTTTATAATTTATTTTACTATTTGATTAAATGTTTTATATAATTTTATTTATATTGTAATTTTGATTTTATTTTATTTTTGGGAAACTTCTTGCCAATTGATACATGTACAATGCTGCTATGTTCTGTTTTGTATATGAGAAAATGTTTACAATTAAAATCTGCTACCTTACCTTTTTGAATTATTTGATCCAAAAGCTGAAATGGGGGGAAAACTGTAAAATACCCAACATTAGCTAGTCTAGCAAAATGTTCCATGCACAAACATATGTGTTACTGTGACAATTTAATACCAAGTGATAAGAACAGCAAATTAAAGGATCTCTCAGTCAATTATTAGCAGTAAACAGATTAAGAGAACAAGTGGTAGCAAGTATCACCGCCACTCAAACCAGGTATATAAAGAAGATACAAAACCAAACTTTGTACACATTCTTCTCAAAAGTGCCTTATATTGTACTAAAGGAGATCAATATGCAGATACCAACAAATAGATAAACTGCAAACAAAAAGCCAGACAAAGATCAAATCTCCAAATAATAAATAAAGTCCGTTCTTCTCAATAGATTCTAAAAATCAAATGGTACTCATTACCCTTATTGTAGATCAACAAGTCCAAGGTCCCAGTTAAGCTGATACTGTTTCTTCCTTTTAATGTAGCGATATACTTAGATACAGATGGAATCAATCAGAGTTCATCTTTTTGGAAAGGTGTTCTGCACACAAGATACCAGATTCACTGTTCTATGTGTGTTGGCAGTACATCACTCCTCCAATATCAGGTAGTAGTTAGGTGTAGTGATATGCTGTCACATCCGCAAATGGAATCACTTACAACTCGTCAGTAGATGTGCCTTATGGAAAGAGGCAATACTAGTGCAGTATTGGGGGCCTGAGGAGAAGCATAAGCCTCAGGCTGACTTCTGAAGTGTAAGTAGCACTGGTTCAAAAAACCATAGAACTCAGAGAGTGATCTATCATAACGCTAGGGTTCAAGCAGGATACCGGTAAGACCAGAGCGCTACAAGGCCTATGGGTCGAAACAAACCTGGAGTAGTATGGTGGCAGAGACCAGGCCCAGAGACCTGCACGGAGAGCAAGCCAGGCCCAAGGTACAAGACAAGCGGAGTCAGTCAAAGCCAAGGTCATACATGTATTGGGTAGTCATACGGTGCCACAGTACTTAGCACTGAGCGGGTAGTCTGCCAGGCCAGGGGTCATACATGGATCGGGTAGTCAGATGGATCCAGGGATGAAGCACGGATTGGGTAGTCAGACAAAGCCAGAGGTTCAGGCACAAATTGGGTAGTCAGACGGAGCCAAGGGTCGTACACAAATCGGAATCAGCAGCCAAGAACGGGTCACAACAAATAGCGGAATACAAGTAATGGTCAGATACACTACGAAAGGGCACTGTAGCTAGGTCTGAAAGCCGCATATAAGGCACACCGGAGTGGCGGGACATGAATCGGCCAATTAGGCCGAGTCTACAAATAGCAAGCACTCTGTAGAAACGCGCGTATGCAAACAGGAAGTCCATAGCAGGTAGCGACCAGACTTACTGCTGCCGAGTCACAAGTGGGGAAAGGCAGGAATGCCACGGGTGATGGATCATGGGCATCATGATGGTACCCACCCCTCAATGACCTCTCCCACGCAGAAGTGGACCAGGTTGAGATGGAAACCGGGAATGGAACTTGCGGAGCAGATCAGGAGCATGGACATTGCTACTGGACACCCAGGAACGTTCTTCTGGACCATAACGCTTCTAATGTACAAGATATTGTAGGTGCCCTCTGACTCTGCTAGAGTCTAGAATGTTTTGTAGCTCATACTCCTCATGATCCTCCACATGATCCTCCACCTGTATAGGCCCAGGCTGGACGTGTGTGGACCAGAAGTGTAGCTATTACAGATCAATGGCTTAAGTAAAGATACGTGGATAACATTGTGGATGCGCATAC
Organism: Rhinophrynus dorsalis; assembly: GCA_037306005.1. Taxonomy (NCBI): domain Eukaryota; kingdom Metazoa; phylum Chordata; class Amphibia; order Anura; family Rhinophrynidae; genus Rhinophrynus; species Rhinophrynus dorsalis. Next base: position 403,537,612 of record CM074723.1, read on the forward strand.
CAGCAGGAAGATCCAGGGCATACATTACAGGGTATACTCTTTGAAGCACCTGGTATGGACCTAACAAAATGGGGGCCAGTTTCTTACAAGGCACTTGGAGGTTCAGATTACGGGAAGATAACCATACCCTCTCTCCTACTTGAAGAACCGGAGCCGGGAGTCTCCTACAGTCTGCGTGTCTCTGATAGAGCTGTGTGGAGCTTTGTAGGGCTCTCTGGACCCGTACCCAAGTGGAGCAGAGTTGCCTGAAATGCTCATCCAGAGCCGGAATATCTTGTGCCCTAAAGGAGTCAGGAAGCAATGATGGTTGGAACCCATAGTTGATCAGAAAAGGAGATCTCTGAGAGGAAGAGTTCACGGCACGGTTCCTGGCAAGCTCAGCCCACGGTAACAAGGTACCCAGTTATCATGATAGTCTGAAATGAAGCAGCGTAGAAACTGTTCCAACCCTTGGTTGAATATCTCAGCAGCACCGTTCAACTGGGGGTGGTATGCAGAGGAGAAAGAAAGTTGCATACCCATCTGATTACAGAAAGATCTCCAGAAACGGGACACAAACTGGCTTCCTCGGTCTGAGACCAACACCTTGGGCACTCCGTGGAGTCAAAACACCTCTTTAGCAAAGACCTTAGCCAATTCCCTGGAGGACAAAGTGGCTATTTTGGAAAACCAGTCAACTATCATTCGCATGACCATGTAACCCTTGGATGCCGGCAGTTTCCCCATAAAGTCTATGGTCAAATGAGAACAAGGATGCTCGCCATTGGGAACTGTTTGCAGTAGACCCACCGGAAGGTGCCTCGGGGTCTTAGCACGAGCACAAGTAGAACATGCTGCTACGAAGGCTAAGCAGTCTGCCTTCAGACTAGGCTACCAAAAGAGCTGGGAGACAGACCAAATCCATTGGTCACTGCCAATATGTCCACCTGCCTTCGATGAGTGATATGTCTCCAGCAATCTGGTGCGAAGAGACTCAGGTACGAAACATTTACTGCTGGGTTTGTCTGCAGGAGCAGAGGCTTGGGAGGCCAGAATCTCCTCTCCCAGGGGATATGTGATACTAGTGTGTATAGAAGCCAAAATTTGATCGGACGGAATGATCGGTACTGGCGTATTTTCAGCCTCAGGGTCAGACCCGAACTGCATGGACAGAGCATCTGTTCTAACATTCTTGGTGCCAGGAAGATATGAGATTACATAGTTGAATCTGGACAGAAATCACTCCCACCAGGCCTGTCGTGGAGATAGTCTTTTAGCTTTGGACAGATATATTAGATTCTTATGGTCAGTGATAATCAGGATTGGGGAACTCGTCCCCTCAAAAAGGTAACACCATTCTGAGAGCGAGGATAATGGCCAGATCTCGCGATCACCAATGTCGTACAGACTCTGAGCTTTAGACAATTTAAAAAAATCCCACATGGAAGTAGGGTTTTACCAGGCCCTGATTGCTGAAACAGGGGGCGCCTACTCCTGACTCAGACACATCGACCTCCAGAGTAAAGTGTAGAGTGGGGTTGGGATGAGACAAGATGGGAGCCCTTGCAAAAGCAGACTTCAAATCCTCAAATGCCCGAATAGCACTGGGGGACCATTCAGATGGGTTCGCCCCCTTGTGTGTCATGTCAGTGAGTGGTTTGACCACTGTGGAAAAGGTCTTTATACATTTTCTATAACAGTGAAACCCAAAAATCTCTGTATGGCTTTTAACCCCACTGGGCGGGCCTATTTCAGAACAGCTGAGAGTTTTTGTGGGTCTATCGCTAGACCAGATGAGGAAATTACATAACCCAAGAAAGTCACCTGAGTCTTATGAAATTCACACTTTTCCAACTTACAGAACAGCTTGTTTTCTCTTAAAAGTCGCAGAAACTGATTCAAAATTCTCCCAATGTGCCGCTGGGTTCGGGAAATGGATTAGGATATCATCCAAACAGACTACTACACATCTTTGTAGTAAATCTTAGTATGTTGTTAATGAATTCTTGGAAGACCGCCGGAGCATTACATAAACCAAATGGCATAACCAAATATTCGTAGTGTTCGCTACGAGTATTAAATGCAGCTTTCCACTTGTCTCCCTACTTGATTCTTACAAGGTTATATTCTGCCCTTAGGTGAAGTTTGGTGAACACTGTGGAACCCTTAAATTGGTCGAACAACTCAGTAATCAAAGGTATGTGGTAAGCATTCTTGACTATAAGTTTATTCAGTCCCCTGTAGTCAATGTAGGGTCTTTGCTCCCCATCCTTTTTCTTTACAAAAAAGAATCCTGCACCTGCAGGTGAGGATGACTTACTAATAATCCCTCTGGCTAGGGTGTCGGTCACATACTCCTCTATAGCTTGATTCTCCTCCACCGATAGAAGATATGTACGCCCTTTGAGAGGTGTGGCACCTGGTATCAAATTAATAGTACAGTCATATGCCCTGTGCATTGGCAACATACTGGCCTCTACCTTATTGAATATCTCACTGAAAGACTGATACTCTGAGGGTAATGAGGAAGAGGTACAAAGGATCTTAGTAGGCTGCTGAAGACAAGACTTGGCACAATGGGATGACAAGACAGAATGTTGCACATTTGCCAATTTATTCCTGGGTTGTGTGTCTGTAGCCAAGGAAACCCCAGAATGATAGCATAGTGAGGAGACTTTATGACCTGGAATTGTAGGGTCTCCACGTGGAGAGCCCCCACCCTTAGAGACAGTGGACAAGTCTCATGTGTCACATGTGACGGTTGCAACAGTCTCCCGTGAAGGGCAAGAGGAGAAGAACGAGGTACCAATGGAATGGCATGTTTGGAAACAAACTCTGTATCCATGAAATACCATGCGGAGCGATGACCGAAGATGCAGCCCAAGATATAATCACCTCAAGGATGGGTTTACCTTACATCTGGACTGGGGACTGTGAAACGCCACCCAGGGTCTGTCCCCGACACAACCCTAGGTGCGGGCATTTCCCAGGTGCACGGGACAAGACTGCAACAAGTGACCTGCCTTACCAAAGTAAAGGCAAAGCCCCTCTCTTCAACAGAAGGCACTCTCCTCCCCTGAAAGACGTGTGAACCCCAGTTGCATAGGTTCCGTCCTGACGGTCTCAGCACTAGGAGGCATGGGAGGCGAGGGAGGATTGGGTGGGAGCGTTAATTTAGGTGCCAATCGGGAGGAAGACTTATGCATCCATTCTTTGAACAAGACTCTTTCTCTGATCCTAGTATAGATCAGACTCGAAAAGGTGATGAGTTCATGTAGATCCTCTGGCAGCTCACGGGCTGCCATCTCATTTTTGATCGAGTAATTTAGTCCTTCCGAGAAAGCGTCTACTAGAGCCTGATTGTTCCAGCCCACCTCCGCCACCAGAGAACGAAATTTGATTTTGTACTCGGCTAAAGTGCCTGCGCCATGGCGGATAGTCATGAGTTGTTTCACAGCAGACATTGCCTGGGCTGGAACATCAAAGACTCTAAGGAATGCGGTCACAAATTCCGTGAGATTCAAAATCATGGGTTTCTCTGTTTCCCATAACGGGTTGACCCAAGCCAATGCTTTACCAGACAGGATTGAAATCATGAAGCCAACTTTGCTTCGTTCACTCAGAAAAGCATTCGGCAACAATTCCAGAAAAATGCCTAATTGGTTGATGAACTCAAGACAGAGTGTAGGTTCCCCATCATAGCATTGAGGGAGTGGAGTGGATCCGGACAGCATTCGGAAGATACCAAACTCCGAATTTGCAACCACCACCGATGCTGGGTCAGTGGAGGCCACCGGTTGTCGAGCAGCCCCGTCGAGGTGCGCTGTGCTATTAAGGAGGGTCTGCATAGCCAAGGAAAGCTGATCAATACATTAATCTTGTACATCCATTGTGGCCAGAATGCTAGGTACCTGTGGGTTGCCTGTACCTTCGGTAGTCATGGCCCTTTCGTACTGTCACGGTGGCTTAGACAAAGACACGGGAGCTGACCCTGAACTTAGTCTGAAAGCTTGGGAAACTTTGGGAGTTTTGGAGCATCTGCGAATGGGATCTGTTTGTGGGAGGAGGCTGCACCAGAACAAGAACTCAATGAAAGTTAAAATTACCAGCAAGTACCTATCCTGAATTCCTTTTAACCACTTGAGTGCCAGAGGGGGTGAGAATATGTATTCTCACCTCTGGTACTCAAGAGGTTAAAAGGAATTCAGGATAGGTACTTGCTGGTCATTTTAACTTCCATTGCGTTCTAGTCCTGGTGCAGCCTCCTCCCACGAAAGCCCAGGAGAGACAGCTGAGTAATTAATGAAGGTATGTGGCAGTGCAGGCAGTGGTGAAGTTTTACGAGGTGCTGTAAAAATCTCAATCTTTTGTATCTTGTGAGATTCTGATATGGAGCTTTTGCAGCCGGCGACCTAGTTATCGCCCCAAAATGCTGCATGTCCTGATGCATGCAACATTTCAAAAGTGACCCCGAAATTCTGTGGTGTACTGGAGCAGAAACCTAGAGCCCTGTTGACCAGTTCAGGATAGCGGGCTCGGCCTTAGCCTGATGCCCATGGGAATCAAAGAATGAGTGGAAGGCAAAGTCAGTTAAAAGGGGTGACTGACAGCCCAGAAGTGGAGAGACCCAGGCCAAAGCAGATCACTATAACAGGGATATAATAAACATTATACGGGATTGATGAGAAGCGTTGGTTTCAGGCTGACTACAGAAGTGTACAGAACATTGGTTGAGGAAGCCACATAGCTCCACAGGAGAAGAATCAAAATGATCAAGTAACTGCAATCTGGAAGGCAAAGGAAAAGCAGAAGAAGGAATAGCAGCCAGTACCCCAGTAGAAAAGGAGTACAGTTTTCTCAAAACGCTGCTGAATATGTTGCAACATAGAAGCAATAGAATCCAGATTGGAATCCAGTTGTTTGATCTGACCAGCGTGCTTCTCAAGCCTAACCTGTTGTTGGACTACAACTCGAGAGACCTCTGCTGGATCAGTTGCCATGGCATGATCAAAATGTAATGATCTGACAGACTAAGTTCTCAATGTAAGCTACCTGGTAGACTCTGTGAAGTAGACTCCCCAAAAATATGTGACAGACTGCTATTTGATGTGAATACTATGATAAAAGCACAACAACATACAATACAGGTATACTGCAAGGCAGGCCCCAATGGGCCAGATGCTAAGGAGCATAGACTAGAGTATGAAGCTGGCTGATTGTGGCTGCCTTCTGTGTTGCCTTGCTGCAGCCTAGGCATAGTTAGAGATGCTGGCCACAGGCCAGATTAGTGCTGACTGGAGGTGCCGGCTTGTACTCCTGATGACAACACAGGTAACAGTAGTTACTCAGTGCCATCAAAAGAATACTAAACAAATAACCCACCTGCAGTATAGTTGTTGTGCAGGAACAAAGAGGCCTGGAGCTTGACTAAGAAGACAGAGATCAGGATAGCCAACAAGGTGGTTGGGAAGGAAGAAGCCCACCAGGGACAAGGCAAATGGTTAGTCAGACAAGCCAGATCAGGTACGGGCAGACAATGCAATATAAGGCAGCAGAAGGTGTAATGGACGAATCAACAAAGCAAAGGTCTGTAACAGGATATCAGATGTGCACAGTACCAAATCATATAACAGGAGGGAAGTCACAGGAATAGTCAGGTCAATACACAAAAACACTCAGAAACAGGACAGTAAACTCAGGGTCATGACCTGGAACGCTTAGATCACGTCCCACCCAAAAGCACAGAGGCTCTATAAGGGATCAGACCAAACACAAGACAAGGTGGGGAACCAGGATCCAGATAACAAGGGAAAACAAAAGGAAAACCAAAGAATCACAAAAGAAAAAGGGGCAGAACATGACAGTGGCCTGCCCATTTCCATTTCAGGTGGTTTACTCTTTCAGTGACGTCATAGACCTTTATTTGCTGACGAATCCATACAAATGTTTTAGAATTCGCTGTTTCATTCTTCTCTCTGTAATCTTACAATTTTGTATGGCTGTGGCATTCAGTTTCCATGTTTCACAACCATATATAAGGACTGGGAGGACACCCTGGTCAAAAACTTTAGCTTGAGACAAAGTGATAAATTTATCTTAAAGACAATACTAGTAAGTTCTCCAAATGCATGCCATCCAAATGTAATAGTCACTCAATTTCCATCATGGTGTTTCCATCTGTTAACATTTCCTGTCCAAGGTAAGCCTACTTGTCTACCACTTGTTCAAGTCCATCTTCTGATTATCCTTGGTATGGTAAATGACTTGCGCTTTGGTAATATACATCTTCAGACCTCCAAATGTTTGCTTTCCTGTTGTAGCTTTTCAGTGCGTTCATGCAGTTCTTCAGGACTGCTGGCAAAGAGTATGAAATCGTCTGCAAAATGTAAGTGATATAGGTAGTCTTCATTGATCTTAAGTCATTTTTTGTCCAAATATAGTTTGTGGAAAATTTCTTCTAAACAAGCACAAAATAGTTTTGGGGAGATTATATCTCCTTGTCTGACCCATTTTGCTATGTTGATCTGGACTTTATTGTTGACCTGTATTGTTGCAGATTCATTTTCATATATTAATTGTAAAAATTGATGTAAGCACTATCTATTCCTTGGTTTATCAGGCATAAATTATTGTTTGCTTTTTCACTGAGTCAAAGGCCTTTTCTTAGTCAATGAAGGATATGCATAATGGAAGGATGTATTCATTATGCCACCCTATAACTTGTTGCCCTGTCTGGATGTGGTCCATTCTACTGAAACCACTCCTGAAGCTTGCTTGTTTCTTAGGCTGTGCTTCATTAAGTATTGTGCTCTTATTATTGGTCGTAGTTTTTAGATCCGCCTTATAACCTTTTTTTGTGAATAGGATGACTTCTGCATTGTTCCACGTGTCAGGGACTTTGCCGAGGAGTAGGCATTTTGAAAATAGTTTTGCTAGGGCTTTGAATAAGGGTTGACCTCCAGCTTTCAACATTTCATTAGAAACTTTATCAGGTCCAGCTGCTTTGCCATTTTTCATTGATTTTATTGCTGCTTCTACTTCTACCAAAACTTTGGCACAGCTTCAGCCTCTGGCACTACATTCAGTGTTGTCCTTCATTCTTATAAAAATTTGAAAAAATAATTCCACTCATTTTAATATTTGTTACGTTTTTGCTGTACCATCTTCAAACTTTAATACAAACATTTGGCTCCTATGTAAGGCCATCATTTGTTTTGCTTTCTGTAGCACTTGATTTAGTCCTTGATCACTGACTGCTCAGTGCTCGTTTTAATGTTGGAAATGACCATTGTCCTAGTGAGAGCAAAAATCAAAATCGACTGCAAGAAATAAAGAAAGAAAATGATCAAGTCAACAAAAGTGAAGATTGACTCTCTCCAGCTATTGAAAAATCATACGAATTTTGCAATAGCACTGTATAATCGCTTCAGTGTGCTGCAGGACTTTCCAGACACAGACATTTCAACCCACAATGAAAAAGTTATTTAGACTATTGGAGACACTGCCATGACCTTGCACCTGATGTAAAACAAGACATACCAACCCGAATATATATGTGTGTGTATACAGTATCTCACATAAGTGAGTACACCCCTCACATTTTTGTAAATATTTTTATTTTATCTTTCATGTGACAACACTGAAGAAATGACACTCTACCACAGTGTAAAGTAGTGAGTGTGCAGCCTGTATAACTGTAAATTTGCTGTCCCCCCAAAATAACTCAACACACAGCCATTAATGTCTAAACCTTGGCAACAAAAGTGAGTACACCCCTAAGTGGAAATGTCCAAATTGGACCCAAAGTGTCAATATTTTGTGTGGCCACCATTATTTTCCAGCACTGCCTTAACCCTCTTGGGCATGGAGTTCACCAGAGCTTCACCGGTTGCCACTGGAGTCCTCTTCCACTCCTCCATGACGACATCACAGAGCTGGTGGATGTTAGAGACCTTGCACTCCCCCCCCACCTTCCATTTCAGGATGCCCCACAGATGCTCAATAGTGTTTAGATCTGGAGACATGCTTTTCCTGTCCATCACCTTTACCCTCAACTTCTTTAGCAAGGCAGTGGATGTCTTGGAGATGTGTTTGGGGTTGTTATCATGTTTGAATACTCCTCCGAAGGGAGGGGATCCTGCTCTGCTTCAGTATGTCACAGTACATGTTGGCATTCATGGTTCCCTCAATACACTGTAGCTCCCCAGTGCCGGCAGCACTCATGCAGGCCCAGACCATGACACTCACACCACCATGCTTGACTGCAGGCAAAACCAACTTGTCTTTGTACTCCTCACCTGGTTGCCGACACACACGCTTGACACCATATGAACTAAATAAGTTTATCTTGATCTTATTGGACCACAGGACATGGTTCCAGTAATCCATGTCCTTAGTCTGCTTGTCTTCAGCAAACTGTGGACTTTCTTGTGCATCATCTTTAGAAGAGGCTTCATTCTGGGACGACAGCCATGCAGACCAATTTGATGCAGTGTGCGGCGTATGGTCTGAGCACTGACAGGCTGACTCACCCACCCCTTCAACCTCTGCAGCAATGCTGGTAGCACTCATACATCTATTTCTCAAAGACAACCTCTGGATATGACGCTGAGCATGCGCACTCAACTCCTTTGGTCGACCATGGCGAGGCCTGTTCTGAGTGGAACCTGTCCTGTGAAACCGTTGTATGGTCTTGCCCACAGTGCTGCAGCTCAGTTTTAGGGTTTTGGCAATCTTCTTATAGCCTAGGCCATCTTTATGTAGATTCACTACAATAAATCTCAGCGAGTCCCCAATCTATACACTTGTTACAATATACTGGAAACCTTAATAATTTATATACACATAGATATAATCAAAACTCTTTCATCAACGTTACAGTTTTTCTTTACTCCTCCAAACTTTCACATCAGTTTAGTCCTGCTACTCTCTATCGCTCCCTTTCACGTGGACTTATTCCTCCGTCGTGTTAATATGGAAGAAATATAAGAAAATTACTCCGTCAGTGATGCAATTAGACTCATATTTTTTCAAACAAATATCTCCACTTACTGTTTAAAATCTCTACATCCCACGTAGTCTCGTCAGTCAGAGAGAGTGCTCCCCTTTCTGTAGCGGTCCTCTAACTTCCTTTATTCTGCCAATCGATGTTATAAGTGCTAGTATCCTATGAACCTCCAAAATAGGGGTAGATAGGATGAATATTAAAACAAATGATTTAAATAAGTAATAAAAACAAAATATCTACTCACATAGAGAGATGAAATCTTCAAACTGAATTTCGCTGTTCTCATATAATATACTTTCCTTTGTTCTACGTTCTGTAAGCAGCAATTCCCATTCCTCTGCTAGGTTAAAGGGAAAAGTCTATTCCTTAATTAAAGTCAACTCAGATCAGGTCGTGCGTTCTCACCCAATCTTTAATTGGCATCTTTGTTTATATACGCTTGATCTCAAAGTAAAATGACTACTTTCCACATTCGTACTCAGTAGTCAGATTTTTTCATCATAAATCAAGCATAAAACATACAAAAATTAAAAATAAAGGTCTTTACATATACCAGTAAAGCTCTCCCGCAGGAATGGATTTTATGCCAGAATCGAAACACAGCTCTTGTCCAATGCACTATGAATTCGGTAAAATCACGTACTGCAAGATGAATATCTACTAGAACATCCACAGACCCCTAAGTTATATCCCCTATAAGGCCCAATGTGTTTCTTGTCTACCATACTTCCTCAGGGGATATCAAGAGGTTATTCTGACTTTACAATCTTATATATAAAAAAAAATCCCTTCTACTTATCACGTCATATCCTAAATTCTAAAATTAGAATTATAAATGACTTTAAATCAAATCAATCAGGTAAAACTTTTAAAATAGATAAATTATTAATGTGTAAAAGTAAAAATGTTGTTTACTTTAGTTTACTTGAGTTTGTAGTTTACTTGACTGCCCTTGTGGGCTTCAGTATGTAGGACGTACAATTAGATGTTTTCATATAAGAGCAGGTGAACATATAAGAAACATAAAGAAGGGGTTAACTACCCACAGCGTTCCGGAGCATTTTATGAAATATCATAATAAAGACATGTCTGTTTTAAAGTTTACAATAATCTATCAGGCATCAACACATTGGCGAGGAGGAAATATAACCAATCTAGTTTCTAAAAAAGAAACGGAGTGGATATATAAACTAAAAACTTTAACCTCTGGAGGTCCTATTGTTTGTATCGATTTGAATTACTTCTTAAGGGAATGATTTGAGTGCTGTTTTAAATAAATTTTGATTTAGGTAATGTTGAGAAATTGAAAGATATGATTTGGATATGAAAAATATTTATTAACTATGTGTTTTTAAAGTCCATTTGAATAAAAAAGGAATGTTTTTAGGGTTAATTATTTTAGAGGATATGACGTGCTAAGTAGAACACTACAAAAAAACACAAAAAGGAGGCGCTCCTAGTGTAGTATATAAAGATGTCTTTAAACAAAAGTCACAGTTGTTGTATACTCACCAAAGCGATGCTTGGAGTAACACTTATGTGTTCCCCAAGTGTATACGCAGTAGGGATCTCAAGACCGTCCCAATGGTCAACAGCAATATTGGACAACTAACAGGGGCTGCACCTCTCCGTCATCCAAAAGAAGTACATAGAACAGAGAAAGAAAAAAGAGAGAGAGGGCACCCAATAGTGCCTGTAATTGTATAATACCACTATAATTGGAATTATAAATGGAAATATACTCACAAGAGTAGTGGCTGATAATTGATTTCAATCAAAATCAGCTAAACACACTTGGGGGGAATATCAACCTGTCCCCACTCAGGTACCTCCAAATGCTCTGGAACCAATATTCCAATGGGAAAATCCAAAAGAAGAAGTAACAGCTTCTGAAGAACTCCCAAAATTTGTAATTTTAATATTTAAAAATAAATATAAATATATAAAAGACCAATTGTATGGACAATAGCGTAACGTTTCGCGGCCTAGACCGCTTTATCAAACCAACTAAGTAGAAGGGATATGTTTTATATATAAGATTGTAAAGTCAGAATAACCTCTTGATATCACCTGAGGAAGTATGGTAGACACGAAACGCATTGGGCCTTATAGGGGATATAACTTAGGGGTCTGTGGATGTTCCAGTAGATATTCATCTTGCAGTATGTGATTTTGCCGAATTCATAGTGCATTGGACAAGCGCTGTGTTTCGATTCTGGCATAAAATCCATTCCTGCGGGAGCGCTTTGCTGTTATATGTAAAGAACTTTATTTTTAATTTTTGTATGTTTTATGCTTGATTTATGATGAAAAAATCTGACTATTGAGTACGAATGTGGAAAGTAGTCATTTTACTTTGAGATCAAGCGCATATAAACAAAGATACTATCACGGTGCCGTGATTCAGTCTGAGCGACATTTTGACTTCCGGATTGTCTCCGCTACTCTTATTGGCTCAGCGCTTTAGCCTCGCCCAGGGCTGACCTTTATATACTTCCTCCTGTCATTGGGTGTTAGCCCTTTTGTGGTGTTTCTGACCAGACGTCTGTGACTCGCTCCTGTATCCTGCCTGTTCCTGTTCTCTGTGTACCGACCCGGCTTGCCTGACTATGCTCCAGTATCCAGCTGTTCCTGATCTCTGTATACCGACCCGGCTTGCCTGATGACGCTCCAGTATCCTGCTTGTTCCTGATCGCTGTGTACTGACTCGGCTTGTCTGACTCTGCTCCAGTATCCTGCTTGCTCCTGATCACTGTTTACTGACCCTGGCTCTGGCTGACGACCGCTCTCTGTGTACCGACCCAGGCTTTGGCTTACGACCGCTCTCTGTGTACGATTCAGGTTCTGGCTTACTACCACTCTGTGTACCGATCCAGGCTTTGGCTGTCTCCCGCTCCCTGTGTACCGACTCAGGCTTTGGCTGTATTCACTCTCTGTGAGTCTGAGCTGGGTAGTGCTGCTCACTGCCACTGTTGCCTCCGGTTTCAGCATAAGCCTAACCACTGTTGCCTCCGGTTACACTGTAAGCCTAACCACTGTTGCCTCCGGTTACACTATAAGCCTACCACTGTTGCCTCCGGTTACACTTAAGTCAGTCCACGGTTGCCTCCACCTACGCCATCAGCCTAGCCATTGTTTCCTCCGGGCTACCAGAGTTTTGCCACTGTTGTCTCAGGTTGCGCTACCCGTGGCTGTTGGTTGCCTTTCGGCAGAACCTTCGATCGCTGCTCCAACTGTCTCCGTATTAGGAGCTATCAGGCAAGGCCGGTTGATACGTTGCCCTGCAGTTTCTGGGACAGTACTGCTCCACTGTCCAGTCCCTGCGCTACAGTCTGTTGCCAATTGTACTTATATTTACCCTGTGTCTGTATTGTTATTACCTGTCTTTATTGCCTGTTCCTATGTCCTGCTTAGACCTGTGATAGGGTCGTTCTATTTAATTATTAATAAATTACTTTTTACCTTATCCAATTGTCTGAGTGTACTGAAACTGTGACAGATACCAATTAAAGATTGGTCACTGAAGAAATGACACTCTACCACAGTGTAAAGTAGTGAGTGTGCAGCCTGTATAACTGTAAATTTGCTGTCCCCCCAAAATAACTCAACACACAGCCATTAATGTCTAAACCTTGGCAACAAAAGTGAGTACACCCCTAAGTGGAAATGTCCAAATTGGACCCAAAGTGTCAATATTTTGTGTGGCCACCATTATTTTCCAGCACTGCCTTAACCCTCTTGGGCATGGAGTTCACCAGAGCTTCACCGGTTGCCACTGGAGTCCTCTTCCACTCCTCCATGACGACATCACAGAGCTGGTGGATGTTAGAGACCTTGCACTCCCCCCCCACCTTCCATTTCAGGATGCCCCACAGATGCTCAATAGTGTTTAGATCTGGAGACATGCTTTTCCTGTCCATCACCTTTACCCTCAACTTCTTTAGCAAGGCAGTGGATGTCTTGGAGATGTGTTTGGGGTTGTTATCATGTTTGAATACTCCTCCGAAGGGAGGGGATCCTGCTCTGCTTCAGTATGTCACAGTACATGTTGGCATTCATGGTTCCCTCAATACACTGTAGCTCCCCAGTGCCGGCAGCACTCATGCAGGCCCAGACCATGACACTCACACCACCATGCTTGACTGCAGGCAAAACCAACTTGTCTTTGTACTCCTCACCTGGTTGCCGACACACACGCTTGACACCATATGAACTAAATAAGTTTATCTTGATCTTATTGGACCACAGGACATGGTTCCAGTAATCCATGTCCTTAGTCTGCTTGTCTTCAGCAAACTGTGGACTTTCTTGTGCATCATCTTTAGAAGAGGCTTCATTCTGGGACGACAGCCATGCAGACCAATTTGATGCAGTGTGCGGCGTATGGTCTGAGCACTGACAGGCTGACTCACCCACCCCTTCAACCTCTGCAGCAATGCTGGTAGCACTCATACATCTATTTCTCAAAGACAACCTCTGGATATGACGCTGAGCATGCGCACTCAACTCCTTTGGTCGACCATGGCGAGGCCTGTTCTGAGTGGAACCTGTCCTGTGAAACCGTTGTATGGTCTTGCCCACAGTGCTGCAGCTCAGTTTTAGGGTTTTGGCAATCTTCTTATAGCCTAGGCCATCTTTATGTAGATTCACTACAATAAATCTCAGCGAGTCCCCAATCTATACACTTGTTACAATATACTGGAAACCTTAATAATTTATATACACATAGATATAATCAAAACTCTTTCATCAACGTTACAGTTTTTCTTTACTCCTCCAAACTTTCACATCAGTTTAGTCCTGCTACTCTCTATCGCTCCCTTTCACGTGGACTTATTCCTCCGTCGTGTTAATATGGAAGAAATATATGAAAATTACTCCGTCAGTGATGCAATTAGACTCATATTTTTTCAAACAAATATCTCCACTTACTGTTTAAAATCTCTACATCCCACGTAGTCTCGTCAGTCAGAGAGAGTGCTCCCCTTTCTGTAGCGGTCCTCTAACTTCCTTTATTCTGCCAATCGATGTTATAAGTGCTAGTATCCTATGAACCTCCAAAATAGGGGTAGATAGGATGAATATTAAAACAAATGATTTAAATAAGTAATAAAAACAAAATATCTACTCACATAGAGAGATGAAATCTTCAAACTGAATTTCGCTGTTCTCATATAATATACTTTCCTTTGTTCTACGTTCTGTAAGCAGCAATTCCCATTCCTCTGCTAGGTTAAAGGGAAAAGTCTATTCCTTAATTAAAGTCAACTCAGATCAGGTCGTGCGTTCTCACCCAATCTTTAATTGGCATCTTTGTTTATATACGCTTGATCTCAAAGTAAAATGACTACTTTCCACATTCGTACTCAGTAGTCAGATTTTTTCATCATAAATCAAGCATAAAACATACAAAAATTAAAAATAAAGGTCTTTACATATACCAGTAAAGCTCTCCCGCAGGAATGGATTTTATGCCAGAATCGAAACACAGCTCTTGTCCAATGCACTATGAATTCGGTAAAATCACGTACTGCAAGATGAATATCTACTAGAACATCCACAGACCCCTAAGTTATATCCCCTATAAGGCCCAATGTGTTTCTTGTCTACCATACTTCCTCAGGGGATATCAAGAGGTTATTCTGACTTTACAATCTTATATATAAAAAAAAATCCCTTCTACTTATCACGTCATATCCTAAATTCTAAAATTAGAATTATAAATGACTTTAAATCAAATCAATCAGGTAAAACTTTTAAAATAGATAAATTATTAATGTGTAAAAGTAAAAATGTTGTTTACTTTAGTTTACTTGAGTTTGTAGTTTACTTGACTGCCCTTGTGGGCTTCAGTATGTAGGACGTACAATTAGATGTTTTCATATAAGAGCAGGTGAACATATAAGAAACATAAAGAAGGGGTTAACTACCCACAGCGTTCCGGAGCATTTTATGAAATATCATAATAAAGACATGTCTGTTTTAAAGTTTACAATAATCTATCAGGCATCAACACATTGGCGAGGAGGAAATATAACCAATCTAGTTTCTAAAAAAGAAACGGAGTGGATATATAAACTAAAAACTTTAACCTCTGGAGGTCCTATTGTTTGTATCGATTTGAATTACTTCTTAAGGGAATGATTTGAGTGCTGTTTTAAATAAATTTTGATTTAGGTAATGTTGAGAAATTGAAAGATATGATTTGGATATGAAAAATATTTATTAACTATGTGTTTTTAAAGTCCATTTGAATAAAAAAGGAATGTTTTTAGGGTTAATTATTTTAGAGGATATGACGTGCTAAGTAGAACACTACAAAAAAACACAAAAAGGAGGCGCTCCTAGTGTAGTATATAAAGATGTCTTTAAACAAAAGTCACAGTTGTTGTATACTCACCAAAGCGATGCTTGGAGTAACACTTATGTGTTCCCCAAGTGTATACGCAGTAGGGATCTCAAGACCGTCCCAATGGTCAACAGCAATATTGGACAACTAACAGGGGCTGCACCTCTCCGTCATCCAAAAGAAGTACATAGAACAGAGAAAGAAAAAAGAGAGAGAGGGCACCCAATAGTGCCTGTAATTGTATAATACCACTATAATTGGAATTATAAATGGAAATATACTCACAAGAGTAGTGGCTGATAATTGATTTCAATCAAAATCAGCTAAACACACTTGGGGGGAATATCAACCTGTCCCCACTCAGGTACCTCCAAATGCTCTGGAACCAATATTCCAATGGGAAAATCCAAAAGAAGAAGTAACAGCTTCTGAAGAACTCCCAAAATTTGTAATTTTAATATTTAAAAATAAATATAAATATATAAAAGACCAATTGTATGGACAATAGCGTAACATTTCGCGGCCTAGACCGCTTTATCAAACCAACTAAGTAGAAGGGATATGTTTTATATATAAGATTGTAAAGTCAGAATAACCTCTTGATATCACCTGAGGAAGTATGGTAGACACGAAACGCATTGGGCCTTATAGGGGATATAACTTAGGGGTCTGTGGATGTTCCAGTAGATATTCATCTTGCAGTATGTGATTTTGCCGAATTCATAGTGCATTGGACAAGCGCTGTGTTTCGATTCTGGCATAAAATCCATTCCTGCGGGAGCGCTTTGCTGTTATATGTAAAGAACTTTATTTTTAATTTTTGTATGTTTTATGCTTGATTTATGATGAAAAAATCTGACTATTGAGTACGAATGTGGAAAGTAGTCATTTTACTTTGAGATCAAGCGCATATAAACAAAGATACTATCACGGTGCCGTGATTCAGTCTGAGCGACATTTTGACTTCCGGATTGTCTCCGCTACTCTTATTGGCTCAGCGCTTTAGCCTCGCCCAGGGCTGACCTTTATATACTTCCTCCTGTCATTGGGTGTTAGCCCTTTTGTGGTGTTTCTGACCAGACGTCTGTGACTCGCTCCTGTATCCTGCCTGTTCCTGTTCTCTGTGTACCGACCCGGCTTGCCTGACTATGCTCCAGTATCCAGCTGTTCCTGATCTCTGTATACCGACCCGGCTTGCCTGATGACGCTCCAGTATCCTGCTTGTTCCTGATCGCTGTGTACTGACTCGGCTTGTCTGACTCTACTCCAGTATCCTGCTTGCTCCTGATCACTGTTTACTGACCCTGGCTCTGGCTGACGACCCCTCTCTGTGTACCGACCCAGGCTCTGGCTGACGACCGCTCTCTGTGTACCGACCCAGGCTTTGGCTTACGACCGCTCTCTGTGTACGATTCAGGTTCTGGCTTACTACCACTCTGTGTACCGATCCAGGCTTTGGCTGTCTCCCGCTCCCTGTGTACCGACTCAGGCTTTGGCTGTATTCACTCTCTGTGAGTCTGAGCTGGGTAGTGCTGCTCACTGCCACTGTTGCCTCCGGTTTCAGCATAAGCCTAACCACTGTTGCCTCCGGTTACACTGTAAGCCTAACCACTGTTGCCTCCGGTTACACTATAAGCCTACCACTGTTGCCTCCGGTTACACTTAAGTCAGTCCACGGTTGCCTCCACCTACGCCATCAGCCTAGCCATTGTTTCCTCCGGGCTACCAGAGTTTTGCCACTGTTGTCTCAGGTTGCGCTACCCGTGGCTGTTGGTTGCCTTTCGGCAGAACCTTCGATCGCTGCTCCAACTGTCTCCGTATTAGGAGCTATCAGGCAAGGCCGGTTGATACGTTGCCCTGCAGTTTCTGGGACAGTACTGCTCCACTGTCCAGTCCCTGCGCTACAGTCTGTTGCCAATTGTACTTATATTTACCCTGTGTCTGTATTGTTATTACCTGTCTTTATTGCCTGTTCCTATGTCCTGCTTAGACCTGTGATAGGGTCGTTCTATTTAATTATTAATAAATTACTTTTTACCTTATCCAATTGTCTGAGTGTACTGAAACTGTGACAGATACCAATTAAAGATTGGGTGAGAACGCACAACCTGATCTGAGTTGACTTTAATTAAGGAATAGACTTTTCCTTTTAACTTAGCGGAGGAATGGGAATTGCTGCTTACAGAACGTAGAGCAAAGGAAAGTGTATTATATGAGAACAGCGAAATTCAGTTTGAAGATTTCATCTCTCTGTGTGAGTAGATATTTTGTTTTTATTACTTATTTAAATCATTTGTTTTAATATTCGTCCTATCTACCCCTATTTTGGAGGATCATAGGATACTAGCACTCGATTGGCAGAATAAAGGAAGTTAGAGGACCACTACAGAAAGGGGAGCACTCTCTCTGACTGACGAGACTACGTGGGATGTAGAGATTTTAAACAGTAAGTGGAGATATTTGTTTGAAAAAATATAAATTATTAAGGTATCTAGTATATTGTAACAAGTGTATAGATTGTGGACTCGCTGAGATTTATTGTAGTGAATATATTGTGTATGTCTGTGAGAGTTAGATTTTATCTAAGTTGAATCCATTGCAATCTATAAAGAACTCTACAGTGGTGAGCTCTCCATATTCAATACACACTGGCAACATTGCGCTTTAGTTTTTTGTTTAATCATCTTTATGTAGAGCAACAATTCTTTTTTTCAGATCCTCAGAGAGTTCTTTGCCATGAGGTGCCATGTTGAACTTCCAGTGACCAGTATGAGAGAGTGTGAGAGCGATGATACCAAATTTAACACACCTGCTCCCCATTCACACCTGTGTGTGTTTGTGTGTATATATATAAATATTATATATATATATATATATACACCTTTTTATTGGACTAACATTTAATTATATGGAGACAAGCTTTCAAGACTGAAGCTCTCTTTTACAAGTCTAAAGCATACTGGCTATAAGTAAAAAATAAAACAAAAAAAACATGTAGAGCAAAGTTTAGAATGGATAAGTATTGAATCCCCTGATAGGAATGTGAGAGGAAGGGGGGGAGCAGTATGAGAGACAAGTAGAGACAAAGTATAAGAATATTGTGAGAGTGATGGATAAACATGCACCAGAACAAAATAAATAGAAGGAAATGTATAAAATGTTTGTAATTTAGTCCAGTGTGTTTGGTGTTAAAATAACTGATCATCTTAATTTCAAATGACTTTATCTCCTGTGTATTTTTGAATGTCCCTCTGAGTATTTTGATTTTAAGGTTTTGGATTCAGTGGTTTCCCTGGGTAAAGTGATGACAGACTGGGACATGGTTCTTAGTTCTATGGTATTTTTCAATAGATTATCTGCGTGTGTTCAGCTTTAGGTTTAGTGGTAGGCCTATTTCACCAATGAAACATCCAGATTCACATTCAATGCATTGTATCATATATACAAAATTTGCTGATGTACATGAATGCAATCCTTTAATGTTTATATCTTGGTTTTGTGTTGTACAGTATTGTGTTCACAAATGTGCTGATATGATTTGCAGCTCGATTTGTTGCAAGATTTGGTCCCATTATCTTTGTTTGTCAATTCATTGGTCATTTTTCAACCGATAATTTTTTGTTTCAGAGTCTGTGGTTGCCTGTATGCCAGAATAGGTGGTTGGGGGAGTACATCTTTTAACAGTACATCATCTGTTAGCAGAGAGACTGTAGCTTTTTGATGTGTATTTCTTCTAGTTCGGGGTTGTATGTAGTCACTAGTGGTATACGTGTAGAGACTTCCTTCTTTTTGTATTGTAATAGATGTCACGTGATGTTCTCAATACAGATGTTACTTTCTCTGTGATTGTCCTTGTTTTATAGCCTTTCTGCCTGAATGATTCAGACAATGTTTTTAGATTATTATTGCTGTCATTGGTATCATAACATATGCGGTGGTTTCTGATAGCTTGGCTGTGAATGATGCCTTGTTTGGTGTGTGCTGGGTGAAAGCTGGAGTCGTGAAGATAACTGCTCTTGTCTGTGGGTTTTCCATTTACAGATGAGTGTAGTTTGCCATTGGTGAAAGTTATGGTTGTGTCCAGGAAATGTAAGTTTTCTGTAGAGAAATCCATTTTATGTTAAATGGATGGATGAAATTCATTGAAGGATTTGTGGAAATCTTTGAGTACTTCTTCACATTCTGTTCATATGATCCATATATCGTTGGTATAGCATAAATATTTATAAGGTTTGTAGCTGTATGTATCAAGAAATCTCTCTTCCAGGTCAGCCATAAAATGGTTTGCATATTGTGGTGCCATCATGGTGCCCAAAGCACATCCCATTAAGCTCTGTGTACACTTGTGGCATTACATAAATAAACAAATTAATTTATCTGTAGGTAGAAATCCTGGTTGAAAGTGAAATAATTGTGTGTGAGAATAAATTGCATTCATTTGGTTATAATTTCAGGGCTATATTTTTGGTTTTGTGCTGCTGTGATGCCAGGAATTGATAGCAGGCATTAATTCCATCATGGTGTGGGATTTTACTATAGAGATTCCACATCCATGGTAGCCAGAATTGTTTCAGTAGGTAAATCTTTAATTTGGTTGAGTTTGTTAGGAAATCTGTGGTGTCTTGTATAAAGCTATTGTTGTTAATGACAAGGGGTTATAAGCTGTTTGCCACCAGGCCAGAGATCTGATCAGTCACAGTGTCCATATATATTACTTTTGGCCTGGTACATGTTTACCCACCTCTCTCACAATATTTTTCTACTTATATCTATATATCATGGTTCTGTCTGTCTGTCTGTCTCTGTCCCTGATACTCCCCCCTGCCCTCACATTCCTATTAGGGGATTCATTATTTATCAGTTTTCAACTTTTATCTACGTGTTTTTTTCCTTGGGTATTATTACATACTGCAGTACTCATTCATTTGGCCTCTACAACACCGGATTAACATGGCTATCCACATTAAAATTATATTTATTATATGGATATGTCATGGTGAGTTGGATCTGCGAGCTTTCTCTCTCGTTTTCTGTTTGTACTTCTGATTTGCTTATTCTAGCAGCCGTTTCACTTATCCTATTAAATTATTTATGTATTGCACTAATATTATTGCACTATTTCTATTTTCTTTTCCTTGTTCACTCTTGGCCTTTAAGGACTAGGCCTCAAGCTTGCTCTAGCTTGCATGCACCCTGTCTGTTTGTAATCAATTACTCCTCACATGACCTATAGGGGGGTTGATAAAAAGGATTTATTTATGGAGAGGACTGTTGGATCCACAGCCCTCTCATACTCTCACTATGCAGTTTTTAATTGATCCACACTGGGACCCGCAAACAATAAAAATAGCACATTTAAAAGGCCCCTCACTCTCCTATACGTTAATTATAACATCTCATCTGGGATTTTTTATTTTCATTTTAGATAGGGCTTTATAGGTATATCAGAGCAGGACTTGCCGCAACAGATACCTTGACATGGTGGCAAACTTATACACAAATTGGCCAATTTGGGAGAACTAAAATCTCACTTATTTACTAAGAAATGTTATATATGCCAGTACAGGGCACAATATATATATATATATATATATATATATATTTATATATTTTGTGTGGTTTTCATGACACATGATTACATGCGCAGTCAGAACAATTAAAATTGTATAATGGATGTATCATAAACCTATATGGCATCACAAGTACCGTTGGTTCATGAGAAGGGGTCTAGCAGTATACCACTGTTCCTATGATGTCACTCTTTCAGTCTATAAGCTAATTTTGTTAAAAGGGGTGAGTGAGTATAGTTAGAGACTTGAAAGTTAACCTTTTGAGCACCCCTTTGGCTTTCAAATGGTTAATCTTTCTGTTACTATTTCTAACGTGCTCCTTTCATGGGTAGGTAACGTTCTTATTGTGATTGAGACACACATTATTCATGTCACATTCAATATGAAATTATAGGAAATGTGTGTTATAAAAGCTATAATAATTTAACAATCCGTAGTATTCCTCTTCTATCTGGAAACTTAGAACATCTTCCCTAAAGTGTCATATTTTTTTACTTATTTTCTGTAGTATTCCAGATTAATATTATCTTAATAGAGGAAATCCTGCTATATTTAACAAAACGTATTAGTTATGCATAGATACGTTTTAATGCACATTATTTAGCATTTACTTTGTAGTAGTACACATCCTATATAATAAAAGGCTAGAATGTTTGTCTGATGCAGTAATGCGGAGTAGAGACTGCACAAATACTCAGAATGCTGGGAGCATGGAATGCAGGGAGTTCTGTGCTGGGAGCATTCTGTGTGTTCGGGCAGTCTCTACAGCACATGACTGCAATGCGTGCACTGCCACTGAGGTGGCGGCAGTATGCAGAGCAGGACTGGCCTCTTAACCCTTTGTGTTCCAGAGGGTTACGCAACGCATTGCAAAGCAATGAGTTGTGTACCCCTCTGGCACTCAAAGGGTTGACATCACCCAGACCTTGGCCCATGTACACCGGCTTTTACACTAGTATGTATAATAATTTAGTACCACCAAATATGTCATTTTCCTGTATAGAAGACTTAAATCCCAGGCCAAGGTTCTGCCTCTGTCTCACATCAGGAGGACTTTCATCTTGCACTAATTTATATTTTGAAATAAGATTAAAGCAGAACTTTCACTCAAAGTGCCCCTCAAATCATTATGCACACAGTGATACACATATCCATACTAGTATTATCCTGAATAAGTCCACCTTTGAGAAATCCAACTTGTTTCAAGATGCACAGGCAAGCATCTTGCTGTACCAGCAACTGTGCTCCTGTACCGTCATTCCCTTCCTGTACCTTAACATACAATGCAACTCCTCCTCACCAATCCAAGAGGAGACCAGGATGGACAGTGCAGGTGCACAGATGTCTCTTTGGCAAGATGTCTGTGCTGATGCCTGCCTGTTCGTCTCAGAACGAGTTGGGTTTCTCATTAACGATGGACTTATTCAGTATAATACTAGTATGGATATGCAATCGCTATGTGAAAAATGATTTGGGGGGCACATTTGAGTGAAAGTTCCACTTTAAGACAAATACAAAAACATAAACATCATTAATACCATTTTCCTTGAGGAGTTTTGTATACACATACTATCCAAGGTATTAAGCCAATAAATCACTGTCAAAGATCCATTTTTATTATCTTCTTTGTCCTTTATATTAGACTAGTTGAAGAGCCCGTTACACAGGCCACAGTGCCACTGCCAGCTGGTCGCGGTGCAGTCATGCTCAGTAGAGACTGCCCGCGCCGCGGCTGATACAGAGCGGGTCACTCCCTCGTCACTGCCAGTCTCTACTGCGCATGACTGCGGCGTT
Source organism: Rhinophrynus dorsalis (assembly GCA_037306005.1). Classification (NCBI taxonomy): domain Eukaryota; kingdom Metazoa; phylum Chordata; class Amphibia; order Anura; family Rhinophrynidae; genus Rhinophrynus; species Rhinophrynus dorsalis. The sequence continues at coordinate 403,560,311 of CM074723.1, forward strand.
ACACACGTTTTAGTGAATTATTATATAGGATTGTTAGGAATCCCCCTTTTGTCACTTCTGTGTGGTAAGTGTTAATATAATATACCTTATGTTCCCAATGCTCCCCTGCTTCCATTCTGTCCAGAGCCACAAGGTAGGAGTGGGCAGGACTGGGAAATCCTCTCATTTCAGTGAGGGAGGTTTTCTAGCATTGGCGTGAGAGGGATTGGTGATCCTACCCTCCGCAACCCAGCTCCAAGTAGACATGGAAGCAGGGGAGCTCTCTATTGATCTCCCAGCTGAACTGACTGGGAGATCAGTAGCTGGGGGCATCAGGAGGAGTCGTATTGCCCCACCATGAGGTCTGACTTTTTTATTTGCTGTTGGTTGAAGCCCCTTGCCTCCTCCAAAACCAGTGGAAAACATTTTTTTTTCCATCTTTTAAATAGAATGGTAGCGGACGTTGGTTGAGGAGGCATGGGACGTTTTCCAGTCATGCACCCTGACAGTGAGCCAAAATGACTCAGATTTATATGAATCTCACTCCTATGGTTTGATGTCTTATCGTGGCTGCAGTGTTTACTTGTGTGAATGAAGCCGAGAACTATGCTATCGGAAGCATATACTCTTTGCAAATCTGACACTAAACTAAATCGATCCAAAATCTGCCAACTTGCACTGGACCCGTGTGGCAGTTCATGGTCCATTCCCTCAATATGGCTTCACTAGAAAAAAAAAAGGAGCTCATTCATTCGAGGTTTGTGAGCTACTTCCTGCAGCAGCAGGAAGACCAGCTCAGTGGCAGAGGGTACTAAGGATCACCAAGTTCTATCAGGCTGCCTTTGGTCTTTAGACATTGGAATGCTGAACATTCGATCTGTCAGTATGGTTTCATGCTTAAAGGTCATAGTACAAGAACTGAATAACTTCAACTGGGGCATTATCAGCTTATGTGAGACTTGAAAAATTAAGATTTAGTTAAATTAGAAGATGGACACTGGCTGTACTGTAAAGGAACCAATGATGAAAAATGTGGAGCAATTGGATTCTTGATTAACAAAAGACTGACAGACGTAACAAAAGACTGAGTCGTAAAAATCATTTAATGACTTTCTCTGATGTCCAATAGAAATCACAGGTACCATGGGGAGGCGACAGCTCCTCCCAGTGGACTGGAACAATTCTAGAAGAAGTGCAGGGGTGGAGCATCCTTCATATCAGGCTACTTCACTATCCCCCGCTCAGAAAGACTTGTTCCATGTTCCTGGTTAGGTGGCTGAGAACAGTTCTGCTTAGTTTTTAGTACTTTTATTATTTTTTGTTAGATATGTGGTATCCTAATTCCCCCATTAAGCAGTTCACCATTACTGGCTTCCCCTGGAGGATTGCCCATTTATCAGGTGCTGTTTTTGACCCTTTGCAGCCTGGGTGAGAATCATGCAATCCATGTTTCTCTCTCCTGAAGGTGTCTCTCAGAGGCTTCTTCTTTCTCAATGGTAAACTGAAGAAAGAAGACCAGATAAAAAGATGAGAAACCATTTGAGTGCCATGGTCCACCTGTCCCAGAGTGCCCCTCTGCACAGGGGGTCTTACTGGAGTTCTTTAAAACTCCTGCACTCATGTTGTGTATTTATTTGTTTGTTCCCTGCGTCATTGGAGCTTGGTTGGCTGCTTTTGTGGTGTTTAGCCCTTTCCCTGCTGTTTTCACTGGGTTCTGGGGCTTATTTTTCCACTTTTCCTTTTGGATTTGTGACTTTTTATTGGTCTCTACATGTTCTGTTTATGTCTGGGGAGCTTTTATTAATTTTTCAAAAGTTTAAAATTTTTTGAATTCCGCACCTTTAAGGGTACGCTTTACCACGTGGCCGCACTTGTTACATTGCCTTCTATGGGGCAGACTGCTTTGGACATAACTCTGCCACCGTTCCACTTAAAGGGATAAGAGAGGGCTCGTTCTTCTTGTCTCCCCTTGCCTTACATTCCAGTTCACATCCTCAGTATCTTGGGGGCCCTTGGGTCCCCCTGAGTTCTGGTGATAACAATGCTGGTAAAACGGGCTTTTATCTGTTTGGCTGTGAGTTCGGTCACCATTTTCTTTCTCTCTTTGACTGAGTATTCTATGCAGAGGTTGGATTCCCTTACTCTCTTCTACAGGTTAACCATTCGCTTTGGGTCAAGGACTTTAAGTCCTCTATGGAACAGTTTCCTCTTTCCCTCCTGGGGGTTCTCCAGTCTTGGAAACACCCCACCTCATTCAGGTTTGTGGCCCCTAAGGCCCCTGGCATTCCTTAACTTTCTGATTCCTCTGAGGAGGATTCATATGAGGTTGTCTCAGAGGAAGGGAGTGTGCAGAAGGGGCTTCTTCCCCTACATACAGTGACCCCTTTGAGGCTGACCCTGAGCCTTCTGCAGCTGATCTCATTAAGGAGGGTTTCACTACCCTACAGATTCTGGTTAATCCTATAGAGAGCCACACTTCTTCTGATGTCTTTCAAAGGCGCAAGAAATGCCTTACCATGTTTCCGCCTTATCCTACTTTGGACCAGGTTATCATGGATGAGTGGAAAACACCAGACACCAGTCTCTCTCTCTCTCATTCCAAGAGGTTTGCTAAGCTGTATCCATTCTCTGATGCAGCCTTGGTTCAGTGGCCTACACCTCCTCAGGTTGATCCCCCTATTGCTAGACTGTCTAAGTCTACTGCTCTACCTTTGGCTGATGCCACGGCACTTAAAGATTTGAAGGACATGAAACTTGAGGCTATTCTGAAGTGTGCCTTTGCTACCATAGGTGCTACCTTGGGGCCTACCTTGGCTTCTGTCTGGGTTAACAGAGCCAGTGCTGTTTGGACCGATCTGCCTACTGACACTGTCCTCAAAGGTGCCCCTAATGAGGACCTTTTGGCCCTTTTAGCCAACATATCTAAGGATCAGAACTATGTTACTGACACTCTTTTTGATGCTATCAGGCTTGAGGCTAAGGGTTCTGCTTTCTCTGTTGCTGCTAGATGCACTGGCTTAAGATTTGGTCTGCTGACCTTTCATCCAAGAAGTCACTGATTTCTCTCCCCTTTCAGGGTACGTCTATCTTTGGGCCTGAACTGAAGGAGATCATCAGTGAGACCACCGGGGGCAAGAGCACTCTGTTGCCTCAGGTCCCCAAATGCCCTAATCTGGCGCAGAAGCAACGTCTTTTTCGTCCCAGCCAAAGTGAAGCACAAATGCTGAATCTGACTGGGTCTCATGCTAGCATTCCACGCTCCACCCCCAAGCCTAGGCATCAGTGGATGTCCAAACACTCCTCCACCAAACACAAATCCACCAAACATTTTCAAGCATTTTTGCAGGCTTTGTTGCGGATCAGTGGGCATTGCAGGTGGTTTCAGAAGGTTACAGGATTCCCTTCGAATCCCTGCCTCCCTTCAGATTCTTCCTTTCAAGGACTCCACTAGGTCAAGAAAAGATGCATCTTTTCAACGGGATGTTGCAGACTCTCTTGGACAAGGGAGTCCTGGCTCCGGTTCTGCCTCAAGAGAAAGGTTTAGGTTTTTATTCAAACCTCTTTGTAGTCCCCAAGAGGGATGGCGGCAGTCACCCCATCTTGGACCTCAAGGATCTCAACTGTCTTGTGGTCCATACTCACTACAAGATGGAGTCTTTTTACTCTGTCTTCGCAGAGATGTGTCTGGGAGAATTTCTAGCCTCTCTGGATCTGCAGGATGCTTACCTGCATGTTCCAATTCATCTGGATAGTCAGAAGTACCTCAGGTTCTCTTGTGCCTTGGGGCACTTCCAGTTCACCTCTCTGCCCTTTGGGCTCACCACTCCTACTCAGGTGTTCGCACAGGTCTTAGAAGCATTGATTGCCTACCTGCAAACCAGGGGGATTCAGGTGACTCCTTACATGGACAACCTTTTGCTGAAGGCTCCTTCCTGGGACCTTCTGGACCATCAAGTTCAGGAATGTGCTCAGATTCTCCTCCATCACGGGTGGATTTTGAATATGGACAAATCTGCTCCGGTTCTTTCTCAGGACCTGGTTTTTCTCTGTCTCAGATTCGACACCTGCCAGGGGTATGGTCTTCCTGACAGAGGATTCTGTTCATAAGATCATGCGTCGGGTGTCCTGGGCCTTGAAGTGCTCCGGTGCGCAAGTTCTCATTTCTGACAGGTGCATGCTATCCACCATGGAGGAGGTTCCATATGCCATGGCTCACACCAGGGAGCTTCAGAGGTTCATCATCCGGGCTTGCTGTGGAAATCCGGATCTCTTGGACCGTCTGGCCTCTCTTCCTCATGAAGTGCGGCAAGACCTCCTTTGGTGGTTGGACAGATCTAGCCTGGAGAAGGGGAAGCCCTTCGTTGTCCAGTATTGGACTCTGGTGACAACGGACGCCAGCCTCTACGGCTGGGGAACTGTCTTGGGTCACGTGGGAGTTCAGGGCTGATAGACTGCAGAGGAGACCCTACAGCCCATCAATATCCTGAAACTCAGTGCAATTCTTCATACTCTGGTGTACTGGTCCTCTCCACTGAGGGGATGTCAAGTCAGACAACGCCATGGCCGTGGTGTACATCAACAAGCAAGGTGGCACAAGAAGTGCTTCTGCTTGGTCCGAGGTCAAGGCTATTTTAACCTGGGCAGAAGAACACTTTCCTGCCATCTCCGCTGTGCACATCACAGGTGTAGAAAACATCCTGGTGGATTTTTTGACCTGTTGGTGCCGAAGTGGTGTCTGCCTTGGATAGACCTGATGGCCCCCAGGGACAACAGGGAGGTTCAGATATTTTGCTCTCTGTGTGGGAACCCTCTGGCGTTCGCAGTGGACCCTCTGTCAATTCCATGGCGCTTCCATCTGACCTACATTTTTCCTCCTTTCCCTCTCATCCCCAGAGTGCTGAGGAAGATTTGGATGGACTGTGCAGTGTTCATCTTGATCTCCTCCTATTGGACCAGGCAACCTTGGTTCCCAGAACTAGTGGCCTTATCTTTTCAGGATCTGTTTCCTCTACCTCTCAGACCGGATCTTCCCCTTCAGTGTTACCTCTGGAGGATGGACATGAAATGTCTGGCTTTTTGATGGCATAGCTGTTGAAGCCTCCATCCTAAGGAGGAAGGGCTATTTTCCTGAGGTGGTTTCCAACATGATCCATGCTAGGAAACCGGTCTCTTCCAAGGCCTACCACAGTGTTTGGTCCATTTTCCATTTGTGGTATGTGGACAGGGATCTGTCTTCACAGGAGTTTGATCTCCCTGCGATCCTGTCTTTTTTGCAGGATGGTGTGAACAAAGGTCTCAGCTTTAGTTCCTTGAAGGTGCAGACCTCAGCTGTCTCAGTCTTCTACCAGAGATGTATTTCCATCTTGTCAAATATCAAAATTGTCTCCCACTCCATAGTGGGACTTTAATCTGGTTTTGTTTGTCTTGCAGTGACCTCCCTTTGAGTCTTTGGCTACCATTCCTCTATGTATTTTGATGTGGAAGATGGCTTTCCTTCTGGCTGTGGTCTCTGTCCGCAGAGTCTCTGAATTGCAGGCCTTGTCCTGTAAACAGCCTTTCCTGGTGTTTTATAAGGATAAGGCTGTTCTCCCTACCTCCCAGGAATTTCTTCCTAAGGTGGTCTCTGAGTTCCACATCAATCAGGAGATTGTTGTGCCTACCTTTTGTCCTGACCCTAAATCTGACAAGGAAAGGGATCTTCACTTGTTAGATGTCGTACGATGCCTTAAGTTCTATGTGCACTGTACTGAGTCTCTCCGTAAGACTGATGCACTATTTGTCATCCCTGAGGGTCCCAGGGCTGGTTCAGTTGCATCCAAGGTGACTATCGCATCCTGGATTAAGTCTACCATCCGCAAGGTTTATGAGCTCAGAGGGGAACCTGTTTCCTTCCTCATTACAGCAGACTCCAAAAGGTCTGTTGGGGCATCCTGGGACTACAAGAATCAGGCCTCTGCTGATCACCTGTGCAAGGCGGACACTTGGTCTTCTGTGCACACCTTTGCCAAACACTAACGTGTGGATGTCCTAGCTTCTGATGAAGCCAGCTTTGGCAGGAAAGTCCTGGAGGCAGTTTTGCCTGTCTAGGACTTTTTCTCATTCTGTGCCTTTATAGCTCTTTAACTGTTTGAACCCTGTTGGCTCTTGTTCTTGTGTGCTGTGTTTTCTGTTTTTCAGTGTCAGTTGACAGTTTGTTAGTTTGGGCTGTTCCGTGTCCTGGAGAGTCCATGGAACTCTGGGATCATGGGGACCGGTGTTTGGTCCTTTCCTTCTTTTTCACACCCTGGGTGCTTAATGTTGGTACATCCCCATGGTACCTGTGAGTTATATTGGATAACAGAGAAAAGAGGATTTTAGTCTTACCTTTTAAATCCATTTCTCTTAGTCCATATAACTCACAGGTCTCCCACCCAGTGAAAGGGACCATGCTGGGTTTCCCGTGGCTGGAGTCCTCTTGGGTTCATTGCTCACAGGAGTTTTCCTCTCTTCCTCCTTGCTATCTTATGTAGTAGGCTTTTTCACAAGTCTGTCTGGGCAGGGGCTAGGGAGGTAGCCTGATATGGAGGAGGGGGAAACTCTACCCCTGCACTTCTTCTAGAATTGTTCCAGCCCACTGGGAGGAACTGTCGTGTCCCCTTGGTACCCATGAGTTATATGGACTAAGAGAAAAGGATTTAACAGGTAAGACTAAAATACTCTTATAATCTAGTAAGAGCAAAAATCAAAATTGACTGGAAGAAAGAAAGAAAATGATTAAGCTAACAAACGTGAAGATTGACATTAGCCAGGTATTGAAAAATCATAAGAATTTTGAGTTAGCACTAGTGAAGCTTGACGTCACCATTGTGCACAGTGCAGAAAAAGCCGGAGGTCAACCCTTATTCAATGCCTTAGCTAAACTGTTTTCAAAATACCTACTACTCAGCAAAGTGCCTGAAATATGGAAAAATGCAGAAGTCATCCTACTGCACAAAAAAGGTGACAAGGCAGATCTATAAAAAAAATAAATAAATAAAAAAAAATACCAACCATTAAGCCTATTTCTAGTCATCTGCAAGGTTTTCACAAAGGTATGGACACAATATTTAATGTGGCACAACCTAAAGAGCAAAAAGGCTTCAGGAACGGTTTCAGTACAATTGACCATATCCAGACATTACAACAAGTTATAGAGTGGTATAATGAATATAACCATCCATTATGCATAACTTCATTAACTACAAAAAGGCCATTGTCTCACTGAAAAAGCAAGCAGTAATCAATGCCATAATCAACCAAGGAATAGACAGAGCTTACATCAATATCCTCTAATCAGTATATGAAAATGCAACAGCATCAATACATGTCAACAATGATAAAGTCCAGATTAACATAGAAAAAGGAGTCCTGAAGAACTGTAAAAATGTTAGTCTGAATGAAGATGAATATCAACAAAATGCAAGTCATGATTAACAAATTTACCAAACCATGGAAAATTACAATAGATGGACAAGAACTAGAAGAAGTAGACTAGTATGTTTACCTTGGATAGGAAATGTCGACAAGATAGAAACACCATGATGGAAAATGAGCGACTAATAAAATTGGGATGGCAAGCACTTGGAAAACTTAGTACTGTCTTTATGACAAATTTTCCTGAATGCCTCAAGCTAAAGGTTTATAACCTATGTATCCTCCCAGTATGTGAAACATGGACAGTGAATGCCAAAGCCAAACATGGTTACACAGAGAAGTATGAAGCGTCGAATTCTGAACATAACAAAAGAGAATGAAAAATGTATGCATGGATTTGTCAGCAAACAAAGGTCTATGACATCATTGAAAGAGTAAAGAGACTAAAATGGAAATGGGCAAGAGGACCTGACTGTACATGGATCAAACACATTTTAGAATGGATTACACTCAATAGTTTAAATGAATATGAATAAAAAGTCTCTGAAAGCTATAATGTCAGTATAGATAAAACCAATAATAAATTCAGTATGGTGTCTGTAAATTGCACACCAGTGCATCACAGCGAATGTTGCTTTACCAAAATTCACTGGTAACAAAGATGTTAAATAGAGTTCCATCTTAAGAAAAAATGCAGATTGGCAGAATAATTATATTATATGTTGTAATCAGATACACATAAGTGCATCACAGCGCCTATGTTAGTAGGGAATCCCCCAAATCCACTAGATTTATAGGTGATAAAACAAAATTAGGGAATATTTGTACTCCACATAAGAACATTAGTCAAACTGGTCTCAGATAAATACTTGACAACAACTGGGTGTAGTGCTCAGTGCAGAATGCAATAATTTGTATGGAACTGGGTGATGACTCTTTGCATGCAGAAGTGTGTTTCAATATGTGCTTTTAGTGAAGATCCTGGTGTTAAGCTGTGTATTTACATGCTATACCGTCATATCTAAAGAGATAATTTGTGTGAGAGTGATCCGAAAGGTAGATTCAATGTTGTGTAGAATATCTACAAACTTCCTCAATGCCATTTCCCCAGCATTCCATAGTAAGAAAATGTCATTGATAAATCTTTTAAGAATGTTGGGAGTATTTTATTCCACCTCCTACTCTAGATGGAAGACCATCTGGGGAGGAACCCATGGAGATTGGGACTGTAACCTGCCTTTCCAAGGATAAGAAGCAGATGTTAGACTTCTTCTATGCCAATGCCCTACCCCTCCATGAAACTGCAATGCTTGATAAGTGGTCGGGAGACCCTCTCAAGCTCCATTTCTGATCCCCATAAATGTGATCAATTAATGGTCCCAGTGTCTCTGGCATGGAATATGGAATCTGTCTCTACTTTATCTTTTATCGACTCTGGAGCTGATGGACTCTTTCTAGACTCCACTTTTGCTCCCCTCCATCGCATACCAGTGAGGGGTAAGAGCCTCGTGTCTTTGGTAACCTCCAGAGTGATGCTCAGTACAGGCATGCTTGACCAAGAGATAATCCAATTCAACCTGATTGCTTCTCCTTCTGTTCCCATTATCATGGGGCTTCCATGGCCCCATCTGCATAACCCAGCCATTGATTGGAAGATGGAACTGACCACTGTCTGGTGTCCAGCTTGTCAGCAAAGTTGCATTCTCTGGAAACTAGCTCCAATTTCTTCTATCTCATGCGTAAACTTAGTCCTGGAGACTTATTAGCACTAATTGGATGTTTTGTCCAAACAGAAAGCAGCAAGATTACCTTTTCACTGTCCCTACGACTGTCAAACTGACCTGCTGAGCAGCATTATACCTCCCAAAGGGAAAACATACCTGCTATTCAAACCCAAAAGTCAGGTTCTATTCAACTATATCGAAGAAAACCTTGCCAAGGTGATTCATCCATCCCTCTACTTCACCTCTGAGGGCTGGCTTCTTCTTCATTACCAAAAAAGATGGATCTCTGCCGCCCTGTGTTGATTACAGAGGTGTCAAAAACATTTCCATCAATAACTGCTATCACCTTCCCATGATCCCTGAACTCTTTGTAATGTTGAGATGTGCCACATAATTTATCAAATTGGACCTACGCAGTGCCTATAAGGGAAGGGGACAAATGGAAATGGCTTTCAATAACCACTATGGATACTATGAATATCTCATGATGCACTTCAGCCTTAGCAGCTCTTCAGTGGTTTTCCAAAGTTTCATCAGTGACATCTTCTAGGATCTGCTATTCTTACTCTAGCTAGATGATATTCTAGTATATTCGGCTGACCTAAATAGTCACAGGAACCAAATCAAAACAGTCCTTAAAAGCCTTCTCAACAACGAGTACTTCAAGGCAGAAAATTTTGAGTTTGAAAAAGAACAGCTCTCTTGTATCGGCTACATTATCTCCTCCTAAGTCCAAATCATGGATCCCAACAAAGTTTCTGCCATGAAGGCATGGCCCCAACTGTCTACTGTAAGCAGAAGCCAATGCTTCATGGGGTTTAACCAATTATTATTGAAAATTCATCTAAGGTTACTCCAGAATCAAAGCACCTATCATGTCATTATCACAAAAAGTGTCCAACCCTCAGGGCTGGCCTCAAGAAGCTTCTAGAGCATTTGAAAGACTTAAACTTGGTTTCACAACTGCACAAACCTTTCTGGGTGAAGGTACTCATCCGGGGTTGGAACAGGGGTATCACGGTGCCTATGATCTTCTCCGTGGCATCACCTGACTCCTCCACTGGTGATTGGTGGCAGGTCTGTTTGCTGCCTGGCTTCCTATTTGCATTGCACGTCACTACAGCGCGCTCGCTATTTTGTAGTCACTGCCTAATTGACTGATCTATGCTCCTCCTCTCCTAGAGGCCTTATATGCGGCCTCTAACATTGCTTACCCCCTGGCACTCAAAGGGTTAAAAATTCTGTAAAATACACCACCAGCCACGCCCCCAGTAACACCACCTAAAACACAAATGTCCCTTTTTGGCCATTTGAAATGTTGGGAGGTACGTTGCTTACACTGCTCGCACTGTATGTATGTATGTATGTTCTGATTTGCATCTGTGTGTCACTGTTTCTATATGTCAGTGCATATGTGTGTGTATATGTATGTGTGTTGCATGCTTCTCTATCACTCTGTGTCCCTCTGTATATGTGTGTGTTTGTGCATGTGTCTGTGTATCACTGTGTGTACCTTTCTGACACGTACACATTACGCCATATTTCACAATCATAACATTTATTAAAAAAAAATTCCCTGCATGACATGACGGACAACGCCGTCCCAAATTCCTAGTTGTATATACAGAACTTGAGATGTGGAAGCATGGTGCCCTGAGGAAGGTCCCCTGCTGAACTGAAAACATTTGGCATTTCTTTACTGATGCATTAAAACACATTCAATCATCTGCTAGTTGTGGATGAGTGCTGTCTCACGCTAGACTTCCAGGCTGAGTATATATATATATTGATACGTGCACCAGGAACGTTCACCATTATTCAACTGTTACATTATTGATTTCATGAAGCTACTTCCAAGTATTTCTTTTGAAGTGGAAAAAAGGTGCAGTATTTATTTTTGGTCACCAATGTGACTTTTAGCAAGGTCACGCTGGAGACCAAAACGCTGACCATCAAATAATTCAGCATCTTTATTCACTTCATAAGTCCTGTTAGTGCTGCCTCATTATTAGTATACTAGTAGAAGAGCCCGTGTACATGGGCCTCAGTAGCGGGCGGTCATGGCGGTGGGTCATGGTGCAGTCATGCCCAGTAGAGACTGCCCTTGTCATGGCTGACACAGAGCTGGATGCTCCGAAGACAGACCGGAGCACCCAGCTCTGTATCAGCCTTGTCACGGGCAGTCTCTACTGGGCATGACTGCAACACGCGCAGCAGTCTCTACTGCGCATGACTGCGTCGCTACAAACTTCGTAGCAAATTATTATACAGGATACATGCACAAATAGCTAGATTGGAATTAATCCCTCTCTAGACAGATAGATATGGCAGGAGTGGGAAATATCTGACACCTGCACCATACCCAACCAGCCAATGACAGGGAGTTGTAGTCTCCAATTAGAGTTCAAAAATTGTGTCTACTCCTGATGTATGCCAGTTCTCATTATATTATTCCCAAAATAAAATGTATATGTGTACCTTACAAGATACTTCACATGACTGAAGAAATAGCTTTTACAACTTTTTTATTAACTCAGATTTTTGAGAATAGAAATAAAATAACATTTTATACAAGAAGATGGCCTGATAATGAGAAAAAAATCCCCAGGTAAACCTGATTTTCAACTGGTTTCAATGCTTTCTTTTTAAAAAGGGGTTAGGGCATTTTTCTCTTTCGTTTTTTTTCTCAACATCTTGAACTTATTATTTTACTTTGTGTTTTACATTTACTTTTATCTGGTGCCCTTTTTCAGTCTGTGGGAGTTAAAAGTATGAGTGGAAGCACTATAATTGCATTTCTTTTTATGATGCAACAGCTGAAATAGTGCTTTCATCTTTCATATGTATGGTTTATGTTTTTTTAAGTTTATATTATTGTCAGTCATATTTTTAAGAACACACTTGATAATGTATATTATAGAAATGAAATATCACGTTGAATGCCATAGCACAAACCTAATGTTTCAGCAGTGTCCAGTTCATAACATTTGCAGTGGTCTTTAGTGAATCTGTTCGGTTCTTTTCTTATAGTCATATTATTTTTATTTCCAAAGAAACTTGAGGTGAAGTGAAGAGCAGTTTTGGCTCATCATGAAGCCTTATTCAACTCTGTGAACAAAGTTACTTGCATTTAGGGCATAGATTCTAATATTTTATTTTTTTTACAATGTGTTTTACCTGTTTTGTATCTCAGATGAACTATTCAGCGATAGAGCATACATTATATTTCCAAAAATATATTTAAATTGACTAAGTTATTTATCTGAATGTAGTTGTTTCATATGTATCATTTATAGGGAGAGCAATGTGAAAAAAGTTGCTTTTATTTGAAAGGGCATGTTTTAACACACACAAACACACACATTTTTATATACATATATTCACATTCACAACAGTATTATTACAGCACAGTGATACAAATTCCCTGCTATGATGCTTTCACAAGGCCACTTGTAGACAGTATATAAAGAGTGGGAATTAACAACAAGAATATGTCTTTCATTAAAAGAATCAATGTGTTTGTCCTCTTTGGAATGTTTTTATCATTACAGAATTGATTAAAAAAAATGATCATGGCAAAAGATCTGGTCTGCTGCAGCTAAAAGTTCTATTTGCACACTCCACAAGGAGAAGGCGTATAAACTCATGTACAGATGGTACCTAACACTTGTCTGCTTGCATAAAATATTTCCAGCCTACTCCCATCTTTGTTTCTGAGGAGAGGGGAGACCTCTTATGTTTGGTGGACTTGCTTTGTGGCTAGGGAATTGTAGACGTTGGTAAACTCCTTGATAACCACAAATGCATTATCGCCCTCCTCCCCAGAACCTTGGTGGTTCCTTCTAGGATTGTGACCCCTGAATGTACCCAATAATCATCTCAAATTAATCTCACAAATGCTTCTTGCTTCTAGATATGCTCTGGCTTCACGTTGGAAGCAACCCTGTGTTCTGGATCGCCAAACTTTGCTATGGGACATATGCAAGATCTACTCCATGGAGAAGTTGACCTCCCTTCTTTCTAATTCCCAGGCTTGGTTTACCCAGGTTTGGGAGCAGTGGCTCACATTTCATGGCCCATCCCTGACTCCAGATGGTTAAACCGGGCTCTGGCATGGGACAGATCATCTGTTCTTTCCTAATTAAAATCTTTGGCCCTTTAAGGGGGTTTATAAAATATATTTTCTCCCTCCTTCTCCATCTTTCTTACTATATTCCTTTTATATATATTTGCTTAGGCATCTAGCCTACCCAGTCTTCTATGTCTGGTTTTTACTATCCGTTCTTACCATATAGCTGCTGCATGGGTAGCGTAACCTTCGGCTGTCTTACTTATCTCTTACAACTCTCTGCCCTATTCTGTCCTCCCTCTTTTTCTCATGGTCCGAAGTGAGTACAGCTAGCTCCCTCAGACCAACTCGATTTCCAGGGATTGTTTCACTGGTTATACGCTTTCTTGATATGTCCTCTGTCTAGATTATGACATTGTTAAACACCTTTTAAGAAACTGTTTGTATTACTAAGCAAGGTTATTAACACTTTGAGTGCCAGAGTGGTACGCAATGCATTGCTTTGAAATGCATTGTGTACCACTCTGGCACTCAAAGGGTTAATGCTGCATTCCTACTTTCTGTATTGTCTTCTCCTGTCCCCCTCCCTTTATTCTTCTGTACCCCCTTCCCCCCAATACCAAAAATCTTCAGTAAAACTGAGTTAAAAAATTTGTGTGAAATACCTTCACCAGAAATCATAAAGGTACAATATAACACAAGTGAACCCAGGATCAGAATCTGAGTGAATACCAAAATGGTAAGCGCTAATGTCTAAGCAATAAACCTACCATGTACACCATTCAATGATGTAAAATAACACAGATAGAATTGAATCCTTTTGACATCATAAAAAGTCAGTTTGCCAGATATCAGCAGAGTTGGATCAGCGGGCAAGGAATGGTTAAGGATAGCCAGGGTCAGACAACCAGATATCAGCAGAGTTGGATCAGCAGGCAAGGAATGGTCAAGGATAGCCAGGGTCAGTCAACCAGATATCAGCAGAGTTGGATCAGCAGGCAAGGACGTAGAGGAGCTACGTCATATATAGCCCTGAACCCGGAAGTAAAGGAGAGACAACGGAGTCCTCAAAGCACCACAGGATAGAAAAAAAGCAAAGCCGCAATATCGCCCAGACAAGCATGCTGGCACATCCAGAAGCCAAACTGTGCATGGCAAAAAAAAAACCAACCTGTATGTGGCAAGCGAAATCTCGTTCATAGGCATGAAGTGAATTACTAAGGCAAAATCTAAAGGTCTCACACCATTACAGCTCTTCTGTTATAGGAGTGCGTCATTATTGTTCATTTATAGAAGTGAAGGTCATGCATCTTTACATTGCCATTTTAGAAGCACACTTCTATCTAGTAGCAGTGGGTCACAGTTTCACTATGGCTTTGGAATTATTGGTGGTGGATGAATGGACCTTCAGACAAGAGAAGGATATCAGTGGAAAAAGTATTTTGAAGGATAATTTATTACTATTTTGAATCAGAGTACACAGACAGCATACAGACTAGTTTTCAGTATTCACACACAGATCCAGTCTTTGACAATATATATATTTTTATTTTAGAGTGTTGCAGCATTTCAAGTTACCATGGAAGAGTCACACGAGAAGGATCCTTCAGCTGGCAAACACTTTATTGTCACCAGTGATAAAGAACAACCTGCTCCAAGTTATAGATGGCTCAAAGACAGGACATCACGTCCTTTTACACACATCTTTTTACAGAACAGGGTGGGTGTCAAGAAAGTAAGGAGGAGACACACATACACACACTAAAACAAGGAGGAGGCACATTAAAGCAATTTTTTTATCTGTAGCAGAGCAAAGATGGGACTTTGTGACTTATAGGTATGCCTGAGGTAGTCAGCGGTTTTATATGGAAAGTTTATTCTTCTAGAAAACTCTCTATGGCCAATTAACCCATTCAAGAGGACATACTGTGAGATCCTTCTACTTTTACTATATTTTTTGAAATGTATTGACTTAATTTGCTTTGTTTATTTCCTTATTAAAATTACTTTCTCAAGAGTTATAATGTAGTGACATAAACAATCCTCAAGTATTCCTTTCCAAATATTTCCATGCCTACTCTATTGTTGTACAGTGGTGGTGAAGGGAGGACAGATGTACTGAAGGTGTACCATTTATAAGTAAATTACTAGGTAAGCCTTTTTAAAAATATTTTTTCAAAGCAAGTGTATACCCATTTATAAAAACTGTAACTTCATGGAAGTAATTTAAAGAAGTGTTACTCAGCATGCTTTTCAAAATGTTTGTTTTTTACAAGTAAACAATTAAAAAATAGAATAGTGGCTTACACATTGGTTAGCCTTTGCAAAAATAATTAAAAATAAAGGTAAATCATTTTTGGGACATTTTAGTGTAGCCTATTATGAAAATGTTAGCCTTGAAAAAATATTAAAAGGCCTACAGTAAGGCAAGCCTTGTTAAAACTGATAGCCTGCTTAAAGCCAGACAAGCATTCAAAAATCCTAGGAGGCTTAGAGCAAAGAAAATGCTGAAAAAAAGTGCTACCAGACTTATAGCAAGGCAAGCGTTGAATTATGGTTTCCATGTCTATGGCAATGCAAGCCAAGCCACCACTTGGCTGGAACATAATGCTACAGATTATAAAATGGTGATGCTAATTTAGTTCATGCTGATGAGTTGTTTGAATATCAAATGTCATAGGATTAGGCTTGAAGCAGGACTGGGTTCATCATCCTTACAGACTGTGATGGTGGAACCAGCACCAGTGGAGACACGGGGCAGGTGGTGATGGGTCCTACTATCCCTAGTGCTGAGGCAGCAGCAGCAGCACCACAGCAAGCAACCATCTAGGGAGAAGTTTTCCAGATACCATCTTCACCTTCTCTAAAATCATGGGTGTTGAAATTGTTTCCTTTGGAGCAGGAGGGACTGTTCAATTATCAACAAATGAATTGTGAAAGGTGTCTGTTAAACAACATTTTGTTGAGGGGAAAGGCTGGGATCACACACCTTTGCATATCTACTTTAATTAAACATGCTACCAATTTTAAACCATCCCTTAAGTAAGTAGGTTGTGTCTGGTACAGTTTCCGTTATCCATCCCATGAAAAAGAAAACATGACACTGGCTGGTTGTGGTGGGACTGTGGATTAGTGACACTTCCAATGAGTCATAAAATAATTGACCGGCCCTTATAAGAGCTTCTCCCTTACCCTTCTATTGGTTACCAGTACATTTACATGTGTGGTCATTGCACCACACAATGTGCAATGTGTAGAGACATATTGCCAGACCTTTACATCTTGTAATTCACTTTCCACCAGCAAGTCTGTCAATATTAGTACAGGAGGAGAACCCTGAGGGTGCTAGAGGAACAAATTGGATATTACTAGTAGCCCAGCCCTGAACCTTAGCTTTAGATGGTGACACCACAGGTGATATTGTTATCGATATCCTGTGCTGGTGGGGGGGATTGGCACATGCCTTTTTTTGTGGGATTTTTTGGTTACTTCGTGCGTTACCCCTCTTTCTCCCACTTCACAATTTTCTTGACTATTCCCTTGAAGTAGCTTATGTTGCTGCTTCCAGAGCACTAGTACTAGGAGGATCCACTACTACTTGCTACAATTCACTGCTGGACCTGATTCTTCCAACCCCACACTCTGTGGTGGGGAAGATGATATTATTTAAACTACTACTACTGTGACTACCCATCATGGGGAACATACCAACCATGATTCCGAGGTATCATTCGATAATGCTGGGGCTCAGACAATTCATCAGTAGCACAAACTAATACATCAGCAAACACCACAATGTTATGCCTGCTGGTGATGCCTGTTATCTTTCTTCACACTTTTTATTGGTCTGAGCTAGGAAAGCTCTTATCATCTAATTCATTACCTCTAGTCCCACCTTTGCCAGTAGTAGCCTCACCACTAGATTATTCTCTTACTTGTGGTGTTGGCACTGGAGATGATGGTGAGTGTGACATAGTCACCTCATTAAGTTAGACGCTCATAAACACAAGGTCAAATTGGCCAGAATGCAGGCCCTGCTAGATAACATATGCTCCATAGAGAGGATGTCATGAGAAATCACTTCTGGTAGCTGACAAGGACACTATCTGCTGTGAAAGAGGATCAGATAGCGATTCTCCAAAGTAATGTCACAAAATCCTTTATGTGACAGAAATATAACCGTTACATTGCCGGTGACAAATGCAGGAAATCCCTTGTATGCCTAATTCAAATACGCAGGAGAGCAATAGCAGCAGCTATAATTTCAACAGGCAATGGGAAGACAGTTTCCCCATATCCAGATATAGCGGAGACTTTTAGGAAGTATTACAAATCATTGTATAACCTACTGGACACATCTCCTGAATCAAGTATTCACTCTTTTCTTGCATTTTGCGAGGCTCCCAAAACTCTCCCTGGATGTATCAAGTGCTCTAGACACCTCTATCACTATGGATTAGCTCCACAGCACCCTCTGCTCTATGGCAACAGGTAAAAGTCCAGGACTGGATGGTTTCTCTCTGAAGTATTATAAGACATTTCGGGAGTCCTTTCTCCCATTTATGTTTCAGGCTTTCGATGCAGTCTTACAGGGGGAGCCCTTTCCAAAGCAATCTCTTGAAGCTCACGTGATAGTACTGCCTAAACCTAGTAAAGATCCCTCCGTTTTGTGGCAGCTACCATCCAGTCTCACTCCTTAACACAGACATTAAACTGTTCGCAAAAATTCTGGCAAATCTGCTGTGACCTCATCTCCCTATTCTCATTCACCCGGATCAATGTGGCTTTAGTCTCAGTAGGGATGGATTCAGGACAAGTCTGGAAAAGCTATTTCCCTTTGATACTCCTCTCGACAGATTCAGAAAAAGCATTTGAGTGGGTGAATTATTGTCATGATTCTGTCCTCTCCTCAGCCTGGTGCAGCACCTCACAGTGCCACTACCTTTCTGTGGTGCTGTTGTAGGCTGCTGCACTCAGACTAAAGAGATCTGATTCTGTTCCCAGCTGGCCCCACCTTGTAGTCACCTTCTGCTTATTTAGTTCAGTCTCTCCCCTTCCTCTGGGCCAGATTATACTGATCAGTTCAGATCAGTTCCAGTTATAGTTTCTTTTCTTATGGGCCTGGGCCTTGAGTTCCTGAGCTGGCTGTACCCCTGAGTTCCTGAGCTGGCTGTACCCCTTAGCTGGCTGTACCCCTGAGTTCCTGAGCTGGCGGTACCCCTGAGCTGGCTGTACCCCCTGAGTTCCAGAGCTGGCTGTACCCCTGAGTTCATGAGCCGGCTGCACCCCTAAGTTCCTGAGCCGGCTGCACCCCCGAGTTCCTGAGCCGGCTGCACCCCTGAGTTCCTGAGCCGGCTGCACCCCCGAGTTCCTGAGCCGGCTGCATCCCCAAGTTCCTGAGCCGGCTACACCCCTGAGTTCCTGAGTTACCTTTATCCCTGTTCTCAGTAGCCCTGCTCCCTGTTATCAGTAGCCCTGCTCCCTGTTATCAGTATCCATGTTCCCCGTTATCAGTAGCCCTGTTCCCCATGCCCAGAGGCCCTGTCCCCCATGCCCAGAGGCCCTGCTCTTTTCTGTTTCATTGAATGTTATGTTGTACATTACTATTTCATGTTCCTTATATGCATATATATATATAATATATTTGTGTTCCCTTTAATTGTGTGTATGCTAGTTTTCTTGCTCTCTCTGGGTTCCACTTTATTTACTTTTGCTGCTGTGGTCAGCACCCCTTCCTGACCAGCAGCTCATTACAATTAGATGTATCTGAGGGCAACTTTGGAAAACATCGGATTAGGTCAAAATTTGTTACAGGGAATTATGTCCATATACTCCAAACCCTCTGCTAGGATCATGATTAATGGGACAGTCTCAGAACTTAGTGTTACGGTTTTCTGACACTCAGACCAGGGTATGAAGTAGAAACACAGTTTTATTGAAAATAAATAAAACAATGCCCCTAGAGGCCAGTACAGAAATAGCAATAATGGCAATAATGACAAAGTGAATGCACACAATGATAGTGATAGGTGCTATGAATGGATAGGGAGTATTTCCCCCAAAGGGTTAACAAATGAATTGGGTGAGATATAACAAGATTGGCCAACGCCCGGGATAAATAGCAGTCTCTGGAACACAGTCTCTCAATAGCTGGATAGAGAAGTAACTGCACTGAATACACTCTCAAGTTGGTACAGTAGCGCAACAAAGTTCAGAGCTGAGCCGGTACCACCACCGTGGGCTACAGAGGAATGCTATTGCCGCGCTGTAGTGATCAGAACCAAAATCGCCCTTAACTGGAAAAGTAGTAACCCTGCGTGTGCCACTTGGATTGTGCCCTGACACCCCTTGGGTGCTGTACTGATGGTGACTGCACAAGCTGTAGTAGAGCTGGCGCCCTCTGGAGTGCAATGGGAATGTACCTTCAGTGTCTGTGGCACTGAGCCAGAATATGAACACGGAACGGACAAGGCTCTGGTGGTGAATGAGAGACACACAGAAGCACTCAGAGGAAAGGCTCACGTCAGAAAACGTATGCTTGGCAAGATATATCGGAGGCACTAGACCGGAGACTACAGGCACTGCAAGGGTTAAGTGGTTCTGCACAGGAGCGAGTACCTTAGCAACCAGCAGAAGGCAAAGCAACCTCAGGCTACAGCTACTGATCAGTGAGAGGAACAGTGAGTCGCTTAAACAGTTCAGAATGTCGCCGAGGCGACCGGAATGATGCAGGAACACTGGAACAGCAGGCAGAACCGGTATGGTGACTGGAACTATAGGCAGGCCGGAATGGCAACCGGAACAGCAGGCAGGACCGGAACAGTACTGGAACAGCAGACAGGCCGGAATAGCAACCGGAACAGCAGGCAGGGCTGGAACAGAACTAGAACAGCAGACAGGCCGGAATAGCAACCGGAATAGCAGGCAGGACCGGAACAGTACCGTAACAGCAGACAGGCAGGAATGAATCACAGAGCAGGGTCGTCAGCCAGAACCGGGTCAAGTCACGGAGCACGGTCGTCATCCAGAGCCAGGTCAATTCTCGGAGCAGGGTCGTCAGCCAGAGCCAGGTCAAAATCACGGAGCAGGGTCGTCAGCCAGAACCGGGTCAAAATCACGGAGCAGAAGCAGGAGAAGAGTCAGACTAGCCGGGTCGGTACACAGGAGGCACAGGAATATGGCAACAAGATGCAGCAACAGGAACACCACGAAAGGGCAACTAACAAGTGCCCAAGCTCCAGCATATAACGGCATATCCTGGGCGGGCCAATCAGTCTCCACCAATGCACAGGCAAATCATGTCAGATTGACAGAAAGACACGGGGACCGTGATACTTAGACACTTTGGGAACACTGACGAAGGAGGGAAGTTCTTGCTGCTGGATTTTCTAAGATCTAGAATAGAGGCAGCATCAACCCAATAGTGGAAGATATTGCAAGTTCGACACTGGCACACACAGGAAATGAGTAGAGGCACTATTGATAGGAGAAGCTTATCGTTAAACCCCCCGCAACATTACGCCCTCTCTCTATATATATGTTATTCCATGTTGAGGGATGCTTAAGGTACTCATTTACCATATTTCATAGAAACATTGTCTAAAGACATGTCCTTAGATACAGACAAATCACAATGGCCTAAGATCTTGAAAGGCAATGTCCATAATATCAGAGACTCCGTTTCCAGACTCCTACATTATAAAATAATCTGTTGTTGGTACATGACCCCTGAAAGAATACACCTCTTCTCTCCGTCCATTTCCAGTAGATGCTGGAGATGTGGAGACAACATTGATTCCATGTCTCACATATGGTGTTCCTGTAAATTGCTGCTTTCTGGTGAAACATATTATGTGAGATACATAAAATGTTATGGCTTATTCTTCCAGTAGATTCATTGATTTGCCTGTTCTCACATAAAAATCATCTTCAATTAAAGATCCCTCTGCACAAATGGGTAATTATCTGCAGGCTGTTGTCTGTGGCTAAATCACTTATTCCTGGATATTGTAAAAAAGACACCCCCCCTCCAGTTGATGAATGGTTCTCTGGGATCCACAACCTGCATAATATGGAAAGACTACATGCGATCAACACACACAATATTTTGGATTTTTACATCCAATGGCAATGGTGGACAAGACTATTGTAAATCCTCCAATCTGGTCATTGTCCCATAAAGGGGGGCTCCAGTCCATCTGGCATTTGACATTCTTCTTATTTTTACACTATAGAATCTGGTGTTTTCGACTTACGGAATATGTCCCAGGGTTGCCACCTTTCCCCATCCCCCCTTCCATTCTTCTTCCTTTCTTCTGTCTCTTCCTTCCTCCTCTCTTTCTTGGCACTAGATACACACTAGGAGACATCACTGAGAATTCCATTCCTTGACGAGCGATTCACAGGTGTACCTCTGACTTAATGATAGCCGGCTACACTGTCTGATGTTTACCCATGATGCATAATGCAGATTATTTTCCTGTTTTCACTGCAATACGCCTAAGGGCTTATATAAATATTCTACAGGGTTTAATAATATTTCTTACCACATAGTGCCTTTAATTTTCTACATTCTGTATATATTCTCTTGTTATAATGACAATTTATCTAAATAAAGCTTTAAAAAACATCAGAATCTTAAAATACCCCCATTATTATCCATTCACCTCTTCAAAAAACAAACACCTAGGAATATTTCTTTACCATCTATTGGTTTAACTACTCCTCATGGTTATTTACTCCCTTAGAGGTGTAGAAGTATAATTCAGCAATCTGCAGACTGGTTGACTCTATAGTCCTATATAGTTTGATACACTATCTGCTGTTGCTGTATTTGTTAATAGCTGGTGCATAGACTATACACTCTCTTTATTTCTGTAATTATAGCAATGTTTTGGTCTAATAAATATCTGACAATGATTTACTATCAGCCATTTTTTTTATTTTTCTGGTCATGCGCACAAAAGGCTGGCACTGTGTCACAGTCTTATTCTCACTCATAAACATGTCCGGATTTGTATGTCTGGAGAAGTCCGCTTTTCTAAAAAACATGCCCAGACGTTTCCTGAATCCCTCCCTAAAGTATGCACCAATCACAAAAAAATAATACACATAATAAAATGCTGGAATCACTATAAATGTATGTTGGTACACTACATGGGATCACATATTTAAATAAAGGGGTGTATCTATAGGGTTGTGACACAATACAGTGCAATGGGTGTGTTAAAACTGGGCATAAGGAGTGGTTTCATTAAACTGTATAATTAACATAATGGAGCGCAGTCAGTAAGTGCAAGAGGTGTGGTCATTGTATACAGTTGGGTGTGGTTTCCTAAAAAAGGGGCATGGCATCTGTCAAAATTAGTTTGACAGAATATCTAGCTCCTTACTACTTCAAAAACTAGACAGAAGAAAATATCCACGTTCCAACAGTATAGGCAACTAGCAGTTTATATTCACCATGTATTAAATATAAATATGTATGAACCATATTGAATAACAGATGACTATAGAGTTACACATCTTATTTTTATTTTCCTATTTTTATTTTGTTAATTTTCTTTATTTTTTTATGTTATGGTTTATCATGCTCATTTACAATTAATTTAGGTATTAACATTTTAAGTGTGTGTTTGCAGTTATTGTAGTTGCTTTAAAAAAAGTAACAAATACCTTTGCAATGATGAGAGTTGGTTTCAAAGCATTTTCATGCCCATTTGGGGCTTCACTGGAAATGGTTCTGAAGTTTTTTTCCTTCCTATGGCTCAACTGTGGTGATATGGCATGTGCTAAACCTGATCTCTACTCTTGATCCTTTTTCTCTGCATCTGCGGATCCACGTTTGTGGTATGTGGAAGGTATTTGCACATTGGTGCACCATTTATATGCAGTCCTTTTTGTTTCAGTGCTCTGTTGTCTTGTTTTCTTCTTAGCAATGACACATTTTCTTCTATTTGATCCTTCTGATACGGATTGTTGGCGTGACTCCAGACTAGACTTCAGTAGTTTTGATGTCTATTTGCTCCTTGAATATGCCTCCAATTGATCAACTATTAATTTCCCTAGGCCTGGCTCTGGACTTCATTGATATCTCCTGAGCTAGTCACCTCTGTTTGTTTTTTTTCTGGATTTCAGTATTGTCTGCTTGAGTACTTACCTCAGCCTGCTCCTACTGGATTCTGATCTACTGCTGCCTACCCAACTCCAGCTCATCTGATACAAATCTGCTCCACATTTCAGTTATTTGACTTACTAGACTTGTTAATGTTCACAAAACTTGGTATTCAACTTCTGGTTGTTAGTTGTCATCCTGCAAGATCACTACTGTTAGCCTTGCCTTTGAATCAGTACATAGTTATATAGTAGCTTAGGTTGAAAAAAGACACAAATATTTCAAGTTCAAACTTACAGTTTAACCTACTAATACATAGTGTAACCCTGTATGTTCCCTTTAGCTAGAAAAGTATCTAATTTTCTCTTAACTGTGTCAGCTGTATTTGTCATTACTTGAAAGAATTCCACAATTTAAAGTTATAGTAATGTTTCACAAAAACAGAAGCTCCAATTAATCTTCATAGTATTTGGGTCATTAATCTCCACTGCCCAAATACTATGAAGATTAATTGAAGCTGCTTTTATTGTGAAACATTACTATCCCTTTAACAAACCTTACTGTAAAGAACACCTTCCTCTCCTTTCTATAATCACAAGCAGTGGCTCTTAATTATTTCCTCAGGCCTTGTTATGAAAAAGCTCACTAGCAAGATAATTGCATTGACCTTGAGTACATTTATGCATTGTAACAAGAACCCCTCTTGGGCATCTTTACTGTAGAGCAAATAAGCCAATTTTGGCTAGACATTCTTCTTATCTCAGTACTTCTATTCCTTTAATTCATTTTGGTGATTTTTTTTTGCCTTCCACTGGATCAACAAGGGTAATTTAGCATGGGCTGGACTTGATGGATGTGTGTCTTTTTTCAGCCTATGTTACTTTTTAAGAACAGGTGCCCAAAACTGCCCTGCATATTCCAGGTGAGGTCTTAGCAACCACTCGTACACTGAGAAATTTATGCCCAATTTGTCATTTTGGACTGGAAGGCAAAAGTTAAATCCTCTAAGCAGGCAGATCAGACTCAAACAGAGCCATGGGCAGCATTCTCAACCATATACTCTAAGGTGGGCAGTAATAAATATTCATATTACCAATCAAAATATTGATAAATATACATTGTTGCACTATTCCCAATAAAGGTACAATACTGAAGATCCATCAAAATACAGTTTTTTCTAAAACCAATATTTATAAAGCATTTCCAACTACTTGCTAAATATTCCACCAGCCTCTGCCCTCTGTAGGGAATGGAATACTAATATCTCTGAGGTGGTGCAATTTTCTACTGCAATCAAATAAGTGTGATTTGCCTTTAAGTAGTCACTATGCTTTGTACCTGTTCAGTACACCTGCTGCTCCTGCTCCATTGGCTCTTTGACTTTTTTAAACTTGCCTCTTTCTTTGTTCAAGGCTCTATCTTCTCTGTCATGGTGCCTGCTACCTACGTAGCAGACATTCGAGTACAAAGCCTGAGTGCAAGGTTTGGGGATAATGACAGGCCCTAATTTACCCTTGCTGTGGTCTTAATCGAAGTAATGCTGCCAGGCGCAAGGCTTTATATCCATCCCTGGCTGAGCCAGAAAGCAGATCAGAATGGGTATAGAAGGGTGCAGTTTTACTAAGTAGGGAGACCAAGGAGGATTGTATCCAAACTGCAAATGGGAGAGGACAGAATCCCACTGGGGTGAAGGAATGGTATAGCTAGTAAAGTTTCTAGATAAAAAGCCAGCTGGAGAACAGCTGTACCAGGAGATGCAGGAAGTCTGACAGTCAACCTAATGGGGTACCAGAAAAAGAAAGTAAGCTTAGGATAAATTGGAGTAGTGCTGTACCAATAGTTGGCATGCTGGTAGCATCTGAAGAGAGAGAGAGAAATGCAGGTATCTAAAAAATATCAACAGATGGCATGCAGGTAGCTCAGCAAGACAGGACACTGGATGAATGGAGAAACACATTTTCTGAAACACACACATGGAAAAAGTTTCCTAATAGCAGATGAAGGGTTAATCAAAGAATTCACCAGATCAAATAAAAGCTCAATAACTTTTTCAGAAACACAAATATATGACTCTATAGGTATTAATAATTAGATTTAACTAATGTATAATGCTATATTGATCTAACTGCTGTCAAACTGGTTTACAATTATCTGGATACATTTGTAAATTAATTCTGTTTAGCTCCAGAATAAACTACAGCCAATATAGCTTATTATAATACTTTACCTGGCCAGGTCTATATCTAGCAAAATTATTATAATATATATATATCCTCAAATACAGATGAAGTATATATAATTCTTAGGGCTATATAGTAAAGAAATATAGATTTATCAGATAATAAAGTGTATATCACTTGGAATTTTCTGTCTCTAGCAAATAAGTCATCAGAGAGCTCTTATAGGCATTTAGCTCTTATAAATTAAAATTTATTCTATCAGAAAGTCACAACCCATCCTCTCTGATAGGATGAGTTGCTAGATCACTATGATATGATGTCAGACTAAGATTTCTGGACTGTCTGATTGGTCAAACCCAAAAATTAAAGTATTTAGATTTTGGGACCCTTATAGCAATACTTCTATTATTCCTGAAGATGGTGCACCAATACCATATGAAAATTTGTACATTTATAATGGACTGCCAAGTGTAAAATTTAAATTCTTGTGATTACCAAGGTATATCAAGAATTTGCACTCCCAGCCTTTTACACACAATATCTCAGACATTTTATCTTCCCCCATAGAATTTAGACCATGGTTGTCTGGGGATCAGCCTATATATTCCCATAATTGTCGTTTAGATATTTCTACCCCCTACAGTTAAGCACAGGCCCATTGTTTCTTAAAATGGGAAACACATCTAAAACAGAATTTCAGACAATCCCAGTTTAAAAAAAAATTAACCATTTATTTCCAGACATGGCAGAATCTCTGCCACCTTTCTGGGTCAGTTTGTCCTGACTCTAGAGTTATCTATCATTTTGGAACTAGTTGCCATTACAAGCTCCCCCAGTCTCTTGGCTAATGGAGCCAGGTAATGGTGACCAAGATAGGATGTGGAGGACAAATTATTTCCTGGTATTCAGTCTGTTCATATCGTGTGGTTTCTGGTGGCAGAGACTGGATAGATTTGTTTACTACTGTTAGGACAGAGAGTTTTTGTCTGGATTACCAAGGAGGAAATATGTGATCTGAGTCTATGACTGCACAGGGCTTCTGAGATTTACAAGGCCCTTGTAGTCTAAAAAACAAATCCAGAGATTCTGCTGCTGGAGCATTTGGAGCAAAGTCAAGGTCAGCTAAGGGTCTGAGATTACCTGATTGAGGCTTATATTGTTTTATTTGCTATGTTATATGTAACTCTTAATTTAAAGCACTTCTTTTTTGTTTGTTTTATTTTTGCAGTACTGTATATATGTTATAATAATGCATTAAAAGTTTATACAAAACTATAGCTGCAACTTTTTTTTGTATTTATTTGCTAGAATTGTAAATCATTCCTTGACCTAGAGTAAGGGGCACCTCTGGAAGGTTTGTTGTTGATTGTAAAAGGCCCACAGCTACCTGTTTCTATCTGTCACATACAGAGAGTAAGTAACTATGGAGAAAGACAGTCAGGAGCAATAGAGAGAGATGAGATGGAGAGAAATAATTAAGCAAGTAATATTGAGAAAGAGCACCCAGATTGTTGTTGTAATTAAAGACAGGTGCTCTACTTACAAGGATGAGATGGTGGTGGGACTGTGCATTAAAGTCATTGTGATGACAAGAATATTAAATAATCTAGAAATAAATGTTGGGAAAGTAATGATCTCCATGTAGCTTCAAATATACAGGAGGATGAAAGGCAGATCACAGAAATGTATCTGCTGCAGGTCCTCTTGCATGTAGTTTCAAACTCATACATGGCTTTCCGCTATGTGCAGGTGAAATAGAAATAAATACATTTCCACTGTTTAATTTCAGTTTAGTCAATGAACATGAAGTACAGACAAGCAGGTAAGTACAAGCATATGGCCTCTGAGTTTTAAAAAGTTCAAGCTTTGAGGGTTGCAGTATAATAAGCAATGGGCTTCATGACATATCTGTTCTTTATAAATAATACATACAAAGAAAACACTCAGACTATGTTCAAACGATAATGGAATACTTTTTGCAAAAAAAGATTACAAACAAGTGTAAACTTACATGTCCGCAAAATAAGGACCTTCTATCAGAAGATACAAATCGTCCATCCTGATGTGTTCTGTCATGTCACTGGTCACATCATTATTGATGTGTTTTCTTTTGTTTTCCACAAGAAGCGTTGCATTGTAGAGGTCCCTGGTAGTCAAAAGAGTGAGGCAAGTACCTTAACACTGATGTTATTAAAATTAACCCTTTGAGTCCCAGAGGGGTATGCAATGCATCACTTTGCAATACTTTGCGCACCCCTCTGGCACTCAAAGGGTTAAATGCACATGTATTTATTTTCAGAACAATCAGACATTCGGAAACAGATACTGCACAGTGCTTAGCATCCTATATAATAATTCTAAAACGTGTGTAACGACGCAGTCATGCGCAGTCGGAGCGTCCAGCTCTGTATCAGCCGCGGTGCGGGCAGTCTCTACTGCGCATGACTGCCCTGCGACCGGCTGGCAGTGGCACTGTGGCCCGTGTGGCAGGCTCTTCAACTAATCTATCTAATATGACAATTTTATTCCATGGGACACAAGTAAAAAAAACAGTACCAAAAAGGAAAGAGAACGAATACTTTGGCACCTATGGTATACACACCTCTGTATGAGATAAAGGACAGCAAATCATTCTTAAATGCTAGAGGCATCTCCAGTGTGTGGGTTAATAAACAATACTGTGAAGAGATCAGTATAAATTAAAAACAACTGGCTGTTGTTTTATAATTTGCAGCAACTTTTACAGTTTGGTGCTATTTTAAAATAATATAGTATTCCTAGATTTTGCTTGATTATCAACACGTTCGAGATGTTGGGGGAAAAAATATAATTT
Organism: Rhinophrynus dorsalis; assembly: GCA_037306005.1. NCBI lineage: Eukaryota > Metazoa > Chordata > Amphibia > Anura > Rhinophrynidae > Rhinophrynus > Rhinophrynus dorsalis. Next base: position 403,588,602 of record CM074723.1, read on the forward strand.
GCTACAATGACTTTTTTTTAAATAGAATTCAAAGAAAATAAATTATTCTGCACTGCAAATATTTAGGTCGTGTAGTGAATTTCACACTTCCTACATTTTGCCTAATTAATATAATGAGTGCAGAAGTATTCATGCAAGATTGTTTTTAGTCCAGAACACAGTACAAACTTGTAAACAATATTAGAGTTTTACAATGGAAAGAGTAATACATATTTTGATGGATTTCTCAATAATTTAACTCTTATTTCATCTTGCCATTCATTCTGACATTGAAAATTAACTATTAGTTTGTTTATTCAATAGTGATGTATGCTATATACTGCCTGCAAATTAATACATGAAGAAAATGATCACATTTGGAAAAAGGCAAGATATGCAAGCTATAACAGTTAGAACACATATATTGTAAATACTGCCAAGATGATGCAATGCAAATAAAATTGAGTGTTCCACATAGAAAACACATTTGACCCTTTGAGTGTCTGACAGTTGTAACATAGTAACATAGTAGATAAGGCTGAAAAAAGACATGCGTCCATCAAATCCAGCCCATGCCAATAACACCCCTGTTGATCCAGAGGAAGGCAACAAAAAAAGCCCTCTGGAGCAATTTCCAGTGTAAGTGTGTGTGTGTGTCAAATAGTTCCCCGGCTCAATATCCTATTTGCTTTGAAGCCATCTGTCATAACTGTTAATATTGTTCTGTGCTAGATAGGCATCCATTGCTTTTTTGAATGCAGTTACATTATCTGCAAGCACAACATCCCGAGGCAAAGAATTCCATAGCCTTACCACCCTTACTGTAAAGAATCCCTGCCTGTGTGTTTAGTTGAAAGTGCCTTTCCTCAAGTCTTAATGGATGACCTCTTGTTCTTAGCTCAGCTCTTTGCATAAATAATTCATTGGATAGTTCTTTGTTTTGACCTTGAATGTATTTGTAAATGGTAATCATATCACCCCTTAGACGTCTCTTTTCTAATGTAAACAAACCCAGTTTGGCTAGTCTCTCTTTGTAACTCAGATCCTCCAATCCCTTTATCAGTTTTGTTGTAAGCCAGTTTATTTTTATTGTAAAGTAGAATTAATGCCTTCTAATAGTAACCCCCCTCCCCTAAATTTACTATGGGAAGAAAATTGTAATGGTCTGTATGATATTTTCATCATGGATGTCCACAGAGATTTTTTCAAGTGTGTGTGTGTGGGGGGGCAGAGCCACAGTATGATCCCCAGGACAGCCTGTCCAGGCCATATCTTTTTTTTTGTTTGTTTTTGTTTCAAAAGCTTTATTGAAAGAATGAAGTGGTACAATGGAAGAAATAATCTGTTGCAGAATGTATATGCTGTGACTACAAAGAAATGATTATTTGGAGCAGGCGAGCATAGGGGGGCAAGTGCCTTCTTTGCCCCCCCCCCCTCAGGATGCCCATGCTTGCCACAGGGTCTTGGTTTAAGATCTAACATCCTCAATCAATCCCGGATGTCAGATACATGAAGGCAGACATGCCAGCTACTGGCAGGTTCTTTAGGATCAAGTAGGCAGAGTGCATGAGCCTACCATTTAAGGACCAGGGGGTACATCACTCATTGTGAAAGGCAAAATTCATAGGGGCCATTATAATTTTCTGCTCATAGTAAGGTAAATGGGGTTATAATTAAGAGGTGTTAGTTCTCCTTTAAATATCCTTGATTTCTATAAATCCAACCTTCTCTTATTATCATGAATGGCCATTGATGCCAGTCAGTTTTGATAATCATAAGTTACTATACAAAATTTCTGCATTTTTACTTTTTACCATGCTATTTACAGTAAATAGGGAAAAAAGGAAGATAGAAGTAAATGCTCCAGCCACTAAATAACAACCTTCCTAGGAAAACTAAACAGTTAGGGGACTGGGTTAAAGAGGGACAATATCTTAGGATAAGGCGACTTAGAGCGAGATGTTCAAAAAAGTCATCATAATGAAAAAAGTTGTCGGATCATGAGTTGGTGGTAAAAGAAGGACAATATTTTCAGAAGTAAATCCATCACGTTTGAAAGTGCGTCTAAAGAATTAATAATAACGGTAAGAAAATCTTGATGAACATTTAACATTCTGATGTTAAAAACTTCTTTGATTTTGTCTTTGAAACGAAAATATTCAAAGAAAGACTTTTTTTTTGTCTTTGAAACAACAAAATGCTTCCCACTTCTGCTAACAGTACTTTCATTTGTCTTCTCCAAGTTTAGACCATTTTTATTTTGTCAGGAAAAAATGACGTTAATCAGACAAAAAAGTGTTGAAACTAATATTTTTTTCTGGAAATACCTTACAATATGATGGTAGATTAAACCACAACCACTTTTAAGGCAGCTTTTTCCCTTTGACAGAGAAGGCGCAATTGGATGCAAAAAATGACGGAAACATGTTTGAAAATTGACGGGCCATGACATAAGAACTTTTGTATTCTGATTACAGACAATTTCAGTTACCACCACTTTCTGAACATCTCGCCCCTAATTTGTTTACAAGAAGTATTTATTCTTCCGTGTGAACCCAAGTGAATTACAAAAACAAATAAGGGATTTCGGAAATGTATTTGGAAATAAAATATTAATACAGAGAAGAGGAAACAAGAATTATAACAATTCAGCATAAAGAAGGGGAAATTGATGAAAATACGAAGGTAAAACAGAGGGTGAAATAGAAGAACAGGAAAGATGAATAATAACATACATAGAAACATAGTTGATGAGGCTGAGAAAAGACATGTGTTCATCAAGTCCAGCCCATGCCAAAAATACCCTTGTCTATCAGCACTCCTAAATCTTCCTCTAATGAGGATTCCCCAAGATGTTTTCCATTTAGAGTATATGTATCAAGTTTGTTCATACAGCCCAAATGCATAACCTTACATTTATCTACATTAAATGTCATCTGACATTTTTCTGCCCATTCACTCAGTTTATCATAAATCCTTCTGCAGAGAAAAAACATCCAGCTCTGTACGTATTTCCTTACATAGCTTAGTGCCATCAGCAAAGATTGAGATACTACTTTCAATTCCCACTTCTAGATCAATAATAAACAATTAGAAAGCATTGGGCCCAGGACTGAACCTTGTGGAACCCCAGTTCTCAATCCATGTACAGATAACACCACCCAAACCGAAGACTTTTAATTTATGCAATAACCTGTTGTGAGGCACTGTATCAAAGGCTTTTGCAAAATCCAAGTATAATACATCTACAGCAATCCCCCTGTCCAAATTACTACTTACTGTCATAAAATGCAAATAAATTAGTCTGACATCATCTATTATTCTTCATGAAACCATGCTGATTCCTACTAATAATATTGTTTGTCTTCACATAGTTCTGAATAGTGTCAGTTAGTAACCCTCTATAATTTCCTGGTTTGGATCTTGCTTCCTTTTTAAACAATGGAACTATGTCAGCTTTCATCCAATCACAGGAATGAGGATCAGGGATAAGATGGGAGAATGGTGTTTTTTAACCCCTTAGCGACAATGGATGTACATGTACGTCCTCTGTGGCTGTCACTTAGTGACAGAGGACGTAGATGTACGTCCAGGAAATCCGGATCCCCGCGTGGCTGCACGCCGTTCGGGGACTCCAGATTCTTCTGGGAAAAAAAAAAAAAGTTAGACGGGTGCTGTTCATTTGCTCCAGAACTGATCCTCTTTTCTTTTGTGAATAAGGCCTTTGCTATTACTGTTGCACTATCCTTAAATTTTTATTAAATGTAATTTCAGAAACATCAATCTTTATGTACAGGTATACTGTCCTCATATGTGGCCTATTTGTTTAGTAATTTATATACCCTTGCACTGGCTATTTTTAAACACTTGGATGTTAATAAGGACTCTGGCTCATTGCTCTCTGGGAACCAAGTGTCTAAATTATTTTTCTTGCATTTGTATGTTTAGTGTAGGGTCATGATCTGGGGTGGAGTCATGAGTGGTTACGGAATCCTACGTTGCACTTGTATAGGGGATCCTAAGATGTAAATTCAGCCTTTCCTTAGGACTAAGAACTATCCTTGAATACTTTCTATAGCACTAGTAGCCCATAACATCAGCAATTAAAATCCAGTAATCAAGGAGTAACCATAATATTTCCATTTCATTATGACGTATCAGATTTCCAGGATGACTTCAGATCACTGAGAGATCAGTCATATCACAGGTTATCATTAAAATAAATTTGGTATGTATGAGATGTTACAATAAACATTTTCCTTCGCTGAATGCCACAAAAAGATTTATAACTAGAAAAGAAGAATGAATGAATATTGAACAATAATAAACCCTACTACATAGTTTTGAGATCCACAATGAAAGGTTTGACCAAATCTGACAAAAGAGAATGGTTGCTACTATGTTACTGTGCTTGTTACTGTTTAAATCACAATAAGACCAATAACTGGATACAACATAAAAGAATAAATAGTGAAAGGATGGGTACTCGTTAATAAAGGTGAGACAGAACTCAAATGAAGAAGATGTACATTGGCTCCATAAAAAAATATTAGGAAGGAAAGAGATGAACAAAAGTTTGATAAGGGCTCAGGATGACCATGTTGTGTTACATCTGTGTCAAAATCACATTGCCAATATGCACTAAGATGTCTTCACTATTATATCCCTGTCAATCCACCAGCAATCTGCCTTCATTGCCATGAATCCAACATGCCTTCGACAGGTTTATGATCTTGCATTTAAAACATCAACTATGACTCATTTCCATATGAAAATGCAGGTTAATGAGCCATTGTTATATTTATATAGGCATGTGTATATGTTAATGTGGCTATTCACCACATGCACTAAACTCTGTTAGCATCCTCTACTGTAGGAGTTCACAGTCCCAACATCACCTACTTGAGGTTGATGATATAGGGATCTCCCTGTAGCTCTCTGTGGAGCCAGAAGACAGTTTGGTGTCTCTGCTAGAGAGCAGAGACAGCAGCTGCCCTCCCTTAAACATTTTATTGGCATAGGGATGTGCATTTCATAAACCATTGGCACTGAAAGGGTTAAAAGACGTACTATCAACAACAACAATTCCCTTTGCTTTTGCCTCATCATATATGTACAGTAATTTACCACATTATGCTAACTGGATAAAACTGCTGTCTTTAGCTACCAAAATGGAATTTATGACAGATGAAGAATGATATGATTCATGTAAAATATGTCCCAATACATGAATATTGCTGCTTCAGATGTCTCCAAACAATTAACTATTCTCTCCATATGTAATTCACTGCAGGACAATGACCACATGTAAAATGAAAGGATACAAAACTTAATGTGATCTGCATATATACACAAAATTGTACAGAACATTCTCTTATATTCTATATTTGATTATTTTGTTCTCCAGATGACACTCACTGTGTAAAACTTCTTGTGGATTATTTGGTGTTTAACAGGTAACAGAATAAAAAGGTCACCAGGGGCGGGTCAAAAAATTAGAAATACTGGTCCTGAAATGATTCAATGCTGTCTGGAATAAGTCTGACAAATTATGAATTCTCTCAAAAGGATGAAGCCCCTTTCACAGTTTGAACAAGTCTTCTGTCTTCTATCCTCTCACTGTCCTGTCCTGCTTTCATTTAGTTTGAAGTACCTAATTGTCATATACACTGTAGTTATAACAGCAACCCCACACAGATCTTTCCTATACCGCACAAAACCCAGTCCTAATAATGTGCACAATGCAAACTGGTACTATTATATTATATTGGTATCATGTGACAGCTTTTTTTCCTGCACTCCAATTGGCTAAGTATCATATGAAACAGAAATTAACCTACAGAATGTATTTCAGTTTTATGTTACTCCCCACTGCATGCATCTTTATATCCAGTTGTTTACAGCAGTGTGTGTCTTTATATTCCCCGACACTGTATATGTGACAGAAGTGTTTCTGTATTCACAGATATATGCAGCTACATGTTCCTCCATATTTAACAACATATATATCCATGTTCCCAGATAAATGCCACAGATAAGGCTTTTATATTCCCAGAAATATATTAAAACATGTCTCTATATTTGTAAGTATTTACTACAGACTTGGCCATATTCAGTAAGATAAAGAGGTTATGCCATCTGCACTAAAGGGAACAAGTGAAAATCACCATTGATTTAAATGGGGCATTTAACCTCCAGAATGCTTAAGTGGTCTCCAAATGATAGCAAAACAATGCTTTGGAGTCTTCACTAGCATTCTAGTTGTAAAAAGCCCCATTTAATTGATCAGGAAATTGAGGAGTTTTTATTTGTCCTCTATATTGCAGTTGCTTTGCCCCAGAATTTAGCTTCTTTAGCTTATTCAGTACAGTTCGTTGTAGCTGTATTTAGGAAGTTAAAGAGGAGCAATAGAGCAAACCAATTGCTCAGCAGGCAACTAAAGGAAATTGCTATTGATTGAAATACGACGTTTGAGCCCTTGAATGCTAAGAAGGCTTCAGAAGTATTGCAAAGCAATGCATTGGATCACTTACTAGCATTCAAGGGGTTAAAAAGAATTTGCTAATTTTTTGTTTGTCCCAGAATTGCACCACTTTATCTTCCTGAATATGCCCCATATGTCTTTTTATTCCCTGATAACTATAATCTGATTCACTAGAAAACATAATAACCATATTATTAAACGGCTTGTATGATTTCCTCCAGTCTTGAACCTGTATAAAGCAGAATTAGGGTGTGTACTAGCGATAATAACATATTTTCAAACAAAAGAAAATGTACCTGAAGATGATCAAAATTAAAGTAAATCAACAACTACAATATGTCAAATTGTAAATACAGAAGGCTGTCATATAGTGCTTTAGTGAGGTAAATATAGTAAGAAAAAAATGCTATGAGAACACAAAAAAAAAAAAAGAATACAGAACATAACTTCTAATAGAAACAAAATATATAAATTAAATGGAGGGTACAACATGTAAACACACAAGTATTAGCAGCAGATATAAGCAACAATTGCAAAACAAAGAGGACGTAGAAGGACCAGAAGGACTATGGTACAGCCCCTTCTGTCACAGGATCACTGAACTGCCATACTTCCTCTAACATTTCCCCTTTAAACCCCCCCACCCCCCCACCACCAGCGTAGCCAGTATTCTGCAGAATTAACTCTGCACTTTCCAGCTCTATGTGTATTGTACTTTGGAGGGAAAGTATATCATAAGTGACAGATAAACTCTCAAGAGTGTGCTGAATTTCCAACTAAGTGTATTCTCTTTCATTTTTAAAACCAAAATGTAGCCTAAAGTCTGTAATATTTTACTGACATTTTACGGTGGCTAGAGTTCTATGTTTACAGTAATAATCGGCACACTATCACAATTGTGCCTGTGGTGTTGTTATGTGCCTCTGGGTGTTCTCAAGTAACTGGACAATATAATTATTTTTTTCCAGAATGATAAGTAGCCCCAGGCCTTATGTATCAATTCATTTTTTTCACGAAAATATACAACATGCATAAATCTGTAAAATACAGAAGCAATTTAATATATACATTTTTGTAAACTCACTTTTCATGTGAATTGTATTAACCCCTTGAGTACCAGAGTAGTGAGTAACACATTTCCTTCAATCAGTTAAAACTGGAGGTTCCAAGTGAATTATATACTTTTTACTATTAAATGCAAAGTTGGTGGCAGTGATTGTTCAGTTTTGATAAAATAAATGAACTGGTATTTAACAGGTATTTAACAGGCCAAACTAGTCTTGAAAATTGTAGAGTGGCAGTTACACCACATACAGAAGGGTAGGTATCTAAACCCTACTGGCCTACTAATTCATGTGCTCTAACTGATTAGGTAAAAATAAAATGTGTTACAAATCTTAGAAGTGCCACAGCTTGCTGTCAGGCAGGTCATATTTTTTGCCCCGTAGGCCTCATGTTGGATGCCAGTGTTTTAAGGAATACATGCTGTATGTCCCAAATGCAATATTATGAGTATATTACACATGTTAGGCAATATTGTTTACAGTTTATCAAATAATGACATGTTAACTGTGTTTACAGTAATGTGCATGACTGGCATGCTTAACTATAGGGAAATATTGGGGTTTGTGGGCATATTAATCACTGTTGTACTTTAAATACTTTTTACAAAGCATTTTGGTTTGCTTCTCATGACCTCTATTAGTTAAAAAATGAAAAAAGTAAGAGTGCTCAAAAAATAATAAAAATCTAAACTACGGTACTATAACATTAAGTGGGTGTGCACCCCCACAGACACCCACATACACACATACATAACTATATGAATGTATAGTGCACCCATGCGTATGGCGCCCTCACCCTCAACTGTACATTATCCACCTGGCAAGGAAAACTCCCTGTAAAATGGCCTGTGGGGGTTTTGCCGCCTTATAAATACAATAATAATGGGGCAATGAGGAAGACAACGCAAATGATGCGTTATGTATAAAATTATTCAACAATGACAAAGTCATAAATAAATATATCAGTACATATAAATATATCTTTTAAAATTCACAAGGATCACATCCAAATGTATACTGATATATATATGTATCCCTTTAAAATCAGTATCCAAAGAGAGACTACAATAATGAGTTCATTCTATACTGCAAACTATCAAATATTGTAGATTTGTGTTCCAAAGCTTTGACTGTGGAAACAATGTGACTCACCACCACCTCACTGTTAATATGTGGCTGTGCACGGGGAACCTTGACTGATGGTTTCCTCCTGGGCTTGGTTTCCCCCATGCTGGAGATCTATGTCAGTGATCTACCTGTATACCTCCATGGTGTGGGTTATCAGCACCTTTCTCAGCCCGCAATAATGATTAAACCGGGTTCTTACCCACTACAGCATCTCAATATATGCCCTCCAACTGCTCCATTTCCTCCTCACTGCTGTGGTTGTCTGGAGCTGCAGGTGTTCTCAGTGGTGGGGTGTGAACGAAGATGTAATTGGCAGTCAGCAGGAAAATATGTGTGCATTCCCAAAGATGTTAAAAGATGTTTCTTTTGAATGACACTCAGTTCTTTTACAGTACTCCTTTGGACAAATTAAAATTTCGGTCTCCTAATAACTTCTCTAACGCGTTTTGTGCTAAACAGTAATTTCTCAAAGAGTTTGATATTAGCTGTAGATATGTTATACATTTTTCCTTTTAAACTTTACATGGGAAGTATTCAACCTATGGGCTGTTAATTGCAATGTCCCACAACTGCCATAAAGCCAAATGTTTAACCCTGACAGCCCACACAAATGTGTATAGCTGCCACGAAGCCAGAAACTTTAACTCTAACAACCCACATATGTGTATATATTAAAATGGGCTACAATAAAGGCAGGGGGCCCATAAATATGTATCATAAATAAGGCTACAATGGAGGCAAAGGAGGCACTGCCCTTAAAATAGTTGACTACAAAACCAACACTTAAAAAGTTTTGAACCCTGCTATCTACAAAAGATGACAAGGACATGCTAAATATTAAAATATAATTCAATAGAATGACATTCCACCAAGACAGTCTATATAATTATACATCAGCTCTTCCCCTCAAATGAATGGATGAACTACCTAATGGAGCATTGCTAATATATTCGGGACTATTATCTCAAAATGTGCATATAGCACCTACACCATACATCTCTCCTAATATGAAGCAGGTACCATGTTCAACAAACATATTAAGGGGCTATAATTTCAAAATCCAAACATGTATCTGCACCATACATCTCTCCTAATATGGGGCAGATACCATATCTATCTCAACAATGGTGACATATAATGATAAGGACCAAAAACTCTCCCCAAAACCCTTAATATATGTGCATATGTATGCATATAAACACATGCACATACATAGTAATACCCGCATACACGCACAGAAACTAATAATATTGACTATTGCTATAAGGAATCCCCAAAACCCAGGACCAAATATTTAACTGAACAAAGAAATACAGAGAGAACTGTAAAGAGGCAAGGGATATATAGTCTCCAAACTATCACCCCTTATATCAAAGAGGCATGACCTCCTTTGTATCAGTATACATTTGGATATGATCCTTGTGAATGTGAAAAGATTTCCGTATGTACTGATATATTTACAGTTTGTCATTGTTGAATAAATTGTAATGTTATAATTTTATACAGAACACATCATTTGGGTTGTCTGCCTCTTTGTGGTGTTGTCAGGTGGATACTGTATAGTTGGCGGGTGAGGGTGCCATATTCACGGGCGCACACATACACATTTATATATTTATGTACGTGTGTATATGGGTGTCTGTGGGGGTGCACACCTGTGGACTTTTATAGTACTATAGTATAGATTTTTATTATTTTTGGAGCGCTCTTCCTTTTTCAGTTTTTCTTGTGTATGCTTGTATTTTCTCTCACGCCTGCAGGAATAGTAGGAGCAGTTACAGGCCAAGTCACATTGACCCTCTTTTACTTTTGGGTATAGAGAGACAAGTGCCCGATATATCTATCTTTTGTTATGTTTGCATCTGTTATTAGTTCTTATGGGAGAAATAGATAAGTCATGCAGTACTCTGCGCCCTGTTGTTGTTATATAAAGAAAACAGTAAGTTGACAGCAGCTGCATCCTCTTAATTGGCAAATAACAAAAAATGCTGACTATGACAATTCAGCAGCATATTAATTTTTAATCAGAGAAGATGCAGCTCCAATTATTCTTTATATTATTTGGGCCATGGAGATTGTTATTTCAGTAGTCAGAGTTGTAGTTCAAGAGTAATTGAATGATAAAGTATCCCCCTCCTGCCCCTTTTACTGACGTAACACCGCTCACCTCAGAGCAACAAGATTGTCCGGATGGATCTCAGAGAGGGACAATCTTCAGTGAGCATAAGGAAAAACATGAAAAACCTGTCAAGTGGGGCAGGGTTTTTCTTATGCTCACATTAAGAAGATTGTCCTTTGCTGCAATCTGTCTGGTCCGAGGACCAGATTTCACATCTGAGGTGAGCAGTGTTACACTAGGTAAAAGGGGCGGGAGGGGGATACTTCATCATTCAATTACTCTTGACCTACAACTCTGACAATATTGAAATAATAATCTCCATGGTTCAAATACTATGAAGATTAATTTGGAGCTGCTGTTTTTGTGAAGCATTACTATCCCTTCAACCCTTTGAGTGCCGGAGGGCTACCACCGGCACTCAAAGGTTTAACTTTCACATATGTGGGGGCTTTATTTGTTTAAAAAAAAAAAAAAAAAAGAACTGAAAGAGATTTTTTTAAGCAACACAGGAAAAAAGACAAGAAGAGATGAAGAACAGAAGAAGATGGCATGGACATCAGGATTACTGGTATGTTTTTATTTGTTGGAAAGTGTTAACTGTCTGTAGATTAACCCTATGAATGCCAGTTGGGTATGCAATGCTGTATAATGCGTTGCAAATCCCAATGGCACTCATAGGGTTAATCTCTTTCTATTTTTCAACCACAAATATGTGTTGGAAGCCAGTTTTCCAACACATATCAGTGGTTTTCACCACATGTTAGGGACTCTGCTCCTCCTTTTCATGGAGCAGACCAATAGACAGATTGTGGAATACAGATAGGGTAATCTGTTGCTAGGATAGCTATGATCAAATATTTGCTTTCTCCTGGGTACTCAGGTTCGACATGTAGCAGATCAGGTTGATAGAATGTTGGGAGGAGTTGGGCATGACCTATCTGTCATGGTACATGTTAGTACCAATGACAAAGTCAGGGGGAAATAGAGTTTTGCTAAGAAGGATTTCAGGGATTTAGATTATAACTTAAACAAAGGACCTCCAAGGCAATAGTTTCGGAATACTACCTGTGCCATGCATTACACCAGAGAGACAACAGAAGATTATGGAGTTAAATGCATGGCTAAAGACTTGGTGTAAGCAGGAGGAGTTTGGATTTCTAGAGCACTGGGCTGTTTTTTCCCTTGGAGACAAGCATTACAGCCAAGATGAATTGCACCTTAGCAGAAAGGAGACAACAGTGCTAGAGATTAGGATGATTAGAGGACTGATGAGACTTTAAACAGAATGGGAAGGCAATGTAATTAAGAAAAGTGAGATCAGAGAAGTTGCATGGGGTAAGATTAGAGAAGGCTCATGGGGGCGGGATTAGAGAAGGCTCATGGGGTCGAGGGGGAATGGGTTAGTTTTTCTAATAGGGAGGTGCCTATGTTATAGCCTGATAAAAAGCAAATAAATATTTCAAGGAATTAATTTCTTCAGAATGGGAACAACATAAAATGTATGCATATAAATACTTGTACACTGGTGAGATGGGGAACTGGAACTGATTGTAGTGTATGAGCAGTTTTATCTAACTGATGTTACTGAAACCTGGTTAGATGATACACATGACTGGGCAGTCAGTCTAGAGGGTTATGTACTTCTTAGGAGGGATGTTAATAAAAAAGGAGTGGGGTATTCCTATAGGTAAAGGATGCCTTAAAACCCAGTATAAGGGAAGATATTATAGATGGGTCCTAGTAGATTGAAATAATCACTGGGGGCATGCATAATAAAAATATGTTAATTGGAATTTACTACAAGCTACCTAATATTTGGGAGTCTGAACAACCCACCTGTTGACTCGATAAATATGACTTCCAGCACAGCAAAGGGCATTTTTTTAAAAATATGGATATCTTTCTGGACCTAGTGCTCTCAAACATTTCTGACATGTTAAACAATATACAGGTAAGGGAACATTTAGGCAGCAGTGACCACAATATGCTATCCTTTGAAATGCATTATGAGAAACCCATTAAGAAGAATTTAACCAAAACATTAAACTATAAAAAGGCAAATTTTACAATGTTAAAATCAGTATTAAAGAACTTTCAATGGGAGCTAAAGTTCAAAGATAAAAAAGCACAAGAAAAACAGAATTTTTTAAAATGCTCTTAGCTTTTTTTAAAAGCTATCACAATATTTGCAAGCATAGCATCCTGAGGCAAAGACTTTTGTAACTTTACTGCGCTTACTGTAAAAAACACTGCCTTTATTTTAGTCAAAAGTGCCTTTCCTCTAGTTTTAATGGATGACCCGTTGTTCTTTACCCAGCTCTTTGAGGAAATAATTTATTGAAAGTTCTTTGTATTGACCTTTAGTATATCTGAAAATAGTAATCCTATCACGCCTCAGATTTATAATATATATATATATAATATATATATATAATATAAACAAACCTAGTTCGGCTAGTCTCTCTTATAACTCAATCCCCATCTCTGCACTTTTTCCAGTTCAATACTGTAATTTTAATAACTGGGGCCCATAACTGTACTCCATATTCTAGTTGAGGCCTTACCAAAGATCTATATAGATGTATAATTATACTCCCATTCCCTGTATTTATATCCCTGTGTTTTTATGCAGGATGGTACCCTATTTGCTCTTGCGGCTTCTGGGTGACACAGCCCACTGCGGTGAAGCCATCTATTAGTACTCCTAAATGTTTCTCTAATGATGATTCCCCAAGTACTTTCCCATTTAGTGCATTAATAAACAAATCCAAAAGCATTAGGTTCAGGACTAAAGCCTGTGGCACCCCACTTACAACTTAAGACCAACTTAAAAAGGTTCCATTTACAACAACTCTCTGCCATCTATCATTTAAGCAGTTCTCTATCCATGCCCAGATATCATCTCCCTAACCAAAGCATTTTAATTTATGCATTAACCTTTTGAGAGGCACAGTATCAAAGCATTTTGCAAAATCCAATTATAAAACATCTATAGTAATTCCCTTGTCCAAATTACTACTACAAGTAACCTAGTATGACATGATCATCCCAGGTGCCACTAGCCAAGGCACTCTAGACTGTCTTAACTACTCCCATGGCCACACCCCACTCCTCACATGACTCCACCCCAGTCACATTTACTGTTTCCTGGCACAGAGAATTCCCTTGGCCCATAACAAGCAATAAAGTAAAAAAAGCTTTAATCCCTTGGTTGCTAGAGAGGTTTTCAATGCATTGCAAAGAAATGCGTTGGATATCTCGTTAGCATCCAAGGAGTTATATAATAGCTTGTACAGATTGCTCTGGCCACACCCACAATTCAGAATGAGGGTGTGGCCATCATAGCTGCGGTGCCCCTTCAAATTTTGAGCTTTAGTTTCCTGCCACTGATATCTACACTTATCTTGCTTGGTTCTCTATTTATTTTATATATTTATAATAGATATTGATATATACACACCTACACACTTTCAGGTGTTCGAGAGTTGAATGGCATATGTTTTGTATTTTAAAGTAGATGGCAATGTTATGTTTATGAAGTGATATTTACCCAATCTGTTTGGACAATCATGGCTAATTTATGTGAGAATTTGTAGTCCATTCATATTTAGATATGGCATTTGGTTTTACTGAAAGGGCCATTGGGATTAGTTATAGTTTATCTGGAATGTCCAATCATGCAGGGGGAAATAGCTGGCTGCTTTAGTTCTAAGAGTTAGAGTACCATTAACCACCCATGTTCCAAGTGAAGTGTTGGTTAGTAATAGTGAGGTGGTTGGTGAGATACTGTGAGGTCCATAATGCACCCCTCCCCCAAGGGAATGCAAGGGTCTAAGGCTGGATGACCTGTAAGTTGCTGCATGGATAACCATATCTTGCAAAGTGCCTGGGTGGTGAAGGAGGGATTCAGAATGACCCTTGGCCCCAGCAGAGGTATATGGGGAAGATCATATCCCTCTTTCAGGGAGTGCTCATCAATTTTAGGAAGGGTGTGTGTGTGTGTGTGTTTAAACTGATGACAACCATACCCCACTATGAATATGTGTCATTACACCATAGCATAGTTGTTTTTTTGCAAGCTCAAGTTAGTGAAAACACAACATTCTATAGTGCTGCAAATTTGTCTGATTGTAAAGGGACTCCATTAGCACATTTTTTTCTACATTAAAAGGAAAACATACAAATATAAGGGTATTCTACTATTTTGCAACATGTTGAAAACCCCTCTCGTCTTTAGATCGTTAAAAGATCAATGTGTCTTAGGCAGGTGTGGGAGCAACTATGTGCCCAGTGCTAGCATTGGATAACCTGCATAAATGTAAACCAGCAGAAGTTCTCTGATTCAGTTTACCAAAATCAGGGGCTGAGGCCAGGGATCCCCTTTCATGGTGGGCCCTGGGAAAATACTCACTTTACCCACTGATTAAAGCAGCCCTGTTAACAGGAAGGTAAAGCAAGTAGAACACACAGATGGAGAAGGTCCCAGAACAGAGAGCTGTATCATGAACACATGAACCAGAATGTGATGTGCATTGACATCTCCACTGACCACGCGAGGTGTTTGCACTTGGAATGAAGAGGTAAGGATTTAAATGTTGCCTGATCAATGTAATTGTAATAAAGCAGCAGTATCACCCCGTGGACCAACATAATCCTTTTAACCACAGCTTGAGAAACAAAGCCATCTTGACATCCCCATAGGCCTTTTGGATTTCCCATCACCCCAGTTATTATTATTCTTTATTGATATAGCTCCAACTTATTCCACAGGTCTGTACAACAGGGAGTAGACAAACAGAGATTTTAAATAGAACAAAACAAACAAAAGGATCAGAGGGCCCTATTCGTGAGAGAGCTAACAGTCTAGAGGAGGGTAGGTGGGACACAGAAGGAGTAAGTGCTATGGGGTGTAAGTACCTCCTGCCATATGAACTGCTGATCAGTGTGTGGGAGAACAAAATGCCTTTGAATGCAGTGGTCCAGCAAGTAGTGGTTCTCTTTGGGAGAAAAAGATGGGGTTGTAGGTGGGATTGTGATTTTAGAAGGTAATGAGAGTAAGCACAAGTTGAACAGGTTGTTGGTCTGACCTTGCTCATAATGGTTATGGAGGTAGTTGATAGGCTTCCATGAAAAGGTGAGTTTTCAGGGAACATCGAAAGGCTAGGGGAGAGTCTGATGGGATGGTGGAGGGAATTCCAAAGCTCAGGTGCAGCACAGGAGAAGTCGTGTAGGCGGGAGCGGGAGCATGTATTAAAGGGACTCTAATGTCCCAAAAAATGTTTTCTTGTTTTGTAGCGTTAAAAAAAATAATTATATGGCACAAATTGTATCTCTTAAACCTTTATGGTTTGAGAGATATTCACATGTAAAGTTTCCCCCTCCCCTTCTCATGACATCTAGCTGACAGCAGGAGATCCCAGTCCTGGGACCATCCGGCGACTCTTCAGCAGAGTTGAAATTGCGACATTGGAAAATAATTACTTAATTGGAAAGGCCTACAAAGTGTGTCTGGTTTGAAATTTAGTAATTATTTTCCAATATCGCTATTGTGGTTCTGCTGAAGAACCTCCTCGTGTCAGCAGACATGGATCTCCTGCTGCCAGCTTTATAGCTGACATCAGGAGAAGGGACACTTTACATGTGAATATCTCTCAAACCATAAAGGTTTGAGAGATAGGATTTGTGTCATATAATTTTTGTATACACTACAAAACACAATTTTTTTTATGGGACATTACTGTCCCTTTAAGAGCTACAGAGAGAAGAAGGTCCTGTGCAGAGTGAAGATGGCGACTGGGAGATTATTTGTAAATGAGAGATGAAATGGAGGAGGGTGCAGTATTAGTAAGGGCTCTGTAAGTTAGCACTAGAATTTTGAATTTAATACTATATGCTAATGGGAGACAGTGTAGGGACTGGCAAATAAGACTGGTGCAATGTAAGAGGTAGATTAGTCTGGTAGCAGAGTTCATTATGGACTGTAGAGGGGTTAGTCAGGTGAGGCAACTTTATATATGGTGTGACAACAAATTTGGGAGCAAATTAGTGTACTGTTGCTGTTTCACAGATGAACTGTTAGTAATCTGGAAAGGGGATACCAAATCAGGTGTTATTGTCATAGTTATAGAACATTAGGATGAAAAAAGATACAAGTCGATCAGGTTCAACCTTTGCCACAATTTAACCAAGAAAATGAGAATTATATAAGCCTTCCCATATTCTAAATGGGTATTCTTCTGTTTAGCAGGCCTTCCTGTTTTACCTACTAATTATCAGTATAAATCTGTATGTTCCCTTCTGCTGTAAATGCATCTAATCTATTTTTAAATGTATCCTTTGAATCTGTCATTACCACATGCTTGGGCAAGTAATCCCTCAACTTAACAGACCTTACTGTAAAAAAGCCGTCATTTTGATGCTCTTGACTGAGCTCTCTCCACTTCTAGAATATCCTTTTTCAGAACTGGTGCACAAAACTGGACTGCATATTCGAGGTGACGATTTATACAGTGTCAAAATTAGCCACGCTTGCTTCAATACCACTATTTATGCAAGACAGGGCTTTGTTTGCTTTTGCTACTGCTGTTTGACACTGGTTTCTAAGTTTGTAGTTTGCAAGGAGTTTGAGATCTTTCTCTAGCAACAAGTCTAAAATGATTCCATTGTGTTCATAAGTAGTGTTGAGATTGTTTTCTTCCCAAATGCATACCTTTACACTTTCCCACATTAAACTTCATATTCCCTTTGTTTGCCCAATCTCCCCTTTTATGTAAATCCCTCTTTAGAGAAAAAAAAAATCCTGCTATGAATTTATTACCCTGCATGATTTAGTGTCTGCTGCAAATATTTACGTTTTGCTTTATATACATATTTTCAGGTCATTTATAAACATGCTAAAAAGTAGTAGATCAATTACAGAATTCTGAGGTACTCTACTCTCAACTTAAACTGTACTGGATAATTTTCCTTTTGCAACAACACACTGTTCCCTATCCTTCAACCAGTTTTCTATCCAGTTGCAAAGGTTTTCCAAATTTTTATAACTGCTCTATAATGGACACTTACTTAAGCAGGTATTTTTGTCCAATTAAGATTCATTTATTCCTGTTGATAGTTCCACTTTCCTGTAGATATATTTGCCCTTTAACCTCTTTATTTTATATTTATTCCTGTTGATAGTCCCACTTTCCTGTAGATATATTTGCCCTTTAACCTCTTTATTTTATATTTATTCCTGTTGATAGTCCCACTTTCCTGTAGATATATTTGTCCTTTAACCTCTTTACTTTAAGGTTCTGTAAAGAGTTACAACAAGTGTATGCATTCAGAACTAAATGCATTTTTTATGTTTAAAAGCTTTTTTTAAACTCTGCTTAAAGAAAAGAAGAGGTCAACACTTATAAACATAATAGTTCATAGTGGCCTTAAACATAACTAATACAGATATTTTAAGTATTTTTTATCAAGATATGATAAATACAAAAAATGGCAGAAACAATTTTTCATCCTAAATCGTTTTCATTTTAATTTCTTGCTATTTCAGTCTGTGAAATACTTAAAAGGTCTCATTTATTTTACTTAGTACAATATTAAGAATTTAAAGAGTAGAGATATCAATATTTCTGTCCTTGATTCATGAAATATTCAGATATTATTAAACTCTCCATTGAAAGTAATTATATTTAAAAGGAATTTACTATTCCCTGGACTTATATCATGTCTTAGAGGAAGCACACATTTGTTCAAGAGCAGATATGGCAGTATGCCAATGTATGTAATTATATCACAAATTTATTTTGAAAATGCCTATAAAACAAGAAAAAGTCCATTTTCTCCTATTAATCCATCAGGCAGCATTCATGGATCCTAGTAAAATATTCATAGACAGTAAAATGTCCTGAATGCCCTACAGAATTCGTGCATAGGCAGGCAGATGATTGATAATAAAGCTCTGTTCTAAGTCACTCTCAGTGTGTAATTCTATTTGTCTTGCCAAACACTAAAGAGGAAACAACTCATAAATAGGTAAGAAGCATCATATTTTTTTTCCTACATTTAGAAAATAACCTCATATTTTCACTTCATTGAATGTTAAGTTTTTTATTAGATTAAAAAAAATGTAATATACTGTTCTTTTGCCGAGTATACTGTCTAGCTAAATTAAGTAATTGGAATTTATTTTACTTTTAGATAAACACCTTTTGGTTGGATATTAAAAGAAATCAGTGTAGCTTACATTATATAAATGTACTACCTGAAATCTACCTTAAATTAAGCAGTATGAATCTCAAGTTAGATTGTTAGATTCTTGGATGTAGAAACTCAGATATTTTTTCAACATTTCCATTAATATTAGCAGAGATTCACAAAAAATGTAAATGGCTTGCTTTAGAAAAATGCGTTCATATAAGAAAGTAAATTTTTTGACAAGCAGTGTTTTTTCCTGAATAAAAGAAACAGGAATATAAGCAATTAACAATACACAGGCTTACATATTTATTTTATTTTTTGCAGTAGTAGTATTGTGGTAATACTAACAATTTAAATTGGTTCTCTGTCACATGTGATTGTGGTGAAAAATGTAGTCAAAGAGATACTAATAAGAATAAATTATGCATTTTATTTCTAAAGGGGCATTAAAGAGATGTAACAGGTCCTTCACTGTTAGTGCATATACACTGTAATTGTTTAGTTTTAAAAACTTAACCTCTATTTTACCTCTTCTAATTTTTGACTGATTTTACTCAGTTCTATGTTCTAATTTTTTTAAGAGGTTTAAGTAATGGATTCTTTTTGGAGCAATAACCTCCCAGGGTTGTTCTATGTGCCAGTGCAGGCAAGCAGTGTGACCTCAGGGAGGTTAATGCATGGCATGGCTTAAGTTTTGGTGTAGAAAGGAGGGTTTGGGGTTTTAGAGCACTTGACTGACTTTGTTCTTGGGTACAGTCTGTATGGTAGTGTAGATGGTAAGGGGGGCTGCTTTGCTAGGGCATAGAATGCTTCAAGGGCTGTAAAAACTTTTAACTAGTAAAATGGGGTAGGAAGTGTAGCTAAGAACTGGGTATAAGTAAAGGATTATGGGGTAGAGAAGGGATGGGGATAAATGTAGCTAATAGGGAGGAACTCCTATTAAATGTAGATGTAGAAAAAAGGTAAGGAGTAAAATACATAAATACAAAATTCAAGTGTGGTTAGTATAACCAAAACATTTTGGGATGATACACAAGTTTGGGTAGATTGGGCTGTAAATATTGAGGGCTTTCCCCTGAGAGACAGGATTAACAGATTAGTGGGAAACATGTGCCTATATTTGAAGCCAGCTAAATCCAAGTTTATTGGGAGATATATTTGAGGAAACTGGAGATAATACGGGGTCATTGTGGTTAGAAATTGAAGATAACTGTGGTGTAAAAGGCAAAAACGGTGATGGTGCATATATGCTACAAACCACCAAATATTGACAAGAATGTTGAGGCTTAAATGTTTTTTGCAAATGAAAAAAGCTGGACATCTTGGCATGCTTTATTTGTAGGAGTTTTAACTATCCAGCTATAGGGCTTGATTCAATTGTCCCTGTTAGGCTAAAAAAACCCAGACAGCATTTTATCAAGCACTGTAAGCCATTCAATTCCCAGTGCTATGAAAAAATGCCTGCAAAAATAACCCCTTGCCAGGCAATAAAGTTAGAGGTGTTTTGGCCCATTGACAAATGAAACAAACACCATAAGTTCTAATTCAATTGACTGCATTATCCCAAAAATGGCTCACTTTAGAGCAGGAAATTTAAGACCTGTTTTTTTTCTGACTAGAGTCCCTTATCGGATCTTTAGTCAGCTGATGCGGCAATTGAAAGCAAAAAAAATCTAAGTCCCCACTGGATGTATTGATACTGGGCCCTAAGCCCCATATCGATACATCCAAAGTACCTAAAAACTGTTCAGTGTTAGTAAAATTAACCCTATGAGTGCCTGTGAATTAAATTACCAACTAAGGCACAAATCAATATCCCATAAAAAGTAACACTTACCATTAATCCTCATGTCCAACACAGTCCTCAGCAACCTGGTCAGCTACTGTCTATCTTCTTTCTTCTCCTCTTTCTTCTCTTCTGTCTTATCTCTTGTATCTTCTTTCTTCTCTTCTGTCTTCTATCTTGTAGCAGTAAGGAAAAAGAAAAGTCTAAATAAATGTTTTCCTCAAATAATTACCCTAAAGTATTTTATGACTGAATAGATGATCCAAATTCCTTCCAGATCTGACTGTTATCTCTGTTTTTGGGTAGTCTGGGGGTGTGTGAAGGAAGAAAGGGAGATCTACCCCAAATTCCCAAACATTATCTAATACAAAATTATATAAAGGCTCTATCCCTTTTATAATTTTGTATTAGATATTGATATATTTTATTTTAATAAATATTACGTTGTTTATAAGAAGACTAGTGTACAAGCCCATGTACACGGGCCCCTTCAGTTAGAGAATGGCTGCGGCAGCCTGTGGCTTTCCTGGTGTGACAGGGCACGCAGGGACATCAGGAGACTTCCCCCAGCCGCCCAAAAACCAGCAGAAGAAACGGGGCAGTGACTCCGGGCACAGACAGGCCACCCTCTTCTTCCTCAATAACATCTCTGGACTGTCGGCCCCTATGTCCGCACACCTTGCCCGTCTGGGAGGCCGCCCAGCTGGGGGATCTGCTGGAAGTACACCTCCCAGCATTCTGTGTGTTTGGGCAGTCTCTACTGTGCATGACTGCATCTGACAAACACACAGGCCTTTTATATTATAGGATACTCTTCCATTAGCCTGTTTTTTCCAGCTATTCTCCAGATTCATCACTACATGCTGACGGGGAGGATTTCCATCAGAGCGACTGCATACCTGAATAGAGACAGTTACAGTTCTCTCCGTAAACCCTGTGATCAGATCTGGTGATATCATCAAACTGATATATATACATTGTGAGTAGTATTGCTTTATTTACACTGCTTAGTTGAAATTGAGTTACACTATGTTGCACATGTCTATGCTGCTGAGGAGAGTGTGTTAAAGGGATGGCAGCCAAGAATTTACCATGGAATATACTGTAACTGGGTACAGTGATTTATCCCAGAAGTCTGATTAGCTGGTTTTTGGTATAAGCCAAGGTCCAGCAACTCATCTTGAGAGTAGGCACTTCAGGGCATTGGTGAAGGTCCAAAGTAGTGTCCTGTTGATCTGCACATGGACGCTCCCTGTTTTGTCTCCTTCTTGTATTTGCAGTCCTCAAATTAGAAGCACTGAGGAGGAAGGTTGCTACCATATACCACTATTAGGAGTGGGACCACTGCTAGTACCACTGATTAATGTTTATGAATAATATAGTAATAATGGAAGGTTAAAGTGTATTCAAAAATGATAATATAAAAGAAATCTATCATTACTTCATGTGAATAAGGAAGATATATAAAGTATATATATATATATATATATATATATATATATATATATATATATATATATATTTTTTTTTTTTTTTTTTTTTAAATAATAGCAGCAGGATAATAGAAAGAAAAGTCTGAATAATATTTTTACAAGCTTCCTGAAAGTGAAACTTTCACAACATTACAGCAAGCAGGGCTTGAAAATAATTGATTGTGGGCTTCAAACAAGGCTAGGCCTAAAAATGTTTACAGGGCTTAGGCTTGCAATAAAACTGGGAATATTGTTTTATTATGGCATCTTCAGCATTCGCATCATAATGTCAACAGTATGGACAGCTAGCAGTTTATATTTACCATATTAAATATATGTATTGACTTCACTTTATGTAACTGTGTTTTAGATCACTGAAGAGTCATCCATCTAATTTTTATTTATATTTTTTGACCGTTGGTTTCAAAGCAGATAGGATGTAGATCCACAAAGAAATGTCTAACTGCCATTTGGAGTCAGGGAAGGAATTTTTGGCCCACTTGGAGCTTCATTGTATTTAAAGGATTTTTTCCTCTCTCTATCTCAACAGGGGTAATATGGCATGGTCTGAACTTGATGCACACATGTCTTTTTTTACATTCTCATCAACTATGTTACTGTGTTTTATGTTTATTATTATTATTATTATTATTATTGTGATCCACCACTGTTTTCTGATTGCAGTTGATATTCACTTATCAGTGTAGTCTATATATGCATTCTTTGCAGAATAGGGAGGGATATATGTGCCAAATGTAAACAATGTATTTATTTGTCTCCATACTTTATTTTCATTAATGGTGTATTTTTTTTACATTCAGCAGATTAATTGCTTATATTGTCATGCCATATAAAATTTGCAGGCAATTCAAACATATTTATATGTACCTGTTTTATTATATTTCTTTTGTTGATAGGAATGGAAGTGTGCAAGAAAGAGGACCGTTTTGTGATAAGCCAAGAAACATAACTTGGAGGTGGGGCACTTAAAGCATATAAATGTATAAAGCAAACATAAAAAATATGAGCAGCCACATTCACACAGATTATTAAAATAAATAAACAAATTAATACAAATAATTAATCCTCCTCACTAACAGACGTTTATATTCTGCAGGATGCATGGTTCTTAAGTATGCTTTAATGCCCAGCATCCTGTTTGTTGCCATTTGCAGTAATTAAGCCACATAGGGTGCAATGTATGGAGACAAATTGCCATGTTTGTGCCTGCACAGAATTGCTGTCTAGAAGGAATAATGGCATTGGTGGAGGGATTTGGTACAGAATGTGAACACTTTGGACCTGTGTGGAAGTTAGGAGAGAAGAAGCCACTGGTGGTGGTGGCTGCAAAGGCTGGTGAGGGATTGCTGAAGGTTTTCTTGTGTCCACATTTTTGAAGATGGGTAGAAGAAGTACAAACAGGGTCAGCAGCAGCAACAGCAGCAGCAGTGATCTGGGAGTGGGACTTTTTATGCCATTATTTTTTATATACACGTCAGTATGCCTATGCTGGATATGTTTAATCAATGCAGATGTGCAAGGTGGGATCCGTGCTTTCCCCTCTTTACTATTGACCATACAGTGTGCATAAAGCATTTGCATTTTCCTGCACTATTGCAGACCCCATGGAGAAACATTCCCTTCAGAGGAGGAGGAGATGATGTTGTAGCACCTGAAACATGTGCTGCGGAGCCTGAATCTGATACCACACATGATGAACATTGGGCTCAGCCTCTCTTATTCAGCACCTCAACTGCTGTCACCAGTCCCACCACCACATCTTCAGGTCCACTCACAGGAGCCTGTCTCTTTTCCTGTCCATTCACAGAAACCTGCCCCTTTTTCTGTCCACTCTCAGCCAGAACCTGCCCCTCTTTCTTCTGACCACTAGCAGGATCCTGCTTCTCTTCTTGCCCTAGCCAGAAGCTGCCCTCTTGCAGGGATCTGCACCTCATCTTCCTGCTCACTCGCAGGATGCTCCACTATTTCCTCCTGTTGCCTACACACAAGAGCATCTCTCATCCTCTACACCTGCCTCCAATTGTAGTTTGTCTTCACTCCCTCACTCCCCCATTCTACTCCCTCTCTGTGCCACTCCATGTTCGTCTGGTGAAGAATGCTGTGGAGTATACTGAAGGAATCTGAGGAATCATCATTGCTACTCTCTAGGTTACTTCTTGACAAGGGTGGTGCACTTGCTGTCACCACCACTGTTGTTGCCTATGTTTAAAAGATATGTATATTTAAAAACATGCATGGCATAAGAGGCACAAAATAAAAGAAGTATATACACAGCATGAGTCAATGACCTCCAGCACCAGCTGTTTCCTCATGGCTAAAATATACATAGACTCAGAAGAAAACAGTGATCTAAATCCAACAATCAAATCATACCCCCAACATATATAGGTTAATGCAACCACTAATCAGCCAATAGAAAAACTATTGCAGTAATACATCACTTAGTTGTGAAACAAACTATGGTGCATTGAAAGTGCCAAAATGGGCATTTGCAAATGATACATAGATATGCTCTGCTATTTCCATTAATCACTATATAAAGTGATATAATTCTATAGTATCGTTAAATTAAAAATTTCCTCTAGATTGTAAAGCAAAGGTCCAACAGCTCTCTGCTGGCAATGCGAGTTTTTCCTATCCCCATTTCTAAAAGGCACACAAACATGATACTTGGGTTATGCAATCAGACACAATGAGTGCAGGACACAAACTGCATGTGCAGCATCTAGTTACATTGGATTTTGATGGTAACTGCTAGTTACTCTATTGCTCAAAGTCCTCTCTGTCCAGAAACATATTCTAGGTTCAGATTTACGGGAAAGTTCTAATGCTTGATCTCTTGAATGGACATCCCAATATTTTAGTATTATTTTTCTAATATTATTGGCCATAGGAGTATAATCAAACACAAACGTAATATGGTTTTGCTTCTTTGATTTTCACTTTCTATTTACCTTAGTAAACTTGAGCTGGTCTTAGACCTAGCTCTGTTCGAGGATTTATGTAACAATTGACTTTGATAACCCCTCAAAAGCAACATATTATACAGTACAAGTGCTTATTTTTCAAATGAATAATCATCAGAATTATTACAACTTATTCTAATGAACTGACCATATGGAATCTTTTTTTAACTTCATATGTATGATAACTATCAACATGTAGAATAGAGTTTGTAGAAGTTTCCATAAGATGTGAAATACAATGAATGTGACCATTAACACAAAAAAATAAAAACCAAAAACACCACCTCATCAACACCATAATAAGAAATGAAAGACACACCCCTAAAAATTATTATTAAAATATACCATAAATGAATCAAATTCTTACCACCAACCCAAAAGAGGAGTATGTCATCCACAAATCGACCATGATATGTGATGTGACTCAAAAAGAGGTTAAAGGTTACAAACATATCCTGTTTTTCCCATTCACCAAAAAATAGGTTTACATACATGGGTGCTACTGCTGTCACCGTAGTGACTCCCTGTTTTTGATGCTATCCTTTACCATTGATTAAGAAAATGAATTCTTCATCAGTACAATAGATAAACAGTCTACTGAATGACTACTCAACAGAGATTCAGTACTAGCCAAACCCAAATGATGTGGTAACTTATTACACAAGGATACCAGCTCTTTAGAAGGCCAAGAAAAACTTCCACCCTAACTCCTGCATAACCATCTGAATCTATTTTCTTAAGAATAAAAATAAATCTCTGTCTTTGACATTGTTAATAATATATTTATGGCATAGCCAGGGCTATAGATTAAAACTCACGTGAGTCTATTACAGCCTTGTACAAGAATGCCTTTTCATTAGCACCCAGACTTTTAGTCTGCACTTCTGAATAATAACAAACCATATTACATCCTGAGAGTCAAAATTGTTTATATAGCTTCCATTTTGACTACACTGTTAAACAATAAACACATTGGAGTAATTCTCTGACAAGGTGTCTCTATCTATGGGGACATGCACTAAAGTGTGATAAAGAGGTGATAAAGTAATGACTTCTTCAGTGACATCAGTTCCCCAAATCTTATGCTATTCTATGGAGCCAATGCACTAAGATATCTCAAATGGGAAATATCTAAGTATATAGGCTGCACAGAATAACGTAGGAATTGGAGAAGTGATGTCACTGGAGAAGTCATCTCCACTTTATCACCTCTTTATCACAGTTTAGTGCATATACACCTATATATTTGTCTGCATTTAATCAGAACCATCTTGTATATAGTGATTTTTGTTGAAGTCTACTTGTAGTGCACACCCCCTCAGATCGTAAACTGAAACAGTTAGCAATAGACCTAAAATCAGTAAATAAAAATAACTGAGTATTGTTTGAAATAATATTTTCTCATAAACAAATTAATTAATTGTTAGGGCTTAGTTGCCCTTTTATGTGTACATTTTTATCTTTCAGATACAAGCCCTACACTAAGTTCTCTTCAGTTATCTTTATACAGCTCTATATTTAATCCTATTGAGGTGAGTGAGTAACTATACTGCATTCCTGGCATGAATGAGTACTTTATACTCACCAGTTAATTTTAGAAAGCGAAAATAAGGGGGATGCATATAGCATAGCACTGTATAGTCAAGTCAGTAATTGAGTCAATTTGTTGCTCATAGTTGAAGTGGTCAGTCTGTATACACACCAGGATGACTGTAAAAACACACAGTTGAAGGTTAATCAGCCTGTCCTTGTTCATATCTTGATGTTCCTTGCATTTCCCAAAAGCAAATAAGTAGCAATTATAAACAGCTGTACAAATCACTTAAAATGTATTAAAAAAAATACATTTCAAGTTAGCCACTCTTTGGTACATTTTGCAAACAAAGATCACTTCCTCAGAAAATGGGACTGTGATGAATTTCCCTAATTATATTTGACACTATATAGTCCCAAAATAATCAGATCTCTAAATGGTCCTGAAGATAAGTAACTTCAGCTCTGTATCAGCCGCGGCACGGGCAGTCTCTACTGCGCATGACTGCGTCGTTACACACGTTTTAGCGAATTATTATATAGGATATATATATAATTCACAATATAATTTGGTATTCTGTATTTTTATGCAGTATGATCATATGATATTAATTTTAATGTTTGCTTACAAATATGAATATGACATAGTTCATTCATATGTTTTGGCTTATAAAGATATATGTATTAAACTGTAAAGTTCATAAACAAAAGTCTGCCTGAGTTTTTTTAGGGATCAAAAAAGGAAAAACCTAGTTCACTGTACAAACTATTTCTTCAGTGGAGGTGCATTAATGCAAATTAGATAGAATGACTTTTCCCAGTTATAATTGGACTGAAATGAGGTGGAAGAAACAGAAAGACAATTAACTTTTTTTTATCTCCAGCAGTTCTTAGTATGTTTTAGTGCATCATGGTTGTAGGCTGTCGTTGCTGCCAGACAAAAATTATTCAGAGACATTCAAGGAACATTTTTATCTTATTTTTCAATTAACCTCTGCATTTTAACTTCATCATAATGCCTGTGCCAATTTCCACCAAAGAGCAAATAAAAAAGACCCTGTTTTCTGTCATCATTTCCTTGCTTCATAAATCATTTATTTTAACTGTGAAAGAAAGGGATGTAAATTTCAGATTAAAAAAGACCTGACACAAGTGCCAATTCCCTTCATAGTGCATTTAACTTAAGGAAAAATAATCATTTCTCTAGTTAATACTTTGTGCTGTGCTATCATATTACCTATTATTTCAATCTATTACAAGGTCAGACAGTATAGTTACACAGTCACTATTAAAATATATTAACTGTAGTCCTTGCTAAAATCCAAACTGCAAAAATATATCATGAAAAAATCTCTAATATTATTTTAAGATTTTGTAATCATACGTTTATTGCAAATGTTAATTGTTACTTATAAACTGCATTGCAGTTTAATACACATATTGCAAGCATTTGCATTGTAATAGTGCATTATTTATTTCCTTAATTGCTCAAATGTTATAGAAATCTTATAAGCATTTGTTCCTGTAATTATACCCCATAGGTTATCGCAGGAATTTTAGAGCTTTATGACTGTAGAATATTTTTATTTTCTGATGTCTAAGTAAAAAAATATAAATGCTTGCAAATAAAACCACTTTAAAATTGCATGGAAACATAAAGGCAAAGTACTTACAAATGCTGTGTATGACTTTTCATGGACTTTTGGTTTCCTTAGCATTTAAGGGGATACAGGAATTGAAATGTTACATCCTCAGTAGGATGACTAGGAAATAATATAATGATACATGCAATTTCCATTTGAGGATTCAACACTCCTGAGCCAGAGTTTCTTGTTTTTTTCCCCAGTGTGGTGATATAGAGCAATATCTATTGAGGACATGATTATCTTGGCATTGATTCAGTTTCCCTATAGATTTCCAGCCAGTAAGGGTGTAAACTATACAGAATAGGTATATAGTGAACTGCACTCACCCATGGAGGAGTGCTTTGAATTTAGTAACATTTTATAGAATGTGGGAAAAAATCCAATAGTGAAACACATCCAACTAAAACTTAGCTTTTAACAATAAAAATAAAATAAATCCACATTGTAAAGTTTCAGTCCATGACTGGTTTTCTTCAGGGATGAAATATGTCATGCATTGTGTGCTAGTGGACTTTCAGGAGACAGTACAGGACCAGAATAAATGTGAGACCTGTTATTTAGGGATGAGCAAAATAGTTCACCCCAAAAGAGAAATTGGTGAAAACAGGACTTTTAACCTTTGGAAATCATTCTCATGAAAAGTGTAGTTTTTCTGCTTTTTTCTGCTCTGAAGCTCCTAGCCTTAACCCATATGAAATAGAAACAAACAAAAAAAGGGGGTGCCAATAGTTCCTTATCATAATGGACACAATATTAATTTAAGATAAATCAATCACATTCACATTTGTAAATCATACACTAATGAATATACACAACAACAAGACATGCAATGAAATTCCTAGCTTCTCTGCTCGGTTTTGACAAAGGATTTATCCTCTATCCAGACAAAGCACCATTCCACGAATACTCAGCAACTCCCATGATCCATTTCTTTGTTGAAGTTACAAACAATAAAATATAAAAAAACTACCTGCATATCTACATGTCTCACCACATACTTCACTGCTTTCTTATGGGAACCAAACACACAAAAGACACGTTCAGCATGTATCCACAAACTGTGAGCACAATCTGGACAGGCCCCCCCATATTACAAATAGTCCCCCCCCACATGAAAGAAAAAGGAATACCCCTCCAACATTGCTTCAAGCTATACTATGCCCCAAGCATTGACCCACATTACCCCCCCAGCTTTGTACCACTTTAACCATAGAACCACACATACTGATCCCCCAGCATTGTTCTAGCCAAAGCAGCCACAGAACTGCACTTACGTCAAACTCCCAGCTGTTTACTGCTACTTTTGGAGCCAATTAAGGAAACTGGTAAAGTTCTCACAGAAAATTTCAGAGGATTATCAAAGGTAGAAATGTTAACATTTATCAATCAGCTGTACTTTTCACAGGAAAAATGGCAGATTGACAATTTCCCAAAAATTCATCCATCCATTACTGTTATTAGAAATGTTGCCAATTATTGACTGGTATTCCTCTGCAAAACCTTTCTCCACTAATGTGATAACTTCTTGTTTAAAGGTCACAGTGGTTTTAAACTTCAGTTTAAGGTAACATGCTTTAGAATTGAGTTTCTTTAAGTATTCCTCACAATACTGTTTATAGCCATAGATCCCACCTCTACCTCCCTTATCAGTGGGTTTGACAAAGTCAAAACATTTTTAAGACCAGATATTCTGATAGTGTGATGTTCTGGTATATAGGTCATGTTTAGTACAGACTATGGTAAGTGTTTTTTTGAACCAACATACAAAATGCTTCAATTGATATGGACCAAACCACTAGGCGTTTTGAAAAATGGTTTGATGAGCACCAATCTGGAATTATTCAGGGAATTAATGGTGCCCTTAACAATGAGCAGTTGTACATTTCATAGCCCACAAACATGAATATAATGAATACGACCTCAGATGTTTCCCCTTTGAATTTATTCCCAAGCCAAGCAGAAGTGGCAATCATGAGAAACAGTTGTCCAGATGCAAGATGTACTGGATCTATACACTAAAAACAATATCTTCCACTGGGCATAATGAGAGGGTTAACCTTATAAGCATGAGGGATGGATGAAACATTTGACTCAAAATAGAAACATGAAAAAAATGGCACTTGCCATTGTGCAAAAAAGAAGATGAGAAAAGTGATGCTTTCTTGCTTTTCCCACCTTTGTCATTGCATTGGAATCAATGATAATTGCAGATTTCCCCCACACATGGAGATTGACTGATAAGCGATAGTTATTAAGAGTTAGACAAGCAGGTGATCCAAGTTCCTACCTAAATTGGCTAAGCCCCTACTGTGAGTGACTGACAGATATACTTTGCAGACAGATAAATACCTCATACACACATGAGATAGACAAGTGCAACTTACTTAACACTCACTCCTACAACAGCAGAAGCAAGCAGATAGTGTGGTGAGGTCAGGTGGTGCTGCATGAATGTAGTAGCTGCTGTACATGACACTTTGTCCTTTATTGCTGTTGATCTGAGAAGCTAACAAGTATGTACTCATGTCCTACTGTACAGGAAAGACTAGCACTGCAGTCAATGTAGGAGAGAAGGGGAAAGCTGCTAATAAAATGTTGACACTAGCTATGTGTAGAGTCAGGTGGATAGACAAACAGGGAGGGAAGGAGTTGCTTGCTGTAGGAAGTGTGCATTTAAATTCACTGTTGACAATGATAGGGACAGTTTATTTAAAAAAATAAACTTGACTGCAGGTGACATAGACAGGCAGGGACCTTGACCTAAACTGTGACTAAGACTGGCAGTAACATATAGCATTCATTATTTTAGACTAGCAGCAAATCACTCCACAAGCATATAGTTCCATTGTGTACTTTACAATAAAAATTAGCACTACTTTCATTATGCCCAGCAAATATGCTTGAAACAGGGGTGAAGGGAAAAGAATAGGTGGAGAGCATGGACATAGTAGTAATGTCATATTCCAGAACTTATTGTGGCCATAGTTGCTGCAGCTTGTGCAGTAAATGATGGTGATCCTCCTCCTCCTCCTTGGAAGCTGTTTTTGAAAGTGACATAAAACATTCCACTACCACTAGCTGTAATAATAATAAATAGTTTAAGAACAATGAGACAACAACTAGTCATATTCTAGCATTGCTGCCATAACAGAGTAGGGTTTAGCAGTTAAAGTGGAACTTTCACATAATTAACATAGAGCCGGAAATAATAGTTACATTAGCAATATCCACAGACTTATATTTGAAAATAAAAATAATTGCTGCATTAACGAAAAAAGAACCTTTTAACCAGGCATCATCATGTGCCGTGTCAGACAAGGCTCTGCAGCACGTTTCAGATTCTACAACATTATCTCCTCCTCCTCTCCTGCACTAAAGTCCTGGGTGTGGGAATATTTATCTCTGGGATCTGAAACAATGCAGGAAACTATAAATGCTTTATTCACCCTGTGTGAACACACATTATACAGGGGAAAGGATAGATCCTAATCCTACACTGGCACATCTGCATTAATAAAGCATAGACAGCATAGGCATGCCAAAAAAATAAAAAGTCCCACTCGCATGGCAATGCTGCTGCTACTAAGTCTGACACTGCCAGTACTTCTATTATCCCTCTTCAAAAACCTGGACACAAGAAAATCTCCAATAGCAAGAAGATCAAATTTGCTGGAGAGACCCAGCATAAGCCAGCAGCAATCTCCCATCAATCTTTTGCAGCCACCACCATCATTGACTCCCCTCCCAGTCCCATCTTCCACACCCATCCATAGTGTTACCACTTAGTCCCAAATCCGTTCACAAATGCCATTGCCCCCTTCAGACAGCAATTCTATGCAGACAGCATTCTCTGCAGTTCTGACCACACATTGACCCTATGTGGCACACGGTAATGTTGAGGACAAACAGGACAATGCATCCTGCAGAATATGAGTGCCTTTTAGCAGGGAGGGTGAATTATTTTTAATAAAGATTTTTTTTTGTTCTTTTTTCATTATTTGTGTGCATGCATACAACCAGTATCTATGTATTTTGGGCAATTCCCCCATTCAAAACTCTTTTTAGAACTCTTTTTAATCCATTACAACTAACCTATCAGTGGTCATCCAATATTCAAATACCTATTCAAAGTGATCTTTGACCTTAACATGTGTTCCCATTCTTGAAACATTAATGTCCACTGTGTGTGCATGTATTAGAGAGTGTTGGCCATTTACCAGCATTGAATGGGTTGGTTAGTGTGTATGATGTACAGAGGGATGGTGTCATCCAGTCTAGCTGACCACAGAGATTGTATTATGAGATAGCCAGTGTTGGTCAGATAGAGGGCAAATCTGTGTGTGGAATATGTTTATCTCCCCCCTCACATCAGGCTAAGCAGAAAGAGACCTGGTAGATGGTACCTGTGACATCAGATACTGTAGGGGGTGGGTAGAAGAAAGGCTATGAAGAGAGTTGAAAAAATGTAGGAAGAGGAGAGGAGGCCTCTCCATAATGGTGGGAGGCCTAGGTGTAATGGTTTGTTTGACACACAGACACAGTAGGTTTGGATAAAACACAGTTTTATTAAGCAATCAGCAATACAATAACCCTCACAGGTCCTGTAGTATATTCTCAGTATAATACAGACACAAGACAGGTTACATTTACATATGCCTACACAGGTCCAGTATAAACATAGAGTCCATAACATTATATACTGACACAGGTCAGGCAGAAATTGAAGGAATCCCAGTGTATCGGTACTGCATGGGTTAATGGCCTTCAGCAAGTGTAAACAATCCCATGTGAGGTAAGGTTTGTTAAGAAGCTCACCTAGGATAGAGAGCTTAAATACGAGTAACGCCAAGTAATAGGTTAGCAGACAATGGTGAACTGCCTGAGCAGTAACGGAGGCTGAGCAACATAGAGCACTGCCGGAGCAGTAACGGAGACAAGACCATGTGATCACTGCCGTAGCAGTAACGGAGACTGAGAGAAGTGGGTACTGCCGTAGCAGTAACGGAGACCAGGCAACTTGTACTCTGCCATAGCAGTAAATGGAGACTAAGCCACTTGCACTCATCCGTAGCAGTAACGGAGACACACAGGTCAGGCAGAATTTGAAGGAATCCCAGTGTATCAGTACTGCATGGGTTAGTGGCCTTCAGCAAGTGTAAACAGTCCCATGTGAGATAAGGTCTGTTAAGAAGCTCACCTAGGATAGAGAGCTTAAATACGAGTAACGCCCAGTAATAGGTTAGCAGACAATGGAGAACTGCCTGAGCAGTAACGGAGGCTGAGCAATATAGAGCACTGCCGGAGCAGTAACGGAGACAAGACCACGTGATCACTGTCGTAGCAGTAACGGAGACTGAGAGAAGTGGGTACTGCCGTAGCAGTAACGGAGACCAGGCAACTTGTACTTTGCCATAGCAGTAAATGGAGACTAAGCCACTTGCACTCTGCTGTAACAGTAAACGGAGACTAGCCCACTTGCACTCTGTTGTAGTAGTAACGGAGACTAGGCCACTTGTATTCTTCCGTAGCAGTAAACGGAGACTAGGCCACTTGCACTCTGCCGTAGCAGTAACGGAGACTAAGCGACTAGAGACTGCCGTGGCAGTAATGGAGTCTGAGCAACTGAGCACTGCCGTGACAGTAACGGAATGAGCAACTGAGCAACTCTCCCTGAGGTGGCAACCAACCGGGAGCGTCTCAAATGACAAGCAAATAGGAATGTCGCCGAGGCAACACAGAGGCAACCGGAGCAGGAACGTCAGCCAACCTGGGTCGGTACACGGAGCAGGAACATCAGCCAAGCCGGGTCGGTACATGGAGCAGGAACATCAGCCAAGCTGGGTCGGTACACGGAGCAGGAACATCAGACAAGCCGGGTCGATACACGGAGCAGGAACGTCAGCCAAGCCGGGTCGGTGCACAGGAGCAGGAGAAGCAGAATGGTCAGGCAGTCTGACTCGGTTCACAGGCAGGAGACGAGATGCAGAGTAGTCAGGCAGGCCGGGTGGATACCCTGGGAATACTGAGATCAAGAACAAGCGCTGGTACTGGAACACCATGAAAGGGCACTGGAAAAGTGCCAGAACCCAGTATATAAAGGCCATACTGGGCGGGACAAGCACAATATAGCCAAAAGGAGTAGAGCAGGAGTGTAGACTGACAGAATGTCGCAAAAAGAGCACGGGCACCGTGATACTAGGGTCCATGGGCTTTCTAAAGGAGTACTGGAGAAACTGGGACTGGTAAGTGCCCTCACCAGAAGAGTTGAGTGGGCACTGTAGTGGCCAGGTGCCCTTTTCAGTTGTGGGCTGTAAGTCAAGGTGGCTACAGCCACAAAGGAACCCTGATTTTCCCACCACAAGGATTGTGCCCAGGAAGCTAAACTTCGGTGGCTATGGCCCAAGCCTAAAGAAAGTGGCTGGGGATAATCTGTTAGGATTCCGTTCCCAACTCCTCTGTCAGGACTAAAAGATACAAGGAACCTTCATGTAATCCAGTAGCATGTGTAGTGGGCAGGATGCAATCTGTGCAACAAAGAAGAGAGCAGCAGAAGTGTTTAGTTTTTATGTTTTACCCCTCTTTGTTTGCCTGTAATTGTTGTCCTATGTTTGTGTGCCGTGACCTCTCTAATAAATGCAATTTATTATCTTTTTGTCTGGCTGGATAAATCGCTTAACCCTTGGTCTACCAAGCAGTAACCCCTGGACCCCCATCACGGGGGTTAATATGTTATGTTAATTTGTTATGTGGAGAACACATCTAACACTGAACTTGATCTTTCTGTCGTCAAATGTCCTCCTATTTCCTTGAACTTTGACATTTTGTGTGTTTTTTGTAGGTAGTAGTCGAAAAAAAGCAGACAGCACCAGTTTTGTTATTACTCTGAAAAGTGCTGTGTACGCCAGTTTTGTTTTACTGTGGTTCTGCAATAGAATACCAACGTAACACGTTTGCAAAATTCACTCTACTTGTTTTTCTTGTAACGCCGGTTTTAGCACGGGTAATAGAATAGAGCCCCTAGTGTCAAATAACTTTAATTGATTAATTACTGATCACTCACGCCAGTTTTTGGGGCCATTACTGTGTGGGGTTATCCTGACAAAGGTTGCTAAATAGGCATCCGAAACAGTAATTTAGTAAATATCATCATGAAGTCCTGGGTGTGCTTCTGTAACTTTTAGACTGTATGCTATTGAAGGCAAAGGGTGCTGCTCACATCACATATTGATTTGATTTAGATTTTTATTCTGTTCTTTCACTATGCATTTTTTTAATTGATAAAAATAAACTATTAAAAAGTCTATTACAGCATTTTTTCACACCTGCCTAAATCTTTTGCACAATTCAAGTCCAGGCAAAAGGTCAGGAACAGAATATGAAATAATAATAGCACTACAGAATACAAGAACTCAAAGACATCTGAGCATCGGCATATGTGGTCACTCAGTTTATACAGATGATGATATCACAAAGCTGTGTTGCAGTATTGCCCAACGTCAACGCTACAACGTGCAACCAACCTGAGCCTACCACCTCCTCCGCGCAGCATTTATGCAGTTGCTTATATAGCCCCTACAGCTAAGTCTGTGATAGGATAATCTGAATGTGATAAAAGCCTCTCATACTACAGAGTGCGTAAGAGTGGGTAGTGTGGTCACTGGGCAGGTGCTGGAAAGCAGGTACTATAGTTGTGCAAGGGTTATTGTCTGCCTAGCTGGAGAGTAAGAAAAATCATGCTCAAACTCATAGGCTCCCTTCTTTTCACCACCTCTACCTGCACGTAATCATTACTAAAATGTCTATAGTATTTATGAATGATTGTATAATTCCCTGCCTGCATATATTCTATCCAAAACACATATTTCCATAGTACTAGTTAATTCATAAAATGAGTAAAAATAAACCCAGTAATAAAAATGTTCATGGATAACACATTATCCTTGCATCCCATCTGCCATTAAACTGCAACCATGTAGCAGTCATTGATAGTTGTTTTCAACTATTTGTCACTCAACCCTTATTAGCTTGCTCAGAGAACACCTTGCATCCATTTTGACCATCAGTTAGCTCTTATAAGTGATAATTAGTTCCTCAGATTTGCAAATTGCAATCTCCATCATAAATCTTAGATGTGGTGTCAAAATGTGCAAAATGTGTCTATTAGGAGACTTATAAATAAAGGAATTTAAAAATAATAGCCCTGGATTTTTTATTCTTGTGAATCAAGGTGAACTTTATATCAGTGATCAAAATTAGAGGTCAGTGTTATTTTACCACAGCATTTTTTCCTATTTAAGTTAATGTTACAATACTTCAGTGCACTTTAAATAGACCTAAATAGATAGTACACTTTAAATACATATTGCAGATAAAAAGATAGATTGTCCTTGGTTTTATGAGCAGAATGGTATTAGGCCTTAATCTTAACCAAGTTTTTTAGATGAATGCATTTTATAACTTTACTGGAAATACTGTGGTAACCTTGATACCAAGCGAATAAATAGCAAAAACTGTTTTGTGATAGACATTTACAGTAGACAATCCAGCTGAGAAACAATTATGTTTAAAAATATATATATAAGAAATCAATGGGAACATTGAATTTACACAAAACACAAAACAAATATTATTTAATTTCCCAAAGGCATAGTATAAAAGGGGCATGAGGGTGTCTGTGTTGATGGTATGTGGGGAAAGTATCAGTTGAACAGGGGTTGATTTGAGGGGGTTGTTTACTGAGATTGGGGTTCAGTTAATAAAAAATAAATCTTAAATAAAATTTAAAAAAACATAAAACATGGTATAGAAGGGATCTGAGGAGGGTGCCTGTGTTGGTGAGTATGGGGAATTAATCAGTTGAACAGGGAATTTGTTTTGGGGGGATTTCTTGACTGGTACTGGCTGAGAGTTAATAAAAAAATAGAATAAAATAAGACATTTGTATGTAAAGTGATAGAGACAGGAACCCCCTGACATAAGCTGCCACTGGGGTGGACTGGTATCGGGAATGGGATCAACAATAGCAGTAACATGAGTGATAGATGATGAAGGTTCCACTTGTCACGTGACTAGCTCCAGTGATGCACCTGAGGAAGTAACAGCACCATAACTACCCCCCTACACACACACTTCTGGTATATGTGTTGCTGCTGCTGGCAACTGGAACCTGTATTAGTAATCCTACATGACCTGTTGACATTCTACTACCCCTCCTGGATTACAAACTGCTGCTCAAATTATACTGCCCCTCCTGGATTACAGACTGCTGCTCAAATTCTACTGCCCCATGCATTAACCCCATTATGGCCAAATTAACTTCTTGCCTTCTCATCACCTTTCTCACCTGCATAAGACTCTCCTTCTCCTGTATACACATTAAGAGTCACTCCATTCACATTGCACCCTCACTTCTTCCCTCACCACTTCTCTGCTCCCACGAACTTTTCTCATTCCTCCACTCCCTATCACCAGCTTCTCCTTCTTCCCTTGCAAAAAAGCCCCACTGCTTCAAATCCCATTCCCACCTTATGTTCCTGTCCCTTCTACTCCTGCTTGCTGCAGGTGACATCTCACCTAACCCAGGCCCCCCTTCCATTCTTTCCTGTACCGCAAAACCCACCCACACACACAACATCCACTATCTAATAACCGTACCACGTCACCTAACCTCCTCCTCCCCCTTTTGTTTTGGTATCTGGAACTCCCGCTCTGTGTGTAACAAACTAACAGCTGTTCACGATCTATTCATTTCTCACTCCCTAAACCTCCTGGCAATCACCGAAACTTGGCTCACATCGTCAGACACTGCCTCCACTGCCGCACTCTCACATGGAGGCCTCCAATTCACGCATACACCCAGGCCTGGCAACAGGCAAGGGGGTGGAGTAGGCATCCTGCTATCCCCTAACCACATATTTCAGGTAATCCCCACTGCTCCCTCTCTCTACTGCCCTACATTCAAAGTTCACGCACTTTGCCTTCCCTCACTTCATGTCCTCTGATGTCCCTACTCTCATCATGGGTGACTTCAACATCCCCATAGATAATCATAACACCCCCCCGCAATCAATCTCATCTCATTAACAACCTCCTGTGGCTTATCACAGTGGACCAGCTCCCCCACGCACAGTGATGGTGTAATGTCAGAAACCCGGGAGAAAAGGTACCTGCTAGAAGCCCCCCTAACCAAGCCTAAGAGCGAGGAAGGTCAGACTCCTCCAACAAGGGATAGAGGAGCAAGCTGCTGGGGAACGACGCTGGGGTGTGTAGCTCGTGAACGGAGGTTGCCAGAAGGGAGACGCTCTGCGACCAAGGCAGAATAAAGGTGCTAGCCACAAGGCTAGATTGGACTCCTTTGGTTGAGCCAAAGAGGTCCCATGATGCCCCCCTCCTGACAATCTATACTTCCGCTATCCCCAGTGAGAAAACAAACTCCAGCAGGAACAATACTCACTCAGATGGTCAGAAGGGCTAAGAGGAGGTCCTTCCACAAGTCTGAAGAGTAGTCAGCAGAGCCGGGTCATACACAGGAGCAACAGGAACACCACTGGAGCGGCAGGCAGAGAGCATTGACGGGATACCAAACCGAGTCATACACGGAGACCTGCAGGACACCGGAGGAAACCGGATCAGGACAGGGCTGAGAAGAACACTGAGGAAGAGCCAGTGCAATGGATAGCGTACCCTCTGAGCGTATGCAGGCCGGAGCCAGGACACCCCTCCGGTGCTGTACGTAACTTTCCCAGCAAGAGCGAACGGACTACCAGCGCCAACTGGCGCGGTCACGGTGCACACCGAACACCAGACAGACAATGCTCTGCGGAATGTAGTGTGGAGTATCAGAGGTACTAGAGTAGCGGCTCTAACGGGTAACCGTATGCTTGGCAAGATAACGGAGGCACAAGACCGGAGACTACATGGCACTGCAAGGGTTAAAAGGTTCTGTACAGGAGAGACAGCTAGCAAACAGCGGATGGCAACGCAACCTCAAGCTCAGCTAGAGTAGTGAGAGGAACAGTGAGTCACTAACAGATCAGAATGTCGCCGGAGCGACCGGAGCAATGCAGGAACACCGGAACAGCAGACAGGATCGGAGCGATAACCGGAACCGGATCACAGCAGGAACAACAGCCGAAGAACAGGCTCAATCACGGAGCAGGGTCGTCAGCCAGAACCGGGTCAATCACGGAGCAGGGTCGTCAGCCAGAGCCGGGTCAATCACGTAGCAGGATCGTTAGCCAGAACCGGGTCAATCACGGAGCAGGGTCGTCAGCCAGAACCGGGTCAAACACAGAGCAGGATCGTCAGCCAGAACCGGGTCAATCACGGAGCAGGATCAGGAGAAGAGTCAGACAAGCCGGGTCGGTACACAGGAGATACTGGAACTCAGCAACAAGGCGCAGATACTGGAACACCACGAAAGGGCAAATGACAAGTGCCCAAGCTCCAGTATATAAAGGCACATCCTGGGCGGGCCAATCAGCATCCTCCAATGCACAGGTAATTCAGCCAAGATTGACAGAACAGCACGGGAACCGTGATACCTCCTCACCGGTAACCTCATCATACCATCCAAACCCATCCCCCCCACCGTGACCAAGAGCATGTGGAGAAATCTACATACTCTTGATCCGCAACAATTCTCCACATCGCTGCAACCTCTTCTTAACCCCATCCTCACACTTACTTGCCCAGAACAAACTACTGCTCTGTACAACAGCACTCTCACAACAGCCCTTGACACAGCAGCACCTGCAACTCCACGCCACCCACGCACAACCCCACTACAACCCTGGCACACAAGACAAACACGATACCTCCAGAGGTGCTCACGCACTGCCGAAAGGTACTGGATGAAATTGCGCCCCACAGCTGACTTTTTACACTACAAATTCATACTCCGTTCATATAGCTCTGCCCTCTCCCTGGCCAAACAATCATACTTTTCCTCTCTGATTTCTAATCTCTCCTCTAACCCGAAATGCCTTTTTACAACCTTCAAATCTCTTCTACACCTACCAACACAAACACCTTCCACTATCTTCTCTGCCAAAGATCTTGCTACCCACTTCAAGGACAAGATTGAATCTATCAAAGATGACATTTCATCACTCCCACCCCCACCCAGCCACCCCAGCCCTGTCACCTCTCCCACATACACACTAAGCTCCTTCTCACCCATCAACGAGGATGAAGTTTCCCATCTCCTCACTCACTCAAATCCAACCACATGCCCTCTCGACCCAATCCCATCTCACCTCACACAAGAACTCTCCCCTCTACTAACTCCAGTCCTTACTCACATATTCAACCTCTCCCTCTCAACCGGCACATTCCCATCCTCTTTCAAACATGCACTCATCACACCGATCCTAAAGAAACCCTCCCTGGACCCAAACTCACTGTCAAATTACAGACCAATTTCTCTGCTCCCGTTTGCCTCCAAGCTCCTTGAGCGTCTCGCATATAATCAGCTCACTAGATTCCTATGCTCCCACTCCCTGCTCGATCCCTTGCAATCTGGATTCCACCCTCATCACTCCACTGAGACCGCAATCACTAAGGTGGCCAATGACTTGCTCTCCGCCAAGTCAAAAGGCCACTACTCCATACTCATTCTCTTGGACCTGTCAGTCGCCTTTGACACAGTAGATCACCCTCTCCTCCTCCATGCCCTCCACTCCCTAGGTATCTGTGACACTGCACTCTCCTGATTTTCATCTTATCTCTGCAACCGCTCCTTCACCGTTTCCTACTCTGGCTCCACTTCTCCACCCATCCCACTGTCTGTTGGAGTGCCTCAAGGATCAGTCCTGGGACCCTACTCTTCTCAATCTACACCTCGTCCCTCTGAAAACTAATCAACTCCCTTGGGTTTCACCACCATCTCTATGCTGATGACACTCAAATATATATTTCCTCCCCTGACCTCTCCCTTTCCCTCTTGTCCCGAGTGTCTGACTGTCTGTCCGCTGTGTCTTCCTGGATGTCCTCCCGTCAACTCAAACTTAACCTTGGCAAAACCGAACTAATCATCTTCCCTCCCACCACAACCAGCCTTACCCCAGATATTACCCTCACCATCAACAAAACTACCATCACACCAACCCCTACAGCTCGCTGTCTGGGGGTCACATTTGACTCTGCCCTATCCTTCATTCCTCACATCCAGTCACTCTCCAAATCATGCCGGCTCAACCTCCGCAACATCTCTAAAATCCGACCCTTCCTCACACATCATACTACCAAAATTCTAGTCCAAACACTCATCATGTCCCGTCTTGACTACTGTAACTCTTTACTAATTGGCCTTCCTCTCACCCGACTAACCCCACTACAGTCCATAATGAACTCTGCTGCAAGACTAATTTACCTCACTCATCGCTTCTCTGACACCAAACCCCTCTCTCAATCCCTACACTGGTTCCCATTAGCATAGAGAATTAAATTCAAAATTCTGGTGCTTACTTATAGAGCCCTCACTAACACCGCACCACACTACATTTCATCTCTCATCTCCAAATACACTCCCTCTCCCATCTTCGCTCTGCACATGACCTTCTCCTCTCCACGGCTCTTATCACATCCTCCTGCTCCCGCCTACAGGACTTCTCCCGTGCTACACCTCAGCTATGGAATTCCCTCCCCCGCTCAATCAGACTCTCCCCCAGCCTTCAGATCTTCAGGCGCTCCCTGAAAACTCACCTCTTCAGGGAAGGCTATCAACTGCCTCCATAAACATGAGCAGGGTCCTCTGATCCTTCTGTTCTCCACACTTGATTGTACTATTTAATACCTCTGTATGTCTACTCCCTACTGTAAAGCACTGCAGAATTTGTTGGCGCTATATAAATAAAGATTAATAATAATAATAATAAAGTCACTTGCTCATTTGGAAAGTGAGCTGGGCTGTGAAAGTCTCAGGTAGCTTTCCTTCTCCTCCTCCTCTCTTCCTCACTTGGGTGCTGTAAATCTCTCTCTCACTCACACACAATGTTGTGGTACTTAAGGTAAACCTGACTTTTCTCCCTTTTCACAGCCCCATACATGTCTAACACAGAGATAATAACAGAAAGATCAGGAAGGCAAAATGGACCACAGCTTCCTGTGTGTTTCCAATCCTTCTCACAGAATGTTGGGGTATTTGGGGTAAACCTCCTTTGCTCCCTCCTCACACCCCAAGACCAGCACAGAGATAATATCAACAATACCAGGAAGGAACTTGAACCACAGCTGCCTGTGTCTTTCCTATCAGTCACACAGAATGCTCCTGTGCTGTGAGAGTCTCAGGTAGCTTTCCGTCTCCTCCTCCCTTCCTCACTGGGGCGCTGTATATCTCTCTCTCACACACACACAATGTTGTGGTACTTGAGGTAAACTCAACTTTTCTCCTTTTTCACACCCCAGTCATGTTTAACACAAAGATAATAACAGCAAGAGCAGAAAGAAACTTGGATCACAGCTGTTTGTCTCTTTCCAGTCCCTCACACAGAATGTTGGAGTATTTGGAACAAACCTCCTTTGTTCCCTTCTCACATCCCCAGACTCTCCCAGAGCAGAGATAATAACAGCAAGATCAGGAAGGAACTTGGACCATAGCTGCCTGTCTGTCTAATCAATCACATGGAATTTGGGGTATTTGGGGTAAGCCATTTTTGCTCCCTTCTCTCACCCCTCAGTGTTCCCCAGCACAGGAAGGAACTTTAACCACAGTTGCTGGTGTCTTTAATCAGTGACACAAAATGTTGGGATATTTGCTCCTTTCTCGTGCCCCAGACTCCCCTAGCACAGAGATAATAACAGCCAGATCAGGAAGGAGCTTGGATCACTGCTGCCTGTGTCTTGCCAGTCAGTCACACTGCAGTGTGGGATATTTGGGGTCAACCTCCTTTCTCCCTACCTCTTCCCCAATGTGGCCCCTAGACTCCCCTAAACAGAGAACAAATTTTCTGCCTAAAAGACTCCCTAAACTAAGCTTCAATTCCTTTTTATTAGCCTGTCTTCTGTTGCTGAAAAAGTTGCTGCTCTCTCCTCCGCTCACAAATACAGAATTGCATGCTGTGGGAATGTAACATCACTTTTATAATATGCCTGTGTGAAAAGAATGGAAATTAGCCACTTGAGAGGAGAATTTCAGTCTTCCCATTAATTTCAATGCAATGAAAAAAACAGAAAAAATGCCCTTTTAGAGAAAAATTTGCACCTTTGCGAAAAGTGGCATATTGCTCCTGTTTCTCTTTTAAGGCAAAATCTTTTCCCGGTCCCTATTAATCATCGATACTACCTTGATAATGTCCAGCAAATTGAATAGGGTAGGAGGAAATGAATAGGAGCAGTGCAGGGACATGTAAGTAAAGTGGTAGTCCAAATACTGACTGCAGTCATGGTTGATGATCCTTCTCCTCCTGAGGAGGCTGTTCATGAAAGATATATATATATATATATATATATATATATATATATATATATATATATATATATGTACAAACATGGATAGATATATCACTTTCAGCTGTTGATTTCACCACTTCAGCCCACCCTCAGCAGCAGCAGTATTAAAGTGGGGAATACTGCAGTCATAGAAAGCTTAGGGGAAAAAACTCCTGGGAAATTAATCGGCAATGGTGAAAAGCCATAAATATTTTCTAAGTTTTGAAATTCTCCTAGGAAATGCAGGAAATTGCTAATTTTCCTCAAAAATTCCTGTGGAAACATATTTTACTTTTTGCCCTTCCCTAGAAAAGAAAAATGTGAAAAATGGCATTTTTCACCTTCCTCAGGAATTCCTGAAAAAAGTGCTATTTTTACCCCTTTTTTCCATATACTGAAATCAGTAATAATAATAATGTCAGTAATAAAAATGTAATTCTTTGCCATGTTTACAGTTTTTCTCATACATTGCCATAGGATAAAAGGGAATATCAGCCTTGTCCCACCGGAAGCCATAAGACCACAAATTCTGAGCACCCCCCCTTCCACCCTCTCCTACTGCACTGGTAGCCAACGTCCCATGCATACAGGCTATCCCACAATAAATATAGAACCTCTCTTATTGACACCCCAGCCTTTTCACAATACACTGACAGTAATATATCCATATATACAGCTATATCCTATTGCACTGGTATGTATGGAACCATGCATACAGAGTCTGAACCCCCCCTCCTAGCATTCTGGTCAGCATTCTTGGGTCATAGGCATAAAAATGCTAAATAACGTAATTTTAAATAAATTCTAATCATACTTACTGTTCAAACTACAGTACACAACTACAGATTCAAGTAGGCAGTCTGCATGTACATTGTTCCATGCCAACTCCACTGCTGTCTCCACTAGCCCAAAAGCCTGTTATTCCCTCCCGTGTTAATTTAATTTCAAATAAAGTCTAATCATATTTACTGTCCAAACCTCAGTGCACAATTGAGCACTGGGCAATGTGCACCTGCTATATTCCATCCAGACTACACTGCTGTCTCCAGCCAAAAAAGCCAGTATTCAATGTTATGTTCATTTAATTTTAAA
Organism: Rhinophrynus dorsalis; assembly: GCA_037306005.1. Lineage (NCBI taxonomy): Eukaryota > Metazoa > Chordata > Amphibia > Anura > Rhinophrynidae > Rhinophrynus > Rhinophrynus dorsalis. The sequence goes on from CM074723.1 coordinate 403,633,511, forward strand.
GAAATTCTAAGTATATTTACTGTTTAAACTTCAGTGTACAACAGCACACTCGAAACAGGCACTATCAGTGCCATCACCACCAGCGCCTCCTGTGCCACTACTACCACAAGCATCCGGAGCCCTGTGATGTTTGAAACTCCCCAAAGCAAAGATGGACTAATGCTAGAAGTGGGCCTATTTTCAGTCCAGAAGAAAGTGATGAAAATGATGGTAGTTTGCTATCTTCTAATCTGGTGACAGAAGTCAGTCTTACACCCATCTTTGCCCAAGTGGGTCACAACAACCTTATTGATGAAATGGAACTTGAATATGATGAGCCATAGGAGACAGAGGATGAGGATAAACACAACCCAGCATCTATACAGTCTACCTCTGTTTCCCCCAATTATGTTCCCACCACCCCCCATCCCCACAAGTACCACCACCACTAGCAATGACATTCAGAAAAGTACCAGCAGTACCATGTCAATGTCACAATGGGCTTTGGTTGGCCTAGAGCATGGTAGCAAAGTGTGAGATAATTTTACGAGTGTGGGAGATGGACACACTGCACAGGTTAAGTATGATAAATATGAATGGGAGCCGGGGAAAGTGTTGGGACCTCTCACCAGTTCTGGTGTGAAGCAACATCTGTGCACACACAACAGTGCAGCTTTGCTTCAGTTGCAGACTTAGAGCAGTGACGCCAACAGAGACTCCACAATTAAGTCATTAAGCAGGTGTCATGGTGGCTTTATACTGGTGAGAGCTTCTGGGTAATAGAATACGCTCTGTGAATCTCATTTTCTTTTACCCACTGTTCATGTGGATATGTATAACTGCATGTTGGAGAGGGGGATACAACATAGAGGATCTATGCAGCTGAGCGGAGACAGGTCTGATAAGCTCCGAATGCCTGTTAAGTCAGTCCTGATGATAACATCCGACTGACAATACAAATCTGTGAGTAGATTTGCTACTTTTTATTTGCCTTTTAAATAAGTTTTAATTGAATACACTATTGGGGCGCCTCCCTTGCTTTTTCTTCTTTTTTATTGCACAACAGAGACTCCACAATAGTCACCACTACCAGCAGTTTCCAGTGTATATGGCACTGGGAAGCTTCAGCATTCCTAAGATTAAGACTGGTTACAAGAGGTAGGTTGGCAGGAACCTCAGTAATTGACACATTACTTGTCGCTCATAGCAGTGGTCCCAAGTGGGGACACATCACTCCTCCACCTCCTCATTTGTATTGCTGGTAATATATTTGTCCTGGCTTTGTCTGTTATACTCCTCTGCAGGAGCCATAGGTGTTATTTGGACTGAACTAACTGTGGAGCTGGCAGAAGCACAATCTCTGACACATATATAACTTCACTCAGGGCTTATAATTTTAAGCCCTTTGCTACTAGCCAGACCTGAAAAGTTACTCACCACTGCAAGCCAAAACATACCCCCCAGGGCTGAATTTCTACTTGCCAGGGCTAAATTTTCACTTGCCATTGGCTAGTGGCAAGTGGAAATTTTGAGCCCTGACTTCACTACTTCTTTTTTCTGCCCTAGAGCCCTGGGAGCTTTTTAAAGTGCTGCTGCTGCTGCTAGTTGTGGCACCTTTGGCCTGCTGATAGTGTGTCTCCCTGTCAGACCTGTGGTTGTGCTTCAGGTGGAATCTGAGTGAAGTATCTCCATACTGTGGACTTCATAGAATGAGGAGTTCCTGAGGTGGTGCTGCTGCTACTACTACTACTTCTGGGGCTAGATGTTGATGTAATTCTACTGCCACTACTACTAGGTGTCAAACGGTTCAGCAATTAGCAGCAGCAGCAGAGGCATTCGTCATATCAAACATTGTGGATGTTAACCTGTGTTGCTGTTGGTGGGTACTCAAAACAGGTGTGTGTGGCTGAGTGGGATTTGGACTTTGAAGAGGTGATGATGCTGATGATGACTGATAGGGTGACTGTGTGCTTTTTGTGCTTGTCCAGGGTCAGACTTTCCAATGGATTTCTCAAATAGTTTATAGACAGGCACAATGCTCCTTAAAAGTGGTGGAAGTTTCAACCTTTGACTTTCTGCTAACCTTATAGCCCTGTCATCATCCTCACTCTCAACTTCATTTGTATCTGAACAAGAGAAGGATGCTGGAGGGATATATTCTAGATCTGCATCATCATCAGTCATCATTAGGTCATCCTTGGCAGCATCAGCATCACCTGACAGTTCTTGCCCACTACTACCCTTATATTCCTCTAAGCTTTTGGAGGTCTTAAACAATTTCTTTTTACTTTTACTGTAACAAAGTTCCCTACTACAGGTGTTTTGGTGCTTGTTTGTCTCACTATCTGATGCAGCAGGTGGTCCAGCTGCTACACCTTGCTCTATTATGCTATTGCCAGCATTCATCAGCACTTGAATGCGACTTGTTGTCCTCTTCAGTGTTCTTCTTATATGGTTCTTTATTTCTACTGGCACTGGTGGTGCTGGAACTAGTTTTGTTGGGACCTTGACAAACTGCATCCTCCCTTGGAGTAGAGGGATCATCATCATTGATTGCACACGCTGCAGCAACCATTGCTGCAGTCAGTTTTTGAACTACTACTTTATTCTCACGTACCTGCACTGCTCCACCCCTCCCCCTTCCCCTTGTGTGTTTGCTGGACATTACGCAGCTACACTGTGTTTTTTTACTGTACAGTACACAACACAACTGATGGAGCTGTATGATGCCTTGCCTAAGCCCAGTCAGCTGTCTGTCACTGTCACTTAATATATTTAGTTATTTATTCTTTTTTATTTATTTATTTTTTTTAAGTTGTCCACCCTGTTGTCCAAAAAAAATTATAACTGAAGAACAAAATCAACAATGTCTTTCCCCAGACTTACCCACCCAGCACAGAGACAATAACAGCAAGATCAGCAAGCAAATAGGTCCCTAGCTGCCTTTGTGTTGCCAGTATCCTGGTGCCCGTGCTATGCGTGCAACATTTTGACATATGCTACTTCCTGATACCTTTTTATTGGCTATGACATATTGCTCCTCCCAGTGACAGCCCTAAATACTCAGTCATGTCATGTCTGCGTGCCCTTTCATGGTGTTCCCGTTGCTAGCGCTTGTTCCGTTATTTCGTATGATTCCTGTGTATGACTCAGACTGCCTAACTTCTCTGCCTGGTTATGTTCCTGCTCAGTGTACCGACCCAGCTTGGCTGACGTTCCTGTACTGTGTACCGACCCGGCTTGGCAGATGTTCCTGCTCTGTGTACCGACCCGGCTTGGCTGATGTTCCTGCTCTGTGTACTGACCCGGATTGGCTATGTTCCTGCTCTGTGTGTTACTACCTGGTTCACTCTCATTCCGAGGATCTGGTTTGGGGGCTATAGTCCGGTACCCGCTCTCTCTGTCTGTACAAGACCTCCAGTTGCCTCGGTCACTGCTCAGGCAGTTCTATACTGTGACCCGATCACTCCATAGTGCCTTGTTCTCCCTCACTCCGTTGTGGAGATTCCAGTTGCCCCACGGTACACTTGGCCTGTTTACTGCTTTACCTGAGGTTGGGTTATGCTTGGGCGCCTCAGTCTGTCTATTCTATCTAGCAGTTACCTCAGATCGGAGCGTTCATTAACCCCTTGCAGTCCCGGTTTGGCGTTACACTGTACCTCCGGTTGCAGTCTACCTCTGGTGCTCCAGTAGCCAGTCGCATATCCTGGGCTCCACTTGCTCCTTTGTGGCTACAGTCGCTATTGTGTTACTCTCTGCGTAGAGAGTGTACATTGGGCCTTCCACTGTTCCTGGTCTAATAGTACCATTCTGCCACAGTCTCACTGAATCATACGAACTGTACCTGACCTGTGTCAGTATTATATATTGTTTATTACAAACTGGACCTGTGTGGGTTATTTATATCATTGTAACCTGTCCTGTGTCAGTGTTATATTGTATTTATATGCTGGACCCGCGAGGGTTACTATTACTCTGTGTGATTTAATAAAACTGTGTTTTACCAATACCTTTCTGTCTCTGAGTGTACATAAAACCATTACAGCCAGTCTGTCACATGTCTTCTCTAGCTCAAAAAACATGCTGCTTTCTCCTCTCACAAACACAAAATGGCAAGCTGTGAGAGCTTGACAGCCTTTTATATGGCTGTAGAAAACATTAGTGTGTTGGAGAGATATTTTTCTTCCCATTTATTTCAATAGGCGAAAAAGGTGGGAAAAAGCAGAAAAACAGCACTTTTTGCAGGAAATTATTTGCCAAGAGGAAAGTGCCATTATTAATCGATTTCAGTTTGAGGCGAACATTTTCGCCCATCCCTACTCCTAACTCCCATATCATACTTCCAACAAAGTCCAAGATGATGCTTCTTCCTTTCTTACACCCAGAGATCAAAGTGTATGTTATTTATGTGTGGGGGTTGTTAGACTCCGCCACCTGTACTTCGTCCTTCAGCAGACTTTTCAGTCTGTTATACCTATGCTGCTGCTCTATTTGTCTGCCAAAACTGGTCTAATGCTGGTGCTGGTAGTGGTACTGCAATGCCAAATATCATCTCCTCTATCACCTTCTAACTCCCACATCATACTTCTACCAAAGGCAAAGATGCTGCTGCTTCCTTCTTTACTCTTAGATATTGGTGTATGCTATTTGGGGACGGGAGTGTTTTCTGTTGATATTTACAGCCATGGGTACTTTCTCATTCTAAAGACTTTTGTAGCCCATGCTGTTGCTGTTTGTATCTGTTCAGAATGGTCTAATTCTTGTGGCGGTGGTACTGCAATGTCTCTTCTGTCAACTCGTAACTCCAATATCATACTTTTAACAAAGTCAAAGATGCTACTGCTTTCTTACTTTTAGAGATCAGTGCATTTTTTTTTTTGGGGGGGGGAGGCGTGTGGTGGGATAATTTCTTCCTGGGCTTGTTCATTAACCCTTTGAGTGCCGGAGGGGTATGCAACTCTTTGCTTTGCAATGCGTTGCATACCCCTCTGGCACTCAAAGGGTTAAGCACACTCATTGAACATGCAAAAAATATAAAACAAATAAAAATGCAGTCCATTGTTATTTGTATTTAGTTGAAACACCCAATGTAATGGATTTAATGGATGGCTAAGCTTTATCCTATTTATTTGAATGGATCTTGTTCAAATGTCAGTCCACAGATGCATGCCCCATTGAAAATAACATTGAACAAATTTCATCTGCAAACAAACTGGTCAGAGACACTCAACTAGGAATGAGCCGGCCCTAGTATTGAGCAGGCTCTATAGGAATGGTATCTTAACCAGGGTACAGTCTTGTTTAGCTCACTAGTGTCTTACACAGAAAGGAAATATCCTAAAGCACATCATACTGCTATTGTCAGAATAGTAGTCTACCCACAAAGTACCAAGCACTTCCCCTTTGAAGAAGAGAAGCAGCCAACCCCAGCCATATATTTCAGCCTTGTTGGGCCTCATCAGTGAGGTGTAGCTGATTTTTCTAGGCACTGTGAGCTAGGAGTCAAGGCTGGATTTCCCTGTTGCCCTTATGGTGACCAACCCCAAGGGTAATTTTCATATGCAAACAAATTGGTCAGAGATGCTCAACTTGGAACAAGCCTGACCTGATATTGAACAGGAGATATAGGAATGGTGTCGTACTCAAGGTGCAGTCTCTTTTAGCTCACTAATGCCTTACACAGATAGGATATATCCTAAAGCACATCATACTAATCCTGCTGGAATAGCAGTCCAGTCCCAAAGTGCCAGGCAATTCACCTCTGAACAAGAGAAACAGCCAACTGCAGAAGTACCTTTTTGGCCTTGTTGGGCCTCATCAGAGGTGTATCTGATTTCTCTAGGCACTGTGAGCAAGGGGTCCACAGCTGGATTCCCTTGTTACACTTAAGGTGACCAACTCCAAGGGTAATTTGCATATGCAAACAAATGGGTCAGAGACACTCAGCTAGGAACAATCATACTCTAGTATTGAGCATACACTATATGAATGGTGTCCTACCCAGGGTACAGTCTCTTTTACCTCATTAGTTCCTTAAACAGAGAGGAAATATCTTAAAGCACATCATACTGGTCCTGCCACTAACATAAAAAATAGAGTTTATTCCTCTCTCTCTCCTCCAAGCACAGAATGACAACAGGCAATAAACTGACACCCCCCTTTTATATTGTAGCATGAAGGGAATATATGGTAGAAACTCTTCACATTGGGGGTCAAATGTTATTGTAATTGATTTAATGAAGTGAAAAAGTTGAAAAATAGCACCTTTCACAGGAATTATCAATGAAAGTGGGAAGTGCAGTTTTTTTATGTATCTCTTTTGAGGCAAAGGGTGTTTGCCACCCCTACTTACAAGGTCATAACGTTTTCAGTACAATGAATTACCAATAACACTCAATGGGAAGTACATTATGCAAACCACTGCCTACAATTCATATAAAATGTCAGTGATCATGACTTTTTTCCAGTGAACAGCAACTAAGTTTTTATTTCTTTTTGTTTTCTTTTTAAAAGTAAGGGAATCAAATTTAGTAATTGTCAAAAAGGAGTCCTATAATGTTTCCCTGAATCAACTTTGCCAGAGCCAGATATGTATATCATTAAAGAAATATACATAGAAATATTAAATAAAAAGTAAATTTGAAAACTGATTTTCTTACATGTCTTTGGCTGTTGCTTTCTGTTAACTAATTTTAGTCATATTTGATTACATTGTATAATTTTGTGTAATTTGGTTTAGCAACTATCTGGCATGCTAGAGTAGTAATGAGGCGGTGTTCAAACGAATCCTTACGTAATATCAAACATTTTGTCACACTAATGAAATAATTATATATACCTCCCTGGACATTAGTATAAAAAGACTGACCATAAACACTGTAAAGTAAAAACAAGGCAATTTAAATGCTGCTTACTTGCTTTTAATTTGTAAACTGTTATTAATGGTGCAGCATTTATTACTACAATTATTATATGTTAAAAAATATGTTGGTTTCATCCTAATCAGAAATTTATATAAAACAGATTTTATAAACCAATTCTATGTGTGTGAAATAATTTAATGAATACTAGAAGTTTAATTTTAAAAATAAAAGATTTCACTCACTTAAAGGGATAGTAATACATTGTTTTAACTTTAGTTTATTTTGTAGGCATTAAAAAACATGAAGAATGATATAAGTCTTATCTCTCAAACATTTATGGTTTATGAGATATTCACAAGCAAAGTTTCCCCCTCCCGCCCCTTTTACCTAGTGTAAGCTATCTCTTCTCAGATGTGGAATGCAGTCCATAGATCAGACAGATAACAGAAGGGGACACTCTTATTCCTATGAAAACAATGAAATCCCTGCCCCCCTTGACAAGCTTTTCAGGTTTTTCCCTTATCTTAATTGAAGATTGTCCCTCTCTGCAGTCTACCTGGGCACCTCCCTTCTGCTCTAGCTGAACAGTGTGACATCAGTAAAAGGGGCAGGAGGAGGACACTTTGTCATTGAATTACTCTGGAACTACAACTCTGACAGAATTGAAATAACACTCTCCAAAGTCCAAATACTATGATGATTAATTAGAGCTGCTTTTATTATGAAACATTATTATCCCTTTAAAAAGAAACTAAAGCTGTTTTTTTGATCTGTAGTCAGCCTATTTATTAATGCTAAATTCTAAAATGGGCCTGGATTCCACTGTAGTTGAAGGTTTTTTTCTACAAATGTATCCATAGACTGCAATGGGAATCTATTAGCTAAAACCAGTTCACAACACTTATCAAATATGGGCCAGGATTGCCAAACCCTTAAACATGATTTTAAAAATATGTATTGTTAAGAAATTACCATAGGATGGCATTAAAATAAATTGTTATCCAAGTTAAACAGGTTCAGAAATGATTTAAATAGTTGCATTAGTTAAACTTGGGTTTGACATTCATATAAATTATACTTTTTTGCTTTGTATAACATTTTGTTCAAAAATTATAATACAGTGCTGTACCTATGGTGCTAATAGATGTTTCAAGATGCCAGAATAGTCAGTAATAAAATTTGATTAAATTTGATTAAAACTGTTTAATCCTAATCCCTTTTCTGTGATCTTGGCAGAGAAATATTAGCAAGTAACTACAGTTAAATAACTGGTGAGAATTAATCCTATTGATAGCATAAAAAGAAATGAATAACATAGAATTCTAGAAAAGAGTTACAGCTGTTACATTGTTCTATATCTTCGTTATGAAAGTCTTTGTTTAGACTGCAAATATAATCTTCCAAGTTATTTACCAGATCTTTAATTTTACAGGGGAATAATGCACAATGCAAGCAAAACCAACATTATTATTATGCTTTTAATTGGCTATAGCTCCAACCCCCTTTTTAACGCTTTGAGTACCAGAGGAGTATGTAAATCAACTGATCTGCAATTTCAGTACTCACCAGATTCTGTAATATGGCATCACCTGTATTTCAACATCATTGGTTTCAAAACCACATTTTATGTAGGAAAATCAGTGCAAAATTGTATCTAACTGTACAGCACGAAACCAGCTCATACTGCTAAAGTAGCATAAAAATATCAAAACTGGGTATAACGTAAAAATGCCCACATGCTCAAAAGTTACCATTACTTTCAAGTATAGTACATACTGTCATCATCAGGGTTGTTATTGCCAGAAAAAGATACATTTGGCAATAAAAACTGGCAGAAATCGGGAGGTTTCCATAAAAAATTGTAGGGTTAATAGGAATATTGAAGCTGACAGGAACATTAGTAAAAAAAAGTTTAGTGTGTATATTTTTTAAAAAATATTGGCAGTACAAATAATTTTCAGGAGTTGGACAATCATGATCAGCATAACAATCAAAACTCTAAAATGATAGGAAAGCTTGTTAGTAAACCTCTAGTCAAGATGAATTTTCTAACTTATAATATCACTGCACATAATTCCATACAAAATCCATGTCTACTCCATATATAAAAGCAACATATTTATTGTATAAACATAGCTTTAAAAAAGAGGAAGATGAACACAAGAACTGCTATAATAGCCTTAAGAATTTCACCCAGACTTGGCCTTAATCATAAGCTCAACATTCAGTTGTGTAGCAGAAAAAGAAAGAAGGAAGTTTGCCAATAGTGCTTTATCAAATGATAGTATATAAAATGAAATACTCATACAAAACATTCACTCACATGTATACAATGTTAAAAGGTAGACTTATTCTTCCAATGTATATAACAATATTCTGTTGCGCTTCTCCTTGAGATAAAAAAAGTAATATGCATATGAAAAATTAGGAGGAGGATGCAGTAACAATACAAACAAATCAATATATAATTGTAAACAAATGAATAAACAGATAAGTACAACTTGTAGCAGTTAGTCCTTCGGTGTAGAATCCTCGCAGCTCGCTCAGAATGGGCAGGGTTCCCACCAAGAAGAAGCCTAGAAAATACAAAAGAGAAACGGCGCAGAGGATTCTCTGTAAGTGTAGTATTTAGACAACTTGGTCCTCCACCAACACCACATAAAAACGAACTTCTGGAAATGTACTCACATTCTTCAGAGGCTATATCCAGCCTCTAGGGACAACCCAGTCTGGTATCCTTTTCACTCTCTCTGTATTCAAAAAAATATGGAAGTGTCAACAAGTCCCAAGTAACCACACACCCAGCACTTTATATTGACACAACCTACTTTAGTATATGTAAACGGATATTGTAGCCATATACCAGAATGTGGGGAATATAAAGTAACACCAGCAACTTTAAATTTTATGCTGTTTAGCAAACAGAAAATTTAATAAAAATATATAATGATAAAAATCAAAAATTAAAATCAACATAACCTACAACAGTGATACAAAAAACTACAATAGGACTAAATAAACATTGGCTTAATGCATTTCGTGGTATGCTACCACTTCCTCAGAAGCCTAAAATGGTGTGAATGATGATGAGTCTATTTATTAGAGTCATATCTCCATAATTAGAAAATCCATTGGTTCAAGATAAAATTTAAACATTTCAATTAACCAATTAGAATACCCTAAAAGAAAACAGAAGGATTGCCAAAAGATTTACATTTTCTTAATCACTTACCCAAGTATCAACCAAGTTCGAATAGACGCCAATTGCGTCATTCAAAAAATATGTGTGTCGTCCATTGCCCACAATACATGCACACAACACATCCGCATCCCACGGCTGAAAGGAAATAGAGCCTACAACGTCACTTCCACAGCCCTCAGATCCCTTCTACCATAGGCAATAACCAGACAATGTGCATGTTCCGTAAAGGAAAGGACCACACTCAAAATACCGCGAGATCATACCTCAATTCTCAGTAAGACGAAACATACAACATAAACGCATATCTAATTAGAAACACTCAGACCTCAGAGTAAGTCCAGCCTATGGGAACAGGACACCATCAGTCAAGTATCAAAAAAAGGAAGAACATCAAGGAAACAATGTAGAAGGAGGACTCCAAGAAATATAAGAAAACCTGTAGGAGAGGAGGCCGCAGGGGAATAGCCAAAGAGATACCCTATACAGGTGAATTGTACACTTCGCAGATGTTATAAATTGTCAAAGTGAGCTTGACAGCAGTGCAAGAAAAGTCCTTAAAAATGACTCAGTTATGTTCCTGATAAAAAAAGTGATCTCTTTCACACCCTTATTGATAAATAGGTTTGTTAGAACTTTAACTATTAAAAAGTTTTTCTTAATAGGGAAGAGAGTGAACCTGATGTTACTGAACCTCTAATGGCGTCAGTGAATCTAGCTAAGTTGCGATCAGGTTTCAAGGATTTATGTGCCCTTCATGATTTGCAATCTTTCCATAGGTAGTCTTTTAGACAACCTGAGGAGTCAAAGGTGGTCTCTATTGATCCAGGCCTCAGACCTAAGTCAATGGAAATCAGGTGGACATGTTCCAAAAGGCAGTGGAACGTGAAATGGTGGAGCTTCATTTGGATACCACATCAAGATATGTTCATTATCTTACCCTGTCCGAAATAGAGGCTCTTAGCCAGTTAAAAAATAATTCTCAAATTGTGGTAAAAATGGCAGACAAGGGCGGCTCGATAGTGATCCTTGATGCAGATTTCCTGGGGCTATACGCCAATTGAGTGACAAAGAGACTTATGTTGTCTTGATGTCCAACCCTACTTCCTCCTATAAGATTGAATTGAGCCAACTGATTCAATTAGGTGTTTTATTGAGTGTTTTTACAAAAAAATAGAAATGTCAGCTTTGATCCCTGAGATTCCTGTGATACCAGTCTTAAACCATCTCCTGTAGGTTTACGGGTCCTTGGTTGAACCCCCCTGGGAGACTGGTTTACTAATGAAATGTCCCCCTCTATTTAGTGACCATCAAAAGGGTAGATCATAATGTCACCTACATCAAAAGGGCAACATTCTGATGTTGCACACTGTCCAAGAACATACAAGAAAGGGTTAACAGGAGACCCAGTTATGTTGTATATCTTCGCATAAATAGTTAAATAATAAATTTGAGAACTTTTACACAATACTAGGTACTGACACGCTACTTCACAGTAAAAAAATGATTAAAATGATCAAGTACACATATATGTGCAAAAATATATATAATTTATTTAAGTAAAAATATTCTATATATATATATATAAAGTGTAATCAACTAGACTTGTGCGACATTCAAAATTCGACAAAAATGTGGTCATTCGCTGACATTCGGACCTTCCGACAGGCAAGGGTTGTTCACCAAAAAAAATACGAATACGACTAGCCTTGGTCCGAATGTCGTCAAAACTATCAGAAATTCGGCTGCTACTACCCGCGCTCGATTACTTTCCCTCCATACTTCCCCTCCATGTCTCTAGTCCAGTTAGCTTCTCCGTTTCATGCGCTACTTTCCCGCTTTGTCCCTTTTCCAGTTGACTTCTTTGTTTCATGATGGGGGTTGGACTAGTAACACAGACACCCAGGCAGACAGCCTGCATTTCCTCATTGTGTTGTTGGAGCTCAGAGAGAGAAGAAGGAGGTAGAGAGTGTCTAGTTGTTGTGTTGGCAGGCAGTTAGCATTAGGCATAGGCAGGCAGCCAGCATTAGTGCCTTATTGCCACTGCAAAAAATTAAAAATATTAGGGATTTGTTTGAATAATTTTCAGAGTGACACTTAAGCCAGTCTCACAGTTCTGCAGGCAGGCATAATACCTTATTACCACCTCAAGGGAAAGTCACCTTTGTCTCTGTGTTTAACATTAAAAATAATAGTAGGAATTTGTTTGAATAATTTTCAGAGTTACATTTCAGCCAGTCTCACAGTTCTGTAGACAGGCCTAGTACCCTATTACCACCGCAAGGGAAAGTCACCTTTGTTCGTGTGTAAAATATTATAAGTAATATTAGGGCTTTGTTTGAATTATTTTCAAAGTGACACTTCAGCCAGTCTCACAGTTCTGCAGGCAGGCCTAACACCTTATTACCACCTCAAGGGAAAGTCACCTTTGTTTCTGTGTTAAATATTAAAATTAATATTAGGGCTTTGTTTGAATAATATTCAGAGTGACACAGACAGTCTCACAGTTGTCGTGTGGCCAGGTTTTTACATTTTAAAACTATTATAGTTCACTACCTACCTATCTGTCATGGATTTGAGTCCTAGTGAACAACCTTCCTTGACCCGGGTACCAGCTGCAGTGACCCAGCAACCACTAACGCCACCATAGTGATGTTGCTTTCAAGCAGAGCTAGCAGCAGCAGGTAGGCAAAGAAGAGTAATTTGAGTAGTACTAATCAGACTCAGCAGCAGCACTCCAAACCAAAAATTAGAAAGAAGAAGGGAACTGCAGATCGTTCTACCTCTACTAGCAGGTTAGAGAGGTCCGAATCCTCCTCTGAGACCACGAAGAGGCCGTCACCTGTGTCTCATCAGTTGTTTGCTGATGATCCCCCTAGAACCACCTGCACAATGACTAGTGCCACTGCCAGTTTAGTCACCACCTCCGCTACAGCCAGTTCTGTAAACCTGGGGACACCTAGTGTGTGTAACACTACTAGTCGGACACTGCAGGCAGTATCAACATGGGATTTTTGTAGCGAACGTCCATGTAAGCAGCCCAAACGGAAATTATTGCAGTATTTGGAGAAAATTTTTCCTGCCACCACTGTCACTGCCACTGAAAGCATATCTTCTCCAGAAAACGTTATTGAGGGAGATAGTTTACCATTTCCCTGTAGCCACCAGGCAGAAGAGGGAATCTGCTGCTGCTGATTTTACTTCCTGTCAAAACCTACAAGAGGCAGAAGAAGAATCTGAGGGATCAAGGCCTCCTAAGCTTGATTTGTCCCCTGACAGCGCCAGTAGCATGTCATCTTCTTCCGGTGGAGCAGCTGCTGCTTTTTATGCTGATGCAATGGACAGATTATGTTAAGGACGAAACAAACATCTCCCCATCAATACAAAAAGTGCTGAGTTTGAAGTTGAGGCTTACCTTGCGGAGCCTTCTTTGCCCCCAATTACAGATCACTTGACTTTCTGGGATAACAAAAGGGCTGTGTGGCCTACTTTATCCCTGGTAACCCAGGAGTTGCATTCTTGCCCCCCAACCACTGTCCGAGTGTGCAGGTATTTTCCGTAACCGGACATATACTTAGCCCCCAGCACTCTCAATTGGGCCCCCAGATCATGGAGCAAATTACTTTTTTAAAAGTCAACCTGCCAAAGCTGGTTTACCCTGCACTCAGGTTCGATGGAGATTAGAAGAAAAAAGTACCGTAGTACCATAATATATTGAGGACACTCCCCTGACTTGGTGGGACACAGGGGGAATTTAAAGTCTACATTGTTGTCCCACTATACAGGTTGTTCAGTCTGGCTCTATTGTTTTTCATCTCTTGTAAAAAAAAGTCTGCGGTATCTATCTACTGAGTCCTGGCTGCTCCAGTGTTCTGCAGTTTGCTGCTGGCTACACTTGCAGTGTTTCTGTCATCCTGAGTCCGCCTCGAACCAGTCATCCTCAGTTTTGTAGTCTCTAGTAAGAAAAGTCTGCTGTATCCATCTACTGAGTCCTGCTCCAGTGTTCTGCAGTTTGCTGCTGGCTACATCTCCAGTGTTGCTGTCATCCTGAGTCTGCCTCACACCAGTCATCCTCAGTTTTGTAGTCTCTTGTAAGAAAAGTCTGCTGTATCCATCTACTGAGTCCTGCTCCAGTGTTCTGCAGTTTGCTGCTGGCTACATCTCCAGTGTTGCTGTCATCCTGAGTCTGCCTCACACCAGTCATCCTCAGTTTTGTAGTCTCTTGTAAGAAAAGTCTGCTGTATCTATCTACTGAGCCTGCTTCAGTGTTCTGTAGTTTGCTGCTGGCTACACCTCCAGTGTTGCTGTCATCCTGAGTCTGCCTTGTACCAGTCATACTCAGTTGCTGTATCTCTACTGAGTCTTGGCTTCTCCGGTGTTCTGTAGTTTGCTGCTGGTTACATCTCCAGTGTTGCTGTCATCCTGAGTCCGTCTCGCACCAATCATCCTCAGTTTTGTAGTCTCTTGCAAAAAAGTCTGCGGTATCTCTACTGAGTCGTGCCTACTCCAGTGTTCTGCAGTTTGCTGCTGGCTACATCTACACTGTTGCTATCATCCTGAGACTATCTCACACCAGTCATCCTCAGTTATGTAGTCTCTTGAAGTCTGTGGTATCCATTTACTGAGTTCTGCCTGTTCCAGTGTTCTGCAGTTTGCGGCTGGCTACATCTCCAGTGTTCCAGTCACCCTGGGTCTGCCCTGCACCAGTCATCCTCAGTCTTCCTTCTTCCTTCAAATTTAGCTACTTCCATACTTCACCTACTTCATCCATAGTACCATAAGGCTAAATGCCCACCTTACCCTGTTCCACCATCTTCATTTAGACCAGTGGTTCTCAACTCCTGTCCTCAGGACCCACTAACAGGCCAGGACTTAGGGATTTCTCTGCTAGAGCACAGGTGTGGTGATCAGAGGCTCATTCACATTGATTAACGCACCTGTGCTCTAACAAGGAAATCATCAAATCCTGGCCTGTTAGTGGGTCCTGACGACAGGAGCTGAGAACCACTGATTTAGAACCTGGTTCCATTCATTTAATTTTAATTTTTTATTGTATTTTTAAAGGCATTTTAAACTTGCTGTATAATTTGGACTGTCGCCGACTTTTGTCCGAGTCGAACAGGTCGGACCAGAATTGCGGAGTCAATGAATGAAAAAAAAAATTAGTCCGACATCGAATTTTACCGAATATTTTTGTCATGCACAAGTCTATAATCAACAATGATATAAATGAGTGAACACCAATTTGAATAGAGATACAGTAACCAAATTTATCACAATTAGTATTACCATCAATTAAAGGGTTAACCACACATAGACATATTTAGAGGTATTTAATAACAAGGATTGAACAGCATAGAAGAGGATAATTTATCCTTACAATTAATTAAAATAAAGTTGGCAGCAGCATATATCTGCCCAGAAACTGTATAAACTATGCTAATTGAGGTTTAAGGTATGTTGTCAGGTGAGTAAGCTTTAATATTAAGCCAGGTCATCTGACAATCTCCTTGTACCATATGCAGTAGCAAAATTTAGAGAAACTAACTGGAATAAAATCCCAGACTTAGATCACTATAATTTAATTATCTACCAATTTCAATATGTATACCTCTGAATAAAACATATAAGTTTCATTTATTATAGTCAATGATAGGTTGTACCAAGAATATACTCAGAACCAAATCTAATAAAATATGTCATAAAGAATAACAAAACTTCATGCAACATATATCATAAACATGACCATAACAATCCTATGTAAAACCTATAGGGTATTCCAAGGGTTAATCCACAGCTATAAGTATATAGAGCCCTACCCAAGATGGCGGCTTCTTTTGTCTAGTAAGAGGTTTAAATAAACTTCCCACTGTACAAAAGTTAGACTCAAAAACTCATACACAAAGAAATCTTTAGAACCACCTCAAAATAGACAAACAGCAGTTAAAGGGTTAATAAACAAATTCAAGGAATTCCCCCAATCAAATATTAGGTAAAATAACCTTTCCTGAAACACAATATATTCTAGAAATATCAGGAATTATATTAACTAATATAGAAACAAGGCTACATAGATCTCATTGCGATCAACTATTTTTACAATTATCTGGATAAAATAATTAAATAATTAATTCTGATTAATTTCAGAATACTAACTAAAGCCAAATATAGCTTATATATGTTTTGCTGTAATATGGCTTTATGTTTAATGATTAGTTCTAGCTAATTTAGTCTAAGAATCGAGCAGGGATGTAGCAGACAAACTGTGTGTTAGCTTTCGGAATGAAAGCCGATGGTCCGATCGCTATCAGCTAAGGTGCAAATAATAATTGTGCTCCGTTGCTGAAGGTGCCGACATCTTGATTAGTAGCACTAAAACAGAATATAGCTGTTTGCACAATCATAGACTCGGACCTATACAACGGCAGGCTTGATTGATTGTGAGACAATCAAGCTGGCAGTTACACCCAGTAGCCTGATAGACATATGGAATACATCCATTTGTGCTATTGCTTGACGAACTTAAAAGAACAATAGACACCTCTGAAAATTAATGCTGAATCAAGATTACATTTAAATCCACTTTGAATTAATTGGGATAGTAGGAGAACTTTGCAGCATTGAGCGTTACATTAGGAGATGATTGTTTTGTGATACAATGTTTTGAACTCTCAGCGGAATATATCATTATGCTAATTTAGAGGACAAATATATAAAACTAAGATGTACACCTAATAAGCATAAGATATTAGCATGGCACTAAATAGAGACCGCTACAGTAAACACTCTGAAACTTATCCTAACCAAAGTGGATATAAATATATACCCATAAATCAGCTAATTTATTATATTTGAGCTATTTTTCCCCACTCGCTAACCTCGCTGATATGTATACTGGGTACACAAAAAAATCCCAGTAAATCTATCTTGACAAACCGTGTGATTAAGTAAAACTTTTATTAAACTTTTTATGTGTTTTAACAATATATAAATAAAGATTCAAATTTTAACCAGAAGAGTGCCAATAATATATGTTTCTTTGGTTCAGGGACCTCTTCTTTCCCCTTTTCTTTTATACATGTTGTATTTCCCGTAGGCACCACTGATGAAGGCTATCCTATATAATAATTTGCTAAGTTGTGTGTAACGCCCGACATGCGCAGTAGACACTGCTGCGCGTGCGGCAGTCATGCGCAGTACAGACTGCCCGCGCCGCGGCTGATACAGAGCTGGGCGCTCCGAAGGAGCGTCCAGCTGTGTATCAGCAGTGGCGTGGGCAGTCTCTGCTGCGCGTGACTGCCCCGCGACCGGCTGTCAGAGGCACTGTGGCCCGTGAAATGGGCTGTTCAACTAGTTATTAATAATCTATAGCCTTCACCAGCTAGTGCAGACTATCTTGCCCTTTGTTCAAGATGATCAGTAACTCAGGAACCAAGACCTCTTCTCTCTCAAAACCTACATATTTATAATGTAAAATTCCTGCTATCAGAAGGCCAGCCCATCTTCACTAATTGGGTCTCATTAGAATATGACATCTTTCTTTTTATCTAATTGGACAGTCTAAATTCCTAATTTCCATATGCGATCATGAATACATATCTACATTTTTGGCATTCTGCAAAACACTGTCTCCATTAGTCCTGCAGATGGCGCTCTAGTACCATTTTTAATTTTCCGTATGACACTCGGATCTGGTTTTTCTCCCCAGTGAGAGGATCACAAGGTCAACATATTTCATGTAAACATGTCACCCTATAAACTATGTCTGAGATTTTACATAAGATTAACCCCTTAAGGACCCATGACGGTCCTGGACCGCCATGGCTTAAATGATAGCAGCGTTCCTCCGTGCACGCTGCTATAATTAATTCCAGGCTGAGACTGAGCGCTCCGAGACCGGGGAGTTCATTCTCAGCCCTTCCTGCTTGTGGCAGTTCATGTGATCGCCGTAGCAGCGATCACATGTACCGGCATAGTGAGAGACAGAGGCAGCACGCAAAGCATGCTTTCTCTGCGTGTCTCTTCTACCTCTGTCTCCCTTGCTAGCAAAGTAAGGGAGACAGAAGTAGAGAGGAGACACCTAGTGGCAAATGAGAATACAGCAGCTGGGGGTATTAACCCCTTCACTGCTGGTGCCAGAGGCTTGCTAAATGCAGGTAAATTTCAACACACTTTTTTTTTTTTTTTTTACAAAAAGATATATATATATATTTTTTTTTAAATAATCTTATTAAACAATTTGAAAAGTGTGATTGTTGTGGAGCCATGTAATACACTTATACACACCGCCAAATGTCAGGGATAAAAAAGTGACAAAATAGGGTGGGAAAAAGGGACATGGGGATTTTCACCCAGGGGGGGGCAGTGGTCACTTTAAACTGCACATTTTTTAGGTATGACTGAACGGTTATACCTTTCATGCAGTCGCCATAAAACTGTAACCCTTTGTGCCCAATTGATCCCAAGAGAAAAAACAAAAATTTTTTTTTTTTTTTTTACCTTTTTTTTATTTTAATAAAGTAAATGGTGGGTTATCCATATAAGCAGGGTATCAAATGAAAGTATATAATTTATGGGGGTGGAATAAAAGCGTAAGAGGGAAAACACTGTTGAACAAAGACATAGTCAAAAAGGTGAGAATTGCTCCGGTCCTTAAGGGAAAACAACCTCGTATTTTCCTGGTCCTTAAGGGGTTAGAGGTGTTTCTCTAGACTCTGCATCTACAACTGGCTATCAATAACCATTAAAGTCACTCAATTATTTCACTCCCATTGAGGTAAAGAGGCCCTCTTTGTTTTAAGAATGCAGTCATTTACACACATCTTAAAACAGACTTTCAGAGAATTTGGCTTACAAAAAATAATTAACCATTTCCTCCCCATCATGGGTCACCCTGCACCGCCATCTAGAACTTTGGAGAACTTTCAATACTAAACTCCAGTGGCACACAAAAGGGCGACATTCTGAGATCACACTCTTAACCCTTTGGGTGCCAGAGTGGTATCCAATGCATTGCAATGCTTTCATTACTAAACCCCATGGGTACACGCAAATCTGGAGAACTTTATTTTAAAATAAAATTATACAATTTACCCTATAACACCCCCCCCCATTAAATGGCGACATTTCACTAGCAAACCATGCATACTCTCCATTTGTGGAGCAAGCAGTGCCTGAGCCATTTCTCCATGCTGTTCCTTAAGATGCCGTCTTCCTCTCACAAGCCCTGGTGACTGAATGCTCTGATTACATAATTTACACATGTAGCTGGTGTTTAGTATTGAAAGCAGGACGACCCTTAACCCTTTGGGTGCCAGAGAGGTATCCAACACATTGGAATGCATTGGATACTTCTCTGGCACCCAAAGGGTTAAGTGTGAGACATCAGAATGTCTCCCTTTTGTGTGCCAAAGTTCTACATGGCTGTGCAGGGAGACCCTTAAGCATGCAGCATCAGAATGTCCCCCTTTTTGATGCAGGAGATGTTCTGATATCACCCTTTTGACGCAGGTGACATTGTGATCTTGCCCTTTTTATGGTTGCATTTCATATATTTCAATAGGATACCCAGGAGACCAATAGTATCTGGCATTGGTTCTCTCAATGAGTCTCTGTCCTGGTGGCGGTTTTGCCCAGCTCTCTGAGATAACAAAACAAGTCTTGCAACAGATGTCTCACACAGGCCACTGAGCACCTCCTGTACCACAATTTATTTGCATTTGATGGGGTTTTCTAACTCCAGAGATGTGGGGTAGCAATGGGAGACAGTTTTGCCCCATCCATGGCCAACTTTAAAATGGGTAGGTGGGAGGCTGGCCACATCTTTGGGGGTAGCAATCCCAATTGCAATAGAATTTTGTGGTATGGGAGGCACATAAATGACCTTTTGTTTGCACTTATGGATTACCTCAATGCCAGTTCTTGCAATTTTCATCCTCTTTAAGTGTTCAGCAGACCTAAAAGGCTTAAAGAGGAAAATAAATCCAAACCACAGGAACATGCAGATGTCAACAACAAAAATGTATGACATGCAAGCATATGATGCATGGGAGTACATCCTTCTCGAGTATGGATAATACGGAATCATTTACCATCAAACAACACATAAATTGCAATACAGCATTTGTAATTTATTTGTTGGTTTGTGGTTGTGGATCCAAATATATGGGCTGAACAACCCATCCCCTGAAAATATGCATTAATGTCCCCAGACACTTAAACAAATGGCAGATATGGAACGCAGAGGAGGAATATTTCCAGTTGACACAGGATGGCAACATCGCATGTACCGAGTTACCAGCTGTTTTGGAGTAATGGCGTGAACCCTGGGACTACAAAACTGAGAATCGAAAGTCTATTTTATTCATTTTAACTTGTTTCTGATGAAGTGACATTGATCTGTGACAGTCATGAAACCCATTGAACTTTTTTCCACTTGAAAATTGCTGGTATTTTACCTTTTAATAGTGTATGGATGCTATTTTTTGTACTACTATTTATTTTATTATTTTTATGTACCAAGAGTATTCCTGTAGGTATTTTTGGATTCTGTTTACTTTATTAGTGTAAACCCTCTAGCATTGTATATTTATCTTACATAGCATTTTTAATTGAATAAAATATATATGCACCTTTCACCTATTCCTTTATATTAATTTGCTTTATAAGGGTCTACTCCTCATTAATTAGGTTTATTGTACTATCCAAGGTTCCCTACTCCATATATTTTTATAATTGGAAAATACAGTCCCTATACTTGATATATACAGTCTTATATTCTGGGGAACTACAGAGATCTGTGGCTTAAACCACATCCCTCCTTGTTTGTATACCTCGACACCCCAGGAAGTCAGTATTCTTACCCCTCAAAAAAGGCTGACAGGAGTTCTTTTGGAGTTACACAGTGCAGAAACTTTTAGTAAAATGTGAATATTGACCCTTAAGAGACCAACATCTAAGCAAAAATGTAAGGGTCATTTTGAAGAATACTGAATCATATTTGAAGGAGTTAGAGGGATGGGATGTTGTGGCCAATTAAATGAGTTCATATTGTAATAATACAAATATTTTAAAGTGGATGGGTTTACTTATTCTTCAGTGTTTCTGCTTCATTTTGACAAATATACTGTGCTACTCCTTCAGTATGTGAGATAGAAAAAAATATATTTTCCTTTCTTATAAATAAATACACCTCTTATTGTTGTTTTTTCATTATTATAACTCCATTCAGTTTCAGAGTATTGCTGTAAGCTAAGTATAATTTTCAAGATTATATACTTTGAGGTTTTTCTGATACACCTATAAATGTTGTCTTCCTATTTTGATAGATATTATTTAGCAATACAGGAAGTTAATTGTTTGAAAAGTATTTGCATTTTAATATAAATATAAATATTTTAATCAAATTAATTATTTGTAATGTATGCCTTGTGTAGTTAAATCCCATTTTAATGGCATGTTATACTTTCATGTATTTATGTATCTTGTATTATTTGCATCCTTTTGTAAAACCGTAGAGGCATAATCCAATAATTACCAAGTTTATCTAACTTTTTTAAAATCTGAGATGCACTTAACTGCACAATTTCAAGAAATGTATTTTTACTCCTACAAATCAAAAGAATTGAAAAAAAACACTTATATGTCAGGTTTCAGCTAAAATGGATGTAACTGCTAGGTTCCAAAATGTACTTTGTTCAAAAATAATTGCAGACCACATACTGTGGCTCATATGCTAGAGCTCATATAAACATTTTAATGCAGTCAGTGTTGTATTCCAACTATTCTGACTATTCTATTCTACTTTTTAAATATGCTAAAACATAGTAGTTTATGTTGAAAAAAGACTTGCGTTTATCAAGTTCAACCCTTATTTCAGCAATTTCAAATTCTGCCTTGAATGGGGGAAAAAAAATCTTCTTGACTCCAAATTGAGCCAGATTTCTCCTCGGATAAAGGCCCAACAGAAATATTAATCCCAATACTAACACACATAGCCTTCTATATTCTGCTCCTTAAAAAAAGTATTCAGGCCCTTTTTAAAGGCATGTAATGTATTCAATAGCACCACCTCTTCAGGCAGTGAATTACATACAATTTTTGTCCTTACTGTAAAAAATCCCTTCCATTATTGCAGACTAAATCTGTTTTCCTCAAGTCTTAGTGGGTGACCCCTTGTCCTTTGTACCATTCTGTTAATGAACAGGTCTTGGGAGGACCCTTTGTATGAGCTCTGAACATATTTATATTATGTTATCATATACCCTAGAAAATGCCCTTTCTTCATAACTAAATGTTCCATTCACCTTAGTTTTGTAGCCCTCCTCTGCACTTTCTCTAGTTCCATAATGTCCTTTTTCAGAAAAGGCGCCCAGAATTGAACTGCATATTCAGGGTGGGGGTCTTATCATGGACCTGTAAAGAGGCAGAATAATATCTTCTTCCTGCGAGTCAATACCCCTTTAATACATGCCAATATCTTATTGGCCTTTTCAGCCACCAGCTGGCACTGCACACTACTGCTAAGTCTATTGTCTATCATTACTCCCAAATCCTTTTCATTAGTAGATTTCCCCAAAGAAACACTATTTAAACTATATATTGCATTTTTATTATTATACCCAAAATGCGTAACTTTATACTTCTCTATATTGAATCTCATTTGCCATTTGCCTGCCCAGTTACCCAATTTGTCCAAATCCTTTTGAAATGAAGACACATCCAGTTCAGACTTTATTACACTACTTAATTTTGTGTCATTGGCAAACACTGATATATGGCTCTCTATGCCCACTGGGAGATCATTAATAAACAAATTAAAAAGAAGAGGTCCCAGGACAGATCCCTGAGGTAATCCACTTATCTTGTTTGTCCAATCTGAGAACTTCCCATATATTATCTAAGTAATCCTAATTGTAAACAAAAAGATTTTTTTTACTTTGTGTGTTTGCTTTCTTACTCCTTCTTTTCCAACTTGACTGAAGTGTTAATTTTTACAGAAAAGTACAAGATGAGGATAGGCCTGTTAGCTTTGGAACAGCATCCTGCAATAAAGGATAAAGCAAGCTGCACAGCAGCTGATGCAGATAGGTAGCACCACAGTGTGTTGTTGTAAATGGAAAATTCTCTAGTATAGTTAAAGTTGAGAGTGAAGTACTTCAGGATTCCATGCTTGGTCCATTGCTTTTTAACTTGCATGTATAAATGACCTGAAAATAGTAATAGAAATCCAAATTTAACCCTCTGGCACTCAAAGGATTAAGAACTTGCAGATGACACTAACTTATACTGGGTAATAAATTCAGAGCAGGATGTTTGTTCTCTACAGAGGGATTTACATAAAATGGCAGACTGGACAAATAAATGGAATATGAAGTTTAAGGTAGGAAAGAGTAAAGTTATGCATTTGGAAAGAACAAATATCAGCTATACTTATGAACTTAATGGAATCATTGTAGGAAACTTATTGCTGCAAACTTGGAAATGGTGGCCAGTGTAAAACAGCAGTAGCAAAAGCAAGTACAGTCCTGTTTTGCATAAAAAGAGGTATTGAAGGAGTGGATAGCATCATTTTTCCACTGAACAAATTATTGGTAAAACCTTACATCAATTATGCAGTGCAGTTTGGCCATTAGTTCTGAAAAATGATATTCTAGAGCTTGAGATAGTACAATGAAAAGCAACAAAATAAATTAACCCTTTGAGTGCCAGAGTGGTAAGCAATGCATTGCATACCCCACTGACACTCAAAGTGTTAAGGGAATGGAGGCCAGGAAGTGGGAAAAATGTCTAGACAAACTAGGTTTATTTACTCTAGAGTAAATAAGGAGTAAATAAGGAGATCTTGTTACATTTTATACATACACGTGAGATCAATACAAGAATCTCCCTGAGGAGCTCTTCATTCAAATTCAGTAGAGCAGGGGATTTTTTAACAGTAAGTTCTGTTACATTGTGGAAGTCCTTGCCCAAGCATGTGGTAATGGCAGATACAATGCATACATTTAAGAGAAGGTTCTATACATTTCTAGCAGAAGTGAACATATAGTGTTATACTATCTGTTAGTGGGTAAAACAGAATGTTCTGGTAAACAGAGTAATACTCATTTAGGAGTCAGAAAGGCTTATATAATTCTTGTTGTCTTGTTATACTGTGGTAAAGGTTGAACTTAATGGGCTTGTGTCTTAAAAAAAAAAAAAAGTAACAATCTGCACTGGTTTAGCATCACTGATACAGCATTGGAACCAATATGAAAAGTAGATTTAACATATTAAAATAACTAACTATACAAGATTAGTCAACATAAAATAAACTGCTGAATATCCCTTTATCTGTGAAATGCAAAAAAACATGCTAGGCAGTACGGACATTATAGGGATGAAGAAAAAGTGTTTGCTACAAAAGTGAAACATTAGAAATGGTGCTCCCTGCCTTCCATGGGAATTCCAGAGAAAAAGTGCTGTTTTTCCTATATTTTTCCCACCTTATTCTTTGCTTTGAAACCTATAATAATAATAATAATAATATAATTTTCACATGTGACAAGCAGGGATGGGCAAAATCTTTCATTTCAAAACAGAAACAGGAGGAAAAATGGCACTTTTCGCTGAGAGGTAAATTCCCCCAGTTCATTGTATTGAATTAAATGGAAAGACAGAATTTCTCCCCACCACTTGGCAAGTGTTCCTTCTTTTCTTACAGGCAGGGTCCCACAGCATCCCATTCTGTGTGAGAGGAAGAGAAAGAAGCACATTTTTGAGTAAGAGAAGACAGGGTAATAAAGTGGAAGTTGAAGCTTAGTTTAAGGAGTCTTGTAGGCAGGAAATCTGTTCTCTGCATTAGGAGAGTCTGGGGGACAGGAAAGGAGAAATACCTCCAAGTTATGTGTGACTGATTGGGAAGACACAGGCAGAGGTGATCCAAGTTCCTTCCTGATCTGGCTGTTATCTCTGTGCTAGGGTATTCTGGAGGCATGCAAAGGGACTAAAGGAGGTTTACATCAAATACTGCAAATGTTGTATTATTGAGAAGACACGGGCAGCTATGATCCAAGTTCCTGCCTGATCTAGCTGGTATCTCTGTGCTTGGGGGTTTTTTGAGTGTGAAATGAGAGCAAAAGGAGAATTACCCCAAATCCCCCAAAGTTTTGTGTGACTGACTGACTGGGAAGACACAGTCAGACATAATCGAAGTTCCTTCCTGATCTGGCTTTTATCTCTGTGCTAGGGGAGTCTGGAGGTGTAAGATGGGAGGAAAGGAGAATTACCCCAAATCCCCCAAAGTTTTTTGCGACTAAGTGGGAAGACACAGGCAGCCCTGATCCAAGATTCTCCCTGCTCTGGCTGTTATCTCTGTCCTTTGGGAGTCTGGGGTGTGAGAAGGTAAGAAAGGAGATCTACCTCCAAATAATCAAACATTTTGTGTGACCAAGTAGACATAGGCAGCTGTGATCAGAATACCTTCCTGACCTTGCTGTTATCTCTATGCTAGGGGAGTCTGGGATGTGTGAGAAGGGAGCAAAGGAAGTTTACCCCAAATACCCCCAAATTCTGTATGATCAAGTAGACACAAGCAACTGTGATCCAAGTTATTTCCTGATCTGGCTATTATCTCTGGATCAGAGAAGTCTGGGGGTGTGAGAAAGGAGAAAAAGAAAATTACCCTGAATACCCCAAAATTCTGTGTGACTGACTGGTAAGACTCAGGCAACTCTGATCTAAGTTTCTCCTTGATCTGTCTGTTATTTCTGTCCTAGGGAAGTCTGGGGAAAGAAGAGGTTGTACAGGGAAGTGTGTGTGTGTTTTATAGGTATGGTGGGGGGGGACAGTTAATTAAAGTAAATAAGTAAATAAATTAATTGATATGTGATAGAGACTGGGACCCTGACGTGAGCTGTTACTGAGGCAGACTGATATTAGATAGAGTATTTTGTAGCGATCCATGGCAAGACATCATATACAATCAGTTCTATTGTGTGCTTTACAGTAAGTACACACATAGTTGTTGAGTAATGTCAGTCAAACGTACAAAGGGTACAAGGGGAAGAGGTAGGGTGAAAGGATTAGGAGCAGTGCAGGGATATGTGAGTAAAGTGGTAGTCCAAAAATTAATTGCAGCCATGTTTCCTGCAGCGTGTTCAATACATGATGGTGATTCCTCTCCTCCCTAGGAGGATGCAGTTTGTTAAAGTCCCAGCAAAAGTTTCACCACCAAGAGCACCAGTGCTATTAATAAACCATCTAAAAACAATGAAGGCAACAATGAGTAGCATTCAGTGTTGATGGCATAGTGCAAAAAGGTGTAGCAGCTCAATCAACTGCTGTATCTGAAAGTGAGATAAACAAGCATAAAAATACCTGTGCTGAAAGTCATAGTAAACATTGTGAAAATCCCACAAAGGGGAAAAATAAAAAGAAATTGTTTGAGACCTCTAAAAGAATTGAGGAATATAAAACTAGTGAGAAAGAAGCTGAGGGTGATGTCGAGGATGACCTACATACTGATGATTATGATGTAGATCTAGAATATATCCCTCCAGCATACTCCTCTTCTTCAGATACAGATTATGTTGAGAGTAAGAGAGATGATGACATGGCCAGAAAGTTCAGTGAAAGGCAAATGCTCAATCTTCCCCCCCAACTATGTCTGTCTATAAACTGTTTGAGAAAGAAGTTGGAAAGTCTGTCCTGGGACAAGCAAAGATGCCAAAAAATATATATAGTCACCCTGTCAGTCATCACTAGCATCATCCCCACTTCCAAGTATAAGTCCCACTCAGCCACACACACTAATACTGTTTAGTAACCAGCAACAACACATGTTATCAGCATCCACAGTCTTAGCTAGGATGAGTGCCTCTGCTGCTGTTGGAAGTGCAACATCTGTGACACCTAGTAGTAGTACAAATTCAGCAACATCTAGCCACAGTTGTAGTAGCATCCACTCAGGAACACCACAGTCTATGAAGTCCCAATATGGAGATACTTCACTCACGATCCAAAAGCTAAGAATGTTTCTATCTGTTGTCCGTGTATGAAGCATGTGAGCAGGGGTAAAGCAGACACCTACTTCTGAGATCCCAATTGAAGAGCAACCACAGGTCTGACTGGTATACGCACCATAAATAGGTCAACATCAGAGGTGCCACATCTAGCAGCAGCAGAAGTACTCCTAAGTGTTCCCGGAGCTCTGGGGTACATAATAGAAGTGCTACTGATGTGGCAGAGAGAGCGTGCCAAGATTTTCTACTCCTGATGCAGAGGAGTATGACTCTGAGTTTGTTTTTGGAGATGAAAAAAGTCATAAAGTGCCCATTTTTACCACAACCACCCCCACCACCTCCACAAGTGAAGCTAAGGTAATAAAGTTACACAGCTCTTCTACTGTGTACTACTAAGTTCTTAGAAAGAAGTCAAAAGCTGCACAAAAATAATGCAAAAGTATGAATGTGGAATAGTAAGCTTGACAAAATGCTGCCTATTTTTTGTTGAAAATATAGACTTTAAAGAACTGATGTCATGTATTATATCCTGCTAGAATATCCCAAGCTGCAGTTATTTTTAAAAGTATGTTTGTACCAATGTTACTTAGGCAGAAAGTTAGTGTTGTGGGCAAAGGACAAAGGCAGTCAGCCTGCCAACCATTTTTTTCAAGGCATATGTTGCTGTAGGACAATTATTTCTTTCAATTATTTATTTCTCTACTTTAGACCTCAGAAGAACTGATATTATGACAGTCTTAGAAAACGTAGGAGAAAAATGACAAAGTTCTTGCAGGAAATTTAGTGGCAGTGGCGAGAAAGTAAAAAGTGTATGCAATTTCTGTAGGCTGGAATTTTTGCGAAAACAAATCCTGCAGAAAAACTCTCTGACTTTTCGTCCATCCCTAGTGAAGAGTTTCCTCCATGTGTTCCCACCACTCTAACTCACCAGTATAAAAGGGTGTGTAGTCAGTCTATGCTTGTGAAAGAGATATTTTGATGCTGTCTAGTATAGAGACATGCAGGCAAAGAGAGGGAGCTGTAGTTTCTTGATTTAAGGAGTATTTAGAGTAGATATTACATCTCCATACAGATGGGATCAGGGAATGTAGGTGTGAAGGGAGAATGGAGAGTTAAAAAAAAAACAGAATAATTTTAACTGATAGGTGGCAGTGACAGTGACAATCAGACAGGAAGATGATCCCACCTGAGCTGAGACAAAGTTACAGTGACAGATACTAGACACAGAGACATACATCATATATAATTTTAAAAATAAAAAAGAAAGTCTTCCCTCCACCAATAAATAACCCATGACTTTCTATATACAAAGAGGGAGGTTTAGTTGCATATTTCTGGTGAAAAGCATAACTAGCTTCTCTGTCCCACTGAGGCACTCCAAATTAGACATGCTTCTACTTCCCTCAAATCTATGTGAAAATGTATTTAGAATAATCCCATTAAAAAACAATGGTGCCACCCTACCTCTGCTGTGAGCAAAACCCTTGAGAGGGAAATACCCGAGAATGCAGGGAGCTACCAACCAAGAGGGGGGAGAAGGCAAAACCTCACCAAACAGATGCAAAAAGTATAATATACAGATTATTTATGGTAGTACCAGTGTTCCAATAGTTTCATATGTGTGTAGTCAGGATAAATAAAAATACATATATATTGGCTACATATGCAAAGTAAAAAAAAGAAAGTATGTGCATGAGATCCTGACCAATAAATAATCCATGACTTACTATAAGCAAACAGTGAAGTGCTAGTTACAGTTGAGAAATGTGTGGATACCTCACTTGATTATCTCACAACAGAAGTAGAATGATATTGCTGCTTTAAATGCATTATTATAATTACATGCTAACTTGAGATATGAGGCAGATATGGATTACCTAATCTGAAATGCCCTGTCGGGATGGGTAATCTTAATATGGTTTTGGACACTAAGGGCTAGCTTTAAAGGCAGCCGTTAAACCAGCCGCTAAGTGAAAAAGGCACATCGCTCGCAAATAATACATGAGTTACGGCAGATTCAATAGGTACTCTATGAGAATAGCTATCAAGCGTAGGCACACACAAAACACGTAACACAAAACCCGTTGTCGCTCATGTTAATGCACAACGGGTGGCCAAATCACACGATAACATCGCTCAAAACAACATGAAACATAACGTCTGCCTTTAAATCTAGCCCTAACTGTCACGGTTTCGCAGGAACAAACCAGGAGTCAGTACGGTATAGTAAAACAGTCTTTATTGAATAAATATAAATACAGTAAATCACAGAACAATGAGTAAGTAAATCACAGAACAATGAGTAGAGGTCCTTCTAGTGGTCAACAACTCTATTAGAAATATGCGTCTGCCAAAAGCTGGAATGCTCTTAAAGAGACCGGCAGAAACCTCTGGAGTCTCTATATAACGAAGGCACAGCAGGAATCCCAGTAAGAGACTAACTGACTCATGCCTACAGTCAGCAGGTAGATCTAGGGATCTCCCTAAAGAGGATATGATAAGGAAGAAGTACTGACTCAAGCCTGCAGTCAGTAAGGAGACGTCTGTCTCCTTTCTCAGAGGCACCAGAGCAATCCTGACTCACGCCTGCAGTCAGGGAGTAAGGTCTTAACCAGATCCGCAGGTCTGCACCAGATTGGGTGTCTACTACACAATAGGAGCAAGCAGGAGAATAGTCAGACAGAGCCACAGGTCAGCACCAGATTGGATAGTCAGACAAGCTGGGTAATACACAAATCGGGTAGTCAATCAGAGCCACAGGTCTACACCAGATTGGGTGTCTACTATACACAAGGAGCTAGCAGGAGAATAGTCAGCCAGAGCCACAGGTCCGCACCAGATTGGGTGTCTACTACACAATGGGAGCAGGCAAAAGAGTAGTCAGACAGAGCCACAGGTCAGCACCAGATTGGATGGTCAGACAAGCCAGGTCAAACACAGAGCCCAAGGAAACCGAACTGTGTAGAACAACAATGCAAGGGCCACTGAGTCAGGAAGTAGGTAGGAGGAGCAGGCTCAGAGGAAGGAAGTAGGTAGGAGGAGACTACAGGATGGCATAAAACAGAGGCCTGCTTCACTCTGAAGCCTCGCACCTACAGATGACGCGTGGAATGACACCGAGCATCGAAAAAGCTGCGGTGCTGGAACCAAGGTAAGCTGTGACACTAATGTAACTAAATCTCACTGTTTATTATCTATAGTAAGTCACAAGTTATGGTTCTTGCTGCTTTCCTGATTACATCTATATGTAACAATCATAATACTATTGATAAACTGGCCTGAGCTTGTGCTTCCTACTACTGTAGTGCACCATTTTCTTCTGAGGAGGAGATGGCAAGTATCATAGTAGGGAACCCTAAGCCCCACTTGTCATCTCCAATTAGTCCTACTACCACACAACATCTAGACACTGGTGACAGCGTGGCTGATGGTGGTGCAGCTGCTGCGACTAGCTGTATGGACCCTGATGCTGCTTCTGAGGTGGAAGGGGAAGTCAGCTGCAAGACCAGTGGTCAAGGGAGCCCACATACTCATGACCCTGTCATTCCCATTACTTCAGCATTGTCTCTGGGGAATTTTGTTGAAAAAGGCAGATCTGGCTAGTAGTATGATCAGAGGCACACGTCAACTACCTGTGCCTGCAACTACTGCTACTGTGACATCTTCTGAAGAGATGGCAAGTGTGATATCAGGGGACCCTCTGTCACATTTGTCATCACCAACCAGTCCCACTCCCATACAACAGCAAGAGACTGGTGGTGGCAATGAGAGGAATAAAATGAGGGTCTTTTCTTAGCTGAAAATGATAGGGAATGGGAGACAGATATGCAAATGGAGATGCAAATGGGCATCACCGTCAGCAGCAGCAGCAGCAGGAGTAACATTGTGGAGTTTGCTACTTTTGTCATTCTTGTGGCTGATTCGTCAGGACCAGATACTCATCTGTCTCAGAAGCAGGATGATGATGAGCAGGCTAGTGTGCATCAGACCACCATGGCCACCATGAGACTTGGTTCCTCTAGTAGTGATTTGGGACTAGGACAGGTCCCACTTACTACCAATTATCCTGGTCCTAGTGTCCAAGCTAGTGAAGGGGATTGTGGAAAAGAAGAATGCAATTCTCCACTTGTCCCTTCACTGAAATCATGGGTGTGAAAATATTCTTGTCTTGTGCAAAGCACAGTGGAGTCATCAGCAACTGTACTGTGTAGTATGTGTTACAAGGTAATGAAAAGGGGAAAATCAAAAGCAACAAAGACAACACAGTATATCATTTGCATATTGCGTACAGCATTTTGCATATTTCATATAATGTTTTGCATACAGCGTATAGTGTTTTGTGTATTGAGTTTTGCTTATTGAGTTTTGCAAATTGCATTTTGTGTATTGCGCATAGCATTTTGCATATAGTGTATAGTGTTTTGAAAATTGCTTTTTGCGTATAAAGTTTTGTGTATTTAGTATAGCATTTTGCTTATAAAGTATTGAGTATTGTGCATAGCATTTTGCATATTGAGTTTTGCTTATAACATATCATGTTTTGTGAATTGTGTATGAGGAATGACTAGACAAACTTGGTTTAATTACTGTAGAGAAAAGACGACTAAGCAGAGAGCTTATCACATTGTACAAGTACATGAGAAGTCAATACAAAGATCTCTGTGGTGAGCTATTCACTCCAAGGCCTGATCAAGTGACCAGGGGACACCCCTTGAGATTAGAGGAAAGGAGGATTAGACTTCAGCAGAGGAAGGATTTTTTACAGTAAGGTCTGTTAAATTATGGAATTTCTTGCCCAAGGATGTGGTTATAACAAATACAATGGAAACATTTAAGAGAAGATTAGATATGGTTCTTTCAAAAGGGAACATAAAGGGTTATACTGTGTATTAGTAGGCAAATCAGGAAGGTCTGATAAAAACTTATTTGGTAACAGGAAAGATATATAATTCTCATGTCACTGGGTTATGAGGCAAAGGTTGAACTTGATGGTCTTGTGTCTTTTTTCAGCCTAATTTACTATGTTACTACTTTTGCGTATAGTGTTATGCATATTGCATATAGTGTATTGTGTATTAAGTATAGCACATTGAGTATAGAGTATTGCAAATTGCATATTGCGTTATGCATTTCATGCATATTATGTGTGTATATGACTGTGTATGTGTATGTATTGTGAGTGTGTGTGATTCTGTTTGTGTGTATTGTGTGTAAATGTGTGTTGTATGTATGTGTGTGTATAATATTTTATGTACATTGTGTGCATTGTTTGTGTATTCAATGTGCCTGTGTGTCGTGTTTATTGTGCGTATTGCATGTCTTGTGTGTGTGTGTGTAGTATATGTATTGTGTTTGTGTATGTATATTGTGCTTGTATGTATATTGCACGTGTTGTATGTGTGTGTGTGTGTGTGTGTGTGTGCATGTGTGCATTGTGTGCATGTGAATTGACCTATGGAAGTGCCATGTCTCTCTCAAGTTTATCTGTATCTGAAGAAGAGGAGGATGTCAGAGGAATATATTCTAGATCTACATAATCATCAGTAATTAACAGGTGATCCCCACCATCACCTACCACTTCTCCCCCACTACTTTTATATTCCTCTAGGCTTTTAGAGGTCTCAAACATTTTCACAATGTTCACTACTACTTTCAGGACAGGTTTTTGGTGTTTTATTTTTGTCTACTATCAGATTCAGCAGTTGGTTGAGCTGCTACACCTTCTTGTATTATGCTATCCACACTGAAATGCGACTTGTCTTCAGTGTTTTTAGATCGTTTATTAACCACTTAAGGACCAGTGATGTGTCAGGGCCATTACTGATGTCCTTGCCTAAAGGACTGGTGATGGTACTGACATGTCACATATTTTTTACTCACAGTGCTCCTGCGGGAGCACTGTGAGTAGTAGTGGAGTCTAAAATTGACTGCTCCAAGACCAGGGTAGTCACTATCAGACCCTCTTTTGGTGCTGAATGTCCTCAATTTGGTCCATAAATGGTTTACACCTCCCAGGACCACTGGTCCTTAAGGAGTCAATGGTACTGTTGCTGGTTGTGTTGGAATATTTGCTGGGACTTTGACAAACTTCAGCCTTCTTGGGCGGAGAGGTATCACCATTTATTGAACGCGCTGCAGGAACCATGGCTGCAGTCAGTTTTGAACTACCACTTTACTCACATATCCCTGCACTGCTACTACTCCTTTCACCCTACCCCTTGTGTGTTTGCTGAACATTACTTAACTACTCTGGGTGGTTTTTACTGTAAAGTACACAATAGAACTGATTGTGTGTATTGTCTTGCCTTGGCCCTCTACATAATACTAAATCTCGTTCATCATAGTTCATTATAAATTAGTGTTTGAAAAAGTTGGGGTTTGTTCACAATGAAATGCATAACATTTTTATGAACTTGTATTCTTTTAGATTTATTGTTTGTATAATTATTTACGACTACATATTGTGGTCTTTTTTAATAAATTATGTTTATATACTTTTAAACATTAAAACTAGCAGTGCAATTTTCCTTTGTTAATCGAATCTAGTGATAATACCGCTGGTTTAAAGTGAGAGATTCAACCTTTGAGTACCTGCACTTGGAAAGAGACATCCCGGTAATGCTTGAGAAGGTCAAGCTTTATAATTAACCCCTGCAAGCGACATCTATACTGGTGTATATACAAAACATACCGGTAGATCTGACTCCGTAAGTATTACTATCTCTCTGTCAAATATATCCATAGAGCGTTTGTTGCACTTCTATCCTTTCTATATCTTGTCTAGTAACAGTCTGCCTCAGTCACAGGTCATGTCAGGGTCCCAGTCTCTGTCACCTATGAATTTGTTTTTATTTTTGCTTTTTCATTTAACTGTACCCCCATCCCTAATACTTAAAACAAAAACACTCCCTGTTTAACTGCTTCTTTCTCCACCAGAACAGAGATTACAGCCAGAATGGGAATGATTTTGTCTTCCCAGTCAGTCATACGGAATTTTGAAGTATTTTGGGTAATTTTCTGTTGCTCCTTTCTCATACCCCAGACTCCGCTAGGACAGAGAAAGCAGCCAGATCAGGAAGGAACTTGGATCCTAGCTGCCTGTATCTTTCCAATCAGTCACACAGAATTTTGGGGTATTTGGGGTTCAACCTCCTTTCTCCCTTCTTGTCCCCCAGAGTCCTCCAGACTCCCCTAATACAGAGAACAAATTTCCTGCCTACAAGACTTCCCAAATTACACTCCAATTTTAATTTTTTTGCCTTTCCTAACTAGCTCAAAAATGTGCCACTTTCTCTTCTTCTTACAAACACAGAATGGCGAATGGCATACTCTGGGAAACTGACACCCCTTTTATACTATGCCTGTGGGGTAAAAAAGGAAACTTGCAGTATGGTGGGGAAAAATTCATTCTTTCCATTGATTTCAATGCAATGAACTAGGTGAAAAAAAACTTGAAAATCTTGGAAAGTGGCATTTTTCTCTTGTTTATCTGAGGTAAAAGGTTACACCAATCCCTACGTATCACCACCCTGGTCCCTTATCTCCTATTAATGCATTGCCCCCAGGAGAGATGCACTAAGGTGTGATAAAGAGGAGATAACCTCTCCAGTGAGATAAATTCTCCAGTTCCTATGTTGTTCTATAGAGTTTATGCACTGATATTTCTCAATTGAGAGAGATCTTAATGTATGGGTTCCAGAGCATAACATAGTAATGGGAAAAGTGGAATCTCTGGAGATCTTAATCTCATATTCTTTACCAGTAGTCTTGGAGCTGAAGTATTTGTTAATTTTTTTCTCTCTGATACATGAAGCCCTCTGCCAACGAGCTGGCTGATAAGCACTAGTAGTTCACATATTCCTACCAAATGAGAACATGCCCCTAGGCTTTTTCGGAAAGTTGCTTTCATACAGGCGCACTGGATTCCTTATAGTTTTTAGTATGCATATTTGTAGAATGCCTAACTTGCAGTATGTTAATGGTTGACGTGCTCCCTATTCTTTTGTAGAGAACAGTAGTTTAAAAAAATTGATGCCATGGGTTACACATGAACATATCCCAGGCCACAGTTATTTTTCAACGACAGCTGTAAAAGCAGGTGGTTAGTGTAGTGGAAACATCATACAACAAGAGATCACCTGACTACAGATATGTGGACAAGTGTCCAGAGTACAGACTATATTACTTCTTACTGGGTATCTTTTCCATCAGTGATCAACAGCATTCAGCATGGGCATGGCAGCCCATACCATCAGCATTTATGTGCTTAAAATTTTGAGAGACAAACCCAAAAAGCTGTAGATGTTTTAATGAAACTGTATCAGGTCATATAAAAATGGCTTGTCCTCTATATACATGCAAACAAGAAAGTAGGAAGG
Organism: Rhinophrynus dorsalis; assembly: GCA_037306005.1. NCBI lineage: Eukaryota > Metazoa > Chordata > Amphibia > Anura > Rhinophrynidae > Rhinophrynus > Rhinophrynus dorsalis. The sequence continues at coordinate 403,668,930 of CM074723.1, forward strand.
ACGCCCAATAGTGTATTATCGTCTTCAATAAAATGTTTGGTTCGATAAACCTAAAAATGGGTACTCACAATTCAGGTGGTCAGTTCTAGGACTGACTAACTCGCATCAGGAGAAATACCCGTCTCCAACCAGGAACAGTGGGGAATGAATGAAGTTCAACACGGCTCCAATGTATTGAAATATATATTTTAATAAGAAAGAAAAATATCATAAAAACAAAACAAATTAAACCCAGTATAATAATTCTAACACATTTCGTGGCACTAAACGCCACTTTCTAAAAAGATAAAGTCTAAATCTGGGGTATTAAGATATAGACCTGAAATTCGATACATAAAACAAGTCACCTCTATTTTTTTTTTGGCTTTGTGTCTACTGACAATGGCTCTATAAAATAGCTGCCATGACAGTAAAAGACATGGTGCATATACTCTGCTTCACCCATGTCCTAAATATAATTACATGACTTACATGAGCTACATGAGCTACTGGAGCGTTTTGCGGAGACCACTTTTCTGTGTAGTTGTGCAGGTGGCAGAGATCAGTGAGATACTTCCACTAATATATTTCTTACTGAAAAAAAATATTAAGAACTTTACTGATGATTCATAATAACAACAAAATGTACATCCTTGCATAGTGTCCATTAAAAGCAATGAGGAATACACTTTCTTGCTACAGTGCTGGACCCTTGCTTTAATCATAACATTTCTGAATTCATGCTGAGATGTGAGCAGCATCAGCACTGTGAGGAACTGGATTCTGAATTTTGAAAAAACTAAATGTTTTTCAGTTAATATAAAATATTTTCTTAAAACACTAAGATTGCAGTGAAGTGCAATAAACTTTGTTTCCTAACATAAATATCCACTTACTTTATTTATTTTGCAAAGTTGCATATATTTAGCAAAGCACTATGTTTTTTTTCATAATGTCACACATTTCATTCAGAATAATTCTTTCATATTAACTGCTTGGGTACAATTTATTTTCCTCTGAGGCAATGAAGGCAAGTGCAAGTGTGGCAGACTCTGGTAGTAGCTGATAAGCCATCCCATAGAAGCAACGGTGCTGGCAGAATGAGATTTGTTACAAAGACAATATCCCATTGGCTCTGAAAAACCAAGTTGTATGTCAAACCTATCAAATCAGTATCTACAAAACAATGCTTTTATATGTCTGCCTTTCGCACAAAAAAGCAGTCTTCTTTTTTCCTTTGTAAAAGCAGCTTGAATATATTCCCGTCTCATATACAGTATAAAAAACAAGAATACGTTTGTACATAAGAAATCTGAAACTGTCTCCTTATTTCTGTCAACTACAAATAACACAGTATGCAGGTATTTATTATTAAAAACTAGTTGAAGAGCCCGTGTACACGGGCCACAGTGCCACCCAGCAATGGCCGTGGTGCAGTCATGCACAGTAGAGACTTCCCGCGCCGCGGCTGATGACGGAGAGGCCCGCTCCGAATTCAGTCTGTAGTTCTCTCTGCACACCTTCAGTGCACAGAAAGGACTACAGTCTGAATTTGGAGCGGTCCGCTCCGTTATCAGCCTCGGCGCGGGCAGTCTGTACTGCACATGACAGCTTCTGACAAACATACATTTAGAGAATTATTATATGGGATACACCAGTTTTCCACAGATCATGGCAAACAGTTATATTTACTATAGCTATGAAAACATGATTAGCCCTCCTAGTGCCAGAGGGATATCAAATGCATTGTAAAGTGTTGTTAAATACCCCTCTATCACTCAAAGGGTTAATTTGGAGAGAAATTAGAAAATAAAGGTGTTTCGCACCTGGATCTTTGAGAGTTGCCTAATTAAAAAGACTGGAATAAAGACCACTGAATGGTAATTATATATTCTTGTCTGTACATGTCCTTATATATAAAGACAAAGTGGGATAATACTAGATCAAACCAGCTGCACTGTAGGTGACACAATATTCTCATGTAAATGGAACCACTTGGAGAGGTCTCCAAAACACGGCAAAGTAATGCAGTGGGGAGTGACCTCTCTAGCACTCAAGGGGTTAAAAGCCACACTTAATTCAATTTAAATTTTTATTTGTTCCCGCCATAGTGAAGTTGACTTTTTCTACTTTGACTTTATGCATAAGGCTCATAGAACACTATCTCACATTCCTCCGGCTGTCATCCTTACCATAGCCCTGAGTAAAATATTAATTTCAGTAGTTAAGTATATGTATCTGTAAGGTACATGTATTGTTTAACTCCTTGGAGGATCTCTACTAGGGATGGGCAAAAGATTTTGCCTCAAAAGGAGAAAAATGACACTTTTCGGTGAGCAGCAAATTGTTCGCGAAAAGTGTTGTTTTTCTGTTTTTTTTACCATCTAACTCTTTGCATTGAAGTGAATGAGAACACTGAATTTCTCCCCACCATATACCAAGTTTCCCTTATTTTCCAGAAGGCATAGTATAAAAGGGGGTGTCACATTCCTACAGCATTTCATTCTGTGTTTATTAGAGGAAGTGAGAGAAGCTATATTTTTAGCTAGAGAAGATAGGCTAATACAGTGGAGTTGAAGCTTAGTTTAAGAAGTTTTTTAGGCAGAACATGTGCTCACTGTATTAGGGGAGTCTGGGGGTACTCTGGGGGAAAGGAAGGGAGAAAGGAGGTGACCCAAAATACCTCAAAATTTGGTCTGACTGGCAAGACACAGGCAGACAGGATCTAAGCGCCTTCCTGATCTTGCTGCTATTACCTCTGTGCTAGACGAGTCTGGGGGTGTGAGAAGGGAGCAAAGTAGGTTTACGCCAAATATCCCAATATTCTATCTGACTGATTGGAAAGAAACAGGCGGCTGTAGTCCAATTTCCTTCCTGATCTTGTTGTTATTATCTATGTGCTAGGGAGTCTGGGAGTGTGAGAAAGTAGAATAGGAGGTTTACCCAACATTATGTCTGACTGATTGGAAAGACACTGGCATCTGTGGTCCAAGTTCCTTCCTGATCTTGCTGTTATTATCTCTGTGATGGGGAGTCTGGGTGTGTGCTTGGGGAGTCTGAGGGTGTGAGAATGGAGCAGAGGTTCCTTCCTAATCTTGCTGTTATCTTATCTGTGTTTGTCTGGAGGAGTGAGTGAAAAGGGAACAAATGAGGCTTACTCCAAATACCCCAACATTCTGTGTGACTGATTGGAAAGACACAGGCACCTGTGGTCAAAGGTATTTCCTTATTTGGCTGTAGTAGTAGTTGAACAGGATTTTTTTTGTCTTCTTGTGATAGGGATGGACAGGGGTTATAAACAGTTTAAAAACATAAATATATGTAAAATAAAAGAAAATTGATAGGTGTAAGGGTCTCTGATGTGAGCTGTGTGACTGGTTCAGACTGATACTACACACGACTGAGTATTCTGTAGATGGCCAAAGCAAGACATTGCACTCCATCCGTTCTATTGTGCACTTTACAGGAAAGACACAAACACGGTAGTTGAGTTAATGTCAGGCAAATGCACAAGGGGTAGGGTGAAAGGAGTAGGAGCAGTGCAGACATGTGAGTAAAGTGGCAGAGCAAAAAATTAATGCAGCCATGGTTGCTGCAGCATGTGCAATACATGATGTTGAGCCCTCTTCTCTCGAGGAGGAGGCAGTTTGTCAAAGTCCCAACAAAATGTCCACCACTACTGCCACCAGCACCAGTACTATAAAAAAAAAATATATATAAAAACACTGAAGATGCCGAGTCACATTCTATTGATGGACTAATGGAAGAAGTAGCTCAACCATCTGCTGCTTCTGACATTGAGACAAACAAGCACAAAAACACCTGTGCTCAAAGTAGTTGCAAACATTGTGAAAATAAAAGTAAAAAGAAATTGTTTGAGACCTCTAAGAACTTAGAGGAATATAAAGGTACTGGGTAAGAAGCAGCGGGCAATGCTGAGGATGACCTAATGATGACTAGAATATATCCCTCCAGCATCCTCCTCTTCTTCAGATACAGATGAAGTTGAGAGTAAGAGATATGATGACATGGCCAGAAAGTTAGCTGAAAGGTAAAGGTTTAATCTTTCACCACTGAAAAGGAGCACTATGCCTGTCTATAAAGTGTTTGAAAAAGCAATTGGAAAGTCTGATTCTAGACAAGCAAAGATGCCAAAAAATATACAGTCATCCTGTCAATCATCATCAGCATCATCAACACTTTGCACTCAAAGTCCCACTCAGCCACACAGTCTAATAGTATTGTGCAACCAGCAATAATACAGGTTATCAGCAACCACAGCCTTAGTTATGATGAGTGCCTCTGCTGCTGTTGGAAATGCAGGAAAATGTATCCCCAGTAGTAGTAGTAGTAGCAGCCTCTCTGGAACAATGTAGTCTATGAAGTCCGCAGTATGGAGATACTTCACTCATGATCCAAAAGTGAAGAATGCTGGTATCTTTTGATAGCATATGAGCATCCGTAAAGCAGGCTCACACTTATGCACCTCCTTAATAATGTCCCTCCTGAAGCACAACCACAGGTCTGACTGGCAAAGGGCAGAGGTGCCACAACTAGCAGCAGCAGAAATGTTCCTAAACCTTTCCTGCTCCCTAGGGTACATTATAGAAGTGCTGTTGCCAAAATTTTCCACTTCTGCTGTAGAGGAGTATGACTCGGAGTGTGTTTTTGGGCAGGACAAGAGTCATAAAGTGCCCACACATGCTGCCACCAGCCCCAGCACCTCCACAAATTATGGTGTTAAAGCAATAAAGTTACACAGTTCTTCTACTATGTAATGCTATCCCACTCTTACTACGTTCTTAGAAAAGAAGTCAAAACCTACACATACATAATTTACAATGGGTCATCTGCACTAAATAAGAAGAGCAGTAAAACTGGAACAAAGGCAAGTCTAGTCTTCAAGAGGTTAAAAGCCTCATTTAAATCAATGGGAATTGGGGGACACTTTTGGTATAGCTAACTTGATTCAGATTGTTTTCTCTTTTTTATGTGTATAGTCCTAGGGGAAAACAAGGTGTAGAAGAAATAATGTCACTTTACACATTTACATGTGTTTCCCTGCATATGCATTGGGGCAGGCATAAGGACTTATTGGCTTTAGTCCTAATGACTATGGAGTGTGTGCACACGTACACACTAACTTGATCATCTGTTATAGGTCTTCCTGCTGAGTACAGTTGCTGTTGACAGAAGTTAACTTTAGCAGAGCTGCCATGGTGGATTAGTATATTCCCCCCCCAATGTGTCTTTCAAGAATAAACAATACCAAATCAAGAAAGAGGTGACAGGGTACCTTTATTTCTTTCTAGAATATCTTCAATATGTCTAGCAGAACTAAGTAAAATATCTAATACAAGATCAGTGGTCAACCCAGGTCCTCAAAAGTTACCAACAGTACATCTTTTCAGGCTTTCTCTGAATGGGGGGCGGGGCTAATTAAACTGACTGAGTCACAAATTAGTCCATCTGTGCCACAGCTGATATATACTGAAAACATACAGTACTGGAAGCTCTTTTGATTAGGGATTGATGACAAGTCCCATTTTTTTTTCCAATAGAAATTTTCATGAAAAAAGATTGATTTATTGCTTTTTACATTGGAATTCCTGCCCATAGATTTTCTGCCTTATTACTGACACCACAGATTTTCCCACAAGAACAGTTCCAGTCCTCTGGCATCATTCCTTGAGATGTGGGGAACTATTTTCTAAACAGATCAAGATGCAGTTGCTCCAAAGCGGCGGTTCCTCCTGCTAGTATCGGTGCGTCCTGTGCTTCTGCTGTATGAACATTAAAGGGATAGTAAACCTTGAAAATAAGTTTATTTTATATTGTAGCCCTTAAAAAAACATGAAAAATGATATAAGTCTTACCTCCCAAACCTTTATGGTTTGGGAGATATTCACAAGCAAAAAAAGTTCCCTTTTCCAGGCTGTTCCAGCCAAGTCTGCTATCTAGTGGACAGATTTGGAATTCGGTCCACAGACCAACCGGCAGTTCTTTAGCAGTGCAGAGATCACGATCTTTAAAAATAACTACTTAATTGGAACTGTCTACAAAGTGTGCCTGGCTTGCAAGCACACTTTGTAGACCATTCCAATCAAGAATTCTTTTTAAAGATCGTGATCTTGGCACTTCTGGAGAGCCGCAGCCGGTCCCAGGACCGGATTCCACATCTGAGAGCTAGAACAGTGACGTCACTCAGGGGGAAGCTTTGCTTCTGAATATCTCCCAAACAATAAAGGTTTGGGAGGTAAGACTTATATTATTTTTCGTGTTTTTTTAAGGGCTACAATATAAAATAAACTTATTTTCAAGGTTTACTATCCCTTTAAGCAAGCTTCATTATGGGGTTGCTAAGAATAGGAATGGGTGAAAATTTTTGCCCAAACTGAAATCGGCAAATAATGGCACTATCTGCTTGGCGAATAATTTCCCGCAAAAGTGCAGTTTTTCCACTTTTTCCCATCTTTTTTTTGCCCGTTGAAATCAATGGGAAGAAAAATATTTCTCCACCACACAAAAGTTTTCTACAGCCATATAAAAGGCTGTCAGGCTTTCACGGCATGACATTTTGTGTTTGTGAGAGTAGATAGCAGTAGTCTTTTGAGCTAGAGAAGACAGAGAGGGGAACTGAAGTTTACTTTAGGGAATCTTTTAGGTAGGACATTTGTTGTTAGCAGAGTCAGTGGGGCACTCTGGGGAGAAGAAGGGAGGAAGGAGGTTGACCCCAAATACTCCAAAATTCCATGTGACTGACTGGCAAGAACCAGGCAGCTAGGGATCTATTTGCTTGCTGATCTTATTGTGTCTGTGCTGGGTGTGGAAGTCCGGGGAAAGACTTTGATGATTTTGTTTTTCAGTTATATTTTTTTTTTTGGACAGACTGTGATAAGTCAACAGGGTGGACAACTTAAAATAAATAAATAAATAAATAAAAAAGAATAAAGACCTAAATACAGCTGACTGGGCTTAGGCAAGGCATACAGCTCCACCAGTTGTGTGTTGTGTGTAAAACAACACAGTGTAGTTGCGTAATGTCCAGCAAACGCACAAGGGGAAGGGGGAGGGGTGGAGGAGTGCAAGGATATGAGAGTGAAGTAGTAGTTCAAAAACTGACTCCAGCAATGATCACTGCAGCATGTGCAATCAATGATGTTGATCCCTCTACTCCAAGGGAAGATGCAGTTTGTCAAAATCCCAACAAAACTAGTTCCAGCACCACCAGTGCCAGTAGAAATAAAGAATACTAAAGAAGACAACAAGTTGCATTCAAGCGTGGATGATGCTGGCAATAGCATATTAGAGCAATGTATAGCAGCTGAACCACCTGTTGCATCAGATAGTGAGACAAACAAGCACAAAACACCCTTAGCAGGGAACTTTGTTACAGTAAAAGTAAAAAGAATTGAGACCTTCAAAAGCTTAGAGGAATATAAGGGTAGTAGTGGGCAAGAACTGCCAAGTGATGCTGATGCTGCTGAGGATGACCTAATGATGACTGATGATGATGCAGATCTACACCATATCCCTCCAGCATCCTTCTCTTGTTCAGATACAGATGAAGTTGAGAGGGAGGATGATGACAGGGCTATAAGTTTATCAGAAAGCCAAAGGCTGACTCTCCCACCACTTTTAAGAAGCACTGTGCCTGTCTATGAACTGTTTGAGAAAGCCATTGGAAAGTCTGACCCTGGGCAAGCACAGATGTCCAAAAGCACACAGTCACCTTATCAGTCATCATCAGCATCATCACCTCTTCAAAGTCCAAATCCAACTCAGCCACACACACCCGTTTTGAGTACCCAGCAACAGCAACACAGGTTAACATTCACAATGTTAGATATGACGAGTGTCTCTGCTGCCCGAAGTGCTGCACCTTTGACATCTAGTTGTAGTGGCAGTAGAATTACATCAACATCTAGCCCCAGTAGAAGTAGCAGCACCACCTCAGGAACCCCTCATTTCATGAAGTCCACAGTATGGAGATACGTCACTCAGGATCCTTAAGCTAAGCATGTTGCTATCTGTTGTCTGTGGAAAAAGCATGTGAGCAGGGGGAAAGCAGGCTCACCCCTAGGCACCTCCTCTATGAGATGCCACCTGAAGCACAACCACAGGTCTGACTGGGAGACACACTATCAGCAGGCCAAAGGTGCCACAAGTAGCGGCAGCAGAAGCACTTTAAAAGGTTCCCAGGGCTGTAGGGCAGAAAAAAGAAGTAGTGAAGTTATTTATGTGCCAGAGAGTGTGCTACTTCCAGTGCCAACAGTTAGTTCAGTCCAAATAACACATATGGGTCCTGCTGTAGAGGAGTATGATAGGCAAAAACAGGACAAATTTATTAACAGCAGCACAGATGAGGAGGTGGAGGAGGGATGTGAAGAAGGGTAGCCACCATCTACCCCACTTGGAACCACTGCTATGACTGATAAGTAATGTGTGTCAATAACCTGAGAAGGAGGATATTGTATGACAATGGTAAAAACAATATACATACACAAATCATACCATACCAGTCCCCCACCACCACTACAATACGCATTTGTCACAATGTAGGTTGTACTTTATTTTATTTTTATTACTTAATATCATTATGAATATGTGCCAGTGTCACTTAAGCAGGAAGCTAGTATTGTGGGCAAAGGACATGTATGCTAATACATTTTTCAAGCCATATGTTGCTGTAGGTCTCACAACTTTGACTTTCAGCCACCTATATCTAAACTTCAGGCCTCAGAAGAAGTAATATTACAGTGGGATATGTAGTACCTATAGGAAATCTAGGTGAAAAATATGTTAAAATAGGTATAAAATGAGTTAAAATAGACAAAAAGGAGGACATTTTTGCATAGGCGGAAAAGCGAAAAATCAGCAAGTTTTCGCAAAATGTCACACTGGAAAATGTTACCTTTTCACCCACCCTTAGCTAAGAAACCCACATTGAACTCAAGCGTTACTAGTTGCCGGAAGCAACTACTTACAACATAACTATATAGCAAAATAGAAGTACAACATTAAAAAACTCAAAAACCACATTGACAACGATTCTATTTGCAAATCTATATGACACCATAACTAGAGGAAGTTGCTGACCTCTAATTCTTCATTTAGCCCACATGGGGCCAAAGTCTCTGCTCAACTCCACAGATTTTAAAATTTGCTAGACCTCCCATTTGGCACGTATTAAAATGATGTGGTACTGAGTGGTGCAGTGGTTTTTTAGAAATTAGTCTTCTATGTTCTTCTGCCCTTTCTCTCAGGCGTCTGGTGGTGCGTCCAATATACTGGACGCCACAATCACACTGGATCAAGTAAATGACAAAAGAGGTCTCACACATAATGAGATGTTTGATTTTAAATTCTGACCCATGTGACTTTTTAATGTGTCATTTTTTCATTAACCATTAAGTCACAACTCATACAGCTCACATGCAAACATCTATAGTTGCCTACTGGCGTTCCTTTATTTATTCTCTTGGGACAGCTAGGAGCAATATATCCATGCAATGTTGTTGCTTTTCTATATATTACTTTACTAGATAGATTTATCACTCCGTCCAGTAGTGGGATATTTTTAAATCCACTTAGGATGATGGCAGCTATCAGCCCTCAAGTAGATACAAGTGACTTTTTGGTATAAATAGAACTTTGAATAAATTTATCTTCAGAACCAAAAAGGTGTAAATCCAAAAACTCAATATAATCCTTGGATACTGTAGAAGTGAATTGCAAGCCCATCTCATTGGAGTTACAATGTTGTATGAATTCCTCCAATTTTTGTTTCGACCCCTTCCATATTATTAGAATATCATCTATGAAACGGCCATAGAAAACCAGACTTTCCCCACATCTGCCAGCGGGCCAGACAAATAAAGCCTCCCACAAGCCCATGAAAAGATTGGCATACGAAGGGGCAAATCTTGTACCCATATCTGTTCCTTTGGCTTGTATAATAAGCATCTTGGAAGGTGAAGAAATGATGATATAAAATGAAAGATACACACTCCAATAAAAATTCAGTTTGTTCCGAGCTCATTTGTAGATCAAGCTCTAGAAAATACTTCACTGCCTGTAGTCCCAACATATGATCAATACATGTATATAAAGAGGAAATATCCAGGATGTGATAAAAGAATACCACCTCAGGGTATTGGGGATACAGGAAATCAAATTCCTGCTTTGTCAACACACTTCCGCTTACAACCTCCCTCTAAAAGTTCCCTCAACAGATAGTTGAAGACATTAGATGGATTATAGATACGTTTCTGATATGAGCTTGCATCTTCAAGTTGTCTAAAAGCCTCTTGAAGATTCATTGTTGTATCCTGGATAATGATTGAGCTGCCTTTATCCGCCTCTCTGATGGTTATTGAAGTGTCCTAAGGCAGCCAGAGCAAACAACTCAATAAAAGTAAAGACAATCTTTCTAATAAAGAAAGACATGCATGCTCACTCCACAATGTAGATTATGCCAATATAAACCCTTTTCTGACTTATTTTTTTACTGTGCTTTCTACCAGTGTTTTTGGTCCTAGCTTTCACTCTCTTATCTGCCACAATACAACCCTCTACTCAATCAATAAGCATTTTAGATTCTTTTGCATAATATCATTTCTCAGAGAGAGTCTGCTGATGAACATCATGACTTGTCAAAAAATTGATCACAGTTTGACAGAACATCAGAAATGCTTTGCTCAAAGCAGGAGTCCAGCAAACTATAAGTAATGTATTCATTATTGTTTTTAATGGACACTGTACCAGTATCCTGCCCAAAGCATGCTAAAATGTCCTTCACTAGCTGGTGCATGTCTGTGATTATTCTAAGATTCATTAGCCATGCTCCTCAGTTTTTTTCTGTAGTAAATATATGTGTGGGAGAATCTCACTAAGTTCTACCCCTACAAAACTAAACAGCTAGTTGGCATCCTCAAAAGGTTCTAGCAGCTTTTGTACACCACACATTTGTTGCTTTTACCCAGGTGACAAATATTCTGCCTCCAAAGCCTGTTTTTCATTATATACTCGCAATAGTCTTGTTCTGCTTGTACAAACACTATCTCCAGCATATACAATGTGGAATTCCACCTGGTAGGGACTTCCATTTTCAGCTGGTGATGGGGCAGGTTGTTAATCTCTTGTACAGAATATAATGCATTGAAAGCGCTTTAGGAGCAGCTAAAATGTTTACCAATTTTGCAGGTGATATTCAGCATCTCTCTGAGGGTTTCAAATTTTGAATGGAATGTAGTCACAACTACGGGTGGGCTAAAAGTGAGAAACATTTCCTGCATGACTTTTCGTGAAAAACAGACAATTTTTCAATTTTTTTGTGAAAGTTTTCTCCTTTTCTCCAATGACAAAATTTCCTTCTTTTCACCTATTCCAGCAAATTTTTCCTCCTATTCCAACAAATTTTTCTCCTATTCTAAAACATTTTTTGCCTATTCCAATCCATTTTTCTCCTATGCTAACACAATTTTCGCCTATTCATTTCATTTTTCTCCTATTCTAACTAATTTGTCTCCAGTTTTAATAACCTTTTTCCTATTCCAACACATTTTTCCTATTCCAACACATTTTTATCCTATGTTTAATATGGTGCAACATTTCCCAGCACAATATTACATCTTCTAAGGGCTGTAGTAGAGAAATAAGTAGCTGGAAGTCAAAGTTGTGAGTCCTACAGCAACATATACCTTGAAAAATGTGTTAGTATGCAGAGTGCCTTTGTCCACACCACTTACTTCCTGCTTAAGTGACACTGCAGGTATTCATGATGCTGTCTAGTGATTAAAAAAAATAAAGTACAACATACAATGTGGCAGATATGTATTATGATGGTGGTGGAGGACTGGCGTGGTGTAATTGGTGGGACCTTGACAAACTACACCCACCCTACGAGTAGAGGGATTATCATCATTTACTGCACATACTGCAGCAACGATTGCTGCAGTCAGTCTTTGTACTAATATGTCCCTGCACTGCAACACCTTTCCCCCTCTCGCTTGTGCATTTGCTAGACATTACTCAACTACTGTGTGTGTTTTTACTACTGTGTGTGTTTTTACTCTCACAAATGGAGTGTGATGTCTTTCTTTAGCCCTCAACAAAATTCTCAGTGTCGTCTACTGTCTATCAAGTCTGCTTCAGTCACAGAGCTCCCAGTCATCTGTCTAATATATTTATTTGTATAATTATTTATGTATTTTATTTATTTTTATTTTAATAATTTTCATTTCTTTTTTTTTTAAGTTGTCCACTAGGGATGAGCGAATAATTTTCCTCGAAAAAGTGCAGATTTTATGCTTTTTTCACCTAGCTCATTTGATTGAAATGGGAACACTGTATATACATACAAGACACTGCAAATATTTTTTTATTTCCCAAAGGCATAATATAAAAGGGGCATGAGGGTGTCTGTTTTGGTGGGGTGTGGGGAAAGAATCAGTGGAACAGGGATTTATTTTGGGTGGGTTGTTTACTGGGATTGGGGGCCGTTAATAAAAAATAAATCCTAAATACAATTCAAAAACCCCCATAAGACATGGTATAAAAGGGGTCTGAGTAGGGTGCCTGTGTTGGTGGGTGGAGTCTTGGGAATGAATCAGTTAAACAGAGAATTTGTTTTAGGGGGTTCTTGACTGGTATTGGTGGGACAGTTAATAAAAAAATAAATCAATAAAATAAAATAAGACATTTGTATGTAAAGTGATAAAGACAGGAACCCCCTATCACGGTCCCCGTGATTCCCTGTCAATCTTTGGAGGAAGCTGATTGGCCCGCCCAGGATGTTCCTTTATATACTGGGTTTTGGGCACTTGTCAGTTGCTCTTTCATGGTGTTCCTGAGCCTGCGTCTTGTTGCTGTGTTTCTGCATTCCTGTGTACAGACTCGGCTAGTCTGACCATTCCGTTGTTCCTGCTCCGTGATTGACCCGGCTCTGGCTGATGTTCCTGCTCCGTGATTGACCCAGCTCTGGCTGACGTTCCTGCTCCGTGATTGACCCGGCTCTGGCTGACGTTCCTGCTCCGTGATTGACCCGGCTGTAGCTGACGTTCCTGCTCCGTGATTGACCCGGCTCTGGCTGACGTTCCTGCTCTGAGTACTGACCCAGTTCCGGTTGTAGTCCTGCGCTGTGTTTGTTCATGAATTCCTGTGTGATCCTGGTCGCCGGCTGGCGACATTCTGAACTGTGTTTGTGTTGCTCTGACTAATCCTCTCTTAGTCTTCTGGGCCATTGCCTGAGCCTGTTCCATAGCACTGCTGAGCTGTAGCCTCCTTACCGAACCTGTATTAACCCTTGCTGTGCCGGTTGCCTCCGATATCTGAGCCTGTTCTCTTTCACTTGCCAAGCCAGTGTATTCCGTTTGAGCCTGTTAACACTTACTGAGCCTGTGCCTTTCCGACCTTGCCTACCTATTTGCACTAGCAGAGCTGTTGTTCTCTCTGGTGCCTGTTAGCACCGCGACCGCGCCGGTTGGCGTTGGTACCTCCATTGGCTGTTGCTGTATGTGCTCCGCAGGACACCGGAGGGGTGTCCCGGTTCCGGTCACTGTGCTCAATGTGTTAGCCATCTACCGTATCACTATTTACGTTGGCTCATTATCGCTTGTGCAGTGATCGCTCCGCTCTGGCACCCAAGGGGTGTGTACGGCTCTTCTTCTGTTGGCATACGCAGGGTTATATCCGTGACAATATTGAGGGCAATTCAGGTTCTGGTCCGTTTACTCTTGCAGTGGCTTTACTCCAGATTATTCCACTAAGGTGGTATAGGCTCAGCCCTGGGCATTCGCTGGTCAATCTGGGCGTTCATGTGCAAAGGTATCTGAGAGTGATTAGTTCAGTCACACAATACACCCTTCTCTGCACCATCAAGAGACTGATATCAACTTCTGGGCGTTGGCCAATCAGTTTCCTAAACAGTCTATTTCTCCACATTTAACCCTATATATTTGCTTACCTGAGCTGTTTAACTCTGCTATACTCATCTGGGCCTGTATCTCACCTTTACCATTCCTGGCCCCCAGGGGCGCTGTTCATTCATTTTTATTTCAATAAAACTGTGTTTTTACTATACCAGTGTCTGAGTGTCAGAAAACCGTAACACCCCCTGACATAAGCTGCCACTGGAGTGGACTGATACTTGACTTGATGGAGTATTTTGTAGAGGATGATTTGTTAGATTTGTTGTTAGAGGCCTAAGCCCTGAGGAAACATTGATTTGTAGGACTTAGACTTATTAGAGGCACAAGCCCTGAAGAAACTTATTAGAGGCACAAGCCCTGAAGAAACATTGATTTATAGGACTTAAGCTTGTTTGGCACAAGCCCTAAGAAAACACTAATATGTAGTACTTAGGCTTATTTGAAACCAACCCTCCAAACATTTTTTTGTAGAACTATGTTTTTTAAATTTTCATTTTATTTTTTTCAAAGCACAAGCACTGAGAAAAAAATGCCCTTTCAAAGCACAAGCCCTGAGAAATAAATACCCTACTGGCCTAGTGCCAGCAGGTCTTGTTGGCCACTGGTCATCGTCAAATCCCCTCCTGAGTCTAGAATTGTGGAATATGAAACTGCTGTTCTTGCTGCTGCTGCTGCTGCTGAGTTGTTTAAGCAACAAGATGATTAGGCAGCTGAAATGGAATGGGATCAACAATAGCAGTAACATGGGTGATGGATGATGAAGGTTCCACTTGCCACGACTAGCTCCAGTGATGCGCCTGAGGCAGTAGCAGCACAATAAGTAGCCCCCAGTGTATGTGGAGAAAAGAAGAATTTGCCAATAATTCTTCTCCACCTGCCCCTCCTTTAAAATCATGGGTGTGTTGTTATTAGAATAGAAATGTTTTCCTTGAGAGCAGGAACTGTGCCTCTCATCAGCAACCGCAATGTGCACAGTGTGTATGGTAAGTAACATCTGGGGCCCCATAACACCAGAACCCATGTACTGCCGCTGTCACTATACCACTATACAAAACAAAATCAACAACTTCTTTCCTCAGACTTCCCCAGCACAGAGACAATAAAAGTAAACTCGGCCATCAATTTGGACCCCAGCTACCTGTGTCTTGCCAGTCAGTCACACCAAATTTGGGGGTATTTTGGGTCAACCTCCTTCCTCCCTTCTTGTCCCCCATTGTGCCTCCAGACTCCCCTACTATAGAGAACAAATGTCCGACCTAAATGACTCCCTAAACTAAGCTTCAATTCCCCTTTATTTGCCTATCTTCTCTAGCTCAAAAACATGCTGCTCTCTCCTCTCAAAAACACAGAATGGCATGCTATGAGAGCCTGACACACTTTTATATGGCTGTAGAAAACTTTTGTGTGATGGAGAAACATTTTTCTACCCATTGATTTCAAAGCAATGAGTTAGGCGAAAAAAGCGTGAAAACTGCACTTTTCTCAGGAAATTTTTTGCCAAGCGGAAAGTGCAATTTTTCATTGATTTCAATTTGAGGTGAAAATTTTTCACCCATCCCTAGTCACAACTACATCTAGGACATGGGCAAACATGGACCATATCACCTATTCTCAAGGCAGCTGTTTTTTTTATTGGAGCCATTATTGGCAGACTCAAACACAGCTTTCATGGAATGGGGTACAAGCCATTCCTCTATCACCTACTTAACTTTATTTAACACATCTATGGCTTTGTGGAATTGTCTCTCAAAACTGTGCATGCGCAAAAGAGAGAGAAATGGGGGAGCAGAAAGGAAATGGGAAGAGCAAAATGGGGGAAAGAAAGGCAAGGTGAGGAATAAAGACAAGGGGGAAAAGTGTCAAAAAGGATAAGGGCAGTGATGGAAGGGAAACTGGATAGAAATGTGCAACAGTGTGGAGAGATAATATGGAGTATACCAGCTGCTTTTTAACCCCCATTTTTTAACCCAGTTAATGCTGATGAGGTCTCATACCTCTCTGTCATTACAGAGGTTATAAATACTGTTTAAATCCACTGGAATCTGTATTGATCACCTATGTGAATGAATTTGGTGTACCCCAGAATAGCCTGGATCGACTTTTATATAGAAGACCCATAAAATATGAGGGTAAAACGAAATAAAAACAGAGACAGCAAGAGCTAGGGAGTGGAAGCCAAAACAGAGACTACCCCTGGAAATGTAGAACAGATGTATAAATGACGACATTTTCATAAATAGCATATGCCAAAAGTGATGGAAGTTGTAACTGTTAATTGTCATCTACAATCCCAATTTAATGGTATGCATTAAAGTTTTCTTCAGTGTTTCTCATCCCTTTAAAATTGGGCAAATACAAAACACATATCTGACTACAGGCAGTCTTGACGTTACATGGGTATAAAACATAGCTTACACCAAAGACTAAGCAGCAAGACTGTGAGTACAATGTATTCAACAGCTATCCCCAAACATAAGTTCAGTAGCAAATTCAATGTTACCTGCCATCACGCATGCACATTCAGAAAAGAAAAAAACAAAAAGTGAAGGTGTGACACACACACACACACACACACACAACACACATGCGCGACCTGTCCAGTCCATCACTCCAAGCACTAGAGCAGCAAAACAGTGTATGGGCCTGGGATCTTCTTCTGGCCTGCAGTACGTCCTTTGTTTGATGTTGGGTGGATACCTAGCAACCGTCCCACAGGTACTTCTCCATAAGTCACTGTCACGGTTTGTTAAGACTTTCAGACACGAAGTTAGGTAAAAACACAACTTTATTGAAAATTTAAGACAACCCATAGGGTAACATACACGTTCATATATATATATATATATATATATATATATATATATGTGTTGTAATGACATAGAACATAAGCAGTGATAATAGCGATACAGGCTCTACCGGCCCTGCCAATATACCGGACAAAGCAGCCAGGAGACTGGTACAAGGAATGTGATTGGCTCTACCGGCCCTGCCAATATACCGGGTAAGGCAGCCTGGAGACTGGTACAAGGACTGTGATAGGCTCTACCGGCCCTGCCAATATACCGGGCAAGTCAGCCTGGAGACTGGTACAAGGAATGTTATAGGCTCTACCGGCCCTGCCAATATACCGGGCAGGGCAGCCTGGAGACTGGTACAAGGAAATGGTGAAGGCTCTACTGGCCCTGCCAATATACCGGGCAAGGCAGCCTTGAGGCTGACAATAAATCTAGAGGCTGTATCGGCCTTGCCAATATCGGGTAAGGCAACCCAAGATGGTAAAGAAAGGCATAGGTTCTACCGGCCTTACCAATATACCGGGCAAGGCAGCCTGACACGGAGTAGGTGGCAACCACTAAAGCCTCGGTGACTGGCTAGGTGGAAAAACCAGTCACATGGATGGCATGCAGAGGCGGATGGAATAAATGTGCAAACCAACGGGAAATATAGGAGCCAACCAGTACCCGTGTACTGAGGAACCAATGGAACACCAGAGCTGCCTAGGACATGACAGCAATAGTAAAAGATAGAGCGAACCAGTACCCGCGTACTGGAGAAACAATATCACTATCAGTGCAACAGTAGCTGGTAGTAGTGGAGCAAACCAGTATCCGCATACTGGGTGACCAATCTCTCTCTACCGGTGCAACAGCAGCCGGTTGTAAATGGAGCGAACCATTACCCATGTACTGGGTGATCAATATCTTATCGGTGCAACAGCAGCCGGTATTTGGTGGAGTACTGGAGAAACCAATCTCTCATCCGGTGCAACAGCAACCGGTGTTAGTGGAGTGAACCAGTACCCACGTACTGGAGAAACCAATCTCTATCCGGTGCAACAGCAACCGGTGTCAGTGGAGCGAACCAGTACCTGCGTACTGGTGACACAACAGAGGAATAGAAATGTCGCCAGAGCGACTAAGGAGGACTAGCACACTGCAGGCGATTCAGGATCAGAAACACAGCAGAGGAGGACAGGAACCAGCACTCCAGACGGTCAACCGTATCAGGAACGGCAGCAGGGGTAGGCAGCAGGAAACGGCGACAAACAGCAACCTCAACCGGATCAGGAACGGATACGGGAACCAGGGGGCTGGTGATCAGGAACTAGATGATCTCAGACAAGCAGGATCATAGCCAAGGCCCAGGAAGCTCAGGAACTCAATAAAGGTGTGAGCAGCATAGAGACAACACGAAAGGGCAACCAAGGGGTGGGCTGAAGGCAGACAGCCAATGGAGAGCCCCCTACCGGTAACTGACACAGAAAAGCAGCAATCACGGGCACCGTGGTAGTACCCCCCTCTCAAAGACCCCCTCTCCTAGAAGAGGGTCTTGGTTTCTCAGGGTATTTGGAATGGAAGATTCGCAGTAATTTGGGAGCATGAAGGTCCTTACTATCTACCCAGGAACGTTCTTCAGGACCATAACCCTTCCAATGCACCAAATACTGCACTTTTCCTCTAAGCCTGTGGGAATCAATGATACTCTGAACTTCATACTCCTCCTGACCTTCAACCTCTAGAGGCCCTGGCACCACAGGGTTGGTAGTATAACGGTTGCAAACAAGAGGCTTGAGGAGAGAGACATGGAAGACATTATGAATATGCATGGACGCAGGAATGTCCAAAGCATATGAGACAGGGTTGATCTTGCGAATCACCCTGTAAGGGCCAATGAATCGAGGAGCAAACTTATTAGATGGGACTTGAAGTTTAAGATTTCTGGAAGAAAGCCACACTCTATCCCCAACCTGAAAGGAAACCGCTGGTAGTCTTCTACGATTAGCATGGCGCTGATAGCGCTGGAATGACTGACCAAGTGCCCTCTGAATCTGTGCCCATGTGGAGCGGAGTTGCTCGATATGCTCATCCAGAGCTGGAATCTGCTGTGATTGAAAGGAATCCGGGAGCAAACAAGGCTGGAACCCATAATTAATCAGAAACGGGGAGCTCCCGGATGAGGAGTTAACTGCACAGTTCCTGGCGAACTCTGCCCAGGGCAACAGTTTGGCCCAATTGTCATGATGGTCAGTAATGAAACAGAGCAAGAACTGCTCCAATCCTTGATTGGCACGCTCAGCGGCCCCATTGGTCTGGGGATGGTAGATGGAGGAAAAGGACAATTGTATGCCCATCTGTTCACAAAATGCCTTCCAAAATCTGGATATGAACTGGCTCCCCCGGTCAGACACCAGCACTCTGGGTACTCCATGCAACCGAAATACTTCCTTAGCGAAAACCACCGCTAATTCTTTAGCAGAGGGAAGGCCACGGAGGGGCACGAAATGAGCCATTTTAGACAACCTGTCCACCACCATCAGTATAAAGGAATACCCTCTAGACACTGGCAATTCTCCCATGAAATTAATGGAAACGTGGGACCAGGGGCGTTCACCATTAGGTACCGGCTGAAGTAGGCCCACCGGCAGGTGTCTAGGGGTCTTGGCACGGGCACAGGTGGCACAGGCATTCGTAAAATCAGCACAATCCGCCCTCATGGAGGGCCACCAAAAGATTTGAGAGAGGGACCATAATAATTGGTCTCTGCCAATATGTCCCGCAGTTTTAGAGGAATGATATGTCTCAAGCAATCGAGTGCGGAATGTCTTGTAAACAAAACACTTGCCCACTGGGGTTTCTGGGGGAGCAGAAGCCTGGGAGGCCAAAATCTCTTCCCCTAGTGGTGAAGTGATACTAGTACGTAGTGTAGCCAATATCCAGTCAGGCTGAATAATAGGTGCTGGCACCTCGTCTCTGTCAATTTCAGACTCAAATTGTCTCGACAGTGCATCAGCCCTAACCTTCTTAGACCCCGGCAAGTACGATACAATGAAATTGAATCGAGAAAGGATCTGTCACGGTTTTCAAGACACTCAGACCAGTAGGTGAAATAAAACACAGTTTTATTAAGAACAAAATAAATGACAAGGATCGCCCCCTATAGGCAGCACTGCGTAGCAGCAGGAAGGCAATAGTATGACATATATACAAGTATAGATTTAAACAGCACAGGCAAATGACAGATACTGAGTACAGAGACACAAGGGATAACACAGTAATCAGTCCGTCTTAGTTGTGGTGTTTGGCATGCCCAAGGTGATAAAGGCAGTAAATGGTGGAGAGGACTCAATACCAAATGTTCATAATACTGAGATAACTGTCCAGCAAAGAGGAACCTGCAACCCAGAACCTGCTGCACTTGAACAGTAGCCCCCATGGGCGTAATAACGGAGCAAGTAGACTGCCAGAGCTTGAGCCAATAGCCCCCAGGAGCGTTATAACAGAAGCAACTGGATTGCAAGAGCTTGAGCCAATAGCCCCCACGGTCGTAACGGAAGCGCCTGGATTGCAAGAGCTTGAGCCAATAGCCCCCACGGGCATGATAACGGAAGCAACTAGATTGCAAGAGCTTGAGCCAATAGTTCCCACGGGCATAGCAACGGGAGCAACTGGATTGCAAGAGCTTGAGCCAATAGCCCCCACGGGCGTAACAACAGAGACTTGCACAGTAGCAGCCAAAGCCATGGCACCACCTGGGCGCGGTAACGAACTTCACTATACTGCAAGGAGTGAAATGAACCATTGCCCACAAGGCCTACCGTACCGGCTCAGCAGTAATAGTGGTATGAGAGAAACGGCTCAGCACAGTGGCAGCACTTTGTACCAGGTTGGAGGCTCAGGGCCGGGAACACAGCTCTGCACGCGTTAATGGCTCGATAGTTGGAACACAGCTCTGCACGGGTTAACGGCTCGATAGTTGTAACACAGCTCTGCACAGGTACAGCTCGGTAGCAGGATCTCAGCTCAGCACAGGTTAACAACTGCAGCCAGTAAAGGACAGTAGGAGGAAGTCAGAATGTCACCTCGGAGACAGAGGAAGCTGGAACGTAGTCTGGGCAGAAGTAACCGGTGCAGGTCACGGAGCTGGAATGTAATACAAGCCGGGTCGAATCATGGAGCAGGTTCTCAGACAAGCCAGATCAGGATACGAGCAGGTACGTCAGCCAGGCCGGGTCAAATCACGGAGCAGGTTCTCAGACAAGCCAGATCAGGATACAAGCAGGAACGTCAGCCAGTCCGGGTCAAATCACGGAGCAGGAACACAGGAACGTAGTCAGAGCAAGCCAAGTCGGTACACCAGAAATCAGGAACGCAGGAACACAGCACAGCAAAACTGGCTCAGGAACACCACGAAAGGGCACCAGACAGGTGCCAATGGCCCAGTATAAAAAGGTCACCAGGGGCGGACCAAACAGGCTCAACCAATCGGAGCGCAGCACAAGTGAGAGTGACAGGAGGGGAATCACGGCACCGTGATAGGAACAGTGCCCACGTGGCCTGACGTGAGGACAGTCTCTTCGCCTCAGAGAGTTAAGTCAAGTTTTTGTGCCTTCAAGTAGGTGGCACCATTCCTTCAGGGCAAGGATAATGGCCAGTAATTCTCTGTCACCTATCTCGTAATTGCTTTGAGCCCCAGTCAATTTTTTAGAGAAAAATCCACAAGGTCTTAGAATTCCTCCTTTAATAGGTCGTTGAGAAAGTACTGCCCCAACCCCAATATCTGAGGCATCAACCTCCAAAGTAAACGGGAGAGATGGGTTGGGGTGGGATAACACAGGAGCATTGACAAAAGCCGATTTCAATCTCTCAAAGGCATCTTCCGCAGTCACCGACCATTGAGATGGGTTAGCACCCTTGTGCGTAAGGTCAGACAATGGTTTGACAATAGTAGAGAAGTTCTTAATAAACTTCCTATAATAATTAGCAAAGCCCAAAAATCGCTGGATGGCTTTTAGACCCTTGGGCCATGGCCATTGCAGAACTGCCGCTAGTTTTTCTGTATCCATGGCAATGCCTTCTTTGCCAATTACAAACCCCAAGAATGACACACTAGTTTTGTGAAACTCGCATTTTTCCAATTTGCAATATAATTTGTTCTTACGTAGGCGAAGCAACACCTCAGACACGTCTTTAATGTGTTGTGACATATTTTCGGAATGAATGAGTATGTTATCCAGGTAGACAACCACACAAGACTGCAACATATCCCTGAGGATATCATTGATTAATTCTTGAAATACTGCGGGTGCGTTACAAAGACCAAACGGCATGACTAGATATTCATAGTGCCCCGATCTAGTGTTAAAGGCAGTTTTCCACTCATCACCAGCTCTGATCTGGATCAAGTTATAAGCAGCTCGCAAGTCCAATTTGGTAAAGATTGAAGAACCTTTAAGCCTGTCAAATAGCTCGGTGATGAGTGGTATCGGATAAGCATTTTTAGACATTAGCTTGTTTAGGCCACGGTAATCAATGCATGGTCTCAGCTCGCCATTTTTCTTTTTTACAAAAAAGAATCCAGCCCCGGCCGGAGAGGTAGATTTCCTTATGATCCCTCTCTTAAGGGCATCAGAAATATATTCCTCCATAGCTTGGTTCTCATCACAAGACAATGGATACGTGCGTCCCCTAGGGGGCACCACCCCCGGAGGCAATTCAATACTACAGTCATAAGATCTGTGCTGGGTTAGGGTGCCAGCTTCTCCCTTACTGAATACATCACTGAACTGTTGGTACTCGTCTGGCAGTGAAGGGGAGGTACACAAGATCTTAACCGGGTGGGATACGCAATGCTCCATACAAAACTGAGACCAAGCAGAGATTTCACACTTTTGCCAATCAAACTGTGGATTATGAAGCTGTAACCAAGGAAATCCCAAAATTATTGTGTAATGTGGAAAATTGATAAGTTGGAACTGCTGTTCCTCCTTGTGGAGTGCCCCAATAGTCATAGATAATGGCATTGTTTCAAAGGTAACCTGTGCAGGTTCTAAAGGTCTGCCGTCAATAGCTTCAATAGCGAGAGGGGATTCTCTCTCAGTCCGTAGAACCCCATGCAATTCAGCAAAGGTATTATCCATAAAATACCCCGCTGCACCGGAATCAGCCAGGGCCAAAACCTCCACTGAGCATTTTGCCCATGAAAGTACCACCTGTATGGTGGGTTTCAGGGTGCCCAAACCTGGGGATGATTGAACACCACCTAGAGCCTGTCCCCCAAGGTACCCTAGGTGTGTTCGTTTCCCGGACGTACAGGACAGGATCTTAGCAGGTGCCCACTCTTGCCACAGTATAAACACAATCCCTGCCTTCTGCGATGCGTTTTCTCCTCTCTGGTTAATCTGGTGAAACCTACTTGCATAGGTTCACCTGATTCCCGTAACTGTTCATTGGTTTTAGATGCCAGGGGAAGGATGGGTGGGCAAACTATACTGCTAGATCCGTTATTTTTTTACCTTAGTCTTCGATCTTTAGCCAACACTCTTTCACGGATCCGAGTATCAATTAGGATAACATACTCAATATAATCATCTATGTCCATAGGCAATTCTTTGGCTACAATTTCATCTTTAATCTGGTCGCCCAGACCTTGAGTGAAGGCTGCCAACAATGCCTCGTTGTTCCACCCTACCTCTGCTGCCAAGGTGCGGAATTCGATGGCATAATCGCCCACCGTACTCCTGCCCTGCTGTATCTCCATAAGGCGTTTAGCAGCAGAGGTGATTCTACCAGGAGGCTCAAACACTCTCCGAAATGACTGCACAAATTCTCTGAAATTCCTCGTGCAGGGTTTCGCACCTTCCCATAACGGATAGGCCCATGCCAATGCTCTACCAGTCAGCAGGGATATCATAAAACCAACTTTACTGCGGTCACTGGGAAAGGCATGCGCAGTCAATTCCATAAATATTTCAAGTTGGTTGATAAACCCTCTGCACAGGTTAGGATCACCATCATATCTGAGTGGCAAAGGGGCGGAGGTGGTTAGCCCCTTAGCTGCAACCCCTGAGGGCATAGTATCATTCTCCGGTGTCTGACCTGGGGAGACCACCGGACTAGGAACAGACTTGTCTGAGAGTACTGTACGTTCAAGAATAGTTTGGATCGCTACCGCAAGCTGATCCAGGCGTTGCTCATGTACATTAGTGTTGAGCGAGCGTGCTCGGCCGATGCTCGGATCGGCTCGAGCATCGCTCTGCTCTGCACATGGCGGTACTCGTACGAGTACCGCCATGTGCTCGCCCGACATGCTCGGGTGAAGAGGATCTGTGCCGGAAGAGGCACAGATCCGAAGACGCTCCGCTGGACCACCAGGGAATGGAGGTACGGGGGCATTGCGGAGATGAAGGGGGCATTGCGGAGATGAAGGGGGACATTATGGAAGAGGGGCATAGACTCTATGCCCCTCTTCCACAATGTCCCCCTTCATCTCCGCTATGCCCGTCTTCCACAATGTGCCCCTTCATCTCCGCTATGCCCCTCTTCCACAATGTCCCCCTTCATCTCCTATGCCATAGAGGAGATGAAGGGGGACATTGTGGAAGAGGGGCATAGCGGAGATGAAGGGGGACATTGTGGAAGAGGGGCATAGAGTCTATGCCCCTCTTCCACAATGTCCCCCTTCATCTCCGCTATGCCCCTCTTCCACAATGTCCCCCTTCATCTCCGCTATGGCATAGGAGATGAAGGGGGACATTGTGGAAGAGGGGCATAGCGGAGATGAAGGGGGACATTGACCAGGCACCCTCCGCTCATCAGAGCAGGGGGTGCCTGGTTTAATGCTCGAGTGCTCCCATTCATTTGAATGGGGCTCGGGTGCTCGGCCGAGCACTCGAGCATCAGGGGGTGCTCGGTCAGAGCACCCGAGCACCCGAGCATCGGGGTGCTCGCTCATCTTTAATGTACATCCATCTTCCAATGGATATTCTGTGTATTACCATCACTCTTATTGTCTGAGGTCATGGCCCTTTCATACTGTCACGGTTTGTTAAGACTTTCAGACATGAAGTTAGGCAAAAACACAACTTTATTGAAAGTTTAAGACATCCCCATAGGGTAACATACACGTTCATATTATATATTGTAATGACATAAAACATAAGCAGTGATACTAGTGATACAGGCTCTACCGTCCCTGCCAATATACCGGGCAAGGCAGCCAGGAGACTGGTACAAGGAATGTGATTGGCTCTACTGGCCCTGCCAATATACTGGGCAAGGCAGCCTGGAGACTGGTACAAGGACTGTGATAGGCTCTACTGGCCCTCCCAATATACCGGGCAAGTCAGCCTGGAGACTGGTACAAGGAATGTGATAGGCTCTACCGGCCCTGCCAATATACTGGGCAAGGCAGCCTTGAGGCTGACAATAAATCTAGAGGCTCTATCGGCTTTGCCAATACCGGGTAAGGCAACCCAAGATGGTAAAGAAAGGGGTAGGTTCTACCGGCCTTACCAATATACCAGGCAAGGCAGCCTGACACGGAGTAGGTGGCAACCACTAAAGCCTCGGTGACTGGCTAGGTGGAAAAACCAGTCACATGGATGGCATGCAGAGGCGGAGGGAATAAATGTGGCAAACCAACGGGAAATATAGGAGTCAACCAGTACCCGCATACTGAGGAACCAATGGAACACCAGAGCTGCCTAGGATATGACAGCAATAGTAAAAGATGGAGCGAACCAGTACCCGCGTACTGGAGAAACAATATCACTATCAGTGCAACAGTAGCTGGTAGTAGTGGAGCAAACCAGTACCCGCATACTGAGTGACCAATCTCTCTCTACCGGTGCAACAGCAGCCGGTTGTAAATGGAGCGAACCAGTACCCCCGTACTGGGTGATCAATATCTTATCGGTGCAACAGCAGCCGGTATTTGGTGGAGCAAACCAGTACCCGTGTACTGGAGAAACCAATCTCTCATCTGGTGCAACAGCAGCCGGTCGTTTGTGGAGCAAACCAGTACCCGCGTACTGGAGAAACCAATCTCTCATCCGGTGCTACATCAACAGGTGTTAGTGGAGCGAACCAGTACCCACGTACTGGAGAAACCAATCTCTATCCAGTGCAACAGCAACCGGTGTCAGTGGAGTGAACCAGTACCCGCGTACTGGTGACACAACAGAGGAATAGAAATGTCGCCAGAGTGACTAAGGAGGACTAGCACACTGCAGGCGATTCAGGATCAGGAACACAGCAGAGGAGGACAGGAACCAGCACTCCAGACGGTCAACCGGATCAGGAACGGCAGCAGGGATAGGCAGCAGGGAACAGTGACAAACAGCAAACTCAATCGGATCAGGAACGGATACGGGAACCAGGGGACTGGTAATCAGGAACTAGACGATCTCAGGCAAGCAGGCGCATAGCCAAGGCCCAGGAAGCTCAGGCACTCAATAAAGGTGTGAGCAGCATAGAGACAACACGAAAAGGCAACCAAGGTGTGCCCAAGCTCAGTCTAAATAGGCAATGCAGGGCGGGCTGAAGGCAGACAGGAGAGCCCCCTACCGGTAACTGACACAGAAAAGCAGCAATCACGGGCACCGTGATAGTCACAACCTGGGACACCACAGAAGCCGTGGACATCTGCATGCTGTCCACACCATGCCTGTCATAATGTTAATGGGCCAAAGACTGTCCCTTTAATATTATGAGAGTCATAATGTGTACATACTTCAGGAGTGGCCTCCAGCTGCATGCTGGGCCGGTCCTGCTTTCCTATACCTCCCGTTGATTTACACCAATAAGGAAGTGCAGAAGCGGCCCACCGCCTGAAACCTTATGATTGCCCAGCAGGCCAGGCCACCCATGATGAAAGTCGCCATATACCTCACCACACTTCCGTGGATTTGGCATCTATAGCAGCGGTATAAGTAAAGATGTAGGAAGGGAATTGGAACAGTTTTTAATATGTACAAAGAATGAGGAAGCAGGAGAGTTACATATTCAGACAATATAAGAGGGCAGATCAATCCTTCAGTCACTAAGGGGTTTATTCTGCAAGCTGAATGCTGTTCTTCTGTCACCACAAGAGAACGTAACTCCACAGCATGGGCCTTGCAATAGGCAAAAGGGATGCAACCTTCCAGTAAGTTACATGAGAATCTCGTGCTGTCATGCAGTACGAGATTCTCATGTCACCATTTTTATTATGGCAACATGGTTACTGTGTTAAATGGTCGCAAGCTCTTTTGTGTGCGACCATTTAAAAGAAAACACATTTTCATACAGGACTTCAATTTCCACTAGCCCTCACTCAATTTATCCTCGCCAAATGTGAGGAGGCGAGTGGAAATGTTGAGCCCTGCTTGGAGTAAATGTCCAAAAATTTGGGGTATTTGGGATAAATCTTCTTTCTTCTTTTACACACCCCTATAATTTCTTAACACTGAGAACAGCCAGATCAACAGAACAGACCTGCATGTCTCAGTTGCACAAGATTTTGGGGTATTTGAGGTAAATCTCCTTTCTGACATCATATTTCCCCAGGGTTGCCCAGTCTCCCCTAACACAGAAAATAAATTCCCTGCCCACAAGACGTCCTAAACTACACTCCAATCTCACTTTTTTGCCTTTCCTAACTAGGAAACTGTACTGCTTTCTCTCAAACACAGAATGATGTGCTATGGACACCTGACACTCCTTTTATTTTATCCCTGTAAGAAAAAATGGAAACTTGGTGAAAAAACAGTCTTACCATTGATTTCAATGCAATGACCAAGGTGGTAAAAGCAGAAAGTCAGCACTTTTTGCAAAAAGTTTTCCACTCAGCTGTAAATCCCATTTCACATTTTAGGCAAAACATTTTGCCATCCCTATTCTCTATCTCTGAAATTCCCAGGGATATCGCTTCCACCCCAGGGGTTGTGCCCTTATTCTTGGTTGATACCCTAATATTGAGGGGTTAAGTACGCATAGACTGTGTACCCTTGCATCACCAGACTTATCTTACTGTTCCTGACACCTTGTCATGTTAGCAAGCCTAGAATACTATTGGTCTATTTTACCTATGAGACTAAAACATCAAATTAAATACAGATATTATATGTAAGCAATTATCCACAGTATATACAGCTAATATTGATTGAATATGGAGGTGCACTAAGATCTATAGTTTCTGCTTATTCACAATAAAGACTAGCAAGAGGACTGCAATGGTCTATGAAACAAATGGTGGTTTATAAAGGATTAATACACCTGTCACAATAACATATTTTAATCATTTTTCTTTTATCCTTGTAATAGCAGTTCATACTTCAGCTGAAATTAATATTAAACTGAAGAGATTGCTGTATTTCTTTTAACTGAGCTAAAATATATGGCTGGCTATTCAGATGCAAGAACAATGCATACAAAATTCCATTCCCTATTCCAACTTTCTTGTCTTTCTTTTCCCAGTCATGTTCTACCACCAAATTATCAATAACTAAACATTCTTTAGTTCTAAAGTAGCAATTGCTATAGATAGCTTCAGGGGATAATTTACCATAATGAACCTTACCCCAGTGATGCATGAGATGAAAAGTGGCTCTGTACATCAATCTAGACTGCATTTAACCCAGTACTGTGCCTACAGATATGTAATAAGTTCCAATGAACACATCCTTTTAATACACCAGAATTAAACCGTCCCACTGAGCCAGCATTTATGGTCTGTAATAGATGGTATGTACCAGGGACATGCTTCAGCTCCTCATGGGAGTTGACATGAGTAAAATAGCTATTTTAAGTGTTAAACTTGGAATCAGAAAACAATAGAGTAAAACTGGGAATCAGAACACAAGAGAATAGTGGAAGATCAAGATAATTGACTCTGGAGCTAAGTTCCCAGCCCTAGGAACAACTGGGATGTAATCAGATTGACATCCAGTGTTGCCAGATGTCAGTAAAAGACTCCTGATCATGATGTTGAACTTAAGTAAATCTCTCCATTGTCATGAAGCAGGACATCTTAATTAATCAGTCTGTTAAAGTGATAATAATGTTTCATAATTAAAGCAGCTCCAATTAATCTTCATAATATTTGGGCCATGGAAAGTGTTATTTCAGGACTGTCAGAGTTGTATTTCAAAGGTAATTGAATGACAAAGTATTCCCCTCCCACCCCTTTTACTGATGTAACACTGCTCACCTCAGAGCAGCAGGGTGGTGTCCAGGTGAATTGCAGAGAGGGACAATCGTCAATTAACATAAGGGAAAAAAGTGAAAAACCGGTCAGTCGGGCCAGGGCTTTAATTGTGCTCACAGTAAGAAGACTGTCCCTTTCTGTGAGCTGCCTGGTCCCAGGACCAGATTCCACATCTGAGGGGAGGTGTCTTACACTAGGTAAAAGGGGCAGGAGGGGGATACTTTATCATTAATTTACTCATGAACTACAACTCTGACAGTATTGAAATAACACGCTCTATGGCTCAAATACTATGAAGATTAATTGGAGCTGCTGTTTTTGTGAAACATTACTATCCCTATAAAGATGAGGCTTTCTATTGATTCCAAAGGGAAGCAATACACATTTTTGCTGCATGAATACAGTTTTTATAGAGTCCTAATTTTACAGGAAATTATTGAAGGGGCAGTGGGTAGCTGTTCAGGATGTTCTCTTCTACCTGAAAGATACCAACCCAGTACATCCTCAACCCTGCACAGTCCCGCCAATTGTGAATCAGTGTTCCACTGTTCTGATTGCACCTCCAGCACAATGGAGACAAACTTGGTAAAAAGCTGGTGACCTAAAGCAATGTGTAAAAAAGTTAAAGTTAGTATCCCAGGCCATAACATTCCTTGAGCTATAGGAAGTGTTTTGAACTATGATACTCACTTTAGAGAGCTGCATCCCAAGACCCTGCTCCAATCTGTCCCTATTTTCATTTGGCTAGAGTGTCAAACCAAGTGGTAAGGAAAACCTGGTTAAGGTTCATAAAGTGTGTATTGGGTCTTGCAATGTAGCTTTTTTTTTCTTTGAATGCCAACATTTCAGAATTGTTTCATTCATCCATACATGTTAGTAAATATACCCCACTGGCACTCATACTGTTAATTCTACTAGCTTTTAATACATTTTAGGTGTAGTTTGGATGTGTTTTTATGGGGCTTAGGGCTCCATATCAATACATCCACTATGTTTTTATGTGCAATTCCTGCGTTGGGTATTAAAATATGTGCTAAGGGATACCACTACCAAAAAAACTGGGTCTAGAATGTCCCTTAGCACCTAAAGCAGTCTTTTGAATTACAGTGTAGGGAGTCTGTACTATGTTTAAGGGGAGAAATGGCTGCCAAGTTTAGCAGCTGATATACTTCATTTTCTGCCGTCATTTCTTCATAGCACAGTTCTTTGAATTGCTTATGGTGCTTGCAAAACTGCAGTTGGTTTTTTTGGCATCAGAACTCTTTAAATCAATGCCTTAGTCCCCTGTGAAAGACTTCATTAGAGATTTTAAGTGCTAATGCCTTAGTCTGGTTGTTATTGCTATCAGCCAGCATCCTCAGATTCATTCAGCACAAATTCAGTTACACAGCCTCATTGTAACCAGAAACCAAATTCAGAATAGGGAGGTGATTCTCAATCAGGGTGTAGTGGCACTTTGGTGTGCCATGAACATCATCTTAGGAAGCCCCTTTTTTCTTTAAATACTGACAAGAGTGTGACTGGTGATGAGTTTAGAATGTATTTTATCTATATTTATGTCAATCTGTTTATGAGATATAAAAATATATATATTTTTATGGCATTCATTATGTTTTTGACAATCCTATATAATAATTAGCTAAAACGTGTGTAACAACGCATTCATGCGCAGTAGAGACTGCAATGCGTGCTGTAGTCATGCGCAGTAGAGACTGCAATGCGTGCTGTAGTCATGCGCAGTAGAGACTGCAATGCGTGCTGTAGTCATGCACAGTAGAGACTGCAATGCGTGCTGTAGTCATGCGCAGTAGAGACTGCAATGCGTGCTGTAGTCATGCGCAGTAGAGACTGCAATGCGTGCTGTAGTCATGCGCAGTAGAGACTGCAATGCGTGCTGCAGTCATGCGCAGTAGAGACTGCAATGCGTGCTGTAGTCATGCGCAGTAGAGACTGCAATGCGTGCTGCAGTCATGCACAGTAGAGACTGCAATGCGTGCTGTAGTCATGCACAGTAGAGACTGCAATGCGTGCTGTAGTCATGCGCAGTAGAGACTGCAATGCGTGCTGTAGTCATGCACAGTAGAGACTGCAATGCGTGCTGTAGTCATGCACAGTAGAGACTGCAATGCGTGCTGTAGTCATGCACAGTAGAGACTGCAATGCGTGCTGTAGTCATGCGCAGTAGAGACTGCAATGCGTGCTGTAGTCATGCGCAGTAGAGACTGCAATGCGTGCTGTAGTCATGCGCAGTAGAGACTGCAATGCGTGCTGTAGTCATGCACAGTAGAGACTGCAATGCGTGCTGTAGTCATGCACAGTAGAGACTGCAATGCGTGCTGTAGTCATGCGCAGTAGAGACTGCAATGCGTGCTGTAGTCATGCACAGTAGAGACTGCAATGCGTGCTGCAGTCATGCGCAGTAGAGACTGCAATGCGTGCTGTAGTCATGCGCAGTAGAGACTGCAATGCGTGCTGTAGTCATGCGCAGTAGAGACTGCAATGCGTGCTGTAGTCATGCACAGTAGAGACTGCAATGCGTGCTGTAGTCATGCGCAGTAGAGACTGCAATGCGTGCTGTAGTCATGCGCAGTAGAGACTGCAATGCGTGCTGTAGTCATGCACAGTAGAGACTGCAATGCGTGCTGTAGTCATGCACAGTAGAGACTGCAATGCGTGCTGTAGTCATGCACAGTAGAGACTGCAATGCGTGCTGTAGTCATGCACAGTAGAGACTGCAATGCGTGCTGTAGTCATGCGCAGTAGAGACTGCAGTGCGTGCTGTAGTCATGCGCAGTAGAGACTGCAATGCGTGCTGTAGTCATGCGCAGTAGAGACTGCAATGCGTGCTGTAGTCATGCGCAGTAGAGACTGCAATGCGTGCTGTAGTCATGCGCAGTAGAGACTGCAATGCGTGCTGTAGTCATGCCCAGTAGAGACTGCAATGCGTGCTGTAGTCATGCACAGTAGAGACTGCAATGCGTGCTGTAGTCATGCCCAGTAGAGACTGCAATGCGTGCTGTAGTCATGCCCAGTAGAGACTGCAATGCGTGCTGTAGTCATGCACAGTAGAGACTGCAATGCGTGCTGTAGTCATGCACAGTAGAGACTGCAATGCGTGCTGTAGTCATGCGCAGT
The DNA here is from genome assembly GCA_037306005.1 of Rhinophrynus dorsalis. Lineage (NCBI taxonomy): Eukaryota > Metazoa > Chordata > Amphibia > Anura > Rhinophrynidae > Rhinophrynus > Rhinophrynus dorsalis. The sequence goes on from CM074723.1 coordinate 403,700,939, forward strand.
AGAGACTGCAATGCGTGCTGTAGTCATGCGCAGTAGAGACTGCAATGCGTGCTGTAGTCATGCACAGTAGAGACTGCAATGCGTGCTGTAGTCATGCACAGTAGAGACTGCAATGCGTGCTGTAGTCATGCACAGTAGAGACTGCAATGCGTGCTGTAGTCATGCACAGTAGAGACTGCAATGCGTGCTGTAGTCATGCACAGTAGAGACTGCAATGCGTGCTGCAGTCGTGCTCAGTAGAGACTGCAATGCGTGCTGTAGTCATGCACAGTAGAGACTGCAATGCGTGCTGCAGTCGTGCTCAGTAGAGACTGCCCATGACGAAGCTGATACAGAGCGTCCTGCTCTGTGTCAGCCGCAGCTCGGGCAGTCTTTACTGAGCATGACTGCACCTCGACCGGCTGGCACTGTATCAGCCGTGGTGTGGGCAGTCTCTACTGTGTATGACTGCCCCGTGATCGGCTGGCAGTGGCACTGTGGCCCGTGTAATGGGCTCTTCAACTAGTTTAACTATAAAATGTTAGGTGTGGCCCAGAAATTACATTCTGTGTCCTAAGGGTGCCTTGAGCAAAAGAAATTGAAAAACACTGGAACAGCACTTCAGCCAGATGCTGTGTACATCAAGTGTGTGTTGTACTGTATCCCACAAAGTATTTGTGTTATTTACATAGTTATTAGCAGCACTTAACTCACACGTTTTCACAGTAATACTCACTTCTTTTTAAAGTGGGTATATTTTTCAGATCCCTTTGTGGTGTGTTTCTTTAGTCCACTGTCACGTAAGATGTACAGTTTCTTTAATTTTATCAACACTGTTAATTTTTGATCCACCAAAGGATAAGATAAGAAAGGATAACATGGCTGTCCTATTATATTGATTTTAACCCTTTGAGTGCCAGAGGGGTACACAACGCATTGCAAAGCAATGTGTTGCGTATCCCTCTGGCACTCAGAGGGTTAAACACGAATACATTGCTCTTGCTGCACTGAAAAATTAAAAAAATACTCACCAAGTTTTGTGGAATCCATACAATTGCTGTCATTTGTCAGCTGTGTATTTTGGCTGTCAGCACTTCCCAGCAATACAACATCAAACATATCTGTATAAACTGTAAGAAAAGTCACAGCTCTTATTTGAAACCTAGCAAGTACATCACATTTATCAATTTTTGCAAATCATTTTAACAACTTTAGAATAAGCACATACTGTAGTTCTCACATGTTTGTGTAGAGACAGTTTTGTAAGACCTGGTTTTCATTCAGTACCTGTCCAGCTTGTTCCTGAAACAATATAAATACTATGAAAGATCCTGACATAAATGTCTTCATTGACTTATGTCAAATGCTCCAACTAGAGCCTATTTTATCCAGTACATATACAAAATGCAAAATAGTATCATTGCATTTACTTGATATTATAAAACTGATATTCAGAAGAAATAATGAAGTAGAGTAGTTCTAGCATGCAACATCAAACAGAGAAACAAAAACAAGTCATTTGAACAAAAAGCAACTTGTCTGCTACATTATAAAGCACTAATAATACAACAATTAACACATTAGATTACACGACTATACTTTTCACTAAAATAACACCTACAGTAAGACATGTGGAGCTTATTTAAGATATAATACCATACAGATGTTGTTATGCCATCTACAATATAATATGAAAATAAGGTTAAACAATGCTTATACATATAAAACTGATATTATTATAGCATTTACTTTTTAATATAAAACATTCATAGACCGTATGCAATATAGCTATTTTAGCTTAAATAAAATAACCTACAAAATTAAAAAGCAATGATCAGACAATATTTATCACTTAAAGGGATAGTAATGTTTCATAATAAAAGCAGCTCTAATTAATCATCATAGTATTTGGACTTTGGAGAGTGTTATTTCAATTCTGTCAGAGTTGTAGTTCAGGAGTAATTCAGTGACAAAGTATCCCCCTCCTGCCCCTTTTACTGATGTAACACTGTTCAGCCAGATCAGAAGGGAGGTGCCCAGGTAGACTGCAGAGAGGGACAATCTTCAATTAAGATAAGGGAAAAACCTGACAAACTTGTCAAGGGGGGCAGGGCTTTCATTGTTCTCATAGGAAGAAGATTGTCTCCTGCTGTTATCTGTCTGGTCTATGAACTGCATTCCACATCTGAGAAGAGATGGCTTACACTAGGTAAAAGGGGCGGGAGGGGAAACTTTGCTTGTGAATATCTCTCAAACCATAAAGGTTTGAGAAATAAAACTTTTATTGATCTTCATGTTTTTTTAATGCCTACAAAATAAAATAAAGATAAAACAAAATATTACTATCCCTTTAACATTATACAGCTATATTTCGTTTCTGAATACTATACAAAATAAGTAACACCAAGACCACATTGTTTAGAAAGGAGTGACTTTACCAAAATACTGTCTGCCACTACATAAGACATTCATTTTAAAAGATTTGTCATTTAAAATTAGACTTCATTACTTTTGTAACATTACAGAGTTTACAATATATAAAATAACACAGAGTGCACTACCATGAGGCTATTTTAGATAATACTTATAATATACAACACACATATGTGATTATAGTATTACCTTATAATAATAAATTTATTCAGAAAAAATTGCATGTAATAATTGCATTCAGTGAAACTGAAAACAACTATTTTAACAGGTTTCTCTATGACATTTACATGATAGAATACTAATTATACATATGCCATTACAGTATAAAAAAGCAGGAATGCCATAAAATTATGTGTTTAGAACACTGACTAACTAAATTATAAAAAAGTCATTCTATACAGATCATACATTTACAAAACCTAGTATACAATATATAATACATATACAATGTAATAACTTTACATGATTACTCAGAATTACTCTGAATTCTACAGATTTAATAAATAGTACAGTTGCTAACATCCTATATAATAATTTGCTAAAATGTGTGTAACGACGCAGTCATGCACAGTAGAGACTGTGCGCGCCATGACTGATACAGAGCTGGATGGTCCGAAGGAGCGTCCAGCTCTGTATGAGCCACGCAATGGACAGTCTCTAGTGCGCATGACTGCCCTGCGACCGGCTGGCAGTGGCACTGTGGCCCGTGTAACGGGCTCTTCAACTAAAGCTTCCCCACAGGTCACCACGCTGTATTTAATAAAATGTTATAGATAACATCTTGATGCGTTGCATGGTTATATATTAAGCAGAGGTGACACTTGAGAGAGATAAATTGAGAGACAAAACTAAGAAAATAAAGTTGAAATATGCTGCTTGCTGTAGAATGAGTAAGATGAGTTGAAGTAAAGTTGATGCACCAGATGTGGTGAAATCTAGCAGCAGAAGTAGTGGATGAAGCTCATTTATTACCGCAGACGATGCTGTCAGCCCCAAATATCCCCAGGCATACCAAATAAGGTGTCTGTGTGCAGTAGAAACACACTGCAGCTACCCGTGGCTGCTGCTACTGTGATTGTGATGACAAATGTGAAACCTGGGGCCTCTATGTCACATTTGTCGCTACCAAGATTGGTGGATTTGAAATGAAACAACTGAGATGCAGTTGAAGTGCAGACTTTCAGCTTTAATTCAAGGGGTTGAACAAAAATATTGTATGAAATGTTGAGGAATTGCAACCCTTTTCATACACAGTCCCCTTATTTCAGAAGGTCAAATGTAATTGGACAGATTAACAAAATCATAAATAAAATGTTCATTTTTAATACTTTCTTGAGAATCCTTAGCAGGCAATGACAGCTTGAAGTCTGGAACGCATGGACATCGCCAAATGCTGGGTTTCCTCCTTTGTGGTGATTTGCCAGGCCTTTACTGCAACTGTCTACAGTTGTTCTTTGTTTGTGGGTCTTTCCGCCATAAGTTTTGTCTTCAGCAAGTGAAATGCATGCTCAATCAGGTTAAGGTCAGGTGATTGACTCGTCCATTGCAGATTATTCCACTTCTTTGCCTTAAAAAACTCCTGGGTTTCTTTTGCAGTATGTTTTGGGTCATTGTCCATCTGTAAAGTGAAGCGTTGTCCAATCAACTTCGCTGAATTTGGCTGTATCTTAGCAGACAATATATCCCTATACACTTCAAAATTCATCCGGCTGCTTCTCTCTTCTGTCACATCATCAATAAACACTAGTGACCCAGTGCCACTGGAAGCCATGCATGACCATGCCATCACACTGCCTCCACTGCGATTTACAGATGATGAGGTATGCTTTGGATCATGAGCCAATCCAGGCCTTTTCCATACTTTTTTCTTCCCATCATTCTGGTTCAGGTTGATCTTAGTTTCATCTGTCCAAAGACTGCTGTTCCAGAACTGGGCTGGCTTTTTTAGATATTTTTTGCCAAAGTCTAATATGGCCTTTGAAGAAATAACAAAGGAATAGCCTATACCTGTCCATGAAATGGCTTTTGACTCAATTGTCCAATTACTTTTGGTCCCTTGAAAAAGAGGGGGCTATACATTAAAGAGCTGTACTTCCTAAACTCTTTCTCCAATTTGGATGTGAATACCCTCAAATTACAGCTAAGAGACTGCCCATTATTTTTTTTTTATTATTTTTATGTTTAAAGTGTTAGTAATGTCTAAAAAAACTTTTTTTGCATTTAGAAGAGCTCAAAAAGCTGATCTAAATGCAAAAAACCGTATCTCTCAAACTGCTATGGTTTAAGAGATACGGGCGTTTGAAGTTTGATTTCTCCTACTGACAGCTGTAAAGCTGTCAGCAGGAGATTCGTGACGGTCAACACTGCGGCGCTTGAGAAGTGCCGGGATCTCGTTACTTACACGGAATCCCTTCAATGGAATGGTCTAAAACATGTGCCTAGTGTTCAGGCACATGTTTTAGACCATTCCAATAAAGGGATTCTGTGTAAGTAACGAGATCCCGGCACTTCTCAAGCGCCACAGTGTCGACCGACATGAATCTCCTGCTGACAGCTTTACAGCTGTCAGTAGGAGAAATCAAACTTCAAACGCCCGTATCTCTTAAACCATAGCGGTTTGAGAGATACGTTTTTTTTTGCATTTAGATCAGCTTTTTGAGCTCTTCTAAATGCAAAAAAGTTTTTTTAGACATTACTATCACTTTAAAAGAGCTTTATTGCTCATTCAAAGAAAGATGGAACATCACATTACATCTCACCCTTTTCAGATAACAAGGACCCAACATTATCACACTTTAATTTTTTGCCATTAATTTATTTAAAGAATTTTTTTGGATTGCTCTTGCTCTCCTTAGCAATTTTTTTTCATTCTCCAGTCTATCTAATAGCCTTTTTACAGGTTTTGTTGACATTTTTGTATTCTGCAAATGCCTCTGATGATCCCTCAGCTTTATAATGTTTAAATGCTGCTTTCTTATTATTTATTTAATGAATTACTTTACTGGTTAGCCACATTGGTTTTAATTTTCTTCTTTTGCATTTGTTTCCAACATGGATAAATTTATACGTATATTTTTGCAATGTTATTTTGAAGGCATTCCACTTACCTTCTGTGTTTTTTCCTGAAAATATTCTATCCCAGTCAACGAGACCAAGGGATGAATTAAACCTGCTAAAGTTGGCCTTTTTAAAATTCAGTGTTTTGGTGGAACCCATACCAAAATGCTTTTTTGAATTAATCTCAAATGATACCATGTTATGGTCACCGTTCCCCAAGTGCTTCCTTACTTGGATGTTAGAGATAAGTTGTTCATTGTCAGTTATTACCAGATCCAGACACGCATTCCCTCTGGTTGAGGTCTGCACTAGTTGAGACAAAAAATTGTCATTCAACAAGTTCAGAAACTGACTGCTTTTAGCAGAATTAGCTGTTCCATTTTTCCAGTCTATTTCTGGATAATTAAAATCCCCCATAATTATAGTTCTCCTTATTTGAGAAACCTTTTCTATTTGCATTAATAGCTGTGATTCTTCAAGGTCACCAATGTTTGGTGGTTTATAACAAATTCCCACTAATATTTTCTGGGCAGTTTTACCCCCAGTGACTATTTCAACCAACAGGGATTCCACATGTTCACTACTGTCATCACATATATCTTTTGTTTGACTTATCTTTTCTAAATAACATGTAGTCCTCCAAATTGATTGACCAATCATATGTGTCATCCCACCATGTTTCTATTATGCCTATGAAGTCATAGTTTTCGATTTCAGCTACCAGCTCCAGTTCCCCTAGTTTACTAGTTAAACTTCTGGCATTTGCAAGCATACAATTTATGCCACTGCTATGTTCCATTTGTGATTTAATTTTAATGTGGTTTGTAGGCTTCTCCCTATCATCTGTACTAACCCCGCCCCCAGATCCACCCACCTGGTTATTAACTACATCACCTTCCCTTTCTATACTATCTAGGTCAGTATTTATTGACCCCTCCCCCCCTTCCTAGTTTAAAATCTCCTCCAACCGTCTAGTCATCCTCTCCTCAAGCACTCGAGACCATCTTGCATTCAGGTGCAATCCATCCCTTCTATAGAGATTGTACCCCAAAGCAAAATCAACCCAGTGCTCTAAAAACCCAAAGCCCTCCTTCTTACTACAAGAATTCAGCCATGCATTGAGCTCCCTAATCTCCCGCTGTCTCTCTGGCATAGCGCATGGCACAGGTAGTATCTCTGAGAATATTACCTTGGAGGTCCATCTTACTCCCTAAATCCCTAAAATTACCTTTTAGGACTCTCCACCTTCCTCTTACTTTGTCATAGGTACCAATATGCACCAAGACAGCTGGAGCCTCTCCAGCCCCTCCCAATAATCTGTCCACCCTGTCTGCAACATGCCGACATGCATTTGGTTGCTGCAATCAGAGCCACAGATTACCCTATCTGTTCTACTAATAATAGAGTCCCCTACCACCACGACCTGCCTTGGCTTCACTTTCCTCTGGATCCCTTCTGTGCTAGAGGAGCTGTTCTCCCGGCTGTTAGGGATAACAGTCTTCTCCAGCAATTCCACTTCTGGGTTTGCCTCCCCAACATCTTCACTTAAATTAGCAAATTTGTTGGGATGGAAAAACTCAGGACTGGCTGCCCTTCCCCACTGCAACCACTTCTAACTGTCACCCAACTATGTGCCTGGGTCCCTTCTAGTTGATCTCCTCCCTCTTTGCTAGGTGACCCAGCTAGACTCTGCTCAGTTAGCAAGAGACTCTTCTAAAGGTTGTCAATATCTCTCAGTGTTGCAATATGACTCTCTAGAGCTCCAATCTGAGCTTCCAGAAAGGCCACTTGCTCACACTTGCCAGAGCAGTATGGACCCTGGAACTGCTGTTCCAAGCATGCATACATATGATATGATTCCTCAGGGCTTGTGACTCTAAGTCCAACAAATCAATGTTTCCTCAGCGCTTGTGCCAAACACAAGTCTATGTTACACAAATCAATGTTTCCTCAGGGTTTGGGCCTCTAACAACAAGTTTCATCCTCTACAAAATACTGTCAAATATCACACTGCTCCAGTCACAGCTTACATCAAGGGGTCCCTGTCTCTATTACATTACATATAATTTTTTTTTATTTTATCATTTATTTATTTTATTCACTGTCCCCCCAATCCCAGTCAACAAACTCCCAAAAAAGTACCTGTTCAACTGATTCATTCCTCACATTCCACCAACACAGGCATTCTCAGGCCTCTTTCATATTACGCCTGGTAGAAATAAAATAACTTTTGCTATGTGTTGTTTGTAAATTCAATGTTCCCATTGATTTCAATGCAATAAGCTAGGTGAAAAAAGGGTAAAAGCTACATTTTCAGTGGAAATTATTCACCAATTGGGAAGTGTCATTATTTGAACATTTGGGTTTGAGGAGAAAAATTTCACCCATCCCTACTGCTGAGTGCTGAGATACTTCTGCATGGAAGATACACACTCCTGGATACTGTCCCAGTGTGCTGATAAATAGACCTGATTATAACAATTGGTCATCAGACCATTTCTCCAGAATGTTTCTGGAATTCTACAGCAGCAGGGCAATGCTGATCCACAGATCCTGCTTGTTACCATGGACAATCCCAGTAGCCAATGCTGTGGCCCTGCATGTTCCCCAGATGAATCATCCATTGAGCAAATGTGGAACTTTACAACCTCCAGAACCCTTCTGCATCCTACTGGAGTTCCATGCCCAAGTTGCATGGAGACTAATTTTACCTCAAAAATGACTGGAGATCATATTAATTGTATTTCTAGTTTCTATGTTATTCTATGAAGCCTATGCACTAAGATCTAAGTGCTTTGATTTCATAGAATAACATAGGATCTGGAGGAGTGAGATCACTGGAGACGTCATATCCACTTTATCACCTTTTTATCACGCCTTAGTACATAACCACCCTTTTCACCTAGCTACCTGTAATAACTCCTGAAGTGAAGATACTCTGTGCTAAATAAAATATTTCAGTTTCTCATTTCCCTCATATATATATATATGTTTTGCTCTCTGCTCCTCCTTGGGGCAGCAGTAGGGCGGACTCACTTTACCCTCACAGTATCCAATCACCATGGGGCAGTGATTTTGACAGGAGCGGTCTAAGGGGGCTACTCCTGTCAAAATCACTGTAGCAAGCTTCACAGAGGCTGTGATTTTGACAGGAGTGGTCGGGGGGGGGGGGTGGCGAGCACCCTGGCCACTCTTGTGAAAATCACTGCATTGAGTTTCCAAGGGTCAGTGATTTTCACAGGCATGACTACCTCCTCCCTCAAATGAAGATGGAGTTGCTTGATGCAATGCCACAAAGGAAGACAGAGTGCTCTGGTATCCCACTGTCACCTCCATGCAACATTTGCTAGTATATATATATATATATATATATATATATATATATATATATATATATATATATATATATATGATTTGTTATGAATTTCACATGGTGCTTTAGTTTCAATTTTGAGCAATGTACATTGGATATGTATTCAGCACAAACCTATTTGTTAGTCACTGGACAAGTGTTAGTATACCAGTAAGGTTATGCCTTTGCAGAGACAGAATTGCTGATGAAGGGATACCTGTAGAGAAATGAACCTGGAATAACTTGCTTCTTAGTGCAACAATCTGTATCTTGTTGAAATGTACAAATAGCTCTGGTGCCACTAGCATGTTTTTTTAATTTTTACTATGGAAACATATCTTCCACCCAGGAAATGAGGGGTTAAATCAAAAGGTAAGCTTTTAAATGTGCTGAGTAAGACCAATTAATAGAGTTGTATCTTGTATAAATGTAAATTGGTGTTAATTGCAATGACAGGCAAGACTTTTGTTTGAACACTTCATTAAACTTTTCTTTTTTTATGGGGATTTCTACTTTTCCACTAAAATGAACAAGTCAGCATGCATGACTTATTCTTCAATGAACTTTGATGATTTTTTTACAAGTATATTAAAATGAATTGCATCCCCTCTTAAACCTTTGAGTGCCACAGGGGTGTGTGTTGAATACTCTTCTGAGACTCAGTGGGTTAATCCTTAGAATCTACTAAACATAAACTGAATTGCCCATAGGAAGGATGAATAATGGACGTGAAGGACAACCATATGTATGTATGAGTATATAATTTTGCTCATCAGAAATAACTATAAATTGCCTAAAGAATTCATAGTGCCTCTTAAAAGTCAGGTATTGTACTGAATTTAAAATTTTTCTTATGATGAGCATTGAAGAAAAAAAAATCAAACACTTTCTGAATTGGGCCCAAATATCCAAGGTTAATTTTCTGAGAAAGCTGCAGTGGCTAGATAAGGCCATCCCCTGCAAATTAGTTTTGCTTGCCTGGATTACAGCTAAATTTATGCAGTTTTGCCTTATCCTTTCAGAAGCGCCTCTGAAGTGTCGTAATTAACTGGCACACATAAAGTGTGCAAATTTTCTGCATGGTGGCAGCCATTCCTCATTTCATCTAAGTTCTAACCCATATGGAAAGGTAGTTTTTCCTGTTAAAAAAAGAAACCCTTCAACACTTTCTTTGAGAACAAACACAAAACAGACTCTGACATAAGTCCGTTTTATTATTTCAAAGAAACATACAGCTTCTTTTGGACCAATTAGATCATTCTGTGTTAAAAACACATAAATTAAATGAATTAAAAGAGCTTTTAGAATAACTCAACAGAAAAAGCATCTTTCATCTTTTTTATCTTCAGCCTTTCCATGTCTGCTTGCACAGAAGGCAGAACAATGAGTTCACAAATTATCTTTCATGAAACAATTTCTTTCATACAGAGAACTTCGTTATGTACTCGTGATCAGATTTTATTTAGTAAGATTTAAATATTCAACATTTGTTGAGAGTAAAATAAATGTTGCTAGCTGTGTTTATTTATTTAATATTAAAGCTTATAAACATTTTACATGCTTATCAACTGAATCTAGAGAAACATACATTATTCTGTAAATGTAGTCAACAATGGGCAAATTAATTGTATCATTAGTGGGTAAATGTTCTCTCACAACATAAATCCAAGATATTTTTTTTTTTTATGGTGGGGGTGGGGGGTAACATTTTCTTAGGATTTGCTGCCATAGTTATTGTTTAATATTTTGTTTTCAGAAAGCAATTGGCCTTTGTTTTATTCATGTATAAAAATGTCAATATTTCTGTGGTTCTGTTCTAGTGCTATAGGGCCTAAAATGCTACTCTTTGTTCTTGAGTTTAATCTCACATACTTTTGAAGATTGACATGTGTCATGATTGTTAATTTTGATGTTATAGTTTTGTCTTGTCTTAATAAGCATCCCAGTGAACTCATGAGAAATGGAAATCATTTATTTTACATTATATATATATATATATATATATATATATATATATTATATACAGGGCTCAAAATTTCAAGTCCTGAGCTACTAGCCAGGCCTGAAAAGCTACTCTCCACCAGTTTCCATGCCTAGCCCCACCCATATCACCGCCTTTAACCCCACCCAATTGCAATTGCAATTGCTCTCAGAAATAAAAAGATAACACATGAATCTAGATGTCCCAGACAACTGATTTTAAATCACCAATTGTTTTCCTTGACATCTTCCTTCTAAGCAGATGCTTTACTCCAAACTGGATAAGCTAAAAAAAGAAAGAAAAGAAGAGCGGCGAAAAGAGTCTCTCTAAGCATAGTATATTGATCACAGAAGATTGTTCCTTCACCAAAACACCGTGGAACAAATCATCAGAATATTACTCACATTTTTCAGAGGCACACAACCTGCCTCCAGGTCTCTGCACTTGTACTGGCTTACACCCCAGTATAGTGATCTTCTCCACTCGGGGTCACACGTAGACACAGTTCCTTACAGGATTCTTTGATAGGAGTGATGAATTATATATGTGGAATTCGGCACTTAGGCAGAGGATATTAAAAGATCCAATGCTACAGTAGGCCAAACCTTGTTTGATCTTATCAAAAAATAAACTCCTACTATTCAATGAAGGAGCTGCTACTTTTATAAAGCAAGCCAGTGTTTCAAAAACTAGTATAAAATATACATGAGTATAATCCAAAGTAAATTTTATTTCCTTCAAAAAAAGGATAAAAAAATATAAAAATACAAGATTGAATCAATGACTTTTACAGTCAAAGAAACACTGATTGTAAAAACAATATGCGCATATGATTAAACAATGATCATAAAAATAAAAATAAGAATCAATAAAATCAATATGCTCCATAAGACAAAACAGTTTTACAGCTAACGCGTTTCGTCACTAAATGTGACTTTCTCAAAGCTGAACAAAGAAAAAGCGTATATCTCAAAATTGACCTTTAAATACCTGCATGTATCACCAACCATCCAACTGAGTCCTCCGCTGATCACCATGTTGACATCCTTTGTGGCGTGCGTTCAATGGCATGAGCTTTCGTTTCCTGATTGGATTTCCCCACTTGACCCATAATCCTTTTTGTGTGTCCAATCTCCTAATTTTGTGAGCGCCCGTCCAGTGTAAAAGTATACACATCTGGTGCATTAGCTTAAATACGCTCCAAACATGAAGCGCATCCACTGGATCCACCGGAAATGGCTCTCAACCGGAGCCAAGCCTCAGTCACCCAAAGTACACATGCGCCCACAAACGGAACGCACCACGCAAGGCACCAGATGTTACCCAAAAATGCGTATACTCACTGTACATGCGACCACAATTGAAACGCACCATATGAAACGCAACAGATCATGCACCTCAGACCGAGGCGCATGACACAGATGCTCACTGAACGTGCACCTCAAACTGGAACAAACAACATAACAACACATGTACTTCTAATAGAAGCGTATAACACAAATATTGGGTATATAGAGGGTTTCCCCAGGAAATATAACATTGCACTATATAAACTCTAGGTGCGTTCATCCATGGAACGTTATTTACTCTAAACCCTGCAGTTTAAAACTATGTGGTAACTTGTCTCTACCCTGCTTATGTTTGGCAACAACTGGGATTGTAGTCGGGCAACAGCTGGGTAGATTTGACTATATTATCTGTCTCCCTCTAAAACCAGCAACCTCACAGTGTTTCACAATTACTCCCATCATCCTCAATGGATGATGGTAGTAATGAAAAGTGGTTAAAGTGTGGTACTGTGTTAGCCATAAAATGCAAGCGACTGGAATCATTTTTATTCTTGTATGCAAAAGACAAAGAGATTCATCAGCTCTGATTTCTAGGACACAGGACAATAAATTTACATTCAAGATCTGATGAGATGTAGGGTACATTAACAGGCTGTAATCTTCTCACTTAACATTAGGTTGAAAAAAGACACAAGCCCATCAAGTTCAACTTTCGCCTCATACCTCAGTAACTGAGAATTTTATAGCTTTCCTGCTACCAATTAAATTAGTCTTTATCAGACCTTCCTGATCAGCCTACTGATAAACAGTATAACTCTGTATGTTCCCTTTTGAAAGAAATGTATCTAATCTTCTCTTAAATGTATCCATTGTATCTGCCATAACTACCTCCCTGGGCAATGAATTCCACAATTTGACAGACCGTACCGTAAAAAAACCCTTCCTCTGCTGAAGTTTAAACCTCCTTTCCTCTAATCTCAAGGGGTGTCCCCTGGCCACCTGATCAGGCCTTGGAATAAATAGCTCACCGCAGAGATCCTTGTATTGACCTCTCATATACTTGTACAATGTGATAAGGTCTCCTCTTAGTCGTCTTTTCTCTAGAGTAAATAAATCAAGTTTGTTTAGTCGTTCCTCATATGTCAAGTTATCACGGTGCCCGTGATTTGCTGCAGTTACTTGTCTGTCACCAGTAGGGGGCTTCTATTGGCTGTCTGCAGATAGCCCGCCTCTTATTGACTATTTAAACCTGGATTGGGCACCCTTTGAGTGCCCTTTCGTGTTGTTTCTGACCTTCTTGCTATCACTATGCTAGTGATAGCTGGGCCTCTGTTCCAGTGTTCCTGAGTTCCTGATCTCATGTGTTCCTGAGTTCCTGATCTCTACTGTTCCAGTGTTTCCTGCATGCTGAAGTACTTCCAGTCCTGGTTCCGGCCTAGTCTCTGGTGTTGCAGTTCCTGCTGAACTTCTCTGCTGTTTTCTGACCTGACTGATCGTTGCTGGTTCCTGTCATCTCATCACCTGTCTTCAGTATCCTGGCGACCTTCTGCCTGGTCGCGTTGGTGACATTGCTACAATTCCGTGTTGGTCCCAGCGTGCGGACGCTGGTTTGCTCCCAAGCCTTGCGGCTATACAAACTCGCTTGTTACACCAGTGTGCGGTCACTGGTTTGCTCCAAAGCCTATCAGCTATACAAATCTGTGTTGGTCCCAGCGTGCGGACGCTGGTTTGCTCCTAAGCCTTGCGGCTATACAAACTCGCTTGTTACACCAGTGTGCGGTCACTGGTTTGCTCCAAAGCCTATCAGCTATACAATTCTGTGTTGGTCCCAGCGTGCGGACGCTGGTTTGCTCCTAAGCCTTGCGGCTATACAAACTCACTTGTTACACCAGTGTGCGGTCACTGGTTTGCTCCAAAGCCTTTCAGCTATACAAATCTGTGTTGGTCCCAGCGTGCGGACGCTGGTTTGCTCCTAAGCCTTGCGGCTATACAAACTCGCTTGTTACACCAGTGTGCGGTCACTGGTTTGCTCCAAAGCCTATCAGCTATACAAATCTGTGTTGGTCCCAGCGTGCGGACGCTGGTTTGCTCCTAGCCTTGCGGCTATACAAACTCACTTGTTACACCAGTGTGCGGTCACTGGTTTGCTCGCTAAGCCTAACGGCTATACTATTCAGTGTTGTTTCCAGCGTGCGGACGCTGGTTTGCTCCAAAGCCTTGCTGCTTAACGATTCTGCTAATTTGCCAGTTCCATCTGACTGCTGCTATTATCTCTGGGCTGCCCTGCCCGGTATTGGTAAGGCCGGTAGAACCTTTTGCCACATTCCATCTGAGGTTGCCTTACCCGGTATTGGCAGGGCCGGTAGAGCCTACATTGTGTATCTATTGAGGCTGCCTTGCCCGGTAATTTGGTAAGGCCGGTAAAACCGTTATGCTATTCCATCTGCAGGTTGCCTTACCCGGTATTGGCAAGGCCGGTAGAGCCTAAAGACTGTCCTGTCCGGTATATTGACAGGACCGGTAGAGTCTGCCTTCTGTCTGTGCTATATTCTGTATATATATATATATGTATGTTATTGCCATCCTAAGTTATCATTTATTATTTCAATAAAATTGATTTTTTTTACCTAAAACTTGTGTCTGAGAGTCATAATAAACCGTGACAGTACGAAAGGGCCATGACCTCAGACAGCAAGGGTGAAGGTAACGCACAGAATATCCATTGGAGGATGGATGTGCTCGAGCAACGTTTGGATCAGTTGGCAGTTGCAATTCAAACGATCCTTGAACGCACGGTACCTGCTGACCAATCTAGCTCTAGCCCGGTGGTCTCGCCAAGTCAGACACCGGAAAGTGATACCAGACCCCTAGGGGGTACTGTTAAAGGGTTAACGGCTTCTGCACCCTTGCCGCTAAGATATGATGGTGACCCTAGTCTCTGCAGAGGGTTCATCAATCAACTCGAAATCTTTATGGAATTGACGGCACACGCATTTCCCAATGATTGTAGTAAAGTGGGGTTCACAATATCACTGCTCACTGGCAGATCATTGGCTTGGGCTAACCCCTTGTGGGAGAATGCTAAACCTTGTACTAAGAACTTTAGTGAATTTGTGCGTTCCTTTCGAAGAGTGTTTGAGCCTCCTGGTAGAACCACCTCTGCTGCCAAACGCCTTATGGAGATACAACAGGGCAGGCGTACAGTGGGCGACTATGCCATCGAATTCCGCACATTGGCAGCAGAGGTAGGTTGGAATAACGAGGCATTATTGGCAGCCTTCTCTCAAGGCCTGAATGACCACATTAAAGACGAAATCGCTGCTAAAGATCTACCTATTGATCTAGATGATTACATTGAGTATGTTATGATAATTGACTCCAGAATACGCGAGAGATCAATTGCCAGAGATCGTAAGTTACGGTCAAAAAATAATGAGCCTAGTAGCATGTTTTGCCCACCCATCCCTCCCTTGGCATTGAAGTCTAGTGAACCAGTACGGGAAACAAGTGAACCTATAGAAATAGGCTTCACTAGACTATCCAAGGCAGAGAGACTATATCGCAAAAAACAAGGGTTATGTTTATACTGCGGTAAAAAAGGGCACTTGCTAAATTCCTGTCCGGTACGTCCGGGAAACGCACACACCTAGGGTATCTTGGGGGACAGGCCCTATGTGGTGTACAATCGTCCCCAGTGTCGGGCATAATGAAACCCACCATACAGGTGGTATTGTCTTGGGCACAACGCTCTGTGGAGGTTTTGGCCTTGGTTGACTCCGGTGCAGCAGGGTATTTTATGGATAATACCTTTGCTGAATTGCACGGAGTTCCACGCATTGAAAGAGAAAACCCCTTGACTATTGAAGCGATTGATGGTAGACCCTTAGAACCGCCTCAGGTTATATTTGAAACTATGCCATTGTCTATGACTATTGGGGCACTTCACAGAGAAGAGCAGCAGTTTCAACTGATTAATTCCCCGCACCATGCGGTGATATTGGGATTTCCGTGGTTACAGTTACATAACCCACAATTCGATTGGAAAAAGTGTGAAATTGCTGCTTGGTCCCAGTTTTGTATGGACAAGTGCGTCATCCAGCCTATTAAGGTCATGTGCACCTCCTCTGCTATGCCGGATGTGTACCAACAGTTTGGCGATGTTTTTAGCAAAGGAGAGGCTAGTATGCTACCCCAGCATAGACCTTATGATTGTTGCATTGAATTGCAGCCTGGTGCAGTACCTCCGAAAGGACGCACTTATCCATTATCTTGTGATGAAAATAAGGCTATGGAGGATTACATTTCTGATGCCCTTGCTAGAGGGATCATACGTAAATCTACCTCTCCAGCTGGGGCTGGGTTCTTTTTTGTAAAAAAGAAAAATGGCGAATTAAGACCATGCATTGACTACCGGGGCTTGAATAAACTAATGGCAAAAAACGCATACCCAATACCACTCATCACCGAGCTTTTTGACAGGCTTAAGGGCGCTTCGATATTTACCAAGTTGGACCTACGGGCCGCTTACAATCTGGTTCGCATTCGAGCAGGTGATGAGTGGAAAACTGCCTTTAATACTCGAGCTGGGCACTACGAGTATCTAGTAATGCCTTTTGGGCTGTGTAATGCACCCGCAGTTTTCCAGGAACTGATAAATGATGTTCTGAGAGATATGTTACAGACATGTGTTGTGGTGTACCTCGACGATATACTGATTTACTCCCAAAACATGGCACAGCACATCAAAGATGTATCCGCAGTATTGCTACGACTCCGTGAGAACAAATTATTTTGTAAAATGGAAAAATGTGAGTTTCATAGAACCAGTGTGCCATTCTTGGGGTTCATAACTGGCAATGATGGCATTGCCATGGACAAAGAAAAGTTGTCAGCTGTCCTACAATGGCCAAAACCCAAGGGTCTTAAAGCCATACAGCGTTTCCTGGGTTTCGCTAATTATTATAGGAGGTTTATTAAGAACTTTTCTTCCATTGTCAAACCTCTGTCCGATCTTACGCACAAGGGTGCTAATCCTTCTTGTTGGCCGGTATCTGCTGAGAAAGCCTTTGAGA
Source organism: Rhinophrynus dorsalis (assembly GCA_037306005.1). Classification (NCBI taxonomy): domain Eukaryota; kingdom Metazoa; phylum Chordata; class Amphibia; order Anura; family Rhinophrynidae; genus Rhinophrynus; species Rhinophrynus dorsalis. The sequence goes on from CM074723.1 coordinate 403,718,102, forward strand.
ATTTGAAGCTGGCATTTGCTGCGGCTCCTGTGTTATCCCACCCCAATCCTTTACTTCCATTTACGTTAGAGGTTGATGCCTCAGATATTGGGGTCGGGGCAGTACTTTCGCAGCGACACGAGAAAGGTGGAACTCTCAGACCTTGTGGGTTTTTCTCTAAAAAGTTGACTGTCACTCAAAGCCACTATGAGATAGGTGACAGAGAATTATTGGCCATTATCCTTGCTCTTAAGGAATGGCGTCATTTGCTTGAAGGTACTAAGAATCCTGTCTTAATCCTAACAGATCATAAGAATCTGACCTATCTCTCAGAGGCCAAGAGATTGTCCTCTCGTCAGGCCAGGTGGGCATTGTTCCTGTCTCGATTTAATTTCATTGTATCATATTTACCAGGGTCAAAAAATATCAGGGCTGATGCACTGTCAAGACAATTTGAGGTCGACAGTGACAGAGTGGAAGCACCAGCTCCTATCATCCAACCTGATAGAATACTGGCTACTATACGCATGAGTATCACTTCTCCTCTAGGGGAGGAGATCCTGGCCTCTCAGGGGTCCGCTCCCCATGAAACCCCAGTGGGCAAATGTTTTGTCGCTGAATCATTTCGTACTAGGCTGCTCGAAACCTACCATTCCTCTAAGGCTGCGGGACATATTGGTAGAGACCAATTGTTATGGTCCCTTTCTCAGTTATTTTGGTGGCCTTCCATGAGAAACGATTGTGCCGAATTTACGAATGCCTGTGCCACCTGCGCCCGCGCTAAGACCCCGAGACATCTCCCTGTGGGCTTGCTTCAACCGGTGCCTAATGGCGAACGCCCCTGGTCTCATGTTTCCATTGATTTTATGGGAGAGTTGCCTATGTCGAAGGGGTACTCCTTTATATTCATGGTGGTGGACAGGTTTTCTAAAATGGCTCATTTCGTGCCCCTCCGTGGTCTTCCTTCAGCGAAGGAATTGGCAATGGTGTTCGCCAGAGAAGTATTCCGGTTGCATGGAGTGCCTAGGGTACTGGTGTCTGACAGGGGGAGCCAGTTTGTGTCTAGATTTTGGAGGGCATTTTGCCAACAGATGGGCATACAGCTGTCCTTCTCCTCTGCCTACAATCCCCAGACCAATGGAGCCGCTGAACGAGCTAATCAGGGCTTGGAACAATTTCTCCGTTGTTTCGTTACTGACCATCATGATAATTGGTCCGACTTGTTGCCTTGGGCAGAGTTCGCCAGGAACTGTGCGGTCAATTCTTCATCTGGGAGCTCTCCGTTTCTGATTAATTATGGGTTCCAGCCCTGTTTGCTTCCAGACTCATTTCAGATGCAACAGATTCCAGCTCTGGATGAGCATATCGAGCAACTCCGTTCCACATGGGCACAAGTTCAGAGGGCACTTGGTCAGTCATTTCAGCGTCATCAGCGCCATGCTAATCGCAGAAGGCTTCCAGCGGTTTCCTTTCAGGTTGGGGATAGAGTATGGCTTTCCTCCAGAAATCTCAAGCTGCAGGTTCCGTCTAATAAGTTGGCTCCTCGGTTTATTGGTCCATACAGAGTTATTCGCAAAATTAACCCTGTCTCCTATGCACTAGACCTACCTGCATCCATGCGTATCCATAATGTGTTCCATGTGTCCCTTCTTAAGCCTCTGGTTTGCAATCGCTATACTACCACACCTGTGGTGCCAGGACCTGTTGAGGTCGAGGGCCAGGAGGAGTACGAGGTTCAGAGCATTATTGATTCCCGTAGGCTTAGAGGAAGGGTACAGTACCTGGTACATTGGAAAGGGTATGGTCCTGAGGATCGATCATGGGTGGATAGTACGGACCTTCATGCACCTAGGTTAACTAGGGCCTTTCATGCCAATTACCCGCAGAAACCTAAACCCTATTCTAGGAGAGGGGGTCTTTGAAAGGGGGGTACTATCACGGTGCCCGTGATTTGCTGCAGTTACTTGTCTGTCACCAGTAGGGGGCTTCTATTGGCTGTCTGCAGATAGCCCGCCTCTTATTGACTATTTAAACCTGGATTGGGCACCCTTTGAGTGCCCTTTCGTGTTGTTTCTGACCTTCTTGCTATCACTATGCTAGTGATAGCTGGGCCTCTGTTCCAGTGTTCCTGAGTTCCTGATCTCATGTGTTCCTGAGTTCCTGATCTCTACTGTTCCAGTGTTTCCTGCATGCTGAAGTACTTCCAGTCCTGGTTCCGGGCCTAGTCTCTGGTGTTGCAGTTCCTGCTGAACTTCTCTGCTGTTTTCTGACCTGACTGATCGTTGCTGGTTCCTGTCATCTCATCACCTGTCTTCAGTATCCTGGCGACCTTCTGCCTGGTCGCGTTGGTGACATTGCTACAATTCCGTGTTGGTCCCAGCGTGCGGACGCTGGTTTGCTCCCAAGCCTTGCGGCTATACAAACTCGCTTGTTACACCAGTGTGCGGTCACTGGTTTGCTCCAAAGCCTATCAGCTATACAAATCTGTATTGGTCCCAGCGTGCGGACGCTGGTTTGCTCCTAAGCCTTGCGGCTATACAAACTCGCTTGTTACACCAGTGTGCGGTCACTGGTTTGCTCCAAAGCCTATCAGCTATACAATTCTGTGTTGGTCCCAGCGTGCGGACGCTGGTTTGCTCCTAAGCCTTGCGGCTATACAAACTCACTTGTTACACCAGTGTGCGGTCACTGGTTTGCTCCAAAGCCTTTCAGCTATACAAATCTGTGTTGGTCCCAGCGTGCGGACGCTGGTTTGCTCCTAAGCCTTGCGGCTATACAAACTCGCTTGTTACACCAGTGTGCGGTCACTGGTTTGCTCCAAAGCCTATCAGCTATACAAATCTGTGTTGGTCCCAGCGTGCGGACGCTGGTTTGCTCCTAGCCTTGCGGCTATACAAACTCACTTGTTACACCAGTGTGCGGTCACTGGTTTGCTCCAAAGCCTATCAGCTATACAAATCTGTGTTGGTCCCAGCGTGCGGACGCTGGTTTGCTCCTAGCCTTGCGGCTATACAAACTCACTTGTTACACCAGTGTGCGGTCACTGGTTTGCTCCAAAGCCTTTCAGCTATACAAATCTGTGTTGGTCCCAGCGTGCGGACGCTGGTTTGCTCCTAAGCCTTGCGGCTATACTACTTGCTTGTTACTCCAGTGTGCGGTCACTGGTTTGCTCTCTAAGCCTAACGGCTATACTATTCAGTGTTGTTTCCAGCGTGCGGACGCTGGTTTGCTCCAAAGCCTTGCTGCTTAACGATTCTGCTAATTTGCCAGTTCCATCTGACTGCTGCTATTATCTCTGGGCTGCCCTGCCCGGTATTGGTAAGGCCGGTAGAACCTTTTGCCACATTCCATCTGAGGTTGCCTTACCCGGTATTGGCAGGGCCGGTAGAGCCTACATTGTGTATCTATTGAGGCTGCCTTGCCCGGTAATTTGGTAAGGCCGGTAAAACCGTTATGCTATTCCATCTGCAGGTTGCCTTACCCGGTATTGGCAAGGCCGGTAGAGCCTAAAGACTGTCCTGTCCGGTATATTGACAGGACCGGTAGAGTCTGCCTTCTGTCTGTGCTATATTCTGTATATATATATATATATGTATGTTATTGCCATCCTAAGTTATCATTTATTATTTCAATAAAATTGATTTTTTTTACCTAAAACTTGTGTCTGAGAGTCATAATAAACCGTGACACAAGTCCTCCATTCCCTTAATTAATTTTGTTGCTCTCCGCTGTACCCTCTCTAGTTCTAGTATATCCTTTTTCAGAACCGGTGCCCAAAATTGCACTGCATACTCAAGGTGAGGTCTTACCAATGATTTGTATAATGGCAAAATAATGTTATCCACTCTTGCATCAATACCTCTTTTTATGCAAGACAGGACTTTGTTTGCCTTTGCTACTGCTGTTTGACACTGGTCACTGTTTCCAAGTTTGTAGTTGACAAGGATACCCAGGTCTTTTTCTAGCAACGAGTCACCTAAAATTATTCCATTAAGTTTATAAGTAGCCTTGGGATTGTTTCCTCCCAAATGCATGACTTTACACTTCCCCACATTAAACTTCATATTCCACATGTTTGCCCAATCTGACATTGTATGTAAGTCCCTCTGTAGAGAGAAAATATCCTGTTCTGAATTAATGACTTTGCATAATTTAGTATCATCTGCAAATATTGATATTTTGCTTTCTATATCTATTTCCAGGTCATTTATAAACATGTTAAAAAGCAGCGGACCCAATACTGAACCCTGAGGTACTCCACTCTCCACTTTAACTGTACTGGAGAATTTTCCATTTACAACCACACACTGTTCCCTATCCTTCAGCCAGTTTTGTATCCAATTGCAAAGGTTATCTCCTAGGCCCAATTTCCTTATTTTATACACCAGCCTTCTGTGTGGTACTGTATCAAATGCCTTTGCAAAGTCTAGATATACTACATCTACTGCCTTGCCATTGTCAAGGTTGCTGCTTACCTCCTCATAGAAGCTGAAAAGATTAGTTTGGCATGATCTATTCTTCATAAAACCATGTTGATTCGTGCTAATGATCTTATTTTTTGTGTTGTAATCCTGAATATAGTCCCTTATTATGCCTTCTAATAGTTTTCCCACTACAGAGGTCAAACTCACTGGTCTATAATTCCCAGGTTCTGTTTTAGTTCCCTTCTTAAATAGAGGCACTATGTTAGCTCTTCGCCAATCCTGTGGCACTGAGCCTGTGGTAATAGAATCTTTAAAGAGTAAATATAGGGGTTTTGCTAACACTGCACTGCACGTATATACAATAACTGTCACTAATTGTGTGATCTCATGAAAAGATGGACTGGAAATGCTCAATGGGTGCACGATGAGGGGGTTTCCCTGTAACCACTTGTAGCTCATGTATACACCACAATAAGATTAGGCACTTCCAATGGCAGGACCAAATCCAGAAGTAAAACCATTTAAAACATTATTTGATACAATATAGTAAAAATTTGTACATATATATATATATATATATATATATATATATATATGTAAAATATATTTACCTAAAGTTATATTTCAGCTACTAATCTCCAGTATCACTTGCTTCTAATCCATATAATGATGCTTTTCAATTTGTCTTCTGTATGGAATAGCTTGTTTTTCCCTATATTGTGAGATTTATGTGCTACTTTCTGTGGTACTGCTGCCAGCAGCTGAATTTATGTTCTATTTTCACTGGGTGTCTTTTTCTATATATACCAGCCTGCATAACCATTAAAAGGAGGGTTAACAACTCCTAATTAAAACCAAAAAAAAAAACAAAAAAAAAACCTAGTTATCTTCTGGGCATAAAATCCTAATGTGAATCAATTTTGCATGGATTCATTCTCCAAAATTAATGTTTAACTGGTACTTTATATTATGACTATGTAAAAATACACTCTTGCCATTGTCTTACTAAGCTGGTGAGCTGGCTCAGTTGGTTAAAGCACAAGCTATAGCTATAGAATCTGTTCAAACCTCAGGGGCACAGGTTCTAGTCCTTGCAAGATCAACTCAGGTAGAGTTTGAGGTAGACATGAATGAAAATGAGAGACAAACTCATTGTCTACTTCCTTGTAAGATTCATATACACACACACACAAAATGCAGCGGCTTACTAATAAGTAAAATGTAATAAGTCACAGACATAACTTCAAATTATTGAGTCAACTGGTTAATTTTATAGAAGATTAATAGAAAATATGTTGACCATTATTACATTACAGGATAATGGGAGGACTGTTTACAAATTGCTATGTGCAACTATAAATTTAAAATGTTCTTCAATAGTGAAAATTTCCATCACCTTTCCATGACAATGCCAGTATGAGATAGTTATTATCTTTCTAGTCTCATGATAGTCTAACAGTGCCTTTAAACAAAATAGAAATTCCAAACATACATTAATTACTGTACAAAAAGGGGCATGCATTATAATGCACATCAGGTTAAGCTGGAGAGGATCAGAGTTCTCTACTATTTGGACAAGAAAGTTTGATGGGTCCAAGCATGTGATGTAGATGCCTTTCAGTCTCGCAGTGGAAAATGTTGAAGTGTCTCATTGTGATTAGGGGTGGGCAAAAGGTCCCATCATGCTCCCATGAAAAAATCCATGAAAACCATGTGCTTGTTGGCTTTTTTGAGGGAAAATCCACTTTAAATAAAGAGATTAAAGTCTTCAACATTTTCACCCATTGCTAAAAATGTTTCATTATTTTTTCAATGGCTAAAAAGTTTTCACCCATTTAATCACAGGTTTTTCGCCTTTTCTCTATAAACACATCACAAGCAGCTACAGAGAAAGAGAGAGGTTCTAGGCTGTGAGTTAATAGCAAAATTGAGGTTCATAGTGACTGCTATCACTATGTGCAAGTTTATTAATAATAAAAGGAGGAGCTGGAAGGACCAATTTGTGTCCAGTGAGTCTTAGGAGAAGGAAGTGACCACTACCAACATGAAATGGTCTGGATGCCCTGGATACCAAGACCAAGTGATGGCTAGTCCCCCTACATCATCCCTAGGGATCTTGGGGAAATTTGTGTCACAGGAGGAAGAACAGGGTAATAGTGTGAGCAGGAGAGGTCAGCTACCTGTGCCTGTTGCGCCTGCTGCTAGTGTGTCTTGTGATTCTCAGGAGGTGGGGATGATGCCAAGTGTGAGTGCAGGAGCCCCTAAGTCAAACATGTCATCCCCAAGCAGTCTCACCACTAGTACTACTAAGAAGGTCCGGCAGCTTGTACAGACTCAGTGTGTTAGGAGTGAGGGAGGGGATGGTCATACTACTAGTGAGGAGGAAGACTCAGGGACTGAAATTGATGTGGTTGGTGTTAGTAGTAATAGTGATGACAAGCAGCTAATAGGACTAGCATTAGGGGAGTGGTAGGGAAAGTAATGCAGAGCAGACGGACTAGAGATTAAGGGAGCCCACAACATTCTCCTGAACCTGGGAGTCCTCTTTTCCCAGTCCCCAAGGCAGTGTCCTCATTATCCTGAAGAAGCCAGAACTGGTGGCTAGCAGCAATGATGCCATCACCACCAGGAACATGGATCAGCTGCCTGTACCTGCTGCTAGTGCTACCAGTCTGCCTTATTCTGATCATCAAGAGATGGCAAGTATGACATTAGGGGACCCTCTGTCACATTTCTTATAACCTCCTCCAATCTGTGAGATATCTGTGATAGAGCAGCAGCAGCAAGGATGGACTGGTGGTGGAGGTGATGATGATGTAGAAGCATGGGAGGAAGAGACATAACTGGCCTTTTTAGCCCAAACTGAGAAGGAATCAGAGACAGGCATGGGATGGGCATCACCAACAGCAGTGAGCTTTTGGAATTTGTTGCAAGAACAGCAGGATGATGAGGTGCAGGCCAATGTACCACAGACCACTGTGGACACAGTATGAAAGGGGTCCAGTTATGTGGGACTAGGAAAGTTTCCACTTGCCAGCAGCAGTACTGCTGGTCCTAATTGCAGTGCTGATTCTGAGGCAGTAGCAGCAAGAGCAGCAACATCATCATCTGCCCCAGCCAGTGAAGAGGAATGTGGAGGAGAAGAAGTAAGAGGTCATTCCTCTCCACCTTTCCCCTTTCCCCTGAGGTCCTGGGGCAGGCACAGTGCAGTCATCAGCGATGGCACTGTGCACAATTTGTGAAAATTCTGTAAAAAGGGGAAAGGAGGGAATGCACCTTGGCCCAACTGACCTGATAACACACATGAAACACAGACACCATCACATTTATGTGAAACATGTTAAAGCCAAATACCCACCAAAGAAACTGGGCACCACTGTTGCTGTATCCCATGACTCTCCCCATAGGCAACAAGTTGAGGTGGAAATCAAAAAAGAAGGAAGAACAGAGCAACCTATTCAGAGCCTGAAAGTTTGATCCTGAGTGAAACACCCGGCTCACCATCACCTTCTTGCTCTAGAGTCCGGGCATGGAAATATCTTCTTGCTCTAGGGTAACTACATCTTCTGATGATCCACCTTGTTTATCATTACCTCCCCCCACCTCTTGATAGCCATTCAGTAGATGTCAGGATGTGTCAGTTCGTGTCTACCCATTGCACACTGTGTGGTGCACTGACAACACATGCCAGTGTGGTGGAGGATAACTGTAAGCAGGGCATAAAGCGGCAACTTAGGAGATTCTATCCTGCAGAATATGCTAAGATGGTGTCAGGGAGGGTTCATCATTATTATTAAACTGTCTGCAAGTTGTCACATGTCCTTAGTGGGGAGTGGACAAAGGCCATAGCGACAGCAGCAGTACTTGGTTTCTGGTGGGATGATTTTACATTGTGGACCCTAAGCATCATGGTGTTTGTTTACAGTTTTGCCAGTAGTTTGATGTGAGACCAGATGTGCCCATTTTTCCCAGTCCTTCCCTTAGTTATCACACACACTGTGCACATTTCACTTGCTGATGAGAGGCACAGTTCCTGCTCTCAAGGGAAAAATTTCTATTCTAGTAACAACACACCCATGATTTTGGAGGAGGAGTAGGGGGAGAAGCATTACTGACCAACGTCTTATTTTCTCCACATTTAAAGTGAATTTAACTGAAGTGGCGTGGGCTAGTTATGGTACTGCTGCTGCCTCAGACTGATCACTAGAGCAAGTAGTGGAAAGTGGAACCTTCATCACTCATGTTACTGCTGTTGTTGATCCCATTCCTTCTGAGCTATCTAATAATCCTGCTTTTTAAACAACTCAGCAGCAGCAGCAATAATAGCAGCCTCAAATTTGCGATTACACTGGGGCAATTTTGGTGGCTTTTTTGTAACAAGCCTAAGTCCTTCTAATCAGTGTTTCCTTAGGGCTTGTGCCAAACAAGTCTAAGTCCTACAAATCAATGTTTCCTCAGGGCTTGGACCTAACAGAAGTTTAATTTCCTACAACTAATCAACATTTCCTCAGGGCTTGTGCCTCTAATAAGTCTAAGTCCTACAAATCAATGTTTCCACTGTGCTTGGCCCTTTAACAACAAGTCCTACAAATCATCCTCTACAAAATACTCTATCCTGTCAAGTATAAGTCTGCTCTAGTCACAGCTTACATCAGGAGGTCCCTCCCTGTCACATTATGTACCAATTTCTTAATATATTCATTTATTTTTTTAACTGTCCCCCCAATACCAGTCAACCAACTCCCCCCAAAAAATTCCCTGTTCAACTATTTCCCCAGACTCCACCCACCAACACAGTCAACCTCCTCAGACCCCTTTTATACCATGTCTTATTTTTTTAAATTTTATTTAATTTTTATTTTTTTATAAATTGTCCCCTAATCCCAGTAAACAAACACCCTCAAAAAAAATTCCTGTTCAACTGATTGTTTCCCCACACTCCACCAACATAGACACCTTCATATACCCCTTTTATACTATGCCTTTGGGAAATAAAATAACATTTGCTTTGTATTCTGTGTAAATTTAATTTTCCCATCAATTTCAATCGAATGAGCTAGGCAGAAGAAGCGGAAAATCAGCACTTTTCACTGGAAATTATTTGTGAAGAGGGAAGAGCCATTATTTACGGCGAACATTTTCACCCATCCCTAATTGCGATCTTGGCATGAACATCTTTTTTTTTTCTTGCCATGACCTCTCCACAGCCCTGTAATGTAAACAGTGCAGAATATAATTACATACACAGTAACATAGTTGATGAAGCTGAAAAAAGACATGAGTCCATTAAGTCCAGTCCATGCCAGATCACCCCTCTTGATCAAGAAGAAAGCAAAAAAAAACCATTGAAGCCAATTCCAATTAAGCCCCAAGTGGGTAAAAAAAATCCTTCCTGACTCCCATACACACTGTGCCCCCATCACCATTGTGTGTTAACCACACATACACTGACTGATACCCCCCAGCCTTGTTCCCTTGCCCAGACAGTGTCCATGGAGATTTGTGGCTTCCAGTAGGCAAGGGAACAAGTTTGGGGACTAGGCAGTGTACATGGTGTTCTATGGCTACCAGTGGTCAAGGGAACAAGGCTGTGGGGCAGCTGGTAGCCAAAATCCTTATGGACGCTGCCTAACTCCCAGCCTTGTTCCCTTGGGAGTGCACACATGTATGCAATATGATAGAGGCAAGGGGATGATTTTGTCCTGCTTATTGTACTTTTTTTAAAACCCTTTGCGTGCCACATGGATGCACAATGCAAATCTTTTGGCACTCAAAGGGTTAAGGGAGGGATGTTGTTTGTGGTGCTGAACATGTCCTCTCTAATCCCCTACTGAGCAAGTGTGGAAGCAGAGAGAATGCTGTCAGACCTCTGGATTGTCTACTGCTGGTGATGTGTGAGGGAGAGCATCCCTTACACACTGCCAACTGTTCACAACCCTCCATGCTTCTGATTGATTGAGTGCTGTTATTGCATAGGAAACTATAGGGAGACCCCAACTTCACCAGCCTCAGGTAGGCAGCAGAGGTCTGTCAGATTTTAGTGCATGTGGCATATTCATATATATATAAACACCCCCCTTGAATACAATAATGACTAATTATGATGCATTTCCATATGGAAATAAGTCATTGTCCATGTGTTGAGTGAAAATTCATAAACCTGTATAAGGCATGTCAGATGGATATGAATGTGGGGATATTTTTGTCAGATTGATGGGGCTGTTATGATGAAGACACTTTAGTGCATACTGTTGATGTTCCTTTGACACTGCTCTGACAGGACATGAAGATTTTGAGCGCTCTTCCCCATTGTTTCTTTAAAGTGTAAAGTGTATTTAATACAGTGTATACATTTTCATGTCCTGGACCATTAAAATCAAATTAATCTATGAATTAACCCAATAATGAATTGACCTTCTCTAGCATGTTCATTTGCCTTGCTTCACTGTTTTCATTTTCTTCTAAGTGTGTTTTGCTATTTATAGGCTTGTTAAACAATTTTTTCTCTCCATACTTCAACTCTTATCTTGTTTTGTGTATTATATGTACGTTAGAGACCTAGCTTTCAAGGGAAATAGTGAGATTTAGTTTTATTTGTAACCTATGGTACAGTTGGCTTGCTCCAGAAGTGCCCAAATTCCTCTTACTACTATTACTACTCTTCCAGAAGGCTTTAGGAGCTCTTAAGAGAGTGAACTTTATTTATGAAGGTAAAAACACGGTGCAATTCCCATTGATTAAAATGGGGCTTTTACCATTTGAGCTTTAGAGGTCAGCAACGCATTGCAAAACAAGGGTGGGAGATGCACTAAAACATGATAAAGTGGGAAACATTTATTTCTCTCCTCCAGGGCAGATGGTTTCCCCCAGAATTTATACAGTTTTCTTTTAAACAGAAGGTCTATAGTAAAAGATGTTGACCACATTTATGAAAACAAAAAGATGAACAATTCTGTAGTGTAACTGCTCCATATTTATGAAAGAAAAAGTAACATTGAGAGTAGTTGTTTTTCTCTAGAATTGCTCATCTTTTTAATAAATTTGACCCATATATATATATATATATATATATATATATATATATATATATATATTCACTTACAACATATTTTTCTAAAACAAAACAAAAAATAAATATATACAAATTAAGAGAGGGCTATATCCAAGTCATAAGAGCCAGCCTCGCTTTAACTTAGTAGTTCAAGATAGGGTAACCTCATAGCTGTTGTTGAAATAAAAACAACATTTTTAACAAGCTGCAAATTATGGAAGTTGTAGCACATCAACAACTGGAGGGAGGCCAACCATGGATGCCATGTCATTGCTTTTCAAACATCCAAATGTCCAATTCAGGTATACAATGCTAGATAAGTCTCCACCTCAATACATCAACATTTGTGAAAGAATTTCCAAACGTCAAAGGGGTTGAGTAAAACATGTCCAATACCAATAGTCATTACACAGATGTTTTTTCTTAATTATTTATTACAACTATAATTTAACAAGACTATAACAATATAGAGCAACAGCAAAGTCATAGATCCAGCCAAAAATGATCATTACATGGCATATTTATGAAGCTGAAAGTTGAACAGGGTATCATTCTCATTAACCAGGTAATTATTCTGGCGACTAGCACTACTGAGCGACTAGTCGCCAGATGGGTAATTATTTGCCATAAAGTTTAAAATAGGTGATAGTTCCCCTTTAAAGGGATAGTAATGTTTCACAATAAAAGCAGCTACAGAGAGAAAACTTTTGTGTGGTGGAGAAAAAATTTCCTTTGCATTGATTTCAATGCAATGAGCTAGGTGAAAAAAGCAGGAAAATGGCACTTTACGTAGGAAGTTTTTCACCAAGCAGAAAGTGCAACTATTCACCAGTTTTAGATTGAGGTGAAAGTTTTTGCCCATCCCTACTAGTGATGAGCAAAATGTCTGTGGGATGCATTGCCTCTAGCACTCAAACTGTTCAGTCAGACTCAGACACTCACCTGGACATCAAGTAAGCAACACTTGATGGTGGTTGGCAGCAGAAACTCAAAGGTAGCAGAAGCAACTCAAACATCCACAAGGGAAGCTTCTAGTCACCCCCCTGATATAAGTACCTGTGGGATACACTTGTTGGAGGGGCACCAGATTTAAAGAGATAATTGAACATGATTGGATCTTTTTAAAAATGCAAGTCTGTGACTCACTGTGAGCTGGCAGAGGATCCAAAGCACTATTTCACATCTTCATGCAATCAGGGCTGTGCAGTAATTTGAGCTAGTAGCAATATGATTTTAAACTGACTAACACAGCACCATATAAAGGTTACAATCTACTTTACCATTTGAGTGCCAGACTAAGCCCTTACATAAACCACATAACAACTTTTATGAAAAGTTTTATAGTTTATTTACTATTGCTAAGAACACTTTTAAAAATACTGGCCATTGGTATCTAAGTACAAATCTTTACCTGGAACACAAACAATCAACAGTATTTTTCTACAAATGGGCTACAAGCTTTGGTCAACACAGAGTAAAACAAAGCTACATAACGAGTCCTAGAAGTATCAGATGTCTCTCCTGCACTGATAGGCTCAATATTCAGACATCCTCTCAAAGGTTTCCCAATTAAAGGAATAGTAATATTTAAAATGTAAAAAAAAAAAAAAAAAAAAAAAATATATATATATATATATATATATATATATATATATATACATCCAGCCATTAATGGAAAGCACTCACTCCTATACCATCTTCAGCCCAGGTGCACAATCCCAAAATCTGATACACAAAATAAACAAAATAGGGCAGCACCAGTGGGTCTTTCCAATAAGCAAAATATATTTATTATAGCAACAAAAATCGTCAACGTTTCGGTCCTCACAGGGACCTTTTTCAAGACGTCTTGAAAAAGGTCCCTGTGAGGACCGAAACGTTGACGATTTTTGTTGCTATAATAAATATATTTTGCTTATTGGAAAGACCCACTGGTGCTGCCCTATTTTGTTTATTTTATATATATATATATATATATATATATATATATATATATATATATATATATATATATATTGTGTGTGACTCCTCCTGGCTACACGGAAACACCTACATCATCAGCTTTAAATTCTCCTGCTGGTCCGAGAATCTAAAGCTGATGACGTAGGTGTTTTTGTGTAGCCGGGGGGAGTTACAAGAGAGCCTTTTCTGGGGGGGGGGGAGATGTCACCAGGTACTTTTTGTAATTAACGGATTACTCTTTAATAACACGTTTTTTAAAGGGATAGTAATACTTAAAATGTAAAAAAAAATATGTTGTAGGGCTCATCCCCCTGAGTAAAACAAGAGTACTCCCACTGCTGAGAGGTCTTTCATTCAAAAGTTATTAATTTTCAAAGTTGAATTTTTTAGGTGCAATATCACAGTGGCCTGAAATTGTACAGTGGCGCTGTTGCTACACCATCCTATGGAGATTTATGGTCAACTGACCAGAGCTGTCCATAGGATCGTGTAGCAACAGCACCACTGTACAATTTCAGGTCACTGTGATATTGCAACTAAAAAATTCAACTTTGAAAATTAATAACTTTTGAATGAAACACCTTTCAGCAGTGGGAGTACTCTTGTTTTACTCAGGGGGATAAACCCTACAACATATTTTTTTTTACATTTCAAGTATTACTATCCCTTTAAAAAAAATAATTACACAGCTCGTTATCACGGATTGTAGCCCTTTAATTGAGGCTACATCTTGCAGGTGTGTTAATCATGCTTTAAATAAGACACCAAGGCCTTGATTCAATTAAATCCAACTGCAAAAAAAAAAAAAACAGCCAACATAATTTTTTCAAGCACAGTAAGCTATTCAATTATATGTGTTTTGAAAAAAAACAAAAAACAACACGTTGGGCGATAAATGTAGCAGCATTTTCGCCCATTGAAAATAAAAAAAAATGCCAAAAAATGCAATGCAATTACATGCGTTAGTACTAAGATACGTTAACAGTTGTTTTGGGGGCAGAGTCCCTTATCAGATCAAAAAAGTGTTGTTGCATAAATTGTAAGAATAAAAAAAAACCCTAAGTCCCCAGAGGATGTATTGGTATGGGGTCCAAAGCACTGAAAAAATGTGTCCAGTATTAGATGAATTAACCCTATGAGTAGGTATGGTCGAAATTTTTCGCCTCAAACCAAAATTGACAAATGATTTCAAGTGCAAAGTGCAGTTTTTCCTCTTTTTTCACCTAGCTCATTCAATTGAAATCAACGGGAACACTGAATTTATACACAACACATAGCAAATGTTATTTTATATCCCAAAGGCATGGTATAAAAGGGTTATGAGGGTACCTCTGTTGGTGGAGTGTGTGGAAAGGATAAGCTGAAAAGGGAATGTTTATTGGGGGGTGTTTACTAGGATTTGGGGGACAGTTAATAAAAATATAAATACTAAATATAATAAAAAAACTCCCATAAGACATGGTATAAAATGGGTATAATAAAAAAAAAACACAGGGACCCCCTGGTGTAAGTTGTGACTGGGGTAGGCTGATACTTCATGGAATAGAGTATTTTGTAGATCAGGGTTTGTAGGACATATTGTTAGAGGCCCAAGCCCTGAGGAAAGATTGATTTGTGGGACTTAAACTTATTAGAGGCACAAGCCAACCTTGATTTGTAGGACTTAGATTTATTTGGCACAAGCCCTAAAGAAACATTCATTTGTAGGATTTGTTAGAAACAAGCCTCCAAATTTTTTTTTTAGTTTTTTGTAGGCCTATGTTTTTTTTTTCATTTAAAGAGCGAGCCCTGAGAAAAAAAATCACTACAGGTCTAGTGCCAGCAGGTCATGTCATGTTGGCCACTGGCCACTGGCCATTGTCAAATGCCCTGGCGTAAATGTGGACAAACTGCTGTTCTTGCTGCTGCTGCTGAGTTGTTTAAGTTGTTTAGGCAGCTCAAAGGGAATGGGATCAACAACTGCAGTAACATGGGGGATGAAGGTTTCACTTTCCACGGCTAGCTCCAGTGAGGCAGTAGCAGCACCATAACTAGCCCCCACCACTTCGGGTACATGTGGAGAAAAGACAAAGTTGGCCAATAATGCTTCTCCACCTGCCCCTCCTCCAAAATTATAGGTGTGTTGAGAATATACATTTTTCCCTTGACAGGAGGAACTGTACCTCTCACATCAGCAACTGCCATGTGCACAGGGTAAACAAGGGAAGGATTGGGAACAATAGGTACATCTGCACTCACATGAAACGCCTGGCACAACGCTATCCAAACATCATGACACTTAGGGTCCCCAATGTGAAATCCCCCCACCAGAAATCAAGTACTGCTGCCACTGTGCCCCTTGCCCATACCCCACTAACGATACATGACAACTTACAGTTTAATAGTAATGATGAACCCTCCCTGCCATCAGCTTAGCATATTCTGTGGGATGGAATCTCCTCAGATACCTCTTGATGCCCTGCTTGCGTTTCTCCTCCACCACACTGCCATGTATGGTCAGTGCACAACACAGGGTGCAATGGGTGGACATGAACTGCTATATCCTGACACCCTCAGAATGGCTGTCACTTGGCTGTGAAGGTAATGATGAGCAAAGTGGATTGGAAAAGAAGGTGATGGCAAGCTAGTTGTTTCGCTCTTCAACAAACTTTCAGCTTCTGGCTGGGTTTCTCTATTCTTCCTCCAATTTGATCTCCACCTCGTCTCTTGCTGCCTTTCAGGGGAGTCAGGGTGTAGAGCAACAATGGTGCCCGATTTCTGTGGTGGGTGTTTGGCTTTAACATGTTTGACATAAATGTCATGGTGTCTTTGTTTTATGTGTGTTATAAGGGCGGTTGTGCCAAGGCTTATTCCCTCCTTTTCCCTTCTCACTAACTTTTCACAAATTGTAAACAGTGCCACTGTGGATGACTGCATTGTGCCTGCCCCAACAGAAAATAAATCCCACACCCTGATTTCAGAGGAGAGGGAAAAGGTGGAGAAAAATGGCCACTTTCTTCTCCACATTTCACTGGCTGGGGCAGAGGATGATGTTGCTGCTACTGCCTCAGAAATCAATACTGTAACTAGGAGCAGGAGTATTGCTGCTGCTGGCAAGTGGAACCTGTCCTTGTCTCCAGTGATGTATGCTCGCATAGGCTGACTAGCTGCCACCACCAGCCCAAACTGAATCGCAAAATATCCTTCATGCTATCGGAGGTGAAATGTGTACATGCACATTCAAAGACATAGCGCATGATCTGAATGGAGCTGGTTAGTTACATGATCCTTTTGCGTGTGATTGTGAGCACGATGGAGGAGCTCTGAGTGAGGGTTTGCAGCACAGAGCAGGACATTGCAACAGCTGCCTAGGATGTATTATCATGCCTCTATGCTAAAGCATAATTGGAGATCCTGGTGGTGCCCTGGCCACAAACACTTGGATGGGCAACCGAGGGATGGAACAGATCATTCCGTTGGTCAACCGGCTCCAAGATGCCTTCTGAGCCATAGGACAGGATGCCAGCCTGAATCTGCCCCAGATCACTGTAGTTGTTGGTCAGAGCACCAGGAAAGGCTCTGTGTTGGAAAATGTCGTGGGGAGGTAAGTGGGTGAACCATTCACTGAAGGATTGCATTACACCAACACAAGCAGATTGCCATTTATTTTGTAACATGGGAACCATGTCAGACCTTCCTCTGGGAATAACGATTAATAATATTTGAAGAGGTAAATGACACCCATATTCACCAAAGGTTGTGTGGCAGCATATATTAACCCCTTGATTGTTAGACAAGTCTCTAACCCATTGAAGATTTATCTACTAGCCAAATGGGTCAATCCATCTACCTAGTTTCTTTGATGAGATAAGGGAGGATAAGATGGCTATATATAATATAAATAAATGAATATATATAAAGACATTTTTGTATGATGATTCTTTTTTATTTATTACTAGTTTTAAAGCCCGTGTACACGGGTCAAAAATGGTGGCGCTGCAGTCATGCTCAGTACTGACTGCCCGCGCCGCTGCTGATACTGATCAGGGCGCTCCGAATTCAGACCGTAGTCCTCTCTGCACCCCTTCCTGAGACCAAGGCATGAAGACAGGATAAACTCCTCTGTACATATACTGTTGGCTTTAGTGTCCCAGTGGAATGGTGCAATCAGTATGTTGGTATCAAATTGATGCATCATGATAGTCTATGGACATGCACACAGGGACAAGAGGAGCAAATCACCACAGGGAACAATTAATCTTTGATGCAAACAGGGACCATTTGTTTTTTGGCAAAGAATAAAACCACTGTATATAAATAGCCACTTATCTTTAACCCAGCCTATTTCTAGGCAAAGTGATTCCACTGTAGAAACTGCTGTCACTACCTGTATTCGGGTTCTTTTATTTGGTGGCAATATTCGAATGCTGTGGACATATAATCTGAGGGAAAACCCATACTTCCTTAGTCCCTCTGAGACCCAAATCCCTCTGTTCCTCTTTCCCACCCTGGGGATCAGACTGTGTAGTGTATGTATAGGTACCACATTGCTCCACATTAATAAAGCTCAAATTAATGTGTGTATAAACGTGTCATGGTTTTCGATGAACACTCAGACCAGATTGGTAAGGTTAAAATGACTTTATTGATATAAAGATTAGTGATGAGCGAGCATGCTCCGCCGAAGCTCGGTTCGGCTCGAGCATCGCTCTGCTCGGCACATGGCGGTACTCGTACGAGTACCGCATGTGCTAGCCCGCCATGTTCGGGTCTCCTCCCCGCACGTTTCGCGGCTGCTGCGCAGCCAATAAACGTGCAGGGAGGCTCTGACATCAGTGTAATGCCAGCAGCCATGTTGGCTGCTGGCATTACACTGATTGGCTGGCCAGAACCCGTGATCGGGTGCTGTATAGCACCTGACCAGCGAGTTCGGCTCAGTCTTAGCCAGGGAGAGATGAGGATAGGAAGGGAAAGTCAGTGTAGGGAGAAGAAAAGCGATTTAAAAAAAAAAAAAAGACCCAAAAGTCCTTTTTAGGACTACTGTGTGTGGGGGCAGCAGTTTATTTTGTTTGGGGGGGCAGAGATATAAAAAAAAAAACTTCACATATTCTGTTCACTGTGCCTAGCCGCAGATTAGCAGCACATTCTGTTTAGTGTGCAAAGTTGCAGATTAGAGCACATTCTGTTCAGTGTGCAAAGTTGCAGATTAGCAGCACATTCTTTTTAGTGTGCAAAGTTGCAGATTAGAGCACATTCTGTTCAGTGTGCAAAGTTGCAGATTAGCAGCACATTCTTTTTAGTGTGCAAAGTTTCAGATTAGGAGAACATTCTGTTAAGTGTTCAAACTGTAAAATATCAAAGTCACATATTCCATTCACTGTGCGTAGCCGCAGTTAAGAAGAACATTCTGTTTACTGTGCAAAGTTGCATATTAGGAGAACATTCTGTTAACTGTGCAAACTGTAAAATATCAAAGTCACATATTCCATTCACTGTGCGTAGCCGCAGTTAAGAAGAACATTCTGTTTACTGTGAAAAGTTGCATATTAGGAGAACATTCTGTTAACTGTGCAAACTGTAAAATATCAAAGTCACATATTCCATTCACTGTGCCGAGCCGCAGTTAAGAAGAACATTCTGTTTACTGTGCAAAGTTGCATATTAGGAGAACATTCTGTTAAGTGTTCAAACTGTAAAATATCAAAGTCACATATTCCATTCACTGTGCCGAGCCGCAGTTAAGAAGAACATTCTGTTTACTGTGCAAAGTTGCACATTAGGAGAACATTCTGTTAAGTGTTCAAACTGTAAAATATCAAAGTCACATATTCCATTCACTGTGCGTAGCCGCAGTTAAGAAGAACATTCTGTTTACTGTGCAAAGTTGCATATTAGGAGAACATTCTGTTAACTGTGCAAAGTTGCATATTAGGAGAACATTCTGTTAAGTGTTCAAACTGTAAAATATCAAAGTCACATATTCCATTCACTGTGCCGAGCCGCAGTTAAGAAGAACATTCAGTTTACTGTGCAAAGTTGCATATTAGGAGAACATTCTGTTAAGTGTTCAAACTGTAAAATATCAAAGTCACATATTCCATTCACTGTGCGTAGCCGCAGTTAAGAAGAACATTCTGTTTACTGTGCAAAGTTGCATATTAGGAGAACATTCTGTTAAGTGTTCAAACTGTAAAATATCAAAGTCACATATTCCATTCACTGTGCCGAGCCGCAGTTAAGAAGAACATTCTGTTTACTGTGCAAAGTTGCATATTAGGAGAACATTCTAAGTGTTCAAACTGTAAAATATCAAAGTCACATATTCCATTCACTGTGCGTAGCCGCAGTTAAGAAGAACATTCTGTTTACTGTGCAAAGTTGCATATTAGGAGAACATTCTGTTAAGTGTTCAAACTGTAAAATATCAAAGTCACATATTCCATTCACTGTGCGTAGCCGCAGTTAAGAAGAACATTCTGTTTACTGTGCAAAGTTGCATATTAGGAGAACATTCTGTTAAGTGTTCAAACTGTAAAATATCAAAGTCACATATTCCATTCACTGTGCGTAGCCGCAGTTAAGAAGAACATTCTGTTTACTGTGCAAAGTTGCATATTAGGAGAACATTCTGTTAACTGTGCAAACTGTAAAATATCAAAGTCACATATTCCATTCACTGTGCGTAGCCGCAGTTAAGAAGAACATTCTGTTTACTGTGCAAAGTTGCATATTAGGAGAACATTCTGTTAACTGTGCGAACTGTAAAATATCAAAGTCACATATTCCATTCACTGTGCGTAGCCGCAGTTAAGAAGAACATTCTGTTTACTGTGCAAAGTTGCATATTAGGAGAACATTCTGTTAAGTGTTCAAACTGTAAAATATCAAAGTCACATATTCCATTCACTGTGCGTAGCCGCAGTTAAGAAGAACATTCTGTTTACTGTGCAAAGCTGCATATTAGGAGAACATTCTGTTAACTGTGCAAACTGTAAAATATCAAAGTCACATATTCCATTCACTGTGCGTAGCCGCAGTTAAGAAGAACATTCTGTTTACTGTGCAAAGTTGCATATTAGGAGAACATTCTGTTAAGTGTTCAAACTGTAAAATATCAAAGTCACATATTCCATTCACTGTGCCGAGCCGCAGTTAAGAAGAACATTCTGTTTACTGTGCAAAGTTGCATATTAGGAGAACATTCTGTTAAGTGTTCAAACTGTAAAATATCAAAGTCACATATTCCATTCACTGTGCCGAGCCGCAGTTAAGAAGAACATTCTGTTTACTGTGCAAAGTTGCATATTAGGAGAACATTCTGTTAAGTGTTCAAACTGTAAAATATCAAAGTCACATATTCCATTCACTGTGCGTAGCCGCAGTTAAGAAGAACATTCTGTTTACTGTGCAAAGTTGCATATTAGGAGAACATTCTGTTAAGTGTTCAAACTGTAAAATATCAAAGTCACATATTCCATTCACTGTGCGTAGCCGCAGTTAAGAAGAACATTCTGTTTACTGTGCAAAGTTGCATATTAGGAGAACATTCTGTTAACTGTGCAAACTGTAAAATATCAAAGTCACATATTCCATTCACTGTGCGTAGCCGCAGTTAAGAAGAACATTCTGTTTACTGTGCAAAGTTGCATATTAGGAGAACATTCTGTTAAGTGTGTAAACTGTAAAATATCAAAGTCACATATTCCATTCACTGTGCGTAGCCGCAGTTAAGAAGAACATTCTGTTTACTGTGCAAAGTTGCATATTAGGAGAACATTCTGTTAAGTGTTCAAACTGTAAAATATCAAAGTCACATATTCCATTCACTGTGCGTAGCCGCAGTTAAGAAGAACATTCTGTTTACTGTGCAAAGTTGCATATTAGGAGAACATTCTGTTAACTGTGCAAACTGTAAAATATCAAAGTCACATATTCCATTCACTGTGCGTAGCCGCAGTTAAGAAGAACATTCTGTTTACTGTGCAAAGTTGCATATTAGGAGAACATTCTGTTAACTGTGTAAACTGTAAAATATCAAAGTCACATATTCCATTCACTGTGCGTAGCCGCAGTTAAGAAGAACATTCTGTTTACTGTGCAAAGTTGCATATTAGGAGAACATTCTGTTTACTGTGCAAAGTTGCAGATTTGCAGCACATATTCCGTGTAATATGAAGAAGGCGGGTAAAAAGGGACGGGGAAGTGGACGTGATCCTGATAGTTCAGGGCGCGGGTCAGGACACGTAGAAACTGTGCCTGGTGCCAGAGCACAAGACAGAAAGACATCCACCATACCTAGCTTCATGTCTCAGTTTACAGGGCGTCGCAGGACATCACTCTCGAGGTCCGACCACTGCGAACAGGTGGTCGGTTGGATGTCAGCTGATACTGCTTCCAGTCGGTTAAGCACCACCCTGTCTTCCACCAAGTCCACTCTCAGTAGCCAAGAGTCTGGTCAACATAATCCTCACCCTGATCATCCTTCCTCCCACCATAGAGGATCTGGTCAAAGAAGTGATCCCACACTGGGATATAGTGAGGAGCTCGTCTCATCACCAATCCTTAATTTGAACCTCTCTCCAAGCACGCTTGCAGAGGAACATGACATCTTGTGCCCTGATTCACAACCTCTAGAGGGTACCCAATCACAAGAAGATGACAGAGGTGAACGGCATTTAAGGTCAAAGGAAGTGGATGATGATGATGATGAGACACAGTTGCCATTAAATCAACCACTATTACTGTCTCAAGACCTTGATGAGGAGGATGATATACAGTTGTCAATGACTGAGTATGTGGTGGGATCAAGACATGAGGAGGATGATCAGAGTGATGAAGTGGAGGAGGACTTGGTGGACGATGAGGTGACTGACCCCACCTGGGAAGGTGTAAAGCCGAGCGATGACAGCAGTCCTGAGGGTGAGCCATCTGCAGCACCGCAACAGGCTGGAAGAGGCAGTGGTGTGGCTACAGAAAGAAGGCGGACCGCACCAAACCGGCCCGCAAATGTTCCATGGAGCACCCCCTTGCGTAAATCTCCCTTGCCAAGGGGTAGGTGTTCCGCGGTATGGCGTTTTTTTAAGGAAAGTGCGGACGACAAAAGAATTGTAGTTTGCAACCTGTGCAACACCAGAATGAGCCGAGGCATGAACACTAGAAACCTCACCACCACCAGCATGATCTGACACATGGCATCCAAGCACCGTAATAAGTGGGAGGAACGCCCGGATCGCCAATCTGTGTCTGCAGGCCACACCACTGCCTCCTCTTCCCCTGTTTTCGGTGCCGGCCAATCGCCTGTCGAAGGCGCAGGCCCGCATACCTCCCGCCCTGCACCTGTACCATCTGAAGCACCATCAGCGACCACATCCACTTCCCTGTCCCAGCACAGCGTCCAAATGTCGTTACCCCAGGCATTTGAGCGCAAGCGAAAATACCCAGCCACCCACCCACAGGCCATAGCACTAACCTCACACCTTTCCAAATTACTGGCCATCGAAATGCTGCCATTTAGGCTTGTGGAGACTGAGTCCTTCCGCAGCCTGATGGCAGCAGCTGTCCCTCGGTACGCAGTCCCCAGCCGCCACTACTTTTCCCGGTGTGCCGTCCCCGCCTTACACCACCATGTGTCCCGTAACATCACCCGTGCCCTGACCAACGCAGTTACTGGGAAGGTCCACTTAACGACTGACACATGGACAAGTGCTTGTGGCCAGGGACGCTACATTTCCCTGACGGCACACTGGGTGAATGTCGTGGAGGCTGGGAGCGACTCGGACCCTGGGATGGCACAGGTGCTACCCACGCCGAGGATTGCGGGCCCTACCTCCATCAGGGTTTCCGCCAGCACCTACGTTATTGGCTCCTCCTCCTCCTCCTCCGTTTCCACCTCCGAATTCTCTGCGCGCGGCGCCACTCACCCATCAGCCGGTAGCTGGAAGCAGTGTAGCACTGCAGTGGGGAAGCGTCAACAGGCCGTGCTGAAGCTGATCTGCCTTGGGGACAAACAGCACACGGCCTCAGAGCTGTTGCAGGGGATTAGTCACCAGACCGAGCAATGGCTCTCACCACTCAACCTGCAACCAGGCATGGTTGTGTGTGATAATGGGCGTAACTTGGTGGCGGCTTTGGAGCTCGGCAAGCTCACACACGTACCATGCCTAGCGCATGTATTTAATTTAGTGGTTCAGCGATTTCTAAAAACCTACCCCAATTTGCATGATCTCTTGACGAAGGTGCGCCGCGTGTGTGCACATTTCCGTAAGTCATCTACAGCTTCAGCCGGCCTGTTGAAGCTGCAGCAGCGCTTACAATTGCCAGCTCACCCGCTGCTGTGTGACGTGAGCACGCGCTGGAACTCCACCTTCCACATGTTGGCCCGGCTTTGTGAGCAGCAGAGGGCAGTAGTGGAGTACCAGCTGTTACACGGTCGTCGCCTCTCCGTTCAACTTCCTGTAATCAGAAGTGAGGAGTGGGAATGGATGTCTGACCTCTGTGAGGTTTTACGCAATTTTGAGGAATCGACACAGATGGTGAGCGGCGATAACGCTATTATCAGTGTAACCATCCCACTTCTGTGTCTACTGAAACGCTCGCTGCTCACAATTAAAACTGACGCTTTGCATGTGGAAGAGGTGGAAATGCGGGAGGAAGAGCTTACACAAGGTGATAGCCAGAGCACCCTCACTTCGTCTTCTCAGCGACAATTGGAGGAGGCGGAGGAGGAGGAGGAGGAAGACACGGTTGCCTCCGCTACAGAGGGTAGCCATGGAACTTTAGTTCCATCTCTTCAGCGTGGGTGGGCAGAAGAGGAGGAAGAGGATGAGGAGATTGAGAGTCATCCTCCTGTTGAGGACAGCGAAATCTTGCCTGTTGGTACTCTGGCACACATGGCTGACTTTATGTTAGGCTGCCTTTCCCGTGACCCACGCGTTATACGCATTTTAGACAACACGGATTACTGGGTGTTCACCCTTCTGGACCCCCGCTACAAAGAGAAGTTCTCATCTCTCATTCCTCCGGTGGAGAGGACAAGCAAAATGGTGCAATACCAGAAGGTTCTTTTCGAAAAATTGCTCCAAAATTTTCCATCTGACAACACTGGCGGCAGAGTACGTGCTACCTTGGCCAACCGAGAAGGGGAGAAAAGGGGAGCACACAGCAGTTCCGACAAAGGCAGGGCAACACTCTCCAAGGCGTGGGACACCTTCATGACACCCCGCCAGCACCCTCACCCTGATGCGCAGCCTAGTGTCACAAGGAGGGAAAAGTTTTGGAAGATGGTGAAGGAGTACGTAGCAGACCGTGTCAGCGTCCTCAATGATCCCTCTGTGCCTTACAACTACTGGGTGTCCAAGCTGGACACGTGGTATGAACTGGCACTCTACGCCTTGGAGGTGCTGGCCTGCCCTGCCGCCAGCGTTCTGTCTGAGCGGGTATTTAGTGCTGCTGGTGGCATCATAACAGATAAGCGTATCCGCCTTTCCACCGAAAATGCTGATAGGTTGACACTTATAAAAATGAACAAGGCCTGGATTTCCCCTGACTTCTCCACTCCACTGGAGGAAAGCCCCGGGGGAACATAAAGTGACTTTATATATGTTATTTACAATGATGGGAATACTCTGTATTCCCATTCACCCCTTCCCCCCAAAAAACGGGTATATGGTTGACTCTCTTCCATATACCCTGGGATATAATTTTTATATAGGGCCAGCTCACCAGCGGGCCCTGTGATATAATTTTTATATAGGGCCAGCTCACCAGCGGGCGCAGTTTGACAATTTTTGTATAGGTCAGCTCACCAGCGGGCCTTCTCATATAATGTTTTATTGGGTCAGCTCTCTAGCGGGCCCTCTCATATAATGTTTTATAGCGTCAGCTCACTAGCGGGCCTTCGCATATAATGTTTAGGATGGTCAGCTCCGCAGCAGACCCTCACCCATAATGTTTTAGATGGTCGGCTCAGCGCACGTTTCCCTCTTAATCATGGCCCCAGTTCAGAAAAATCGAGGAAATTTTTGGGAGAATTTGCCTTTGCGCACGTTTCCCTCTTAATCATGGCCTCAGTTCAGAAAAATCAAGGAAATTTTTGGGAGAATTTGCCTCTGCGCACGTTTCCCTCTTAATCATGGCCTCAGTTCAGAAAAATCAAGGAAATTTTTGGGAGAATTTGCCTCTGCGCACGTTTCCCTCTTAATCATGGCCTCAGTTCAGAAAAATCAAGGAAATTTTTTGCAGAATTTGCAGATGATATACAAGTAAATATACAGCAAATACTGTTTGGTAACAATTTTTCGCCTAAAGTCGTTTTTATCTTCCTTTTTGTGTGTTTTACGGTCAGTCTGTAAAAATGGCGTACTACGGGCGAAACATCGTTCCCAGCAGCGATGTTGGAGTCCAAGATGCATCCAGACATCCTGCCTATGCTGTCCCTGAACCATTTCTGTGGTGTTTCCATCATTTTCTGCCCTTTTCCTATGGACCAGGCACCCTCCCCTCATCAGAGCAGGGGGTGCCTGGTGTAATGCTCGAGTCCTCCCATTGACTTCAATGGGGCTCGGGTGCTCGGCCGAGCACTCGAGCCTCCGGGGGCGCTCTGTCAGAGCACCCGAACACCCGAGCATTGGGGTGCTCGCTCATCACTAATAAAGATCACACACGTAGTTAGGCCTTTGGGCCCACACAAACAGAACATAAATATATGCAGGTATATACAATAATAGCAAGCCAGTAAATAAAATGTATGTATGAATGATGACAATCACTGGCAACGGAGGTTCTGACTTGAACTGAACAGGCAGCAGGCAACACAGTCTGAGAACTGACCACAGGATCTTGGTGACAGATGGTCCAGGAGGAGATGACTGACACAACCCAGATGCCTGGGAGGCACAGAACCCAGAGGAGCGAGGCAACACTTCTGGCACAACCCAAATGCCTGGGAGGCACAGAACCCAAAGGAGCGAGGCAACACTGACCCTGGCAGTGGATGCCGATAGACCGAGACAACTCTCATAAGCAACCCCTAGAACGCTAGGGGTCGATCGTAATACAGTGTAAATATATATAATAGAAGGCAACCAGTGTCCCCTCTCACTGAGGATGGTAACAACGCAATGCTGGCTCTTGAGCCCAAGGCTATTGCAGAGTGGAATATGCACAACCCTACCTGGACAGTCCAGGCACGCAAAGGGTCAATAGGTAACGCCCTGTGATATACTGCAACTCCCAAAGGGAGTGAGCCCACTGCTGTAAGGGAGGTGGACACAGAGAGATCAGCATAACACAGTCAGTGCTATGAACATTGTACTGGTACTTCGTGTGTGCACACCACCAACGGCGGTAAAGAGAGTAGCTACAGCACAAATGCTTAGCTTACAGTCGACAGAGTAATATCGCCACGCGGTGCAAACGACTAGTGTAACGGCAAAGCCACAGCAAGTCTAGCTGGAGCAAACGGAGGCAACCAAGCAGTAGGCTAGATTCAGATGGCAACAGAGTGTCAATACGCTAGACACAGATGGTAACGGAAACGATACACAGCCAGGTATGGTCAGTAGCGGAGCGGGCTGTCAGCCAGATACGATCAGCAATGGAGCGGGTTCTCAGCCAGAAATAGTCAGCAATGGAGTGGGTTCTCAGCCAGATACGGTCAGCAACGGAGCGGGTTGTCAGCCAGATACAGTCAGTAACGGATCGGGTTCTCAGCCAGAAACAGTCTTGTAATGGAAGCGGGTCCTCAGCCAGATACGGTCAGCAACGGAACGGGTTCTCAGCCAGATACAGTCAGCAATGGAGCAACAGTAGTACAGCAAACTCGGGAATGTCATCAGGCAGGCCAAGTCATACACGATCAGCAATAAAGGAGCAAAAGTCAGGAACTAGTACACCACGAAAAGGCACCATAAAGGCTATCTCTGGGCGGCGACAAAGATACTGGCCAATCAGAAATTAGATATGGAAATAGAAGAATCAGAATGTCGCCGCCCGCAGCCAGGAGTACGGGCACCGTGATAAAACATCAGTGTATGTGTATATAAATTAGTCTTTGTAAATAAAAACTTTGGCCTTGCTCTAAATCATTTATTCAGTTACACAAAGAGGCATCAATAGGTCAAAAATTACATAAAAATTATTGGAAATGCCCTGCCCACCAGCCATGCCCCAAGAAACACCCCTGAAACCTAAACTGTCCATCTTTGACAAATTAAAATGTTGGGAGGTATGGAGTGGGAAGCTCGCACTGTGAGATGCAGGAGAAGGAAGAAAATGTCAAGACTAAAAACATGTTCCTGTCCATGCTGTTTGGGGATAGAGATGTCATGTGCTGCAAGGGACAAAGCTGGCTCTACAACGACACGTGCAATAATAATAATAATTAATTGTTAAGATTATTATCTCTTAAATAATAAAACATTTTAAATGGTGCACAAAAAACAAAATATAGAAGTAGGCACTCAGTATCCATGCTTAATATATAGAGAGGAAGAGATGGAGCTCAAAGAGGAAAAGGTGGAGCCTAAAGAAGAAGGGGAGGGACCAGAACAGGAAAGGTGGGATTTACAGAGAAAGGGGTGGATCCTAAGAAGGAAGAGGTGTGGCAAATGAATATTACGGGATGCATGAGTCAGGCCTAGGGCAGCACAAAACCTAAATACACCACTGCTGGTCCCGCATCACTTGTTGACCCCATTCCCATTGTGTCCACGGTGGTCTGTGAAACAATAGCCTGCTCCTCAGCATCCTGTTGCCCTTGTGCTCAGCAGCAGAAAATAGAGCAGTTGCAAATTCCACAAATTCCAAAAGCTCATTGCTGGTGGTGATGCCCATCCCCACCCCTTTCTCCCTTTCCTTCTCAGTTTGGGCTAAAAAGGCCATCAATGCCTCTCACTGCTGGTTGGAGAAGGTGACGAGAAATGTGACAGAGAGTCCCCTAATGTCACACTTGCTATTTCTTGGTGAACTGAAGAAGGCAGACTGGCAGCAGTAGCAGCAGGCACAAGCAGCTGATCTATGCTTCTGGTGGTGGGATTATTGATGCTTCCTGCTAGGTAACAATTCTGCCTCTTCAGGATCATGTTCCACTTGGACAATGTCAAGAGAGGAACAGAACTCCCAGGGTCAGGGGTATGGTGTGGGCTTCTTTGACCGCTAGTCTGGAAGCTCTCAATTTCTTCCCGTACCACTCCTCTAAAGCTAGTCCCACAAGCTACTTCACCATCACTGTTATTAGTACTACCACTAACACCAAACACATCAATTTCAGCCCCTGATTCTTCCTCCTCACAGTCACTAGTAATATGATGATAACCCCCTCCTTCACTCCTAACACTAACAAGCTGCTGGACCTTCTTAGTAGTAGAACTAGTACTGGTGGGACAGCTTGGGGATAGCAAGTGTGACTTAGAGTTACCTGTTGTCACACTTGGCATCATCTTCTCATTCTCCCCCTCCTGAAAATTACAAGACACACTGGCAGCAGGTTCAGCACTGACAGCAGACTCAGTGGACACACAAGGGTCCTTCCAGCAACTCCTTTTATTATTTTGAAACTTGTTTATAGTTATAGCAGTAACTATGAGCCTCTCCTGCCTCAATTTTGCCATAAAGTTCACAGCAGAACAGCACAGCACATCTATCTCGCTCTGTAGGGATTGTGTTTAACTTCCTGGAAAATGTCATATTTCTATAGCGAAAAGGTGAAAAAACATTAATCAATGGGCAAAAACGTTCTAGCCATTGAAAAAATGTCAAAGAATTTTAGCCAATGGGAGAAAAAATACAAAGATTTCAATCACTGTTTTTAAAGTGGATATTCCAGCGAAAAACCAGACAACAAAGTGGTTTTCGTGGATTTTTTTCTTGTAACATGACAGGACCTATCACCCACCCCTAGGTCTTAGCACAGCTTTCTATGTACTATTATTCTTGTGGTTTAGATTTTATATTTAACATTACTCACTTTGTGTGAACATAGTACAGTATAGCCTTGTGGGAGGAAAGTTGGTCTCAGAAGGCAACTACAGTCTTTTCATCTTCCAGGGTTACTGCCTTGCTGGTCATTGTTGTTAATGGGTTATTTTCACCTTAAGTGTTTATGCATATCTTTATACCCAGAGAGCACCACACTGTTTCAGTGTTTGTATGGAGCTTGATACAGCTGGTGCAGGACTAGTTTATATGTTCTAAGACTTGGGCACTAGACACAGAGCGAATTTGAGAATCATGGTGGGATATACTTAAAATTTAGTTCAGAGGTAGAAAGGGCTCAGTAACAAGAAGATAGGGTACATACATTATTCCTTACACTTTTTTTGTCAAGCATTTTAGAATTTTGAATAAAAGTTACATTTTAATGTTTTCTATAAAATTCATACATTTGTGGGAAACAGTGTGTATCTTTGAGAGTGTACTATTTCAGCAGAGTTAATTGTTTTGTTCTATTAGTTGTTAATATTACCCTTTAAGTTAGGCTGACCAGACCTCACCTTTAACCGGGGACACATAGGAAATAGGCATGTTGCAGGACTGCACTGAAATCAAGCAGCCCTGCAGTATGCATTTTTCATATGTGTCCCCGGTTAAAGGTGAGGTCTGGTCACCCTACTTTAAGTGCGTTCTACGGTACACAGATTTTTCTATCTTAAAGGAGCAGTAAACTTTTTTAATGAAAAAATATATATCGTAGGGATTTTCCTATTAAGTAATAGAGTTATTACAGTTTAAACCCATGTTTTTCTACATTAGCAGTGCCCTCTAGTGGTCAAATTCTAATTAGATTTTCTGTTAGATTCTAATGGAGAGGAAAGTCAGGAAAGTCAGAGACATACATTTCTCCATAGAATGTGATAGAAACTGCCTGTCACTTCCTGTCAGAACAATCAGGAAGCAAACACAGTAAATTCACTTCCTGATTATTTAAACTGCTCTAATTTTTGAATAAAACACCTGGCAGCGATGGGAGTGAGCTTGTTTTATTCAGCAGGAAATGCTCTGTAAAATATGTGTTTTCATAAAAAAGAGTTTACTGCTCCTTTAAGGTAAATTTCAGTTTACAAGGTGGGTTTATTCTATTTGCAAATATTAAGTAAGAAACTTTGTATAGAACTGTCACATTGACTGATGGATAAGAAGACAGACCTACATTTCAAAGGAGAAAAACTAGACACTGGCATTAGTAACTGAGATCAGACTCCTAACTGGAAGAATGTAGAGTGATGCTTAAGTACATAGGAGTGCCTAACATGACTGTTGCAAAGAAATTGAGAGGTGAGTGGATGGCTGACCGGATGACCAAGGATAATACAAAATAATACAACATATGCAAGTATGGATAGACCAAAGTCCACAGTTTCCAGTCCCTATTGTCCCCTTTGCAGTAATCCCTGTTCCCCTTTTTGCAATAGTTTGCATGTGTACATTATACAAAGTATTTTTATTACAAGGGGTGTTTTTTCTTAATCAAAAGTGAAGTAATCAGTCAGAGATCACACAAAAGCAAGGAGTCCTCTGTGGAGCTAATGATCTTTATCCCCAGGACAGCCATGCACCCAACCAGCACCTTAGAGCTTTTCTGCAGATAGCAATCATAATCCCCACTGACAGATACTTGCACCATTTAGCATTATTCCTGTGCTCAACTCCAAAGAAGATTTAAGACCTTGGTGTGAGATTCCATTCCAGTAAGAAATAAATACTGACTGGGTATTTTCTGATTTGGCTTGTACTTCCAGCTTGTCAATTCTGCAATCACATTCTGACCAAGGGTCAGAACTGGACTGTCAAACTACATCTTTTTTTAGCCAAAAATGTCTCTTTGAAATACATTTGGAGAACTGAAAAATGCTCCAAAATGACCCATGGTGAGGCTAGGGGAAGCCCAAGGAGAGCAGCTGACCATCACCCCAACCCTTCCCCATCCACAAGCAAGATTAACCCATCCATTGAAATTGTGTTTACAATTAGCCACACTGGTAAAGGAGGGGTTGATGAGTGAAAAAAATATAATATGTCGACCAGCTACCCCCTATTATTTTTCAGTATGGGAATGTGTAAAAAAAACGTAATATGTGGTCTAGCCCTCATATTAATTAAAACAAAAAGCTAGAAGGGGTCATCCTGTCATCCCATGCTGTGTGCACTTGCAAACATCTGCTCACCTTGAAGTCAGAGGTCCATCAGTATCTGAAATTCTCTAGTATCAATCACCTAAATAAATTAAAAAACAATAAAAAAAAGTCCTAAAATCATGCTGCTACATTCACTACTGCTAAAAATAAAAGTGACCCCCACCAATCCAGCTTGCAAATTCACGGTTAGGCCACTGTAAATATCAGCCCTAGTCTAAAGGACTTCTTGTTCTCTAGAAAAGGGGAATTTACCACCAAAACCACCAGCTCAAAGACTGCAGCTTACAAGGTGGGTAGCTGAAATTAATACTTACTTGCTGCCCAGCTTGTAGAGACATAGGGATGTTTAAGCCTTTGAGTGCCATAGAGGTATCTAATGCATTGCATTAGACTATCAAAGTACAGCCCCCACAAACATTATATCTAGCTCAATTTTCAACAGATATTAGGCTGCTATTCTTCACAGATCGAACAAGAGGGGAGTATATGATAAAAACACAGGGTGCCCAATAGTGCCTTATCACACAAGGAAAATAAGTTAAAAAATAATAATTAATGTATAATCACATTTGACAATGGCTGAAAAGAGTATAATCAAGAGACCCAGTGTGCAGAGAATGTATACCCATCTCTGCTCAGGTAACTCTATGGATACAAACTGATATAATTTTAGGAATTATAAGTCATTTTTTATTGTGGATAAAGAAGTGGGAGAGCAGTTTGTGCCTTGGAGTTATCTGAACAAAGTTTTGTATATATTATTTGCATGCTGGACTTGTTTATTAGACACTTATGCATCTAATGCATTTATGCATTCATTATTACATTTTAACTTTGCATCCACGAGTGATATAGCACTACTGGGTACCCTATTTTTTTTGTCTTTTCTTGTATATGCATCATCCTAACTCACACAACAATTGCTAATGTGTCTGCACATATATAAAATCATTTTTCATGCAAGCGATCATTTTTTAAATTGAAGATTATATGACTTTGCAATGCGTTCCGTACCACTCTGGCACTCAAGGGGTTAAGTTTGCACTGGAGTGCAGCTGTGGGATTCACTACATCAAGACGGAGGACTACCTAACACCTTAAGACCAATTTCAAAGAGCACAGAAGGAATATTCTTACAGTTGTTTTGAATCATAGGTTTTTTTAATAATAGTGTCTTTATAATAATGATCCATCACTTTTATAGGTTACACCAATAGAACATTTATATTTTCTATTCAGAACAGACATTTAAACCCTTAGCAATAGACAATCATTCTGGATTTTTAAGAAAAAGTGCTTGTCTTGGGTGTAATGGATCAAGAGATGGAGGACCAGGCCCAAAGCTAGGGAGTGGCGCTTGAGAGAGATGCTAGTGAGAGGTAACAATTACCCTGATCTTCTTGTTGCGGCCGAAGCTGGATTAAAGGTGCTGGCCACAAAGCCAGATGTCCGATCCTGGTTGAGCCGGGACCCTGACCAGGATGAAGACCAGGGAAAACTGTACAAGGAGACCTTGCCCTCCTAAGCAGAGTGAATCCTTATGCAGAATAGCGCAAGGACCAGGAGCAACTAAGAACTGAGTGGCAAGTAGGTGTTCTGGATATAGGAGAGTCTAGGATACCAGGAGCCCAGGAGGAAGAACGATAGGCCCAAGGTGATCAATCAGCGGACTGGCTACAGACAACGAATGGCTCTGAACGGTCTGCTGCCAAACAGGAATGGAGTAGGACCACTAAGCAGACCTACAGCTAGGTCCTGAACCAAGACTCCTGCTAACCTCCAGATGTACCCAGACCCAAACAGAGAAAGAGAGTAAGGAACCCCCCAGGGAGTAGAGATGGCTAACACCTAACCCTCATCCCCCGGAATCCGGTGTCTCCAAATATGGGGGCAGCCAAAGAGTATAACCCAGACCTTGGAGGAATGAGCAGTGAGGAAAATGCCACCACCCTTACCTGGGAGAGAGCCGCAAGGGTGAATGCCAGATAGCGGGCTGACACCACCACAGATCAGTGAGTCTGCCCCCACCACCGGAATCTCAGAGCAGTACAGGGTGAGGAAACAACTGCCAACTCACAGCCCAACAGTAGCCCTAGAACAAACCCGAACCCCACAACTTGTGATGCGCCGTAGGCAAACAGAACACCCAGAGAGGGGTCCAACGAACGGCATGCATGCAGATCCAAGAGACCCATCGGTGAATAGTCTGCTACCAGAGCGCAGGCTAGGCCGCTGGAAGTCAGGCGAATCCACAGAGGTGCGCCGAGTGCAGCGAGAGATAGAGAGAGCAGGAGAGCGGGCACTGAAAGAAGGGTGGACAAAGGGCCGGAACGCTGACTGTGACACAAAGGAGCTTCAGGAGGCAGATCAAGAGGAGAAGGCACCCAATGGGGGAGACTCAATATGAGCTAGCACCCGATGCGGTAAGTGCCAGGGACAATAGAGGTAACTGGGGCAGGTGTCGGAGCGCCAAGACTAGTCAGACCAGCCAAGGTACCAAGAGCAGACAGGACACTCAGAGAGAGAGAGCAAGGGGAAACCAGGACATGAGCCAAGATCTACCGGGAGCGACTGGGACAACAGAGGACAAGCAGAGAATGGTCAGACGAAGCCGGGAGGTCAGAAAATCAGAAGCCAAAACAAGAATGAAGCCAAGTCAAACACAAGCCGAGATCTGGAACCAGAACAGCCAACACAGGATACAAACACTGAAACAGCACGAATAATTGAGCACCGAGGGTCGGACCGGCTGACAGCTAAACCTCAAAGCTCCAATAGGCTGCAAGAATAGCACTGATGGACAGTTAAGGCATAGGAACTACTGCAAACCGAGCTAGTAGAAATGACATCCTGACATTGGGATAGTTTAAATAAAACTATATTTACAATTTACTCGGTTTATGATATAATATGTATATCGTATGATTATGCAATTTCATTTTAATTTATCTACATTACAAGTTATTATTCATGTAAGGCAATTCTATACAGTTTCCAGTCACTAGCTTTATTAGTACTTTGAGTGTTGCTTTATTATGAGGTCAGAGAGCTTTTTTATTTGATATATTCTTTAGTGTTTTTCCTTACCATCCTTATTTTTTTGGCAAAAATGTACAAATTTACATATATTTGTGTAAACATCGATATGTCTGATTTTTGAAAATGAACAGACTGCATATTATAAATAAGCAAAAAAGACAAAGGGTCGCTTTAAAAAAAGAAAAATAAACATATAGGTCATTGTGACTGTTGAATCCCATAGGTCCTACAACATTTCTTTGAATAATCCAGCTATGATATCATACGGGTGGCTAACACAAAGAAGAACAATGTGTTGCTCACCCCTTTGGTACTTCAAGCAGACAATAACCCCAAGCCAAAGTGGATGATTGTCCTAGGTAGGGAGCCCTTTATGCCTCTGACCAAAGGTAATCAATGGGGGTTGACCACCCTTCTCAACACCTCTTACTGTGGCAAAGGGAGTTTATGTTTTTTTCCCTTATGGAAAAATAGAATAAAGTATCTAAGAATCGCTCATTTGGTCTTGAGAAAAGGTTGGGGGTGGGATGGGGCTGAAAGATTGCACCTTGCCTCCCATACATCTATTATAAATAATCAACCCAAAGGAGAATGCTGTGCTTCTGCGTTATCTGGAAGAGGTGAATGAATGCTGTCACCAAAGTATATATCTGTGTGTACGTTTTTGTGGGTAAGTATTCAGCTAGTCTGTAATAAGCTACATTCTAATGTCATATTCTTTAGCTATTTTGGATCTTTTTTTGTGCAGTTAATTTATAGTACCATGAAATATTTACAGAATAGAACAAATTAAGAATTTTATATTTCCCTTAAGACATTGCATAATATTATAGTCAGTTTTTAAGGGTCTTACATTTTTAGGAAACCCTGGCACTTCATTAGTAATAATCTGAATAACCTTTACATTTGCATTTCACTTCTTATTGTTAAGCTGTTTTCTCATCTCTGATAATGAAATTTTCATAAAGTAAATGTCAGAATGAAAATTAATATGTTTAGAAATTAAAAAATGCTGACATTGAGTAGGTATAGATGTTCAATAAAAATAGAAGACATAACTTTTATAGAATTCAAGACTGATGGAGAAGTTTAATCATAGAACAGACAGAGTTAGTATCATGGGTACTATAATCTCAACCTTTTTTTATACAGATATATAAAAATTCTGTCAGTGAAAGGTAAGACATTTAATTGACTTATCTTATTAAATATATGAGAGTAGTTATGTAAAATAAATACATTTGAAATCTGTTCTCTCTCTAGGTGCATTTCAATTCTGGGATATGCTACAATACTTACTGAACAATTTTGGGATTTATACAATATCATCCATTTCCATGAATGACATTAAAAAGGCATTTTGGCAATAAATTAGTAATTTCTACTTCCACATTTATTCTGATGTCTCAGGTGTATCAGATTGACATAGAAATTATAATTGCAGGTTATTTTTTTTTTAATTACATTTCAAAACAAGCTTGAGAAAATTATCTACACCTGTATTAAGAAAAAACTGACACAAATTAATCTGCTTTTAAGAAACATCTGAACCTACAACTGCAAACATTTAATAATGATAATTATGATAAATATATTTGCACTAGCATTCATTATTTTCTTATCACTCAATTATATTATGTATTAATGCACATGTCCAATGAAGCTCAGAAACTCCAAGGCCTAGTAGTGTGACATCGAGCTCAACTACATTCCATTCCTGCAAGCACCAGTAATCACTTGCTGTTGTCCCTGACTCTGTCTTGGTCAGAAGAATGCATTCCTACTCAGGCTCTCTTGAACTCTGGAGCAGCTGTACTGTTTATTGACAAGTCCTGTGTCACAAGCACAATATTAATTTCCACCACCCCTTAGACCAGCTCCTACTAACAGCTGCACCTCCCCTCTTTCAGTGTCAGAAACCAAGGGGTAGATTTAAAGGCTTGAGTTAAAATAGCCAGTAGGGTCAAAGTGAATACCGGCTGAAATAAAATGTCTGATGCGGTACTCAGAGGCCCTACCATCTAAAACCACAAAGGATGTTAAGCCACAAAAACTGTCATGTAGCTGAACGTCCGTTTTGTGCGTTTAGTTCCCAAAATGCAGCTAAAAGCAGCGATATTGGGAACTTCACAGTAAAAAACAATTAACTATTGGTGCCTGACTTACTGCCAAGCTCCGATCGTTAACTGATATATCTTACACTTACCTGTTATCCACTGTCTGTCTCCTTCTGTCTTCTCTTCTTTCCTGTGTCTTCTGTCCTTCTCCTCTTTCTTTAGTCTTCTTGCTTATGCCCGTTACACTCTGAGGGGGATTAGTAGCAAGCCTGCCTTTATTTATGGGCAGTCGCACTTGCAATTCCCTCACAGCCATTGGCTGGGATGTGCTTACTCACATCCCAGCCAATCAGATCTGAGCACATCAGCTTCCCCCCATACCTGATGTGCCCATGGACATTGGCCATGGTGAGGAGATCCTGAGAGGGGCAGATGAGAGACAGGATGATCAGGGACCACTTCAGTTGTGAGTATAACACAGGCATTCACACAATCCATGCATGTCCATCATCAGTCCTGTGAATTGGTGCCAATACACTAACAACACCACACATGATGTTCTGTTTCACCTCACAGGATCTATGACACAGCCCTGATACTGGCAGCAGTGTGGTCCCAAACATCATCCGTACCATGGACGTGGCATACTGTGGCTGGGGATTACAAAATCATCTTCCATTCCCTCCTCCATGTTGATATTGCTACCTCAAGGATATCATGCATACCCCCTTGAGAACCAAGGTCCAATACATTACCCATGTTTAACGTGATTTGCCATGATCAAAGCCATAGCAACCATGCTACCCTTTTAGCGAAAGAGCATTATCTGTCGGTACCTCGCCGGGTCCCATCGGCCGACAGGGAGGACGCAACATTCGTTGCTGGCCTCTTCGGCGCTTCTGTGCAGGTGCAGGCATCCTGACGCATGGCCAGCACCCCAGCATGCACAACGACCTCACAGCCTCGCTTCCAATGCCGGCTCTGCTATATAAGGAGCGCGCTTCCGGGCTTCAGCGCTCAGTTATTGAGTTCAGTTCTTGGTGCTGTGTTCCTTGCTCCCTCCTGTTACTTTCTGATCTCCCGGTTCTGACCTCGGCTACCTCCTGACCACTGTGCCTCTCCAGCCTGCCCAGACCTCGGCTACCTCCTGATTATTGTGCCTCTTCAGCCTGCCCAGACCTCAGCTACCTCCTGACCACTGTGCCTCTTCAGCCTGCCCTGACCTCGGCTACCTCCTGACCACTGTGCCTCTTCAGCCTGCCCTGACCTCGGCTGCCTCCTGACCACTGTGCCTTTTCAGCCTGCCCTGACCTCGGCTACCTCTTGACCACTGTGCCTCTTCAGCCTGCCCTGACCTCGGCTACGTTCCCTAGCTCCTATTTGCTTATCTGACCTCCTAGCAAGCTGTTGGATCTCTCAGTCCGGTGCACCCAGCTTCCAATCGTCTGGTACTGTTCTCTTCTCCCCTGTATAGAATTTTTATATATACATGTATATGGTTTTTTCTCTTGTGTTTCACATATATATATATATATATATATATATATATATAGTGCTTCCTCTTTATATATATATGTATCTGTGCACTTCTGCTACATCTGTTTTTTCCCCACTTGTAGTTCTAGTCCTTGAGAGCTAGAGTTAGGGTCCCCTTTTCCAGCTTAGTTTAGCGCTAGGGTTAGGGTCTCCTTGTCCTGCCCCTTAGGTTCCTCTTTAACTATTTCACTAGCTGTGTTACAACAGGACTGATATTATCCAATGCAATGCATTGGATAACACTCTGTCACATCAGGGGTTAAAGGGCCATTGGAGTAAACATGGGACCTATAGGTAGCTATAGCTGAAAAGAGCAGCAGAGGGATGGATCTACAGTGGTAGTGTGTTAGACAACACAGAGGGCATGAAACTTGGATCAGCTCTCCAGGGACACCATGTTGACTGGTGTGTGTGCAGTGATATGTGCCCCTGACATAAATTCACACATCAACAAATATGACCTGATAGCTCCATGAAACAAATAAATCTGGGCTGCCAATGTTACTCTGACAGTGACATCCCAAATTCATTTGTTTCGTGTTGCTATCAGTACATATTTGTTGATGTGTGTATTTATGTCAGGGGCACATATCCCTAGGGCTGTTTGACATCCCCTTAGTTCTCCCCATAATTGGTTACAGATGAGTAGACAACATATTACAAAGCAATGGGCTGTGTACTCCCCTGTAACGGAAAAGATTAAGGGGGTAATTATGTTGAAGCTGTTGCATGACGATCAGTTCGAGGGTGCTGTTCCAAATCCTGTCCTCTTGTCTCACAGGCATCCATAGCATGATCCATCCTTGAACAGAGGAGTTTCCTTGTGACTGGACTGAAGCATTGACAACACTTCCATGAAGCTCACCCCTTGATCTTTCAAGTTATTGTGTTGGTGATGCAATGTTTGACCTGATGTTCAGAGCAACCTCTACTGGAACATTCACGTACACACAGAAGACACTAATTCATGTGTGTACTAACATCCAGGTATCAAACCTGTACAGTAAGAATGCTCATCTACAGAGTTACCAAACCTTGTGGACAACACATGAGCAGTTTGGTAGTGTTTCCAAAGTATTCATATCTAGTTTAAATGTACCTTTTGTATGCTCATACAAGTGTTCAATGAATATAGGTAATATACACAGAGAACAGATATATATTTTAATGTAGTTTGAGACACAATAAAGGAAAACCATCATTATTCAATGTGTTTGTATGAATAAATGTTGGATTAGACATTGGGTTCTCCAGTAAGTCAGTTTCACAATCAGGGTGTAAATCACAGCCTATTTAGAAGCATGTTCTATCATCTATCCTGTCTGTTAGTTCTCAGCTAAGTCAAATAGCTGTTTGATAAACACCTTAATCCACAACAATTGATGCAGATTAATGTTCACAGTGTTGCACCATTTGTTGTGAATTTGTTCAACCCGCATCATGGCCATATAACGCTGTCATGTTATTTGGATCCAGTGGTGGATTGCAAGTTGAATTTGGACAAAGTTATGTGTGATGTATGTGCTAACCCATGTTCGAACATTCTACAATCATGTAACCTTGGTAGAAGTTATGTTCACTGCATTGCTTTGCAATGCAATTGAGACATCTTTTCCACTTAATCTATCAGTAACCACAAACCTTCTCAGACAGGATTAAAATGCAGAAGTGCGTGTTTTATTTTGGGGAAAAATAACACGTTGGCCTCTTTATTTTTTTCTTTTTGGGGGGACCTTGGGTTTGGTGCTAGACGTGGATGGCCTGGCTGACTGCCTGGTTCTCCCTGCGGTTGTGGTCTATGACCTCCACCAGCAGCTGCACCATCATGTCCATCATCCCTGAATGGTACTGCCTGAGTTCTGTTGTCAGCACAGTTTGCTGTACCTCCAGGGCATGGATGTTGGATAGTATCCTTTAAGTGTTCCTCTGGAAATCCCTTTGGAGCCTTCTGACATACATGTTGGTCCTCTGGGATTCCCTGAGTTGCCTTCCTTGTAGCTCCAGGTACTCCCCCTCCAGCCATGTGCCTGGTGAGTGTGCTGGGTGGGTTGCTGCTGGTGGAGAGTCTGCTGGTGCTGTATCTGCTGGTGGGGTTGCTGTATCTGCTGGTGGGGTTACTCTGTGTGCTGGTGGGTTGCTGTATCTGCTTGTGGGGTTACTCTGTCTGCTGATGGGGTTGTTGTATCTACTTGTGGGGTTAATCTGTCTGCTGGTGGGGTTGCTGTATCTGCTTGTAGGGTTACTCTATCTGCTGGTGGGGTTGCTGTATCTGCTGGTGGAGTTGCTGTATCTGCTGGTGTGGTTACTGTAACGGTTTTATTTGACACTCAGACACAGTAGGTTAGGTAAAACACAATTTTATTGAACAAACTCAGAATAACAATAACCCTCACGGGTCCAGTAATATATATATACACAATATAGTACTGACACAGGACAGGTTTACAGTAAAAAATACCCACACGGGTCCAGTATATGTACAATTTAGCAACAACGATATACTGACACAGGTCAGGTAAAGTTCATGTGATACTCAAACGAGGCAGCAGTGGATGGGTTACTGTTAGGCCAGGAAGACTGACAGTCCCTAATAGCGCGAGGCCCTTAAGACTCTCACTCTGCAGAGAGTGATCAAATAGTGAGTAATGCCACAGAAGTAAACGGAGGCCCAGGACAAGCTTGTGGACTGCCGTAGCAGTAACGGAGGACTTCGACTGTATGCCCGGAAGGGCACCCAACGGAGACTGCAATGATTGAGATCTGGTGGAAGATGGCACCTTCCCTGAAGGGGTTAACGAACACTCAGACCAATGTAGACTGCTCGCAATGGAGAACAGACTGAGGCTACCTCTGCTGGTAGCAGGAAAAAGGCTCAAGCGTACCGTGGTGCACAGATGGAGGAATCACACCGGAGTGTCACCCGCGCGACACAGACTGCAACTGAGACTAGACTGCGGGAATGACAATGAGGCAACAGTGACTCTGTCTGGAGACAGAGAGGAACCTGGAAGACAGCACCAAACCGAGTAATGGATGGGGCCGCAGGCAGGCCCTGATACACGGACAATGGAGCCCAAACTGGGCCGGTACACAGAGCAGGAATGTCAGCCAATCCGAGTCGGTACACAGAACAGGAACGTCTGCCAGGCTGGGTCGGTACACAGAGCAGGAATGTCAGCAGAGTAGTCAGGCATTCCGGGTCATACACAGAGATCACACGAGAAACTGGAACAAGCGCTGGTAATGGAAACACCACAAAAGGGCACTGGAGAAGTGACAAGGCCCAGTATTTAAGGACAAACACTGGGCGGGACAAAGCCACTTCAACCAATAAGAGTCAGCGGGAAGTAAAACTGACAGAATGTCACCAGCATAGCATGGGCACTATGATAGTACCCCCTCTCAAAGACCCCCTCTCCTAGAAGAGGGGCCCGGTTTATGAGGGTATTTGGTATGAAATTTACGCAAGAACCTGGGAGCATGGAGGTCATTCTGATTAACCCAGGAACGCTCTTCAGGGCCATAGCCCTTCCAATGGACCAAATATTGCAATTTCCCTCTGAACCTTCGGGAGTCAATAATATTTTGAACTTCGTACTCATCCTGACCTTGCACTTGAACCGGAGCGGGGACCGCAGTAGTGGTAGTGTAACGGTTGCATATCAATGGCTTCAGAAGGGATACGTGGAACACATTGTGAATCCGTATGGATGCTGGGAGATCCGGGGCGTATGAGACTGGGTTAATTTTGCGGATAACTATAAAGGGACCAATGAACCAGGGAGCCAACTTATTACAAGGAACTTGCAAATTGAGGTTTTTGGAGGATAACCATACCCTATCCCCAACCGGGAAGGAGACCGCTGGTAACCGTCTGCGATTAGCATGGTGCTGATAATGCTGGAACGAAGTACTGAGGGTCCTTTGTACCTGTGCCCAGGTGGAGCGGAGTTGCTCGATACGCTCATCCA
Organism: Rhinophrynus dorsalis; assembly: GCA_037306005.1. NCBI lineage: Eukaryota > Metazoa > Chordata > Amphibia > Anura > Rhinophrynidae > Rhinophrynus > Rhinophrynus dorsalis. The sequence continues at coordinate 403,760,231 of CM074723.1, forward strand.
GAGCTGGAATCTGCTGCGTCTGAAATGAGTCCGGGAGAAAGCACGGTTGGAACCCATAGTTAATGAGAAACGGGGAGCTCCTGGATGATGAATTAACCGCACAGTTCCTGGCGAACTCTGCCCACGGCAACAGGTCACCCAATTATCATGATGATCGGACACGAAACAGTGTAGGAATTGTTCCAATCCCTGACTGGCACGCTCGGCGGCTCCATTGGTCTGGGGATGGTAGGCAGACGAAAAGGATAACTGTATGCCCATCTGGTCACAGAATGCGCTCCAAAATCTGGACACAAATTGGCTCCCGCGGTCTGACACCAGTACCCTGGGTACCCCATGCAACCGAAACACTTCTCTGGCAAAGAAAATAGCCAACTCCTGGGCTAAGGGAAGACCTTAGAAAATCTATCGACCACCATCAGAATGAAAGATAAACCCCTAGACACTGGCAGTTCTCCCAGAAAATCAATAGAAACGTTGGACCAAGGATGCTCACCATTAGGCACTGGTTGAAGTAACCCAACTGGGAGGTGTCTAGGAGACTTGGCAGGGGCACATGTAGTACAAGCTGCTGTGAATGCGGTGCAGTCAGCACGTAGAGAAGGCCACCAGAACAATTGTGAAAGAGACCAAATCAATTGATCCTTCCCTATGTGCCCACCTGCCCGATATGCGTGATATGTTTCAAGTAGGCAGGTACGGAATGGCTCAGCTACAAAACACTTGCCCACTGGGGTATCAGGGGGTGCAACAGCCTGGGTAGCAAGAATCTCCTCCCCCAGTGGCGAAGTGATGCTGGTACAGAAGGTAGCCAAAATGCGATCAGGCTGAATGATGGGTACAGGAACCTCATCTTTATCCATCTCTGGACCAAATTGCCTGGACAGGGCATTTGCCCTAACATTCTTGGAACCGGGCAAGTAGGATACAATAAAATTGAAGCGGGACAGAAACAAGGCACATCTGGCTTGTCGAGAGGACAACCTCTTAGCCTCAGAAAGGTACGTCAGGTTTTTATAGTCTGTCAGGATCAACACTGGAATCCTAGTACCTTCCAGCGGGTGGTGCCATTCTTTAAGAGCGAGAATATTTGCCAGGAGTTCCCTGTCCCCAATCTCATAATGACTCTGGGCACTAGACAATTTTTTGGAGAAGAACCCACATGGTCTCAGTACACTCCCAGAGACCAGACACTGTGACAACACTGCCCCTACCCCAGTCTCAGAGGCATCCACTTCCAAGGTGAATGGAAGGGAGGGGTTAGGGTGGGATAGCACAGGAGTGGATGCAAAGGCTTATTTGGCTGCCTCAGACCATTGGGAAGGGTTGGCACCCTTATGCGTAAGGTCGGACAGTGGCTTAACAATCGTGGAGAAGTCTCAAATAAATTTCCTGTAGTAATTGGCAAAACCAAGAAAGAGCTGGATTGCCTTGAGTTCCTTGTGTCGTGGCCATTGCAACACTGCTGCAAGCTTATCCTTATCCATAGCAATTCCATCCTTAGAAATCACAAAGCCCAGAAAAGGCACCATGGACTTGTGGAACTCGCATTTCTCGATTTTTCAGAATAATTTGTTCTTACGTAATCTGAGCAGAACTTCAGACACATCCTTGATGTGTTGCGACAAACTACACTACGCTACACTAAACCACTACACAGGACTGTAGCATATCACAGAGAATGTCGTTAATAAACTCTTGGAACACTGCAGGAGCGTTACATAGCCCAAACGGCATCACTAGGTATTCGTAGTGTCCAGATCTGGTATTGAACGCCATTTTCCACTTGTCCCCGGCTCTTATTCTGATCAGGTTATATGCAGCCCGTAGGTCTAACTTAGTGAAAATAGAGGAACCTTTCAACCTGTCAAACAGTTCAGTGATGAGTGGTATCGGGTAGGCATTTTTGGACATGAGCTTATTAAGGCCATGATAATCGATGCAGGGTCGTAACTCGCCATTCTTATTTTTTACAAAATAGAAAACAGCCCCCGCGGGCGAGGTTGACTTTTTGATAATACCTCTTTCGAGGTCATCCGAGATATAATCCTCCATGGCCCGATTCTCCTCTCACAAGAACAGGTACATGCGGCCCCCTGGGGGGAATGGCGCCAGGAGGCAAATCAATAGCGCAATCGTAAGTCCGATGCTGAGGCAAAGCGCTAGCCTCTCCCTTAATGAAAACGTCACTGAATTGATGTTATTCAGCTGGCACGAAGGGAGAGGTACACATGATCTTAGTCAGGTGAGAAATACAATGTCCCATACAATATTCAGATCAGGACGTTATCTCACAAGTCTGCCAGTCAAACTTAGGGTTGTGTAGATGTAACCATGGAAACCCCAGGATGACATGCTGAGGAGACTGGATGATCTGGAACCACTGTTTCTCTGTGTGGAGCGCCCCAATACTCATAGATAGCGGTATTGTTCCCATGGTGATCTGAGCTGGTACCAATGGTCTGCCATCAATGGCCTCAACAGCTAAGGGAGATTCCCTCTCGACCAGCGGAATCTTGTGTAGAGCAGCAAATGAATTGTCTATAAAATATCCGGCTGCACCAGAATCAAACAGGGCCAGAACCTCCACCAAGTGTTCTGCCCAAGAGATTACAGCCTGGATAGTGGGTTTCTAATTAACTGGGTCTAGGGACTGCTGAACACCACCTAGGGCCTGTTCCCCAAGGTAACCTAGGTGCGTCCGTTTCCCGGCCGTATAGGACAGGTACGCAACAGGTGTCCGCGTTGGTCATAATACAGACAGAGACCCTGTCTTCGGTGATGCGCCCATTCCTCCTTAGTCAACTTGGTGAACCCTAGCTGCATTGTTTCACTATTTTCCTGGGTACACTCAGGAGGCATGGGAGGCATGGGTGGGAAATTTTGATTTGCCTGTCCAAAATTTCTGGCCTGCTGCCTGCGGACTTTAGCCACAATTCGTTCACGGATATGGGAATCAATTAGCATACCAAAATCAATAAACTCATCCAGATCGTTAGGCACATCTCTGGCGGCCATCTCATCTTTAATACGGTCAGCGACTCCCTGCCACCAGTGCCTCATTGTTCCAGCCTACCTCTGCTGCTGTCCCGGGCACCCAGGAATGCTCAGAACTCAGTACGGTAATATAATGCAAAATATTTATTAGAATAAATCACAGAGATAAATAAGTGGTACAACAAGCAAAGAGTTACTAGCTGGCGACACTACTACCAGAAATAGTAGGTCTCTCCCTAGACCACAATGCGAGAGACTGGGCCGAAGCCCCTGTTAGTCTCAGCAGGATACAGGAACGCCAACTCTTGATCCGTTGACTGGAACAGTGGAACAGGCGACCACTGTGAACACTGGCTCAGCAATCTTGATCCGATGAACAGGAACACAAAGACTGCTGGACTGGAGAACTGACCCACTCCTGCAATCAGTCAAACCAGCAACACCACACCTTTGCAGCAACCCGGTGACCCACGCCTGCAGTCACTGCTAAGAGACCCTGTGACTCTGCCTGCAGTCACTATATCGAACCCCTGTGACTCACTCCTGCAGTCACATATAAAGACCCTGTGGCTCATGCCTGCAGCCACCACACGAGACCCTGTAACTCACGCCTGCAGTCACTACACCAGACCCTGTGACTCTGCCTGAAGTCACTATATCGCGACCCTGTGACTCACGCCTGCAGTCACCAATCAGACCCTGTCCACAACAGTGGTCTGTCTTAAGCCAATAGCACAAATTTATCACAGTAAAGGATACTCGTGATCACTGGGTCATACACAGAGAGGGTTCTTGTACTTAGCTGGGTCATACACAGAGAGGGTTCTCGTACTTATCTGGGTCATACACAGAAAGGGTTCTCTTACTTAGCCGGGTCATACACAGTGCGGGTTCTCATAAATAGCCAGGTCATACACAGAGTGGGTTTTCGTAGATAGCCAGGTCACACACAGAGCCCAAGTACTTCACCTAATAACAACAACGCAAGGGCGACTGAGTCAGGACTCAGTCTGCCTTTTAAACCCCTCCACAGGAAGTAGGAGGAGCAGCTCAGAGGGAGGAAGTAGGAAGTAGGTAGGAGGAGATTACAGGAAACAAACACATAAAACAGAGGCCTGCTGCATACTAGAAGCCTCGCACCTGTAGATGCTGCTGCAAACAAGGTAAGCTGTAAACTGTAACAGCTGCCAGCGTACGAAATTCAATAGCATAATCCGCCACTGTACGAGAACCTTGTTGTATCTCCATTAATCTTTTGGCAGCAGAGGCGCTCTACCTGGGACTTCAAACACTCTGCGGAAGGCACACACGAACTCCCTGAAGTTCTTAGTGCAAGGTTTGACAGATTCCCACAAGGGAATCAAAATGGGGGAGACCACCAGGGTTTGAACCGGTTTATCAAGATGAGCAGTGCATTCTAGTATAGTTTGTACAGCCAGTGCCAACTGGTACAAACGCTGCTCATGTCGGCCATGTGCCCACCACATGCAGTGACTCAGTGCTGCCCAATGATCCCTGTGGTGGTGGTGGGGTAAAGTGTTCCCCAATCAGGCCCAGGTGCTTGTATTCCAGTGGCCAGGGGTCATACCGTGGCCACTGGTAGCTGCTTGGCCCCCACCTCGGGTCGTACCTGGGCCTATGCTGGGAAGCTATCCAGGAGAGTAAGTCAGGGAGACTGACATATGGCCCATATGTAGTGGTGGCCACAGTCCTGGGCAGACACCTTCCTGGTGGAGGTGGTACTGCAGCAGGGTGGTAACGTCCCGAGGAGGATGGCTGCATGGACCTCTCAAAATACCAATCCTGGTAGTGTGGGGGAGCAGCTGGTGGGAAAGCAGGTGCAGGAGGTGGTGGTGCAGCAGAAGATGCTCGAGGTGGTGGTGCTGCAATATAGGATGCTGGACGTGGTGGAGCAGCATAGGATGCTGGAGGTGGTAGTGCAGCAGAAGATGCTGGAGGTGGTGGTGGTGCAGCATAGGATACTGGAGGTGGTGGTGCAGCATAAGATACTGGAGGTGGTGGTGCAGCTGAAGATGCTGAAGGTGGTGGTGCAGCTGTAGAGGGTGGCCATGTGCCGGTCCCATCCTCTTTCTCCCCAAGAGGAATCTCATATGGGGATGTGTGTGCCTCCTCCACGGCCTCCTGCTGTGTTGCAGTCCCATATGCTGTGTGGGGAAATGAAATGGTGTGATTAGTAATGTAGACAAAGACAGAATGAATGCAAGATTATTTAATTGACATGTGGATCTCTGGTTGTCATGATGGTATCCTATGCATTGCGTTGCAATGCATGGAATACCACCCTGGCAATCACAGATATGTGAGGTCTGTCCAAGTTAATGCCCCAGGCCACCAATCAGGTCAGTATTGAGGAATTTCTTTGATTAAGGTCTGTTGCTGTTTGGATCATTCGCTCCATCTTTGTGAGTGACCCAGCCTTGCTTAATAAGGGATATCCATCAATCATGGCCTGTTGGTGTGCCACCTACAGTGCTTGACATTTGGTTTCCATGTGTATCCTACAAATAGTTGATGGTATAACATCCATTCATAGCATCACCACTCCTGAGGATCCATGAAAACCAAATGTATGATATGACAGTTCAAGTGAGAGTAAATTATTGCATACACAATACAAAGGCCTACTTGGTTCTCCATTAATTCCACAGTGTTGGTTGTTTCAAGGCCTGTGTGTTTATCACGGTGCCCGTGATTCTCTGTGCGACATTCCTACTTCCGGGTTTGTTTTTGGCTGTCTCTTATTGGTGCTAGCTGGCTAGCCCCTCCCAGGGCTAGCCTTTATATACTCCCTCCTGTCGCTAGGCCGGTGCCCTTTCGTGATGTTCCTGACCTTACGTTATTCTGCGCTCCTGTTCCGTGTTGATCCGGTTTTCGTCTGACCTTGTTCCTGTTCTGCTCTCTGTGTACCGATCCAGGCTTTGGCTGACTACCACTCTCTGTGTACCAATCCAGGCTTTGACTGACTACCTCTCTCTGTGTACCGATCCAGGCTTTGGCTGACTACTGCTCTCTGTGTACCGATCCAGGCTTTGGCTGACTACCGCTCTCTGTGTACCGATCCAGGTTTTGGCTGACTACCTCTCTCTGATACTGATCCAGGCATTGGCTGACTAATGCTCTTTGTGCTGCCCTCGCTATAGTTGTCAGTCCTCTCATATTTGTTGCCTCCGGTTGCACTACTCTCTGCCTGTGTATCTGTGGCCTCCGTTACGTGATACCAGTCTGTGCTATCTGGTCACTAGCTGTTACCGTTGTCAGCTCATTACACTACGCTCAGCCTGTGATTCTCTGTGGCCTCCGTTATGTACACCCAGTCTGTGCTCTCCGGTCACTAGCGGTTACCGTTGTCAGCTCGTTACACTACGCTCAGCCTGTGATTCTCTGTGGCCTCCATTACGTACACCCAGTCTGTGCTCTCTGGTCACTAGCGGTTACAATTGTCAGCTCATTACACTACGCTCAGCCTGTGATTCTCTGTGGGCTCCGTTACGTATACTCAGTCTGTGCTCTCTGGTCACTAGCGGTTTCTATTGTCAGCTCATTACACTACGCTCAGCCTGTGATTCAGTGGGGCCTTTGTCAGTACTACTTCCTGAGCGCACCAGTCTACGGTGTTACTACCTGTCAGTACTCTCTCTGCTGCACCAGATACCAGGCTGCCTTACCCGGTATTCGGTAAGGCCGGTAGAGCCTCCTCTGTTCCTTGTTGCACCAGTCACTAGGCTGCCTTACCCGGTATTCGGTAAGGCTGGTAGAGCCTCCTCTGTTCCTTGTTGCACCAGTCTCCATGCTGCCTTACCCGGTATTTGGTAAGGCCGGTAAAGCCTCCTCTAATTACTGTTGCACCAGTTACCTGGCTGCCTTACCCGGTAATCAGTAAGGCCGGTAGGGCCTCCTCTGTTCCTTGTTGCACCAGTCTCCAGGCTGCCTTACCCGGTATTTGGTAAGGCCGGTAGAGCCTCCTCTAATTACTGTTGCACCAGTTACCCAGCTGCCTTACCCGGTATTCGGTAAGGCCGGTAGAGCCGCATTATTTGTATTGCTATCTGTATGCCCTGACCTGTGTCAAACTATTTTACTGCTGCTTGTAGAGTTTGGACCCGTGAAGGGCCTTGTTGTGATTTATATTGCCTAATAAAGCTTTTCTATTTTATCCTACCAAGTTGCCTGAGTGTTCAATAAAACCGTGACAGTGTTGTACATACAGCCAGTTAGTCTCACTGGCACTGTAATGTTCGTCCTCATTCAGTGAGCGGTGATGTAGACCTTATGGAGTAGAGGAAAAGTGGAAACGATGACTTCTCCAATTATATCATTTCTCCATTTCCAATGTTTTTCTATGACGTCTATCCAATGAACCCTCAGTAACTTGATTCATTTTATTAAATAGTCTCCATAAACAAACATGGGAATTGGTGAAGTGATGGTATGGAAGGGTTAACTTCACTCATTCATGTGTTTTACACCACTTAGTGAATATCCCCTGTGTAGCATGTAATCCTAACCCTGTTGAATTGTGTTTCTCGTCAGTTAACCCCTTGAGTACCGGAGAGGTTGCCAAAGCATTGTTGAGCTATGCATTGATAATTCCTCTAGCACTCAAGGGTTATATGCTGACTTCCCTCTGGGTACATGGGTGACATTGTGGAGGAACAGTAATGATGTTTAACAGACAACATTTAAAAAGCATGGTTTGTGTGGATTGTGTGTGATCAGCACAGCAACAAGAGGGTTGAACTGAGACTTGGACAGGTTTGGGCCTGGTTGAACCTTGCTATTTGACCTTGTATTGTGTCCTATTTAAACCCTCAGGGTGCTGTGTTGATGCATTTGTGTGGATGAATGATGGGCATGTGTTGAGGTGTGACTGTGTTTGAGTGTGCAGTGTGTGTTGGTTGATGTGGTGCGTGATTATGTGATGATGCACTTACCGGTAGTGTGGAGGCTCCTCTCATCCCCAGTGTCCAATCCTCCAGGGACCCCCTCAATCAGGGTGGACGACAAGGTCTGCTGAAGCCTCTCCTCCCATCCGCTGAAAGTGATTGGGACAGGTGGACTACCTCTGGTGCCTTGGGCATACATGGCGACATCCACTTCTTTTTGACCACCATCTTGCAGTTGCCCCATCCTTTCTTTATGGACTCCACGTCCCGTCTGCAGTTGGCCACCACATTCATATTGCTGCATATCTGATTCCAGACAGCCTTCCTCCTCACAGCCAGGCCAGGGACCCTCTCCCTCAGAAAGAGGACGCTCTCCCTCTCTAGAACAGCCTCCATGAGAGCACTGTTCTCTTCCGTGTAGCAGGGATCCCTGATCCTCTCCTCCTCAGATCAAGCCTGTGAGGTGTCTGAGCTGTTGCCGGAATGTCCTGCCTGCTCTGCGCCTACCTGTGCATGGTGCTCGGTGACAGGTACCCCTCGTTCCACTGACACATCTATCCCTGCCCTCCATGTGCACACTCTTCTGGGCCCTGTCCCCCTCCACTCTGCGGATCTCCCTCTCCCACCACTACTCTGCTCAGGGATGCCCTCCTGACCTTCCTCCTCCTCCTCCACTACTCTACCCATCCCTCTCTCCTGTCCTCCTCTCCTTGCCATCACTCACACCCAGGCACTCACACAGGCCCTCACAGACACACTCGACCCCACTCACTCTCTGTCACACTCTGTCACTCACAGATTCACACTGAAAGTTTAAAAAATGTGTTAGGTATTATAAAAAAAAGACTATGAGTGTGTATGTGTTAGTGTTTGGATGGGTGTATGTAATTTGTTCAGAAGTGTACTATGTGTATATTTAGGTGCAACTCCAATTCTCTCTTTGCTCCAAAAACTCCTTCTACCTCCAATGACAGCTCCTCTCTCCCTCTCTCTTAACACTATCCTCCACTCCTGGGTCCTGTGCTCTAGCTCGCTGAAATTCGAAACACAGACAGGGTGTGACCATTATTTTTGGGCATATATAGGTGTATTTTAACTTTTTGGATACTTTGGGGCCTTGGGATTGGCTGTGGATTTGACATTTTTGGTGCATCAATCAGGGTTTCTAGCCAGTGCCAGCCGTTATGTTACATTTTGACTTAAGTTGTGTTTTAACGGGTGATTGGGATGCACGGTGATGCGAAAAAAGGTGCAACGCAGGTTTTTGTGTTATATGTTTTTATTGCGCCCACGCTTGTTAGCTATTCTTGTAGACTACCTGTTGAATCCGTCATAAATCATGTATTATTTGCGGCCGATAGGCCTTTTTTACTTAGCGGCTGTTTTAATGTAAACCTTTAAATCTACCCCAAAGTGAGTCCCTTATCGGATTTTTACAGCTAACGCAGTCCTTTAAATGGCAACTTGGAGCATTTTTTTTTCTAATGGGCCAAAAAACACTTTAGTGTAGTGGCCATATTACTTGGAGAACTGTTGTTAGATGTTCATTACATGGACCTTAAAATGGCTTACTACACGTTAAAACACCCGGTGGTGTTTTTTTTGACTAACGCCTGCCTTTAAATCTACCCCCAAATCTCTAGATATATTGAGAACATTTTGGCAATAGGATTTTTCAGACCTTCTTCCTCTCTGTGCAAAAGAACCATGAATCCCTGAGGCCCTGCATTGATTATGAGGCTTAATCAGCTTTACTACGATAAACAGTTATCCATTACCTCTCATCTCTGGACTATTTGATCAGCTTGAAGTATCTACAGTTTTTAACCCTTTGAATGCCAGAGAGGTACACAATGCACTGCAAAGCAATGCACTGAGTACCCCTCTGGCACTCAAAGGGTTAATAAGCTAAACCCTTGTGGGGCTCCAATTTGAGCAGAAAAGAGCTTCCGATATCCATTCAGGACACTACTGTTGTCATGCTAACTCCAATATCACTTTAACCCCTGGAATGCCTGAGAGGGAGGGGTGGGCAAAAAACCCGCAAAAAACACTTTAAATAAAATGATTAAAATCTTCACCATTTTCACCCATTGACAAACATTCTTTGCTATTTTTTCAATGGTTAGAAAGTTTTCAACCCTTTACTAACGTGTTTTTCACCTTTTTGCTATAAAAATGTGCCGTTTTCCAGGAATTGAAATACAATACAAGCAGATACAGAGCAAGCGAGAGGTGCTGTGCTGTTCTGCTAATATAGTTAAAGAGGGTAGTAGTGAGAGCAGGACAGTTCAGCTGCCTGTGCCTGCTTCCAGTGCCAGAGACCCTAAGTAGTCCCACCTGTGCTAGTACTACTACTAAGAAGGTTCAGCAGCTTGTTAGTGTTAGGCGTGAAGGAGGGGATGATCATCAAATTACTAGTGACTGTGAGGAGGAAGACTCAAGGACTGAAATTTATGTGGTTGGTGTTAGTAGTAGTAACAGCGATGGTGAAGCAGCTGGTGTGAGCATCCAGACTAATGGTCAAGGGACCCCACACCATTCTCCTGGCCCTGGGAGTCCCCTTCCCCCCATGGCATTGTCCAGGTGGAACATGATCCCGAAGAAGCCAGAACTGGTGCATAGCAGGAACAGCAATAATACCACCCCCATAACAAGCACAGATCTGCTGCCTGTGCCTGCTACTAGTGCTGTCATTCTGCCTTCTTCAGGTCACCAAGAAATGGCAAGTGTGACATTAGGGGACCCTCTGTCAAATTTCTCATCACGTCCTCCAACCAGTGAGATGTCTGTAATAGAGCAGCAGCAGCATGGAGAGACTAGTGGTGGTGGTAGTGATGATGGTGGAGATGCTGGGGTGGAAGAATCATTGATGGACTTTTTAGCCAAACTGAGAAGGAATGGGCTACAAGGATGGGCATCACCACCACCACCAGTGAGCTTCTGGAATTTGCAGAGTTTGCAACTGCTCGAATTCCTGATGTTGCTGAGTTGCAAGGACAGCAGGATGCTGAGAAGCAGGCTAGTGTGCCACAGACCACCGTGGACACAGTGGAAATGGGTTAAACCAGTGAAAGACTAGGACAGGTTCCACAAGCCAGCAGCAGCAATACTCCTGGGCTTAGTTGCAGTACTGATTCTGAGGCAGTTGCAGCAACAGCAGCAACATCATGCTCTGACACTGCTCGTGAAGGGGAATGTGGAGGAGAAAAAAGAGGCCTTTCTTCTCCACCTTTCCCTTCCCCCCTGAAGTCATGGGTGTGGGACTATTTTCTCTTGGGGTAGGCATAATACAATCATCAACAATGGCACTGTTTACAATATGTGACAAGTCAGTGAGAAGGGGAAAGGAGGGGACACACCTTGACACAACTGCCCTGACAACACACATGAAACACAGACACAATGATATTTATGTGAGACATGTTAAAGCCAAACATCTACCACAGAAATTGGGCACTCCTGTTGTGGTACCCCCTCACTCTCCCAAAAGGCAACAAGAGGAGAGGTGGAGCTCAAAGGGGAGGAAGAATAGAGAAACCCAGTCAGAGCCTGAAAGTTTGATGATGAGCGAAACAACTAGTTCCCCATCATCTTCTTGCTCTAGCGCAGGGCTGTCCAAGTTCAGTCCTCAAGGACCACCAACAGGCCGGATTTAAGCATTTCCCTGATTAAACACAGGTGAGTCAATCTAAATGAATGAGCCACTGGTTAACTCACTTGTGCTCAATCAGGGAAATCCTTACATCCTGGCCTGTTAGTGGCCCTGAGGACTGAACTTGGATAGCCCTGCTCTAAGGTAACTACATCCTCTGCCAATACACCTTGTTCATTGTTACCTCCCCCGCCAAGTGATAGCCATTCTGTACCTGTCACGATGTTAATGCCCACTCATTGCACACTGTGGTATACTGACCCCACATGGCAGTGTGGTGGAGAAGAATCACAACCAGATCATCAAGCAGCATCCAAGGAGATCCTACCCCACAGAATATACTAAGCTGGTGGCAGGGAGGGTTCATCATTACTATTAAACTGTCTGCAAGTTGTCATGTGTCCTTAGTGGGGTGTGGACAAAGGGTATAATGACAGCAGCAGTACTTGGTTTCTGGTGGGGGGATTTCATTGGGGACCCTAAGTGTCATGATGTTTGGATAGAGTTGTCCCAGGTGTTTCATGTCAGTGCAGATGTACCTGTTGTTCCCAGTCCTTACCTTATTTACACTGAACACATTGCAGATACTGATGTGAGAGGCACAGTTCCTCCTCTCAAGGAAAACATTTCTATTCTCAACACACCCATAATTTTGGAGGAGGAGCAGGTGGAGAATCATTATTGGCCAGCTTCTTCTTTTCTCCACATTTACTTGAAGTGGAAGGGCTAGTTATGTGCTGCTACTGTCCCAAGCGTATCACTGGAGCTAGTCATGACAAGTGGAACCTTCATCAACCATGTTACTACTGTTGTTGATTCCATTCCTTTTGAGCTGCCTAATCATCCTGCTGCTTAAACAACTCAGAAGCAGAAGCAATCACAGCAGTTGCAGAGTTCGCAATTATATCAGGGCACATTTGACAGTGGCCACTTGTTACGGTTTTCTGACACTCAGACCAGGGTATGAAGTAAAAACACAGTTTTATTGAAACAGGATAATAGAACAGTGCCCTTAGGGGCCAGTACAAGTATAATCAGTATTGGCAAATACAGACCAAGTAAAGTAAGTGCAATACAAAGATAGGAATATATGTATATATAGACTGGGGATAACTCCAAAGGGTTAACAGGGGCAACTGGAGTAACTCAGTCCTAGATTGGCCAACATCCAGGATATGATAACAGTCTCTGGATGGTGAGAAAGGAGTAAAGTGTCTGCACTGAATCACTCTCAAGGTAGTAAAATGGAGCACACCTATTGCCCAGAGCTGAGCCAATACCACCACCGTGGGCTTAGGAGGAATGCTACTGCTAGAGCTGAAGTAACCAGAACCTGTATCGCCCTTAATGTGAATTGGTAGTAACCCTGCGTGTGCCAACTGGACTGTGCCCAGACACCCTGAGGATGCCAAGATAGACATTTGCTGCACAAGCTATAATGAACCGGAGCACTGGGAAGTGCAGGAGATAACGTACACCCCGAGCGTATGTGAGCCAGAGCCAGGACACCCTTCCGGTGTCGCACAGTATCCACACTGCAAGAGCGGACAGACTACCAGCGCCAACCGGCGCGGTCACGGTGCACACCGAACACCGGACGGACAGTGCTCTGCGAGTGATAGTATGGCTTGGTCTAAAGGCACTAAGAGTAGCAGGCTCAAAGGGTAACCAGAGGCTTGGCAAGCGATATATGAGGCACGTAACCGGAGACTACAGGCACTGCACGGGTTAATCTGGTTCAGAGAACAGCTCAACCGGAACCGGATTGATATGGTAGCAGGAACATCAGCCGGAGAACGGACCAATCACGGAGCAGGGTTGTCAGCCAGAACCGGGTCAATCACGGAGCAGGGTCGTCAGCCAGAACCGGGTCAATCACGGAGCAGGATCAGAAGAGTAGTCAGACAAGCTGGGTCGGTACACAGGAGACACTGGAACTCAGCAACGAGGCGCAGGATCAGGAACACCACGAAAGGGCAACTGACAAGTGCCCAAGAGCCAGTATAAAAAGGAACATCCTGGGCGGGCCAGTCAGCCTCCTCCAATGCAAAGGTAACACAGTAAATGATTGACAGGGAATCACGGGGACCGTGATACCACTGACCAACATGGCATGACCTGGTGGCACTTTTTGTTTTTCAGGACTTGTGTTTAAAAAACAAAACAAAAAGAAAAACATACGCCTACAAAAAAATAAACAATTTGGAGGGCTTATTCCTAACAAGCCTAAGTCCTACAAATCAATGTTTCCTTAGGGCTTGTGCCAAACAAGCCTAAGTCCTACAAATCAATGTTTCCTCAGTGCTTGTGCCTCTAGTAAGTCTAAGTCCTACAAATCAATGTTTCCTCGGAGTTTGGGCCTCTAACAACAAATCTTATAAATCTTCCTCTACAAAATACTCTATCACATCAAGTATCAGTCTACCCAAGTGGTAGCTTATATCAAGGGGTTCCTATCTCTATCACGTTAAGTACAAATTTCTTATTTTATTTATTTTTTATTAACTGTCCCGCAAATTCCAGTCAACAAACCCCCCAAAACAAATTTCCTGTTCAACTGATTCTTTCACCAGACTCCACCCACCAACACAGGCACCTCCTCATACCCCATTTATACCATGTCTTATGGTTTTTTTTTAATTGTATTTAGTTTTTAGTTTTTATTAACTGTCCCGCCAATCCCAGTAAACCACCTCCCCTGTTCAACTGATTCTTTCCCCACACTCCACCAACACAGGCACCCTCAAACTTCTTTTATACTATGCCTCTGGGAAATAAAATAATATTTGCTATGTGTCATTTGTAAATTCAATGTTCCCTTTGATTTCATTGGAATGAGCCAGGAGAAAAAAGCGGAAAAACTGCACTTTTTGCTGGAAATTATTTGCCAAGCGGGAAGTACCATTATTCGCTGATTTTGATTTGAGGTGAAAATGTTCGCCCATTCCTACTGAGAGGTATCCATTGCATGTAATTGCATTGGATATCCCTCTATTTCTACAAGGATTGTAGGACTGTTATGATTTTGTTGATCTCAACATATGTTGTTTGCTATCAGTTCATCTAAACGATCTTATGAACATAGGCAATTTGGTTTACCTTTGTTTGCAGAGGGATATCCTTGAAGTGGCAATGTCATCTGTCAAACTGAAACATCCATGTAAGAGCTTATGTATGGGTTGTATCCTGTACCAGCTATTTGGTTGTAGCAGGCAATCCCAAGGCTGTACATGACATTCATCCTGTGGAGTGAAACAGATGATCATGTGTTGTGTGAGTGTGTTTGCACATATTCCCCAAGCCTGATCGTGGACATATATGCATTGTGCTTGATTCCTGTGTTATACTCACAGTGTGTGAAGTGGTCCCTGATGAGTTGGTCTCTTATCTCCACCTCTCTTTGGGTATCTTCATCCTGTGCTTGAGGAAAAAGGCCTTCCAGGAGATATTGTGGCTCAACATTGTCAACTAGCCTACTGTTTGCTGCTATGTTGTTATCACGGTGCCCTTGCTCCTGGTGGCAGGCGGCATTCTGACTGTCTATTTTCCTGTTCTGCTGTCTGATTGGTCAGTATCCTTGTCACCACCCAGCAACTGCCTTTATAACCCCTGTCATGTCACCATGATGTTGCCCTTTCGTGGTGTACTAGTTCCTGACATATGCTCCGTGTTTGCTGTTTGTGTATGACTTGGCCTGCCTGAAGACGTTCCTGAACTTGCTGTTCTTCTCCGGTTTCTGTTGCTGACCATATCTGGTTGAGGACCCGCTTCTGTTGCTGACCGTATCTGGCTGAGGACCCGCTTCCTTTGCTGACTGCATCTGGCTGAGAAACTGCTTCCGTTGCTTACCGTATCCTGAGAACCTGCTTCCGTTGCTGACCGTATCTGTCTGAGAACCCGCTTCCGTTACTGACCATTCCGGGCTGTCTCTGTGCTTCAGTGCCACCAGTGTCTAGCAGATTGTCAGTGCATCTATCCTACCGCTTAGCTGCCTCCATTACTTGCGCTAGACTTCCTGTGGCATTACCGTTATTTGGTTGGTTGCGCCACGTGGTGCTATTACTTGTCGACCGGCTGCTAGCATTCGTGCTGTGGCTACTCTCTGACCGCCATTGGCGGAGTGCACATGCGAAGTACCGGTACAGTGTTCTGCACTGGCTGAGTTACTCTGATCCCTCTGTGTCCATCTTCCTACTATGCTGGGCTCACTCCCTTTGGGAGTTGCAGATATATAGGGCGTTACCTATTGACCCTTGCGTGCCTGGTCTCTCCAGGTCATGTTCAATCCATTCTGCAGTAGCCTTGGGCTCTAGAGCCAGCGTCACGCTATTACCATACTCTGTGGAAGGGACACTGGTTGCCTATCTGTATCCTGCTGTGTTACGTTCTAGGGTCCGCTTGAGAGTTGTCTGGTCCATTGGCATCCTGTGCCAGAGTCTGTGTTGCCTAGTTCCGTTGGGTTCAGTGTTGCCCAGGCATCTGGGCTGTGCCAGCTGTGTTGCCTCGCTCCTCTGGGTTCTGTTCCTCCCAGGCGTCTAGGTGGTGCCATTCACTTCCTCCTGGACCATCTGTGCTAAGGTCCTGTGGTCAGTGCTCGGACTGTGTTACCTGCCACCTGTTCAGTTCCAGCCTCAACCATCTTACCAGTGATCGTATTATTCACACTATTGTACTTAATACTATTTGCTGTTCCTGTTATACCTGCCTTTATTGGCTTGGGCTTAAGGCCTATTTACGTGTGTGACCTTATTTTCAATAAAGTCATTTTAACCTTATCAATCTGGTCTGAGTGTTCATCAAAAATCGTGACAGTTGTGTAGGGTTACACATGCCAGGATAATGTTGCATGTTTTTTCTTGGTGCATATTGCAGTACTTCCTCCAGATTTATCAAGGCACCTGAATCTGGCTTTGAGGAAGCCGAATGTGCGTTTAATGGCATCCCTTGGTTCTAACAGGTGCCTCACTGTGCTGGTGTATGTGGATTTGGAAGTGGTGTGATGAGCCATGGTTTACACCCATAACCTGCATCACCTGCGGAAAGAGAGTGACATGTTGAGACAGGGAGCACACATTATGTGGATGATGTACTACTTGTGTGTCATGACCAAGCTAAGCTGTGTTTCCATTATTTGTGTGAGTGCACCTGTGGCTGTGGTGTGATGTATGTTGTGTTGACTCACTTAAAAGCCATCCTTCTGCATAGATTCAGTTCTCGTCCCTGTGGACAGAGGAACGTGTGAGGATAGATACATGCATTGACTAACATCTCGTACTGTATATAATTGATAAATAGAATTAGAAATACTATACAGCCTATCTTTGGTTATATGAGTTTACAGTTAGCTCCATAGCTTAATCATATTTGTTGTCTCAAGCACACAAGTGTTTCATATTGATAACTAAGTCCAATCAGCTACAAACACCCCCATCCCTGTACTAATACCATTCTAAGTGGGCCAAATAACCCAGTGTTTTAAATGTCCCAGCCGTACTATTGTATCATTTAAAGGGACACACACACATTTGCTTTTAACTATCAACTAATAAAGTTTATTTGTTTTAAAAGTTTGACAACCCAAGTGGGCAATCTAAGAACCGAACTGATCTATTTTTGGCTACAAAGGTACCCCAAATACTATTGGGGTACCCTGATGTAGCAGAATGTTACAACTGATGTCATAGTATACCTGTTTATTTGGTGTATTTAATAAATTGTTTTACTTACTATCTCTGTACCATCTATATTTGACTCATTCCCTAGACTCCGCCAACACAGGCACCCTCCTCAGATCTCTTTTATATCTTTTATATTATATATATTTTATTATTAACGGGTCCCCCAATCCCAGTCAACAAACCTAAAAAAATTCCCTGTTCAACTGATTCTTTCCCTAGACTCCATCAACACAGGCACCCTCATACCCCTTTTATACTATAATAAAATGTGTATTGTGTTGTGTGTTAATTCAGTCTTCCCATTGATTTAAATGCAATTAGCTAGGCTGGAAGTGTCATTCTTCAATGATTTTGGTTTGAAGAGAAAAATTCTGCCCATCCCTAGTAATAGCCACCCGATCCATACTAAAAACTGATTCTGAGGGCAGCGAAATAAGTGGCGATATGAGCCTTACAATAAAGCAAAAAAACCACTACAAGCAGTGACTGGAGCTGCAATAGGAGGGTAATGGAAACTTTATCAGCTATGGTGTGCAGGCCGCATGGAGAGTACAAAATAGGGGAAGGTAATCAAAGTCACGGTAAATATACCAACTCTAAGACAGAGAGAAGTACAAAGCGGAGATCCAAGAAGAAACATTAATACACAAACTAAGAACAAGAAATATGATTGCAAACAAATGCTGGAAACTCAAATAATCAGGCAAGGGATCTACAGCAGGCCTCCTTAAAAAGAGAATTAAGCCAATCAGAAAGAGATCTTCCCAGTAGGGGTGGGCGAAAAGTGTGAAAACTTTCCCACATGACTTTTTGTGAAAACTTGCCAATTTTTTACTTTTTCTATGAAAGTTTTCACCTTTCCGCCTATGCAAATATGTCCTCCTTTTCACCTATTTTAACAATTTTTTTGTGTATTTTTCATATAGGTACTACATTTTCCAGTGTAATATTACTTGTTATGAGGGCTGTAGTTTAGAAATAAGTGTCTGAAAGTCAAAGTTGCGAGTCCTACAGCAACATATGCCTTGAAAAATGTGTTAGCATGCAGAATGCATTTGTCCTTTGCCCACAACACTCTCATATTCCTCTGTAGCAGGAACCATAGGAACTAACTGTTGGCACTGGCATTATCACACTCTCTGACACATAAATATCTACACTACTTCTTTTTTCTGCCCTAGAGCCCTGGGAACCTTTTAAAGTGCTTCTGCTGCTGCTAGTCATGGCACCTTTGGCCTGTGGTTGTCCTTCAGGCGGGATCTCATAGAGGAGGTGCCTTGGTGTGAGCCTACTTTCCCCCTGCTCATGTGCACAGACAACAGATAGCAACATGCTTAGCTTGAGGATACTGAGCGAAGTATCTCCATACTGAGGTGGTGCTGCTGCTACTACTACTAGTGGGGCTGTATGTTGATGCACTTCTACTACTACTAGGTGCCAAAGGTGCAGAACGTACAGCAGCAGCAGCAGAGGCACTCATCATATCTAATAATGTGGATGTTAGTAACCTGTGTTGCTGAGTACTCAAAACAGGTGTGTGTGGCTGAGGGAGACTTAGACTTTGAAGAGGCAATGATGCTGATGATGACTGATAGGGTGACTGTCTGCTTTTTGACATCTGTGCCTGTCCAGGGTCAGACATCCCAATGGCTTTCTCAAACAATTTATAGACAGGCACAATGCTCCTTAAAAGTGGTGGAAGATTCAGCCTTTGACTTTCTGATAACCTTATATCCATGTCATCATCCTCACTCTCAACTTCTTCTGTATCTGAGCAAGAGAAGGATGCTGGAGGGATATAGTCTAGTTCTGCATCATCATCAGTCATCATTAGGTCATCCTCAGCAGCATCAGCATCTTACCCACTACCCTTATATTCCTCTAAGCTTGTGGAGGTCTCAAACATTTTTTTTTACTTTTACTGTAACAAAGTTCCCTACTACAGGTGTTTTGGTGCTTGTTTGTGTCACTATCTGATGCAGCAGACAGTTCACCTTCCTCTATTATGCTGTTGCTAGCATCATCAACACTTGAATGTGACTGGTTGTCGTCTTTAGTGTTCTTATATGGTTCTTTATTTCTACTGGCACTGGTGGTGCTGGAACTAGTTTTGCTGGGACCTTGACAAACTGCATCCTCCCTTGGAGTAGAGGGATAATCATCATCACTGATTGCACATGCTTCAGCAACCATTGCTGCAGTCAGTTTTTGAACTATTACTTTACTCTCACATCCCTGCACTGCTCCACCACTCCCCCTTCCCCTTATGTATTTGCTGGACATTAATCAACTACACTGTGTTTTTTACTCTATGGTATACAACACAAGAGATGGAACTGTATGATGAGTTTCCTAAGCCAAGTCAGCTGTATGTCACTGTCACCTAATATATTTCATTCTTTATTCTTTTTATTTTTTATTTATTTATTTTTTATTAAGTTGTCCACCCTGTTGTCTTATCACAGTCAAAAGTAGTGAAGTTATTTATCTTTGCGAAAAGTCATGATGGAAATTTTTCACGCTTTTCTCCCACCCCTACCTAGCAGTCTACCAACAGCCTGTCATTCTGATATCTGGCCACCATCTTCTGATCACAGTGAGTCATTCACTTCTAACAATGTACAACCTCTGACTGCCAGTCGAACTCAGACCCGGTGTACAACCTCTGACTGCTATTCGAACTTCAACTCAGTGTATCTGTTTATATCTGTGCCATAGCTCCAACTTCTAGTCAAACTTAGAAAGAGTGTGTTCTCACTATTCAACCAGCCGTCGATCATCCTCTCTAGCATCCTGAGAGTTGAACCCTCTTCACCTTACTATTGAAGTCAATAGTCAGTCTTTAGTTCATCATGTCCTGCAAGGGTCTCATTACTCTGCATCTTCCTACAACTCCTAGCATCTCTCACCAGCTACGCTCCCCAGCTTCTTGAGAGTTCTAGTTAGAGGCTTGTTACACATTATGCCATCAAAAGTAGAATTCAACTCTTCATCTTCAATGTCCTTAGATGGTTTATTAATATTACTACTGGAGATGGTAGAACTTGTTATGGGAAACAGAGGGGCGTCTGCCATTCAGATTTTTTTAAATAAAAAAATATATATATTTTTTAAAACTAGCCACCTCTCTGGCTGTGCCGGCGGAACCCACTCACATTGCCCCCCCCCTGTTGTCTATTTCCTACCTCCCCTGCAAGACAGGTCTGTACCTCCTTTGGCACAGTCCTGTAGGTGCTGAGCTCCCTCGTCACCTCTTTAGGAATGGAGAGCGCTGGGAGATGACATCATCTCCCAGCGCTCTGCATTCACGGATAGGAGACCACATGGGAGCTCCATCAGGTACAAGACTGTGCCAAAGGAGGCACAGATGACAGATCTCCTACCAAGGAGGAAGGAAACGGACAATGGGGGGAGGTAGGATATGGACAAGGGGAGGAGGCAATGTGAGGGCAACATGGAGATGATGGGGGCAATGTGGAGCTAATGGGGAGCAAGTTGGAGCCGATGGAGGGCAATATGGAGATGGTGGGGGGCAAGTTGGAGCTGATGGGGTGGGGGGGCAATGTGAGGGCAATGTGGAGATGATGGGGGCAATATGGAGCTGATGGGGGCATTGTGAGGGCAATGTGGAGCTGATGGGGGGCAATGTGGAGCTTTGGAGCTTTGTGGAGGTATCCAGTGCAGATGGCCCACGGGGGGGGGGGGGGGGCGCTTCAAATTTCTGTGCCTACAGGTTCCTGAGATGTAAATCCAGCCCTGATCACCGTTGACAAAAAAACAAAACAAAAAAACATACTCCCTGTGCAACTGCTTCTATTCCCAGACTTCCCCATATAACAGCCACCTGGAAGGAATGTAACCCTTTGAGTGCCAAAGCATTTTAGCGAAACGTACGTTAGGGAAAGTTATATAGGTATCCTGAGCCTTGTATGTTGGCTTTTGTTGAGCTAGTGATAGTACGGATAATAGGGATGTAGATATTAGTGATCACTGAGTATCTGTCGCTAATTGAGGGATTGGAGTGTATCGCTATTCCAGACTATTTTGTTACAACGGGAGAGATGGATGTATGAGAATACACTATCTTTACTTTGGAGCCTTTCTCCCTTATGATCATATAAGTAGATTCCATTGTGCTGTGCTTTATCACTCCCCGGTTACTAGACGGGGGAACCATTGCTTTAAAACTTCGTGATCGTGGCTCCGTCCTGTTTGTATAGATACACTCCATTCTACTGTGTTTTATTACTCCCCGGTTATGAGACGGTGGAATCACTGCTCTAACTCATAGTAAAAACTTTGTGATCGTGGCTCCGTCCTGAGTGTTCAGGATGGAGGATTTGTTGGGACACTTTGTGCAGATTGGTTAATCTGTATCAAGTTGTTTCAACTTGATTGAGCGGAGAATTGCAAAACCGCTCATTCCCTTTAAGCAGATGACGGAACTCACTTCTCTGTTCAGCGCGGTTGGTCCAATGATATTGGATTAAATGAGAGCGCAATTGGAGATGAGAGTTTGTATTATCTCTGCAGCTCATTGGGTAAACTAACATACAATCAACAAATATCGTGAGTACTGGTAGAAGAAATATATATACCTGTTACCACGGATAACATTCATGATCTTTTATCATTGCACTTATAATGATAAATAGGGCCAGGAAGTACTATATTTTATTTTATTTATTTTAATTCGCCGCTTTTTAGATTTTTTCAATAAAGGTTGAGTTTTAATTGATTTACCTTTCCCTCTATTCATGTAACCCAGGAATTGGAATTAGGGGGTGGGTTTGGTGCTGTATAATTGTTCTTTTTTTTTTTTTTTCTTTTTTGTTATTTATGATATTATCATTCAACAATTAGCACATTCCCTTTAGTATTACATTTACACCCCTATGACTTAAAGGTGGTGCACCAAATATTATTTTGTGCCAGAGGGGTACGCAATGCATTGCTTTCTCCTTAATCACTTGCATTGTTTGAGGCAATACAACAAAATATTATCACTTCTATATACACTAATGTAAATTAAATATATCTGGCTCTTCCAACCCCAGCATTTATCTCAAAAACATTGTTCTTCCCCCTTTAATCTGCATACTGGAGGAATCTAGCTACATTTCCATATATAAAATCAATTATGACAAATCTGAGGTCCTCAATATAACCTAACTTCAAATAAATATCTTATCATTTATCTCACATCCCACCCCTCTTCCTTAAAACAGAATAATTTTGTTCTGCTTCTTGTATCCACTGTAAAGGATTTGAGGTTGTGAAACTCACTGTTTGTTTGCTAAAAAGGGTGTATCAATTTGTCCAAGATGACAATTTTTCCCAAAATATTATCCATCATTAACACACTTCCTGTACATATTTGAAAAGTGTATCTTAGTAAATTCAATATTGCAGACAGTACTGCAGTAAAAAGCCTTTTATTTTCAAAAGGTGAAATTTCGTTATCTCTAACCTAAGTGAATGATCTCTTGCAATCTGTACAGCCCTACTGATGTACACTAATTAGAATTAAGATATGGAGCTCTCCTTAATCACTTGCATTGTTTGCGGCAATACAACAAAATATTATCACTTCTATATACACTAATGTAAAATAAATATATCTGGCTTTTCCAAACCCAGCATTTATCTCAAAAACATATTTTTCTTCCCCCTTTAACCTCCATACTGGAGGAATCTACCTACATTTCCATATATAAAATCAATTATGACAAATCTGAGGTCCTCAATATAACCTAACTTCAATTAAATATCTTATCATTTATCTCACATCCCACCCCTCTTCCTTAAAACAGAATAACCTTGTTCTGCTTCTTGTATCCACTGTAAAGTATCTGAGGTTGTGAAACTCACTGTTTGTTTGCTAAAACGGGTGTATCAATTTGTCCAAAATGACAATTTTTCCCAAAATATTATCTATCGTTAACACACTTCCTGTACATATTTGTAAAGCGTATCTTAATAAGATTCCCAGACTGGGTTTTTAATTTTTTTCTTGTCGCCCTTGAAACACTTGTTTGTGGTTGCCTGATATGTCTTACTATTGGGTTGTCTCCCTCTCCAAGCTACTGGACTGCACATCTCAGACCCCCACTGTCTTTCTTCTTATGCTTCCAATATAGACCCCTACCAACTCTTTTGGTTCAACCCCCCTTTCTTTTTCAAGGCCTGCCAATCAGACCAGAACCTGGGTCACCTTCTGATGACTTTCTCTGGCAACGTACCCATCACCACGGATGTCAGTATTCCATAAACTGGAGTTTCCCCCAGGTTTGCATGATGACTCCTTTAAAACTTGGTTTTAATTTAATATATTTACCTTAGACAAGTTGCTTCTTGAAGCTGGCCCTATCCCATATGAATCTACTAACTCCTTTTGGAGATACAGGCAGTTAAAACATTTTCTGCTGTATTTGATGTCCAGTGGATATGAGTTCAGAACAGACTCTCCTTTTGAGCACATGATTTACTCTCCGACTATAAAACTACACTTTTTTGTTGAAATTTTATAAAATAGTTGGTCCTCAGACACCTACAACTAATCCTTACTTTGTCAGAGATAAGGAGACAGATCTGGGAATCTCACTCCCTTAGAACCAATAGTTCTACGGATGTTGCATTATTCTGTATATTAACTAATATGGCCAAATGTCTAATCCCCCTTTTCTGGAAGTTGCCTCAACCCCCTGCAGTTTCACACTGGCACAATAAAGTACATCTTACTTGTTCAATGCAACATATATACACAGGTTCTATACAAACTTTAGAGGCCTTCCTTAGAGTTTCTTATTATGAGTCCCTCATGGAACACAATTAATGGTGGTCATATTTATGTTTACTACTGTTTCAATTTTCCTCTGACCCACCAAAATATTTTCTTTCAGTCTACTTTATTGCTATGTCGATAATACACACGACTAGTGCCAGCATGGTACTGGTACCTTCTCCCTCATCACTGTTTTCCTCTATCATCTACTCTTTTCGCTCTTCTTTTCATACCACTTTTTCTGTCTCTTCTTTTATATTATCTCATATATCCACTACTTATTCTGATTGTCTGTTGCTATTGTTTATAGTCAGTTGACTATAACTGTGGCATGTTATTTCACATGTGTGTTCTTTTGTACCTTTATACTGCTTGAGCAACTTGAAGTCTGTATATGCCTTTTTGAACAGGTTGTTGTGCTTCTCCACAACTTTGTTCACTAACATTTATGAAAATAAAATTTATAATTTAAAACAAAAACACATATTTAAAAAAATATAATTACAAGAATTGGGGCAATAGACCTGAGGGTTCACCTTTCTGGAATTACATTGCATTGTACAGTGCTCCTCTTCTCTATATGTTAAAAATTATCTATAGTATATACAGACCATCAGAAAGCAGGGCCAAAAGCAGCAAAAGTAGAGGCAAAATACATTAAGACATTTGAAAAATTGTACTATAGTGACTAATTGAATAATGCTCATGGTATCGACAGCCTTGTAATAATTTTCCTTCTACTTTCTATAAAACATGTATGGTTGCATCCACTTATTAAGCTTTATAATGGCCCATGACCATGTCCATAGTAATTAATAAACAATTAAATAAAATAATATGGGTATGTATATTTCCGATACTAATAATAATAATAATAATGATAAAATGTTTTGAATTCATATATTTATTTTCTGCACTATGAGGCCTGAGATTTTTTTGATCCATTTCTGTGACATTTTGTATGTGACTTATCTGTATTACTGACAGAAAAGAAGGAACATATAGCAGTTTTCTAAGTGAACAAGCTGTGGAACGCTGATGGAGTAATGGAAATTGTTCATCTTATGACAGTCAGCAGCAGACTTCATTTGAAGTTATAGGAAGACATAACTCATATTGACATTATCCCTCACATGCAGTTCTGGGAAGTGATTTATATGTTTCTCATTGTTCAGCACAAGCAGATAGTATCTATTCAATTCAAAGATGAGTTTTCCTTGCTCTACAGATACATTTTCAATCAACAAAGAAAAAAGAATGCTGGTGCTCTGTTTACCAGATTTAACCTTTTATTTTCATGCATACAATGCTTTTTTAAATGCAATATTAGACATTTTATTTTATAAAAGCAATGCATGCTTTGTTTGCTCTATGTCTAAAAAAGATAAACAGGCAGTGACGGCAAGCATGAATGAAAAGCATTTGTTGTTCTTAAATATTAGTTTAGGAAATGTCTAAAAGCATTTACAAAACAATAAGTGACTAGGCTGCATTACATTGCTTTTTGATAAATGTTACTACTTGCTTTTATCTGACAGATTCCTATTGAGGTCTATAGGAAGTCGTTGGATCTGTACACTGGAAAGTAGCCCTGTACTAGAAGCTGAGTAGGTATTTCTATTTTCAAAGTTAGGTTTTATGATACATAGAAATATGTTTAATGCAGCAGTCTATTATGGTCTAGAAAAGGAAATTATATAATACTATTCAATAAAGAATGTTTGGTTGATTCTCTCCTGGGCAGAAGCTCCTTTTCTGAGATATCAGCAATTCATATTCCAAGAGTGGACAATGCAGCAGTGGACTAGTTTAGTCAACAGCATCTGTATTCCAGGGAATGGGAACTAAAGCAATCTGTTTTCAGTTCCATAGTTTGGAAGTGGGATCATGCTGTTGTAGCCCTTATGGTTCTTTCAGTGAATTCTAACGTTCCCCAGTTTTTCTCTGCATCCAGAGAACCACAGGTCTTAGTGTGGACACAGTGGTGATTCCATAACAATTCCTACTGGCCTAAGTGTTTCCTCCACTTTCCTTGATCCCCAGGGTATTGACTGAGAAAGATCAAGCTGGACCAAGCATGTGTTAATCTGATGTTATTCATGACTGCCTAAGTAGCTATGGGAATAGACAGAAAATAGCAATTTGCACTGTGTCACATTTTTACATTTTATTTGTATTGCATTGAAATCAATAGTAGAACTAAATTTCCCTCCAGCAATGAGGACATTCACAAAGTGCTATTATAAAAGGGTGTTATCATCCCACAGGTTGGCAGTATGTATTTGGAAATAAATTAAATTATGGGATTCCTGGTGACTAAATAAAAAAAATAAAGCAAGCAGTTAGTTTGTGGAGGTGTTAGAGGGGTGTTGGGTAGACACTGCCAGTTTATTTCTGTGTGTTGGTGAGAAGAAGTGAGCGTCAACCCATACCCCCCTGAAATTGGTGTGACTCAGAAAGATACCATTGGACAATATATCTGATGTGACAAATATGTACAGGGGGCTCAGCTAACATACTGTGTCTGTGTGTGCCATACATACACAGCTGCACTCCAATTCAACCACAAGAACTAGAGGGACATTCAAGAATTATCATATCCTTCATGGTTTCCTATCTTTCCCTTCACTCCACCTACCTAGCTTGGTTTTTAAACTGGCCTTTTACCCGGGAGAATAGTCATGTTCTTCAAGCTCAGTTGGTGTTTATTTGATTGCTCTTGTACTGGTATTCTCTAACCCCAGTTTACTTTTGACTATTATCCCACATTGTTCCTATTATTGTCTTCCTGATATTGACCTCACCCTCCGTCTGACTCAGTTTCACATTGTACAGCTCAGACGCTTGCTCTCCCTGAATTCCTGGTATTGACATCGGCTTCCTCGTGACTATGCCTCCGCTTTGACCCTCACTGGCTTAGATGCTTGCTCTCACTGCTTCTTGGTACCAAAATGCGCTTTACACCTGACTCTGACTCTGTTTCATCCTCTACGGCTCAAACACTTTCTCCCATTGACTTCCTGGTATCGACCTGGCCTTGTATATGTTGCAAGCCTGAGTTTTGTAAAAAAATGATTCACTCAGAGCATTTGATTGGCTAGTCTGAGTCCTGCACACACTGCTATTTATCAGGCATTTCTCTGTGTAAGCCTGCTGCTATGCTGCCTAACCATTATTTTAAAAGAGACAAAACAAAAAAAGATAACCTACAGCAAGTGTGGCAGATGTTTGGTGGTGGTCTGGTGTGATTGATGTGTATATATAGGTAAGGCTATTGGTTAGCCTGGCTTTGTGGGAGGACCGATTTTCGCCTCTTATGCCTAGGACTGCTCAGTTCTAAGTGTCAACGCACCTGTGCTTATCTGCGACTCAAAGTCCGTTACCTTAGGCTTGCGTCATACATCATCAGAAAGCATTGCATCATTCACTGGAGTACTCGTGGCTCACTGGGGCTCACGTTGATCCAGCAACGACAGCCTGTCCACTGCTCTAAGAAGGTATTGGGGATAAAGATTAGGTTATACTGTATAATGCTAACCTTGTTACTTGCTCTTTTCATCTATCTGCCGCATTTCTGTCTATTTATGGTCATTTACGTTACTTGGGATACCGGGCAGGCTCATTTGGTGTTACATCATGGGCTCGCAAAATCTCCAACACGCAGTTTGCTACTGCCTCAGAACTGCTGGCTATAAATGGGCTTAGATGCCCGTCACACGTCAGTCAGTATTATACTCGGGTGTTTCTGTACACTATCGAGTAGGGCACGCAGCTACTCACTAACCTGTAATCTCAGGTCTCTTCACTTTAAGGATCTGAGCATGTTAAGGGAATAAGCGAGATTCAATGTTATGTGATCCCTTTCAATGCATTTGGTTTGCATTAGAATCACTTCAGTTCTTTTCACTCATTAGTTTTAACCCCCTCAGGATTGCCTCCACAATTTCCATTGGCCTCCCGCAGGGAGACCTTCAAGTGCTTTATTCTATTTTTATTAGCCACCAGTTCATACAGTAAGTGTTCTTGCAACCTATAAGTCATAGCGCGGTTATGTTTATAACACTTATTTATCTTGACTTTCGTATGTTCGCACGAGTGATTTAGGGTAGCATATCTATGCCGGATTAGACACATCCCTGCTATTAAAGCCTCTATGGAACCATTTACAAGCCTGTCCTGTCCCTGCAAGCAGATTCCTGGGACAACACTAGATCTAGGCAACTTCATTGCCTAATCATTTAGATTGTCAGTTCTATATGTTAAGCGGTTCACCCTAGAAGTCCACAGTTATTGTCCTTTGAAAGCCTTATGATACTTTAATTGTCATTCATTTCTTTCCTTTAATATCTCATACTCTTACCCTCCCTCTTTACCCGTCAAGCACCTTTGTGTCTGTTTTCTTGTGTTTAACTACCTGGGGCCCTTACTCAAGTTTGGTCAAACAATTCTGATGCAAACCAACTGCTTATTTACATACACCATTTAACCTTTTCTATGCTTACTTTTCCTACACTACTGACCACTAAGTGGTAAACATTCCATTGCCTTATCAATTCGTTTGTCAGCTTTTATATGTAAAGCAGCATTGTTACAAAATACTTTAATTGCTCAGGTATCTATGGTCTGCTATTCTCCCCATTTTTTCTCACAGATCCGAGGGAAGTTGTAACGGTTTTTTAAGACACTCAGACCAGCTGGTTAGAATAAAACACAGTTTTATTAAAAAACATAAAGAGTAAAGAACGCCCTCTACAGGCAACACAAAATAATAGCGATATAATGACAGTAATGCCTTCACAGGTCAAGTATACAGAAGCATAAGTATCACATATACTGTCTCAGGACAGGCACATAGTAGCGAGGATACTCAATGGTTAAATACAATACTTAGTCTCTGTTGTGGTGTTTGGCACGCCCAAGGTGGTGATCAGGCAGCTATTGGTGTAGATAATGCAACACCTAAAGTTCTTAAGGCTAGAAAGCTGCAGGCAGTACTGGAATAGTGGTAGAGTCTGCAGAGAAGTTGCAGTGAATAGCCCCCATGGGCGTAACAACGAAGACTGCTACAATGCAAGAGCTTGCCAATAGCCCCCACGGGAGTAATAATGGAGACCAACTGCACAGGATTAACTTGAGCCAATAGCCCCCATGGGCGTATACCGGAGACAACCTGCAAGAGCTTGAGCCAGTAGCCCCACGGGCCTAACAACGGAGACTGCTATAATGCAAGAGCTTGCCAGTAGCCCCCACAGGCGTAATAACGGAAACCACCCTGTGCTGCAAGTGTATGAGCCAATAGCCCCCACGGGCGTATACCGAAGACCACCCTGTGCTGCAAGTGTATGAGCCAATAGCCCCCACGGGCGTATACCGGAGAGAACACAGCTAGAGCAAGAGCCAATAGCACCTTTCGCGGGCGCTGTAACGTAAACCGACTACTCTGCTGATGGAAGGATGAGCCGCATCTAGACCAGGCTTATAACGTGGCCGGCTCTGCTGATGTAGCAAATCAACAGCATAGGCTCTGCAAGTGTACGTGAAGGCTCAGATAAGGAGACGGCAGCACTGCAAGGGTTAAGTAGCTCAAGGATCGAAGGCTCAGCAATAGTGGGTATCGCTCTGCAAGTGTTAAGGAAGGCTCAGCAACGGAAGCACAGCTCTGCAAGTGATAATGGAGACTCAGCACTGGAGACACAGCTCTGCAAGAGTAAAAGAGGCAACACGATCAGCCCAGTAAGCGAGCTCAGCGGAAGTCAGAATGTTGCCACGGCGACACCAGCAGCAGGAAGCAGGAACAAGCAGGTCTCTGTAGCAAGCCGGTTCAGGTGACGGAGCAGGAAGTCAGCCAGGCCAGGTCAGTACACAGAGGTGGTTCTCAGACAAGCCAGATCAGTCACAAGCAGGAACGTGTCACGGTTTGTTATGACTCTCAGACACAAGTTTTAGGTAAAAAAAATCAATTTTATTGAAATAATAAATGATAACTTGGATGGCAATAACATACATATATATATACAGAATATAGCACAGACAGAAGGCAGACTCTACCGGTCCTGTCAATATACCGGACAGGACAGTCTTTAGGCTCTACCGGCCTTGCCAATACCGGGTAAGGCAACCTGCAGATGGAATAGCATAACGGTTTTACCGGCCTTACCAAATTACCGGGCAAGGCAGCCTCAATAGATACACAATGTAGGCTCTACCGGCCCTGCCAATACCGGGTAAGGCAACCTCAGATGGACTGTGGCAAAAGGTTCTACCGGCCTTACCAATACCGGGCAGGGCAGCCCAGAGATAATAGCAGCAGTCAGATGGAACTGGCAAATTAGCAGGATCGTTAAGCAGCAAGGCTTTGGAGCAAACCAGCGTCCGCACGCTGGAAACAACACTGAATAGTATAGCTGTAGGCTTAGCGAGCAAACCAGTGACCGCACACTGGAGTAACAAGCGAGTAGTATAGCCGCAAGGCTTAGGAGCAAACCAGCGTCCGCACGCTGGGACCAACACAGATTTGTATAGCTGATAGGCTTTGGAGCAAACCAGTGACCGCACACTGGTGTAACAAGCGAGTTTGTATAGCCGCAAGGCTTAGGAGCAAACCAGCGTCCGCACGCTGGGACCAACACAGATTTGTATAGCTGAAAGGCTTTGGAGCAAACCAGTGACCGCACACTGGTGTAACAAGCGAGTTCGTATAGCCGCAAGGCTTAGGAGCAAACCAGCGTCCGCACGCTGGGACCAACACAGATTTGTATAGCTGATAGGCTTTGGAGCAAACCAGTGACCGCACACTGGTGTAACAAGCGAGTTTGTATAGCCGCAAGGCTTAGGAGCAAACCAGCGTCCGCACGCTGGGACCAACACAGATTTGTATAGCTGATAGGCTTTGGAGCAAACCAGTGACCGCACACTGGTGTAACAAGCGAGTTTGTATAGCCGCAAGGCTTGGGAGCAAACCAGCGTCCGCACGCTGGGACCAACACGGAATTGTAGCAATGTCACCAACGCGACCAGGCAGAAGGTCACCAGGATACTGAAGACAGGTGATGAGATGACAGGAACCAGCAACGATCAGTCAGGTCAGAAAACAGCGGAGAAGTTCAGCAGGAACTGCAACACCAGAGACTAGGCTGGAACCAGGACTGGAAGTACTTCAGCATGCAGGAAACACTGGAACAGTAGAGATCAGGAACTCAGGAACACTGGAACAGAGGCCCAGCTATCACTAGCATAGTGGTAGCAAGAAGGTCAGAAACAACACGAAAGGGCACTCAAAGGGTGCCCAATCCAGGTTTAAATAGTCAATAAGAGGCGGGCTATCTGCAGACAGCCAATAGAAGCCCCCTACTGGTGACAGACAAGTAACTGCAGCAAATCACGGGCACCGTGATAGTACCCCCCTTTCAAAGACCCCCTCTCCTAGAATAGGGTTTAGGTTTCTGCGGGTAATTGGCATGAAAGGCCCTAGTTAACCTAGGTGCATGAAGGTCTGTACTATCCACCCATGATCGATCCTCAGGACCAAACCCTTTCCAATGTACCAGGTACTGTACCCTTCCTCTAAGCCTACGGGAATCAATAATGCTCTGAACCTCGTACTCCTCCTGGCCCTCGACCTCAACAGGTCCTGGCACCACAGGTGTGGTAGTATAGCGATTGCAAACCAGAGGCTTAAGAAGGGACACATGGAACACATTATGGATACGCATGGATGCAGGTAGGTCTAGTGCATAGGAGACAGGGTTAATTTTGCGAATAACTCTGTATGGACCAATAAACCGAGGAGCCAACTTATTAGACGGAACCTGCAGCTTGAGATTTCTGGAGGAAAGCCATACTCTATCCCCAACCTGAAAGGAAACCGCTGGAAGCCTTCTGCGATTAGCATGGCGCTGATGACGCTGAAATGACTGACCAAGTGCCCTCTGAACTTGTGCCCATGTGGAACGGAGTTGCTCGATATGCTCATCCAGAGCTGGAATCTGTTGCGTCTGAAATGAGTCTGGAAGCAAACAGGGCTGGAACCCATAATTAATCAGAAACGGAGAGCTCCCAGATGAAGAATTGACCGCACAGTTCCTGGCGAACTCTGCCCAAGGCAACAAGTCAGACCAATTATCATGATGGTCAGTAACGAAACAACGGAGAAATTGTTCCAAGCCCTGATTAGCTCGTTCAGCGGCTCCATTGGTCTGGGGATGGTAGGCAGAGGAGAAGGACAGCTGTATGCCCATCTGTTGGCAAAATGCCCTCCAAAATCTAGACACAAACTGGCTCCCCCTGTCAGACACCAGTACCCTAGGCACTCCATGCAACCGGAATACTTCTCTGGCGAACACCATTGCCAATTCCTTCGCTGAAGGAAGACCACGGAGGGGCACGAAATGAGCCATTTTAGAAAACCTGTCCACCACCATGAATATAAAGGAGTACCCCTTTGACATAGGCAACTCTCCCATAAAATCAATGGAAACATGAGACCAGGGGCGTTCGCCATTAGGCACCGGTTGAAGCAAGCCCACAGGGAGATGTCTCGGGGTCTTAGCGCGGGCGCAGGTGGCACAGGCATTCGTAAATTCGGCACAATCGTTTCTCATGGAAGGCCACCAAAATAACTGAGAAAGGGACCATAACAATTGGTCTCTACCAATATGTCCCGCAGCCTTAGAGGAATGGTAGGTTTCGAGCAGCCTAGTACGAAATGATTCAGCGACAAAACATTTGCCCACTGGGGTTTCATGGGGAGCGGACCCCTGAGAGGCCAGGATCTCCTCCCCTAGAGGAGAAGTGATACTCGTGCGTATAGTAGCCAGTATTCTATCAGGTTGGATGATAGGAGCTGGTGCTTCCATTCTGTCACTGTCGGCCTCAAATTGTCTTGACAGTGCATCAGCCCTGATATTTTTTGACCCTGGTAAATATGATACAATGAAATTAAATCGACAGGAACAGTGCCCACCTGGCCTGACGAGAGGACAATCTCTTGGCCTCCGAGAGATAGGTCAGATTCTTATGATCTGTTAGGATTAAGACAGGATTCTTAGTACCTTCAAGCAAATGACGCCATTCCTTAAGAGCAAGGATAATAGCCAATAATTCTCTGTCACCTATCTCATAGTGGCTTTGAGTGACAGTCAACTTTTTAGAGAAAAACCCACAAGGTCTGAGAGTTCCACCTTTCTCGTGTCGCTGCGAAAGTACTGCCCCGACCCCAATATCTGAGGCATCAACCTCTAACGTAAATGGAAGTAAAGGATTGGGGTGGGATAACACAGGAGCCGCAGCAAATGCCAGCTTCAAATTCTCAAAGGCTTTCTCAGCAGATACCGGCCAACAAGAAGGATTAGCACCCTTGTGCGTAAGATCGGACAGAGGTTTGACAATGGAAGAAAAGTTCTTAATAAACCTCCTATAATAATTAGCGAAACCCAGGAAACGCTGTATGGCTTTAAGACCCTTGGGTTTTGGCCATTGTAGGACAGCTGACAACTTTTCTTTGTCCATGGCAATGCCATCATTGCCAATTATGAACCCCAAGAATGGCACACTGGTTCTATGAAACTCACATTTTTCCATTTTACAAAATAATTTGTTCTCACGGAGTCGTAGCAATACTGCGGATACATCTTTGATGTGCTGTGCCATGTTTTGGGAGTAAATCAGTATATCGTCGAGGTACACCACAACACATGTCTGTAACATATCTCTCAGAACATCATTTATCAGTTCCTGGAAAACTGCGGGTGCATTACACAGCCCAAAAGGCATTACTAGATACTCGTAGTGCCCAGCTCGAGTATTAAAGGCAGTTTTCCACTCATCACCTGCTCGAATGCGAACCAGATTGTAAGCGGCCCGTAGGTCCAACTTGGTAAATATCGAAGCGCCCTTAAGGCTGTCAAAAAGCTCGGTGATGAGTGGTATTGGGTATGCGTTTTTTGCCATTAGTTTATTCAAGCCCCGGTAGTCAATGCATGGTCTTAATTCGCCATTTTTCTTTTTTACAAAAAAGAACCCAGCCCCAGCTGGAGAGGTAGATTTACGTATGATCCCTCTAGCAAGGGCATCAGAAATGTAATCCTCCATAGCCTTATTTTCATCACAAGATAATGGATAAGTGCGTCCTTTCGGAGGTACTGCACCAGGCTGCAATTCAATGCAACAATCATAAGGTCTATGCTGGGGTAGCATACTAGCCTCTCCTTTGCTAAAAACATCGCCAAACTGTTGGTACACATCCGGCATAGCAGAGGAGGTGCACATGACCTTAATAGGCTGGATGACGCACTTGTCCATACAAAACTGGGACCAAGCAGCAATTTCACACTTTTTCCAATCGAATTGTGGGTTATGTAACTGTAACCACGGAAATCCCAATATCACCGCATGGTGCGGGGAATTAATCAGTTGAAACTGCTGCTCTTCTCTGTGAAGTGCCCCAATAGTCATAGACAATGGCATAGTTTCAAATATAACCTGAGGCGGTTCTAAGGGTCTACCATCAATCGCTTCAATAGTCAAGGGGTTTTCTCTTTCAATGCGTGGAACTCCGTGCAATTCAGCAAAGGTATTATCCATAAAATACCCTGCTGCATCGGAGTCAACCAAGGCCAAAATCTCCACAGAGCGTTGTGCCCAAGACAATACCACCTGTATGGTGGGTTTCATTATGCCCGACACTGGGGACGATTGTACACCACCTAGGGCCTGTCCCCCAAGATACCCTAGGTGTGTGCGTTTCCCGGACGTACCGGACAGGAATTTAGCAAGTGCCCTTTTTTACCGCAGTATAAACATAACCCTTGTTTTTTGCGATATAGTCTCTCTGCCTTGGATAGTCTAGTGAAGCCTATTTCCATAGGTTCACTTGTTTCCCGTACTGGTTCACTAGACTTCAATGCCAAGGGAGGGATGGGTGGGCAAAACATGCTACTAGGCTCATTATTTTTTGACCGTAACTTACGATCTCTGGCAATTGATCTCTCGCGTATTCTGGAGTCAATTATCATAACATACTCAATGTAATCATCTAGATCAATAGGTAGATCTTTAGCAGCGATTTCGTCTTTAATGTGGTCATTCAGGCCTTGAGAGAAGGCTGCCAATAATGCCTCGTTATTCCAACCCACCTCTGCTGCCAATGTGCGGAATTCGATGGCATAGTCGCCCACTGTACGCCTGCCCTGTTGTATCTCCATAAGGCGTTTGGCAGCAGAGGTGGTTCTACCAGGAGGCTCAAACACTCTTCGAAAGGAACGCACAAATTCACTAAAGTTCTTAGTACAAGGTTTAGCATTCTCCCACAAGGGGTTAGCCCAAGCCAATGCTCTGCCAGTGAGCAGTGATATCGTGAACCCCACTTTACTACGATCATTGGAAAATGCGTGTGCCGTCAATTCCATAAAGATTTCGAGTTGATTGATGAACCCTCTGCAGAGACTAGGGTCACCATCATATCTTAGCGGCAAGGGTGCAGAAGCCGTTAACCCTTTAACAGTACCCCCTAGGGGTCTGGTATCACTTTCTGGTGTCTGACTTGGCGAGACCACCGGGCTAGAGCTAGATTGGTCAGCAGGTACCGTGCGTTCAAGGATCGTTTGAATAGCAACTGCCAACTGATCCAAACGTTGCTCGAGCACATCCATCCTCCAATGGATATTCTGTGCGTTACCTTCACCCTTGCTGTCTGAGGTCATGGCCCTTTCGTACTGTCACGGTTTGTTATGACTCTCAGACACAAGTTTTAGGTAAAAAAAATCAATTTTATTGAAATAATAAATGATAACTTGGATGGCAATAACATACATATATATATACAGAATATAGCACAGACAGAAGGCAGACTCTACCGGTCCTGTCAATATACCGGACAGGACAGTCTTTAGGCTCTACCGGCCTTGCCAATACCGGGTAAGGCAACCTGCAGATGGAATAGCATAACGGTTTTACCGGCCTTACCAAATTACCGGGCAAGGCAGCCTCAATAGATACACAATGTAGGCTCTACCGGCCCTGCCAATACCGGGTAAGGCAACCTCAGATGGACTGTGGCAAAAGGTTCTACCGGCCTTACCAATACCGGGCAGGGCAGCCCAGAGATAATAGCAGCAGTCAGATGGAACTGGCAAATTAGCAGGATCGTTAAGCAGCAAGGCTTTGGAGCAAACCAGCGTCCGCACGCTGGAAACAACACTGAATAGTATAGCTGTAGGCTTAGCGAGCAAACCAGTGACCGCACACTGGAGTAACAAGCGAGTAGTATAGCCGCAAGGCTTAGGAGCAAACCAGCGTCCGCACGCTGGGACCAACACAGATTTGTATAGCTGATAGGCTTTGGAGCAAACCAGTGACCGCACACTGGTGTAACAAGCGAGTTTGTATAGCCGCAAGGCTTAGGAGCAAACCAGCGTCCGCACGCTGGGACCAACACAGAATTGTATAGCTGATAGGCTTTGGAGCAAACCAGTGACCGCACACTGGTGTAACAAGCGAGTTCGTATAGCCGCAAGGCTTAGGAGCAAACCAGCGTCCGCACGCTGGGACCAACACAGATTTGTATAGCTGATAGGCTTTGGAGCAAACCAGTGACCGCACACTGGTGTAACAAGCGAGTTTGTATAGCCGCAAGGCTTAGGAGCAAACCAGCGTCCGCACGCTGGGACCAACACAGATTTGTATAGCTGATAGGCTTTGGAGCAAACCAGTGACCGCACACTGGTGTAACAAGCGAGTTTGTATAGCCGCAAGGCTTGGGAGCAAACCAGCGTCCGCACGCTGGGACCAACACGGAATTGTAGCAATGTCACCAACGCGACCAGGCAGAAGGTCACCAGGATACTGAAGACAGGTGATGAGATGACAGGAACCAGCAACGATCAGTCAGGTCAGAAAACAGCGGAGAAGTTCAGCAGGAACTGCAACACCAGAGACTAGGCCGGAACCAGGACTGGAAGTACTTCAGCATGCAGGAAACACTGGAACAGTAGAGATCAGGAACTCAGGAACACTGGAACAGAGGCCCAGCTATCACTAGCATAGTGGTAGCAAGAAGGTCAGAAACAACACGAAAGGGCACTCAAAGGGTGCCCAATCCAGGTTTAAATAGTCAATAAGAGGCGGGCTATCTGCAGACAGCCAATAGAAGCCCCCTACTGGTGACAGACAAGTAACTGCAGCAAATCACGGGCACCGTGATAGAACGTCAGCCAAGCCGGGTCGGATCACAGAACAGGAACACAGGAGCGTAATAAAAAACAGGCCAAATCGGTACACAGGAATCAGGAACGCACGAACACAGCAACAGCAACACTGGCTCTGGAACACCACGAAAGGGCACCTGACAGGTGTCAATGGCCAGGCATAAAAAGGTCACCAGAGGCGGTCCAAACAGACTCAGCCAATCAGAGCGCACCACAAGCGAGAGTGACAGAGAGGGATCACGGGCACCGTGATAGTAGTGTGCCATTTATCTCTTACAGGTATTGATTCGTTACTCATTCCCTCATTCCCTCCCGCTAGGTCTCAGGAGTTAGTAGTTTATTATTTTTCTGAAGTCTGTCGGTCTCTGCTTTACAGGTGAGGGCTGGAGGAGTAAGATTTCCCTAGTCTGCAACCGGCCAATCAATAGCTAGTCCTCTGTATCTGTAGGTACAATCACCGCCAGGTTCGCGACTGGATCCGTCACATAGACAATACATCCCTTGGGCCTTTTCATAGGTAGTTCCTGGCATCATTCTTCCATAGCAAGGGCGCCATCTTCCCCTGGTTATTTAGAATAGTTAAGGGATTATTTTTTGTCTTTCATTAGTTACACAGGTTCAGGTGACCGACAGCATACATTTTGGCTGTCATTCTCATATTTCTTTTCTGGTTTCATAGGATAAGAATCTTAAGAAGTATGTCTGATACATCCAGGCAGGAGGAAGGTTCTGACATACAGGGAACTCCAGGTCCTGCATCAAGACACTCATCGCCCTCTGTATACCGGTCATGGACTGTAGAAAAAATAATCCGAGAGCTTCAATCAAGAGGAATTCCTTATTCAGCTTCAGCACGCAAAGCTGAATTATATAAATTATTGTTTACCCCCCCTCATGTGTCCAGGCCTAGCATTAGCTTGAGCCCAGCTCCATCCCTATCCCAATCCCAGTCTGATTTGGCCGATTTACAAGCCTCCTTTGCTACATTGGCTGAGTCTGTGGCAGCTATCCACTCTCGCCTGGACAGCATGGGTACTTCTTCAGCAGGTCAGCTCATGAATCAGATGTCTTCTTCAGCCATAGATTCCAGTCAGACGAGTCCTATTGCTACAGGTAGATTAGCTCCCGCTATTTCTCCAGCTCATTATATTCCAGGGCACTTAAAAAAAGAGATTATAGAAGGGAAGGTTGTTAACTTAGTAGCGCTGCTCATATCCTCCCAGGATTATGTAGACCATAAATCATTTAGTTGCGATCAGGTGTCGGTAGTACTGAAGGCTAAGGACCCCAGAACTAAGCAGGAAGCTTTCAGTTATTGAATTTGTTTTGGCTTTTAGTCTTTATCGCGATGTGATACGCTCTGTGCACCCTCAGAATAGAGAGGAATTGGATTTATATCTTTACAGAGTAGTCAAACTTGGGTATAAATATGGAGGCTATGCCTTTTATGATTATCATCAGTCTTTTTTGGCCAAAACGGCGGCCACCTTGGCGTAATTCCATGTTGCCTTAGATTGGAGTCAGTTGGACACGGAGTTATTTTGCAGGCATTTTGCTGGATTACGCTCACCTGTATGCTCCGTGTGCCAGTCGGCCAAACATTCAACTAACTTGTGCCCAAGTTCGACTAGCGCTACCACTAATTTTAGCTTGACAGAGTCACAGTCCGAATCTCAGTCTGCTTCTCCATCGCCCCTCAAGTTTGATCGCATGGGTAGACCTATAATATAAAGTCGCAAATCTGTAACAATTACAACTACAATGGTTGTACCTTTAACGCTTGTCGCCTGGTACATTTATGTTCCGTATGCAAGAAGGCTCATCCCAGGTCGATTTGCCCCCAAAGATTGTACCCCAGGTCCTGGCTAGTCGGGGTACACATTCCCAATCTCAAGACATGTCTTAGAGTTCACCCCTCTCCAGGTCTAGTTGAATTTTTGATCTCAGGTTTCACGGAAGGTTTTCATTCAGGTTTATTAACTTTACCTTCAGGCACCATCGAATGTCCAAACTTACAATCAGCTAGTCAGGATCTGTGGGAAGTGGATAGATTGGTCAATTTAGAGTTAGTTAAGGGGTATGTGATAGGGCCCTTCATTTCCCCTCCTTTTTCCCACTGGAAAGTCAATCCAATTGGCTTGGCCCGCAGGAAATTTTCTAATAAAGCACGATTAATTTATGATTTGTCAGCTCCTCATTCCATTTCCACCCCAAGTCTAAACTGTATAATTCCTTCAGAGGAATTCTCTTTAAAATATTCATCAGTGGATGATGCCACGCAGTTGATCATGCAGACAGGGGTAGGTTGATGGTTGAGCAAAGCCAACATCGTGGATGCATTCAAGCTTCTACCATTGCATCCATCCCTGTGGAATCTACATGGTATCAAATGGAAGGAACTCTATTATTTTGCTACACGGCTGATGTTTGGTGCTAAAAGCAGTCCCAATCTGTTTGACATTTTCGCTGACATTTTGTGTTGGATGCTTTTGAATCTATACCATTGTCAGCATGTCATTTACTATCTGGATGACTTTCTGATCATTTAACCCCCATACCTTGCTCCAGTCGGTTTAAGTAAATTAATTCAGCTTTTTTCTACCCTCAATATTCCTGTAGTTCTAGATAAATCCGTAGCGCCTGTCACGGGAACCGGACAAATTCCCTGGTTACTGTTATAGATATATCCCTCCTCCCCCATCCTCCTCCAAAGGACTAAAATTCGCGTGCTGGAGACTGCCAGCCGGACTACACGCCCATGGCAGCTAATAGGCTAAAAGCAGGTGTGACACAAGAGGCCAGGATTGGCCACATCATACTCAGCCCTGGATTGGCTGGGGTTTGAAGGCGGCTAAATCAAATTATGTAAAAGATGCTTTAGCACAAAGGACACTATTGTGAATGTGTATTCTAGCCCATTATATCCAGCCCCAGCCCTTTGTCTAATGTTTACCCACCGCCCCTCACTATTGTCAGTTAATGCACTCATGTCTGTCCCCATTGTTCCCTGGCCACACTGTTCTGTATATAAGTCTGTTGGTTTCTTCAATAAACAGTTCTGGTTTACCCTGACACTAGTTCTGCCTGGTGACTTAGGGTACATTGCTGTATGCTGCGGGAGCCTTTGCTGGTGGATTTTGGGGAAGAAGTTATCCTGGACGGTGACACCAACGCTGGGTGTCTGCTGGTACCGTCACATCTGGTGGCTAGCGGCGGGATTTTTACTTCTTCCAGAAGAAAGGACACTGAGACCAGTATCCAGGGGGAGATATAGCCACCGGGCTTGACCCCGGTCTCAGCAGCACACGGAGACCAGCATCCAGGGGGAGATATAGCCACCTGGCTTGACCCCGGTCTCTGCAGCGCGGCCAACAGCGGATGGAGCAGCGGTACGAAGCCCTCAAACGGAGTACCTTAAAAGATTTGGTGGAGTCCCGTGGGCAAGTGGCCAGCAATAAGTCTAAAGCCACGCTAATCGCTGAACTGATGGAGGGCGACCGAGTCAGCAACGCATCCTCTGCGACCACTGACATGTCTGATTTGCAGCGGGAGGTTCAGTGGCGTCTGGCTCTCTATGGTTCCACTCCTCCCCAGGAGATCATCACGCAGATCCTGAGTGAGGCCACCAACTTGCGACTGGCAGAGCTGCAGCAGCACAGAGAGGGACCAGGGAGCTCCAGACCTAGTGGAGTTCCGAAGAAGAAATTGCCTTTTGCTGCATTCAAAGCATTCAATGATGCAGAAGATGACATTGATGGCTATTTGCAAGTTTTTAAGCGTCAGTGTGCCCTGCAAGGAGTTGAGGAGGCGGACTGGGTCACCGTGCTGGTGAGCAAATTGTCAGGGAGAGCCGCGGAGGCATACCAAGCCGTACCCATGGAGGAGTGCAGGGACTATGAGCGAGTCAAGGAGAGGCTTCTGGGTAGATACGCCA
Source organism: Rhinophrynus dorsalis (assembly GCA_037306005.1). Taxonomy (NCBI): domain Eukaryota; kingdom Metazoa; phylum Chordata; class Amphibia; order Anura; family Rhinophrynidae; genus Rhinophrynus; species Rhinophrynus dorsalis. The sequence continues at coordinate 403,801,385 of CM074723.1, forward strand.
TAACCCCGGAGGCACACCGACTGAAGTTCCGCAACCTGAGGCGGAAAGAGGGACAGCCATTCACGGACTGGGCTCATCGGATGGCGAGAGCTGCTGAAAGTTGGGTGACTGGTTGCCAGGCAGTTACCCTGGCGGACGTTCTGCAGCTCATAATGTTGGAGCAATTCTACGAACATTCCCCTGTAGCTGTGCGGGACTGGGTCAAGGACCGGCGGCCTCACACCGTGGAACAAGCAGCTATCCTGGCAGATCAATATGTGGATTCGAGGAGGGCGGGAGCCCCAGAGCCACGACCTCCAGTCCGAGTTGGGCAACCTATTTCCCCGGATTTGGGGACAGCACGCCCGTTCCCTCCACGACCTCTTCCAGCACGTCCTCTGGCCAGCGGAATGCCCAGGAGGCCGGGCATTCGCTGCTATGGATGCGATCAAGTGGGCCATGTGAAGGCGGAGTGCCCCAAAAATGCTCCACGGGATTCCGGGGCCCGACCGTCTCCAAGGATTCCACGGGCCGCCGCACACTGTCTGGATGCCGAGTCTGCCCCATCTGCGCCCGAGTGGGGGGAGGAAGAGTTTGGGATGCTTCATGAAGTAGATCCCGTGCAAGCAGCCGCAGCAGACAACCGGTTGCATCACCGGCAGGCGGTTTGGGTTAAGGGCCGCCCCGCTCAAGGATTACGGGACAGTGGGGCCACGATCACCCTATTGCAACCCCAGTTGATAAGCCCCAGGGAGAAAACCGGCCGGTCGATAGCAGTCCGAGTAGCGGGGGGCACGGTACTGCGGATTCCCACGGCCAGAGTTCATTTGGATTGGGGGGCGGGAGCTCGAGAAGTTGAAGTGGGGGTGATGAAGGACCTCCCCGCGGAAGTCTTACTGGGCAATGACCTTGGTTGCCTCACCTCCTCATTTGCTGAGGGGGCTGCTCCGGAAATTTATCCTGTGACCACCCGGCAGCAAGCACGAACAACGGGCCGTCCATCTGAGGAAGGGACCCAGGTAAGACACCCCGACAGTGACCTCCCTCTTAACACTGACAACCCCATAGAGGCCCCAACCGACCGGATCACTCTCCCGGTTCCTTGGGACTCCTCTGCCGACTTTGCCCAGGAAACACTCACTGACCCTACCTTAGCCAGCTACAGGGACAGAGCTGGGGCTGATCCAGGGGGACTGGGAGGGGACCAGATAGAATGGGATCGGGGCTTACTATATCGAGTCACGGAAGGGAGGAAAGAGACCCGGGTGCCCAAGCGACAGCTGGTGGTGCCACAGAAATATCGGCAGGACCTGCTCCGAATTGGGCACGACATTCCCCTAGCTGGCCACTTGGGAGTGACCAGGACCCACCACCGGGTTACCCAATCCTTCTTCTGGCCCGGGGTTACAGGAGATATTAGGCAGCACTGCCGGACTTGCGACACCTGTCAGCGGGTCGGCAAGATAGGGGATCACAGCAAAGCGCCGCTGCACCCCCTGCCCATTGTAGACGAGCCATTCAGTAGGATAGGCGTAGATCTGGTGGGCCCCCTGCCGCGTCCTAGTCCCTCGGGGAAGAAATATATTCTGACTGTGGTAGACTATGCTACCCGGTATCCGGAGGCCATCCCCCTGGCAAACATTCAGGCAGAAACAGTGGCAGATGCCCTACTCCGAATCTTTGCCAGGGTCGGCTTTCCCCGAGAGATTATTTCGGATCAGGGGACCCAGTTCACGGCAGAGGTGACCCAGCAGCTCTGGAAGCTTTGTGGAATACGGCCCTTACCGAGTGCCCCTTATCACCCCCAGACCAACGGGTTATGTGAACGGTTTAAAGGGACATTGAAACAGCTGCTTAGGACATTTGCCACCTCTCATAGGGACTGGGAGAAGCAGTTACCGCATCTCCTATTTGCCTATCGGGAGGTCCCCCAGGAAACTACTGGGTTTTCCCCCTTTGAGTCTATGGGAGGAGGGTGCAAGGACCCCTTGATTTACTCAGGACCCACTGGGAAGGGACAATAGGAGAAGAGGGGACCCCTGTAGTAGATTATGTACTAGCCTTCCGGGACCGTCTAAAGGAACTCACGGATACAGTCCGGGATAACCTGCGGGCGGCCCAGGGTCAGCAGAAGCGGTGGTACGACCGGACTGCCCGCACCCGCACGTTACTGGTAGGTCAGCAGGTATTGGCTCTCAAACCCGTCAAAAAGGATAAGCTACAGGCAGCCTGGCAGGGGCCTTACCGGGTACTCAAACAGTTGTGCGATACCACCTACCTGGTTGCTAAATGTTCAGATGAAAGAGTACAGAGGACCTTTCATGTGAACATGTTGAAAGAGTACCAAGCCAGACAAGAAGCGGTAGCTACGATTTGTGCCCCGGCGGTGGAAGACCCGGAGGGTCTCCCGTTGCCGGCGCTACCCACATTAAGTGAAGGGAAGACAGGAGTGGAAGCTGTAGAGATAGCGGAGCAATTAAGGCCAGCTCAGGTTGAACAGGCTAAGCAGATATTGCACCAGCGTCAGGAGATGTTCTCCTCCCTTCCCGGGTATGCCACGGTAGCACTTCACCGAGTGGAGACCCCAGGGCAGCGACCCTTGCGGCAAGCTGCCTACCGGGTCCCTGACGCAGTTAGGGCTGGGATGCGCCAGGAAATTAGGGACATGTTAGATCTGGGAGTCATTGAGCCCTCTACAAGCCCTTGGGCTTCCCCAGTTGTGCTAGTCCCCAAGAAGGACGGGACCACGAGGTTTTGTGTGGACTATCGCAAACTGAATGACCACACCACCACAGACGCCTACCCTATGCCCCGAGTAGATGAACTGCTAGATTGCATTGCTAGGGCTAACTTTTTGACCACCCTTGACCTGTGCAAAGGATACTGGCAGATTCCGCTGGATCGGGAAGCTATCCCCAAATCGGCTTTCATCACTCCATTTGGCCTGTACCAATTCAAGGTCATGCCATTTGGAATGAAGAATGCTCCGGCAACTTTCCAGCGGATGATTGACCAGATCTTAGATGGTCTCCAGGAGTATGCCTGTGCGTACCTGGACGACGTCGCGATTTTCAGCAACACTTGGGAGGAGCACCTGCTCCATGTGGGGGTTGTACTGGATCGCATCAAGTCGGCGGGTCTGACTCTTAAACCAGACAAATGTAGGGTAGGGATGGCAGAAGTACAGTACTTGGGTCACCGGGTGGGCAGCGGGCGCCAGCGGCCAGAACCCGCAAAAATCGAAGCTGTCGCCAACTGGCCCACCCCACGAACTAAAACCCAAGTAATGGCTTTTCTGGGTACGGCGGGGTACTACCGCCGATTCGTACCTGACTATAGCACAATAGCTAAGCCCCTGACTGACCTGACCAGGAAGAACCTTCCCCGACAGGTACTGTGGTCCCCGGAATGCGACACTGCCTTCAACAAACTAAAATGTGCATTGATCTCTGCCCCTGTGTTAGCTGCTCCTGACCCCACTAAACGTTTCTGTGTCCATACAGACGCCTCTATGTTCGGGCTGGGAGCAGTACTGAGCCAGGTGGGGCCCGACGGCAGCGAACACCCGGTGGTCTACATCAGTCGGAAACTCCTGCCCCGGGAAGTAGGGTATGCCGCTGTTGAAAAGGAGTGCCTGGCCCTGGTCTGGGCTCTCAAAAAACTGCAGCCCTACCTTTATGGACGCTCCTTCACTGTGCTCACCGATCACAACCCTCTCATCTGGCTTAACAAGGTATCCGGGGACAACGGCCGGTTACTCCGGTGGAGCTTAGCCCTGCAACCCTTCAATTTTACCATTCAGTACCGGCCCGGGAAACAAAATGGCAATGCCGATGGTCTGTCCCGCCAAACGGACTTGGAACCTTAACACCGGACAGCCACCAGCCGACCCGTGAGGATCTACCTGGGTCTGCCGGACCATGGGTCAGGGGGGAGCACTGTCACGGGAACCGGACAAATTCCCTGGTTACTGTTATAGATATATCCCTCCTCCCCCATCCTCCTCCAAAGGACTAAAATTCGCGTGCTGGAGACTGCCAGCCGCACTATCACACCAGCCGTCTGGCTGTGGAACGTAGGCCGGCTCCTGATTGGCTAAAGCCCTGGGTGCCATGTTTAAAGGTTCCCCATAGACTTAACATGGGGAAAAGTAGGCGTCCCAGGGATTGGCCAGTCAGCCACCCGCCCATGGCAGCTGATAGGCTAAAGGCAGGTGTGACACCAGAGGCCAGGATTGGCCACATCATACTCAGCCCTGGATTGGCTGGGGTTTGAAGGCGGCTAAATCAAATTATGTAAAAGATGCTTTAGCACAAAGGACACTATTGTGAATGTGTATTCTAGCCCATTGTATCCAGCCCCAGCCCTTTGTCTAATGTTTACCCACCGCCCCTCACTATTGTCAGTTAATGCACTCATGTCTGTCCCCATTGTTCCCTGGCCACACTGTTCTGTATATAAGTCTGTTGGTTTCTTCAATAAACAGTTCTGGTTTACCCTGACACTAGTTCTGCCTGGTGACTTAGGGTACATTGCTGTATGCTGCGGGAGCCTTTGCTGGTGGATTTTGGGGAAGAAGTTATCCTGGACGGTGACACCAACGCTGGGTGTCTGCTGGTACCGTCACAGCGCCAGCAACTAAAATTTGTTTTTTAGGTATTCAGTTAGATTCCGTGAAATTGGAAGCTAGCTTACCTCCTGAGAAGCTTTCTCATATCCAGGGGATGGTTGCTGAGTTTTCTGCGAAGGAATCCTATCAGAGAGTGGAGCTGCAGTCGCTGTTGGGTACTCTGAACTACGCCACAAGGATTATTCCTCAGGGTCGTTCATTTATCTCACACCTGTTGTGTTTGCTCTCTGGGGATTCCGATGCTCGCGGGCATCATCCACCTGGATTCGGCTACCAGGGCAGATTTGGATATGTAGGCTCGTTTTCTTAGATCATGGAATGGCTGTTCTATGTTCATCCCTAGGGCTTCTTCTTCATCACCTTTGGTCACCATGGATATAGCAGCTATCGGGGGCTTTGCAGCCATTTACAGAGACCATTGGATGGCTGGGGAGTGGCACTCAAAGGTGCTCAGACTCTCTAAGTTTAAGCTTACTTACCCTCTTTTTGAATTATATCCTATTGTGGTGGCAGCTATTACACGGGGTCATCTATGGACAGGTCAGACAGTTAGGTTCAGGACAGACAATGAGGGTACTTCACGTATTATCAGCAAAGGTAGATCGTCTTCAGCCCTCATCATGCCTTTCATTAGGATGTTTACATGGTTATCCTTGTATCACAAGTTCTGTTATGAATGTGTACACCTGTCAGGTAGGGATAACAGCCAGGCTGACGTACTGTCCCTTTTTAATTTTCAAGCTTTTCATCTCCTACACCCCACGGCAGACCCTCTACCTACTCAGCACCAGACTTCCAGTCCTTGATGATGGATTAGAGTATCATCTCAGGGGGCTCAAGTTCTAATGAATCAGGCCATAGCAGTAAACACCAGGCAATGTTATGGTAGGGCCTGGCACTTATTTCAGAGATTTATCGAGGTGTACCAACCTCTTCAGCCTTTTGCTCTAAGTACTTTGTTAGCATTTATTTCTTTTTGCCACTTTTCATTACATTTGGCTTACAGTACTATCAAGATTTACATCGCAGGGATTCAACGTCATTGTCTTATCTCTGATTGTAATTATAAGTCATTGTTGTCTTGTCATCCCATGTAATTGGCTTTGAGGGTCATACAGAAATCATCCCAAACCAAAGCAACCATTCGGTTACCTATAGATGGGGCCATATTTCGGAACCTGTGTCAGGTCTTGCAGTCCAGACCTTTTGCTATGGAAACCAATAATACCTTGCTGGCTACCATTTACTTAGCTTTTTTATGGTTTCCTGTGAGCTGGGGAAGTTACTGCTACCAGTATTACTAGTGATTACCTTCGCTTAGACGATCTCAAACAGTTAGATGACCATTATGCCCTGTCTCTATGGATCTCTAAAACTAACCAAGTGGGTCCACCTTCCATTGTGCATTTCTATCCCTCCTTTAACGCATCGTGTCCGGTGACGTACTTAGATATTTACACGAGTACTCGCCTAGGTCATCCACCTCATAGTCCACTCCTGCCCCTTCACAATAAACCTATTACTACTTCCATTTTCATCTATTATATTAGGATCCTCCTCTCTACATTAGGTTTAGACCCCGAAGGGTTTTCAGGTCATTCTTTTAGGATAGGTGCAGCTACTTCGGCTTCATGTCACAACATTCCAGTCCATGTTATCAAGAATCTTGGGCGCTGGAGGTCATCTAGTTACATGTCATACGTACCTCATCCCACATTAGAAGTTAAGCGGGCCTTTTTTTTTTTTTTTTTTTTTTTTTTTGCTGGTTCGGCTGATATGTCATGGGGCTGTTTGGGGATTTCCTGAAGCCTTAAAATTGGGGTAGTATTCATTGCTCTATATTTGGATAGGGGTTCTTATGGAAATATAGATTACTTAAAGGTACTGGGGGTAATTTAGATTTTGGTGGAGGTTCATATTTATATTCTAGTATTAGGAAGAGTCTAAGGTAAGGCACTTTGAGATATTATACAATTGGTGATTGCATGAGGGATGGATCTAATAGGCCCCATGACATATCAAAACTATTAAGTGGAGGGGGAATAGATGATTGATTATAATATTGTAAGGGAAGAAAAGTTGTGAACTGCTAATTATTTGTAGAGATGATGGTAAATATGTATTAATGCTTGACACCTGGGATATAATAGTTGGTTAGAATTAAGCACAAGGAATGGTTGCAGGGGATGTTTCTTTGGAGCTTCTTGGGGATTCCTTGGAGCTTGAAAGTAATAGTAATAGCACCTTTTTTTTTTTTTTTTTTTTTTTTTTTTTTTTTTTTTTTTTACTAAGCAATGACAGGACCCATTAAGGGCTTAAAGATGATATGAAGTTATTAAGGATAATTTTGGCACGGCTGAGCTCTAATTTAGTGTTATGTATTATATTTTTTTTTTTTTTTTTTTTTTTTTTTTTTTCTCTCCCTTTTTTCCCTTTTTTTTTTTGCGTTGTCCAGGTAAAATATAAAGAAATATGGTATGGGTTTCTACATCTTCCAGAAATCCCTGGTGGTTGAAGGGATAGTAGTTCCTGTTTGATGGTGAACGGAGCAGCTCACCATCTTGTTATTCAGGAAGGGTTAGGGTTAGAGATTGAATGGAGATTGGTATGGTTGTGTTTTGGTATAATTGGCGAAGATGGTGGTATGAGATGGCTGATCAGCTACGGGGAGACTCTTTTCTTCGGTGAGTGGGGGCAAGGTAGACGAAGGTGTATTCAATGGTCTTGACCTTTGTTACTATAAATTCGCGGGGGCTCAACTCTCCATTCAGACGGGCATGTTTGTATGATCTCCTGATTCGAAATAATGTAGATGTTGCTTTAGTTCAAGAGACACATTGGACAGCCTTGGAGGGAGATCTTTGGAAATACCGTAAATATCCACATATTTACATGTCATCAATGCTGGGGAAAAAGAAGAGGGGGGTGGCGATAGTAATTTCCCAGAGAATTAAGTTCCAATACATTCACCAAGAGGTAGATAATTTAGGTAGATATATAATTTTGGTATGCAAATTGAATGATACTTATTTTACTATAGTGAATCTATATGCTCCCTCGGGAGATTCTGTTTCTTTTGTTGATTCGATTATGGCAAAATCTGACCAATTAGCGAAGGGTAGAGTGGTTATGGGAGGTGATTTGAATTGTATAATGAATAATGATTTGGATAAGAAATGCTCGATAAGTTATTCTAAAGGGAATGGTAGACTTAGGCAACAGGCAAAGGCAATGTCATCAGTGTTGCACAAGAATAATTATTACGATGTTTGGCGCGTACAACATCCCCAGGAGAAAGATTTTACTTTCTTCTCGAATCCTCATGCTTCATATTCTAGGATCGATTTTTTTCTCATGAGACCATTTGACTTAGAATTGTGTCAAGACTCACGAATCGGTAGTATCAGCTGGTCGGATCATGCTCCGGTTTTCTTGAGTATGAGAGACAACCCTATGTATAAAGTAAACACTAGTTGGAAATTAAATGATACTTTACTGAGTTCAGTAGCAAGTAGAACAGATTTAATAAGGGAAGTGGAGAGGTTCCTGGCCGAAAATGACAACAATGAAGTATCTAATTTCACACTGTGGTGTGCTTTGAAAAGTTATCTTAGGGGGCATCTAATCAAGCAGGGAATTTATAATAAGAGGAAGCAGGGCAGGTCTCTGGCGGATTTATATATTGCACTTGCAGCTTTGGAGAGGAGGGACAGGGATGCTCCTCTGGCGGAATTCAGTAGGGAGAGGGTGCTACTTCAGGAGGAAATTAAACTGAAATTAAGAGAGAAGTTAAATGCGAATTTAACTCGTCTAAAACAGCACTGGTATTATTCCAATAATAGGCCAGGTAAAGAATTGACGTCGAAACTCAAGTTCCGCAATCAGAAGCATCGGATTAACCAGATAATATATGAGGGTAGGTCTTGTGTTTCTCCCCGCCAGATTAGTGAGGCATTTAGATCATATTATGAAGGTTTATATAATTTGCCAGAGCTAAATAGGACAAATTTGGAAATGAGAGAATTTCTTGCAAGACTGAATTTGCCTGTCTTGCAAGATAGGAAATTGAATACTTTAAATAATCCATTTTCTAGTGTAGAGATAGTTAGTGTGATACGGGGTCTTAAGGATGGTAAAGCACCGGGTCCAGATGGTTTCACTGCAAAATTTTACAAAGTAATAGAGGCCCAGGCTGGGCCCTTGTTGGAACGGGTCTATAATGCTGTGGGGGGGAATCTAGGATTCCCTGAAGAAATGCTGGAGGCAACAATTTTTCCAATTTTAAAACCAGGAAAAGATCCAACCCTTGTTACTAATTATAGGCCCATTTCTTTGATAAATTATGACATCAAGATTTATTCTAAGATTTTGGCATTGAGGCTTAATTCTGTGATAACGGATTTGATTCACCCCGATCAAGTGGGTTTTGTCACTGGGAGGGCCGGAGAAGATAATACTCGGAGGATTTTCGACATCCTGGACCATATTCGGTTGGGGAAGATTACATCATTATGTATGGCCCTGGATGCTGAGAAGGCCTTCGATAGGGTAAATTGGAGATTTCTGTCAGAAACACTTAGGGCCTTTGGATTAAGGGGAAGAATCTTTGAATATATAATGGCGTTATACACGGTGCCAAGGGCTAGGGTGACGGGCCCGTTTTTGGGATCAATGGAATTTAGAATTCGGAATGGGACCAGACAGGGTTGCCCATTGGCTCCTTTGTTGTATGCCTTGTCAATAGAGTCCTTGGCTTCTTTGGTTAGAGCCTCTCCAGATATATGCGGAATAAGGATTGGTTCACAAGATCATCGGATATCTTTATACGCAGACGATGTCATGCTGACTTTAGCCTCTCCAGAGACCTCTCTCCCAGGTGTCTTGGAAATATTGGAATTATATGGTGGATATTCTAATTATAAGTTAAATCTTTCAAAAACACAAACTATCTCTAGCTTTATTCCGGAATCATCTTTTTCTAGTCTGAGAGGACAGGTTCTGTTGGACTGGGACAGTAATTTTATTTCCTATTTGGGGATTCAGATTAGTTTGGATATGGTTCAAACAATGGAGATGAGTTATTCCATGCTTCTCGGGACACTACGGGACTTGAGGTCAAGATGGAGGGGCCTAGAGGTTTCTTGGATGGGTCGAATAAACATAGTTAAATCATATTGGATTCCGAAGATTGTTTACCTTTTTAGGGCTATTCCGGTACCAGTCCCTGCTTGTATCTTAAGAGATCTTGAAGGCCTGATAGCTGGCTATATTTGGGATGTTATAAAGCCTAGAATTCCCAAAGACCTGTTGAAAAGAAAGTTGAATTCGGATGGTGTAGGTTATCCGGATCTCTTTAAGATACATGAGGCGTGTATGCTATCTCATTTCTTGATGTGGGAAGCCAAAAGAGGAACAGGATTGGGCTGGCATAATATAGAATTGGATAAATGCAAGGGGTACGATCCCTTCTTGTTTTTTTGGTTGGAACCTGCTCGTTTTAGGAAATTGAGGTTAGATAATGGTATAGTGGTTGGATTAATGACTTGGATTTATAAATTGCGAAGGAAATACTGTGGTATAGAAAATCAGAGCTACTTGAATTTATCAAACCCAATTAGAGTTTTGTCTCTCTATTTGGAGGATCTGGAGCTTGGTCGTTGGTCGGATGTAGGTATTAGGAAAATTGCAGACCTTTTTCATCAAGGCTCCCTGCTCTCATTCCCGGAGTTGCAGCGGAATTTTGGGGTGGTTTCCAATGATTTTTTTAAATATATTAGAATTAAAACGTTATTGGCAGGAGAGAATATCTCGACTCTAGACATTGGAGAAATGCTAACCAGTGTACTTAAGGGTAGACATATTATATCCAGAGTAAGGAATGTCTTGTCAAATTTGGTCCCACCCCGGAAGCCACGAACTTTCCGGAAATGGGAGGCGGAGTTAGATATTTTCGTTCCTTTACAGGACTGGTACGCAGCATGGAGGATTACAAGACGCTCTGTTCATTGTATTAGTTTGATAGAACAATATTATAAATTAATTCATAGATGGTATAGGGTACCCCACCTTTTATGTAGATTTAAGGTGGGACTTCCAAACCTATGCTGGAGATGCTCAATGGAGGCTGGGACTCAATTGCACATCTGGTGGGACTGTGCCAAGCTTGACGGTCTTAAGATGACATTGACGGAGTTGTTAAATAATGTGTTCCAAATTCGGACTGTATTGAGTCCTAGATCTTTTTTGTTCCATTTGGAGCTTCCTGTCACAAAGCTTAGTGATAAATTTTTATGCGTTAATATTTTATTGGCTGTGAAAATGGTAATGGCAAGACACTGGAGGAGACAGGAAGCTCCGAAATGGAACGAAATTGAGGCTCAAGTTGATTTCCAGTGCGAGTCGGAAAGGTACTTTTATAGTAGAAACCATTTAGCCATAGATTTTTATGGAGATATTTGGAATTTGTGGCTTCGAAGAAAGGCCTGCACTGCATAATAATAGGGTTATGCGGGTGTGATTTTGGGTCCCCGCGGATCAAAAATTTAGTTGTTTATGCTTTGGCAATTGCCCCCCGGCATTAAGTCTTATTCTTTTTCTAGAATAGTGAAGATAGAGTCTCCCAGATGGGCTGGTGATGAGTGTTGGTTGGATGAATGGGGGTTTATGTGAAATTTATGTGATTGTACTGTAATCAGCTTGTATTTTTTGAACTATGTATATTTTATTGATTGATTGTATATCATGCAATTTATAATAAAGAAAAAAAAAAAAAAAAAAAGAAGTTAAGCGGGCCTTCCGGCAATTGGCCTTGTAAACTGATTACTGTGTATTTTGTAATAAAGATGTGTACAATTTAATCATTCTTTTGCCCTCTCTTTAGGCCTATAAGCCGACGGCAAGGAGCACTATTCTGCAGATGGTTATATTAGTTTGTTATAATATCAGTTAGGGACGTTAGGTCCGACCACAAACATATATATTATGGATGGCCACACTTTTCACCTCAAAAGCAAAATAGGAAAAAAATGGCACTTTTCTCTAATATTGCCATTTTCCTGCTTTTTTCCCATAGGAAGACTGAATTTCTGCCGAGCATATGGCTATTTTCTCTTATTTGCACAGGCATTCTATAAAAGGGGAAACACTTTCCATAGCATGTAATTCTGTGTTTGTGAAAGGAAGCAAGAGCAACTAATTTTTGAGTGGTAAGACAGTGGTGCTTAGTTTAGGGAATCCTGTAGGCAGGACATTTTTCTCTGTATTAGGGGAGTCTGGGGGACAGGAAGGAAGCAAAACAGGTTGATACCAAACACCCCAACATTCTGTGTGATTAATTTGATTTGAAAGACACAAGAAGCTGCAGTCTAAGATCCTTGCTGATCTTGCTGTTATTATCTCTGTGTTGGAAGTGTCTGGGCTTGTGAGAGGGAAGGGAGCAAAGGAGGTTGACCCCTAAATACCCCAACATTCTGTCTGACTGATTTGAAATACACATACAGTAGGGGTCCAAGTTCCTTACTTAGCTTGCTGTTATTGTCTGGGTGTTTGAGAAGTGCAGGACCTCATTCAGAGTATACTGGAGAGGGACACTATCCTGTACCCAGCAGAGAGGGTCTGGGTGCTGAGAAGAAGGCCACGTGGCATCAGGTCCTCAGCAGGGTGAATGCAGTCTCCAGCTGTATGCAGACCATGGAGTCCATAAAGAAGCAGCGGGGTTACTGCAAAAGGTGGGTAAAGAATAAGACTGGAAAACTTATTATGCACGCCCAAGGCACAGGAGGTGGTCACCCTGTCAACATAAGCTTCAACCCCTGGGAGGAGATGCAGAGACAACCACTGTTGAGGGGGTTCCTGGAGGATGTGATACTGGTGACAACAGCACCCTCCAGACTACTGGTAAGTGCACCATTCCATAACTACCGGTATACACCACACAAACCCTCATACCTAGTATGGCCCAACACGGTGCAAGCTGAACACATGTCCAGCATAGATTCCCACAAGTTTACCAACACAGTTCTGAGAGGTCTCAAACAAGGAAATAATACTTTAAAATACAAGCAGAAATGTGAGGGGTTAAGCAGGACAAAATAATATCCAAATTCAGGTTTAATCCCCTCATTGCTGCGTTGATCAATATACCTACTGACACAAGCAATGCTCGCTATCATGTTGTCATACAAATATATGTTATGTTCCTCTACAAAGTTACACATGGAGCACCTGTGAAGTCAGCACCTAACCCCTTGAGCACTATAGGGATAAGCAAAGCATTGGTTGAAAATGCATTGTGTACCCCTCTGGCACTCAAAAGGATACCAGAGGACGAACACAATACAAAAGGCTTACATTGCCTAGGTTCACAGGGGTCATCTCACACATCACACTTCGATTGATACAAACTTCAGTTGATACAAATTGTAGAAACTATGTCAGCAACTCATACAGGCAAAGCAAAGCAACAAACACACATACATTGGGGAACACAGCAACATAGGCTGCTGGATTACACGTTTCACCCACCAGAAGAACCATAAGAAACACACATCCAACATAGCATGGTTGAGCTTTGGTTACTATTTGTATGCTGAAGAGTGGGATGGCAAGGACGTATTCCTTGCCATCCTCGCTCTTCAGCATACATATGATAACCAAATCACAACCACTGTAGGTTGCTTATATTAATGTAAATGATCTTGTCAAGCTGATCAATCAATGAGTGCCAGGATGGTATCCCATGCATTGCAACACAGTGCATTGGATACCATCCCACCACTCACATGTCAATGTCAACATCTTGAATCCCTCTTGTCATAGTGTGATTCTGAAGCTGAGCTATCTAATATCCCCACATAGCATCCATGCCTGCAGCATAGCAGGAGTAGAGTGGGGAGCAGCCCTATGACATCCGCTACAGTGACATAGCCTCTGAGGAGCCAGGAGAGGTCACCAGTTGGCGGTCACCACCACTACCACTAATCTCAGATTACAGGCACAGAGTGGATGCCTCCTGGTAGGTGGTTGCCTCCGACCACCACAGGTAAATATTGGATGGCCTCAGCACCCCCAATACCCCTGGGATGAGACTGGATGCCAAGCATGGTGACCACACCACAACCCCAAGGTAGACTCTGCTCGAATGACTTTGTTAATGTGCAAAACCTTTTCAACCCCTTACAATCTGACTTTCACACTGCTCACTCCACTGAAACAAGAGTTGTCTTTGATCTTCATATTGCTTAATAACAAGTCACTATTCAATACTTATCCTGCTTGATCTCTCAGCTGCTTTTGACACTGTTTATCATGCGCTCCCCCTCCAAATTCTACACTCCTTTTAAATCCACAAATTGTAATATAATAATATTTGAATTATATCCCAATTCAATGCATAATCTACATGAATGGTTAACAAGTGTAGGCCCAACAAGTTCATATAGCTCATAAACCTGTGTTGCACCTTTTTTCACCTCACCGTGCATCCCACTCAGCTGATAATTAATGTACGATAGGTCTAATGTCAAGGAACAATATTGGTCAACGTTATCTAGAAATGTTGAATGTTGCCAAGCAGGTGGTCACCATCAACACCAGCACCACCTCCACCAGTATCACCTCCACCAACCAGCTCAGGACATTAGCCGTTGATGGCTCCACCACCACCACTGGGTGGGCACTGGATGCCTAGCACAGTACCACCTCCACAATATGGATCATATGGGCCCACACCATGGCCACAGTCACCCTCCTGGATGGAGCCACAGCATGACTATCACGGTGCCCGTGATTTGCTGCAGTTCCTTGTCTGTCACCACTAGGGGGCTGCTATTGGCTGTCTGCAGATAGCCCGCCTCTTATTGCCTATTTAAACCTGGATTGGGCACCCTTTGAGTGCCCTTTCGTGTTGTTTCTGACCTTCTTGCTATCACTATGCTAGTGATAGCTGGGCCTCTGTTCCAGTGTTCCTGAGTTCCTGATCTCCTGTGTTCCTGAGTTCCTGATCTCTACTGTTCCAGTGTTTCCTGGATGCTGAGTTACTCCAGTCCTGGTTCCGGCCTAGTCTCTGGTGTTGCAGTTACTGCTGAACTTCTTCTCTGCTGTTTCCTGACCTGACTGATGGTTGCTGGTTCCTGTCATCTAATCACCTGTCTTCAGTATCCTGGCGACCTTCTGCCTGGTCGCGTTGGTGACATTGCTACAATTCTGTGTTTGTCCCAGCGTGCGGACGCTGGTTTGCTCCTAGCCTTGCGGCTATACAAGCTCGCTTGTTACACCAGTGTGCGGTCACTGGTTTGCTCCAAAGCCTATCAGCTATACAAATCTGTGTTGGTCCCAGCGTGCGGACGCTGGTTTGCTCCTAAGCCTTGCGGCTATACAAGCTCGCTTGTTACACCAGTGTGCGGTCACTGGTTTGCTCCAAAGCCTATCATCTACACAAATCTGTGTTTGTCCCAGCGTGCGGACGCTGGTTTGCTCCTAGCCTTGCGGCTATACAAGCTCGCTTGTTACACCAGTGTGCGGTCACTGGTTTGCTCCAAAGCCTATCAGCTATACAAATCTGTGTTGGTCCCAGCGTGCGGACGCTGGTTTGCTCCTAAGCCTTGCGGCCATACAAACTCACTTGTTACACCAGTGTGCAGTCACTGGTTTGCTCCAAAGCCTATCATCTATACAAATCTGTGTTGGTCCCAGCGTGCGGACGCTGGTTTGCTCCTAAGCCTTGCGGCTATACAAGCTCGCTTGTTACACCAGTGTGCGGTCACTGGTTTGCTCCAAAGCCTATCATCTATACAAATCTGTGTTTGTCCCAGCGTGCGGACGCTGGTTTGCTCCTAGCCTTGCGGCTATACAAGCTCGCTTGTTACACCAGTGTGCGGTCACTGGTTTGCTCCAAAGCCTATCAGCTATACAAATCTGTGTTGGTCCCAGCGTGCGGACGCTGGTTTGCTCCTAAGCCTTGAGGCTATACAAGCTCGCTTGTTACACCAGTGTGCGGTCACTGGTTTGCTCCAAAGCCTATCATCTATACAAATCTGTGTTTGTCCCAGCGTACGGACGCTGGTTTGCTCCTAGCCTTGCGGCTATACAAGCTCGCTTGTTACACCAGTGTGCGGTCACTGGTTTGCTCCAAAGCCTATCGGCTATACAATTCTGTGTTGGTCCCAGCGTGCGGACGCTGGTTTGCTCCTAAGCCTTGCGGCTATACTACTCACTTGTTACTCCAGTGTGCGGTCACTGGTTTGCTCTCAAAGCCTAACGGCTATACTATTCAATGTTGTTCCCAGCGTGCGGACGCTGGTTTGCTCCAAAGCCTTGCTGCTTAACGATTCTGCTAATTTGCCAGTTTCATCTGACTGCTGCTACTATCTCTGGGCTGCCCTGCCCGGTATTGGTAAGGCCGGTAGAACCTTTTGCCACATTCCATCTGAGGTTGCCTTACCCGGTATTGGCAGGGCCGGTAGAGCCTACATTGTGTATCTATTGAGGCTGCCTTGCCCGGTAATTTGGTAAGGCCGGTAGAACCGTTATGCTATTCCATCTGCAGGTTGCCTTACCCGGTATTGGCAAGGCCGGTAGAGCCTAAAGACTGTCCTGTCCGGTATATTGACAGGACCGGTAGAGTCTGCCTTCTGTCTGTGCTATATTCTGTATATATATATATATATATGTATGTTATTGCCATCCTAAGTTATCAATTTATTATTTCAATAAAATTGATTTTTTACCTAAAACTTGTGTCTGAGAATCATAATAAACCGTGACAATGGGCCCAGATATGACTCTGCACCCAGGTGGGAGGGAACCAGCTATCAGTGGCAAAATATGACCTATGGCCACTGGATTAAGAACATTTGGGCCTAATGAAGGATCCACAGTGCCCTAAACAGCAGGAGGAATTAACACCCCAACCACATCTGCAACCAGAAGGACAGCCATCTGTGGCAAGTTTGGAGTCCATAGACGTGATGGGAGCAAAGGCATCCTCAGGCTCCACATATTCTGGGCTCCTGCCTACAGGACCACAACACACCTCTCCACCACCACCAGCAGAGGAACCTGAAGAGGAGGTGGAGAGAACCAATGGCCAGCAGGAGGAGGCAGAGGACATTGTATAGCCATCACCAGCCCCAGAGAGTCCAACTTCTCCTGCCACTTCAATGTCCTCAACAAGGCAAAGTATGCAAATGGACACACAGTGTTTGATCATCCAGAGGAGGCAACTCAGTGAGAAGCAATAAAAAACTGAGGAGGTTACAGAGGAATGCCCAGAGGAACACAAGAACCCTCCTTGCCCTTGAATCCCAGCAGGCAGTTCTAACCACTGAGGTATGGCAATTCCGCACAGGTATGACGGACATGATGGGCCAGCTGAATGTGGAAATACGGTAACACAATTGCAGGGAGAACCTGAGGTGGGATAGGGAGCAGCAATTCATGGAGTAGTCCACTGCAATCACCTCCCTCACCAGCAAGACCACGAATCCCCAGAGTAACCAGTCAGTGAGAGCATCCACCTCTGCAGCCCATTCCAAAGCCTCCCCAAAAATAAAGCCCCATTTGTCCTCTTTCCCCAAATAAATTTGCAGTGATTCATCCGATTTATGCCTGTTTATGTTTCTGGTTTCTAACATGTAAAGTGGCAGAGATGTCTCAATGCATTGTAAAGCAATGCAGTGAACACAACTCCTGCACATATTACTTACTTTTAAGGTGTTGTACCATGGATAATCACACACACACACACACACACACACACACACACACACACACACACACACATACACCACATGCACTGTTGTCCAATTTCAATTCAAAATCCACCTAGCAAATCAAAACAACATGAATGGATATGATGAACATGGGCAATGTGGTTTACCTTTGTTCAAAGGGAGCTAGATGATATATTTGAAATGGCAAATTCATCACGGCCAAGGGAATGAAAGATGCTAGTTGAATCCACACCCTCAATATGACAAACTCATGGATTAGGTGCTGTATGGGTTATATCCTGTAGCAGCTATGTGGTTGTAACAGGCAATCTCAGGGGCTGCATATGTCATTCATCCTGTGAAGTGAAACCAATCATTAAGTTTTGTGTGCCTGATCATGGACATACATGCATTGTATTTGATTCCCGGGGGGGTGGGGGGTGAAGTGGTCCCAGATGAGCCTGTCTTTTATCTCTGCCCATCTCCAGGTGTCCTCATCGTGTACCTGGGGAACAGGATTTCCATGAGGTGATGTGGCTCCATATCCTTGACTAGCCTAGTGTCCACTGCTATGTTTTGAAGGATTGCACATGCCAGGAAGATGTTGCATGTCTTTCCTGTTTCCTTGTTCTGAAGTGTGCCTCATTGTATAGCCACAGTTTACAACATTCCCAGCATCTCTTGTGGAAAGGGAGTGACACGGTGAGGCAGGAAGCATATGTTATATGGAAACACAGCTAAGCATGTTCATGACACACAAATAGTACAACATGCTTGGCTGTGTTTCCATTAGTCATATGCATGAACCTGTGGTGTGATGTTTGGTTTGTTAACTCACTGAAAAGCCATCCTTCTTAGTAGGTCCCATTCTGAAAGTCCCTGTGGATGGATAAGTGGTGGAGGATATATGAATTGTGACAGATGATGGGATAGGAGGCAAAGACATGGGTTCTCCTCATTTTGGCATCACATCTGTACGTTGATGGGGAGGAAATTCTTCCTTTTCATGTACAGATATCCCTCTTGTATTGGAGCTTTTCTTTACACATGTGTACAGTCTATGGCACCCATGGCCCTGGGCATGCCTTCCTTTGTGTAAAACTATTAATTGACAAGTGTCCACTCCATGTCGGTGGAGGGAAAGTGGATATGGCTCCAGGCCTTCCTATTGAGAGCTGAAAACACCTGAGCCAGTGCCCTTGAATACGTGGCCTGCGACATGCCAGATATATAGCCTTCTGAGGACTGGAAGGATCCACTTGCCATGAAATGCATAGCAACATCAGATACTACAAGCCAGATAGGGCACAGTTGGTGTTGTAAATGGGGTCAAGGGGTCAGTCATCTTTGATAACCTCATATAATTGGATGAACACATGGGACGTCAACCTGCACTGGTCTCTGACTTCAGAGTAATTTATTCCTGGTAGCATGGCCCTTGTGCATATACCCTGGGGCTGTACAGACGACTGTCATCCCTGGGCTGCTCCACAGGTTCCTGGGGAGATCCAGGGGTGATGCTGCCTAGTGTGGTTCTCCAGGTGGAGATGTGTTCCTGTCTGACTGTCCAGCTGGAGCATCAGATCAACAGGTGTTCTTGGGGGAGGATGGTGATCCCTAGCCCTTGCATGCCTTCTTCTCCACTGTCTTTGCAGGAAGAGGTATGCAAACATACTGCTCTTAATCTCTGTCTGTCTCTCTCTCTCTTTCTGAGTGGTCTCAGTGTAAACAATCCACATCTGAGGAAGCAGAAGTGTCTCTTTAAGACAGTGTGGGGTGTTGTCCAGGCACAGTCATGAGGTAGGCAGTGACTAATGGGAAGCTGTTTGTTGTTAAGGTAAGTGTTTCTTGACGTGTCTCTTGATTTTTTCTGATCTGTTATGATTGCTGTGTACCTGTCAGATGCTTGTGTGATGTTGTCATGTGAACTTTGTGTCTCATCTGGTGATGTTGCACAGGTAAGTGTGGTTTTGTTTGGATTGACAGGTGTGAGTGTTGTGTGTTAACCCCCTTTTGCGGGGTATGTTGTGATGGCTTGTGTTGGGATGCTTTGTGAAGCCCTTGTCCCTGAGGGGTTTCTAGGTTTTTGTTGTTTGTCTGGGACTTGTTTGTAAGACATGAGCATTGCTGGTATGTTTGCTTGGATTTGCAGGGGTTAATTTTTCCATTGTTGGACTTTTATTATGTGATGTTTGTTGTGTCAGCTGCTGTTTCTCTGCTTTCTTTTGTCTGTCTGTGTTTTATTTTGTCTGTCATGTGGTGTACGGCCAAAAGAACTGAGTGGAGAAATTCATCTATTAAAAATATAAATTTGTTGTGTGTTAGAACTACTGCACATAATTGAATGGCTTTGGGAATATCTGTTCCATAGTCTCAATGGATGTATTATAATATTATCGGACATTGTGACTTTAAAACTGCCGTTAGCTGTTCATAAGATGGCTCACTGAATGACTTTCTGTGCTTTAAAAACTGCCGTCAGCTGTGTTTTTTTTCTTAATGGATTCAATCGATTCGATGCCTGTATGTTTATATGAGCACCACACATCCTATATAATAATTTGCTAGGATGTTTGTCAGAAGCTGTCATTTGCAGTAGAGACTGCCAGCACTGCAGTCATGCACAGTTTAGACTGCCTGAGCGCGTCACGGCTGATATGGAGCGGGGCGCTCCAAATTCGGACTGGTGTCCTCTCTGTGCACCTTCCTGGGACCACTTGGTGAGCAAAGAGGCTCCGGGCACCAGTTGAGGCTGCTGGGTGGCACTGTGGCCTGTGTACACAGGTGTTTAAACTAGTTGTAAATAATTCACACATTTATGTGTATAATAATTGTTATACATTATATTAGTGTGTAATCAATGATCATGTACAGTATTTCTATATATTCATATGGGGGTATCAATGTATGTCATGTGAGGAATTTAGCATGTGTGTTCTTTTTGGATGTTAACAGTTTATACATATTTTACAGGTGTATTAAATCTGAATTGCTCTCACGTTTTATAAAGGGATATGGTTTGAATCATGGGAGAGGTTGATTTTGTGACTCACTGGGCCATATTGATTCAGTCCCTATTTATGCACTCTTCTGCTATTGCTTGGCATCACCACTCGATTATTGTGTAATTAGCCCCAAATAGCTTGGATCGGCATACAGTACACTTAAGCTCTGAGTAGGGATGGGCAGAAGGTCCTGTTATGTTCTCATGAAAATCTGCTCTCAGCAAACCCCTTAAAAATATTTTCTTTTCGCCTACACCAAAAATGTTTTAGCTATGTTTTTCAATGGCTATAAACTTCTTCCCCATTTACTATGTGTACTTCACATTTGCATGATGTTTCGAGGATGTGAAACAGAAAACTAAGCAACTAGAAAGATAGAATGGTTGAAGGGGGATTTTCTAGTGATTTAAATATCAACGTAAGGCTAAGCAGAGGCTCATAGTATGGGTAACACTATGAGTACCTGGATAAAAAAAGGAGGCGCTGGAAGGACCCTGATGTGTTCAGTGAGTCAGGGGAGGAGGAAGTGAACACCACCAGAATAGAAGGTTCTGGGAGCCCTGATTCTCCAGATCCATTGATGCCCATCCCCCCTACATCTTCTCTTTCGATCTGAGGGAAAATTGTGTCATCATCAGCAAAAGCATAGGAAGAAGTAGGTAGCAGTTTGGGGTGGACAGGTCAGTTGTCTGTACCTGCTACTACTGCTGCCAGTGTGCCTTCTGATCCTGGAGAGGAGATCATGGCAAGTCCAACAAATCACTGTTTCCTCAGGGCTTGTGCCTCTAACAAGTCTGAGTCCAATGAATCACTGTTTCCTTAGGGCTTGTGTCTCTAACAAGTCAAAGTGCAACAAACCTAGTTTTCCTTAGGGCGTATGCCTGTAACATGCCCAAGTCCAACAGATCCCTGTTTCCTTAGGGCTTGTGCCTCTAACAAGCTAAAGTTCATCAAATCACTGAATCCTCAGAGCTTGTGCCTCTAACAAACCTAAGCCCAACATATCACTGTTTCCTCAGGGCTTCAGCCTCTAACAAGTCGAACTCCTACAAATCAATGTTTCCTCAGGGCTTGTGCCTCTAACAAGCCTGAGTCCAAAAAAATCACTGTTACCTCAGCGCTTGTGTCTCTAACAAGCAAAAATTCAACAAATCACTGTTTCCTCAGGGGTCGTGTCTCTAACAAGTCTGCATCCAATTAATCACAGTTTCCTCAGGGCTTGTGCCTCTAACTAGCCAAAGTCCAAGAAATCACGGTTTCACCAGGGCTTGTTCCTAAAAAGTGTAAGTCCACAATTCACTGTTCCCTTGTGGCTTGTGCCTCTAAGAAGCCTGAGTCCAAAAAAAATCTATATTTTCTCAGGTCTTGTGCCTCTATCAAACCAAAGTCCTAGAAATCTTTGTTTCCTTAGGGTTTGTGCTTCTAACAAGCCTGAGTCCTACAAATCAATATTTCCTCAGGACTTGTGCCTAACAAATCTGTATTCTTCAAATCAACTGTTCCTCTGGGCTTGGGCCTCTAACAAGTCTAAGTCCTACAAATGAATGTTGCCTCAGGGCTTGTCCATTTAACAAACCAAAGTCCAACAAATCAATTTCTTTTCAGGGCTTGTGTTTGGCTAACCTTAGTTCTACATAGTGCACAGCACACACACAAACATCTTTAAGCCAGCTACTATGCTGCCTACTAGCCATTGTTTGTAAAGCAAAATAAAGGAACCATTAAAAAAAGTGTTGCTAAAATCAAAATTGAATGTAACACAGTTGTACGGTGGGGGGGGGAACTTTGGAGGGACTTTGTAAAACTGCATCCTTCTCAGGAGGATGAGAGGGATCACCATAATTTATTGCACATGCTGCAGCAACCTTGGCTGCAGTCAGTTTTTAGACTACCACTTTACTTATATGTCCCTGCACTGCTCCTAAATCCTTTCACCCCCCATACAACTTGTGCATTTGCTGAACATTACTCAAATATTTTGTGTGCTTTTATTGTAAAGTACACCATACAACTGATTGTGTGTGATATTTTGCCTTGGCTCTCTACAAAAAGCTCTAGCTCATCGAGTATCAGTGTGCCCTAGTCACAGCTTATGTCAGGGTCCCAATCTCTGTCACTTTACCTACAATTTTTTTATTTCATTTTTTTTCATTTCATTTATTCATTTTTATTAACTAACCTTAGCTCCTACCCCCCCAAAAAAAGTTCTCTGTTCAACTGATTCTTTTTTGCAGGCTCTACCAACACAGAGATAACAGCCAGATCAGAAAGAAACTTTGATCACAGCCACCTGTGTCTTGCCCGTCAGTCACTCCAAATTTTGGGATATTTGGGGTCAACCTCCTTTCTCCATTCCTGTCCGCCGCAGTGCCACCAGACTCCCCTAATGCATAGGACAATTGTCCTGCCTACAAAACACCTCAAACTAAGCTTCAACTGCTTTTTATTAGCCTGCCTTCACTAGATGACAAATTTGCTGCTCTATGCATGTGGGAAATAATGTAAATATACTATGTGTTGGGTTTAAATTCAGTCTTCCTATTGATCTCAGTGCAATGATTAAGTAGAAAAAAATTGAAAAACTGCACTTTTTGTGGAAAATGTCCTGCTAGGCGGGAAGTGCAATTTTTCTCCAATTTTTGTTTTGAGGTGAAAACTTTTGCCCATCCCTACTCCTGAGGAAATATCATTTTGTTGAGAAAAGCATTAAAGGGGAACTACCACCCCGCAATAACTTAAGCTTTTCTGATTGCTCATCTGGCGACTAGCTGCTTAGTTGCGCTAGTCGCCAGAAATATTACCCGGTTCTGCAGATATCGGCGTTTTACCGATGGTGACAGGAGCAGGAAGCACGTACGTCTCTTCACAGTGATGTCCGTGCGCCTGCGCTGTCAGTTCCTTTTGAACCACGCGGTTCAAAAGGGACTGACAGCTCAGGCGCACGGACGTCACTGTGAAGAGACGTCCGTGCTTCCTGCTCCTGTCACCATCGGTAAAACGCTGATATCTGCAGAACCGGGTAATATTTCTGGCGACTAGCGCTACTAAACAGCTAGTCGCCAGATGAGCAATCAGAAAAGCTTAAGTTATTGCGGGGTGGTAGTTCCCCTTTAAGCACCTATATTAGTGTTACAAATAGAAGTTTGGAATTTCAGAATAAAGACAAACACTGAAGTGAAATGCAGTTTATTTAAACATGCAATGATTAAACAGGTTATGGCCAGAGTTCACACAAGTATGAAAGCATACCAACTCTGGAAGATATAAAAAAGGGTGAGAGAGAGATCTGCCAGAGTTTCCTCCGTATGAGAGACACACGGCTCTGGTGTATACAAAGGGTGAGAGATCTGCCAGAGTTTCCTCCATATGAGAGACACACGGCTCTGGTGTATACAAAGGGTGAGAGATCTGCCAGAGTTTCCTCCGTATGAGAGACACACGGCTCTGGTGTTTTACAAAGGGTGAGAGATCTGCCAGAGTTTCATCCGTATGAGAGACACACGGCTCTGGTGTATACAAAGGGTGAGAGATCTGCCAGAGTTTCATCCGTATAAGAGACACACGGCTCTGGTGTATATAAAAAAAAAGAAGACATACAATAATTAAGTTACTTATCTATCTACTGGAGCTGAACATCAGTGTGGGGAGCCTTTCCATGCTAAACTCCATAGTATTGTTACACAGGTGAATAGCCCGACAGACCTGACGTCCCAAATGGCTAAATAGCAACACACAAGTTTGGATGAGGTACAGTCTACAGAGGTGAATAGCCCGACAGACCTGATGTCCCAAATGGCTAAACAGCAACACTGTACCTCTCCGACTTGAGATCAGGTACACTCTTTCCTAGTCTCCCATGGCTCTAAAACACTGTTGTCTTGATTACAGGTTAAAATACAGGCTACACCCTAAGATGTCTAAAACTACGCATGCGTATGTGCTTGGTTATATAACACTGCATAGAAGAGATGTCTCCAACTGCCTCTCATAAACACTACGTGGCTTACAGTGCCTGCCCCTCTGCTGTTGCAAACCTAAATGCAGAGTATTAACTCCCCACTGACCGTGAGGAGATCACCAAAAAAAACATCCCTTACAATTAGGTTTATTTTATTCAATAAACTAGTTTTAGATTTTCATTGATATGGTGGATGCCTTTTTACTAATGATCCATTTTGTGTGCATGTGAGTGGCAACCTGCAAGTTCAGCAGCAGCCTGAATGGGTTCTGTTGTTGTGAGTGGTTCCATTATCCTTATCTTCTCATATTACTGGTTAGCTGAGTATTAAAATAGACAGCATCTATGAAATGTGAGTTCCAGTTCATTCTGAGACATCTATCTATTATTACTGAAATATATTACACTATTGGGTACAAGTGATGTATGTGTGAAAAATACCCATATATTTATACATATATTTATATATGCATACATGAAATACATACATCAATGTACATTCTAGTCTACCTCATATATGCAGATTCTGTTAATATCCTCTTCCATGCAAGAGACTTTAAGTAATTTGTTATTATTTCTTGACCATTTAAAGCTTAGTGCATTTATTTTTTGATGTTAAGTAGCACACTTACATCCAAATTGTTTTAAATCCAATTGTTTTTCATGGATCAATACAAATATGCTGATAGGATTAATGTTTATCATCCTGTCACACAGGGATGAGCATTTGATATTAGCCAATATAAAACAGATAATGATTTCATTGGACATTGGTGCATCTCTACCAGTTTCTTCCTTTTACTTACACATGCTAATAAACTGACTGTAGTGATCATAATACCCTTCTCCAATATACTGCATTTACTTTTTTTGCCACTTATATACTAAATGATCAGTGTCAATTTTTGGGGGATTTTGCAATTTTGTGTTTGCAATGTTTAAAATCAATTGTAATATATTTCAATTTCTCAGGTTAATTTAAAAACCCAATGCATTATGAAAAAAGCCATTTAATAAAGTAATTTCGTGGAATAGGGCAGTACATTAACTGCTGAAAAAAATCACGACATCTATTATTCTATTTTTTTTTTAAATATTAAGCACTTCATTATCTCAGAATAAAGTACTCACTTCTGGAATTCGCATTCAGTTGATTAACATAAGTAGCATAATTGGTTGCAGTGTAGATTCTACGTGGTTCTGTTTGCACAAAGGATTGCTAGTGATGGCTCATTCACAGATTCTTTTTTCTTACAGTTGTCCAACAAAATCCCTACTGAATTCCCTATCATCACCTACACAACTATCCTACTGGCTGTAAAATACTGCAGCAGCTTGTCAGTAATTGATCAGACAAGTGAACTGTAAAATATTCATTTTCTACTTCAACAGCCAGATACATCTCTTGGGAAGTAGATAGAAATATTATTATGCACATCAGAGTTAGAGCAGGAATAGTAAGTTTAGTGATAAGAATGGGTTTTCTACACACAGTAGTTAAAATTATTCTAGTGCATACAAATGAGAAGGGGTAGGTGTGCAGTTTTACCTTGCTTATAGCTTTGAAAAGACCCATTGAACTCAAATAATAAATCAGTGCATGATTTCTATAATGTTATTTAATTAATATTTTCTAGTGAGCTCTTGTGACAAAGACTTTCACATCCTTCCGTATACTGTTTCCATGTATTATCTATATGCAAGCACATATGCTTGGTTACTGTTAACCCCTTGGTTGGTAGAGATGTCTCCAATGAATACAATTGGGTTAAACAGATAAAAGCAAAATCTGCCATTATTTTTAACTTTTAATTTTCCACCATGTTTGAGGTTCAATATATAAGCTCTTTTATGTCAAGGTTTTCATTTGAGTAAAAAAAACCTGTTAATTACAAGAATATCCTTGATTATTGTATCTGATAAAAATGACATAACTCTTTTTCTCAAAAAAATTCCTAATTTGCACCTATTGTGCCAGCTTCATTCAATACTTTTGAAGTGTAGGCCTACTATAAAACGTATTGGAAGATCTGCTCTGATGGAGGTCATCCAGGGGACACCAAAATAAACTGAAATAGGGAGAACATGTATATATAAAGTAAAAAGGTTCAATACAAATATATATATTCAGAATGCCCGGGTTTTACCCTTTTGGTGGGTACTAAATATGTCAGGGGGAGGTGTTCCTGCTATGAGTTACAAGAATAGCCACTTTGCAACCGGTTAGACCCAGCATGTTTGGTGTCCAGATATTCACACAGATATGAAGAATATGATTATTATAACATTATAGAGGTGTGCTGTGGGTTGCATGTTTTCGGAAGCCTTATGATTTTTCAGGTAGAACTCTACAGTAAGATCCCTGACAGGTCTGATTGAGTGGGCTGTAAACGGTCAGGTCAGGCCAGACCCCTGACCCTCCCAGGTAACACCCAGGGGGTTTGGCCTCTTAGAAGCAACTGTGGACTCCTATTTAATATGGGTTTTTTGGATAAAAACAGTGAATTTCTTTGTAACAACTTTAGGGGGATATACCATCAGAAGTTCACAAGGACTCTTAAAATATCATTAATTGTATTTAAGGATTTCTTGTGTTTCTCCCATTTTATTTTATGGACTGTTTTGCCAATGTATAATCTTTATATGTGTATGTCATTTATGTCTGTATTTTAGTAACCAGCACTGTGAAGCCTTTTTTAAGATTAAATGTTCAATTAATCAGCTCTTGTCTCTGTTCTCTAACATGAACTCACTACTCCAAAGGAAGCTCCATTAGAACACGCTACTAAAGGGTTAAGTCTAAATGTTTGATTATTAAGATGATTTTATACTGTAATTCTGTTGTATTTGGGGTAACCTAAGATGCCCAGATACAAAGTCTTGGTAGTGGCAGCCAATTGTAGTACTGGGGCGATAGTGCAGGAGGGATTTCAGGGGTTAATTTGGTGGTTGCTAGGAATAGTAACAGGTAACCAGGGGTCTGGTATTGTTAACCCTTTCACTCCCACCCTCTCCCCACTGTTTCAGCAGGGCTTATAGCCTAGCTTGTGACAAGGACACACTGTATTATTATATATAAATTTACCATTTCAGAGTGTCTTTCAACATACAGTATTAAGAAAGTTATTTGCGTTTTCATTGTTGGGGGCTATAATTTTTTTTTTGTTTAGTTATATTTTATTAGAAAAAAAGAAGATACAGAAATAGCAGAAAAACTTGTAAAGTCAAGAGCCAATACAGCATGTCTCATTATAATGCAAAGAGTGCAATAAAAGGCTACTGGTTTAATACAATGTACAAAGTGACCACATTATTTTGGCCCCCTATTGGCCCCCTAAGCTAATAACAGTTGAAAACAAGTTAAGTGTATTATGAGAGAAGCTTAAGCAGGAAAAACATATCAAGAAAACAAGGTATGTTGGGTAAAAAGAGGATTAGAATCGGACCATCAGTTCTGGAAACAGCATCAAAAGCCTCTAGAACCACTGGGAAGTTTGTATGAACATAAAGGGAGCTGGATAAGTGAAGCAGAGTGACAGCTTTCATGGAACAAAAAATATACCAAGCTACCCCAGAAATGCAAACAGCTTCTTTCCTTAACCCTTTGAGTGCCAGAGTTGTACTCTGGCACTCAAAGGGTTAAGGGTCCTGGTATAGACCTGGCTTTAAAGAATTGCAATAACCCAAGGCCTCCATTTCTGGTGGAAACTCAGGGTTTCAGACCAGAAAGGCCAAAGGAGAGTGATAACTCAAAATATAATGCTTCTCAAGCACTGTAACCCAACATGCAAGAATAGACAGCAAAATACACATTTGCTGTGCTGAGGGGTAAGGATGGGTGAAAGTTTTTTTTTTTTAGCTTTTTCTGCCTAGAGCCTTGAAATCAATACTTAGACAACATTTCTCCCCACTACATGGCAAGATTCTCTTCTTTTGCCGCACGCATATAAAAGGGTGTCAGGTTCTCACAGCATGCCATTCTGTATTTGTGAGAGGAAGAGAAAGCAGCACATTTTTGAGTTAGAGAAGACAGGCTAATAAAGTTGAGTTGAACCTTAGTTTAGAGAGACTTGTACGCAGGGAATTTGTTCTTTGTATTAGGGAAGTCTGGGGACAGGAAGGGAGAGAGGAATTTGACCCCATATACCTCAAAATTTGGTGTGACTAACTGGGAAGACTCAGGCAGCTGTGTTCCAAGTATTTTTCTTATCTGGCTGTTATCTCTGTCCTATAGGTGTCTGGGGTGTGAAGAGAGCAAAGGTGGTTTACAGTAAAATTCTGTGTGACAAAATAGACACAGCCAGCTTTGATTAATGCAAAAAAGAGATGGGAGAAAGAAAAGGGGGAGCGCATGTGTACATCAACACTCCTTAGTGCTGGACCACCACCATCACCCTTAAGGTGTATACTCACAAAGGTAATGGTTGTATGAATGCCTACACTATTTTTAATAAATTAGTATTGTATACTGAAGATCTCCACCTATGTCTAATTGAACTTTTAATATTGGATGCATCACCCGAATGGAGACTGGGTTGTGATCTCCTCTAGCCTGTCAGTCAGACTTTATGGTATCAGTTGGAAGAGGTGACAAGAAAGTAACAGAGGGTCCCCTAATGTCACACTTGCTATTTTCTGTTGACCTGAAGAAGGCAGAATGGCAGCACTAGCAGCAGGCACAAGCAGCTGATCTGTGCTCATGGTGGTGGTGGTGGTATTATTGCGATGTAACAATTTTGCCTTCTTCAGGATCATGTTCCACATGGACAATGACGTGGGGGGTAGGGGATTCCCAGGGTGGAGAATGGTGTGAACTCCCTTGACCACTAGCTTTGATGCTCTCAAATGCTTCCCCTACCACTCCTCTAACTCTAGTCCCACCTGCTGCTTCACCATCACTTTTACTACTACTATTAAAGGGATAGTAATGTTTCATAATAAAATCAGCTATAATTAATCATCATAGTATTTGGACTTTAGAGAGTGTTATTTCAATTCTGTCAGAGTTGTAGTTCAAGAGTAATTCAATGACAAAGTCTCCCCCTCCTGCCCATTTTACTGATGTAATACTGTTCAGCCAGATCAGAAGGGAGGTGCCCAGGTGGACTGCAGAGAGGGACAATCTTCAATTAAGATAACGGAAAAACTTGTCAAGGGGAGCAGGGTTTTCATTGTCCCTTGCTGTTATCTGTCTGGGCTTATAACCAGATTCCACATCTGAGAAGAGATGGCTTACACTAGGTAAAAGGGGTGGGAATGGAAACTTTGCTTGTGAATATCTCTCAAACCATAAAGGTGTGAGAGATAAGACTTATATCGTTCTTCATGTTTTTTAAATGCCTACAAAATAAAATAAAGATACAATGAAGTATTACTATCCTTTTAAAACCAACCACATCAATTTCAGCCCCTGAGACTCCTTTCTCATAGTCACTTTTAATATTATGGTAACTCCCTCCTTCACTCCTAACACTAACAAGCTGCTGGACCTTCTTAGTAGTAGTATTAGCACTGGTGGCACTGCTTAGGGATGACCATGGGCTCACTGTCATAAAATTGGCATAAAGCCAATGTAGTGCCTCTATTTAAAGGGGATCATCACCTCTATAAAAGTTCTGCTAAAAAATAAGTTTATAGAGCGACTAGCTGGAATACTATTGTCATTTTATTTTAAAATTTGTTGTTTGGCTGAAATTAAACATTTAACAATGATACTGTGCCTTTATTCTGGAGATACTGTGGGTACATCTCTGCACTGCAGTCCGTCACTCTTCCTCTTCCTCAATCCAGCCTCCTCCAATAATGGAGGATTTCTCCTTGTAAGCTGGAGTGCTCTCTGGCCAATGAAAGTGCTTCAGCTTACATGCAGAAATCTTCCGTCATTGAAGGAGGCCAGATAGAGGGAGGGGAACAGAGAAAAAGAGATAAACTGCGGTGCAGAGCTGTACCCACAGTCTGTCCAGAAGGAAGGCACAGGATTATCATTAAATGTGAGTTTGACTTCTGTAGTGGGAAAACTGCTAGAAGGGATAATAAGAGATTATATGCAGTATTACACTGAAAAATTGAGATTATTAGTAGGAATCAACATGTTTTTATAAGGAATAGATCATGCCAATCTCTTCAGTTTCTATGAAGATGTAAGTAGTAACTAAGATAATGGTAAGACAGTTGATATAGTATATCTAGATTTTGCAAAGGCATTTGATACAGTGCCACACAGGCGGCTGGGGTATAAAATAAGGAAACTGGGTATAGGGGGTAACTTGGATAGAAAACTGGTTGAAGGTTAGGGAATAGTGTGTGGTTGTAAATGGCCCCCAGGGTTCAGTACTTTGTCCGCTGTTTTTTAACATGTTTACGAATGACCTGGAAATAGCTATAGAAAGCAAAATATCAATATTTGCAGATGGCATGAAATTATACAGGGTAATAAATTCAGAACAGGATATTTGTTCTCTACATTAGGATTTACATAAAATTGCAGGTTGGGCAACCAAATGGAATATGAAGTTTAATGTGGGGAAGTGTAAAGTCATACATTTGGGAAGGAAAAATCCCATTGCTAATTACAAACTAAATTGAATCATTTTAGGGGACTCATTCATAGAGAAAGACCTGGGGATCCTTGTAAATTACAAACTTGAAAACAGTGACCAGTGTAGTAGCAGTAGCAGTAGCAAAAGCAAACAAAGTCATATCTTGAATAAAAGGGGACTTGAAGTAAGAGTAGATAGCAACATTTTACCATTGTACAAATCATTGGTAAGACCTCACCTTGTATACTTGTATATGCAGTACAGTTTTGGGCACCATTTCTGAAAAAGGATATTCTAGAACTGGAGAGAGAACAGCAAAGAGCAACAAAATTAATTAATGGAATGTAGGACAAATGTTTTTTTTTAAGCTAGAAAAAAGACAACTAAGAGGATATATTTTCACAATGTACAATTATATGAGAGATCAGTACAAAGATCTCTCTGGTGAGCTATCATTCCAAGGACTGAGCAAATAAACAGGGGACACCCCTTGAGATTAGAGGAAAGGAGGTTTCAACTTCAGCAGAGGAAAGGGTTTTTTAAAGTGTGGTCTGTCAAATTATGGAATTCCTTGCCCAAGGATGCGGCTAAGGCACATACAGTGGATACATCTAAGAGAAGATTAGATACATTTCTTTCAAAAGGGAACATACAGAGTTATACTGTGCATTAGTAGGCAAAAAAGGAAGTTCTGATAGGCTAAATTATTTGGCAGCAGACAAGCTATATAATTCTCATGTCTCTGGTTTATGAGGCAAGGGTTAAACTTCATGGGCTTTTTTCAACCAAATTTACTATGTTACTATGTTACCTACAACTTAAAGGAGCAGTAAACTTTTTTTACGAAAACACATATTTTATAGAGAATTTCCTGCTGAATAAAACAAGGTCACTCCCACTGCTGTCAGATGTTTTATTCAAAATTTATAGCAGTTTAAATAATCAGGAAGTGAATTTACTGTGTTTACTTCCTGATAGTTCTAACTGACAGGAAGTGACAGGCAGTTTATATCACATTCTATGGAGAACTGTATGTCTCTGACTTTTCTGACTTTCCTTTCCATTAGAATCTAACAGGAAATCTAATTAGAATTTGACCACTAGAGGACACTGCTAATGTAAAAAAACATGGATTTAAACTGTAATAACTCTGGAAATATAAATCTCTCGGCAGTGGGAGAACCCTTATTCTACTCAACAGGAAAATCCCTACAATATATATTTTTTCATTTTTTCATAAAAAAAAGATTGAAGACTTAAAGGGATAGTAATGTTTCATAATAAAAGCAGCTCTAATTAATCATCATAGTATTTGGACTTTGGATTCTGTCAGAGTTGTAGTTCAAGAGTAATTCAATTACAAAATATCCCCCTCCCTCCCCTTTTACTAATGTAACACTGTTCAGCCAGATCAGATGGGAAGTGCCCAGGTAGACTGCAGAGAGGGACAATCTTCAATTAAGATAAGGGAAAAACCTGAAAAACTTGTCAAGGGGGGGCAGGGATTTCATTGTTCTCATTGAAAGAAGATTGTCCCCTTCTGTTATCTGTCAGTCTTACAATCAAATTCCACATTTGAGAAGAGATGGCTTACACTAGGTAAAAGGGGCGGGAGGGAAAACTTTGCTTGTGAATATCTCTCAAACCATAAAGGTTTGAGAGATAAGACTTATATCGTTCTTCATGTTTTTTAATGCCTACAAAATAAAATAAAGATAAAACGAAGTATTACTATCCCTTTAAGCCTATGGTCATCAGTTGTATTGAGTAATAGTCTGGAACAGAGGGACATCCAGCCTACCACTATTCCTCCATCTCACTAAGGAAGTGAGGCTTAATCTGCCATTTAAAGTAATTTATTACATTTTATTAACCCTTTAAGTGCCAGAGAGGTATCCAACGCATTGCAATGAAATGTGCTGAATACCTCTCTGACGCTCAAAGGGTTAAAAAGTCCATGTTAGATATCAATTAATACAATTAAAATATTACATAGGGTTCATTACGTACCTGTGTGGCCTCATAAAATGGAGAGATGGATTTCACAGGTTTCAGAAGGTTGTGATGCATTCTTTCACCTAATTTGGGAATGTCTTTGGGTCTATAGATTCTGGGCACAGGTTTTCATCACTATCTCTACGATACTAATTAGACCACAAACCTGCTTATTGGCACGGGAGAGAGAGAGGACATTTTCTTATTCTTACACATCACTTCTTGGCCACTGTGTTGGACTATTTTTACCAAGCATATTTCTTGTGAGCACAATCAATGTTAAATATTATATCCCACAAATTTAGTTGTTACTCTCAGATGGCGGGAGCTTTCTTTTCTTCTCTTTTCTCCAGTTATGCACATATGCGATAGGCGCTGCTGAAGATGCCAGAGACAAAAGCTGACACCCTGAGATAACACTTATTATTACTGACAACATTTAAGGACTCTTTTATTAATTTACTTTATTTATAATTTTATTATATTGGAGCTCTGTATATACTTTCTATTGTTACACGTTCTTAACTGTTTCTATTGTCAATATTTATTGACGATATTCAGTCCTATTATGCATGAAACATTGGTTATGGAAAAGAAAGTGGTTTACAACGGCTTGGATTGGAGGCAAACCCCTTATTTTGATAAATGGACAAACCTTGTAAAACTCAATATTCCACATATCAAACTATTATATTTATACCCAGGGGTACTTCTCATAAATTTCAGAACCATGGCTATATAAATTTGGATCCGTGGCTATATAAATTTGACTGTACAATTAGGTGAAGGTGTACATAGACAGATGCCCATATTCAATTTTGTCTCTTTCCTTTTTTGAGATCAACTTGGGTAGCTGCCATGGGAGGGATTGCGGTGCTCTGCATAATGGTGTACTAGGGTGTGTTGTGGTTTTCCCCTTCTTTAGTTACATAGTTACAAAATAAATTCGTTTGAAAAAGTCTGAAGTCCATTAAGTTCAACCTTTGCCACAGTATAACCCAGAAAATGAGAATTACATGTATTCTCAACCCCAACATGGATATTAGTCTGTTTACCAGAACTTCCTCTTTTACCTCCTAATATACAATGTAACCTGGATGTTCCCTTCTGCTAGAAATGCATCTAATCTTCTCTTGATTTTATCCATTGAATCTAACATATACCACATAATTGGGCAAGAAATTCAGCAATTTAACAGACCTTACTGTAAAAATATCCTTCCTTTGCTGAAATTGAAACCTCTTTTCCTCTTATTATAAGGGGTGTCCCTAGTCATTTGATCTGGCCTTGAAATGAAAATTTCACTAGAGAGAGCCTTGTATTGATCTTCCATATACTTACAGAATGTAAGAAGATCTCATCTTATTGTATTT
Source organism: Rhinophrynus dorsalis (assembly GCA_037306005.1). Taxonomy (NCBI): domain Eukaryota; kingdom Metazoa; phylum Chordata; class Amphibia; order Anura; family Rhinophrynidae; genus Rhinophrynus; species Rhinophrynus dorsalis. The sequence goes on from CM074723.1 coordinate 403,835,574, forward strand.
TATGTAGAGTAAATAAACCAAGATTTGCTAGATGTTCTTCATAATTCAAATCCTTCATTCCCTTAATTAAAATCATTGTACTCTCTCCATTTTTAGAATATCCTTTTTAAATTATGTTATCCACTCTTACCACTTTAAAGGTAAGACAGTACTTGCTGTCTGACACTGATCATTCCAAGTTTACAGTTTATAAGGACTCCCAAATCCCAATGAGTCTCCTATAATTATTCTATTAAGTTTATAATTAGCATTACGATTTGCTAGTCCCAAATGCATAACTTTACACTTTCCTACATTCAATTTAATTTTTGTTTGTTAGCCCAAGCCACCATTTTGTGTAAATCCTTCTGTAAAGAACAAACATCCTCCTCTGAATTTATTATCAGGCATAATTTAGTGTAATTAGCAAATATTGACATTTTGTTTTCTCTACCTATTCCAGGTAATTTTTAAACATGTTAAAGATCAGTAATCCAAATACTGAACCCTGAGATACTCCACTCTCAACTTTAACTGTATTAGAAACATTTCCAATTCAACCAAATTGTATCCAGTTGCAAAGATTATCTCATAGACCCAGTTTTCTTATTTTATACTCCAGTCTCCTGTGTGGCACTGTGTCAAATGTATTTGCAAAATCTAGATATACTACAACTATTACTTTACCATTATCTAGGTAGCTATTTTCTTCTTCATAAAATCTCAAAAGATTTGTTTGTCAAGATTTACTACATGTAGATTCCTGCTAATTATTCTAATTTCCCTTAGTGTAATCCCTTATTATCCCTTCAAGCAGTTGTCATACTACTGTGGTCAAACTCATCCTATTTAATATTTCACTAGAAAGTTTGTAACAATGCAGTCATGCGCAGTAGAGAAGGAGCATCCAGCTCTGTATCAGCCGCGACGTGGGCAGTCTCTACTGTGCATGACTGCCCTGTGACCGGCTGGCAGTGGTACAGTGGCCCATGTAAAGGGCTCTTCAACTAGTAGGTCTATAATTCCCAGGTTCTGTTTTAGTTCCCTTTTTAAATATAGGCACTGCATTGGATGTATGCCAATCTTGTGAAAAGAGAGTCTTTAAACATTAAAAAGGACAGTCTTGCTAACACTGCACCGATGGTGCGATGCAAGAAACGATCGCTTTGGATAAAGGCATTTTTGTGCGCAGATAGATTTTGTGCGCGCTTCTTGAACTGCGCATAAAAAAATTCCATTTTACAACAACAGTACACAGACTTATAAATTAATTCGGAATAGTAGTTCTTGCATTAGGTGCATTCGCTATTCCACTCACACAGATTCGTTAATCTTAGCCACGCCCACAAAAAATAAATATACGCAGCCGTTCGCTAATCTTGAATTTTTATGCGCAATTCAACAAACTCATGTGCAAACCTATTCCCTAGTGGTTTTCACATGGGAAATAGCGATTGCTCACATTTCCTGCATCGCGCCATGAGTTCCTGGAAAACCCTTGGATGTATATCATCAGGAACAGGTGCTTTATCAGTCTTATTTTTCCAATCTGACTTCGTCCTCTTCTTGTGTGGACCGTATATCTGATTATGGATAGTTGTAATTTTTATTTCTTGAAGGTCTGCTACTTTTGTTTTTCCCTGGTATATAACTATGAAAAGAATGTATTCAGAACATTAGATTTTTTCTTATCCTTCATAATCAACTTATCCATTACATTTTTGAAAGTTCCAATGCATTCTTTTTTGCCATTGAATTAATCTTGCTCTCCCTGGCATTATTTTCGGATTGTTTTTACCCTACGTGCCTTTTTGCAATCTTTTTGGTGCTTTCACTAGGCATCCTGCCACTTCCAGCAAAACCAGTGGAGCCAGATTAAACTTTGCAAGTTGCAAGGTCTTTTATTTATTAAAAAAAATAATGCTTTACACTTTTCTGAAAGCCGGAATGGCAGCATATTATTTTTAACAAATATGCTAGACTGCATTTAGTGCCAGAGGGGTAAGGGTTAAGTCAGGCTTATCTTTGGTGTATTAAAAAAAAAAAAAAAAAAAAATCTTGCATTGACATATCTTACATTTTAAACTACAGATTGGAAAGAAGATTAGAAGCTAGAAGGAAGATTACAGACAATTCCACTTTTCAGATGGGTTAAAGTGGGTCTCTTAACGTATCTTAGTGCTAACTAATGGAATTGAATGCCATATTTTGTCATTTTGTTATGTTTTAATGGGCGGAAACGAAGGCATAATTAGCCCCCGAGGTGTTTTTTTAGCCTGTATTTCTTCATAGCACATGTAATCGAGTTGTTTACCATGCTTGAAGTGTTGGGTGTTTTTTTGTTTTTTTTTTTGCTTCAGCAACAATTGAATCAAGGCCTATATTGGGATAGTTAAAATCTCCCATAATTATAGTATATCAAAGATATGCAACTTTGTTAATTTGCAGTAACAGTTGGGACTCAACATTCTCATCAATATTTGGTAGTTTATAACATATACCCACCAACACCATTTTTTTTGTTCATTTTAAGCCACAGTTAGCTTCAATTTCAAGGACTCCATATTATCACTAGTTTCCTCTCAAACATATCCCCTTAAATTTGGATTTAGATCTGGTTTCAAATATAGGCATTCACACCCTCTTCATCTGTTAACCCTGTCTCTCTTAAACAGGGAATAGCCCTCAATATTTACAGCCCAGTCATGTCTATCATCTTGCCATGTTTTGGCTATGCCAGCCTTGTCCAAATGCTAATTAACTGCCAACATTTCCATATTTACTATTTTGCCTACCATAATTCTTGCATCTGCCAAGATATCATTTTTGTCATTCTATATTTTACCTACTATTTGTCTTTTTTCTATATTTGAATGTATTGGGAGGTGCTCCCTAATAGCTATATTTTTCTACCATCATGATCCATTACTTGTTCCCAGTTCTTATCTAAACTATCTATACAATGTTTCTAGCTATACCCCCCCCTTTGCCTAGTTTAAAAGCTTCCCCAACCTTCAAAGCATTTTATCAACCAGCACAGAGGTTAACTTTCCATCTTAGTGCAATCCATCTCTACCATACAGACTCTACCCAAGAGCAAAGTCAGGCCAGTGCTTAAAAACCCCACACTCTCCTTCCTATATGAATATTGAGCTGCCTGAGCTCCCCTTGCCTACTTGTACTGGCACATGACACTGGTAGTATTTTAGAAAATTCTACCCTGGAGGTCCTTGCCTTGTACTTGTGCTCTAGATCCATGAAATCATTTTTAGGGACCTCCATCTTCATCCAAGTTTGTCACTGGTTCTATGATATCTGTATCCTTCCAGGCACTATCAATAATCAGTGATAGTCTACAACATGCTCTTTGCCATTGCCAGTCCTAGCGAATAGACTTGTGCATGGTAAAAAAATGAATGTAATTAATTTATCGCTATTCTGCACCACTATTTATACTAATAAATCACTTATTTTGATGTCAGAGGTCCAGAGATGTCCTGGACACCCTGATCCTGCAGCATCTTCAATATAACTAACATCAGAAAAAAAAAAAAAACCTTATACCCCTTCACCACCATTGCCGCTGTTTCCTCTATTAAATTAAACAAAAAAAATGCCCCCTGTTAGTCCTGTTCGGGCTATTGCCCAAGGCAGTATGACCAAATGCTGAACAGGGACTGGCTTTTATATAGCCAATCCCTTTTCAATTTATTTCCCACACTCCCATTGGCTGGGACTTTGGGTTAAGCACGGACATGTCCTGGAGTAACCTCACCTCCCAGTCAATCAGCATCTAGCTGAAGGCATCATGCAGGAGTGTAATTTCGCCCCTCCATCTTTTGAAAGATTAGATAGATAGAGGGGTGGCTTTTGTATGACCATTACTTTTTAGCTCATACTGGCTTGAGCAGGGGCTTGAAGAGGACTAAGGATGGGGGGTGATTTATTAGAAGAGGAGACAATGGTGGATTTCGTGTATTAGGGTTTTTTTTTTAATTTTGATGGTAGTTATACTGAAGATGCTGGAGGACCAGAGCATCAAGGGCACTACTGGGCCCCCAACATCAATGTAAGGGATTTACTTGTTTGCCACATGGTGTAAGCATGTGAATGAACAAATGAATGAATGCACAAATGGATGTGCCTGAAAGAATCAAATGTGTCATTCTTTATTGTAAAATTACATGATCAGTCCCATTTATTTGTCATTTTAATCTTAATGATATTTAATTTTTGTTAAATGTTGCATTAGTTACAAAACAAATGCACATGTCTACTGGCAACAGACTACCCTATCTACCCTCCTAATAATAGAGTCCGCTATCACCACCACCTGCCTTGGTTTCTCCTACTCTGCCTTCTATAATCTGGAAGAAAGACAATTAGTCCTCTCCTGCAGTGCCAGTTCTGAATTATCTTCATCAACATCTTCACAAAATCTTGCAATTCTTTTGGCTTGCATCAGCACAGAGCTGGCCTTCCTCTTCCTTCGCTCACTTTTTATTTCCTTATTGTTACTTTAATATAAAAAATAACAATACAGTGGCGCTCAACCAACCAATATCTGGAGGAAAAGCTCTACATAGAGGACCTGATAACTGGCACTGGGACTACCATCAATCCCAAAAGCTCACCATACAATAGTACCCCTCCAAATGTCTAATAAAACAGCATAAATATATCACTTCCCCAGTGTATTTCTAAAATTTGATATTTCAAGCTAGTGTCCTCTATGTGTCGGTTCTATCCTAGAACCAACCCCCAATTCCACAAATAAACCACAATATGGCTTGACAATCACAAAGATGAAACAACACAAATGGGAATGATAATAGTCACCAATATTAGTTACAATGAGATGGACAGACACGATGAAGTTAGTTCAATCAGCTGCTCATAAGGATTTGGTCTATCAGTACTTTTTCCCACTTTTTGATTTCTTTTGTATGCCGCTCCTTCTATGGCCTTTCTCCATACACTTAACAATGTAATACTCTATAAAACAGAAGCGCAACACAGAGACATCTAAAAGCAGTGTTTATTATTTTCTATAAAATTAGCATAAGATCTCATTGCGCTTACAGGATAAAAAACACATATTCGCTTATCTGATTCCTCACAGTGCCATTCGATTCCCAGCTCTCTTCTTAGGAGGATGTCCTTTGTATGGTCCCTTAATAGTTAGACTGCTTCCACACTCTACTGTGATCTTTCAGACCCTTTCTCCTTGGGTGCCGGTAGATTTCAATACGGTCCTTACTCTAATGAGGAACTCCAATATGTAACAATTCTAACAAATACCGACGCTTATCACAGACATCACTGTCTGCTTCCTCAGGGCTTACAGAGGGAGGCGCCCCACCGGACTAAATGTCAATCCCCCATCACATCCCCGATGGAGCGCAACCCTCCAACGGCCTATAGTAATATGAGTATATTGTTGATAACCCCCTCCTTCACTCATAACACGCTGCTGGACCTTAATAGTAGTAGTACTAGAACTGGTGGGACTGCTTGGGGAAGGCAAGTGTGACTTAGGGTCCCTTTCTGTCACATTTGGCATCATTTTCTCCTTCCTCCCTTCTGAGTATTACAAGACACTCTAGCAGCAGGTTCAGCATTGGTGTCTCAGGTGCAGCACATCTGACAGCAGGCACACTACTAGTGGCAGCAGGCACAGCACATCTGGCAGCAGGTACAGCACTAGTGTCAACAAGGGCAGCATGTCTGGAAGCAGGTACAGCACTAGTGTCAGCAGGGGCCTGCTCATAGTGATAGCAGTCACTATGAGCTTCAATTTAACAAATAATTCATAGCAGAACAGCACAGCACATCTACCTTGCTCTGTAGCTACTTCTATTGTGTTTCACGTCCACAAATACGTCACATTTTTATAGCAAAAAGGAGAAAACCACGTAAATCAATGGGTGGAAACTTTCTAGACACTGAAAAATCGGTGGGGAATTTTGGCCAATGGCGAAAAATGTGAACATTTTTATCGCTGTTTTAAAAGCAGATTTTCCAGTGAAAAAGCAGACAATAACGTGTTTTTCGTGGGATTTCTCTTGGGAACATGGAGACAACTTTCACCCACCACTACTCCAAACCCCTTTCGAGGTTTCCAATATCACACAGGGTTGAAATATTTATTTTCAGATGTAATATGCTTTCACTTGCTACAACATTATGTAAAAAGAAGAAGACAGTGCACAGACCACGCCTTGTCATTTTGGCTAACAGGACAGGAGGTGGACTCTCATGCCAGAGGGGGAGAATACAAGCAGAAACAACAACCAGTAACAGTCACTGTGAGTTTGAAAGCAGATAATGAAAAGTAAAAAAACAATTAATTAATCAAATGTGAACCATGTGTAAACAATATATTATAACAATGTGCTGACTTCAAAACATTGAGGGTTTTATTGCATTATTTGTACAAATATTGTTTAAGCTGACTTATTCCACCAATGTACCCCATTTTAAGTGAGTCCTAACTAAAATATACTGTCATTTTTGCAATCTTTTTTTGCTTTATAGTATTTGGGACATAGAGTGTTGTTTCAGTACTGTCAGAGTTGTAGTTCAAGAGTAAGTAAATGATAAAGTATCCCTCTCCTGCCCCTTTTACTGATGTAACACTACTCCCTCAGAGCAACAAGGTGGTGTCCAGATGGCTTGTAGATAGGGGCAATCTTTAGTTAACATAATGGGAAAAAATGAAAAACCTGTCAATGGGGGTGGGCTTTCATTGTTCTCAAAGATTATCCCTTGCTGTGAGCTGTCTGGTCTGTGGACCAGATTCCACATCTGAGGGGAGGTGGCTTACACTAGGTAAAAGGGGCAGGAGGGGGAAACTTTATCATTCAATTACTCTTGAACTACAACTCTGACAGTATTGAAATAACACTCTGTATGGCTCAAATACTATGAAGATTAATTGGAGCTGCTGTTTTTGTGAAACATTACTATCCCTTTAAAGAAACCCGCTGACTAAATATATGGTTTAAAAAAATGAACAAAACTCACAATTAAAATAAAATAAAATATCCAGCATCCTCTTGGTCAGAGGACTAGCTTTGCAACATAAAGGATCCACAGTGGCATAGTGGGTAGCAATCCAGAAGGACCAGAACACCACCAGTTCCTCTTATAGGTCCATCCCTCCAACCACCCAGTACAAACTAGATATAATCTGTGTATCAAACCTTAAAGGTAGTACCAGGGCTAGGCAAGGCAATCACAAACAGATCATATACTGTTTTTAAAATAACCCCTTTAACAGTGAACTATTGTGCAAATTTGAAAGTTTAAATTTATTTTATAATCCATTTATAGCTGTGAAGTTAAATACATAAGACATGGTGAGAATGTAGCTAGAATGAGAAAGGAGATATGTGCAAAACAAGAGAGACAAAAACTCATAGCACTAATACAACAAACCATATGTTTATGAAAACAAAAACCAATGTGAACAAGGTACAGAGCACAGCAAACAATGAGGGGATTCTCCAAGTCCCCAATAAAAGTAGAATAGAAGCAAGAAAACCAAAAAAAATCCTGCTCTGATACATACAAATTTATCAATTGTGAACCCTGAGTGATGCATATATTATATCAATGTGCAGATGTTTGAAAACAATGATGGTTTTGTTGCATAGTTTGGACAAAGTATGTTTAAGTTCCCCTACCCTGTCAAGGTACCACATTTTAAGTGAGGCCTAACCAAGAGGAAGAACAAGAAGGTGCTCTTAGTGTAATATCTGTAGATATTACAGTTGCATTTACCAGACCATCACCAAATGGAACATGTCATAGGGATAGGGTATGATCCATCAATAAAACAGACACATCCATTGGTGGGGATAACAGACCAGAGCTTTATTTAACATTTTATTCACATTATATTATTTTCCTTATCCAAACACCACAATAACAATGAACAGTAATCAATACTCTTTAATTAAACTGACAGTCCTTTCCAATCCATTTCCCTTGAAACCAAGCATGGCCAAATTGTACGGGCTCATGCTAAAATTCCCACACTTCCACACTACCGTTGATCCCAACATTCCTCAGCACTTACAGCTGATTCCCCCATTTTCAGCACTTACAGCTGATTCCCCCATTTTCAGCACTTACAGCTGATTCCACCATTTTCAGCACTTACAGCTGATTCCACCATTTTCAGCACTTCCAGCTGATTCCCAATGAATTACCCCATTGGCCATCCACTCTAGGTCCAATAGGTAACGTCACCTCCCGCGACCTAAGTCCGGGGCAAACTCTCAAAGGGCTTCCGCCCGAGGATAAAATCCCTTAACTTACCACCTCATTTATCAATCTCTGAAAACCATGCAAGGACTATCCGCCAAGCAGAAAACACAACCACACCTGCAAAAAAAAAGGGGGCGGGAGGGCGGGACGCTTCCTCTGTCCTTTCTTCTTTCACACAACAGCTCACTTCCTGTCTCTAGCACCTTTTAAGCCCTTTCCCTCTTGCTCCTCCCCTAACACACACACACTTCCTTCCTGAATCAACCCTCCCCATGACATGCTTCCCCTCCATTAACCTGCGGTCCACTCCGGGGAATTTCTTGTCATAGGGATAGGGTATGATCCATCAATAAAACAGACACATCCATTGGTGGGGATAACAGACCAGAGCTTTATTTAACATTTTATTCACATTATATTATTTTCCTTATCCAAACACCACAATAACAATGAACAGTAATCAATACTCTTTAATTAAACTGACAGTCCTTTCCAATCCATTTCCCTTGAAACCAAGCATGGCCAAATTGTACGGGCTCATGCTAAAATTCCCACACTTCCACACTACCGTTGATCCCAACATTCCTCAGCACTTACAGCTGATTCCCCCATTTTCAGCACTTACAGCTGATTCCCCCATTTTCAGCACTTACAGCTGATTCCACCATTTTCAGCACTTCCAGCTGATTCCCAATGAATTACCCCATTGGCCATCCACTCTAGGTCCAATAGGTAACGTCACCTCCCGCGACCTAAGTCCGGGGCAAACTCTCAAAGGGCTTCCGCCCGAGGATAAAATCCCTTAACTTACCACCTCATTTATCAATCTCTGAAAACCATGCAAGGACTATCCGCCACAAGGCCCAACTGTCAATCCCTTGACCAGTTGGGCCCCCGCCACCAGGCCAGACTGGCAACCCCAGGACCAGCTGGCCCCCCACACCCCAGATGCCAATGCCTGTATCCCCACCACGAAAATCACCACATGTACGCCCAAAAAGGGGGGGGAGTCACCCCCAACCACTGCCAAAGAACTGAACCACCAGGCAATCCACTAGAAGCAAAAAAAAAGAACCAACCACTCCCCAACCGACACGCACCGAACACAGACCAGCCGCCAGTCCCGAACAGCACACCAAGATCACACAATCAAAAACCCCAAAACCACCACAAAAAGCACCCCCAACAACTCCCCAAACCCCAAGGCAACCAACCCCAGGCCACACACCAAACGAACAGCAGAAGGGCCAGATCCAACCCCCACGCACACACCGAAGCAGGCCCAACCCTACAAAACCTAGGTACCACCCGATCCATTAACCCAAGCCCGAGCACCACGACATCCAAGCTCCCACACACCGCATACTGAACTCACCCAGAACATACCACCAAACAGCCAGGAGTCACAGGAGATGCCAGAAGGGAGCAGAAAACACAAGAAGGCAACACTCACGCAGACACTCGCAGTTGCCAAGCACCCCCCAAGCCAACCCGACACAGGGCAGGAGGCACTGGCAGAACTCAAAGGGCAAGCACCAGCAAATAACAAAAACCCCCAGCAGATGGACCCAACCAGCCCAAGCCCACAGGAAAAAACACCAGAAAACAACCAGGCTGAACACACCCATACATACCCCACACCTCCACACCGAACGATACTCAGACAAACCCGCACACCCAAACCAGTACGAAAAAACAGAAACCCATACACCCCTTACCAACCCACACAACAAAACTGAGACGATAAAACCACCCACCAACAGCCACGGAGCCCGTACAGACTGTAACGAGACAGAACAAAACATCCCACATGCACGCCCAGCAAACATCAGCCACCCTAAACAAAAAACCACCACCACCACAACACGGAAGCCACAACACCCGAACCACTAAGCCCATTCGCTCCACCACCCCTAGCAAAAACCCGAGGAACCCATGCCAAAAAACCACCAGGCCGGCCCCATGCAGTGTCCGTACCCACGGCCAACCGCAGCAGGACAAAGGAAAAGCAACACCACACACCATCCGGAATCCCCTCCACCACAGATCCCACCGCGCAAGGACATGCAGCAACATCCCGCAGCCCACACTGTGGACAACCATTACACAGACCACCAACACGCACACAGCCACATCCATCCCTGATACCCACCTACAGGGCCCGCACAACTATCACGGAAGAAACACCACCATCCTGAGGAACCGATGACCAGAGGCACAGGAAGACCGAACCGCCATGCGGGCCACATGCGGCGTCCCCATAACAAACCACCCTGCCGAGGATGTCCCCACAAGCAGTGGGACACCGGAACACGGACCCCCACAGCAACCCGGAAAGCCCAGTCCCCCAACTGGCCGCACCATCTGCAGCTTCCACCACCCGCAGCAGGACTGTAGAATACCACCCTACAGCAGCATTGCAGCAAGTCAGCAACACCACAGAGTGCCCAGGCACACGACAGGCCACGTCCCGGCCCGCAGATGATAGCTTCTGACCCCGAAGGATGTCATCCCGAAAGACCCCACACTCCGCCACATCACCAGGGGCACCTCCTCACCACAACCCCCCTGCACAGCAGCAGAAGGAGACAGGGGGATGGGAAATAACTGAAACACTCCACCAGCAAGACCTCACCAAAGGACCCCCGGGCATATCATCGAACCGCCACCTGTGAAAAGAAAATAGGGAGGGGACACCACTGGAAAACCACCCAGCCAACCGCCAATGGCGACAACACCACCAAGCCAAGGAACCACCTGTTGCCTAGAACAACCGCACAGTGGGAAGAATCAGGAACCCCCAAAGCCCTCCAGCAAGCCTGAACTCCGAAAAGCCCAGCTCGTCACCAGAGCAACTCCGCACGGACCCCGGGAAAACCAACCAAAGCTGCGGAAGTGCCCGTCCAAGGCCACCACCAACCCAGAGCCAAGTCCTGGACACCATTAAATCACAGATACATACCAATACCACACCGACTCATACACCAACCCCATAGATATGTACATACACACAGGTATCCACCCCTACACAGACACCCAGAAGTTTTTTTTTTTTTTTTTTTAAATTTGCATAAGACGCTGTAGGACACCACACACAACAGACACACACATCCACAAACCAACACATCCAGATACAGAAACAGACAGACGCATAGAAAGTAGACAAGACACACAAACATACAGTCACAGACTCACCAACAGAGGTTTGTATGTATCTACCGCCGCACCAGTCGTTGCTGTCGTTCTCCATCCAGGTATACACACACGGACACACACAAACACATGCACCCAAAACACACATGCACCCAAACATGCACACACGCATGCATCCAAACACGCAGGCACCCAAACACATCAACACACAAAACCCACCGGCACCCAAAACCCCCATGCACAGAAAGAACCACATGCACACAAGCACACGTGCACCCAAAACACACAAAAACACACTGTCACACAAAAAACACACGCGCACACAAAAACACACTCACACACTCGCACACAAAAAACACACGTGCACACAAAAACACGCGTGCACACAAAAACAAAAACACACACGTGCACACTAACACCCAACCACCGACATACAACCCCAAAAGACACATATAAGCACACATACATAACGACAAGCAGCCCCATATATACACTGAGACCTACAGAAACAGGCCAACCGATATAGCCACATACACACAACAAACAAGGATGTCTCCGTTGGCCAGCCGGTGGTGCTGGAGAGGTCGGGCGTAGGGTAGGAAACCCCCCAAAGGAAGAAACCCCTAAAACTCCCGCGGCCAGGCCCCAAGAACAGCAAGAAAGAACAAAAAACACCCAGAACAGGGACGGAGAGGGAGGGGGAGAGAAAAACTGCAAAAGACAAAGACCCTCAAAATGAAGGAGAGAGAAAGACCCCGATAAGTGCAACAGAGAAAACAGGCCGAGAGGGGCCAATCCCAGACTGTCCCAAAAAGATAGAAACATAAAGAAAACACAGGAGACAAACCAAAGAAAATTAGAGAAGGACAGAACGACAAACAAAAACAGCCAGAACCAGCAGCCGCACAAGAGAAGGGGAGGAAGGGGGGGGGGGGACACCAGAGTTGCTGTGAGAGAACCGATGAAGAAAAAGAAAACAGAGCGCTAAAGAAAGACATGCAACGAGACCAGGACAAGGAAAGAGAGTGGGAGAAAGCAGCAAGCAGACACAGAGGAGAGCACGCCAAGCAAAAAGAGGAAAGAGAGGGGGTACAAACCCTAGCGACAGGAGGCCTGACACGCGGAGCCAGTAGGGCGACACTCAGGAGGAGACCCCCGGGGCGGGGTGTAGCAGCACAGCTGACCCAGACTAGGCCTGCGGAAGGCCCGAACCGCCACCGCTCAATCCCACAGAGATCCAAGGAGGAGAAAGGTCCAGAGCCGCTCCTCAAGGGCCGCACCACGAGGAAACCAACCGGGGCTTGCCAGGAACCAGGAAGGAAGAGGAATCCATAAGGGCCACGGAAGCCCGCCAGCAGGAAAACAGCCAGGATCTCCAAGCCGTCACCCCATCCGCAGCACAGGAACAGGGCACACAGGAACATCCCATCCAGGAGCTGGGAAACTTCATAAAGCAGTTTGTAGCGTTCCTCACTCGTTTGAAAAGTGCACAGAGTGCAGCCCAGTGTAAGCTGCACAAACAGATTTGTTGTTCTAAATTCCGCACAGGTGAAGAGAAGATGCTTTCTCAGGGGATCTCCCTCCAGGCCTGACTACTGTAGTTCATCAGTGTCTCAAGCGTATAAACACAGGCACAGCACTGTGAGCTGTAAACCAAGGTAGTGCAGCATGCCCTCCTTCTCCCTCTCCACTATCACGCTTCCTCTGTCCTTTCTTCTTTCACACAACAGCTCACTTCCTGTCTCTAGCACCTTTTAAGCCCTTTCCCTCTTGCTCCTCCCCTAACACACACACACTTCCTTCCTGAATCAACCCTCCCCATGACATGCTTCCCCTCCATTAACCTGCGGTCCACTCCGGGGAATTTCTTTACTCACAAAGGTGCATGCTAGAATCACACATACATGCAATCTAGCTTCAGAAAGTAGAGGGATGTTTGCTGCTCCCCAAAACAGACCTGTTGATCCTTCTTATCTATCCCGATCAGCTTCACACTCAAGGACTCCATCAACTGAGCACAATACATGCAAAACAAACAAAAGGAACAGGGGAGCCAATAGTGCCCATCACTCAATAATATTAATAGCATAAGAATGATGTATATAGCACGCACGTGTAGACATAGCTGCTAGGCAGGTATACACCTCTAAGCAGCAGTTCAGGCTTACAGAGAAAATTAACTTTTCTCTGTTAGGGCTCTCCGGCTCACTTCACCAACGAGTTACAGTAAAAAGTACAATATATGCTGATCCACCGTATAAAAAAATTTATTCATAAAACCTACTTAAAATATAGCCCCTGAATTAAAAGCATATTTAGAAAATTGTCTTGATAAAATTGCCTTTATATAAAATAAAAATAAAATTATCCAGTATCCTCTTGGTGAGATTGACTCACTTTTCAACAAAAATTGTACACAGCAGGAAAGTGGGTAGGAACCCAGAAGGATAGAAACACTACCAGTCCTCCTTATAGGCCCATCCAAACGCCCCTATGTATAATCTTAAAGATAATACCAAGGCTAGACAAACCAATAAATAAAAAGAAAAAAATTACTTGCAGATAAAAGTTTGATAATGGGTTGCCACAGGTTGGCAGATAAAACAAACTCTCAAGCCTTCTGCTGCTGAGGGCTGCTTATGAAAGAAGCTCGGGTGCAAAGCTAGTGAGTGGTGTCAGACTCACAAAGGTGAATACAGGAATAGGCGTTCACAAACAATCAAGGTCACAGAATCCAAATCAGCAGACAGAATCAGGTTTGGAATTAACCCCTTAGTGACAGACCGCGTGCACATGCTGACGTCACTTAACGCCTGGCTAACATTTTTTTTTATTTAACCAAATGATTCCGGAGTCCCCGAACGATGTGCAGCCACCCGGGGACCCGAATTTCTGGGATGTACCTAGTACGTCCATTGACACTAAGTGACAGTTTTTGTGGGACGTACCAGGTAAATCCATTGTCCTTAAGGGGTTAAGCAAAGGTCAAGACTCTCAGCAAACAAGTGAGGTCTGAATCTAAGCACTGGAATACTATCCAGTAAGACAATATATAGGTGCACAGATGTATCAGTTAGGCTGCTTGACAGAATGGAACAAAGGCCATAGCAGAACCGGAAAGAATGGAAGGCGTGTATCCAGGTAAACAGCCAGAGGGCAGATAAAAACAAAACAGGACTTTCTGGACTGGATTCTCAAAAGAGAAACATGCAAAAAATGGCAATTTTCACTGAGTGGTAAATATTTTGCAAAAGAGCTGTTTTTTTGACTAGCTTATTGCCTTGAAATCGATAGGAAGACTGAATTTCTCTTCTTTTCCTGCAGGCATAATATAATAGGGGTGTCAGGTTCCCACAGCATGCCATTCTGTTTTTGTGAGAGGAAGAGAAAGAAGCACATGTTGTGCTAGGGGAGTCTGGGGTGTGAGAATGGAGCAAAGGATGTTTACCCCAAAATTCTGTGTGACTGAGTAGTCACAGCCAGCTGTGATCCAGGTTCCTTCCTGTCTGTTATCTTTGTGCTAGGGGAGTCTGGATAAAGAAGAAGTTGAACAGGGAGTGTGTTTTTTGTTGTTGTTGACATTAATAATGATAGGGGGCTAGTTAATTAAAAAAACTGACAGGAAACAGACAGGGACTCTGATGTTAGTGGTGACTGAGGCAGATTAACAGTAGATGAAATACAGTATTTTGTAGAGGGCCAGGGCAAGACCTCACACATAGTAGTTGAGTAATGCCTAGCATACGCACCAGAGGTAGGGGTAGGGTGAAAGGATTAGGGGCAGCTCAGGGACATGTGAGTAAAGTTGTAGTCTAAAAACTGACTTCAGCCATGGTTGCTACAACATGTGAAATAAAAGATGTTGATCCCTCTCCTTTCCAAGGAGGATGCATTGTTAAAGTCCCACCAAAAGTTCCACCACCATCAGCACTAGTACTATCAATAAACCATCTTGAAGCACTGAAGATGACAATGAATCACATTCCAATGTTGATTGCATAGTGGAAGAATGTATAGCAGCTCAACCAGCTACTGCAAACATTGTGAAAATTTCTCAAAGGGGATAAATAAAAAGAAATTGTTTGAGAGCTTGAAAAAGTGGGGAAAAAGTGACGGGTGATGCTGAGACTAACCTACTTATTGTTGATGATGATGTAGATCTAGAATATATTCCTCCAGCATCCTCCTCTTCTTCAGACACAGTTGAAGTTGAGAGAGAGAATATGACATGGCCAGAAAGTTAGCTGAAAGACAAAGGCTCAATTTTCCACCTATAAAAGGAAGCGCTGTGTATGTCTATAAACTGAGAAAAAAATTGGAATGTCTGACCCTGGTCAATCAAAAATGCCAAAATCTACACTGTCATCCTGTCAGTCTTCATCAGCATCGTCCAAGTCCAAGTTCCACTCAGCCACACACACACTACTAGTGTTGAGTAACCAGCATCAACAACAGAGGTTACTAACATTCACAAATGGTTATGATGAGTGCCTCTGCTGCTGTTGTTATAGTGCATGACACCAGGACATTAGTAGAAGTACAAACTGCAGCAACATCTAGCCCCAGTAGTAGTAGTAGCACCCCCTGAGGAAACCCTCAGTCATTGTAGTCCACTGTATGGAGATACTTGACTCTTGATTCTAAAGCTGTAACGGTTTTAAAGACACTCAGACCAGTATGTGAAATAAAAACACAATTTATTTAGAGTAAGGTAATGCAAAGGTCCGCCCTCTAGTGGCGGTTGATAATACATCAGCAGTGTAGACTGATAGATACAAGTGTAAATGCACAAACGTATTACATGTACAAATACTCAGCAGTAGAATGGGATATAACCACAGAGGGTTAAGTCCTTGATAACAGTCAGTCTCAGATGTGGATGTTTGGCACGCCCTGGGTGTTATAAGGCTGTGCTGGAGACAAAGTTCACCATACAGGACTGCCTCGCCAAGGTGTTCAGTAAAAAGCAGAACAGTAATCCAACTAGCCCCCTCGGGCGTATCTACTGGAACTGCTTCTGCTAGTGCAAATGAAAATAGCCCCCACGGGCGTAACTGGAACCGGCCTGCAATGCAAGAGCTGCTAAGCCTCCTCAGACTTAACCGGATACTGGAATTTGACGTGCAAGAGCCAATAGCCCCACGGGCGTTGTTACCGGATTTGCTAGTGCTGAAGCCTTTACCTGCCATCACTCTGTATAACGGATATCGCCTAGCAATACAATGAGAAAGAGCCTTAGGCGCCCAACCGGCCCAACAGACGTGAATACTCTGCAAGGAAGTATGGAGTTGCCGACGGTGAGCGGCCAACTCAGCAGGAGTATCACCTAGAACGAGGCTCGTACTGGAGTAGAGAGAGTGAGACCAAGGCAGCACTGCTAGGGTTAAAAAGCACGTTTACTCGAGGCTTTCAGCGAACAGCAAGGCTTTGCAGTATGAGGGAGGCGTACTGAAACACACACACAGCTCTGCACGGGTAGATACACTGCACTGATCGGGGTAACACCAGGCAAGGTAGTCACACAAAGACTGGAACAGTAGATAATAATGTCGCGGCGGCGACAACTGGAACGCAGGTCACTGGAACAAGCTGGAAGTCGATCTTCGGAGCAGGAAGTCAGCCACGCCGGGTCGGAGCACGTAGGAGGTAGTCATACAAGCCGGGTCATGCACAAGCAGGAACGTCAGCCAAACTGGGTCAGGATCCAAGGGTGGTAGTCAGACGGGCCGGATCATACACAAACAGGAACACTGGAGAATAGTCAGGACAAGCGGATTCGGTACACAGGAATCCAGAACACAGGAACAAAGCAACAGTACTACTGGCTCAGAAACACCACGAAAGGGCATCTGACAGGTGTCTGGGCCAGGCATAAGAAGGCCACCAGGGGCGGGCCAAACTGGCTCCATAAATCAGAGCGAACCACAGGAAAGAGTGACATGAATCACAGGCACTGTGATAGTACCCCCCTCTCAAAGACCCCCTCTCCCAGCCGGAGGTCTGGGTTTCAAAGGATATTTAGAGTGAAAGCTGCGTACCAATCTAGGTGCATGGAGGTCCCCTTGATTAACCCAAGAACGTTCCTCAGGACCATAGCCCTTCCAATGGACCAAATATTGCAGCTTTCCTCTAAATCTCCTAGAGTCAATAATACTCTGGACTTCATACTCTTCTTGGCCCTGGATGTCCACCGGCCCAGGAATCACTGGCGTAGTAGTATAACGATTACACACTAAGGGTTTCAGTAGCGACACATGGAACACATTGTGAACGTGCATAGAGGGTGGAAGTTCCAGTGCATAAGAAACCGGATTATTCTTGCGAATAATCTTAACGGGACCAATGAAACAGGGAGCCAGTTTGTTGGAGGGCACTTGCAAATTGAGGTTTCTGGATGACAGCCATTCCCTGTCCCCAACTTGAAAGGAGACCGCTGGGAGACGTCTACGATTAGCGTGCCGCTGATGACACCTAAAAGACTGATTGAGGGACCTCTGAACCTGTGCCCAAGTGGAACGAAGTTGCGCAAAATGCTCGTCCAGAGCAGGAATCTGCTGCGCCTGAAATGAGTCCTGGAGCAGACAAGGCTGGAACCCATAATTAACGAGAAATGGAGAGCTCCCGGACGATGAATTAACCGCACAGTTTCTGGCAAACTCTGCCCATGGCAACAGGTCAGCCCAATTATCATGATGATCGGTGACAAAGCAACGCAGGAACTGCTCCAGTCCCTGATTGGCACGCTCAGTGGCCCCATTGGTCTGGGGATGGTAGGCGGAGGAAAAGGACAATTGGATGCCCATCTGGCCACAAAATGCCCTCCAAAACCTAGATACGCGATCGGAGACAATCACTCTGGGTACTCCATGCAGGCGGAACACCTCTCTGGCAAAGACTACAGCCAATTCCTGGGCCGATGGAAGGCCAGCCAGAGGCACAAAATGTGCCATCTTAGAAAATCTATTGACCACCATAAGAATAAACGTATAACCCCTAGAGGCAGGTAATTCTCCCAAGAAGTCGATGGATATGTGAGACCAAGGACGGTCTCCGTTGGGCACTGGTTGGAGTAAGCCCACGGGGAGATGCCTAGGGGTCTTGGCACGGGCACAGGTGGTACAGGCTGCTGTAAAAGCGGCTCAATCGGCTCTCAGTGTGGGCCACCAAAATAATTGCAAAAGGGACCATACGAGTTGGTCCCTACCGATATGCCCAGCTGCTTTAGAAGCATGATAAGTTTCCAACAAACGGACACGGAATGGCTCTTCCACAAAACACTTCCCTACTGGGGTCTCAGGGGGGTGCCCTTGATTGTAATGCCAATATCTCCTCCCCCAGAGGCGAGGTTATGGTGGTATGAACAGTGGCCAGAATGCGATCTGGCTGAATGATAGGTACAGGTTCCTCCTCCCTCTCAGTGTCAGAAGCGAACTGACGAGACAACGCATCAGCCTTAATATTCTTAGAGCCAGGAAGGTAAGACACTAGGAAATTGAATCGAGACAAAAAAAGTGCCCACCTAGCTTGTCGAGAGGACAGTCTTTTGGCTTCGGAGAGATAAGTTAAATTCTTATGGTCAGTAAGGATAAGTACCGGAGTCTGAGTACCTTCCAAAAGGTGATGACACTCCTTCAATGCTAGGATAATGGCCAACAGTTCCCTGTCGCCAATCTCATAATGGCTATGAGCACTAGACAATTTCTTAGAGAAAAAGCCGCACGGCCTCAAGGCGCCACCTCCCACAGGACGTTGGGAGAGTACTGCCCCAACCTCAACCTCTGAAGCGTCAACCTCCAAAGTAAATGGCATGGAGGGATTAGGGTGGGACAGCACTGGAGCCGATGCAAAGGCAGATTTCAGGGTAACAAACGCGTTTTCAGCTGCCTCGGACCACTGAGAGGGAGAAGCGCCCTTATGAGTCAAATC
Organism: Rhinophrynus dorsalis; assembly: GCA_037306005.1. Classification (NCBI taxonomy): domain Eukaryota; kingdom Metazoa; phylum Chordata; class Amphibia; order Anura; family Rhinophrynidae; genus Rhinophrynus; species Rhinophrynus dorsalis. Next base: position 403,854,906 of record CM074723.1, read on the forward strand.
TGACAAAGGTTTTACAATCGTGGAAAAGTTCTGGATGAACTTCCTATAATAGTTAGCAAAACCTAAGAATCGTTGGATGGCCTTTAACCCCTTAGGACGAGGCCATTGCAAGACTGCTGCCAACTTCTCCTGATCCATGGCAATGCCATTTTTGGAGATTACGAACCCCAGGAATGGTACTTGAGATGTATGGAATTTGCACTTTTCTAGTTTACAGAATAGCTTGTGCTTACGAAGTCGGAGCAAGACTTCTGAAACATCCTTAATATGTTGGGAGAGGTTGGCAGAGTGAATTAATATATCATCTAGATATACGACCACACAGGACTGGAGCAGGTCTCGTAAAATATCATTAATAAATTCCTGAAATACTGCAGGTGCATTGCATAAGCCGAATGGCATCACCAGATATTCATAATGCCCTGTTCTGGTATTAAACGCCGTTTTCCACTTGTCACCTTCTTTAATTCTGACCAGATTATAGGCGGCTCGCAAGTCAAGTTTAGTAAAGATCGAAGAGCCCTTTAATCCGTCAAACAATTCTGTAATAAGTGGAATAGGATAGGCGTTCTTAGGCATTAGCTTGTTCAGCCCTCGATAGTCAATGCATGGCCTGAGTTCACCACTTTTCTTTTTCACAAAGAAAAATCCGGCACCCGCCGGGGACGTAGATTTACGAATGATGCCCCTCTCAAGGGCATCAGCAATATAGTCCTCCATAGCTTTATTCTTCTCACAAGACAGTGGGTAAGTGCGTCCCCTGGGGGGCACCGCACCAGGAGGCAAATCAATGGCGCAATCATATGGCCTATGCTCAGGTAATGCGATGGCCTCTCCTTTGCTAAATACGTCACTGAATTGCCCATATTCGGTTGGCACAGCCGGAGAGGTACACATAATCTTAACAGGTAAAGAGAGACAATTCTTATTACAGTATTCAGACCAGGAGTTAACCTCACATCTCTGCCAGTCAAATTGAGGATTATGTACCTGTAGCCATGGGAACCCCAAGATAACTGAATGGTGCGGTGAACGAATAATCTGAAACCGTATCTGCTCCCTGTGACAAGCCCCCACAGTCATTGTCACTGGAATTGTCTCAAACGTAATGAATGCAGGCTCCAGGGGTCTGCCATCAATGGCCTCAATTGCCACAGGAGAGTCCTTTTTACATAAAGGAATGCCTTGCAAGTCGGCAAAGGACTGGTCCATGAAGTAGCTGGCTGCCCCGGAGTCCGCCAATGCCAGGACCTCGATTACCTTGTCCGCCCAAGCGAATACCACCTGGATGGTGGGTTTAGTGGTGTTAGGATCTAGGGACTGTTCTACACCACCTAGGGCCTGTCCCCCAAGGTACCCTAGGTGCGTTCGTTTCCCGGCCTAACTGGACAGTTGCGTAAAAGGTGCCCTGGTTTGCCACAATATAGGCATAGGCCTTGCCTCCTACGATACAATCTCTCTTCCTTAGAGAGCCTAGTGAACCCTAACTGCATAGGTTCAGAACTATCGGCTGGTCGTTCAGGAAGAACGGGTGGTGTGGGTGGGTTAAGGAAACTGCTCTGGCCATAGTTTTTTGCTTTAGCCCTTTTAGCCAACCGTCTCTCTCGGATGCGGGAGTCTATTAGCATGACATAATCGATGTACTCATCCAGATCGCTGGGTACATCACGAGCAGCTATCTCATCCTTAATTTGTTCGGAGAGACCCTGGGTAAAGGCAGCCAGTAAGGCCTCATCGTTCCAGCCCACCTCTGCTGCCAAGGTCCGGAACTCGATAGCATAATCGCCCAGTGTGCGTTCGCCCTGCTGAATTTCCATCAGCCTTTTGGCAGCAGAGGCAGCCCTGCCAGGAACCTCAAACACTAGTCTGAACTTCATCACAAATTCTCTAAAGTTCAGTGTGCAGGGTCTGGCATTCTCCCACAACGGATTCGCCCATGCCAAAGCCTTGCCCGTCAACAGAGATATCATAAAACCGACCTTACTACGGTTGTTAGGAAATGCCTGGGGTGCCAATTCCAAAAATATCTCCAGTTGATGAATCCCCTGCAAAGGGAGGGTTCGCCATCATATCTTAACGGTAACGGCGCCGCTGCCGTTAACCCTCTCGAGTTAGCTGAGGGGACTATAGGCGGATTCTCCGGTGTCAGGACTGGGGTGACCACCGGATTAGGACTAGGCTTGTCCAAATGTACTGTACGTTCGAGTAACGTCTGTAGAGCCAGTGCCAATTGATCCATGCGCTGCTCATGGACATCCATTCCCCAGTGGATGTTCTGTGTATTACTTTCACCCTTACCGTCTGAGGTCATGGCCCTTTCGTACTGTAACGGTTTTAAAGACACTCAGACCAGTATGTGAAATAAAAACACAATTTATTTAGAGTAAGGTAATGCAAAGGTCCGCCCTCTAGTGGCGGTTGATAATACATCAGCAGTGTAGACTGATAGGTACAAGTGTAAATGCACAAACGTATTACATGTACAAATACTCAGCAGTAGAATGGGATATAACCACAGAGGGTTAAGTCCTTGATAACAGTCAGTCTCAGATGTGGATGTTTGGCACGCCCTGGGTGTTATAAGGCTGTGCTGGAGACAAAGTTCACCATATACTGGATACAGGACTGCCTCGCCAAGGTGTTCAGTAAAAAGCAGAACAGTAATCCAACTAGCCCCCTCGGGCGTACCTACTGGAACTGCTTCTGCTAGTGCAAATGAAAATAGCCCCCACGGGCGTAACTGGAACCGGCCTGCAATGCAAGAGCTGCTAAGCCTCCTCAGACTTAACCGGATACTGGAATTTGATGTGCAAGAGCCAATAGCCCCACGGGCGTTGTTACCGGATTTGCTAGCGCTGAAGCCTTTACCTGCCACCACTCTGTATAACGGATATCGCCTAGCAATACAATGAGAAAGAGCCTTAGGCGCCCAACCGGCCCAACAGACGTGAATACTCTGCAAGGAAGTATGGAGTTGCCGAAGGTGAGCGGCCAACTCAGCAGGAGTATCACCTAGAACGAGGCTCGTACTGGAGTAGAGAGAGTGAGACCAAGGCAGCACTGCTAGGGTTAAAAAGCACGTTTACTCGAGGCTTTCAGTGAACAGCAAGGCTCTGCAGTATGAGGGAGGCGTACTGAAACACACACACAGCTCTGCACGGGTAGATACACTGCACTGATCGGGGTAACACCAGGCAAGGTAGTCACACAAAGACTGGAACAGTAGATAATAATGTCGCGGCGGCGACAACTGGAACGCAGGTCACTGGAACAAGCTGGAAGTCGATCTTCGGAGCAGGAAGTCAGCCACGCCGGGTCTGAGCACGTAGGAGGTAGTCATACAAGCTGGGTCATACACAAGCAGGAATGTCAGCCAAACCGGGTCAGGATCCAAGGGTGGTAGTCAGACGGGACGGATCATACACAAACAGGAACACTGGAGAATAGTCAGGACAAGCGGATTCAGTACACAGGAATCCAGAACACAGGAACACAGCAACAGTACTACTGGCTCAGAAACACCACGAAAGGGCATCTGACAGGTGTCTGGGCCAGGCATAAGAAGGCCACCAGGGGCGGGCCAAACTGGCTCCACAAATCAGAGCGAACCACAGGAAAGAGTGACATGAATCACAGGCACTGTGATAAAATCTAAGCATATTTCTATCTGTTGTTTGTGTAAAAAGCATGTGAGCATAGGGAATGCAGGCTCACACCTAGGCACCTCCTCAATCAGATCCCACCTAAAGCACAACCACAGGTCTGACAGGGAGACACGCCATCAACATGTCAGAAGTTCCACAACTAGCAGAAGAGAAGCACTCCTAAATGTTCCTTTGGCTCATTGTAGAAGTTATGTTGATGTGTCAGAGAATGTGCCAAGATTTCGTTCATTCAAAATACCACCTATGTCTCCTGCTGCAGAGGAGTGTGAGACTGCCCACACATGCTGCCTCCATCTCCTCCACCACCTCCTCTAGTCATGTTGTTAAAGCAATCAAGTTAAAGGATAGTTCTGCCATGCACTACCAACCCATCCCTTTTTTTGGGAAGGAGTCAAAAAACCTCACAAGAATAATCCCAAAGTATGCATGTGGAATGGTGACATTGCCAAGATTTTGGCAGTGGACATGCTGCAGTATTCATTTGTTGAAAACTGAGGATTTTGGGAATTGATGTCACGTGTAGCTCATTGCAGCTATTGTTCTAGGACTGATGTGCCTGAATCGTACAAGCAGGTGGATAGTGTGGTGGGCAAAGGGCTGGAAAACTTGTACGGCAAGAAAATCCAATAGATCTGAGCACCATTTCAATGGTACTAAGATATATGAAAATCGTAGAATTTCCTACTTTAGTCAGTACCTATTACAACTGTGGAAAAAATGGTATGGTGGATACACCATAATGTATGGGTTAGTTTAGTACTCCTAACACTTTATTTTTCTAAAATTTCCTGACTAAACTAAAATGTTCATGATAGTTACGGCCATGTGGAAAGGTAGACAAAGCATACTATTTTGGAAAGTAGATAACTGACCACATAAAATGATAAATTCAATTGCCTTTTTAATTCTACAGAGCTGTGCAGAAATGTTTGCAAAATGTGGCATTTATGACATTTGTGACATTTATACCACTTCAAAGATACTAAAATCTTGTAAAACACAGGAAAAATGAAACAGTGGGGGCTCTCAATTGTACACCATAAAGATCTTACAGTATTAATGCTAGTACTCACAGTTCATAGTCCACCGGTTATATATCATATAACCGGTATATGGTATCAGAGGATATCCACCTGCCTCTGTTCAGGTTCTCATTGTCTCTGCCGACAAATGGTCCAAATTCTCAAATAATCAAGGAGAAAGATCCACAAGTAGGCGATGATAAAATAGAATCTAGTTTATTCAAAACTTACATGAATACACCAACGCGTTTCTGGATAAAGCTATCCTTTCATCAGGGTTTCAAACTCTATAGTGGATCACCCCCCAAAAATTACCGTTATTATGCAGATCTCCAAATGGAAAATTTAATTAGTAATTGTAAACGTCCTGTGTGGGGGAATCCAACTCAAGTGTCAGACCTCATGGCAAAGGACTTTTACACCAAAAAACATGTAATCTCATACAATTTGTACCAAACACTAAATAAACAAAATATCATATATAAAAAATAACACATATAAAAAAACTGATAAAATCAAATAAAACACAGAGCCTTGAGATTCATTACATTTCCAATTATAAGAAAATATCTCACCTCGCCATATGGCACACATCCCAATTCAAAATAAATATAAAAGTTAACCCTCTCAATATCAAAAAGAGCGAACTGAATCAAAACTGAATTGGAATACTTCGCCCCATGGCAGAGCATATCTCCGAAATAATGGACATGAAAGGTCCATTAATAAACAAATGATAACCTTCTTAATTAATAAGCCTAAACAACCTACTATTTATTTATTTGTTTAATCTTCTCAAAATTACCAATATATTGTACTGCATATCACAAGGAAAGATCTCACTAAACCTTATAACATACATCACAATATAATTAAAAGATATTAACCCTCTCATTTCTGAGCTGTATAAATGTCTAAATTAACCATCTCAATGCCAAGGAGGCAAACTAAATCAGAGCACAGAGCTATATAAATATGAATATTAATAATCTAAATGTCAAAAAGGCAGACTAGATCGAAATACAGCATCCCAAGCAAACAAAATAAATGTAGCTATTAACTATCCCGATGCCAAAAGGGCAATCTAGATCGAAATACGACGCCCCATAATTGGGTATATCTCCAGATATACATTAACCTTCTTAAATGATAAACCTAAATGTTGTACTGTTTGATCTTATTATCAAAAATATTACACTATATATCACAGGGAATTTAATTTTATAATAACACCACAGTTTATTAATGAATTAATTATATTAGTTTAAGGTTCACAATAATATTAATTTAAAGGAATTATATTAGATTAAACTATAATGTAGAGGTGGTCATATAAGTCTAGTGTTTATATGTTCCTTTAATTGAGGAGCATATACTAATTGCCCTTATACAAGAAGAGTCAGCCATATGAGATGCCATCATATTGGACTGATTTATTTATTTATGTCCAATAAAATGTAGGGGTATGTTAGTATTTGAGTGAGTCCATTTCTGGTGTTTATATAGGGTTCTGATTTTGGATACACTATGGTCATGATGTCTGTTGTGAAGAAGTAAGTTCACAATGACTGGGGCATGGTATAGAGATGTAATGTGAATATTGGAGAATTAATGATTAGAAATAACAATGTAGTTATGTTTGTGATTCTCATATTGTTTAAATTTGTATGTTTTGTGTTTAAGCACCTGAAAAGGTTGCGATACTCACATATACATATGAACATATAGGAATCTTTTGGGGTTTATGAGGTCCAATTGATCTCTAAGAGTTGAAACGGTTAACATCTGTTTAGTGAGAAAATATATTCCAACTGTTCGGGCATGCGGATGTTCTGTGTCAATAGACTTGCGCGTGCCTGAATATTTGTAAACTATTGTATACATATACATGTGTGATTATAAGCTGTAAGAGTCTCTGGATTGTGGTATATACCATAGGATATAGTGAGATCTCTCCCTGTGATATATAGTGCAATATTTTTGATAATAAGATCAAATAGTAGGTTTATCAATTAAGAAGGTTAATGTATATCTGGAGATATATCCAATTATGGGGAGTCGATCTAGATTGCCCTTTTGGCATTGGAATAGTTAATATCTACATTTATTTTGTTTGCTTGGGATGCTGTATTTCGATCTAGTCTGCCTTTTTGATATTTAGATTGTTAATATTCATATTTATATATATCTGGTTAATTTAGACATTTATACAGCTTAGAAATGAAAGGGCTAATATCTTTTAATTAGATCGTGATGTATGCTATAAGGTTTAGTGAGATCTTTCCTTGTGATATGCAGTACAATATATTGGTAATTTTGAGAAGATTAAACAAATAAATAAATAGTAGGTTGTTTAGGCTTATTATTAAGAAGGTTAACATTTGTTTATTAATGGACATTTCATGTCCATTATTTCGGAGATACGCTCTGCCATGGGGCTCAGTATTCCAATTCAGTTTTGATTCAGTTAGCCCTTTTTGATATTGAGAGGGTTACATTTTATATTTATTTTGAATCGGGATGTGTGCCATATGGCGGGGTGGATCTTTTCTTATAATTGGAAGTGTAATGAATCCCAAGGCGATGTGTTTTATTTGATTTTATCAGTTTTTTTATGTATGTTATTTTTTATATATGATATTTTGTTTATTTAGTGTTTGGTACAAATTGTATGAGATTATACGTTTTTTGGTGTAAAAGTCCTTTACCATGAGGTCTGACACTGGAGTTGGATTCCCCCACACAGAATGTTTACAATTACTAATTAAGTTTGGAATTTTCCAGTTGGATGAATGAGTGATTAGAGATCTGCATAATAACGGTAATTTTTTGGGGTGATCCACTATAGAGTTTGACACCCTGATGAAAGGATAGATTTATCCAGAAACGCTTTGGTGTATTCATGTAATTTTTGAATAAACTAGATTCTATTTTATCATCGCCTACTTGTGGATCTTTGTCCTTGATTATTTGAGAATTTGGACTATTTGTCGGCAGAGACAGTGAGAGCCTGAACAGAGGCAGGTGGATATCCTCTGATACCATATACCGGTTATATGATATATAACCGGCGCACTATGAACTGTGAGTACTAGCATTAATACTGGAAGATCTTTATGGTGTACAATTGAGGGCCCCCGCTGTTTAGTTTTTCCTGCGTTTTCCTTTCTTCTCTTGAAGGTTGATTCCTGGGGAGCAGCTGGTTTGAAAATTATCTGTGTGGTGGGCAGTGAAATATCCCCCACGTTTCTTTTTTCCACAATTTACATTCGTGTGGCTATAATTAAATGTGAGTGTAATTGAGATATTTTATATGCTTTTGAGCGCCTCCTTTTTCTTTCTCTTGCATAAAATCTTGGAAAGCCATGGAAATTCCAACTGTGGTCCTCATATACTACAAGCCTAAAAATGATACCCCACTGCTATGGTTTGATGTAGTATACAGGGTATCAGGAGCACTAAACTATACCCCCTCCCACCTATTGACTTATATAGGTAAACATTAATATATCTGTACTTTTGTGGGTGACCAGCATAAGTACTTTTAAAATTACCTTCATACGAAAGTGGGGCCTTTCCTTTTTCAAATGAGGGTACATCTGATTGTAAGTGTCCCCTACAAATAATTTTATTATGTTGGTAACCACCTTGCTACCCAACATGTACATGATTGAAGGGTACACTTAAATGAAGAGGGGTATCATACAAGGCAGTACATACATTTTTCAGAGCAAGGGAGGTTGAATAAGATTTCTTTAAGAGCTCCATCCTCCTCTTCCTATTCTCACTCACATTTTGGATTTATGTGTGGTGATGATGTGATCACCCACATATACAGCTTCAAGTCTAACTGGTTTGAAAGAAGAGGACCCACCTATTTCAAAGGAAGGTAGCCTTGTATGTGTAGGTGCAATGGAGGTTGAAATTGGTGCTGTTTTAAAATTCCAATCCCCCTCAGGTAATGTAGTAGTATTGTAATGTAAGATGATCTTGTGATCTCCTTGCATTGATAGAACAACATACACTTTTATTTGAAAGAGGACAATTACCACTTTCAAACAAGAGTACCCAAAATTAAATTGGAGTGGGAGCCAAGATAGGGTGTTCTTAACAGTTTTTTTTTTGACGGGGTTCTCACATAATTCATATTGTATTTAGCAAAGTGGTTAAAAGCCCTATTTAAATCAATTGCAATTTTTGTTTCTTCCATATGATTGAGCTGTTTGCTCTAGAATTATATGGGAGTTATGCACTAAGGTATGATAAAGAAATGATAAAGTAATTACTTCTCCAGTAATATCACTTCTCCAGTTCCTGTGTTATTCTATAAAGCCTGTTCACTAAGGTCTAGTCTCCATAGAATAACATTTGACTTAGAGAAGTGTTATTATTGGAGCAGTCATCTGTGCTTTATCCCCTCTTTAGCACTCCTTAGTGTATCTCTGACTGTGTATCTCTGACTCTGTATTCTTTGTGCATATGACCCTCAATACTGATTATGCTTACTTTGCACAGAAGACATAAAATATATGACTCTACATTACTTCATTTCTATTCAATCAGATATGTATTTCCTATGACACACAGAACTTTGATAGAAAGTGTATAATAGAATAGGCCTATGGTTTCCTGCCATGAACAGGTGCATCATATTGGCATGCAGAAGTTACTAGTTTGAAGCCATAGGTAATTTTGTTGTTTATGAAAATGATACCAAATTAGAGTATTTATCGTATCATAAGTAAGTGATTAACACCTATACAAATTTGTCTAACTGTAAATATGTTGAAGACAAATGAAGAAAATGAAAAACCAATGTAGTACACAACTGATCAAATGTGTTGTCAGTTTCATGCTAGAAAAATGCATTACCATTACAATATGCAATTACATATTTCCTTGTATTTGCCTTATGAGAAGAAAAATTATTATGTAAGATTATTACATGAATTCTGTGCTTTTTTGTAACCCTGTTTAACTCAATGTTGTTAAATGTCCTCCATTTATAAAAAATGAATGGATGTAGCTAGCTAATGTGACTTACATATCCCTTTACATCAAAGATGTTTATGGAAAAGTTTAACCCTACATTTTTATAAGCCTCCCTAATTTAAAGTAAAATTGTGGTCATCTTAGATGAAGCTAAATAGGAACATGACAATTTAAAATTTACTTTCATGTTTTAAGATCTTCATAGTTATTGCTTTATATTAACATAATTCATCTAGCTAAAGAGACATGCCTAAAAAAAACAAACAAAGCAAAATCAAATATGTACTTAAAGGGATAGTAATGTTTCATAAGAAAAGCAGCTTTAATTAATCATCATGGTATATGGACTTTGGAGAGTGTTATTTCAAACCTGTCAGACTTGTAGTTCAAGAGTAATTCAATGACAAAGTATCCCCCTCCCGCCTCTTTTACTGATGTAACACTGTTCAACCAGATCAGAAGGGAAGCGTCCAGGTAGATTGCAGAGAGGGACAATCTTCAATTAAGATAATGGAAAAACCAGAAAAACTTAACAATGAAGGCCCTGCCCCCCTTGACCTCATAGGAAGAAGATTGTCCCCTTCTGTTATCTGTCTTGTCTATGGACTGCATTCCACATGTGAGAAGAGATGGCTTACACTAGGTAAAAGGGGTGGGAGGGGGAAACTTTGCTTGTGAATATCTCTCAAACCATAAAGGTTTGAGAGATAAGACATATCATTCTTCATGTTTTTTTAATGCCTACAAAATAAAATAAAGATAAAACGAAGTATTACTATCCCTTTAAAGGGATAATAATGGTTATGTGTTTCTTTATTGTGATGCACTGTAAAGTACCAAAGAATGTACCTGATGTTAATCACGCTCTTTATAATATCAAGTTTTTGAGATATTTAGCTCTTAAAATCCACCCTTCCTCCCTTTCCCTGGTGTCAGATGTTTCTCCTGGGAACAAACTGAATGGCCAGCAAACAAGTTGCCAAGAATGTACTAGGGTTCACTCACTTATGGACATCTGTGTTTCTGATTTAAATGGATATGTGGTCACCATAGTTGGAATTGTTGGAAGGACACGAAAGCAAATGGTCTTTAAGTATCACAACATTGAGGCTGATGTAGTAAGAAGAACAGGAACAATTCTGGGTCAAATCAACCGCACCATATGGGACAGATAAACTGTTTCATTTATAAAATTAATCTTTTAACCCCTTGAATGCTAGAGAGGTCTCCAAAGAATTGCTCAGCATTGAATTAGACATGTCTCTAGAATACTTTATTTGTAACATCACTTTTGGGGGTGCAAGGTTTGAATATGTTGTAGTGTTCAGTGTTGGACTTTTCTATGTTAACTAACCATGGAAGGGCAACTAGTCCCTGAGAGTTATTAACAGTGCTAGTTTTTATAATATCCTTGTGTTATAACTAGTAGATCAAACTACTGTGCTGAAGATTAATCCAACTGTGAGTAAAGGGATACTAACACCTAAACATGTTAGATATCATGTACTTTCAGTTATTATCTATAAAATGTAGTTATCTTGTGTTAGATCTAAATCTAATCTGAAAAGTCTTTTTAATGCATTTTTAGATTATCCTACATAAAGGCATTTGGTTAATTGTATATGCATTGAAATGTATTGAGATAAGCACCCACTGTTCTTCTATTCAGAAATGTGGTTACCTCATCTATGCCCATTAAAAGATAATGTAGAACAATCAGATTGCTATGGTAATGGGAGTTCCCTGTACAGATTATCTGTAAGGCCTCAGAAAACACATGGGGAATTTTTACAGAGACTAGCATGGACAAAAGGGAAATTAAGATATAAAACCCCAAATTATTTTTAGGTGTTAATGTTGCTTTAAGAAAATGTGCACTATTATAGTTCTCAGCCTGTACCCGCAGAGCCCACTAACAGGCCATGTGTTAAGGATTTATCTGTATGTACATATGAGAGTTAAATGTCAGACTAACTCGTCAGTGCTTATGTAGGGAAACCATTAAGACCTGACCTGTTAGTAAGTCTAGGGGCACAGGTTGAAAACCATTGACCTAGGAAATGTGACCAGATCATATAATTTTATTTAACTTTAGCCAAACATTTTAAACAAGAGCTTGAGTACAAAGGAGGGAAGAGACAAAGAAAAAAAATAGGGGTGGGGCAAACCACCCCAAGAGTACAGTGCATACACCAATTAATAGATACAATACTCACAGACAGGAGTATAACTACATTAATATCCAACAACAGAGGTTTCCACCTCACCCAAGCCCCAGTAGACTGGGTGTGTATGTTATAGTAGAAGTATAAAAAGTCTGTCAGTAAAGAAACAACATTGTGAGGATCTGATGAGAGCCTCATGACAAAAAGGAAGTGATTATAGTTAAATCAAATTCCCAAAGAGTTGTGTTGACATGTTTCCAAATTTTGCAGTATGGTGGGATTTTAATTTTTGTTCATTTATGATGTCTAGAACAACAACAAATATGGTTCAAAACCAAGAGAATGTAAGGAACAATTTCTTGGTGAAGTTGCAATATGATTGGACATGTGGATTTCAATGGATATCAAGGGTCTCATCTGCAGGTAGTCTACTGATCCTGAACAGAGTGACAGAATACACAAACAGAATCATCCAAGCAAACATGAACTGACCATGGTCACTGTCCTGTAGAGACTTTGTAGCAAAGAATTGAACATTGTATATTGTAAATATCTGTACAGAAGTGTATAACTGGAGATGGAATGTTAGAATAAGTATCCAACCTAGGAAGTTGCAGGTAAACTCATGTCACTGAGGGAATTGCTCCAGAGGGACAGTGAGTGAATTTTTACCTCAAAAAGGCTTTTTGTGCTTGCTGGGTTTTCCTGCCCTGGGGGAAGATACTTGGAAACTGAGCAACGTAAGGCAAGTAAAAGTGGGGGAATGTGATGACTTTGCACATGGTAGGAAGGGTATAGGGGCAGCAGGGCCGGATTTGCCATAAGGCAGAGTAGGCACCTGCCTATAGGCGCACGCCACCAAGGGGTGTCTGCCATTGGGATTTTTTTTTTTTTTTTTAAATTAGCAACCTCGCTGGCTGCATACGGCAGAACAATAATTCCCCCACCCGGTGCCCACTCCATGTTGCCCTCACATTCGCCTCCCCCCCGTTGTCTGTTTACTACCTCCCTGGCAGGACAGGTCTGTGCCTCCTTTGGCACAGTCCTGTAGCTGCTGAGCTCACTCATCGGCTCTTTAGGAATGCAGAGAGCTGGGAGATGACATCATCTCCCAGTGCTCTGCATTCCTGAATAGGAGACCGCGCGGGAGCTCCAGAAGCTACAGGACTGTGTCAAAGGAGGCACAGATGACAGATCTCCTGCCAGGGAGGTAGGAAATGGACAATGGGGGGGGGCAATGTGAGGGTGACATGGAGATGGTGGGAGCAAGTTGGAGCAGAAGGGGAGCAATATGAGGGCAACATGGAGGTGATGGGGCAAGTTGAAGTTGATGTGGGGCAATTTGGAGATGGTGGGGGCAATGTGGAGCTGATGGGGCAATTTGGAGATGGTGGGGGAAATGTGGAGCTGATGGGGGGCAATGTGATGGTAACATGGAGCTGATGGGGGCAAGTTGGAGTTTATGGGGGGCAATGTGAGGACAATATGGAGATGGTGGGGTAAATGTGGAGCTGATGGGGGGACAAGTTGGAGCTGATGGGGGGCAATGTGAGGGTAACATGGAGCTGATGGGGGCAAGTTCAGTTTGATGGGGGGCAATGTGAGGACAATATGGAGATGGTGGGGGAAATGTGGAGCTGATGGGGAGACAAGTTGGAGCTGATGGGGGGCAATGTGAGGGTAACATGGAGCTGATGGGGGCAAGTTCAGTTTGATGGGGGGCAATGTGAGGACAATATGGAGATGGTGGGGGAAATGTGGAGCTGATGGGGGGCAAGTTGGGGCTGATGGGGGGCAATGTGAGGGTAACATGGAGCTGATGGGGACAAGTTCGAGTTGATGGGGGGCAATGTGAGGACAATATGGAAATGGTGGGGGAAATGTGGAGTTGATGGGGGGTAAATTGGAGATGGTGGAGGCGATGTGAAGGTAACATGGAGCTGATGGGGGCAAGTTGGAGTTGATGGGGGGCAATGTGAGGACAATATGGAGATGGTGGGGGAAATGTGGAGCTGATGGGGCAATGTGGAGATTAGGAGCATTGTGGAGGTGTCCAGTGGAGATTGCCAATGGGGGGGGGGAGCTTCAGATTTCTTTGCCTACAGTCTCCTGAGATGTAAATCCGGCCCTGAGGGGCAGGTGTTTTGAGGTCATAGGCATTTATCCAATATAAAGGAAGGATGGCAAGTTTTCCAATACAAAGGAAGAAGGGCAAGTTTATTTCTCTTTATGTTTCCTGTTCTTTTCCTGCTATTGATGTGCCAGCTTCTAAACTATGCCCCTGCCCCTCCCTCATTCCCTGCTTACCCTCACCCCTCTGTGTGTTTTCTTGTGGCTAGGATCAACTAAATGTGCTGAACCTTTTAATATCAGGTAAAAGGGGTAAAGTGTGTTACTGTGTTAGTCATAGTGGGATAATAAGAGGGTATTTGCTGCCTGGTGTAGTTAAAGAGGGATTGCACTCTGGAATTGTTAACTGCTGTGTTTGGTCTCTTAATAATTATTGGCTAAAGTAGACAAATCATAGAAACTATATTTTATATATATAAATATATTACTTTAGTTACCACAGCTTTAATGAGGAAAACATCCCTCATTGACATGAGAGGGTTTCCCAGTCCCGCCCATGCTTAACCAGTGCTTAGGGTAGAATGGGAGCAGGGAAGCTATTTTTCTCCCTTGTATCACCTCTATTGATCTCCCATCAGAATTGTCTGGGCAATCCATATCTGGCAGACATCAGGAGGGCTCCTGATTAGGGAAGGGAGAAAAGTGAGAACAATTTCCTGCATGACCTTTTGTGAAAAACTGTCAATTTTCTTTTTTTTGCGAAAGTTTTCTCCTTTTCTCCAATGCAAAATTTTCCTCTTTTTAACCTATTCTACCATATTTGTCTCCTATTCCAATACATTTTTCTCCAATGTTTAATATGGTGCAAATTTTCTCAGCACGATATTACTACATCTGTGGGCTGTAGTCGACAAATAAGTAGCTGGAAGTTAAAGTTGTGTATCCTAAAGCAACATATACCTTGACAAATGTGTTAGCATGCAGAGTGCATTTGACCTTTGGCCACAACACTTACTTCCTGCCTAAGTGTCAATGGCACATATTCATGATGATGTCAAGTGATTAAAAAAAATTAATAGTGGTGTGATTTGTGGGACCTTGACAAACTGCATCCACCCGAGGAAGAGATGGATTATCATAATTTATTGCACATGCTGCAGCAACTATTGCTGCAATCAGTTTTTGTACTACCAGTTTACTTCCAGGTCCCTGCACTGATCCACCTTTCCCTCTTCTGCTTGTGCATTTGCTAGACATTACTCAACTACTGTGTGTGTTTTTACTTTCAACAGTACACAACTGAGGAATGTGATGTCTTGCCTAGGCCCTCAACAACATTCTCAATGTTGTCTGCTGTCTATCAGGTCTGCTTCAGTCACAGAATATTATTCAATGGTAAATGCATGCAGAGCACCGCAAAACAACACACTGTGAACCCACTGGCACCCAAAAGGTAATAAAAAGAAAATCGAAAAAACTGAGCTGTAATATAAAATAAGAGTAACTTAAATATGGAATATTAACTGAAAAGAATCCAGTTGGGGGAACACTGAGCAGAGCACACCATTTAAGGCCCACTGGGAGGTAAATGCTGACACTCTCCCAGTGGCAAGGGCTTGGGTGTACTCTTCTCGGATATGGGAGCGCAAAAATGCCCAGAACTAATCTTCAGGCTTCATTGGAACTTCCCCTGACAGCACCTGCTTCCTGGTCACATAGATGGCCATTTTAGCTTGTGCCAGGAGCAGGTTTATGAGGAGGTCCTCAGCCCTACTGTGCCGGGGTACTGTGTGCCCAAAAATAAAGAGGTGTGGAGAAAAGTGCAGCCAGAACTTCAGGAGGAGGCCCCTCAGTCACAGAGCTCACATCAGGCTCCCAGTCATCTGTATAATGTGTTTATTTGTTTAATTATTTATGTTTTTGTTTTTTTTCTTGATTATTTTATTATTTTGATTTTTTTTTAAAGTTGCCACCCTATCTTATCATAGTTTGTAAAAAAATAAAATAAAATAAATAAATAAATAAATAAATAAATATATATATATATATATAAAACTGAAAAACAAAATCAACAACTTCTTTCCCGAGACATCCCCAGCACAGAGACAATAAAAGCAAAATCAGCAAGCAAATTGGACCCCAGCTGCCTGTGTCTTGCCAATCACTCACACTAGATTTTGGGATATTTTGGGTCAACCTCCTTCCTTCCTTCTTCTCCCCCATTGTGCCCCCAGACTCCCCTAATACAGAGAACAAATGTCCTACCTAATTGAGTCCCTAAACTATACTTCAATTCACCTTTATTTGTCTATCTTTTCTAGCTCAAAACGTGCTGCTCTTTCCTCTCACAAACACAGAATGGCTGCTGTGAAGGTCTGACAGCCTTTTATATGGCTGTAGAAAACTGGAGAAAACTTTCATGTGGTGAAGAAAATGTTTTCTTCCCATTGATTTCAATGCAATGAACTAGGCAAAAAAAAATGAGAAAACAGCACTATTAGCAGAAAATTTTTCACGAAGAAAAAAAGTGCTATTTTTCGCCTATTTCAGTTTGAGGCAAAATTTTTCACCCATTCCTAGTCCTGATGCCCCACCATGAGGTCCAATTTTAAAAAAGAACAAAATATTAAAGAAAAAATAAAACAAACTTTCTGCACCTTACTTCCCTCTCTCTCTACCATTCTCATTTACCCCCCTTACGCTACCTTCCCTCCTCACCCTTCCCTTTTGCCACTTTTGCACCACCACCTCACTCCCTTTCTCTTCTGCCTCCATTTCATTGCCTTCCCTTACCTCACTGCTATGACACCCTCCACCTCTCTGACTCTGTCATCTGGGTACACAGGGGTTTTAACTCCTGAGCCCTCATGGACAAATCAGTGCTCCCATTAACAAAGAACCAAAATAACTTTTCTCTCCATTTTGCCATTTTCCCCTTCACTTTTTCCCTCTTGCATTCTCCCCTCCCCTGATCTGACCCTCACACTCTGCTTCCTCTGTATCATTCTCCTGCTGCCTATCTCATACTCTTCCCCTCCTCCCTTCACCACATTGCCTACAACCCTTGCTTTAGTCTCATCCTCTGACCCTCCATTTCATAAATAATCAATGCTGTGCATGTTCCACAGGTAGATAGCAGTGTGTATTTGGGAAAAAAATGTTGATTGAAATATATCCAAAGTTAAGCAATGCCTTCTCTGAAAGGGTTAAAGCTTTTAGGGCCAGAGGGGTACCTAATGAATTGGGGATTTATGTTTATCACTTTGAGTGCCAGATAGGTATCCAAAGCATTACAAAGCACTAGATATCTCCTTACCATAGAGGATTCATGTTTATCCCTTTGAGTGCCAGAGACATATCCAACACAATTCAATGCATTAAATACATCTTTAGCATTCAAATGAATAAGCATTTCAGTTACAGTTCGGTACCCAAAGCACTGGGCATTTGTTTTTAACCTTTAGCGTGCCAGACAGATATCAAACAATTTGCAATGGATTAGATACCCAATGGGCACTCAAATGGTTTCACAACACGGGCAATGCTTTGGCACAACTGCTAGTGTATATATACAGACTAGTATGAAAGCCTGTGTACATGGGCTATATTGCCACGGAGCAGCCTCGGCTGCTGCCCTGGAGCCAGGAGCAAAGACAGGCAGTGAGCTGTTCGGAGCACCCCGCTCTGGATCAGTTCATTTGGCAAGTCTCTACTGCGCATGTGCTGTTACGCACAAAGGGAGCTTCGCAGCCTAGCAATTTATATTATATATATATATATGTATACTAGCAGTGTGCCCGTCTGTTTTATTTTTGTTTTTTTTTGTGGGGTATCCTTTTATTCAGTTATGTTTGGTGGAACACACACACACACATATACATTATCATACATACATAGACATGCACGGACACACACACATACAGAGACAGAGACCCATACACCCACATACATATTATTATACAGATAAGCACGCACAGATACACACACATACATATACAGAGATATACATACACACAGAGACAGACACACACCCACACATACACAGAAAATAGCAACCATAAAGAAGTGTGTGATCTGTCAGTATCAGATATTCACAATGTTAAGTCTCTGATTTCCCTATCAGTGGCAAATGACAATGAAAGTCCAATGAAAGGGTTGAACCTATCAGTGGCATTGAGGTAGCCAATGCATTCAATACCTCTTTGGCACTGAAGGGGTTAACTTTCAGTGTGAAAGGGGTATACAGTACACTGGATATGTATTTAGAGTGGCAATGAGATATCCAATGCATTGGATAACTGTTGACAAGTGAAAGGTTTAAGTTTTTCAGTGCCAAAGAGGTATCCAATGGATTGGGTAGCTCTCTGGCACTGAAATAGTTGCAAACACATGGAAAACACAGATACAGACACCCATAAAGACATTAGTGGACAGGGAGACATTGGGGGTCATGCGGCGTAGTTGCTAGGCAACCACCCAAACGAATACTTATAAGAATGGTGGTAAAAAGCAAGAGAGACACACTCTGTAATTACCTTCCTCTCTTCCTGCAGCATGGAGAGGTTCGAAGCTAGGAGGAATGTGGGATGGAGCAAGATAACTGGGAAGTGGGAAACAACAGTGACCCTGTCTGCATGGGGAACGCAGTGTTTTAATGTATGCTAGCATTAAAAGGACTGATTATAAAAACAATAGCAATGATTTGTATTGTATGTAGAAACACATATGTATGTAGAACATATGGAGCAATAAAGACAAATGATAATGTGCTAGTTTTAGTTAGAGGTTGTAAGTTAGCTGCAAAATGACTTCTATTTGAGTCTGAAGAAGAGGTGGAAAGAACCCTTTAAGTAGTAAAGAGTCCTGTTCCTTAAAGGGATAGTAATGTTTCATAATAAAAGCAGCTCTAATTAACCATCATAGTATTTGGACCTTGGAGAGTGTTATTTCAATTCTATCAGAGTTGTAGTTGAAGAGTAATTGAATGATAAAGTATCCCCTCCCGCCCCTTTTACTGATGTAACACTGCTCAGCCAGAGCAGAAGGGAGGTGCCCAGGTAGACTGCAGAGAGGGACAATCTTCAGTTAAAGGGATAGTAATACTTCGTTTTAACTTTATTTTATTTTGTAGGCAATAAAAAAACACGAAGAATGATATAAGTCTTATCTCTCAAACCTTTATGGTTTAAGAGATATTCACAAGCAAAGTGTCCCCCTCCCGCCCCTTTTACTGATGTAACACTGCTCAGCCAAAGCAGAAGGGAGGTGCCCAGGTAGATTGCAGAGAGGGACAATCTTCAATTAAGATAAGGGAAAAACCTGAAAAGCTTGTCAAGGGGGGGCATGGATTTCATTGTTTTCATAGGAATAGACTGCATTCCACATCTGAGAAGAGATGGCTTACACTAGGCAAAAGGGGCGGGAGGGGGAAACTTTGCTTGTGAATATCTCTTAAACTATAAAGGTTTGAGATATAAGACTTATATCATTCTTTGTGTTTTTTTAATGCCTACAAAATAAAATAAAGTTAAAACGAAGTATTACTATCCCTTTAAGATAAGGGAAAAACCTGAAAAACTTGTCAAGGGGGGGCAGGGCTTTCATTGTTCTCATAGGAAGAAGATTGTCCCCTGCTGTTATCTGTCTGGTCTAGCAACCAGGTTCCACATCTGAGAAAAGGTGGCTTACACTAGGTAAAAGGGGAGGGAGGGGGAAACTTTATCATTCAATTACTCTTGAAGCACAACTCTGACAGTATTGAAGTAACACTCTGCATGGCCCAAATACTATGAAGATTAATTGGAGATGCTGTTTTTTGAAACATTACTATCCCTTTAACACATTGTTTGTGATTGTTATTGAACGCATTGCAATGAGTTGAATAGTCTTGTGGAAGAGAAAGTGTGAAAGACATATGAAAATGCATTGATAGAGGCAACTTCATGCGAATGTGAAGCAGGTAAATTGGCACATGAACAACGTGCAATGTGAAAATGTAAGCAGAAGTCTCTCGGCTACCTACTGGTGGGTCTCTTTGCAGGGTAGTTGTAACTGGTAAGAGGCTGCATTGAAGGAGGAAGACTCGTATTTCAGAGCTGTCCAGTGTGCGTGAGTCACAGCAAGTGTCAGCCTTCCAGCTGTTGTAATGTGGTGGTTATGACTGAAAAGAAACACACTCTTTTAAGGGTAACAATGTATGTTATCCTTAGAGGACTGTGTGTTTCTTTTGTGTCATAACCACCACATTAGTACAACAACAGCTGGAAGGCCAACGCTTGCTGTGACTCCACTACCGGCATTTAAATTGTAGTAACCTGTGTGAGGGATGCGGTGCTGTGTTACACTGTGACTCCATCTCTCCCCCCCCACCCTCCACTGGGTGATTTTTTTTTTTGTCAGCCTTTTAGCAGCCACAGATCTTTGCAGAACGCTGTCCTCCTGCAGACAGTTGAAAGGTTTATGTCCAGAGCAGTTTCTTGCTGGCTGCTAATTGTGTCTTTGTTTTCAGTCATAAGCAGCTGGAAGGCTGACACTTGATGTCTGGAACAGATTCTTGCTGGCGGGGGGCGGATGCAAATTCGCTTTGTAAAGTGGTAGTTGTGTGAGAGTGTCCCCTGCAAAAATCAGATATGTGTGGGCTCACTTCCGACATTTACACATGAGTACCATCCAACTTTTGTGAAAATGACTCCCCTGTAACTGTGTGGAGAGAGGCATAAATGGCTTGTGTGTGTGTATGTGTGTGTGTGTGTATGTGTGTCTCTGTGGTGTAGGAATGAGTGGAAACCATTTTGTTTTTTTGGTGTGTGTGTAGCTGTGGTGTATGAGCAAATGTGTGTGTGTGTTTGGTGCTGTGTGAGTGGGACATGTGTGTGTGTCTGTGGTGTAGGAGAGAGTGACAGCCATTTTGTTTTTGCCCTCAGTTGGATAGTGGTGGGTGGGCCAACTCCCTGCACATCCCCATTGAGTCACCCAATGGGAGCAGTAACTCCTCCTTACTGCCGCCCCTGGGTGTGTTTGCCTGGCACACAGAAGTCTTCTTTTATATATATCCCTTTGAGTGCCAGAGGGGTACAGCATTCCATACTCTGGCACTCAAAGAGATATAGATATATATAGATCGAGGTTAGTCAAAAGCACTCACAGGTCTTCAAACATTGTGACAAGTAAGGCGTTTATACATATGTATATATATATATATATATATATATATATATATATATATATATATATAGTTCAAAAACCGCACTCACAGGACAACAATCTCTTGAGGAAGGCCCAAAGTGGAGCCCAAAATGTAAACACTGCACCAGTTTTCAGCATTTGGAAGTCCTGCGAGTGTGGTTCTTGAACTATAAAACTGTATGTACTCCTTATGGGACCTGACACCCAGGCTATTGTTTTGTTGATTTCATATTTTGCTGTCACACCACTAACTGCTGTCTCTCACTCTATTACTATACTAGAGAGACCATTTTTTTACATCAGCATCTGTGGAATACACGCCTCTTAACATTCTGAGGATTGGAGAAGGTACATCGCACATCTGGACTTTACATCACAGAAGGACCTTCTAAGACCAGTGGCAGAGGCAAGATCTCGCAAACACATTACGTTGGCTACCAGGGGCTGGGACCCTTTATGTGCACAAAGCCCAAGATGGGCACCATGTGAGTGTATCTATTTATTTTTACATTGTTTCTAATTCAATAAATATTGCACTTAGATACTTTTCACTGTTTCTTCCTGTTTTTGTGTTCCTACTCTATTCAAGATATCTATTGTATTTGCGGACAAGGCCATAAACAGTTCATAGCATCATCAGGATGTTAAGGAACGGTGTTTTGGTGCTCCTCTAATCTCTCTTCCATCATTTGTTTATCTGTTCCATATTATCATCTTTATTGTATCATTCATTTTACCATTTCTTCAATCCTTCCCATTTATAAGGTACTACTCTGTTTTCCATCTCATTGTGGACATACCTTAAGGACTCATTATTATTATTATTATCTATTTATTTTGCACTAGCACACTAAAGTTCGAAGAGGGCTTTGAATGTCGATGCTCTGTCAGAGCAATGTTGTAGGCACACCAACAGTATTCACAAAGTGTCTACGACATCACATCATCAGCACTCCAACAAAAAGATACCCATATCGATGTTCATCCTACATGCCTTCATCATGTTTACGAATTTTTACTCCTCACATCGAAAATTGCTTATTTGCATATGGAAATGAAACATAATTACTCAATTCCATGTGGAAATGCTGAATAATGAGATACATTTGTATGCAAGGGGGTGTGTTGATATTATGTGACACTTTGACTCATTTAGTAAACTCTGATAGCAGCCTCTGCTGTCGGAGTTCACAGTCTCCACTTCACCTAACTCAGATTGTTGTAGTTGGTATCGCCCTGTAGTTTCTATGGAATAACAGCAGGGAGGGCTACGACAATCCTGAACAGCATTCTCTCTGCTTCCCTACCCAGCCAGTAGGGAATAAAGAGAAGGCTTTCAGCACCATGGAAAGCATTGAGTGCCGTAGGAATATGCATTGCTCATCCCTATGGCACTCAAAGGGTTAAAATAAACCAATATAGTACACCACGAACTACACAATTATCTCCTATTCAATGTATCATATATTATACATGTTGTGCACACACAAGGGAATAAGACTGGGGGTCACACAGAATCTATGGTGATTTGTGGCTACAACTTGCTTCCCAGCCTTGTTCCCTTGCCCACTGCTAGCCACAAATCCCCATGCACACTGCCTGGGAAACAAAGAAATATTACTGGGGTTGTCAGGCAATGTATATGGTGCTAACACACTATGGTGGTGTTACCCACATTATAGAAATCAGACACAGAGTGCCCCCCTTCGACATATTAACCCCCCTCTTAGTTATTCAACATATAGTGCTCACATTCTTCATACTAACTGTGTTGGTCATACACTTCACTTTATCCGACATACACTTCAACTTTATTTGACATGTAACCCTTTGAGTGCCACAGGGGTGAGCAATGTACATCCCTATAGCATTCAGTACTGTCCATGGTGCTGAAAGCCTTCTCCTTATTCCCCTACTGGCTAGGTGGGGAAGCAGAGAGAATGCTGTTCAGAATTGTCATAGTGTTGGTGATGTGTGAGGGGAGGACATCCCTTCCACACCGACAACACTTTGAAAATCCTGTATGTTAATAGGGACCTTCTCCAACCCTCCCCTTCCATCTGACAATTTTGGTGAATATGTCAATGTGTGTGCAGATCGAATTGTCGAAGTAATTCGAACACATCGACAAGATCATACCGACACCTCATCGACTTTTAGTACATCTAGGCCCCAGTGTCACATCTTTTGCATAGGTACTTCTGCTTATATTTTGTTGAATCTGTTCCTGTTGATCTGTTTTGTAAACTGGAAACCAGATTAGCTGGCCAATTTGATAGTGAGGAAAAGGACTGTTTAGTAAGTCTCCAGACTAGAAAAGGTTTTATTTTCTCTTTTGTTTGCTTGTTATCTGCCTTAAAGGAACAGTACCAGTTAACTAACCTTAAGGAACAGCACCTGTTTACCTGTAAACAGGATAAATCACAGTACAACTGTATTCGACCTTACATATAATTTAAAAACTGTAGCTGTACAAGAAATATGGAAGTAACGAGTTTAAAAGCCCACATACATGAGCCACAGTACCACCCAGCGGCCTCGGCTGGTCCCTGGAGACTCTCTGCACACCAAGGAGTCCCAGGAAGGTGTGCAGAGAGGACTCTGGTCCGTATCAGCTGCAGCACGTTTAGGCAGTCTATACTGCGCATGACTGCAGCGCGGGCAGTCTCTACTGAGCATGACTGCAGCACGTGCAGTCTCTACTGCGCATGATGGCTTCTAATAAACACCCTAACTAATTATTATATAGAATTGGTGTATTTGGCTTGTTCATTTGTATTACAAAATAGAATTCAAAAATGTGTATTACAAAAAAATATGATTTAACTTCATATTTTAAAAGTATGCTCAATTCCTAAAGCTCATTAACCACTATCAGCATATGCTCCAGGCTTGTCAGTCCAAAATGATGAGATCTCATGTAACTGATAAATTCTTCCTGAGGAACACTTTAATGGAACTTGGACTCCATCCAAAGGAAAACCATACAGCATAGTTAAATGATAATACAGACATCTGTTCGTTACAGTAAGCCAAGAGAGAATTAATTTAAAGGTCACAGAGCGAATATATTGTTCATATACTGCATTTCTTCAATTCACTACAAATATTGTGCAAAATAATTCTAAGGTAGCCTGAGCCACTGAGTCAATATTTTATCCCCAAACTAAACTGACTATTAAGTGTTGCAACTGTGTTTTTTTTTATTTTACACTGTGGAACAGTTTTCAGAAATGCATTTAAGAGAAAATAATAATAAGTAGTGTCAGTGGGATTTTACAGGCAACTTCATTTTTATATAAATGTGCTCGATTGTTGTTTCAAGTTCAGTTTCTTATATACCTTATATATTGGTTCTATATTTACCAACAAAAATGACAAACATAAATGTAAATTATATTGATATAATAAGTATCAATAAGATGAATAAATTGTGGTGTATTGTTTTATAGATGCAACTTACAAACAAAACATTATTAGCTTGTGTGAAAAAACAAAACAATTATTATTCTTACTTTGGCCAAAGATCTGTGGTAAAGACACCAGATGAAAAGTAAAATGCCTTGAGACAGCCAATTTTTAAAATACATATACTAATTTTGTTGTAAGAGGTTATGATTGCAATCGTTCTCAAAACCTCTATGTACCGAACCAATGCAACACCATCTAGTAAAATAAGAATCACTTCTTGTTTTGGATCTTTGAACTCTTTAAAACAATTGTCAAACATATATGGTATGCTCATAATTTTTAGAAGTGACCGAATATATTTTTTGATACTTTTATTGGGTAACTAAGCAGATTTAGAATGCAAGCTTTCAAGACCTTAGGTCTCTTCCTCAGCCATGTTATACAGATAAATATGAAAACATCTCTCTTAAATACAAGTACACATTGCATTGTTTAGAATGGAAATCAGATAAGAGAACTCAACCCAGATCCAGATACTTTGATCAGTCAGTGGTAAATTGCACTCTTCCTCTGAGGCTTTAGAGGTATTTACGATGCCCGTGGGTCTGTTGGATAAGTTTATACACTAAATGATAATGTGACAAGAATTCTCTGTCCTTATTCAAACCATTATGAATAGTATTAAACTTTAATATTAACTTAACCTTCCATACTTTTCTGTCCCTCTAAGTGCGGCACAGTCCCATCACTACAGTTAACTTAATGTCCCTGACACTGTGCCAATTTTGACAAAAATGTTCTCCCACTGGTGTCTCTGTCTTTTTGTTGTTAATACTGGATCTGTGGGAATTAAACCTTTTATGTAGTGGCTATCCAGTTTTACCCACATAAAGAGCTGTTGGGCATTTTTCTCACTTGATAATCTTACTAACTACATGCAAAAAGGAAAATACCTAAAGGCCTCATGCTGAAAAATCCTACACTGAACACATACAACAGCAGGTTTGCACAGCAACTATGCACCAGGACTTCCCAGAGGCTACGCAACAACCTTATTGGGATCTGCTACAACAGGAAATCAAACAGGAAATTTTTCTGAAAATTTCTAGTAAGGAAACTGTGATGTTCATTGTTTGATATTTGTAGTATTCTGCCAAAATACATTATACACCTAAGCAAATATGGCATATCCATAATAAATAAGTTGCCAAATGTATATTGAAGTAATTGAGGTACCTTTCTTTAGATGCACTAGCTCAGAATTGCCTGGCACTTTGTGGCTGGTCTATCATTTTGGCATGATCAGTATGATGCACTTCAGGATACTTCTTCTCTCTTTGTGGCACTTGTATGCTAAAAGATATTGTAACCTGGAATGGATATCAGTCCTACCTAGCTAGGCATCTCTGATTATCACTTTGTATCTATATTATCATTTAATAGATTTTTGCAAAAGTTTTTTTGCCCCTATTGGAGCCTTCCTCAAAGCAGGTATGAATATAGCCCATTGGCTGATTACTTGATTTACTATCTGAATGCAGCCCTCTGTAATTCAGACATTTGGGGCTGGATACTATAACCACCTGTAAAACTGGTGGTAATAGCAAAAAAAGACTGATTGTTGTTCCTTTTTGTTACCACCACAATTTGCGTAAAATAGAGCAAATTGTGGGAACATCAAAGGAAAAAAGCCAACTCTCGTTGTTTGACAGTGTCAAACAAAGAGAGTGAGTTCAAAATAGTCAGAAATGTAACACCTGTCATCCACTGTCTGCCTTCTTCTTTAACCCTGTGAGTACCAGAGGGGTAGCACAAAGGGTTAAAAATAGGTGGCATCTTCTTTGCTGTTTAAAAAAATAAATTGTTTTTTCTTTTTTTATTTTTAAAATAAATGTCTCCAATATCCATCCTTTGCCTCCACCACCGCTGTCTCTGCTGGCGGCGGAAGGCATTTGCTCTGGCAGAACCCCCGTGCCCTACCTCTCAGTCCATTGCTTGAGTCAGACTGCCAGAATTTTGAACCGAAACTGGCTTTTATATACCAGTCTAGGTTCAAAGTAATTGGTTGCCTCCAATCAGCTTCTAGCAGGGGGATGATGAACCCTTTTGAACAGAGACTGCCCATATAGAAAGGCACAAATAGAGGCAGAGAAATAAAAAGGGCCAATATTTTTATTTAACAGGTTTTTGTCAACAATCAAAAAGGGCCAGTATTTTTATTTAACATGTTCTCGCCAACAATAATACTTTTCGTTTTCATAGCACACATTGCTTAAAGGAAGAAAATGGGAACATATGATTTTTACTTTGGGAATGTTATGCAATATTGGCTCACGCATCTCTGCATTGTTTAACTCTGTGAGTGCCAGAGAGATTTCCAACACATTGCTCTGCAATGCATTGTGTACCCTTCTGGCACTCAAGGGGTTAAACTATGCACAAATGTGCAGGTTCTTTGTATGGCACATTTATTTATATCTCTCTTTTTTCACAGGTATATGAAGAGATGATGGAAGAATGAAGATGGACCAGAAGATGATGGAGAGGAAGAAGAGAGAAGAAAGAAGATTGAAGAAGAACAAGAGCTGGCCAGGGTGCTGAAGACTCTGCTGGACATCAGGATTACTAGTAAGTGTTACTTTTCAGGGGCTGTTGCCTGGTAACTTAGTCTGATTAACCTTGTGAGTGCAAGTGGGGTAATTATATACCACTGGCACTCATAGATTTAATTCTACTAACAATGGACACATTTTGTGTGTGCTTTGGATATTTTGATATGGGCTTAGGAGACCTTTAAATCTAGCCCTTAGTGCATTAGAATAAATTATTTCAGTATGTTTTTGTTTGTTATAGGGAGGTTTATCTGCACCACCGTTTTTAGATGTTAAAAGAGGATAATTATGGTTACTGGTTACTGTTCTATCAATCTTATACTTGAATTCAATGTAATGTGGGGAATTCTGATTTGTTCCCTATGGTAACGATGATTTCACCCAGAATTGCTCCAGTTATTCATACTAACTTTAGTTATGGGTAAACTATATCAGTAAATTTTTAAATACTTTAACAATACAGTAATATTATTTTTTCTTAAACACTTTAATAATTAGCTTCCTTGCCCATTCCTATACAGTATTATTTTGAATAAGAAGTATTACATCTTCAAATAATATAATACTATTATTAAATATAGTTTAGACATCTTTCATCAAATTTTAGTTTTCATTTACCTTCAATGACATCTGTTACACTGATAGTCAAGCTTTATATACAGATAGAGGAATTAGCTTTGATAAAACATAGCTAGATGTACAAAATGTTTCTGATAAAGACAGTAATTGCTGCAAATGCAGCACTTCTGGTTACCAAATATAGACATTTACAATTTGCACATACAGCTGCAAACACTTCTGTAGTACTTTCAGCCTTCAGCAGTAATCTCATTTCCACATTCTATAAATGGATGCGATACATGTTTTATCAGTGGCCATATGCATCACATTAATTGATCTAAAGTTTTATTTTTTTATTGTTGTTGTCTTGTCAACCCTACAATAGATTTTTCTGTTTGTAGTAGCAATCTATTTGTATATTGAAAACAGACTAAAAATAATGTAATCATATAATGTTTGCATTTTTTAAAATGTAATCTTGCTTGCCTCACCTATCCCTTTGGAATCAGAGTGGTGTGGGTTGCACCTAGTTTTGGTTCTTAAAGGGTTAAACACCATCTGATTAATTTGCATAAAATTATTTAATCCAACTTGAAGTTAATTCAATATGGTTTACTTTCTTCCATTCCACAGCTTCATTTATCATGCACATTTCTGGGTTTTAACAAAACAAGTTAATGGAAAAAGTCAGCTTCACTTGGGACTTAATATTATGCTTACTGGAATATTGTGCAATTATAGTGTAACTATGAATTGAATAAACTACACCTTGGAACTACAAATATAATGAATTAGGATAAATGAATACATACATTTCTCATAAAGCATAGAATTCAAAAATCCCTGCTTGAGCACATCAATACAAATGTCTGAGAGTAATTGAACTGTTAACAGTTTACATATGACTGTTATTGAAAAATAAAATCACACATTCATATGCCTAACCTTGAGAGATCAAAGTGGGTTTTTTAAATCACTGTTTCACCCTTTGGGTCATGCTAGTAAGAAAGATCTCTATTGTAATACAATAACTTTCTCTAGTAGCAAGGCAACATCAAAACAACATGTATGATATCCCGGACAATTAAAAAAAAGAAATCCTACGCAGTACATTTTACATATGTTTTTTTTTTTTATGTGGTGCCAACAATGTATGCCATGACGTTTAAGTGACGTCTACCTTTCAAGAAACTACAAACCTTGACCACAGTCTGGGCACTTATGCTAGTCTGATAAAGGCCTCGATTTCAGAAGCTGATTAAGAATCAAATCCCCAAAGAATACTTTGGGAATACTATTTGATTCAAGCCATGAAGTTATAACAGTTTGGAATATTTAGGAGTGTTCTTGTGTGTAGGGATGGAAGACAGGTCTTATTTTTTATTGTGAGATATTCCACAAAAGTCAAATGATTTTCTCCTTTTTTGTGAAATTTTGCCCACAGTAACACCGTTAGATTTTTCTCCATTTCACTTAGGCGAAAAAATATTTTGTGAAAAACGGTTTTCTGTTTCTCTTATGCCTTTAAATGGGGAGAAACTTCCCAACCTCATACTATAAAAATCTCACATTTTCATGCAAAAACATGATGTAAATAGGAAGTAAAATGAAGTGAAATCAGAGACAGATGGGCAAATAATAATTTCAAAGCTCTTTATATAGCAAAATTAGGGTATTAGAGGCTCATCATGCTGGATAACACTATGAGAAACTGCGTCCAGTGACAGAGGAGGAAGAGCAAGATAAGGACTGAGAGCACACATTCCCCAGACCCAATGATGCCCAGTCCCCCAACATCATCACTTGGCATCTGGGGGAAAATTGTGATGAATGCACAATTGTGTAAGAGTGTGAGTGTCACAGGTCAGCTGTCTGTGCCTCCTGCTACAGTGGCCAGTGCGCCTTCTAATTCTGAGGAGATAGCAAGTGTGACAGCAGGGGACCCTAAGGCACACTTGTCATCCCTAAGCAGTCCCACTGCCACACAGCAGCTAGAAACAGATGGGCGTGAGGGAGGGGGTGGTGGTGCAACTGCTGGGACTAGCTTATGCAGCCTATTACTGCTGCTGAGGTGGAAGGGGAACTGAGCAGCAAGACTCGCGGTCAAGTAAGCCCGCATACCCCTGACCCGGTGATTCCCATTCCCCCAGCATTGTCCCTCTGGGGAATTATGCTGAAAAAGGTAGAACTGGCTAGCAGTATGAACAGTATCACATTATTTGACTCCAGTAGCAAGAGACTGGTGGTGGGGGTGATGGTGGAGCAGCTGGTGTGGGGTAGAGAATTAGGGCCTTTTCTATTGAAATGGAATGGGAGACAGAGATGCAAATGGGGATGAGCATCACCATCACCACCACCACCAGCAGTGACATTGAGGAGTTTGCTGCTGCTGTTATCCAATGGTTTTCTCAAACAGTTTATAGACAGGTACAGTGCTTCTTTTCAGTGGTGGAAGACTGAGCCTTTGCCTTTCTGCTAACTTTCTGGCCATGTCATTGTCTCACAGTCAGATGCAGCCATTTGTTCACCTGCTACACTTTCCTCCATTATGCCATTGCCATCATCAACACTAGAATGCAACCTATTGTCATCTTCAGTGTTATTCTTATATGTTTTTGTTTTTTTTTGTACTGGTGCTGGAGTTGGTGGAGGAACTTCTGGTGGAACCTTGACAAACTTCATCCTCCCTGTAGAGGAGAGGGATCATCATAATTGATTGCACACACTGCAGAAACCGTGGTTTTCAGTTAGTTTTCAGACTACCACTTTACACCCACATCCCTGCACTGCTCCACTTTTCCCCCTCTCCTAGCCCCTTGTGTGTTTGCTGGACATTATTCAATTACTGTGTGTTTTTACTCTCTATAGTACACAACTGATGGAAGGTGATGTCTTGCCTTTGCCCTCAACAAAAATCTCAGTGTTGATGTAGACTGCTATCTGTCACCTAATATATTTGTTTATTTATTTATTTATTTATTTATTTATTTATTATTTTTGTTTTTTTTTATGTTGTTCACCCTATATTATCACAGTCTGTAAAAAAATAAATAAAAACAAAATTATATATATATAAACTGAAAAACACCTTCTTTCTCCAGACTTCCTCCAGCACAGAGACAATAACAGCAAGATCAGCAAGCAAATTGGACCACAGCTGCTTGTGTCTTGCCAGTCAGTCACACCAAATTTTGGGATATTTGGGGTCAACCTTCTTCCTCCCTTATTCTCCCCTCAAAGTGCCCCAGACTCCCCTAATAGAAAGAACAAATGTCCTACCTAAAATACTCCCTAAGCTAGCTTCAATTGTCCTTTTTTTGCCTATCTTCTCTAGATCAAAAACTTACTGCTTTCTCCTCTTACCAATGTAGAATGGCTGCTGTGAGAGCTTGGCACCCTTTTATATGCCTAAAGGAAAAGTAGAGAAAACTTTCATGTAGTGGGGAAAAAATGTTCTTCCCACTGATGTTAATGCAATGAGCTAGTTGAAAAAAGCAGGAAAACGGCACTTTTCACTGGAAATGATTCATCAAGCGGGAAGTACCATTTTTCGCTCATTCTGGTTTGAGGCAAAAATTTTTGGTATTCCTTTAAAACGTTGCACAGAAAACAATGCATGGCTACACTGTGTGTTAGGCAATCTTGCCCTACATGAAAGTGAAAGATTTTCATGTCGTATCCTGAAAGGCCCGCATACCTTAGCATAGCTCTAACCCATTCATCCAATTAGTCATGATACCTCCAGAATCATTAGTGCCCGCTACATTGTAGCACATTTTAGTACATGAGCACCTATTCTTATTGCAACTATTATGTTGGAGTCATAATCAACAAACACACAAAACTATCTTTCATGGAGCAGGATACAAACTATTCCTCTCACATGCACTAGTATAATTAATACATCTATGAATTTTGTAGGTCTGTCTCTCAAATCTCTGCATGCACAAGTTGGTGTGTCAGTGGTATGGGCTATCCTTCTGAGGCAAGATTACTGGCTATCACCTGATGGTATAAGCTAGTGCTGGCCACTGTTGGTGGGAGGGAAACCCAGTGAGTAGTCACAGACATATAGTCAAGGCTCTGCCCACTTGTTTGCATATCTGTTGTCAGATGGATTTTTGTGCAGTATGAGCTTTCCAGCCTTTTGCCCACCACTAACCACCTGCTTTTTCAATTCTGGCAAAGCAGTCCTGGAAAAATATCTGTGGCTTGGGATATGCCTGGGAGAAGCATCAGTTATATAAATTCTTGGTTTTCAGCAAAAGAATATATCAGCATGTTAACTGCCAACATCTTGGCACCCTTGCCATTCCATAGCCATACTTTGGGATTGTTATTGTGAAGTTTTTTACATCTTCCCAAGGACTCAGTGAGTGTGGGTTGGCAGTGTCTGGCACAAGAACCTTGTAACTTAATTCCTTTAACAACATAGCTAGATGTTGTGGTAGAAGTGGAGACAGCATGTGCGGGCAGTCTATTGCCATGTCCTACAGCAAGCTCTGTGTCATACTCCTCTGCAGCAGTCATAGGTGCTATTTCAAATGAACAAACTAGTCTTGGCACATTCTGACACTTCAACATCACTACTTCTATTATGTGTCCCAGAGCCCCAGGCACTTTTTGGAATGCTTCTGCTGCTAGTTGTGGCACCTCTGACATGTTGATAGTGTGTCTTACAGTCAGATTCATGGTTGTGCTTTAAAAGAGGAGGTGCCAAGGTGCCTAGTTGCTTTCTAGAGATGTAAACTAGAGAGTATAGAAGGTGGATGTGCTCACTGTATTAAGGTCCTAGGGAAAAAAGATTCACCTGGAGATGGCCCTGATAAGGGTTAACTATATGGTTTATAAAAATTCGATGTAAATATATGTAATATCTGCGGTATAAAGGGTGAAAAATATACAGTACACAAAAGTTAAGCAGTACATCAATTGGATAATTAATACACAAGGTGAATGACATCCAGTATATAAATATAATATAATAATAAAATAAATATCCAGCTGGATAAGTGTCTAATACTAAATAACTGTAGTTGCAAATGTTATAGTAGATCTAGAAAAAAAAATGGTATATAGGTCCAGTTCCTGAAATTGAAATAGTTCAAGTTCAATGATAATATGGATAAAGATGAGTATGAAAATGGATGAGGATAAGATGGTCACAGATGTGATTGGGATTTAGTAATGGATGATGAATAATGATGTTAGTTCATAAAGATATTGTTCACACTTGTTGTTCTGTGCTGCCTTCAGTTGCTCAGAGTCTCCTCGAGCCGGTACATGTAGTGAAAGAAAAAGACAAAAGCGACAGCACACCAGCAATCTAAGTGTAGCGTACTTAAATGAAAAAAGTTGCACAAAGAGAAATGTAAGACACTAATTATATAGATTTTATTAGGTATGGTAAGGAAATAAAAATAATATATATGGGATCTGAAAATAAAACATTTGAAGATTAAAAAATCTAAGTTGGGGGTAAAGGGAATAACTAAAACCAAAGGGCACAGAGAAAAATAAAAAATTTAAATGTGGAATTGGGAATCAGTGATTTTTGAAGAAGCAAAACAATAATGTTAATATTGTAGTTTTGACCCAAAAGCATATTCAAATATACACAATCCTCGGACAATATACGTTTATATATGACTGAAGATGTTCTGTGTGTCCAAAAGATGCAGACAGTATGTAACAAGAAATAGCAACGTGAGCGTAATGATTGTAGGGGTATTATTTCCCCCCACCATAGAATGCTCACCAGAATTCTTCTTGTTAGGAAACATATAGTTAACAATTGTAGTTGTCTGCTCACCAGATAGATTATTGTTATTAGGCACCTCAGTCAACAGTACAATGTCTTTGTAGTCCCACTGTCATGCTCAGCCTCAATCCCCCTCTGGTCTGACTTTGTGGTCCTATGTGTGTAATGTGCAGTTCCAAGGTATGTAAAGTTGCTTTTGTTGGGCTATCTCTGAAGACCAGAGGAGGAGTAGAAACATAGAATTTGATGACACATAAGAACCATTCAGCCCATCTAATCTGTCCATTTTCCTACAGTAAAAACCTCAAACCTTTTTTGGTCCTTGGTCTTTTCTTACGTCAAGGACAGCCTTATGCCTATCTCATGCATGCTGAGCGCGACAGTGGGACTACAGAGACATCGTTCCATTGACTGAGGTGCCTAATAACAAGAATCTATCTGGTGAGCAGACAACTACAATTGTTAATTATATGTTTCCTAACACGAAGAATTCCGGTGAGCATTCTATGGTGGTGGTGGTGGTGAGGAAATAATACCCCTACAATCATTATGCTCACGTTGCTGTTTCTTGTTAAATACTGTCTGCATCTCTTGGACACTCAGTCATATATAAATGTATATTGTCTCCTCTGAGGATTGTGTATATTTGAATATGCTTTTGGGTCAAAACTACAATATTAACATTATTATTTTGCTTCTTCAAAAATCCCTGATTCCCAATTCCACATTTTAATTTTTTATTTTTCTCTGTGCCCTTTGGTTTTAGTTATTCCCTTTATCCCCAATTTAGATTTTTTAATCTTCAAGTGTTTTATTTTCAGATCCCATATATATTATTTTTATTTCCTTACCATACCTAATAAAATCTATATAATTAGCGTTTTAAATTTCTCTTTGTGCAACTTTTTTCATATATTAAGTATGCTACACTTAGATTGCTGGTGGCAGTCTTTTTTGTCTTTTGCTTTCTAGAGATGGGCAAAAAAGTCAGAGAAATTTCCTGCAGAACTTATCACAAAAAACAACAATTTCAATTCCTTTTCGCAAAACTTCCCACCCATAAACAATGCATTCAATTTTCTCCTATTTACCGCTGCCAATACATTTCTCTTGTCTCCTATGTTTTTTATGACTGCAATATTTCTGCAATATTACTTATTCTGAGGGCTGAAGTGGAGAAATAGCTGAAACTAAAGGTTGTGAGTCCTTCAGCAACATATGCCTTGAAAAAATTGTTAGCGGGCTGAGTGCATTTGTCCTTTGCACAAAAACTGCTTAAGACACAACCATCCTTTAAAAATAACTGTGTCTTGGAATATTCTAGCAGGGTGCAACACATGGCATCAGTTCTTTAAAGCCTCTGTTTTAAACAAAACAAAACAGCAGCATGTTATCCACAAACATTTTGGCAAGTTTACTATTCCATGGCTGTACTATTGCATTATTTTTTTGAAGATTTTGACTTCTTTTTGAGAACTTAGTAAGTGTGGGATGGCAGTACATTGAAGAACTCTGTAACTTTATTGCTTTAATGACATGACTTGTAAAGGTGGTGGGGGTGCTGGCAGTATGTGTAGGCAGTCTATGACTCTTGTCATGTCCATTCACAGTCATACTCCTCTGCAGCAGGTGCAGAAAATCTTGGCACACTCTCTAACACATCAACAGCACTTCTCTTATGTACTGCAGAGACCTGGGAACATTTAAGAGTACTTCTGCAGCTGCTAGCTGTGGCACCTCTGATCTGTTGATGGTGTGTCTCCCAGTCAGGCCTATGGTTGTGCTTCAGGTAGGAACTCATTGAGGAGGTACCTAGGTGTGAGACTGCTTTCTCCCTGCTCACATACTTTTGGATCTAGAGTGAAGTATCTCCATACTGTGGACTTCATAGACTGGGGGTTACTAAAAGGCTGCTACTACTAATACTACTAATTGGGCAAGATACTAGGTAACAAATGTACAATGGTGCACCACGCATATATACAGGATACAGCAACACATACATTTAAAATCATCAGTACTTTATTGGATGTGTATATCAAACTTATGGACAGTACCTCATTCCATTAGACAAGTGTGTAGAAGGTGTAGTGGGCACCTTTCTGCAGAAATCTCTACTTGCTCTCGCTTACTCATGATCAACAAAAGACAGTAGTGCAAACATTGGAATATTTAAATATAATCACATCCAAACCTAGTGCAACAGAACAGCTGTCAATCATTAGCCAAAAACCAGGTCATGATGGTGTCCAGAAAATGTCAGGCAAAGTAAACTATAGACCAGATTAACCCTTTAAGTACCTGATGCCCTAATTATCCGTATGTGCATGTTCCCCAAACCAGAAAACAATGTCAAGAGAATCGCAATGGCATCTGGGACAAAAGGCCAAACTGAGCAAAACACAAAAATATTATGACACATTTCGGCCAATGCTAGAGACAGCTAAACTGTATAATAATGCACATCAGTTGGGAAGTGATATTATAAACCTTAGTTCATTTTCAAAACATTCACTGCATCCGGTGTACATAAAAACAACAGGTTGATGGACACCAGATCAGCAGCATATATACTGTGTGCAACTCTAACCATGGTTAGTGGCAATTGATGATGCAAAAACCCTTAACCCGAATTGGAAAATTAAGTTTAAACTAATTTTATATTCTCCCCACAAATGCCTAATGCCATCTATTCCAATTAGGTATAGGGTTATCAAACACCATAAATTTAAAGTGCACAAATCCTCCCATTAATGACTTCTGATTTGTAGAACCACAATAAATGTTGACCTATCAATCTACAATGGCTGAAAAAGACAAACATACAAATCTCTTACTCTATTTATATGTTAACATCTCTGTCTCATCCAGCGAACGCGGAGTCATTTGTCACTAAAAAGCATCAAGTGGGAAAAAGCACTACCTAATAATTCACTCATTACTCTAGAAGACCCAATAAACATAAAGGGTCTGCCATAGAAGAAATAAACCCCCAAGTTATAGCAATTATCACATCAATATTAAATATAAAAACCTTATTGAGAGATTCTTGCCTTATTTAAAGGTACCTCACACGTAACAGGCAACATCATATCGCTTATTAAGACCAGGTGGCTGTCAAGTTTTCAAAGAGAAGATCCAATATACCTCTCTTTTTGATAGCTTTGCATCCAAATTACCCCATCTCACTCCTAGGGAGACAATTCTATCTCTTGGACGCCAAATCTATCGATCGTACAACCACTGGCCCTAAAATGCATAGCAACAACAGATCTAAGGTCCTCTGTGTGTGTATATCACTAAGATGTTCATAAATTCTAGTCCTTAGGCTTCTTGTTTTTCCAACATATTGCATATTAAATCTATGACATTTTATCAGATATATTACTCCATTAATAACACAATTTATGTAACTTTTCATAGAGTGTACCTCCTGTGTTTTACTAGATATAAATGAATTTGACACATTCATCCATTTGCATCTCCCACAGCATGGGCTGCCACATTTGTAACAGCCGACGCTGGACAGCCAATTGGTTTTCCTCGATTTTTTCTGATCATTGACAAATAAACTAGGTGAGATGAGAGTAGATAAAGTAGGGGCCTTTCTTGAAACAAATTGGATGTCACCAGCCACCATCTTTTGTAAGCTAACTTCCCCATTAAGTATGGGAAGATGTTTCTTAATTATCTTTTTGATGTTCTCAAATTGCAAACTATAAGGGGTGGAGAAAATGACGCTATCCATTCTCTTGAGTCACTCTCCTGGTTCCCTGAGTCACTCCTTCCCTCCTTTCTTTCTTGTAGACCAACAAATCCTCTCTTTTTTATTTCTAGCTACATTCAAGTAAAAGGAAATACAAGTTAATTCTTAATATATGCAATGAAGGATTCCATATCTAGATCACTACCCCTCCAAATGAATAGGGGGTCATTGATGTACCTCCCATATCACACAACCTCATTCCTATAGGGATTTCCAGCTACAAAGATGCAGGATTCCTCCCACCACCCCATACAGAGGCTGGCGTAAGAGGGGGAGAATTTCGCCCCATTGATGTCCTGCACCTTTGGAGGTAGAAATCCCCATAAAATAGGAAGAAGTTGTGGGTCAGAGGGTTTCCTGAACGGCCCTAAGGGTGAAATCCTGAGGAACATCCGAATATTAGCTATATAGGCTGAGATGGTAACTGATTGCTCTCAATCCCAGATCATGGGGTATAGACTAATACAATTTTACGTCACAGCTAAGCCATTTATAATGTGCACTCCATTCCACTTAATTCAGGAGTTGTAATACATTAGTTGTATCCTTTAGGTAGCTGTGTAGTCTCAAAGCCAGCCACTCAAGATGGAGGAAACACGGATGCTCAGGTGTCCTCTGATGTCTTAGAGGGTGTCGGCAACTGCAAAGGATGGCTTTGCAGAATTTATCTCAGAGATGATATTACCATTAAGAATGCAGACAAGGGAGGATAGGTATAATTTAGACAGTTAACTGATGTTGAATCTTATACCAAGTTGAAGAATAATCAAACCCATGAATATGCCCGAGAGTTGGAGTCTGTCCTGTGATATGTTTCATCAGCGGGCATAATGTCTAAAAGGAAGGTGGATGTGTTTTAGTCGTTGACCCCATCACATCCACCTTCCACCATCTGCCAAAAATTCATAATAGTTTGGAAGAACCGCAGGGCAGACCCATAGTCTCAGGCATAGGCTCTTTGAATGAGCCACTAGGGGAATAGGTAGACCATCTTCTTCAGCCTCTGGTTTTGAGAACATGCATATACGGAGAATTAGGGCATCAGGTACTTAAAGGGTTAATCTGGCCTTTAGTTTACTTTGCTTGACATTCCCGACACCATCGTGATCTGGTTTTTGTCTAATGATTGACAGCTGTTCTGTTGCATTGCTATTGGATGTGATTAGATTTAAATATTCCAATGTTTGCTTTACTGTCTTTTGTTGATCATGAGTAAGCGTTTTTACACTCGAAATGCGTTGATTGAGAGCAAGTAGAGATTTCTGCAGAGAGGTGCCCACTACACCTTCTGCACACTTGTCTAATGGAACGAGGTACTGTCCATAAGTTTGATATACACATCCAATAAAGTATTGATGATTTTAAATTTACATGTTGCTGTATCCTGTATATACATGTGGTGCACCACTGTACATTTGTTTCATATTGATCTGTTTGAAGAACCTCAACGGTTGTACATGCAGGAGTGAACTAACAACATGTTTGCATCTAAGGAATCACAGAAGTGATAATTTGTCCATACAGACATAAGAGTTCATGTTTGCTAACTTGTATCCATCTTGGGTTGGAGCAGCGATCACTATCATTGTATGTTGCAAGATACTAGGTGTCACATGTGCTGCCCTTCTAAGTTCAGTAGAGGCACTAATCATAGCTAAGGCTGTGGATGCTGATTAACCTGTTTTTTGCTGGTCACTCAACACTATTGGTGTGTGGCTGAGTATGGTGAGGATTCTGATGTTGAGTGATAGGATAACTGTATAATTTTGTCAGTTTTTCTTGTTCAGAATTTCCATGGTGCTCCTTTTCGGTGGTGGAAGACTGAGCCTTTGCCTTTCAGCTAACTTTCTGGCCATGTCACCATCTATTTCACTCTCAACTTCATCTGTATCTGAAGAATAGGAGGGTGCTGGATGGATGTATTCTAGATCTACATCAATCATTAGGTTATCCTCAGCATCGCCCATCACTTCTTCCCTACTACTTTTATATTCCTCTAGGCTTTTAGAGGTCTCAAACAATTTATTTTTACTTTTTTCATTTGAGGGATTTTTACATTAGCTATTACTTTCAGGACAGGTGTTTTTGTTCTTGTTTGTCTCACTGTCAAATGCAGAAGTTGTTTGAACAGCTTACACCTTCTTGCACTATGCCATCAACACTGGCATGTGACTCGGTGTCTTCACTGCTTTTAGATGGTTTATTAATAGCACTGTTGCTGGTGGAATTTTTGTTGGAACTTTGACAAACATCTTCCTCGGTAGGAGAGAGATCATCATCATTTATTGCACAAGCTACAGCAACCATGGCTTCAGTCTATTTTTGTACTACCACTTTACCCAAGTGAACCTAAGCTTTTCACCCTTTCCCTATCCCTCCTGATTTTGCTGGATATTACTCAACTACTGTGTGTGTTTTTATTGTAAAGTACACAATAGAACTGATTGTGTGTGATGTCTTGCCTTGGATTTCTACAAAACACTCTATCTCGTCTAGTATCAGTCTGCCTTAGTCACAGCTCACATCAGGGTCCCTGCCTCTGCCATCTAAAAATTTTTTTTTAAATTCATTTTTAATTATTATTTTTATTTATTTATTTTAATGCACTGTCCTCCCATCCATTTCACTGTCAACAAAAAAAAAACACACACACACACCCTATTCAACTGCTTCTTCCCCAGAGTCCCTTAGGACAGAAATAGCAGCCAGATCAGGGAGAAATTTGGATTACAGTTGCCTCTGTAGTCCTCCCTTGCTTCCTACTCACACCCCTATAGTCCACTAGCCAGAGATGAGGATGGAATGTGGCTCACAGCTGCCTGTATTTACTTGGTCACACAAAATTTGGGGGTATTTGGGATAAACCTCCTTTGCTCCCTCTCACATCCATCCACAGACTCTGTGTGTTCCCAGACAGTCACACAGAATGTTGGGATATTTGGGATATATCTCCCTTTGCTCTCTACACCTCCAGACTCCATAGGACAGAGATAACAGCCAGATCAGAAAGAACTTAGAAAACAACTGCATGTGTCTTCTCAGTCAGTCCAGAGACTCCCCTAATACAACATATTTTCTGTCAAAAGACTCCCTAAACTAAGCGTCAACTCCACTTGTGCTCAAAAATCTACTGCTTTCTCTTCCTCTCAGAAACACAGAATGGCATATTATGAGACCCTCACACCTTTTAATATGTCTGTGGTGAAAGAAGAGAAACTTGCCATGCCGTGAGGAGAAATTCTGTCTTTCTATTACGTTCAATGCAATGAGTTAGAAGATAAAAGCAAAAAAATGCACTTTTTGCAAAATATTTCCTGCTTGGCAAAAAGTAAAATTTTTATCCTGTTTTGCTTTTAAGGCAAAAACTTTTACCTACTGCTTTTGCCCTGATCACATGCTTTTTACACAGACAGCAGATGGCAAAAGGCTAAGATTGTGGACTGTAAGAATAGTAACTCAATACTGTGGACTTCATTGACTGAGGGATTCTTGAGGGGCTGCTACTACTACAGGGCTAGATGTTGCTGCAATTCTTCTTCTACTACTACTACTAATACTACTACTACTACTACTACTACTACTACTATGTGTCAAAGATGCTGCACTTCCAAAACTGCAGAGGCACTCATCATAGCTAGGGTTGTGGATGTTGATAACCTGTGTTGTTGCTGCTGGTTATTCACCAACAATAATATGTGTGACTGAGTGGGGCTTGGACTTGGAAGCTTTCTTAAACCCATAGACAGGCAAAGTGCTACTTTTCAGTGGTGGAAGATTGAGCTTTTACCTTTAAGAAATTTTCTGGCCATGTCATCATCTCTTCCACTCTAAATGTCACCTGTATCTGAAGAGGATGCTGGGAGGATGTATTCTAGATCTAAATAATAATTAGGGACCAAAATCGAGAAATAATGATGCTTATAGATTGGCAGAAAATTTCCTGCGGAATGTGCAGTTTTATGCCCTGCTTGTGATTTTCCTCAACCACACTGCCATGTGTGCTCCGCATACCACACAGTGAGCAATGGGTGGACATGAACTTCCACATCCTGACATCTACTGAATGGCTAACAGGTGGTGGGGGAGGTAAAAATGATTACAAGAAGATGTAGTTATAAGATCTTCCCCAGCCTGGATGCTAGAGCAAGAAAGTAATGGCAAGCCAGGTGTTTCACTCACCATTGAATTTTCAGCCTCTGGGGTTTCTCTATTCTTTCTCCTTTTCGATTTCCACCTCTTGTTGCCTTTATGGAGAGTCAGGGGGTACTGCAATAGTGGTATCCAATTTCTTTGGTGGGTGATTGGCTTTTACATGTTTCATATAAATGTCATTGTGTCTGTGTTTCACGTGTGTGTGATGAGGGCTGTTGTGCCAGACAGCCTTCCCTCAGTTCCCCCTTTCCCTGACTTTCCATGAACTGTGCACAGAGTCATCACTGATGAGTGCACTGTGCCTGCTTCAAATGAAAAATAGTCCCACACCCAGGACTTCAGGGGGAAGGGAAAGGCAGAGAAGAATGGCCTCTTTCTTGTTCTCCTCCACATTCCCTTCACTAGCTGGGGCAGAGGCTGATGTTACTGCTGTTGCTGCTACTGCATCAGAATCATTGAGTCTGGGAAATCGGGACATCCAGACCCTTTCATATTGGTAGTGGTCACTTCCTCCTCCTCAGACTCATTGGAAGCATAGCGGTCCTGCCAGCTCCTCATTTATTTTTATTCCACTGGCGCATAGTGATAGCAATCACTTTGTGTTTCTCCTGCCTCAATTTTGCAAACCGACTCAAAGAAGAACAGCTATCACCCTCTCACTGTCTGTATCTGCTTGTATTGTGTTTCACTTTGTGGAAAACTTCATATTTTTATACAAAAAAAAAAGAAAAACGTAAATAAAGGGGTTAAAAAGCAGCAACCACATGATTTTCATGGATTTTTTTTAGCAGGAGCACTACAGGACCTTTCACCCCTAATCATTATCAGTCATTAGGTCATCATCAGCATTGCTGGACACTTTTTCTGCACTACTTTTATATTCCTTAAGACTTTTATAGGTATCACACAATTTCTTTTTACTTTCCCCTTCGAGGGATTTTCACAATGGTGGCTTATATGCTCAGGACAAGTGTTTTTGTGCTTGTTTGTCTCACTGTCAGATGCAGCAGTTTGTTGAGCCGATATACATTCTTTTACTATTTCATCAACACTAGAATGTGACTCATCATCTTCAGTGTTCTTAGATGGTTTTTAATAGTACTGGTGCTGGTGGGGGTAGAACTTTTGGTGGAATTTTGACAAACTGCATGCTCCTCAGGAGAAGAGAGATTATAATCAATTATTGCACACACTGCAGCAGCCATGGCTGCATTCAGTTTTTGGACTACCATTTTACTGAAACGTACGTGCACTGCTCCTAATCCTTTCACCCTCCCCTACCCTTTGTGCATCTGCTGGATGTTCCTCAACTACTCTGTGTGTTTTATTGTAAAGTACACAATAGAACTGATGGTTAGTTCTTGACTTTGGCTTCTACAAAATACTCTATCTCATCTAGTATCAGTCTACCTCATTCACAGCTCATGTCAGTTCTCCTCTGCTTCCTTCTCACACCCCCAGACTCCCCTAGCAAAGAGATAACAATCAGATTAGGAAGGAACTTGAATCACTGCTTCCTGTTTCTTCCCAGTCACACAAGATTTTGGGCTATTTGGGGTCAATACATTTCTCCCTTACTGTCCCCCCGAGTGCCCCCAGACTCCCCTAATACAGAAAACAAAAAAACAGCCTACAAAACTCCCTAAACTAAGCTTCAACTACTTTTTATTAGCCTGTCTTCTCTAGCTGAAAAATTAGGTCCTCTCTCTACCTCATTGAAATTTGATGGGAACCTGACACTTTTTTGGAAAATTTGCCACTAGGCTGAATGTGCCATTTTTCTCCTGTTTCTCTTTTCAGGTGAAAACTTTCACCCATCCATACTTGTGTACTCATTGGCTCCTGATAAAACACCCAAAGAACATCATGAGAAATAGCAGATAATCAGGATTTCAATGTTACTTTGGTTCCCAATCTGATAATATCTACTTTGGCAACTTTATACAGTTGAAACAGCTGCATTGATCTAATTAGTAGCTAAATCTGATGTTTGGCTGACTTGATAGCATGCATTAAATGTGTTCTAGAGACACTTGCTATTCTTATCTGTAGGTTGATCAATAAGGGCTTATGCTCAAAAGAAACCTGGAGTAATATTTGGACAAAACAACCCTACCAAAAATAAAAATACCCCAAATTCCCGTTGACTTTAAATAGGGATTTCAACTCCTTAAAAGACAAAGAAATCTGATTACTTCACAACTAAAAGTAGACCTTTCTAGTTTTCAAAGGGATTCCATTTAAATCAAATGTTGATTTTGTCTCCTATGGTGCAGATGGTTTTCCCTAGAATTGCTCCAGTTTTAACTTTCTACATATGCCTTA
The DNA here is from genome assembly GCA_037306005.1 of Rhinophrynus dorsalis. NCBI lineage: Eukaryota > Metazoa > Chordata > Amphibia > Anura > Rhinophrynidae > Rhinophrynus > Rhinophrynus dorsalis. Next base: position 403,898,593 of record CM074723.1, read on the forward strand.
TTATACTAAATAAGAACAAAAGCAAAACATTTCCAAGTAGTATATTTGGAAAACATACGGTGCCATATTTACAAAGTAGAGTAAATCAGCTGCACCACAAGGAACAAATAAGCCTTGTCACTTTTAATCCCTTCACTTCTAGATAGGGGTAATACACAAAAAGAGAAAAGAAAATACCCTTATAACAGCACCACACCCTCCCCTCCTTAAAACAGTGTGCCAGTCTCCTGCTTCAGAGTAAATTAAGGCAAATAAATGCAGGTAAAATATAACCTTCTTTATATCTCTATTATCAAATGTCAGTCATTTAAAATAAGTAAAAACAACAAGCTGGATATTTAGTGTATGAATTTTATGGCACTAGAAATTAGGTGTGGGCAAAAACTGAGAAAAATTTCCCGCATGGCTTTTCAAGAAAAAAACGGATGATTTTTTTTTCTCCTTTTGCCAATGGAAAATTTTCCTCCCTTTCACCAATTACAACACCTATGTGTTTCCTATGGTGCAACACTTCCCACCACAATATTACATCTTCAGAGGGCTGCAGTGAATAAAAAAGTAGCTGAAAATCAAAGTTGTGAGTTCTACAGCACCATATGCCTTGAAAAGTGTGTGCCTGCTTAGATTTGTTAGCATGCAGAGTGCCTATGTCCTTTGCCCACAGCACTATTGGCACAAGCAGTAGTGATGTTTATATGAATTTTATTAAAACATACTTAAAATACAATAAAGCCGTAATATGAATTTCACAGCAAAACCCACTGCTTTATCAAGTGATGGCAAAGAAATCAAAGGGAGAAAAAACATTCTACAACATCTTTAAATATGGCTGCCTTCTATTGTGATTGGTGCTGTAATGAAAAACATTCCCTCCCCCTCCCATACTAGTATGTAAATATTACCAGAATATGAAGAAACACGGCCCCATATCCTGAAATATGAAAGCATAACAATTGCAAAAATACTTGTAGCTATGTACAATGTCTGATCACTCTAATCTCTATCCAAAAACACAATTTAAATGCCAATGGATAAATGGAGGCAAAATGTACCACACCTAGAAATATGACTATGGCACAAACTTAGATCTGACTTGGATACATAACATAGTACACACCACTATCTACCAACCCTATTAAATAAACTAAGTAAAGGCTTGAAAAAGGAAATCTTACCTGGTTATCATGTTCATGAAATTCAAAATAATTATACTAATCTGCACTAGTGTATAAATAAAATTAAATAATAGATTTGAAATCATTTTATTATATTAAGATGTGGAGGCCTAACTCTGATATATAACTCTGGGACACATCTCCATCTAAAAAAACAATAAGAGTTAAGAATACACTAATTAACCCAATTAAAAATTACTTGTTTGAAGGAGTAAATCCCATTTCTTCATGACTTATAATAGGTACAAAAAAATCACAAATAAAAACTAACTTTCCTCAACACTGCAGAACTTAAATTCCAGAATGCGGTATAGAACATATTAACATAACTTGAATTAACCTCACTTTACTATAACACATGTAAAAAAATATTAAAAGCAGCTTGAAGAATCTTTCTACAAAAGCAGCCTCCCTAGAACACTGTAGGATGATTCTGTAATGTCATGTAAAGGTATGAGTATACTCATCAAAGTAGCAATGATTTGAGGAGAAAGCCAGTGGCCACTCAATATCTTTCTTTCAGAAACTGGGCTCTCAGGTTCAGATTTAATTAATTTTGCCTTTATGTAAAAGGTTCCACCAGGAGCATGATTCAATCTTCTACTGTACAGTTTTCATGTTGGGGCTTTCCCTTAAATGTGAGCTGCTGCTAGAGTTTGCAGATTGGCTTTGGCTTCATGTGCCTTCTAGCTTGGAGAAGTAGGTGACCACTATAGTATTGTAATTGTAAGACCTAATCTTCACGACTTTCTCTTGGACATTGGCCAACGGCACCTTCAAAATCATTGGAGCTTGGTAACCTCTCTGCCGAAGACCAATGGCCATGGAATCATCTCCCTTCAAGGCTTTTCCACAATGTGCTTGTCTTTCTGAAGTGTGATAGAACAGACATGACCTTTCCAAACATCCCGGAAGATGTAAGGCAGGACGCAGATATTCTGAAAAACATCTAGAATAGGTATATATGAAAATATGCCTCATGGCTGATTGGAGAAAATGTATTTATCACCCCTGACTCCTAGAAATACTTATGTACAGCAACACTTATATTCAGTTGCCTGGAAAGTGGAATCACAACCTTGAGAAGATCTGAAATCTTGTATTGCTTGATTTGCCATTTCAGTCACTCCTAAAACACAGAAATATTTTGTTTATCTATCCATTTAGGTTGCATAAAATAATTTTCCTCCCACTAGAATAGTAGAACTGTTGTTAGAACTAGGGATGGGTAAAACTTTTCACCTCAAAAGGAAAACAGGCAAATCATTTCACTGCTGATTTTTCAGATTTTTTTTATTGAATAATATAGTAATAATGGAAGGTTAACTATGATGTTGATCTGCAGGGAAATCTCCAACTGGTTTTTGGAGTCAGGAAAGGAATTTTTGTGGCACACTTGGGGTTTAATTGGAAATGGCTTTAAAGTTTTTTTTTCTTTCCTCTTGCTCAACATAGATGCTATGGCATGGGTTGAACTTGATGGACATGTCTTTTTACAGCCTCATCAACTATGTTGCTATGTTACTATATATTATGTTTATTTGATCTGATAGTGTTCTTTTCTGATTGCAGCGGATATTCACTTATCACTGTAGTCTATAAATGCATTCTTTGAAGATTAGAGATTAATATATGTGCCATCGGTAAACAATGATTTTATTTCTCACTTCATACTTTTTTCATTAACAGTGTTAATGGCTTATATTATGTCATGCCATATATAACTGGGGGGCACTTCAAACATATTGATATGTACCTGTTTTATTATATTTCTTTTGTTGCTAGGAATAGGAGGGTGCAAGACAAAGGAGTGTTATGTTGTTTTTTTACATTTAATAGTGACTGTGATTTATACACTTTATGGTTGACTTACAGTAGCCAAAATATTTGTCCTACAAAAATTAGGACTAAACATATGTTTTGTTTATATAAAAGCCTACACAATGGTAAGTCAAGAAATATTATTTGTAGGTTGGAACCTTAAAGCAAAATAAATGCATAAAATAAACAAAAAATATGACTCTGCTCGGCAGCAGCCATATTAACACAAATTATAAAAAAAGAAGAAGAAGAAAATTGTATAAAAATAATTTACCTTCCCCACTAACAGATGCTCATATGATACAGGATACGTGGGGGCAGATTCGCTAAGCTGTGATAAAGAGGTGATAAGGAGTTAATAAATTGGAGATGACTTCTCCATTTTATCACTTATCCAATTCTAATGTTATTCAATGGCACCTATACAGTAAGGTTTCTTCAGCTCTTTAGATCTTAGTGAATAGGCTTCACAGAATAACATAGGAACTGAAGAAGTGATAAACTGGAGAAGTCATCTCCACTTTATCACCTCTTTTATCACAACTTAGTAAATCTCTCACATGGTTCTTAGGTGCTCCGTTATGCCCTGCATTCTGTTTGAAATATGTGCCTGCACAGAATTGCTGTCTGGAGGGGGTACTGGCATTGGTGGAGGCATTTGGGACTGAGTGGGAACACTTTGGACTGGTGTTGAAGTTGGGAGAGGAGAAGCCTCTGGTGGTGGTGCAAAGGCTGATGGGGGGATTGCTGCTTGCTTATGGGGTGTCTCTGCAGCCATAGGGTGCATAAAGCATTTGCAGTTTTCTGCATCGTTCCAGACATCAGGGAAAAATATTCTCATACCCAGGAAGGATTTCAGTGCAAGAGGGGGAGAAGATGATAGTGTGCCTTAAACATATACAGCAGAGCCTGAAATTGAAAAAGGTCTTGTAAGGATTTTTGTTTATCCTGAAGCAGTTGTTTCTTGCCCCATCTCCTCATCAGGGGAAACCAGTTATTTGTCAAACATATAGTGACCTTCAAATGGCATGGAACATAACTTGTACTTAGAAGAAAAATCCATGGCCTTCTGTTTGAGCCATAAGGTTCTTCATCCAGCAATAGTTAGGAGAGAACTGCATGCCCTAGAAACCATCCTTATTTACCATAAATGCATTATAAATATAATTGCCTGCTGGTTTTGTTATAGACATATACTTCACTTCATGAGATCTTGCAACACATGTAGTAGCTACTCTTGGCCTAAAGGAAGTAACTCCTGTTTCATTACATCTACAAAGAGCTATCTGCTTTCTATCCATTTTAGTCTGTAAAGTAGGAACCACTATCTAAAGCAATATTCATTTTTCTGGAAAATCTGGCTACATGAAAGTCATCCTTAGGAAGTAAAAAGAAAAATAACCACTTAGGTAGGTTAGCTTTGTTTACTGTAGAGGGGCAGAATAACTTTTAGATCCACCTTACAGCCTCACTGAAAATAGGTCACCAGACAGAGTTGAGAGTAGGAGCCTGACTGTGCATTATATTTTAGGTGAAGTTTATGAATTGTGAATCCACATTTGTAGTGTATATGCTGGAAAGTTGCTGAGGACTGCAATATGTTTGAAGAACCAAGCACAAACTAAAAACCCCCTTTAGTGAACGTATAATAAATATTAAAACTGGAATGGAAACACATAGTGTATTGCAACATTTTCGGGTGATAAATAGCAAAGATCCTCAAAATGTTTTGGTAACTGCTACTGAAAAAATTGATGTGCATTACAGAGGGGGAATAGATTTTGTACCCTCTGGCAGAGAGAAATATTCTGGATTAACAAACTAAAAATGCTATCCCCATATGGTGTGAACATAGATATAGATCTTGCTGGAGAGAGAGAGATAGATCTGTAGTCATTATCAGTCCAGTGGAGGATGAAGGCCTCCTCAGCAAACTGAGGATTTGGACCATAATCTGCTGCCATGCTGGTCCAGAGCAGGCTGATAGATATTCGATCCTACAGAGGACTAAAACCTCCAACCCTGAGGTTTGAGCAGATTCCAAATATATATATTTATTTTTTATTTTGTTTTATTTGGTATTATGTGTCCATAAAGGATGAGTACTCATTAGGACTTTCAAAAAACAAAATTTAATGTCGATGTTTCGGTCCCCTGAAGAACCTTCCTCAAGACAAAAACAAAATTACAGAGTAGGTGACCTAAGATACAAACTCAGCTGTTATAAAGAGGTGCCAGGGGTTCAAATATTCTGGTGTCTGTATTGCATGTGTTTTATAAGGGCTGTTTTGCAAGGTGCCCCCTCCTTTTCCATTTTTCACTACCTTCTCATACATAGTGCACAGTGCAGTCACTGATGACTGCGGAATGCACTGTGCCAACCCCAATACACAAATATAATCCACACCCATGATTTCAGGGATGGGACAGGTAGAGAGGAATGGCCTTCATCTCATCCCCAGTCCCCTTCACTGGCTAGGGCAGATGATGATGCTTCTGCTGCCTCAGAATCAGCACTAGTATTATTGATGTCAAGTGGATCCTGCCTTAGTCCCAAATCACTACTGTATGGAAGTGGGACTGGTTGGTGATGACAAATGTCACAAAGTGTCCCCTACTCTCATACTTACCATCTCTTCAGGGCAATAAGGTACCCTGGAAACAGGAGCAGCAGCCACAGGGTGCTGACATGTGCTGCTGCTCATATTGCTAGCCAGTTTTGACTTCTTCATCATAATTCCCCAGAAGGACAATGCCAGAGGAATGGGAATCACAGGGTTAGGGTTATGTGGCTTCCCTTGACATCTAGTCTGGCTGCTGACTTCCTCTTTCACCTCATCAGCATCAGGGTCCATACAGCTAGCCCTAGTAGCTGCTTCACCACCCTCACCCCCACCAGTCTCTAACTGCTGTGTAGTAGTGGAACTTCTTGTAGATGACAAGAGTGCCTTAGGGTCCCCTGCTTTCACACTTGTCATCTGCTCCTCAGAAGAAGGCACACTGGCAGCAGTAGCAGCAGACACAGGCATCTGATCTGTGCTGCTCACACTGCTACCCAGTTCTTCCTTCTTTATAATTTTCAACCAGATGCCAAGTGATAATGTTGGGGGACTGGACATCATTGGGTCTGGGGAATGAGGGCTAGTAGTGGTGACTAGTGGTGACTTCCTTCTCTTCCGCTGTGTCACTGGATGCATCATGATCCTGCCATATAAATATAAATAGATATGCATAGATAGTAGGAGGAAGTGGTTACTACCTTTAGTTTCTCTATCTTGCCTCTTTCCCACTTTTGCACTTTTCCTCCTAGAGTGACAATGATAGGAAACAAACAAGTATAGGCAGAGAGTACAGGAGAGATATATAGAGAGCCCTATTAAAATGGTTTAACCCTTTGAGTGCCAGAGAGGTACACAACACATTGCTCTGCAATGCATTGCGTACCTCTCTGTCACTCATGGGGTTAAGGGATAAATAGATCAACATATAGATAGACAGACATGTTCTAATATCTATATAATGTGATTGTTTTACTACATATTCATGTGCCCTCCTCAGTTTGAACATTTCCATGTTACTCATACATCAATTTACTTTTAAATTTATTTTATGAAACTCAAGCTCTTTGATATAAATCTCAAGTGTGGTGGAAGAACAATTATTTTGTTTTAATATATGCATATTTTTGTAACCCTTTAAAGAATTCCTTTTAATTTATGTAATTAGGTATTTGTGTTGTAATTAACATTTGAAAAATCGAATCTCCTTATTTATATATGAAAATAATTAGACTATTTTTAGAAGTAAATGTACTAAGAAGAAGAAATGTTTACTTTCTTATTTTTGTGAGATTACATTTCATATACAGATCTTCAATGATGATAAATAAAAACTGTGACTTTTGTTCCCAATATTCCTGTCCATGAATTTAAAATGTGAAAACAATGAAAACATAATCATTCCTAAAGTGAACGTATAACACTGTAATATTAATATTTTGTATTTATTCAGATTATCCTGAATTTATAATTTCATATGAATACACAATATTTATTAATTGTCATAGGAAAGCAGAGGAATATGAGACATATGCCTGAGAACCTAGGATCTGAACTATGGGCCTGTAAACTGAAGACTTGCTAGAGAAATAATAGCACTGAAAACTTTGACCAGGAATACAGAAGCTTTACTGAGACAAGCAGAGAGATAGTGCTATTTACAATACTTGCTAGGGATAGTGGAGGATCTGGCACTGCTGTTTGCTTAATTATCAAACTCTAAAACTTCTACAGAAAGATATTAAGAGAAACTGTTAGGGTGCTCTTCTGGGAAGGGAGATCACCAAATTGTTGTCAAACAGAAAGTAGCATTGGACAGTAGACTTGTGCAAATCGATTCAGCCGATTTTGAAATCCGGACGAATAAGGGTCATTCGGCGTCATTCGGGCCGTCCAAAATGAAAAAGTCGTTCATTTTTTAAAACTGAATCTGAACAGCCCTGGTCAGAATCTTCAGTGTAAATTTCCAAAATTTGGACGACAACTACCTGCTTGCCTGATGCTTTTCCTCCCTCTTTAGTCCAATTAGCTTCTTCGTTTCCTGATGGGGGTTGGACTAATGACAGGTCAGAGACCCAGGCAGCCTGCATTTCCTGTTAGTCTGCTGTTGGAGCTCAGAGAGAGCAGAAGGAGACAGAGAGTGTCCAGTTGTTGTGTAGGCAGTTAGCATTAGGCATAGGCAGGCAGCCAGCATTAGTACCTTATTGCCACTGCAAGGGAGAGTCATCTTTGTTCCTGTGCAAAATTTTAAAAATATTATAAATTTGTTTTAATAGTTTTCAGAGTAACACAGCCAGTCTCACAGTTGCGTAGGCAGGTAGGCAGGCCTAGTACCTTATTGCCACTGCAAGGGAGACTAATTTTTTAAAGTATGTTAAATTTGGCCAAATAATTCTGATTATTGCCGAATTCCATCCAAGTCAAATGGGTCTGGTCCAAATTGTGGATCCTCCGAACGACAAAAAAAAAAATTCATCCGAAATTGAATTTTACTGAAATTTTTTGCAGTGCACAAGTCTAATGGACAATTAAGTAGTTGGTTGTTAAATGAGGGTCACCAAAGCAACTTAGCTGAGAACATTGGCTAGGTTCATAAACGGGAAACAGGATAGGAAACAGGGCTCAGGAAAACTACTAGTGAGACACTATGTACATGCATTGAGTGGCGGTGTGGCTGCATGTAAAAGACCAAGGGAATGTGTCCAGACTAGAGTGCACACAGGTCAGCAGTGCATAATAAGAATTAATGGATTGGGTAGTCCATGTGAACAGACAAGACTAAAGGTAAGTGCAGCACAATACATTTTGACAACAATTAAGATTCAACAATGACTGTTTGCAATAAGTATTTATTGTAGCTGGAGATATGTTCAATATAAGCACAATCATACATTTTGAAGAATCTTAAACTGGAGGGGATTTGAAAAAGTATGACAAATTATTCAAAAGATGGCTATTAGGAGCTATGGCTAATATACACACAGAGCAGTGAGAAGGTGTTTCTTGGCCCTGTGACATCTGCAGCACTTGGAAGTTACTTACCCCCTTTGCCGAAACAACTCCAATGCAGAGACAAAGGTTTTTGGAGCAGTAACTGGATACTTCATTTATTGCTGTGCTTATAATCCAATCCAGTTTTGGTAGTCTGGGACCACACTAGCCACCTCATAACCTGCACTGCAAGCTGGAAAGATTTCAACTTGGTGCTTAAATTCTGACACATGAACTACTGATAAAAGGAACATAAATTTCTACAAAACAGAAAATTACACTGTCCAACTTCCTTCCTGCTTTGGTGAATGCAGGGACACAATGTTTGCTGCCTTTCAACTCCAACACAGGTACCAGACACCACATATCCCCCCTTATGAAACCACATTAACATAGATGCAGAAGACCAACAACATACAACAGAAGAGAGAGAACAAGCAAATAAACACACATCTGGTCTTCCAAACAGGAACCTGATACTCCTTCCCCTGACTTCATGACTTCTTCCAGGATCATAGCAGGTCCTTATGATCCCAGCAAGCTGGAGGCAGTTTATCTCTGAAAGGAGTCAGGCTGCTATTTAGGAGATTCTAATATTGTATACTTTGTATCAAAAGAAGGGGGTGGAACAGGAATTGGCACATCTTTCTCCTCTAGGGGCCACAGGAAAATGGAGAGCTAGTCACAGGACCTGTCCACAGGACCTGTCCACAGTCTCAGGACTTGTCCACAGGACCTGGAAACAATTGATCAACAAATTTATGCCACGCACAATGTACAACAATTTGTTTTTTTTTGGGGGGGGGGGTTGTTGACTGGTATTGGGGGGCAGTTAATAAAAAAATAAATAAAATAATATAAGAATTTTGTACGTAAAGTGATAGAGACAGGGACCCCCTGACGTAAGCTGCCACTTGGATAGACTGATACTTTACATGATACTTGTAGAGGATGATTTATAAAATTTGTTGTTAGAGGCCCAAGCCCCGATGAAACATTGATTTGAAGGACTTAGACTTATTCAAGGCACAAGCCCCAAGAAACATTGATTTATATGACTTAGACTTGTTTGGCACAAGCCCTAAGGAAACACTGACTTCTAGGACTTAGGCTTGTTTGGCACATTTCTTCATAGAAAGGTATTTTAATTTATATATACAGAGTAGTTTATTTTTTTTGTAGGCCTATGTTGTCTTTTTCTTTGTTTTGTTTTTAAAGCAGGTCCTTTCGTGTTAGCCAGTGGCAACTGGCCATTGTCAAATGCCCTGATATAGATGCGGAATTTGTGACTGAGGTTCTTGCTGCTGTTACTTCTGAGTTGTTTAACCCCTTAAGGACCGGGACAATCTGAGGTGGATTTCCCTTAAGGACCGGAGCAATTCTGACCTTTTTGACTATGTCTTTGTTCAACAGTGTTTTTCCTCTAAGTCTTTTATTCCACCCCCATAAATTATATACTGTTTTTTTAAGCACAAATAGGGCTTTCATTTGATACCCTACTTATATGGATAACCCACCATTTACTTTATTAAAATTTAAAAAAAAAATGTAAAAAAAAGTAAAAAAAACCCCACCATTTTTGTTTTTTCCCTTGGGATCAGTTGGGCACAAAGGGTTAAATTTTTATGGCGACTGCATGAAAGGTATGACCAGTCAGTCATACCTACAAAATGTGCAGTTTAAAGTGGGCACTGTCCTCCCCTTGGGTGAAAATCCCCATGTCCCTTTTTCCCACCCTATTTTGACACTTTTTTATCTGTGACATTTGGCGTTGTGTATAAGAGTATTACATGGCTCCACAACAATCACACTTCCAATATTGTTTAATGAGATGTTTTTTTTTTAATAAAATATTTTTGTAAAAAAAAGTGTGTTGTGTTTAAAAAAAAAAAAAAAAAAGTATCATTGCAGGTCAGAAATTGACCTGCATTTAGCAAGCCTCTGGCACCAGCAGTGAAAGGGTTAATACCCCCAGCTGCTGTATTTTCGTTTGCCACTAGGTGTCTCCTGTCTACTTCTGCTTCCCTTACTTTGATAGCAAGAGAGACAGAGGCAGACAAGACACGCACAGACAGCATGCTTTCTGTGCTGCCTCTGTCTCACACTATACCGGTACATGTGATCGCTGCTACGGCGATCACATGAACTGCCACAAGCAAGAAGGGCTGAGACTGAACGCCCCAGTCTTGGAGCGCTCAGTCTCAGCCTGGCATTAATGATAGCAGCGTGCATGGAGGCACGCTGCTATCATTTAAGCCATGACGATCCTGGTACGTCATTGTTCCTTAACGCAAATCCAGTCATGACGTACCAGGACCGTCAAGGGTCCTTAAGGGGTTAAGCAGCAGGATGATTAGGCAGCTCAAAGGAAATTGGATCAACAACAGCAGTAACATGGGTGATAAAGGTTCCACTTGCCACGACTAAGTCCAGTGATGCGCCTGAGGCAGTAGCAGCAACATAACTAGCCCCCACCACTTCAGGTATATGTGGAGAAAAGAAAAGTTGGACAATAATGCTTCTCAACCTGCCCCTCCTTCAAAATCATTGGTGTTTTGTTACTAGAATAGACTTTTTTTTCCTTGAGAGCAGGAACTGTGCCTCTCACATCAGCAACTGCAATGTGCACTGTGTAAATAAGGGAAGGACTGGAAAGTGGAACAGTGGGTGCATCTGCACTCACATGAAACATCTAGCACAACTCTATCCAAAAACAGATTACACAGCGATTCACTAGGTAAATATATAAACGTACAATGATATATTGATCATGTGTAAGAAGTTAGATTAGGTAAAAGGGTTCAATATCTCTGTATTTGACAAAAGCATGGAAGAGTTTCAGACCATATTAAATAATTGTCCACTGTTATATTCCCCAAGTGTCCTTTAAATTAGGTATGGCGGGATATTTTAATTGGCAATATAGGTCCTCTATACTGTCCCTAAACAAGTTTCAGATTGGCTGCCTACAAACACATCCTTTGCTGCTGGTCTCAGAAGAAAAAAGCAATCCGAAGTCCAGAAGGATATCACATGCCAAGAGGTATAGGGATGGAGAAGAGACAGTGCAAACACTAAGTGTAGTATGGTTATACTTTAATCACAGTATAAGCATACACATAAAAATGTCAAATTTATGACAAAGAAAGGGTATGTAGTAAAAAAGAAGGTAAAAATAAAAAATCAAAAGTAATAAAATGTATACATCATAAACCATTAGAGCAAAGAAAAAAATTGTATAAATAATGTATCAGATTAAAATACATAAATACAATGCTGGAACTTCATTATAGAATGGCATTACAAGAAAATCAAGTAGCGCGAATTTTGCAAACGTGTAATGTCAGTATTCTATTGCAGAACCACAGTTAAACAAAACTGGCATAGACAGCAGTTTTCAGAGTCTGCTTTCCTCCGACTACCGCCTACAAAAAACGCGCAACATGTCAAAGTCCAAGGAAATAGGCGTACATTTGACAGCAGAAAGATCAAGTTCAGTGTTAGATGTGTTCTCCATATAGCAAAATCCGACAGAGTGCCCCCCGCGACATATTAACCCCCCCTTTTAAAAGTCGACTTGCAGTGCTTTCTTCCACCACATTAATCAGACAAATATTGTTCATAGTCGACAATTAACCCTTCCCCTACCAAATCCGACTTACAGTGCTTTCTTACACCACATTAATCCGACAAATATTGCTCATAGTCAACAATTAGCCCTTCCCCTACCAAATCCGACTCACAGTGCTTTCTTTCACCATATTAATTCAATGAATATTGTACACCCGATATTTTAACCCCCCCCTTGAAAAGTGGACTACAGTGCACACATGACTTTCTTTCACCATTTTTATCCAACATTTTTCTTCTTCTATTATATTCAACAGGTATTGTAATGTGTTTGCTACCCCTCTGGTACTCATAGGGTTAATAGGCAACCCGTATATGTATACATAGCATGGGATGACATTTGCCCCCTTTATTAATTAACACTTTGAGTGCCAGAGGGGTACGGAATGCATTGCAAAGCAGTGTGTTCCATACCCCTCTGGCACTCAAAGAGTTAAAGAGCATATAATCTATGTTTCACATAGGTTATATGCTCTTTAATTAGTAAGTTGGCCCGTTTATTAATTAACCCTTTGTGTGCCAGAGGGGTATGGACCACATTGCAAAGCAATGCGTTCCGTACCCTTCTGGCACTCAAAGGGTTAAAGAGCATATAACCTATGAAGTACTTTTTTAATACAAATTACATATATAATTTAAAAAAAGAAAATTAATTGTTAATTGTCGACTATGAACAATAATTGTTGGATTAATGTGGTGTAAGAAAGCACTGTAAGTCGGATTTGGTAGGGGAAGGGTTAATTGTCGACTATGAACAATCTTTGTCGGATTAATGTGCTTAGAGAAAGCACTGTATTCGACTTTTAATAGGGGGGTTAATATGTCGAAGGGGGGCACTTTATGTCAGATTTGTATGCAGTATACTGTATTACACACTGCTTTTGTTTGAACAACTATGGTTTTAAAACTGTCGTTATCGCTTCTAAGCCTCAACCTCTGAAGAGCAAAATTTCAGATTTAAATGTAACCACAAAACAGGCAGTAATACTGAGCGTGGGTAATAGGATACTAATTGCACGTTGTTTTTAGTTGTTTCCTATGGGTTTTTTTTAGACTGGCGGTTAGTATAATAACCGCAGATTTTGCTTTCACAAGTCGGGTAATAGTATAGCAAAAACTGACTTAAAAAAAACACACCTGTTTTATTTTGGGCACTGGTAATAGAATCGAGCCCTGAGTGTGTTAGAAGATGCCCAGTGATGGAGAATGCTCTTGTAGTGACAAAGAGATCTGCTAGGACCAATGAGAGCAAAGAGATATACTAGAGATAATGAGTATATTATGGAGATAATTACGTTTTGCACAGGAGTAGATCAGTGAGCCAGTACTCTATAATATAGATGCCAATAATAAAAAAGACAATATGGCCCCTTACTGGAGAGTGGACATAGAAAGCATGCTACTATACAGTGATGTAGAGCTCAGCTATAGTCCCTCAATCTGGTTTGTATGTCCCCTTACTTTGTGTCCATGTAGAGCCTTAGCAGGTCACTAATACTTTCTCCCAGGAAGACTCCATGGTCTTTTTTCTCCATTCGTTTCCCCTTCTCTCTCCTTTTCTCATGTTCCGTTCTTCCGATCGGTGCAGGACCCGGGATCTTGATGTCACACATCTGAGGGCGGCTGAGACTCTATCATGTTTCTGCGCTTCCTTTGCACATTCTTTAGAGAATATCTGATTGGCCAGTGTAACTTGCCCTATTTTTATTGCTTGTATTTGTCAATCAATTTGTAGTCTGGGCGGGGTATTCCTGGTTGTATCTAATAACAAGACAATGCATATACCTGATACTGAAAATAACAGATAATCACCATGATTTTAAGCAGTATATAGAGCTTGGGACTAAATAATTGAATGTATGACACCAATATGTAATATAAAGATTATTTAATACTTTGAGATGTTCAAGATGAAAGTCGGATAATGTGTAATGTAGATACAATAGGCTCTTTTTTAGTGCATTAACATTGTGGTCAAGTTACTACAATACACTGGTTAACTGCAGCATATTTAGAAGCCTGCGTTTCTAAACTTATGTTGTAGTCCATACATTCCTTGTTCTTTGATTTTTTAAAATGTCTTTTTGTTTTTGTATGTTGATTCTTTAATTCGTATGTATAATTAATTATTATAAGGTTAGTGGGCTAAATGATATTTGTAACCTTTTGCAGGATGGTATGTTTTGTTCTTGTCAAATGAAATGACTAAGGTTTCTTGTGGATCTTTCTTTATAGTGATTTATCCACACTGATTTGTGGAAAATAAGAAGTCACCGGATGGGAGCGCTCAACGGAGCTTCCTGATCGCAAACACCAGCCAGGTAATGAAGATAACATTTTTTTTTTATTCAGTAATAATAAAACCAAGCAGGAAACATGTAGATGCAGGATACAAACAAATAGGAACCACATGATCCACCACATTTCATATCAGTCACTTAATCATGCTTAAGTGACTGATACTCACGAAACACGAATAATGGCACTTCCCGCTTTGTGAATAATTTCCCTCGAAAGGTGTCAATTTTCTGCTTTTCTGCCTACCTCATTCCATTGAAATCAATGGGAACATAGAAGTTACACACAACACAAAACAAATATTATTTTATTTCCCAAAGGCATAGTATAAAAGGGGCATGAGGGGGCCTGTGTTGGTGGGGTGTGGGGAAAGAATCAGTTGAACAGGAAATGTTTTTGGGGGGTTGTTTACTGGGATTGGGGGGCACTTAATAAAAAAGAAATCCTAAATAAAATAAAATAGGATAAAATAAAATAAAAACCTTAAGACATGATATAAAGGGGTCTGAGGAGGGTGCCTGTGTTGGTGAATGAATGAATCATTTGAACAGGGAATTTGTTTTGGGGGGCTTTCTTGACTGCTATTGGGGGGACAGTTAATAAAAAAATAAAGCAATAAAATAAAATAAGACATTTGTATTTAAAGTGACACTGGCACTCAGAGGGTTAATCAGACTAAGTAAAAAAAATCCCCTGACAAGAAACACTTACTGGTAAACTTGATGTCTAGTGGGGTCTTCAGCACCCTGGTCAGCTACTGTCAGTCTTCTTCTGTAATCTTCTATCTTCTTTCTCTTCATCTTCTGTCTTCCCTTCTGTCTTCTGATGTTGTTCTGTTCTAAAAGGTGTACCTGTAAAAATAAAGAATATTCACATTAAACATATTTTTTAAAACATATGTGTTCAAGTAATTTCTTTGTTAACCCTTTGAGTGCCAGAGGGGTATGCGGCACATTGCAGAGCAATGCATTGCATACCTCTCCGGCACTCATTGGGTTAAAATGTGCCGGCATTACTATCATCTGAATTGTGGCCCAATGTGTAAAAAAATATGTGGCAAATCAATATTGATTAATAATATTTTCATCTCCCAATATATATCCAATCAAAATATTACATTTCCTCCAATGGTGAAACTGATCCAGATGCTGTCTCTGCTGGTGGTGGCAGGATTGCATAGCAACCCCCTCCCCCCTTGGTACCTGTTGGGCTATTGCCTAAGCCAGTCTGTGGTAAATTTGAATAGAGACTGGCTTTTATATGGCCAATGTCTGTTCAAAATGGCTTCCAGCCTACCATTGGCTGTGATGTGTGCTTACACACCTCTGAGACAATCAGATTCTGGTGGGAGGGGATTAGCAGTAGTGAGATCAACTGCTGTGTGACACTGATCTCCTCCTAAGGGGAAAGTGTAAATAAACTTTTTCAGACTTTAAAAACGATAAATATTTGGTACTATCTGATGATTCTTCTAAACTAATTATTGCAGATGTTTATCGTATGTCACTCCACACTCCTCCATTTCTTCTGATGTAGATCAGGTAGAGAACAGTGATGATGTTGCAAAAAAATTAGCTGAAAGGAAAAGGTTCAGTCTTTCATCTCTGATAAGGAATAATATATCTGTTTATAAGCTCCTTGAGAGACCATCTGGAGAGTCTGGAAAAGTAAATATGATTAAAAACAATCATCAGTGTCACTAGGATTTGTAAGCTGAGGATGGGGCTGGTGGTTATGGTCTAGCAAGGAATTTAACGCAATGTTAGAGGGGTCCTACAGCAACATAAGCCTTGAAATATTATTAGTGGTCTAAGGCGTACAGCAAAATAAGTCTTGAAAAAAATGTTAGCAAGTTGATAGAACAGTGAGGCACGGGTTACAGTCTTGCAAGAAATACAAGGCACTGTTAATCCGTGACAAAACTGTTATCACTCAAAGAAGGCCTATGGCGCTCATTTCTTTTTTTTTTTTTTTTTTTGCTGGTAGTGGTAGTCATCACCATTATGAAATAAATAACAAAAATAACTGAACCTCTCTTATCTTTGAATTGAACAGTGTATATTGTACTGGGTGAACAATCTGTATATGGTCCTTTCTGCCTTGCATCCTGTTTAGTCTCCACTGTGAACAAACATTTATTTGTAGGATTTCGGTCAGTGTTGTGTGGTCATTGTTGGGGGACAGACAAGGGGAACAGTAGCTACAGTACTTGCTTTTTTTATAATTGAAAATGTTATTGCGTATAATGGAAAACTGAGTTACAAACTATATAAGTGAAAGACCATATGATTGATGACAAAAATGCTTACAGAATGAAGCCTTGTCATTACAGTCATCTTGAATACAATAGCAAAAATGGTGCTATAGTTGTTGACATGAGCACAGCACTGCTAAGTTTAGAGAGCATGGGAGAGAGGGGATCTAGAAGTTAGAAGAGGTGCAGAATAGGGAAGAAGGAGGAAGAGGAGTTAGGAGGGAATGAGAAAGGTAAAAGACAAGAGAAAAGAATGAGGCAAATCTCTAAGTACAGAGTAGGCATATATGTGTGTGTTCCAGCCCTAGAATGGAGTACACTGACATAATGGGTCAAGGTTGATCCCTGAACAGCAGGTGGGGAGTAAGTGCAGGAATAGAAAGCTTGCAATTGGGAGTGGAAAGATGCAAAGGAGTCGAGTCCCCTCACTGACTATCACTGTCCAATACCAGAATAGTAGCAGTTCCATTCAGCTTGGTCCATCTCTGACACCAGTGTAGGTGGAATTCCAAGATGATAAGAAGGATATGATAGGACCTAGATCTGTACCTCATTTCAGCATGGTGCACTCAATTTTTTTTCTCGGGGAACACTAACATTTACAAAATAAAAGTCAGGGTAATTCTGCTTTATGTACTAACTGGTTAATTAGAGCACATGTGCCAAGATATAATCCCTTCTTCCCCCATCCTTAAAACCATTTCACAATGTGCATATTGCAGTTGGTCATAATAAGGGCACAGTGCCTGCCCCATAAGGAAAAATATTCTCACACCCATGATATCAGGGGAGATGGAGGAGAAAAGGGATTATAGTGACTAGACAAATCATTCTTTGTGAATAATTCATCAACGACCCAAACACTAATTCCAGCTGTCATAGATGGTGGCTACTGTGCTAATCCTTCCTCCTCCTCAATGCACTTACCACACCTACATGTTTCATATGCTTCTCAGCCTTGTATTTTTTCCACTTCTGATACATACTTGTATTGCATAGATGCTGCTTCCATTTTGAAAATATGTCTATCTACAGAGCTTCTGGATAGGTTTGTCCTAGGTCATTAATGATATAGCCAGTTGAAATGAAAACCCAGTGTGACCATGCAATTGTTAGTGGCAACTAAGGGTTTCTACACACAACAGGACACACAAGTGTTTGCCACACACACATCATTTTGTTTCCCAGTATTCAAGAGGGTCTTTGTTTCTACCTACAACAAGCAGTGGGTTCACACCTTGGAGAAAGACAGTGTTCAAGTGCGTCAGTTTGCAACCCATATTCTGGGAACGTACCATAGTGATGTGCCAGTGCCCTACCAACCCCCCCCCCCAAATGAGTGCAGCCCCTGAGACACATTTAATGCTTTCTGTGATGATTACAAATATTCTTCCAAATGTTGTGATTAGGGATGGGCAAAAGCCTGGGCTGTCAGGCTCTCACAGCAGCCATTTTGAGTTTGTGAGAGGAGAGAGCAGCATGTTTTTTTAGCTACAGTAGATAGGTAAATAAAGGGGAATTGAAGCTTAGTTTAGGAAGTCATTTAGGTAGGACATTTATTCTCTGTATTAGTGTAATCTGGGGGCACTCTAGGGGATAAGAAGGGAGGAAGGAGGTTGTCCCCCAAATACTACAAAATTCCATGTGATTGACAGGCAAGACACAGGCAACCTATTTGCTTGCTGATCTTACTGTTATTGTCCCTGTGCTGGGTGGGGAAGTCTGGGGAAAGACATTGTTGATTTTCTTTTTCAGTTATAGTTTTTTTGGACAGACTGTGATAAGACAACAGGGCTGACAACTTAAAAAATAAATTAAATAAAATAAAAAAGAAAAAAGAATAAAAATATGAAATATCTTAGGTGACAATGACAGCTGACTGGGCTTAGGCAAGGCATCATACAGCTCCATCAGTTGTGTTGTGCACTGTACAGTAAGAAAAACCACAGTGTAGTTGCAGAATGTCCTGTAAATGCACAAGGGGAAGGGGGAGGGGTGGAGCAGTGTATGGACGTGACAGTAACGTAGTAGTCCAAAAACCTACCGCAGCAATGGTTGTTGCAGCGTATGCAATCGATGATGATGATCCCTTTACTCCAAGGGAGGATGCAGTTTGTCAAGGTCCCAGCAAAACTAGTTCCAGCACCACCAGTGCCAGTAGAAATATAGAACCATATAAGAAGAACACTGAAGTTGACAAGTCACATTCAAGTGTTGATGATGCTGACAAAAGCATAATAGAGGAAGGTGTAGCAGCTGAACTGCTGATGCTGCTGAGGATGACCTAATGATGACTGATGATGATGCAGATCTAGAATGTATCCCTCAAGCATCCTTCTCTTGTTCAGATACAGATGAAGTTGAGAGTGAGGATGATGACAGGGCTATATGGTTAGCAGAAAGTCAAAGCCTGTATCTTCCGCCACTTTTAAGGAACACTGTGCCTGTCTATAAACTGTTTGAGAAAGCTTTTGGAAAGTCTGACCCTGGACAAGTACAGATGTCAAAAGCACACAGTTACCCCATCAGTCATCCTCAGCATCATTGCCTCTTCAAAGTCCAAGTCCCACTCATCCACACACACACCTGTTCTGAGTACCCAGCAACACAGGTTGTGTTAGATATGACGAGTACCTCTGGTGCTGCTGCTATAAGTGCTGCACCTTTGACACCTAGTAGTAGTAACAGTAGAATTACATCAACATTCAGCTCCAGTAGTTGTAGTAGTAGAAGAAACCACACATGACAGACAAAGCCAGGACAAATATATTAACAGCAGCACAGATGAGGAGGTGGAGGACGGATGTGAAGAAGGGTTGTCACCATCTACCCCACTTGGGACCACTGCTATGGCCGATAACTAATATGTGTCAATAATCTGAGACGGAGGATAGAGTATGACAATGGTGAAATACATACACAAATCACATCATGCCAGTCCCCCACCACCACCACTACAATATATATCTGCCACATTGTAGGTTGTACTTAATTTTTTTTATTACTTGATATCATCCTGAATATGTGCACAGCACAATTATGATAATGGCTTATTGCGGGGTTTACAATTTATATTATCAGTATGGATCAGTGCAGATTATTTTTTGCTTTTGTGTTTCTTCTAGGTTTTTCCTGAGTTTGGGGGTTTGGGGACAAGCCCCCTCTTTCCTTGCAGTGTTCCATACCTTAATCACTAGATTCATTCACATCCTTCACATTAAATATATTAATCATGGTGGTTTAGCGCTGTGGGTTTTCTGTCTTTGTTTACAATACATATCTGCCACATTGTAGGTTGTACTTTATTTTTTTAGCTGTCATTGGCCAGGTGAAAAAGAAGCTCCCTCCAAATCCTTCCAGATAAGCATTGTATATTCATTAATGACCTTGTTCATCTCATACAAATGTTGTGATATTTACAATGTGGAATTCCATATTGGTGTTGGGGCAATTGGTTACGTTCTTGTATAGAATATAATGCCCTGCAATTTATGAGCACTGTAGGACCAGCCAAAACATGACAGATTATGTGGGTGATAGCATTTCTTTGAGGGTTTGGGATTCTGAATGGGATGAAGTAACAATTAATAGATTAAGGACATTAGTGAAACAGGGGATATGCACCGTATCTGCAACTGTTATTCTCAAGGCAGCAAATGCAAAGCCAGATTCCAAGGAGCAGGTTACAAGTCTCACCAGCAGACAAAGTAACCATCTATAAGATATAACCTTCTCTAACCTCCAAATACTTTTACCTTCCACCAAGGAGAATAAAACTTAAAAACCTGAGATCCAATTATATAACAAGTGTCAGGTAATAATATATAACCTAAAATAAAAGTACAACAAGAATACGCTTTCCTCTTAATAGATACTTTTTAAAACTGCAGGATTCCTCATATATGTGCTAAAATTAAAACATCCTAAAATATAATAAAATGTTATTAAATTTTTTTTTTTTAAATATTTTAAAAATGTCACATATTTTGCACTACAAAGCTATATTATATGAAGGACACCAGGTCCATATCTATGTTTAGACCTCCTGGTTCCAAATATCCTAACTGGTGGATCAAATATGTTTCTAACTGACTTAATCTCAATGTCTAATCACCCCACTTCTCTCTGTTGCCACAAAATCAATAGCTGTAACCCATAACTCATTGTTCCTCCTTGCATGGCATTCCTTAAAATCCCGTGGTATACTGTGATTTTCCATACCAAAAATCAATATTTCTCAACTCTAGTTTTTAATTTGCTTGAGTTTCTACCCACATACTGTAGTCCACAACTAAGAGGTAAACCACAAACACTGAGTTGCAATTTAGGAAATATCGAGCTTTCTACTCTTTCTCAGTCTTTTTAGATGAAAAGGTATTTTTATCCTTATTCCTCTTAACCTCACCTATCTTCCTATCAAACAGATAATGTAAACAAGTGGAGCAATCCTTGCTCCCACACTTGAACATTCATACTGGCTTTCCCAGGGATAATATAGATGTTTGACCTTTTACTTCCACTTCTATCTTTCTCACGATGTGACTAGGGGCTATAGTTTGTTTAACTGGCTTGTTTCTTCTAAAATAAACTTTAGGTTTATCACCTATTAGAAGTGTGAAATAAGGATCCTTCCTTAGAATGCTAGTGGTTATTCAAAATCTGCTGGCTGTTACCAGCATCCACACTATATTTTGTGGTAAAGTAAGGTATATTTTAATATCCCCTACTTTCTCTTTTTTATATCTTCCTAAAGTCTCTCTCATATACCTTTTTACTTTATTATAAAACTGATTCAACACCATCTGATCAAAGCCTCTTTCAAATAATGTATTAGATACCACTGCAGCTTCCTCTTCAAAATCCTTATCACTAGTGCAATTTATCTTTATTCTCTTGTATTGTCCTAGAGGGATATTATTTTTCAATCTCTTGTGGTGACATCTATTGTAATGGAGGTAGCTATTACTATAAACATGTTTTCTAAAGATCTTAGTAGCCACCTTACCACCTTCTACAAATAATACAAGGTCTAAAAACTCTATTTCTTATTTATATAACTGGTCCATTTCAAATTAAGAGCTTTTGTATTAATATACACTAAAAATTGATGTAACCTCTCCATATTAAGAACATTTGTATTAATATAAAGTGGTTACATCAGTTTTTAGTGTATATTAATACAAATGCTCTTAATCTGAAATATACCAGTCATAATAGTAAGAAAGAAATAGAATTGTTAGACCTTGTGTTATTTAGAGAAGGTGGTAAGTTGGCTACTAAGAACTTTAGAAAACATGTTGATAATAATTGTTATTTAGCTAGACTTTTGGGAACTTAATGCATAAAATGGACTTTTGTCCAAGTGTCCTTTTCTCTGGCCTAAAGTCCTTTGCGCTTTCAGCTGGTAGGGCAATTGCATACTGACTTAGACAAAGTAGGTTAATTTGAACCTGCATTTGTTACTCAGTCTCCGAAAAACTCGAATATCTTTTAAACCAGGTAATATTTCTGGCGACTAGAGCTACTAAGCAGCTAGTCGCCAGATGAAGACTTAATTAATGTAAAGTTTTTGCGGGGTGGTAGTTCCCCTTTAAAGGAGCAGTAAAATATTTTTATGAAAAAATATATATGGTAGGGCTTTTCCTGTTTAGTAAAATAAGTGTACTCCCACTACTGAGAGATGCATATTTCCAGCAGTATTACAGTTTAAACACATTTTTTTACATTAGCAATGCACTCTAGTGGCCAAATTCCAATTAATAATTCTGTTACATTCTAATGGAGGAAAGTCAGCGACTTACAGTTCTCCATAAAATGTGGTAGAAACTGATGAGTCATGCTGTCAGAACTTCCAGGAAGCAAACATACAGTAAATACACTTTCTGATCATTTGAACCATTAAAAATGTTGAATAAAACAACTGACACAGTTAGAGTGCCCTTGTTTTACGCAGCAGAAATACCTTTATAACATACATGTTTCCATAACTCACTCTGCTGAATATCAGTAAAAAAAATTAAATAAATAAAAACATAAATAAACATATTTGAATGTGACTGCAATATAAGTTATTCTAACCTCACATTGTTAAAATACTATTTGAACAACAATTAATTGCGTGATTTCTCAAATAATTTTTGTGAAGCATTACATTAAAGGTTTTCCTATTCAATGAAAAACAAAACAAATGTTTATAAAACAAAGGTGAACCTAAATTGTTCTATTATAAAATAAATATATACTCTAGAAGGAACCCAGTGAAAATAGCACTCATATTTAGGAATGTTTTTGTTTCTTTCAATTCAGTAAGATAATGGTTAATTATAAAACTAATTCGTTGAACAATAGTGTTGTTCGTTTGTGGCAAATGAATACTTTTCTCTTGAAGCGATTCTTTCCTTTCCCACTGGGAAAGTTTACTTAATTTTCTTTTGGATTAACTGGTACTTCGATTTAGAATTCAGAGTAAAAGGAAATGAACAGATTTTAATAACTTCTCTATATATCGCATCGTTGACTTTGATTTTTAGCACACAAAACGACTTTTCCATTAGGTGATTTTCCTTAAATCCCTGTGTGTTAAGGAAAGATAAACACACATCACTGAGTTTGTTATTGCAATTAAATTATTGCATTTTTACATTTGTATGTTTTTTGAGGCTTGAAATCATGAAGATTTTTTTTATATTGATCGTATAAGCACTTTTTTTTTGTACTTTAAATGTATAAAGAAATACATTTGTGGATCACAGAAAACATATGCAAGCTTCAGTTGTTAAATTTTACAGATGCTGTAGATTGAACTGTGGTTCTTAGAAAAAACAAATGCTTCTATTTCACTCAATAATTATTCATAATGAAAACAACAACAACAACAATATTGAGGATAATAATAATGATAATTATGTATTTTCCAAAAACAAAGTATACCATAATACAAATGGTTACAAATAGTAAGTTTGCTATAGGTGCCACATATCTATAAACATTATATTCCCGAATTCACTCACCGAGGCTCCAAGGCCCAAACAGGTCCGGAGCTACTCCAATCCCCATGTCTGTCTGTGCCTGCTGCTACTGCTGCCAATGTGACTTGTCATCCAGGGGAGGAACAGATGATGGAAAGAGTGACAGCAGGGGAGCAGGGGGCCCTAAGTCTCACTTGTCATCCAAAAGCAGAACCACTACCACACAGCAGCTAGAAAGTGGTGGAAGTAAGGGTAGGGGTGGTAATTGTGAAGCAGCTACTGGGACCAGCTACAGTATGCACGGACCCTACTGCTGAGGTATAAGGGAACTGAGCCAGATTCCCATTTCCCTGGCATTGTCCGTCTGGAACATGGTGCTGAAAATGGCAGAACTGGCTAGCAGTATGAGTATCAGCACATATCAGCTGCCTGTGGCTGCTGTTGGTGCTGCCAGTGTGCCTTCCTCATCTGAAGAGATGGCAAGTGTGACATTAGGGGACCTTCTGTCACATTTGTCATCATCGCTTACCAGTCCCAATCCCATAGAGCAGCTGCAAAAGACTGGTGTTGGTGGTGATAAGAGTGAGGGTGATGGTGGAGCAGCTGGTAGAAAGTGAAAAGGAATGGGAGACAGATATGCAAATGAAGATGGGCACCACCACCACCACACCACCATCAGTGATATTGCAGAGTTTTCTACTGCTGTAATTCCAGCTGCTAAGTCCAGGGCAGAACATTTATCTGACTCAGCAGCAGGGTAATGATGAGCAGGCTAGTGTGCCAAAGATCCCCATGGCCACAATGGGACTGGATTCCAGCAGTAGTGATTTGGGACTAGGATAGGTTGCACTTGACACCAATAATCCTGTTCCTAGTTCTAGTGCTGATTTTGCCCAAGCCAGTGAAGGAGATTGGGGAGAAGAATATTCATGGGTGCAAGACTATTTTTCTCTTGGTGCAGCCCTAGTGCATGCACAGAGCAGTATACCTCCTCTTCTGGTATACTACCTCCATCATTGTTACCTCCCCACCAGCTGATAGTGATAATGTAGATGAAAGGATGTGATAGTTTGTGTCCACCCATTGCACATTGTGTGGTGCTCTGACCACACATGGTAATGTGCTGGAGAGTGGTGGCTAATTGCAAGCAGGGACTCAATCAAGGAGCATCTGACAAGATTCCATCCCACAGAACATGGTAAGCTGGAATCAGGAAGAATTCATCATTATTATTAAGTCTGCTAGTTGTCACATGAACAGACAAGGTGTTTGACAGCAATTGTGCTAGTTGTTTGATATGAGCACAGATGTATCCATTATTTCCAGTCCTTCCCCTATTTCCATTATTTCCTACACACACTGTAAACATTGCAATTGCTAAGGAAAGGCACAGTTCCTTCCTGCTCTCAAGGGAAAACTTAGTATTCCAACAGCACACCCAGGAGTTTGGACGAGGTATAGGAAGAGAAGAATTACCGGCCAACTTCTTTTCTCCAGGTACATCTGAGGGGAAGGAGCTAGTTGAGGCACTGCTACTGCCTCAGGCACATCAATGGAGCTAGTGGCAAGTGGAAACATCATTGCCTGTCTCATATCACTTCTGTTGATGCAAGTTCTTTGGAGCTGCCCAACCATCCTGCTGCTTAGACAACTCCACAGCAGCAATTACAGCAGTAGCAAATGCCACAGTGTCACCACTGCATTTGTGTCACGGTTTTTGATGAACACTCAGACAGAAAAGTAAGGTTAAAATGACTTTATTGAGTAAAGTGCATACAAGGATTAAGGCCTCAGGCCCACAACACGAAACAACACTATATAATGGATATATAGTCAATAAGCAATGACTGTGAACAGAATGACTGAGATGGGATACAGGCACAGGAGGTATCAAAGGTCGGCAACCCTCCTCTAGAGAACCTGGAGAGATCAGGCTACTGGACCCCGGCTGACAGCAGGACAGAGGATGGCAGAAAGTCTTGGAGATGGTAATAGGCACGAGACCCAGATGCCTGGGTGGCACAGAACCCAAAGAGGCAATGAGGCAACACTGACCACGGGACAGGGGTCCCAGGGTGACAGAGGCCACCACTTACAAAGGGTAAACACTAGAGCACTAGGGGTGGATCGTAGGTGAACACTGGAAGGCCACAGGTGTCCCCTCACAGGACAGTGGAACAAGTGCAAATGCTGGGTCTAGGCCCACTGGCCACTAGACAGGGATATGAGCTCAGGGTCTCCACACACCAGGTATTGTGTGCGAATGCAAGTGCTGGCCTTTACCCAGGCACTGCAATACGAAGGAGCACAAGGATTGCCTAGACAGTCTAGGCACTAAACTAGTTAACAGGAGATGCCCAGAGATACACAGGAACTCCCACAGGGAGTGATCCCAGCAATTAGCAGAGAGGGAGACTATCACGGTGCCGTGATCTTCCTCTGTCACTCTTTGCTGTGGTGATCTCCCATTGGCTGAGCTTGTTCGCCCGCTCAGTATGGCCTTTTTATATACCGGCCTTTGGCACCTGTCAGGTGCCCTTTCGTGGTGTTCCTGAGCCAGTGTTGCTGTGTAGCTGTGTTCCACTGTTCTTGCTTCCTGTGTACCGACTTGGCCCATCTGACTACGCTCCTTGGTTCCTGCTCCGTGATTTGACCCGGCTTGTCTGACGATCCTGCTCTGTGATTTGACCTGACCTGGCTACGTTGCTGACCCTGCCTGTGTTCCTGCTGTGTGCTGTTCTGGTGTCGCTGGGGCGACATTCTGACTTCCGCTGTGCTTGTGGCAGGGCTGACTGTGTCATTGCCTCCTGTGTACTGGGCCTTTCCATTTACTCTTGCTGAGCCTGCTGCCTCCATTACCCTGGGCCTCTGTTTACTCTTACAGAGCACTGTGCCTTCCGTTAACTCTTGCAGATCCGTGTCTCTGTTCACTGAGCCTCCGTTAACACTTGCAAAGCAGTTGTCTCCATTCACTGAGCCTCCGTTAACACTTGCAGAGCAGTTGTCTCCGTTCACTGAGCCTCCGTTAACACTTGCTTCCACTATCCTGAGCCTTCCGCTACACTTGCTGTGCCTTGGGTCTCCGTACAGCGCCCGTGGGGGTGCCATTGGCTCTATCCAGCTAAGCACTTGCAGTGTAGTTGGTCTCCGTTACAGCGCCCTTGGGGGTGCCATTGGCTCCATACAGCTAAGCTCTTGCAATGTATCAGTTTCCGCCCATGGGGGCTATTGGCTCTATTATCCTCAGCTCTCGCAGTGTCCTTGGCCTCTGTTAAACGCACCGGGTGGGTGCTATTGGCTCTATACAGCTAAGCTCTTGCAGTGTAATTGGTCTCCATTACAACGCCCGTGGGGGCTATTGGCTCTATTATCCTGAGTTCTTGCAGTGCACTTGCTCTCCGTTTACGCACCGGTTGGGTGCTAGTGGCTCCAAGCTCCCAAAGCTCTTGCAGAGTATTTTGGCCTCAGTTCCCTGCTCAGCATAAGCAGTAGTCTCTGTCCTGCTCTATTACTGGTGTTTTCTCATCTAGCACCACTTATCGCTCCTTTACCATCTTATGGGCGTGTCAAACACACCGCAACAGAGACTGATTGATTTCTATGTACTTTAACCATTGAGTACCCTGTATGTTACTTATGCCTGTCCTGTGACAGTATATATTTATTTCTCTGTATACTGGGCCTGAGAGGGCATCTGTACTTTACTGTTCATTTCAGTTATTCTGTATTGCCTATAGAGGGCAGTCTTTCTTGTCTTTTAATAAAACTGTGTTTTATTCTAACCTGCTGGTCTGAGTGTCCTACAAAACCGTTACAGTACGAAAGGGCCATGACCTCAGACAGTAAAGGTGAAGGTAATACAAAAAACATCCACTGGAGAATGGATGTTCATGAGCAGCGTTTGGACCAGTTGTCACTGGCCTTACAGACATTACTTGAGCGTACGGTACACCTTGACAAACCTAACCAGAATCCGGTGGTCCTCCCAGTTTCGACACCAGATAACTATTCTTTGGTTCCTGCTGCACCTACCAGAGGCCTAACGGCGGCGGCTCTGTTACCATCAAGATATGATGGCGAACCTACCCTATGCAGGGGGTTTATTAATCAATTAGATATATTTCTGGAACTGACGCCTCATGCGTTTCCTGACAACCCGGAGCAAGGTCGGGTTTATGATATCTTTGTTAACGGGCAAAGCTCTGGCATGGGCCAATCCCCTATGGGAGAATGCCAAACCCTGCACTCAGAACTTCAGTGAATTTGTAAGAAAGTTCCGCAGAGTGTTTGAGGTTCCTGGTAGAGCTGCCTCTGCTGCCAAAAGGTTGATGGAGATACAACAGGGTGACCGTACCTTGGGCGATTATGCCATTGAATTTCAAACATTGGCAGCAGAGGTTGGATGGAATAACAAAGCATTACTGGCAGCTTTTGCTCAAGGCTTGTCTGACTCCATCAAAGATGAAATAGCTGCCAAAGATGTACCCAGTGACCTGGATGAATACATTGATTATGTCATGCTTATTGACTCCCGCATTCGTGAAAGGTGTTTTGCTAAAAGGGCGAGATCCAGAAATTATGGGCATGGCAGTCTTTTATCCCACCCTCGCCTCCCATTCCTCCTGAACTTTCACCCGAACCTGGCAAACCAATGCAGCTTGGGTTCACCAGACTCACTAAGAAGGAATGGGCGCACCATAAAAGACAGGGCCTATGTTTATATTGTGGCAAAGCTGGGCACTTATTACGTACATGTCCGGTACGGCCGGGAAACGGACGCACCTAGGGTACCTTGGGGGACAGACCCTAGGTGGCGTACAGCAGTCCCTAGACTCAAGTACACAGAAACCCACCATCCAGGTGGTATTCTCTTGGGCTGATCAGTCTGTGGAAGTGATGGGCCTGGTAGACTCCGGTGCAGCCGGGTTCTTCATGGATCACTCTTTTGCCGAGTTGCACAAAATTCCGTTGGTCAAAAGGGAACCCCCTTAGCCATTGAAGCTATTGACGGTAGACCATTGGAACCTGCATTTATCACTATGGAAACGATTCCTATTATTATGTATATTGGGGCTCTCCACAAGGAGGAATTACGTTTTCAAATAATTTGTTCCCCTCATCATCCAGTCATTCTGGGGTTCCCATGGCTGCTATCACATAATCCCCAGTTTGACTGGCAGAGATGTGAGGTCAGATCATGGTCTGAATACTGTATGAAAAACTGTTTCTCACATCCTGTCAAGATTTTATGTACCTCTCCCTCCGTGCCAGCTGAATATTGTGAATTCAGTGACGTATTCAGTAAGGGGGAGGCTAGAGCATTGCCTCAGCACAGACCATATGATTGCGCTATTGATCTGCCTCCGGGCGTGGTGCCTCCTAGGGGTCGCACTTACCCATTGTCCTGCGATGAAAACAAGGCTATGGAGGACTATATTGAGGACGCCCTCAAAAGAGGACTCATACGCAAGTCTACTTCCCCGGCTGGTGCAGGTTTCTTCTTTGTAAGAAAGAAAAGTGGCAAACTAAGACCATGTATTGATTACCGTGGGCTGAACAAGCTTATGTCTAAGAATGCCTACCCCATACCACTTATTACGGAATTATTTGACAGGTTGAAGGGCTCTTCCATTTTTACGAAACTTGATCTGCGGGGCACTTATAACCTGATCAGAATTAAGGCTTGGGATGAGTGGAAGACGGCATTTAATACCAGGTCAGGGCATTATGAATATCTAGTGATGCCATTTGGTCTATGTAATGCACCTGCAGTATTTCAAGAGTTCATTAATGACATCCTCCGTGACATGCTTCAGTCTTGTGTGGTCGTATACCTCGATGATATATTGATTCACTCTGCTAACCTAACCCAGCATATTAAGGATGTCTCTGAGGTCTTGCTTCGATTACGCAAAAATAAACTGTTCTGCAAATTAGAAAAATACCAGTTTCACAGGCCCCAAGTACCCTTCCTGGGTATGGACCAGGAGAAACTTGCAGCACTCCTACAATGGCCTCACCCCAAGGGGTTAAAAGCTATCCAGCTCCCTTTGGGCTTTGCCAATTATTATAGGAAATTTATCCAGAACTTTTCTACTATTGTTAAACCTCTGTCTGACCTTACGTATAAGGGTGCTAGTCCCTCTCAATGGTCCGAGGCAGCTGAAAATGTTTTTGAGACTCTGAAATCTGCCTTTGCTTCTGCTCCTATACTGTCCCACCCCAATCCCGCCCTGCCATTCACCTTGGAGGTTGATGCCTCCGAAGTCGGGTTTGGGGCAGTACTTTCCCAGCGTCCTGTGGGAGGTGGCACCTTGAGACCTTGTGGGTTCTTTTCTAAAAAACTCTCTAGTGCCCAAAGCCATTATGAAATTGGTGACAGAGAACTTCTGGCTATTATTCTTGCATTAAAAGAATGGCGTCACCTACTAGAAGGTACCAGAACCCCGGTGTTAATCCTAACTGACCATAAAAATTTGACTTATCTCTCTAAAGCAAAAAGGCTGTCCTCCCAACAAGCTAGGTGGGCACTTTTTCTGTCTCGGTTCAATTTTGTAGTGTCCTATCTACCAGGCTCAAACAACGTTAGGGCGGATGCCCTGTCCAGACAGTTTGCATTAGACATTGAGAGGGATGAAGAACCTGAACCTATTATTCAGCCAGATCGTATCTTGGCCATGGTATGTACTACCATCACTTCGCCACTGGGGGAGGAGATTGTGGCATCTCAGGCAAGGGCTCCCCCAGAAACCCCGGCTGGCAAGTGTTTTGTGGATGAGCCATTCCGTACCTGTCTGCTGGAGACATACCACTCTTCTAAGGCTGCTAGGCACATCGGGAGGGATCAGTTAAAATGGTCTCTATCACAGGTATTTTGGTGGCCCTCCCTTAGAGCCGATTGCTCCGCTTTTACTGCAGCCTGTGCCGCTTGTGCTCATGCCAAGACCCCCAGACACCTCCCAGTGGGCCTACTCCAACCTTTGCCTAATGGCGAACGTCCATGGTCCCATATATCTATTGACTTCCTGGGAGAACTGCCAGTGTCAAGGGGGTACACGTTTATCCTAATGGTGGTCGACAGGTTCTCCAAGATGGCTCATTTCGTGCCCCTCTTTGGCCTTCCTTCGGCCCAGGAATTGGCAATAGTTTTTGTCAGAGAAGTGTTCCTCTTGCATGGGGTACCCAGAGTGGTGGTGTCTGACCCTGGGAGCCAGTTTGTGTCCAGATTCTGGAGGGCATTCTGTAGCCAGATGGGCATTCAATTGTCCTTTTCCTCCGCCTACCATCCCCAGACTGCTGAGCTTGCCAATCAGGGACTGGAGCAGTTCCTGCAATGCTTTGTGACCGATCATCATGACAATTGGGCCAACCTGTTGCCATGGGCAGAGTTTGTCAGGAATTGTGCAGTTAATTCATCATCCGGGAGCTCCCCGTTTCTCATCAATTACGGGTTCCAGCCGTGCCTGCTCCCGGACTCATTTCAGTCACAGCAAATTCCAGCTCTGGACGAGCATATTGAGCAGCTCCGCTCCACTTGGGCACAGGTTCAGAGGACCCTCAGTCAGTCATTCCAGTGACATCAGCATGCCAATTGTAGACGGCTGCCAGCGGTCTCCTTCCAGGTTGAGGACAGGGTATGGCTCTCCTCCAGAAATCTCAATTTGCAGGTACCTTCCAATAAGTTGGCTCCCCAGTATATTGGTCCGTTCAAAGTTATCCGCAAAGTGAACCCTGTCTCGTACGCATTGGAACTCCCAGCTTCTATACGCATACATAATGTGTTCCATGTGTCTCTGTTAAAACCCTTGGTTTGCAACCGCTACATTACCACTCCGGTGTTCCAGAGTATTATTGATTCTAGGCGATTTAGAGGGAAATTGCAATATTTGGTCCATTGGAAGGGCTATGGCCCTGAAGAACGTTCTTGGGTAGAACAGAAGGACCTCCATGCACCTAGATTATTGTGCAATTTCCACTCTAAATATCCCCAGAAACCTAGACCTCCTGCTAGGAGAGGGGGTCTTTGAGAGGGGGGTACTATCACGGTGCCCATGATCTTCCTCTGTCACTCTTTGCTGTGGTGCACTCCCATTGGCTGAGCTTGTTTGGCCAGTATGGCCTTTTTATACCTGGCCTTTGGCACCTGTCAGGTGCCCTTTCGTGGTGTTCCTGAGCCAGTGTTGCTGTGTAGCTGTGTAGCTGTGTTCCTGCTTCCTGTGTACCGACTTGGCCCGTCTGACTACGCTCCTTTGTTCCTGCTCCGTGATTTGACCCGGCTTGTCTGATGATCCTGCTCCGTGATTTGACCCGGCCTGGCTGACGTTCCTGCTCCGTGACCTGACCCATCTCCGTGACCTGACCTGTGTTCCTGCTGTGTGCTGTTCCGGTGTCGCCGGGGCGACATTCTGACTTCCGCTGTGCTTGTGGCAGGGCTGACTGTGTCGTTGCCTCCTGTGTACTGTGCCTTCCGTTAACACTTGCAGTGCCGTGCCTCTGTTCACTGAGCCTCCGTTAACACTTGCAGAGCAGTTGTCTCCGTTCACTGAGCCTCTGTTAACACTTGCAGAGCAGTTGTCTCCGTTCACTGAGCGTCCGTTAACACTTGCAGAGCCGTTGCTTCCACTATCCTGAGCCTTCCGCTACACTTGCTGAGCCTTGGGTCTCCGTACAGCACCCGTGGGGGTGCCATTGGCTCTATCCAGCTAAGCACTTGCAGTGTAGTTGTTCTCCGTTACAGCGCCCTTGGGGGTGCCGTTGGCTCCATACAGCTAAGCTCTTGTAGTGTATTGGTTTCCGTTACAAAGCCCGCGGGGGCTATTGGCTCTATTATCCTCAGCTCTCGCAGTATCCTTGGCCTCCGTTAAATGCACCGGTTGGGTGCCATTGACTCTATACAGCTAAGCTCTTGCAGTGTAATTGGTCTCCGTTACAACGCCCGTGGGGGCTATTGGCTCTATTATCTTCAGCTCTTGCAGTGCAATTGGTCTCCGTTACAATGCCCGTGGGGGCTATTGGCTCTATTATCCTCAGTTCTTGCAGTGCACTTGCTCTCCGTTCACGCACCGGTTGGGGTGCTAGTGGCTCTAGGTCTTTAAGCTCTTGCAGAGTATTTTGGCCTCAGTTCCCTGCTCAGCATAAGCAGTAGTCTCTGTCCAGTTCTATTACTGGTGTTTTCTCATCTAGCACCACTTATCGCTCCTTTACCATCTTATGGGTGTGTCAAACACACCACAACAGAGACTGATTGATTTCTATGTACTTTAACCACTGAGTACCCTGTATGTTACTTATGCCTGTACTGTGACAGTATATATTTATTTCTCTGCATTCTGGGCTTGAGAGGACATCTGTACTTTACTGTTTATTTCAGTTATTCTGTATTGCCTATAGAGGGCAGTCTTTCTTGTCTTTTAATAAAACTGTGTTTTATTCTAACCTGCTGGTCTGAGTGTCCTACAAAACCATTACAGAGACACAGAGACATCATAGTAACTCAGTCAGCACTTGCTAGCACTGTATCGGTACTTTGCATGTACACATTGCCACAGGCAGTAGGAGTAAGTGGCTATAGCACGAATGCTATGCCTATGGTCGACAAAATAAGATTAGCTCCACGCGGCGCACCCCAACAAGGCAACCGGAATCCATTGATTGTAATGTTGGCCAGTAAGACAACGAAGGAGGCACAGCCATACACGGATGGCAACGAGACAATGGCTCAGCCGGGACTGGTTTACAAACAAACTGAAAGCACAGACTGGTCAGGAGCACAGGCAATGCTAAATAGCCAGGCAGACTAGCACAGAGAGGGTTCTTAGCCAGATCCATTGAACAATGGAGCGGTTCTCAGCCAGAGCAGTACAGCAACGGAGCGGGTTCTCAGCCAGATCAGTCGGTAACGGAGTAGGTTCTCAGCCAGATCAGTACAGCAACGGAGCGGGTTCACAGCCAGATCAGTCGGTAACGGAGCAGGTTCTCAGCCAGATCAGTACAGCAACGGAGCGGGTTCTCAGACAGATCAGTCGGTAACGGAGCAGGTTCTCAGCCAGATCAGTTGGTAACGGAGCAGGTTCTCAGCCAGATCAGTTCAGCAACGGAGCGGGTTCTCATCCAGATCAGTCGGTAACGGAGCAGGTTCTCAGCCAGATCAGTACAGCAACGAAGCAGGTTCTCAGCCAGATCAGTAGGTAACGGAGCAGGTTCTCAGCCAGATCAGTCGGTAACGGAGCAGGTTCTCAGCCAGATCAGTTCAGCAACGGAGCAGGTTCTCAGCCAGATCAGTCGGTAACGGAGCAGGTTCTCAGCCAGATCAGTTCAGCAACGGAGCGGGTTCTCAGCCAGATCAGTCGGTAACGGAGCAGGTTCTCAACCAGATCAGTTCAGCAACAGAGCGGGTTCTCAGCCAGATCAGTTCAGCAACTGAGCGGGTTCTCAGTCAGATCAGTCAGTAACAGAGAAGTACACCGGAAACACAGGAACGTCGTCAGGCAGGCCGGGTCATACAGTGGTAAGTAGTGGTAAGATATTAGAAGGGTTACTAACTGACAGTATTCAGAGTTATGTGAAGACAAACAATATTGTTAATATAATAGGAGTCAGCATGGTTTTATGAAGAACAGATCATGTCAGACTAATTTACTTGCATTTTATGAAAGCATAAGAAGTAATTTGGACAAGGGAATTGGTATTGATGTAGTATACTTGGATTTTACAAAAGCCTTTGATACAGTGCCTCGCAAAAGGTTACTGCATAAATTAAAATGCTTAGGTTTGGGAGGTGATATCTATACATGGATTGAGAACTGGTTTAACAAAATATGGCAGAGAGTTGTTGTAAATGGAACATTTTCAAGTTAGTCTAAAGTTGTAAGTGGGGTGCCACAGGGTTCATTCCTGGGCCCAATGCTTTTTAATTTGTTTATTAATGATCTAGAAGTGGGACTTGAAAGTAGTGCTTGAAGCTTTGCTGATGACACTACACTGTGTAAGAAAATACATACAGAGTTGGATGTTTTTGGATAGGCAGAAAAGTGGCATATGACATTTAATGTAGATAAATGTAAGGTTATGCATTTGGGCTGCAGAAACATGCTACCTATACACTAAATGGGAAACAGCTTGGGGAATCCTCATTAGAGAAAGATATAGGAGCACTGATAGATAATAAACTTCACAGCAGTATGCAGTCGCTCAGCTGCTGCAAGAACAAATCATGCATAAAAATAGGCATAGATGCAAGGGATGCTAATATAATTCTACCTCTATATAAATTCTTGGAAGGCCTCATCTAGAATACAGAGTACAGTTCTGGGCACCAGTTCTTAAAAAATACATTATTGAACTGGAAAAAAGTGTAGAGACATGCAACAAAACTGATAAAGGTATTGGAGGATTATCTGAGTTATAAAGTCTAAGGGATGACATGGTTACCATTTACAAACATATTCAAGGTCAATACAAAGAACTATCCAATTAATTATTTACATAAAGATCTGAGCTAAGGCAAGAGGTCATCCATTAATACTAGAGGAAAGGCACTTTTGACTAAAACAAAGGCAGGGATGTTTTACAGTAAATGTAGTAAAGCTATGAAATTCTTTGCCTCAGAATGTTGTGCTTGCAGATACTGAGGGGTAGATATAAAGGCAGGCTTTATTTAAAAATAAAAAACCATGAATGGGTGCGTTAACGTGTTGTAAGCCAATTTAAAGGTCTGTCTTAAGAACAGCTAATGGCAGTTCACAAATCATTGCAGCTGATACACTTACGTGCATTGAGACTCATTTAATAAGATTCTCCAGAGCCATTCAAAGGAGTGAGGTACTGCGAATGGCAGAAAAAAAGATACAGTTAACGGGTAAAAGTTAAGAGCCAGGTTTGTTAGCCAAAGAAAACACTAACCAAAAAATAAGTTATAACATATACAGTCAGGCGCTTTGAGTAGTTGTGAGAACTAAGTATGATCAGAAAATAGAAGCAACAGAGGAAACCCGGAATGATTTCTTAACACCAATATTGTTTTTAATGGTTAATTGACCAATCACATTTTCAATGACAATATCAAAATATGATTTAAAATTCACAAAGGCAAAATATGTAATCAATTAGAACGCATAAAAACCCTTCAAATATCCCACAATGCTCAAATAAAACTATGATATATTTAGTCCAACTAAACAACAAATGCTGGGATGTATATCTGAGGCACCCCGAACACCAATAAAGTTCTGATGCCACAGATATATCCTTAAAAGATTATTCTCAATACAATGGCCAATGCAATGCATAAATCCATAGCATGGCAACATGCTATAAGATTAAGACAAATTTTCATAAGAAACTCAGGGATAGCTGACCCTGAGACAACAGCCCACGGGTCCTTAACCTCATCTTTCTGAATGGTCTAAGCCCCAAAGTTGCTCAGGCAGTTAAATTGTCCCTAGTAACCTGGGAAACTGCTAGATTCAATGAGTTCATAGACAGAGCAGAACACTGCACTAAAATATTTGAATCGAAAAAGGAGAAAGAAATGGAAACATTAATGGTAGCCCAGGTTAAATATTTCCAATAGCCAAAGGGAAATGAAAGAAGCATGGGAGGAGGGAGAGGGGGATATGGAAATCAGCGTCAGGAATGAAACAGAGGGAGACAGCCACAAAAAAGACTGAAGCAGGAAGAGCGGATTATAACAGGATATATAACCCGCCCTTGTGT
The DNA here is from genome assembly GCA_037306005.1 of Rhinophrynus dorsalis. NCBI lineage: Eukaryota > Metazoa > Chordata > Amphibia > Anura > Rhinophrynidae > Rhinophrynus > Rhinophrynus dorsalis. The sequence continues at coordinate 403,935,002 of CM074723.1, forward strand.
TTTAATTGTAATCAACCAGGGCATTTTCAAAGGGAATGTCCCCAGCCCCTGAATGAAGGTTACCCTTCCCAGCCATTGAACTCAGATCAGATGCAGGTAGCATAGGACTGCCTGGAAAAACACTGTCTAAATGCACCTTTCATTCCTCTAGACCAGGCAGGGCCTTTTGTCAATGTAACAATTAATGGTAAAAAAGTTGAATGTCTTGTTGATACTGGAACCTCAAAATCTGCTATAAGAATTTATGTTTTTTCCTCTGTACCCTTGATATCTGCAAACGTGTGGGCTAGTGGTATTTCAGGGGTCCCTATACCCCACTCTGTTACTCAACCTTTGTCCTGTCTCTCTTGGTCCACTCTCTGCTGACCACTCATTTATGCTTAGTCTCTCTTGTCCTGTTTATTTACTGGGCAAAGATCTTTTATGCCAATTGGGGTGTACTATCTACTGCACCCCAGATGGGGTATATCTAGAAGTGCCAGAAGTACACCATAATATGGTATCAGCTGTCCTAGAGTCTGAGGACCCTCTCCCAGGTTTTCTGGAATATGATTTCCCCTTAAGGGAAGAAGACCTCAGTGAAATACCTCACTCACTTTGGGCTACAGATTCCAATGACACAGGAAAAATGTTCTCTGCTGAACCTTTGAGAATCACTCTCCAACCTAATGCCCCATTCCGAAAGATTCCCCAGTACCCCTTTAGAAGGGATACTGAAGAAGGCATTAGGCCTGTCATTCAGTCATTAATTGCCCAAGGAGTTATAGTGTCTATTTCAAGCCCTTGCAATACTCCAATCTTACCGGTAAAAAAAAGCCCTCTGATGGTGGCCCTCACAAATAGCGGTTTGTACAAGACCTCAGGGCAGTTAACAAAATAGTGGTACCTATATTTCATTTTGTGGCTAACCCTGCTACTATACTGTCTTCTATCACACCTGACGCTAACTTCTTTTCTGTCATTGATCTTTGCGCTGCCTTTTTTTCATACCCATTCACCTTGATAGTCAATACTTGTTTGCATTTACCTACATGGATCAACAGAACACCTGGATTGAACTTCCACAGAGGTATACAGTAAGCCCCATGCATTTTGCTAGCGTCTTGCGCAAAGACCTGACAGACTTAGTCCTCCCAAGACATTCCATCCTCACCCAGTATGTGGATGATGTACTAATACAACTGTAGACAATTGCAGGTCAGATACCATTGCCCTTCTCAAGGCTTTGGCTGTTAATGGCCACAAGGTTAACAGGCGCAAACTACAGTTTGCACTCCCTGAAGTTCAGTATTTGGGACACAAGATTTCAGCAGGTCACAGAGCCCTTACCGAGGATAGGGTTAAATTTATCATCCAAGCACCCCACCCCACTACAATTTCAGGCATCAGAGCCTTTCTTCAGATGACTGGTTACTGCCTCCAAATTTTTCTAACATTGCCCAGCCACACACTGATTTAATTATTAAGGGTACACCTGAACCAGTTCCCTGGTCTGTGACTGCAGAAGAAGCTTTTACATCACTTAAAAAGCATTTATTCTCCACCCCGGCATTTGGTTTGCCCAATTACTCTAAAGATTTCAGCCTTTATTGTCATGAAAATGATGGGTTTGCCTCAGGAGTCCTAGTTCAGGAACACAGGGGTAAACTCAGACCAGTAGGCTATTTCAGTTCCCGGTTAGACCCAGTAGCAAGGGGTTTACCGGGCTGTCTCAGATCTGTAGCGACTGCTGCTGATCTAGTGGAGTCATCTGATGATGTTGTTTTGGGTCATGATTTAACTCTTCTTGTGCCGGATGCTATTTCCTCTATGCTTCTTAAATCTTCTACTCAGCTCTCTAATTCTAGAGCTACTAAGTATGAGCTAATGTGAGCTAATACTTATTTCACAAACCCACATCATTATAAAAAGGTGTCCACCTCTTAACCCTGCTTCACTCCTACCCCTCCCCACAGCTGGAGAGAAACATGATTGTGAAGCAGCAGTCACACAAATTGTTGAGATCCGCCCAGGTTTTTCTGACACACTACTACAAAATGCAGAATGGAATTGTTTGTAGATGGCTCATGTAACAGGAACCAGCATGGTAAATTGTGTGCTGGTTATTCTGTTGTCACTCTGCATGACATTACTGAAAGTTCCTCCTTGCCACATGTTTTTTAAACATTGTTTTTATTTTTTTTAATTAACTGATTCCCCCCCATCCCAGTAAACAGAAAACAAAAACCAAATTCCCTACTCAACCACTTCTTTCCCCAGACTCCAGCAACACAGAGATTACAGACACATCATGGTGAAACTTGGATCATGGTTGCCTCTGTCTTCCCAGTCAGTCACACAGAATGTTGGGGTATTTGGAGGTAATTCTCCTTTCTCACATCCCTAGACTTCCCTGCCCCTGACACAGAGATAACAGCTAGATCAGGAAGGAACTTAGATCACAGTTGTTTCTTTTCAGCCACACTACAGTATTGTGGTAGTTGGGGTAAACCTCCTTTTGCTCCCTTCTCACAACCCCAGACTCAACACAGAGATAATATCAGCCAGATCAGGAAGGAACTTGGATCACAGCTACCTGATTCTTTCCAATCAGTCACACAGAATTTTGGGGTATGTGGGGTAAACATCCCTTCTCCTTTTCTGTCCCCCCACAGTGCCCCAGACCCACCTAATGCAAAGAGCAAATGTCATGCCTACAAGAAACCCTAAACTAAGCTTCAGCTCCTTTTTATTAGCCTGTCTTCATTAACTGACAAATGTGCTGCTCTCTCTTCCTCTCACAAACACAAAATGGCACGTTGTGGGACACTGAGACTGTCTTCCCATTGATTTCAATGTAATAAGTTAGGCAAAAAAGCACTTTTAGCTGCAAATTTACCTCTAGGTGGCAAGTGCTACTTTTTTCCTGTTTCTCTTTTGAGGAGAAAAGTTTAACACATCCCTACTCAGGAGTAGTGATTATATCAGTAGCAAATGTCATAATGTCAGTATTCTGTGTCACCAGATAATGTTTCTGGTGGTGGTTTGTTTGCCATCACCATCTAGCACTGCTAGCAAACAAATGTTTTTCAGTGATTGTTTTTGTACGCCTGAATTGTACAATTTGTACAGTTTTTTTAAGGCTTGTTTTTAGGAAGCCTGAAGCCTGGAATTTTTTTTAAATCTTGTTTTTGCAAGTCTGATACCATGAAAACAAATTTATTTCTGGCATTGTTTTTGTAAGTCTGTAGCCAAAAACATTTTATTCATGCATTACTGTTTTGGAAGCCTGTAATCATTTTCCACCATGCATATATGATGTGTAATAAATCATATGCTGGAACCATCTCCGCCCTCACTGCAGCAACTCCCGCCCCCTGCCACTGGCTCCTGTCTTTACGACATGAACTCCATCTCGCAGGCTCCTTCCTGTCACCAGTTCCTTTCACCTCTGAACTTGCAGCAACCACAGAGTCTCACCAGTGAGGGCAGAAATGCAAGCACGGGGGGGATGTCCTCCTACTGAAGGGTTGAGCATGCTGTTACAAAACTGTCATCAGCTCCTACATTAACCCATGGGGAAGGCAACACATTGCTCAGCAATGCATTGTGTTCCTCCCTAGCACCCAAGGAGTTCACAAATGGCCTACATTTGTATTATTATTGTAGTTACTTATAAATGTTCCACACAGGATACAATTGCACCAGGGGGGAAAGTGCACTTACTATTTATATTGGTAAAATCATTGGGGAACCAAGGAAACTCCTGACATACTGTGCATTACATCCAGCAGCATGAATATCAATGCCGTTGACAAGACATGCGTGCAAAACATTTGCTTAACCCCACTGCACTGTAGGGTTCAAGTAATTGTTTTCTGTGCATGGCTTTGCAATGTATTGACATTGCTGCTGCTGGATGTTTTGCATAGTATGTCAGGAGTTTCCTTGCTTCTACAACAGTGTCATAACCCATATAAATAGTAAATGAGGGGATGCAGTGGCAATGGGGACACATACCACTTCTGTGCTTCAACACAGCCTGCATTCCGAGCTGTTTAATTCACTTAGTGCCCTAAGTATACAGCACATGGGGTACCTGCAGTCGCTCATAGTAGGGAAGAGGAGTAACATGGATGTGATTACCAAGCAGGCTATCCCTCACTCAACCATGTCAGGCCCAAGAGAATATGATGCTTGGCCATCCTCAGTACAGCACACCACAATCCCTAATTTACCACATATAGCTCAGTATACATACTCACACAGACACCCCCAAAACAACTGGAGACTGTAATCAGACTGCCCCTATTTTTATACACAAAACACAAAGCAATAACTAGCCAACAGTCTGGCCTCCCAAATATCTACCATCTTAATTCACATAATAGGGGATATGAATTAATTCAATCCCTTCTGCACCACTGCATCAAGAAATAAAATATATTGTATATAGTTTTAGGCGCTGTGGCATGGTGTTGTCTGTGCAATAAATAAAAGAAAACAGAAGATACACAGAAACAGGTACCTCTGTCTGTGCAACTTTGGCCACAGGTTCTGGTCACTGCATTCACAGATATGGGTGTATGCGTATTAATTATATAATGCACAGGCTGTAGGGTCTGGAGACAATTTCATGGGAGAATTATTTATTTCTTTTAATGAAGGTGGCCTGAGTGGGTTACTGGCTTTGTCCTGTTTCCCTCTTATTCAGCATGTGTTTCTCTGTCTCTCCCTTTCTCCTTCTTGTCTCTCTCCCCCCTTCTCCATCATATGCCTCTCTCTTCCTCTTCTCCATCATGTATCTCTTTTCCTCTTCTCCATCATGTCTCTTTCCTCCCTTCTTCATCATGTCTCTCTCTCTCTCCCCTTCTCCATTATATGCCTCTCTCTCTCTCCCCTTCTCCATCATATGCCTCTCTCTCTCTCTCTTCCCCTTCTCCATCATGTCTTTCTCTCTCCCCCTTCTTCATCACATCTCTCTCTCCCCCTTCTTCATCACATCTCTCTCTCCCCCTTCTCCATCATGTCTCCCTCCCCTTCTCCATCATGTCTCTCTCTACCTCTTCTCTGCCATATGCCTCTCTCTCCCACTTCTCCATGCAGGAAGAAGGGGGGGTTCTTGAATGGTATTGGGGGGGGGGACACTTAATAAAAAATAAATCAATAAAATAAAATAAGACATTTGTATGTAAAGTGATAGAGACAGGAACCCCGTGACATAAGCTGCCACTGGCGTGGACAGATACATGACTTGTATCAGTATGAGTATGTTGTAGAGGATGATATGTTACATTTGTTGTTAGAGGCCCAAGCTCTGAGGAGACATTGATTTGTAGGACTTATGCTTGTTAGAAACAACCCCAAAAAATGGTTTATTTTTTTGTAGGACTATGTTTTTTTGTTTGTTTTTTTTAAAGCACAAGCCTTGAGAAAAAACAGGCAGGAAGTTTCACTGCAATTAAAATCATAGGGGGAATATCAGTGGGGTTAACAAAATGGTAGAAAATCTATGGGTTTCTTTCTGTGCCTGTTACCAGTGCTGAACCTGGTGCCAGTGATGCGCTTGCTGCCATTGCTGAACCTGATGCCAGTGTGTCTTGTAATTTTCAGTAGGTGGGGAGGAGGAGATGATGACAAGTGTGACAGCAGGGGACGCTAAGTCACAATTGCCATACCCAAGCAGTCCCTCCACTAGTACTGCTACTAAGAAGGACCAGCAGACGCAGCTTGTGCAGAGTGTTAGGCATAAAAAGAGGATGTTCATATTAATAGTGAGAAGGATAAATCAGGCACTGAAATGGAGTTGGTTAGTGTTAGTAGTAGTAACAGTGATGGTGAAGCAGCTGGTGGGACTAGTGCTAGGGGAGTGGTAGGGGAAGTAAGGCAGAGTGTCCAGACTAGTGGTCAATGAAGCCCACACCATTCCTCTGACCCTGGGTGTCCCCTTCCACCCACAGCATTGTCCAGGTGGAACATGATCCTGAAGAAGGCAGAATTGTTGCCTATCAGCAATAATACCACCACCACCAGGAGCACAGATCAGCTGTCTGTGCCTGATGCTAGTGCTGCTAGTCTGCCACTTTCAGTTCAACGAGAAATGGCAGGTGTGACATTAGGGGACCCTCTGTCACATTTCTCACCACCTACTCCAACCAGTGACATGTCTGTAATAAAGTAGCAGCAAGGAGGGTGGTGGTAGGGATGATGATGAAGGAATGGGAGACAGGGATAAGAATGGGCATCACCTCCACCACCATGTGTGAGCTTTTGGAATTTGGGAAGTTTGCTACCGTTTTATTTCCTGCTGCTGCTGCTGAGTTGCAAGGGCAGCAGGATGCTGAGAAGCAGGCTAGCGTGCCATGGACAACTGTAGACACAGTGGGAATAGGGTCCAGTGATGCGGGACTAGGACAGCAATGCTCCTGGTCCTAGTTGCAGTGCTGATTCTGAGGCAATGGCAGCAAAAGCAGCAATATCATCCTCTGTCCCAGACAGTGAAGAGGAATGTAGAGGAGAAGAAGTAGTCATGGGTGTGGGACTATTTTATCTCTTGGGGCAGACACAATTCATCATCATCATCAATGGCACTGTGTACAATTTGTGACAAGTCAGTGAGAAGGGGAAAGGAGGGAAAACACCTTGGCACAACCACCCTGATAACACACATGAAAAACAGACACCATGACATTTATGTGAAACATGTTAAAGCCAAACACCCACCAAAGAAATAGGGCACTGCTGTTGCCGTACCCCATAGCTCTCCCCATAGGCAACAAGAGGAGAGGTGAAGATCAAAGAGGAGGAAATATAGAGAAACCCAGCCAGAGGCTGAAGGTTTGATGAAGAGTGAAAAACCTGGCTTGCCATCACTTTCTTGCTCTAGGGTAACTACATCTTATGGTGATCCACCTTGTTCATCTTTACCTCCCACCCAGTTGATAGACATTCAGTAGATATGAGGATGTTGCAGTTTGTGTCCACCCATTGCACACTCAGTGGTGCACTGACCACACATGGCAGTGTGGTAGAGGATAATTGGAACAAGGCAAAAAGTCGAATTTGCGGAGATTGCAGAATATGCTAAGATCGTGGCAGGGAAGGTTCATCATTATTATTAAACAGTCTGCAAGTTGTTATGTGTTAGTAGCAGGGAGTGGACAAGGAGCATAATGACAGCAGAAGTACTTGCTTTCTTGTTGGGGGGATTTCACATTGGGGACCGTAAGTGTCATAGTGTTTGGATAGAGTTGTGCCAGGTGTTTAATGGGTGTACAGATGTGCCCATTGTTCCCAGTCCTCCCCTTATTTTCAACACTCACTGTACACATTGCAGTTGCAGATGTGAGGTATAATTCCTGCTCTCAGTGGAAAAAAATCTGTTCTAGTGTCAACACACCCATGCAGACGGAGAACCATTATTGGTCAACTTCTGAAAGGCAACAAGAGGTGAGGTGGAGATCAAAGAGGAGAATGAATAGAGCAAGCCAGGCAGAGGATGGAAGCTCGACAACTAGCTCACAATCACCTTCTTGCTCTAGGGTAACTACATCTTCTGCCAATCCACCTTGTTCATCATTACTTCCCCCACCAAGTGAGCCACTATTTAGATGTTAGAATGTGGCAGTTTGTGTCCACCCATTGCACACTGTGTGTTGCACTGACCACACATGGCAGTGTGGTGGAGGAGAATCACAAGCAGGGCAGAAAGTCACATCTGAGGAGATTCCCTCCTGCAGAGTATGCTAAGTTGATGACAGGGAGTGCTCATCATTACTATTAAACTGTCAGCAAGTTGTCATGTGTCTTTAGAGGGGTATGTACAAGGGGCACAGTGACAGCAGGAGTACTTGGTTTCTGGTGTGAAGGTGTTTGGATAGAGTTGTGTCAGGTGTTACTTTGCACATATACTGTGCACATTGCAGTTGCTGATGAGAGGCACAGTTCCAGCCCTCAAGGGAAAAATTCCTATTCTAGTAACAACACATACATAATTTTGGAGGAGAGGCAGATGGAGAAGAATTATTAGACAACTTCTTCTTTTCTCCACATATACCTGAAGTAGTGGGGGCTAGTTGTGATGCTGCTACTGCCTCAGGCACATCATTGGAGCAAGTAGCGGCAAGTAGAACCTTCATCGTCTATCACCCATGTTGCTGCTGTTCTTCATCCCATTCCCTTTGAGCTGCCTAATTACCCTGCTGTTTAAACAATTCAGCGGCAGCAGCAAGAACAGCAGTCGCAAATTCCACAATTACACCAGGGCATTTGACAAGGGCCAGTGGCCACTGGCCAAGACAACACACAGTAGAGCATTTTTTCCTCTGGGCTTGTCCTTCAAAAAACAAAAAAAACAGATGCCTACAAAAAAATAAACAATTTTTGTTTCAAGCAAGCCTAAGTCTTACAAATCAATTTTTCCTTAGGACTTGTACCAAACAAGTCCTACAGATCAATGGTTTCTTAGGGCTTAGGCCTAACACAGGTCCAAGTCCTACAAATCTTCCTCTACAAAATACTCTATCGGTCTACTCCAGTTGCAGCTTTTGTCAGGGGGTCTCTATCTCTGTTACGTTATGTACCAATTTCTTATTTTATTTATTTATTTATTATCTGTCCGCCCAATACAGTTAACAACCCCCAAAAATCAAATTCCCTGTTCAATTGATTCTTTGACTCCACCCACCAACAGTGACCCTCCTCAGACCCCTTTTATACCATGTCTTATGTGATTTTTTAAATGTATTTTTTTTTTTTTTTTTATAAGCTGTCTCCCTAATCCCAGTAAACAAACCCCCCAAAACCCTTTCCCTGTTCAACTGATTCTTTCCCGACACTCCATCAACACAGGCACCATCATACCCCTTTTATACTATGCCATTGGGAAATAAAATGACATTTGCTATGTGTTGTGTGTTCCAATTAATTTCAATGTAATGAGCTAGGTGAAAAAAGCAGAAAGCACCACTTTCTCTGTAAATTATTCACCAATAGGGAAGTGCCATTATTCGCTGGTTTTGGTTTAAGGCAAAATTTTTCTCCCATCCCTATAAATCGGGCTTTTTTCATGAAAATTCCCACTGGAACAGAGCAGAACTTTTTGCCCATCCCTACTAAGGACTATTTAATTTGTGTGCTGGGTCTTAGTTTCTCAACCCCTATATTTCCATTGCTCTCTTGCCCCTCTTATTTCAGGGCTGGGCAAAGATTTTGCTGCCAATACTCCTTTAATGAATCATGATGATTAATAGCTCTTAATCATGCATTTCAGCCTTTTCACATTTAATAACAGCTTGTTCATACCAAAAATATAAAACATTATCAGAATGAAGAGCGTGTGGGTGTCTTAATGCAAATAGCGGATTAGCAATCCTGCATATTTGCCTTCACTCTATTTCTTTCCAGCAGAGCACTTTTTGATTAGCTCAAGGAAATGAAATTGGAAACATTTCATGTAATTTTAGAAAAGGTCTGACTGGCAAAGTAGTCAATTGCCCCTTTGCATTTCCCATGTTCAATTGTACAGCTATAATTACAGATTCTTTGCAACACTTTGATGTCAATCCTTATTAATTTCTAATCACAGGCAGAAGTAGTTTAAAAACTTCATCTAATACCTTACAAGAAAACTTCAATTTAAGGTGAAATTATATATTTCACACCTTCAAACAGCTTTTAAAGCTTTGATAATATGTTGTAAAATGCAAGGGGCTTGAAACCTTTGCAAAACAAAAGTTGCTGCTTTTAACTCACTTAATATTATATATTTTAGATCACCTAAAAATGTATAACATTTTAGAAAGAATTTGATTTTATTTTACATATACTTGAAAGTTATGTAGTACACATTAGATACAGTGAATACACTTTGCACAAACAACACCCTGAATTAATTCAGCTATCATCAGTGGGTTATCATGTTGCCTAATCCGCATCCAAAATGTAGAGCTTTTGCCAAGAAATATTCTGAGATTTTGATTGGCACCATGTTTTCTGTTAATCGCTTAGCAATCTCTACCAATGTTGGTGACAATTATATGGTCAATAATTAGAAATGTCTCAGTAGCAGTAGTATCAGCAGCAGGATGATAATGAGCAGGACAGTGTGCCACAGAACTCTGTGGCCACCATGAGAATGGATTTGGAAAGTAGTGATATTGGACTAGGGCAGTTTCCACTTGACACCACACTACGTTTGCACTTGTTCTGATGCTGAGGAAGCAACACCTGCTCCAGTGGATAATGTGATTCTGGAGAAGAAGAGGAAAGCCATTCTACTTAACCTCATCCTTCAGAGAAATAATAGGTGTGGGAATATTTTTCCTGTGGGGTAGGTACAGTGCAGTCATCAGCAACTGGTTTGTGCATTATGTCATAAGGCAGTGAAAAAGGTAAAGGAAAAGACAGAAAAAGAAATCTAGTGCTACTGTCACTGTGCCGTGCCCACTTGTCCCTGCCAATGGAATAAAGAATGGGGAAGAAAATCCCAGATAAAGACTAAAGAAACCTAGCTTGGAAGTGTGATAATGAGCATAACACCTGCATCATCATCTTCTTGAGCTAGGGTATGAGCGATGGAAAACGTACCCATTGTTCCTTCCTCTTCCTCCTGTGCAGTACCACCTTTGCCTTCTTTACCACCCCCCACCAGATGTTAGCAGGTTTGTAGATGTGAGGATATTGCAGTTAGTATCCACCAAAAGGGATGATTCATTGTTTATTTCAAATCTTCTTGACATCATGTGTTCTTAGCAGAGTAGAAACTGGTCATAGTGACAGCTCAGTATTTGATTTCTTTGGGGATGGTTCAACACTGCTGACCTAGGCAGCAAAGTGGTAGTCTGCAGTTGTGCCTGTTAATTAATATGAGAGCAGTGGTTTCAGTTGTGATGCTTCCCAGTCCTTCCCCTGTTTCACAGTATTTTTTCACAGTCTGTGCACATTGCAGATGCTGATGATAAGGCACACAAGAGAAAAATAATATTTCGACACACCCATGAGTTTAGAGCAGGAGAAGGAGGAGAAGCATAATTGACCAACTTCTTCTCAGGACTTACATAGGAAGTGGTGTGGGGGAGGGAGATGTACAGTCTCTGGAACTACAGTACATTACTTCCAACAACTGCCATTTGAACAACATGGCTGGAGACACCATTACCTCATCGCTTCTTTCACTTGAGGCCTATCCCAGGATAAGGAAAACTGCACTCTGCAGGCATTCATAGCTATGTCATGTGGTGAACCAATTACAAGGAGCAGTAAACAAGCAAATTTCAGAACTTCAAAGTGACATTACTCAGCTAAGCAACAGAGTGTATGTGTTGGATGATGACAGGGAGCACTCATCTTTCCAATTTGGAACAACTGCTGTGAAATAGTAAAAATCCTGATCACAACATTTGTTGCTTGTCATCAAGGAACTATCATCATAACCTGGCAGAGGACAAAGAGACTATTACACATTGTAACGGTTTTCTGACACTCAGACCAGGGTGTAAAGTAAAAACACAGTTTATTGAATCAAGGAGTAATACAATGCCCCTAGGGGCCAGTACAGGAATAGCAGTAATAGCAAACACGAACAGAGTGAATGCAATACAGCAAATATGTTAGACAATGGATAGATATGAAATAACCCCAAAGGGTTAACAAGTGCAAGAGGAGAGCTCAGTCCAGTTTGGCCAACACCCAGGATATATAGCAGTCTCTGGAACACAGTTCTTGAGTAACAAAGCTGGAGCAAAGGGTCTGCGCTGAATTCACTCTCAAATAGAATAGAAAGGCACAAGTGCCAGAGCTGCGTAATACCACCGCCGTGAGATAGGGAGAAGTGCTATTGCCAAACTGTAGTACAAGAACCTGAATCGCCCTTAATGGAGAATTGAAGTTAACTCTGCGTGTGCCCAATGGAAAGTGCCCAGACACCCCTTGGATGTCAATAGTGATAGCGACTGCACAAGCACTGAGAGCCAAGCACTGGATAGTGCAGATGGATAGCGTAACCTCTGTACGTATGTAGGCCGGAGCCAGGACACCCCTCCGGTGCCGTACGGAATTTTCCCAGCAAGAGCAAACGGATAACAGTGCCAACAAGCGCGGTTCCGATGTACACCGAACACCGGACCGGCAATGCTCTGCAGAAGGTAGTGAAGCGTATCAGAGGTACTCAAGAAGCGGCTCTTAACGGATAGATGTATGCTTGGCAAGATGACTGAGGCACAAGACTGGAGACTACGAAGCACAGCAGGAGTTAACGGGTTCTGTACGGAGAGACAGCGACAGACAGTGTATGGCAAAGCAACCTTTATCTCAGCTAGAGAGGTGAGAGGAATAGCGAGACACCCAGAGATCAGAATGTCGCGGACGCGACCGAGACCGTGCAGGTACACCGGAACAGCAGGCTGGAACTGGGCGATAACCGGAACCGGAGCACAGCAGGAACAGCAGCCGAAGAACAGGATCAATCACGGAGCAGGGTTGGCTACCAGAGCCGGGTCAACCACGGAGCAGGATCATAAGCCAGAACCGGATCAAACACGAAGCAGGGTCGTCAGCCAGAGCCGGGTCATACACGGAGCAGGATCATCAGCCAGAACCGGATCAGTCACGAAGCAGGGTCGTCAGCCAGAGCCGGGTCATACACGGAGCAGGATCAACAGAAGAGTCAGACAAGCCGGGTCGGTACACAGGAGAACTGGAACACAGCAACAAGGCGCAGATACTGGAACACCACGAAAGGGCAAATCACAAGTGCCCAAGGCCCAGTGTATAAAGGCACATCCTGGGCGGGCCAATCAGCATCCTCCAATGCACAGGTAGTACAGTCAAGATTGACAGCATAGCACGGGAACCGTGATAGTACCCCCCTCTCGAAGACCCCCTCCCCTGCCAGAGGGTCTTGGTTTCTGAGGATATTTAGAGTGAAAGTTGCGCAACAATCGTGGAGCATGGAGGTCTTTGTGGTCGACCCAAGAGCGCTCCTCAGGCCCATATCCCTTCCAGTGGACCAAATATTGCAACTTGCCTCTAAATCTCCTTGAGTCAATAATGCTCTGAACTTCGTATTCCTCTTGGCCCTGCACATCCACCGGCCCAGGAACCACCGGAGCGGTAGTATAACGATTGCAAACCAAGGGCTTTAATAGTGACACATGGAACACATTGTGAATACGCATAGTATTAGGAAGTTCCAAAGCGTATGCCACAGGATTGATCTTGCGAATAATCTTGAATGGCCCAATGAACCGGGGAGCCAGTTTGTTCGAGGGCACCTGCAGGTTGAGATTCTTGGAGGAAAGCCATACCCTATCCCCAACCTGGAAGGAGACCGCTGGCAGCCGTCTGCGATTGGCATGCTGCTGATGTCTGTGGAAGGACTGACTGAGGGACCTTTGTACCTGTGCCCAAGTGGAGCGGAGCTGCTCCATATGCTCATCCAGAGCCGGAATCTGCTGGGACTGAAATGAGTCTGGGAGTAGACAGGGCTGGAACCCATAATTAACAAGGAATGGAGAGCTCCCAGATGATGAATTAACCGCGCAGTTCCTGGCGAACTCTGCCCACGGCAACAGGTCAGCCCAGTTATCATGATGATCAGTCACAAAGCAGCGCAAAAACTGCTCCAGTCCCTGATTGGCACGCTCAGCGGCCCCATTGGTCTGGGGATGGTAGGCGGAGGAGAAGGATAATTGAATGCCCATCTGGCCACAGAATGCCCTCCAGAATCTCTACACGAATTGACTCCCCCGGTCTGACACAATTACTCTGGGCATCCCGTGCAAGCGGAATACTTCTCTGGCAAAAATTGATGCCAATTCCTGGGCCGAGGGAAGGCCAGAGAGGGGCACGAAATGAGCCATCTTTGAGAATCTATCTACCACCATCAAGATAAACGTATAGCCCTTGGAACTCGGCAGCTCTCCCAAAAAATCAATAGAAATATGGGACCATGGACGATCACCATTTGGCACTGGTTGGAGCAGGCCCACTGGGAGATGTCTGGGAGTTTTGGCACGGGCACAGATGGCGCAAGCAGCAGTGAATGCAGAGCAGTCGGCTTTCAGGGAGGGCCACCAGAATGTTCGTGATAGTGACCATGCCAACTGATCTCTGCCAATGTGCCCAGCTGCCTTAGATGAGTGGTAGGTCTCAAGTAATTGGGTACGAAAAGGTTCATCCACAAAACACCTGCCAACTGGGGTTTCAGGGGGTGCCCGAGCTTGTGACGCCAATATTTGCTCTCCCAGTGGCGAGGTGATGCTGGTACGAATAGTAGCCAGAATCCTGTCTGGCTGAATTATGGGGACCGGGGCCTCATCCCTCTCAATGTCCGTGCAGAATTGTCTAGAAAGAGCATCCGCCCTAATATTTTTGGACCCAGGCAAGTACGAGACTATGAAATTAAATCTGGACAGAAATAGAGCCCATCGAGCCTGGCGAGATGACAACCTTTTTGCCTCGGATAGGTAAATCAAGTTCTTATGGTCTGTGAGGATCAACACTGGTGCTCTAGTGCCCTCCAGAAGATGACGCCATTCTTTTAATGCCAAGATGATAGCCAACAGTTCCCTATCACAAATTCCGTAGTGGCTTTGGGCACTAGACAGTTTTTTTTAGAAGAACCCACACGGTCTCAGGTTACCCCCTTCCTTGGGGCGTTGGGAGAGAACTGCCCCTACTCCAACCTCGGAGGCATCAACCTCTAGCGTAAACTGCAGGGTGGGATTAGGGTGGGATAGTATAGGAGCGGATGCAAATGCCTTTTTGAGGGTTTCAAAGGCTATTTCAGCTGCCTCGGACCATTGAGAGGGATTTGCGCCCTTATGCGTAAGGTCAGAGAGAGGTTTTGTGATGGTAGAAAAGTTCTGGATAAACTTTCTATAATAGTTGGCAAAGCCCAAGAACCTTTGGATAGCTTTTAACCCCTTGGGTCGTGGCCATTGTAGAACTGCTGCCAACTTCTCTTGGTCCATCGCTATGCCATCATTGGATATAACAAAACCCAAGAATGGTACTTGGGAGCGATGAAATTCACATTTTTCTAGTTTGCAGAACAATTTGTTCTTGCGTAATCGCATCAATACCTCCGAAACATCCTGGATGTGCTGGGTTAAATTAGCAGAATGGATCAATATATCGTCCAAGTACACCACCACACAAGACTGTAGCATGTCCCGGAGGATATCATTTATGAACTCCTGAAATACGGCAGGTGCATTACATAACCCAAATGGCATAACCAGATATTCGTAGTGGCCTGACCTAGTATTGAATGCCGTCTTCCACTCCTCACCAGCCCTTATCCTTATTAGGTTGTAGGCAGCACGAAGATCGAGTTTCGTGAAGATAGAGGAGCCTTTCAACCTGTCAAATAATTCTGTGATGAGTGGAATGGGGTACGCATTCTTGGCAATTAACTTATTGAGTCCACGGTAGTCAATACACGGTCGTAATTCGCCACTTTTCTTTTTCACAAAAAAGAACCCTGCACCTGCCGGCGAGGATGATTTACGAATAATCCCTCGTCTGAGGGCATCCTCGATGTATTCCTCCATGGCCTTAGTTTCCTCCCCGGACAATGGGTAGGTCCTACCCCTAGGTGGCACGACTCCCGGGGGCAAATCAATAGCGCAGTCATATGGCCGATGCTGCGGCAATGCGCTAGCCTCACCCTTACTGAATACGTCACTGAACTTGCTGTATTCAGGTACACATAATCTTGACTGGGTGAGATAAACAGTGACTAGTGCAGTACTCCGACCAAGACTTAATTTCACATCTTTGCCAGTCAAACTGGGGATTGTGCAGCAACAACCAAGGGTACCCCAGAATGACCGCATGGTGAGGTGAATGTATAATTTGGAAACGTACCCCCTCTTTGTGGAGAACCCCAATAGCCATAGTGATGAGAGTAGTCTCCATGGTGATAAGTGCTGGTTCTAGGGGTCTGCCATCAATAGCCTCAATGGCTAGCGGAGTATCTCTTTTAGACAGCGGAATATTGTGTCTTTCAGCAAATGCCCGGTCCATGAAATAGCCTGCTGCGCCAGAATCTACCAGGGCTAGTACCTCCACAGCTTGATCACCCAGAAGAAAACTCACCGGTATGGTGGGTTTCGTGGAACAAGGATCTGAGGACGACTGTACACCACCTAGGGCCTGTCCCCCAAGGTACCCTAGGTGCGTGCGTTTCCCGGACGTACCGGACATGTGCGTAGTAAGTGCCCATTCCTACCACAATATAAACATAACCCTTGTCTTTTGCGATAAGCCCTCTCCTCCTTAGATAACCTAGTATATCCAATCTGCATAGGCTCCCCTGTTTCAGGTGCTCCATCAGGAGGAATGGGAGGCGAGGGTGGGTTAAAAGACCTTTCGTGCCCATGGGTCTTGGAGCTAGCCCTTTTTGCCAAGCACCTTTCGCGCATGCGGGTGTCAATGAGTATCACATAATCTATCTACTCATCTAGGTCAGTAGGTACCTCCCTGGCAGCAATCTCATCCTTGATGGAATCGGATAGACCTTGAGAAAAGGCTGCCAGGAGTGCCTCATTATTCCAGGCCACTTCTGCAGCTAAAATACAAAATTCTATAGCATAGTCGGCCACAGTGCGATCGCCCATCTGAATTACCATCAATTTCTTAGCTGCCGAGGTGGCTCGCCCTGGTGTCTCGAACACTCTGCAAAACTGTCTGACAAATTCGTTAAAATTCAGAGTACAGGGTTTGGCCTGCTCCCATAAAGGATTAGCCCATGCCAGCGCTTTACCAGTTAACAGAGATATCATGAAACCCACTTTGCTACAGTCATTCGGAAAAGCATAGGGTGTAAGTTCTAAGAATATCTCTAGTTGGTTAAGGAAACCTCTGCACAGTGTGGGTTCGCCACCATATCTGAGAGGTAACGGCGGCGTCGCCGTGAGACTTCTGGAGGGAGCCAGCAATTGCCCAGTAGCATTGTCCGGTGTCATGACTGGGGGGACCACCGGATTTTGATTCGGTTTCTCGAGATGTACCGTACGTTCAAGCAATGTTTGCATGGCCAAAGCCAATTGATCTAGATGTTGCTCGTGAACATCCATCCTCCAGTGGAGGTTCTGTGTATTACTGTCACTCTTCCCGTCTGAGGTCATGGCCCTTTCGTACTGTAACGGTTTTCTGACACTCAGACCAGGGTGTAAAGTAAAAACACAGTTTATTGAATCAAGGAGTAATACAATGCCCCTAGCGGCCAGTACAGGAATAGCAGTAATAGCAAACACGAACAGAGTGAATGCAATACAGCAAATATGTTAGACAATGGATAGATATGAAATAACCCCAAAGGGTTAACAAGTGCAAGAGGAGAGCTCAGTCCAGTTTGGCCAACGCCCAGGATATATAGCAGTCTCTGGAACACAGTTCTTGAGTAACAAAGCTGAAGCAAAGTAGCAGTCTCTGGAACACAGTTCTTGAGTAACAAAGCTGGAGCAAAGTGTCAGTCTCTGGAACACAGTTCTTGAGTAACAAAGCTGGAGCAAAGGGTCTGCGCTGAATTCACTCTCAAATAGAATAGAAAGGCACAAGTGCCAGAGCTGCGTAATGCCACCGTCGTGGGATAGGGAGAAGTGCTATTGCCAAACAGTAGTACAAGAACCTGAATCGCCCTTAATGGAGAATTGAAGTTAACTCTGCGTGTGCCCAATGGAAAGTGCCCTGACACCCCTTGGATGTCAATAGTGATAGCGACTGCACAAGCACTGAGAGCCAAGCACTGGATAGTGCAGATGGATAGCGTAACCTCTGTACGTATGTAGGCCGGAGCCAGGACACCCCTCCGGTGCCGTACGGAATTTTCCCAGCAAGAGCAAACGGATAACAGTGCCAACAAGCGCGGTTCCGATGTACACCGAACACCGGACCGGCAATGCTCTGCAGAAGGTAGTGAAGCGTATCAGAGGTACTCAAGAAGCGGCTCTTAACGGATAGATGTATGCTTGGCAAGATGACTGAGGCACAAGACTGGAGACTACGAAGCACAGCAGGAGTTAACGGGTTCTGTACGGAGAGACAGCGACAGACAGTGTATGGCAAAGCAACCTTTATCTCAGCTAGAGAGGTGAGAGGAATAGCGAGACACCCAGAGATCAGAATGTTGCGGACGTGATCGAGACCGTGCAGGTACACCGGAACAGCAGGCTGGAACTGGGCGATAACCGGAACCAGAGCACAGCAGGAACAGCAGCCGAAGAACAGGATCAATCAAGGAGCAGGGTCGTCTACCAGAGCCGGGTCATACACGGAGCAGGATCAACAGAAGAGTCAGACAAGCCGGGTCGGTACACAGGAGAACTGGAACACAGCAACAAGGCGCAGATACTGGAACACCACGAAAGGGCAAATCACAAGTGCCCAAGGCCCAGTGTATAAAGGCACATCCTGGGCGGGCCAATCAGCATCCTCCAATGCACAGGTAGTACAGTCAAGATTGACAGCATAGCACGGGAACCGTGATACACATACAGGTGTGGAGATTTATCTCTTTAATGATATTTCCTTTAATACACAACAACTAGATGGTCTATCCCTTTCTAAAACAATGATGCAATGTTCCAGAATAGAGGATGAATGCTAGAATGAACTATGCTCAAGCCTACGTCAATAGTAAGCAGGCTACAGAGGGGTCTGAATTGCAAGTTTGCACAGGCCAAGTCTCAAAAAGGGAGAAGGATAGGGGGTGGAGAGGGAACCAGTTGGTCCAAGTGACTTCAAAGAGATACATAGAGTTTTGGTGGAGTGTGGAGAAAGAATCAGTTGAACAGGGAATTTTTGGGGGAGGTTTGTTTACTGGGATTGGGGGGCAGTTAATAAAAAATAAATCCTAAATACAATTAAAAATACCTCATAAGACATGGTATAAAAGGGGTCTGATGAGGGTACCAGCGTTTTTTGGGTGGAGTTTGGGGAAAGAATCAGTTGAACATAGAAATTTTATTGGAGGGGGTTATTGACTGGTATTAGGGGGACAGTTTATTAAAAAAATAAATAAAATAAATTTGTATGTAATGTGACAGAGACAGGGAACCCCTGATGTAATCTGCCACTTGGGTAGACTGATAAGAGTATTGTGTAGAGGATGATTTGTAAGATTTGTTATTAGAGGCCCAAGCCCTGAGGAAACATTGATTTGTAGGACTTAGGCTTGAAAAAGAGGAGAGGAAGAAAATTATATAATCAGCATATGCTGCTGTTTCGTAGACTTCTTTCACTGAGTTGAGACCTGTGATAGAACTGTCATGTCTGATAGTGTTAAGGAGGGGCTGTATCATTAATATGAAAATTATGGGGGAAAGGGGGCAACCTTGTTGAGTACCATTTGTGATATTGAAGGGGTTTGAAAGAGTGCTATTGACAAGAACTTAGCTGGGCAGGAGTATAGACTCATGATACCCTGTAACTTATACGGGCCAAGGCCAATCTTATGGTGAATGTCTGAGATGCCTATCCAGTGTAGAGTGTTGAAGGTTTTTCCCACATTGGTGGATATGAATACATAAGCAGTGCTCTTTTCAGCGGCAGATAGGTGAGAGATATGGCCATGGTTGTGTTGTGCCTCTGATCATGGTGTATGAGGCAGGGGACTAAGGACCGAAGGCGATTTGCTACAATTTGAGGTTTAGTAAAGATATGGGACAATAATTACAAAAAAGGGAAGGGTCTTTAGAATGTTTGGGAATTACCCCAATATGATCCTTTAAGGATTGCAGTGGGAAGGGTTGACCGTGAAAAATGTAATTGAAACCCTTGGACATGTAAGGGATTTTATGTAAGGTGCAATAATATTGGAAGGAGAAGCCATCAGTGCCGGGACTTTTACCCAGTGCCATAGGTTTGATTACAGAATTAATTTCCTCAGAAATTGGGGATTCGAGAGCCATGCTATCTTTTGATGTAAGGGTAGGAACATTAGCTTTTATTTAGGTAGGATTTGAGTCTAATCGAGTGTTCAGACGAAGAAGGCATATAGTCAGATTGGAGATTATAAAGTGACTGATAATATTTTCTAAATGTATCAGCTATCTGGGGGTATTGTCTGGTTATTTTCCCTGGAAGCAGTACAGATCTGGGGTACCCCTTCTACTTGATGTTGAGAATTAATCAAACAGGCCATAGATTTGCCACATTTGTTATGTGAGATGTACTGGAGATATTTGAGACATGTGGAATTTATTCACGTCCCTGTTCAGAATCTCCTTGACGTCAGTTTTAGCTTTAGTAAGTACTGAGAAATCTGGAGGGGATAAGGACTTTTTGTGTTGATTGTACTGTTGTCTGATAGTGGTTAATAAGGACTGAATGTGTTCACATCTTTCCTTACTTTTGTAAGAGCCATTTTGATGAATTGTCTCCTCATCACACTCTTATGTGCTTCCCAAACTAATGGTTTCTGCATCTCAGGAGTGAAACTAATGTGAAAATATTCAGTTATCGCTTCAGTTATCGATGTGATCTTGGATTGTTCATGGAGGAGGAATACAATGAGTCTCCACACCCTTGGGAGGACTAGATTGTCGACCAGGGAGAAAGAGAAGGATACCGATGAATGATCAGACTAGGACCAACATTGACTAATAATGGCACTTTTCGCTTGGAAAAGAATTTCCCGTGCAAAATGCATTTTTTACCCTATTTTCACCTAGCACATTCCACTGAAATCAATGGGAACATTGAATTTACACACAGCACATACCACATGTTAGTTTATTTTTCAAAGGCATAGTATTAAAATGGCACGAGGTTGCCTGTGTTGGTGGAGTGTGGGTAAAAATCAATTGAAAAGTGAATGTTTAATGTTTTTCAGTGGGGTTTGTTTACTGGGATTGGGGGGCAGTTAATAAAAATAAATCCTAAATACAATTAAAAAAAACCCATAAGACATGAAAAAAGGGGTCTGAGAAGGGTGCCTGTGTTGGTCTGTGGAGTCTGGGGAAAGAATAAGTTGAACAGAGAATTTGTTTTTGGGTGGTTTGTTGACTGGTATTGGGGGGGATAGTTAATTAAAAAAAACTAAAATAAGAAATTTGTATGTAACATGATAGAGACAGGGACCCCCTGACGCAAGCTACCATTGGGGTAGACTGATACTTGACATGATAGAGTATTTTGTAGAGGATGATTTGCAAGATTTGTTGTTAGAGGCCCAACCCCTCAGGAAACATTGATTTGTAGGACTTAGACTTATTTGGCCCAAGCCCTAAGGAAAGTTGATTTGCCTTACGCTTGTTAGAAACAAGCCCCCCGATTTTTTTTTTATTTTTTTTCATAGCAAAAGCCCTGAGAAAAAAAATGCTCTACTGGCCTAGTGCCAGCAGATCATGTCGTTTTGGCCAGTGGTCAGTGACCATTGTCAAATGCCCTGATGTAGATGCCCAATTTGTGACTGCTGTTCTTGCTAGTGCTGCTGAGTTGTTTAAGCAGCAGAATGATTAGGCAGCTCAGAAGGGTTCCACTTGCCACAACTAGCTCCAGTAATTTGTCTGAGGCAGTAGCAGCACCATATTTAGCCCTCACCACTTCAGGTATATGTGGAGGAAAGAAGAAGTTGTCTAATGATTCTTCGCCATCTGCCCCTCCTCCAAAATTATGTGTGTGTTGTTACTAGAATAGGAATTTTTCCCTTGAGGGCTGGAACGGTGCCTCTCCTCAGCAACTGCAATGTGCACAGTATATGTGCTAAATAACACCTGACACAACTCTATCCAAACACCATCACACCAGATACCAAGTACTCCTTCTATCACTATGCCCCTTGTACACACCCCTCTGAGGACACATGAGAACTTGCTGACAGTTGATGAGCAATCCCTGCAACCATCTTAGCATATTCTGCAGGAGGGAATCTCCTCAGATTCCGCTTTCTGCCCTGCTTGTGATTTTCCTCCACCACACTGCCAAATGTAGTCAGTGCACCACACAGTGTGCAATGGGTGGACACGAACTTTCACATCCTAATATCTACATAGTGGCTACTTGGTGGGGGAAGTAATGATGAACGAGGTGGATTGGTAGAAGATGGAGTTACCCTAGAGCAACAAGGTGATGGTGAGCTAGTTGTTTCGCTCGTTATCGAGCTTCCATCCTCTGCCTGGCTTGCTCTACTCTTTCTCCTCTTTGATCTCCACCTCACCTCTTGTTTTCTTTCAGGAGAGTCAGTGGGTACAACAACAGCAGTGTTTGATTTCTGTGGTGGGCGTTTGGCTTGAACATGTTTGACATAAATGTCATGGTGTCTGTGTTTCATCTGTGCTTCATCTGTGCTATCAGGGTGCTTGTGCCAAGGCGCATTCCCTCCTTTCCCCTTCTCATTGACGTGTCACAAACTGTGCACAGTGCAGTTGTTGATGACTGTTACTGCCCTAAGAGAAAAATAGTCCCACACCCTTTACTTTGGGGGGGGGGGAAGGAGGAGAAGAATGGCCTCTTTCTTCTTCTCCTCCACATTCCCTTCACTGTCTTGGGCAAAGGATGATGTTGCTGCTGTTGCTACTACTGTCTCAGAATCTGCACTGCATCTAGGACCAGGAGTATTGCTGCTGCTGGCAAGTGGAACGTATCCTAGTCCTGCATCACTTGTTGACCCCATTCCCACAATGTCCACGGTTGTCTGTGGCGCACTAGCCTTCTCCTCAGCATCCTGCTGCC
Source organism: Rhinophrynus dorsalis (assembly GCA_037306005.1). Classification (NCBI taxonomy): domain Eukaryota; kingdom Metazoa; phylum Chordata; class Amphibia; order Anura; family Rhinophrynidae; genus Rhinophrynus; species Rhinophrynus dorsalis. The sequence goes on from CM074723.1 coordinate 403,957,661, forward strand.
CTCGCAACTAAGCAACAGCAGCAGGAATTAGAGCAGTTGAAAAGTCCGCAAATTCCAAAAGCTCACTGCTGATGCCCATCCCTATCTCCCATTCCTTCTTAGTTTGGGTTTAAAAGGCCATCCATGTCTCTTTCACCACAGCTTCTCCACAATCATCATCATCATCATCACCACTACCATTAGTTTCTCAGTGCTGCTGCTGCTGCTCTATTGTACAATCTCACTGCTGGTTCGAGGCGGTGAAGAGAATTTTGACAGAGGGTCCCCTAATGTCACACTTGCCATTTCTTGTTGAACTGAAGAAGGCAGACTGGCAGCACTAGCAGAAGACACAGGCAGCTGATCTGTGCTCCTGGTGGTGATGGTATTATTGCTGCAAGGTAACAATTCTGCCTTCTTCAGGATCATGTTCCACATGGGCATTGCTGTGGGGGGAACAGGACTCCCAGCTCAGGGGAATGGTGTGAGCTCCCTTGACCGTTAGTCTCGACGCTCTCAATTTCATTCCCTACCACTCCTCTAACATTAGTCCCACTAGCACTGTTACTAGTACTACCACTAACACCAACACCAATTTTACTGCCTGAGTCTTCCTCCTCACAGTCACTAGTAATATGAGTATTACCCCCTCCTTCACTCCTAACACTAACAAGCTGCTGGACCTTCTTAGTAGTAGTACTAAGACTGGCGGGACTGCTTAAGGATGGCAAGTGTGAATTAGGGTCCCCTGCTATAACACTTGGCATCATCTTCTCCTTCCCCCTTCCTGAGTATTACAAGACACACTGGCAGCAGGTTCAGCAGAGGTGGTAGCAGGTTCAGCAATGGCAGCAGACACAACACTGGTGGCAGCAGGGGAAGCACATCTGACAGCAGGCACAACACAGGTGGCAGCAGAAATAGCATGTCTGGCAGTAGGCACAATACTGGTGGCAGCAGGCACACCAATGGTAGCAGCATGGGCAGAACATCTGGCAGCAGTTACAGGCAGCTGACCTGTCCTGCTCTCACTACTACCCTCTTCTTCTTTGCTTGACATTAATTTTCCCAAAGTCCCTAGGGGTGATTTTTCGGGACTTGCCAGCATTGGTTCTGTAGTGATCACTTCCTCGTCCTCCTCCTCCTCTTTATACTCAGTGGACACATAAGGGTCCTTCGAGTTCCTCCTTTTATTAGTTTTAAAGTTGATCATAGTGATAGCAGTCACAATGAGCCTCTGCTGCCTCAATTTTGCCTCAAGATTACAGCAGAACAGCAGAGCATGTCTACCTCACAGTAGCTGCTTCTTCTGTTTCACTTCCTTGAATACATAAAGCTTTTATAGAGAAAAGGCGAAAAACACATAAATCAGTGGACGGAAACTGTCTAGCCATTGAAAAAATGGCAAAGAATTTTGCCAGTGGGTTAAAAATATGAATATTTTAATCACTGTTTTTAAACTTTTTGTACTATTTATCTCTCACTCATCTGTGTGCCCTTAAAGGGATAGTAATACTTCGTTTTTTCTTTATATTTTTGTAGGCATTAAAAAAACATGAAGAATGATATAAGTCTTATCTCTCAAACCTTTATGGTTTGAGCGATATTCACAAGCAAAGTTTCCCCTCCCGCCCCTTTTACCTAGTGTAAGCCATCTCTTCTCAGATGTGGAATCCAGTTGTAAGACCATACAGATAACAGAAGGGGACAATTTTCTTTCTATTAGAACAATGAAAGCCCTGCCCCCCCTTGACAGGTTTTTCAGGTTTTTCCCTTATCTTAATTGAAGATTGTCCCTCTCTGCAGTCTACCTGGGCACCTCCCTTCTGATCTGGCTGAACAGTGTTACATCAGTAAAAGGGGCAGGAGGGGGATACTTTATTATTGGGTTACTCTTGAACTACAACTCTGACAGAATTGAAATAACACTCTCCAAAGTCCAAATACTATGATGATTAATTAGAGCTGCTTTTATTATGAAACATTACTATCCCTTTAACAATCCAATCAATAACAGGTGTATTCAAGAACTCATTGCCAAACAATAAAGGGGGAGAGTCATGACGAGGAAAGTGAAGCAGGGTGTGTGGCTAGAAGGCAGCTTTAAGAGAACTAAGGATGCCTTGCATAGGGACTTTTGAGATGTAAATCTGAACCTTTTTAATACTAGTTAAAAGAAGGGAGAGAGGTGTGTGTGTGCATTTGTGTGTGAGAGAAGGAGGGAGAAAAGGACCAAGAATAAATAGCTATGATACTGTCTAGTTCTCTCTATGCACTGAAAGGGGGATGCATAGTATTAGTTTTGTATGCAAAGCTTGATACAATATATCACCCTCTGTAGAGAAAGCCTAAAGTATTCTGTCTCTGTGCAGCTATACAGCTGTAAGAGCAGCGTGTGCTGGGCCTCCAAGGGAGCAGCCTTTTTAATCCGTGTTTTTTTTTCTGCCATTCAGTGAATGAGCTTTTCGGTCTGTAAGATTATCATTGAGACTGTTTTCTCTTCCCAAAGCACAACAGTTTGGTAGTTACATATAGAGCTATCATAAGAGGATAACTGACTATTTAACTCTTTGAGTGCCAGAGTGGTACGGAACGCATTGCAAAGCACCCTGACACTCAGAGGGTTAAAATACAAAGAAGACGCTTAGCATACATTATATAAAAACACATTTTTGTAATTTTTTTTTTTTTTATAAATTTAGAAGGCAAATACTACATGAAGGAATTACATAGAGTAATCTATCACATAATATACTAAAATATAATGCAGTCTATTGTTGGTATCACAAGTAATTTGTGAAAATGAAAAATATAATTACGAAGGTTTAAGATTCAATGAATAATTATATTTATGATTAATCTAAGAACAAATTGTAGCTGTTTTACTTATAATAGGTTCCCCTTTCACATTTAGATTTAATAAATTAACTATACTAGGTATCATTTAGAAAATGACACATTATATTTTGTTTTAATTATTGCTTCAGGTTAAATTAACTAGATTAATTAGAATAAGCAATATAAACTTATACATTTCTGAAAAACTTTAAATTGGACAAGTTAAGTGGATCTATTTCCTGTACCGCTTTTAGTTTAATTAAATACAGTAAACCTATGCAGTGCAGTGCATTGGATACCTCTCTAGCACTGAAGGGGTTAAACTGCTTTTAACATGTGCTTTTTGTTTTCCAAACAGCTGAATAGTTTTAGATGCTTTTAATGTATTAGTTTGGGAATATTATCTCTGTAGGGGTTTGTTCACTGATTGTCAGATATAGCTGCATAATGAATTACTCAAATTTCCAGAAAACCCCCTTTCTTGACCTTCTTAAGATGCTGAAACCTATCAGTTTCCATCAAAGGGGTGGAATAAATTGATAAGGAGGAATAATTATGCAAAGCTGTCAAGATGGAAGCTCCCACTGAGGGAAGGACTTGGAAAAGCAATAGATTCTCTTTAACCCCTTAAGTACCAGTGGTCCAGGGAAGTTACCTTCCCTTAAGGACCGCTTTGATCCTTGCCGACGCACCGGTACACTGTTACGCGTACCGGCATGCCGCTTTGAGGCCTAAGAGAGAGATCGCTCTGGTCTTGGAGCGATCAATTTTAGGCCCCGTTTTTACTTACAGCGCTCCCAGTAGAGCGATGTAAGCAAAAAGTACGTGGCGTGCTATGACCATCACTGGTCCTTAAGGGCATAAGGACTGTGACGGTCATACCACGTCACGTAGTCCTTAAGGGGTTAAAAGAATACAGCTAGTCTTAGAGAAACAAAATGAAAACATAATGCAAACTTTTCATTTTTAATTAAACTGCTTTCAAATTGACACTTTAAGGTAAATGTTGTTGAAAGATAACTAAATAAACTGTATTGACAGTCCCTGTATGTGTCAGGATTGGTTGGTTGGAGTGTAGGAGCAGGGAATGCTAACTCTTGCCAGACAACGTTACCAGGTGGTCCACAGAGGTAGACAGTTAGAGCACCTTGGTAGGAATGGCAGCACCGGAGTGCAAGGGATAAACAGGAGCAAAGTCAGGAACAGTCCAGAAGGTCAGGGTAGGCAGCAATCAGGAAAAACCTGTAGTACAGGCAAAAGTCAGGAAACAGACAGGCAGGGTAGTCCAGCAGGGAGGCCAAAGGTCAGGTAACGGATAATCAAGCAAAGGGTCTGCAGCAAGGCAAGCAAAGAGTCACTGAGAACTAGAGACTTAGAGCACACAGGAACCAAAGCTCTGGAACACTGGAGCAGGTCTTAACCCCTCCCCTGGACAAACCTCCCACTGGATTGGCCACCAGAGAGGAGTGTCACTACAGCACCTGTCTCACTGCTGCTTTGGAGACACTTTATTGGTAGGCAGCTGATGAGAGGGGCGGGCTCTACCTCCCCCCTACAGGTGTACAACACTAACTAATGGTCTCTGGATGTCTTCCCTGGGGGCTCCCACAGAAGTGGTGGACAGCTGGGGCTTAGAGGTAAGGGCTAGAGGGGCATGGCAGGTCCCCCCTCCTATGAGAGATCTCCGGGCGTGTCTAGGTGCTGGACGTTCAGGGTGTGCCCAGTGGAATGCTCGAAGGTGAGCTGGAGCATGGATGTTGGTAATTGGTTGCCAGGATCGCTCCTCAGGTCCATACCCTTTCCAGTGTATCAAGTACTCCAATTGTCCTCGTCGTATATGTGAATCTAGGATTTCTTGGATACCAAATTCCTCTGCATCATTCACCACTATAGGAAGAGGAGGAGTAGGGTGTCTTCTTTGAGTAGTATCGGGTATCCATTTTTTGAGAAGTGAAACATGAAATGTAGGATGGGTACACCATGTAGTAGGCAATTGTAAAGAAACCGTAGCGGGGTTAATGATTTTTGTAATAGTGAAAGGTCCTAGGAATTTAGGGCTCAATTTCTTGGTAGGGCAAGACATCTTAACATGCCCAAGGACTTGTTGGTACTGGTAATGCTTGTAATAACTCAGCAGGTCTTGATTTAGTGTCTTTGGATCGCCCACATATATCACATGATTGTATGTATTGTTCATTGTCTTTTTTCATACTAGGCCACCAAAATGAATTTTGTGTGAGTTCTGTTGTTTTCTTAACACCTCCATGGCCAGCTAATGGATGGTCATGTACCTTATAAAGCATACTGGTATCACAGCAGGAGGAATGAAAAGAAGTGTCTTTGTACAAAAGCCCATGTTTTTTGGTAAGACAAGGATATTGGGTTAGGTAGGAATCTCCTTGAGAATGTGTCTGCAAGGCTTTTAACAATGAAGAGTGCATAGTCAAGAAATGACCAGGTTGGAGGATGGTATCAGTCTCTGTATCAGTGTATGGACTATGTAATGGGGATAAGGTGTCAGCTTTTCCAATTCGTGACCCTGGTCTGTAGGTAACGTGCGGAGTAAATCTGGAGAAAAAAAAAGCCCATCTGGCTTGTCTGGGACATAGACGACAACCTCCTTGTAAGTACTCCAAATTCTTGTGGTCAGTGAACACAGTAACTGGATGGTTAGCTCCTTCCAGGCAGAGGTGCCATTCCTCCAATGCCATCTTAATAGCTAACAGTTCTCTGTCCACAACACTGTAATTGGTCTCTTCTGGGGATAAGCATTTGGAAAAGAAAGACACGGGATGAAGTGTTTCACTCTCTCCTTGTCGTTGGGATAGGATGGCCCCTGCGGCTGCCTCGGAGGCATCAACTTCCACAAACAATGGTCCTTTAGGATCCAGTAGTATAAATATGGGGGCTGATGTGAACCTCCACTTAAGTTCATCAAAAGCCTGCTGTGCTTCAGGTGTCCAGGCAAAAGGAATGTGTTTCCTGGTTAGCTAGGTGATGGGAGCGATAATTTTAGAGAAACAGTGGCTGAATTTCCAGTAGGAATTTGAGTGAAGGTGAGTAAGCCAAGATGTCATTGAGATAAACCACTACAAATATGTCCAAAATATCCTGGAATACATCATTGTGGAAATGTTGAAAGGTGGCAGGGGCATTACAGAGCCCGATCGGCATGACTTGATATTTGTAGTGGCCATACCATGATCGAAAAGCCGTCTTCCACTCATGTTCTTCTTTTACTCTTACCAAGTTATATGCTCCTCGCAAGTCCAGCTTGGTATGTATTTGTGCCTCTCTGAGTCGGTCCATTAATTGTGAAATTAAAGGTAGTGGATACTTGTTCTTGATGGTAACTTTGTTAAGCTCTGTATAGTCCACACATGGGCGGAGACCTCCGTCCTTTTTTACAACAAAAAAATATGCCAGCCCCAGCAGGGGAAGTAGATGGTCTGATGAAACCGTTCTTGAGGTTCTCTTCTATGTAGTCTTTTAATGTGCTTAATTCAGGTTCTGAGAGAAGAAATATGCGACCAAACGGTATAGGAGCCCCAGGAAGCAGGTCTATAGGACAGTCATAAGGGGGTAGTTTATTGGCTTCTTGTTTGCTGAAGACTTGACTGTAAGCACAGTAGGGTATTGGTATTTCCGATATCTCAGAGGAAGTAGCATGCAAGGTGGAAACTGTAGAGTTAGAAAAAGAGTGTTCTTTTCCTGTGGACCAATTAATAGTGGGGTTATGGTATTTTAGCCACAGAAGGCCAAGGATTACGGGAAATAAGGGGGATCGAACTATCTAACACTTGCAGTACTTGTGGCCTCCGATATGGAGTAATCCGCTACTCTCATTGAGCTTGTTGCCTCCGTTACTGAGCCTGTTCGTTAACCCTTGCAGAGCTTGTTGCCTCCGATACCGAGCCTCTCCTTTAACACTTGCGGAGCTCATTGCCATCCGTACCGAGCCTGTCCGTTCACTTGCAGAGCCGTGGTGTTTTCTGTTACTGTCCACCTAGTGCTCTTGCCATTCACTCGATTCAGTTACGCACCGGAAGGGTGCTACCGGATCTGGTCCTATTCAGCTTTAGCAGTGTTGGCATATCCATTACGCACCACGGGATGCTACTGGCTATGGTCTCGTTCAGCTCTGGCAGTGTGGGTACCCGTTGATGCACCAAGGGGTGCTGCTGGCTCAGGTTACATTCAGCTCACGCAGTGTCATTAACCCATTCTATACCGCGAGTGCCTCTGGCTCAGATTACACTCAGCTCAAGCAGTGTGGTTCATTTAAGCACATCAGAAGTGTCCTTGGCTCTTGTCTTAAGTGTCTCTAGCATAAGTGGTTGGTCTTGCAATCGCCAGTCCCTAAGTACTGCTGTGTGGACTCACTACTAGGTGCTTCCATCTGGCACCACAGCCTTTGGCTGTTCTTATCCACCATTGGGCGTTGGCTTACACACCACCTCAGAGACTGATTATTACATTGGACTTAACCCTTGCTACACCTATTACTTGTTGTACAGTATTGCTCTTAACCTGTACTGTGTCTACTTTATTACCTTATCACCTGCATTACATGTCATTACCTATTTCTGCCCTTAGGGGGCAGTGTTCTTTATTTTCTTCTCAATAAAACTGTGTTTTATTTTTTAACTCTGGTCTGAGAGTCTGAAATACCGTTACAGACAGGTTCCACGTGCCAGGAGCAACAATACTCCTGTTTGTTCTGAGGTAGTAGCAGCAACAGCAGCAACATCATCCTCTGCCCCAAACAGTGAAGGGGAATGCAGAGGACAAGAAGAAAGAGTCCATTCTTCTTCATCTGTTCCATGCCCCTTGAAATCATGGGTGTGAGTCTATTTTTCTCTTGGGGCAGGCACAGTGCAGTCATCACCAACTGCACTATGCACAATTTGTGACAAGTCAATAAAAAGGGGAAAGGAGGGAACACACCTTGGCACAACCACCCTGAAAACACATGAAAAACAGACACCATGTCATTTATGTCAAATATGTTAAAGCCAAACACCCACCAAAGAAATCGATCGCTGCTGTTGCTGTACCCACTGACTCTCCAGAAAGGCAACAAGAGTTGAGGCAGAGATCAAAGAGGAGGAAGAACAGAGAAACTCAGGAAGAGGCTGAAAGTTCCATGACTAAGGAAACAACTTGCTCTCCATCACCTTCTTCCACTAGGGTAACTGCATCTTCTGCCAATCCACCTTGTTCATCATTACCTACCCCGCCAAATGATAGCAACTCTGTAGATGTCAGGATGTTGCAGTTCCTGGTCACCCGTTGTGCACTGTGTGGTGCACTGACCATACATGGCAGTGTGGAGGAGGAGGAGAATCGCAAGCAGGGCATCAAGTGGCATCTGAGGAGATTCCATCCTGCAGAATATGCTAAGCTGGTGGCAGGGAGAGTTCATCATTACTATTAAACTATCAGCAAGTTGTCATGTGTCCTTAGCGGGATGTGGACAAGGGGTATAGTGACAGCTGCAGTACTTTTTTTCTGGTGTCATGGTGTTTGGATACACTTGTGCACCCAGGTGTTATTTTCCACACACACTGTGCACATTGCAGTTGCTGATGAGAGGCACAGTTCTTGCTCTCAAGGGAAAAAATGTATATTCTAATAACAACACACCCATGATTTTGGAGGAGGGGCAGGTGGAGAAGAAGTATTGGCCAACTTCTTCTTTTCTCCACATAGACTGGGGCTACTTATTGTGCTGCTACTGCCTTATGTGCATAACTGGAGCTAGTCGTAGCAAGTCGTACCTTCATCATCCATCACCCATGCTACTAATAATGTTGGTCCCATTCCCTTTGAGCTGCCTAATCATCCTGCTGCTTGATCAACACAACAGCAACAGCAAGAACAGCAGTCATGAATTCTGCATCTACATCAGGGCATTTGACAATGGCCAGTGGCCACTGGTCAACACGACATGACCTATTGGCAATAAGCCAGTAGGGATTTTTTTCCCATGGCTTGTGCTTTAAAAAAAAATAATACATTAAAAAAAAAACATAGTCCTACAAAAAATAAACAGTTTTTGGGGGGTTTGTTTCTAAGTCTACATCTTACAAATCAATGATTCCTTAGGGCTTCTGCCAAACAAATCTAAGTCCTACAAATCAATGTTTCTTCAGGACTTTGGCCTCTAGCAACAAATCTTAGAAATTATTCTCTATCAAATTCTATGTCAGCTCAAGTATCAGTCTACCCCAGTGGCAGAATATATAAGTGTCACGGAGTGACTAGACAAATAAAGATTCTGACAGGTACAGGTACAATCAATACATTTTATTAAGAACAAATGCAAAGAAGATGACAATAAACACTTCTCCAACCTCCCCGGGTAAGGTGTGAGGACAGTGCGTAGTCCACTACCAGGATTAGCACTGAACATAGCCAGACAATGTGTCCAGAGTAGAAAGCATACTAGCACTGATAGCGTGCAGAGACTGGAGGCCCAAAACTCTAGAAAGCTAGGGTCCACTGACACAATACCCTAGAATGCTAGGGAACACAGGAACTGCCGCACGTCCTTGAACTCTAGGACTACAAGTGATCGATAGGACCAATTGCTGCTGGACTACAGAGTGAACTCCCCCTAAGGCGACAAGGCCCTTGAGCCGGAACAGAGCGAGCCAGGCCCCGGGAAGCACAGATAGGGACAGACTAAGCCAAGGTCATACACTATTCGGGTAGTCAGACAAAGCCACAGTATAGCACGGAGGGAGTAGTCAGCCAGGCCAAAGGTTATACATGGATCAAGCAGTCAGATGGAACCAGGAGTCAAGCATGGAACTGGTAGTCAGACGAGGCCAAGGGTCATACACAACTCGGAATTGGCAGTCAGAAACGAATCACAATGGAAAACTAACGAGCGCTCAGGTATACCACAAAAGGGCACTGAGGCTAGGACAGAATACAGCATATAAGGCCTATAGGAGAGGTGGGGCCATACTCGACCAAATCAGCCTAGCCTATAAAAATAGTGAGCATGCTGAGTGATGCACGTAGCAACCAGGAATTCAGTGATCGGCAACGCTGCTGCCGAGCATACCAGGAACAGACAGGTAGAGCCATAGGCCCGGATCATGGGCACCATGATAATCAGGTTGTCCCTGTCTCTATCACGTTACATACAAATTTCTACCCCCAATCCCAGTAAACAACCCCCTCCAAAAAAAAACCCTCTTCAATTGATTCTTTCTTCACTCCCCACCAACACAGGCACCCTCATGCCCCTTTTATACTATGCCTTTGTGAAATAAAATAATTTTTTCTTTGTGTTGTGTGTAAATTCAGTGTTCCCATTGATTTCAATGGAATGAGCTAGGCGAAAAAAGCGGAAAAATGGCACTTTTTCGTGGGAAATTATTCACCAAGCGTATGGTGCCATTATTTGCCGATCTCAGTTTGAGGTGAAAATTTTTGCCCATCCCTAGTTATGACACCTCAGTCATGGATATCAGGTGTTGGAGGAGATCATATCACATATGACACCGTCTCTAGAAGGGTCTGAGTGACCTGTAATCGCCCCAACTGGGTGTTCAGGTCTAGAGACCCTAAGACTGTGTCCCCAGAGGATATAGGCACCACAAACAGACACATTATAGGTAAAGCAACCTTAACATTCTCCAAAGAGCAAAGCAGTGCAATGCGAACAAGCCTCAAGATAGTAGGCTAAGTCACAGACAGGGTATGCAGTAGCTGTAAACACACACAGTAATGCACCCGAACTCACTGTCCTCAGGAAGGTCCAGGGCAACGGAGCAGAGGAAGCTGCCACCATATGCCTGCATCTCTACACCCGATAGTAGGTGATGTCCACAACAGAACAGCTACCGTCGGCCACAGCAGGACTTTGCTGACGGTGCGGAAGAGAGATCAGATAAACACCCAGTAGTGAGCAGGGAAGGCATTGCGGCTGCAAGGAGATGGAGTATGGGAGGATACAGAGGCCAGAAAACACCGGGAAGGGAACACGGTACAGCCGTGGGAGACCCACATGGGTGAACAGCAATACACAAGCCTCAATGGAAAGGGAAACTGAAGCAAAATTTACTTGGACATGCTGGCCGAGGTAACCAGGAGCAACATGACACAGCGCAGGAGATCAGCAGCCAGAGTCAGGAAAATATCCAGGGGTCACTACCAGGAGCATCAGAAGCCACAAGGATAAAGCCAGGGATCAGAACAACTGGGGAGTCAAACACCCAAATACCACAAAGGAGCCAAGGTCAGGACAGGTAATCAAGCAGAAGCCACAACACAGAGAATAACTTAATAATCGGGCCCAGGGTAAAGGCTGAAAGGACCTTAAAACCCCTCAGGACCCAATGAGAAGCTGAGCAGGAAAAGTAATTAGAAGGAAATGCGTCAAAAAGTAAGAGAAAGGGCTTACACAACTATAACTCCATAATATCATAGTGGATCTTCAAAATGAAAGTACTGTTTTAATTCATCTTCTGGTGGAGACGGTAGAGAAACATATACTGGATATCAACGGTCCTGAGTCCTTGACTGGCTATTCTAATCCCCCCGAATGATGGAGGTAGCTGAAAACTCTTCTCACCAGTCCATCTTTCTCATGATGAATGAATTGTACATTGTATAATACCACCCTGTCTGCCATTTTGCATGTTGTGAACCCTCTTGATTACAGATGTCAGGCCTGGGATATCTTTAAAAAAAGACAAAAAGCAGCACAGAGGATCTCTCTAAGTGTAGTTTGACTGCTTCAATATAGTCCTTCACCAACCCTAATCAACAGGAAATCTAAGCACATGTTGCAGAGGTCATAAATTGCCTCCCAGTATATTAGCGTTCTCTGGCTGTCACCCAAGACCGGTGCTCTTTATTTCTTTCACAGCAACCAACCGAGTATATTTAAGCTCCTGATGCTCCAATGATGGGTGAACGTGGAATCTACCAATCAGATGATAGGTCATACTATACCCAACATTAACATTGGCAGAAACCTAATTTTTTCACAAACCCTTCAACAGAATATGGGCACAGGGATAAAATGATCCAGTAACTCCAAATAGTGAGAAATGAACTCACATAGAAAAGTTTAAAAAAAAAAAAAAAAAAAAAAAAAAAATATATATATATATATATATATATATAATATATTAAAGCAGAACTACCACCCCTTACAAACATAGCCCCAAATAATTACCCATCTGGTGACTAGCTGCTCAGTAGTGCTAGTCGCCAGAATTATTACCGCGTTAATGAGAATTATACACAAGCAGGAAACAGAGCAGACATCTTTCCATAGTGACATCTGCGTGCCTGTTCTGTCAGTCCCAGTCTGCTCTAGGAGGCTTTGCTAGGAGCCGTTCGGCTCCAAAAGGGACTAACAGCACTGGCAAGGACGTCACTATGGAACAATGTCTGCACTGTTTCCTGTCTGTCAGTCCGGGAGCAGTGTATAATTCTCATTAACGCAGTAATAATTCTGGCGACTAGCTCTACTAAGCAGCTAGTCACCAGATGGCCAATTATTTGGGGCCACGTTTGTAAGGGGTGATAGTTCCGCTTTAAAAATAACATATAATTATATAATCTATTAAAAAGTATACAATAAAAACAGAAAAGTAGCCTTATGCTTTCCTTAATGCACGGTTACTTAATCAGAGGCTCAGAGAAAGAAATAACATAAATCGCCATTTTATAGCATCGTCGGTTTGCCTATACAATCAAATAAAATATATGTCCCAGCTGAGAAAACTGGACTCATACGAAGTTTTAGGGTGGTAGTGCATGATGGTGTTACTTACTGATGTTCATTAGAGCTTAGAGGGAGGCTCTTTCCACAGCACCCACCATTCAACTGGTCCTTTCTACCCTACCTGGAGTGCCTACACATATATGTAAGAGTTTGGCTTGAAGACGGTAGTCATTGATATTTGATCTTATATGAAGTAAGAGCTGCTGAAATCACGTTTGTTACGGTACAGAGCTAAAATGAGCCAATATGGATAAATGATCTCACATAGAAAAGTAATGTTAAACTATCCCCCATAAAATCAGGTACTAGCTGTCAGCTGGTGTAGAGGTAACGGAGTCCATGGTGGTACTGCTGAGGAGGCAAGGAGGAAGAGAACCCTTTCGGGTGCCTGGAAGGGACAATGAGTACATTTTCCAGGACCTGGACCTAGCACAAGAAGTAGATGATGTCACAGGGGTTGTAGTCATCTTTGAACTTTCAAACTGGTGAGAAGAGATTGATTGGACTTCATCTGGGATTTTCTCCTACATTTTTTGTGTCCTTGGGGAGGAACAAGGAGAACAGTGAGTGACTATAGCACTCAATTTCCTTTACTGGCATTTGTGTTTCACATGCTTAGCATAAATGTTGTTATGTTTATGCTTCCTGAGTTTAAAGAGGGCAGATGTGCCAAGGTGTTTCCCCTCTTTTTCCCCTTTTTACTACGTTATCACATATAGTGCACAGTAAAGTTGGCGATGATTGCAATGTACCTTCCCCCTCTCCCATTATTTTAATGGTAGAGGAGGCAGAGAAGACCTTCTCCCTCTAAAGATGCACCTGCAATGGTTGTGAGCAGATGCTGCTGCTGCATTTCATCAGAACTAGTGTTTTGACCTGGAGCAGTGACAAGTGAAACCACAGCTATTTATCCTAGTCCCATATTAGTGCTGCTAAAACCCAATCCCATGGTGGCCATAGTGGTTAGTGACACACTAGCCTGGTCTTCAACCTGCTGCTGTGATTGGTGTATATCTGTCTCTGATGATTCACCCCCAACCTCACACTCATCGCCATCACCGCTAGTCTCTTGATGATCTCTAATTCTACTTGGTGATGACAAAGGGTCCCCTGCTGTCACATTTGTTATCACCTCAGAAGACACACTGACAGCAGCAGCAAGCACAAGCTACTAAACTGTGCTACAGCCGCTATGAGTATCCAGTGACCCTCTTTTTATTATTTCCAGATCCCTAGTGAGTTGGGAAAATATTGGGGGCCCATATTGATCATATTGTGCAAGAAAGCACACCAAATCAACATTTTATCTCTCTCTCTTTGCTTCTCTGCTTCCTTTCTTCTACCTGTCTAGTCTACAACATGCTGCATGGTGAGAAGTCACAGGTTTGTGTTATGGGGCCCGTAAGTCTCACCACCAAGGAAAACACTGGCAGAAAATGTAACTGTTCTTACAGGAAATTCTATGGTGTTAATGAAACAATGGAAAATCTATGGGTTTCTAAATGGATGGGAATTCCAGTGGGAAAAATGTTTAAAATTGTTCATTGGTCATGGAAATTCATGCTGGAAAACAACTTGACTTTTCACCCATTCCTACTAATGAGTGTTACAAATGTGTTTAAAAGAGAACATTATTTTTCTTAATGTTGATCCATTTAACTGTTAATTGTTTAGTAAAAATGAAAACAGAAAAATAGGTAATTTTATAAACATTCATTATTTCTGAATTAAAATGTAATTTAGCATTTTTCACCTGTATCTTAGACTCACTGATGTACTACATGTCTCTGATGATAACAAGTTCCTTTTTATTATTCACACAACATAAGATTGTTAATAATATAGGTCCAAAAGTCTGCATCTAGCCTCTTAGGCAATGTAATTCATGAGTTTCCTGTCTATTGAAATGTCATTAGTCTCATAAAAGAAACCCAAGGGAAAAGTCAGAGAGCAAAAGCAAGAGAAAGTAATGAAGGACTTCTCAAATTTATCCTTGCATTCTCGAAAGCATGCACACTATAATATATTTCAATTTATACAATAATAAAAAAGAAACAGTTTTGTTGCAACATAATAGTAGTGGCCTGAGAACCATGTAAGGCATTCATTTTCTAATGATCCTTCAACAATAAATATGAAAATACATTACTGCATTGGGTGTACAAATTTATATGTACCTTGTGAATATTTTAAAGCAAACCAGTTCAAATAAAATGGTTAAAATACCAACATTATGTCTTTTAACATATTGATGAGTAAATTGAGCTATGCACCATTTGAGAACCTGCACACAGAACTGTTAATCTGGTTTTAAAAGGACTTTATACTGTAGTAAAATCAATGGGTGAATATTACCAAATTACCTGTACACAGGCTAAGGCTGTCACAAGGCTGGGAGGACAGGTGAAACAGCTGGGGTCCTACCTAAGGTAGTTTGAAAAAGGTGTGGTGCAAAATTGTATTCAGTAAAACCAAAAGGGCTAACTAAGACACTGATTAAATGGAAGCAGACCGCAAGTTCTCATACAAGCTAATATAGGCTAATGCCAGTGAACCTGAAGGAACAGGCCACAATAGAGGTGGGTGAAAGCTCTCGCCATGTTCCCACAAAAACCACTTTTTTGTCCGCTTTTTCACAGGAAAATCTGCTTTAGAACCAGTGATTAAAATCTTCACATTTTTCTCCCATTGGCCAAAATTCTTTGCCATTTTATCAATAGCTAGTTTACACCCATTGATTTACCTGGTTTTGCCTTTACGCTATGAAATTATGATGTATTCCAGGAAGTGAAACACAAGAGAAGCAGCTACAGATTGAGGTAGACATGCTGTGCCATTCTGCTGTGTATTTATAGCAAAACTGAAACAGGGGAGGCTTATAGTGACTGCTATCACTATGAGCAGGTTTAAAAATAATAAAAGGAATATATGGAAGGATCCTTATGTATCCACTGAGTCTTAGGAGCAGGAGGAAGTGAGCTCTACAGAACCAATGCTGTCCAGTCCCCCTAAATTGCCCCTAGGGATCTTAGGGAATTTAATGGGAAGGGAGGAAGAAAAGGGTAGTAGTGAGAGCAGGACAGGTACCTGATGCCAAACGTGCTGCCCCTGCTTCCACTAATTCTGTGCCTGCTACCACCATTGCTGTGCCTGCTGTAAGATGTGCTTCTCCTGCTGCCACCAGTACTGTGCCTGCTGTCAAACATGCTGCCCCTGCTTCCACCAGTGCTGAACCTGTTGCCACCAATACTATGTCTGCTGTCAGACATGCTGCCCCTGCTGCAACCAGTGCTGTGCCTACTGCCAGTGCTGAACCTGCTACCACCAGTACTGTCCCTGCTGTCAAACATTCTGCTCCTGCTGCCACCAATGCTGGACCTGCTGCTAGTGTGTTTTGTTATACTCAGGAGGGTGAAGGAGAAGATAATACCAAGTGTAACCGCAAGAGGCCTTAAGTAACACTTGCCATCCCCAAGCAGTACCACCAGTGCTAGTACTACTACGAATAAGAAGGTTCAACAGCTTTTTAGTGTTAGGAGTGAAGGAGGGGGTAATCAATATCCTCATATTAATAGTGACTGTGAGGAGGAAGACTCTGGGGCTGAACTTGATGTGGTTGGTGTTAGTAGTAGTAACCATAATGGTGAAGCAGCTGGTGGGACTAGTGTTAGGGAAGAGCATCCAGACTAGTTAGACTGGGGAGTCCCCTTCCCTTCACTACAGTGTCCAAGTGGAACATGATCCTAAAAAGGACAGAACTGTTTGCGGATAGCAGGGACAGAAATAATAATATCACCACCAACACCATGAGCACAGATCAGTTGCCTGTGCCTGCTGCTACTGTTGCCAGTCTGCCTTCTTAACCTCACCATGAAATGGCATGTGTGACATTAGGGGACCCTCTGTCACATCGCTCATCACCTCCTCCAACCAGCAGTGAGTTGTCTGTAATAGAGCAACAGCTGCAGCACATAGGGACTAGTGGTAGTGGTGGTGATGATGATGGTGGAGAAACTGGGGTGGAAGATACATTGATGGCCTTTTTAGCCCAAACTTGAGAAGGAATGGGAGACAGGGATGAGGATGGGCATCACCACCACCATCAGCAGTCAACTTGATGATGAGATGCATGGACAGCAGGATGCTGAGGAGAAACTAGTATGCCACAGACCACAATGGACACAGTGTGAATGGGGTCAACAAGTGATTAGGGACCAGGACAGGTTTCTTTTGCCAGCAGCAGCAGCAGCAGCAGCAATACTCCTAGTCCTAGTTGCAGTGCTGATTCTGAGGCAGTAGCAGCAACAGCAACATCATCTGCTGCCAAAGACAGTTAAGGGGAATGTGGAGGAAAAGAATAAAGAGGCCATTCTTCTCCACCTGTTCCCTATCCTTCCCCCCTGAAGTCATGGGTGTGGAACTATTTTTCTCTTGGGGCTGGCACAGTGCAGTCATCACCAATGGCACTGTGCACAATTTGTTAAAAGTCAGTGAGAAGATGAAAGGAGGGAACACACCTTAGCACAACTGCCCTGATAACACGCATGAAAATCAGACTCAGGTCAGATATTTATGTCAAACATGTTAAACCCAAACATCCACCACAGAAATCAAGCAGATTGTTGCTGTACCCCCTGACTCTCCAGAAAGGTTAGAAGAGGCATGGCGGAGATCAAAGAAGAAGAAGAACAGAGAAACCCAGGCAGAGACTGGAAGTTCCATGATCAGCGAAACAACTAGCTGGCAATCACCTTCTTCCTCAAGGGTAATTACATCTTCTGCCAATCCACCTCATTCATCGTTACCTCCCCTTCCAAATGATAGCCACTCTGTTGATATTAGGATGTGGCATTTCGTGTCCACCCATTGCTCACTGTGTGGTGCACTAAACACACATGGCAGTGTGGTGGAGGACAATCGCAAGCAGGACATCAAGCGGCATCTGAGGAGATTCCATTCCACAGAATATGTGACTGCCGTAGCAGTAACAGACACTGAGCAACTTGGGCACTGCCTTAGCAGTAACGGAGACTGAGCAGCTTGCCCTGAGAGGCACCCAACCGGGGACTGCACGGAAGTGAGGACGCACAGAAATGTCGCCTGGGCGACACTGAGACAAAGGAGACCAGACTGCAGCGAGCTGTCTGGAGACAGCGAGGATCCTGACACCACCCCAACCGGAGACCGGATAAGGCGTGCAGGAGAGGAACGCAACCACAGTAGCCCAGCCAGGCTGGAACCACAACACAGAGCAGGAACGTCAGCCAATCCGAGTCAGTACACCAAGCAGGAATGTCAGCCGGGCTGGGTCAGTACACAGAGCAGGAACTACAGCAATCCGAGTCAGTACACAGAGCAGGAACGTCAGCCAGGCCGGGTCAGTACACAAAGCAGGAACATCAGCCAATCCAGGTTGGTACACAGGCAGGAAAGAGATGCAGAATAGTCAGACAGTCCGGGTCGGTACACAGGCAGGAACAAGATGCAGAGTCGTCAGGCAGGCTGGGTCGGTACACTGAGATCACACAACTAACAGGAGCAAGCGCTGGTACTGAAACACCACCATGCGTTTTGGGTATAATAATAAAAACTCAACATATAGTTTAAATGGTGTTTCTCTGGGGAAATCTACAAATGAAAAGGATTTGGGAGTAATGGTAGACAATAGACTTAGCAGTAGCATGCAGTGCCATCTGGCAGCTGCAAAGGCCAATAAGATATTGGCATGTATTAAAAGGGGTATTGACTCAAGGGAGGAAGATATAATTATGCCTCTTTACAGGTCCATGGTAAGACCCCACCTAGAATATGCTGTTCAATTCTGGGCGCCCTTTCTGAAAAAGGACATTATGGAACTAGAAAGAGTGCAGAGGAGGGCTACAAAACTAGTAAGGGGAATGGAAAGTTTTAGTTATGAAGAGAGGCTAGAAAAGTTAAACTTGTACACACTAGAGAAACGGCGTCTTAGAGGGGATATGATAACACAATATAAATATGTTCAGGGCCCATACAAAGGGCTCTCCAAAGACCTGTTCATTAACAGAACAGTACACAGGACAAGGGGCCACCCTCTTAGACTTGAGGAAAGGAGATTTAATCTACAACAGCGGAAGGGTTTCTTTACAGTAAGGACAATAAAGGTATGGACTTCACTGCCTGAGGAGGTGGTGCTATCGAAAACATTAGATGCCTTTAAAAGGGGCCTGGATACTTATTTAAAAGAGCATAACATAGAGGGCTATGTACGTTAGTATTGGGATGAACATTTAGTTGGGGCTTGTTGATCCAGGGAGAAATCTGATTGCCATTTGGAATCAAGAAGGAATTTTTTCCCCCCGTTCAAGGCAGAATTTTAAATTGCTAATTGAGGGTGTTTTTTTTGCCTTCTTTTGGATCAACGATGGTAAACAGGAATAGGAAAAGGTTGAACTGGATGGACGCAAGTCTTTTTTTCAACCTAAATTACTATGTTACCACGAAAGGGCACTGGAGAAGTGCCAGAACCCAGCATTTAAGGAGAAATGTTGGGTGGGACAATAACAGTGCAGCCAATAGCGTAATCGGGAGTGGAAACTGACAGAATGTCGCCAAATAGCATGGGTACCGTGATAGTACCTCCCTCTCAAAGACCCCCTATCCTAGAAGAGGAACCTGGTTTCTGCGGATATTTGGCATTAAAACTGCGCAGCAATCTAGGAGCATGAAGATCACTCTGATCAACCCAGGAACGCTCCTCAGGGCCATAGACCTTCCAGTGGACCAGATATTGCAATTTTCCTCTGAATCTACGTGAATCAATGATGCTTTGAACTTCGTACTCCTCCGGACCCTGAACTTTCACAGGTCCGGGGACCGCAGGAGTGGTTGTGTAACAGTTGAATACCAGGGGTTTCAGAAGAGATACGTGGAACACATTGTGAATCCGCATGGATGCTGGGAGGTCCAGAGCATACGAAACAGGGTTAATTTTGCGGATCACCTTGAAGGGACCAATAAACCGGGGAGCCAACTTATTACATGGAACTTGCAAATTGAGGTTTCTGGAGGAAAGCCATACCCTGTCCCCAACCTGGAAGGAGACCGCTGGCAGCCGTCTGCGATTAGCATGGCGCTGATAACGCTGGAACGAATTACTGAGGGCCCTCTGAACCTGTGCCCAAGAGGAGCGGCATTGCTCGATATGCTCGTCCAGAGCTGGAATCTGCATCTGGAATGAGTCCAGGAGCAAGCATGGCTGAAACCCATAGTTGATGAGAAACGGGGAGCTCCCGGATGATGAATTAACCGCACAGTTCCTGGCGAACTCTGCCCATGGCAACAGGTCAGCCCAATTATCATGATGATTGGACTTAAAACAGCGTAAGAATTGTTCCAATCCTTGATTGGAACCTCAGCGGCTCCATTGGTCTGGGGATGGTAGGCAGACGAAAAGACAGTTGTATGTCCATCTGGTTACAGAATGTTCTCCAAAACCTGGACACAAATTGGCTCCCACGGTCTGACACCAGTACTCTAGGTACCCTGTGCAACCCAAACACTTCTCTTGCAAAGACAATAGCCAACTCTTGGGCCGAGGGTAGACCAGGAAGGGGCACAAAGTGAGTCATCTTAGAAAAGCTATCGACCACCATAAGGATGATAGAGTAACCCTTAGATACTGGCAGTTCTACCAGAAAATCAATATAAACATGGGACCAAGGACGCTTGCCATTAGGTACTGGTTGGAGTAACCCCACTGGGAGGTGTCTAGGGAATTTGGCATGAGCACAGGTGGTACAGGCTGCAGTGAATGCGGTGCAGTCGGCCCCGGGCAAGTAGGATACAATAAAATTGAAGCGGGACAGAAAAAAGGCCCATCTGGCTTGTCATGAGGACAATCTCTTAGCCTCCGAAAGGTACGTCAGATTTTTGTGGTCTGTCAGGATTAACACAGGAGTCCTAGTAACTTCTAGCAAGTGATGCCATTCTTTAAGAGCAAGAATAATAGCCAGGAGTTCTCTGTCCCCAATCTCATAGTGACTCTGGGCACTGGACAGCTTTTTTGAGAAGAACCCACATGGTCTCAGAGTACTCCCAGTGACCGAACACTGTGGCAGTACTGCCCCTACCCCATTCTCAGAGGCATCAACCTCTAACGTAAATGGAAGGGACGGGTTGAGGTGGGACAGTACAGGAGCAGATGCGAAAGCGGCCTTGAGTGTCTCAAAAGCTCGATCAGCTGCCTCAGACCATTGGGAGGGATTGGCACCCTTATGCGTGAGGTCAGACAGTGGCTTCACGATAGTGGAGAAGTTTCGAATAAACTTTCTATAATAATTAGCAAACCCAAGAAAGTGCTGGATTGCTTTTAACCCTTTGGGTCATGGCCATTGCAATACTGCTGCGAGCTTTTCCTGATCCATAGCAATGCCATCTCTAGAAATCACAAAGCCCAAAAAAGGCACCATAGACTTGTGAAACTCGCATTTTTCTATCTTACAGAATAGTTTATTCTTGCGTAATCTGAGCAAAACTTCGTACACATCCTTGATGTGTTGAGACAAAGTAGACGAGTGTATGAGTATATCATCCAGATAAACTACTATACAAGACTGTAACATATCACGGAGGATGTCATTAATAAATTCTTGGAACACTGCAGGTGCATTACATAGCCCAAAAGGCATTACTAGGTATTCGTAATGTCCAGATCTGGTATTAAATGCCATTTTCAACTCATCTCCAGCTCTTATTCTGATCAGGTTATACGCAGCCCGTAGGTCCAACTTAGTGAAAATGGAGGAACCTTTCAACCTGTCAAACAGTTCAGTAATGAGTGGTATGGGATAGGCATTTTTCAGCATCAGTTTATTCAATCCCCGGTAATCAATGCAAGGTCTACCTCGCCATTCTTCTTTTTTACGAAAAAGAAACCAGCCCCCGTGGGTGAGGTAGACTTCCTAATAATACCTCTCTTGAGGGCATTATCGATATATTCCTCTGTGGCCCAATTCTCCTCGCACGACAACGGGTATGTGCGACCCCTAGGAGGCACGGCGCCAAGAGGCAAATCAATAGCGCAATCGTAAGCCCTATGCTGAGGCAAAGTGCTAGCCTCTCCCTTACACGTCACTGAATTGATGATACTCAGCTGGCACTGAGGGAGAGGTACACATGATCTTAATCGGATGAGCAACGCAATGCCCCATACAATACTCAGACAAAAACGTGATCTCACAAGTCTGCCAGTCAAACTGAGGATTATGCAAATGTAACCATGGGAACCCCAGAATGACCGCATGGTGGGGAGAATGGATAATCTGGAAACACTGTTTCTCAGTGTGGAGAGCCCCAGTGGTCATGGACAGTGGTATCATTTCCAAAGTGATCTGAGCTGGTTCCAACGGTCTGCCATGAATGGCCTCAATAGCTAAGGGAGATTCCCTCTTGACCAATGGAATCTGGTGTAGCGCAGCAAATGAATTGTCCATAAAGTATCCGGCTGTGCCGGAATCAACCAGGGCCAGAACCTCTACCAAGTATTCTGCCCATGAAAATGCCACCTGGATTGTGGGTTTCTGCTTAATTGGGTCTAGGGACTGCTGAACACCACCTAGGGCCTGTCCCCCAAGGTAACCTAGGTGCGTTCGTTTCCCGGCCGTATAGGACAGGTACGCAACAGGTGTCCGGATTTGCCACAATATAGAAATAAGCCCTGCCTTTGGCGATGTGCCCGTTCCTCCTTAGTCAACTTGGTGAACCCTAGCTGCATTGGTTCACTAGTGTCTTGGGTATGATCAGGAGGCATGGGAGGAGAGGGAGGCATGGGTGGGACATTTTGACCGGCCTGTCCAAAATTTCTGGGCGGCTGCTTGCGGTCTTTGGCCATTAGTCTCTCACAGATGCGGGAATCAATTAATATAGCGAAATCAATAAACTCGTCTAGATCATTAGGCACATCTCTGGCTGCCGTCTCATCCTTAATATGGTCAGCAAGTCCCTGAGCAAATGCTGCCACCAGCGCCTCGTTGTTCCAACCTACCTCTGCTGCCAATGTACAGAATTCGATAGCATAATCGCCCACTGTACGAGAACATTGTTGTATCTCCATGAATCATTTGGCAGCAGAGGTAGCTGTACCTGGGACTTCAAATACTCTACGAAAGGTACGCACGAACTCCCTGAAGTTCCTAGTGCAGGATTTAGCAGTCTCCCACAAAGGGTTGGCCCATGCCAGGGCTCTGCCCGTCAGTAATGATATCAGGAAGACCACCTTACTGCGGTCATTAGGAAAGGCATGGGGAGTTAGTTCTCAAAAAATCTCCAATTGATTAATAAACCCTCTGCACAGGGTGGGTTCGCCATTGTATCTTAGCGGTAACGGAGCTGAGGTGGTTAACCCTTTACACGAGGCCACTTGTGTCATGGATTGAGCTTCTGGTGTCGAAACGGAGGGAACCACCGGTGCTTGAGCTGGTTTGTCAAGGTGAGCCGTGTGCTCTAGAATATTTTGTATGGCCAGTGCCAACTGGTCTAAACGTTGCTCATGTAAGTCCATCCTCCAATGGATGTTTTGTGCATTACCTTCACCTTTACTGTCTGAGGTCATGGCCCTTTCATACTGTAATGGTTTGTTTGACACACAGACACAGTTGGTTTGGATAAAACACAATTTTATTGAACAATGATAATAACAATAACCCTCACGGGTCCTGTAATATACATACAATATAGTACAGGCACAAGACAGGTTATAATGAGGTAAGCCCACACGGGTCCAGTATATACAGGTAATCCAGAGTTCAATGTACAGACACAGGTCAGGCAGTTCTTGTGTGATTCTCAGTTGGACAGCACTGAATGTGTTACTGTTAGGCCGAGAGCACTGAGAGGCCCTAATAGTGCAAGGCCCTTTAAGAGGCTCAATCAACAGGAGAGAGCACAAAATCAAGTAAAGCCCAAAAGTAATGGAGACCAGATCAACGTGAGGTCTCCCGTAGCAGTAACGGAGACTGAGCAACTTGTGACTGCTGCGGCAGTAACAGAGACTGAGCAATTTGGGCACTGTCGTAGCAGTAACGGTATCATGGTCCCCGTGATCCTTCCTGTCACTCTCAACTGTGCTGCTCCCGGATTGGTTGAGCTGTGTTGGCCCGCCCCTGGTTATCCGTTTTAATCTGGCCACTGGCACCTGTCAGGTGCCCTTTCATGGTGTTTCCTAACCAGCGTTGCTGATGCAGTATTCTAGTATCCTGATCTACCTGTACCGACTAGGCTTGTCTGACGACGTTCCTGTGTTCCTGTTCCGTGATTGACCCAGCCTGGCTGACTTCCTGTGTGTTCTTGATCCGGCTTGTCTGCGAATCTCCTACGGCATCTGACCCGGCCTGGCTGACGATCCTTCTCCGTTACCGACCTGGCTTGTCTGCGAATCTCCTGTGTATCCTGACCCAGCCTGGCTGACTACTGAACACTCTTGCACTGTTCCTGCTATCCTGACGGACGATTCCGTTGTCGCCTCAGTGACATTCTGATACTGCATAGTGTGTCTGAGCCTCCGTTTATCTGTTGCTGAGCCGTTCTGAGTCTCCCATTACCTGCCTTTCGTGTGCTGAGTCCAGACCTTACTGTGCTGTGTCGTTTTCTGCACTTGGGACACTGGTGTTGTTCATCCGATTACTGCTACTCTTACACCTATCGCCTAAGCCTGATCGCTGTCTCTATGAGCCGGCCGCTTGTGGGCCTTAGTAGTCGGCGTCTCTCCGTGTCAGAGCAGCGGCACAAGCAATCACGATTCTGGTGGTCTCCGGTTACGCCCGTGGGGGCTATTGACTCAAGCTATTACGATATTAGTAGTCTCCAGTTACGCCCGTGGGGACTATTGACTCAAGCAATCACGATACTGTAGTCTCCGGTTACACCCGTGAGGGCTATTGGCTTAAGCAATTATGATATTAGTAGTCTCCGGTTACGCCCGTGGGGGCTATTGGCTCACGCAATCACAATACTAGTAGTCTCCGGTTACGCCCGTGGGGGCTATCTCTTTATCACTTGCAGTTCCCATTCAGTCAGAACTTTATGCTACAGCTTCACACAGTGAATGGACTTGGGTGCTATCTTACAGCACACATCGCTATATGCAGCACCAAGGGCGTGCCTAACACCACACTTGAGACTGATAACCAGTACTATTAACCTCTCGTGTCCTGTTTTGTGCTTCCATACTTTGTGTAGTATTACCTGTTGCACCAGGTATCTCTGCTTTATTTCTGCTTATGCCAGTATAGTCATTCATTTTGTTTAAATAAAACTCTATTTATTTTATCTACCACTGTCTGAGTGTCTGAAAACCATAACAAACGGAGACTGAGCAACTTGTGACTGCCGTAGCAGTAACGGAAACTGAGCAACTTGGACACTGCAGTAGCAGTAACAGAGAATGAGCAACTTGGGCACTGCCATAGCAGTAACGGAGATTGAGCAACTTGTGACTACCGCAGAAGTAATGGAGACTGAGCAACTTGAGCACTGCCGTAGCAGTAACGGAGACTGTGCAGCTTGCCCTGAGAGGCACCCAACCGGGGACTGCACGGAAGTGAGGACGCACAGAAATGTAGCCTGGGCGACACTGAGGCAACGGAGACCAGACTGCAGCGAGCTGTCTGGAGACAGCGAGGATCCTGACACCACCCCAACCGGAGACCAGATAAGGCGTGCAGGAGAGGAACGCAACTACAGTAGCCCAGCTGGGCTGGAACCACAACACAGAGCAGGAACGTCAGCCAATCCGAGTCAGTACACCAAGCAGGAATGTCAGCCAGGCCGGGTCGGTACCCGAAGCAGGAACGTCAGCCAATCCAGGTTGGTACACAGGCAGGAACAAGATGCAGAATAGTCAGACAGACCGGGTTGGTATACAGGCAGGAACAAGATGCAGAGTCATCAGGCAGGCCGGGTCAGTACACTGAGATCACACAACTAAGAGGAACAAGCGCTGATACTGAAACACTACGAAAGGGCACTGGAGAAGTGCCAGAACCCAGCATTTAAGGACAAATGCTGGGCGGGACAATAACAGTGCAGCCAATAGCGTAAGCAGAAGTGGAAACTGACAGAATGTCACCAAATAGCATGGGTACCGTGATATATGGAGAGTAGCTATAGCACGAATGCTTAGCTAATGGTCGACAGAGATATAGTGCCACGCGGCGCAACCAACTAGCATAACAGCAAGCCACCGCAAGTGGAGCGAGAACAAAACGGAGACCACCAAGCGGTATGGTGGAAATGCAAGGCACCGTGTGACAAGACAGTACACAGAGTAAAATCGTAGCGAGGTATGGTCAGACACGGAACGGATACTCAGCCAGGCACAGTAGTTAACACAAGCGGGTTCTCAGCCAGATACAATCGGTAACGGAAGCAGGTTCTCAGCCAGATCAGGTCAGCAACGGAGTGGGCTCTCAGCCAGGAACAGTCAGTAACAGAAGCGGGTTCTCAGCCAGATCAGGTCAGCAACGGAGCGGGTTCTCAGCCAGATATGGTCAGCAACGGAGAAGTCGAAGAACAGCAAACTCAAGAACGCCGTCAGGCAGGCCAGGTCATACGCGAACAGCAATAACGGAGCAAAATGCAGGAACTAATACACCACGAAAGGGCACCATAACGTGGAAATGACAGGGTATATAAAGGCCATCACTGGTCGGCGACAAAAGGTACTAGCCAATCAGTAAGAGGTAATGCAAATTAGCAGTCAGAGTGTCGCCGCCCGCTGAACAAAGCATGGGCACCATGATAGTAGGGCATTTTTTTTTTTCAGGACTTGTGCTTAAAAAAAAAAATTATAAAAAAACATAGTCCTAGAAAAAAATAATCTTTTGCAGGAAATTATTTGCTAAGCAGGAAGTGCCACTATTCGTTGATTTCAGTTTGAGCCGAAAATTTTCGCCCTTCCTTATTCTCCAATGGGCTAAGACTAGGGATGGGCTGAAAATTTTCGCCTCAAACTGAAATCGGCGAATAATGGCACTTCCCGCTTGGTGAATAATTTCCTGTGAAAAGTGCATTTTTTCTGCTTTTTTCACCTAGCTCATTCCATTGAAATCAATGGGAACAATGAATTTACACACAACACATAGCAAATGTTATTTAATTTCCCAAAGACACAGTATAAAATGGGCAAAAGGGTTTCTGTGTTGGTGGAGTGTGAGGAAAGAGTTGACCATGGAATATTTTGTGGGGATTTGTTTACTGGGATTGGGGGGCAGGTAATAAAAAAATAAATCCTAAATACAATTAAAAATACCCCATCAGACATGATATAAAAGGGTTTCAGGTGGGTGCCTGTGTTGGTGGACAGAGTCTGGGGAAAGAATCAGTTGAACAGGGAATTTGTTTTGGGGGGTTGGTTCTTGACTGGTATTGGGGTAACAGTAAATAAAAAAAATTAAAATAGGAAATTTGTATGTAACTTGACAGAGACAGGGAACCCCTGATGTAAGCTGCCACTGGGGGAGACTGATACTTGCCGAGACAGAGTATTTTGTGAAGGATGATTTGTTGTTAGAAGCCTAAACCCTGAGGAAACATTGATTTGTAGGACTTAGACTTATTAGAAACCCAATCCCTGAGGAAACATTGATTTGTAGGACTTAGGCTTGTTCGAAACAAACCCCCAAATATTGTTTATTATTATTTTTTTGTAGGACTATGTTTTTTTTTTTTATAATTATTTTTTTAAAACACAAGCCCTGAGAAAAAAAAATGCCCTACTGGCCTAGTGCCAGCAGGTCATATCCTTTTGGCCTGTGGTCACTGGCCATTATCAAATGCCCTGATGTAGATGCGGAATTTGTGACTGCTGCTTTTGATGCTGCTGCTGCTGAGTTGTTTAAGCAACAGGATAATTAGGCGGCTAAAGGGGAATGGGATCAACAACAGCAGTAACATGGGTGATGAATGATGAATGTTCCACTTGCCACAACTAGCTCCAGTGATGCGCCTGAGGCAGTAGCAGCACAATAAGAAGCCCCCAGTATATGTGGAGAAAAGAAGAAGTTGGCCAATAATTCTTCTCCACCTGCCCCTCCTCCAAAATCATAGGTGTGTTGTTATTAGAATATAATTTTTTCCCTTGAGAGCAGGAACTGTTCCACTCATCAATAACTACAATGTGCACATCTGGGGGCTCAACTGTAACCAAATACCGTGACACCAGAACCCAAGAACCGCAGCTGTCACTATACCTCTTGTCCACACCTCTCTAAGGACACATGACAACTTGCTGACAGTTTAATAGTAATGATGATGAACCCTCTCTTCCACCATCTTAACATTTTCTGCAGGATAGAATCTCCTCAGATGCTGCTTGATGCTCTCCTTATGATTCTCTTCCACCACACTGCCACGTGTGGTCAGTGCACCACACAGTGTGCAATGGGTGGACACGAACTGCCACATCCTAACAACTTGTAACTGTTTGTTCGACACACAGACACAGTAGGTTTGGATAAAACACAATTTTATTAAACAATAAAGATCACAATAACCCTCACAGGTCCTGTAATATATACATGATATAGTACAGCCACTAGACAGGTAATACAGAGGTAAACCCACACAGGTCCAGTATAAGTAGAGAGTCCATAGAACAATATACTGACACAGGTCAGGCAAATCTTGTGTGAGTCCCAGTTTATCAGTACTGTATGGGTTAATAGTAGGCAGAGAATGTTGACAGGCCCTAGTGTAGCAAGGCCTTTTAAGAAGCTCAAACAGAGGTGAGAGCTTTAATTCGAGTAACACCCAAGATAATGGATACCAGACAATTATGGACTGCCATAGCAGTAACGGAGACTGAGCAACTTGAGCACTGCCACAGCAGTAACGGAGACTAAGCAACTTGAACACTGCCATAGCAGTAACAGAGAGTGAGTGACTTAAACACTGCTGTAGCAGTAACGGAGTCCAAGCAACTTGAGCACTGCCGTAGCAGTAACGGAGACTGAGCCATGTGAGCACTGCCGTAGCAGTAACGGAGACTAGGCAACTGGACACTGACGTAGCAGTAACGGAGGCTGAGCAATAGAAGCAGTGCTCTAGCAGTAACGGAGACTGAGCAATAGGAGCACTGCCGTAGCAGTAGTGGAGACTGAGCCACTTGAGCACTGCTGTAGCAGTAACAGAGACTAGGCAACTGTATACTGCCGTAGCAGTAACGGAGACTTGAGCATCTGGTGCACTGCTGTAGCAGTAACGGAATCTGGTCAGCGTGGGCACTGCCATAGCAGTAACGGAAAACTGAGCAACTTGCCCTGAGAGGCACCCAACCTGGAACGGTTCGTAGGACAGGCCAATAGGAATGTCGCCGGGGCGACACGAAGACAACCGAAAACAATCTGCAGAGCTGCCCAGAGACAGCGAGAGACAAGCACTACCCTTAACCAGAGAACGGTCAGAGCGTGCAGAAGAGGCAGCAGCCCACCAGGGCGGAATCCACACAGCACAGGAACGTAGAACAGTCCAAGTCGGTACACGGAGCAGGAACATCAGCCAATCCAAGTCGGTACACGGAGCAGGAACGTCAGCCAAGCCATGTCGGTACACGGAGCAGAGATGAGAAGCAGAATGGCCAGGCAGTCCGGGTCGGTGCACAGGCAGGAAAAGAGATGCAGAGTAGTCAGACAGGCCAGGTCAATACACTGAGAGCTCACAAGAATCAGGAACAAGCGCTGGTACTGGAACACCACAAAAGGGCACCGGAGATGTGCCAGAACCCAGTATTTAAGGACAATACTGGGCGGGACAATCACAGTTCAGCCAATAGGCGTTAGGCAGGAGGGGAAACTGACAGAATGTCATCAAATAGCACGGGCACCATGGTACAACTACAGAGTGGCTATCATTTGGTGGGGGAGGTAATGATGAATGAGTTGGATTGGCAGAATATGTAGTTACCCTAGTGGAAGAAGGTGATGGCGAGCTAGTTATTTCACTTGTCATGGAACTTCCAGTCTCTGCCTGGGTTTCTCTATTCTTCCTCCTCTTTGGTTGCCACCTCTGTTGCCTTTCTGGAGAGTCAGGGGGTACAGCAACAGCAGTGCTTGAATTCTGTGGTGAGTGTTTGGCTTTAACATGTTTGACATAAATTTTATGGCATCTGTTTCATGTGTGTTATCAGGGTAGTTGCGCCAAGGTGTGTTCCGTCCTTTCCTCTTCTCACTGACTTGTCGCAAATTGTGCACAGTGCTGTTGGTGATGAATGTACTGTGCTGGCCCCAAGAGAAAAATAGTCCCACACCCATGACTTCAGAGGATTGGGATAGGGAACAGGTGTAGAAGAATGGCCTCTTTCTTCTTGTCCTCCACATTTTGCTTCACTGTCTGGGGCAGAGGATGATTTTGCTGTTGGTGCTGCTACTGCCTAAGAATCAGCACTGCAACTTGGACCAGGAATACTGCTGATGCTGGCAAGTAGAAACTGTCCTAGTCCCTCATCACTTGTTGAACACATTCCTACTGTGTTTTCTCTGGTCTGTGGCACACTAGTCTTCTCCTCAGCATCCTTCTGCCTTTGCAACTCAGCAGCAGGAATTAGAGCAGTAGCAAATTCATCCTCATCCTCATCCCTGTCTTCCATTCCTTCTCCGTTTGTTCTAAGAAGGCCACCAATGAGTCTTCTACCCTAGCTTCACTGCCTTCCTCATTATCACCACCACTACTCCCTATGTGCTGCTGCTGCTGTGTTACAGACATCTCACTGCTGGTTGGAGGAGGTGACAATATAACTGTCATGGAGTGACTAGACAAATAAAGATTCTGACAGGTATAGGTACTATCAATACATTTTATTAAGAAAAAATGCAAACAAGATAGCAATAAGTACTTCCCCAATCTCCACTGGAAAGGCATGAGGACAGTGCGCAGTCCACTACCAGGATTAGCACTGAACGTATCCAGACAATGCGTCCAGAGTAGAAAGCATACTAGTACTGACAGCGTGCAGAGACTAGAGGCCCAAAACCTTAGAACGCTAGGGTCCACTGACACAATACCCTAGAACGCTAGGGGACACAGGAACTGCCACACATCCTAGAACACTAGGACTACAAGTGACTGATAGGACCAAGCACTGCTGGACTACAGAGTGAACTTACCCAGAGGTGACAAGGCCCCTGAGCCTGCACAGAGCGAGCCAGGATGCAGGAAGCACAGATAGGGACAGACTAAGCCAAGGTCATACACTATTCGGGTAGTCAGACAAAGCCATAGTATAGCACGGAGCGGGTAGTCAGCCAGGCAAAAGGTCATACGCGGATCGGGCAGTCAGACAGAGCCAGGAGTCAAAAACGGAGCGGGTAGTCAGACGAGGCCAGAGGTATAAGTACTAATCGGGTAGTCAGATGGAGCCAAGGGTCATACACAACTCAGAATTGGCAGCCAGAAACAAATCACAATAGACTAACGAGTGCTCAGGTACACCACGAAAGGGCACTGAGGCTAGTACAGAATGCAGCATATAAGGCCTATTGGAGAGGAGGGGCCACGCTCTACCGAATCAGCCTAGCCTATAACAATAACAAACGCCCCGAATGATGCTCCAAGCAACCAGGAAGTCAGAGATCAGCAAAGCTGCCTCCGAGCATACCAGGAACAGACAGGTAGAGCCATAGGCCCAGATCACGGTCACCGTGATAATGACAGACAGTACCCTAAAATCACACTTGCCATTTTTTGGTGTTGTGAAGAAGGCAGACTGGCAGCAGCAGCAGCAGGCAGAGACAGCTGATTTGTGCTCCTGGTGGTGGTGGTATTATTTATGCACCTGCTATCCACCCCCAATTCTGGCTTCTTCAGAATCATGTTCCCCCTGGACACTGTCGTGAAGGGAAGGGGACTCCAGAGGAATCATGTGGGCTCCCTTGACCTTTAGTTTGGAAACTCTCAAATGTTTCCCCTACCACTCCCCTAACACTAGTCCCACCAGCTGCTTCACCATCACTATTACTACTACTAACACCAACCAAATCAAGTTCAGCCCCAGAGTCTTCATCCTTAAGTCACTAGTAATATGAGGATATTGATTACTCCCTCCTTCACTCCTAACACTAACAAGCTGCTGGGCCTTCTTAGTAGAAGTACTAGCACTGGTGAGACTGCTTGAGGATGGCAAGTGACTTAGGGTCCCCTTTTGTCTCACATGGCATCATCTTCTCCTTCTCCCCTCCTAAGTATTACAAGACACACTGGCAGCAGCTTCAGCACTGGTGGCAGCAGGTTCAGCACTGGTAGCTGGCAAAGCACTGGTGGCAGCAGGGGCAGCAAGTCTGACAGAAGGCACATTATTGGTGGCACCAGGTTGAGCACTAGCAGCAGACACAGCACTTGTGGCAGCAGGGGCAGCACTGGCAGAAGGCACAGTACTGGTGGAATCAGGGGCAGCACATCTGACAGATGGAACAGTACTGGTGGCAGCAGATTCAGCACTGGCTGCAGCCACGGCACTGGGGCAGCAGGTGGAGCACCGGCAGCAGTCACAGCACTGGTGGAAGCAGGTTCAGCACTGGCAGCAGGCACAGCACTGGCGGCAGCAGGGGCAGCGCGTCTGACAGCAGACACAGCACTAGTGACAGCAGGAGCAGCATGTCTGACAGCAAGCACAGTAATGGTTGTAGCAGTAGCAGGGGCAGCATGTGTGACAGCAGGTACAGCAAGGGTAGCATGTCTGTCAGCAGGCAGCTGGCCTGCCCTGCTCTCACTGCTACCCTTTTCTTCCTCCCTTGCCATTAA
This sequence comes from Rhinophrynus dorsalis, assembly GCA_037306005.1. NCBI lineage: Eukaryota > Metazoa > Chordata > Amphibia > Anura > Rhinophrynidae > Rhinophrynus > Rhinophrynus dorsalis. The sequence goes on from CM074723.1 coordinate 403,989,999, forward strand.
TTTCCCCAAGATCCCTAGGGGTGATTTAGGGCAACTGGACAGCATTGGTCCTGTAGTGCTCACTTCCTCCTCCTCCTCAAATTCAGTGGACACATAAGGGTCCTTCCAGTTCCTTTTATTAGTTTTAAACTTTCTCATAGTGATAGTAGTCACACTCACAATGAGCCTGTCCTGCCTCAATTTTCCAAACAAACCAGCACAGATTGTCTACCTCTCTCTGTAGCTGCTCCTGTTGTGTGCCACTTTCTGGAGTACTTCATATTTTTATAGCGAAAAGGCGAAAAACATGTAAATCAATGGACAGAAACTTTCTATCCATTGATAAAAGAATTTTGGCCAATAGGCGAAAAATGCTAAGATTTTAATTGCTGGTATTTAAACAGATTTTCACCTGAAAAAGCAGACAACAAAGTGGTTTTCGCTGAATTTCTCGTGGGAACACACAGAGAGAGAGCTTTCACCCACTCCTATATATGGGTCTTTATGAACAGTATTCAGCATGGTTGGAATTTCAGGCTTTATATTTTATGAGTGTGGGAAATCCCATAGAGAAACTTTACATTTCTCATGAGAACATTGTAATAGCTGGCAGAAAAGCAGAATAAAAGACTTTTCTATAGTTGAAATCTTCTGTGAGAAGAGAGAAAAAAATTTTTTCACTACATTTCTCACAAGAATAAAATGTAAGTTTTCACCCATGTATACATATAATCACAATCGTACCCTCAGAAGCTGAGCCTCTTAAATTGAATGGAAGTCAGAAATTCCACCCAAAAGGTATCATGTAGACTTTGCTATGGATATATGCTATCCAAAAGGAAGAATGCCACAACTTAGGTTATTGAGTAGCATAGCCAAGAAGAGTGAAATCCATTGTAAGTAAATGCACTTGCAGCAGGAAAAAACAGGAGATCTTGAAAACACTGTGGAATAAAGCAGTAAGAATTGGACTGCTCTTAGACTAAGGGCATGGTAAAACAGTTGGTAAGCCTAAAAACATTACTGAACTTTAGCCAAGTCTGTTTAGTGAAGCTATGCAATAAGTTGTCTACTAGAATGGTTAGGGAGCATAGGACAAAAAAAGATATGTGGCCTCTAAACGTGCATCATGCCATTTTTAACTAAATTCAGTCACTAAACAACACCGCATACGTCAACTTCAAAGTAAAGAAGCAAACGTTTGAGGTTAGCTGGCGATGCTAAAGATTGTCAAAACAAGTTCATAATCACAGCCAATCACAACACACCAAATTAACAAGTCTATTCAAATAAATCCTTATATACCCCAAAATAACTGACACACATTGCCTGTGTTTGGAGGTTCTCAAAGCTACAGCACAGGGACCAGGAGCAGGGGATAGACATAGTGACAGAGAGAGAAAGAAGCATACATTTGAAGCAGGTAGATTTGGAGTGGGGAGAGGAGAGAATTGCATTTCCAAAATACACATAATACACTTTCACACATATTGCACACACACATATTTGTTTTGGTTTGAAGGCGACAGGAGATGACAGCACCCTTCATCCTCCCAGTAAGTCAATTTGTACATAACCGTCCACCACACAAAGTGTCTTAGCTAGTAACACACAACACAGTACTAGCTGAAACACATGGCCATCAGTGATAACATCAAGTTGACCAACACAGAGCTGATAGAGTTCAAACAAGGAGATAATACTGTATATCCAAACATGAAATGTGATGGGGTAAGCAGGCCAAATCATGTCAAAGTACAAGTTTAATCCCCTCAGTGCTACGTTGCTCAGACATAATCACCTCACAACCACAATGATTGCTATCACATTGTAATACAAAAATCTGTTCTGTTCATGAACAATGTTACACATATTACCACAGGGATGTCAACACTGAATCCAGAGGGATATGCAACACATTGCTCTGCACTCAAAGGTTTAACAGAGGTTGATCACAGTACACCAGGGTCATGTTGTATAGTTATACAGGGGTCATCACAGGGACCCCCTGACAAAAAGCTGATACTGGGGTAAACTGATACTTGACGTGATAGATGATAGAGTATTTTGTAGAGGATGATTTGTAAGATTTGTTGTTAGAGGCCCAAACCCTAAGGATTGATTTGTAGGACTTAGGCTTGTTAGAAACAAGCCCCGAAAATTTGTTTATATTTTTGAAGGCCTATGTTTTTTTTCTTTGTTTTTTTTTTAAAGCATAAGACCTGGGAAAAAAATGCCCTACTAGCCTAGTACCAGCAGGTCATGTCTTGTTGGCCAGTGCCCACTGGTCATTGTTAAATGCCCTGATATAATTACAGAATTTGTGAATGCTGTTCTTGCTGCTGCTGAGTTGTTTAAGCAGCAGGATGAATAGGCAGCTCAAAGGGAATGGGAACAACAACAGAAGTAACATGGGTGATGAAGGTTCCACTTGCCACGATTAGCTACAGTGATGTGCCTGAGGCAGCAGCAGCACCATAACTAGCCCCAACCACTTCAGCTATATGTGGAGAAAATAAGACATTGGCCAATAATACTGCTCCCCCTGCCCCTCCTACAAAATCATGGGTGTATTGAGAATAGACATTTTTCCCTTAAGTGCAGGAACTGTGCTTCACATATCAGCAACTGCAATATGCACAGTGTAAATAAGGGAAGGCATGGGAACAACTGGTACATCTGCACCCACATGAAACACCTGACACAACTGTATCTGAATACTATGACACTTAGGGTGCTCAGTGTGAAATCCCCCCACCAGCAACCAAGTATTGTGAATCCTCACACAACATCATCCATACAACCATGTGGTCCAAGTGTCATGATGTCACTTCTTCTCCACAAGGGATACTGGATATGGCTGCAAATCATGGTTTATCACATCTGTTCAAAATCCTCAAACGCCTGCACAGCACTGCCACAATGAAGCTCACATCAGGACCAGTTATGCATTGAACAAACCTTTGGTGCCTGGATGTCACCGGGGTGACTGTGAAATAACAACACTCGACAAGTACAGATACAATAAAATGAACTTTATTAATAAAGAATTAAAAGAAAGAATATATCTCTCCAACCTTCACTAGAGCAGGTAGGAACAATGCAACAGCACTTCCCCAACCCTTCACTCAACAAGCTTGAAGACAGAGAAATACTATACCCCAGAAGGCTGGAGTATCTACCAGGAGCTACAGCACCTCCTCCACCTTCAAGAGGCCCGGTATAGGACAGTGTAACGACACTTCCACAACAATTCACTAGACAGGTGGAAGAGAGGCAAACCGAATATACTCCAGAACGCTGGAGTAACAAAGGAGCAAGAGCACTATCTTCCACCCTCTAGAGGCCCGGTATAGGACAGTGTAATGACACTTCCTCAACACTTCACTAGACAGGTGGAAGAGAAGTGAAGAGAATATGCTCCAGAATGCTGGAGCAACCAAGGAGCGAGATCACCTTCTCCTACCTTCACGAGGCCTGGTCTGGGAACAGTGTAACAACACTTTCCCAACCATTCACTAGACAGGTAGGAGAATGACTACCAGACTATACTCCAGAATGCTGGAGCACCACCAGGAGCGAGAGCACAGCCTCTACCTTCACAAGGCCAGATAATGGGACAGTGTAATGATACTTCCCAAAACCCTTCACTAGACATGTGGAAGTAGGGCACACTGACTACACTCCAGAAAGCTGGAGGACCACAAAGAGCGAGAACACCTCTCCAACAGGAGATGACTAGGCTACGGATAGGCCTTAGATGCTAGGGACCCTGACAGGCAATGGTGACCACCCCTAGATGGCTACGGGTAACCGACAGACAGAGGTGACAGACCCTAGAACACCAGGACATATAACAGGTTATCCAGGATAGGCCGCAGGTGGACAACAGACTAGGCAACAAGCACACATACTGCCATGAAGCAGTAGCGAGGTAGTGGCAGGCTAGTAAACCAAAGGAGGAAGGCAGCCAGGCCTGGGTAGGCCATAGGTGGTAAGTCAACCTGAGTCAGGAGCGCAGCGGAGCAAGTGTCAAAGCCAGAAGGTATGGTTGTAGGGAGCCAAGGGTCTCAGCCAGATCGGGTAATCAGATGAAGCCAGAGGTCTCAGTCAGATTAGGTAGTCAGATGAAGCCAGAGGTCTCAGCCGGATCCGGTAGTCAGATGAAGCCAGAGGTCTCAGCTGGATTGGGTAGTCAGACGAAGACAGAGGTCTCAGCGGATCGGGTAGTCAGACAAAGCCAGAGGTCTCAGCCAGAACAGAAGTCATACAAAGCCAGGAGTCATACACAGGAATCAATAAACGGAACACAGAAGCACAACACTCAGGTACACTACGAAAGGGCAAAGGTGTATAGTAGGTCTGAGGCCTATAATGCCTAGCCTATGGGCGGAGACCACTAATCACCCTCCAGTGTCATATAAGAATAGCGCTTAGTATTTGAGTGACAGGTAAGGCAAGAACAATGTTGCTAGTATAAGAGCATGCCACTGGAGGCAATCACGGATGCCATGATACTGGATGACTCGGGGGGGCTCTTCAATGTCCACCAGGGAAAGTATGCAACATCATCCTAGTGTGTGCCATACTCAACAATATCACTGTGGACACAGTGTAGTGGAAGATCTGGATCCAAAACCCGTTGTGGAGGTGCTTGTTCCCCAGGCAGAAGATGAGGAGACACTGAGAGGTGGGAGACACAAGACAAGCTCATCAGGGACTACTTTACATGTCAGTATTAAATATGAATCAGCAATCAAACACAATGCAGGTATGACCATGATTAGGTATGGGGAATATGTGGAAACAAACTCACATAAACAACCAGCTTTCAGTCTCACCACTGTGAAGATCATCCTTTGAAACAGCAGACAACAGCATTTTTCGATAAAAAACACCAGACTTTATTCTACAAAGTTAAAATGAAGAAAGCATATCTGTGTAACATCAAGTGAAAAAAGACCATGAAGGTGAAAAAGTAATAGAGCAGGGAACAGAGCTTACAGGTGCACAAACAGATCTACAAGTTTTGCACCATATGGGTGCTTCCTCATGATCAGAAAACAAACACTCACACCAGAGAAAATGCTATATTTCCACAGGATGGCTGAGATGCCCTGAAATTGCCTACTTCAATTTACAAGTTACAACATTGGTATGAGCTGGACTTGATGGACACATATCTTTTTTCAGGCTCATCAATTATGTTACTGAGACATAGCTGGCACCATAATGAGCATGTGTAGCTGACATGCCATCTGAGATTATCTAACAGAAAAAAATCAGAGATTGAGTTGACACTACTTATATAAAAAATGGAACCCTGGAGCAATAGAGGGGTATCCAATTCAATGCACTGTATACCCCTCTGGCATTCCAGGTTTTAAAGGGATATTAGAGGTACTATGAGAACAAGAGATGTTAAATGCCTAATGCTTCAGAATAGGAATGGATGTCCTGTGTCAGTGTTGGCTACAGCATCAGAGTCAACACATTGATGGAAGGCACCTACAGAGGTTGAGCTTTAGTTATCATATGTATCCTGAGGAGTGGGGGTAGCAAAGAATACCTCCTTGCCATTCCTACTCTTCAGGATACCTATGATGACTAGAGTTCAAACATGACATGTTGGACTTGTGTTTGTCTGAACTGAATGCCCATCATGTTTTTTATATGAAACAAAATATGGATATTTTGGCCCCCCATCTCTTGAATACTTTTTATGCTGCCATTGACGACGGACATCTTCCGGATTCCATGAATAATGCTTCCATTATTGTATTGCCTAAGCCAGGAAAGGATCCGGAGATCTGTGACTCTTACAGGCCCATTTCCCTTTTGACTACGGATGCAAAAATTGTGGCGAAAATACTGGCTACCAGATTAAATAAAGTGTTGGGAACCATCGTACACGAAAATCAAACTGGCTTTATTCCAGGCAAATCGACGTCACACAACCTTATCAGACTATTTATGCACCTGCAGCTTCCACACCATATCATCGAATCTCGGGTGATAGCGTCGATGCCTCTAAGGCCTTTCACTCTGTCGAGTGGCCATATCTTTGGCATGTACTCCGGGGTTTTGGATTTGGTCCATCCTTTATTAATTGGATACATATTTTATATAGTAACCCCAGGGCTTCTGTGGTGACGGGTGGACTGAGTTCCCTACCCTTTTCCTTGCATCGTGGCACTAGACAGGGCTGCCCGCTCTCACCCGGCTTGTTTGCCTTGGCCCTGGAGCCCTTGGCTGCTCTAATTCGTGCTAACCCACTGATTCGTGGACTCAGGGTTGAGGGTAGAGAGGAAAAGCTTGCACTGTATGCTGATGACATTTTACTCTTTCTCAGTGATGATGGGGATTCCCTGAGGACCACTTTATGGTTGGTGGACAATTTTGGTACATATTCTGGATTACGAATCAATTGGACTAAGTCCTCTTTACTTCCGATTGATGGGGGTTTACGGGAGTCCCACTCAACGGACGTCCCGCTTTCTTATGTGGCCCACTGTACATATTTGGGGATTCGGGTAGCAGCAATGACGGACTCCTTCTTGGAGATGAATTTGTTACCTACTATTCAATCTTTTAATGATAAAACCATGGCTTTACTTGCCCTTAAATGTTATTGGTAGATCAAATCTTATTAAGATGATCTTTTGCCCAAATTTTTGTATATTTTTCAGAATACACCCGTCCCTATTCATAAAAAATATTTCCAACAAGTAGACAAAATTATTTCACATTTCATATGGCGGGGAAATCGGGTTATACTCAAGTTAACTACTCTCATGAGACCGAAACGTGAGGGGGGGATTGCCCTGCCCAATTTTTATAGGTATTACTTGGCAGCGCAATGTCGATATGTGCTTGATTTTGTTTCTCCCCTGCCTCGTTATCAAACTACCCAAGTAGATGCACTGTTATTGCAGCCTGCTTATGAGCTAACCCAATTCTTACATGGCGGCCCCGCAGTTTTTAAAATTCGTACTCCATTAGCTGCAACCCTATACGAGGCATGGGTGGAGTTGAAGAAGTTGCTGGGATACATAGCCATGGACCCGGGCACTCCTTTATGGGGCACCGCAGGGTTACATCATTTACTTGGAAGTGAGTTTGGTCCTTTGTGGGCTAGATTTGGGATTAGTATCCTTGGACAATTATACCACGATAACCAGTTGAAATCCTTTGCACAATTACATGATGAGTACAGTATTCCACACAATCCTTTTTACTCATATTTATGTATCAGACATGCTCTTAGAGCTCAGTGGGGTGATCGAGTTCCGATGATTGTTACGTTCCCGCTTCTTACTAGATTGATGATTCTTGAGCCTTGGAGACCTCTTTCTTTTATTTACCAGTGGCTAGAATCTCACATGAGGTATCAGGAATTTCCTTCACAGAAAAAATGGGAAATGGATGTGGGTCCATTGGAGGATTGCGAATGGGATATGGTTAAGGAGGGGCCGGCACTGGTGGCGACATCGACTAGACATCAAATGATACAGCTGAATATTCTACATAGAATTTATTATACGCTAATCAGATTGTTTAAAATGGGGAATTCTGGCACTGATCATTGTCTTCGATGTGACAATGTTCAAGGCACATACTTGCATATGATTTGGGAGTGTCCTGAAGTTAGTAGGTTTTGGTCAGAGATAATGCGTATTGTGGCCCTGGTGTTGGGAAGACCTGTTCCTGTGACTCCAAAGCTTTGTCTACTGTCTGTCTTCCCGATGAGATTGAGGATGCAAATGACAAATCTCTTCTGCGTGAGCTTTTGGTGATGGCAAGAAAGGTGGTGGCCTTGAACTGGATGTCAAACAGGGCTCCCAATTGTAGAGCGTGGATAAACCTGGTTTCACAATGTTTTCCACATTATAAATTGGTTTACTTACACCGAAGTACTCCGGCTAAGTTTGATAAGATATGGGGACGATGGCTGACCTGGTGGACAACTAGAGCAGATACTACTGTAACTCCCGACGTTGTGCAACTCTCTGGAGATGGTTGGCTGAGATCATATCTGCTTGCTGTGTGTATGGCTGTGACATATATTTGATGTGCACCTTTGTGTATGACTCCTGTACATAACGGGATTCTGTGGCATCACTGGCTGGTGGGTGGGGTTGGGGGGTGCTGCGGGCTCGGGGGTGAGAGGAACTGGGATCGAGGCGTCTAGTCTTAGTTTAGTTAGGTTAGATGTTTGGAGTTTGGGTTTTTCGTGGTTGACATTATCATAAAAACCTCAGGTTGACTCTGTACGCCCTTTTATCATGCGTATGTTCTTTTTGTTGTTATAAATGTTTGCATACTCTTGATGTACTTGAAAGATCTTACATGTACCTTTTTTTCTTTGTATGTGTATGGAGTGATCTGGTAATAAAATATATTTAAAAAAAAAAAAAAAATAGCCGACTTTGCTGTTTAATTCCATGCGGTGGCTTCACCGCATTTTAGCATCACACTTTTCTCGGCACAAATCCTGCACCATGAGAAGGCAGATGCAGAGTCCCAAACATGCGGTGAAAAGCACCAATATGTGTTGGAAAAAGATTAACATTATGAGTACATATTACAGTGTTGCATACCCCACTGGCCTTCAAAGGTTTAATACACAAACATCTCCTGACTAATAAAAACTTACCAGTAATCCTGATGTCCAGTGGGGTCACGGCCATCTTCTTCTTCTTCTTCTTTTTTCTTTCTTCTTATCTTCTTTCTTGTGTTAAAAACAAAAAACAAATCCATTAGTGCTCATTTAATTAAAAAAACATAAGCCCCCAAAGATGCAACGATTAACCCTTTGAGTGCCAGAGAGGTAGCCCTCCAGCACTCAAAGGGTTAACACGGGTCGCATCGTAAAGTCCACATTAAATAGTATATTTTATTAATCCTTCCCCCGCTTTGCCTCTGCCGCCATCTCCACTAGCGGCGGAAGGCATTTTGAGATTCACAGAAGCATCCATGCCTGAGTCAGACTGCCAGAAATTTGAACCAAAACTGAACCAAGACTGACTGAATTGCAACTTGTGGTGTTTGTTTTATTTTTCAGTGGGTCAACACACCTGTAACTTTAGCGACCAACAGGGGTTGTTTTTGCCAGCATTTTTTCATAGCACAGGTAATTGAATCTCTCACCGTGATTGAAAAAAATGTCAGCTGGGTTTTCTGGCCTAGCGGGGACAATTAAATCGAGCCCTAAATGTCAAGGTAAAATGAAGAAAGACAGGTATATAAGTGGGAATTTCCAGTGTAATAGGACCAATAAGTCCAGAACAGTAAATGAAGAGGCCAGCAGACAGGTTGCAGCGGCCGGCAATGCCACTGCCCGTTCGCCAGAGGGAACAGGACAGGCACCCATACCAGGCAGGTAATAATTACGAGCACCGTGATACTTCCAGGACTCCTTGTTCTTCTTTACACTGAAGATAGTTCTTAGTGGCTTTGGCTGTATGGTTGGGGTTATTGTCATGCTACAGAATAAATTTGGGGCCAATAAGATATCTCATTTATGGTACTGCATGATGGATAAGTATCTGCCTGTACTTCTTAGCACTGAGACCATTCATTCTGACCAAATCCCCAAATCCATTTGCAGAAATGCAGTCCAAAACCTGCAAGAAACCTCTACCATGCTTCACTGTTATCTGCAGATACTCATTCGTGTACCACTTTCCAGCCCTTCTGCAAACAAACTGCCTCCTGCTACAGCCAAGTATTTCAAATTTTGACTCAGTTGTCCAGTGCAGCTGTTGCCATTTTTCTGCACTTCAGTTCCTGTGTTTTTTTCATACTTGAGTTGCTTGGCCTTGTTTCCATGTCAGAAGTGAGCCTTTTTATCTGTAAACCACTTTTGACCAGGCTTCTCCAGACAGTAGATGGGTGTACCAGGGTCTCACGCTTTTCTGCCAATTCTGAGCTGATGGCACTGCTGGACATCTTCCGATTGTGAAGGGAAGTAAGCATAATGTGTCTCATCTGCTGCACTAAGTTTCCTTGGCCGACCACTTTGTCTAGAGTCCTCAGTGTTGCCTGTTTCTTTGTGCTTCTTCAAAAGAGCTTGGACAGCACATCTGGAAACCCCTGTCTGCCTTGTAATTTATGCTTGGGATAGACCTTGGTGATACAGGATAACTACCTTGTGTAATTTTGTTGTCTTGCCATGGTGTATAACTTGTGACATTAAACTGTCTTCAGCAACCTCACCTTGTTAGCTGAGTTTGGCTGTTCTGCAAGGATAATATCCAAAACATATGCGCCACTATAATCATATCCAACAGGTAAACTAATTGTTAAAAACACATCAAACATTTTATTGAGAACTATGCATAAAAAATATTTTACAGCTTCGGAAGTGCGTGGACCTGTGCAATAGGAAAGACTTTCCAGATCAGGTGCAAAGCTGGTATTTCAAGAGGACAAACATAAGTTGATTGATCAATGTGTTTTGCGCTGGCTTGATCATGAGTAAGCGCAGTCAGTGCTTTGATCAATCACCTTATGGCCTCCTGAAACACTAGCTTTGCTCCTGATCTGGGAAGTCTCTCCTATTGCACAGGTCCATGGACTTATGAAGCTGTAAGGTATTTTTATGCCTCTTTCTCAATTAAGTATTTGATGTTTTTAACACTGGGCTTACCTGTTGGATATGATTAATGATTGTGTTTCAACCTACGTATTAAATTGATGATCATTAGCACCTGCTTGGTATAATTGCTTAATCATACACGCGACTATATGCCTGCAAAATCCCTGACTTTGTGCAACTGTACCTAGAAGAATTGATGCTGTTTTGAAGGAAAAGGGTGGATACACCAAATATTTATTTGATTTAGATTTTTCTTCCTTTCACACACTATGCATTTTGTTAATTGATAAATATAAACTATTAACATCTACTTTTGAAAGCATTCCTACTTTACAGCATTTTTTCACACCTACCTAAAACTTTTGCACAGTACTGTATATGATAGATAGATAGATAGATAGATAGATAGATAGATAGATAGATAGATGTCATTGGTGGGTTGGAAAGCACTCAGTGTTGAATGTAACAAAGCGACTTGGGTGCACAACAAAAAGTAGTGCATACCTACAAAGAAGATAGCACTCACAGGAACCTTTTTTCAAATGAAGTGATGCTTACTTTTCATGTTTATTTCATAGGAAGAAATGTTTTGAAATCAATAGGGTCACTTTAATATTATAACAAATATAACAAAGTTATTTTTTTCTATGCTAGATTATTCAAATTATTTTACATTTTTAGTCAAAGTTCATGTAGTCAAAAACATGTACTGTGTGTTTCAAAATATGACAGTTTTCCATTGTTGAAATTATGAAAGCATGAGCTGAAGTTAGTAGCAGTTTGTAAAGCAGCAAGGGAAAGTTAATGGATAATGGTTTTAATTTGCAGTTTCTTGAGTTCACAATTTGGCATAGTATCCTGTTTACAATTTGGGATGTACACAAATGTGTATTTGAAAACCTTTACTTTGTAATGTAAGAACTCTTGATATTTAATGTAGATACTACTTATTTTTTGAACACATTATTTTAAACCAAACTTGTAATTACAAAATATATTTAAAGTCAAAATATCTTACTTTAAGATAAAGGCCATAGGTTTGTCAGAATCAATTCAATAAAAGCAAACCGCTTCATTTGAATAGGTTCCTGTGAGTGCTATCTTCTCTGCTGAACTGTTTATATCTTCTTTGCAATATGTTCCATACCCCTCTGCACTCAACGGGATATATATTTATATATATATATATATATGTATATATATATATATATATATATATATATAGAGAGAGAGAGAGAGAGAGAGAGAGAATATACACAAACATTTATCTAGTCGTGTATATTAGAGCATTTTAAACTTATTTTATATTTGAATCCTTTCTTTCTGCAGGTTACTGTATAAATATAATAAATGGGAAAGGAAAGATGACAGAGAAAGAAGGAAAAAAATAAAGGTTGTATAATTAATTATAAAAGGTGTTTTCATTTATTCATTGACATTCGAGTTCCACTGCATTTCACTTTTAAATGCATTATTCTACAGCACTGAATATTATGGTAATTTTGAAACTGACTTGTTTTTCACACAGTGGCAAATATGAGGAATATATTTGATGAACACAAGTTCCAGATGACAAATGGTGCTTGAAGTTTTCATGTCTGCTAATTCAGGTTTGATTAGTACATGGATGGATACTGTAATATAGATGACATTTTTCAGGCAGAATGGCTCTCTGATTTTAACATATAAGGAAATTCTTCACTGTGATTTGATCTTTGAAGTATTTTCAAATTCATTATTATTAATATAATAAAAGCCATACTGCCAGATTTTTAAAGCAGTTCACTACGGAACTGTATCCACATTTTAGAGTTACTATTATTTCATTCTATATTTGAAATATATTTTTTGCAATTACAAATTTGGTTTAAAAGAATGTGTTCATGGCAGACTTGGACTAGAAATGACTTTCCATTACCCTAAGCTCTGCGCTACCCATCTACACCTTGATGACTGTTCCTTTTTGTTTATATGTTTCCTACACTTACAAGAGTACTAATTATTTGGCTTTTGCTATACTTTCTTTCTTCTTTGTTCCTGATATATATGTGGCTATTGTTACACATGATTCTTGCCCTCATTGCAGCTTAGTAACTTAAGTTGGAGAAATAGAAGAAAAACAAGCGCACGCCATCTGAGAGCAATCTTTACAAATTAGGTGGTACGTAATAAATAATCTACTTACAAGATGTATTCTTGTAAGTGAAGCACACAGAAGTCACTGAACGTCAGAGTTTGATAGAAATAACCAACATATACAGTGATGTAGTAATCCAGAGGCTGTGTCAGATGCTAATGATCTCAGTGCTGGTGATGGGGGCGAGAGTAAGAAAGGGGGAGAGACAGTGCATAGAATATCTAAGTGTAGTATTAATATTTATTTTAGAAAACAGTAAAGAAATAAAGATAAAAACATACATATACAATAGAGCATAAAATATAATTATATAGCACTTAGAGCAATGATAACACTTCTAAAAATCCCACAAAGGTTAAAAGGAGAGCACATATAATATATAATCGATACAATGTATAAGTGACTAGACTGAATAGTTGCAAACGGAGGGTGTCAGGATGGAGCTTCTATGGGGGTAATTTAAAGGGATAGTAATGCTTCATAATAAAAGCAGCTCCAATTAATTTTCATAGTATTTGGGTCATGGAAAATGTTATTTCAGTACTGTCAGAGCTGTAGTTCAAGAGTAATTGAATGATAAAATATCCCCCTTGGGCCCCTTTTACTGATGTAACACTGCTCACCTCAGAGCAGCAAGACTTTCCGGATGGATCGTAGTGAGGGACAATCTTCAGTGAGCATAAGGATAAACCTGAAAAACCTGTCAAGGGGGGGGCAGGGTTTTCCTTATGCTCACAGTAAGAAGATTGTCCCTTGCTGTGAGCTGTCTGGTCTGTAGACCAGATTCCACATCTGAGGGGAGCTGCTTAAACTAGGTAAAAGGGACAAGAGGAGGAATCTTTACTATTCAATTACTCTTGAACTACAATGCTGACAATATTGAAATAACACTCTCTATGTTTCGAATACCATGAAGATTAATTGGAGCTGCTGTTTTGGGATATAATGTGGGGATGATAAATAAAACTGTTAAAATTGGCCCCTTACTGGAGAGTCTGCAAGAGTAAGCATGCTGCAATGCAATTAGTGTAAAGCTCAGCTTGTGCTTCCTTACTTTATCACTCTGTCGAGTCTCAGCTTATCAACCCCAAGTAGTCCTAGTTCGATCTCATCAGAATCCTTTTTGCTTCCCTCTTCACTCCAAATTCTTCACTCTGTAGTTTGCATGATGGTCTGGCATCTCTAGTCACACGTGGCAGACGGAGGCTTTTTTTTCAATGCGTTTTGGCGTTGTATTTGCTCCTTCTTCTGGAAAGTGCCTGTAATGGCTTGTGGACTCTCCCTAACTTAGTTTTTTCTGACCAGTCAGGTAGGTCCCACATGGATATTTATGTTGAAATTATGTGAAATTGTTTCAAAATAAACCCAAACTATAAATTATACAGAGTAAATGTGTTGGGGATAAGCAAATTGTGCTCCGGTGATTATAATGTACAAAAACCAGAGATTTATATATATAATGAGATAAAATCATATAATAAACTATTACATGCCTACAGTATGTAGATACAGTCCTGAATGTGGGACAAATTGATACGTCATCCAGGTAAATTAATTTTATAGTAAAGGTATTAAATTTTGTTATACCCACTTAGTATAATATTTTGATGCTTGAATATGCAGGATGATGCGGTTAAGTTGTGAAAATCTGACTCCTGGCTGCAGAGTTACTTAGATTTAGTGCAAAGAGAGTGCATAGATTAATACAATTTGTGGTGCCACAAAAATATATCTATCATGATGCAGGAGGTGATGTGAACACTTGGTGGATACTGTAATGTATGGCTGGTATTCATCATATCAAAATGCTGGTGGATATGAGTTCGACCCAGTAATGACATAAAGATGTATTTTATAATGTCCAGAATTCCATCATGTTATAGTATACTGACCTCCCAGCTATAGAGTTAATTAGATTTAAGGCTAACTGAATGGTCCCCTAATAATAATATAATCTATATTATGCATGCAGGTGTAAATTGTGGTGCCCCAAATGTGTATCTGTCATGATAATGAAAGGGATATGGGTCCTTAGTGTATAGTCTACTAAGTGGCTAGTAGATGTTAGTTTAACCAAGTGTTGGCATAATTGGAGGTAATCATGAATCACTAGGTGGTACATTTGGTTAGTTTTGACAAGATATTAGTTACTTATGTAGCTGGAAACCACCAGCTAGAAAAACACATTATCTTATTCTGAGTAGGCTGTTTATCAGATAGTCACTATGTATTTAAATAAGATTTATAATATTGTAATTAGCATTTCAAAATTTAGTTGAATGACAGCACAAAGAGACTTGATCGAGTTTTCTAGCTGCTAGCTGTGCAGTCAAATTAATAAAACTGTAATATCAGTGCAGATTCTTATTTTAAAGACATCTTACGTATTGTTATTCCAAATTAACAGCTTTTAGATATGTGAATAAAAAATAGGTGAGTGCTTAAAAAATAATAATAATATATCCTAAATTTGTGATATTTGTGTAAAAGATCAAAGCATCTCAAAAAGCCTGTATCTGTATAATAAGAGAAGAACTATGAAATAAATAGTTGAGCGCTGTAGTATAAACTAATTTGGGAAGTGGGATAATGTGGTACGGTGTAAATCTAATCCATCCAAATTATTTATCTCTAATCTATATATGTACCAGAGTATATAAAAGGCACACAATGTATTTCAAAAACATAACAATAAAACATTGTTGCTTACAGAGATTGAAAACAGAATTTTGGAAATCCCTGTGTTTCTTGTGATTGTACACTCGATTAAAACATGAAAAAGAAAAAAGAATTACATAGCATAATCTTCTTTTGTCTATATTGGGATCTGCACATTCAATTGTGACTAGTTTCAGATTCCCACTACTGCAACATTGCTCTCTGGAGTGTGGGCAGCCTTAAAACCCACACATGCTACAAGCTTGATTGACATTCTGTCTTTCAAGTGCAACATTGCAAAAGTGAGTGATTTGCCCTTTGAAGAATTTCTTATTCTATCGAATAATGTACCATTAATGTACAATTGAATTTACATGTAAGAAGACTGAACTTCCTAAGAAGATTTCTTTGAAATATACAGACTTTGATAATTATTCCATACAGATTATGCTATGTAATTCTTTTTTTCCTTTTCATGTTTTAATCGAGTGTACAATCACAAGAAACACAGGGATTTCCAAAATTCTTTTTTCAATCTCTGTAAGTAACAATGTTTTATTTATTGTTACGTTTTTGAAATATATTGTTTGCCTTTTATACACTCTGTTACATATATATATATATATTAGAGGTAAAGAATTTGGATAGATTAGATTTACATTGTATCACATAATCCCACTTCTCAAATTAGTTTATAGTACAGCGTTCACCTATTAATTTATTTCATAGTTTGTCAGATAGTCATTATATTTAGGGATGGGAGAAAATTTCCTCCTTAAACTGAAATCGGTGGAAAATGTCACTTTCCGGTTAGCGAAAAATTTCCCACATAAAGTGCAGATTTTCTGCTTTTTTTTGCCCATTGAAATCAATGGGAACATGAAAGTTACACACAACACATTACAAATAATATTTTATTTCCCAAAGGCATTGGATGAAAGGGGTATGATGGTGCCTGCATTGGTGGGGTGTGGGTAAAGAATCAGTCGAACAGGGGATGATTTTTGGGGGGCTTGTTTACTGGGATTAGGGGGCACTTAATAAAAAGGAAATCCTAAATAAAGTAAAATAAAAACCATAAAACATGGTATAAAGGGGTCTGAGGAGGGTGCCTGTGTTGGTGAATGAATGAACCATTTAAACAGGACATTTGTTTTGGGGGTGCTTCTTGACTGCTATTGAGGGGACAGTTAATAACAAAATAAAATAAGAAATTTGTATTTAAAGTTATAGAGACAGGAACCCCTTGACATAAGCTGCCACTGGGGTGGACTGATACTTGACTTGATAGAGTTTTTCGTAGAGGATGATTTGTTAGATTTGTTGTTAGAGAACCAAGTCCTGAGGAAACATTGATTTGTAGGACTTACAGTAGGCTTTTGAGAAACAAACCCCACAGAAATGGTTTATGTTTTTGTAGGATTATGTTTTTTTCAATTTATTTATTTTTTATTTTTCAAAGCACAAACCTGAGAAAAAAATAAAAATGCCCTATTGGCCTAGTGCCAGCAGGTAGCCACTAGCCATTGTCAAATGTCCTCCTGAGTTGGAACTGCTGTTCGTACTGCTGCTGCTGAGTTGTTTAAGCAGTAGGATGATTAGGCAACTGAAGGGAAATGGGATCAACAATAGCAGTAAAATGGCAGATGGATGATGAAGGTTCCACTTGCCACGAATGGCTCCAGTGTAGAAGAATAAGTTGCCCCAGTATATGTGGAGAAAAGAACAAGTTGGCCATTAAATCTTCTCCACCTGCCCCTCCTCCAAAATCATTGTGGGTTTGTTGTTATTAGAATATATATTTTTCCCTTGAGAACAGGAACTGTCATCCATCAGCAACTGCACAGTGTGTGTGTGGTAAATAACATCTGGGGGCACAACTGTATCCAAACACCGTGACGCCTGAAACCAAGTACTCCCACTGTCACTGTACCCCTTGTCCAGACCCCGCTAAGGACACATGACAACTTGCTGACAGTTTAACAGTAATGATGAACCCTCCCTGCCACCATCTTAGCATATTCTGTGGGATGGAATCTTCTCAGATGCCGCTTGATGGCCTGATATCGATTCTCCTCCACCACACTGCCATGTGTGGTCAGTGCACCACATAGTGTGCAATTGGTATAGATGAACTGCCATATCCTAACATCAAAAGAGTGGCTATCATGTGGCAGGGGAGGAAATGATGAACGAGGTGGATTGGCAGGAGATATATTTGTTACCCTAGAGGAAAAAGGTGATGTTGATGGTGAACTAGTTGTTTCGCTTATCATGGAACTTCCGTGTCTTTCTGGGGATCTTTATTCTTCCTTCTCTTTGATCTCCACCTTTCTGGAGAGATGGGGGTACAGTAACATCGGTGCTAGATTTCTGTAATGGGTGTTTGGCTTTAACATGTTTGACATAAATATCATGGTGTCTGCTTTTCATGTGTGTTATCAGGGAGGTTGTGCCAAGGTGTGTTCCCTCCTTTCCCCTTCTCCCTAACTTGTCACAAATTTTGCACTGTACCATTGTTGATGATGACTGCACTGTGCCTGCTGTAAGAGAATAATAGTCCCACAGCCATGACTTCTGGGGGGAGGGATAGGGAATAGGTGAAGAAGAATGGCCTCTTTCTTCTTGTCCTCCACATTCCCCTTCACTTTTTGTGGCAGCTGATCATTTTTCTGCTACTGCCTTAGATTTAGTATGGCAACTAGGACCAGGAGTATTGCTGGCGCTGGCAAGTGGAACCCACTGTGTACACAGTGGTCTGTGGTACTCTAGCCTTTTCCTCAGCACCCTGCTAGAGCACTTGCAATTTCCGATAATTCCAAAAGCTGATTGCTAGTGGTGGTGATGCCCATCCTCATCCCTGACTCCCATTCCTTCTCACTTTCTGATAAAAAGACCATCAATTTCTCTTTCACCCCAGAGTCTCCAACACCACCACCAAAACTAGTCCCTACATGATGCTGCTGTACTCCAGACATCTCACTGCTGCTTGGAGGAAGTGATGAACAATATGATAGACGGTCCCCTGCTGTCACACTTGGCATCATGTTCTCTCCCCCCCCTGAGTACTACAAGAAACACTAACAGCAGGAAAAACATTGGTGGCAGCAGATTCAGCACTGGCAGTAGGTACAACACTAGTGGCAGCACATCTGGCAGCAGGTAGTGGCTGCAGGTATAGAAATGTTGGCACTGGAAGCAGGGGCAGCACGTCTTGCAACATGAACAGGCAACTGACCTGTCCTGCTCTCACTTGTTGTCACGGTTCCCCAAAGATGTTCAGGAGTCAGTACGGTATAGTTAAATGCAATTTATTATAATATAAGAAAGGTAGTACACAAGTAATACAACAGGAACAAGCAGAGGGTTACAAGCCAACAAGCACTGCTATCAGAAATAGTAGGATGCCAAGCTTGACCACACTGCTGGAGACTAGGCCTCAGCCACTGGTAGTCTCTGCAGGAATCAGGAGCAGGAACTGGAACACAGGATCTTGATCCGACGTAGCAAGAATACTGACCCATGCCTGCAGTCAGTATGGAGTGATTTCTGGCTCATGCCTGCAGTCAGTATAGGGAAATGGATACCTGACTCATGCCTGCAGTCAGTACCAGAGCTAGTCTGCCAGAGCCATAGGTCCGCACTAGATTGGGTGTCTGGTAGGTACAAGGGACAAACGTAAGAATAGTCAGACAGAGCCACAAGTCAGCAACAGAGAGGGTAGACAGACAAGCCAGGTCATACACCGTTCAGGTAGTCAGCCAGAGCCACATGTCTGCACCAGGTTGGGTGTCCACTACAGGAATAGACAAAAGAATAGTCAGACAGAGCCACAGGTCGGCTCCAGGTTGGATGGAAGACAAGCCAGATCATACACAGAGCCCAAGGTAATAGACCTGCTTTGAACAACAGCGCAAGGGCAACTGAGTGAGGACTCAGACTGACCTTTAAATCCCTCCTCAGGAAGTAGGTAGGAGGATACTACAGGAAGCATGGCATAAAACAGAGGCCTGCTTCACTCTGAAGCCTCGCTCCTGCAGATCACGTGTGGAAAGACTCAGAGCGTTGCTGAAGTGGCGGCGCTGGAAACAAGGTAAGCTGTGACACTTTGTCACGGATTTGAAGACTCTCAGACTTAAGGTTTGGTAAAATAACTTAACTTTATTAAAAGTTAAAGGCAGTCCCCGTAGGGTAAACATACATAACAATACAACAGTAATATAACATATAATAGGTTCTACCAGCCTTGCCTAAATACCGGGCAAGGCAACCCAAGTGACAGTTTTAATGACAGGCTCTACCGGCCTTGCCTATACCGGATAAGGCAACCGTGAGATGACATATACCGGTTCTACCGGCCTTACCAATACCGGGCAAGGCAGCTCCCACAGAATGCTGAATGTAGGCTCTACCGGCCCTGCCAATACCGGGTAAGGCAACCTTAAAGATGGTGAATTACAAGGTTCTACCGGCCTTACCAATACCGGGCAGGGCAGCCCAAAGGAGTACTGGAGTAGGCTCTACCGGCCCTGCCAATACCGGGTGAGGCAACCTACAGGATGGTATTGTCAAGGTTCTACCGGCCTCACCAATACCGGGCAGGGCAGCATGAGCGAGTAGACCAGCTGTCAGGTGACTAAGACAGCATAGAGCATAAGTATAGAGGTCTTACTCAGCAGGAGTCTATTGCCAGGGATACTCAGAAAACTGCAAGGAAGTGGACAGCGACTGACCACAGTACTGGATGTTCAGGAGCAAACCAACATCCGCACGTTGGGACTAATGGTAATAGCGCCACCAGGTTTAATGGAGCAAACCAGCAACCGCATGCTGGAACCAACAATGTATATCGCAACCAGGTTTAGTGGAGTAAACCAGCGTCCGCACGCTGGGACCAACAACGTATATCGCAACCAGGTTTAGTGGAGCAAACCATCGTCCACACGCTGGGACCAACAATGTATATAGCAACCAGGTTTAGTGGAGTAAACCAGTATCCGCACGCTGGGACCAACAATGTATATCGCAAACAGGTTTAGTGGAGTAAACCAGCGTCCGCACGCTGGGACCAACAATGTATATTGCAACCAGGCTTAGTGGAGTAAACCAGCGTCCGCACGCTGGGACCAACAATGTATATCGCCACCAGGTTTAGTGGAGTAACCCAGCGTCCGCACACTGAGACCAACAATGTATATCGCAACCAGGTTTAGTGGAGTAAACCAGCGTCCGCACACTGAGACCAACAATGTATATTGCAACCAGGTTTAGTGGAGTAAACCAGCATCTGCACGCTGGGACCAACAATGTATATCGCAACCAGGTTTAGTGGAGTAAACCAACAAAGTATGATCAGCAGCGAGAAGAACAATGTCGCCAGAGCGACGGCTGGAGCAGGAGATTCAGGAACTCAGTAAGATTAACCCGCGAGGTGCTGGAACACAGGAACACTGGAACTCAGTAAGATTAACCCGCGAGGTGATGGAACACAGGAACACTGGAACTCTGGAACACAGGAACACTAGCAACAGGAACACTGGAACACTGGAACACAGGATCAGCAAGTACAGCAGGAACAGCAGGAACAGGCCCAGAAGCCTGACAAGCAGGTCAGGCAGAGTGGAGTCAGAAACACCACGAAAGGGCAACCTGGAAGTGCTCAGCCTGGGTTTAAAAAGGCTGTGTGAGGAGGGTTAATCACAGACAGCCAATCATGATACTCAGCAAGTGACTGACACTGAACAGCACCAATCACGGGCACCGTGATACACTTGTACTACCCTTTTCTCCCTCCTTTCCCATTTCCCTTTTCTCTCTTCCTTCCCATTCCCTTTTCTCCCTCCCTTCCCATTAAATTCCCCAAGATCCCTTGAGGTGATTTAAGGGGACTGGAGAGCATTGGTTCAGTAGTGGTCCCTTCCTCCCCCTCCTCAAACTCATTGGACACATAAGGGTCCTTCCACCTCCTCCATTGATTATTTTTTATCCTGCTCATAGTGATAGGAGTCACTATGAGCCTCTCCTGCCTCAGTGTTTGCAAAATATTACAAGAGAACAGCACAGCACTTCTATCTCGCCCTGTAGCTGCTTCCATTGTGTCTGCCTTCAGCAAAAATGTCACGTTTTTATAGCGGAAGTGCAAAAACAACATGAATCAATGGGCGGAAACTTTCTAGACACAAAAAAATGGCAAAAATATTTGCCAATGGGCGAAAATGCGAAAAGTTTAACGAGAAGAAGTGGATAACAACGTGGTTTTCATGAAATTTACCACGGGAACATGGCGACAACTGTCGCCCACCCCTAATTATATTGACAGTGTGAATTTTGTGATTTTCAAATTTCTTGATTGGCATCTAAAAATGTATCCAGATGGCAGTGTAGGTATAGACAAAAATATGGTGCACCAAGTTCTCATATTGAGGACACGACTAAGTGAATAGTAAAATCATCAATTCTTTATTGTCATACAAAAACGTACAATCCATACCTCATATTTCTTAAACAAGCGTATATGGGATAGAGGTGGGCACCACACTGCAGACGTCTCTCAAACCGTTACAATCAACGCGTTTCACGTGGAAGCACGCTTAATCATGTTTTGCTAATTATTGAAATCAGTCTCTGCCTCTTTTTTGGGGGGGAATGTTATCTAAGATGGAAAAACTGATATTTTCTGGGTTATTGTTATGTTTTTCTAAGAAATGTCTTGCCACTCAGTGTTTTGGTTGCCCTTAAGACTATTACGCCTATGTTCAATGAAACGCTCCTTTGCTTTTCTGATTGTCCTCCCTACGTATTGAAGACTGCAGGGACACTGTAGTAGGTAAATCACATACCTGATGGTATATTGGAGGAAGTACTCTATTTTAAATTCCTCTCTGGTATGGTAGCTATGGAAGGAGTTGTTTTTATGATGTATGTATTTGCATGTAGTGCAGGTTTTGAGTCCACGTTTGAGGTTTCCACCTATGTAACTTCCATCCAGGAACTTTTATCCTTTTTCTTTTTCCTTAACAACATATTAGCTAGGAAACCAGAAATCATTTATAAAAAATACAAGGATTTGAAAAATAAACTAGCTCCAATCAACTTAGATGCATTATCAATACAGAAAAAAAAAATAAAAAAAGTTACTGGGTGAACAGGAACTGGAACTCCAATGATACTCCACAGAAATCCAAACAGGAAAAAAGAAATACTATATGTCGATATGACCTTAAAAATAAAAATAAAAAAGGAACCGTTTTGGACTGATGAATAATTATTATTAATATTATTCTTTATTTATATAGCGCCAACTAATTCCGCATCGCTGTACAATTGGGAATAGACATACAGAGGTATTAAATAGTACAATCAGATGTGGAGAACAGGAGAATCAGAGGGCCCTGCTCGTGAGAGCTTATACAATTTTATTAATAAAAAGCACTAGAAAGGTTACGCATTGCGCATCAGTAACTGCTTTATCAAACCCTTAATATCAGTATACTTAAAAGTTAATATTAGCAAGAATATTAGTCAGAAATTCTCAAAATTAATGTATCTAGTTCAGAGTATCGAGTGGAAATTTGTTTTTCACTGGCTGTCTGAATGCATAAAATATTTAGGTGGGCCAAAGAGGCCACTCATATTTCTATGGCATACAATTAACATTTCTATATTAGAGAGGCTAATCTCCTCCTCAAAAATAATCCCTCTCAAAGATTTAGTGTGGGATCATAATCTATCAGCTGATCAGCTGTGACATTTCTTCTGGCATATACTTGCCAAGGTCCATGCCCTAATACACCAAAAATCTCTTTCTAAGTTGCATACATTTATAGTGCATTTAGATTCCACTTCCATATCTAATCATCTGATTTAAAGCTCTTCCTCCCCCTTTCCCAGTAGTTTAACATTTGCAAACAATTAATTGTTCTCCATATGTTTTAACTAGGTAATGTAATTACAAGCCATTCTCCAGATGACAAATAACCACAACTATTAAACACACTACAGCATCATATATCTACTCTGTGTTGGAGATGCAAGTTGTCTGGAACAGGGTATTTATTTTGGAGGGGGGGGTTCTTTACTGGTATTGCAGGGACAGATAATAAAAAAAAAATATATATAATAAAAAATAAATTTGTATAACA
The DNA here is from genome assembly GCA_037306005.1 of Rhinophrynus dorsalis. Lineage (NCBI taxonomy): Eukaryota > Metazoa > Chordata > Amphibia > Anura > Rhinophrynidae > Rhinophrynus > Rhinophrynus dorsalis. The sequence continues at coordinate 404,013,514 of CM074723.1, forward strand.
CATGATACAGACAGGAACCCCACTGATATAAGCGCCACTGGGGTAGACTGATACTTCACATGACTGAGTGTTTTGTAGAGAATGATTGGTAAGATTTGTTGTTAGAGGAACAGGCCCTGAGGAAACATTGATTTATAGGACTGAGGCTTGTTAGAAACAACACTCCCCCCAAAAAATATTTTTGTATACGTTTATGTTTTGTTTTGGTGTTTTTTGTTTTATTTTTGTATTTTTTAAAGCACAAGCCCTGAGAAAAAAAAATGCATTACTGGCCTAGTGCCTGATGGTCATGTCGTGGTGGCCAGTGGCCACTGTCAAATGTCCTTATGTAGATGTAGAGTTGTTTAAGGCAGCTCAAAGGGAATGGGATCAACAAAAGCAGTAACATGGGTGATGGATGATGAAGGTTCCACTTGCCACGACTGGCTACAGTGATGCACCTGAGGTAATAGCAGCACCATAACTAGCCCCACCACTTCAAGTATATGTGGAGAAAAGAAGAAGTTGGCCAATAATTCTTCTCCACCTGCCCCTCCTCCAAAATTATGGGTGTGTTGTTACTGGAATAATCAATTTCCCTTGAGAGCAGGAACTGGGCCTCTTATCAGCAACTGCAATGTGCACAGTGTGTGTGTTAAATAACACCTCGCACAACTCTATCCAAACACCATGTCACCAGAGAGCAAGTACTGCTGCTGTCACTATGGCCTTTGTACACACACCAATAAGGACACATGACAGCTTGCTGACAGTATAATAGTAATGATGAACCCTCCCTGCCACCATCTTAGCATATTCTGTGGGATGGAATCTCCTCAGATGCCACTTGATGCCCTGCTTATGATTCTTCTTCACCGCACTGCCATTTGATGTCAGAGCACCACACAGTGTGCAATGGGTGGAAACGAACTGACACATCCTAACATCTACAGAGTGGCTATCTTTGGCGGGGGAGGTAATGATGAACGAGGTTGATTGACAGAAGATGTAGTTACCTGAGAGCAAGAAGGTGATGGCGAGGTAGTTGTTTCACTCACCATCGAACTTCAAGCCTCTCCCTGGGATTCTGTATTCTTCCTCCTCTTTGTTCTCCACCTTGCCTCTTGCTGCCTTTCTGGAGAGTCAGGGGTGCAGCAACAGTGGTGCGTGATTTCTGTGGTGGGTGTTTCACTTTAGCATGTTTGACATAAATGTCATGATGTCTGTGTTTCATGTGTGTTATCAGGGTGGTTTTGCTAAGTAGCACTCCCTCCTTTCCCCTTCTCACTGATTTGTCACAAATTGTTCACAGTGCCCTTGTTGATTACTGCACTGTTCCTGCCCCAAGAAAAATAGTCCCACACCCATGACTTCACTGTTCCCTTCACTGTCTGGGGCAGAGTATGATGTTGCTGCCTAAGAACCAGCACTGCAACTAAGACAAGGAGTATTACTGCTGCTGGCAAGTGGAACGTGTCCTAGTCCCACATCACTTGTTGACCCCATTCCCATTGTGTCCACATTGGTCTGTGGCACACTAGCCTACTCCTCAGCATCCTGCTGCAATTGCAACTCAGCAGTAATTAGAACAGTTTCAAATTCCAAAAGCTCACTGCTGGTGATGTCCATCCCCATTCCTCACTCCCATTCCTTCCCAGTTTGGGCTAATAAAGGCTATCAGTGTCCTCCACCACAGCTTCTCCACCATCATCACCACTACCACTAGTCCCTATGCAGTGCTGTTGCTCTATTACAGACATCTCACTGCTGTTTGAAGAAGTTGATGAGAAATGTGACAGAGGGTCCCCTAATGTCACCCTTGCCAATTTTTGTTGGCTTGAAGAAAGCAGACTGGCAGCACTAGCAGCAGACACAGGCAGTTGATCTGTGCTTGTGGTGGTGGTGGTATTGCTGCTAGCCACCAGTCCTGGCTTCTTCAGTATCATGTTCCACCTGAACAATGCTTGAGGTGGAAGGGGCCTCTCAGGGTCAGAAATGGTGTGGGCTCCCTTGACCACTAGTCTGGATGCTTTCAGTTGTTTCCCCTACCACTCCCCTTACATTAGTCCTACCGGCTGCTTTACTGTCACTGTTACTAGTACTAACACCAACCACATCAATTTCAGCCCCTGAGTCTTCCTCCTTACAGTCATATCAAGGTGCCCGTGATATGGACAGAAGATCTTCCATGTGACTGGACTGATGTCTTGACAACACTTCTATGAAGCTCACCTCTTGGTGTTCCAAGTGATTGTGTTGGTGATGCAATGTTTGACCTGATGTTCACAGCAACCTTTACTGGAACATTTTCATATAGACAGACAAACCAATGATTCATGTGTGTACTAGCATCCAGGGATCAAACCTGTACATTTAGAATGCTCATCTACAGAGTTGTCAAACCTTGTGGACAACACATGAGCAGGACAGTAGTGTTTATAAAGTATTAAGATTTAGTTTCAAAGTACATTTAATGTGCTCATACAAGTATCTAATGCATATAGGCAACATACCCAGAAAACACATGTACATTCTAATGTACTTTGAGACACAATAAAGAAGAACCATCACTATTCAATCTGTGTCTGTATGACGAAATGTTAGATTATACATGTGTCAATGTGTAACCACACTCAAGGCTAGAGTATCCCCCACACATGGGAAGGCATGACCCACATCACAGGAGTCCACTACTTGTTTGCCAGTGAGTGGACTCTGATGTATTCATGCAAACAGATGATGGCAGTGATACACTAATGTGTGTTGTGAGTGATAAAGAGGTGAGACAGGGGACATACTTTCACAGTGATTTCATGTCCATGGCTTCTGTGTTGCTCAATATAATCAATGTTCTGTGATTGCTTTAGTTTGACTTATCTCAGTACATGGGTTACATCAACAAATAACCAGACTAAGTGGACAAGTGTTATCACTGGTGAAGTCTGTTACAACCTTAGGAAAACAACAACTCAGCTTACTGAAGAATCCAGTGCTCACCTGGTGTGATTAGTAAACGTAGCCATTTTAGGATTAAAGGGATTATAATACTTCAAATGTAAGAAAAAAAATATTTTGGGGGGTTTATTCCCCTGAGCAAAACTAGGGTACTCCCACTGCTGAAAGGTGTTTTATTACAACATTATTACAGCTGAAATTTGAATTTTTTTAGGTGCAATATCATAGTGGCCGGAAATTGTACAGTGGAGCTGTTGCTACACCATCCTATGTGTAGCAACAGCCCCACTGTACAATTTCAGGTCACTGTAAGATTGCACCAATGAAATTCCAAATTTGGAATGAAAAAACGTTCAACAGTTGGAGTACCCTTGTTTTAGTCAGGGGGATGAACCCTACAAAATATGTTTCTTTTTACATTTGAAGTACTACTATACCTTTAATAGGATAGCGATGGTTAATTTTACCTTGATGTAATATTGTAGGCACTGGAATAAGATTTGAATCGATGTTAGTCCTATCCCTCAAACCCTCATGGTTAGACAGATATTGCTCTATGTAACAGATGGAGATTTCACTCATTTGACCACACAGAGGCTCTTCAGCTGCATCAAAAATGCACCATTTAAAGATTAATACTTCATTAGGATGTTCCACAGAGTGGTCTTGTAATCCAGGCCCATTTATTAGACCATTCCAGTAAAGTATTTATCTCTAAATGGTGCAATTTTGGCTCTGCTGAAGAGCCTCTGTGTGGTCAAATGAGTGATATCTCCATCTGTCACATAGAGCAATATTTGTCTAACCATAAGGGTTTGAGGGATGGGACTAACATCGATCCACATCTTTTTCCAATGGCTACAATGTTACATCAAGGTGAAATTAACCATTGCTATCCTGTCCAAGGTACACAGAAATGAAAATGGTCTGATATGTATGTGGCTATGTACCTTTCATATGGGTACAAACATAACTTTACAAGATATGAACCCATAGACCAGTTCAGTACATGTGATTGCCTTACTGGCTATATATGTGAACCCATCACAAACTAACTTTTATTGATATCATAAATTAAAACATATCTCGTATATCCCATGTAAGTATGGTGGGATATACTAGGCATGTGTATTTTGATGATATCAATAACAGTTAGTTTGCGATGGGTGCACATATATGGCCAGTAAGGCAATAACAAGTACTGAACTGATCTCTGGGTTCATGTCTTGTTGGGACATATTTGTGCCCATTTAAAAGATACATATCCACATACATATCTGAACTTTTTTGTTTGTGTAGATATCTTTTTTGAACAGATCTGCAGTGGGATTCAAGTGGGATTCATTCGTATGTTATCAGTTTATCCCGTACAATGCAATAATTTGTATTATTTTACATATCACTCTCTGGTTGTCATGATGGTATCCTATGCATTACATTGTGATGCATGGGTACCACCCTGGCAATTAGAGATTGATGTACTTGACAGGATCCTGTCTATGAGGTCTGTTCCAGTTGACTCCTGAAGGGTAACAATCAAGCCAGTATTGAAGGATATCTTTGATTGAGGCCTGTGTTTTTTTTCTGGATGAGCCCATCCATCCTTCTGAGTGAGGCAGCCGTACTCAATCAGACATATCCATCATTCATGGCCTGTTGTTGGCCAAACTACAATGGTTCATATTTGGTTCCCATGTGTATCCTGCAAATAGTGGCTGGTGTACCATCCATCCATGGCATCAGCACTCCTGAAGATCCATGTGGGAATCAAATGTGAGATATGTCATTTCAAGTTAGAGTAAATGATTGCATACACAACACCAAGGCCTACTTTTTCACCTTTAATTCTGTTTCACAGTTTTAGGCCTGTGTGTTGCACATACAACCAGTTATTCTCAGTGGCACTGTGATGTCTGACCTGATCCATCGTTTTTGTGATTCAGTAAGCAGTGAAGTAGACTTGATGAACTGAACATGATGATGACTTCTCCAGTGATCTAATTTTCCCATTTGCAATGTTTTCTATGGAGTCTAATCAATGGGACATTAGCAACTTGATTGATGTTATTGAATATTCTCCATAGAGTAACATTGGGATTGGTGAAGTGAGGGTATGTAAGTGTTCATTTCTCTCCATCATCTCTTTTTCACCGCTTAGTGAATGTCCCCTGTGTAGCATGCAATCGTTAACCTATCGACTGTCTAGCGATGCATTGATAATCCCTCTAGCACTCAAGGGGTTATGTTCTAGTTTACCTGTGGGTACATGGGTGACATTGTGTTGGAGCAGTTCTGATGTTGAACATACAACACTTTTATGAGCATGGTTTGTGTGTATTGTGTGTGATCAGCACAGCAACATGAGGGTTAACCAGGGAGTTGGACAGGTTTGGGCCTTGTTGAACCTTGACATTTGTCCTTATCTTGAGTCCTGTTTTAACCTGAGGGTGCTGTTTGGTGCAGTTGTTTGGATGAATGATGGACATATGTTGGGATGTGACTGTGTTTGTGTGTAATGGTTGTGTGGTTTGATGTGTTGTGTGGATATGTGATGCTACACTTACTGTTAGTGTGGAGGCTCCTCTTCTCCCCAGTGTCCGATCCTCCAAGGACCCCCCATGTGGAGGACATGTTCTACCACACCATCTCCTCCCATCCGCAGAAGGTGATAGGGACAGGTGGGCCACCTCCGGTACCTAAGGTGTGCTTGGAGATTTCGAACAACCTATTTTTGACCACCCTCTTGCAGTCACCCCATCTTTTCTTTATAGAGTACATGTCCCTTCTGAATATGGCCACAGCATTCACCCAGCTGCAGATCTGGTTCCATACTGCCTTCCTATTGGCAGACAGGCCAGGGACCTTCTCCCTCGGGAAGAGGATGGTCTCCCTCTCCAGCACAGCCCCCACAAGGGCCCTATTCTCCTCCTCAGTATAATGGGGATCCCTGATCCTCTCCTCCTCAGCTCCGGCATGCGAGGAGTAGGAACCAGACTGCCCTGCCTGTGCTGCCCCTGCCTGTGTATGGTGGTCCACACCATGTAGCCTCGTCCCACTGCAGGTTCTGTTCTTGTCCTCCATGTGCCTGCTCTTCTGGGCCTGGTCCCCTTCTGCCCTGCTGATCTCCCTCTCCCACCCCTACTCTCAACAGGGAAGTCCTGCTCTCCTTCCTCCGCCTCAACCGACTCTCCCCATTCCTCTCTCCAGTCCTCCTCTCCTCTCCATCACTCACCCACTCACACCCAGGCACTCCCACAGGTCCTCACAGACACACTCGATCCCACTCACTTTCTGTCACACTCTTTCACTCACAGATTCACACTGAGAAAATAAAGTTTCAAAAATGTGTTAGGTGTTAAATAAAAAAAAGACTGTGTGTGTATGTGCATGTGTTAGTGTTTGTATGAGTGTATGTGATATGTTCGAAAGTGTGCTATGTGTATATTTAGGTGCAACTACAAATCTCTCTCCGCCCCAAAGACTCCTTCTACCTCCAATGACAGCTCCTCTATCCCTCGCTCTTGACACTATCCTCCGCTCCTGGGTCCTGTGATCTAGCTCACCAAAACTCGAAACATAGACATGATGTGATCATTATTTTGAGGTACATATAGGTGTATTTGAACATTTTTGCTACTTTGGAGCCTTGGGATTGGCTGTAGGTTTGAATTTTGTTTGTGCATCTATCAGGGTTGCTAGACAACGGCAGCCGCAATGTTACATTTTGACTTAAGTTGTGTTTTAATGGGTGTTTGGGACGCACGGTGATGTGAAAACAGGTGCGATGCAGGTTTTTGTGTTACGTGTTTTTGTTGTGCGTACGCTCGTTAGCTGTTCTCGTACACTTACTTTTAAATCTGCTGTAAATTATGTGTTATGCCTTTTTTTACTTACCAGCTGGTTTAACGTGAACCTTTAAATCTGGAAAAATTTATGTCGGTAAGACCATTAGAGAGTTCCGATGTCGCATGTGACATTGAGAGGGGGTCTGTAGAGAGTTCAGTTGCAAGACATTTTTTGGAATTTCATGAGGGGAAGTCAGAAGGGTTGAAAGCAGTAGTGATAGAACATATTGTATATAATATCAGAGGAGGAGATATAGATAAAGGGTTATTACAGAGAGAAAGTAGATGGATATACATCTTGGATTCATTATATCCCAAGTGATTGAATGAGGAAATCCAATTTTCTGCATTCTTAGGAATATGTCTTATGCAGTTGGGCTCTAGGGATAGACTTGATTACCTTCTCAATGTCACATTTTATTGTGTATTGTATATATATACATTTACATTGATGAATATAAAAACATATTGATTATAAAGTGAGAGCCAAACCTAATATATTTTAATGACATATAGGTATTCATAGGGTCTTGCAGCTGTTTGGTGTAATTTAATAATATTGTGTTAGGGTCTGATTTGGCATTATTGGAATTAATAGTAAAATCTTTCAATACTGTGTACTTCAACTATTTATCCATCTAGTATGTGGAAGGAGGAACTAGAGATTTATATTGTTTATATGTATATATAGATGGATATGTGTTTGACATGTGTTTGAAAATATGACAATATGGTTATTTAATAAGGACCCAATACATTTGATGGACGAAGTAACCAATGGTGGTGTTCTATGTACTAGATTTATTGAGACTGCTGCCCTTTAAAGCAGGGACAGGATGCTTGGTTCTTCCGGTATTCACCACATGACACTGTCATGTGATGTGCTTTAAGGATGACGCGCTCATTGATTTCTGTGGGTGTGTTCATCCTGGTGTGTGTATTGGATGGCAATGTTGAGCGGCGAGTTAAATGATCATGATTGTGGTATTGGGATATGTGTAGATCAGTGGATAGAATGAGGATGGTCGTTAAGGTAGCTTAAAGAAATACATTTTTAAATATTGGTTATGATGTTTTGTCAGAGACCGACTGTGCCACTAATCTAATATATTCTAAAAGTTATGTATACATATGGTCACTAAGGTTACTGAAAGACGACTTCCAGTGTGGGAGTTTAAAATTGCCCATGTAGCGGGAAACTTATTTGACATTGTTTATCTTGACAAAGCCCGTCAAGAGACGGATGAAACGCATTGACTGTTTGGAGACAGGTTAGGAGGAACTTTTTTGCTGGAAGTGGTCTTTGAATTGTATATGGAGTTGGAAAATGGAGTGCAATATATAACCGGACACCATTAGAATACCTGCAATCTGTGAGTGGCGAGTATTTGGAGTGTTTGGAGGCAGAATCATCAGGCATACCCGGGAGATGGGTGAAGATGGGTGAGAGTGTTCCCATGTATATATATATTTAAGCCTACCACACTACCCATTGCATAGACAGACTCGGTTGCTGATTGGATGTCATGGAAGTTTTATCTATAACATCATTTCATCTCCATTAACTTTCGTATTCATCTCCATTTCATCATATTAAGAAAATATGTATATTCTCTGGATGTATTGCACTTTATACATAAGCATGACCACGATGTCATTGAAGAAATGGTAATTGCATGCAATTTTCAAAGACTATTTTTGAATTTTTGTCCATCAGTGCACATAGTACACTTTTATGGCCATACTTATAGATAGAGAATATTTATATGCTATTAGACTGGCCCCAGCTCTTGTTTCTCTTCAATATTTTGGGTTGCTTTTTAATTTTGGGTTATTATATATGTATTCGGATATGATTTTGTTTTGTGGGGGAGAATTTGTTTTGGGGGGGTAGGGAGTCTGTCTTACCATTATATGTATTTTAATTGACATTATGACAGTCAGTACATTTTTTGATTGGTTGCCTCATAGAGTCCATCTTTTGTCTTGTAGTGGGTAATAGTCACTCTTCTACATCTTTTCTGTATTTAGTATTCAGCAGTCTGTGTTTTACCCACAGCCATAAACACAATGCATCAAATACCAAAAATAAATTAACATTTTTTAACATTTGGCATCTCATATCATATAGTATTGTATGTCACATATGTTACAAGTGACTGTGTGTTGTAATATAATTTATTGAAGTGCATTAATCACAAATCTAATTGGCCAATTAGGATTAAAAAGATAGCGCACCATTTTTGGCTTTCTATGATCATCCACCAATGATCATCCACTAATTGGACCTTAATGAAGGAGCTTAATATAGTTCCAAAACGCATTGATCTTACCTATCTGAATAATATTGAACCACTGAATAAGCTGACACCTGGGTACACAAGGTACCAAAGAGGAGAAAAGGGATTTTGATCAGACCTCCAGAGAAAGGGAACATCTATAGAATTGGACCACAAGATTCATTATTTGAAGCTCTTTAACTGAAGACGGCTATCTGGGGAGTGCAATAGACATAAATATAGATGTCTTAGAAACACCTCTATTAATTACAGTAGCTTCTTGAGCGAGAGTTCTTTGATGAACATTACATCAAAATATTGTTTCTGTTTAGCGATATACTGGAGCACTGTATCTGTTATATTGATTTGAGTCTCACTACCAACTAAGACTGCCAGTTCCCCTTTTTCCTGGTACATCATTCCCAGCATGGTGTTATTAGAGTCACCCTTCATATACTCTGAGTATTTTTTACTATTTTTTTATCCTTTTTCTTCAAATCACATTTATTTATTTTCTTTTTTTTTTTCATCTTTTAAATATATGATTTTTTTATACATATTATGTATTATTATTGTATTCACATATTCCTTTTATAAATATTATTTACTCTTTATTTTTAATAAAACAACTATTTTTCCTAAGAAACAAAGACATTGTATTTTTCTGTGGTAAAATATTTGACTATATTGCACTTAGATCTCTTGGGTGCACTGTTTTTTTCCTCTTCTTTTACATGTTATCAATATCTGAGGGAACCCCAATATCTATTACAGCTGCACAGATATATTAATGGAACTGTATTGAACAATCACTATCCACTAAACAAGTCTCACTGGATTCCCTTATTTTTTGTCTATGACCTGTTGCAACCATTGAGGGCTCTTATAAGAAGAAGAGGAACCTTTAATGTTGATTGTATTTTGAGAACTTTTTGGGAACTTACTATTGAAATTCTGTCTGAATATTGAAAGATAGTTATTTTTGATGGTATCAGTATATTAAGTTTTTGATTGCCAGACATCTATCCATGGTAACTATTGGTACAATTGTTTTTAACAATTTTGGTTGTACATTATTGTGAACCAATGTTTTTTTAATATTCCAGAACGTTTTTTATAAACTGTATATTATAAGATAAATAATCTCTCACATGTTTTTGTGGCTAACTGGTGAGCTTTTACTAATTTTCAAATATGGGCTTCAATGTTTTCAAGACTGCCTTCACCCCTGTCCCATTTCTTCATTTTATGGAAGCTCTCTAGCCTTTTAGTTTGGAAGTCAATCTGAGGTTGAACTGTATTCCCATTCTCATCATCTCCCTCTTTGCTCATATTTTTGAGATGCTTTTCCCCTGCAGAAGAGAATTATGATGTTGGGAACAGGGAACTCCTTGGCATTAAATTGGCATTGGAGGAATGAGACTTCATTTGGAAGGCTCTCCTTCTACTGTGTTGATTCTCACAGACCACAAGAATCTTCAATTTTTGGTACCAGTTAAATGTCTTTATAGTAGACAGGCAGATGGTAGGGGTGGGTGAAAAGTGTGAAAAATTTCCCACATGACTTTTTGTGAAAAATGGACGATTTTTTTATTTTTTCACAAAAGTTTTCTCCTTTTCTCCAATGCAAAATGTTCCTCCTTTTCGTCTATTTCAGCAAATTTTTTTCTCCTAGTAGAACACATTTTTCTCCTATTCCAACACATTTTTTTCCTATTTCAACACATTTTTCTCCTATATTTAATATGGCACAACATTTCCCAGCACAATATTACTTCTTCTTAGGGCTGTAGTGGAGAAATAAGTAGGTGGAGGTCAAATATGTGAATCCTACAGCAACATATACCTTAAAAAATGTGTTAGCATGTAGAGTGTATTTGTCCTTTGCCCACAACTCTTAATTCCTGCTTAAGTGACACTGGCACATATTCATGATGATGTCAAGTGATTAAAAAAAAAGTACAACCTACAATGTGGCAGACCTGCATAGTAGTGGTGGTTGGGACTGGCGCGGTGTGATTGGTGGGACCTTGATAAACTGTATCCACCCCGGGAGGTGGAGTCATTGGTGCAGTCAGTTTTTGTACTACCACTTTACTCCTATGTCCCTGCACTGATGCACCTTTCCCCTGTCCCACTTGTGCATTTGCTAGACATTACTCAACTACTGTGTGTTTTTACTCTCTACAGTACACAACTGATGGAGTATGATGTCTTGCTTTGGCCTTCAACAAAATTCTCAATGTCATCTGCTGTCTATAAAGTCTGCCTCAGTCACAGAGCTCACATCAAGCTCCCAGTCAGCTGTCTGTCACTGAATATATTTATTTGTTTAATTAATTCTGTATTTTTATTTATTTTATTTTTTTAAGTCATCCACTCTATCTTATCACAGTTAGTCCAAACTATATATATAACAAAATCAGCAAATTATTTTCACAGACTTCCCCAACATACAGACAATAAAGTAAAATCAGAAAGCAATTTGGATCACATCTGCCTGTGTCTTGCCAGTCAGTCATGCCAAATTTTGGGGTATTCTGCTACTTTGTTCCCCACCACTTTAGGTAAGATTCACCAGACTCAGAAACAACTTCTTGCTGGTCAGCCTTACAACACCTTGTTTGTACTTCTTCGCTTTATAGCTGAGATTCTGCATTGGTTCCACTATTCTTTAGTTTCTGATCATTCTTGCATTTAGACCTTATCCTACAACAGTTTTGGTGGTCTTCTCTTCATTCTGACATTTCTGATTTTGTGGCCGCTTGTACTTCTTGTGCCAGATTTAAATCTCAAATACAGAAAAAAAGAAAAATGCTTGAGTGATCAGTGGTAGGCTTTCTATCCAATCCTTTGAATTTTAGCCTCAGATACAGCACAATCTGAATCAGAGTCAGAATGGTCTGATACAGGGGATAGAAACCAGGGTAAATCTAGAAGTAAAAATAAAAGATTCACACGAAGAAATAGATTTAGAAATCAAAATACTGGTACCAACCTACAAAACAGCAATCCTTTTTAGGACAGGGAGAAAATGACCCACACACTCAACCATTCAACAGGGGTCCACATTTGAGGGATCGAGCCAAATGGGCTTACAAGGTGTGACAAAGATGAGTGAGCTTAAAAATGAACTACAGATCACCCTTTCCAACCTGTCCATGAAAGTCTATTAAGAAAAGGTTTATCTTTCTGCCCTACAACTAATTTTGATTGCTTTGAGTGGATTAAAGACATACATACAAAGAGGCATTAAAGAATTTGACAACACTAATAGAGGAAAATGAAACAACACTAGTAACAAAAGATCCTTTTACGGACCTAAAAATGAATAAAAAGTTTACTGCTCCATTGACAATAACTCCAAATGTGGACTCTTTTGTAGAAACAGTTAGCGAGAGCCTGAAACAACTTTCAGAGAATTTGGGAGCCTCCATGCCAAAAAATGTAAATAGATCTGAAAGTACAGCTCTAATAGAATTAATGACAGATAAAACTATAGTTATAAAGCCTTCGGATAAAGAAGGTAACATAGTTATACTGCCACAGGAATACTATGTTGCTGAGTGTGAGAGATTACTCAGTGATCTGAAATGCTATAAACAGCTAGCAAAAGACCCCACTGAAAGTTTCCAAGTCCAGCTCTAGAATCCGGAATGACACCAGGAGTACTCAGCAAAGATGAATATGAGTACCTGTGGACTGAACATCCTCTAATAGCTACCTTCTACATCATTCCCAAAATACATAAAAACAACAAAAAGCCACCGGGCAGACCCATAGTGTCCAGTATTGGTAATTTGACAGAAAGATATAGCAATTATGTGGACTGAGTTTTAAGAAATTTTGTCACCACTCTTCCATCGTACATTAAAGACTCAGAAGATGCTTTAAGACATCTAGAGGGGATCTATGATGAATATGACCACTTTTTAGCAAGTCTAGACATAGAGTACCTTTATACCAGCATTATACACACTGTTGATTTAAAAGCAGTGAGATCTTTTCTGATAACAAGAGGTGAACAATTTAATTCACACAATGATCTATTGCTACAACTATTAGAATTTGTGCTAACACACAATTAATTTTTGTTCAATGGGAAATACTTCCACCAAGTGCAGGGCACAATCATGGAGAGTACTTGTACACCCACTTATGCGAATCTATTTCTTGGGCGCTGGGAAGATCAGCTGGTATTCAATTAAACAATGACCAGATTTACTGACAAAATCTCCCTGTGGCTCGGCTTAACAGATGATGTTCTCCTGATTTGGACTGGAACAGAGCAAGAATTTAATGACTTTATAGGCACCCTGAACCACAATACTATTAATCTAAAAGTCACATCATGTATGTCATGAAAGACTCTTTTTCATAACAATAGAAATCAAAAGGGATGTGATCAATAGAATCGTGACAATTTTGTTTCGTAAAGGAACAGCAACTAACAGTCTGTTATCAGCTCAGAGCTGCCATCCAGAACCTCTGAAAAGGTCCATACCAATTGGACAGTTTCTGAGATTGCGCAGAATTTGCAGCAATCTGGAGGATTTCAAAAGAGAGGCAGCTAATCTAGGAATTAGATTAGAGAGAGGGGGCATTCAAATAAAACTTTGAACCAAACACACATAGAAGACTGTTTCAATGAATCATTTTTCCTTCCATAATGAGATATCGGCTCTGTTTAAGAGCCTCCTCCTGTCCCGGGACCGGAATCCCCTCTCACATTGCAGAGGCAGAACAAAAAGAGAAAGTTTTACTTTATAGTGAAAACCAGCACAGATCCCATCAGGGAGGATATTACACAGCAGAGCAGTTTTGTCCCACATCTTCAGATTTCATAGGGAAGTAGGTGTAAAATTAGAATTGGATGTTTGAATGGAGGATTTCCACTCCAAGAGAGACCCATCCATTTGGTAATGAAGGGCTCCAAATAAATGCTTTGGGTGTTGGTCAATATCTCCACAGTTGCTTTACTGTCATCCCATGAATGTATTATATGAGGAATTAGAGTGACTTTGCCACATATAGAGCAAATCACTCTAATATTAGTGTTTCAACATCATACTGTGTAGGAAAGTATTTGGGCACTGTATATGCATGATTGAGTATATAAGTGTTTGCTCCGGTAGCTCTCCCAAAGTTTTCAAAGTTTTGCTGCCACCCTGTTACTGCCACACTCTAAGACAAGTGTGGCCACTGGCCAGCTGAGCCTGTATGTCTTCCTTTCCCCTCCAATTTCAATCTCCAGAGTATCCAGCCTTATCCAGCAATGCCACAGGGCCCTGCACATGGCCTTGAGTAGGCCACAGGCCACAAACCAAAATGCAAAAGAGAGGTAGTTTTCAGAAGCACAGCTGTGCAGAGCAAGGATTTATGAAATGTGTATATATATATATATATATCATTCATACATACATAGAGACACACAGAGATTAATTTATACACACACACCCTCATACATGCATAGACAGACAAGAAAGAAGAAAAGAAGAAAGAAGACAGACACAGATATACACATTCATACATACATACATACATAAAGACACACAAACAGATACACACACACACATACACACGGTCTTGATAAAGGTCCCTGCATGGATAGAACTTTGACCTTATGACCAAATAAATTGTACCTATTTATGATTTAAAAGTCCCATGGGTGCTGCCCTCATTATTTCTAATATAAAATATTAAGGCCTGATGGCATTATATAGTGTTTTTTCCATGGGAGTTTTGCAAGGTTGCATACACTTAATCCGGCTCCAGTTCACTCCTCTATGAAATTAATTTTTACCATATTGTATATAAAGTACAATAAAATCAGCATACATTGAGGATAGGGTATGTATAGTAGAAGAAGGTAATAATTATGTTTTAGATGCACACTTAAAGAAAAAATCTGCAAAACAATTTCTTCCAAACACTACACAGCATCACTGAACCAGCTGTTTTAAAAAGTACACAAATCTGCTAAGCTGCAGTTGAGTAACTGTTAAATGTTAAAGAAAAAACGATCAGAGTGTAGCAGATGGCTCGAAATGGGTTAGAAAATGTCAAAGTTAATACCACCAGACTAAGATGTTCATTTATGCTGTTGTATAAGCAGACTTGGTGAATAATGAAGGCTCTATAATAATTGTGTAAATCCCAACATTATTAAATTGATTCATCTGGGGTTTTTTAATATGACGATCCCTCTATGTACTTAGAGAAATACCTTCTCTTTTGCAAAAGCTGTTTTGATTAACTCATGCTGGTTTATTTGAAGTGACCATCAATAGCTCTATTTAGCATAAGCAGAATATTAATATAAAATTAATTGTTTTATGAAAAATATTATAGGATAAGAAAATGCTATAGTAAGTGTTAGATAAACCTATAACAATGAAAATTGTGGGCAGAGTATATTTATATAATTGAAAAAACAGAAGCAAAGTTATCTGATTTGTGAAGATTTTAGTGCAACAATTTTTTTTTTAATAAAACGAGGTTCACCTTTATTTAATTTTTAAGAAAAGCTTCTTAAAACTCAATAGTCATAATTTGAGTATCAGTCAAAATAAGTACTAGTTATATTATTTTTAGCATGTCTATTCTTTCAGTCTTCAAACGCTATTTAATGCTTCTATTTTAAAGACTCTTGGAAAGGTGAAATATAAGCAATATCATTTGCAACTTACAATGCAGTATATTTGTAAAAAAGTGTATTCTGTGCACACTTAGTTAATTTATCAAAGTTAATGAGGAGTCTGGTAACATGTTAATCTAGACTCAACATGTCAACATGTTACTTTACAGATATTCTTAAAGGGCTAGTAATACTTAATATGTAAAAAATATATATATTGTTGGTTTTACCCTCCTGAGGAGGGATGGTCGAAAACTTTCGCCTCAAGCCAAAATTGGCATTTCCCTCAAAAAGTGTTATTTTCCTACTTTTTCGCCTAGCTCATTGCATTGAAATCAATGGGAAGACATTTTTTCCCCACCCCATGAAAATCTTCCCTACTTTTTTTCCGCCGTATGAAAGAGTTGTCAGGCTCTCTCAGCATGCCATTAAGTGTTTGTGAGTGGAGAAAGCAGCACGTTTTTGAGCTAGAGAATATAGGAAAATAAAAGGGAATTGAAGCTAGATTTGGGAGTCTTTTAGGACATTTTTTAACTGTATTCATAGAGTCTGGGGGCACTCTGGGTGTCGCGGTCCTCCCTTCTGTCCCATTCTTGCCAGCAGTTGAATGGGATTTGTCTGGGCTTCCTGGCTGCTTTGCACATGTGCGGTGTGTGACGGTTGATGTTGGGCATTGTGTCATCCTTGTCATCCCTAAGCACTGCTGCCTTTATAAGGCCTCTTGTGTCAGGAATTGGTGCTCAGTTGTTAGCTCGAGTCCCTCAGTTTGTGCCTCAGCTGTTATTTCTGCACTTCTGGATTTTTGACCTTGGCTTGCTTCTGACCTCTGCCTCTGCCTCTGGACCTGCCAGCCTTGATCCAAGGCCTGTCTCTGGATATTCTTGCTGCCTTGCATATCCTAAACTTTACACTCTGGGATAGACCTACAGGTACCTGACTCTGGCTTGTTACTGGACTTTGCTCGTGCTCTGCCTGCCTTGACTTCTCACTTGGTATTGGACTTTGCACCTGTTCTACCTTTCCTGACCCCTGGCTTGTTATTGGACTCTGCTCCTGTTCAACCTGCCCTGACCTCTGTCGTTACTGGACCCTGCACCTGTTCTACCTGCCCTGAACTCTGGATTGTTACTGTACTCTGCACCTGTTCTAGCTGCCCTGAGCTCTGGCTTGTTACTGGACTCTACACCTGTTCTACCTGCCCTGACCTCTGGCTTGTTACTGGACTCTGCACCTGTTCTACCTGCCTTGACCTCTGGCCTGATATTGGACTTTGCACCTGTTTTGTCTACCCTGAATCTGGCTGTCACGGAACCCTAGGAGAAAGCAGGAGACAGCACATAATAGAATAGCATAATTAGAAACACCACCTTTATTGCACAATAATAAAGTATGAAAATCAATATACACTCCGGCAGAGATAGCTAAGCAGGGAGCAGTAACTATTACCAGAAATAGTAGACTGCACCTGCAAGTCTAAGGATAGGATATGTGCAATAGCACCGAAGATAGGGCTAGGACCCAGAAATAGATAGATACTGATGTAGTAATGCTGGGGCTAGGACCCAGAAATAGATGGTATACTGATATAGTAATGCCGGGCTAGGACCCAGAAATAGATAGTTTACTGATGAGGTATCACGGTGCCAGTGATCCTGGCTGCAGGCGGTGACATTCTGATTCCCCTATTTCAATACCTTGTCCTGATTGGCCAGTATCTTTGTCACCACCCAGTGATAGCCTTTATATCCTCTGTCATGTCTACACTATGGTGCCCTTTCGTGGTGTACCAGTTCCTGAGTTTTGTTCTGTATATTGCTGTTGGTGTATGACCGGGTCTGCTTGAAGACGTTCCTGAGTTTCCTGTATTACTGCTGCTCTGTTGCTGACTGTATCTGGCTGAGAACCCGTTCCGTTGCTGACCATATCTGGCTGAGTACCGCTCCGTTGCTGACTGTATCCAGTTGAGAACCTGCTCCGTTGCTGACCATATCTGGCTGAGAATCCGCTCCATTGCTGACCGTATCTGGCTGAGTACCGCTCCATTGCTGACTGTATCGGGTTGAGAACCTGCTCCGTTGCTGACCGTATCTGGCTGAGAACCTGCTCCGTTGCTGACCGTATCTGTCTGAGAACCTGCTCCATTGCTGACTGTATCTAGTTAAGAACCTGCTCCGTTGCTGACTGTATCTGGCTGAGAATCCGCTCCATTGCTGACCGTATCTGGCTGAGTACCGCTCCATTGCTGACTGTATCGGGTTGAGAACCTGCTCCGTTGCTGACCGTATCTGGCTGAGAACCTGCTCCGTTGCTGACCGTATTTGTCTGAGAACCTGCTCCATTGCTGACTGTATCTAGTTGAGAACCTGCTCCGTTGCTGACTGTATCTGGCTGAGAACCTGCTCCGTTGCTGATGGTACCTGGCTGAGTACCCATTCCGTTACTGACCATGTCAGGCTTATTACCACTTTGTTGCCATCCGTGCCTGGCTATACCGCTTGGTTGCCTCTGTTTGGTCCAGTGATACCTGATGTGGCCTTGCCGTTACGCAAGTCGGTGTGTGCCGTGTGGCGCTATTATTCTGTCGACCGTTGGCTAAGCATCCATGCTTTAGCTACTCTCTTAACCGCCTCAGCCGGTGTGCATACGAGAAGTACCGGTACAGTGTTCATAGCACTGACTGTGTTACTCTGATCTCTCTGTGTCCGCCTCCCTTTCAGCGCTGGGCTCACTCCCTTCGGGAGTTGCAGTATCTCACTGGGCGTTACCTGTTGACCCTTTGTGTGCCTGTATCTTCCAGGTAGGGTTCGTGCTTATTCCTCACTGCAGTAGCCTTGGGCTCAAGAGCCAGCGTTGCGTTGTACCATCCTTCAGAGTGAGGGGACACTGGTTGCCTTATATATATATATATATATATATATATATATATATATATATGTACAT
The DNA here is from genome assembly GCA_037306005.1 of Rhinophrynus dorsalis. Taxonomy (NCBI): domain Eukaryota; kingdom Metazoa; phylum Chordata; class Amphibia; order Anura; family Rhinophrynidae; genus Rhinophrynus; species Rhinophrynus dorsalis. The sequence goes on from CM074723.1 coordinate 404,032,149, forward strand.
ATATTACGATCCACTCCTAGCGTTCTAGAGTTTTCTTGCTGAGAGTTGCCTTGGTCTCCCTGTGACCCTAACCCTAGGGTCAGTGCTGCCTACTAAGCGGTTGCCTCAGTTTATTTGTGATCCCTGTGCCAGGGTCAGTGTTGCCTCCCTTCTCTGGGTTCTGTGCCTCCCAGGTATCTGGGTCGTGCCAGTCATCTACTCCTGGACTACCTGTCACCGAAGTCCTGTGGTCAGTTCTCAGACTGCGTTGCCTTATGCCTTTCCGGTACAAGCCAGAACCTCCATTGCCAGTGATTGTTTCCATTCCATCATACATTTCTATTACTGGCTTGCTATTGCTGCACATACCTGTATATATTTATATTCTGTTTGTGTGGGTCTAAGGGCCTAACTACGTGTGTGTACTTTATCATAATAAAGTCATGTTAACTTTACCGATCTGGTCTGAGTGGTCATCAAAAACCATGACATGAGGTATCAAGTGATAAAGGCAACCAATGAATAAATGGACTGACTTAGGTGTACAGTCAGTTATAGAAGATATCGGCAACCAAGCTGGAGAACCAGAGGAAGTCAACCAGAGCCGATGGTCAAAAGCAAGCGGGTAGTCAGACAAGCCAGAGGTCATTATCAGACCGGGTAGTCAGCCACAGCCAATGGTCAATACCAAGTGGGTAGTCAGACAAGCCAGGGGTCAGAATCAGAGCGGGTAGTCAGCCAGGGCCGATGGTCAAAACCATGCAGGTAGTCAGACAAGCCAGGGGTCAATACCAGAGCGGGTAGTAAGCCAGAGCCGAAGGTCCAATACCAATTGGGTAGTCAGACAAGCCACAACACTGAACACCGGGAAATCTAAGAAGACAAGCCAAGGATCATACACGGAGCTCAAACAAACTGCAACTGCGCTGGAACACCACGAAAGGGCTACTGATGTGGTGACCAGGCAGTTTATAAATGGATTCCCCCACCCCCAGAAGGTGGAGCACTAAATGGGTCTGTCCTTTTAAGAGTCGGGGCGTGACGTCACTGAAGGATTCCCCAGGGACTCGCGCCCAACTCTCTGTGTGCAAGGGACATCTTCAGATGCGGCAGGAGCTGCAAGTGGCAGCAGCAAGGAAGCCGGTCGCCCAGAGGAACACCAGGGCGCACCGGTTCCAAGCAAGACAGAACGTGGCAAACCCACCAAGGCAGCAGGTAGAGGGGGCTGGCCTTCCTCTGAGCATCGGAGCAGCCGGTTCCCCTCCAACAGAAGGTAAGCGTGGCGCTTACACTGGCCTATTTTTGTAATCTCTCTGGAGGATGAGTTAGTTCATAATGGAAAATGATGCATGATGAATGATAGTCATTAGATGAATGAGAAGTTAGTCTCTTGAAGTCAAATCCTTAAATATTACTCAGTCACTCTGTGCTGCCGTCAGATGCCTGGAGTCCACTCAAGCAGATACAATACGTAAAAAAATAAAGGGAAAGACAGCGCACCAGAGATCTAAGTGTAATATACATAAAATATAGTATGGTTCATAACACATATGCAGGGAAAGTTTGAATGAAAAATAGGGGAATACTTATATAGATAACTAGATTTATTCATAGAAATAAAAACATTTGCATAAAAATATGAATATTATATCAATAAAATCTAGAGATAATCTCTATAATTATTTGGAGCAGTAGAAAATCGGAGTGGTCTGAAATAAATATATAAAATATAAAAAATGCACAAGTAGCAAAAAATAAATAAAATGTGCTTAATCCTGAGGAATCCCAGTAGTATGATTAGTGAGGTCTGAAGCTGTAAAATATATTCCTAAAAGGGTGAGGTATATGCATAGATAACACTCATCAACAGTGCAAGAGTATAGGTGAGATAGAGGGTATTGGGGTGATCAGTGTCCCCCTCACCCAGAGGTTCCTCACTCACTGAATGAACTCTTTAATCACAGCATATAGATGTAAGTCAAGTTATCTGCTCATCAGATTACCCCTTGTAGGAGTGCGCATCACAAGTCAGAGTTTCATCACTGTCTCTCCTCAGGATCTCGGTCCTCTATTTGGTACTTCTTGGTTCTCCAATTTTCGGTTGGATATGGAGGGAAGGTGTCTGCTTGGAGCTTGTTACAATTCAGTTAATCTCACTTTTAAATCAGTCGGGTATTCCCAGGTTGGCAGAAATCTCAATGTAGAAATTACTATATACGTACTCCCTTATTTTTCAATCGTACTTTCTCTGTATAGGTGTTATGAATCATAGTATATTTTACATATACTACACTTCAATATCTTGTGCGCTGTCTTTCCCTTTGTTTTTTACAGGCTATCAAGCAGCTACTACTAGTGTTGAGTAACCAGCAACAAAACAGGTTATCAACATCCACAACTTTAACTATGACGAGTACCTCTGTTGCTCTTGGGAGTTCAGCACGTGTGACACCTAGAAACATCTAGCCCCAGGAGTAGTAAATGCCCCTCAGGAACACCGCAGTCTGCGAAATCCACAGAATGCAAATACTTTACTCATGAGTCAAAAAGCTATGCATGTTGCTATTTGTTGTCTGTGTAAAAAGAAGGTGATCAAGAGGAAAGCTGGCTCACACCTACACACCTCCTCAATGAGATCCCACCTGAAGCAAAACCACAGATCTGACTGGGAGATACAGGTAAGAGGTTCCATGACTTGCTGCAGCAGAAGCACTCATAAAAGTTCACAGGGCTCTGTGGCACATAAGAGAAGTAGTGATGTTGATGTGTCAGAATGCTTGTCACAAGTTTGTTCATTAGATATAACACCTGTGGCTCCTAGTGCAGAGGACTATGATAATTTTGAGTTTGTTGTAGGAGTTGGCAAGAGACCTGAACTGTCCACACATGCTGCCTCCACCTAAACCACCTCCTCTATTCATGGTATTAAAGCAATCAAGTTACAGGCTTCTTCTGCCATGTATTGTCATCCCACACTTACTGAGTTCTTGGGAAGGAGTCAAAAACTTCACGAAAAGAATCCCAAAGTATGCCTGTGGAATGGCAAGATTGCCACGATGTTGGCAGTGGATATGATGCCATATTCTTTTGTTGAAATTAGAGGATTTGGAGAATTGATGTCATGTGTAATGCCTCATTGGCATATCCCAAATAGCAGTTATGTTTCCAGGATGGCTGTTCCAGAATTGTACAAGCAGGTGGTTATTGTGGTTGGCAAAGGCTGTAAAGCTCACATGGCAAGAAGATCCACCTGACAACATATATGGTGACAAGTGGACAGAGCACAGACTATATGACTGTGACTGTTCACTGGGTTTCCCTTCCACCACCAGTGGGCAACACTAATTTATAGTATCAGGTGACAGCCAGTATCTTGCCCCTGGTCTTGGCACTGTGTTTAAAAGGCAGCAGATGTATAGCCCTTACCATTGGTACGTCACTTTCTGCATGCAGATGTTTGAGATACAGTCCCACAAGCCCATTGTTATTTTATTCAAGCAGGTGATAGAGGAATGGTTTGTACCACTCTCCTTAAAAGCTGTATTGTGTCTGCTGATAATGGCTCCAACATAATAACTACATTGAGAATAGGTGATATGGTGCATGGTACATGTGCCTTGCTTTGTCTATGTGTTAAATTTAGTTGTGACCAGATTCTTGGCAGCATCCGAAAGCATTATTATATATTTAGAGATGCTAAATATCACCTGCAAAATCTGTTCCTATTTTAGCTACTCCTACAGTGCACGCATTGCTCTATATTCCATAAAAGAGCATAAAAATCTGTCCCATCAGCAGCTGAAAATGGAGGTCCCTACCAGGTGGAATTCTACACTGTATATGCTAGAGCACAATGCAAAACTGGAAGGCTTTGGAGGGTGCCTCTTTATCACCTGGGTAATGGCAACTAATGTGTGATGAATGTGAGCTGTTGAAACATTTTGAGGAGGCAACCATGCTGGTTAGTTGTGTAGGGGCAAAGATAGAGCCAAAAAAAGCAGCAGTTATATACAACATTTGTATCACGGTGCCCGTGATTGCTGCAGTTCCTTGTCTGTCACCAGTAGGGGGCTTCTATTGGCTGTCTGCAGATAGCCCGCCTCTTATTGCCTATTTAAACCTGGATTGGGCACCCTTTGAGTGCCCTTTCGTGTTGTTTCTGACCTTCTTGATATCACTATGCCAGTGATAGCTGGGCCTCTGTTCCAGTGTTCCTGAGTTCCTGATCTCATGTGTTCCTGAGTTCCTGATCTCTACTGTTCCAGTGTTTCCTGCATGCTGAAGTACTTCCAGTCCTGGTTCCGGCCTAGTCTCTGGTGTTGCAGTTCCTGCTGAACTTCTTCTCTGCGGTTTCCTGACCTGACTGATCGTTGCTGGTTCCTGTCATCGCATCGCCTGTCTCCTGTATCCTGGCGACCTCCTGCCTGGTCGCGTCGGTGACATTGCTTGTTACTCCAGTGTGCGGTCACTGGTTTGCTCCACAGCCTATCGGCTATACAATTCTGTGTTGGTCCCAGCGTGCGGACGCTGGTTTGCTCCTAAGCCTTGCGGCTAGACAAACTCGCTTGTTACACCAGTGTGCGGTCACTGGTTTGCTCCAAAGCCTATCGGCTATACAATCCTGTGTTGGTCCCAGCGTGCGGACGCTGGTTTGCTCCAAAGCCTTGCGGCTAGTCAAACTCGCTTATTACACCAGTGTGCGGTCACTGGTTTGCTCCAAAGCCTATCGGCTGTACTATCCTGTGTTGGTCCCAGCGTGCGGACGCTGGTTTGCTCCAAAGCCTATCAGCTATACAATTCTGTGTTGGTCCCAGCGTGCGGACGCTGGTTTGCTCCAAAGCCTTGCGGCTATACAAACTCGCTTGTTACACCAGTGTGCGGTCACTGGTTTGCTCCAAAGCCTATCAGCTATACAATTCTGTGTTGGTCCCAGCGTGCGGACGCTGGTTTGCTCCAAAGCCTTGCGGCTATACAAACTCACTTGTTACACCAGTGTGCGGTCACTGGTTTGCTCCAAAGCCTGTCAGCTATACAATTCTGTGTTGGCCCCAGCGTGCGGACGCTGGTTTGCTCCTAAGCCTTACAGCTATACTAACTCGCTTGTTACACCAGTGTGCGGTCACTGGTTTGGTCCTAAGCCTATCTGCTATACAATTCAGTGTTGGTCTCAGCGTGCGGACGCTGGTTTGCTCCAAAGCCTTGCGGCTTTACGATTCCCCTGTTAGTCTCAGTGTGTGTGTACACTGGGTTGCTTACGATCCTGTCAATTTGCAATTACCATCTGACTGCTGCTACTATCTCTGGGCTGCCCTGCCCGGTATTGGTAAGGCCGGTAGAACCTTTTGCCACATTCCATCTGAGGTTGCCTTACCCGGTATTGGCAGGGCCGGTAGAGCCTACATTATGAATCTATTGAAGCTGCCTTGCCCGGTAATTTGGTAAGGCCGGTAGAACCGTTATGCGATTCCATCTGCAGGTTGCCTTACCCGGTATTGGCAAGGCCGGTAGAGCCTAACATTCTATTACTTCAGACTGTCCTGTCCGGTATATTGGACAGGACTGGTAGAGTCTGCCTTCTGTCTTGTTATATTCTGAATATATCTGTATGTATGTGGTTGCCATCCTACGTTATCAATTTATTATTTCAATAAAATTGATTTTTACCTAAAACTTCTGTCTGAGAGTCATAATAAACCGTGACAATTTGTTGCTTGCGTATATTTCTTTCCCTTCTGCACCTCCTCCAAAATCATGGGTGTTTTGGAATACTACTTTTTCCCTTGAGAGCAAGAATGAAATGTGCCTTTCAACAGCAACTGTAATGAGCACAAAGTATGTAAGCAATTAGGATACATTGGGAAATAGGGGAAAGACTGGGATCAATGATCACCCCTGTGCTCATATCAAACAACTGGCACAACTGCAAAGAAACACCATGGTGCTTTGGTCCGCAATGTCAAATCTTCCCCTCAGAAACCAAGTACTGCTTTCATTATGGCATACTGCTTTCATTATGGCACTTGTCTGATAGCTAAGAACACATGACAACAAGATGACTTAGTAAAATGATGAATCCTTCCTACCACCAGCTTAGCATATTCTGTCAAGTGTAATGTACACAAATACTCCTTGACTCCCTGCTTCTGATTACACTCCAACACATTGCCATATCTGGCCAGTGCACGACACAGTGTGCAATGGGCGGACACAAACTGCCACATCCTCACATCTACAGAATTGCTGTCAGCTTGTGGGGGAGGTAATGATGATGGAAGTGGTATACCAGAAGAGGAAAAAGTAGAAGACCCTGAGAGACCCAGAGCAGTGACCGTAACTATGTCTTCCTGTGCCTGGAAACTAGCACAAGAAGTTGATGATGACATAGGTGTTATGCTCACCATTGAACTTTCAGGCTCCGGCTGGGTTTCTCTACTCTTCCTCTTCGATTTTCACCAACATTGTGATGCCTATGGGGACCACACCTCACCTCAGCATTAGGGTACATGGAAATAGTTCAAACAGCTGCTTCACCACCCCAACCTCACCGCCACCAGTCTCTAGCTGTTGTGTGATAGTGGGACTGCTTGGGGATGACACGTGTGATTTATGGTCCCCTGCTGTCACACTTGCCTTCATTCTCCTCTTATTCCTCTGTAGCAGCAGGCACAGCCAGCTGACGTGCTGATCACACTGCTACCCAGTTCTGCTTGTGCCTTTGCCACAATTTTCCCCCAAATGCAGTTTGAAGCTGTTGGGTGACTGGGCATCATTGGGTCTGGTGAACATGAGCTTGCTCCTCCTCCTCTGTGTCACTGGACACATCATGGTCCTGCCAGCTCCTCCTTTTTTTTTTATAACAGGTGCTCATAATGTTTGCCAACACTATGAAAGTCTACTACTGTTTTACTAGTGAAATAACTTAAAAGTCATCTTTTTGCTCTAGCTACTTTCTCTCCATTTTACTTCTTGTCATGTTTTTGACGCAAACATGCAAGATATTTATAGTAAATGGCTGAAAATTTCTTCCCATTGAAAAGCATAGGTGAAACATGGAAATATGATTGTGACATATTTTTGGAGTAAGCAAAATGGAGAAATATATACTAGTTTTGCTATGGGTGACATTTCTCAGGAAAAAACCACATGTTTTTTGTGGAATATCTTGTGAGAACAAAATAGCACCTTTCCCCCATCTTTAATCCTTGGCACATAAAGAGTTAATGTTTATGGCATAATACCAGTACACTGCTGTATATGATTTAATTAAATTATATCCACTTCAAATTACTCTCCATACTCTTGTTTTTAATGCTTCCATGATGAGAGGCATTAAAAATAAGGCAGCACTGCGGTAATTCTTCCAAAGAAGTTGTTGGATCCAGTCTCTCTCTGGTAAGTCTGCTTGAATAAATCATATACAGAAATGTGCTGGCATTGTTGCCTAAACATTCCCTTCATGTGCTAAGTAAGGAGTTGTCCAATGCCTGCTGTAGTATAAACACAACAGAACAGCTCCAGTTCTTAGCAGGAATTCAGGTGTCTCTTATTGGCTGGTTCCTCAACCACCTACTGCTGCTGCCTTTGACCTTGAGTTCTAAGTCTTTAACTATGTGTGTGCGCAAGCACATGTGTGTATGTTTGTGTATTTGAGTATGTGTATGACTGTTTGTGTGCAATGCTCTGAGGCCCAGCAGGTCCTAGTTATGCCCCTGTTTATCATTTGTCTTTCCAGAAACATTTGTCAAGTTTTCAGAAATGTATGTTTACTGCATAAATTCACACAGATGACTAGTCAAATAAAATGGCCAAATATGATTGCTACATATTTCCTTAGTATACAAAATGCCAAAAATATAAAGGTGCAAGTTATAATCCACACAGGATGCAACCAAACTACTCTTACAGTTTATAGTTGACCTGAAATTTACTGTTTTAAATTCATATCTCAGAGGAACAACTTATAAAGCTTTAATTCACCATCTAAACTGACCAACAAATCTTGTAATCCAGCAATAACAAATATGTACTTTATGTGACTCTCGGAGCAAAATAAAATATGAATATAAAAGTCCCTGTTATTCTGTTAAATAAAAAAAAGTGTTTATCCCTCCAATCCAGTTTTATAGCTAAGGTTCATTAGAATCCAACGGAGCATCATTCTGAAATGGCAAATTGGGGTTCAAATGAATGAGCATTACTTATGATATCTTAAGTCTATCAGGCATATACTTTTATGCGGGTAAATTCTCCCCAGACTCCATCTGTACTTTCTTTCACTGATTTCTATCTTTGTCACATAACTGGCCTGTAGATCATTGTCATGGTATTTTCAGAGGAAGGGAAAACCCACTCTCTGACGCTAAATTAAAGTAGATTAAAATACATTCATGGGGGTTGGTTTTGATGTTAATTCCCCAACCAATATAATATGAAGCTTTCCCTTTTACCCTAATTCACAGCTGAGGTGAAGAGATTTAATTTACTGTAAATATCTGATAGAAGCATAATACATCCAAGCTTCTATCAGGTACATAGCTGAAAGCATATATTGTGGGTTCTTGTTATTAACATGTAGAAGTTTCCATAAAACCAAGTGTGCTCCAGGCAATCCCTTTAGAAATAATATGGAAGGTATAGGTACTCAGATGTTCTATTAAGATTTGGGTGATAACATCTCCCACTAATTGTTTAAAATGCTTTGGAGAACTCAGTCATCCAATGGGTTAAATACAATAAAAATTAAAAACCTTCTTCCCATTTACATGTTTCAAGTAGATGAGCTTCCCTTTCACTTTGCAAACTGAGGTGCTAAATGGACATTGAGGCCCCACACTATTATCCCTTCAGTGGGGATTCTTCTCTCTACCACTCATGTAATTAACACTTACAGGGACCAGCTGAATATGTTTATAAATCTAAGACTGAGGACAATGTATGTGCACCCCATATGCTGAGGAATGTGGTAAGGAAGGATATTACCAGCACAAATATCAGGTTTTCAAAGTCCTTAATGGATTTTAATTAAAACAAATGACTGATTTGAAATTCCAGACTTTTTTGTTCACATCCATTCTCATTGGACTATCTGAAGTGAATACATTAAATTCAAATCCTAATACAAGTACAGCCTTTTAATCTCTCATGTTATATTGTTAGGTAATACATTCCTAAGTGCTCAATGAATTTCAAAACCTTCTATAGTTTGAATATTCAGCCATAACATTATCCTAAAAATTATTTTGAATAGAAGTGCTAGAGTTCTACCGAGCTGAAGATAACGAATATAATGAATGCATCCCTATTTTCTGCTTTGTTCTTCAAATTCACATATGTCAACTGTATAATATGCACAAAATCCTTCCTAAAATAAATTTTCAGGTATAAAATGACAACCTGTCAGTCAGGCAAATGTGAATTCAAAGTGCTCTAATGTAAGTTCAAAAATGACTTATAGGTATGTGATGCTATTGTCTGCAAAATCATGTTTTAATGCTTTTACAACTCACAATTTCTGTGTTTTGTGTTATGGTTTAAATTATTAAATTGTAAAGTGCTGCGTACACTTGTGGTGCTATACAAAGTTTCATATTAATTCATTATTTTCTCAATCATAACTCAGGTAAATCTATGACATGATGAGATAATGAAAAAGAGCCCTGTCCCCAAATATTGTATTAGTTATACTTGCAACAAAAGTGACGACTGCTTAGTTTACATTACAATATTCAGTACCTGTGCCAGTTTACACATGTTTAAAATGTAATAAAGGGAATATTCAAAGCCACCAGCACAACTAATTTTCTGCTGTTATATAATAGCATAAAAAAAACGCAGCTGTACCTATGGGCAATTAGAGTGCATACAGGTGTACACAACTCAGCTAATGTTTATACTTTAATCAGAGTAAGCCTGAATACCACCCGTATAGCATGCTCAGAAAAATAAAATCATTTTATATAGATTTTGTCTGCGCATCTCTAGTAAATGGTGTTAAAAAACACACAGAGGGATGGAAGACACCCTGCAATGGCCATACAATCCTCTCCTCTGCCTTCCACCTTTTGAATATTTATAAAAAAGACAATTTTCTGAGTAAATAGTTCATTATGCAAAGTTCAGCTCTTTCTCCAATTTTAGTGTCAAATACATTCATACTTCCCCTAAATTTGCTCACACTGTGGTGCCTTTTTCTTCTTTAGAAAACAAAAATGTTATTCTTTATTGCAGAAAATGACCATACAAAATATTTCTTCTGAAAATATGAAATCTTGTGAAAGAATTCTGAGTATGACATTGATTTAAAAGAAAAAACAATGAAATCTTCATAGAAAATAAAAATGCTATTGTGGTCTCAAAAATAAATAAGGAATGTTCTTCTTTAGATTAATTTATGTTTTGTTAGTTTCCCCCACCTTAATAAAAATATATTTAGAAAATTGTAAACTATTGTAGTTAAGATAAATGTAGTTCTTTTGAGAGCAGATTTGTCTAAAAATAAATATAGTTTATTCTGTGAGGAACCAGAAAGCATTATACTGTACACTGACTCAAAATTATTTAAAAAAAAAGGAATTATTAAAAAAATGGCAATCTTACAAGACGTAATGGCAATCTTATAAGACATAATGAACTTTTATCAGACATGAACACATAACATAATAACTGCAGGATGCTGAAAAAGAACTTGAAAATAGTTGTGTTTTATAAATTGTTTATTAAGGTACTTCTCTTCCACAGCAGGGAATAAAAATTGGAAAAATGCTGAGGTGGCCACTTAAAAACATATTTATTAAAAGAAAAAGGAAAAAAAAGCTTTGTAAGGTAGGCAGAAACCACTTCAAGATACAATTCTAAATGTATTCAACCAAGCCACTGTAAGGCAAATAGCAAAACGAAGTAAAATAAACCAGAACACAGTACAATAACAAAAATAAACAATCAACATAAAAAATGTAACCCAGGAAGATAATAAGCACTGAATGTTATTGGTTTTAATGGGTTTCTTTCTCTTGGAAGGGTAGCTAGCAAAAAAGTTAAATCAAATAACTTAAATAACCTTTGTTTCCATTTTTTATATAAAACAATTTCAGCCTTTTTTTTTCTGTTTTTTAGAAGTATTCATTCAATCTAGAAAACGTTTGGGAAAATCATAGATCTATCTAAATAAAAATAAATTACTGCAAACCTTTTTTGAATTCTTAATTATAGACAAGCAGGTGTTGCCCTTCTATTTATCAATGCCATTATACTTAGTCATCAAGTGAGTACAAAGTTATTCCATATTAATATACTATTTCCTATGGTAAATCAAATTCTGGCAGCCTTTAAAAATACTGGTCAGTAAAATGCACGACAGGCATGTATCACAATGCCTGTTATCCTGTCCTGTCACTCTCGCTTGTGGTGTTTTGCTATACTGGTTTGGCCCGTCTCTGGTGACCTTTTTATGCCTGGCCATGACACCTGTCGGGTGCCCTTATGTGGTGTTTCAGAGCCAGTGTTGCTGTTGCTATTGCTGAGTTCCTGTGTTCCGGTTTCCCGTGTACCGAATTGGCCAGTCTTGACTACGTTCCAGTGTTCCTGCTCGTGATTGACCCGGCTTGTCTGAGAACCCGCTCCGTGATCCGACCCGGCTTGGCTGACGTTCCTGTTCATGATTGACCCGGCTTGTCTGAGAACCCTCTCCATGATCCGACCCGGCTTGGCTGACTTCCTGCTACGTGACCAGTAACGGACTGCTCCGGTGACCTGCTAGTTCCTGCTCTCTTGCCTGGTTGTCGCCGTAGCGACATTCTGACTTCCGCCACTGCCGCTGACCAGCCTGGCCATGTGACCTGCTCCTGTCCGGTGTTGCTTGCTCCTAGTGCTGAGTATTGCTTGATTGCAGAGCTGTGCTGCTGTCCAAAGAGCCTCTGTATTACTTGCAGAGCTATAGTACTTCGCTGAGCCTCCGATCCGTAAAGCTGCATTTTAACCCTAGCTGTGCCATATTACCATTTGCTGAGCCTCCTCTCTCTGGTTTAGAGCCTAGCCTCTTTGCATTTCATCTGCTGAGTCGTCCGCTTATGCTCTGGTTGGTCGGTGGCTCATTCTACCTAATTGCAGAGTAGTGCTGTTCGGTAACGATTCCGGTTGGGCGCCATTTGGCTCTGGCTCATACGTTAACACCTTTGGGGCTGAAGGCACTAGCTAATACCGTTAAGGGTGGAAGGCTATTGGCTTCTCCGTTGCAGCATATGATGGTCCGTTGTTACACCCGTGGGGGCTACTGGCTCAAAGCTCTTGCAGGTTTATTTAGGTATACGCCCGTGGGGGCTATTGGCTCACAACCTCTGGTCTCCGTTTGTACACCCGTGGGGGCTATTAGCAGCTCTTGCAGTTCAGGCTGTACTGTGGTGACGCCCGTGGGGGCTAACTACTCAAGCACTTGCAGATTCAGTTAGATCCTTGGTTACGCCCGTGGGGGCTATTCTGGGTACTGTTCTGCTGATATTACCTCAGGTCACACAGAGCCTAGAGGCATTCCCTCTCAGTACTCTAAGTGTGATTCCAGCTAGACTTACTTCTCCCAGTTACACCTTGGGTGTGCCAAACTCAACAACAGAGACTGTCCATATATGCATTTAACCCTTATATGTGTCTCTACTATGTGCCTGTCCTGAGACAGTATATGTGATACTCTTATTCTGTATACTGGGCCTGTGGGGGCATCTCTGTCGTTATTTTGCTATTATTCTGTGTTGTCTTAATTTTCTTTTAATAAAACTGTGTTTTATTTTACCACTGGTCTGAGTGTCTGAAAAACTGTTACAGCATGTTGATATCAATGCCAGCAGACACATTAGCTGTTTTGGGAGATTGTGACCTTGATTCAAGGAAGTAAGGTAAAACAGCCGGTAGGGTCAAAATGGATACCTACCTTACACAGAATTTGGTCAGTGTTCAATGGCCCTACCAACGGAAACCACAATGAATGTTGGGCCACAGAACCTGATTTTAGGCCAAATGTCTGTTGTGTGTATTTAGTTCCCAAAAACCATACTGAATAGCGTGAGTAATGGGAACATAAAAAGAAAGAGCTAATGATCTGATCTGATCGGCTGTCAAGCACCAAGTGTGAGCTCAAACACACAGTCATCCTCTCAAACACTAACCCTACACTACCCCTAACAGTGAAGTGCAGCAATACTAGCCCTAACACTAGTCTAACACTCACATCTATAACACTTACCTGTCATCCACTGTTTTCTTCTATCCTTTTCTATCATCCTTGTCATCATCTTCTGTCTTCTTCTCTTCTTTCAAAATAGAAAAATATTGCACATGGTACAATGTAATAAAAAATTGTTTGGGGATCTGCCACTGTTACTGGTGGTGGCGGCAGGACATGAGGCTGGCCAGTTTCTGTTCAAAATGTCCCCAGACAACCACTGGCTGCGATGTGTACTTAGGCACCTCCCAGCCAATCAGCTTCTAGTGGGATTCATCATCCCCGTACTCGGAGCCGATTGGGTGGGAGGTGCATAATCACACATCCAAGACATTGGATGTCTGGGAGACATTTTGAACAGAGACTGGATATATTACAGCCAGTCTCTGTTCAAATTTCCCACACACTGAGGGATTTTGTCAGGCTCACTTACTGCCACCACCGCTGCCCCACCATATGCAGTATTTTCCATATTAACCTTCATTTTGAAAGGAAAATCTATTTTACAGAAATGGATTGGGAGACTTCTTTTTTCTATCTGGGGGAATATCATTGTGTTGCACCTTGCAATGGATGCATTACTTCAACCCTTTGAGTGCCAGAGAGGTATGCAACACATTGCTCTGCAATGTGTTTCATACCCCACTGGCAGTCAAAGGGTTAACCAGTGCACATAATGGAAAATATTGTTTTTGAACCCAAAAAACTGGCCCTGACAGCTGCTAACAATGTTACTAAAGATCAGTGCCTTGATCACTGTCCATCCCACTGCATCCCTAATTAATGCCTCCTTATAATCTAGGTATATGCCTAAAGCCTAGAAAGTGGCTAGAGTTTTGTCTATTTTCAAAAGTGGAGATAAAAATGTGGTATTAAATTAAATTCTTACTCACCACATTATCGAAATTCCTGGAAAAATGTGTCCATATGCAACACTATAAGTATTACTGACTGTCCAGGTTTTTGTCCAAATCACTTAACAACCACTGCCATCCTAAACATATTCAATGTTATCAAGACTGGTATGACAAATGGTAAACTTACTGGAGCCATTTTCCTTCATTTTGCATTTAGACCATGATATTCTGATAAGTAGGTTTAGAAGCTAAACACTAGGTAATAATTGTCTAAACTGGTTCCAATCCTCAAGTTGTATCACAACTTGACAACTTGAGGCAGTGTTACAGGATAATTTCTCTGAAGTTGAAAGATGGATAGCTAAAAACAAACTTTTCTTAAATACTGACAAAATGGTCAAAGTGGTTTTTGGTACAAAACACAAACCACTTAAACTAAGAAAATACCCATTTAACCATTATATAACTTGGTCCTGGTAAACACCTACAAGTATCTTGGTATATGGTTTGACCCAGACCTTTTGGTCTTCATATCGATAAAATAGCATCCAAACTTTATCCAAAAATAACCACTCTGTTTAGAAACAAATGCTGTCCAAATTCCTGGTAAGAAAAATTATTTTTTCAACTGAGACTAATGCCAGTCATAGACTTTGGGGATGTAGTGTATGCTTCTGTGACACAAATTCATCTTGGTAAACTCGACACTCTGTATAATACACTCTCAATTTTTGTCCTTCAGTATAATTACACTACCCATTATTGTGATATGTTTAAAGTACTAAAGTGACTAACACTCAAATCTAAATGAACCCTTCACTTTTCTTGCCAAATTTTTAACCTCTTCTCTAGAAAACTACCAGACTTCCTGAGCAGCATGCCCACTGCAGCTTTCCATACTCATGGAGTATCCTACACTACAATAAAAAGATCGATCTGCCTTCTCCTTCAAAGCTCTAAAAGTTTCTAATAACCTACCCCCAAAAATTCAGATCTTCTTAATTATCTAAAAACAATAAGTCAATGTATATACATTTTTATATTGTTTCTCTATTTTGTGTAAGTATGTAATGCCTCACTGTAAATGTTCTCTAGGACATATTTAAAATTAGAGAAATCTCAGTATGTTCTTCCTGATAAAACATTTTCTAAATTAATAAAATAAATACATTTAAATACTAGATCAATGAAATAAAACCCAGATACTCCAATGTGGTGCAAGTCACTGGGCTTCTGAATCCCTAAATGTCAGTGTGACAAAGTAGACTATTGCACTCTGTAACATATCTGATCCATGGATGTAAAAGGTAACTTTAATTCACAAAGAGAATACATTAAAGGGATAGTAATACTTAAAATGTGAAAAAAAATATGTTGTAGGGTTTATCCCCCTGAGTAAAACAAGGGTACTCCCACTGCTGAAAGGTGTTTCATTCAAAAGTTATTAATTTTCAAAGTTGAATTTTTTAGGTGCAATATCACAGTGGCCTGAAATTGTACAGTGGCGCTGTTGCTACACCATCCTATGGAGATTTATGGTCAATTGACCAGAGCTGTCCATAGGATCGTGTAGCAACAGCGCCACTGTACAATTTCAGGCCACTGTGATATTGCACCTAAAAAATTCAACTTTGAAAATTAATAACTTTTGAATGAAACACCTTTCAGCAGTGGGAGTACCCTTGTTTTACTCAGGGGCATAAACCCTACAACATATTTTTTTTTACATTTTAAGTATTACTATCCCTTTAACGGACACTGAAAAGACAATAGACAATCTCATGTGTTTCTCATGTATAGTGCTTAATCATAGGCTCAATATGAGTGTCCATCCAGTCCATTTAAAAGACATGGTCAGTGGTCACTAGGAATAGGTGAAACTTTTCACCTCAAAAGTGAAATGCGGAAAAAAATTGCACTTCATGTTGAGTGGGAAATTTTTCTAGAAAATGCAGATTTTCTGATTTTTTTTTCACCTAGCTCATTGAATTGAAATCAATGGTAAGACTGAATCCCCCCACATGGTAAGTTTCCCTTATCTTCCCACAGGCATAGCATAAAAGGGGTGTCATCATGTTATTCTCTGTTTGTGGGAGATAGAGAAAGCAGCAGAACTTTGAGCCAGTTATGAGAAGCAGATAAAGCAAAGTTGGAATGTAGTTTAGGTAGGCAATTTGTTCTCTGTGTTAGGTGAGTCTGTTGGACTATGGGGGAGTGTGTAGGAGAGAAAGGAGATGAATCCAAAATTCCCCAAAATCTTGGATAAATGACAGGCATCTGTGATCCAACTTCCTTTCTGCTCTGGCTGTTATTTCTGTGTAAGGGGAATGTGTGTGCATGTGTGTGTGTGTATTTTGTGGGACTGAAAAGACATTGGAAGCTCTCCTTCCAACTGACCGTTCCCTGTGTTAGGGGAGTCTGAGTGTGCATGAAGGGAGCAAAGGGGGTTTACTCCAAATACTGCAAAAGTTTGTGTGACTGAGAAAACACAGGCAGCTGTTCTCCTGGTTCCTTCCTTGTGTGGCTGTTAACTCTATGTTAGTGGAGTCTGGGGATGTGTGTATGGAGCAAATATACCCCAAAATAAAGCAACATTTTTTGTGACTGAGGTAGCTTTAATCCAGTTCCCTGTGTTAGGGGAGTGGGGGGGGGGGAGAAGCAGTGACACAAAGATTTTTTTTAATAATGATATGGACAGTGAATAAAAAAACTCTATAAAAATAAGACAATATTAAAACAAAATAATAAACAAAAGTTTTATTTGTGACAGGGAACCTGATGTGAGCTGTGACTGAGGCAGACAGATATTAGAAGAAATAGATTATTTTGTAAAGGGCAAGACATCACACACAATCTGTACATAAGTGTTAAAATACACACACACAAGTTTAATAATGTCCAGCAAACTTACTAGGGGCAGGGGGAGGACAAAAGGAGTAGAAGCAGTGCAGGGAAGTGTTAGTATGGTAGTCCAAAAAATGACTGCAGCCATAGTTGTCAAAGTCACAAAAAGTTCTACCACCACTAGTAACATTAATAAATCATCTAAGAATATAAAGATTACAATGCGTCACATTCTAGTGATGATGGCCTAATGGAGGAAGGTGTGGCAGAGCAACCAACTCTCTACATGGAGAGTAAAGACATTAAGAGGAATATAAAAGCAATGAGGAAGAAGCACTGGGCCATGCTGAGGATGATCTAATTATTAATGATGATCATGTTGGTCCAAAAGATATTGCTCCAGCATGACTCCTCTTCTATAGGTACAGATGAAAATGAGCATGAGAGAGGATGATATGAACATAAAATTAGCTGAAAGGCAAATGCTCAATCTTCCGACACTGAAAAAGAGCACTGTGCCTGTTTATATAGAACAAAAAGAAAAAAACAAGAAGGTGCCTATAGTGTCTATTATCCAGTGCAAGTGATTAAAAGAACATTTACAAGTTACACATGTAGGCATGATTGGAGTGCACATATGTGCTTCCTCACAACAAACAAGCATACAGAGATAATCAGCCCGTCTAGCTTCTGGCCCCCCCGTCTGTAGTTTCTGGATAAAAAAAGCTGTTACTCTAATGTATCAGATATATATTTTTTTATAACTAAACACTTTAAACACTACGGGTTTCTCAGGATGTAATGCTGCTTTATCAAGTGTGTAATTAAAATTTCAAAAGGAGAAAACAACATACAACATATCATTTAAATATACCACTGTTTAACAATGATTAGAGTTGCCATGGGAGTACATTGGGTTTACACTACTGTTAATAAAAATGTCAGCATAACATCTCAATAGTTTCTCTGATCTAATGTATCCTAAAATGCATACATTGTGTGTACAACACATACAATTAAAATGTCCTAATATTTAGGGATGGGTGGAAATTTTCACCTCAAACTGAAATCGGCAAATAATGTCACTTCCCGATTGGTGAATAATTTCCTGTGAAAAGTGTAGTTTTTCCGCTTTTTTCCACCTAGCTCATTCATTGAAATCAATGGGATCATTGAATGTACACACAACACATAGCATATATAATTTATTTCTCAAGGCATAATATAAAAGGGGCATGAGAGTGCCTGTGTTGGTGGAGTGTGGGGAAAGAGTCAGCTGAAAGGGAATTTTGTGTGTGGGGGGGTTTCCTGGGATTGGTTAATAAAAAAATAATAATCCTAAATTCAATTAAAAATACCTTATAACACCTGACATAAAAGGGGTCTGAGGAGGGTGCCTGTGTTGGTGGGTGGAGTCTGAGAAAATAATCAGTTGAACAAGGAATTTTTTTTTTTTACTTGTATTGGGGGGACAGTTAATCAAAAAATAAATAAATAAATATAATAAAATAAGACATTTGGATGTAACGTGATAGACACAGGGACCCCCTGACATACGCTGCCATTGGGGTAGACTGATACTTGACACGGCAGAGTATTTTGTAGAGGATGATTTGTAAGATTTGTTGTTAGAGGCTCAAGCCCTGAGGAAACATTGATTTGTAGGGCTTAGACTTAGTAGAGATCCAAGCCCTGAGGAAACATTGATTTGTAGGACTTAGACTTGCTTGACACAAGACTTAAGGAAACATTGATTTGTATGACTTAGGCTTGCTAGAAACAAGCCCCCATTTGATCAAATAACAGTCCGCTACCTGTTCCAATTCTATAAAGTCTGCTGTTTATAATTAAATTTTTTACATGTTATGATAAAAGAACGGCTACTTTTATTTCTGTTTATTGTAGTTTTAATATATTTATTTTATCTGTGGTGGAACTATTGCCATATCCTGAATAACGAATTAACCCTCTGAAGGACTAGGTAGATATACACTACTGCAAAGCAGGTACGAGTAAAGTACCCTGCAAGCAATTTCAGTTGGCAGCAGGCATATGCCTGATGATGTGTTTAATATAACATACAATAAATTGTTGGATAACAAACTATTGGCACTCCTTCTTCTGTTGTTTTATCTTTTATACAGGACCAGGAGTACTGCTGCTGCTTCTGGCAAGGGTAACCTGTCCTAATCCCGCATCACTTGTTGAGCCCATTCTCACTGTGTCCACTGTGGTCTGTGGCACACTAGCCTGCTCCTCAGCATCCTGCTGCTCTTGCAACTCAGCAGCAGCAGGAATTAAATCAGTTGCAAACTCTGCAAATTCCAAAAGCTCACTGCTATTGGTGGTGGTGATGCCCATCCTCATCCCTGTCTCCCGTTCATTCTCAGTTTGAGCTTAAAAGGCCATCAATGTCTCTTCCACCCCAGCCTCTCCACCATCATCATCACCACCCCCACTAGTCCCTCTGTGAATCTGCTCTATTACAGATATCTCACTGCTGGTTGGAGGAGATGATGAGAAATGTGACAGAGGGTCCCCTAATGTCACACTTGCCATTTCTTGGTAACCTGAAGAAGGCAGACTGGCAGCACTAGCAGCAGGCAGCTGATCTGTGCTCCTGCTGGTCATGGTATTAATTCTGCACCTGCTCTCCTCCAACAGTTCTGGCCTCTTCAGGATCATGTTCCACTTGGACACTGTAGTGAAGGGAAGGGGACTCCCAGGGTAAGGGGAATGGTGTGGGCTCCCTTGACCGCTAATCTCAACTGCTTCCCCTACTACTCCCCTAACGGTATTCCCACCAGCTGCTTCACCATTACTGTTACTACTATTAACACCAACCACATCAATTTCACCCCCTGAGTCTTCCTCCTCACAGTCAATAGTAATATGATTACCTCCTCCTTCTCTCCTAACACAAGCTGCTGTACCTTCTTAGTAGTAGTAGTACTAGCACTGGGGGGACTACTTGGGGATGGCAAGTGTGAGTTAGGATCCCCTGCTGTCACACTTGACATCATCTTCTCCTTTCCTCTGTCCTGAGTATTACAAGACACACTAGCAGCAAATTTAGCACTGGTGGCAGCAGGTTCAGCACTGGCAGCAGGCACAGGTGGCAGTAGGTACAGCACCTCTGACAGCAGGCAGAGCAATGGTGGATGCAGGGGCAACACGTCTGGCAGTAGACACAGGCAGTTGACCTGTCCTGCTCTCACTACTACCCTCTTCTCTTCCCTTGACATTAATTTCCCCAAGATCCCTAGGGGTGATTTAAGGGGACTGGACAGCATTGGTTCTGTAGTGCTCACTTCCTCCTTCCTCCTCAGACTCAGTAGACACTTAAGGGTCCTTCCAATTCCTTCTTTTATTAGTTTTAAACTTTCTCATAGTGATAGAAGTCATTATGAGCCTCTCCTGCCACAATTTTGCCTCAGATCACAGCAGAACAGCACAGCACGTCTCCCTTACTCTGTAGCTGCTTCTTTTGTGTTTTTATAATGAATAGGTGAAAAAAATGTAAATCAATGGGTGGAAACTTTCTAGCCATTGAAAAAACGGCAAAGAATTTTTGCCAATGACCGAAAAATGCGAAGATTTTAATAGCTGTTTTTAAAGCGAAAAAGCTGACAGTAATATTGTTTTCCTGGATTTTTTCGTGCGAACACAGTGGGACCTTTCGTACACCCCCACTAATAATTGCTCTAATTTTATGTGCCTTAGACTCATCCAAAATATTAAGTGATAAATTGATCTGACTTATTATATCTAAACCCATATTGCTGGAATGGCTGTCAAGCAATCTCTACATCATGGGGCTCACAAATTATACAATTATAGTATAAATATACATTTATAGATCTGTGATATAACATAGCTCATGTAAAAAAAAACTTTTTTTTTTTTTAGAACAATTTAAATCACTGCTATGTATCAAAACATTTATGCATGACAACAACACCAACAGACAAAGCACCTAATGGCATAGAGATACCTACATAGATCTATAACATAAATAGTATATAAATCCTATATAAAACACATATGAGATTATGGTGGGCTACGTTTACACTTTACTCAAAAATATTGATAATACAAATTAGACTCTACATAAAATAAACTTATTAAGGCTGTATTTTAAAAAAATAACATTAAGGAACTTATAAAGTGAGTCAAATACCAGTCTCAGAGCATATACGCTGGTATCTGATAGCATGGCTGTGAATTATGCCTTGTTTAGTGTGAGCTGGGTGAAAGCTAGAGTTATGAAGTTAACTGCACCTGTCTGTGGGTTTTCTATAAACAGATGAGTGTAGTTTGACATTGGTGAAAGTTATGGTTGTGACCAGGAAATGTACGCCTTCTGTAAAGGAGTCCATTTTAAGTTTAATAGATGGATGAAATGTGCTGAAGGATTTGTGGAAATCTTTGAGTACTCCTTCACCTTCTGTTCATATGATGAATATATCATTGATATGGAATAAATATTTGTAAGGTTTGTAGCAGTATATATCACGCAATTTCTGTTCCACTTCATCCATAAAAAGGTTAAATATTGTGATGCCATCTTGGTTCCCATGGCACTTCCCATTATCTGTAGGTAGGAAGCCTGGTTGAAGGTAAAATAATTGTGTGTGAGAATTGCATTAATTTGGTCATAAGTAGGCTATATTTTTTGTCTTTGGTCCTGTGATGACAGGAATTGATGGTAGGCATTAATTCCATCCTGGTGTGAGATGTTGTTATAGAGTGATTCCACATCCATGGTAGACAGAATTGTCTCAGTAGGTAAATCTTTGATTTGGTTGCATTTTTTAAGGAAGTCTGTGGTGTCTTGTATAAAGCTATCAGTGTTAATGACAAAAGGTTTTAAGCTGTTTGCCACCAGGCTAGAGATCTGCTCAATCAGAGTGTCTATACCTGTTATTATTGGCCTGCCAGGTTTTCCTGGTTTGTGGATTATTGGAAGCATGTAGAAAGTCCCCACAGCAGGGTTAGTTGGTATAAGCTTTCTCAGTTCTGGTTGAGAGTCCTTTGGGAATGTTTTAATGAGATTTTGGGGTTGTCTTATATATATATTTGTGGGGCCTTAACTTGGTTATATGTAAGTGTATATTAAGTGATGTCAGATAGCTGTCTGTTTCCCTCTTTTATATATTCCTGAGTGTTCGTGATCACCACTACTCCTCCTTTATCTGCTGGTTTAATGGTGATTTTGTGGTTGGTGCTTAGATCTCTTATGCACGTCTCTCTAGTGGTGATAGGTTGTATTGTTAGTGCTTGCCCATGTCCATTTTCGCCGGGCCTTTTTCCTATAGAGTGGATTAATGATGAACAAATTTATTTCCTTTGCAAATCTGATCAGTTGGTGGCCTCTATAGACTTTTCACTATTTTGGATCTTACCAGTTCTCGCATTGAAATCTCCAATTATAAATTTGTAGTGGTCATTGTCCTGATTGTAGAGGTGTAATAAATCATCTTCATTAACTTCATTATCACTGTGGCTACTTATAGGGGCACAAACTTGAATGATTTGAAGAACATAGGGGGTGATGTATAAAAAGCATTCTTAGTGTATTCTTAAGAATTGTCGCTAAAATTCACAACACCTGATCATATTTATAAAGAAATATAGTCATGTTTATAAATATGTTTATCTGAGAATATTCAGAGAATATTCTGCGAATATTCACACCTGCGAATATATATTCACACACATAGCGGTAGTATATACTTCTAATAAGAACAGGTTTTACCTGGCGTTATGATTTAATCCCTAAAACTGGCTTTATTTTTGGTGCAATTAGTGAATTTCTTTGTAAATACACTGGGACACAATTCTTATTTGGCCAAGACCATTTCTACTCCACTTTTCAAAAAAGTCAACTAACTGGAGTTAGCACTTAGCAAAATGTCATTAGATGTTTATACATATACTTATGTTGCTTTGAGGCACTTTTACAGACATTTTCTTTGTATCTCCAGTTTTATACATCTCCCCCAATGTGTCTGTTTAGATTGATAGGACAGATGTCAGTGCCACAGGCCTTGACTCCCTCCTCGGCAGGTTGAAGCTGCAGATGGAGTTAATACCTCTGGCCTACAGGATAACTGGATGTATTTACTGACACTTGCTGAATTCACTTACAACGACCAAGTACATTGGTTCATCCGTTCCTCTGTCTTCCATGCTACATATGGTTACCAGTTACCATCCACAGATCCTCCCTAACTTACCACCTAAAAGCTCAGTTCCTGATGTGGCTCAGCGACTTCATTTACTCCGGACCAAGCATAAAACATTGCAGCAAATCCTGTCTCAAGCTCAGCTCTGCGATAAGACCCAAGCAGATGCACACCGTTCTCCTGCACCTTCCTATCAAATAGGTGACAAGGTGTGGCTCTCCTCAGCTCCTGTCTGGCTATCCTGCCTCACCAAGAAGTTGGGACCATGATTCCTGGGCCCTTTTCCCATTGTACGGGTCATCAATTCCCTTGATTTCCGGCTGGTTTTACCTACATTATGGACGATACACCCAGCTTTCCTTGTGTCCCAGCTCAAGCCATGGAGACCTAGCATGTCCCCTTCTCAGCAAATACATCTGCTACCTCCTGGGTTGGTGGATGGGTGCAAGGAATATGAGGTCCAAAACATCCTGGATTCCTTCTTCTGCCAGGGTCATTTGGAATATCTTGTTCACTGGCGAGGTTATAGTCCTGTGGAGTGTTCTTGGGAGCCACTTCACCACGTCCATGCTTCTGCTCTTCTTCTAGTGTTCCACTGTGCACATCCTCTCCACCTGGGTTCTCTCCATGGCTGGAGGCCATGCCGGGAGAGGGGACTCTGTCAGTGCCGCAGGCCTGGGCTCCCTGTGTGGCATGTTGAAGCTGCAGATGGGGTTAACACATCTGGCTTCAGTTCTGTTTCTCTTCCTCATTGTCGATGCAGCAGGTCATGTGTTGTGCCATCGCAATACTCTCATTGCAACTATTCCTTCATATACCCAGTGTTTCCTGGGTCTGATGCTTCCCAGTACTCGGTACTAGCCCTCTCTTGGCATTCCATTTGTACCTGTGATCCTGATCTTGTTCCTTCCATGCTCCTGATTATTGAATATGACCCTGGCTTGTGACCTGACTCCTTTTCTGCCTACTCCCTTGGTGCTGCACTGCTGGATCTACTGAATCTGACCCTGGCTTGTGACTTGACTCCTCTTCTGCCTACTCCCTTGGTGCTGCATTTCTGGATACTGTGTATGGATCCTGGACTGGATGACCATCCTGTTATCTGCTGCCAAGGTACTCATTCTTCTGTAATGGGGTATGCCTGTCCATACACTCCTGTATTTGGGTCTGCTATTGGGTTCCTATCCTGTGTTTGTGTGTGCTCAGTGTTTGCTCAGCATCTATTCAGAATAAATGCTTCCTGCTGTAACCTGCTTGGGTATCATTCTTTGCAAGGGTGGTAAGCATACATACCATCCTTAGCTGGGTGTTCCGATTGCCTATACGCCCTGACAACAGGAAGCAATTCTTTTAGAAATTCATTCTACTTTTATGAGTCTGTCAGTCTTTTGTTAATCAAGAATATGATTCCTCCACATTGTCCATCATTGGTTTCTTTATAGTTTAGCCAGTGTTGATCTTCTAGTTTGACTAAATCGTCTTTTTTGAGAGTTTCACACAAGTCAATAATGTCCCAATTGATGTTATTTAGTTGTTGTACTAGTTCCTCTAAGAGTGAAACTGTACTCATAGATAGAATGTTAATCGTTCCAGTGTCTTAAGTTCAAAGGCAGCCTGATAGAAACCTTGTTCATTCTTGGCACCCTCTGTCATTGAGTTGGTCTTCCTGCTGCCGTAGAAAGTAGCTTTCAAGCCTAAGGGGAATGAGGGCAAATGTTTTTGTTGGGAAGCCATGCTTAAGCAATGGACCATAATCTGAAATGCTGGTCCAGTGAGGGTTGACAGATTTTTGATTGAGTACATGCTCCTGATGGCATAGTTTTCAGATTCATCGACAAACTCAAACACTCCCACCACAGTAAGTCATCATCCCATGGGAATCATGGGAATGAAGCAAAATGGTAATATTAGAAACAGGGCAGAAACTGAGCTAAGTTCAGTGTTGAACTATGTGTAGGAGCCAAATGTTTGCATTAAAGATGGTACAACAGCAAAAACTCAACAACAAATACTAAAATGGCTGGAGGAAGTTAATTAAAATCTTTATAAGGATGAAAGACAACAATTGATTGTACTGCCAAGGGCTGAAGCTGTTCCAGAAGTTTTTTAGAAGTAGAAGCTGCAATAAAATCAATTAATCAAATGGCAAAAACAGCTGGCAAATATAAAATGACTATTGAAATGTTGAATGTTAGAGGTCAACCCTTATTCAAAGCCGTAGGTAAACTATTTTCAAAAGTCTAATACTCAGCAAAGTGCCTGAAACATGGAAAAGTGCAGACATCATCCTACTGCACATAAAAGCAGATAATGTGGATCTAAAAAACTACCAGTCAATAAGCCTATTGCCAGTGGTCTGCAAGGTTTTCACAAAGGTTCTATCAAGAAGAATGGACACAATACTTAACACGGCACAACCTAAAGAGCAAGCAGGTTTCAGGAATAGTTTCAGTACAAAGGACCATATTCAGACACTGCAACAAGTTATGAAGTGACAAAATGAATTCAAACTTCCATTATGCATAACCTTCATTGACTATGAAAAAGCCTTTGAATCAGTGAAAACGCAAGCAATAATCGATGCCCTGATCAACCAAGGAATACATGGAGCTTACATCAATATCCTCCAATCAATATATGGAAATGCAAATGTATCAAAATAGGTCAACAATGATAAAGTCCTATCAACATAGAAAAAGGAGTACAACAAGGAGACACAATCTCACCAAAACTATGTTCTGTTTGTTTAGAAGAAATTTTCCACAAACTAAGGACTCGATCCAAATGCTGGTGATAAAAATGCAGGTAGGGCAAAATGGATAACGACGACAAAAGAAAGAGTCTTGGCCGGTATTCAAATGTCCTACCGGCATTAAGCACAACTGACGATTGGCCACATAAATGGTGTTGTGGTCAAACGTCCGTTTTGCGCGTTAAGTTCCCAAAACGCCACTAAATAACGGCAATATTGGGAACTTAACAGTAAAAAAGCTAACAACTGGTGCCTGACATACTGCCAAGCACAGATCTTTAACTAAGTGTTTTACACTTAACTGTCATCCTCTGTCCTAATCCTTCTGTCTTCTCTTCTTTTTTATTCCTTCTTCTTTTCTTTCTTCTGCCTGTAAAATAAAACAATATCATCATTATAAAGCATTAACAATTATATCGTTTAACTGTTTGAGTGGCAGAGGGGTAGGCAACGCATTGCAAAGCAAAGCGTTGCGTACCTCACTGGCACTCACAGGGTTACAATATTATAGTGCCAAGCGTATTCCTTAATGTAAATGCATCCATGTATTGCCAGAATATGTAAAAATGTCATAGAAAAAAAATATATATAAACCACAAAGAAATTTTATGCAGAAATGCCAAGTAAATTAACTTAGTTTCTATTTTCATGTCTCTGCTGCTTGGTGCAGCTGCGTAGGCAGCAGCGGCGGAGACACAGATGAGCCCATTGGTGCCCTCAGTCCTGAATGGGCCAATGCCTGCAGCACACTGAGGGAATTGGAAGTGAGCCTGCCTTTATATATGGGCAGTCTCACTTTCATTTCCATCACAGCCATTGGCTGGGATGTTCTTACGTACATCCCAGCCAATCAGTTTAAAGAAGATCCACTCAGAACTGAAGATGTCCAGCAGTGCAATCAGCTCAGAATTGGCAGAAAACAGTGGGACCCTGGTACACCTATCTACTGTCTGGAGACGTCTGATCAGAGGTGGTCTTCACTGAAGACTTGTGGCCAAAAAGCCATACCTATGACATGGAAACAAGGCCAAGAGACTTAACTATGCATGAAAACACAGGAACTCGGGTGCTGAAAAATGGAAAAAGGTGCTCTTGACTGATGAGTCAACATTTTAAATATTTGGCTATAGCAGAAGGCAGTTTGTTTGCTGAAGGCTGGAGAGCAGTACAAGAATGAGTGTTTGCCGGCAACAGTGAAGCAAGGTGGGGGTTCCTTTCAAGTTTGGGGCTGCATTTCTGCAAATGGAGTTGGGGGATTTGTTCAGAATTAACCCTTTGAGTGCCAGAGGGGTACGCAACGCATTGCAAAGCAATGTGTTGCGTACCCCTCTGGAACTCAAAGTGTTAATGATATCCTCAATGTTGATAAGTAGAGGCAGAAACATATCCATTATGCAATACCATCAGGGAGGCATCTGATTGGTTCCAAATTTATTCTGCAGCATGACAATGACCCCAAACATACAGCCAAAGTCATTAAGAACTATCTTCAGCATAAAGAAGAACAAGCAGTCCTGGAAGTGATGGTATGGCTCCCACAGGCCCTGATCTCAACACCATCTAGTCTGTCTGGGATTAGATGAAGAGAGAGAAGCTGCCTAAATCTACAGAAGAACTGTGGTTAGTTCTCCAAGTTGTTTGGAACAACCTACCTGCAGAGTTCCTTAAAAAAACTGTGTACAAGTGAGCCTAGAAGAATTTATGCTGTTTTGATGGCAAGGGGATGGTTACACCAAATATTGATTTGATTTAGATTTTTCTTCTGTTCACTTACTATATATTTTGTTGAATGTTTATTTTTGAAAGCATTCTTACTTTAAATCAAAAAGAAAAGAATGGTAAGGGAAACAAAGCTCCACACAATGGTGATGCAGTCACCCCTCACTCAGTAAGAGTGACCCGTTCAAATTCAGTAAACAGTGAAGAAAAGCCACATAGTGGTCGTTAATACTTAACTTTTATTTTGTTAGTTAAAAACCTTTATAGTACAGTTCTATCCTAAAATTACTGAGGAATGTAATTAAAAACATTTACCACCAGATGATGAAATTAACATACGGTTCAGAGAAACTATGGGCTCGATTTAAAGGCAGCCGTTAGTAAAAAAAGCACTAATGGGTGCGTTAAGTTCCATGTAGCAATTCAAAGATCCGTCTAAAGAACAGCTAACGGCAGTTTCACAATCCTTACGGCCGATACACTTACGTGCATTCAGACGCATGGAACAACATACCCCAGAGCTATTCAAAGGCTTGCAGTACTGGTAACGGCTGAAAAAAAGACACACCTAACGGCAAAAAGTTAAGACCCGCTTTTTCTAGCCGTTAGACACTTAACGGTCAAAACAAAACACCCGTTACATAGGAAAATACACAAAATGCTTACCGCACAAGCATGTAAATGGAAAAATTAACCCGTGCAATGCCAAAAAAACACAAAAACATGGACACACAACACAAATCACTCCACACACAGCAACAACCAACACCACAGGGACAACGACATACAAAAAAACAACAACACAACATGGCACGGAACAATGGGGGTTATCACATGACACGGACACCTGCAAATACAAGCTTACCTGTGCAACATCAACACGCGACCTGCACCCCACAACTACACCCCCGCAAATGGCAGACACATACCAAGCACAACACACAACATCTTATAACACACACACACCTGCAAACACTTACCTGGACAAAAACAACTCTCCAACAACTCAACACACTCACTTGTGGCTTGTTTTCCACTCAGGGAGGGAGAGAGAGAGAGAGAGATAGAGAGAGCAATCAGTATGTTGGGTTACATATTGTTGCGAAGACTGCGGAGAAGGCGTGCAAGGGAGAGAGCTAGGGAACATCAGCAACCTCCAAGAAAGCCTGATCAACAGCCTTCACCTGTTGCAAGTGAGGAGGCTCTGGCTCAGCAGCCACACAGGAGTCCATCCCCACCTGGAGGGCAGCACCTGCCTGCAGATGCACAGCTGCAGCAACAGGATTCTCCACAGCAGCAGAGGATGTATAGACGACCACCAAGGCCCAGGGTATACCGCCCAAGGGTCATCCTCTTTGGAATGACTGATGATGAGGTAATTGATCGCTACAGGTTGAGGCCTGACAGCATCATTGCCTTGTATGAGGTCATCAAAGAGCAGGTGGATCCCATCTACATCCACAACTGTGCCCTAACTGGCCTGCAGAAACTACTCTGTGCCATACACTTCATGGCAAGTGGGGCCTTCCAGTCCACTGAGGGTTACGCATCTGGCATGTCACAGGCCACATTCTCCAGGGTGCTGGTCCAGGTCCTGCCAGCCCTCAAAAGCAAGGCCAGTACCTATATACATTTTCCCACCACCGACATGTACTGGATACACGTCAAGCAGGCCTTTTACGTCAGGGGAGGCATGCCCAGGGTCATGGGTGCTATAGATTGCACCCATGTCCGGATTAAGGCCCCAGCACGTGACGCACAGCTATTCATCAACAGGAAGAACTTTCACTCCATCAACGTGCAGATGGTGTGTGACAGCCATATGAGGATAATGAATGTCTGTGCAAAGTATCCTGGCAGCTCACATGATTCATACATTCTCCAAAACTCCTCAGTCCACAGAGATTTCGAGAATGGAACTTTTACAGGGGGATGGCTTTTGGGTGAGTTCACAATACAAAATCACACCACATACACAGGTGTACACACAATGCTGCTCAGCATGCTCCTGACCCACAGCTAGTACGTCCACCACACAAAACATCATTCATGCAACATGTGCTCCCTGTCTCACCATGTCACTCACATTACACAGGTGATGCTGGCTATGGATGCAAGTCCTGGCTACTGACCCCTGTGGCCATTCCTCGAACACATGCCCAGGAAAGGTACAACCAGGCTCATGGCAGAATGAGGAATGCCATCGAGCGGACCTTTGGCCTCCTCAAGTCAAGATTTCGATATCTGGACCACTCGGGGGGAGCACTGCAGTATGTACCTGGAAAGGTGTGCGACATAATTGTGGCGTGCGCAATACTGCACAACATCGCAGTGGACACCAGGCTGCTGGATCACATCCAGGACCCCCCCGTACATGAAGTGTCCATGGACATCGGCCATGTTGAGGAGACCCTGAGAGGGACGCAGATCAGAGACAGGCTCATCACGGAACACTTTACATATGAGTATAACACAGGCATGCAAACAATCCATGCAAGTCCCCCATCAGTCCTGTGAATTGGTGCCAACACACTAACCACACTGCACATGATGTTCTGTCTCACCCCACAGGAACATTGACAAAGCACTGCACTGGCAGCAGCATGGCCACAAACATCAACCATACCATGGACGTGGCATATTGTGTGTGGGGATTCAAAAACCATCCTCCATTCCCCTCTACACGTTGACATACAGACCCCAAGGATATCACGCACACCCTCAGGATAAACAAGGTACAACACATAACCCATGTTCATCGCCTTATAGGGCTTGATTGACAGCAACTAACTTGATTTGCCATGATCATAGCCAGAGCAACCATGCTAGCCTTGTAGCGAAAGAGTATTATCCAATGCTATTCATTGGATAATATTCCGTCACATCAGGGATTAAAGGGCCATTGGACTCAATATGGGACCTGTACTGTGCTAGAGCTGAGAAGAGCAGCAAAGGGGTGGATATACAGTGGTATTGTTACATAACGTAGAGGTCATGAAACGTAGATCAGATTACCAGGGACTCCATGCTGACCTGTGAGTGTGCAGACATATGTGCCCATGATATGAATACACACTTCAACAAATATGTCCTAATAGTTCCATGGAACAAATGACATTGGGCTGCCACTGTCACTTTCACAGTGGCAGCCCAAATTCATTACTTCCATGGAGCTCTCAGAACACTTGTTGATGTGTGTATTCATGTCAGGGGCACATATCCATAGGGCTGGGGCACATGTCCTTAGTTCTCAACATAATTAGTTACAGATGAGTACACAACACATTGTCAAGCAATGGTTTGTGTACTCACCTGTAATTAAGAAAATTGAGGGGATTATAAAGTCGAAATTGTTGTTTCTTGATGATCAGTTCAGGTCTGTTGCTCCAAATCCTGTCCTCTTGTCCCACAGGCATCCATAACATGATCCATCCTTGAACTAAAAATCTTCCATGTGACTGGATTGATGTCTTGACAACACCTTCATGAAGATCACCCCTTGCTATTTCTGGTGATGTTGTTGGTGATGCAATGTTTGACCTGAGGTTCACACAGACCTCTACTGGAACATTCTCATATAGACACAGAAAACATAAATAGAGTATCCCCCATACATGGAAAGGCATCATCCATATCACAGGAGTCCACCACTTGTTTGCAAGTGAGTGAACTCTGTGATGTATTCATGCAAACAGATGGTGGCAGTGATGCACCAATGTGTTGTGGGAGTGATAAAGAGGTGATACAGGGGACATACTTCCACAGTGAATTCCTGTCCACAGTTTCTGTGTTGCTCATTATAATCAATGTTCTGTGATATTGCTCCACTTTGACATATCACAGTACATGGGCTACATCAACGAACAACCAGACCAAGTGGACAGGTGTTTTCACTGGTGAAGTCTGTTACACCCTTAGGAAAAACAACAACTCAACTTACTGGAGGCCCCAATGCTCACCCCAGGATATCAATGTGTGTGCTACACATTGAAATCCTAGGTTAAAAACATTGGGTTCCCCAGTAAGTCAGTTGCACAATGAGTGTTTGAGTCCAAGACAACATTGATGCAGATCCCATTAATCTGTCCTGCTTGTTATGTCACCGCTAAGTCACATAGCCGTTTGTTTGGTTATCCCCTTAACCCTCTGAGTGCCAGAGTGGTACCCAACGCATTTCTATGCAATGCGTTGCCTACCACTCTGGCTATCAAAGGTTTAAACACAACATTTGATGTAGATGAATGTTCAATGTTGTACCAATTGTTGTGCTAAGGGGTATGTTTTGTTGTTCAAAATCAACATACAACATCGCCATATAACACGGTTGTGTAATATGGCTCCTGGGATGTATTTCCAGTTGAATTTGTACAACGGTGTGTGTGTGAACCCATTTTGTAACATCCCACAAACATCTTACCTAGGCAGAAGTTGTGTTCACTGCATTGTTTGGAAATGCATTGGAGACAACTCTGCCACCCAATCTATGACCAAATACAAAGCAGATCAGACAGGATTCAAAAGCACAATGTTCCTTTATTCAGGGGAAATGTAACATGTTGGGCATTTTATTTTTTTTTCTTAGGGGGGGGCTTAGACTGTGTGGCAGAAGTGGATAACCTTGATGATCTCCTGGTCACCCTTTGCCCCCTAGGTGTGGCTCCGGGGGTCACATTAGAGGGGGTGGTGGGGGCAGTGGATCCCTCTGTGGAGCGCAGGTTCTCCCTCTCTAACCGTAAGTTCTCCCTGCGGTTCAGCTCTCTCAACTCCACCAATACCTGTGCAAGCATGTCCATCACCCCCGTGTGGAGCTGATGGAGTTGAGTGTCGATCCTCATGACCTCCGACTCCAGGGCATGGATCCTTGCCTCTATCCTGTTAGTGTTTCTCCGGGATTCCCTACGGTTCCTAGTGATGATGTCATTGGTGCAGAGGCTTGACCGGAGTAGTCTCCTTTGCAGAGCCATACACTCTGCTTCCATCCCTGTGGGGCGTTCATTGCTGGTGATGCTTGTGCCTGGTGAATCTGCTACTGCTGTGTCCCCCTCAGCTGGGCTGTGTCCTCCTCAGCTGGTGCTGTGTCCTTCTCAGCTGCTGCTGTATCCTCCTCAGCTGGTGCTGTGTCCTCCTCAGCTGGTGCTGTGTCCTCCTCAGCAGCTGCTGTGTCCTCCTCAGCTGCTGCTCTATGTGCTGCAGATGGGTATGTGCCCACCACATCAATGGACCCACTGCTGCCCACCGATGTCTGTGCTGGTGTAGGTGGTGGGGTAAACACGTCCCTTCTCATAGGGTGTTGGGGCTCCCCAAGCAGGCCCAGGTGTTGGTAGTTGAGTGGCCAAGCGTCAAACCTTGGCCACTGGTGTGTGCTTGGCCCCCACCTGGGATCATACCTGGGGCCATGCTGGGGAGCCATCCAGGAGGGTAGGTCAATCAAGGATGAGTATGGCCCGTATTGGGTGGTGGCCACATCACCGGGCAGCCATTGACTCCCTGGTGGTGGTGGTGCTGCTGCTGCTGTTGGAGGGTAATAGCTCCTGGAGGTGGTGGGGTGCATCCAGTCACTGTAATATGGTGGTGTAGCCAGAGGTGGTGTAGCCAGAGGTGGTGCAGCCAGAGTTGGGGCAGGCAGAGGTGGTGCAGCCAGAGTTGGGGCAGGCAGAGTTGGTGCAGCCAGAGGTGGGGCATCCAGTTGGGCAAGAGGTGTGGATGTAGTTGGGTACAGTGCCCACTGGCTGGTCCCCTCCTCAGTATACTGCTCACTGGGTGGTGAGGTGGCCTCCTCCATGGGCTTCTGGAGTGCTGGAGGCACATAACCTGTGTGGAGAATTGAGATTGTGTGATCAGTAAACTTAGCCATGATGGTGTCAAATTGATATTAATACTTGAAATGTGGAAAGGGACATATATGTTGTAGGGTTTATCCCCCTGTGTGAAACAACGATACTCCTACTGGTGAAGGGTGTTTTATTCTACATGTATTGCAGCTCAGAATTGAATTCCTTTGGTGCCACATCCCAGTGGCCTGAAATTGTACATTTGCGCTGTTGCCACTTCATCCTTTGTGGATTTATGCTCCCTGGACCAAAGCTGGCCAGAGGATGGTCTTGCAACATTGGCATAGTACATTTTCAGACCACAGTGATATTGTCCATGGAATATTCAACTTTGAGCTTTTATACACTTGGGATGAAACACCTTTCAGCAGTGGGAATACCCTTGCTTTACCCGGTGGATCAATCCTATGACATATATTTTTCCTTTCACATTTTAGGTATAACTATCTCTTTAACGGAATAGCAATGGTTAATTTCACCTTGATGTAACATTGTAGGCATCATTAAGAGATTTTTAGAAAGATGTTGCTGGATGTGACAGCTGGAGATGCCAGTCATTTGACCACACGGAGGCTCTTCAGCAGACTCAAAA
Organism: Rhinophrynus dorsalis; assembly: GCA_037306005.1. Taxonomy (NCBI): domain Eukaryota; kingdom Metazoa; phylum Chordata; class Amphibia; order Anura; family Rhinophrynidae; genus Rhinophrynus; species Rhinophrynus dorsalis. The sequence goes on from CM074723.1 coordinate 404,066,121, forward strand.
TTGACCCATTTGGAGATAACTACATCTTTGCTATTGTGTACAAAGTGTTCCTGGTTTGTAAGCACGCTCTGTGGACCATGTCAATGATGGATCCATCTCCAATTGGTTCAATTTTGGGTCCGCTGAAGAGCCTCCGTGTGGTCATATGACTGACATCTCCAGCTGTCACATACAGCAACATCTTTCTAAACATCTCTTCATGTTGCCTGCAATGTTACATCAAGGTGAAATTAACCATTGCCATGCCAAGGTACACAGAGAGGAATATGGTCTGATATGTGTGTACATGTACCTTTCATATGGGTACAAACATATCCTTGATAGATATGAACCCAGAGATCTGTTCAGTACATGTGATTGTCTTACTGCCTATATATGTGCAGCCATTACAAACTAACTTTCATTGATACCACTGATACCCATCCAAGGAAGGTGTAATATACTAGGTATGTGTGCTCTGATGATGATATCAATATGAGTTAGTTTGTTAAGGGTTCACATATATGGGTAGTAGGACAATCACATGTACTGAACCGAACTCTGGGTTCACATCTTGTTGGGATATATTTGTACCCATTTGAAAGGGACATATCCACATACATATCTGGTCGTTTTTCTTTCTGTACATATCATTTTGTAATTGATCTGCAGTGTGATTCAAGTGGTATTCATCCCTATGTTATCAGTTCATCCCATACAGTGCTGGATTTTGTCAGGTTTGACATGTCACTCTCTGGTTGTCATGATGGTATCCTATACATTGCATTGTGATGCATGGGATACCACCGTGGCATTCAGGGATTGATGTACATTACAGGATTCTGTCCATGAGGTCTGTTCAAGTTGAATCCTGAGGGGCAACAATCAAGCCAGTATTGAAGGATATCATTGATTGAGGCCTTTTTTTTCCTGGATCAGCCCATCCATCCTTCTGTGTGAGGCAGCCAGACCCGATCATAGATATCCATAATTCATGGCCTGTTATTGACTAAACCTCAATGGTTCATACTTGGTTCCCATATGTATCCTGCAAATAGTGTCTGGTGTACCATCCATCCATGGCATCAGCACTCCTGAGGATCCATATGTGAATCAAATGTGAGATATGTAAATTCAAGTTAGAGTAAATGATTGCATACACAACACCAAGGCCAACTTTTTCACCTTTAGTTACGTGTAATCGTTTTTGGCCTGTGTGTTGCACATACAAGCAGTTATTCTCAGTGGCACTGTGATTTGTGACCTGATCCATCCTGTTGGTGATTCAGTAAGCGGTTAAGTGGACCTGATGAACTGATTATGATGCTGACTTTTCCGCTGACCTCATTTCCCCATCTGCAATGTTTTCTATGGAGTCCATACAATGGGGCCTGTGCAGCTTGATTCATGTTATTGGATATTCTCCATAGACTAACATTGTAATTGGTAAAGTGAGGGTATGTAAGTGTAAAATTCTCTACATCAGCTCTTTTTCACCGCTTAGTGAATGTCCCCTATGTGTCATGTAATTGTTAACCTATCGACATGTGTTTGTTGTCTGGTTAACCCTTTGAGTACCGGAGGGGTTGGCAAAGCATTGTTGATTGATGCATTTATAATCCCTCTAGCACTCATGGGGTTATGTGCTGGATTCCCTGTGGGAACATGGACAACAATTGTGATGTTTGACATACAACACTTTTCTGAGCATGGTTTGTGTGTATTGTGTGTGATCAGCACAGCAACATGAGGGTTAACCAGGGAGTTGGACAGGTTTTGGCCTTGTTGAACCTTGACATTTGTCCTTGTCTTGCGTCCTGTTTAAACCCTCAGGGTGCTGTGTTGGTGCAGTTGTGTGGATGATTGAAGGGCAGATGTTGGGATGTGTGTTTGTTTGTGATGGGTGTGTGCTTTGAGGTGGTGTGTGGTTTTGGGGTGATGCACTTACCAGTGGTGTGGAGGCTCCTCTCATCCCCAGTGTCTGATCCTCCAGGGACCCCCTCAATGAGGGTAGATGACAGTGTCTGCCGCAGCCTCTCCTCCCATGCGCTGAAGATGATGGGGACAGGTGGCCCACCTCCGGTGGCTCGGGCGTGCAGGGTGGCATCCCCCATCTTCTTCTTCACCTGCCTTTTGCAGTTGCCCCATCTCTTCTTGATTGAGTCCACATCCCGTCTGCAGGTGGCCACCGCATTAACTTGGCTGCAGATTTGGCTCCAGGCAGCTCTCCTCCTCGCAGCCAGGCCAGGGAGTCTCTCCCCCAGGAAGAGGACACTCTCCCTCTCCAGCACAGCCTCTACGAGGGCTGTGTTTTCTTCCTCGGTATATCGGGGATCCCTGACACTGTCCCCCTCTGCTCCGGCATGCGAGAAGTCAGAACTGGAGTGTCCTGCCTGCTCTGCCCCTTCCTGTGTGTGGTGGTCCCCAGGAACTACCCCTCGTCCCACTGCAGGTTCTGTCCCTCTTCTATGTGTGCCTGCTCTTGTGGGCCTGGTCCCCCTCCACCCTGCGGATCTCCCTCTCCCACCCCTTCTCTGCTGAGGGATACCCTCCTGACCTTCCTCCTCCTCCTCCACTACTCTCCCCATCGCTCTCTCCTGTCCTCCTCTCCTGGCCATCATTCACCCACTCACACCCAGGCACTCTCACACGCCCTCACAGACACACTCGATCCCACTCACTCTCTGTCACACACTTTCACTCACGGATTCACACTGTAAAAATAAAGTTTAAAATGTGTAAGGTGTGATGAAAAAAAAAACTATGTGTATGTATGTGTATGTGTTTGTGTTTGTATGGATGTATGCGCTATGTGCAAAAGTGTGCTATGTGTCTATTTAAATGTAATTCTCTCCTCTCCAAGATCCTTCTACCTTACTCCTGTGTTTGCTTCTCTCTCTCTCTCTCTCTAAACACTATCCTCCACTCCTGAGTCCTGTGATCTAGCTTGCTGAAACTCGAAACACAGACAGGGTGTGACCATTATTTTGAGGTATATACAGGTGTATTTGAACATTTTTGATACTTTGGGGCCTTGGGATTGGCTGTAGGTTTGAATTTTTTTGTGCATCTATCAGGGTTGCTTGACAACGACAGCCGTAATGTTACATTTTGACTTAAGTTGTGTTTTAACGGGTGTTTGGGACGCACGGTGATGTGAAATCAGGTGCAACGCTAGTTTTTGTGTTACGTGTTTTTGTAGTGCCTACGCCAGATAGCTATTCTTGTACTCTCACCTTTAAATCTGCCGTAAACCATGTGTTCTTTGCGGCTGATGTGCCTTTTTTACTTAGCGGATGGTTTAACGGCTGCCTTTAAATCTAGCCCTATAACTTTTAGTTTATTGTGGCATAGTGTGAAATATATCTTGGGGATCGTATGGATTTAGTGATGAATTGATACAGTAACAGATATAATCACGGTTGTGCTCAATTACTGCTAGTCTGGAATGTATCGGGCTCAAGGTAGTTAATAAAGCACCTGCTCAACACACTCTTATATTCGGTGTGCGGATTAACTGATTATAAATGAAGAGATATCATCAGTGCAACACTTCAATTCTTAGATGTTATAATATTTTAACAACTATCTCAATTATTTACTAGATTGTGTATTGTATTGTGATGTTTTTCACTCAGATAGTGTTACAATGAATACGCTATCACTTAGTCACAACTAAATTCCTGCTAGCTGATGAACTCTAGTTCCTCCGTACTCTGTTTACTGTGTTGTATTACTATCCGGTTGTCAGCTCCGTATATTCAGGTTACTATCTCGTTCTTGGCTTTACTAAAATCTTGTAGTGAAGAAACATTTTCTTTTAATCAAAGAACATTCTTGTAATTTCACCAAGCTAGGAGCAACAAAGTGGTTGTTCCCTAAATGCTAGACCTCATGGCCGATCGCTGGAATAAGCCACATACTATCCCTCAATCACTATTGCCAACCACAGTGTTGAATCTTAATAGCTTAAATAAAGTATAGAGGATATATATGTCCTCTGAACCTTCATGTCCTCTGGTGGAAAGGCCCAATGCGTTTCGCTGTTACTGGTACGGCTTCGCCCCTGACGAATATATATCCTCTATACTTTATTTAAGCTATTAAGGTTCAACACTGTGGTTGGCAATAGTGATTGAGGGATAGTATGTGGCTTATTCCAGCGATCGGCCACGAGGTCTAGCGTTTAGGGAACAACCACTTTGTTGCTCCTAGCTTGGTGAAATTACAAGAATGTTCTTTAATTAAAAGAATACGTTTCTTCACTACAAGATTTTAGTATATCCAAGAACGCGGAGATAGTAATCTGAATATATGGAGCCGACAACCGGTTAGTAATACAACACAGTAAACAGAGTACGGAGGGACTAGAGTTCATCAGCTAGCAGGAATTTAGTTGTGACTAAGTGATAGCGTATTCATTGTAACACTATCTGAGTGAAAAACATCACAATACAATACACAATATAGTAAATAATTGAGATAGTTGTTAACATATTATCTAAGAATTGAAGTGTTGCACTAATGATATATCTTCACTTATAATCAGTTAATCCGCGCACCGAATATAAGAGTGTGTTGAGCAGGTGCTTCATTACCTACCTTGAGCCCAATACATGTGATTATATCTGTTACTGTATCAATTCATCACTCAATACATGCGATCCCCAAAATATATTTCCCACTATCCCACAATAGACTAAAAGTTATAGTTTCTCTGAACCGTAGTGTTAATTTCATCATCTGGTGGTAAATGTTTTTAATTACATTCCTTAGTTATTTTAGGATAGAACTGTACTATAAAGGTTTTTAACTAACAAAATAAAAGTTAAGTATTAACGACCACTATGTTGCTTTTCTTCACTGTTTACTGACTTTGAACGGGTCACTCTTACTGAGTGAGGGGTGACTGCATCACCATTGTGTGGGGCTTTGTTTCCCTTACCATTCTTTTCTTTTTGATATATTGTTAATCGTGACCTGCAAAGTAGATTACAAACTTAAATATAAGGTGATCCTTCTTTATCTACTATTTATTTAAGTATTCTTACTTTAAAATATTTTTTACACCTGCCTAAAACTTTTGCAAAGTATTGTATATACTGTTGTTTCTCAACCAGTGTACCGTGGAACTTTGGTGTGCCATAGCCCTGGCCTAGAGGAATAGAGAGGAATGGGAATCGCTGGTTACAGAACGTAGAACAAAGGAAGGTTATCATATGAGAACAGCGAAATTCAGTTTGAAGATTTCATCTCTCTGTGTGAGTAGATATTTTGTTTCTATTATTTATTTAAACCATCTGATTTAATATTCATCCTATCTACCCCTATTTTTGAGGATCGTAGGAGACTAGCACTTACAACCTCGATTGGCAGAATAAAGGAAGGTAGAGGACCGCTACAGAAAGGAGAAGTACTGACTTGACTGACGAGACTACGTGGAATGTAGAGATTTTAAACAATAAGTGGAGATATTTGTTTGAAAAGATATGAGCCTAACTACATCACTGATGGAGTAATTTTCATATATTTGTTCCATATCAATACGACGGAGGAATAAGTCCATGAGATACGGAGTGATACAGAATAGCAGGACTAAACTGATATGAAAGTTTGGAGGAGTAAAGAAAAACTGTAATGTTAATGAAAGGGTTTTGATTATATGTATATGTATACAAATTATTAAGGTATTTAGAATGTTGTAACAAATGTATAGATTGAGGATTCGCTGAGATTTATTGTAGTGAATATAGTTAGTGAGGTTGACTGAAGAGATGAAAAGAGTTAAATAAAAGAGTTGCTATTAAGTTTATCCCTGAGTTTTATTTTATGGAAACATTACACCATTGTACTGAAACAGAGAGTATGGAGGGTTACAATTATCTGTGGGAGGTGAAACAGTGTGTTTGTGGGGTTATGATCCTGAGTGAAAGTGTGTGTGGACCGGGAGAAGTTATTGATATCCCCTACTTCAGGAGCGATTGGCAGCTATATTTTTTTGTCAGTGGTGGGCGGGCTGGAGGGGGCAGGCCAACTGCCTGTATGATAAACATGCCTCCATTGAATCACCCAATGGAAGCAGTAACGTCCCCACTGAAACACGCAATAGGAATTGTGTCTCCTAATGAGGCATTCTGTTCAATGCATGTTTGTTTTCTGAGGAGACATAAATTATGTTCTGTGTGTGAGGTACCATAGATCATGCAATGAGGCTTATTCTTATATATATATATATATATATATATATATATATATAATTACCATCCAAGTATCTACTGTGTCATTAAGACCATGTGGCGATTAAGTAGCAAGCATGAAAATCCAACATGCTTCCTCATGGATAGTTAGTTTACAGTGGCGATCTCTTAAAGGCAAAGGAGAAGAGGGAAGGTCTATAGCTTCAATGGAAGTCATACAAAGGTTACAAAAATCTTTATTATTGAATTCCAAAAAGTGTCTAGAGACACTGTGATATTTGTAACCTATGCAGTCCAAATCTTATTCTGAGATGTTGTGTAGTTCGTTTGAAATGTTGTAGGCCGCAACTACAATGTAACAAAATACACAAAGCTAGAACCCCAGTTCATAAAACTATGGATCTGAAACTGCTCTAATGTTACTATGGAGGAAAAGAGTATCAACTTTGTCTCCAATATTGTCAAAAGTTAGGCATTTTCTAACATAGCATCTGTATGAACCTTTCAGAATCCTTTTTGATCCAAAGAATTCAGTATTGTTGTTCAATTGAATTGTTGTTATACTGTCTTTGAATTTGCTTTTTCTGCTTAGTGGAAGCCAACATATTTTTTGGTGCTCTGCTATAAACTATCCTTGGATTCTTAGAAACATTTTGTGCTAATAGAGGATCCTTTTTCAATATTTGCCAGTGATTTTTAAAATATTTTTAACACATTCAGTCTTATATTATTATATTTAGTAAAAAATGCAGAAATTAATCACGCTTTTTTATTATTATAATTTTTAGATTTCAAATGTGGATTAAAATCTCTTGCTCTTTTATAGAAATCAAGAACCAAATGCTTTGGATACGATTTGTCTATGAATAATATAATAATTATAATGAAAGAACTAAATATATCAACATAGTTTCCTTTACTCCTTATTGAGTTGAACTGAGACTTAGAATTACAAGTAGAAGGGACAGAACCATTCAATATAAACTATGTAGTACTATCAATAAAAGGCACTAATATCTTCATCATGTAAAGAATCAGCAGTTATAATAAGTTTAGCTCCTATGTTTCCTTTCAGTGATTTACTGGTAAAGTATCTCTTAAATGATAGATATGTACATACTCATGGAAGATGTCAGACAAAAAAGATTAGGGATGGGTGAAGTTAGAGAAATTTCCTACAGAAACTATTTTTTTTAGAAAGTTTTCACACATAAACAATACATAAAATATTCTCCGTTTCATCACTGGCAATACATTTCCTGCCAGAACGTTGCCATATTTCACCTATGTTTCCTATGACTGTAACTTTTCCCACCACAATATTACATGTACTGCCTCAATATTACTTCTTCTGAGGGCTGAAATGGAGAAATAAATAGCTGAAAGTAAAAGCTGTGAGTCATACAGCAACATATGCCTTGAAACATTTGTTAACTAGTTGAGTGCCTTTGTCCTTTTCCAACACTCAGTTCCTCCATAAGTAACATTGGCACAACCATCCTTGAAAAATAACTGCAGTTTGGGATATTCCAGCAGGATGCAACACACAATTTCAGTTCTTTAAAACCTCCGTTTTAAAAAAAGAAATGTGCATCATGTCAACCGCCAACATTTTGACAAATGTACTATTTCATAGGCATATTTTTGAATTATTTTTGCACAGGTTTTGACTTGTTTCTAAGAAATTAGTAAGTGTGGGATGACACTAAATAGTAGAAAAATTGTGTACGTTTATTGATTTAATGACATGACTTGTGTAGGTGTTGCGGGTAGTGGCGCTATGTGTAGGCACTCTATCACTCTTGTCCTCTCCAAAAACAAACTCAGAGTCATACTCCTCTGCAGCAAGAGCAGGAGATCTTGGCACACTCTCTAAACACATCAACAGCACTTCCATTATGTACCCCAGAGCCCTGGAAAAATTCAGTTGTACTTCTGCTGCTGTTTGTTGTGGCACCTCTAGCCTGTTGATGGTGTGTCTCACAGTCAGAGCTGTAGTTGTGCTTCAGGTGGGGGACTCATTGAGGAGGTGCCTAGGTGAGAGCCTACCTTCCCCCTGCTCACATGCTTCTTACACAGACAAAAGATAGCAACATGCTGAGCTTTTGGATCCTGAGTGAAGTATATACATACTGTGGACTTCATAGACTGTGAGGTTCCTGAAAGGCTGATAGTTGCTACTATTACCACTGGGGCTAGATGTTGATTCATTTTTACTTCTACTAGGTGTCACAGGTGCTGCACTTCCAAGAGCTCAAAGCTAAGGCTGTAGATGCTGATAACCTGTGTTGTTGCTAGTTACTCAACACTAGGAATGAGTGAAAAATTTTGCCTCAAACTGAAATCGGCGAATAATGGCACTTTCACTTGGTGAATAGTTTACCGCGAAAAGTGCAGTTTTTCTGCTTTTTCCTGTCTTTTTCACCCACTGAAATCAATGGGAAGAACAATATTTCTCCACCAAAGAAAAGTTTTCTACAGCCATATAAAAGGCTGTCAGGCTCACACAGCATGCCATTTTATGTTTGTGAGAGGAGAGCTAGAGAAGACAGAGAGGGGAATTGAAGTTTAGTTTAGGGAATCTTTTAGGTAGGACATTTGTTCTATTTGGAGAGTCAGTGGGGCACTCTGGGGAGAAGAAGTGAGGAAGGCGGTTGACCCCAAATACTCCAAAATTCCATGTAACTGACTGGCAAGTGACAAGCAGCCAGTGACCTATTTGCTTGCTGATCTTGCTGTTATCATCTCTATGCTGGGTGGGGAAGTCTGGGGAAAGAGGTTGTGGATTTTATTTTTCAGTTATAATTTTTTTTGGACAGACTGTGATAAGACAACACAGTGAACAACTTAAAAAAAAAATTAATAAAATAGAATAAAGAACTAAATATATTAGGTGACAGTGACAGACAGCTGACTAGGCTTTATACAGCTCCATCAGTTGTGTTGTGTACCATACAGTAAAATGTTGTTTAATATCCAGCAAGTAGGGTTGCCACCTTTTCATCAAAAAAGTACTGGGGCAGAACCACTCAATGTTCCAATGTCTTGGATTGTGTACCCTTCTGGTTAAAGAGTGAAAAGAGCAACACAACACCACTCACCTGAATCCCATGTGTAATTCTTGTTTCATGTGTATTGTAATTAAACAGGGAAAACTGCCAGTGGGATGAAGTGGAAAATAAGACAAAAAGGAGCCACTTGGGGACACACCGACTAGCAACTACCAACAAAAAAATCTTCCATTGATAAGAAGGTTCTCTTTTCAAACACAGGTTCATTGTGAGACAAGAGAAACAGCAAAACAGGTACATTTCTGCCCCCCTGCCACCCCGTTCGTCCTCCATACAATGCCCAGCCTATTCCTCCTCCACACACTGCCCACCTCAACATTGCTCACACTGTTTACCTCCACAAACTGTCCACCCCATCCTTGTCCACACACTGCCCACCTCAACATTGCCCACTCCCCCACCACACTGTCCACCTCCACACCCTGTCTACCTCAATACTGTCCACTACCTCACTGCCCAACCTGTCCAACTTCACACTGTCCACATTGTCCACCCCCACATTTCCCACCCTGTCCAAATTCTCATTGTCCACCTCCACACTGCCCACCTTGTACAACTTCACATTGTCCATCTCCACAGTGCCCACCCTGTCCTCCTCCACACATTGCCCACTTCCACACTGCCCACATTATGCACATCCACTTTGCCCACCCTGTCCTCCTCCATACACTGCCCAGTTCCACACTGTCCACCCTGTCCAACTTCACACTGCCCACCCTGTCCCCCTCCATACTTTGCCCACTTCCACATTGTCTACCTCCACACACTGCCCAGTTCCACAATGTCCTACCTTAGTTCAGACCCCCCAGGCATCATGGCGTGGCAGCCGAGTCGAGCTGGTGGCATGGTGAGGTGACCCCTGCAGTCTAGTACGTTCTTTGGTCTCCAAAGTAATTTGTGCCATCCCCCCTGGTTCATCATCACGAGCCCCTGTGGCACGTGATGACATCATTGCGCTGCTTGCGCATACTCATGTGCACAGTCTTCATAAAGCTTCACTTCATTGAGTCTCAATAGACTCAATGAAAAGAAGTGGAATGGATCTCAGTTGCCAGTATACTAGCTATACCGGCACTGGCTCAAAGCAGCTAATTACCGGCTGTGCCGGTAAAATACCAGCCTGGTGGCAACCCTACCAGCAAGCTCACAATGGGAAGGGGATATCACGGTGCTCGTGCTCCTGTCTGCAGGCGGTGAAATTCTGATTCTCCTATTTCCCTATCTCGTTCTGATTGGCCAAGTATCTTTGTCGCTGCCCAGTGATAGCCTTTATAACCTCTGTCATGTCTACATTATGATTCCCTTTCGTGGTGTACTAGTTACTGACTTTTGTTCCGTTATTGCTGTTCGTGTATGACCTGGCCTATCTGACGATGTTCCTGAGTTTCCTGTATTACTGCTGCTCCGTTGCTGACTGTATCGGGCTGAGAACCCGCTCCGTTGCTGACCGTATCTGGCTGAGTACCTGCTCTGTTGCTGGCTGTATCCGGCTGAGAACCTGCTCCGTTGCTGACCGTATCTGGCTGAGAACCCACTCCGTTGCTGACTGTATCTGGCAGAGAATCCACTCAGTTGCTGACTGTATCTGGCTGAGAACCTGCTCTGTTGCTGACCGTACCTGGCTGACTACCTGTTCCATTACTGACTGTGTCTAGCTTACTACTGCTCTGTTGCCATCCGTGCCTAGCTATACAGCTTGGTTGCCTCTGTTTGGTCCAGCTACACTTGCTGTGGCCTTGCCGTTATGCTAGTCTCTATTATTCTGTCGACCGTTGGCTCAGCATTCGTGCTTTAGCTACTCTCTTAACCGCCTCAGGCGGTGTGCACAGGCGAAGTACCGATACAGTGTTCATAGCACTGACTGTGCTACTCTGATCTTTCTGTGTCCACCTCCTATACAGTGCTGGGCTCACTCCCTTTGGGAGTTGCAGTATATCACTGGGCATTACTTGTTGACCCTTTGTGTGCCTGGATCTTACAGGTAGGGTTGCGCATATTCCTCACTGCAGTAGCCTTGGACTCAAGAGCCAGCGTTGCGTTGTACCATCCTCAGAGTGAGGGGACACTGGTTGCCTTTGTGTTGCCTGCTGCCTGTCCAGTTCAAGACAGAACCTCCGTTGCCAGTGATTGTTTCCATTTTATCATACATTTCTATTACTGGCTTGCTATTACTTCAGCTACCTGGATATATTTATGTTCCGTTTGTGTGGGTCCAAGGGCCTAAATACATGTATGTACTTTATCTTAATAAAGTCATTTGAACCTTACCAATCTGGTCTGAGTGTTCATCAAAAAACCGTGACAGGGGAAGGGGGAGGGTTGAGGATGTGCAGGGACATGAGAGTAAAGTAGTAGTTCAAAAAATGACTGCAGCAATGGTTGCTGCAGTGTGTGCAATCAATGATGATGATCCCCTACTCCAAGGTAGGATGCAGTTAGTCAAGGTCCCAGCAAAACTAGTCCCACGCCACCAGTGCCAGTAGAAATAAAGAACCATATAAGAAGAACACTGAAGATGACAACAAGTTGCAATCAAGTGTTGATGATGCTGGCAATAGCATAAAAGAGGAAGGCGAAGCAGCTGAACCGCCTGCTGCATCAGATAGTGAAACAAACAAGCACCAAAACACCTATAGTAGGGAACTTTGTTACAGTAAAAGTAAATGAAATTGATTGAGACCTCTAAAAGCTTAGAGGAATATAAGGGTAGTAGTTGGCAAGAACTGACAGGTGATGCTGATGCTGCAGAGGATGACCTAATGATGACTGATGATGATGCAGATCTAGAATATATCCCTCCAGCATCCTTCTCTTGTTCAGATACAGATGAAGTTGAGAGTGAGGATGATGACAGGGCTATAAGGTTAGCAGAAAGTCAAAGGCTGAATCTTCAACCACTTTTAAGGAGCTCTGTGCCTGTCTATAAACTATTTGAGAAAGCCATTGGAAATTCAGACCCTGGACAAGCACATATGTCAAAAAGCACACAGTGACCCTATCAGTCATCATCAGCATCATCACCTCTTCAAAGTCCAAGTCCCACTCAGCCACACACACCTGTTTTGAGCACCCAGCAATAGCAATACAGGTAAACATCCACAATGTTAGATATGATGAGTGCCTCTGCTGCTACTGCAAGTGCTGCACCTTTGACACCTAGTTGTAGTGGCAGTAAAATTGATTCAACATCTAGCCCCAGTAGTAGTAGTAGTAGTAGCAGAAACCACACATGACAGACAAAGCCAGGACAATTATATTAACAAAAGCAAAGATGAGGAGGTGGAGAAGGGATGTGAAGAAGGGTTGCCACTAGTGATGAGCGAGCACCCCAATGCTCGGGTGTTCGGGTGCTCTGACCGAGCACCCCCGGAGGCTCGAGTGCTCGGCCGAGCACCCGAGCCCCATTGAAGTCAATGGGAGGACTCGAGCATTACACCAGGCACCCCCTGCTCTGATGAGGGGAGGGTGCCTGGTCCATAGGAAAAGGGCAGAAAAGGATGGAAACACCACAGAAATGGTTCAGGGACAGCATAGGGAGGATGTCTGGATGCATCCTGGACTCCAACATCGCTGCTGGGAACGATCTTTCGCCCGTAGTACGCCATTTTTACAGACTGACCGTAAAACACACAAAAAGGAAAATAAAAACGACTTTAGGCGAAAAATTGTTACCAAACAGTATTTGCTGTATATTTACTTGTATATCATCTGCAAATTCTGCAAAAAATTTCATCGATTTTTCGGAACTGGGGCCATGATTAAGAGGGAAACGTGCGCAGAGGCAAATTCTCCCAAAAATTTCCTAGATTTTTCTGAACTGAGGCCATGATTAAGAGGGAAACGTGCGCAAAGGCAAATTCTCCCAAAAATTTCCTCGATTTTTCTGAACTGGGGCCATGATTAAGAGGGAAACGTGCGCTGAGCCGACCATCTAAAACATTATGGGTGAGGGTCTGCTGCGGAGCTGACCATCCTAAACATTATATGCGAAGGCCCGCTAGTGAGCTGACGCTATGAAACATTATATGAGAGGGCCCGCTAGAGAGCTGACCCAATAAAACATTATATGAGAAGGCCCGCTGGTGAGCTGACCTATATAAAAATTGTCAAACAGGGCCCACTGGTGAGCTGGCCCTATATAAAAATTATATCACAGGGCATATGGAAGAGGAGGAGGAGGATGAGAAGATTAAGAGTCAACCATATACCCGTTTTTTGGGTGGAAGGGGTGAATGGGAATACAGAGTATTCTCATCATTGTAAATAACATATATAAAGTGACTTTATGTTCCCCCGGGGCTTTCCTCCAGTGGAGTGGAGAAGTCAGGGGAAATCCAGGCCTTGTTCATTTTTATAAGTGTCAACCTATCAGCATTGTCGGTGGAAAGGCGGATACGCTTATCTGTTATGATGCCACCAGCAGCACTAAATACCCGCTCAGACAGAACGCTGGCGGCAGGGCAGGCCAGCACCTCCAAGGCGTAGAGTGCCAGTTCATACCAGGTGTCCAGCTTGGACACCCAGTAGTTGTAAGGCACAGAGGGATCATTGAGGACGCTGACACGGTCTGCTACGTACTCCTTCACCATCTTCCAAAACTTTTCCCTCCTTGTGACACTAGGCTGCGCATCAGGGTGAGGGTGCTGGCAGGGTGTCATGAAGGTGTCCCACGCCTTGGAGAGTGTTGCCCTGCCTTTGTCGGAACTGCTGTGTGCTCCCCTTTTCTCCCCTTCTCGGTTGGCCAAGGTAGCACGTACTCTGCCGCCAGCGTTGTCAGATGGAAAATTTTGGAGCAATTTTTCAACAAGAACCTTCTGGTATTGCACCATTTTGCTTGTCCTCTCCACCGGAGGAATGAGAGATGAGAAATTCTCTTTGTAGCGGGGGTCCAGAAGGGTGAACACCCAGTAATCCGTGTTGTCTAAAATGCGTACAACGCGTGGGTCACGGGAAAGGCAGCCTAACATAAAGTCAGCCATGTGTGCCAGAGTACCAACAGGCAAGATTTCGCTGTCCTCACCAGGAGGATGACTCTCAATCTCCTCATCCTCTTCCTCCTCTTCTGCCCACCCACGCTGAAGAGATGGAACTAAAGTTCCATGGCTACCCTCTGTAGCGGAGGCAACCGTGTCATCCTCCTCCTCCTCCTCCTCCTCCGCCTCCTCCAATTGTCGCTGAGAAGACGAAGTGAGGGTGCTCTGGCTATCACCTTGTGTAAGCTCTTCCTCCCGCATTTCCACCTCTTCCACATGCAAAGCGTCAGTTTTAATTGTGAGCAGCGAGCGTTTCAGTAGACACAGAAGTGGGATGGTTACACTGATAATAGCGTTATCGCCACTCACCATCTGTGTCGATTCCTCAAAATTGCGTAAAACCTCACAGAGGTCTGACATCCATTCCCACTCCTCACTTCTGATTACAGGAAGTTGAACGGAGAGGCGACGACCGTGTAACAGCTGGTACTCCACTACTGCCCTCTGCTGCTCACAAAGCCGGGCCAACATGTGGAAGGTGGAGTTCCAGCGCGTGCTCACGTCACACAGCAGCCGGTGAGCTGGCAATTGTAAGCGCTGCTGCAGCTTCAACAGGCCGGCTGAAGCTGTAGATGACTTACGGAAATGTGCACACACGAGGCGCACCTTGGTCAAGAGATCATGCACATTGGGGTAGGTTTTTAGAAATCGCTGAACCACTAAATTAAATACATGCGCTAGGCATGGTACGTGTGTGAGCTTGCCGAGCTCCAAAGCCGCCACCAAGTTACGCCCATTATCACACACAACCATGCCTGGTTGCAGGTTGAGTGGCGAGAGACTGGTGACTAATCCCCTGCAACAGCTCTGAGGCCGTGTGCTGTTTGTCCCCAAGGCAGATCAGCTTCAGCACGGCCTGTTGACGCTTCCCCACTGCAGTGATACACTGCTTCCAGCTACCGGCTGATGGGGGAGTGGCGCTGCGTGCAGAGAATTCAGAGGTGGAAACGGAGGAGGAGGAGCCAATAACGTAGGTGCTGGCGGAAACCCTGATGGAGGTAGGGCCCGCAATCCTCGGCGTGGGTAGCACCCGTGCCATCCCAGGGTCCGAGTCGCTCCCAGCCTCCACGACATTCACCCAGTGTGCCGTCAGGGAAATGTAGCGTCCCTGGCCACAAGCACTTGTCCATGTGTCAGTCGTTAAGTGGACCTTCCCAGTAACTGCGTTGGTCAGGGCACGGGTGATGTTACGGGACACATGGTGGTGTAATGCGGGGATGGCACACCGGGAAAAGTAGTGGCGGCTGGGGACCGCGTACCGAGGGACAGCTGCTGCCATCAGGCTGCGGAAGGACTCAGTCTCCACAAGCCTAAATGGCAGCATTTCGATGGCCAGTAATTTGGAAAGGTGTGAGGTTAGTGCTATGGCCTGTGGGTGGGTGGCTGGGTATTTTCTCTTGCGCTCAAATGCCTGGGGTAACGACATTTGGACGCTGTGCTGGGACAGGGAAGTGGATGTGGTCGCTGATGGTGCTTCAGATGGTACAGGTGCAGGGCGGGAGGTATGCGGGCCTGTGCCTTCGACAGGCGATTGGCCGGCACCGAAAACAGGGGAAGAGGAGGCAGTGGTGTGGCCTGCAGACACAGATGGGCGATGCAGGCGTTCCTCCCACTTATTACGGTGCTTGGATGCCATGTGTCGGATCATGCTGGTGGTGGTGAGGTTTCTAGTGTTCATGCCTCGGCTCATTCTGGTGTGGCACAGGTTGCAAACTACAATTCTTTTGTCGTCCGCACTTTCCTTAAAAAAACGCCATACCGCGGAACACCTACCCCTTGGCAAGGTAGATTTACGCAAGGGGGTGCTCCGTGGAACATTTGCGGGCCGGTTTGGTGCGGTCCGCCTTCTTTCTGTAGCCACACCACTGCCTCTTCCAGCCTGTTGCGGTGCTGCAGATGGCTCACCCTCAGGACTGCTGTCATCGCTCGGCTCTATACCTTCCCAGGTGGGGTCAGTCACCTCATCGTCCACCAAGTCCTCCTCCACTTCCTCACTCTGATCATCCTCCTCATGTCTTGATCCCACCACATACTCAGTCATTGACAACTGTATAACATCCTCCTCAACAAGGTCTTGAGACAGTAATAGTGGTTGATTTAATGGCAACTGTGTCTCATCATCATCATCATCCACTACTTCCTTTGACCTTAAATGCCGTTCACATCTGTCATCTTCTTGTGATTGGGTACCCTCTAGAGGTTGTGAATCAGGGCATAAGATGTCATTTTCCTCTGCAAGCGTGCTTGGAGAGAGGGTCAAATGAAGGATTGGTGATGAGACGAGCTCCTCACTATATCCCAGTGTGGGATCACTTCTTTGACCAGACCGTCTATGGTGGGAGGAAGGATGATCAGAGTGAGGATTATGTTGACCAGACTCTTGGATACTGAGAGTGGACTTGGTGGAAGACAGGGTGGTGCTTAACCGACTGGAAGCAGTATCAGCTGACATCCAACCGACCACCTGTTCGCAGTGGTCGGACCTCGAGAGTGATGTCCTGCGACGCCCTGTAAAATGAGACATGAAGCTAGGTATGGTGGATGTCTTTCTTTCTTGTGCTCTGGCACCAGGCACAGTTTCTCCGCGTTCTGACCCGCGCCCTGAACTATCAGGATCACGTCCACTTCCCCGTCCCTTTTTACCCGCCTTCTTCATCTTACACGGAATATGTGACTTTGATATTTTAGTTTGAAGACTTAACAGTATTTCTTCCTATTCTGCAACTGTGCAGAGTACACAGAATATGCTGCTAAACTGCGGCGAAGCACACTGAATGGAATATGTGACTTTGATATTTTAGTTTGAAGACTTACCAGTATTTCTTCCTATTCTGCAACTGTGCACAGTACACAGAATATGCTGCTAAACTGCGGTGAAGCACACTGAATGGAATATGTGACTTTGATATTTTAGTTTGAAGACTTAACAGTATTTCTTCCTATTCTGCAACTGTGCAGAGTACACAGAATATGCTGCTAAACTGCGGCGAAGCACACTGAATGGAATATGTGACTTTGATATTTTAGTTTGAAGACTTAACAGTATTTCTTCCTATTCTGCAACTGTTCAGAGTACACAGAATATGCTGCTAAACTGCGGCGAAGCACACTGAATGGAATATGTGACTTTGATATTTTAGTTTGAAGACTTAACAGTATTTCTTCCTATTCTGCAACTGTGCACAGTACACAGAATATGCTGCTAAACTGCGGCAAAGCACACTGAATGGAATATGTGACTTTGATATTTTAGTTTGAAGACTTAACAGTATTTCTTCCTATTCTGCAACTGTGCACAGTACACAGAATATGCTGCTAAACTGCGGCGAAGCACACTGAATGGAATATGTGACTTTGATATTTTAGTTTGAAGACTTAACAGTATTTCTTCCTATTCTGCAACTGTGCACAGTACACAGAATATGCTGCTAAACTGCGGCGAAGCACACTGAATGGAATATGTGACTTTGATATTTTAGTTTGAAGACTTAACAGTATTTCTTCCTATTCTGCAACTGTGCAGAGTACACAGAATGTGCTGCTAAACTGCGGCGACGCACACTGAATGGAATATGTGACTTTGATATTTTAGTTTGAAGACTTAACAGTATTTCTTCCTATTCTGCAACTGTGCACAGTACACAGAATATGCTGCTAAACTGCGGCGAAGCACACTGAATGGAATATGTGACTTTGATATTTTAGTTTGAAGACTTAACAGTATTTCTTCCTATTCTGCAACTGTGCACAGTACACAGAATATGCTGCTAAACTGCGGCGAAGCACACTGAATGGAATATGTGACTTTGATATTTTAGTTTGAAGACTTAACAGTATTTCTTCCTATTCTGCAACTGTGCACAGTACACAGAATATGCTGCTAAACTGCGGCGAAGCACACTAAATGGAATATGTGACTTTGATATTTTAGTTTGAAGACTTAACAGTATTTCTTCCTATTCTGCAACTGTGCAGAGTACACAGAATATGCTGCTAAACTGCGGCGAAGCATACTGAATGGAATATGTGACTTTGATATTTTAGTTTGAAGACTTAACAGTATTTCTTCCTATTCTGCAACTGTGCAGAGTACACAGAATGTGCTGCTAAACTGCGGCGAAGCACACTGAATGGAATATGTGACTTTGATATTTTAGTTTGAAGACTTAACAGTATTTCTTCCTATTCTGCAACTGTGCAGAGTACACAGAATATGCTGCTAAACTGCGGCGAAGCACACTGAATGGAATATGTGACTTTGATATTTTAGTTTGAAGACTTAACAGTATTTCTTCCTATTCTGCAACTGTGCAGAGTACACAGAATGTGCTGCTAAACTGCGGTGACGCACACTGAATGGAATATGTGACTTTGATATTTTAGTTTGAAGACTTAACAGTATTTCTTCCTATTCTGCAACTGTGCAGAGTACACAGAATATGCTGCTAAACTGCGGCGAAGCACACTGAATGGAATATGTGACTTTGATATTTTAGTTTGAAGACTTAACAGTATTTCTTCCTATTCTGCAACTGTGCAGAGTACACAGAATGTGCTGCTAAACTGCGGTGACGCACACTGAATGGAATATGTGACTTTGATATTTTAGTTTGAAGACTTAACAGAATGTGCTCTAATCTGCAACTTTGCACACTAAACAGAATGTGCTCTAATCTGCAACTTTGCACACTAAACAGAATGTGCTCTAATCTGCAACTTTGCACACTAAACAGAATGTGCTCTAATCTGCAACTTTGCACACTAAACAGAATGTGCTCTAATCTGCAACTTTGCACACTAAACAGAATATATGAAATTTTTTTTTTTTTTGTTTTTTTCCCCCCACACAAAATAAACTGCTGCCCCCACACACAGTAGTCCTAAAAAGGACTTTTGGTTCTTTTTTTTAACAAATTTGCTTGTCTTCTCCCTACACTGACTTTCCCTTCCTATCCTCATCTCTCCCTGGCTAAGACTGAGTCGAACTCGCTGGTCAGGTGCTATACAGCACCAGACCACGGGTTCTGGCCAGCCAATCAGTGTAATGCCAGCAGCCAACATGGCTGCTGGCATTACACTGATGTCAGAGCCTCCCTGCACGTTTATTGGCTGCGCAGCAGCCGCAAAACGTGCGGGGAGGAGACCCGAACATGGCGGGCGAGCACATGCGGTACTCGTACGAGTACCGCCATGTGCCGAGCAGAGCGATGCTCGAGCCGATCCGAGCATCGGCCGAGCATGCTCGCTTAACACTAGTTGCCACCATTTACCCCACTTGGTATCACTGCTATGACTGCTAAATAATGTGTGTCAATAATCTGAGGAGGATAGCGTATGACAATGGTAAAAACAATATACATACATAAATCACCCCATGCCATCCCCCCCCCCACCACCACCACCACTACATACACATCTGCCACATTGTAGTTTGTACTTTATTTTTTTCATTACTTGATATCATCATGGATATGTGCCACTATCACTTAAGCAGGAAGTTAGTTTTGTGGGCAAAGGACAAATGCATTCCGCATGGTAACACATTTTTCAAGGCAAATGTTGCTGTAGTACTCAGAACTTTGACTTTCAGCCACTTATTTCTAAACTTCAGCCCTCAGAAGAAGTAAAATTACAGTGCGAAATGTAGTAGCTATAGGAAATATAGGAGAAAAATGTGTTAAAATAGGTGGAGAATTTGTTAAAATAGGTGAAATGGAGGACATTTCTACATAGGTGGAAAGAGGAATTTTTTTGTGGGAAAAGCCAAAAATCTGCAAATTGTCGCAAAAAGTCATGCTGGAAATTTTTTCACACTTTTCACCCACCCCTACTTTACACTATTAGTGTGGGACTTGGAAGCAGTGATGATGCTGGTGCTCAAAGGAAGAAAAAACCCACAGCACTAAAACATCATATATATACATTTATGCTATGAATAAAATGTGATTAATTAGTAAAGGGATATGAAAAACAGCAAGGAAATAAAGAATTCTCCAAATCCTTAAACAGTGAAAAATCCAGAACAAGAACAAAAGGAAATATACTCCTGCACTAATCCATGAAGATTACCCAAAAATTATAATAAACCCTGTTCAGTGTAATAAAAAAATAAAAATGTAAATTCAAGTTAGGCTTTGAGAAAGTGGCTTTTGTTGAAACACAAATTTGTTGATGTGCTGTAATTAAAATTTGGTGAAACACTAAATTAAAATCGCCCATCTCACCCCTCAAATATCTCATGCTCTCTTGAAATGATTAGCTTGCATTTAAACAGGAAAGGTAGGTGAAGACCTAAAGAAGAGTGAACACCACACCAACCCCCTTATACTGGTTTAATCCATCTATCGTTACAAAATAGCTGGTGCCTGTATATTTCATTAAAGGGATACAAAGCAGGTAATTTAATGTTTTATCAGGTTTTAATTGAAGTACATCAACACTATTTTAATATTAATTTATTATGATATATTATTTATTGGTTAGGACTCTCATGAAATTGAGGTACCTTAGCGTGGTAAGAGAGCTTATACATTCTTTGGCCAAATTATGCAACAAAACCCTCACTTATTTGAAATGATTATACACATAACTATATAATATACACTGCACAGGGTTTATTATAATTTTGGGTAATCTGGATTAGCTCAGGAATGTCTTTACTTTTGATGATGCTGATGTTGACTGACAGAATGACTGTATTCATTTTGCCATCTTTGCTTGTCCAGGGTTAGACTTTCCAATTGTTTTCTCAAATAGTTTATAGAAAGGCACAGTGCTCATTTTTAGTGGTGGAAGACTGAGCCCTTGCCTTTCTGCTAACTTTCTAGCCATGTCCACATCTCTCTCACTCTCAACTTCATTTGTATCTGAAGTAGAGAAGAATGCTGGTGCAATATATTTGAGATCTACACCATCACCATCATCAGCATCACCAGCCATTTCTTCCCCACTACTTTTATATTCCACAAGGCTTTTTTTGAGGTCTCAAACAATTTCTTTCTAATTTTCCCCTTTGAGGGATTTTCACAAAGTTTTCTATTACCTTCAGGACAGGTGTCTTTGTGTCTGTTTGTCTCACTGTCAGATGCAGCATTGGCTGAGCTGCTACACATTCTTCTACTGTGTCATCTGCACTGGAATGGAACTCATTGTCATCTTCAGTGTTTTTTGGTTTGTTGGCGGTGGAACTTTTGATGGACCAAACTGTATGCTTCTCAAGAGGAAATGGATCATCATAATTTACTGCATACAGCAACCATGACTGCAGTCAATTTTTGGACTACCACTTTAATTACATGTCCATGCACTGCTCCTAATATTTTCAGCCAACCCCCTATGCATTTACTAGATGTTATTCAACTACTCTGGTTGCGTGTGAAGGAGGGGTGGGAGAAAGGTCCCATCATGTTACTGCAAAAAATCCATGAAAACCACATTGTTGTCTGCTTTTTCACGTGAAAATCCGATTTAAAAACGGCTATTAAAATCTTCCTATTTTTTGCCAATTGGCAAAAATTGTTAGCCATTTTTTCAATGGCTAGAAAGTTTCCACCCATTGATTTGTGTGTTTTTCACCTTTTTGCTATTAAAATGTGACATATTCCAGGAAGCAAAACACAATACAAGCAGCTACAGAGTGCAGTAGACATGCTGTGCTTTTGTGCTTTGATCTTGAGGCAAAATTGAGGCAGGAGAGGCTCATAGTGACTGCTATCACTATGAGCAAACTTAAAACTAATAAAAGGAGGAACTTGAAGGACCCGTATTTGTCCACTCAGTCTGAGGAGATGGTGGAAGTGACCACTACAGGAACAGTGTATCACGGTTCCCATGATCTTTCTCTGTCACTCTTTGCTGTGGTGCGCTCCCATTGGCTGAGATTGTTTGGCCCGCCCAGTATGGCCTTTTTATACTCGGCCTTTGGCACCTGTCAGGTGCCCTTTCGTGGTGTTCCTGAGCCAGTATTGCTGTGTAGCTGTGTTCCAGTGTTCCTGCTTCCTGTGTACCGATTTGGCCCATCTGACTACGCTCCTTTGTTCCTGCTCTGTGATTTGACTTGACCTGGCCTGGCTGACGTTCCTGCTCCGTGATTTGACCCGGCTTGTCTGAGGATCCTGCTCCGTGATTTGACCCAGCCTGGCTGACGTTCCTGCTCCGTGACCTGACCCGGCTACGTTGCTGACCCTGCCTATGTTCCTGCTGTGTGCTGTTCAAGTGTCGCCTGGGCGACATTCTGACTTCCGCTGTGCTGGAGGCACATTGCAGTTGTGGATGAGAGGCACAGTTGATGCTCTCAAGGGAAAAAATTCTATGCTAGTAAAAACACACCCATGATTTTGGAAAAGAGGGCAGGTGGAGAAGAATTATTGGCCAACTTCTTCTTTTCTCCACATATGCCGTAAGTGGTGGGGATCAGTTATGGTGCTGCTACTGCCTCAGGTGCATCAGTGGAGCAAATTTTGGCAAGTGGAACCTTCATTAACTGCTGTTGATTCCATTCCCTTTGAGCTTCCTAATAATCCTGTTGCTTAAACAACTCAGCAGCAGAAGCTGTTCAACTGATTCTTTCCCCAGACTCCACCCGCCAACACAGTCACCCTCATGCCCCTTTTATACTATGACTCTGGTAAATAAAATAACATTTGCTATGTGTTGTGTGTAAATTCAATGTTGTCACTGGTTTCGATGGAATGAGTTAGGCGAAAAAAAAAACAGCACTTTTCACTGGAAATTCTTCATCCAGTGGGATGTGTCATTATTCGTCGATTTTGGTTTGAGACAAAAAATTTTGCCCATCCCGAACCGGCACTATTGCTTTGCAAATTGCAGTGTGCCAGTGTGCACAAATAATCTCTGATCTTCAAAAGCAAAATTATGTTTCACTGCATTGTGTTCACATACCAGTAAAATAACCACTCACATAGTATATCTAGACTTTGCAAAGGCATTTGATACAGTGCCACACAGAAGGCTGGGGTATAAAATAAGGAAATTGGGGCTAGGAGATGGCCTTTGCAATTGGATACAAAACTGGTTGAAGGATAGGGAACAGCATGTGGTTGTAAACGGACAATTCTCCAATACAGTTAAAGTGGAGAGTACCTCAGGGTTCAGTTTTAGGTCTGCTGCTTTAAACATGTTTATAAATGACCTAGAAATCAATATAGAAAGCAAATTATCAATATTTGCAGATGACACTAAATTATGCAGGGTAATTAATTCAGAACAGGATAATTGCTCTCTACAGAGGGATTTATATAAAATGGCAGATTGGGCAAACACATAGAATATGAAGTTTAATGTGGGAAAGTGTAAAGTCATGCATTTGGGAGGAAATAATCCCAAGGCTACTTATAAACTTAATGGAATCATTTTAAGGGACTCTTTGCTAGAGAAAGACCTGGGTATCCTTGTCAACTACAAACTTGGGAACAGTGACCAGTGTCACACAGCAGTAGCAAAGGCAAACAAAATCCTGTCTTGCATAAAAAAAGAGGTATCGAGACAAGAGTGGATAACATTTTTTTGCCATTGTGTAAATCATTGGTAAGACCTCACCTTGAGTGCACAGTGCATTTTTGGGCACCAGTTCTGAAAAAGGATATACTAGAACCAGAGAGGGTACAGCGAAGAGCAACAAAATGAATTAAGGGAGTGGAGGACTTGATGTATGAGGAACGACTAGACAAACTTGGTTTATTTACTGTAGAGAAAAGACGACTAAGAGGAGACCTTATCACATTGTACAAGGATCTCTGTGGTGAGCTATTTATTCCAAGGCCTGATGAGGTGACTAGGGGAAACCCCTTGAGATTAGAGGAAAGGAGGTTTAGACTTCAGCATATTAAGGGTTTTTTACAGTGAGATCTATTAAATTGTGGAATTCTTTGCCCAAGGAGGTGGTTATGGCAGATACAATGGATACATTCAAGAGAAGATTAGAAACATTTCTTTCCAAAGGGAACATACAGAGTTATACTGTTTATTAATAGGCAGATCAGGAAGGTCTGATAAAGACTTACTTATTTGGTAGCAGGAAATCTATAAAATGACTGGGGTATGAGGAGAACGTTGAACTTGATGGACCTGTGTTTTTATTCAACTTAATTTACTATGTTGCTATGTTACATTGTCTCATTAGATCCACAGCATAAAAGCTTCTGGATATCATTCCCAATTATGCTATAGATCTTCTATTTTATTAGTATGTTTAGTGGAAGTTTCAGTTATAGATGACTACATTTGTTAATTATTTATTTTTCTCTTTCTATTTTTTTCAGTGTTTTTCATTTTCACATGAATTCTTATCACTGGTTGCACTTAATCTGTGTTCTCCCACCCACTTCTCGCACACTAGTGATGCCATCTAGGCACCAATTTTGCACCTGGTCGGGTATAAAATGGGCTTCTCTTTGTTTATTCTGTAAAGCATCTTAACAAAGGCCCAGGTTGGGGCCAAAATTTTGATGGAATAAACAAGCACATTTTTCATGTCAAGAAGACCTGTGAGTGCAATTCTTTCTTTGGATCTTGCCATTCCATCTATTTTTAGATTAGCACACAGGCTAGATGCTTAGTTATTAAAGTGAGTGCACAGACAGGCATATAATATATAAAACCAAACTTTAATGTAGGATATGAATGGAAAACACAAATACTGCAGAGTTATGCTGCTTCTTGTGAGCCCTGAAGAATTACACTTTCTTAAGGTCTGGTCACCTTACAAATGTATTACTGAAAAAACAATACTGCATTTTCATGTTCCAAAAATATTTCTAAGGTGGTAATTCTGAATCAATATATGAATAATTATGTGTTGCCTCCTATGAACTCTGCAACTAAAGAGCTTTGGGGCAATGTATGTTACAAACAGGTATACTAGCTGTCAGAAGATCCTTTTGAAGAGTGTTAGTACATCAGTAGCAATTAATGCAAGTGGTATATTAGACAAGGGAGCTAATGAGCTTTAATATGCATGCAGGTGAGGGAGTACTGAATCAGTAGAGCCATTAATGAACCTATGACAGCCTAATTAGCTGCAATTTAAAAACTATGGAATCTAATCAGAGGAGCTGAACACTGCTGCAAATTTGTGTATGAATGAGTCTTTCAAAATGCTCCAATCTGATTGATAGTAATTGCTTTTTTTCTCTATTGTGTGCACAAAAATGCCCAATTTTCCTGTGATATAGGAGGACACATCACTGAAGTTATGATATGATTTTTGGCTGCTTAAGTTTCAATCACATGATGCCATAAAAACAAGTAAGCATGTCTGCCTTGTAAATTTATATATGTGAAGACTGCATAGTGTAGTTTTAATGTTAAGTATTAACTACTCAGATCAACAAATAATTTTATATATAGGTAATGGACCAGATCATCACTTTAATGTGGGATGCTAATGAGAATAACACACTGCAGGATTGCACTGGTTCCTGTGACTTCCTGAAAAATGAATAAACACTCCACATTATAAAGTCAGTCTGGCCTCATTATTATTATGTATAGGGGATACAATTATTAATTCATTAAATATGTACAGTTATATTTCTCCTCTTTGACCATCACCTCACCTCTTGTTGCCTTTCTGGAGAGTCGGAGGTACAGCAGCAGCTGTGCTTGATTTCTGTGATTGGTATTTGTCTTTAACATGCTTAACACAAATGTCATGATGTCTGTGTTTCATGTGTGTTATCAGGGTAGTTATGCCAAGGTGTGTTCCCTCTTCTCCTCTTCTCACTGACATGTCAGAAAATTGTGCACAGTGCCATTGATGATGATTGCACTGTGCCTACCCCAAAAGAAAAATAGTCCCACACTCATGACTTCAGGGGATAGGGACACGGACTAGGTGGAGAAGAATGGCCTCCATCTTCTTGTTCTCCACATTCCTGTTCTTTGTCAGTGGCAGCAGATGATGTTACTGCTGTTGCTGCTACTGCCTCATAATCAGCATTGCAACTAGGACCAGGAGTATTGCTGCTGCTGGCAAGTGGAACCTGTCCTAGTCCCACATTATTTTTTGACCCCATTCCCACTGTGTCCATGGTGGTCTGTGGCACATTAACTTGCTGCTCAGCATTCTGCTGCCCTTGCAACTTAGCAGCAGCAGGAATTAGAGCAGTTACAAATTCCAAAAGCTCACTTCTGGTGGTGGTGGTGATGCCCATTCTAATCCCTTTCTCCAATTCCTTCTTATTTTCTGCTAAAAAGGCCATCAATGTCTCTTTCACCTCAGCTTCTACAACATCATCATCCCCACCACCACTAGTCTCTACGTGCTGCTGCTCTATTACAGACATCTCACTGTTGGATGGAGGAAATGATGAGCAATATGACAGAGGGTCCCCTAATGTGGCAGCAGTAGCAACAGGCACTGACAGACGATCTGTGCTCCTGGTGGTGGCATTATTATTTCTGCATCTGCTATCCACCAACAGTTCCGGCCTCTTTAGGATCATGATACACATGGACACTGTAATGAAAGGAAGGGGACTCCCAGGGCCAGAGGAATAGTGTGGGCTCCCTTGACTGTTTCTATTGTGTTTCACTTCCTGTAATACTTCATGTTTTTATAGCGAAAAGGCAAAAAACATGTAAATCAATGGGCGAAAACTTTCCACCCATTGAAATCAATGTGACAAATTTTGGCCAATAGCCAAAAAATGTGAAGATTTTAATTGCTGTTTTTACAGTGGTTTTTCCCACGAAAAAGTGGAAAACAACATGGCCTTTTTTAATACTAATATTCTATGTTTCTTTGTTACTGTGTTACTATATATGCTGTACACAGGCTTCACATTTGTATGGAGCAGCACAATATTTATTTTTGTCTTTACTTTTGCTTTAGGTTTTAATCTAATTTCAGGATGTGGAAAATCCCCTCATTCCTTGCTGCACTAAATGCCTTCCACTTTGGTTCTTATTTTTTTTATGGTTTCCTCACAGTATGTAGCACAAAATACAGAAAAAGAAACAACCCAATTAAAAAATCTTACTGCAATATTTTAATGATAAAATAAAAGTAAATAAACAATAATAAATATACTCACATTTTGTCCCTCTTGAGTTCTATTCAACTCCTTGCATGATACAGAGATATCCAGCTCATTCCTTTACAATGCTTTGGAGATCTCTACAGCAAACAAGGGGCTAAATATTTTTTCTGTGCCAGAAAATAGTTGATGGGACTGGGGTGGGGTCATGTGAGGACTGGGGATGTGGGCATTGATGGGGGTAAGGGTACTAGAGTGCTTTTCCTAGGGGCAACTAGGATGTAAATCCATCCCTGCCCATTTTTTATATACATACATACATACACTAGCAGGTGTGTGCCACAGCTTTAACCATGCAGGGAACCTTTTTTTTACCCTTTTAGTGCCAGAGACCTATCCAATGCATTGCATTTCAATACTTTGGATACCTCTATGGCAATCAAAATGTTACGTTTTATTAAAATTCAGGCCTTATGGTGGGGTATCAAGACCCCTCCTGATGTCCCCCACTACTGATCTCCAAGCCGATTCAGATGGTAGATCAATAGTGGAGATGCAGGGAACAAGAGAGCTCCCCTGCTTCCATTCTACCTGGTCCCAGCTAGAAGTGGGCAGTATCGGGAGACCCTCTCACATCAATAAGGAGGCTTTCCCTTATTGACATGAAAGAGTTTACAATAGTTCCCACTCCTACCAGGTTGCTCTGGGTAGAATGGAGGCAGGGAGAGCTCTCTTGCTCCACCTCTGTATTGCCTCTATTGATCTCCCAACCAAATCATCTGGGAGATCAGTAATTGGAGGGCATCAGGAAGGGTCCTGATGCCCCACCACAAGGTCTGAATTATTTTTATTTTTTTTTAGCAGTGGAGTTGATATGTATTACGGTCCCCGTGATTTTCTGTCAATCTTGACTGATTTGCCTGTGCATTGGAGGAGGCTGATTGGCCCGCCCAGGATGTGCCTTTATATGCTGGAGTTTGGGCACTTGTCAGTTGCCCTTTCGTGGTGTTCCTGTTGCTGCGCCTCATTGCTGAATTCCAGTGTCTCCTGTGTACCGACCCGGCTTGTCTGACTCTTCTCCTGTTCCTGCTCTGTGATTCGACCCGGTTCTGGCTGACGACCCTGCTCCGTGATTCGACCCGGTTCTGGCTGACGACCCTGCTCCGTGATTTGACCCAGTTCTGGCTGACGACCCTGCTCCATGATTGACCCGGTTCTGGCTGACGACCCTGCTCCGTGATTCGACCCGGTTCTGGCTGACGATCCTGCTCCATGATTCGACCCGGTTCTGGCTGGTGATCCTGCTCCGTTCTTCGGCTATGGTGTCTGCTGCAGTGCTGATCCTGTTCCGGTTGCCGTTCCGGCCCTGCCTGTTGTTCCGGTGTTCCAGTACCATTCTGAACTGTTTAAGCGACTGTTCCTCTCACTATCATCGAGCTGTAGCCTGAGGTTGCTTTGCCTTCTGCTGGTTGCCAAGGTGCTCGCTCCAGTACAGAACCACTTAAGCCTTGCAGTGCCTGTAGTCTCCGGTCTTGTGCCTCCTATATCACTTGCCAAGCATACGGTTACTGATTTGAGCCTCTACTCTGAGTACCTCTATTACTGCCTAGTATCCTCCCTCAGAGCCCTGTCAGCTCGGTGTTCAAAGTCTGGTAGTCTGTTCGCTCCTACTGTGAGCATTAAGAACGGCACCGGAGGGGTGTTCTGGCTCCGGCCTACATACGCTAGAAGGTACGCTATCCACTGCACTTCCCAGTGCGCCGGCTCTATTACAGCTTGTGCAGTAACCGTCAGAATAGGCACCCAAGAGGTGTCAGGGCGCAATCCAATTAGCACACGCAGGGTTACTACTATTTCCAGTTAAGGGCGATTCTGGTTCTAGTTACTTCAGCGTTGGCAGTAGCATTCATCGGTGGTGGTATTGGCTCAGCTCTGGGCATTGGTGCGCATTCCTATACCAACTCGAGAGTGAATTCAGTGCAGACACTTTACTCCTATCCAGTTACAGAGAGACTGTGTTCCAGAGACTGCTATTTATCCTGGGCGTTGGCCAATCTTGACTATATCTCTCCTATTGCACCTGTTAACCCCTTGGGGGTTATTCCCATCTATACATAGCACCTATTACTACCATTGTGTGCATTCACTTTGTCAGTATTGCCATTACTGCTATTCCTGTGCTGGCCCTTAGGGGCATTGTTTTACTTTCTGTTTCAGTAAAACTGTGTTTTTACTTCATACCCTGGTCTGAGTGTCAGAAAACCGTTGCAACGTGTATCTGTTTGTCTGAGGAGACAGGGGGCTTTGCCCCATGCCTCCTCCTCCTCCTCCTGAGGCAAATTACATTGCGCATTTGGCTGAAGAGGCAGGGTCCTCAAATAACTCAAACCCCACCACACACATCCCATTGAGTGGCTACTGTCAGTAAGATTCCCTGGGGAATGTTTGTCACCAATCCAGAAACCCTTGAGGCACCCAAAACACCTAAATCATATTACAGAAAAGCCATGAAATCAGAATCAGTATTCAGCCCTTGTGGATTTAAGGTTTTCAATTCAAATATCCAAAAGAATTATCTATACCTAAGATTTTTTTTTTTTGAAACAAGCTTTATTGAAGAAACACAGTTTACAAAGAGTGTAAAATAGACATTGAGGAAACCAAAGTACAAATGTACAACAGACATAGGGACATAAGCCAACATCAAGGATGTGCACATGAACATGATAATAAGGAAACTGGACTGATAACATTATAAAAGACAAAATTTCACCTCCTACTACCACTTAGGGCTTCAATAGTGTGAGATCTAAGAGGTGGGTACATAGAAAAGTTTCCTAATAATGGTCTGAAGAAATAGATGAGAGAAGCAAGCGGGGTAAGGATAAAAGTGATAATAAAAGTATGACGTGGGACAGAGAGAGAAGGAGGGAAAGAAAAAAAAAAAAAGGAGCAAACACATCTCTGGATCATCCAAGATGGAGGAAGGCAGCCAGGGAGACCACCTATACAGGTATAGAAAAATAGACAAAAGAGTGGATCAAGGGGAATGTCAATTTGAAGTCTATTATTAATCTGGGAAACAATTTGAATCCAGAAGTCCTGTATGGGGGAACATTTCCACCAAATATGCAACATCGTGACCATGTCTCTATGGCACCTCCAACACATATTAGAAGTCACATTTGAGAAGGTGGATAATCTCTGTGGTGTAAGGTACCAACAAGAAATAAGTTTGTAATACAAGAGTTTGGTATTAGAATCTCTAGAGGATTTGTGTAAAGTACAAAAAATGTAGAGCCAAGAATTAAAGGATAAAGAGATCGCTAGTTCTTTTTCCCATTGTAGTAGAAAATAATCCTTGACTCTAAATCTCGTCTGAGTTAATAAAGAGTAGCATACGGATAGGGGCCGAATACCTGGCAGTGAGGAATATAGGAGTTTTTCAAAAGGCGAGGCAGATCTGAGAGGGAGAGAATTTTGAAGGGAAGTGGTGGACCAATGTTTGATCTGCGAGGCCAACCACCATGGTAAGGGGATCTGTGCTGCATTCAATTTGCCATGAAGATCCTCTACACTTAGGTGTGTTAAATTTTGAAGGGTGTCCAGATTTGCAGATTTCAAGTGAAGTAAAGCAGCTTTGTTCCAACCAGCTGGGAACTCAGGGTTGCCCAAAACCAAACCAAAGGGAGATGGAGGGGGTGCAAGTTCATAAAGGTCATTTACAGTTCTCCAGGTGTGGAGTATAAGGTCAACTACAATATTATCAAACTGTTTACCAGATGGAGTTGAGACGGAGGACCAACAGATCTATAGTAAATCTAAAGGGCCTAGAGATTCTGCTAAAGATCAATCCACCTAGGGGAAGGAGTGGAAGAGAAATCAAACAATTTAGCTAGTGCCGAGGCTTGGTGGTATTTCCAAAAGTCCGTAAGACCGAGGCCACCCCATCTACGGATTTGTGTTTTTTTATGAGCCCATATAAAAGAAGAAATAGATTGCTGCAGGGAGTCTTTGAGAGATTTGGGAAATGAGATCGGAAGTGCATTAAAGACATACAGGACCTTAGGCAATATCAGCATTTTGATCACATTGACTCTTCTGGACCAAGAAAGCGAAAGGGACGACCAAGAGAGAAAATCCCCATCAATTGTCTTCAGGAGGGGAGAGAAGTTTATAGCTGATAGAGGAGATGTTCGGGGATAAAAGAATGCCCAAATATTTAATGGGTTCAGAAGTCCATTTAAATTTATATCTACCACGCAGGGAATTAAAAGTCGTAGGGGGAAGCATAACATTCAGTACCTCAGATTTGTCAAAGTTAACCTGGGCCTGCGATAAGAAACTATATTCTTCCAAAATGTTGATCAGTGCAGGTAGAGAGGATTCTGGATCAGTCAAGAAGAAGAAGATATCATCAGCGTAGGCTGCTAGTTTAAACATTGTGTTCCCAGACTTAATGCCTTTGACAAAGGGTGAGAGCCGTATTATATTCAACAATGGCTCTAAAGTAAGAATAAAAAGTATAGGGGAGAGTGAACATCCCTGACGAGTTCCATTGGAAATCGAGAAGGAGTTAGAGAGAGACCTGTTAACCATAATTTTGGCTGTTGGCTGTGCATAGAGACTCAAAACACTAGCTAGAAAGTTGGGACCCAGACCAATGTGTTCTAAAATCGCTCTCATGTATTCCCAATTGACTCTATCAAAAGCCTTCTCACAGTCTGCAGATAGAAAGACAGTAGGGATTTGTTTCTGGATAGTGAGTTGTAGAAGAGAAATGGCAGTCGTGGTATTGTATCTAGCTTGCCTGCCCGGCACAGAGCCACTTTGATCTGGATGTATCAGTTTGTGGAGGACCTGTCTAATTCGTGTGGCCAAAATTTAAGCAAAAATTTTTAAATCAATATTTAGGAGTGAGATAGGGTGATAGCTGCCACAGAGAGTATGATCTTTACCGTGTTTTGGTATAACAACTATATGAGATTCGAGGGACTGAGGAGGAAATGGTGTACCCTTAAGGATTGCATTAGATGAGTCCCTTAAGTACGGGAGCAGGGTAGATTGACATTTCTTGTAATATAATAAAGAAAATCCATCAGGACCCGGACACTTACCTAGGGCCATAGCTCATAGAATTTGGTGTATTTCGAAAAGGGAAATCTCTTTTTCAAAAGATTGGGAATCCATGAGAGACAAGGTGGGCATCTATACCTGAGTTTTAACAATCTTTCACCTGCCCCTATGAGAAAGAAAAACCTGTTCTATATCCCAAACAATTTTCAATCATGGGTAAATTTACAGTGTTTATGAAGGCTGTGTGACTCCAGTATACAAGTGTTATTCTTAAGATGCTCAGAAAATCTGGTTTTTAATTTATGTTTAGTTTTTCCATTGTACTGGAGTCCACAGCTACAAGTAATCAAATACACCACACATGCACCATTACAGTTGATATCCTTAATAATATATTCTTTACCAACGTAAGGTAAGGAGGTTACCAAAATAAGAATGTAATTGTAGTTTTGATATTATGGCTTTTCTGTAATTTTTGTAGGTGTGTGTTTTGCAGACAGGCACATTAGCACAAGTGTATGTGTTTATTAGTGCAAGTATATATGGACCCTTTCATTTATTATTGTCTTTCACTAGAGTTCATGTTTTCTTTTGAGAGAATTTTTTTTTTATTTTATCATCTATATGGTTTTATCCATCAATAGAAAAGAATCTGAAGCACTAAAGAAAAATAATAGGGTAAAACACTAATATGAGTGTGGGTGCCTAGTGGATAATTCAATTATGAAAATAAACAAAAAAGAGACAGATACCACTTTCTTGGCACTCCAAATTATCCCTCCAAATCGTATTATAAATGAAAGAGCAAAAGAACGCTTTCAAAAGAATTCTCACATTAAGAACAATACTTTATTGGTGATTGATTTAAAAACAGAGAATAAAGAAAGAAATGAAAAAGATTAAAATATAATTTCACACGTGGAGACTCCTTAATAGTTCTCAATATACCATATATAACTATATCCGCTATTAAGCGGCTATTTCTGAGAAATGTATCGTTATTCGTGCATAAGAAGAAACTCTAGATAAATATTATCCATTTCATCAGGAGTACATCAAGTACTATCCTTCCAGAACACCTTCTATAATAATATACAAGAAATGAAATTTGCTAATATGGTAACAAAATACCTATTTATCTAGGATAGATACGTATGCTTCAGTTTGACTATCGCTTACGTCACTGACTAAGCGGCATTCATGATTCTACAATAGTTAATCCTTTTTGAACGTAGTTATTAACGTATCACCAATAAAGTATTGTTCTTAATGTGAGAATTCTTTTGAAAGCGTTCTTTTGCTCTTTCATTTATAATATGATTTGGAGGGATAATTTGGAGTGCCAAGAAAGTGGTATCTGTCTCTTTTTTGTTTGGTTTTATCCATCACTTTTTCCCATATTTAGTTTTGCTTTATTGATACATTTATATTATCTTTTAGGTATGGGTTGCTCATATTTATGTTTCAATATACATATGCACCACTACAGATATAGCCTTCCTTGCTATATATTTTCACAATTTAGTCATTTTCATTTTAATCCATTTGTATTCTAAGAGTCACAATATATATATATATATATATATATATATATATATACAGAGAGAGAGAGAGAAACAACAGCTTACAGCGCTGTCTCACCTTAGTGTTTAGCAATATATATGTATGTATTTAATTATGCATTATTCATTATTTATACATTTTTTAATTTTTTATATATTTTTCTTTAAGTGTTCTTTGAAAGAATAAGTGTAACTGAAGTGTGCAGCAAGGAATGAGAGGGTTCTCCTGTTAGTTTAAGGAGTGATCGCCTTTTCCTTTAATTAGATTTCTTGTTTCCTTTCCTTTTTGTATGATTTGTATTGAAGGAACTGGTGATGATTTAAACATTCTCCACAGTAATCTAATAAGATCCGTATGCTGACCGAATATATTTTTAGTTGTTTATTTTTT
This sequence comes from Rhinophrynus dorsalis, assembly GCA_037306005.1. Taxonomy (NCBI): domain Eukaryota; kingdom Metazoa; phylum Chordata; class Amphibia; order Anura; family Rhinophrynidae; genus Rhinophrynus; species Rhinophrynus dorsalis. Next base: position 404,100,428 of record CM074723.1, read on the forward strand.
TAAATTAATGGTGACATTTGGTATATTAAAGAAATACAGGGCTAAGTCCGGTTGGTGTCTCTATAATCAGTTTAAAGGGGAACTTCCGTTTGTTTAATATCCAGAAAATTATTAAAGTGTTATAATAATACAATTTTCATAACTTTCACTTGGTTTTCAACTTTGGTGAGGATGACATTTGGTGAGTTCATCAAGTTGTCTGTTGTAGTCGTACAGTATAATATGAAGGGTGGTATTGTAATTTTGTCGGATTACTTAACTTTGTAGATCATGGTTAAAGGAATGTAAATGGTTAATATTTTGTTAATGGAATTCTGTGACAGAAGTTCAATTTGATTGGGTTATAGTGATTTAAATCCAGCAATGAACAAAGCCTAATGTTCAGATCATGAATAAGCGTGTTTAACGCAAAACATGTTGATTGTTGATAGGCAGCTATGCGTACACCTGGCTGGTTTATAGGGGTTTATCCTGCAGTTTTGTTTTTATTATAAGTGCAGTTTATTTTGTATAGCGACTTTTTGTTGTGGTAGGGTTCTTCAGTCCCCCAAACATCAGACTAAAGCCCAAAATGCAAACAAGATTCAAACCTGCGCTCCTCCAGCCTAATTAAGAACAGTGTGCTCTGTATTGGGCATATATAATAATACTGTTGATAAATTTGAGGCTCTAGTGCCCACATTTTTGGCCAAAAAAGGGGGGTAAGCTTGCAAACCCCGCCAAGGTACTTCAAGTCTGGTAAGTACCTACTCTGAACACTTGACATACCTATCTAGACAAAATAAAATAAAATGAAATAAAAAAGTATCCCTGAGGAGATGTTATAGTAATGCGTAGGAGAAGGGGGGACCCTTTAATATTTTGTCTTTTAGAATGCATGTGGGTCCCCATGTATGCAATTAAAAACAGTTAACAATGTTTAAAAAAGGTCCAGATGAGTACTTGCCCTGTGTGCCTGCATGGAGTGGGTGCCCATACAAAGAACTGAATGCATCTCAGCCTTTATAGGTAGCATGTTACCACCCCCGCAGGCCACATGAGGAGTAATCAGTTGCAATTAAGCAGAGTGTATGGAAGCTTAAATTAACCCCTTAAAGGCCCAAAATATGAAGAAAAGAATTTGTGCAATGAAACATTCATGTGTAATATTGATAAAAGTGAGACGCTGCTGGGATAAGCAAAAGGAGATATATGAAAACAGACAGAAACAACAGCTTACAGCGCTGTCTCACCTTAATGTTTAGCAATATATGTGTAGGTATTTAATAATACATCATAAATTATTTATAATATTTTTTATAGATTTTTTTATGAAGTGTTCATTGAAACAATAAGTGTAACTGAAGTGTGCAGCAAGGAATGAGAGGGATTGCCAGTCTCCCGAACATCAGACAAAAGCCCAAAGTACAAACACAAAACAAGATTCAAACCTGCTCTCCTCCAGCCTAATTAAGAATAGTGTGCCCTGTATTGGGCATATATAATAATACTGTTGATAAATCTGAGGCCAAAAAAGTGGTGTAAGCTTGCCAACCCCACCAAGGTACCTCAAAAATATATATATTTTAAGCATTGGTTTACTAGAATTGTTTAGTCACACGGGTGATATGTACCATTGTTTCATTTTGATTTTGTTTTATAATTTCATTTGAAGCCCCAGGAAGCTTTGGCTTCTTACCCAGATGTGCTCACTTCCTGTGGGCTTGAATCCCCAGCACACTCCCCTGATCCATCCCCCACTCCTTATTGTTTTATTTAATTAATTTAAAATGTTTATGTTCCCTTTTTTTAACACTTTTTGGTTTGGTGGGTGGTAGTAAAAAATTATTTTATGTTTGTTTAAGTTTATTTTTGACTTAATTGTTCTCAGGGAGAGATTAAAGCAGCTGGGAGGGACAGAATTTTAAAACCCTTTTTTCTGTTAACCCTCACAGTGACAATGCACATCACTGCATCTCACCCTCTCTCCTTCCCTCTTTATTTCTTTCTTTTAGTTTGATTTACAATGGGGAAGGGAATCAAGAGGCCTCAGGATCCCAAAAGTGGAATAAGGGATCCTGGAAATACTAGCTGAAGCCCTGCTGTGTCCCAGACAAGCCCCACACCTCAGACTCCCTCTGCCTCCACTCTGGCTGCTCCTAATGGCACAGCCCCTGTTACACTTACAAGATCTTTTGCACAGGTGGTGAGTGCCAGCCCCAGTCACTCCAACTCTTGGGGAGAGCAGCTAACTAGGAGGCATGGTGTCAGGTGTATAATGTCTGGGGTTCATGGCACTGGAACATATGTAAACGATGCCCCTTGTCTGGACACCTATATGCACAGGCCGTCAAGCCCAGGTATGGTGCTGAAGAAGCCAGACATGATGGTCGTCCTTTCAGCTTGTGCTGATGATGTATTCATAGTGGCCCAAGACCTAGTTGATTTGGAGCGGGCTAAAGAGTGCCAAGAGGTGTATTCAGCTACCTCTTCTGTTCATATCAACTGGTCCAAATTCTCAGGCCTTTTAGAGGGTCCCATACAGGTGGATTCCCTGCCTCCCACCTTCCGTAACATTAAGTAGGAGGTTACTACTTTGAAATACCTTGGAGTCTACCTGTCCGCTGCAAATCCCACAGTCTCTGAAAACTGGAAAGAACTAGAGGAATGGGTCCTCTCTCGGATGGGACTGCAGAGGGGTCTTGTGATATTGCTTTCCCTAAGGGGGAGAACTTTGGTGATCAACCAGCTGGTGGCCTCTCAGCTATGGTACCGACTGATCTTCCTTAGCCTGACCCCTGAGTTCATCAGCAAGATCCAGAGAATGCTGCTGGACTTTATCTGGATGGGGAAGCATTGGGTCTCTGTGGGTATTGGTTGCCTCCCTCTGGGTTAGAGAAGTCAGGGAGTGGTGTGCATATGCAGTTAGGTGCACACCTTCCACCTCCAGTACCTGCAGAGATACCTATATGCAGACCCTTCTCCACAGAAGATCAAGCTTGCCATCCACCATGACTCGCGCACCTTCATTGATTAGGCCTTACAGGCCAGAGATCCTTTGTAACCCTCACCTCCAGCTGTATGCATACATCCAAAGTCTCACCAATCCCCCTCAGCTCCTCCAGCCCCCAACTTAAGCCTGTTGCAGGTGATACCCTCTGCATGTTTCCATGGCATGTTGAGGAAGAGGCTGTATTCCCTTGTGCTCCACACAGTGCACTACCTTGCCTTCGCTGGCCGACCAGACACCGTCTGGAGGCAAGTGTTTGATGGGGGTTAGTGGCCCCGGTGGAGGGTGCTCTATTCCACCTTGGTGTCCATACCTATTGGGGATTTGAGTTGGAGAGTGATCCATGGTACACTGAGCATGGGGTAATACCTGGCTCATTTCACAGACTCCCCAGTCACCTGTCCATTCTGTGGCAAGGGAGAGTCGGTTTTTCATATATACCTCACCTGCAGCCGACTGTGGCCCCTCTTGTCATTCCTGAGGGGCCACCTCCTGAAGTTCTGGCTGCACTTCTCCACTCACCTCTTGATTTTTGGCGCACAGTGTCCTGGGACAGTGGGGCTGAGGACCTCTTTAAACCTGTTCCTGGCACAAGCTAAGATATCCATCTATGTGACCAGGGAGCAGGTGCTGGCAGGGGAGGCGCCAATGAAGAGTTGTTCCGGGCATTTGTGCTCTCCCGTTTCAGAGCAGATTTCAACCAAGCCCTTGACAATGGGAAAGCATTTTACCTCACAGTGGGCCTTAAATGGTGTGCTGTGCTTGGTGTCCCCCCATCTGGATTAATTTCATCTTACTCACTTAATATAGAAAGTTTTTATTTTTATGTTACAGTTCACCTTTTTGTTTCTGTGACTACTAGTTAAATTATATCTTATTGATTGGCTGGCTTTCACTGGCCAGTCAGTCATTAACCATTTGCATATTATATTCTGTGACTGAGGCAGGATTGATAGACAGCAGACGACATTGAGATTTTGTTGTGGGCCAAGGCAAGCCATCACACTCTATCAGTTGTGTACTGCAGAGAGTAAAAACACACACAGTAGTTGAGTAATGGCTAACAAATGCACAGGTGGTAGGGGAAAAGGTAAAGGAAGTGCAGGGGCATGGGAGTAAAGTGTTAATGCAAAAACTGACTGCAGCAATGGTTGCTGCAGCATGTGCAAGAAATGATGCTGATCCCTCAACTCCCATGTTAGACTAGGAGAAAAATATGTTAGACTAGGAGAAAAATATGTTAAAATAGGAGAATAATGTGTTGAAATAGACTAAAAATGTGCTGGAATAGGCAAAAAGGAGGTACATTTTGCATTGGAGGAAAATAGAAAGGTTTTGCAAAAAATCGGCTGTTTTTAGCAAAAAGTTTTGCAGGAAATGTCTCACTTTTCATCCACCCCTATCCATCACCCATGTTACTGCTATTGTTGATCCTATTCCCTTTCAGCTGCCTAATCATCCTGCTGCTTAAACAACTCAGTAGCTGCAGCAACAAGAACAGCAGTTGTAATTTCTGCAATTATGGACTCAGGAAGACATTTGACAATGGCCAGTGGCCAACACAACATGACCTTCTGGCACTAGGTCAGTAGGGCATTTTTTTCTTCTCAGGGCTTGTGCTTTAAAAAATAATTAAAATACACATAGTCCTACGAAAAAAATAAACAATTTTGGGGATTTGTTTCTAACAAGCCAAAGTCCTACAAATCAATATTTCCTTAGGGCGTGTGCCAAACAAGATTAAGTCCTACAAATCAGTGTTTCCTTAGGTCTTGTGCCAAGCAAGCTTAAGTCCTACAAATCAATGTTTCTTCAGGGTTTGTGCCTTTAATATGTGTACGTCCTACAAATCAATGTTTCAGAGCTTGGGCCTATAACAACAAATCTAACAAATCATCATCTACAAAATACTCTGTCAAGTCAATTATCAGTCCACCCCAGTGGCAGCTTATGTCAGGGGATTCCTGTCTCTATCAATTTACATACAAATTTAGTATTTTTTTTTTTTTTTTTTTATTAACTGTCCCCCCAGTGTCAGTCAAGAACCCCCCCAAAAACAACTTTCCTGTTCAAATGATTAATTCCCCAGACCTACCAACACAGGCACCCTCCTCAGACCCCTTTTATACCATGTCTTATGGGGTTTCTTAATTGTATTTAGGATTTTTTTATTAACTGCCCCCAATCCCAGTAAAAAAACATATCCTATTCAACTGATTCTTTCTCCATACCCCACCAACACAGGCACCCTCATGCCCCTTTTCTACTATGGCTTTGGGACATAAATATTTGTTGTGTTGTCTGTAAATTCAATGTTCCCATTGATTTCAATTGAATGAGCTAGGCGATAAAAGCAGAAAAATTGCACTTTTTGCTGGAAATTATTGGCAAAGCGGGAAGTGCCATTATTCACTGATTACAGTTTGAGGAGAAAATTTTCGCCCGTCCCTAATAAGAAGAATACTGAAGAAAACAATGGGTTGCATTCTAGTGTTGATGATGGAAATGGCATACTGGAGGAAGGTGTAACAACCCAATCATTTGCTGCATCTAACAAGCACCAAAACACCTGTCCTCAAAGTAGTAGTGAAAATTTGGCAGTAAAAGTAAAAAGAAATTGTTTGAGCCTCTAAAAGTTTAGTGGAAGATAAGGGTAGTGGGTAAGAAGCTGCAGGCAACACTGATGATGACTTAATGATGACTGATGATGATGGTGCAGATCTAAAATATATGCCTCCAGCATCCTCCTCTTATCTGGATACAGATGAAGTTGACCAGAAAGTTTGCTGAAAGGGAAAGGCTTAATCTTCCACCACTGAAAAGGAGCACTGTAACTGTCTGTAATCTAGTTGAGAAAACCATTGAAAACACTGACTCTGTACAAGCAAAGATGCCAAAAATACACAGTCATCCTGTTGGTCATCATCAGCATTGTCACAGCTTCCAAATCCAAGCCTAACTCAGTCACACACTTGTGTTGAGTAACCAGAAGCAGCAGCACAACAGGTTTTTAACATCCACAACCTTAGCTATGATGAGTGCCTCTGCTGCTGCTGGAATTGCTGCACATTTGACACCTAGTACTAGTAGAGGTAGAATTGCTGCAACATCTAGCCCAAGTAGTAGCAGCCCTTCAGTTACTCCGTAGTTGATGAAGTCCACAGTATGGAGATACCTCACTCAAGATCAAGAACCACAGGACTGACTGGGAGACACACAATCAACCGGTCAGGTGCCACAACTATCAGCAGCAGAAGCACTCCAAAAAAGTTCCCAGTGCTCTGGGGTAGATAAGAGAAGTGATGATGTTGATTCGTCAGAGTGCCACTGCCAACAGTTAGTTAATTCCTAATAACACCTATGGCTTCTGCTACAGAAGAGAATGACTACTTAAAAGCAATAAAGTTACTTCTGTCATCTTCTGGCATCCCACACTTACTAAGTTCTTGGAAAGAAGTAAAATCTTCACAAACATAATACAAAAGTACACCTCTGGAACAGCAAACATGCCAAAATGTTGACAGTTACATGCTGCCCTTTTCTTTTGCTGAAAGCAAAGGCTTTAAAGAACTGATGTCATGTGTTGTACTCTGCTAGAGTATCCTAAGCTGCAGTTATTTTTCAAAGATGGTTTTGCCAATGTTATATAAGCAGGAAGTTAGTGTTGTGGGCAAAGGACAAAGGCAATCGGCCTGCTAACAACATTTTCAACATTTGTTATAGGACTCACATCTTTGACTTTCAGCTATTTATTTCTCCACTTCAGGCCTTAGAAGAAGTGATATTGTGGTAGAAAACATGGGTAAAAAAAATTATTGGCAGTGGTGAAAAAGGAGAAAACCTTTGCAGTGACAAAAAGGAGAAAACTTTCGCAAAAAAAAAGAAAGAAATCATTGTTTTTTCACAAAACATCATGCAGAAATTTTTGCTCACCCCTATTCTAAAGTATAATAAATTGTTACACAAATAGTCTCCTTAGCATTAGTTTATCATTACAGTTGGTCATTACCAAACCATTTTATTATGCATTTAAAATTTGCACACTCATGTTCTTTAAAGACCATATACTAACGAACACACTTCAGTAAAACAAATGATCTATGTAAGGTCATACAAAACATTAGAATAATAGGCTGAGACTGGGAATACACAATGAAAAAAGTATTTACCGTACTAGGATCTCTACCTTAATGTTTACGGTTGTAGGTGGAAAGGAGTGGTGTTAGTATATATAGGGTTTACTTAATGTACCTAGTGCTGGATTAGTATAGATTGTATATACAACAGATTATACACTCATATTTATATCAGAATAAAGGATTCAGTATATGGTTAAAGGAATCTATGTATACTTAATTCGCACACACACCAACCATACATAATATATAGTATTTGTTTTCACAAAGGTATATACACATTAGCATGCAAAATAAAAAAGAGGTAGGGTGAGACAGAGCACAAAACCCCATCTAAGTGTAGTATTTTATTATAAGCAAAAGATAAAATGCACGGTATTATGTGGCTTCTCTTCTGATGTCAGCATCTTTCACATGTTGGTATAACAGCCTCTCTCCTTCAATGCATTTTGCACTGCAAAAGCACCTTCTTCTGGAAGTGCTGTATGGGTCCCAATTAGCTATCCCTAATTTATTACATATATAGCCAATCAGAGTGGATCTAATTAATTTAAAACCTATCCGTTTTGTTTCATTTCGACCTGTACTATACTTCATTCAAAGTCCCATTGGATCTAAAAATAACTATAAAGTTCAGATATAATAAACTATTTGAGTAAGAATGAATATGGGAACCCTTTATAATTATTGTTAAAATGGATTATAATGTAGCTTAATATGTTTGTCCTTTTAAAATATCTTAATTTCTTTTTTATCTCGCATGACCTAGATTATTCTAAATGGAAAGATAATCATACATCTGATAAAAAATCTGATACAGTAAGAACATGGCTTAATAAAATCACATTAATGCTTTAAAACATAAGAAAATTGTGGAATAACAAAGGCCTATTTTTTGAAAATGGAAACAGTATCAGTGATTTGGAAACAGCAAAAATAATGGTTATTGATATAATAATATTTTTTAATAATATAATATTTATTGATATATTCAAAATTGTCCTTTCAAAGGCCTCTTAATAATGGTTATTGATATACTAATATTTATTAATAATATAATATTTATTGATATATTCAAAATTGTCCTTTCAAAGGCCTCTTAATAGTTGTAACAAACAAACTTTTATATTATTCATATCTATAAACCTAAGTGTGAAGAGATTTTCTTGTATGTTAACCATTTTCTCACACTAGTTAGAGGAAATTTAATCATAAGGATTATACATTATCCCTTCTCTTTATTATTATGAGAAAAATGTATTATATTTTAAGATTTAATTTAATTTGACTCTGTATTTCAAATTAAGTGAATATAATATTTTTTATTTATTTTGACTTTCTGTTCTATTATTTCCACTTGCTGATTTTCTTGAGACTCAATGTGTTCATATAAATTTGTCAAAGTTTCCAAATCTAAACAATGATTTAAATCATTAAAATAGGGAAGACTCCTTATATATATTCTAATATAGTAATTGGAATCTTCGTCTTAAGCACCACAGGTCCATTTCTTCATTGAATCCATAAGAGCTCAAGGTTTTCAATTTAAAAATCAAGAATTCTTCTTGTCTGGCCAATTTGCTAAATACAAATACAATACATATTGGAGGTCACATTGGCACTCCAACATATAAATAACATATGTGGAAGTACATTGCAAGAAGGCTTCTATGTTGTGTTTTTCTTTTGTATGGTAAATGCTAAACGATATTGCCTTATGTTGAATGTGCTCACAGGTCACACAGACTTTATGGCCGCATCTGAAATTTCCTTTGATTTTTGAACCATCAAATAAAGTCTTACCTATTGGTTTACTGGTGTTCTTTTTTGTTTATGTCACTTGGCGCTAATTTATTCTTTAGGTCTTTTGATTTACGGTAAATAATTTCTGTTCTTTGGAAGTATTGTACACAGTATTTTGTCCCCTTGTAGAATAGGCCAATGCTTCAGAATAATATTTTCTATTTTCTTTCCAGCTGTGTTATACCTAGTAATGAAGGATATTTTAGGTGTTGTTTTGTCCTTTATTATGTTTCTGTTTTTTGAGGAGGGTCTCTTTTTGTGTTTTCCATACTCTAATAAAAGCTTCATCTATCTTCTGTTCAGAATATCCTTTTTCTAGAAATTTTTCTTTGAGGTCATTTGCTTGTTGGAAGTAGCTATGTTCATCTGAGAAATTCCATCTGATCTGGCAGAACTGGCTTAGAGGTACACTCTCAAGCCATTTTGGATGATGGGAACTTAATTTATGTATGTAACTATTGACGTCTACATTTTTGTAATGTGTTATCCTGCAGATTTTATTTTTGCCTTTAGTACTCAGTGTGAGATCCAGGTATTCCACTTGATCTTGACTATGGTGTACAGTGAACTGTATTCCAAAGTTATTCTGGTTCAGTTGATCTTCAAAGCTTAGGAGTTCTTCTTCACTTCCCTTCCATATGATGAGCAGGTCATCTATATAACTGGAGCATAAGACAAGGTTGCCCCTATATTGGTCGTAAAGATGTTTCTCCTCCCACATGCCATTAGATTGGAATAACCTTGTCCCTATTGCTGTCCCACAACTTTGAAGGAAGTACTGTTTCTGAAACATAAAATATTTGTGTTCCAGTATGAACGTGATTGCTTTTATTATAAATTTTCTTTGAATTTCAGGCATTGAGTCATCTTTGTCCATCTTTGTTCTGCAGATGAAAGTCCAGAAGTTGCGACAAGGTACTTGTTAGTGATCCAATTCCAGATATTATGGGGCGTCCAGGTGGGTTTGTCAGATTTTTGTGTATAGTCGGAAGGTGGTAGTATATAGCTGTGATGGGGAATGGAACTTTTAGAAATTGGTATTCATGCACATTTATAATGTTCAGTTCTATGAGGCTTGTATATGCCTTCTGGAAGACTTCTGTTGGGTTACCTTTTAGCTTTAGATAGTATTCTTCGTCATTTAGGATGTGCTCAGCTTCTTTCAGAAATGCGTCTTTTGATTGTATCACAATACCTCCATCTTTATCGGCTGCTTGGATGATTAGATCTGGATTATCCATTAATGCTTGAACACTATCTCTTTTTTTGTGAGGTTTGGCTTGTATTTATGATCTCCCTTACATAATTCACTTAGATCTTTTAGTACCATTTCACTAAACGCTTCTATAAAAGGGCCTTTTGATCCTTGAGGGAAAAATCTTGAAGGAGTATTTAGATTTGTGTGTTTTACTTGGATAGAAGTTACCTTGTCTGTCTCATCTTCTAACTTTAGTTCATTTACAATTTCAATCATTTCTTGGTCTTCTTCATTGAAGGTAATATTTTCATTTATCTTTCCTGATTCTTTTTCTTTCAGGGTAAAATGTCTTTTTAACATGAGTTTTCTGATAAATTGATGGAGATCTATAAACAGTTCAAAATGATTAGGGCCACTTGAAGGAGCATATTTCAGACCTTTTTTCAGTAGTTTTGTTTCTTTATACTTCAGTTGATAGTCTGAGAGATTGAACACTCCTTGTTGTTGATTGTCTTCAGACTTGTGAGTTTTCTTTTTATTAACTTTTCTTCCACCTCTCTTTCCTCTCTTTTGTCCTCGTCTCTTTTCCTTCTGTGTGGTGGACGGGCTTGATTTGTTTGATAATTCTTCCATTCCTGCCGCACCCATAGCTGGTTAACTACCCTTATTGAGAAGCCTACGTCAGTAATCATACCCAGTCCATGATTTGTAACATAATTAATCCACAGTTTCCATATCTAGGCAAATGCTAGGTTGCTCTTGTTACCCACAAATGTCAATCTTTCTAAAATCACTATAGAGCAAACTCTCTCCTCCCAATCCAAAATTGATGGTGGGAGAGGAGTTCTTCCACAATGCTGGGGTGCATATTTTTTGCTGCATTTAATAAATGTACATGTAGAGTGCCAACTAGATATCCCCTCTTGAGGCTGCTGGTTTTCTTTTAATTATTTATTTAGTTGTACTTTTTAATTATTGTTTTATATCAATTGGTATTTAATTATAGGTAATTGCCAATTACATTGTTCATTATTTGATAACTGACAATTGTGTTATTTGTTACTGGTGAATTGTATAGAAAGTATGACCCAATGCATTTTGTTTGCACTCCTGAGGAAGTGGAGTTGGAGCTCAACAATATGCTTTGAGTTCTACATCTCTACACTCATATAGGTATTGGTCACTCCCATTTGTCCTGTGAATTCCCACCCCTAGCTCCCGGTATCTTTGGCCTTTTGACCGACAGAGTCAGACTTGCACATACCACTTCTAGCTCTTACCTAGAGTACCTATCCTTATTATATCTGTTGGATGGTTGAACTTCATGTTTCTTTGATTTGCTTACCGTATAGATTTCTGGAAGTGTTTTGGGTGCCAGGGGACTTTTGTTACCGGACTTATACCAACTGATATGTGCGAGGTGGAGTCTACGGGTACAGATAATTGATTATAGGGGTTGGGACCCTTGAAACAATACTAGCCCAAGAGAGGCAAAATTTGAATGCATTATTAATATTTATTTGCTTTTATTTGTATCATAAAATAATGTGTTATTATTGTGTTGTTTCTGTCCTTTTTTGTGCTACGTACTGCAAGGATACTGTTTACTTTGGGTTGACAAAGCCATAGAACGTATTGAGCAGCATCAAGCAGACCTGAGACAGACATCTTTCAGCCTCATCTCATCATATATCCATGTTTTCATAATTTCATAATTCATTTCATCATCTTCCATTTCTCATTCATCCTCCTTTACTTCATGTGACGCAGTCTGGTGTCTCTCTCATTTGGATGTTTTACAAGAATGAGGTGCTATGTGTGTTATATCTGAACTTTTTGAATTATTTGCTTCTTCACCCTTTGCAACCTAGAAATTGGAATGTTTATTTACAAGGAATGTTTCACATACACAGCATTATTTGTGCTCCATTGTTTGGCAAGCTACATTGTTAATGCATCATTTGTAACCTGGCGACCAAAAAAAGTGACATTTTGACACGCACTAATGTGGCGTGCGACATTTTAAAAGGATACCATATTGGTGCTAGTATTTTTGGACATTCTCTTATTTTGTTTATACATATATGTGAATATTATTGTGTGCTAGCACTCTGAGTTACTTTTTTCTTTGCTCTGTACATATTTTCTCTTTCTCGCTGCTTTTTCACCATTTTTTCATTTCACTGTTATAAATGATGATAATCATATAGAATGAAATGCTCTTCAAGCTTAAATATGCACAATTCTTTATTATCATAAAATAGAGTTTTGTTTAAAATTTGCTGCTCAGAGAAATGCGACTGTTTTCTCCTCAAAAGAGAAACAGGAGAAAAATTTCACCCATTCATACTAAGAATGACTGCACATTTATGTCTTCTTCTCTTCATTAAGACTTTGAGATATTACCCCAAAAAATGCCTGAAAATTCCAGATTGCACTTTAAGGGTGCCTTGTATGAAAAAAAGCTTTAGAGCCATAACGGTAATAGGCTGTTTTAACATTTTTATTTTTAGACGGACCATTATTATTGTTGTGAAGGTGATACAAGTTAACAATTTGATCTTTGCTGTATTCAATTTATATTTGGAGTTTTTAATCCTTTCAATAGTAGAGTGAAATGAAATGCATTGCAAGGCAATGGTTTGGATTATAAAGCAATGACATTGATTTTCATACAACTCTGGCATTAAAATGGTATATCTTTTGTCAAGGAAATACAGGAAAGGGTTAAACAAGAGACCCAATTAGTTTGTATATCTTGACATAAATAGATAAAATAATAATATTTAATAATTGACATGCTACTTCAGAGTAAAGAATTGATTAAAATAATCAATTACGCATATTTGTGCAAAAAATATATAATTTAAGTAAAAACATACTATATATAAAAGGTAATGAGAAATGATATGAATATTATCTTTTTGAAATAGACATACAGCAATAGCAATAACCAATATCACAAAATACTATTAACCAGCATAAACAGGATTAAACATTGCATGGGTGTATTCAGAGGTATTTGGTAACAATATTTGAACACAGCAGCATAGAAAGTGTTAATTGATCCTTACAATTAATTATAATACAGTTGACAGCAGTATATAAGAATACCTGCCGCAGAAACTGTATAAACTATGAAATTAAGGAATGTTATGTGAGTTGCTTCTAAATAAAAAAACATCTCATAACAATTTCCTTGTACCATATAAAAATATATCAAAATGTATAAAACTTATCTGGAATAAAAATCCAAGATTTAGATAAGTAGAAATGTAACTATTTACTTACGGTTTTCAATATTGCATACCTTCTGGGTAAAACATATAAACTGCAATTATTATTGTCAATAAACCAAGAATATACTTAGAAATAAATCAATAATATATGTCTAGAAAGCATAACTAAAAACTGAATGCAATATAAACTATGAAAATGGCAATAGCATTGCTATTTATAATACTTTCACAGCACTTCAAGGGGTAATCCACAGATTATAAGGTTATATGGTTGCCCCACCCAAGATGGCAGCTTCTTTTGTCTAGTGAGAGGTCTTTCTCAATGGATAAAAGTTAGGCCCAAGCACACATGCAACAAAGAAATTCCTTGAAACACACATCAAGAAAGACAAATAGCAGATTAAAGGTTAATCAAAGTATTCATCAGATCAAATATTAGCTCAATAACCTTTACAGAAACACAAATAAATGATTCTATAGGTATAAATCATTCAATTTAACTAATATATAATGCTATAGTGATCTAACTGCTACCAACTACTTCACAATTAACTGGCTGCTTTTATTAATTAATTCTGTTTAGTTCCCAGAATACACTACAGTCAATATGGCTTATTATAATAATTCTAAAAATGGGTGGCCAGTCCACTTAAGAAAAATTAAAAAAAAACAATTTTTCCTCAAATGTAGAGGAAATATATAATTCTTAGGGCTGTGTAGAATTAATAGTAAAGATATTATAATTACCAGACAATAAGTGTAGATTTCTTAGAATTTCTTTGGGCATAGCAGAAAATGACTGGAACACTTCAAGGAAGTCAACACCAAGAGAGAGAGTTATCCAAAAACCTAACCTTACAAAGTAAAATGTGTCTTATCCAAAAGTCACTACCAATCCTCTTTTGATTGGATGAGTAGACATATCATTATAATATGATGTCAGACTAAATTATCTCGACAATTAAGTTATTTAGATTTTTGGAGTTCTTCTTGCAATAATTCTATTGTTCCTGAAGATGGCGCACCAATACCATATTCAAAAGTGCACATATTAACATCTAGAATCTATAATTTGTCAACATTGAGGAATCTGGGGAGGGGAGAGGAATCAGGATACTATACGTCACATACCTGTCAACCTCCTTACAACCTTCACATACAATTGTGAGTATTTTCTAGACTATGCGTCTACAACTTGTAAATTTCCATAACACTCCACTGAAATATTTCTACCCCCAACTTGAAAATTAGATCATTTAATCATATTTAAAACAGAATTTCAGACAATTCTGGCTTTCTAAAAAGTTAACTGTTTCCTTCCAGTCATGGCAGAGTCTCTGACACTTTTAAATCTCGGAGGTCGTTTGACACTAATAATTAGGGGATTGAGAGGTTAGCCGAGGACCCTTGTCCTGTCATTCCAAGTTGTGAAGGGTTGACCAATATCCCTGTGAGAATCGCTTCCAGAAATTTGAGTTTCAAATTGCCTACAGGTCTGATCCTCTCCTGACTATGCCTTCCTGACATTTTTATAAATGCTGTACAAAGTTCTCCTGTGCATTTTCATAGATTTAGTTGCTGAGTCTGTTCTGTGCCAGCTCTCTGCATTTATTCATTTTTCTGTCATTTAAGCTTTTCTGTTCTTTCAGTAACTAAAACTTATCTCTATTCACCACTGTCCTCTGTTCCTGTTGCCTCTTTCCAAAGGGACCTTTGGAGTTTACACATTCAAGTCTGAGTGTTTGTTTCATTTCCAGCTTTTGGCAATGCACATCAATCTAGATATTAGTTCTGTTCAATATTGGCAGTGGATGGAAAGCCAATACCGTTTAGCCTTTCTCTTCTATCTAGCATCTGAAAGTGAAAGATTTGAAGTATACATGATCTCACAACAACACCACTCTACTTTACCAGCAGCATGTGCTACTGTTTCATTCAGAGACTATTGTTCTCTATAGATTCCTAGGAGTCTATAGAAATTTGGCAATGTTCTAATATTGTTCAAAACTAAATAAAGGTGAAAGAGGATTCTTGACTGAAGGGGAGATAACCTGGCAGCTGATCTGCCTGTTCCTTGACAGACTTCTGAGTCTTAAGCTGACTAATAGAATAACATCTAATATATCTGTATATCATTTACTGCTAATTCTGAAAACTCCAAGGAGACAGATAGCAATACTAGGTATTTAATATTGATTTTTAAATTGAACGATATGGAGTACACATTAGTTAATATTTATGCTCCTAATGATTATCCTGTTACATTTCTTAAAATGCTAATTAATAAGATATATAGAATAACTAAAGGCATATGCTAGTAGGAGGAGAAATGAATAGTGTGGCAGATGTAGACATGGACAAACAGTTAACAAGGGGTAGAAGAGTGGAGAAAAGATTGAGAGAGTATTCTCTAAAGTTTACTAGATGTCTTTTTAATAATAATTTATATGATGTATAGAAAACACAGCACCCTTCTGATAGGGATTTTACTTTTTTCCAAATATCCACTTGTCAAATTTTAGAATTGATTCTTTTTTTATGCGATTTGACTGTTTGAAGGAGTGTATATCCTGTCGTATAAGTAATATTGTGTGGACGGACCATGCACTGGTATTCCGTGAGCACGGTATAGGGTAAGATAATACTGACATCTGATAAGGCAAAGAAGGAGCTCCATGAGGAGGTAGAAAGATTTTTGATGTTTAATGATAATAAGTTGGTTTCGGATTCCACACTCTGGTGCGCTTTAAAGTGTACAATTAGGGAATATTTGACAAAAACTGATGTAAAGATTAGGAAGTTGCGAGGTAGATCTAGTTCTGACTTGTACATAGAATTATCTAGATTTGAAGGTATGAATAAAGTGGACCCTAATTGAGAGGTGATAGAAGAAATATCAAGGATTCAGTGAGAACTTAAGGATAAATTAGAGGATAAGTTAAAGAGAGCAATCTTTAGAGCCAAGCACAAATGGACTTATAGTAATAACCGTGTTGATAAGTAAATGACAAATAATATTAAATGAAAGAATGTCAGGCACGGAATTAAGAAGCTAGTTCTGGGGGATTAATTTGTTTTGGACCAGTACAGATTGCGGACAATTTTAGGACATATTATCAAACTCTGTATAATCCTAAAAAGGAAGATACCTCGGAAAATCGATTAAGGGCATACTTGAGGAAAATTGGTTTACCAAAAATTAAAGAGGAAAAATTGGCGAGTTTAAATCAGCCTCTTATGGAAGAGGAGATAAGAACTGCTATTTCCAATTTGAAAATGGGGAAAGCGTCTGGCCCAGATGGATACTCAGCAGTGTTCTATAAAATTCTGGACCAGGCAATCTCTCCATTATTATTAAGAACTTTTAATGTAATTGGGAATGGAGGATCTTTCCTTTCTGAGATGCTCCAGGCTTCAATCTGTCCTACACCTAAGCAAGGGAAGGACCCCAGTTTTGTCACTAATTATAGACCTATTTCCCTTATAAATTTAGAGGTTAAAATTTATTTCTCATGTCAATCAAGCAGGGGTCCCAACTGTTTTGTTGGCTCTTGATGCCGATAAGGCATTTGATAGGGTAAATTGGAACTTTCTGTCAGGGACTTTGGAAACATATGATATTCAAGGATTCTTTAAAGATAGTGCTATGGCTATGTACAGTCATCCAACTGCTAAGGTAACAGGGTTGTCATTGATTTCTTCCTTTTTGAAATTCAGAACGGAACTAGGTGGGGTTGTCCATTAGCCCCTCTGTTATATGCATTATCAATAGAACTATTAGCAGCCTTGATAAGGAATTCAACCACAATAAAGGGAATTGAGGTGTATAATTATACAAATATGATTACACTCTATGTAGATGATATATTACTCACATTAACGTCCCCAAAAACATCCATTCCAGAGGTGCTTTCAATCATTAGGGAATACAGCAGTTACTCCAACTATAAACTTAATCTATCTAAGACCCAAGTTATTGCTACTTTTTTGACAGTAGAGCAATCTCAATTATTAAAGGATAATTATTGTTTTCATTGGGGAAATGATTGGGTAGAGTATTTAGGGGTAAAATTGATGTTTAATCTAAAGGAAATGGTGGACTCTAGTTATAAATTGTTAGTGGAAGATTTAAAAACACAATTAGAGAGTATGAGGGAGATAGAAGCCCCATGGCTTGGTAGGATAAATATGGTGAAGGCCTATCTGGTACCTAAAATACTGTATTTAGAATAATTCCATTATGTGTTAAAGCTGGATATTTAGATAAGTTGTAGAAACTACTGCGTTTTTACATCTGGGGGACCAAGAAACCAAGAATAGCACAAAAATTATGGAAAGGAATTATAATATGCTTGGACATGGCTTTCCAGACATAAAACTAATGCATGATGCTACTATGTTTATGCATGTGATGATGTGGATATATAAAAAGGATAAGAATGTTAGTTGGTTTCCATACGAGAGATCCCAAATAGAGGATAAGGAGCCATTTCATCTATATTGGGTAAGAAACCCCATTATTAATTCTTTGAGAGTTGAAAGCCCGGTTATAACAGATGCTATAAGAACTATAGTAAGAGAAGGAGGCAAGATGGAGATTGTATAACTCTATCGGCCCCCACTGGAGCATTAAAATATTATATTCAAGATATAGATCTGTCGAGGTGGCGGGGGTGTGGAATTATCAGAGTGGAGGATATTGCACACAATAAGACGATTCTAGCTTTTAAGGAGATTCGGTTGAAATTAAGGTTAAGGTTGAAGAACTTTTTTAGGGGGAATCTGATTGACTCCTCAACAAGGATGGATATTTTTGTGGAGAATAAGAGCAATTGTAAATTAGTTTCTAGTCTAATAACACTAATACTAATTGGAGATGGAGAGGAATTAGAGCTCCTTGTGATTAAGAAATGGGAGGAGGACAACAAGAAGATGTTTCCATTGGATAGTTGGATAAGGGCCTGGATTGAAGTAAGGAAAGCGGTACATTCTATCAGCCTTCAGGAAGTTTTCTATAAGCTTTTGCATTTTTGGTACCTTTTACCACTGGTATTAAGTAAGTTTGTAGATACAAATTCTAGTAAGTGCTGGAGATGTGAGCAAGCACAAGGATCTCAGTATCATATATGGTGGGAGTGCATAAAGTTACATGGTATCAAACAAAAAGTTATAGAGGTAATTAACATTCTGAATGATTCAAGGTTTGACCTGACCCCGCAGAAATGGTTGTTTCATTTAGATCTTGAAAGGTTCAACAAACATGTAAGGTATTTGGTAATAAATGTCTTATTGGAGGTTAAAATTGGAATGGCTAGAAAATGGCGGAACTTGGACCGTTCGAGCTGGTTGGATATTACTAGTCAAATTTCGCACCAAGCAAATATGGAGCAATATTTCTATATGACGAGTGAGAAATTGGATTTGTATAAAAAGATTTTTGCTCCTTGGATTGAGTATTTACAAGGAAAGGGGATAGAGTTGGTGTTGTGGACTTCCAGATGGGATGGTGCTTACGGTGGTATGAAGCTCCCTAGATGCGGTCCCTGGTCTGAACTCCCGGGATCATGTGTATTTTCTATTTGTGAGTGGAATGAATGGAGTGGAAGTGTGAGGGATGAGTAGGAATTGGATAACTATGTGATAATGCAAATTGTTTGTAAGTATCTGATGGAATGTTTGTATTTATAGTGAAAATTTTAAAAAATAAAGATTAAAAAAAGAAAACAATCTAAGATACTTAGAGGGAAAGCTTGAAGAGAGTTAAAAAGTTAATATCTATGTAACTTGAGTGGGTAATAAATAAAGAATATCTGAGCAGTGGTTTGGATGCAAAGCAGGGAAAAGATTAGGGGGATGGGGAAACCATACATTACTATGACAAGCATGTAACAGGACTCAATAAAGATGTGGAATTCTTATTACACAACCAGAAATTTCTATAATCAGTGCCTCCTCTGTAGTTTTTCCATCCCCCCATATCTTCTCTACTCTGAACCCAAACCAATGCTCAGACACCCTTAATTTACTGCCCACTCCAGTTACATAGATATCATTGATGGACTTGTGTCTTTTTTCAACCTAATTTACTATGTTACTATGTTACTATGTTACATTTTTGACCCTCTCCAAGCTTTCCATGTAAGCATCCTAGACTGTTATCTAATTTAGGAACAATGCATTGTTTTCAACATACTGTGTGATTGAACTGACCATGATTCACTATTGCTTGACCAGAGTTGACCTCTCAAAAGATTGTCTTATATTTTTGTTTTAGATACATAGGAATCTATAGAAATTTGGCAATGTTCTAATATTGTCAAAAACTAAATAAAAGTGAGAGAGGATTCTTGACCGAAGGAGAGATAATCTGGCAACTCATCTGACTGTTCCTTGATTGTCTTCTGAGTCTTAAGCTGACTAATAGAATAACATCTGATATATCTGTATACCAGTTACTACTAATTATTAAAACCCCAAGGATTACCAACAAAGGCATCATTCTCAGGGAAAAGGACCCTGACCTATTTTGATGATTAAAATTGTATTCTTATTTATTAGTATAATTTGTAATTGGGGTAATCTGGCATAATTATGGAAGCGCACTATTAGTCATAACCTAGCTATGATTTTTTTCCACCATGTCTCACCATTGAAATGTAATTTTCTAAATTTCAAGATACTTTTTACAAAATGCAAACAGTATTAAAGAGAGCCAAGTATATTCCATAAAAAGGCAAATCACTAACATTTGCAATTTGTCTGTAATGTATCATTCCGTAAATCCTTTTACCATAAACATTTATCTGTGCGTGTTGAATTAAAAACAGTTGTTCTGTCCTGTCACATTGATGTAGGCTATATTCATAAGAAACACATAATTAGTGTACATATAGTTAAGCTGATTATTTCATTCAGCACTAAATATGGTAGACTAAAGTAACAACCATCTGAAATTACCCATCATGTGTTTTAATTTAAATACAATGTTGAGTATCCTGTTTCAAATTTCATCCTGTTTTACAAAACTTATGTATGATAAACCTCTTTTGTATGTTGGCTTTCAGTGTTTGCATTTTACATTACATTTTGTGCTTCTTTTAAATGTAAATTGACTTGCACATTCATTTGGAAATTATTGAAAATTGTAATGAAAATTGTGTGTTTTGTGACATTTGGATTTAAATGAGAAAAATATGGCATGGAACACACAACTAGGAATGGGCGAAAACTTCCACCTCAAACTGAAATTGATGAAAAATGGCACTTTCCGCTTGGCGAAAAATTTTCAGCGAAAAGTGCAGATTTTCTGCTTTTTTTTGTTTTTTTTTCACCTAGCTCATTCCTTTGAAATCAATGGGAACATAGAAGTTACACATAACACATTGCAAATATTATTTTATTTCCCAAATGCACAGTGTAAAAGGAGCATGAGGGTGCCTGTGTTGTTGGGGTGTGGGGAAAGAATCAGTTGAACAGGAGATAATTTTTTGGGAGGTTGTTTACTGGGATTGGGGGGCAGTTAATAAAAAATAAATCATAAATAAAATAAAATAAAATAGACACCATAGGACATGGTATAAAGGGGTCTGAGGAGAGTGCCTGTGTTGGTGAATGAATGAATCATTTCAACAGGGAATTTACTTTGGTGGGTTTTCTTGACTGCTATTAGGGGGACAGTTAATAAAAAATAAATCAATAAAATAAGAATTTTGTATGTAACGTTATAGACACAGGAACCCCCTGACATAAGCTACCACTGGGGTGGACTGATACTTGACTTGATAGAGTATTTTGTAGAGGATGATTTGTTTGATTTGTTGTTAGAGGCCTTTGTAGGACTTAAACTTATTAGTGGTCCAAACGCTAAAGAAACATTGATTTGTAGGAATTAAGCTTGTTTTGCACAAGCCCTAAGGAAACATTGATTTGTAATAAAGTTATATAATTTGTTTATTTTTTTGTAGACAGGCAGCTGACATGTCCTGCTCTCACTAGTACTACCCTTTTCTCCCTCCCTTCCCATTTCCTCCTTCCTTCCCATTCTCTTTTCTCCCTCCCTTCCCATTAAATTCCCCAAGATCCATTGGGGTGATTTAGGGGGACTGGACAGCATTGGTTCAGAAGTGGTCCCTTCTTCCTCCTCCTTGGACTCAGTGGACACATAAGGGTCCTTCCAGCTCCTCCACTGATTATTTTTCACCCTGCTCAATATGAGCAGATCTGCAGAAAAAAGTCATCAAAAAATATAAATAGACTAATAAAAGTCCAAGAAGAAAACTATGTAATACGTTGCTAAAAGATTGGTATATCCACTTGTGTGGAATAACAATATTGTATATTAGTGATCTTCACATCTATCAGAATGTAGATAGTCAATGAGTAGGCAAGCAGGATTGCAAACAGAAGGTTTGTGTGTGGTATTAAATTAATCCTTTGAGTGCCAGAGGGGTAGGGCACTCAAAGGGTTAAGTCAATGTAGCCAGACATTGTAATACACCAAGACTTGTAGGCCAGAGGGGAAGGAGATTAGCAAAATCTTGTTGAGATAACTGGACACTTCCAAACATGATATAATCGAGGATATATATGCAGTGATACAATGTAGCTGTAACAATATCAATTGCCCCACTATTGTGGAGTCACTACCACCATCTTCACTTGGGCTTGTAGTTGTTTCATGACCAACAACATCCATTCTCCTGCTTAGGGATGGGCAAAAATTTTCACTTCAAACTGAAATCGGCGAATAATGGCACTTCCTGCTTGTTGAATAATTTCCCGCAAATTGCCTATTTTCCGTTTTCTTCGCCTAGCTCATTCCCATGAAAACAATGGGAACATTGAATTTATACACAAAACATAACAAATATTATTTTATTTCCCAAAGGCATAGTATAAAAGGGGCATGAGGGTGCCTGTGTTGGTGGGGTGTAGGGAACAAATCAGTTGAACAGGAAATTTTTTGGGGGGGTTTGTTTTCTGGAATTGGGGGGCAGTTAATACCCAAAATAAATCCTAAATACAAATAAACCCCCCATAAGACATGGTATAAAAGGGGTTTGAAGAGGGTACCTGTGTTGGTGGGTAGAGTCTGGGGAATTAATCACTTAAACAGACAATTTGTTTTGGGGGGTTCTTGATTGATATTGGGATGACAATTGATACAAAAAGAAATCAATAAAATAAAATAAGAAATTTGTATGTAAAGTGATAGAAACAGGAACCCCCTGGCATAAGCTGCCACTGCGGAGGACTGATACTTGACAGAGTATATTGTAGAGGATGATTTGTTAGATTTGTTCTTAGAGGCCCAAGCCCTGAGGAAACATTAATTTGTAGGATTTAGATTTATTAGAGGCACAATCCCTGAAAAACATTGATTTGTAGAAGTTAGGATTGTTAGAAACAAACCCCCAAAAATTGTTTATTTTTTTTTGTAGGACTATAATACATACAACATTGTTGTCACCAAATCCTCACAAAAAAACCCTCATCGCCACAGTAAGTACATTAGGCTAAGTATCATTTAATAGAATTACACAATGGTTTTAATAATGTCCTATTAGGCCTCGAGATTCCTATGACGGAGACAATCTTCTATGATCTTACTGTCTCTTTTACTGATCTGGTTTATCCAGCACAATCCCACTTCCATATAAAGTTGGTATAAAATTTGATTTCTTAATTGGGGCCAAGTGAAATTTAAACAAATTTTCCATTGTTTTGTGATAATTAACTTCATAGCTACCAAAAAATGAGTTACTAACAGTTTATGTGATCTATCCATTTGAGGCCAATTAAGATGTAATAGAGCAACACCCAGACTTTTATCTACTTTAATTCTCTCCATATCTTCTAACTTATCAAAAGTTATATTCCAAAGTTCTTTTATCCCCTCACAAAACCACAAAATGTGTAAGAAAGAATCTACCTCTCTCTCACACTGCAAACACAAATTAGAAAGCCCTGGAAATGTTGCATCAAGTTTAGTGGGAACCATATACCATCTATACATAACTTTAAATTGATTCTCTAAGATGTTCAAACAATGGATATATTCACATATACTTTTATAAGGTTTATTCCATGCCCCTCTATCACTATATTTAATTCAGAAGACTATTTATGTAGTACCGCAATGCTCTCTCTATCCATCTCAATGTTGATTACCTCCTTACATTTTGATAAAACCTTGGTCAAACTACTCCCTCCAAATATTCACCCTAATTTAATCACAAGAAACTGGTCCTCTGTATCAAGGTTTTTTTTGTAAAAAACCCTTGATCCATAAATATTTAAAGATGTCTGTATTTGGAAGCTTAACCCCTGAAGGACCAGCGGTCCAGGGAAGTTACCTTCCCTTAAGGAACGCTTTGATCCTTGCTGACGCGCCGGTACACGTGACCTGTTATGCGTACCGGTGCTCTGCTTTGAGGCCTAAGAGAGATCGCTCTGGTCTTGAAGCGATCAATTTTAGGCCCCCGTTTTTACTTACAGCGCTCCCGGTAGATCGCTATGTACGTGACGTGCTATGACCGTCACTGGTCCTTAAGTTTATAAGGACGGTGACGGTCATAGTACATCACGTAGTCCTTAAGGGGTTAAGTGATAGGACCAGCTGATTAAATGTGTTTAGGTTATCACCTATAATTAAGTCCTTTATCTTTCTAATTCCTGCTAATTCCCAGTTCTTCACATCCAAATCTTCTAGCTGATAAGCCAACTGAGTTATCTTTATAAAACCTGGTACTTTATTATATAACTTCCAGGTCCGCTTAATTTTAAGCCATTCCGGCAATAAATTTTGAATTATGTAGTTACCTTTTTTTACATTATCCCCTCTAAGATAATGTTTGGGACACCAGACCGGATAGGATAGAAAGCGTTCTTTCATCCAGTAACATTTTATACCAAGGCTCCTCAAGGGAAGTATCCACCTGTATCATATATATATATGGCTTATAATATTAGCTCTATAGTAATGACTTATGTTTGGGAATCCTAATCTGCCCTTTCCCTTCTTTTTTGCCAAAACCATAAGGCTAATCCTTGGTTTCTTATTCCTCTGAATAAACCTAGAAGAGCTATCCTGTATCATCCTAAGCCAGGCATGTAGTTCTATATAGACAGTATGTATGATCTAATAACATTTATACGTCCAATCCAAGATAATTCCAATCTTTTCCAAAATATTAGTCTCCCTTAATACAAGCATTACATTCCTCTACATCAAATCTTGAACCTTGGATGTGAGGTAAATACCCAAATATTAACTTCCTGCTTATTCCATTCAGACCCATATTTTGCCACACCTTACAAGATTTCTAATATAGATTCATTGAGAGAATTATGGATTTATTGATATTCAGTTTATAATTTGATATTAATGAATATTCTCCATTTATTTCTACTAAGAAAGGCAATAACACATCTGGATCAACTATAATAACCATCAGGTCATCCGCATACAGACAAATTTTATATTCCTCTTTTCCAAATTTACACCCCTTTATCCTATTCTCCTTTCTTGTATTTATTGCTAGGATCTCCATTGCTACAATGTAGAGCAGTTGGGACAGGGGGCAGCCCTGCCTAGTGCCATTCCTAAGATTGAACCAGTCTGCCCTAAAATTCTGTCCCATTGTCCTAGCGGTCTGGTCACTGTAAAAAGGGACCTGATAGCACCCATCAAGCGGCCCCCTATCCCCAGAACGCAGCAAATAGAAATTCACAATTAACCTGATCGAATGCCTTTTCCGCATCTAATTCTAGTATCAACATAGGTATATTTCCTTTATTCATCAGATCTATCATCCTACTGATATTACTATAGGACAAATGATCTGGTATAAAACCTATATGATCTCTATGAATTATCTTATTTATAATAATTTTTATTCTAGCAGAGACAATAGAAGCATACATTTTGGCATTCATATACATAAGAGAGATCGGTCTATAACTCGTTACAAGGGTTGAATCTTTACCCTGTTTGAGAATCAGAATAATATTCGCTTGCAACAGTTTTGTCAGACAACTAGCTAAAACACTACATTCATTAAACATAGATGTGAGATGGGGCACCACTTCTACACTTTTAAAAAGTAAAGCCCCAAACCCATCTGGTCGCAGTGTTTTTTGTGTTTTCAAACCTTCAATCGCCACTAAAGCCTCTTGGTTAGTAAAAGGTCTACTTAAATAATCCGATTCTTCAGGTTTAATCTGAGGTATTGGCAGTTTGCTAAGATAGTTAGAAATCTGTAGTTCACCTACTTTACTGGGTAAATTATATTGAGTATGATAATAATTATTAAAGTTTTCCCGATATCCATGGTATTTAGGAGGGTTTCCTCATCATCACAGAGTTTAAAAACAGGTTAATTTACCTGCCTTTAATTTATTAGCATCTTTTTCAGCGTTATTGTCTCTATAATAATATTTCTGCTGTAAAGCTCTCAAATTTCTATTTACCTTCCCCTGTTCCTGTGAATTAACATTCTGTCTTAATTGTAATATCCTTTCGACCATTTCCTAAGTTGACACTAATTTATTTAAATTCTCCAATTTATTCAGTGATATGTACAATGTAGAGAGGTTCAGCCCTCTCAAATTATTTATTATAGCTCCCATTTTTATCAAATATCCTCTTGCTACACATTTATAAGCACTCCATACTGAAGAACTGGTCTCAGCTGAGCCTACATTTTCATTAAAATAACATCTAGTCAGATTTTTTAACTTCAAAACATTATCTGTTTTGTATAGCAAGTAGTCATTTAACCACCAGCCTTTACCCAAACCCAAGCGATTCTTACTCTTTGTTTGTCAGTGAACCACATTATGATCAGACCAAACCACCTCTCTTGTTAATGATTTAGAGATATTATTTACTAGATCTATATTACCCACAACTAAGTTAATTCTTGCATATGAATTATGAACAAATGAATGATGTGTATAATCTTTTTAGAGAGATAAGAAACCCTCCATACATCAAACAAACGCTCCCTCTTTAGTAACCCAGTCAAAGCTTCAACAGTTCTAACAGCTCTCATATCCATTCTCAATTCCTTCTTACTTTTTTATTAATTGATACATCGGTCACACAGTTAAAATTACTTCTTAGAATTCTTGTACTGACTGCAATTTTCCCAACCCTGTACAACAATTAACCCAAAAATGTGACCTGATTTCAATTTGGGGCATAGATATTCACTATAGTGTGAAGCACATTATCAACATTACATATCAGAATAATATATCTGGCCTCAATATCACATTCTTCATATATGATCTGCAGGTCTACAGATTTAGCAATCATTTTTGCCACCCCCTATCCTTCTCTCTGGTAAGGAGGTAGCAACAACATGTGCAAATCCATTTCTCATATATGCCCTAGAATTTAAGAGACAGTATGTCTCTTGTACTAGACAAATATAAATTCTCTCTTTTTATCAAACTATACAAAATTGATCCCTTATAAGGTGAATTTAGGACCCGGACATTCAGGGATACGTATTTCACCATCTGATATACCACCCTTTGTGCCCATTTCCTAACTGTGGCTTATCTTTGGGGGCAACATAAGAACAAATACATAAGCAAACAAGTAGCTGCTCACACTCCAGCAGGGTCCTGCAAAGACCCATGCTTTAATCACCTTCAGTAGTATCTCAGCTGACCCCCAGCTGGGACACTACCATACCCTGTCCCAAGGGCACTTATCAAATTAAGCTAATCAGTTAGCTAGGTAGATTAATCCTCATACCCACAGAAGCAGGGAGCAAGAGAGAGAGAGAAAAAAAAGTATTCTACACTTAGAATGCAATTCTATCTCCTTATAATTTGTGCTCCATCAAGGTATAGTTTTAATCAAAGAATTGTATACAACCCTTCATTGAAAATGATATTATCAAACATTCATTCTATGTGCCCTCCTATTTCTACCTATTATTATATCCTTTAAATTCCAGAAAAAAAAGTGATACTACAATTAGGATATAATACTATCACCTTATAAATTGTGCTTCGTCAAGTTATATTTCTAATTTAAGAATTATACACATCATTGAAAGTGATATTATCAAACATTAATTCTATGTTTCTACCTATTATTACATCCCTTAAATACCATTAAAAAAATGATACTACACATAGAAAAAACTCTATCTACTTATAAATTATACATCATCATAATATGTTATTGATCTTCAGAGTTATACACAACGCCATCATTAAATGTGATATTGCCAAACAGTAATTCTAAGTGCCCTACTTCTTCTAGCTATTATTATTCCAATAAATAAATGTGACACAAAAAAAAACACACCCTAACTCATTACCCTCTAAGATAACAATTCTGTCTCTGATTGACAGCTAATGTATTCTCAAAATAACATTTAGCCATTTTAATGCAGGCTCTAACTTCTGAAATAATACATTTTGTAGGAAAAACCCACTTATATTTTATTTTATTGATCTGAAGCTCTTTGGTAACTGGTAAGAAAAGTCTTCTCCTATTCCTCGTGGCCCAAGACAGATCTGGTAAGATCATGAGGCAAATCTATCTTCTAGTTTCTCCTTGGTCTTATATTCATTCCATATAATTTCCAGTATGCATGAAAACAAACTATCACATCTCTTGGGGAGTCCTTAGTAGGGGTGGACGAAAGTTACAGCCGTGTTCCTGTGAGAAATTCAGTGAAAACCTTGTTATTGTCTGCTTTATTGCAAGAAATTTTAAAACAGCTAGTAAAATTCCCCTCCAGTTTTTCAGTGGCTAGAAAGTTTCCGCCCATTGATTTACTTTGTTTTCTTTTTTCCTCTATAAAAACGTGATGTATTTGTGGACGTCAGACACAACAGAAGCAGCTACAGAGTGATGTAGACGTGCTGTGCTGTTCTGCTGTGAATTATTTGTTAAATTGAGGCAGGAGAGGCTCATAGTGACTGCTATCACTATGAGCAGCAAAAGGAGGAACTGGAAGGACCATTATAATCTGTTCACTGAGTCTGAGGAGGAGGAGGAAGTGACTAGCGGTACTGAACCAATGCTGTCCAGTCCCCCTAAAATCACCCCAAGGGATCTTGGGGAATTTAATGGGAAGGGAGGGAGAAAAGGGAATGGGAATGGAGTATCACAGTCTCTCAGCCTGGACGAGGTCTAGCTAGTGTGCTAGGATGCAGAAACACACAAGCTCTGACTCAGAGTTGGAACCCTACTGCAGAGACTGGCAAAGGCCTTAGGTAAAGCAGGAATCGGCACACAGATAGTCAGGGACTGCAGGTCGTAGATACCTTGGCGTCGTAGAATACGGGAGAGTCGTTAGGCAAGTTGGAGTCGGTACACAAGTACTCAGAGACTGCAGGTCATAGATACCTTGGAGTAGTAGAATACTGGAGAGTCATAAAGCAAGCTGGAGTAGGTACACAAGTAGTCGGATAATCCAAGTCGTGGATGCCACGGGGTTGTAGATATGTGGAGAGTCGTAAAGTAAGCAGGAATCGGTACACAGTGAGTTAAACAAACAATGCAGTCGGTACTTGGGGGTCGTAGATAGGCGGAGAGTCGAGGAAAAGCCAGAGTTGGTACACTAACGGTCGAGCAGGCAATGCAGTTGGTACCTTGGGGTCATAGACAAGCAGAGAGCGGTAAGGCAAGCTGGATTCGATATACAAGAAGTCAAGCAGGCAATGGAGCAAAGAGTCGAAACTCAGGTTAAGAAGGATAATTGGATACAAAGCCGGGGTCAGGAAGCCAGACAGAGGGTACAACGAGGTTCAAGGTCAGGTTACAACAGGATAAAGGAATCAGGATCACAGGTACACAGATACTGGACACTGACCATCCAAGGGCAGAGAAAGTAGGAAAGCCCCAGGCATATGTAGGCTACAAACAGGTGTAAGACTTAAACAATTAGGACTAAGGTTGCCTCTGGGGAGGAGGGATAGGACGGGTTGTGGCAGGGAGGGAGAAAAGGATAGTACTAGTGAAAGCAGGAGAGGTCAGCTGCCTGTGCCTGCTGCAAGACGTGCTGCCCCTGCTGCCAGTGCTGCCATTGCTGTACCTGCTGCCACCGTTGCTGTACCTGCTGCCAGATGTGCTTCCCCTGCTGTCACCAGTGCTGTACCTGTAACCACCATTGCTGTATTTGCTGCTAGATGTGCTTCCCCTGCTGCCACCAGTGCTGTACCTGCTGCCAGATGTGCTGTCCCTGCTGTCACTAGTGCTGTACCTGCTGCCACATGTGCTGCTCCTGCTTCCACCAGTGCTGTACATGCAGGCAGTGCTTAGACTGCTGCCAACGATACCTTGCCTACTGCTAGTGTGTCTTGTAGTACTCAAGAGTGGGGAAAGGAGAAAATGATACCAAGTCACAATGCCATCCCCAAGCAGTCCCACCAGTGCTAGTACTACTACTATCCCTAAGGTACAGCAGCTTTTAGCATTAGGAGTGTAGGAGAGGGTAATCAACAACAATATCCTCATATTACTATTAGCTGTGAGACTGAGGAGGAAGACTCTGTGGCTGAACTTGATGGTTGGTGTTAGTAGTAGTAGCAGTAATGTTGATGCAGCTGTAGTGGTAGGGGAAACATTGAAGAGCATCCAGAGTAGCTGTCAAGGGAGCCTACTCCATTCCTCTGACCCTGGGAGTCCTTCTCTTCAATAAAGTGTCCAAATGGAAAGGATCCTGAAGACTCAGAGACCAGAACTGTTGTTGGGGGAGAGCAGGGACACAATTAATACCACCACCAGCAGGAGCACAGATCAGCTGCCTGTCCCTGCTACCAGTATGCCTACTTCATGTCACCAAGAAATGGCAAGTGTGACATTAGGGGACCCTCTGTCACATTGCTCGTCACCTCCTCCAAGCAGCAGTGAGATGTCTGTAATAGAACAGCAGCAACATGTATGGGCTAGTAGTAGTGGTGGTGATGATGATGGTGGAGAAGATAGGGTGAAAGAGACACTGATGACCTTTTTCGCATAAACTGAGAAGGAATGGGAGACAGGGATGAGGATGGGCATCACCACCACCACTAGCAGTGACATTTTGGAATTAGAGGAATTTGCAGCTGGTCTAATTCCTTCTGATGCAGCAGGATGCTGAGGAACAAGCTAGTGTGCACAGACCACCGTGGACATAGTGGGAATGGGGTCAACAAGTGATGTGGGACTAGGACAGGTTCCACTTGCCAGCACCAGCAATACTTCTGGTTCTAGTTGCAGTGCTGAATCTGAGGAAGTATCAGCAACAGCAGGAACGTTACCCGCTGCCACAGACAGTGAAGGGGAATGTCGAGGAAAAGATGAAAGAGGCCATTCTTCTCCACCTGTTCTCTATCCCCTGAAGTCATCATGGGTGTGGGACTATTTTTCTGTTGGGGCAGGCACAGTGCGGTCATCAGCAACGGCACTGTGCAAAATTTGTGACAAGTCAGTGAGAAGAGGAAAGGAGGGAACACACCTTGGCACAAGTGCCCTGATATCACACATGAAACACAGACAACATGACATCTATGTCAAACATGTTAAAGCCAAACACCCACCACAGAAATAAAGCACCGCTGTTGCTGTACCCCCTGACTCTCCAGAAAGGCAACAAAAGGCGAGGCAGAGATCAAAGAGGAGGAAGAATAGAGCAACCCAAGCTGAGACTGGAAGTTCCATAACGAGTGAAATAACTAACTCGCCATTGCCTTCTAGGATAACTACATCTTCTGCTAATCCACTGCGTTCATCATTATCTCCCCCTCCAAATGATAGCCACTCTGTTGATGTTAGGATGTGGCTGTTCCTCTATACCCATTGCACCCTGTGTGGTGCACTGACCACACATGCCAGTGTGGTGGAAGAGAATCACAAACAGGGCATCAAGCAGCATCTGAGGAGATTCCATCCCGCAGAATATGCTAAGATGCTGGCAGGGAGGGTTCATCATTACTATTAAACTGTCAGAAAATTGTCATATGTCCTTAGCGGTGTCTGGACAAGGGGGATAGTGA
Organism: Rhinophrynus dorsalis; assembly: GCA_037306005.1. Classification (NCBI taxonomy): domain Eukaryota; kingdom Metazoa; phylum Chordata; class Amphibia; order Anura; family Rhinophrynidae; genus Rhinophrynus; species Rhinophrynus dorsalis. Next base: position 404,131,802 of record CM074723.1, read on the forward strand.
CAGTGGAAGTATTTGGTTTCTGTTGTCATGGTGTTTGGATATAGTTGTGCCCCCACATATTATTTACCACACACACACACACTGTGCACATTGCACATCGCACCCTTGATTTGGAGAAGTGGCAGGTGGAGAAGATTTAATGGCCAACTTCTTTTCTCCACATAGACTGGGGCTACTTATTGTGCTGCTACTGCCTCAGGCGCATCACTGGAACCAGCCATGGCAAGTGTCAAGTATTCGTCCACCCCAGTGGCTGCTTATGTCAGGGTGTTCCTGTGTCTATCACTTTACATACAAATGTCTTATTTTATTTTATTTATTTATCTTTATTAACTGCACCCTCAATGCCAGTCAACAACCCCACCCCCAAAAAAAATTCACTGTTCAACTGATTCATTCCCCAGACTCCACCCACCAAAACAGGCACCCTCCTTAAACCCCTTTTATACCATGTGTTATGTGTTGTTTTTTAATTTTATTTAGGATTTATTTTTTATTAAACTCCCCCAATCCCAGTAAACAAACCCCCCAGCAATCATTCCCTGTTAACTGATTCTTTCCCCACATCCTGCCAATGCAGGCTCCCTCATGCCCCTTTTATACTATGCCTTTGGAAAATTAAATATTTGTTTTATGTTGTAACTTCAATGTTCCCATTAATTTCAATGGAATGAGCTAGGTGAAAAAAGCGGAAAATCTGCACTTTCCAATGGAAATTTTTTGCAATGCGGAAAGTGCCATTTTTCAACGATTTCAGTTTGAGGTGGAAATTTTAGACCATCCATAGTCCTGAGGTGCACCTTTAGGTTTATAAATTCTATGATAATGATCCATCACTTCGTCATAAAATATATCTTTAGCCCCCAGAGCCACAAAGTAGTCAATCAAATATTGTTTCAACATATTTGTTACAATCTGTTCAAGAATATCACAATCATGTTCCACTTGGACAGTGTAGTGAAAGGAAGGAGAGGACTCACAGAGACAGAGGAATGGTGTGGGCTGCCTTGACCTCTAGTCTGGATGTTCTCAACTGCCTCCCCTACCACTCTCTAACACTAGTCTAAGCGGCTGCTTCACTATCACTGTTACTACTACTACTAACACCAATCACGTTCAGCCTCAGTGTCTTCCTCTTCACAATCACCCCCTCCTTCACTCCTAACACTAACAAGTTTCTGGACCTTCTTAGTAGTAGTAGTACTAGCACTGGTCGCACTGCTTGGGGATGGCAAGTGTGACTTAGGGTTCCCTGCTGTCACACTTGGCATGATCTTCTCCTTTCACCCCTCCTGAGTACTACAAGACACACTATCAGCAGGTTCAGAACTGGCAGCAGGCACAGCACTGGTTGCAGCAGGGGCAGCATATCTGACAGTAGGCTCAGTACTGGTGGCAGCAGGTTCAGCACTGGCAACAGGCACAGCACTGGTTGCAGCAAGGGCAGCGCATCTGATAGCAGGCACAGTATTGGTATCAGCAGGTTTAGCACTGGTAGCATGCACAGCACTAGTTTCAGCAGGGACAGCACTTCTGACAACAGGCAAAGTATTGGTGGCAGCAGGTTCAGCACTGGCAGCAGGCATAGAATGTCTGACAGCAGGCACAGAACTAGTGTCAGCAGGGGCAACAATGGTGGCAGCAGGGGCAGCACATCTACCACCAGGCACAGGCAGCTGACCTGTACTGCTATCACTAGTACTAAACTTTTATGTCTCCTTTCCCATCCCCTTTTCTCCCTCCCTTCTCTTTCCCTTTTCTCCCTCCTTTCCCATTAAATTGCCCAAGATCCCTAGGGCTGATTTAGGGGCACTGGACAGCATTGGTTGAGTTGTGCTCACTTCCTCCTTCCCCTCAGACTCAGTGGACACAAAAGAGTCCTTCCAGTTCCTCCTATGATTATTTTTAAACCTGCTCGTATGTCACGGTTACCCAGAGCACTCAGGAGTCAGAACGTATATAGTAAAACCACCTTTATTCAAGGTACAGAATAAGATATAAAAATAAGATAATAGGAACAGGCAGTAGGTCAACAGATAAGCTAGCACTATTATCAGGAATGGTAGGCCACCTAGGATAGACCTCACTGCTGAGACTAGGCTGAAGCCACTAGTAGTCTCTGCTGGAACTTGGACTGGAACAGGAACAGGATCAGCGACAGATAGGCTTCTGCTGGAACTCGATTTGGAACAGGATAATTTCGACCAGGAACAAACGAGTAGATACTGACCCACGCCTGTAGTCAGTCTAGCTGGAAAGGGTAGCTGACTCATGCCTGCAGTCAGTACAGATGGTAGTCTACCAGAGCCCCAGTTCTGCGCCAGATGCATATCCACAGGAGAGAGGCAACACAAGAGGCAAGCCAGATAGAGCCACAGGACAGCATCAGATAGGATGGTCAGAGAAGCCTGGTCATACAGGGAGCGGTTAGTCAGCCAGAGCTGCAGGTCTGCATCAGGTTGGTTGTCGGATAAGCCTAGGGTCATACATGGAGCAGATAGCAGACAGAGCCACAGGTCAGCACCAGATCTGTTAGTCAGACAAGCCTGGTCATACATGGAGCTGTTAGTCAGCCAGAGCCGCAGGTCTGCACCAGACTGGTTGTTGCACAAGCCTAGGGTCATACATGGAGCAGATAATCAGACAGAGCCACAGGTCAGCACCAGATCGGGTAGTCAGACAAACCGGATAATACACAGAGCTAAACAGCACAACTGCACTGGAACACCACGAAAAGGCAACTGGTGTGGTGTCCAGGCATCTTAAATGTGGATTCCCCCAACTCCAGGAGGTGGAGCACAAAATGGTTCTGTCTTTTTAAGAGTCGGGACGTGTCGTCACTGTAGGAATTCTCAGTGGCTTGCGCCTGACTCTCTGCCTTCAAGGAGCTACATCAGATGCGGCAGGAGCCGCAATGGGGAGCAGCAAGAAGGCCGGTTGCCCAGACGAGTACCAGGGCGCACCGGTTCTCCTGGCAAGGCAGAATGCGGCAACCCCACGAGGCAGCAACAAGATACCGGCCGCTCACCGGGTATCCGGCGCCCGTCTCTAAACAGGTAAGCCGAACGCTTACAATACATCATAGTGATAGCAGTCACTATGAGCCTCTCCTGCCTCAATTTTGCCTGAAGATCACAGCAGAACAGCACAGCACATCTACTTCTCTCTGTAGCTGCTTCTATTGTGGTTGACTTCTGCAAAATTCATCTTGCTTTTATAGCAAAAATGCAAAAACTCATAAATCAATGGGCAGAAACTTTCTAGCCAATGAAAAAATGGCGAATAATTTTGTTCAATGGGCAAAAAATGCAAAGATTTTAATCACTGGTTTAAAAGTGGACAAAAACATGGTTTTCACTGAATTTTTCGAAGGAACACGGCGAGAGCTTCCCCCCACCTCTACTCCTAGCCATATGATGATTTTACATACTTTTGCAATATATGAATGATTGGAAGTATATGTAGCAGCTCAAACAATTGCTGCAGTGAGACAAACAGGCACAAAATACCTGTCCTGAAAGTAGAAGCAAATACTGTGAACATCCCTCAAAGATAAAAAGTAAAAAGAATTTTAAGACCTCAAAAAGTCTACAGGAATATAAAAGTAGTGGGGAAGAAGTGACAGGCAATGCCGAGGATGACCTAATGCCTTATGATTATGATGTAGATCTAGAATATATCTCTCCAGCATCCTCCTCTTCTTCTGTAATAGATGAATTTGAGAGTGAGAGACATGATGATGACATGGCCAGAAAATTAGCTAAGAACAAAATATCATGGTGCCGTGATTGTTTGCCTGTTGTATAGTTCGATGACCTGAGTGTACTGCATTCTGCTTGCCTGAGCTGTCTGTGGGCGTGCATCTCTGACGTCGCACTCGCTATTTTATAGCTTTCTGTTAGTTGGACCATCATGCTCCGCCTTCGGGCGATGGCCTTATATGCTGGGAGCAAACTAGGCTTAGTCACCCTTTCGTGGTGTTCCTCTGTGCATTCAGTTTGTTCCTCTGACCCTTGAGTGGTATCACGGTGCCCGTGCTATTCGATGACATTCTGTAGGTTTACACTCCTGCCTAACACCTATTGGCTGAACTGTGATTGTCCCGCCCAGTTTTGTCCTTAAATACTGGGTTCTGGCACATCTCTGGTGCCCTTTCGTGGTGTTCCAGTACCAGCGCTTGTTTCTGATTATTGTGTGCTCTCAGTGTATCGACCCGGCCTGCCTGACTACTCTGCATCTCGTTTCCTGCCTGTGCACCGACCCGGACTGGCTGACGTTCCTGCTCCGTGTACCGACCCGGACTGGCTAACATTCCTGCTCCATGTACCGACCCGGACTGGCTGACGTTCCTGCTCCGCGTACCGACTTGGATTGGCTGAGGTTCCTGCTCCGTGTACCAACTTGGACGTTCCTGTGCTGTGTGATTCTGCCCAGTTGGGCTGCTGCCTCCTCTGCATGCTCTGACCGGTCTCTGGTTAAGGGTAGTGCTTGTCTCTCGCTGTCTCTGGATAGTTCTGCAGATTGGTCTCGGTTGCCTCCGTGTCGCCCCGGCGACATTCCTATTGGTCTGTCTTACGAACCGTTCCAGGTTGGGTGCCTCTCAGGGTGAGTTGCTCAGTTTTCCGTTACTGCTACGGCAGTGCCCACGCTGACCAGATTCTGTTACTGCTATGGCAGTGCCCACGCTGACCAGATTCCGTTACTGCTACAGCAGTGCACAAGCTGCTCAAGTCTCCGTTACTGCTACAGCAGTGTCCAGTTGTCTAGTCTCCGTTTATCACGGTGCCCGTGATTGGTGCTATACACTGTCTATCACCTGCAGGGGGCTCCCATTGGCTGCCTATTGCCTGCCCGCCTCTCATTGCCTATTTATACTCAGCTCGGGCACCCTTTGGTTGCCCTTTCGTGGTGTCTCTGACAGTACCATTCTGTTCTTCGTGTCATGCTGTTCCAGCGTTCCAGAGTCCAGAGCTACAGAGTCCTGAGTTCCAGTCTGTCATGCTGTTTGGGATTGTTCCATCATTTCCGAGTCCAGAGCTACAGAGTCTTGAGTTCCACTGTTCCAGAGCTTAGAGTTCCGGAGTTCCCGATTCCACCTGTTCCTGTTACCAGTCTGTTTGCCACCCCGGTTGGTTTCCTCCGTGACGGCTGACGCTCCGGTTGATCCGTCCGGCTTAGTTCCGGTTACCCGTCTGTTCAGCGGTGCTCGTTGTGCTCCATCTCCACTTGGGCTCAGTATTCCCATCCGGTAGTTGCTTGGCGACATTGCTCTCTCTAACGCTCCGGCGATATTTTCACTGTGTTGTTCCAGCGTGCGGTTGCTGGTTTACTCCATTAACCTGGTGGCTGCCGATACTGTTGGTCCCAGCGTGCAGACGCTGGTTAACTCTATTTAACCTGGTGGCAGATTCTACTGTTGGTCCCAGCGTGCGGACGCTGGTTAACTCCTTTTACCTGGTGACATATTATACTGTTGGTCCCAGCGTGCGGATGCTGGTTAACTCCATTAAACCTGGTGGCATATTATACTGTTGGCCCCAGCGTGTGGATGCTGGTTAACTCCATTAAACCTGGTGGCATATTATACTATTGGTCCCAGCGTGCGGACGCTGGTTTACTCCTTTAACCTGGTGGCTTACTATACTGTTAGTTCCAGCGTGCGGACGCTGGTTTGCTCCATACTACAGTCAAGTGCTGTTGGTTCGAGTTCCTGTCATTGTCTCTTGACAACCATTGGCACCTGTTGGTCTCCTCCTTTGGGGCTGTCCTGTCCGGTATTGGTGAGGCCGGTAGAACCGGTACATTCCATCTCACGGTTGCCTTACCAGGTATTGGCAGGACCAGTAGAGCCTCTTCACAGTGTTCCTTAAGACTGCCTTCCCCGGTATTGGTAGGGCCGGTAGAACCGGTACATTCCATCTCACGGTTGCCTTACCTGGTATTGGCAGGGCCGGTAGAGCCTACCCACAGCATTTCCTGAGGCTGCCTTGCCCGGTATTGGTAAGGCCGGTAAAACCGGTATATTCCATCTCACGGTTGCCTTACCCGGTATTGGCAAGGCCGGTAGAGCCTGCTATTGCTATCCTTTATAGCCGCCTGGGTTGCCTTGCCCGGTATTACTGGCAAGGCCGGTATAACCTGTTCTATTCCTCTATTGCTATTATATTGTATGTATATGTATGTGAACCCTATGGGGATTGCCTTAACTTTTCAATAAAGTTATGCTTTTATCTAAATCTTTTCTCTGAGCGTCTTAACAAACCGTGACACCGTTACTGCTATGGCAGTGCTCAAGTGGTTCAGTCTCCGCTACTGCTATGGCAGTGCTCCTATTGCTCAGTCTCCGTTACTGCAACGGCAGCTCCTCAGTTGCTCATTCTCCGCTACTGCTACAGCAGCGCCTCAGTTGCTCAGTCTCCGTTAATGCTATTGCAGTACCCAGTTGCCTAGTCTCCTTTACTGCTCTGGCAGTGCTCATGTGGCTCAGTCTCCGTTACTGCTATGGCAGTGCTCAAGTTGCTTGGTCTCCGTTACTGCTATGGCAGTGTTTAAGTCACTCAGTCTCCGTTACTGCTATTGCTATCCTTTATAGCCGCCTGGGTTGCCTTGCCCGGTATTACTGGCAAGGCCGGTATAACCTGTTCTATTCCTCTATTGCTATTATATTGTATGTATATGTATGTGAACCCTATGGGGATTGCCTTAACTTTTCAATAAAGTTATGCTTTTATCTAAATCTTTTCTCTGAGCGTCTTAACAAACCGTGACACCGTTACTGCTATGGCAGTGCTCAAGTGGTTCAGTCTCCGCTACTGCTATGGCAGTGCTCCTATTGCTCAGTCTCCGTTACTGCAACGGCAGCTCCTCAGTTGCTCATTCTCCGCTACTGCTACAGCAGCGCCTCAGTTGCTCAGTCTCCGTTAATGCTATTGCAGTACCCAGTTGCCTAGTCTCCTTTACTGCTCTGGCAGTGCTCATGTGGCTCAGTCTCCGTTACTGCTATGGCAGTGCTCAAGTTGCTTGGTCTCCGTTACTGCTATGGCAGTGTTTAAGTCACTCAGTCTCCGTTACTGCTATGGCAGTGTTCACGTTGCTTAGTCTCCGTTACTGCTACAGCAGTGCTCCAGTAGCTCAGCCTCCGTTACTGCTACGGCAGTCCACAATTGTCTGGTATCCATTATCTTGGGTGTTACTCAAATTAAAGCTCTCACCTCAGTTTGTCAGCAAGTGCCTGTCAGCATTCTCTGTCTGCTATTAACCCATGCAGTACTGATATACTGGGACTCACAGAAGATCTGCCTGACCTGTGTCAGTATATTGTTTTATGGACTCTTTATTTATACTGGACCTGTGTGGGCTTACCTCTGTATAACCTGTCTAGTGGCTGTACTATATTAAGTGTATATTACAGGACCTGTGAGGGTTATTGTGATCTTAATTGTCTAATAAAATTGTGTTTTATCCAAACCTACTGTGTTTGTGTGTCGAACAAACCGTTACACTTGGCTTACTTTGTCTCCTGGTGTTCGATCCTTGGCTTGTCTGACTACTTGCTCCGGTTGTGACCTTGGCTGTGGCTGACTTCCTGATCCGTGTATGAATCTGGCTTGTCCGAATATCCGCTCTGTGCTGACCCTAGCTGTGGCTGACCACTCTATCCGGCTCCTGACTGTCGCCTGTCTGACTGATGCTCCATGTTGTCCCTCACGCCTGTCTGACTACCACTGGGCCGATCTGAGGGCCCATTCCTTTATCCTGCTGGTAGCTTTGCAGGTTGCCTTCGCTCAGTAAGTGCAGTTCAGTCTCTCTCTGTCGCCCCCGCTCGATGCTCTACCTACCAGCTGCCTTTCTTAAGCACTTGAGGTACTACCTACGCTCTGTGCTTCCCAATTGCCTCCAGGTTGGTAAATTACAGCTTAGCCTCACTCCTTTGTCTCAGCTCTGCTCACTCCTATGTGGCTGCCTCTATCCAAGCACTCACTTTACTGCCTGAAGTAGTGCTATCTGTATACTGTCCTGGTATCTGCTGGTTATCCTACACTCTGTACCTCCGCTGGGTATTACTCATATTTGGGCTACCCAAATCCTCTAGCTGACATTCCTTCCCGTAGGACTGTCCAGGTATGCTCTTGTGCTAGTCTTAGCATTCTGATTCCTGTCCAGGGTCAGTTATCACAGTTTCCCTTTGAGGCCTAAAGCGAGCCTGTGCTCTTACCTCTGCATGGCCGCTTCCTCATTGCTACAGTCATGTTTGAGGTACTGGCACGGACTCCTGTTTATGGACCTCATTAACCTCATTGAGGTTAGGACTTGTTGCCCTTTCATGGTGTTCCTGTGCGCATCTAGTTTGTTCCCCTGACCCTTGCTTGGCTTATATTGTCTCCTGGTGTTCGATCCATGACTTCTCTGAATACTCGCTCTGTCTGGGGCTGACTTCCTGATCCGTGTATGAATCTGGCTTGTCCAACTACCCGCTCCGTGCTGACCTTTGCTGTGGCTGACTACCTGATCTGGTTCCCGACCGTGGCCTGTCTGACTGACACTCCATTTGTGCTTCGCTCCTGTCTGACTACCACTAGGCCAATCCAGGGCACACTCCTTTACCTAGTAGCTCAGCCACCAGCTGGTAGCTTGCAGGTTGCCTCTGCTTGGTGCCATCCGTTTGCCTCTGGGCAGCTAGTGCAAGTTAGTCTCGCTCCTGGGCACACACCTCTTATGCTTACCTGTTGTCTGGCTTAGCACTTGTGGTGCTACCTACGCTCTATGCTTCCTAGTTGCCTTTGGTAAGATAGAGTGCAGCTTGTCTCGCTCTGTGCCTCAGTAGTGCACTCCTATCTGGCTGCATCGATCTAAGCATCTACTCTCCTGCCTCGAGTGGTGCTACCAGTTACTTTATTGGTGTTGGTTGTCTATTCACGCTCTTTGCCTCTGCTGGGTATGCTCTTGTACTAGTCTTATTGTTCCTTCCTGTTGTGGTAGAGCCATGTCTGGTTTTAATACTCAGTACCATAGACCTACGGTAGTTCAGTGTCAGCTCCTGGGTAGTAGACTAGACATTGTCCTCACTGTCTATCTCCTTTCTGACTGCAGAAGTGTTCATTATTACTACTAGTATTCTTATTATCTATTGTTCAATAAACTGGTTTAAATTCACTTGTACTGTTTTGTGTGTTTCTTTACTGAGAGTCTGTGGCACCAGTGCTGTGTGTTCTGAGACTCAGTACTATCATACCTGCGGTGGTTCAGTGTCAACTCCCGGGTAGTGGATTAGACACTGTCCTCACGTCTGTCTTCCTTTGAGGAAGTGTTCGCTATTATTAATATTATTTTACTCAATAAAATAGTTTAAATTCACTTCTACTGTTTCGTGTGATTATTTGCTCTACCGACTGTGACAGTACAAAAGGGCCATGAGTACTGAAGGTACAAGTGAACCAGTTCAGAGTATTCTTGCCAGAACAGACTCTCAGGATCAGCAGATCGATCAGTTATCCTTCACGATGCAAACACAATTAAACTGAATTGCACATCTTGGGGAGACTCCTCACCAACCAGTAGCCTCCCCAGATTTGGCACCGATGGTACCTTCGAACCCTGAAGGTAGTACCAGTCAAGGGTTGTCTGGTACAGATCCTTTGCCTCAAAGATACGAATGGGAGCCTACGCTCTGTAGAGGGTTCTGGATCAAAGTAAGCATTTTCTTGGAGATGGTACGGAAGGCCTTTCCTAGTGAACGAAGCAAGGTCGGTTTTGTGATCTCCCTGCTGTCTGGGAGAGCTGTTACTTGGGCTAATCCATTATGGGAGACAAGGAAGCCTATTGTGGACAATTTCTCTGAGTTTGTGAGATAATTCCTCAGGGTCTTTGATGTTCCAGCCAGGGCAGTATTTGCAGCAAAACGGCTAATGACCATACGGCAGGGCACACGCACAGTGGCCGATTTTGCTATTGAATTCAACTCCTTAGCTGCAGAAGTGGGCAGGAACAATGAGGCATTAGTAACAGCATTTTCACAAGGTTTATGTGACAATATTAAGGATGCAATAGCAGCCCGTGAGCTGCCAGGAGAATTGAATGAATTAATCTCCTTTACGATTCTGATTGATATCAAGCTCAGAGAAAGACCTGCATTCAGAGGTCAAGCTCATAAGACTACGAGTTGACTAGCAGCTATCTTTTCATCCCCACCCTGTCCCCCCTCATCTCCCATGCCTCCTGGTTAAGAATCGGGCAGGATGGAACCCATGCAACTGGGCTTTACGTGACTCTCAGGAGAGGAGAGGGCGTTTTGAAGAGAGGACCTGTGCTTTTACTGTGGAAAGTCAGGACATTTGTTGCGCTCCTGTCCTACCCGTCCAGGAAACGTTCCCACCTAGGGTTGTGTAAGGGGCAAACCCTAGGTGGAGTATTGCAGTCACCAGATTCCCAGCTTGAGAAACAGATTCTTGAAGTAGTAGTGTCCTGATCTACTTAATCTATCATGGCTCTGACCCTGGTAGACTCAGGAGCTGCTGGCTTCTTCATGGATGCTGACTTTGAGGCTCAGCATAATATTCCGTTGGTGCCCTGCTCTTCTCTATTGGCTTTTGAAGCCACTGATAGTAGGCCATTGCAGCCATCACATGTCACTCATAAGACTGTTCCGTTGATCCCCACACTATGCAGTTATCCTGGGGTTTCCCTGTATCCAGACTCACAATCCCAGGATAGACTGGCAGACTCCTGATATTGTGTCTTGGTCCTCTTATTGCTCTGGTACAAGTTTGCAGCAGCCTACCAGAAAACTATGTACCTCTCCTTCATTACCTGCAGTGTACCAATCGTTCAAGAAGGTATTTAACAAGGAAGAGGCTAGTACATTGCCGGCCCACAGACCTTACAAATGTACTATTAATTTGATTCCCGGAGCCATAGCCCCAAGGGGACTAGTGTATCTGTGGAGCAGAAAAGTGCCATGGAGGATTATATGTCTGATGCCCTGGCCAGAAGGATCATTCGCAAGTCCTCCTCACCTGCTGGCACTGGGTTCTTTTTCGTTAAAAAGAATGATGGGGAATTAAGACCATGTAGTGACTACAGAGGTCTAAACAAGTTGATGGTAAAAAATGTATACCCCATGCCTTTGATCAACGAGCTGTTTGATAGAATTAATGGCTCGAAAGTGTTCACCAAACTTGATTTGAGGGCGGCCTATAATCTGTTGAGAATAAAAGAGGGGCATGAGTGGAAATCCTTCTTTAACACTCGTAGCAGACATTATGCATACTTGGTAATGCCCTTTGGGCTATGCAATGCTCCGGCAGTATTCCAAGAATTTATCAATGATGTATTGAGAGATCTACTGCAGAAATGTGTGGTAGTTTATCTGGATGACATTCTCATTCATTTACCAACTATAGAGGCACATCAGGCAGATGTGGTACAGGTCTTGCAACTCCTACATGACAACAAGTTATTTTGCAAGCTGGAAAAGTGCGAGTTTCACAATTCTCAAGTCACATTTCTGGGGTACATGATCTCATCTGTAGGTCTGGCCATGGATCCACTTAAATTGTCCACTGTCCTGGAATGGCCTCATCCGGTGGGACTAAAGGCCACTCAGAGCTTTCTGGATTTCACAGACTATTATAGAAGGTTTATTAAGAACTTCTTATCAGTAGTAAAGCCACTTGCTGACATGTCCCACTGGTTCCCTGAGGCCATCCAAGCATTTGATGACTTATAGGCTGCCTTTACTAAGGCTCCCATCCTTTCTCTTCCCAATCCCGCCCTGCCCTTTACTTTGGAGGTCGATGCTTCTTAGTCGGGAGTAGGCACCCTCCTGTCTCAGAACTCGGCTCCGGGTGAGGTCCTACTGCCATGTGGCTACTTTTTCAAGAAACTGTTCCGAGCTCAGAATCTATACAATACTGGAGATCGAGAGTTGTTGGCTATTATCCTCGCACTCAAGGAGTGGCGCTACCTGTTGGAGGGGATGAGTTCTCCTATCCTAATCCTCACTGACCACAAGAACTTGACCTATCTTTCTGAGGCCAAGAGTTGTCACCCAGACAGGCCAGATGGGCATTGTTCCTCTCCAGGTTCAATTATGTGGTATCCTACCTTCAGGGTACTAAGAATATCAGGGCGGATGCCCTCTCGAGTCAATTTGGATCAGATCCCGAGGCTGATAGTGCTCCTGTGCCTATCATTCCTACCTATCCCATTCTGGCTACCATTCAAACCAGTATTACCTCTCCTTTGGGGGAGTAGTATCACGGTGCCTGTGATCTGTTTCTGTCACTCTCGCTTGTGTTGCGCTCCTATTGGCTGAGTCTGTTTGGCCCAGCCATTGTGACCTTTTTATGCCTGGCCTTTGGCACCAGTCAGGTGCCCTTTTGTGGTGTTCCTGAGCCAGTGTTGCTGTTGCTGTGTTCCAGTGTTCCTGACTCCTGTGTACAGATTTGGCCTGTTTTGACTATGCTCCTGAGTTCCTGCTCCGTGATCTGACCCGGCTTGGCTGACGTTCCTGCTTGTGACCTGATCTGGCTTGTCTGAGAATCCTGCTCCGTGATCTGACCCGGCCCGGCTGATGTTCCTGCTTGTGACTTGATCTGGCTTGTCTGAGAACCCTGCTCCATGATCTGACCCAGCCTGGCTGACTTCATGCTCCGTGACCTGAACCGGCTTGCTACTGACCCTGCCATCGTTCCTGCTTCCTGCTGCTTGGTGTCGCTGAGGCGACATTCTGACTTCCACTGGGCTTGTGGCAGGGCTGATTATGGATTGCCTCCATTACACTTGCAGAGCCGTGTCTCCATTGCTGAGTCTCCATTTACACTTGCAGAGCTGTGCTTCCATTGTTGAGTCTCCATTAACACTTGCAGAGCTGTGCTTCCGTTTGCTGAGTCTCCCTTGACACTTGCAGAGCGGTGCCTACGTTTGTTGAGCCTCCGGTTGTACTTGCAGAGCTGCGTGTCCGTTCCTTGAGCTTTCATTAACACTTGCAGTGCTGTTGTCTCCATTATCTGAGCCTCCTTTTAACACTTGCAGAGCTGTTGCTAATATCCGCTACATCTGCTGAGCCGGTCTCTTTCAGAGCCTTGTTTAGGCGGAGGCTCATCTTATCAGCTTGCAGTGTAGTCAGTCTCCGTTACCGCGTCCGCAGGAGGCGCTATTGGCTCTAGCTCATTCAGTGTTAATTCCCCGTTACACGACCAGTGGGGCTATTGGCTCAAGCTCTTGCAGCGCAGGTTGTGTCCATTACTACGCCCTTGGGGCTATCGGCTCAAGCTCTTGCAGTACCATTAGTCTCCGTTACTACGCCCGTGGGGGCTATTGGCTCAAGCTCTTGCAGTGCAGGTTGTCTCCATTACTACGCCCGTGGGGGCTATTGGCTCAAGCTATTGCAGTACAGTTTGTCTACGTTATTACGCCCGTGGGGACTACTGGCTCAAGCTCTTGTAGTGTGATTGTCTCCGTTACTACACCCATGGGGGCTATTGGCTCAAGCTCTTTCAGTGTAATCTATCTCCGTTACTACGCCCGCGGGGGCTATTGGCTCAAACTACTCTGCAGTATTCTGGCCTCAGTTCCTGTTCTGCCTAAGCAGCAATCTATGCCTTATGGACTTAAGGTGTAATATCATTTAACACCTCTTGCTGCCTCATTACCACCTTGGGCGTGCCAAACACCACAACAGAGACTGATTGATTACTTGTACTTAACCATTGAGTACCCTTACTATTCTGTGCCTGTCCTGTGACAGTATATATATTGTTCTTGCATCTGTATACTGGGCCTGAGAAAGCATATGTAGCCTATTTCTCGCTATTATTCTCTGTTGCCTATAGAGGGCGATCTTTCTTATTTTATTTTTAATAAAACTTTGTTTTATTTTAACCTGCTGGTCTGAGTGTCTTGAAAAACCGTTACAAGGAGATCTTGGCTTCACAAGCCACTGCTCCCACAGATAAAGCTAGCGGGAGATGCTTTGTCCCTGAGCACCTCTGAACTCATTTATTGATGACCTATCACTCTTCTAAGGCTGCAGGTCATATCGGCCTCGACCAACTGATTTGGTCCATATCTCGGCTCTTCTGGTGGCCTAGCCTAAGAATTGACTGATCTGCCTTCGTAGCAGCTTGTGCCACCTGTGCTCACAACAAGGCTCCCAGGCATCTTCCCGTGGGCCTGCTTCAACCAGTACCTAATGGCGAACGTCCTTGGTCTCATGTATCTATAGATTTCATGGTTGAGCTGCTGGTATCCAAGGGACATACTGTTATTCTTATGATTGTTGACAGGTTCTCCAAGATGGCCCACTTTGTACCCCTGAGAGGTCTTCCATCTTCCAAGGAGCTGGCCGAAATATTTTCCAGGGAGGTATTCAGGCTCCACGGAGTACCCAAGGTGCTGGTCTTGGACCGGGGAAGCCAATTCGTGTCCCGTTTATGGATGGCCTTCTGTGGGCAAATGGGCATTCAGTTTCATTTTCATCGGCTTACCACCGCTAAATCGAATGGTCCTACTGAGAGAGCCAATCAGGGCCTGGAACAGTTCCTACACTGTTTTATATCGGACCATCTGGGCGAGCTTGTTACCGTGGGTGGAGTTTGCCAGGAATTGTGCCATTAACTCTTCTTAACAGAATTCTCTGTTCCTGATAAATTATGGCTTCCAGCCTGCTTTGCTACCTGAATCATTTGAGGTACAAGAAATTCCAGCTCTGGACGAGCATCTTAGGCAGCTACTCTCCACTTGGGTTCAAGTTCAAAGATCCCTTCAAAGGTCCACTCAGTGCTACAAGACGTATGCGGATTGTTGGCGTGGGCCAACTCCGGTGTTTCAGGTGGGGGATATGGTATGGATGTCATCTCATAACCTCAACCTCCAGGTGCCATGTAGGAGGCTGGTCCCTCAGTTCGTAGGCCCCTACCGGGTGCTGCGTAGGATCAACCCGGTCTCTTACATCCTGGAGCTTCCGGCTGGTATGCATATCCATAATATTTTCCTTGTATCTCTCTACTTAAACCATTGGTTTGCAACCACTACACCTCTGTGCCTGTCCTGCCTGGGCCAGTTCAAGTCAATGGCCAGGAGAAGTATGAGGTGCAGTCAATTCTCAACTCTCGCAGAGTTAGAGGTCACCTTCAGTACATGGTACATTGGAAGGGGTACTGTCCCGAGGAATGTTCCTGGGTGCCTAGTGGTGATATTCATGCTCCTGCTTTTCTACGCAGATTCCATGCCCATTTTCCCCTCAAGCCTGCTCCTCTTCCACGGGGCAGGGGTCATTAAGGGGTGGGTACTATCACGGTGCCGTGATTGCTTGCCTATTGTATAGTCTGGTGACCTGAGTGTGCTGCATGCTGCTTGTCTGAGCTGTCTGTGGGCGCGCGTCTGACATTGCGCTCTCTATTTTGTAGCTTCCTGTTAGATGGTCGATCAGGCTCCGTCTGTGGGCAATGGCCATATATGCTGGGAGCGAACTAGGCTTAGTCATCCTTTTGTGGTGTTCCTGTGCACATCCCTTGCTTTGCTTACCTTGTCTCCTGGTGTTCGATCCTTGGATTTTCTGACTACTCGTTCCGGTTGTGACCTTGGCTGTGGCTGGCTTCCTGAACCGTGTATGAATCCGGCTTGTCCGACTACCCTCTCCATGCTGACCCTAGCTGTGGCTGACTCCCCTATATGGCTCCTGACTGTGGCCTGTCTGACTGACGCTCCGTGTTGTCCATCGCTCCTGTCTGACTACCACTGCGCCGATCTAAAGGCGAGCTCCATTACCCTGCTGCTTAGCTACCAAGCTGGTAGCTTTGCAGGTTGCCTTCGCTCAGTAAGAGCAGTTCATTCTCCTTCTGTTGACCCCATTCTGTGCGCTACCTACCAGCTGCCTTGCTTAAGCACTTGCGGTGCTTCCCAGTTGCCTCCAGGTCAGTAAATTGCAGTTTAGCCTCGCTCCTTTGTCTCAGCTCTGTGCACTCCTATGTGGCTGCCTCTATCCAAACACTCACTCTGCTTTCTCGAGTAGTGCTATCAGTATCCTGTCCTGGTGTCTGCTGGATATCCTATGCTCTGTGCCTCCACTGGGTATTACTCATATTTGGGCTACCCAAATCCTCTAGCAGACATTCCTTCCCGTAGGACTGTTCGGGTATGCTCTTGTGCTAGTCTTAGCATTCTGATTCCTGTCCAGGGTCAGTGCTGTGTGTTCTGAGACTCAGTACTATAATACCTGCAGTGGTTCAGTGTCAGCTCCTGGGGAGTGGACTAGACATTGTCCCCACGTCTGTCTCCCCTTTGACTGAGGAAGTGTTTGCTATTATTATTATTATTTTATGCAATAAACTGGTTTAAATTCACTTGTACTGTTTTGTGTCATTATCGGTTCTACCAGCCGTGACACAAAGGCTCAATATTCCATCACTGCCTGTCTATAAACTGCTTGACAAAACAACTGGAAAGTCTGACCCTGGACAAGCAAAGATCTCAATCTTAGCCATCCTCAACATTGTCACTTCTTCCAAGTCTAAGCCCCACTCAGCCACACACACATTTGTGTGTGCACCCAGCTCTGTATCAGCCGCAGCACGGGCAGTCTCTACTGCGCATTACTGCAGCATGCGCAGCAGTGTCTACTGCGCATGTCGCGGCGTTACACACGATTTAGCGAATTATTATATAATATATATATATATATATATATATATATATATTATATATATATATATAATTATTATTATTATTATTATTATATATTATATATATATATTATATATAATATATATATATATTATATGGGCTGTTTTAGGGGCATATGAGGCACATGGGACTAGTAGGTAGCACAGGGTGGTGTTTGTGGGGCATATGGTGGCCAATAT
The DNA here is from genome assembly GCA_037306005.1 of Rhinophrynus dorsalis. Classification (NCBI taxonomy): domain Eukaryota; kingdom Metazoa; phylum Chordata; class Amphibia; order Anura; family Rhinophrynidae; genus Rhinophrynus; species Rhinophrynus dorsalis. The sequence goes on from CM074723.1 coordinate 404,148,664, forward strand.
TGTTATACATGGGCACAGGGAGGTGCTTGGTGGCAAAGTTTGGCATATGGAGGCAGTCATTGAGTAGATGGGAACACATTTGAAAGGCTACTAGCTTGCTGTTTAGGAGGATATGGGGGTTACTGGGTTGCTATATATATATATATATATATATATATATATATATATATATATATATATATATATACACACACACGCATGGAGGCATTTGGGGGTAGAAGGGGACTACAATAGCTACATTTGTATGTATGTGTGTGATAGTTATGAAATCATAATTGGAGAACATTAAGAACCCTTTGAATGCTAGAGGGATACCCAGTGTGCAAAACGTTTGATACTCCTCTGGCACTCAACGGGTTAAAATCAGAGATATTCAAAGTAAGAGAAAGTGTGACCGTGAGCCTGGTTTATAAAGTTAAAGAGGATTAGTTTTGAGGAAACCAACTACTCAATGGGTAAATTAAAATTCTGCATATTCTCTTGTTTCAAATGGGGCTTTTGACCCTCTTGAATACAAGGGTTTAAAAGGCCCATTTAAATCAATGGAAATGTGCAGAATTTTAGTTTCCCTTTCCAAGTAGTTGGTTTCCTCAAAACTAATCCCCTTTAACTTGATGAACAAGGCTTAACTCTTTGAGTGCCAGAGTGGTACGGAAAGCATTGCAAAGCAATGCAAAGCAATGCGTTCCGTAACATTCAGGCACTCAAAGGGTTAAGGACTCACTTTACTTTAAATATCACTGATTTTAAACCTTTGAGTGGCAGAGGAGTATCAAATGCTTTGCACATTGGGTATCCCTCTGGTTTTCAATGGGTTCCTGTTTCCATAATGAGATCATGACTCAGGACTCAAAAAAAATTTCAAAACAGGAGAAAAAAAGACAACTGAAAAGAATATGGATGATTTACTGGCTGGATAAGGTCCGGGGGGGGGGGGATTGGAACCGGAGGCTGAGTTTGATGGAGAGGAGCAGAGCAACAACAGCAACAGGTACAGGAAGCAAATTATCATCTCGAGTGCTAGAGAGGTCCTTATATATCACTTTACAATGTGTTAAAAGCCTCTCTAGCACTGTATTAAGCTGGTGGACGGGAGCAGCGATGAGCACAGTAAGTAGAAAATCCGTGAGTGAATCACAGACTATCTACTGTGTTTTGGTGTTAATGTGATTTACACAGCAGATCTAGGAATATACATAAATAAAAAAATTGAAAATACTGTTTTTACCCCTTTCAGTGCCAGAGAGTATGCAATGCATTGCTCTGTTTCTTCAGTTTGGAATAAAGCATTAACAATAACAACTGAGGCTGTCAAGTGGCTGTCTCATCCACAGCACATCTGAAATGCAGATCAGCAGCCTCTTTCACAATGTGACACTGCTGTCACTGCCTGTGACACTTCCGTGGGGCTGGAGTCTAGCCTGTAATTTTGTGGAGCGGCCCTCCCGTGTCAGGCATCCACCAGCCCACCGGGGCATGCCCGAATGCCCGATAGTACAATCTGCCCCTGCGTGTTGCTAATGATTCAAAAGCTAATCATGTTGCTATTTGTTCAATCTGTAAAATGCATGTTAGCAGGGGGGAAAACAGACTCATACCTAGGAACCTACTCAGTGACATCTCCCCTGAAGCCCAGCCACAGGTCTGGCTGCAAAATACACCATCAACATGTCAGAGATGTCACAACTAGCAGAAGCACTCCAAAAAACGTTTCTTGGCTGTGGGGGCCCAGGCACATAATAGAAGTAATGGTGTTGACCTATCAGAGTGTGCCAAGTGTTCATTCATTTGAAATAACCTCTATGGCTACTTCTGCAGATGTTTCGTGTCTATTCTGTTGTACATTTTTTTAGCCTTTTAGCACCATCTTCTGGTACAAAAGATTGTTTCTTCTAGGGTTTATATTCATATGTTATTTTTTATTGACCAATCAGAGAGTTTCTGGATATCTAGTATGACCTCATATGCTAATGCTCTAGAGACTTAGCCTATCAGAGAATGATGGGATGAATATTCCTGATATTGAATTATTTGTAATAAAAACATGTGCAGAAAAGGTAGATGGGTCTTTTTCTTGACTTTCTGAAGTGAACCTAACCAGTGCTGCATCTGACGAAACCTGAGGCAACTGGTAAATATAAGTTTTCTTTATAACTAATCCTGTAGAGCCTTGAGCATTAATTCCCTATATTTGGGGATTATAGTTTCTTATAAATATTCCTTAATTGGAACTGGCCAATCTAATCAGAAATTGTTATAACAGGCAGTATTTGCTTTTGTCTATTCTTAGGAACTAACTTCGTGGACTGTCAGGTGGCGACGTGGACTCTTCCCTGCTTCCAGTGATCCTGCGACTGTTTCCAGTGATCATCCATACTTCAACCGGTGCATATGACGGCACTTATCTTGCATCAAGAAGGAGAGACCCAGGAACGATGGTGGAAGGCGACGCGGTCCCTTCCCAGCTTCCGTTACAATACTATTAATATTGTATATTAATAGCATGAAAATAAAGGAAATTTGCCAAATGGTGAGGAGAAATTCAGTCTTCCCATTCATTTCAATGCAAAAAAGCAGAAAAACATTTCAATGAAGTCTGCCTCAGTCACACAGATCACATAAGGGTCCCTGTCAGCTGTCACCTATTTTTTTTTTTTTTTTTTTTAGCTGTTTTGTCTCCCCTATCTATCTCTCTAAAAAAATAGAAAAGAAGAGAAAATACATGTTCAACAACTTATTTCCTTAGAATATTGGGGTACTTGGATTCAATTTATTTTGCTCCCTTCTTGTACTCCCAGATGCATATAAGACAGAGATAAGAGCAGCAAGATGATCAAGGAAATTGGACCACAGCTGCCTGTGTCTTTCCAATCAGTCAAACAGAATGTTGGGGTATTTGGGGCAGATTCCTCCAGAACAGAGATAATAACAGAAAGATAAGAAAAGATCTTGGACCAAACATGCCTGTGTCTTTCAAATCAGTCACACAGAATTTTGGGATAAACATCCTTTGCTTCTTTCTTATAACCCCAGACTCTGCCAGCACAGATATAACGGTCAGATCAGGTAAGAGCTTGGATCATGATTGCCTGTGTCTTTCTTTTCCTCTCACAAACACAGAATGGTATGCTGTGGGAAAGAGACACCCCTTTTTTTACTATGCCTGTGGAAAAATAAGGAATACTTGCTACATGATGGGAGAAATTCAGTCTTCCCATTGATTTCAATGCAATGATTTAGGTGAAAAAAGCAGAAAAACTGCACTTTTCGGCAAAAATTTGCAGCTTGGCAAAAAGTGTAATTTCTCTACAGTTTTACTTTTAAGGCAAACTCTTTCACCCATCCCTGATCCGTAGGCTGGAGAAGCATTCAAAAAGTTGGTTCTAGCAGTTGTATCAGATATGAAAGTATATACTATATCTCCCCTAGTATGCCTATGTAAACTGAGAAGAATAACTATTTTGTCTTGTAATATTTTGATGCTAAATGGATGACAAAATTATTCAAAATAATATATATATATATATATATATATATATATATATAAACCTATTAATATGTTATTGTACTATTTACTACACTTTACAAAAATATTCATTAAATGCCATCTTATCCATATCATGAAACTTCAAAATATAGGAATGTTTCAGTACATTAGGATAACCACAGTCAAAACACATCAAACATTGTAAATAGTGCTTTCAGAAGCAGAGCCTGTTTCATCATTCCATTTCCCAATATTGCAATGCTCAAGCATTCAAATCAAATTATCATTTTAATGTACCACTTCTAATTAGCAGGGAAAAATGACAGCTACATAAAGCTACCATCTGCAAAACTCAACATTGTAATATTATTAGTTAAAATTTGTTAAAATTTGCAGGTGTCTTAAACAATGATGAATAGTAAAGCACAATCTTTGTTCACTCATTTTTCTGATAAATACCTCTCTGATAATAATTAATTTACATATTTAATTTCCGCAGTTTGAAAGAATACTTTTGAACCATTCTTAATTATTACACATTTTGCACATTTTGTAATGTTCATTATTCATGCAATAAAACAAATAAACAAACAAATAATAATTTGTATGCAGCATGTTGCACTCATTATAATTTCCACAATGTAGTTCCATAATGTATTGAATAGATAGATAGATAGATAGATAGATAGATAGACAGACAGACAGACAGACAGACAGACAGATAGATAGATAGATAGATAGATAGATAGATAGATATCCCAGACCAAGAACAGAAAGTGCTGGGAAATCTGGTGTCAATATTCCCCAAAAACTCACAATACCGCAGCAAAGATAATATATATATATATATATATATATATATATATTTATTTATTTATTTATTTATTTATAGTGATAAAATCTCTAGAATCCTACAGACCTGATAGTGGAGAGGGCTAAAAGATTATTATAACAAAAAAAACATAAAGTAAAGTGCTATTATTCTCTATATAAACAATTTACAAAGAAATGTAATACACACAATTTAATTTGCCTATCATGTATATAAATAAATACAGAAAATCAAATAAGACCAATATCTAGTAATAAAGTCCCATAAAATGCACAATACCAATATGGAAAAAAGGCCTTAAAAAAACAGTGATATCACTAAAAATAAATAAAATCCAAACACTCATGGTAGCATGATGATCCTCATCCGCTGAGTTCAGGTAACAGGTCAGTTCTTGTGTGTAGTTCAAGATGGGGAATGAACGCTTTGGTGTGGATAATATTGCACCTCCAATGAGCTTCAGAGTATAGAATGAAAAGCCTGAAGTACCCCTTTGCTGAATAGTCATAAGGGTGCTGTAGAGCCATATAGGAACATTTTAAGAGACAGAAAGAGAGTAAGACATAGACATATTATGTGCAGACTTAAATAACACAGCAATCCTTGAAAGAAATTAAAAGCAGACTTTAACAACAAAACAGTTGTTGGAAGTCAAGCCAGCAGTGTGCCAACTATAGCCAGGAACATATGACACCCAACTGTGACATTATGGTGTTTGTTGCAAATTTAGTTTATGCTGCTCAGTATCATATGTCACAGCAACATCTATAATGGAACAAGTTTCCTTGGGGACAGGGGGACTGAGCAGTCCTTAGCAACTGCAAAGAGAACAGTGTGTGTGTATGAAAACAAACATTTTGAAGAGGGTCAAGGACTGGGATGACGAAAGTGGTATGTCAAGATTCATAATGCTCATCCAAATTACCAACATTGCTGGTTATGTTAAACTGTCCCCAATATTATGTCACTGACTGAGTACCTTGTCTATTCCATAATATATAAAAGCAATGTGATGGTGGGTGGGTGAGTGGCTTACTGTACACTTAATAACCATAGTGTACCCTCCCAGATATTACCTCGGCTTATTCAGTTGGGTGCACCCTCAGCAGATGCCCCCTTATGCAATGCATTCTATTGTTTTTCACAACATTGATATGTTTGGTCATTACAACAGACAATGTGCAATTTGAGTAGACATACATCTTCACGTCTACAAGGGCACTGTGTGCTGGTCATGCTGCTGTTGGGGATGACTCACAGCACTGCCACTGGCCTGCTGGTGGGGACCTAATAAACTTACCTTCTGGAAGGGAATGGTACCATTTGCAATTGGATGGATGTTTGACATCTTGCAACTGCTTGCTGCTTGGGTGTGGGACTGCCTGTGATTGCCTGATGGGCAACAGTTATTACTTCACTGTCAGTTGCTGTCAATGTTCATCTGCACGTTTCCCATGTTGGGAATAAAAAAAGTGGCTCAGTCACATCTACAGCAACTGATGTTTTTAGCTTGGATAGGGAGTGGGACGGTTCATGTCTATGGCACCTTACAGGTTGGTTAGGCCAGATGTGCCAAGGTGTGATCCCTCCTTCACCCTCTTCAGAACTTTGTCACACATTGTGCACAAAGCTGATGTTGATTATTGAACAGTCCCTCTAACCCAAAGAAAAATAATCCCTGGATTTCAGGGCAGGTAAAGGGGGAGACGGATTAGACTGTTGACTGTCACCATCTGATGTACCAACTTGTGCTGTTGCTGCTGTAAGTCTTGGCACTGCTATGCCTGCTGCTGCCTCATTAGTACTACTGCTAACATTAGGGAGTGGAAAACTTCTTCTACCACTGTCTACCCCAAGTCACCAGCACAAAATGTAAATCTATCAACATCTTCCTCACTACCTCTACTCCCACCAGGAAACTTGCATGGTACCTGTGGTGGGCAAGGTGGAGGAATCATCAAAAACCTGATGAGGACCATGCTTCATTGGTTGCTGCTGCTCTGTCATAAGATCATCACTGATGATAGTTAAAGACAATTCAGCAGCAGAAAATAAAGTTTGCAGCTAATTACATAATTTCAGTTGTACTGGCTGGTGGTGGTGATACCCAGTCCCTCCAGATCTCTCCTGCAATCTTCATTTGTCAACAAGACCACACTCCTGTTTGCCCAAGTATTAAAAACACCCAGTGGGTGAAATATTCAAATGCTGTTTTTGTTAAGGGTTTAATACTTTTTCTGATTCCCAATGTTTTCCATTTCTTATTTGGGCTCATCATTTGCTTATCTTTCCTTCTCCAAAATACAATGTTCAACTCAGTGGATATTAATTTCTTGATAAGCTTTGATAGAATTCAATTAATTACAGAAATTCTGAGAACACTTTGGGACATATAAATTAATTTTATGGTTAAAGCAGGGGCCTAGCAATGTACAAATAATGTGTTCCTTCTTGCTTTTCATAGAAATCATTCTGGGATCCAGCTCAAAGCATGCTAACCTATAAGTCACCAACTGGTTCATATGAATATTGTCATTATGAACAGAATTATACACTTTTGTCTTCAGTTTTTTGGCAATAAATAAATAAAAATATTTAACTTATTCCTGCACCAGCACAACTAACCATTAATGTTGCATCCTCAGAAAGCTACCATTGATTGGTTGACAAAGAAGTTTCCTCCAAAGCTTTCCAGTTAAGCATTGCTGCAGAGCTCCAGAGCATCTCTAGTATGCTTTGCAAATGGTGCACAGAGTAACAGGTGTTCTTGACATGTCCCTGCTCCCTAAGGCCATACTAGCCTATACACACAAACCCCTTTAAACTTGGAAGAGACGCAGACTACAGCCTGGTTATTAGCTGATGGCCTTCTGCTCATAGAGATGTTCAGCTGGTAATTAGGGAGAGAGAGTTAGAAAAGTTTCCTGCAGGAATTTTCACAGAAAAACATCAATTTCCTACTTTAGTCACAATATTTGCCGCCCATAGAAAATACATAAGATTTCTGCCTTTTCCCCACTGCAATATTTTTCCTGTGAGAACTTTTCAATTTTTCCCTATGTTTTCTATCACTGCAACATTTCCTGCTGCAATATTACTTCTTCTGAAGGCTGAAGTGGAGAAAAAATAGCTGAAAATAAAAGAGTCCTACAGCAACATATTCCTTGAAACAACTGTTAACAGGCTCAGTGCCTTTACACTTTACCCACAACACTAACGTCCTGCTAAAATAACATTGGCACAACCATCCTTAAAAAATAACTGCAGACTGGGTTATTGGCAAACGCACTATTCCACAAGAGTACCGTTGCATTATTTTTGTGCAGTTTTTGACTTCTTTCTAAGATGTAAGTGTGTGATGGCAGTACATAGTAGAAGAACTGTGCAACTTCATTGCTTTAACGACATAACTTATGGAGATGGAGGAGGTAGTGTTGGTATGTATGAGCACTCTGTGGCTCTTGTCATCTCCAAAAGTAAACTCAGAGTCATACTCCTCTGCAAGAGGAACAGAAAATATTGGCACTCTCTCTGACACATCAACAGCACTTCTATTATGAATATCAGAGCTCCAGGAACTTTTATTAGTACTTCTACTGCTCCTAGTTGTGGCAACTCTGACCTGTTGATGATGTGCCTCCCATAAAGATGGTTGTGCTTCAGGTGGGATCTCCTTGTGGAGGTGCCTAGGTGTGAGTGAGCCTGCTTTCTCCATGCTTACATGCTTCATACGCAGACAACAGATAGCAATATGCTTCGCTTTGGGATCATGAGTGAAGTATCTCCATACTGTGGACTTCATAGGCTGCTGAGTTCCCTTGGGACTGATATTACTGGGTCTAGATGTTGCAAGCAAGAGTACTTCTACTAGTTGTCACAACATTGCTCAATTTCCAACAGCAGCAGAGACACTTATCATAGCTAACATTGTGGATGTTGATAACCTGTGTTGTTTCTGGTTACTCAACACTAGTAATGCGTGTGACTGAGTGGGTTTTGAGGCTGCCGATGATGACTGTGAATTTTTTTACATTTTTACTCGTTCAGGGTCAAACTTTCCAATTTTATTTTCTCAAACAGTTTATATACAGGCACAGTGCTCATTTTCAGTGTTGGAAGACTGATCCTTTGCCTTTCAGTTAACTTTCTGGCCATGTCATTATCTCTCTCTCTCAAATTCATCTGTATCTAACACGTCTAGTATCTCCTTCCTCAGTCACAGCTCACATCAGGGTCTGTGTCCCTGTCACCTATCAGTTTTTTTTATTTTATATTTTTTTAATTAACTGTCTCCCCTATCACTGTCACACTCCCTGTTCAACTGCTTCTTTCCTCAGAGATAAGAGACAGATTAGGAAGAAATGTGGAATCACCTCTGCCTGTGTGTTCCCAGTCAGTCACACAGAATTTTAGGGTATTTGGGGTATTTATCCTTTGCTCCCTTCTTACACCCCAGACTCCCCTGACACAAAGTTAACAGTCAGATCAAGAAGGAATTTGGATCACAGGTACCTGTGTCTACTCGGTCACACAAAATGTTGGGGTATTTGGTTTAAACCTTATGTGCTCCCTTCTCCCACCCCCCAGACTCCTCTAGTACAGAGATAACAGCCAGATCAGGAAGAAATGTGGAATCTCCTCTGCCTGTGTGATCCCAATTAGTGATACAGAATTTGGGAATATTTGGGGTGTTTCTCCTTTGCCCCTTTCTCATACCTCCAGACTTCCCTGATACAGAGATAACAGCTGGATCAGGAGGGAACTTGGACCACAGCTGATTGTGTTTATTTGGTCACATTTGGGGTACACCTCCTTAGCTCCCTTCTCTCACCCCAGACTCCCCTAGCACAGCGCTAACAGCCAGATTTGGAGGTGTCAGTGCCACTTCCCCAGACCAGCTCTGTGGCAATCCGGAGTGGTAAATAGGGATAATCCCTTAGTCACTGCCTCCACTTCCTCTCTTCAGGTTTGGTTCGGTGGGTCACATGACACGGCATTGCAATGACGTCATCACTCTGGGTCCTTCTAATAGCCAGCTGTCTAAGGGTCTGGTGCTTCCAAATACCAGTTACTAGCCCTTCCTTGAATCTCCATTTACCCTTGCCTGCATTTATTGCTTCCAGTCTTCCTGGTATTGATCTCTGCCTGTAACCTGACCCTTCTACTGCCTGATTCTTTGTACTGCACTGCTGGACTCCTGGAATTGACCTCTGTTTGTGTCCTGACCCTCCTTCTGCCTGATCCTCTGTACTGTGCTGCTGGACTCCTGGTATTGACTTCTGCCTGTGACCTGACCACTCTACTGCCTGATCCTTTGTACTGCACTGTTGGACTCGTGGAATTGACCTCTGCTTGTGTCCTGACCATTCTTCTGCCTGACCCTCTGTATTGTGCTGCTGGACTCCTGGTTTTTGACCTCTGCTTGTGTCTTGACCATTCCTCAGCCTGCTGCTTTGGTTCTTCTGCTTCTGTAAAAGTGCTTGATCCAGGACTGCCTGACCATCCTGTACCAGATCCTAAAGGAACTCATTCTCCTGTATTTGGGGTTTGTTTGTCTGTACATTCTTCTTTATTTGGGCTTTGCTAATGCTGTCTGTTTCTGGGTTTCTTCTGCATTTCTGGTGTTGCTCTGGGTTCACTCAGCATCTATTCAGATCAAGTAGCTTACTCCTTATACCTGCCTAAGTTACATGATTTGCAGGGTGGGTTAAAGTAAGCTTACATTCCTTGTTTAGCTGGGTGACCATCATTTTGGTGCCTACTTGACAGGAGGAAACTTGGATCACCTCTGCCTTTTGTGTTTCTAGTCAGACACACAAAATGTTGGGGTATTTGGGGTAATTCTTCTTTGCTCCCTTCTTACACCTCTGTCCTCCCGTGACACAGAGATAACAGCCAGTCTCGAACGAACTTGGATCACAGCTGCCTGTGTCTACTCAGTTACACACAATTTTGGGGTAAACCTCCTTTGCTCCAGACTCCCCTAGGACAGAGTTAGCCAAATCAGGAAAGAACTTGGATTATGGCTCATCTCCCAAACTTAGGGATGCTATGATGTTGGAGTTGTTGTCAGCAAAAACAAATCAGCTTTCAAGTTACTTAGTACAAGCCATTTTTCTGTCACTTGCAGCAGTTTCTTTAAAACATCTACCTTTGTGGGACTGTCTCTAAGTTCCATGCATTAAGTGGCATGTCAGTAGCATGGGTTACTCCACAGGTGTACTTTTCAACTACTGACAGACGGTGGTGGATGGTTGCAGAAGCAGAAGCATGCTCCTTCTGTTAACTTAGCATTATCCTCCTCCATTATTTTCACTTACATAAAACCAACACTACAAAATGTTGGTGTTACTGTAATTGTTCCTCCCAATCTCACATGTGGTTGTTCTTCAGGTGGAATATCAATGAGTAATTATCTAAATGGGATTCTGCCCCCCCCTCCCCATTTATTTTCTTTACACAGACAACAGATAGCAACATTTCTGGTTTTTGCATAATAATTGAAGTGTCTCCAGATAGGAGATTTCATAGACTAAGGATTCAGAATTTTTGACAGCGTGCTATATGACTATAGGTGCTAGATGTTACTATGATTATAGCACTAGGCTCTATATGATCTTGAACTATGGCACTGCTTACTTAATATTATATCTGATGAGCATGGCTGCTTAGGGCTTGTGCTTTCAAGACGTAGCACTGATGATGACTGAGACTGTTTTTTTTGCCTTGTTTATTTCACCAGACTTAATAACATGATCTCTCAAAAAGTTTAAAAAAGGCTTATTTCTCATTTCCATTGGCAAACTACTAAGCCTTTTCCTTTCAGCTAATGTTTGAGCCAAAAACTCACTCACTGGTACTACAATGAAGGGAAATATTCTAAATCACCATCATTAACCTCATTGTTAATAATTAGGTAACAATCATCAGCATAATCTTCTTCCTCACCACCACCAACTATTCCTGATACCCCATCCTCACCCTACTCATATCAAACACGTTTTTGTCGATTTTCCCCTGAGAGGGATTTACAGAAACTTGAACACTACTTTGTAATGATAGTGAGGTGTTACTCAGTACTTGGTTCCACTGGTAAATTCTCCTCCTCTGCTGAGGCAACAACATTAAAATGACATTGCTCATAATCATCATCTTTAGACTATGTAGTACTACTAATATTATCACTGCAAGTGGAAATGTTCACAGTTTTACAATGAGATTCCTCCTCACAAGGAAGAAGTTCATCATCACCACTTGCTGCAATAGCTGCCACAACTATGGTCACTCTCAATTTTTGGAGTAACACTTTACTACCACCAACAACATGTCCGTTCTCTCCTCCTACCCCTCCTTTCCCTTTTCCTCTGCCCTTGGCATGTCTGGTGGATGTAGAAATTGTACTTTTGATTGTTGTTAATGTAAACTACATGGCTTATAATAATAGGTGGAATACTATTTTGACTCTCTATGGTGTGATCTATGTCACTAATACAGTCAATCTCTAGTTAGGATGGTTGTCATAGCTCACATAAAAAAAATCTGCTTGTTTCTGCTTATCATTAACATTTTTAACCTTTTTTTAATTATTTTATATTGTTTCTGCTTGTCACAGTCACTGAACTCAGTCATGCTCACACCAACAGTCACAATCAACTAGCTTTCCTCTTTGCCTCTAACTTCTTCCCACCCAATAACTACTGCAGTGGTATGTTTACAGTACTGTACAAGATATACTTGGGTTGGCTTCCGAAAACATGATGGGCTCAGTCCAATAGACCCCATTAAAACTGTTGCTAGGGCAAAAATGAAGCCCCGAATGGTATACACACAGTGGTATCGACAGGAACCACAACAAGTGTTGGGACACAGAACATGACTTGTGGCCCAACATTCACGCTAAATAGCATGAAAAATGGGAACATCAATGGAGAACAGCTTATGATCATGGTTTGACACAGTGTTAAACACAGAGCGTGAGCTCAAAAACACAGTGACCCTCCCAAACACTAACCCTACACTACCCTAACATTAACCATAAAGTAAAACAATACTAACCCTAACACTATCATATTTCCATACCCCATAGCTTTAACACTTGCCTGTCATACACTGTAATCCTTCATCTCTCAGCTTCTGTCTTCTGTCCCCTTCATCTGTCATCTTTCTTCCTTTTTTCTTCTTCTTCTGCGGCAGCGGCAGAAAAGCAGATGGAAAATCACTGTATATACCTCTCGGGTTGTTGCTTGAACCATACTGTGGTACATTTGAAAAGAGACTGGCGGAGACTTCATGATCCCGAGCCTTCTTCTGGAGCTAGAGATGCTGTGGCCTCATCTATCCCTAACTATATAGATGTGTGCACCAATCAGATTCTCCCAAATACTAATGTTAGAGTTCAAGGAAATGTATATTTGAGATCATCTCACATTGTGCTTATTTGGTCCTTTCTTAAACAGAGGTCCTATTGTTTCTTGTGGTGCAAAGTTGGGAGTACATATGATTATATATCTATTTATAATTATATTTTATTAATTTTTAATTATTATATTCCATTTTAGGAGACCAGAATTGGACAATCATGTGTACTTTTGTGTGGGTTGTTGCAAATGTTTAGTTTCCCATTAGATTTCTGCCTTGTGTATAAATGATTTCCACTACCACAATAAGGAAATACATAGATACAAAACAGATACCAAGAGGATAATTAAAGAACCTGATTTTGGTTCTGAAGATATACAATTCTATGACAAATGGCTGGGTATCCTAGACCAATGCTTTTTGCAACTGATGTTATACATTATTGACTATAGACAGAAACACCTGATAGATATCCATCAGGACATTAAAGGAATTAAATCATTATTACTGCCACATATAAATTCACCAAAATGTAGGAATCTGGATAAGATGGTCAATACCAATATGGAGAAGTTCGAACAAGACGTAGTAGCCAGAAAACAGAAACAATTATTAGTCGATGAAAAGGACCACAAAGAAAATAAGATCCAAAACTGCCACTAGACCAAGAGATCCTTTCCTTAATAAAAGGATAAAAACCATTCATTCAGCCGCACCTAAGGAAGAAAATACTTCTGAGGACAAGGAAAAGGACATGAATAATAAAGAAGTCTCACAGAGGAATACACGGGAAGAATCAATACAGGGGGACACATGGGAAGGAGCCACACAAGGGGAAATAAAACAAAGAGAGAAGATAGAAGAAACGACTGAACAGAAAGAGGTTCAAATGGAAAATGATTTACAGAGAAAAGAGGAAGCCTGGAACACACAAAAAAATAAAAAAGCAGGAGACAATTAAGGAAATTTATCCTAAGGAGAACAATCCCAAAGGGAAGGCTAAGAGAGGAGATGCGGATGAGAAAAAAAGGAAAGACGAGAACTCTTTGGAGAAAGGAAGTAATCCTGAAGAACATCAAAGGGACAGAGTGAATCCGATGGAAGGCACTTCGACTGGAGTAACACATATACAGATATTCACTGTGACACATAAAGAAATATAGAACCCACAGACCAACAAAGATCAATCCACATACAATAAACACAAACTAGATAAATAGAAGAAATACCAATCCAACAATAAATCTAAAAGAATGAGTGGACATTCTAGAAACCAGCATGAAATGCAGGCCCGAGCACACAGCCCTTGGGGGCTAGACCCAGAAACATTGAAAAGGAACATTTTTTAGACAAGGCTTTGTAGTAATTAATTAATATATATATATATATATATATATAATAAAACACAATGTTTTCTTTTCCAGAGTGGTACCCCTCCTTAGCTAAACCATGCAACCCATTTCCCTTTCTAACCTCTTATTGTATTAACAGTTAAAAACAGTATTTCCTGTGTTTACAAATGTCCAGAAAAATTTGGATGAGTCCAGCTACAAGTCAACAAACAGAGGGGAAGGGAAGTGTGGGAAGTGGGGGAAGTGGAGGTAGAACCAGGAGGGACTGGATCCACCAAAAACAGGAACAAAACAGGGTCAGAAAGAGTCAGCCAGAGCAGCTGGTGCGCTATAAGTTTATACCTGCTTTCTAGCCCTGCTCTCCTTCTTTCCTATTGGCTAAAGTCTGTGATCTCATAAACCCCGCCCCCATCCATTTCCTAGCATCTGCAAAGTCACCACATTCCCCCACTTTTACTCATCCTATGTTGCCCAGTTCCTAAGTATCTTCTCCCTGGGAAAGCCAGTGGGACCTTCCCTCCAGAGCAATTCCCTCAATGACATGAGCTTCTCTACAAACTTCCTAGGTTTGATACTTATTCTAATATCCATATCCAATTGCACACTTCTGTACATAATAAATACATATTTACAAGATTCTATGTTCAGTTCTTTGCTAAAAAGTTAATACAGGGCTGTGACCATGGTCGATTCATGTTTGAATGAATGATTGTATGCGAGTCATCTGTCTCCTATCACTCTGTTTATCATCAGTAGATTCCCTGCAGTTGAGTCCCATGACATTCATTGAAATCCACATCCCAGTCATGTTGCAACTACTCCAGAAATTATTCCTTGTATTCCCAGTTCCCTTGGTTTTAGAACACTCTTGATGTTATTCCAAACATCAAAAAGGAAGTGAACAAAAAACATGTCAACAAATCTCTGTGGGAATGTGATTCAACTAACTATGTTAAATAAGAATATACTGTTGTTACATATTTCATCATATGTTTTTGAACATTTAAACAATCTGATAAATGTTGATATGTGCACCAAATGTAATGTAACATAAGCATCTGACTTAAAACTTACAGAATGGTCTGAATGTCAAAGAATCTGTTAAATCAAAGCTGGCAGCACATGCTTAGTGGATGGAGCATAATAGTGGCAATTATATCTTCAATTAAATTCCCACTAGGTCAGTGGGTTTGTGAAGATAAGAATTTAATAAATCTGAAGTAAATCAAGGTGATAAATCAAGGAACTTCCATCAGCTAGATTTATTCTTTAATCTACAAACAGTAAATCGAAATGAGTGCATTAGAAGGCAGGCTTTCAATTAAATTGGTTTTCAGATAACTAGTAAGAAAGTAAAAGCTAAAAAGAATATACATTATTTTCATGAATATGTGTATTCGGAATTCTTATAAAATAGGATTCCATATTTTCTGCAGTGATTAAAACCCACTGATAATCAAAATAGTTTTTCTAATCTTATTAATCAAACTTCCTCGTCTGTCTGTCTGTCCTCCTATCTAGCTATCCAATTATCCATCCATCCGAACACATGTAGAGTGACTGGGCCTTCACCAGATTGACAGGGAAGCAATTCAAGTGGACAAAGGAATTGATGGAATGTGAAAGGAGGTTGGAAGTGGGGCTGAGTCCTGCTGCATCTGTTTCTACAGGTCAAATTGTTATGGTTAGTGGGAAACTATATTTTACTAGAGGATACCTTATTCCTCTGGGTGCAGGTAGAATTATGTTAGAAAAGTGGGTTGTTGCAAAGTGCGTCAGTTGCCATTATATTATTTAAGGTGCACTGGCACATTTTTTACATAAAAGCACAAACATCCACATATATTGGTCCAAAACTTTTTAACTCTTAATATATGCTAACCTTGTTAAAGAAACATTTAGGTGTAATGTGAGTGAAGAGGTGCAAGTGGCTTGGTATTGGCGTCTCTTGATCTATCCCCCATGATGAAGGTGGAAGTGTGAAAAGACTCTGATTTCAGGCCTTTATTGTTGAGCGAAACAGAGGAATGATGGTCCTTTGATCTTCATCCAGGAATTCTTTAGATAACAGGGTGTTTTTAGTTTATTGAAACCCTTCTACTAATTTAACTAGTAGTGGGATTGGGGAACCCTAATAGGCAGGTTACAATTAAAATATGATTATTTGTAGTTTATAAACCATATGCCTTCTCATCCCACATGAAGTGAGGGATACAAGGTAGCGTTGAATGAGCCCTCTATAGGCTTTAAACTCCTGTCATTTTGGTATGAGATAGAAGCTATGTAGGTTTAGGAACCTCACATACTTGTTTTAGCCTCCCCATTACCAAGGCCAGGTGGTCAGTTAAAGGGTGTGGAGATCCTCTCAGATCTATTTCTTGTGTCCTGTGAATGAGGCCCCCAGGTGTATTGACCGTGTTTTGTTTTTAAATACTTCTATGTCTTCCTCCACTATTTATTTAATTTTAAATTTCAAGGTGGTTGGTAAGGTATCATATTGCAATGCACTGAAGTACAAAAATAGTTTAAAGCCTACATGCTGCCAATACATACAGTGTGTAGGGGGGCATTGGAAGATTGTGGGGAGGTCAGAGGATGGTTTAAATCATATTTTCATGTCCATTATATATAGATAAGCAGGTACATTTTAAATTGTGAGCATGCATGCAATGTGGAAGTATAGAAACTGCACTGGAATAGCTATTACAGTAAATCTTCTTCAGGTCAAATTGGTACAAAAACTGGCAAAACATGAAGTTGTTCCATCAGTTTTAAACTGCCCATTTCCACTTTATAGGCATTACTTATTTCCTTTAGCACTCAGAAGACATAAAAAGTATGGCACAATGATTGTTTTTTTTTCCACATTTAATGGAATGAACCACAAGCAGCCAATACTGCATTACAGCTGGAAATACTTGCTTTAATTATTTGCCAAAGGGCTGTTTTTAGGTTCAGCAGATATTTCCAGATGCTTAACATGAATTACATTCTGACGGAATTGTTTTTTTTTTTCTTTTTAACAAACTCCTTTGGAATACTTTTGGAGCTTTGAAAAACATTTCAAAATGACCCAAAAGCAGGCTAGGAAGCCCAAGGAAAGTTACTTTTGGCCAATTTCTTTGGGATGGATCAGGCAGGAGAAACTGGTGGGAAAATAGCACCCCAGGTCAATTTTTATTACTTTATTAAGGGAATTAAAGTGGACTTTTGTGAGTGTGAGGAGGGTGCCTGTGTGCACATGGGTTACTGGGGTGGGGGCCCTGGTGGTCTTGGACATTTGAGCCTGAATAGGCCTTTTTGCCAAGTTTGGTCTTGGAGACTCTGCCTGTCGACAATAGGGAGTCCAGTAAAGGTCATTCTGTAACAATGTGAATGTTTTGGATAATTTTTTAATATATACTGGATTGCAAAATTCAGTACACAAATGGGAATAGGTATAATTGGAGTTTTTTTTTGCTGGCCACATTTCAGTTCAGGTTTAGTGTTATCCAGACCTTAATTGGCCCTTTCTTTACTCTCCATTCAAAAGATGGAAATGCTGCTTAGAAATGCTTCTTAGAAAAACAACTAGAGCCTTATTTGCAAAAGAAAAGAGGAACAGTTCTGTGGCAAGTGTACTGAAATGTAGGGTACAAGGTTCAGAGGAAATGATACAACCTTATTCCATTTCCCTTAGCATGCTAGAGGTAACACATTTGGGGCTTGTAGGCATTAATGTCTTCATGACAGCAAAGTGTGTGTGTTCCAGGAAGCACTAAAATGGTCAAAAGCTCTAGTATATACACCAGCATGCAAAAGCAGGAATTAGATGCTAACACAAGAGGAGATGAGCTGATCTATTAGTTCCCTGGACTCAAAAGCGACTCAGAATCCATACAGGATGGCTTTGGGCCCCATATCAATACATCCACTGGTGACTTAGGTTTTTTAAACTTTTTTTCAGGTTCAATTTCTTCTTCAGCACTTTTGAGATGTTTTAGGGGGCTCTGAGCTCAGAAAAACTGGGTACAGATTTTCACCCATTAAAGTGGGTCCCTTAATGTATCTTATGGCTAATGCATGGAATTGAATGGCATATTTCAACATTTTGTCATGTATTTTAATAGGTGCAAATGGCCCAAATTTTTTCCTGTGGTATTTCTTCATAGAACAGGTAACTGAAATGCTAACCTTGATTAAAGAAATGTCTTCTTAGGTTTTTTTTTGGCATTGAATTGGGTCCTTAGTCAGCTGGATGCTAAAAGGTGTCTATTGCATAGCAAAGCACATTTTAATCAAAGAGTTTGCTACAGAATTGCTCTGTTTCTTCAGCTTCAGTGTTTCTGTTAAAAAAGGTATTCTGGCTGAAAAACAACCACAGCAACATC
The DNA here is from genome assembly GCA_037306005.1 of Rhinophrynus dorsalis. Lineage (NCBI taxonomy): Eukaryota > Metazoa > Chordata > Amphibia > Anura > Rhinophrynidae > Rhinophrynus > Rhinophrynus dorsalis. Next base: position 404,167,063 of record CM074723.1, read on the forward strand.
ATTGCAGTGAAATGCATTAAACTTGCAAATAATTGTAATGACATTCAGATGCAACAACACATTGTTTTTATTTTGTTGCATTAAAGGGATAGTAATACTTAAAATGTAAAAAAAAATATGTTGTAGGGTTTATCCCCCTGAGTAAAACAAGAGTACTCCCACTGCTGAAAGGTGTTTCATTCAAAAGTTATTAATTTTCAAAGTTGAATTTTTTAGGTGCAATATCACAGTGGCCTGAAATTGTACAGTGGCGCTGTTGCTACACCATCCTATGGAGATTTATGGTCCCGGGACCAGAGCTGTCCATAGGATCGTGTAGCAACAGCGTCACTGTACAATTTCAGGCCACTGTGATATTGCACCTAAAAAATTCAACTTTGAAAATTAATAACTTTTGAATGAAACACCTTTCAGCAGTGGGAGTACTCTTGGTTTACTCAGGGGGATAAACCCTACAACATATTTTTTTTATTGAAGGCAAGTTTGGAATTCAGAATATTCGCTACATTAAATCAATGGCATAAGTGTTTACCAACTGAAACACAGTGAGAACAAATGTTAGGGCAATGCATGTAATTAATATAAAATTAAGAATAAGTTCTTCTTTTATTTTAACTACAATTGCTTATAAATCCTTTTCTCCAAGCAATTAATAAACCTAGTACTAGAGAGAAAAAAAAGGTTACTCAGGATGAACTGCCCACACCTCACTACACAGAGATCAGGGTATCTATGGGCGATATAGCTACCTACTGAAACTTCCATATTTTCACATATGACAGGAAGCAGGACTGAAATCCTCCCTCTCTGTTCTATCATACTGTCTCCCTTCTACTACTTTCTCCTACCTGAGTTTCCTAGGGATCAATCAGTAATGGGATCCACCTACAGTTAAGAGGTAGCAATATCTAAAGAGTGGCCATGCATTCTCTTTCTCCCCATTAAGCCCTTTCCACATAAATATCAGTGCTGATGTCACCAATGCAAACTGTCCCTCACCCTAAAATTTCATAGCCATTTATCCCATATCAAATTTCTGTGGGGTTCCCTATGGTCATGGACTAATCTATAGCATGGAACATTTGTTTTTACTAAATGTATCCAGTGTGTATGTTGGGGTAATATGTCAGTTATTCATACCAAGGCTATTATCTTACAGGCCATAATCAATATTTCACAAAGTACAGGTGTAGCAGGATGAAGGTCCAGTTCATCTCGGAACACTGACATTTTGCCTAATTTTGAGGTTGGACAAACTGGTCTGCCCAGAATGTCTGAAGCGTAGAGAAGATCTGCATCCAAACATTCAGTATTCCAGGACATTCCTGTATCAAATACCTGCTCTGCAGTGCACCTGACATTCACTACTTTCCCTTACTCCCATTCTGTGCAGTCTTTTCAGAGTGCAATAAACTCTATGTTAGATTTTCAAATGAATATGCCAGGAGTGTGCATGGATACTTTGTGCGTACTAATCCTAGCCATAGTCCACTCCCACTGCTATAGTGTGCCCAGATCTCTTTCCAATTCTTGTCGCAAATGTATGTCATTGAATGGAGTAAGCCATTTGTAAATCTAGGAGAATGGTTTAGTTATTGCCATTGGTTAAAGTTTAAACTGTTCAATGCGTGCATTCCCATCTCTCCACTGTGCTTTTTATGCATGTCTAAGACATATATGTGTAGTAAAAACTGTTCAGTATACCAAATCCAAGTGTAGTTGTTCAAAAGTGTTAATTATAATTTCATGGTATAACGGCCTAAATTTTTTTATACAGTATCTTGAGCAGCATTTACCAAACTCTAGACCAGATAATTAATCCAGATTAATTTTATTCCATAACAGGTTATAAGGTCATAATCCCACCATATCCTAGCAATAGTTGTAATGCATTCCAGACTCAGTAGACTGCATTAGTCATTGACAAGGCTGAATTACTTTTTTTGGGCCCGTTGCCAGCATGTGAGGAATCCAGTTATCAGGGTTGGATCACACAAAGGCTTATTGGACCTGAGCTCCAAGATTATAGCTGTAAAAATCAGGAAGAACTATAACAATTTCCTGCATGACTTTTCATTAACCCCTTAGTGACCGGCCGCGAGCGCACGCGGCCGGCACTTAACGACGGGGTTTTTTTTTTTCTTCATTGTAGCGAATGACTTCCGTGACTTACCAGGTACGTCCTTTGTCACTAAGTGACATTTTTTCGTGACGTACCTGGTAAGTCACTTGTCGGGAAGGGGTTAAAAACAGACGATTTATATCTTTCTTTGTGAAAGTTTTCTCTTTTTCTCCACTGAAAAATGTTTCTCCTTTTCATCTATTCCAGCCTATACCAACACATTTTTTCCTATTCCATCACATTTCTCCTATTCCAACACATTTTTAACCTATGTTTCCTATGGTGCAACAATTCCCAGCACAATATTACTTCTTCTGAGGGCTGTAGTGGAGAAATAAGTAGCTGGAAAAAGTCCTTCAACAACATATTCCTTGAAAAATGTGTTAGCATGCAGAGTGCATTTGACCTTTGCCCACAACACTTACTTCCTGCTTAAGTGACACTGGCACATATTCAAGATGATGTCAAGTGATAAAAAAAAAAAATACAACCTACAATGTGTCAGATGTGTACGGTAGTGGGGGACTGGTGTGGTGTGATTGGTGGAACATTGACAAACTGCATCCACCCCTGGAGGAGGAGAAGAATCATCAATATTTATTGCACATGCTGCAGCAATGATTGCTGCAGTCAGTTGTTGTGCATACTCTTTACTCCCACGTCACTGCACTTCTCCACCTTTTACCCTCCCACTTGTGCATTTGCTAGACATTGCTCAACTACTGTGTGTTTTTACTCTCTACGGTGCACAACTGATGGAGTGAGATGTCTTGCCTTTGCCCTTAACAAAATTCTCAATGTCGTCTGCTGTCTATCAAGTCTGCGTCAGTCACAGAGCTCCCAGTCAGCTGTCTAATATATTTATTTGTTTATTTATGTTTTTTTAAACATTTTTTTTTTAAGTTGTCCACCCTATCGTATCACAGTTAGTCCGAAAAAAAATATATAACTAAAAACCAAATTAGCAACTTCCTTTCCTAGACTTCCCCAGCACAGAGACAATATCAGCAAAACCATCAAGCAATTCAGACCCCAGTTGCCTGTGTCTTGCCAGTCAGTCACACTAAATTTTTGGCTATTTGGGGTCAACCTCCTTCCTTCCTTCTTCTCTCCCAGAGTGCCCCTAGACTCCCCTAATAAAGAGAACAAATGTCCTAACTAAAAGACTCTCTATACTAATCTTCAATTGCCCTTTATTTGCCTGTCTTCTCTAGCTCAAATACATGCTGCTTTCTCCTCTCTCAAACACAGAATGGCATGATATGAGAGCCTGAAACCCTTTTATATGGCTGTAGAAAAGTAGAAAAAACTTTCATGTGGTGGAGACATATTTTTCTTCCCATTGATTTCAATACAATGAACTAGGTGAAAAAAGCGAGTGACATTTTTTGCCAATTTTGGTTTGATGCTAAAGTTTTCTCTCAATGAGATCCCACTTAAAGCACAACCACAGGTCTGACTGGGATACACACCATCAACAGGTCAGCGGTGCCACAGCTAGCAGTAGCATAAGCACTTAAGAGAAGTTATGTTGATGTGTCTGAGAGTGTACTAGGAGTTTATTCATTTGATATAACACCTATGGCTCCTTCTGCAGAGGCGTATAACTCTGATTTTGTTGTAGGAGATTACAAGAGTCTCATAGACTGCCCACAAATACTGCCTCCACCTTCACCACCTCCTATGCTTTGAGCAAGATCCTCACATAGTGTCTTTTAAAAGCATTGAGGAATACATCTCCTCACTATGAGGAATCTGATTCTGTCAAGAAATATAACAATATGCTTATTGGTCAAGTGGAGGTTGTATTGTGGAGGATGAGAAGGAAATAGGGCAAAATAAAAGTTACATAGAAACATTTGATGAGGCTGAAAAAAGACATGCATCCATCAAGTCCAGTCCATGCCACATCACACCTGTTGATCGAGAGGCAAAAAAACAAACAAAAATTAAAGCCATTTCCAATAAAGCCCCAAGTGGGGAAAAAATCATTCCTGACTCCAAATGGCAGTCAGACAGTCCCATGGATTAACAGCCTATCAGCATACAAGTCATCTGTCATCATTCTCAAGATTGTTCTGTGCTAGATACCTATAAGTATCCATTACTTTTTGAAAGCAAGATACAATATCTGCAAACACAGCATCCTCAGACAAAGAATTCCATAGATTTACCACCGTTACTGTAAAAAACCCATGTCTTTGTTTTAGTTGAAATTACTTTTCCTCTAGTCTTAACCCTTTCTTTCTTACAGAGGTACGTAATGTATTGCTTTGCAATGTGTTGCATACCCCTCTGGCGCTAAAAGGGATAATAGATGACCTCTCCTTTTTAGCTCAGCTCTTTGAGTAAAGAGACCATTTTATAGTTCTTTGTATTGACCTTGAATGTATCTGTAAATGGTGATCATATCACCCCTTAGATGTCTCTTCTTTGACTAGTCTCTCTTTATAGTCATATCCTCCAATCCCTATCAGTTTTGTTTCATGCCTCTGCACTTTTCAATAATGTCTTTTTTAAGAACTGTGCCCAGAACTGTGTAATCTATATTCTAGATAACATCTTACCAAGGATGTATATAGAGGTAGAATTATATTTGCATCCCCTGCATTTATGCCTCTTTTTATGCAGGATAGTTCCATATTTGCTCTTGCAGAAGCTGAGTGACTCTGCACACTGCTGTGAAGTCTATTGTCTATCAGTACTCCTAAAGCTTTCTCTAATGAGTAGTGGTTGGTGAAAAGTCCCGTTTTGTTCCTGGGAAAAAAAATCAGAGAAAAGCGCATGGTTTTCCACTTTTTAGCAGGAAAATCTTCTTTACATAAAGCGATTAAAATCTTCGCCATTTTCGACCATTGTCAAAAATTATACCCCCTTAAAGTGATAGTAATGTCTATTTAAAATTAGTTGTCCAAGTCTTCTGTATATTAAAAGGAACAGATTACACTATGTCTAAGCTCTTACTTTTTTGTAGTTCAAACATTATGAAGCACTGAAGATCCACCGCCCGCCCCTTTCTGGCCGTGTCCCATGGAATCTGAGATCGGGTCATGTGACTCAACGGCTGCAACGAGGGACAAACTTTAGTAAGTAAGTATAAGGGAAATCCTGCCCCCTTTTTGAAGGAGGGCAGGATTTCCCTTTGTTTACTGAAGTTTGTCCCTTGCTGCAGCTGTCCTCACCAGTCTGCAGATTTAGAGTGACTTGGAAAGAAGGGGTGTGTTGTGGATCTTCAGTGCTTCATAATATTTGAACTACAAAGAAGTAAACGCTTAGACATAGCGCAATATGTCCCTTTTAATATACAGAAGATTTTACATTTTTTCATTGGCTAGAACGCCCCTTTAATCATATGTTTTTCACTTTTTCTCTGTATAAACATGTTGTTTTCCAGGAAGTCAAACACAATACAAGCAGATACAGAGTGAGAGAGAGAAGCTAGGCTGTTTTGTTGGGAATTAATAGCAAAATTGAGGCAGGAGAGGTTCATAGTGACTATCACTATGAGTAAGTTTAAAAACAATAAATGGAGGACCTTGAAGGAATCTTATGTGTCCAGTGAGACTGAGGAGGAAAAGTGACCACTACCACCAACAGGAAAGGGTCTGGATGCCCTTGCTCCTCATATCCAGTGCTGTCAGTCTCTCTACATCACCCCTAGGGATCTTGGGGATATTACTGTCAAGGGCAGAGGAAGAAGATGGTAGAAGAGTAAGAAGGACAGGTCAGCTACCTGTGCCTGCTGCTAGTGGTGCCCCTACTATCAGTGCTAAAACTGCTGCTAGAGTGTCTTGTAATTCTCAGGAGGTAGGGGAAGAGGAGATGATGCCAAGTTTGACAGCAGAGCACCACTGCCATCACATTTGCCATCCCCAAGCAGTTCCACCACTAGTAATACTATTAAGAAGGTCCAGCAGCTTGTACAGAGTATTAGGAGTGAAGGATGTGGTGATCATATTCTAATGAGGAGGAAGACTCAGGGACTGAAATTGATGTAGTTGGTGTTAGTGGTAGTAACAGTGATGGTGAAGCAGCTGGTGGGATTAGTGTTAGGGGAGTGGTAGGGGAAGTAATGCAGAGTGTCCAGACTAGTAGTCAAGGGATCCCACGCCATTCTCCTGACCTTGGGAGTCCCCTTCCCCACACGGTATTGTCCAGGTGGAATATAATCCTGAAGAAGGCAAAATTGTTGCCTTTCAGCAATAATACCACAACCACCACCAGTAATACAGATCAGCTGCCTGTGCCTGCTGTTAGTGCTGCCAGTCTGCCTTCTTCAGGTCACCAAGAAATGGCAAGTGTGACATTAGGTGACCCTCTGTCACATTGGCAACTCCTACAACAGGTGAGACGTCTCTAATAGATCAGCAGCAGCAAGGAGGGACTGGTGGTGGTTGTGGTGACGATGATTGTGGAGAAGTTGGGTGGAAGAGACATTAATGGCCTTTTTAGCCCAAATTGAGAAGGAATGTGAGACAAGGATGGAGATGGGCAATCACCACCACCATCAGCAGTGAGCTTTTGGAATTTGTGGAGATTGCTGTCGCTCTTATTCCTTCTGCTGCTGAGTTGCTAGGGTAACAGGATACTGAGGAACAGGCTAGTATGCCACAGACCACCATGGACACAGTGGGAATGGGGTTCATTGATATGGGACTAGGACAGATTTCACTTGCCAGCATCAATATGAATGGTCATAGTTGCAGTGCTGATTCTGATGCAGTAGTAGCAATAGCAACATAATCCTCTGCCCAAGCCAGTGAAGGGGAATGTGGAAAAGAAGAGGCCATTTTTCTTCTTTTCCCCAACCTCCTGAAGTCCTGGGTCTGGGACTATTTTTCTCTTCAGGTAGGTGCAGTGCAGTCATCAGCAACAGCACTGTACACAAATTGTGACAAATCAGTGAAAAGGGGAAGGAGGGAATGCACTTTGCCACAACCGCCCTGATAACACACATGTAAAACAGATACAAGACATTATAAAGCCAAACATCCACCAAAGAAATTGGGCACTGCTGTTGCTGTACCCCCATAAGGTGAAGATCAAGGAGAAGGAAGAATAGAGAAACCCAGTCAGGGACTGAAAGTGTTTTGACGTTTAGAGGATCCACATTTCGGACCAGGCCTGTTCGACAATAGTCCGAATTATTCATCTGAATTAACCCCTTCAGTGCCAGAGGCTCGGGCCATTTTCTGAACCCTGCAGGCCAGACACTTTTTCAACATTTTTGCTATCCTTCCGTTTAGGCTTGATTTCCTCTGGGGATTTTTAGTTACATATGGAAAACTATATATTGTTTTTTTCAGAACGAATTGAGCTTTCTTGTGATACCTTACATGAAGAGAATTTTACATCGTGCAAAAAGCTATGATGTCATAATGACAAAAAAAAGTGAAAATTTACTCATTTTGCTAAAATCACATACTATGTATCAAAAACATTTACCTTGATTGAAAAAGTTTCAATTATTTGAAAAAGCCTCGAGTCCCCCGAGTAAAAAAATACCAAATTTGTATAGTTTTACCTACGTCCATGGCTAGCGTAGAGCCCTAATCACCAGCAGCGCAAAATGACATTTTCAACTTTATAAACTAATATGCGCATTCTAGGGTTTTTGTGGTAAAACTACCCTAAAACAGTGGAATAACTATATAAAACTATATATTTCTGGAAAGTAGACAACCTGCTGCATCTAATGAGGGGTGATTTTCCTTGTTACCCCAAGCCTGGTGTGCACAAATGCCTCCAGAAGATGGCGCTAATGAAAAAAAAAGGCATTTTCTTACATTTCTGCCCCTTCAAATGAACTAAAATGTGTGAAAACCATGGCATTTCCAACTGTATTCATTAGCTAGTGCTCTTAGGAGAAAAATAACACCCCATTGGTATGAGTTCACCTACCTCAGGGGGCGCTACAAGTATAAAACTACACCTATTGCAACCTCTAATTTTTCTAACATTTTCTCAAACATTACCTGTCTGTACAAAAATGGTTATAACAAATACAGAAGTGAAGAAAGGGTACACAAACCATACCATTTTGAAAAGAAGACACCCTGCCGCATCTAATGATGGGTGACTTGCCTTGTTACCCCAAGCCTGGAGTGCACAAATGTCTCCAGAAGGTGGCGCTAATGAAAAAAAAAGGCATTTTCTTACTTTTCTGCCCCTTCAAATGTACTGAAATGTGTGCAAACCATGGTATTTCCAACTGTATTCATTAGCTAGTGCTCTTAGGAGAAAAATGACACCCCATTGGTATGAGTTTAACTACCTCAGGGGGCGCTAGAAGTGCAAAACGACACCCACTACAACTTCAAATTTTTCTAACATTTTCTCAAACATTACTTGTCTGTACACAAATGGTTACAACAACTACAGAAGTGAAGAAAGGGTACACAAACCATACCATTTTGAAAAGAAGACACCCTGCCGCATCTAATGATGGGTGACTTGCCTTGTTACCCCAAGCCTGGAGTGCACAAATGCTTCCAGAAGGTGGCGCTAATGAAAAAAAAGGCATTTTCTTACATTTCTGCCCCTTCAAATGTACTGAAATGTGTGCAAACCATGGTATTTCCAACTGTATTCATTAGCTAGTGCTCTTAGGAGAAAAATGACACCCCATTGGTATGAGTTTAACTACCTCAGGGGGTGCTAGAAGTGCAAAACGACACCCACTACAACTTCAAATTTTTCTAACATTTTCTCAAACATTACTTGTCTGTACACAAATGGTTATAACAACTACAGAAGTGAAGAAAGGGTACACAAACCATACCATTTTGAAAAGAAGACACCCTGCCGCATCTAATGATGGGTGACTTGCCTTGTTACCCCAAGCCTGGAGTGCACAAATGCCTCCAGAAGGTGGCGCTAATGAATAAAAAAGGCATTTTCTTACATTTCTGCCCCTTCAAATGTACTGAAATATGTGCAAACCATGGTATTTCCAACTGTATTCATTAGCTAGTGCTCTTAGGAGAAAAATGACACCCCATTGGTACGAGTTTAACTACCTCAGGGGGCGCTAGAAGTGCAAAACGACACCCACTACAACTTCACATTTTTCTAACATTTTCTCAAACATTACTTGTCTGTACACAAATGGTTATAACAACTACAGAAGTGAAGAAAGGGTACACACACCATACCATTTTGAAAAGAAGACACCCTGCCGCATCTAATGATGGGTGACTTGCCTTGTTACCCCAAGCCTGGAGTGCACAAATGCCTCCAGAAGGTGGCGCTAATGAAAAAAAAAAGGCATTTTCTTACATTTCTGCCCCTTCAAATGTACTGAAATATGTGCAAACCATGGTATTTCCAACTGTATTCATTAGCTAGTGCTCTTAGGAGAAAAATGACACCCCATTGGTACGAGTTTAACTACCTCAGGGGGCGCTAGAAGTGCAAAACGACACCCACTACAACTTCACATTTTTCTAACATGTTCTCAAACATTACTTGTCTGTACACAAATGGTTATAACAACTACAGAAGTGAAGAAAGGGTACACAAACCATACCATTTTGAAAAGAAGACACCCTGCCGCATCTAATGATGGGTGACTTGCCTTGTTACCCCAAGCCTGGAGTGCACAAATGCCTCCAGAAGGTGGCGCTAATGAAAAAAAAAAGGCATTTTCTTACAATTCTGCCCCTTCAAATGTACTGAAATGTGTGCAAACCATGGTATTTCCAACTGTATTCATTAGCTAGTGCTCTTAGGAGAAAAATGACACCCCACTGGAATGAGTCGACCTACCTTAGGGGTGCCAGAAGCACATAACTACACCTACCTGTTTGCTTCTTCGAAAATGGCTGCTTGTACTAAAATGTCCATAACTGTTAGAGACATGAAGGAAAGGTATAAAAGGTATACCATTTTGGAAAGTAGACATTCTCCCGCATCAAATGAGGGGTCACTTGCCTTTCTACCCCCTGGGCTGAAGTGCACAAATATTTCCAAAAGGTGGCGCTATGGGAATAAATACAGGTTTTTTTACATTTCCACCACTTCAAAGATACTAAAATCTTTGAAAACCATAACATTTCCTGCTGTATTCAGTACTTGCTACCATCATGAGAAGAATGGTAGCCCATTTGTGTGGGTTAACATACAATATGTGGGTGCTAGGAACACGAACGTAAACCTGACACTTTTGTTTTTTAAATTATCTGCTTGCACTAAAATGGTTATAACCATAATAGATATGCAGGAAAGGTAGAGAAACAATGCCATTATGAAAAGAAAACAACCTGCCGCATCTAATGAGGGGTCACTTGCCTTCTTACCCAAAGGCTGGTATGCACAAATGCTTCCAGGAGGTGGCGCTAATGAAAAAAAATGCTTTTTTTTACATTTCTGCCCCTTTAAATGTATGGAGCTCTGTGAAAACCATGGAATTTTCAACTGCATTTGTTTGCTAGTGCTCTTAGGAGTCAAACGACACCCCATTGATATGAGTTGAACTACCTTAGGGGGTGCTAGAAGTAGAAAACTACACCTACTACAACCTCTGATGTTTCTAACATTTTCTCAAACCTGACTTGCCTGTATAAAAATGGCTATAACACCTTCAGAATTGAAGAAAAGGTAGATAAACCATACCATTTTGGAAAGAAGACAACCTGCCGCATCTAATAAGGGGTCACTTGCCTTTGTACCCCTAAGTTATTTGGAACAACTATTTCCAGAATGTGGTGCTACAGGAAAGAAAAACAAACATTTGTTTTACACATCAGTCACTTCAAAGATACTAAAATGGTTCAATGGCGTGGGATTTCCTAGGAGGACTTCTTGCCAGCCAAAAAAAAATGGTACCCCACTGCTCTGGGTTCACATACCAATTTACGCTACAAGAGCGTAGCTACCAGTGAAACAGAAATGGGAAAACAAACAGTGTATGTGTGATTTTATGGCTAACAGATGAAAGAAGCTAGGACGTCAGCCGGTGTATGTGCGGACCTGTGACTACAAGTCTAACAAAATGTGTAAGAGGGTGAGGGATTAGGCAGTGTGTGTGGGTATGAGCAGAGGAGCAAGGATGGTGGTGATGGTGGGGCAGTGTCTGATAGTGTGTATGGGAGATCTCTGACTACCATTGTGCACTGTATGTCCCCTCATACAAAGCACTGCGTTGGACCCCCTTCCTGTTGCACGTGCATTTTTTGGGGCTTTTTTCCCCAATATTTTTGTGTAGACCTCGTTGGGGGCATCAGAACCCATACAATGAGGTCTAAATAAAACATAAAGGGGGAAAAAATCCTTTATGTGCCACAGGGGTGTCCAGCACACAAAGGGTTAATTTTTTTTTATCGTTACTTTGTATTCAGATGGCCACCAAACAAGCTCTGATCACAAAGTAATGATAAAAAGTCCTGTGTGTACCACAGGAAGGGGGTCTGCATTGAACCCCCCCTCCCAGTGGCACACACATGGTTAATTTTTGATTCAATTTTTTTTTATTATATACCTCATTGAGGGGCATCAGGACCCCCTGATCCCTCCCCAATGAGGTCTTAGTAAAAAAAATATATATGTCCACAAACAGAGTGACCCTGTGAGTGCCACAGGGGTCTGCAGCGCATTGCAAAGCAATGCACTGGATCCTTGTGGCACTCAGAGGGTTAATTTTTTTTTTTATCATTACTTGGTAATCAGAGCTTGTTGGGGGGCCATCAGGACCAATCATGATGGCCCCCCAACAATCTCTGATAACGAAGTAATGATAAATGCCCTGTGTGTGCCGCAGAAGGGGGGCTGCATTGGCCCCCCTTGTGGCACACACAGGGTTAATTTTTTTTTCTTTACATTTTTTTTATTATGGACCTCATTGGTGGGTATCAGGACCCCTCTGATTCCCCCAATGAGGTCTTAAAAAAAAAAAATAAAAGGAATCAAAATAAATGTCCCTGTGAGTGCCACATGGGTCTCCAGGGCATTGCAAAGCAATGCATTGGACCCTTCTGGCACTCAGAGGGTTAATTTTTTTTTTTATTATTACTTTGTAATCAGAGCTTGTTGGGGGGCCATCAGGACCAATCCTGATGGCCCCCCAACAATCTCTAGTAACAAAGTAATGATAGAAGCCCTGTGTGTGCCACAGGAGGGGGGGGGTGCATTGGACCCCCCCTGTGGCACACACAGGGTTAAAAAAACATTTTTTTTTTTTTTAATAATAGACCTCATTGAGGGGCATCAGGATTCCCCCTGATCCCCCCAATGAGGTCTTTAAAAAAAAAAAAAAAAAAAAAAACCAAAAAATGACCCTGTGAGTGCTACAAGGGTCTCCAGCACATTGCAAAGCAATGTGCTGGGGACCACTGCGGCACTCACAGGGTTATTTTTTTTTTTTTATTATTATTTTTTTTTTTTTAATATATTCAGACCTCGTGGGGGACATCAGGACCCCTCCTGGTGTCCCCCAAGTAATTGATCTCCCAGCCGATAGGCTGGGAGACCAATTTGGCGACTGCAGGAGAGCAGAAGCTCTCCTGCCTTTCACTCCTACCACCGGTAGGAGTGAATGGGACCGGGGAAACTTCCCCAACGTCATCAGTGACATGTCACTGATGACGTTGGGAGGCTTCCCCCGGTCCCGCCCACTCCTACCCGGAAGTTCGGGTAGGAGAGAAGGAAGAGGAGAAGCTGCGCTTCAGCTGCGCTTCTCCTCTTCTTTTATTGATCTCCCAGCGCGATCGGCTGGGAGATCAATAACAGGGGGGACATGAGGAGTGATCCTCATGTCCCCCCACGATTGCCCAGCTATTTTTTTTTTAAAATGCGGCCACTGCATGCCGGTTATACCGGCTCATGCAGTGACCGCATTTTAGTGGGTACATCGTACGAGCTTGGCACAGCGGGTACAGCTGTCCAAACTCGTACAATGTACCCACTTGGCACTCAAAGGGTTAAATATACTTTACAAAATTACTCTCTGGCAATAAGGTACTAGGCCTGCCTACCTGTCTACCCAACTGTGAGACTGGCTGTGTCACTCTGAAAACTATTAAAACCAATTCCTAATATTTGTATATTTTGCACAGGAACATCTGAGGAGATTCCATCCTGCAGAATATGCTAAGCTGGTGGCAGGGAGGGTTCTTCATTACTATTAAACTGTCTGCAGTTTGTCATGTGTCCTTAGCAAGGAGTGGACAAAGACATAGTGACTGCAGCAATACTTGATTTCTGGTGAGAGATTTCGCATTGGTGACCCTAAGCATCATGGTGTTTGACTAAAGTTGTGCAGGGTGTTTGATATGCCCATTGTTCCCAATCCTTCCCTTATTTACCACACGCAGTGTGCATATTGCAGTTGCTGATGACTGAGAGGCACAGTTCCTGCTCTGAAGGGAAAAATGTATATTCTAATAACAACACACCCAAGATTTTGGAGTCCTGCAAATAATTTTCTACAAAATACTTTATCCCATCAAGTATTAGACTGCCCCAGTTACAGCTTATGTCAGTGGGTCCCTGCCTCTGTCATGTTATGTACCAATTTTTTATTTTGAATTTATTTATTTTATTATCTGCCCCCCCCAAATACCTGTCAACAAACCTCCCCAAAAAATTTGTTGATTCTTTCCCCAGACTCCACCCACCAACACAGGCATCCTCCTCAGATTCCTTTTATATCATGTCTCATGTTTTTTTTTTTTTTAATTGTGTTTATTTATTTATTTATTTTTTTTTTTTTAATTACAAACCCCCCCAAACCTCCCTTATACCTCTTTTATACTATGCCCTTGGGCATATTTTTGTGGGAAATTATTCTCTAAGTGGGAAGTGCAGATTTTGGTTTTTAGGTGAAAATTTTCACCCATACCTACTAATGAGGATTCCCTACAATGTTTCTCATTTAGTGTATATATATATAGCATGTTTGTTTATACAACCCAAATGCATAACCTTACATTTATCTACATTAAATGTTATCTGCCACTTTCTGTCCATTCACTATCTAAATACTTCTGCAGAGAAAAACATCCAGCCCTATATGTATTTCGTTACACAGCTTAGTTTCATCAGCAACAATGGAGACACTACTTTCAATTCCCACTTCTAGATCATGAATAAACAAATTAAAAAGCTTTGGTTCCAGCACTGAATCCTGTGGACCCCAATTACAACTTTAGACCAACTTGAAAATGCTCCATTTACAACGACTCTCTAGCATCTATCTTTTAACCAGTTCTCGATGCTTGTACCATATCACCTCCCATCAAAGCTTTTTAATTTAGGCAGTATACTACATCAACAACAATTCCCTTGTCCAAATTACAACTTATCCTTTCGTAAAATGCCAGTAAGTTATTCTGTCATGATTTATTCTTCACATGCTGATTATAATAATACTAATAATATTGTTTGTCTTCACATAGTTCTGAATACTGTCAGTTAGTAACCCTTCTCATATCTTTCCCACTATGGAAGTCAAGCTTACAGGTCTATAATTTCCCGGTTTAGATCTTGCCCCCTTTTTGAACAATGGAACTACATCAGCTTTCCTCCAATCACAGGGCACTATGCCTGATGAAAGTGACTCAATAAATATTAAGTGTAATGATCTTGCTATTACTGAACTAACTTCCTTGAGTACCTTTGGGTATATACCATCAGGTCCATTTACATTATTCACCATAACATTTTCCAGTCTCTTTTGTATTTTGTCCTCAGTGAGCCAGTGAGCGTAGTAGTAGCAGCCACTTAGGAAACCCACAGTTTATGAAGTCCACATTATGGATTTACTTCACTCAGGATGTGAGACCTAAACATGTTGCTCTTTTAGGGCTAGATTTAAAGCCAGCCTTTAAGATAGCTGGTAGGGCCAAAGTGAATACCGGCTGTTAAACTAACACTAAGCAGCGATATTGGGAAATGAACAGTGAAAAAAAATTAACTGCCAAGCACCGATCGTTAACCGAACCATGTTACACTTACCTGTCATCCACTGTCCTTCTGTCTTCTCTTCTGTCTTCTCATCCTTCAGTCTTCTTTCTTCAGTCTTCTGCCTTCTCCCTGTGAAATAAAAGAAATATATTAACATTAAGCATGAACAAATACATTCCAGAAACCTTTGAGTGGCAGAGGGGTACGCAACTCATTGCAAAACGTACCTCACTGTCACTCAAAGGGTGTAATTTTAGTGTTCCATAGATATAGCCACATATGCTTCCATGTAATGCCCCTAAAAATACATGCCCATGAATAAAAACTTAAGGTCCATATATACATCAATCAATGTCATTCATACATGCTCAATTTGTTACTTAGCGTTTATTTGATGTCTCCACCACTTGGAGCGGCCACAACGCTCCTCATCAGCTGTGTACTGGCTGATGCCTGTAACACACTGAGGGCATTTGAAGTGAGCCTGCCTTTATATACGGGCAGGCTCACTTCTATTGCCCTCACTGCCATTGGCTGGGATGTTTTTCACATCCCAGCCAACCAGATTCGAGCTGCTGTTCTTGAATCTGGTTGGCGGGGATGTGAAGAACATCCCAGCCAATGGCAGTGAGGGCAATAGAAGTGAGCCTGCCCGTACATAAAGGGAGGTCTTGAGAAAGGCCCTTGAGGGGGCTGAAACGTTGACACATGATTAATAAATAAGCATCTTTTTCTAAAGTCCTGAGTGTGCATTTCCCATATGGTAACATTATGCCATTTCTTTAATATATATATATATATATATATATATATATATATATATATATATATATATATACTAGTTGAAGAGCCCGTTACATGGGCCACAGTGCCACTGCCAGCTGGTCGTGGGGCAGTCATGCACAGTAAAGACTGCCCACGCCGCTGCTGATACAGAACGTATCAGCCACGTCATGGGCAGTCTCTACTGTGCATGACTGCATTGTTACAAACTTTCTAGTGAATGATTATATAGGATATATATATATATATATATATATATATATATATATGTATATAACATTTATTTTTTTTAATTCATAAGTTTTATGGTATATACTTTGATTTTATGTTAATCTAGCTGGTTGCCTTCAGAACTTCATTAAAAGTCACTTGCATATTTGCTTGCAACACATTCTGTGCTAAAACTGCCTATAAGCTATATTGCATATTAGAAATTAAATGTAACTAGAAATGAATTCCAAGCAAAATGTTAAAGGCCAGTAAAATGTGTTTCCCTTAAAGCAATCACTGTGTATGAGGTAAAAGGTAAACTTCTGAAGTATGTATTTATATGTAACAGTATTTTGGTGTTTCGGATTACTTATGACATCCACTCATACAGCGTAAAAGAGTGCCACTCTAATTATTTCTCCTCCATAGGGTTACTTGCATATACCATGAACTTGTTTTTTAACCTGGAAATCAAATGTTTTGCACTCATCTTCTTGAAACTAGCCGGGGTACATTAAGAATATATTAGCTAAATGTGAAAGAAATATTTTCAGTATTGATTTTCAGCCATGTTATATCAGGTTGATGATCCATTACCTATTATTTTTTATTATATGGCAAGAGCAGAGCAATGCAGTGTTAAATGCCTCCAGCAGGGCTATACACCATCTCAGAAATAAGTGATCATTTACAATTCATGTTAGAAAATGACTCCTGTTTTAGAGGTAAAGGGTTTTGTAGCATACATGTTCTGCTAGTATCCTATCTCAAAAATGTTTAAAGTCTTTCTCGAACACATTGACTATGTATGAGCAAAACAATTCTGTAAATTCTGTACAAAATAGCTGATTTTGAAAGATCTGATTGTGTTTAATAAAAATTTTGATCCATGTGTTAAAGTGGACCTATCAACATCTGCTTATATGTTGTTCTAGCATTTTCTCCCTCTACAACTAAATATTTCCTGAAAAATTATCCTTTATATTTTGATAGCACAGTGTGGCAATAGATACTAATTATATTCAGAATATGCCAAATTAAGGGCTCGATTCAAATGTTGGCGTCGCCAGAAAAAACTGGAGACGCTGGTTTTAACGTCAATTGAGCAATGCAAATGTTCTACTAGAAACAAGCGACGCCAGTTCTGAAACAGACATCGCCCGTCGTCAGAACAGCAAGATCTCACCCATAGAGGATAATGTACAAACGACGCCAAAAGCTATTCAAATGTTGGAGTTAGGGCTAACTCGCGTTGAATTGCAACATTTCTCTCCAGAAATCTAACGCCTATTTTTTTTGGAGTACAGCACACAAGTAAGAGTAGAAAACCAACATCTCCAGTTCTGAATAGCATTCTCTGTGCTTTTCCCTACCCAGCCACTAGGGGAACACAGAGAAGGCTTTCAGCACCATGGACAGCTTTGAATGCCATAGGGATGTGCACTGCTCACCCCTGTGGCATTCAAAGGGTTAAAATCAATAAAACTAGTACACCAACCACTACACAATGCCCCCTTCCACATCCCCCCCCATTACTATGTCACATATATTGCATATATGTGACATACTAACCCCATCCACATCCACCTCATGGACTTCCATGTAGTGGACAAATCTGTCTTTTATTCCACAATTAACCCTTTGAGTACCAGAGAGGTAGGAAAGCATTGCTTAGCATGTTTCCTACCCCTCTGGTACCCAAAGGGTTAATAGGCAACGTATGGACTACATACATTGCCTATATATATGTGTGTGTGTTTTAAACTTTTTTTTAATTAAAATACTGTGATTAGACAGTTTAACTTAGATCTCATTCATTGTTAACCCCCTACCTCCTGTGTCCCATTGCTATTAGTACTTTTGCTCCACTCTTCTTCAAACTGAGAGTGGAGCAAAAGTACTAAAAGCAAAGGGACACAGTAAGTAGGGCATTATAAATAGATGAGATCTAAGTTAACCCTTTGAGTGCCAGAGTGGTACGCAACGCATTGCAAAGCAATGCGTTGAGTACCACTCTGGCACTCAAAGGGTTAAATACAACTGAGGGAGCAGGCTGCCCTGTGCTTGCAGCGCTTCCCTCAGCTTTATGTATACATTCTTTATTTCTTCTTCTTCTTTATATCTTCTTATTCTTTATTATTATTATTTATTTATTATTTTTCCCCTTGCTGCGGGCGGCTGTGAAGCCCGCAGCATAATAAAACCCTGGTGCATAGAGAGGCATTGGAGAAAGCGGGAGGAGGGGACAGAGACATTGGAGGAAGCGGGTGGTAGGCTTGTATTTGCTGCCCGCTTCCTCCAATACCTCTCCTCTCGCGGTGGCATTGTGCCCAGCTGCCTGGCGTCGCGCCTACCACCCGCTTCCTCCAATGTCTCTGTCCCCTCCTCCCGCTTTCTCCAATGCCTCTCTATGCACCAGGGTTTTATTATGCTGCGGGCTTCACAGCCGCCCGCAGCAAGGGGAAAAATAATAAATAAATAATAATAATAAAGAATAAGAAGATTTAAAGAAGAAGAAGAAATAAAGAATGTATACATAAAGCTGAGGGAAGCGCTGCAAGCACAGGGCAGCCTGCTCCCTCAGTTGTATTTAACCCTTTGAGTGCCAGAGTGGTACTCAACGCATTGCTTTGCAATGCGTTGCGTACCACTCTGGCACTCAAAGGGTTAACTTAGATCTCATCTATTTATAATGCCCTACTTACTGTGTCCCTTTGCTTTTAGTACTTTTGCTCCACTCTCAGTTTGAAGAAGAGTGGAGCAAAAGTACTAATAGCAATGGGACACAGGAGGTAGGGGGTTAACAATGAATGAGATCTAAGTTAAACTGTCTAATCACAGTATTTTAATTAAAAAAAAGTTTAAAACACACACACACATATATATAGGCAATGTATGTAGTCCATACGTTGCCTATTAACCCTTTGGGTACCAGAGGGGTAGGAAACATGCTAAGCAATGCTTTCCTACCTCTCTGGTACTCAAAGGGTTAATTGTGGAATAAAAGACAGATTTGTCCACTACATGGATGTCCATGAGGTGGATGTGGATGGGGTTAGTATGTCCCATATATGTAATATATGTGACATACTAAGGGGGGGTGGATGTGGAAGGGGGCATTGTGTAGTGGTTGGTGTACTAGTTTTATTGATTTTAACCCTTTGAATGCCACAGGGGTGAGCAGTGCACATCCCTATGGCATTCAAAGCTGTCCATGGTGCTGAAAGCCTTCTCTGTGTTCCCCTAGTGGCTGGGTAGGGAAGCACAGAGAAAGCTGTTCAGAACTGTCGACGTGGGTTTTGGATTTTCTGACTGAACTTGATACTTTGCAGTGCTGTGATTGGCTGTGGTGCTAGGTAACATTTTTATTGTGTGTTTTTAGGTAAGATTTTCTATGCGACGCAGGTTTAAGGTTAACGTGTATTTTGTTGGTTATCGCTCGTTAGGCTTTCTAGGTAAGGAAGATTTGAATCTCACGTTACCTGGTCTTGCTTAACGAGCGAAGGCAGTTTTTTTCTTCATGTTGGTTTTAACGCCAACATTTGAATCGAGCCCTAATTATGTTGTAGGCTAAACTTATGGCTACCCTTCTGATGATCTTTACTACTGGAGGTGAAACATATAATCTGTTCTTTGGCCACATGTCAAGATATCTGTGGTCAGGTGAACTTTCTCATGATGTTTCCAGTCCTTTGTTCACCACACTAACCACCTCCTTGTAGAACATCAACAAAGGCATCCTTGAAAAATAACTGACTTGAGATATGCCAGTACACATGACATTAGTTCTATAAAGCCACTGTTATCTAAAAGGATTAGGGCAGTATGTCAACCACTAACATTTTTGAAAATTTGACATTCTAGATGTGTGCTTTTTTATTTTTATGGTCTTTTTGGCTCTCTCCCACTTCTTCTTCAGTATAATCAATATACTGGGTGGTACTCTGTGGATTGCTATTGTCTATGAGTATAGAAGGTATTCGGAATTGTATTCTTGATTTTATCAGCAATATAAGCAAGAACAGAGTACAGGAGATCAATAATAATTCATAAAATATTAATCATAATTTTGTATATTACACATAAAAATGTAATAAAATATAAATATAATAATTTGATAACTTGGTTGAATATGCTACTTCACAGTAAATAAATTGATTAAAATCATTTACGCATATAAAATATACAAAATAATTATTAATACAATAATTTGTACAATATTAAAACATTAGTGGATCCAAAAATACAACACACTGATTAGAACTGGGCAAAACTTTTCACCTCAAAAAAGAAACTGGAAAAAATGACAATTCTCGCCTAGTGGGAAATTTCCAGTGAAAAGTGCTTTTTTCCACTTTTATCGCCTAACTCGTTGCTTTGAAATCAATGGGAAGACTGAGTTTCTACTTACCATATGGCACATTTCTCAGTACCCCACAGAATGCCATTTTCTGTTTGTGAAATGAAGAAAGAGCAGCACATTTGTCAGCTAGTGAAGACAGGCTAATAAAAAAGCAGTTTAAGCTTAATATAGGGAGTCATGCACGCAGGACATTTGTTCTCTGGGGACACCATATATTCCCAAAATTTGGTGTCGCTGACTGGCAGGACATAGGCAGCCACAATCCAAATTCCTTTCTAATCTGGCTCTTTTCTCTGTGTTAGGAGAATCTGTGGGAGTGAGATGGGAACAAAGGATATTTACTCCAAATATCCCAAAATCTTATGTGACCGATTGAGAAGACACAGGCAGGTGTGATCTAAATTTCATACTGATCTAGCAGCTATCTCTGTGTTGATAGAGTTTGGGGAAGAATCAGCTGAACAGAGAATGTGTGTTTTTGTTTTTTTGTTGTTGACTGGGATAGGGGGACAGTTAGTTAATTAAAAAAAACAGGGACCCTAACTTAAGCTGTGACTGGGGCAGACGGATACTTGATGAGACAGAGTATTTTGTAGAGGACCAAGGGAAGACATCACACAATCAGATCTATTGTGTACTTTACAGTAAAAACATACACACATACACACACAGAGTAGTTAAGTAATGTCTAGCAAACACACAAGGGGTAGGAAGAGGCTGAAAGGATTATGCGTGAGTAAGTATTATTCCAAAAGTAAAACTGACTTCAGCCATTGTTGCTGCAGAGTGGAAAATAAATGATGGTGAACCCACTCCTCTTTCTGCAGAGGATGCAGTTTGTCAAAGTCCCACCAAAAGTTCCACCCCCACCAGCAGTGCTATAAATCAACCATCTAAGAGCACTGAAGACTAGGGGTGGGCAAAAGGTCAAGTCATGTTCCTGATAAAAAATCCTCAAAAACGAAGTGGTTATCTACTTTTTCACAAGAAAATCTGCTTTACATAAACTGGTTAACATCTTCACCATTTTCACCCATTGCCAAAATATTTTTGCTATTTTATTCAATGGCTACAAACTTTTTGCCCCTTTATATTACATGTTTTTCAACTCTTCTCTATAAAAACAGGAAGTTCTCCAGGAAGTGAAACACAATAAAAGCAGCTATAGAGAGAGGGTGCTAGACTGTTGCACTATAAGTTTTATAGCAAAATTGAGGCAGGAGAAGCTTATAGTGACTGATATCACTATGAACAACTAGAATATTAATAAAATGAGGAGCTGGAAGGATAGTTATGCATCCAGTGAGTCTGAGGAGGAAGAAGTGATCACTACGAACATTAAAGGGTCTGGATGCCCTGATTCCACAGACCTAATGATGGATAGTCCCCTTACATCAACCCTAGGGATCTTAAGGAAATTTGAGTCAAGGGCAGAGGAAGAAGAGGGTAGTAATGTGAGCAGAACAGTTCAGCTACCTGTGCCTGCTGCCAGTGCTGTACCTGCCTGGGTGTCTTGTGATTCTCAGGAGGAGAGGAGGAGGAGATATTGCCAAGTGTGACATCAGGGGACCCAAAGTCACACTTGCCACCCCCAAGCAGTCCATCCACTACTACTACAAACAAAAAAGATCCAGAAGCTACAGAGAGAGGGAGAGGGTATTCATACTAATATTGAGGAAGAAGACTCAGGGATTGAAATTAATGTGGTTGGAGTTAGTAGTGATAATAGTGATGGTGAAGCAGCTGGTGGGACTAGCATTACCACAGTAGATACTCCTACTGATGCTGAGGTGATAGAGGAAGTAATGCAGAGATGCCATACTAGCGGTTAAGGGAGCCCACAACATTCATCTGAACATGGGAGAACCTTCCCCACACAGAACTGTCCAGATGGAACATGATCCTGTAGAAGGCAGATTCGTTGCCTAGCAGCAATAATACCACCACCACCTTGAGCACAGACTGGCTGCCTGTCCCTGCTGCTAGTGCTGATAGTCTGCCTTCTTCAGCTCAATAAGAGATGGCAAGTGTGACAGTAGGGATGCTCTGTCACATTTCTCATTTCCAGCCAGTGAAACATCTGTAATAGAGCAGAAACAGCAAGGAGAGACTGGTGGTGGTGATGAGGATGGTGGAGAAGCTGGGGTGAAGAGACATTATGGCCTTTTTAGTCCAAACCAAGAAGGAATGTGAGACAGGGATGGGTATCACCACCACCACCAGCAGTGAGCTTTTAGAATTTGTGGAGTTCGCTGATGCTTTAGTTCCTTCTGCTACTGAGTTGCAAGGACAGCAGGATACTGAGGAGCAGGCTAGTGTGCCACAAACCACTGTGGAAACAGTAGGAATGGGGTCCAGTGATGCGGAAGTAGGATAGGTTCCATTTGCCAGCAGCAATACTCCTGGTCCTAGTTGCAGTATTGATTCTGAGGCAGTAGCAGCAATAGCAACATCATCCTCTGCCCCATCTAGTGAAGGGAAATGTGGAGGAGAAGAAGAGGCCATCCTCTCCCCCCCTGAAGTCCTGGTGTGGGACTATTATTCTTTTGGAGCAGGTACAGTCCAGTCATTAGTGATGGCACTGTGCACAATGTTTGATAAATCAGTGAAAATGAGAAAGGAAGGAATGCACCTTGGCACAACCACTCTTATAATGCACATGAAACACAGACACCATGACATTTATGTGAAACATGTTAAAGCCAAACATCCACAAAAGAAACCAGGAATCACTATTGCTGTACCCGCTGACTCTCCACAAGGCAACAAGAGGAGAGCTGGAAATCAAAGAGGAGGAAAATTAGAGAAACCCAGCCAGAGCCTGAAAACTCAGTGGCAAGTAAAACACCTGGCTTGCCATCACCTTCTTACTCTAGGGCCCGGGCACTGGAAGTTCATGTATCTACATCTTCTGGTTATCCACCTCATTTATCTTTACCTGCCCCACCCATTGATAACCATTCAGTAGATGTCAGGATGTGGCAGTTCATGTCCACCCATTGCATACTGTGTGGTGTGCTGATCACACATGGCAGTGTGGTGGAGGATATTCTCAAGATGGACATAAAACGGCATCTGAGGAGATTCCATCCCTCTTAATCAGCTAAACTAGTGGCAGAGAGGGCTCATCATAATTATTAAACTGCAGGTTGTCACGTGTTCTTAGTGGTGAGTGGACAATGGGCATAGTGACAGCAGCAGTACTTGGTTTCTGATGTGACGATTTCACACTGGGGGCCCTAAACATCATAATGTTTAGTTGCAGTTATGCAAGGTGTTTGATGTGAGTGCAGATGTGCCCATTGTTCCCAGGCCTTCCTTTATTTACCACACACACTGTATACATTGCAGTTGCTGATGAGAGGCACAGTTCCTGCTTTCAAGGGAAAAATGTCTATTCTAATAACAACACACCCATGATTTTATAGGAGGGGCAGGTGGAGAAGCTTTATTGGCCAACTTCTCCACATGTGCCTAAAGTGGTGGGGGAGTCTATGATGCTGATGATGACGGACAGGATAACTGTTCAGGGTCAAAGTTTCCAATGATTTCCTCAAACAGTTTATAGACAGGCACATACTTCTTTTCAGTGGCAGAAGACTGAGCCTTTGCGTTTCTGCTATCTTTCTGGCCATGTCATCATCTCTCTGTCACAGATTTGAAGACTCTCAGACTTAAGGTTTGGTAAAATAACTTAAATTTATTAAAAATTAAAGGCAGTCCCCGTAGGGTAAACATACATAACAATACAACAGTAATATAACATATAATAGGTTCTACTGGCCTTGCCTAAATACCGGGCAAGGCAACCCAAGTGACAGTTTTAATGACAGGCTCTACCGGCCTTGCCTATACCGGGTAAGGCAACCGAGAGATGACATATACCGGTTTTACCGGCCTTACCAATACCGGGCAAGGCAGCCCCCACGGAATGCTGAATGTAGGCTCTACCGGCCCTGCCAATACCGGGTAAGGCAACCTTAAAGATGGTGAATTACAAGGTTCTACCGACCTTACCAATACCGGGCAGGGCAGCCCAAAGGAGTACTGGAGTAGGCTCTACCGGCCCTGCCAATACCGGGTGAGGCAACCTACAGGATGGTATCGTCAAGGTTCTACCGGCCTCACCAATACCGGGCAGGGCAGCCTGAGCGAGTAGACCAGCTGTCAGGTGACTAAGACAGCATAGAGCATAAGTACAGAGGTCTTACTCAGCAGGAGTCTATTGCCAGGGATACTCAGACAACTGCAAGGAAGTGGACAGCGACTGACCACAGTACTGGATGTTCAGGAGCAAACCAACGTCCGCACGTTGGGACTAATGGTAATAGCGCCACCAGGTTTAATGGAGCAAACCAGTGACCGCACGCTGGGACCAACAATGTATATCGCAACCAGGTTTAGTGGAGTAAACCAGCATCCGCACGCTGGGACCAACAACGTATATCGCAACCAGGTTTAGTGGAGCAAACCAGCGTCCGCACGCTGGAGCCAATAATGTATCTCGCAACCAGTTTAGTAGAGTAAACCAGCGCACGCTGGGACCAACAATGTATATAGCAACCAGGTTTAGTGGAGTAAACCAGCGTCCGCACGCTGGGACCAACAATGTATATCGCAACCAGGCTTAGTGGAGTAAACCAGCGTCCGCACGCTGGGACCAACAATGTATATCGCCACCAGGTTTAGTGGAGTAACCCAGCGTCCGCACACTGAGACCAACAATGTACATTGCAACCAGGTCTAGTGGAGTAAACCAGCGACCACACGCTAGAACCAACAATGTATATCGCAACCAGGTTTAGTGGAGTAAACCAGCGTCCGCACGCTGGGACCAACAACGTATATCGCAACCAGGTTTAGTGGAGCAAACCAGCGTCCGCAAGCTGGAGCCAATAATGTATCTCGCAACCAGTTTAGTAGAGTAAACCAGCGCACGCTGGGACCAACAATGTATATAGCAACCAGGTTTAGTGGAGTAAACCAGCGTCCGCACGCTGGGACCAACAATGTATATCACAACCAGGCTTAGTGGAGTAAACCAGCGTCCGCACGCTGGGACCAACAATGTATATCGCCACCAGGTTTAGTGGAGTAACCCAGCGTCCGCACGCTGAGACCAACAATGTACATTGCAACCAGGTCTAGTGGAGTAAACCAGCGACCGCACGCTAGAACCAACAATGTATATCGCAACCAGGTTTAGTGGAGTAAACCAGCGTCCGCACGCTGGGACCAACAACGTATATCGCAACCAGGTTTAGTGGAGCAAACCAGCGTCCGCACGCTGGAGCCAATAATGTATCTCGCAACCAGTTTAGTAGAGTAAACCAGCGCACGCTGGGACCAACAATGTATCTCGCAACCAGGTTTAGTGGAGTAAACCAGCGTCCGCACGCTGGGACCAACAATGTATATCGCAACCAGGCTTAGTGGAGTAAACCAGCGTCCGCACGCTGGGACCAACAATGTATATCGCCACCAGGTTTAGTGGAGTAACCCAGCGTCCGCACACTGAGACCAACAATGTACATTGCAACCAGGTCTAGTGGAGTAAACCAGCGACCACACGCTAGAACCAACAATGTATATCGCAACCAGGTTTAGTGGAGTAAACCAGCGTCCGCACGCTGGGACCAGCAACGTATATCGCAACCAGGTTTAGTGGAGCAAACCAGCGTCCGCAAGCTGGAGCCAATAATGTATCTCGCAACCAGTTTAGTAGAGTAAACCAGCGCACGCTGGGACCAACAATGTATATAGCAACCAGGTTTAGTGGAGTAAACCAGCGTCCGCACGCTGGGACCAACAATGTATATCGCAACCAGGCTTAGTGGAGTAAACCAGCGTCCGCACGCTGGGACCAACAATGTATATCGCCACCAGGTTTAGTGGAGTAACCCAGCGTCCGCACGCTGAGACCAACAATGTACATTGCAACCAGGTCTAGTGGAGTAAACCAGCGACCGCACGCTAGAACCAACAATGTATATCGCAACCAGGTTTAGTGGAGTAAACCAGCGTCCGCACGCTGGGACCAACAACGTATATCGCAACCAGGTTTAGTGGAGCAAACCAGCGTCCGCACGCTGGAGCCAATAATGTATCTCGCAACCAGTTTAGTGGAGTAAACCAGCGTCCGCACGCTGGGACATACAATGTATATCGCAACCAGGTTTAGTGGAGTAAACCAACAAAGTATGATCAGCAGTGAGAAGAACAATGTCGCTAGAGCGACGGCTGGAGCAGGAGATTCAGGAACTCAATAAGATTAACCCGCGAGGTGCTGGAACACAGGAACACTGGAACTCAGTAAGATTAACCCGCGAGGTGCTGGAACACAGGAACACTGGAACACAGGATCAGCAAGTACAGCAGGAACAGCAGGAACAGGCCCAGAAGCCTGACAAGCAGGTCAGGCAGGTCAGGCAGAGTGGAGTCAGAAACACCACGAAAGGGCAACCTGGAAGTGCTCAGCCTGGGTTTAAAAAGGCTGTGTGAGGAGGCTAATCACAGACAGCCAATCATGATACTAGCAAGTGACTGACACTGAACAGCACCAATCACGGGCACCGTGATACTCTCTTACTCTCAGCTTCATCTGTATCTGAAGAAGAGGAGGATGCTGGAGGGATATATTCTAGATCTGAATCATCATCATCACTCATCATTAGATCATCCTCAGCATCAACATCGCCCACACCTTCTTGCCTACTACACTTGTATTCCTCTATGCTTTTAGAGGTGTTAAATTTCTTTTTACTTTCACAAAGTTTGCTACTACTTTGAGGACAGGTGTTTTGGTGCTTGTTTGTCTCACTATCAGATGTAGCAGTTGATTCAGCTGCTACACCTCCCTCCATTATGCCATCTCCTTCATCAACACTAGAATGCGACTTGTCTTCATCTTTGTCATTTTCAGTGTTCTTCTTATATGTTTTTTTTTTGTACTAGTGCTGGTTGTGGTGGTGATGGAACTATTGGTGGACCTTGACAAACTGCATCCTCCTC
Source organism: Rhinophrynus dorsalis (assembly GCA_037306005.1). Classification (NCBI taxonomy): domain Eukaryota; kingdom Metazoa; phylum Chordata; class Amphibia; order Anura; family Rhinophrynidae; genus Rhinophrynus; species Rhinophrynus dorsalis. The sequence goes on from CM074723.1 coordinate 404,194,452, forward strand.
TGGAGAGTGACCATCATCATTTATTGCTCATGATGCAGCAACTATGACTGCAGTTAATTTTTGAACTGCACTTTGCACCCATGTCCCTGAATGGGTGTACCTTTCATCCTTGTGCATTTGCTAAACTTCACTCAACTACTGTGTGTTTTTACTCTCTACAGTATATAACTAATGGAGTGTGATGTCTTACCTCAGCCCCCAACAAAATTATTTCTATTGTCTGTTGTCTATCAGGTCTGCCTCAGTTACACAGGTCACGTCAGGCTCCCAGTCAGCTGTCTGTCACCTAATATATTTATTTGTTTAATTACTCTTTTTTGGCCCCCTATCTTATCACAGTCTGTAAAAACTAAATAAATAATAATAAAAAAAATTATATATATATTACTAAAAAGCAAAATCAGCAACTTATTTCCTCAGACTTCCCTAGCACATAAACAATAACAGCAAGGTCAGAAAATAAACTGGACCCTAGCTGTCTGTGTCTTGTCAGTCAGTCACATGGAATTTTGGAGTATTTGGGGTCAACCTCCTTCCTCCCTTCTTCTCCCCCAGAGTGCCCCCAGATCCATCATGATTAAGCGTGTATCACACGAAACATGTTGATTGGATCAGTGACTCTGCTACTCTAACCAAAACCTGTTTATTGCCCTCTGAACCACAACGTGGTCTATGAAAATTTTGATATTACTTGACACAATAAAGGTACAAATACTTTGATTTTATTTGGTCTGAAGATGTGTGTGTCATGTTAGTGCGGTCTAAAAAATTCATTGTATAAACTGAGTGGTTTTGTAGAGTCCATCAGACCAGCACACCTGTTTACACATGGAGCAGACTTCAGTTACACACTGCACAAAGGAACAGTTTGCAGTTTGATTTGACCATTTGTATACTTATGTTAGTAGTCCATTAAATACTGGAGCTGCTACTTTGTTTTGTTGCCTCCTGATTCTCCTAATACAGAGAACAAATATCCTACCTAAAAGGGTCTCTAAACTAAGCTTAACTTTCCCTTTATTTGCCTATCTTCTCTAGCTCAAAAACATGCTACTTTCTCCTTTCACAAACACAGAATGGCATGCTGGTAGTAGGGATGGGCAAAAACTTTCAGCTCAAACCAAAATCAGTTAATAATGATGCTCCCCACTTGGTGAATAATTTCCCACGCAAAGTGCAGTTTTCCCACTTTTTTCACCTAGCTCATTGCATTATAATCAATGGGAAGACTGAAATTTTCTCCACCACATGAAAGTTTTCTCTTCTTTTCTACAACCATATAAAAGGGAGACAGGCTCTCACAGCATGCCATTCTGTGTTTGTGAGAGGAGAAGGCAGCACATTTTTGAACTATAGAAGGTAGGCAAATAAAGGGGAATTGAAGCTTAGCTTATGGAGTCTTTTAAGGAGGGCATTTGTTCTCTTTATTAGGGGAGGAAGGACAATACCCCAAAATTTGGTGTGACTGACTGGCAAGACGCAGGTAGCTGGGGTCCAAAATATTTGCTGATTTTGCTTTTATTGTCTCTGTTCTGGGGAAGTCTGGGAAAAGAAGTTGTTGATTTTGTTTTTTAGTAATCTATTTTTTGGGGTCTGACTGTGATAAGATAAGATAGAATGGACAATTTAAAAAAATATAAAATAAAAATAAATATATTAGGTGACAGACAGACAGCTAACTGTAAGCCCGATGTGAGCTCTGTGACTGAGGCAGACTTGATAGACAGCAGACGACATTAAGATTTTGTTAAGGGCATGACGTCAAACTCCATACAGTAAAAACACACACAGTAGTTGAGTAATGTCCAGCAAATGCACAAGAGGGAGTGGAAAAGATGGAGCAGTACTGGGACGTGGGAGTAAGTGGGACTGCAGCAATGGTTTCAGCAGCATGTGTAATATATGCTGATGATCCCTCTTCTCCTGGGTTGGATGCAGTTTGTCAAGGTCCTACCAATCACACTACACAGTACCCCACCACCACAACCATACACATCTGACACATAGTAGGTTGTAGTTTATTTTTTTATTACTTAATATCATCATGAATATGTGCCAGCGTCCCAAAAGCAGGAAGTTGGTGTTGTGGACAAATGCACTCTGCATGCTAACACATTTTTCAAGTTATATGTAGCTGAAGGACTCACAACTTTTTCCAGCTACATATTTCTACACTACAGCCCTCAGAAGAAGTAATACTGTGCTGGGAAGTGTTGCACCATAGGAAACATAGGTGAATAGGCAATGTGTTGGAATAGGCAAAAAATTGTCTGGAAGAAGCGAAAAGGAGGAAACTTTTGCACTGGGGAAAAGGAGAAAACTTTCACAAAAAAAGTTAAAAATCCACTTTTTTTGAGAAAAGTCATGCAGAAAATTTTTCACACTTTTCGCCCACCCCTAGTTTTGTGTACCCCTCTGACATTCAAAGAGCTAATGTAAGCTACCTTTATTCTCAGATTATTGACACACAATAATCAGTGGTCATAGCAGTAGTCGATGCAGTGGTAGATGGTAGCAACCCTTCAATCCCTCCTCATCATCCTCTCTGCTGCAGTTAATAACACATGTGCCATGGCTTTCCCTGTCACGTGTGGTTTTGTCCTCTTCTGCTACCTCATACTCAGATGGTATTTTAGGTTGGTTCATTTTTAAGAATGTTAAACACTGCTGCTTGATAGCTGTGTCGTATTGTCATTTAAATATAACTCTCTGCACTGAAAACACACTTCGTGTACAAACTTGCTCATGGGAAACTAAGGGTTTCCAAGGCTCAGTGCTAGCCACACAAATTGTATACTGTAGTACTGTTACGGTTTTCAGACACTCAGACAGTGGTAGATAAAATAAATAGAGTTTTATTAAAGCAAAATGAATGACAAGGTCACCACTGGGGCGGTACTGGCATAAGCAGAAATAAGGCAGAGATACCTGGTGCAACAGGTAACACTACACAAAGTATGGAAGCACAAAACAGGACACAAGAGGTTAATAGTACTGGTTATCAGTCTCAAGTGTGGTGTTAGGCACGCCCTTGGTGCTGCATATAGTGATGTGTGCTGTAAGATAGCACCCAAGTCCATTCACTGTGTGGAGCTGTAGCATAAAGTTCTGACTGAACGGGAACTGCAAGTGATAAGGAGATAGCCCCCACGGGCGTAACCGGAGACTACTAGTATTGTGATTGCGTGAGCCAATAGCCCCCACGGGCATAACCGGAGACTACAGTATCGTGATTGCTTGAGTCAATAGCCCCCACGGGCGTAACCGGAGACTTCTAATATCGTAATAGCTTGAGTCAATAGCCCCCGCGGGCATAACCGGAGACCACCAGAATAGTGATTGCTTGTGCCGATAGCCCCTGCACGGGCGTAACCGGAGACTACTGGGTACTGCTTGCCAACAGCCAACGGGCGTAACGCAACCGCTGCTCTGTCACGGAGAGCCGCCGACTACTAAGGCCCGCAAGCGGCCGGCTCACAGAGACAGCGAACAGGCTTAGGTGATAGGTGGAAGAGTAGCAGTAATCAGATGAACAACACCAGTGTCTCAAGTGCAGAAAATGACAGAGCACAGTAACGTCTGGACTCAGCACACGAAAGGCAGGTAATGGGAGACTCAGCAATGGCTCAGCAACTGATAAGCGGAGGCTCGGACACACTATGCAGTATCAGAATGTCGCTGAGGCAACAACGGAATCGTCCGTCAGTATAGCAGGAACAGTGCAAGAGTGTTCAGTAGTCAACCAGGCCGGGTCAGGATACACAGGAGATTCGCAGACAAGCCGTGTCGGTAACGGAGAAGGATCGTCAGCCAGGCTGGGTCAGATGCCGTAGAAGATTCGCAGACAAGCCGGATCAGGAACACGCAGGAAGTCAGCCAGGCCGGGTCAATCACGGAACAGGAACACAGGAACGTCGTCAGGCAAACCTAGTCGGTACACAGTAGATCAGGATACAGAATACTGCAACAGCAAAGCTGGTTAGGAAACACCACGAAAGGGCACCTGACAGGTGCCAGTGGCCAGATTAAAACAGATAACCAGGGGCGGGCCAACACAGCTCAACCAATCCGGGAGCAGCACAGTTGAGAGTGACAGGAAGGATCACGGGGACCGTGATAGGTACATGGAGTCATCATTTCTGCCAAGAACTTAGCTATCTTGTAAGTATGCTGAAACCATCACTAACGATTTGTACAGCACTCAGACACAGTAGGTTAGAATAAAACAGTTTTATTAAAAGACACAATGAAAATACCCTTAGCGGGCTATAGCGTATAACAGTGGAATAGACAGGAAAATATAGGTCATAGACATATGCCCACACAGGCCCAGTATACAATGAGTAGGATGGTACAGATACTGTCACAGGTCAAGCATAACAAAGCAACCTCAGCACAGCATGGTCTCTGATGTGGTGTGTTTGGCAACGCCCAGTATGATGGTAAACGGCTATCGGGAGACTGTGGTGTGAGAATGGAGACAAGTACCTAGATCTGCAAAGCAGAGCTGAGACTTATACCCTCTGCCGTAGCAGTAACGGAGGCCACAATACTCTGCTAGAGCTAAACGGACTTGAGCCGCGGGCACCCGACCGGTGCAGTAACGGAGGCAACAGTACTCTGCAAGAGCTGATGGAAATGAGTCAATGGCACCCTGCTGGTGCAGTAACATAGGCAACAGTATTCTGCAAGAGCTGAACGGAACGCAACCATGGGCACACTGCCGGAGCAGTAACGGAGGCAACAATAGCTCTGCAGGAATAAATGAGAGGCTCAGTGGTAACAGAGGCAACAGTGCTCTGCAAGAGTTAACGGAAGGCTCAGTGGTAACGGAGGCAACAGTGCTCTGCAAGAGTTAATGGAAGTCTCAGTGGTAACGGAGGCAACAAGCTCTACAAGAGTTAAAGGGAGGCTCAGCAGTAACGGAGGCAACAGTGGTTCTCAGTCTGGCAGGGTCAGACTAAGCAGAAGTCAGAATGTCACCCAGGTGACACGATGAGCAGGAACTGGATAGATGGGCCGGATCTCAGCGCAGGAAAGTCAGCCAGGCTGGGTCGAATCAGGGAGCAGGAACCAGAAGCAGAGTAGTCAGACGGGCCAAGTCGGTACACAGGAACACAGCAACACAGTAACACAGTAGCCCTGGTACAGGAACACCACGAAAGGGCACCCGACAGGTGCCAGAGGCCCAGTATAAAAAGGCCATACTGGGCGGGCCAAACCAAGCTCAGCCAATGGCAGCGCAACACACAGAGACTGACAGGAAAAAGCACCGGCACCGTGATACTCACATATAATGGGACTATTCCTATGAGATGTACAGTACTCCAGTGTTACCAACCCATACTTAGGGAGCAAGTCCTAAAAAGATGTGCCACTACCATCATGACAAATGTTTGATTGATGCCACTGAGATCCATGAATTGCTTTACGTGATAACGATGGCAAGTGTTCAGAAATGTGTTGGAAATTAGATGTTCTGGTTGATATTATTGCTCCTGCTGCTGGTATAAACCCTTTGCTGCCTTACTTTTTACTATGCTTTCTAGCATGTTATTTTGGCCCTAACTTTCTCCCTCTCATTCTCCAGAATACAACACTCCACTCTATAAGTATATCTTTATATTTCTTGACAGAATCTGATTCACCAGAGAGATGCTGCTGGTCATAACTCTTTGTAGTGACAAACTGATTATGCTTTAGCAGAAATTCATAAATGTTGTGTTTAAAGTGGGGGTCCAGCAAAGTGGCAAGAGTATATTACTAATTACTTTTAATGGATGCTATGCAAGGCTCTTGTCCAAAGCATGCAATGTCCTTGACCAGACAGTGCATGTCTGTATTGTCATTATGGTAAGATTCCTCAGCCATGCTCCTCAATTTTTTCTGCAATAAATATATGGGTGGATTATTTCTCTAATTCCTGCTGTATGGTTGTCTTCTCAAAAGATGGTTTCGGCAGCTCACATGTATCATACATTAGTTGCTATTGCCCATGTTTTGCAATGTGTACTAGCTAATGGCCTTGTTCTGCTTGTATAAATGCTGTAGCATGTACAAAGTGGTATTCCACCATAATAAGATGGTGATGGGGAAGGTTGTTATGCTCTTCTATGGAATATAATGCATTGTGAGCACTGTAGGAGCTGCTAAAATGGGATAGATTTTGTGGGTGATATTCAGCATTTTTCTGAGGGTTTGAAATTTTGCCAAGAATCTGGCCACAAATAATTTTATCAAATGGGCAAATCAGGGTACATGTACCATCTCACCCATTCTCATGACAGCTGATATGTTGGAGCCATTATCAGCAAGCACAAAAGCAGCTTTTAAAGGGATAGTAATGCTTAATTATTACTAATCCCTATATTAAAGTCCTATTCAAAATAAGTGTATTGCCCCCAGTGTCATCTCTCAAACCGTTATGTTTTGAGAGATAATCGTTCCTAAAGTTGCCCTCTCCCTCCCCCTTCCCCGTAGTCAGCATTGTAGCTGACTGCAGGGAAGCCAGTCGTATGACTTTCAGACGGCTCTGCAGAACAGCCAAGATCTCTTTAATAAAAAATAAATCTTTCACTGAAATGGTCTTCTACATGTGCTTGGTTTGCAAGCACACATAGAAGACCGTTTTAGTGAAATATTTTTTTTTTATTAATGCAGTTGCGGCTCTGCTGCAGAGCCGCTTGATGATCTAAGACTGGATTTCCCTTCAGTCAGCTACAACGCTGACTTCGGAGAAGGGGGAGGGAGAGGGCAACTTTAGGAGTGATAATCTCTCAAACCATAAAGGTTTGAGAGATGACGCTGGGGGCAATACATTTATTTTTAATAGGACTTTAATATAGGCATCTAATGTATTTGATAGCACCACCTCCTCAGGCAGTGAATTCCATACCTTTATTGTCCTTACTGTAAACAAACCCTTCCGCTGTTGTAGATTAAATCTCCTTTCCTCTAGTCTAAGCGGATGGCCCCTTGTACTGTTCTGTTAATGAACAGGTCTTTGGAAAGCCCTTTGTATGGGCCCTGAACATATTTATATAGTGTTATCATATTTTATTGGTTTAATATTATTGGTAGTGTGCCTCATTGAATATTCATCTTTTTATTTTTCTTTTGGTGTATATTTCATATACTAGGGGATAGACTTCACTCCGTGCTTTATTTGATTTACCAGATATTTTATTATTTGAGATGTGCTTCTTTCTATAGTTTTTGTTTATGAAATGATCTAGTCTAGCAGGGTATGGTTGAATGTGACTTGGCAAACTGATACTTGTCAAGATAGAGCATTTTGTAGAAGGCCAAGGCAAATCATCAGACACAATCAGTTCTGTTGTGGAGACAGGGACCCCCCGGACATAAACTGTGACTGTGGCAGACTGATACTCGATGGGATAGAGTATTTTGTAGATGATGATTTGTATAACTAAGACTTGTTAGAGGGCCAAGAACTGAGGACCAACCTATTTGTAAGACTTAGACTTGTTAGGCAAAAGCTCTGAGGAAGCACTGATTTGTAGGACTTAGGCTTGTTGTTAGAGGCCCAAATCCTGAGGTAACATTAAATTGTTTGTCATAAACCCTGAGGAAACATTGATTTGTATGACTTAGAGTTGTTGTTAGAGGCCCAAGCCTTGAGGAGCAATTGATTTGATGGACTTAGACTTGTTAAACACAAGCCCTGAGGAAACATTAATTTGTAGAAATTATACTCTTTTGGCACAACCCTTGGGGAAACATTGATTTGTGGGAATATAGGTTGTTAGAGGTACCAGCCCTGAGGAATCAGTGATTTGTTGAACTCAGGTTTCTTAGAGGCACAAGTTCTGAGGAATAATTGATTTGTTGGATTCAGGCTTGTTAGAGGCACAAGCCCTGAGGAATAAGTAAAGATTTGTTGGACTCAGGTTTGTTAGAGGCACAAGCCCAAATGAAACAGTGCTTCGTATGACTTGTTAGAAACAAACCCAAAACATTGTTTTTTTATTCGCCTCTATGAGATATTTAAAGAGCAAGCCCTGAAAGAAAAATTATGCCCTGCTGGCCTAGTGCCAGCAGGTCATGTTATTGTGTCCACTGGCCATTGGTATTTGACATTTGCAACTGCTGTTCTTGTTGCTGCTGCTTCTGAACTGCTTAATCAACAAGGTGATTAGGCAGCTTCAAGAGAATAGGATCAACAAAGCAGTGATATGGGTGGTGATGATGATCAAGGTTCCATTTGCCACTAGTTCCAGTGATCCACCTGTGGCAGTAGCAGCACCATAACTAGCCCCCACAACTTCAGGTATATGTGGAGAAAAGAAGTTGTTCAATAATGCTTCTCCAATCTTCTGCAATTCCTCCAAATCATGGGTGTGTTGGAATGTGTTGGGTCCAACTAAAACCACAGTGAATGTTGGGCTACAGAAACTGATTTGTGGCCAATTGTCCATTGTGTGTTTTAAGTTCCCAAAACCCACGCTAAATAGTGTGAGTAATGGGAACATCAAAGGAAAAGAGCTAATGGTCGGTGCTTGACACATTGTCAAGCACTGATCATGAGCTCAACACACTGTCACCCTCCCAAACACTAACTCTACACTACCCCTAACAGTGTAGTGCAACAATACTACCCCTAACACTAGTATAATACCCTTATCTGTATAACAATTAACTGTCTTCTTCTGTCATCTTCATTCTTCCTTCTGCTTTCTTTCTCTTTCTCTCCATCACTTCTCCTCTTCTGTCTTCCTCTCTTTCTTGTTTAAAACAGTTTGCTGTAAAAAAAACCCCAAAACATTAAACATTTTGGCCAAACACATAACTTGGAAAAATGTGCATTGTTACATGCTTTAACTGCCAGAGTTGCATAACTCTCTGGTAGTCAAAGGTTAAAGTAATGCATATATTCCAAGGTGACACACTATATTCCCCCAATCAAAAAACATTGTTCCAATCTTTTTCACAAAGAAACAATTCTTCATTCTAAATAGTGTTGCTTTACAAAAGAACCCAAGTTGTGGGCTCCGCCACTGTCACCGGTGGTGGCGGCAGGAAGTGAGGCTAACAGCCCCCTTTAGTACCTTTAGAGTTAGTGCCATAGCCACTGTGTGGGAAATTTGAACAGAGACTGTCTTTTATATGGCCAGTCTCTGTTCAAAATGTCTCCCAGGTGTCCACTGGATGGGATGTGTGTCCTTATGCACCTCTCAGACAATCAGCTACTAGTGGGTTTTGTCATCCTTGAAAGGTACCAAAAAAGAGGGGGGATCTATTAGCCTCACTTCCTGCCACCACCGTTCCGCGACAGAGTGGGAGCTCACAACTTGGTATCATTGAAAAGAAACAATATTTTCACTTTATGGATACCATTTATATTTAGAACGAAGAATTGTTTCTTTGCTAAAAGGATTGAGACAATGTTTTTCGATTGGGGGAATATGGTGTTGCCTGGGAATATGTGCATTACTTTAACTGCCAGAGAGGTATGCACTGCATTGCTTTGCAATGTGTTGTGTACCCCTCTGACAGTCAAAGGGTACAACAATGCAGTAAAGAAGACTTTGTGCCTGCTAAAACACACCCAGAGGCGGCAGTAAAAAGGATTACTGCTCCCATTGGGTGATTCAATGGGAGTGTGATTTTTGGCCCACCCCCACTATCCAGGCTGCCCACCACTATCTAAGGCTGAAAAAAAAATGGCTGCCATTCACTCCTACACCAAAGACACATACATGCCCCCCCATTCACACACACTGGCAGACACATTCACACAGACGCACGCTGAACAGCTGAGGATGATGGGAACTATGTTCAAGCTACAGCTGAAAGGCCATGGTCCAATCTGTATTATGCAGCATTCCCTGTCTGTGAGCCTGCATAGCCCTCCAATTACTACAAGTGAGCTGATTTCTAAACAATCAGCAGGCAGGATGTTGACTTGCTGGGAAAGTGGAACAATGACAGAGGAGATCAGACAGTGCAGAGAAGGGCTTCAGCTGAGCTGGTAAGTGGCAGAGACATGGGTGTGACTGTATTTATATATTGCACAAAGAGAGAGAAAGAGAGCAGATTGTTTGTCAGTCTGTCTGTAAGTAGAGGTGTCAGTTCCTGCAATAATCTCCATGCTGTACATAGCTCACTGTATAGCATGTATGACAAACTATTTATATATGGTCTGGCATTGTATAGTATACAGTCTGTGTATAAGGACTGGTACTATACAGTATAGGAGGGACAGTCCCTGTTTGAGACCCAAATCCCTCTGCTCCTCTATTTAGGAGATCACACTGTGTGGTGTATATACAATAGGCTGACCAGACCTCACCTTTGACTGGGACACATAGGAAATATTTCAGAAGTGCACCAAAATCAAAGTAGCCCTGCAGTATGCATTTTCATATGCGTCCCCAGTTAAAGGTGAGGTCTGGTCACCCTAATATACAAGTGTATCAGATTGCTCAACATCAGTAAAACCCACAGTAATGTTGGTATAAACTTGTGTATATATCTGCTAAATTAGTCTGTGTCTTACAGAAAGAGTAACTTAACCATTTCAATGCCAGAGGGGAAGCAATGCATTGCTTAACCCCAGGCACGCAAAGGGTTAAAAATTCTCTACAATGGTCTGGCATTGTATAGCAGTCGTTCTCAACCTGTGCTCTCAGTGGCTATTAATAAGCCAGGATTTTAGAATTTCCTTTTAAGAGCACAGGTGAGTTAATCAATGCAACTGAGCCTCTGATCAACACACTTGAGTTCTAGCAGGGAAATTCCTAAGTACAGGCCTGTTAGTGGCCACTGAGGGCACGGGTTGAGAACTTCTGCTGTATAGTATACAGTCTGCATGTGTCTGTGTATAAGGACTGACACTATACAGTAATGGAGGGCAGTCCCTGTTTGACACCCAAATCCCTCTGCTCCTCTATTTAGGAGATCACACTGTGTGGTGTGTATACCAGTGTATCAGATCGCTCCACATCAGTAAAACCCACAGTAATGTGGGTATAAACTTCTGTATATAACTGTTAAATTAGTCTGTGTAAAAAATACTTTCATCTTCTTCTAAATCATTCACTTACAGAAAGAGTAACTTAACCATTTCAATGCCAGAGGGGTATGCAATGCATTGCTTACCCCCTGGCACTCAAAGGGTTAAACATGCTCTAAAATACACCACCAGCCACGCTCCCAGTAACACTACCTAAAACACAAGTGTCCCTCTTTGGCCATTTGAAATGTTGGGAGGTATGTTACTTACACTGCTCACACTGTATGTATGTTCTGCTTTGCATCTGTTTGTGTATGTCAGTGGATGTGTGTGTATGTATGTGTGTTGCATGCTTCTCTATCACTGTGTGTCTCCCTGTATATGTGTGTGTTTGCACATGTCTGTGTATCACTGTTTGTAGCTTTCTGATACGTACACCCTACGCTATATTTCACTATCATAACATTTATTTAAAAAAAACATTCCCTGCATAACGTGACAGGCAACGCCGTCCCAAATTGCTAGTGCTTAATATTTTTTTCTATTTACAGGAAACTGTTTGAAACAAGAGATAAGAAGACCGAGAAGACAGAATCTGGAGAGATTGCTGAAGAAGGAAAATAGAAGATGACAGAAGAGGATGGATATTAGCTGACCAGGGTGCTGAAGACTCTGCTGGACATCAGGATTAATGGTGTTTATTGTCAGGGGCTGTTTTTTTTTACTTCGATTAAACCTGTGTCAGTGGGGTAAGCATACCCCACTGGCACTCAAAGGGTTAATTTTACTAACATCTCACATATTTTGTGAATGCTCTGGATCTATTGATATGGGGCTTAGGGCCCCATATCAATACATCCTCTGGTGACTTAGGTTTTTTAAAGCTTTTTTTCAGTTTCAATTCCTGCTTCAGCACTTTTGAGATGTGTAAAGGGACTCTGTACCCAGAAAAACTGGCTGCATATTTTCACCCATTAAAGTGGGTCCCTTAACACATCTTAAGGCTAATGTATGGAATTGAATGACATATTTCAATGTTTTGTCATGTGTTTAATGGGTGCAAAATTAACTCTCAAAGTGCTTTTTTTCTGGCTGTATTTCTTCATAGCATAGGTAATTGAATTGTTTACAGCTCTTGAAGAAATGTCATTAGGTTTGTTTGTTTGTTTTTGTATTGGAGGTAATTGGTTCGAGGCCTCTCTCTCCCTCTAGCTGTTTAGTGTTTCACTTCTTGGACACGTCACATTTTTTGTGCAAAAATGTGAAGTACACGTAAGTAAACGGATCAGGAACATTGAAGCCACTGAAAAAAATATCAAACATTTTGGCAGTAGGCAAAAAATGGAAGGGCTTTGTTTAAGGTGAATTTTCAAGAGGACAACTATGTGGTTTTAGCTGATTTTTTTTCATGGGAACACAACAGGACCTTTCTCCCACCTTTAGTCGGTGTAACGGTGGGTGGCAAACTCAAAAGTATATTTATTTTCATGTAATACAGGTCTGGTGGTTTCAGTACCATTTTCTACCAGTGAGCACTATATTTATTCAAGTTAGTTGAAAATCAAGATATAGTAGTGTCACTGAGCATGCCAGACATGGGTAGCAACTGCTGGAACGCGAGGAAATGTAGAAATCTGGCACTCTAAGAAATTCCCTAATCTGTATAATAGCAAATCCAGCTCTGGCGGTAGTGGCCCACCTGGTATTTCCATTATACCTCAGGACACTTTATCAGAGAAATGACTCCTCCACATCCCCCCAGCCTTCCCTTTGGTTTTAAGTTTAATTAAGGAGAAGTTTTTTGTGTAGATAGTATTGTAATCGGTGTTAAGGAAGAGTAGTACTAAGAAATCAGCTATTGCTCCTGGTTATTATATTTCCTCATATAATACTTTAATTACATTAGTACTTAAAGTGATGCAAAAGTAATATATTTTTTTTTTTAAATAAACTATTTTATTGAAAATTTCCCAATAACAACATTACATAGTCAAGAGAGAAAAATGACATAGTCCGCTGACAATTTAGTCAGTAGGGGGACATGTTGGTGGTGTAAAGAACCGTGATGTCTCTAGGGAGATAGATACCAAGGAATTTAATGAGACCAATGAAAAGGACATGAAAGTGTGAGCGTGGGAGAGGGCATGAAGAGAGCCACATGGCTTCAGATTTGTTGAGGTTAATTTTGAATCTTGACACCCTCTGTAAGGCTTGGAATGTTTGAATGATAGAAGGGAAAGCGACATGGGGTTTGCTATTGAATAGTAATAGATCTTCCACAAATGCTTCTAATTTAGTTTTCCAGGCCCCCAACTGATATTCCCTGGAAGATAGGCAGTTGATTGAGTGAACGAATAAGTGGGTCTAATGCTAAGATGAAGAGTAAAGTGGAGAGGGGGCAGACTTGCCGAGTAACCTGGTGAAGGGGAAGAGAGGGGACTTCATGGTGTTGGTGGCAATTGGTGCCTGTGGCAAATCATATCATATATTTGTCAGATAAATGCAGAAAAGAGATTGCCAAAACCTTGCACAGATAGTAAGTGAAAGGGCCACAGTACTTTAGCAAAGGCTTTTTCATCATCCAAATTGATTAATAGGTTAGTGTAAAGTGGAAAATCTGAGGATTTGATGATAGTTGCTATAGCCGTGTGGATACTAGTGACAGAATATCTTCCGGGCAGGAATACAGTCTGTTCAGGATAGATCATTCGTGGGAGAATTTGGTTTCATCTTGGCCATTAACTTACTCAGATTTTTGTAATCATTATTTAGTAGTGAAATTGGGTGATAGAATTCTATCAGGTTAGGGTATCTACCAGGCTTGGGTAAGACTATAATCCTAGCTAATTTGAAAGAGGAGGGCATGGTCCATGTGGTGAAGATATTATTGCATAAGGACAAAAGTGTGGGTGTTATGTCTGAGGGAAAAATCTTGTAGCCTTCAGAAGACAGTCCATCAAGTCCAGGGGATTTCTCAGTGTGGAGGGACTTGAGTACTCTTGAGTTCCTCTGAGGTAATGGTAGTATCAAGGGTGTGGCTGTCTTCAGTATTGGGGACAGGTAGGGAGAGATCAGAGAGAAAAGTGCATCTGTGGGGGGAATTGTCTTGTTCTGGTCCATACAGTTGAGTGAAATGGTCTGTAAAGGTAACACTGATAAGGTGAGGATCGGTGGAAATTGTGGATGTGGAGGTTTTGGTAGTAGTAAGCTGAGCATCTACTGATATGAAGTTGCGCCATATGCCTGTTTTGAATTAAGATACTTGGCTCTCTGAGGATAGTATCAGAAGATAAATAGGTAGTGCAGCATTTGGTCATGTTGCACTGGAGCTGATTAAAGAGTAATAGATCGTTATATTGAAAGGTAATTCTGTAGAGTAAAAAAATAAATTAATTACGCACAGTCTGATCTCTCAAACCTTTACGGTTTGAGAGATATAAACTTACAAATTTCCCCCTTCCCTCCCCTTGCACTGACATCACTATCTAGGTTACAGCAGGAGATTGCGGCCCGCAGACTGTCCTGTGGCTCTTCAGCAGAGCTGAAATAGCGGGATATTAAAATAAATAATTCATTTGAATGGTCTACAATGTGTGCTTGCATACCAGGCATACGTTGTAGACCATTCAAATTAAGTATTTATTTCTATATCCTGCTATTTCAGCTCTGAAGAGCCGCTGGATGGTCTGTGGACTGGGATCTCCTGCTGTAACGTAGGCAGTGATATCAGTGCAAGGGGAGGGAAGGGGAACTTTGCAAGCTTATAGCTCTCAAATCATAAATGTTTGAGAAATTGGACTGGGCACAATTCATTTATTTTACTATCTATAGAATTATCTTTCAATAAAATGATCTATTACTATCTCTTTAAGTTTGGTGGTTGTGTCTTTGCAATGTTTCGCTATATATGACATTATGTGTCCAGTAAGGATGGCTTTGCCCTGGGCTAATAGATGCCAGGGTCCAATTCGTGCTGTGCATTGGTGGATTGAACAGTGCCACCCATTTTTTAGGATGGAGCAGAAGTCGGTGACTTTCCTAAGTTGGATGGCATGTACCAATGGAAAGAGGACCTAGTGGGTGGTTTGAAGGAAGGGTAAAAGAGATGGGGGCATGGTCTGAGATGAGGATGTGCTGTATTTGCCATCAATGACATGGGGGGTGAACTAGAAGAGGTGAAGTAGTCAGTTCTGGTGAAGACATTGTGAAGGTGAGAGAAGAAATTGTACTTTTGATATGTAGGGTGATATAAGCACCACACATCAGTCAAGGGGACCTGTTCTAAGAATTGTTGCAGGGTGTTTGGATGGTGGAGATGGCAGGGGTGAACCCACTTCTGTCCAGTCTTGGGTCAAAAGTGATATTAAAGTCTCCCCCAAGTATAATATTCCCAGGAAGGTAGGGTATGATCATTGGGGGCATACACACTGCAGATCAGAAAGGGGGAGTGATCAATCTATCAATGGAGGATTAAAAATCTGCCCTCTGGATTCCTGATGGTCTAAATCAAGAGGAATACTAGGAATTTGTAGATCAGATAAGAATTGCTAGTCCCCCTTTTTTGCTAGTACATGGTGAGTCAATACAGTGCCCCACCCATTCTCTGCATGCCTTCTCGTGCTCCTCAGTAGAGAGGTGAGTGTCCTGAAGGAGAGAGATCTACATGTTCAGGCGTTTAAGATGTGCCAACATATTTTGTGCTTAATAGGGTTGTGTATGCTCCTGACAACATTCGAGGAAGTCGCGTCTAAGATATGGACACAGAAGTTAGTGTGGGTAGTATGGTCGGCCATGGGGGAACCAGTAGAGAATAGAATCAGTGGGTCAAGAGTAAATGTAGTATCCGGCACCTCTCCAAGTGAGGAGGAGTTGGAAAGTGTGGATGAGGGCGTAGACAACCGGCAGTGGTCATGCTCATGCTGAGTAGCTGTGATAGAATAAATTAGATACAACATAACATACAAAAAAAAGCCCAAAATGGGCTCATATTTACTTTAAAGAACTTTCGGTTCTTGAAGAGCCGTGGGCAGGGTCCAAGGCCTAACTTAATAAAGAAAATTCAACATTAAGCAAGAAGTGACAGAAGCACTGTCACAACCAAGAGAGTGTTATCAAAAAAAGAGGTAACTCAGCTAGAGTATCACGGTGCCTGTGATTCGTGCTATCTGGTGTCTATCACTTGCTGGGAACTACTCATTGGCTGTCTATTAGCCCTTCTCACTTTGCCTTTTCAAACCCTGGTTGGGCACTCCCAGGTTGCCCTTTCGTGATGTTTCTGACCTCACCTGTCCTGACCTGCTGTCAGGCTTCTGGGCCTGCTGTTCCTGTGTTCCGGTGTTCCAGCGTTCCAGTGATCCTGTGTTCCGGTGTTTCTGTGCACTGTTGTTCCAGTGTTCCGGTGTTCCTGTGTTCCAGCACCTCGCGGGTTAATCCTCCTGCGTTCCTGAGTCTCCAGCCTGCCGTCTCTCCTGCCGGTTGCTCTCAGTCAGCGATTCCAGTGTTCCGGTCATCTGTCACCGCATTAGTCTTGCTCCGGTGGATTCCCGCTAGAGTACAGGGCTCTCGCTCTTGCTCAGTCGCTCCGGCGACATTGTTACTATTCCCCTTCAGCTGTAGTGGATGATTCCATCAAGCGGTTGCTGGTTTACTCCATAGCCCTGGTCGTGAGAATTACAGTTGGTCCCAGCGTGCGGACGCTGGTTTACTCCTTATTAACCTGGTTGTGAGAATTACTGTTGGTCCCAGCGCGCGGACGCTGGTTTACTCCATATTAACCTGGTTGCGAGAGTTACTGTTGGTCCCAGCGTGCGGACGCTGGTTTACTCCATATTAACCTGGTTGCGAGAATTACTGTTGGTCCCAGCGTGCGGACGCTGGTTTACTCCATATTAACCTGGTTGCGAGAATTACTGTTGGTCCCAGCGTGCGGACGCTGGTTTACTCCATATTACCTGGTTGCGAGAATTATTGTTGGTCCCAGCGTGCGGACGCTGGTTTACCCCATTAAGCCTGGTTGCGATTATACCGTTGGTCCAACGCAAGGACGTTGGTTAGCTCCTGAACACTAATTCTGAGGACAGTTCGCTGTATGCTTTCTTATGCAGTTGTCTGATACTTTCTGGCAATAGACGTCTGCTGCGATTAGGCCATTGTATCTATTCCTATCTGCTGTCATAGTTATCTGACAGCTGGTCTACGCTTTGGGCTGCCCTGCCTGGTATTGGTAAGGCCGGTAGAACCTTTGCACGTTTCCATCTTGAAGGTTGCCTTACCTGGTATTGGCAGGGCCGGTAGAGCCTATTGTAACTGCTACTGTCACTTGTGTTGCCTTGCCCAGTATCATTGGCAAGGCCGGAAGAACCTATTCTACTACGATTGTTGTTGTATTGTTATGTATGAAGTTACGTTTTTACCAAAACATTAAGTCTGAGAGTCTTCAAAACCGTGACATAGAGAGAGAGAGAGAGATGGAAGGATAGCCACTAATGATAATCACAAGCTTCTCTGCGTAATCTAGAGTAAATAGGTGGAGATAGGGATCCGGGGTTGCCCAGACCGGGTCGGGGGGGTCAAGCAGTAATGCATCCCCCAACAGTCAGGGGCATCAATGTAGAACAATAACATAGAACTCCCATCTCCCCAGCCCCTCGTCCACCAGTGGCAGAATGTAAAGTGATCTTGGTTGCCTCAACTGGTTGGTAATGGTTACTGTAACCATTCCCCAGATGTCTGACTGCCTCCAGAGATGAAGCCATGTCATTGGGTAAGGGTGAAGGGCCACAGAAACATCCCACAAACTCTCTCCCCTTTGGAGTTTAAGTGGAGCCTCAGCATCCAAGCATGGGTTTGGAGTGTCCCCAAGGTATAATCTTACCAACCGCAGACAGTCCTGTGTAGGGAAGGAAATTGATTTAAGCCAAGGCCTCTTATGAGTTGCGTGTGAAGACAGGTGGAGTGGGGATGCAGCTCCTATCGGGGTAATCAGATAGTGCCCCTTAGAATCTGAAGGTCAGGATGTCATGCTTGGCACAGTGTTCCCATGCTGCTGCTGGTACATCAAACCAAAGGGTGCAGGAGGGAAAAAGTAGAGTGAACTTGATCTTCTATTCAAAGAGCTTTCTGCAGACATCAGAGAATTCACGCCTTTGTGTTAAAATACTAGCTGAGAAGTCCTGGAACAGGAAGAGTTGATTATTCCTGTACTCCACTCTTCAAAGTTTATGGTATGTGGAGATAATTCTGTTTATCTTCGAGGTGGAGTTATTTGAATTTGACTGGCCTTGGATGGCCACCTACTGACAGGGGTCCTTGGTCTAATCTATGGGCCCTTTAAATGACCAGGGGTGGGGTGGGTTCCTCCATATGGAGTAGTTGTGGGAGTTCAGGTCCGAGGAAGTAGAGCAGGTCTTTATTCTAGAGTCGTTCAGGTAGGCTGAGGCATTGTTTGGTGCGCCCTAGTTCACTCATGGAAGTTTCACACTCCTCAGTGCACTGTGTAAGGCCTGCAATCTATTCTTTGTGGGATTTTTGTTTGGATGGAGGACTAAAGACAGGTTTCAGAAGAGAGATGGCTGCCTTGGCCATTGCATCGGCCAGAGTGGATGTAGCAATGATGGAGTCATCATGGGCTGGGTCTGAGGATAGATTTTCAGAATCTGAAATTGGGCATTATGTTTTCTTATCTGATTTTTTTTTTTATCACCCATCTGGGATCTTGGTGTCTTGGGTTGATCGGTGGCCCTTTGAGGAGGGCAGGGAAGATTCTAAGAGGCTTTGACTTACCACCTGGAGCAGCACCATAGCATCCAGCAGATTGTGTCAGACCTGGGAAGTCCACAGTAAACCACAAGGTGTTACATGCTAACAGTGGTTGGTAATTGGCCTTTGGTGGCTATGGGCCATGAGAGGGGACAGCGCATCCCCCTGGGTGTTAAACTTAATCTAGGATAGAGTGTTTGTTTTTGTTCCAGTGTAGCAGATGGTACTCATAAAAAGATGTTCCAGAGGTAGACAGGGAGGGTCTTAGAATAGGCCAGGGATGGGCCAGATTGTCTACTCTTCCTCTGGTCCATGGAAGCCTGGGGCCAGTGGAACACAGCTTACTCTTTGCCTCCATTTTGGGTGCCATGAGGCTAACTCCCCTGATTCAATATTCAGCCTGGGTCATGTGTGTGGTATGCGGGGATTGCCTCAGAGGAGCTTGGTGAAACAGTAGTCCCGTAGACTAGGACAGGCCACAGGTGTCACTGTGAGGTGAGGCAGTGGCAAAGAATGGGCTCACAACAACCCCTCTGGCCCTCTTTCTCCCAGCCACTAGATGGGCCAGATGCCAGCCAGAAATAAGGCCACAGGTTAGCCAACAGTGTAGGCTGCAATAGAGAGTGGAAGTGTGTGGTAGGCGATCTGCCCAAGATGGGACTCAAAATAATCCTCTGGGACTGGAGGAACAATGGTGCTATTGTCTACCTGAATAAGAGCCAGGGAGAGGCAGATGTCTGGGGATGGAATCCACTTGGCCACAGAGCTCAGCGACAGTGCATCTAACCTCTATGGCATCAGATCAGAAGTCACGAACATCACAACAGTAATATCTTCAATAGATAACTGAAAATATCATTCCAGATAAAATTCAGGATATTGCAATCTTCTATACAGGCACAAGTTTACATATAATTCTTTAAGGATTTAAACAGAAACATAGTAAGAGATATGTTAAATAATCAAAGTATATTACTTAATTACCCTTAGCAAGAGAACACACAATTGGAACCTGTAAAACCTGTAATTTAACCTTTTAAGAAACAGAGGTGGACACAATCATTGCAAAGTAATATATTGCACACCCTTCTGGTTCTTAAAGGGATATATGTTATATTGCTTGCCTGGCATGAAACTAGTAAATGTTTGTATTTTTAACATGGCAGCTCATAACAATCATCTAGAAACTGCGCAATTGCAGTGCAATGTAGGTGACAAATGGAGTGGGATTTTGAAAAGATGCATTTTACTCTAGTTTTTTCATATTGTAAACACAAAATTGAGGATTTTTCAAAACTTTGATATGTATAATTTTACATAAATTCAACATGTAATGAAACCCCAAATATCTTTTACAATATGTACTTATTTATTTAAAAAAAATTGAAAAATCCTTCCAACAACTGTTTAAAGAAATGTTACATTTTGTTCCATTTATTTCTTCTCACTTTAGTAGTATTTTTTGCCTCAGATTAATTACCCTGATCTTATTCATTTAGTGGAGGACAGCTGTGGTACGTGGGTTGCCCACTGATGTATTGTGTTAAATGATGCCCATCTGTCATTGCAGTATATCAGCATGAATTCTGTGTCATCCACTCCATTGGCTCTGAAGAGACAAGCAGTGCAGTTACAATGTTTACTACTGTTGCTAATTTAATATCTACACCTTTATTAACCTGACTGCTGTTATTTGGTGAACAATGATACATGATGGCCAGTGGAAAATCAAGAATAAATTAGCTAGATGGCACAGTAGACCATTTAGAACAATTAATTTGAGTTCTTTTGGACAAAAGTACTACTGCAATGCAGACTAATGTGGAAAATCTTACTGATGGATTTAACCCCTTGATCAGTAGAGAGCATCCAGTGTTACTCTGCAATGTATTGGAGACCACGCCAGAATCCATGTGGTTTAAAAAATTTAAATTGCTGGGGATTTCTATTTTTACACTATGATGCTGCTGGAATACTCCAGATTTGCTCATATTTTGTTTACTGTATAAGGTCCTTATTGTGATGTGCAGATAGAAACTATTATTCGAAATCAATGATTCACAAACTGTGAGGGATTGTAGACTTCCAGATGGCACAATACTTTGTTTTTACATCAGACTTGTGCTTTGCAATGCCATCTAACAGCATAAGTATCATTATTGAATATCAGTTGTAGAATGAAGTTTGAGGAACACTGAAGAGTTATGAACAGTACAGTGTGTCAGCTTTGTTTTTATAATTTGTATTAATTTGAGTTTGTACATATATTTTATAGAAATGTCTATTGAATTTGTTTATCCAAAATATATTACAGAATAGATAGGATGCAAATGAATAATAATATAAATTTGTGTACAAAAGGTTACATGAGTATGTAATGGCATAAAGGTTTCATGAAAAATAAAATGAGTCATTTCAAAAAGTTTGGGAAGTAATGCAACATTGACTTTGTTTTCTCTAAATATAAGTTTTATTAATTCAGAAATAAGGAAGCAGATTATTTAAATCAGCAGGTTTCTGGAATTTGTCAGAAATAGTAATGATTTAGATCTAATTATATACAGAAAGGTGACACTATACTGCAAGTTTCATCTAAACCCACAGAACAAGCACATATTATATTAGCAATATGATATGAACCTGATATGAATCTAGTATTTTTTGTTACATGCCACCAGCTTGATTAGAAGAATCAACAGTTTCCTTAATACAGCTTTTAATATAAAGTGAAAGGTTGAGTCCTTTGGCAACTAAATATTGTGCCAACATTGCTTCCTAAAAAGAATTCCCCCACTAGATACAGGAGGTCTTCTGACCAGCCCCCATGACCCTTTCCTTGTACCTATACATGCATTTTGGAATTGTTAACCTTCTGAGTGGCTGATACGTGCATTCTATATAACTCCATTACTCAAAAACTGTGCGGGGTCTTGTGATCCC
Source organism: Rhinophrynus dorsalis (assembly GCA_037306005.1). Taxonomy (NCBI): domain Eukaryota; kingdom Metazoa; phylum Chordata; class Amphibia; order Anura; family Rhinophrynidae; genus Rhinophrynus; species Rhinophrynus dorsalis. Next base: position 404,216,125 of record CM074723.1, read on the forward strand.
TTTTTGTCCATGTAATAATAATATATCAAAGTTTCCACCCTCAAATCATTAAGTTGAGAAGGGTTAGTAACTGGAAATGTGCAGTCTTGTGACACTACTACTAACAGTAAGTTTACACAAAGTTTTGTGTAGAAGCTAATTTGTACCAGATAGTGATTGCAATATGTATAAAGGTCTACACATATCCCAATTTTAGCACCCACTGACCAAAAATAAAATTTTGGGTCTTATTACCACATTTCCCACCACTTACCTGTAAAGAGATGGGTCAATTAGCTTTTCTGAAGGGCCTTTGAGTTGAGTTTCTAATCTTAAATATAATTAATAAAATGTAAAACAATATTTTTATTAACTGTCTTTGAGTACAGTGGTGATTACATTTTCAATCTTCAAACTCCCTTTTCCTTGGCTTTGTGGTACAGAAGGTTAATAAAATAAAATGTGTTATAAAATGTAATTTTATGTGGGACTAAGACAGGTTCCACTTGCCAGCAGCAGCACTACTCCTGGTCCTAGTTGCAGTGCTGAATCAGCAACTTCAATAACATCATCCACTGTCAACACAGACAGTGAAGGTGAATGTGGAGGACATTCTTCTCCACCTGCTCCCTATCCCTCCCCCCTGAAGTCATGGGTGTGGGACAATTTTTCTCTTGGGGGCTGGCACGGTGCAGTCATCACTAATGGCACTGTGCACAATTTGTGACAAGTCAGTGAGTAGGTGAATGGAGGAAATGTGTCTTGGCACAACCACCCTGATATCACACATGAGAAACAGACACCATGACATTTATGTAAAACATGTTAAAGACAAACACCCACCACAGAAATCAAGCACTGCTGTTGCTGTAGCCCCTGACTCTCTAGAAAGGCAACAAGAGGCAAGGCGGAGATCAAAAAGGAGGAAGAATAGAGCAACCCAGGCAAAGACTATGTTACATCTTACCTTGGTTTCAAGGTGGACCGCTGTGGTCTATCAGACTCCTAGACTGACTGCAGGCTGAGTCAGTGCTAGTCCTTTGGGTGTTCCAAATTACCTCAAGGCTCCAGTGGGCTGAGGTCTAGTCTCAAACAGCGTGGTGGATCTATTGGCAGACTGCTATTTCTGATACAGTGCTTGCCTCCTTGATCACCCTCTGTGTGATCTGTTTATGTGCATTACTGGTATTATTCTAATAAAACATTGTTTTACTTTACCGTACTGACTCCTGGTATATTCCTGGGAACCGTGACAGTATGCAAGGGCCATGAATACAGACGGTAATAGTAATTCAGCTTTCCAAAGCATCCTGAATAGGATGGAGACACAAAATCAACGTATTGATCAGTTGTCTTTTGCCTTACAGACCTTGTTGCAGTGCACTGTGCATCTCAAACAACTAAACCCACAAACGGTGCCCCCCTCCACCCTTGGCACCAGTGGTTCCTACCTCTCATGATGCAGACATGATCAAGAGGTTGTTCAGTTATGCTCAACCCCCACAGCGGTATGGGGGAGACCCAGAGTCAAGTCGTGGGTTCTCAACCAAATTGGCATTTATTTGGAGATGGTGCCGCATGCCTTTTCTACTGAGTGCAGTAAGGTCGGCTTACTTATCTCTCTCCTCACGGGCAAGACATTGGCATGAGCCAATCCTTTATGGGAGACTGATAAACTAATTGTGCATAACTTCACAGAGTTTGTGAAGTCGTTGAAAAGTGTGTTTGACATACCAGGCCACGTGGTCTTGGCTTCGAAGAACCTATTGACCATTCGCCAGGGCACTTGTACTGTGGCAGAGTACGCCGTTGAGTTTCGCACTCAAGCAGCTGAGGTAGGCTAGAATAACGAGGTCCCAGTAGCTGCCTTTTTCCAGGGGCTTAACAATTCCATGAAGGATGAAATCACAGTCCGTGATTTACCTAACATACAGGATGAGTTAATTTCGTTCTGTATCCTTATAGATACCAGACCAGAAAGACCCTCGTTTAAGGAGAGCCTACAGAGGGCTCCAGACAGACTTTCTCCTCATACTACTAGCCCACCCTATCCTCTCTCACCTCCCATGCCTTCTGGACTTGTCTCTGAGGGGGGAGAACCTATGCAGGTGGGTGCTACCCAACTTTAAAAGGAGGAGAGGGCCTTCAGGAGGAGGGAATGACGATGTCTATACTATGGCAAACCAGGACATTTGCTGAGGTCCTGCCCAGTATGCCCGGGAGAATGCTTGCACCCAAAATCCTGTCAGGGACAGATATTAGGTGGCATATCGCAGTCCCCAGAAAATGTTGAGGGTGTGCATTTCTTGGGGGGACAAGTTGGTCTCTGTCCCAGCACTACTCAATACGGGTGCTGTGGGTTGCTTTATCGATGCGGAATTTGCGGCCAGTAAAGAGGTTCCATTGCAGTCCCACTCTTCTCCACTGACCTGGGGAATCTATTGATGATGGACCCCTGCTACCATCTCACACTACTCAGGAGACCACTCTGTTAACCCTTAGGGTGGGAGCCCTTCACACCAAAATCCTAAAGTTTCAAGTAATTAACTCCCCACATTACGCCATTGTGCTGGGGTTTCCGTGGTTACAAAGGCACAACTCTAGGATGGATTGGCACACGTGTGACATTTTAGCCTGGTCCTCAGTGTTATGAATCATGTCTCTCCTGTCCTGTGAGACTGACTAATGTTTCCTCTCCAGCATTACCGGATGTGTTCAGTAAAAGCCAGGCCAGGGGCCTTACCACCACACAGGCCATCCAATTGTGCTCTGGAGCTTGTGCCTGGCACATCACCTCCTAGGGGCCATGTCTATCCCTTGTCGGTAGAAGAAAACAGAGTCAAGGAGGAGTATGTTTCTGATGCGCTGGCCAGAGGCATCATCTGTAAGTCCTCATCTCCAGCAGGGGCCGGATTTTTTTGTTAAAAAGGATGGCGAGCTACATCCATGTATTCTCCGCGGGTGTAACAAAATATTTGTTAAAAAAAGCTTATCGGATTCCCCGTCCACCAAACTCTTTGACTGTGTCAAAGGATCTAAGAGTTTTACGAAACTCTACCTAAGAGCTGCTTATAATTTTGTTCGGATAAAGCAGGGTCACAAGTGGATGACAGCTTTTAATACTCGTAATGGGCATTATGAGTATTTGGTGATGCCATTTGGCCTTTGCAATGCCCCAACTGTCTTTCAAGAGTTCATAAATGACATGCTAAGAGAACTCTTACAGAGTTGTGTTGTGGTGTACTTGGATGACATCCTGATTCATTCTCCCTCCTTGGAGACCCATCGGTCAGACGTATCCAAGGTCTTGAGCCTACTAAGTAAAAACAACCTTTATTGTAAACTCAAAGTGTGAGTTCCACAAACCACAAGTGACATTTCTGGGGTATATTATTTCTGCATCTGGGTTCGCTATGCATCCCCAGAAATTGTCCGCAGTAGTGGAGTGGCCTCACCCTGTGGGACTCAAAGAGATCCAGAGATTTCTGGGGTTCTCAGATTATTACCGGAAATTTATTAAAGATTTCTCCACTATTTCAAACCTCTGACAGACATGACATGTAAAGGTGCCAAGACCATTGAGTGGTCCCAGACAGCCGTAATGGTGTTCAAATGACTAAAGGAAGCATTTGCTTCAGCCCCGATTCTGGTACACCGGAATCCCACCTTGCCCTTTACCCTGGAGGTGGACGCTTCTGAGATTGGAGTGGGCGCTTTGTCTCAATGCCCAGCTCCTGGTGAAGCCCTAAGCCCATGTGGCTATTTCTTGAAAAAAATGTCCAAAGCTGACATGGTGTACCAAATTGGGGATAGAGAATTGTTGGCCATTATTTTGGCCCTGTAGGAGTGGCGGCATCTCTTAGAAGGTACTACTTTCCGATCCTGATCCATACGGATCACAAAAATTTGATTTACCTATCAGAAGCAAAACGCTTGTCTGCTAGGCAAGCCAGATGGGCTCTATTCCTCTCCCGATTCAATTTTGTGATCTCCTGTGTAGGCATATGCATTGTGAAGGCGACTGAGAATGGAAGACTACCCTGAACAGTTCAGTGGCATTTTCTTTCTCTGTCAGGCACCAACTCCTACAATTAAAAATTCTCCAGATTCTTCAGATACTTCTCTAGATGCAGTTAAATGACTGGAGCTTGCAGACACACTATACCACATTATAAATTGGTACACTTTCACTGAGGGACACCTCATACACTCCACAAGATATGGGACAGATGGTTGATGGCCCATCGCATTCCACAGACAATTCCTGTGTAACCTTACTCCTTTGTACGTCCTGAATGATGGCTGGGACTTTATTCTGCTTGGCTGTGTTTGGCAGCTTGGTGAGGTGGGATCTGCGACAACTGCCAGGATGTCCAGGGTGGGGGGCAGGGTGTTGGATCTCCTAGTCCAGTGAGTGGTTTATTGTAGGGGGATGGTCAAGGGGAGGGTTGGGGTTGTTTGGTTTTGGTGTGGGGGGTGGTAGGTTAGATTGTTAAAAGAGAAAAATGCATGGCAGAGGGGGTATCCTACATTGCTGAACTTGACCGTTTAGTTGTCCACACCAACTGGACTGTGTACCTAACATATTTGTACTAGGTGTCTGTTTTATTGTCTTTTGTAACATCTATGTACCTCACCTGCCATGAATAAAATTTATTAAAAAAAAAAAAAAAAATCTTTATCACATCCTAACATTTACCAACAAAATCTAAAAAAAGTGTGTGGGTGTCATACCCCTGCTGTGTACAGCTGTCCCCCGGTCCGCTGCATCCTTCTTGCCATCATATGCACGCTCGGTCTTACTGGCCACTTCCTGGTTGTGGCATCCCGTGACCTGCCAATTTCACGTGGACTCAAGTCTTCTCCTTCCTGAGCCGGCTATTTAAATGTCAGATATGCCTTAGTATAATGTCTCCAGAGAGTTTTGTTTCTTGTCTGCGATCCAGTTACCCTGTATTTGACCCTGCTAGTCCCGGTTCCTGCCTCCTGTCTGCCGATTCTGTACTGCGCTCTGTGATCTTCCATGTTAGACCCAGCCTGGCCCTGGTTACTCTTCTCTTGCTTTTCTTGTACTGCTTGCCCTCCTGTGTTTGACTCTGCTTGACATTACCACTCTGCTCTTGCTGCTTCTAGCATCAGAGCCTCTCTATTGATGTTCCTTGTCCTCTGTTTCAGAACTACCACCTTACCTCCTGAACCTGCTGCGCCGGATCAAAACTACATCTCTGATCCTCCCCGGATCTGGCTCTGGACCTCCTGTCACCGCTTGCCTCCAGTCCTTCTGGTTTAAGTAAGTGTTCTATTTCTGTTCCTGTTGGATCTTAGTATTCTCCATGGGGATAGGGGCTGTATAGTTTACCTGTTGGGGGTTATCCTAGGGACCCGTCGGCTCAACTGAAGGAGACCAATCTAGCTTCGCTGCTAGCAATTCTATATGACTTGTCCGCAGCACAGCTCCCTGTAGGTGGCCACCATACCCCAGCTTCGACCCCTAACATCAATTCCCAGCTTCTTGCACTCCTATTCCTTGTTGGAGGAGTCTTGCCTTCACTCCCCAGTCCATTACCCAGCTTAGAAGTGGCCCCCAGCCTAGCCACGGTTACAGTGGGGTCATATATGGGATATTTTTTCTTACTCAAATCCAAATAACACACACAGAACCTGCGCACTGGTCAGTTGCACTATTAAACAGGGAGAGAATTAAACAGTCTCAGTGTCCAAGATAAACTCTAATGTTATGTATAGATAAGAATAAATAATAATAATCCGTCAGTAAACTAATACAGATAATACAGTTAGCACAGATGAAGATGAGTATGATGTTAGATGAATAGATGGAATGGTAAGATGAAATGTTGAAACGATGAATGATTTGTCACTCAAAATCTGAGAGCTGTTGATATAAAAAATACTTGGGTTTCCCCAATGCCCTCCAATGCTGCATCTCCACAGAGGACCTTATCTCTTTCTCAAGCAAAATATCTATAGAAAAGGAACACAAAGGAAAACATCTAATTGCATCTATTTATGATAACCACATACAAGGAATACTTAATACACTCACCAGAAGCCCTGTGTTAATATGCGTATCTGCTCCTGGCTTTTGCAGACACTAACAGTTTGCCCTCAATCCTCTGGTTCTCTTTCCTCTTGCTCGTCCACAATACCCAACCAGTCTCTACAAAGCACTTTTGCTTCCACTATCCAGTGTTAGCGAACTTGCTACCGGACTGCTGGCAAAGACTGGGGGAGTTCTCTCACAATCACAACGAGGTCTGGAATCAGAATGACCCAACAGGTATATCGTGGCTACACTTGCCACTTCCTCAGAGGTTAAAGTATTACAACCTGAACACTCTTAAATACACTTTGTATCCCTAGCCGTTAATTAGACCTTTTTTCTATACAGTAAAAACTCTTTATTTCTAAAGATACAAACTAAAACCTGTGCTATCTAAAAACAAATACACATTATTTTATTGATATCATGTTTAAAAAACCTATCTATAAGTTACATATAAAATACATAATAACAGTGATAGTGAAAATACTTTCAAAATATTCCAATTCACGTAAGATTTCTCCAGTACTTTTTTGAAAAAATCTCTTTTCTCACTTTTATCAATAATACATCTATAGACCCACAATTAAAAATTCTCATCCTCAAATATATTTTATTATTTCATTATATAGATAACGTACATGGAAAAACAACCCCTATAAGAAAAACCGCTACGTATACAGGTGTTATATATAGATGATATATTTATCAGCTGGGAGGGAGAGGAAGTTGAGCTCATGCAATTTTTAGATTATATTAATAGGAATAGTCTGGGATTAAAATGTACTTGGACTTTCAGTAGAGATAAGATCGAGTTTCTGGATATAGTCCTTTTCCAAGAAGGATCTAAAGTTGCAGTTAAGAACCATAGGAAGAAGGTGGACAGTAGTGGCTACTTCCATGCAAATAGAGGTCACCATAAAAGGTGGGTCACAAATATTCCTTATGGGCATTTACAAAGAGTAAGGAGGAATTGCACTACAGATGATGATTTTGAAAAGGATGGAGTTATAATGGAAAAATTTAAAGAGGTTATGATGAGAGAGATTAAAACAAGTCTATGGAAAAGCTAAAGCCCAAAATAGGAAGGCTTTATTAAAGTATAAAAAGAAAAAAATAGATAAAGAAAGGGAAGGATGGCTTCCGTTCTTCACAACCACATTTAATGAATGTGCAGTAAACATCACTTATATTTTGAATAAACATTGGCACATTATAAGAAACAAACCAGTCTTAGGTTTAGGGACAGGAGAAAAAAACAAATTATTGCACCAAGTGATATCAAAAGAACTAGCAGAAAGAATGGAAAGAAGCTGAATGATTTTCTAAGTAAGATGGTCGGAACTTATAAATGTGGTAGGAAGAATTGTAATGCTTGTACACATCTACCAAAGGGCGAGAATACAAAGATATTTCGATACCATGAAACTAATAAGGGATATGGAGTAAAATGCTTCATAAATTGGAATTCCACATATGTAGTGTATCTAATTAACTGTACCTGTGGTTTACAGTATATTGGTAGGACGAGTAGAAAATTGAAGATCAGACTAGGGGAACATCTGAGAAATATTGCCAAGGGAGTTGAAAATCATAGTGTATCTAAGCATTTTCAGGATGATCCTGAGTTTAAGACAAAGGGATTAACGATTCAGGTGATCAAGTGTCTGTCCGAAGGAGAGGGGGCAATAGATTAATGGCCCTCAGAAAACTTGAAACTGTCCCTCCCCCACCCCTATATCTGAGATCACCCAGAATAGTCCTGAAAAAGAAAATAATAAAATATATTTAAGGGATGGGAATTTTAAATTGTGGGTTGATAAATGTATTATTGATAAAAGTGAGAAAAGAGATATATTTTAAAAAAATTTACGTGAATTGGAATATTTTGAAAGTATTTTCACTATCACTGTTATTATGTATTTTATATGTAACTTATAGATAGGTTTTTGAAACATGACATCAATGAAATAATGTGTATTTGTTTTTAGATAGAAAATGTTTTAGTTAGTATCTTTAGAAATAAAGCTTTTTTATTGTATAGAAAAAAAAAAGGTCTAATTAACGTATATAGAAACAAAGTGTATTTAAGAGTGTTCAGGATGTAATACTGTAACCCCTGAGGAAGTGGCAAGTGTAGCCACGATACACATTGGGTCATTTCGATTCCAGACCTCGTGATTGTGAGAGAACTCCTGGTCATGGCCCTAGTCTTTGCCAGCACTCTGGTAGCAAGTACACTATCATTGGATAGTGGAAGCAAAACTGCTTTGTAGAAACAATACTGACCCATCCTCCTGCAAACATTCCCCTGATAGGGGTTTAAAGGACAATTGGAAGAGACATAGTAAAATAAATGTCTCTATTCCCTCCCCTTTCTGCCTGACGAGCTGTAAAGCTGTCAGAGGCAGAATCCAGTCGCCCGACTTTAGGCGGCTCTTCATGAGTGCTGACATCGGAATATCTAACTATAATTACTTCATCAGAATGGTCTACAACATGTGCTTGCAAGCCAGGCACATGTTCTAGACCATACCGATGAAGTAATTCTAGTTATATATCTTGATGACCATGCTCCTGAATAGCCGCTGTCTGGTACTGGAAGCAGGAACTCATGAAGTCAGCTATATAGCGGATGCATGAAAAGTAGGAGGGAGTGGAGACCTTTATTTTATATCTATCAAACCATAATGGTTTGAGAGATGGGAATGATGGCACTAAGTATTTTTTAATTGTACCTGTCAATTCGCCTATACTTTAATCTCGAGTTTGCTATTATCACGGTGCAGTTTCTCTTCATGTCACTCTCGCTTGTGCTGCTCTCCGATTGTTTGAGCCTGTTTGGCCCGCCCCTGGTGACCTTTTTATACTGGGCCAGTGGCACCTGTCAGGTGCCCTTTCGTGGTGTTTCTGAGCCTGTTTTTGCTGTGCTGTGTTCCTGATTTCCGGTGTACCGACTTGGCTATCTGACTACGATCCTGTGTTCCTGCTCCATGATTTGACCCCGCCTGGCTGACCTTCCTGTCCGTTTCCTGATCCGGCTTGTCTGAGAACCTGCTCCGTGATTTGACCCCGCCTGGCTGATGTTCCTGCTTGTATCCTGATCCTGCTTGTCTGAGAACCTGCTCTGTGATTCGACCCGGCTTGTTGACGTTCCTGCTCAGTGACCTGTACCAGTTACTCAGGCCTGGTCTACGTTCCTGCCTCCTCTGTCGCCACGGCGACATTGTGACTGTCCCACTTGCTGTCCTGACGGCTGCAGCAGTTGCCCGTGCTGTGCTGGTTCCTGCCTCTGAGCCACTTCTGAGCCGTGTTCTTACTTTTGAGCTGTTAACCCGTGCAGAGCTGTGTTCCAACTACCGAGCTGTCTATCCGTGCAGAGCTGTGTTCCAACTATCGAGCCGTTAACCCGTGCAGAGCTGTGTCCCGGTTCTGGGCCTTCAGTCTATACAGAGAGTTGCTTGTGTGCTGAGCCTGTCACCGCCGTGCCGACTCCCGGCGGTGCTTCTCTCGCTCGGTGGCTTCCGCTTCCGGGTTCGGACGCGCGCATGCGCAGTCCTCTTCATGAAGCCGGTTTGGCTTCACTACTTAAGGCGCCCTCTCCCTGCAACAGACGCGTTGTCTGAGCGTCCAGTCGGGTGGACGGTGCTAGTAAAGCCTCGTTCACCTCCCTTCTAGTCCAGCTTCTTTGTGTCCTGCTCCTGTTCCCAGTACCCAGTCCGGCTGTCAGTGTTCCTGTTGCCTGCAGTCTGTGTCCAGTCTCCAGTCCTGCTGTGGTCAGTGCTAGCTCTCCTGAATCCTGCTCTGGTCAGTCTGCACTCCTGTATCCTGCCTTGGTCAGTCCTGTGTCCAGTATCCTGCTCTGGTCAGTCTGCACTCCTGTATCCTGCTCTGGTCAGTCTTGTGTCCTGTATCCTGCTCTGGTCAGTCTTGTGTCCTGTATCCTGCTCTGGTCAGTCCTGTGTCCTGTATCCTGCTCTGATCAGTCCTGTGTCCTGTATCCTGCTCTGATCAGTCCTGTGTCCTGTATCCTGCTCTGGTCAGTTCTGTGTCCTGTATCCAGCTCTGGTCAGTCCTGTGTGTCCTGCCTTGTTCTGTCCTGTATCCTGTATCCTGCTCTAGTCAGTCCTGTGCGTCTAGCCTAGTTCAGTCCTGTGTCCAGTATCCAGTGTCCTGCTGTGGTCAGTCCCGTGTCCTGCTCCGGTCTGTTCTGTGTCCAGTATCCTGTGATAAGTCCTAGTGTCCTACTATACCATCGTTTTGGAGGCAGTTTCTCCCTGAGGTGATTGGGGTATAGTCCAACCGTAGTGGGGTATCCTGAGCCCCCGGAGGCTCAACCGAAGGGGGCTATCTAGCCTTGCGGCTAGCACCTTTAGACGGCTTAGGCCGCAGCACACCCCCCTACGGTTGGCCTACGCACTCCAGCGTCGCCCTCTAGCGACGTTCTCAAGCCTCTAGCCCCAATCACCTTTGTTGGAGGAGTATCTTTTTCCTTCTTCTAGCTTCTGTGTTGGGCTAGTCGTGACATTACAGACAACGCCACACTCCCAGCATGTCCACGGACCCAGCGGACCTCACCCAAGCTGTTGTGCAACAGGGTGCGGTCTTGGAGCAGCACGCCACCCAGATTCAGCATTTGGACCAGAAGTTAGACTCTATCACTGGTCTTCTGCAACGGATGCAGCAGCGTCTAGAGGCACCTTGGCCTCCGACGCCGCATTCTGTGGTGTCCTCAGTTCCTTCTGGCAGCTCTGCTGCTTCCCTAGCTCTCCGTATGCCCCTGCCGGATCGTTTCGACGGTACTTCGTCTGATGTTCAGGGGTTTCTTAACCAATGCCTCCTTCATTTTCGTTGTCAGCCCGATGTATATTCCTCCCATCAGGCGAAGACCACTTTCATCATTTCCTTGCTTCGTGGTCCTGCCTTGGCCTGGGTGTCTCCTCTTATCGATCGTCAGTCTCCATTGCTGGATGATTTGGACTCCTTTTTAGCGGCGTTCCGGTCGGTTTTCGATGCGCATGGCCGGCAGTCTCATGCTGAATCCGGTCTGTTGGAGATCCAACAAGGGTCGCGTTCGGTTTCGCACTACGCTGTTGAGTTCCGTACCCTGGCATACGATACGGACTGGGGTGAGAGTGCCTTAAAGGCCGCTTTTAGACGGGGCCTCTCGGACCGCCTCGAAGACGAGCTAACGACTCGTACCATTCCACCATCCTTGGAGTGACTCATAGCTCTTTGTTCCTCTCTAGAGCATCGCATCCTGGAGAGACGTGTTGAGAAGGATCGGGACCGCTCTCACCGTCCCCAGCCACGTCCGGTTTCACGCCTGGCTCCTCGGTTTCAGACACCCGTCACAACAACATCTGTACCTGAGCCGATGGAGATCGGTCGGGTGTACCACCTTACCGAGGAGGAGAAGACGCGCAGACGCTCCTTGGGTCTGTGTCTTTATTGTGGTCAGGCAGGCCATGTGGCTCGCACCTGCCCCTTAAAATCGGGAAACTCCCGGACTTAGGGAGTAGGGGGTCCTCTCTAAGTCAGGCTGTGTTTTGTTCCCCCGGTAGGGATCAACGCTTGACCCTATCACTTTCCCTCTCCTGGTCTGGAGGGTTCACATCCCTTCAGGCTTTTGTGGATTCCGGAGCAGCGGGGATCTTCATGGATTCGTCCTTTGCCCGCTCTCGCGGTGTTCCGTTGAGGCGACGTGATCCGCCTGTGCCCATCGTTGCTGTTGACGGTTCTCCCTTGGGCACAGGTTTTATCACATGGGTTACTCAACCCTTGTCCTGTGAAGTACTGGGGGGTCCCAAGGAGACTCTTTCCTTTGAGATTATTGACATCCCTGGGACTCCCGTCATCCTGGGCTACCCCTGGTTGCGGGCTACCAACCCTTCCATTGACTGGCGTCTCGGCATCATCTCCTTTCCTTCCTCCGTGGCAATTTCCTCTATCAATCCTCCTCTTCCTTTTGTTGTTATCAACCCAGAGGTGCCGGGTCCTTATCAGGACTTTTCCGACGTGTTTTGCAAGCGTCGTGCGGGGATCCTTCCGCCTCATAGGCCTTATGATATTGCTATTGATCTCCTTCCTGTGGCTGTACCACCCAGGGGTCGCACTTACCCCCTTTCGGTGCCAGAAACTCGTGCCCTGGAAGACTATATTGCGGATAGCCTTGCGCGTGGTTTCATACGGCCTTCCACTTCTCCGGCTGGGGCAGGCTTCTTTTTCGTTTCCAAGAAGGACGGTTCTCTTCGGCCTTGCATTGATTACAGGGGCTTGAATGCCATCACACGTCGGAACTGCTACCCCTTGCCATTAATTCCTGAGCTGTTGGATCGTCTTCGTGGCGCTACTGTTTTTTCCAAACTCGACCTCCGGGGGGGCGTATAACCTGGTCCGTGTTCGCGCTGGCGACGAGTGGAAGACGGCCTTCAATACCAGATTCGGGCACTATGAATACCAGGTCATGCCCTTCAGCCTTCTGAATGCTCCAGCAGTGTTTCAGGCATTAGTCAATGATGTCTTCCGGGATCTTCTTATGTCCTCCGTGGTCGTCTATTTGGACGACATTCTGATTTTTTCCAAATCTCTTATGGAACACCGTGGCCATGTCCGCCAAGTCCTGGAGCGGCTTCGAACACACAACTTGTATGCCAAACTCGAGAAGTGCCAGTTCGAACAAACCAGCTTGCCCTTTCTTGGGTATATTGTGTCCTCTTCAGGTCTAGCTATGGATCCTGAGAAACTCTCCGCTGTCCAGAACTGGCCCTTGCCACAGGGTCTTAAGGCTACCCAACGGTTTATTGGCTTTTCAAACTATTACCGGAGGTTTATCCGGAATTTCTCGGATGTTATCCGTCCTATTGTAGCTCTCACCCGTAAGGGAGCTGATTCGAAGCTGTGGCCATCTGATGCCTTGGAGGCGTTCAACAAGCTTAAAGCTGCCTTCACTTCCGCCCCAGTTCTGGTTTATCCTGACCCTCTGCGGGCTTTCTTCTTGGAAGTCGACGCCTCTGAGACCGCTGCGGGCGCTGTTCTGTCTCAGCTCTCTTCTAGTACAGGGCTCATGCATCCCTGTTCTTTTTTTTCCCGTAAATTTACAGACTCGGAACGGAATTATGATACGGGTAATAGGGAATTGCTAGCCATTAAGCTAGCTCTTGAGGAGTGGCGGTACCTCTTGGAAGGGTCTCCTCATGTCGTGACCATTTACACCGACCACCAGAATCTGGCCTATCTGGCCTCGGCCAAACGCCTGAATGCTCGCCAGGCTAGATGGTCCCTGTTCTTTGCCCGTTTCCACTATGTGATAACATACCTACCCGGAACCCGGAATGTGAAGGCCGATGCCTTGTCCCGGCAGTTCGAATCCAGCCCTACTGAACCGAGGGATTCCGAGCCTGTGGTACCTTCTGCTCGCGTTCTGGCAGCCTTATCCACTCGCACCTTACAGGCTATACGGCAGGCTCAGAATGGGCTGCCTTCTACCGAGTCGCCTCCTGGGGATCTGTTGTCTGTTCCTCAATGTCACCGCAACGAGGTTCTTCATTGGGCCCATTATTCTTCTGTTTCAGGTCACCCGGGGGCTTCGCGTACCTTCGAGCTTCTGTCCAGATACTTCTGGTGGCCGAACTGTCGTACTGATGTCGCAGACTTTGTTGCTTCTTGTTCTGCGTGCGCACGTATGAAAACACCCCGCCTGAAACCCGCCGGGTTGTTGCAGCCTCTCCCTGTACCGACCTTGCCTTGGACGCAGTTGTCCATGGATTTCATCGTGGAGCTCCCCAGGTCCGCTGGTATGACTACTATTTGGGTGGTGGTGGACCGGTTCACCAAACAAGCCCATTTCCGAGCCTTCCCTGCGGTTCCCACTGCCTCTCTACTGGCCGATTCTTTCATTACTGACATCGTGCGGCTTCATGGTGTGCCCCTGAATATCACGTCTGACCGCGGATCACAGTTCGTTTCCAGGTTCTGGAGGGCATTTTGTGTCCGTCTGGGCATCCGTCTGCACTTCTCCTCCGGTTACCATCCGCAGACCAACGGCCAGACCGAACGGGTCAACCAGTCCTTGGAGCAGTATCTCAGGACGTACTGTAACAGGCACCATAACGATTGGGTTCGCCTGCTTCCCTTGGCAGAATTTTCCTACAATTCCCTGCATCACTCTTCCCTTGGCTGTTCACCTTTCTTTGCAGCCTTGGGTTTCAACCCCCGAGTCCTGCTTCTGCGTCCGGGCTCAGCCTTGGTGCCCTCGGCCGAGGTTCGGGTTCGTTCGTTGGTTGAGCATTGGCAGTCGCTCAGAACTTCCTTGCTCGCCTCCCAAATACGCCACAAGAGCGCAGCTGACCAACGTCGTTCCTTGGCTCCTCTCTATTCTCCTGGTGACAAGGTCTGGTTATCTGCCAAGAACATCAACCTTCGGCAGCCTTCTCGTAAGCTTGGTCCTCGCTACTTGGGTCCTTACAGAGTTCTTCAGCGTTTGTCTCCTGTAGTATATCGGTTGGCCTTGCCAGCCTCCCTCCGTATACACCCTGTCTTCCATGTCTCGTTGCTGAAGCCATGGATATCCTCTCGGTTTTCTCATCCTGCTCCGGTTGTTCCGGCACCTGTTACTGTGGCTGGGCAAGAGGAATTCGTGGTGAGTGCCATACTTGACTCCAGGCGAGTGCGCGGCAGGTTGCAGTATCTCGTGGATTGGCAGGGATACGGTCCTGAGGACAGGTCCTGGGTTCCCGCCATGGATGTCCATGCTCCTGTGTTGGTGCGCCGCTTCCACCGCCTGTTTCCCACCAAGCCCTCCTGACGTCCTCCGTAGGGGTAGGGGAGTGTCACCGCCGTGCCGACTCCCGGCGGTGCTTCTCTCGCTCGGTGGCTTCTGCTTCCGGGTTCGGACGCGCGCATGCGCAGTCCTCTTCATGAAGCCGGTTTGGCTTCACTACTTAAGGCGCCCTCTCCCTGCAACGGACGCGTTGTCTGAGCGTCCAGTCGGGTGGACGGTGCTAGTAAAGCCTCGTTCACCTCCCTTCTAGTCCAGCTTCTTTGTGTCCTGCTCCTGTTCCCAGTACCCAGTCCGGCTGTCAGTGTTCCTGTTGCCTGCAGTCTGTGTCCAGTCTCCAGTCCTGCTGTGGCCAGTGCTAGCTCTCCTGAATCCTGCTCTGGTCAGTCTGCACTCCTGTATCCTGCCTTGGTCAGTCCTGTGTCCAGTATCCTGCTCTGGTCAGTCTGCACTCCTGTATCCTGCTCTGGTCAGTCTTGTGTCCTGTATCCTGCTCTGGTCAGTCTTGTGTCCTGTATCCTGCTCTGGTCAGTCCTGTGTCCTGTATCCTGCTCTGATCAGTCCTGTGTCCTGTATCCTGCTCTGGTCAGTTCTGTGTCCTGTATCCTGCTCTGGTCAGTCCTGTGTCCTGTATCCAGCTCTGGTCAGTCCTGTGTGTCCTGCCTTGTTCTGTCCTGTATCCTGTATCCTGCTCTAGTCAGTCCTGTGCGTCTAGCCTAGTTCAGTCCTGTGTCCAGTATCCAGTGTCCTGCTGTGGTCAGTCCCATGTCCTGCTCCGGTCTGTTCTGTGTCCAGTATCCTGTGATAAGTCCTAGTGTCCTACTATACCATCGTTTTGGAGGCAGTTTCTCCCTGAGGTGATTGGGGTATAGTCCAACCGTAGTGGGGTATCCTGAGCCCCCGGAGGCTCAACCGAAGGGGGCTATCTAGCCTTGCGGCTAGCACCTTTAGACGGCTTAGGCCGCAGCACACCCCCCTACGGTTGGCCTACGCACTCCAGCGTCGCCCTCTAGCGACGTTCTCAAGCCTCTAGCCCCAATCACCTTTGTTGGAGGAGTATCTTTTTCCTTCTTCTAGCTTCTGTGTTGGGCTAGTCGTGACAGAGCCGTTCCTCTCCTTGCAGTCCGGTGTAGCTCATTACCGCGCTCGGTGGTGCATGGCTCTGGCGGCTTCTGTGCATGTCTCTGTGGTTACACTCGTGGGGGTTATTGGTTCAAGCTCTTGTAATTCAGTCACTACCATTACGCCCGTGGGGGCTATTGGCTCAAGCTCTTGCAATCCAGTTCCTTCCATTACACACGTGGGGGTTATTGGCCCAAGCTCTTGCAATTCAGTTGCTTCCATTACACCTGTGGGGGCTATTGGTTCAAGCTCTTGCAATTCAGTTGTCTCCGTTACGCCCGTGGGGGCTATTCGCTCTAGCTCTGGCAGTCTACTTGTTCTGTTCATATGCCCATGGGGGCTACCATTCAAGTACAGCAGGCTCTGGGTGGCAGGTTCCTCTTTGCTGGACAGTTTCCTCAGTATTACAGACTGTTGGTGTTGAGTCTTCTCCACCATTCACCTTTAACACCTTGGGCGTGCCAAACACAACTGAGACGGACTCATTATTCCGTTAACCCTTGTATATCAGTACTCAGTGTCTGTCAGTTGCCTGTGCTATTTTACTATATTGTATATTGGTCATACTATTGCCTTCCTGCTGCTACGCAGTGCTGCCTATAGGAGGCGATCTTTGTCATTAATTTTGTTCTTAATAAAATTGCATTTTATTTCACCTACTGGTCTGAGTGTCTTGAAAACTGTCTGGGGGACTCTGGGTGATAGGAAGAGAGAGAGGAGATTTACCCCAAATGCCCCGCAATCTTGTGTTACTGAAAAGACACAGGCAACCATGATCAAAATGTATTTTCGATCTATTATCTTTGTGCTAGCGGTGTTTGCGCACATGAAAAGGGAGCAACGGATAATAACCCCAAATACCCCAAAATTCTGTGTGACTGATTGGAAAGACACAGGCAGCCGTGATTCAAGTTCTTTCCTGATCTGGCCGTTCTCTCTGTGTTAGGGTAGTCTCAGGAAAGAAGCAGTTGAACAGGGAGCGTGATTTTTGTTGATAGTGATAAGGACACTGAAATGAGCTACCATATACCACTGTTTGACCTCTGCTAAGACCACTAATTAATGTTTATGAATAATATAGTATTAACTGAACGTTAAGTATGATGATGATCCGGAAATGTTCAACTGCCATTTGGAGACAGGAAAGGAATTTTTGGCCCACTTAAGACTTATTTGGAAATAGCTTTAAACATTTTTTTTCATTCCTCGGACCAAACAGGATTGATATGGCATATGGATATACAATATGTGTCATCTGTAATTAATAATTTTTATTTGTTTGTTCATATTCATTTTTTTCATAAATGGTATCTTTTTACATTCAGCAAATTAATTGCTTCTCTTATGTCATGCCATATATATTTGTGTGCAATTCAAGCTTATTGATATGCACCTGTTTTATTATATTTATTTTGTTGACGAGAATAGGAAGGTTCAAGAAAAAGGAGTGTTTTGTTATTTTATACATATGATAGTTGTGACCATCATTTATATACGTTACTGTTTTCTTGTTTGATTCACAGTAGCCAAACAAATTTCCCTACTAAAATTAAGGCAAAAAATATATTTTGTTTGTATAACAGCCTACACAATGGTAATATCACGGTCCCCGTGTCTTTCTGTCAATCTGACATGATTTGCCTGTGCATTGGTGGAGACTGATTGGCCCGCCCAGGATGTGCCGTTATATGCTGGAGCTTGGGCAATTGTCAGTTGCCCTTTCGTGGTGTTCCTGTTGCTGCGCCTTGTTGCCATATTCCAGTGTCTCCTGTGTACCGACCCGGCTAGTCTGACTCTGCTCCTGATTCTGCTCCGTGAATTGACCCGGTTCTGGCTGACGACCCTGCTCCGTGATTTGACCTGGCTCTGGCTGATGACCCTGCTTCGTGAATTGACCCGGTTATGGCTGACGACCCTGCTTCGTGAATTGATCCGGTTCTGGTTGACGACCCTGCTCTGTGATTGATTCCGGCCTGTCTGCTGTTCCAGTACTGCTCCGGTTCTGCCCGCTGTTCCGGTTGCCATTCCGGCCTGTCTGCTGTTCTGGTCCTGCCCACTGTTCCGGTTGCTACACCGGCCTGTCTGCTGTTCCGGTCGTGCCTACTGTTCCGGTTGCTATTCCGGCCTGTCTGCTGTTCCAGTTACCGTTCCGGTTCTGCCTGCTGTTCCAGTGTTCCTGCATCATTCCAGTCACCTCGGCGACATGCTGAACTGTTTAAGCGACTCACTGTTCCTCTCACTTGTCAGTAGCTGTAGCCTGAGGTTGCTTTGCCTTCTGTTGGCTGCCAAGGTACTCGCTTGTGTGCAGAACCATTTAACCCTTGCAGTGCCTGTAGTCTCCGGTCTGGTGCCTCCGATATATTTTGCCAAGCATACATTTTCTGACGTGAGCCTTTCCTCTGCTTCTGTGTGTCTCTTATTCACCATCAGAGCCTTGTCAGTCCGTGTTCATCCTCTGGCTTAGGGCCACAGACGTTGAAGGTACATTCCCATTGCACTCCAGAGGGCATCGGCTCTATTACAGCTTGTGCAGTCACCATCAGTACAGCACCCAAGGGGTGTCTGGGCACAATCCAAGTGGCACATGCAGGGTTACTACTTTTCTAGTTTAGGGCGATTTTGGTTCTGATCACTACAGCGTGGCAATAGCACTCCTCTGTAGCCCACGGTGGTGGTACCGGCTCAGCTCTGGACATTGTGCTCTAGTATACCAACTTGAGAGTGTATTCAGTGCAGTTACTCCACTATCCTGCTATTGAGAGACTGTGTTCCAGAGACTGCTATTTATCCTGGGCGTTGGCCAATCTTGTATATCTCACCCATTTCATTTATTAACCCTTTGGGGGAATACTCCCTATCCATTCAAAGCACCTATCATTATCATTGTGTGCATTCACTTTGTCATTATTGCCATTGTTGCTATTTCTGTGCTGGCCTCTAGGGGCCTTGTTTTATTTTCAATAAAGCTGTTTTTACTTCATACCCTGGTCTGAGTGTCAGAAAACCGTAACAGGTAAGTCAAGAAACATAATTTGGAGGTGAGAAACTTAAAGCAAAATAAATGTATAAAGTAAACAAAAACAAAAAAGACTCAGATTGGCAGCAGCCACAATCATGCAAATTATGAAAAAGGAGAAAAAATTAAACCAAAAAAAATTCTTAATAAAAATAATTCACCCTCCTTGCTAACAGAAGCTCATATTCTGCAGGATGCATGGTTCTTGGGAGTTCTGTTATGCCCTGCATCCTGTTTGACTCCACAATATTACAATGCGGAGTCATTGCACCACATAGGAAAGTAGCACATTAGTGAGCTAGAGAAGACAGACTAATAAAGTGGTATGAAATTTAGTTTAGGGAGTCTGGGGGCACTGTTCCTGGGCATTATGTATCCTGAAGCTCTCTATATGGAAATAGCTCTATCACAGAACTCTCAACACATGGGACTGTTTACACTCCTCGAAGACCTTTAACCCATGCAGTACCTTTGTCCTGGGAATCCAACATATTCTGCCTGACCTGTGTCAGTATAGACTGTTATGGACTCTATGGTTATACTGGACCTGTGTAGGCATATGTATGTGTAACCTGTCGTGTGTCTGTACTATTCTGCCTATATACTACAGGACCTGTGAGGGTTCTTATTTTATTGTGATTTCAATAAAACTGTTTTATCCTAAACCACTGTGTCTGTGTGTCGAACAAACCTTTACATGATGGTATGGCCAGAAAAGTAATTGAAAGGCAAAGTCTCAATCTTCTACCACTGAAAGTAATTCTGTGCCTGTTAATAAACTGTTTGAGAAATTAAGTGGAAAGCCTTACTCTGGCCAGGTAAAGATTCCTAAAATACACAATCATCCTGTCAGTTATCATCAGCATCATCACCACTACCGAGTCCAACCCCTACCCCAGCCACACACACACAAAGTAATAAGCAACACAGGATTATCAACATCTGCAACCATAGCTATGATGACTGCTCCTGCTGGTGTTGAAAATGCAGCACCTTTGACACCAACTAGAACAATTTCAACATGTAGCCCCAGTAGTAAGAGCCACTCAAGAACAGTATGGATATACATCCAAAATGTAAAACATGTTTCTCTCTATTGTCTATTGTTGTGAGACACATCATCAACATGTCAGAAGCACCACAACTATCAGCAGCAGAAGCACTAGTGAAAGCTCCCAGAGCTCTGGGGTACATAAAATAAGTACTATTGATGTACCAGAGAGTGTGCCAAGATTTTCTGCTCCTGTTGCAGAGGAGTATGACTTTGAATTTGTTTTTTGAAATTATAAGAGTCATAGAGTTCCCATACATTCCTCCACCATCCTCACCACCTCCACAAGTCATGCTGCTCAAGCAATAAAGTTACACAGTTCTGCTATTGAAGTATGCAAAATTGTTGGCAGGTAACATGTTGCCCTTGTCTTTTGTTGAAGTTTTATTGAATTGATATGTTTTGCACCCTGTTGGAAAATTCTAAGCCACAGTTGTTTTTCAAGGATGGTTGTGCCAGGACAAAGGCACATGGCATATGTTGCTGTAGGATTCAATATTTTTTACTTTTAGCTTAAACTTCTCTGCTTCAGTCCACAGAAGTAGTAGTATTATGGCAAGCAATATTGCAGAAATAGAAAACAGGCAAAAAACAAACGTTTTCATTTTGTATGGGTCGGGAATTTAAGTTGAAAAAATGTAAAATTGTTTTTCCGAGAGTTTCACTGCAATTTTTTTTACTTTACTTCTATCCCTACCCAGCACATGATTATCTTTGGGCACTGGTGTTGACATATCTCCTTGGGACTTGCTTCCTTAGGGGTGGGTGGGAGGTTGTTTTTCGGTGAAAAAATTTGCAAAAACCATGTGCTTGTCAGCTTTTTGGTGGGAAAATCCTCTTTAAATGAAGTAATTAAAATCTTTGCCATTTTCATCCATTGCCAAAAAGTTTTCAATGGCTAGAAGGTTTTCACCCCTTAAATTATATTTTTGCCTTTTCTCTATAAAAACGTGCCATTTTCAAGGAAGTGCAACACAATACAAGCAGCTACAGAGAGAGAGGAGATATGTGCTAGACTGTGAGTTAATAGCAAATTGTGGCAGGAGAGGATCATAGTGACTATTATCACTATGAGAAAGGAGGAGCTGGAAGGATTGTTATGCGTCCAGTGAGTCTGTGGAGGAAGAAGAGATCTCTATCATCATAAAGGGTCTGGATTCCCTGGTTCCCCACACCCAATGATGGCTGGCCGTACCCCACACCCAATGATGGCCATGGGTGGAAGAAGATAATAGTAGTCATACTACTAAGAAGGTCCAGCAGCTTGTACATACTCAGAGTGTTAGGAGTGAGGCAGGTAGGGGGTGATCATACTACTAGTGAGGAGGAAGATTCAGGGACTGAAATTGATGTGGTTGGTGTTAGTAGTAATAGTGATAATGAAGCAGCTAGTGGGACTAGAGTTAGGAGAGTGGTAGGGGAAGTATTGCAGAACAGCCAGACTAGCAGTCAAGGGAGCCCACAACATTCCCCTGAACCTGAGAATACCCTTTTCCAGTCACCACGCAGTGTCCACATGGAACATGATCCTGAAGAAACTAGAACTGGTGGCTAGAAGCAATAATGCCACCAACACCACCAGGAGCACAGATCAGCTGCATGTGCCTGCTGCTGATGCCGCTTGTCTGCCTTCTTCGGGTCAACAAGAGATGGCAAGTGTGACAATAATGGACCCTCTGTCACATTTCTCATCACCTCCTCCAACCGGAGAGCAGTAGCAAGGAGGGACTGGTGGTGGTGATGATGATAGT
This sequence comes from Rhinophrynus dorsalis, assembly GCA_037306005.1. Taxonomy (NCBI): domain Eukaryota; kingdom Metazoa; phylum Chordata; class Amphibia; order Anura; family Rhinophrynidae; genus Rhinophrynus; species Rhinophrynus dorsalis. The sequence goes on from CM074723.1 coordinate 404,237,884, forward strand.
GGAGAAGCTGGGATGGAAAACACATTAACCCTTTGAGTGCCAGAGGGGTACGCAACGCATTGCAAAGCAATGCGTTCTGTACCCCTCTAGCACTCAAAGAGTTAATGGCATCACCACCACCACCACCATCGAGCTTTTGGAATTTGCTTAGTTTGCTGCTGCTGTAATTTCTGCTGCTGTTGAGTTGCAAGGAAAGTAGGGTGCTGAGGAGCAGGCCAGTGTGCTACAGACTACCATGGACACAGTGAGAAATGGGGTCCACTTGCCAACAGCAATACTCCTGGTCCTAGTTGCAGTGCAGATTCCAGGCAGTAGCAGCAAGAGTAGCAACATCATCCTCTCTCCAGCCAGTGAAGGGGAATGTGAAGGAGAAGAAAAGAGGTAATTCTTCTCCACCTTTCCCCTCCCCCCAAAGTCCTGGGTGAGAGACTATTTTTCTCTTGGGGCAAACACAGTGCAGTCATCAGCAATGGCACTGTGCACAATTTGCGAAATGTCGGTGAACGGGAAAAGGAGGGAATGTATCTTGGCACAACCGTCCTGATAACACACATGAAACACAGACAACATGACTTTTATTTGAAACATGTGAAAGCCAATCCCCCACCAAAGAAATTGGACACCAATGTTTCTGGACTCCCAGACACTCCCCAAAGGTTCAAACAGGCAAGGTGGAAATCCAAGAGGAGGAACAGAGAAACTCAGACAGACCCTGAAAGTTCGATGGCGAAACACCTAGCTCACCATCACCTTCTAGCTCTAGGGTAAATACATCTTCTGGCAATCCACATCATTCATCTTTACCTCTTCCACTAGTTGATAGCCATTCAGTAGATATCAAGATGTGGTGTTTCATGTCCACCCATGTACACTGTGGTGCACTGATCATACATGGCAGTGTGGTGGAAGATAATCACAACCAAAGCATAAAGTGGCATCTGAGAAGATTCCATTCCACAGAATGGCAAGGAATGTTCATCATTATTAAACTGTCAGCAATTTGTCATGTGTCCTTAGTGGGAGTGGACAAGGGGCATAATGACCGCAGCAGCACTTAGTTCTGGTGGGGGGATTTCTCATTGGGAACCCTAAGCATCATAGTGTTTAGTTACAGTTATGCCAGGTGTTTGATTTGAGTCCATGATGTGCCCATTCCCAGTCTTTCCCTTATTTCTCATGCATACTGTAAACATTGCAGTTTCTGATAAGAGGCACATTTACTGCACTCAAGGGAAAAATTTATATTCTAACAACACACCTGTGATTTTGGAGGAGGGACAGGTGTAGAAGTGTAACTGGCCAGCTTCTTTTCCTCACATATACCTGAAGTGGTGGGAGCTAGTTATGGTGCTGCTACTGCCTCAGGTGCCTCACTGGAACTAGTAGTGACAAGTGGAACCTTCATCATCCATCACCCATGTTACCACTGTTGTTAATCCCATTTACTGTTTGAACAACTCAGCAGCAGCAAGAACAACAGTCACAAATATTGAGGCATTTGACAATGGCCAGGGGCCACTGGCCAACACAACATGCCCTGCTACACTAGGCCAGTAGTGCATTCTTTTTCCTCAGGGTTTGTTCTTTAAAGAAAAACAGAGACCTACAAAAACAGCTTTGGGGCTTGTTTCTAACAAGCCTAAGTCCTCAGTGCTTTGGTCTAACACAAGTCTAATTTCTTACAACAAATTAATGTTTCCTCAGGGCTTGTGTCTCTAATAAGTCTAAGTCCTACAAATCATCCTCTACAAAATACTCTATACCGTCAAGTATCAGTCTGCCAAATTTGCAGATTACGTCAGGGGGTCCCTGTCTCTGTCATGTTACATACCAATTTCTTATTATTTTATTTTGCATTTTTTTTTATTTATTGACCCTCCCAATGCCAGTCAACAAGCCACCCCCCAAAAAAAATTCCCTCTTCAACTGATTCCCCAGACTCCACCCACCAACACAGGCACTCTACTCAGACCCCTTTTATACCATGCCTTTTTTATTTTTTTAACTCCCCCCCCCAAAAAAAAATATATAATTGTATTTAGGCTTTATTTTTTATTAACTGCCCCCCAATCACAGTAAACAACCCTCCAAAAAATTTCATGTTCAACTGACTCTTTCCCCACACTCCACCAACACAGTATCACGGTGCCCGTGATTGCTGCAGTTCCTTGTCTGTCACCAGTAGGGGGCTGCTATTGGCTGTCTGCAGATAGCCCGCCTTTCATTGCCTATTTAAACCTGGATTGGGCACCCTTTGGTTGCCCTTTCGTGTTGTTTCTGACCTTCTTGCTATCACTATGCCAGTGATAGCTGGGCCTCTGTTCCAGTGTTCCTGAGTTCCTGATCTCATGTGTTCCTGAGTTCCTGATCTCTACTGTTCCAGTGTTTCCTGCATGCTGAAGTACTTCCAGTCCTGGTTCCGGCCTAGTCTCTGGTGTTGCAGTTCCTGCTGAACTTCTTCTCTGCTGTTTCCTGACCTGACTGATCGTTGCTGGTTCCTGTCATCGCATCGCCTGTCTCCTGTATCCTGGCGACCTCCTGCCTGGTCGCGCCGGCGACACTGCTTGTTACTCCAGTGTGCGGTCACTGGTTTGCTCCACAGCCTATCAGCTGTACTATCCTGTGTTGGTCCCAGCGTGCGGACGCTGGTTTGCTCCAAAGCCTTGCGGCTATACAAACTCGCTTGTTACACCAGTGTGCGGTCACTGGTTTGCTCCAAAGCCTATCAGCTATACATTCTGTGTTGGTCCCAGCGTGCGGACGTTGGTTTGCTCCAAAGCCTTGCGGCTATACAAACTCGCTTGTTACACAAGTGTGCGGTCACTGGTTTGCTCCAAAGCCTATCAGCTATACATTCCGTGTTGGTCCCAGCGTGCGGACGCTGGTTTGCTCCAAAGCCTTGCGGCTATACAAACTCGCTTGTTACACCAGTGTGCGGTCACTGGTTTGCTCCAAAGCCTATCAGCTATACAATTCTGTGTTGGTCCCAGCGTGCGGACGCTGGTTTGTTTCAAAGCCTTGCGGCTATACAAACTCGCTTGTTACACCAGTGTGCGGTCACTGGTTTGCTCCAAAGCCTATCAGCTATACAATTCTGTGTTGGTCCCAGCGTGCGGACGCTGGTTTGCTCCTAAGCCTATCGGCTATACAATTCAGTGTTGGTCCCAGCGTGCGGATGCTGGTTTGCTCCAAAGCCTTTGCGGCTTTACGATTCCCCTGTTAGTCTCAGTGTGTGTACACTGGGTTGCTTACGATCCTGTCAATTTGCCATTACCATCTGACTGCTTCTACTATCTCTGGGCTGCTCTGCCCGGTATTGGTAAGGCCGGTAGAACCTTTTGCCACATTCCATCTGAGGTTGCCTTACCCGGTATTGGCAGGGCCGGTAGAGCCTACATTATGAATCTATTGAGGCTGCCTTGCCCGGTAATTTGGTAAGGCCGGTAGAACCGTTATGCAATTCCATCTGCAGGTTGCCTTACCCGGTATTGGCAAGGCCGGTAAAGCCTAACATTCTATTTCTTCAGACTGTCCTGTCCGGTATATGGACAGGACCGGTAGAGTCTGCCTTCTGTCTTGTTATATTCTGTATATATCTGTATGTATGTGATTGCCATCCTACGTTATCAATTTATTATTTCAATAAAATTGAGTTTTACCTAAAAACTTGTGTCTGAGAGTCATAATAAACCGTGACACACAGGCACCCTCATACCCTTTGGGAAATAAAATAACGTTTGCTGTGTATTGTGTGTAAATTCAATGTTCCCGTTGATTTCAATGGAATAAGCTAGGCAAAAAAGCGGAAAAACTGCAGTTTTCACACATAAATTATTTCGCAAGCCGGAAGTGCCACTGTTCACCGACTTTGGTTTGAGGTGAAAATGTTCTCCTATCCCTTTTCCTTACTATGGCTTGGTAACTGACACATAGGAATACCGTGTAGCTCCTAGGAGTGGTCCTACTGCATGTTAGATGGTTTCTGCATACTTGCAGGATAGCAACCTTTTAGGCAGAAACAATGACCCCATGGACTACTGACAAATAAAACAGTATGTGTGTGGCCAGCATTGACAAGCATTGAGTTTGAGTGGGTATTCAGTGCAGCTGGTTACATTGTGGCTATCAAGCAGCAATATTTGGAGACTATCATTCTGAAAATGAACGAACATATCAAACCATCTGAGTATCATGTACCAGAAACAACACATGACATGCAAATTCAGGGCAAATGTATTAGCAGATGCACAGATGAGGAAGAGGAGGGGTGTGAAGGGTTGCTATCATCTGTGGTGACTTTGCACAAGCTAGGAAATGGATGGAGGTTGGTTTTCTGAGATCATATGGCTTTTAGCCTATAGAGAGGAAGGAGTGTGTGGGGGGGGGACAGAAAGTGAACATAAAAGTATATATCACAAACTCTATGGCTCTTTGTGTTAGTGTGATTCCAGTGGTAGCTTCCTTTCCCTCCCTTCTGTCTCTCCGTGTTTGCCACTTTGGTAATATAAACTGCTACTTTTTTTGGCATCTTTATAAATACTGCCTAAAGTAGATGAACTGCTGGAATTGTGTTTTATTACATATAAATATACTACTAATTACTTCATGTGGCTACCACTTCAGTTTGACTTCTACAGCCAGTATTTTAGAAAGCCCAGTGACAATGTATATTTTGAATAAGGGGTACATTGTTTTGATTTATTATCTGAAGTTAAAGTGCATAGGGTTGTGGGACTGCGATTTATTGCATTTGGGATTATGTGAGGGTTTAAATCATAGCAGCACAGGGGTGTAACAGAGTTAAAACATAGATTATAGTCTTTGGATTGTATTTTCCTTGATAAACCTGCATGATAATAGCCTTTCCCTGAGCTCACTGTTAGAACATCAGTTGAAATTGGAACAACTGTGGGGAATACATACAGCAGCCATATTATTTTTCAAAGAGGGCCTGTTCTTTGTCTGTAGAGTTTTTAATTTGCATGCTTAAAGCAGTTGCAGGCCTGTATACATGAGAAAGTTGTACACCCATGAAAGCAAAATTTAGAATTTACACTTGTAACTGATTCAATAATTTTTGCTTTTTGACTTTAACAGTGTGTTTTCTGAGGGAGCAAATGTTTTATTAGAATACAAGGTTGAATGTACAGTCCCCTGCTAGGTATATATGACTAAGGCCTTTTGTCCATGTGAAACAAAAGAGCATGCTTAAATACGTTACACAAGTGGCCATTTTGGATAGTCTTGTGGACTACAAAAGTTATGGGTAGATTATCTCAGATTATGCTGAGTTGCAAGGGCAGCAGGATGCTGAGTAGCAGGCTAATATGCCGCAGACTACTGTGGGCACAGTGGGAATGGGTCAACAAGTGATGCAGGACTTAGACAGGTTCCACTTGCCAGCAGCAATACTTCTGGTCCTTGTTGAAGTGCTGATTCTGAGGCAGTAACAGCAACAACAGCAACACCATCCTCTGCCACAGCCAATAAAAGGGAATGTGGAGGAGAGGAAGAAAGATACCATTCTTCTTCACCTTTCCCCTCCCCACTGAAGTCCTGGGTGTGGGACTATTTTTTTCTTGGGACAGGCACAGTGCAGACATCAACAGCCTTGTGCACAATTTGTGTCAAGTTAGTGAAAAGGGGAAAGAGACCTTGCCATGTAAAAGCCAAACACCCACTACAGAAATTGTGCACTGCTGTTGCTATACCCTCTTACTCTCTATAATGGCAATAAGAGGTGAGGCAGAGATCAAAGAGGAGGAAGAATAGAAAAACCCAGTCAGAGGCTGAAAGTTTGATGACGAGTGAAGCACCTAGCTCACCATCAGCTTCTTGCTCTAGGGTAACTACATCTTCTGCCAATCCAACTTGTTCATCATTACCTCCCCCACCATGAGATAGTCATTCTGTAGATATCAGGATGTAGCAGTTTGTGTCCATCCACTGCAGACTTTGTGGTGCACTGACCACACATGGAAGTGTGGTGGAGGACAGTCACAACCAGGGCATAAAGTGGCATCTGAGGAGATTCCATCCCACAGAATATGCTAAGCTGGTGGCAGGGATGGTTCATTATTACTATTAAACTTTCTGCAAATTGTCATTTGTCCCTAGTGGGGAGTGGACAAGGAGCATAGTGACAGTAGCACTGGTTTCTGGTGGGAGGATTTCACATTGGGGACCCTAAGTGTCATGATGTTTGGATAGAGTTGTGCCAGGTGTTTCACGTAAGTAAAGATGTACTCATTGTTTCCAGCCCTCCCCTTATTTACCACAAACTGTGCACAATGCAGTTGCTGATGTAAGAGGCATAGTTTGTGCTGTCATGGTAACAAATGTATATTCTAGTAACAACACATCCATGATTTTGGAGGATGGGAAGGTGGGGAAGAATTATTGGCCAACTTCTTCTTTTCTCCACATATACCTGAAGTGGTGCGAGTTAGTAATGGTGCTGCTACTTCCTCAAGCGCATTACATGCATCACCATGTTATTTCTGTTGTTTATATCATTCCCTTTGAGCTACCTAATCATCCTGCTGTTTAAACAACCCAGCAGCAGCAGCAAGAATGGAAGTGGCAAATTCTGCAATTACATCAAAACGAGATGACCTGCTGGCACTAATGCATTTTTATTTTTTTCTCAGGGCTTATTTTTTAAAAATACACATTTTGGGGGGCTTGTTTCTAAGTCCTACAGATCAATGTTTCCTTGGAGCTTGGGTCACACAAGTAAAAGTCCTACAGAACAATGTTTCCTCTGGGCTTGGGCCCTAACACAAGTTTAAAGGGATAGTAATACTTCGTTTTAGCTTTGAGTTGCCCCGCCCGCCCCCATCATCTGTTGATCCACGACGCTGAAGGAACGAATTCACCTCTGCACGAGGTCGAACTACAACTACCGGTGAAACGCTAACTTCCATTCATCTAAAGATTTCTCAGAACAAATTATCCTTCCTAACATTTACATCTTAGATCCAATTGGATTTACACAATTTTCTACATCCGAGCCATTTGTGAGAGCGTATCTGGGAGGCGGGTGGTTTGAGTGGACACAGTTTGTCGGCTATACGGGAAAGACCTGTTATATGCCCTAAGCCCAAGAAGGGCTCCTGTAAGTGCAATCATTTATTTTTAATATTTTCCATATACAATAAATTCTACACTTAGAACCATTTTCCTGTCTGTCTTTGTCATATGTGCTGTTTATGAGGTTCTTTCAGATCAAGTTTTCATTTTAGCTTTGTTTTATTTTGTAGGCATTAAAAAAACATGAAGAACGATATGTCTTATCTCTCAAACCTTTATGATTTGAGAGATATTCACAAGCAAAGTTTCCCCTCCTTCCCTTTTACCTAGTGTAAGCCATCTCTTCTTAGATATGGAATGCAGTCCATAGACCAGACAGATAACAGAAGGGGACAATCTTCTTTCTATGAGAAGAATGAAAGCCCTGCCCCCCCGACATGTTTTTCAGGTTTTTCCCTTATCTTAATTGAAGATTGTCCTTCTCTGCAGTCTACCTAGGCACCTCCCTTCAGTGTTACATCAGTAAAAGGGGAGGGAGGGTGACACTTTGTCATTGAATTACTCTTGAACTACAACTCTCCAAAGTCCAAATACTATGATGATTAATTAGAGATGCTTTTATTATGAAACATTACTATCCCTTTAAGTCATACAAATCTTCCTCTACAAAATACTCTAACCCTTGTAGAAGAGAGATTTCCTGCACTAATTTATAATACCTATCCTGGTGGTATTAGCCCAGTGAAGGTGCCCACAGGAAAGAAGCAATATGCTGAAAAGAAAAATCTCTTAAGTATCAATGCTATTTTACTCCTCAGCATAGTTAGCTGATAAGGAAACAGTGCTCTACAAAGCAAGTAGTAGTACTGTGGATTATCAGCTAGAAGTTGCATAGCAATTGAAGCTGTTGCTGAAAGTGGTCAATGTACAATTACACAGGACTGCAAGTCCCTAACTAACCACAGACCATATGTAGGATAATTATCAATTATTTTGGTCCCCTAAAGATAATGAAGACATGTATGTAACCCTTTATATAAATGTCACTAAACATTTTGAAATTAGATAAAGCGTATGCCCCAGTCACAAAGTCATATAATTAATCCTGAACCTCATTGCATAACGTTTTAAGTTTTCTTTTAACCTTTTCTTTTCTATCCATGTACACATATTTTAATTATTTGAAATAAAGTAATACCTTTTTATTTTCATATAATACTGTTGTTGAGTGCCTTAAGCACAGGTACTGTGGAACAGGAGGGTGGGCTCAAATCCCTCCCCTTGTTTTTCTTTTCAAAATACTCTAACCCGTCAAGTATCAGTCTATCCCAGTTGCAGCTTACATTAGGGGGTTGCTGTCATGTTAGCTACCAATTTCTAATTTTATTTATTTTTTATTAACTCTCCCCCAAATACCAGTCAACAACCCCCCAAAGCATATTCCCTGTTCAACTGATTCTTTCCCCAGACTCCACCCACCAACACAGGCACTCTCCTCAGATCCCTTTTATACTATGTCTTATGGGGTTTATTTAATTGCATTTAGTCCCCCAACCCCATTAAACAACCCTCCCCCCAAAAAAAATCCCCGTTCAACTGATTATTTCCCCACACTGCACCAACACAGACACCCTCCTACCCCTGTCTCTTACCTCTGGCTATTCATCTGACCACGGCATCTCTGAACTGCTGGCTCTGACCTCTGGCTATTTACTGACCACGTCTTATCTAAAAACCCTTACCTTGCCTCCTTCTTTTCTTCTCTGAAAAGAGAACATGAAAATCGAGAAAGAGATTACACTAAAATAAAAATTGAATCTGATCTCTTAAGAGAGCAAGTTACCAGGTTTAAGGCAGAATTATGCCACCTTAAGCAGGGTCTCAGAGACAACTTAAATTATTATTATTTTCTTCCCTTCAACCTTGTATTGGTTTGTGGATTTAGGTGCATTAATCTGGGGCAAATAACAGCTGTGTTAAAATTTATTTACTCACATACCATGTGCTTTCTACAAAATGGCATCCTCAACCATGTGGCTTTAGAACAAATACACAGAGTTAGAGCCTAGCAGACCATGTTGCTTGAGCTCTCTGCAAAATGGAGTCCTCAACCATGTGGCTTCAGAACAAAACAGAGAGACACACAATATGCTCACACTAACAAACACTAACACAGTTATTGGAAACTATGCATTTGCCAACACTCCAAAAGCCAACCCATATATTTTTGAATATACCCAGAAAAGTTTGTTCTAATGACCAATACCACAATTAACACAATAACACCCCAGTACTAGCAATAAGAAATAATATTTAATAACAAAAATATTATACGAACAATACAATGTATATTATCAAATATAATCTAGCTAAACACCTAATACTAACTAAACAATTACTTACTGCAGTGCAAATAAGACACAAAATGCAACAATTATAGTAGAAAAAACTATATGTTGGTTACAAGGGTGTTTTTCCTAGAAATATTGTATAAAAGAAACAGTAAAGCAAGAGAGAGATACTTAGCTAAAATAAATCCTGGGATTCCTTAGCAAATACGTGTACATTTTGTACAGACATTTGTAATTGGAGAAGGAATCTTAGAATTAATATCCAGCCTAGGAAGTCTGCAGGGAAGTTTGTCTCTGAAAGAACTGCTCTGGAGGGACGGTAGGTGAATTTTCACCTCAAAAAAGTTTATTTGCACCTGCTGGATTTCCTGCCTTGGAGGAAGATAATTTTAAATCAGACAACATAGGACAGGTAAAAGTGAGAGGAATGTGGGGACTTTGAACATGCTAGGAAATGGATGGGGTTGGGTTTTGTGAGATCATTGTCCTTTTAGCCTATAGAAAGGAAGCAGGGTGTGGTCAGAAAGTGGACATGCAATTCTCTCTCTTTGTGTTCCTGTAATTCCAGCTGTAGCTTCCTTTCCTACCTTGTGTCCCTCGCCCATTTCCTGCCTACTCCACACCCCTTTTGTTATGCTGTGGTTAGAATCATCCAAGTTTTACTTATAATCTCAGATAGCATTGGTATATGTTTGTATGTGGGGTAATAGGGGTGTGCACTTTGGAAATGTTAACTGCTGATTTTTGGATTCTTTATAAATACTGCCTAAAGTAGACAAACTGTTAGAATTGTGCTATATATATATATATATATTACAAAATACTTCACCATCTACCACACTTGGTACCACTGCTATGACCAATTAATAATGTGTTTCAATCTGAGGAGGATAGATTATATTTGACACAAACATGATAATGGTAACTGCTCTAGGAATCTACATACACACACACACATCGATCACACCATGTCAGTCCACCACCTCTACTACCATACACATCTGACACATTGCAGGTTATACCTTTTTTTGTTGTTTCTTGACATCATGTTGCCCCTTTGTTTTTTGAAAAAAGAGACTTTAAATAAGTGATATCATATGTTGCACCCTGCTGGAATATGTGTCAATGTCACTTAAGCAGGAAGTTAGTGATGTGGGCAAAGGACAAAGACACGCTGCCTGATAAATTATTTTAGGACTCACAACTTTGACTTTCAGTTATATATTTCTCCACTGCAGCCCTTAAAAGAAGTAATATTGTGGTGGGAAATGTTGCAGTCATAGGAAACGCAGACAAAAAATTATTGGCAGTGGTGAAAAGGAGAAAACTTTCGTAGTGGCAAAAAGGAGAAAATTTTTGCGAAAAAAGACATGCAGGACTTTTTGCCCACCCCTAGTACTTTTGCTGGACATTATCAAAGTAGTGTGGATTTTAACAGTAACGTATACAACAGAACTGTTTGTATTTGCTGTCTTGCCCGTCATAAAATACTGTATCATATAATACTTTGGTTTTAATATCTGACTATAACAGTCAGTCTCAGTCACAGCTCATCAGGATCCCTGTCTGTCTCAACACAGGATGAGTATAGACATTAGTCAATATGCTGGTTCCTCTACTTCTGGGTGTTATAGGAGTCTCAGGAGTATCAGTCTGCAAAGTATTCTATCGGTCAGTAAGTCACAGAGGCCAACTCAGAAAGGAACTTGGATCACCTGCCTGTCTCAGTCAAACAAATTTCTAGGTATTTTGGGAAAATCTCTTTTCTCCCAAAAACACTTCATCAGAGTCCCCAAACTCCCCTAACAAAGAAAACATATGTCCTACCCAAAAGGCTCCCTAAACATAATTCCATCTCCATTTTCGTTGCCTATCTTCTCTAACATATAGTGCTTTTCCTATCTGTCATAATACAGAATGACAAGATGAGGGAACTACACATCCCTTTTATACTATCCAGACAAGGAAAATGGGAAATTTTTCACGTGTGTGTGTGTGGGGGGTCGATTCACTCTTACCGTTTATTTCAATACAATGACGAAGGCAGAAAAAGTGGAAAATTGTGTCTTTTCACAAAAATTGTCCTGCAGGTCTGGAAGTGCCTGTTTCAATTTTGAGACAAAATGATTCACCCATCCATAATATTGATATAGTTATCTTGCTGAACTGCCTACTATAGAAGCATACAAAAATAAAATGTTGTAAAAGATAATAATTTCTTGGCTTACATCTATTCATGTACTATTCTCTTTAATCACAGTTTCATACTCAGTATACCCTTATGTCTATTACATGCAGTTCTGTGTAATGATTTACTTAAATTAGTAAAAACATGTTTTCCTGAACTCAACAAAACACATATCTACCCTCCCAGTGGCAAAAATATTATATTATCTTTTAAAAGCATTAATAGGAAGTAGAAAACTATGAATGTTGTATACTTTTGATAATTTATCTTGTTCATAAAAAGGTTAATCATAAATAACCACACATTTTTCTACTCCAAGGACACACACCCTGTTTTGTATTGCAAAGAAAATTGAGAAACTAAAGCAGATTCCCATTATCTCTCTTGCTAAATTTTAAAGTTTGTAGATGGGTAGTTCCTCACCTTTATTAATACAGTAGCACCAGAAGCCAAGAACATTTTCTGAATAAGCATCCGCTAAATGTGTTCATTGCCCTTTTAGAGGACAGACATTTTACCTAATTACTGTTTCACCACATCTCAGCAAAATAAATTTCAAGCATATTTTCTGTTTCAAATATTTCACTAAACAGAGAGAAAGCTCTAATATCACAGTTTAATAATGAAAAACGGAGAAAGGTTTCGAAAGTACGTATATAATGTTTAGTTGAACATTTTTAATATTGAATAATACAAATTATTAAAGAGATAGTAATACTTAAGTTACTATTTCTCCACTATCTTGTAGCTCTTAAAAAACTGAATTAAATGAGCCCAGCAGCATTTCTCAAACCTTTATGATTTGAGAGATATCCGCTTTCACAGTTTTGCTTTTTCCCTCTCCCATGTAGAGAGAAACAACTAGCTAACCATCATCTTCTAGGGTAACTACGTCATCTGCCAATCCACCTCATTCATCGTTACCTCCCGGCCAAAAGATAGCCAAAGGATGTTAGAATGTGGCAGTTTGTCTCTACTCTTTGCACGCAGTGTGGTGCACTGACCACATGTTCTATTGTGGTGGAGGAGAATCTCAAGCAGCGCATCAAGCGGCATCTGAGGAGATTTCATCCCGCAGAATATGCTAAGACTCTGGCAGGGAGGGTTCGTCATTAATATTAAACTGTCAGCAAGTTGTCGTGTGTCCTTAGCGGGGTCTGGACAAGGGGCATAGTTAAAGCGGCAGTACTTGGGTTCTGGCGTCATGGATACAGTTGTGCCCCCAGGTGTTATTTACTCTTCCAGAAATGGGTCTCATGGGTAGTCCACAGCCTGGAGGTTCTTGCCCGTCCATTGGATTGCCTTCCTTTGGTCTTTGATCTTCCACTGTCAGTTGGATGGCAGCACCTCCAGCTTCAGCACTTTAAGGACACCCTTGGGGCCATTGGATATGAAACAAGGGCTCTGGCTAGATTCAAGTCTGCCCTTACCAAAGGGAAGCTTCTGTTTACAGCACTTTCAAAAACATACCAGTTTGTAGAAACACTTTCCTCTCCAGTGGGCAAACCATGGTTTTTCGCTGAGTGCGAGTGGGAACTAGGGTTCTCGTGGTCCTTTGACCAGTGGTTCACTACCTTTGCCTATAAGTGCAATCAGCACCTGACACGGCTTGCCAGGAAATGAACTTTAAGCTTATCACGAGATGGAATTATACACCTGAGATGTTGGTCTCCATTTACCCATCTGCATCCCCCCTGTGTTGGAGATGCCTTTCAGAGATTGGCTCTATGTCTCATTTATGGTGGTCATGCCCAGCTATGGTAGATTTGTCAGACTGGCTGATAACATAACTTGTGAGTACCTATTATCCAAATCTGTTCATTAGAATTTACAAATTGTATTTCCTTGTCTACTAGGTACATAACAATTGTATAACGTGTAACCTTATGCATGATGATGTAAAATCTTAAGCTCATGGATATGTACACTATGATACTCTTATTAACTTTATATTGATTTTACTATTTCAGTAAAACTTTTTTGAAAAAAAAATGGAAGTGTTTATCTGCTGTCTAAATATACTTTCATATTGCATTAAATATGCACATAGAGGGGTTATACACCAAGGCATGATAAAGAGGTAATAATTTGGAAATGGATATAACTTCTCCAGTGATATCACTTCTCCATTTCTTACGTTATTCTGTGGAGCCAATTCAATAAGATGTCTCCAACTTTGGAGATCTTAGTGCATAGGCTCCTTAGAATAACATAGGAACTGGAGAAGTGATATCACTGGATAAGTTATCTCTGTGTTTTCACCTCTTTAACACTATTTAGTTCATAACCCCCATAGACTGTTATATACATCAAAATACACTTCTTAGCAACAGATAGTCGACAGCATACTATGTTTATGAATGTAAAGCCATGTAAGCTAGTCAAAGAAACAGTACTGAAAGAGTTAATAAAATCTATGGATTGCTACACAGTGAATGAACTAATTCATCATGGAAGGATGCCAGTGCAATATGGTGGATGCTTCTTTGGCAGAATTCTCCTACCAAATTGGAGTGATATACCAACAGGCAAAGACAGCTTGAATCCTATATCGAAAAGATACAGCATTAATTTTTGGGTAGTGTTTCTTTGAGTAAACTGCAGTTACAATAACAAAGGAGTTAGCAATGAAACACCAATGAAACACCAAGATCAATATAGCTGTAACTGACCAACTCCAAATCAACAGACCTTGTATATATATATATATATATATATATATATATATATATATATATATTTGCTAGGACACTCCAAAATTGCATATCAGAGAAAATACATGTATGCTCCTGCAAAGCCTCACAAATGCAGCTCTAAACCATAAATACTAAAATTACTTAAACTGAAACAATTATATCTTATGATCCTGCATTTGATACTCAACTACTTAGCAAGAAAAACTGACTTATCAAGGTATGTACATTTAAATTATCAGATAAAATATACCACAACTTCACTCACAGATTTTATGCTGACAAACCTGTCACCCACAACCCTACATCTGGCAAATACATTATTCTTGCTTAATATCTAGAAATCTTTGCTAACAATAACGCAGTGTAATTCCTGCTAATTACAGTATATTTTCCTTAGGGGGGCATTTCCGCAGGAAATTCTCTGATTTATCCTGAATAATTGGGTGCTAATAGGGTCTCCGGAAGTTTTGCAAGTACAATAATAGCAAAATATATTTACCAGTCCTCAGATTGTGTACTGATCTGTGTGGGATGGATATTTGTTGGCCTGGATTCCCTGAAAAATCTCCTTTTTAGATTATCAATGTAATCCCATTTTTTTTTCTTTTAACCTCACATTTACTTTTTTCTACCTCTCTTTTTCTTTGCCTATAGTTTCACCTACTTTGTTCTACAAAACTTTGAACACTATTCAATATGGCAGTCATTTCATGCTTTTTATTGTATGAAGGAGGAAAATCCCACTCATAGAGAAGCATGGGCAAAAATGACAAAACATCTCGTGAGAACATTTCCAGCAAAAAAAAAAAAAAAAATCTTTGAGCACCCATCACTACTAGTGTTCTAGAACTTTGATTCTTGTATTTTATTTGATTTTGGCTAGTCAACTCTGACCACACTTGTTTGCCACCTGCCCTGATCCGAACTATGTTCCTGGCCTGCTTTTGGATACTGATTTTGAACCTGTGACCTTGGTTCATTTGTGAGCTTCTAGTCCTGTTTCTTAACTATGTGTGCCACTTCTGATTTTATGTTTACTGGCAAGTACCACCATATCTGGCTCAGCTGGTCTTAGCTATTAAACCTTGAAATCTACAATGTTTTCTATGGCTTGTAGCCACAAAAATTTTGCAGCTGACACCTCTCACTAACTGCAAACCCCAGGTTTGCACTCAAGCAACTCTTCAGTGGCAGACTTGGGTTGTTGTTTTTTTTTATTAATAAGTGGCTCCACAGCATGCTGTATCTATTCATGGCTGGTGTTTCAGTGTATCTTCTTTTTGGAAGCCCTTCTCTGCCCAGCGAGTTGACTCTTGTCATGTTAGTGAGAGTGACAGAACCAACTGCGCCATAGGGAGAAAATTCAAATTAATATTGACTCAAGTGGGACTTCTGCCCTTTTAAATGCTAGAGAGCTCCAATGCATTTCAAAGCAGTAATTCATTATTATTAATTTTTAATGGATCAGCATGCAATATAGTACAAATAACATATGGATTTAATACATTTCTTTGTTCCTGCATCTCACCACCTGGTTAGAATTTGTATCTAAATTTTGAAATATAGAGGTTTTTCATACATACCTAGGTGATACCAGAGTCACATTTGATTATGCAAACTATTTCTCACTAGCTTCTTTTAATCATATTCCAGATGACAGAAATTATCTAAAATTAGAACAAATAAGAAGTTGATGGTAAGTGTATATTATAGATTAAAATTATTTTTGAATTTTATGTACAATAGCAATTATTATTGAAGCAAAGCCATAGTAAAAGGGAGACTTTCTCTTTCACTAGTATTTTGTTTTAGCTTCATTCTGCTTATTTTGCATTCAGCTTTCAAAAAGTATTATTAATGTGGTCCAGAGAGACACTGTCAGAAATGGCAAAATGAATCAAGGGATTTTCCTTCAACATCCAAATGACATACTGCAGCAAGAGAATTAAACATGACTAGCCAGTGCCCTTTCGTCTGTAGATGAAGACGATATTGCCAATTCGCAAACCAAAGACTGACATTTGGGTGGATTAAAATACCCTGTTATTGTGCTGCTAGTTTTTAATCACTAGTGTTTTCTTGATCTCAAGTGCTTCAGTCAAGTGGCTTCTTAAAATCTTGTTTGCTAAACCCTTCGGTAGAGCTTTGCTATAAACATTTATCCTTGAAGAAGATTTTCTTCAACACTGAATGATGAGAATAGCTGGCTTGTAGATATTTAATTAAAACATTAAGCAGTAAAAGCTTTAGTGTCAACATTCACAAGTACCTTAACATAGCTGATGGTTGCTATAATTGAGTTTTCCTGCAATTGCTTTTTTCCCCACTCAGAGAGCTGCAGTAGCTTGAGGTTCGCTTTGCCTCATGCTGTTAGTTGTAGCTCTGAGACTATACCTCATGCTGTCATTCTCCTGATTTCCTGTATCTGGTTGTTAGCTTTAATTTTGAATATCAAGACTGGATGGTAATAACATGCTTTGTTGAAGAAATGAAAGTTTTTGTTAAACAATGTTGAGATTCCCTTGTTTTGATGCAATTCTGGAAAATAGGATGGCATCAATAGCAACAGTATTTTACACACACACATACATATATATATTTTTTTCCATTAGTTATTTGATTTAGAGCAAGACATATGGATGATAGCATTATTTCAGGGTTAGAAAATAATTCAAGATGGTTTTAAGTCATCAATCTGAAGATTAATGATTTATAACAGAAAAGAGCAATCAATACCATTGAATATATATTAACATATTTAAGTAAATGTTCAATTACAAAAACAAAGGAATATATTTCTGTAGTACATACACATTTTTAACAATTAATTATTTATATTATATTAATAAGTAAGAAATAAGGGAAATGTCATATTACTGCTAAAATCCTTCAAAAGCTCTTTTTCAAGTCTCTGTTTCCCCAGATGAAATTGTAATTAAATTGTTTAACAGTATTCCTTCCCTTATTGCGCTTGGAAGGAAGATATAACTTTTTGCCAAATTCTTATCTTTACAGTATTCCTTCTCTGATGTAGTACAGGAGTAGACTAACTGAAGAGCTCCCCCTGGTAGCCTCAATTACGGTCTTGGAGACTTGTAAGCTGTAATTTAATAGATCATGCAAAGTGGGGATTCAGCATTGTAGAAATAATGTATTCCTCAATGCTTATTATACA
Organism: Rhinophrynus dorsalis; assembly: GCA_037306005.1. Taxonomy (NCBI): domain Eukaryota; kingdom Metazoa; phylum Chordata; class Amphibia; order Anura; family Rhinophrynidae; genus Rhinophrynus; species Rhinophrynus dorsalis. The sequence goes on from CM074723.1 coordinate 404,255,326, forward strand.
CACTGTTCTAGGATACCTTTTAAAAATAAGCTGGTGACACCAGTTAAGGACTGTCTTGGGTACAGCTCTGCACCTCAGCCTGTCAATCTTTCCTCCTCCCCTCTCCATTAGTGCCTCATTCCCTCCTCCTACTCTGATGGAGGATTCTTCCATGTGAGCTGGAGTGCTCAGTGGCAAGAGAGCACTCCAGCCCACATGGACGAATCCGCCATCAGAGTAGGTGGTGGGAATGAGGCACTACTTGGGGAGAGGAAGAGGCAAAGGATTGACAGAGCTCTACTGCAGCCTGTCCTTAACTGATGTCACCAAATTATTTTTAAAAGGTAAAATCTCGAGCTATACTGCACTACATTAAAACAAAAAACAGATGGAAGCTTACTTTGGATAGCACTTTATTAAAAAGTACTTTAACAGAATGAGTGCTTTCTTTAAGCTTTGTGGGACTTTCTCTCAAAGATCTCATACATAAAGTGGCATACCGATGATGTTGGCTACTCTGTCTCTGAGCCATGCTGCTAAAGACAGAGGCAGAGGTAGTGGTAATGGCAGTGGTGACATGCTGCTGCTGCTTGCTAATGATGGGAAGGATACCCAATGAGCATTTACAATCATTTAGTCTGCCCAGTGGCCCACATATGTGTGGTCAGGAAAACTTTATTCTCATCATTTATTTTTTTCCGGCCTTTTGCAAACCAATCTAAACATTAGATTGTACAACCCTGGTGGAGCCATCCTAGAAAAAAATATTGTGGTTTGGAATATGCCAGTGGGGTATAACACAAAACGTAATATATTTAAAACCACTATTCTCAACAAATGAATAGGGCAGCTTTTCAACTGCTAATATTTTAGCTAGTTTGTCATTAAACAGGGACAGATTGGGATTATTTTTGTGAAATATTTGCATTCTTTATATGAACTCTGTAATTCTGGGTAAGGAGGAAATGAGACAGTTCTTAAATTGTGACTGTGAGTATGTTGTGTATCTCCTTACGTGTAAATGTGGCCAGCAGTATGTGGGGAGAACGAAGCGTCGACTCAGAGTCAGATTTGGGGAGCATCTCAGAAATGCCAAGAATAAATTGGAGACACATAGCGTCTCGAGACATTTTATTAATAATCTGGAGTGTAAGAAGGAAGATCTCACTATAATGGCGATAGAGCAAGTGAAGGTTGATAGAAGAGGAGGTGATAGGCTACTTAGATTAAGGAGAAGGGAGACCTTTTGGATTCATCAGTTAAAGACATTACAACCGACAGGTCTAAATGTAGACCTTGATTTGGCTGCATTTATATAAGGTAGAGTGATGGATGAACTCACCCAGAGTCTTCTCTGATTCCCACAGTATCAATACGGGGTTATATAGAATAGGGTTGTTTTGTTTTGTTTTTGTTTTTTTTAGAGGGTATTTAATAGAGATTGGTGGACTGATATATAGTTGGGATATATGTGTGGAAGATGTATCTTTAACATTTTCTATCTATAGTGTTTGATTTTAATTACCTTATTATACTATGTTTCACTTTAACAGTGTCATATTAATTGGAAGATCATTTGAGGCAGTAAGTTTAGAATGATGTGTGAGGATTTATTTTCCACATTGTTTCAAATGAGTTAATTTTTATGTGTAGATTATATGTTTTGCTAATGGTGTGATTATATGTTGAATGATAAGGAGTTAATCAGACAATTGATTTCGTCTCCTCATGGCTGGATGTGATGTATGAAAGGATTTAACCCGGCTGTAACGGTTTGTACGACACTCAGACACAGTAGGTTATTATTAAAAGACACAATGTGAATGCCCACTAAGGGCTATAGTGAATCACAGGAAAATATCAGTCATGTACGTATGCCCACACAGGCCCAGTATACAATGGTAGAGAGTTAGATACTGTCACAGGTCAGGCATAACCAGGCAACTTCAGCACAACATTGGTTAAAGTTCATAGATAGTAATCAGTCTCTGATATGGTGTGTTTGGCAACGCCCAGTATGATGGTAATGATAGCAAAAGACTGGTGCGAGGTGTGGAAGCACCTAGTCTTTAAAGCAGGACTGAGAATATACCCTGTGCTGAGCAGAAACAGAGGCCACAATACTCTGCTAGAGCAAGCAAAAATTTGAGCCACGAGCACCCGACCGGTGCAGTAACGGAAACACTGTACACTGCAAGAGCTGATGGACTGGAGCCAATAGCACCTGACCGGTGCAGTAAAGGAGACACAGTACACTGCAGAGCTGATGGACTAGAGCCAATAGCACCCGACCGGTGCAGTAACAGAAACACTGTACACTGCAAGAGTAAACAGAAGGCTCAGTGTAACGAAGGCAACAGTGCTCTGCAAGTGTTAACAGAAGGCTCAGAGTAAACGGAGGCCACAGTGCTCTGCAAGTGTCAATGGAAGGCTCAGAGTTATCGGAGGCTAGAGTGCTCTGCAAATGTTAACGGAAGGCTCAGAGTTAACGGAGGCAACAGTGTTCTGCAAGTATTAACGGAAGGCTCAGCGCTAACGGAGGCAACAGTGCTCTGCAAGAGGAACGAAAGGCTCTGAATAGCTGGCCGGATCACAGCGCAGGAATGTCAGACAAGCCGGGTCAGGTCACAGAGCAGGAACGTCAGACAGGCCAGGTCGAATCACGGAGCAGGAACGTCAGACAAGCCGGGTCAGGTCACGGAGCAGGAACATCAGCCAGGCCGGGTCGAATCACGGAGCATGAACCAGAAGGAGTATTGAAACGGGCCAAGTCGGTACACAGGAACACAGCAACACAGTAGCACTGGTACAGGAACACCACGAAAGGGGACCTGACAGGTGCCAGAGGCCCGGTATAAAAAGGCCATACTGGGCTGGCCAAACTAAGCTCAGCCAATGGGAGCACACCACAGAGAGAGTGACAGAAAAGAGCACGGTATCACAGTGCCTGTGATTCCTGTCAGTCTCAGCTATGACAGATACTGATTTGCTGTGTTGGTTTGGCCCGCCCCCTGGTGACCTTTTTATACCTGGCTAGCAAGACTGTCAGGCGCCCTTTCGTGGTGTCTCTGTGCCAGTTATTGTGCTGTGTTCCTGTGTTCCGGATTCCTGTGTACTGACTTGGCTTGTCTTGACTATTCTCCTGTGTTCCTGCTCGTGTATGACCCGGCTCGTCTGACTACCTCCTCTGGATCCTGACCTGGTTTGGCTGACGTTCCTGCTTGTGTACGACCCGGCTTGTATGACTACCTTCTACGTGCTACGACCCGGCCTGGCTGACTTCCCGCTCCGAAGAACGACTCCGGCTTTCTACAGTAACCTGTGTTCCAGTTGTCGCCGCCGCAACATTTCTATCTACTGTTCCAGCTTTTGGTGTGACTGCCTTGCCTGGTGTACTCCGATCAGTGCTGTGCTTTTACCGTTGCAGAGTTGGGCGTACCCGTGCCTCCCTCAGACTGCAGAGCCTTGCTTTACCACTGATAAGCCTCAAGTAAATGTGCTAATTAACCCTAGCAGTGCCGCTGGGTTCCACTCTATCGCTAATCCTGTAAGAGTCTCTTTCTCAGTGAATACTACTGCTGAGCTGGCCGCTCTTCGTCAGCAGCTTCACACATCCTTGCAGAGTATTTACATCCGTTTAGGCCGGTTGGGCGCCTGAGACCCTTTCTCTTGTTCAGTAGCGATCCCTCTTTCCCGAGTGGTGGCAGGCACAGGCATCAGCATTCGTATTCCGGTAATCACACCCGTGGGGGCTGTCGGCTCTAGCGTATGCTTTCCCATTATCCAGTTTAGTCTGAGTAGGCTTGGCAGCTATCGCCTTGAAGGCCGGTTCCAATTACGCCCGTGGGGCCTTATGCACTTGCACTAGTTAAAGCAGTTCCAGTAGGTACACCCGAGGGGGCTACGGGGACTTTGGTGCTTCTTACTGAACACTGTGGCGGGGCAGTCCAGTATCCGGCCGGTGATAGTCTTGGTCTCCAGCATCAGCCTTATAACACCCAGGGCGTTCCAAACATTCACATCTGAGGCTGACTGTTATCAAGGACTTAACCCCTGAGGGGTACACGCTATCCTATTTCTGTGTAATTGTACTTATTGGTCATTTGTGCATTTACCATTATAAATATATATATATTATCTGTATATATTTACCACCACTAGAGGGCGTGTTATTGCCTTATCTTATTTTAATAAAACTGTGTTCTTATTCACCCAATGGTCTGAGTGTCTTAAAAGAAACCGTGACACACGGGCACCGTGATACCGGCTAGAGGAGACGAACTGTAAAGCCCTGAGGAAGAAGACAGGTGATCTGCGATACGCCTCGGCTTATTGCAACATTGTTCTTTTCAGTTCCACTTTCTCTCTCGATTGAGTCTACATACTGGTTTACATCGAGGTGGATACACTGTGGATACATTGTAACATACAGCCAAGTGGCAGCAGATTAGCGTATGAGCCTGGAGTTTCCAGCGGAGGGTTCCGTGAGTCTATTGGCGATCCCGTTCTTACGGGTGTCATCTGTTGGGTGAACGGGATTGTGCCGAGCTCCGTAGGCGTATGTTAGCTGTATCCCCATGCTGATGAATATGTTAAGGCGGATCAAGGGTTAAACCAGATGGAAGACTAATGAGAGAGATGTGTGCTAAATTTATTTATATCTTGTGAGTGTTATTTTAGCTTGTGCAAGAGAAGATTTTTATGAACAATAAACTCTACTTTTAGATGGTCCTCTCTTTGCGCTTCTTTTTCTAGAGATTATGTTAAAAACAAATACCCACCACAGAAATCAAGCACTGCTTTTGCTGTCCCTGACTCTCCAGAAAGGCAAAAAGAGGCAAGGCAGAGAACAAAGAGAAGGAGGAATAGAACAACTCAGGCAGAGACTGGAAGTTCCAGGACGAGTAAAACAACTAGCTCGCCATCACCTTCTAGGGTAACTACATCTTCTGCCAATCCACCTTATTCATTTCATCACCCGCCAAATGATAGCCACTCTGTTGATGTTAGGATGTGGCAGTTCATCTCTACCTATTGCATAGTGTGTGGTGCACTGACCACACATGGCAGTGTGGTGGATGAGAATCACAATCAGTGCATCAAGCGGCATCAGAGGAGATTCCATCCCACAGAATATGCTAAGATGGTGGCAGGGAGGGTTCATCATTACTATTAAACTGTGAGCAAGTTGTCATGTGTCCTTAGCAGGTCTGGAAAAGGGGTACAGTGACAGTGACAGTACTTTGTTTCAGGTGTCATGGTGTTTGGATACAGTTGTGCCCCCATATGTTATTTACCACACACACACACTGTGCACATTGCATTTGCTGATAAGACCCGCTGTCCCTGCTCTCAAGGGAAAAAATATATTCTAATAACAACACACCCATGATGATTTTAGAGGAGGGGCAGGTGGAGAAGATTTAATGGCCAACTTCTTCTTTTCTCCACATATACTGGGATCTACTTATTGTTCTGCTACTGTCTCAGGTGCATCTGTGGAGCTAGTCGTGGCAAGTGGAACCTTCATCATCTGTCGTCCATGTTACTGCTATTGTTGATTCCATTCCTTTTTCAGCTGCCTAATCATCCTGCTGTGTAAACAACTCAGCAGAATCAGTACGAACAGCAGTTGCAACTCAGGAGTCAGGAGGACATTTGACAGTGGCCACTGGCCAACATGACCTGCTGGCTTGTGTTTTAAAAAAAAAAAAGAAAAAAAAATAGTCCTACAAATAAAGAATTTTTGGGGGGTTTGTTTCTAACAAACCTAAGTCCTGCAAATCAATGTTTCCTTAGGGCTTGTGCCAAGCAAGTCTAAGTCCTACAGATCAATGTTTCCTCAGGGCTCGGGCCTCTAACAACAAATCTAACAAATCATCCTCAAGAAAATACTCTATCAAGTTAAGTATTAGTCCACCCTAGAGGCAGCTTATGTCAAGGGGATCCTGTCTCTATAGCTTAACATACAAATGTCTTATTTTATTCATTTATTTTTTAACTGCCCCCCCCCCAATAGCAGTCAAGAAACTCCCCCAAAACTAATTCCCTGTTCAAATGATTCATTCATTCACGAAAGCAGGCACCCTCCTCAGACCCCTTTATACCATGTCTTATGGTTTCTATTTTATTTTATTTTATTTTATTAAGATTTATTTTTCATTAACTATCCCCCAATCCCAGTAAACAACACCCCCAAAAATCATCCCCTGTTCAACTGATTCTTTCCCCACACCCCACCAACACAAGCACTCTCATGTCCCTTTCATACTCTGCCGTTGGGAAATAAAATAATATTTGCTATGTGTTGTGTGTAACTTCTACGTTCCCATTGATTTTAATGAGCTAGGCAAAAAAAGTGGAGAAAAGTCAGAAAATTTACACTTTTCACAGGAAATTTTTCTCCAAGCGGAAAGCGCCATTTTTTGCCAATTTCAGTTTGAGGAGAAAATTTTCGCCCATCCCTACTGGTAAGTGCATAATTCCATAACTAGACACCACACAAACCCTTATACCTAGTATGGTCCAACAGAGTGACAGCTGAACACATGTCAGCATTCCTTCCCTCAAGTTCACCAACACAGCTCTTAGAGGGTTCACACAAAGACAGAATTCCAGACAAACCCAGCACCAATGGGAAGGGTTAAGCAGGACAAATCCTTCCCAAATCCACATTTAACCCCTTCATTGCTTTGTTGATCAACTATACTCCCTTCACACAAACAATGCCTGCCATCTTGTTTTCATTTAAATATCTTTTATGTTTACCACAATGTCATACATGGAGCAACAGTCAGGTCAGCACCTAACCCCTTGAGCTGTAGAGGGATTATTATTATTATTATTATTCTTTATTTATATAGCGCCAACTAATTCCGCAGCGCTGTACAATTGGGGAATAGACATACAGAGGTATTAAATAGTACAATCAGATGTGTAGAACAGGAGGATCAGAGGTCCCTGCTCGTGAGAGCTTACAGTCTAGAGGAAGGTAGGTTTGATACAGAAGGAGTAAGTGCTATTGTGTTTAAGTGCCTCCTGCCACATGAACTGCCAGTCAGTGGGTGGGAGTGAGAAGTGCCATTGAGTGCAGTAGTCCGTGCAAGGGGTGAATCTTGGTGATGATGTTTATGGAGGCAGTTGATAGGCCTCCCTGAAGAGGTGAGTCTTCAGGGAGCATCTGAAGATTTGAAGGCTGGGGGAGAGTCTGATGGGGCGGGGGAGGGAATTCCACAGCTCAGGTGCAGCACGGGAGAAGTCCTGTAGGCGGGAGTGGGAGGATGTGATAAGAGCTGTGGAGAGCAGAAGGTCATGTGCAGAGCGAAGATGGCGGGCGGGAGTATATTTGGAAATGAGAGATGAAATATAGGGGGGTGCAGTGTTAGTGAGGGCTCTATAAGTTAGCACCAGAGTTTTGAATTTTACTCTGTATGCTAACGGGAGCCAGTGTAGGGACTGACAGAGGGGTGTGGTGTTAGAGAAGCGATGAGTGAGGTAGATTAGTCTTGCAGCAGAGTTCATTATGGACTGTAGCGGGGTTAGTCGGGTGAGAGGCAGGCCAATTAGTAAAGAGTTACAGTAGTCAAGACGGGACATGATGAGTGTTTGGATTAGAATTTTGGTAGTGTCTTCTGTGAGAAAGGGTCGGATTCTAGAGATGTTGCGGAGGTGGAGGCGGCATGGGTTGGAGATTGACTGGATGTGAGGAATGAAGGATAGGGCAGAGTCAAATGTGACCCCCAGGCAGCGTGCTGTAGGGGTTGGTGTGATGGAAGTGTTGTTAACGGTGAGGGTAATGTTTGGGATAAGGCTGGTTGTAGACGGAGGGAAGAGAATTAGTTCAGTTTTGCTAAGGTTAAGTTTGAGTTGATGGGAGGACATCCAGGAAGACACAGCAGACAGACAGTCAGACACTCGGGACAGGAGGGAAGGAGAGAGGTCTGGGGAGGAAAGATATATTTGGGTGTCATCAGCATAGAGATGATGGTGAAACCCAAAGGAGTTTATTAGTTTTCCAAGGGAAGCAGTGTAGATTGAGAAGAGCAACGCATTGATCGACAATTCATTGCCTACACCTCTGACTTTAAAAGGGTTGACAGAGGATGAACATAATACAACAGGGTTACATTGCACAGGTCCACAGAGGTCAGCTCACACATCACACTTCAATTGATAAAAACTGATTGCATGTACAACACATAGACCTCAACAGCAAACATACTAGGGCCTCAGAACACATCAATGCACCATTGAAAAAACAATGACAAACAAGTAGAAACAAATTCAGCAGCACATACAGACAAAGCAAGCACACAAACAAACATAGACCGAGCAGCTGGAGGACACATCTAACACCAGGTGAACCACAACACACATCCAGCATGGCATGGTTGAGCCTTGGGTTTCATATGTATCCTGAGGAGTGGGTATGGAAAGGAAGGGAATCAGTGTGTTTTTAGGCCCTAGTGTTTTTGCATTCCAGGCCTATGTGTTGTACATGCAAACAGTTTGTCTCAGCAGAACTATGATGGTTGAGCTTTGGTTATCAGATGTATCCCAAAGAGTGGGGATAGCAAGGATGTATTCCTTGCCATCTCCACTCCTCAAGATAGAAATGATAATCAACGTACCACTGACTGTATGCCTCTTGTGAGGTGAAAATGCCTCTGACTGGATGCATCCTGAGAGGTGGATGCCTCCGACCACCCAATGCTGTAATTGTATGGCACCACTAACACCAGGATGGCATTGAATGCCCAGTACAGTGGCCACCCCACAATATGGCTCATATGGGCCCATACCACAGCACAGACACCAACATGGATGCAGCCACTGCGTGAGCCCAGATAAGACCCCGCACCCAGGTAGGAGGGAAGAAACTACCAGTGGCTATGGAATGACCTATGGACACTGGACTAAGAGCACCCATAGGAGAGCCACAGAATCCTCAACCTTGTAAGGACTTCACACCGACACCACAGACTCAACCAGGAGGAGACACATCCCAAAGGAATCAATTGATGTGAGGAAACAAGCATCCCCACAGTCCCTGCATGCTGGCTCCATCACACCTGCACCTCTGCACCGCTTACCGCCACCACCAACAGAATAAGCACATCACCTGGAGGAACCCATTATCCAACAGGAGGAGAGAGAGGACATTGGAGAACCATCCCAACCCCCCCAGATACCTCATCATTCACTCCTGCATCCCAAGCAACAGGTAACCATACCATGGGGATGGTTGCATAGTATTTAGGCATCCAGAGGAGGCAGCTCACAGAGGCCAGGAGAATCATAAGGTACCTGAGGAGTTCGCAGTGGGAGGTTCATAGAGACCCAGCTACCCTCAAAGAAATAGAATCCAAGCAAGCCATTGTCAAAACGGAGATACTGGACATGTTGGGCCAAATGCTGGTAGAGGTGCATGAGACTTTCACCTCAAACCAAAATCAGCGAAAGATGGCACTTCCCACTTAATTTCCTGCAAAAAGTGCCATTTTCCCACTTTTTCGCCTAGCTCATTTCATTGATATCAATGGGAAGAAAACTTTTTCCCCACCAAATGAATGCTTTCTCTACTTTTTTACATCCATATAAAATATAAAAGCATGCCGTTCTGTGTTTGTGAGAGGAGCACCACATTTTTGAACTACTGAAGTTAAGCAAATTAAGTGGCGTTGAAGCTTAGTTTAGGGAGAGTTTTAAGTAGGACATTTGGTTTCTGTATTAGGGAGTCTGGGGGCACTCTAGGGGAGAAGAACCCCCAAATACCCCATAATTTGGTGTGATTGGAAAGACAGAAGCAGCTGGGTTCCAAATTGCTTTCTGATTTTGCTTTTTATTGTCTATGTGCTGGGGAACTCTGGGGAAAGTAGTTGGGTGAACAACTTAAAAAAAATAAAATACTTTTTTTTATATTATTACATAAATAATTAAACAAATAAATATATTAGGTGATAGACAGCTAACTGAAAGCCTGATGTGAGCTCTGTGACTGAAGCAGTCTTGATAGACAGCAGAAGATACTGAAAATGTTGTTGAGGGCTAAGGCAAGACACCACACTTGATCAGTTGTGTACTGTAGAGAGTAAAAACAAACACAGTTTGAATAATTTCCAGCAAACCCACAAAGGGCAGGGGGAGGGGGAAAGGTGGAGAAGTGCATGAATGTGGGAGTAAAGTGGTAATGCAAAAACTGATTGCAGCAATGGTAGTTGAAGGGTGTGTAATAAATGATAATCCCTCTCGTTCTGGGGTGGATGCAGTTTGTCAAGGTTCCACCAATCACACTATGCCAGTTCCCCACCATGACCATACATGTCTACCACACTGTAGGTTGCACTTTATTTTTTTTATTATTACTTGACATCACATGTATATGGGCCAGTGTCACTTAAGCAGGAAGTTAGTGTTGTGGGCAAATGACAAATAAAAAAACCCATTAAGCCTGGTATAAAAGGGATCTGAGGAGGGTGCCTGTGGTAGTGGGTGGAGTCTGGGGAATGAATCAGTTGAACGGGAATTTTATTTTGGGGGGGGGTTCTTGATTGGTACTGGGGGAGAGTTAATAAAAAACTAAAAAAACAAAATAAAATAAGACATTTGTATGTAAAGTGATAGAGACAGGAACCCCATGACATAAGCTGCCACTGGGGTGGACTGATACTTGACTCTACTTTGTAGAGGATGATTTGTTAGATTTGTTGTTAGAGGCCTTTGTAGGACTTAGACTTATTAGAGGCCCAAGCCCTGACTAAACATTGATTTGTAGGACTAAAGCTTGTTTGGCACAAGCTCTAAGGAAACATTGATTTGTAGGACTTAGGCTTGTTAGAAACAACCCCCCCAAAAAATTGTTTATTTTTTTGTAGGGCTTTGTTTTTTTTTTTTATTTATTTATTGTTTCAAAGCACAAGCCCTGAGAAAAAAATAAAAGTGCCCTACTGGCCTAGTACCAGCAGATCATGTTGGCTAGTGGCCACTGGCCAATGTCAAATATACTACTGAGTCCATAATTGTGGAATTTGCAACTGCTGTTCTTACTGCTGCTGCTGAGTTGTATAACCTCTTAAGGACCGGTGCGCGCATGCGTGGCCAGCACTTAAGGACCACGGGGCATTTTTTTTTTAATGATCCAATTCAGGGCTCCCTATCCGGCATGCAGCCAAGCGGGGAGCCATGAATTCCATGACATGCCAGGACCATCTCTGGTCCTTAAGTGCCAGACAGCCGTGACGGTCCTGGCACAGCAGTGGACGTTAAGGGTTAAGCAGCAGGATGATTACGCAGCTGAAAGGAAATGGGATCAACAATAGCAGTAACATGGGTTCCACTTGCCACAACTATCTCCAGTAATGCGCCTGAGGAAGTAGCAGCACAATAAGTAGCCCCGAGTCTATGTGGAGAAAATAAGAAGGTGGACATTATTTCTTCTCCACCTGACCCTCCTCCAAAATCAAGGGTGTGTTGTTATTAGAATATAATTTCTTCCCTTGAGAAGAGGAACTGTGGCTCTCATCAGCAACTGCAATGTGCACAGTGTGTGTGTGTGGTAAATAACACAACTGTATCCAAGCCCTCCCTGACACCATCTTAGCATATTCTGCAGGATAGAATCTCTTCAGATGTCTCTTGAAGCATTGCTTGCGATTCTCGTCCACCACACTGGCATGTGTGGTCAGTGCACCACACAGTGTGCAATGGGTAGAAATGAACTGCCACATCCTAACATCAACAGAGTTGCTATCAGTTGCTGGGCGAGGTAACAATGAACGAGGTGGATTGGCAGAAGATGTAGTTACCCTAGAGGAAGAAGGTGATGGCGAGATGGTTGTTTCAATTGTAAAGGAACTTCCAGTCTCTGCATGAGTTTCTCTATTTTTCCTCCTCTCTGATCTCTGCCTCACCTCTTGTTGCCTTTCTGGAGAGTCAGGGGGTACAGCAACAGCAGTGCTTGATTTCTGTGGCGGGTATTTGGCTTTAACATGTTTGACATAAATGTCATGGTGTCTGTTTCATGTGTGATATCAGGACACTTGTGCCAAGGTTTGTTCCCTCCTTTCCTCTTCTCACTGACTTGTCACAAATTTAGTCCAGTGCCATTGCTGGTGACTGCACTCTGCCTGCCCCAACAGAAAAATAGTCCCACACTCATGACTTCAGGGGATAGGGAACAGATGGAGAAGAATGGCATCTTTCTTCTTGTCCTCCACATTCCCCTTCACTGTCTGTGGCAGCGGATAATTTTGATGCTGTTGCTGCTACTGCCTCAGATTCAGCACTTCAACTAGGACCAGGATTATTGCTGGCACTGGCAAGTGGAACCTGTCCTAGTCCCACATCACTTGTTGACCCCATTCCCACAGTGTCCAAGGTGGTCTGTGGCAGACTAGCTTGCTCCTAAGCATCCTGCTGCCCTTGCATCTCAGCAGCAGCAGGAATTAGAGCAGCTTCAAATTCTTCAAATTCCAAAATATCACTGCTAGTGGTGGTGGTGATGCCCATCCTCATCCCTGTCTCCCATTCCTTCTCAGTTTCTGCTAAAAAGGCCACCAATGTCTCTTCCACCCCAGCTTCTCCACCATCATCATCACCACCACCACTAGTCCCTACATGCTGCTGCTGCTGTTCTGTTACAGCATCTCACTGCTGCTTGGAGGAGGTGATGAGCAATGTGACAGAAGGCCCCGTAATGTCACACTTGGCATTTCCTTTTGTTCTGAAGAAGGCAGACTGGCAGCAGTATCAGCAGGCACAGGCAGCTGATCTGTGTTCCTATTGGTGGTGGTGGTATTAATTCTGCACCGGGGCTCTTCGGGATCATGTTCCACTTGGACATTGTAGTGAAGGGAAGGGGAGGAGGACTCCCAGAGCCAGAGGAAAGGTGTGGGGTCCCTTGACCGCTAGTCTGTATGCTCTCAAATATTTTGCCTATCACTTTGGCTGTTTCACCATTACTGCTACTACTACTAACATCAACCACATCATGTTCAGCCACAGAGTCTTCCACCTCAGTCTCACAGTCACTAGTAATATGAGGATATTGTTGATTACCCATTCCTACACTCTTAACGCTGCTGGACCTTAGTGGTAGAAGTACTAGCACTGGCGGGACTGCTTGGAGACGGCAAGTTGGACTTAGGGTGCCTTGCTGTCACACTTGGTATAATTTTCTCCTTCCCTCCCTCCTGAGTACTACAAGACACACTAGCAGCAGGCAAAGTATTGGTGGAAGCAGGTTCAGCACTGGCAGCAGGGACAGCACTGGATGCAACAGGGGCAGCAATGGTGGCAGCATGTACAGCACTGGTGGCAGCAGGGGCAGCAAATCTGGCAGCAGATTCAGCAATGGTGGTTTCAGGTACAGCACTGGTGGCAGCAGGGGCAACACATCTGGCAGCAGGTACAGCACTAGTGGCATCAGGGGCAGCACATCTGGCAGCAGGTATAGCAATGGTGGCACTAGCAGCAGGGGCAGCACATCTTGCAGCAGACACAAGCAGCTGACCTGTCCTGCTCTCACTAGTACTACCCTTTTCTCCCTCCCCTTCCATTCCCTTTTCTCCTTCTTTTCCCATTAAATTCCCCAAGATCCCTTGTGGTGATTTAGGGGGACTGGACAGCATTCCAGTGTTTTTGAAGATGACGAAAGTCATAGTGTGCCCATACATAATTCCACCACCCCCACCACCTCCACAAGTGATTGCATTAAAGTAGCAAACTTACACTGTTCTTCTACTGCCATCCCACACTTATTAAGTTCTTAGAAAGTAGTCAAAACCTGAATAAAAATAATTCAAAAGTATGCCTATGGAATAGTAAACATGCCAAAATGCTGGTGGGTGACATACTGCCCTTTACTTTTGTTGAAAACAGAGGTTTTAAAGGGATAGTAATGTTTCATAATAAAAGCAGCTCTAATTAATCATCATAGTCTTTGGACTTTGGAGAGTGTTATTTCAATTCTGTCAGATTTGTAGTTCTAGAGTAATTTAATGACAAAGTATCCCCCTCCCGCCCCTTTTACTGATGTAACACTGTTCAGCCAGATCAGAAGGGACGTGCCCAGGTAGACTGCAGAGAGGGACAATCTTCAGTTAAGATAAGGGAAAAACCTGAAAAACTTGTCAAGGGGGCTTGGCTTTCATTGTTCTCATAGGAAGAAGATTGTTCCCTTCTGTTGTCTGTCTGGTCTATGGACTGCATCCCACATCTGAGAAGAGATGGCTTACACTAGGTAAAAGGGGCGGGAGGGGAACTTTGCTTGTGAATATCTCTCAAACTATAAACGTTTCAGAGATAAGACTTATATCGTTCTTCATGGTTTTTCTAATGCCTACAAAATAAAATAAAGATAAAAAAAGTATTACTATCCCTTTAAAGAACTGATGACATGTGTTGCCCCCTGCAGGAATATCCCAAGCAGCATTTATTTTTCAAGGATGCTTGTGCCAGTTACTTAAGCAAGAAGTTAGTATTGTGGGCATAGGGCAAAGACACTCAGCCTACTAACAATTTTTTCAAGGCATAAGTTACTGTAGGACTCAAAACTTTTACTTTCAGTTATTTATTTCTCCACTTAAGCCCTCAGAAGAAGTAATATTGTGGTGGGAAATGTTTTAGTCATAGGTGAAAACATAGGTGAAAATGATGGGAGTTCTTGTAGGAAATGTATTGGCAGTGGTGAAAAGGAGAAATGCACATATAGTGTATGTATCACGGTGCCCGTGATTTGCTGCAGTTACTTGTCTGTCACCAGTAAGGGGCTTCTATTGGCTGTCTGCAGATAGCCCGCCTCTTATTGACTATTTAAACCTGGATTGGGCACCCTTTGAGTGCCCTTTCGTGTTGTTTCTGACCTTCTTGCTACCACTATGCTAGTGATAGCTGGGCCTCTGTTCCAGTGTTCCTGAGTTCCTGATCTCATGTGTTCCTGAGTTCCTGATCTCTACTGTTCCAGTGTTTCCTGCATGCTGAAGTACTTTCAGTCCTGGTTCCGGCCTAGTCTCTGGTGTTGCAGTTCCTGCTGAACTTCTCTGCTGTTTTCTGACCTGACTGATCGTTGCTGGTTCCTGTCATCTCATCACCTGTCTTCAGTATCCTGGTGACCTTCTGCCTGGTCGCGTTGGTGACATTGCTACAATTCCGTGTTGGTCCCAGCGTGCGGACGCTGGTTTGCTCCCAAGCCTTGCGGCTATACAAACTCGCTTGTTACACCAGTGTGCGGTCACTGGTTTGCTCCAAAGCCTATCAGCTATACAAATCTGTGTTGGTCCCAGCGTGCGGACGCTGGTTTGCTCCTAAGCCTTGCGGCTATACAAACTCGCTTGTTACACCAGTGTGCGGTCACTGGTTTGCTCCAAAGCCTATCAGCTATACAAATCTGTGTTGGTCCCAGCGTGCGGACGCTGGTTTGCTCCTAAGCCTTGCGGCTATACGAACTCGCTTGTTACACCAGTGTGCGGTCACTGGTTTGCTCCAAAGCCTATCAGCTATACAATTCTGTGTTGGTCCCAGCGTGCGGACGCTGGTTTGCTCCTAAGCCTTGCGGCTATACAAACTCACTTGTTACACCAGTGTGCGGTCACTGGTTTGCTCCAAAGCCTTTCAGCTATACAAATCTGTGTTGGTCCCAGCGTGCGGACGCTGGTTTGCTCCTAAGCCTTGTGGCTATACAAACTCGCTTGTTACACCAGTGTGCGGTCACTGGTTTGCTCCAAAGCCTATCAGCTATACAAATCTGTGTTGGTCCCAGCGTGCGGACGCTGGTTTGCTCCTAAGCCTTGCGGCTATACTACTCGCTTGTTACTCCAGTGTGCGGTCACTGGTTTGCTCGCTAAGCCTAACGGCTATACTATTCAGTGTTGTTTCCAGCGTGCGGACGCTGGTTTGCTCCAAAGCCTTGCTGCTTAACGATCCTGCTAATTTGCCAGTTCCATCTGACTGCTGCTATTATCTCTGGGCTGCCCTGCCCGGTATTGGTAAGGCCGGTAGAACCTTTTGCCACATTCCATCTGAGGTTGCCTTACCCGGTATTGGCAGGGCCGGTAGAGCCTACATTGTGTATCTATTGAGGCTGCCTTGCCCGGTAATTTGGTAAGGCCGGTAAAACCGTTATGCTATTCCATCTGCAGGTTGCCTTACCCGGTATTGGCAAGGCCGGTAGAGCCTAAAGACTGTCCTGTCCGGTATATTGACAGGACCGGTAGAGTCTGCCTTCTGTCTGTGCTATATTCTGTATATATATATATGTATGTTATTGCCATCCTAAGTTATCATTTATTATTTCAATAAAATTGATTTTTTTTTACCTAAAACTTGTGTCTGAGAGTCATAATAAACCGTGACAGTACGAAAGGGCCATGACCTCAGACAGAAAGGGTGAAGGTAACGCACAGAATATCCATTGGAGGATGGATGTGCTCGAGCAACGTTTGGATCAGTTGGCAGTTGCAATTCAAACGATCCTTGAACGCACGGTACCTGCTGACCAATCTAGCTCTAGCCCGGTGGTCTCGCCAAGTCAGACACCAGAAAGTGATACCAGACCCCTAGGGGGTACTGTTAAAGGGTTAACGGCTTCTGCACCCTTGCCGCTAAGATATGATGGTGACCCTAGTCTCTGCAGAGGGTTCATCAATCAACTCGAAATCTTTATGGAATTGACGGCACACGCATTTCCCAATGATCGTAGTAAAGTGGGGTTCACGATATCACTGCTCACTGGCAGAGCATTGGCTTGGGCTAACCCCTTGTGGGAGAATGCTAAACCTTGTACTAAGAACTTTAGTGAATTTGTGCGTTCCTTTCGAAGAGTGTTTGAGCCTCCTGGTAGAACCACCTCTGCTGCCAAACGCCTTATGGAGATACAACAGGGCAGGCGTACAGTGGGCGACTATGCCATCGAATTCCGAACATTGGCAGCAGAGGTAGGTTGGAATAACGAGGCATTATTGGCAGCCTTCTCTCAAGGCCTGAATGACCACATTAAAGACTAAATCGCTGCTAAAGATCTACCTATTGATCTAGATGATTACATTGAGTATGTTATGATAATTGACTCCAGAATACGTGAGAGATCAATTGCCAGAGATCGTAAGTTACGGTCAAAAAATAATGAGCCTAGTAGCATGTTTTGCCCACCCATCCCTCCCTTGGCATTGAAGTCTAGTGAACCAGTACGGGAAACAAGTGAACCTATGGAAATAGGCTTCACTAGACTATCCAAGGCAGAGAGACTATATCGCAAAAAACAAGGGTTATGTTTATACTGCGGTAAAAAAGGGCACTTGCTAAATTCCTGTCCGGTACGTCCGGGAAACGCACACACCTAGGGTATCTTGGGGGACAGGCCCTAGGTGGTGTACAATCGTCCCCAGTGTCGGGCATAATGAAACCCACCATACAGGTGGTATTGTCTTGGGCACAACGCTCTGTGGAGATTTTGGCCTTGGTTGACTCCGGTGCAGCAGGGTATTTTATGGATAATACCTTTGCTGAATTGCACGGAGTTCCACGCATTGAAAGAGAAAACCCCTTGACTATTGAAGCGATTGATGGTAGACCCTTAGAACCGCCTCAGGTTATATTTGAAACTATGCCATTGTCTATGACTATTGGGGCACTTCACAGAGAAGAGCAGCAGTTTCAACTGATTAATTCCCCGCACCATGCGGTGATATTGGGATTTCCGTGGTTACAGTTACATAACCCACAATTCGATTGGAAAAAGTGTGAAATTGCTGCTTGGTCCCAGTTTTGTATGGACAAGTGCGTCATCCAGCCTATTAAGGTCATGTGCACCTCCTCTGCTATGCCGGATGTGTACCAACAGTTTGGCGATGTTTTTAGCAAAGGAGAGGCTAGTATGCTACCCCAGCATAGACCTTATGATTGTTGCATTGAATTGCAGCCTGGTGCAGTACCTCCGAAAGGACGCACTTATCCATTATCTTGTGATGAAAATAAGGCTATGGAGGATTACATTTCTGATGCCCTTGCTAGAGGGATCATACGTAAATCTACCTCTCCAGCTGGGGCTGGGTTCTTTTTTGTAAAAAAGAAAAATGGCGAATTAAGACCATGCATTGACTACCGGGGCTTGAATAAACTAATGGCAAAAAACGCATACCCAATACCACTCATCACCGAGCTTTTTGACAGGCTTAAGGGCGCTTCGATATTTACCAAGTTGGACCTACGGGCCGCTTACAATCTGGTTCGCATTCGAGCAGGTGATGAGTGGAAAACTGCCTTTAATACTCGAGCTGGGCACTACGAGTATCTAGTAATGCCTTTTGGGCTGTGTAATGCACCCGCAGTTTTCCAGGAACTGATAAATGATGTTCTGAGAGATATGTTACAGACATGTGTTGTGGTGTACCTCGACGATATACTGATTTACTCCCAAAACATGGCACAGCACATCAAAGATGTATCCGCAGTATTGCTACGACTCCGTGAGAACAAATTATTTTGTAAAATGGAAAAATGTGAGTTTCATAGAACCAGTGTGCCATTCTTGGGGTTCATAATTGGCAATGATGGCATTGCCATGGACAAAGAAAAGTTGTCAGCTGTCCTACAATGGCCAAAACCCAAGGGTCTTAAAGCCATACAGCGTTTCCTGGGTTTCGCTAATTATTATAGGAGGTTTATTAAGAACTTTTCTTCCATTGTCAAACCTCTGTCCGATCTTACGCACAAGGGTGCTAATCCTTCTTGTTGGCCGGTATCTGCTGAGAAAGCCTTTGAGAATTTGAAGCTGGCATTTGCTGCGGCTCCTGTGTTATCCCACCCCAGTCCTTTACTTCCATTTACGTTAGAGGTTGATGCCTCAGATATTGGGGTCGGGGCAGTACTTTCGCAGCGACACGAGAAAGGTGGAACTCTCAGACCTTGTGGGTTTTTCTCTAAAAAGTTGACTGTCACTCAAAGCCACTATGAGATAGGTGACAGAGAATTATTGGCCATTATCCTTGCTCTTAAGGAATGGCGTCATTTGCTTGAAGGTACTAAGAATCCTGTCTTAATCCTAACAGATCATAAGAATCTGACCTATCTCTCGGAGGCCAAGAGATTGTCCTCTCGTCAGGCCAGGTGGGCACTGTTCCTGTCTCGATTTAATTTCATTGTATCATATTTACCAGGGTCAAAAAATATCAGGGCTGATGCACTGTCAAGACAATTTGAGGCCGACAGTGACAGAGTGGAAGCACCAGCTCCTATCATCCAACCTGATAGAATACTGGCTACTATACGCACGAGTATCACTTCTCCTCTAGGGGAGGAGATCCTGGCCTCTCAGGGGTCCGCTCCCCATGAAACCCCAGTGGGCAAATGTTTTGTCGCTGAATCATTTCGTACTAGGCTGCTCGAAACCTACCATTCCTCTAAGGCTGCGGGACATATTGGTAGAGACCAATTGTTATGGTCCCTTTCTCAGTTATTTTGGTGGCCTTCCATGAGAAACGATTGTGCCGAATTTACGAATGCCTGTGCCACCTGCGCCCGCGCTAAGACCCCGAGACATCTCCCTGTGGGCTTGCTTCAACCGGTGCCTAATGGCGAACGCCCCTGGTCTCATGTTTCCATTGATTTTATGGGAGAGTTGCCTATGTCAAAGGGGTACTCCTTTATATTCATGGTGGTGGACAGGTTTTCTAAAATGGCTCATTTCGTGCCCCTCCGTGGTCTTCCTTCAGCGAAGGAATTGGCAATGGTGTTCGCCAGAGAAGTATTCCGGTTGCATGGAGTGCCTAGGGTACTGGTGTCTGACAGGGGGAGCCAGTTTGTGTCTAGATTTTGGAGGGCATTTTGCCAACAGATGGGCATACAGCTGTCCTTCTCCTCTGCCTACCATCCCCAGACCAATGGAGCCGCTGAACGAGCTAATCAGGGCTTGGAACAATTTCTCCGTTGTTTCGTTACTGACCATCATGATAATTGGTCCGACTTGTTGCCTTGGGCAGAGTTCGCCAGGAACTGTGCGGTCAATTCTTCATCTGGGAGCTCTCTGTTTCTGATTAATTATGGGTTCCAGCCCTGTTTGCTTCCAGACTCATTTCAGACGCAACAGATTCCAGCTCTGGATGAGCATATCGAGCAACTCCGTTCCACATGGGCACAAGTTCAGAGGGCACTTGGTCAGTCATTTCAGCGTCATCAGCGCCATGCTAATCGCAGAAGGCTTCCAGCGGTTTCCTTTCAGGTTGGGGATAGAGTATGGCTTTCCTCCAGAAATCTCAAGCTGCAGGTTCCGTCTAATAAGTTGGCTCCTCGGTTTATTGGTCCATACAGAGTTATTCGCAAAATTAACCCTGTCTCCTATGCACTAGACCTACCTGCATCCATGCGTATCCATAATGTGTTCCATGTGTCCCTTCTTAAGCCTCTGGTTTGCAATCGCTATACTACCACACCTGTGGTGCCAGGACCTGTTGAGGTCGAGGGCCAGGAGGAGTACGAGGTTCAGAGCATTATTGATTCCCGTAGGCTTAGAGGAAGGGTACAGTACCTGGTACATTGGAAAGGGTATGGTCCTGAGGATCGATCATGGGTGGATAGTACGGACCTTCATGCACCTAGGTTAACTAGGGCCTTTCATGCCAATTACCCGCAGAAACCTAAACCCTATTCTAGGAGAGGGGGTCTTTGAAAGGGGGGTACTATCACGGTGCCCGTGATTTGCTGCAGTTACTTGTCTGTCACCAGTAGGGGGCTTCTATTGGCTGTCTGCAGATAGCCCGCCTCTTATTGACTATTTAAACCTGGATTGGGCACCCTTTGAGTGCCCTTTCGTGTTGTTTCTGACCTTCTTGCTACCACTATGCTAGTGATAGCTGGGCCTCTGTTCCAGTGTTCCTGAGTTCCTGATCTCATGTGTTCCTGAGTTCCTGATCTCTACTGTTCCAGTGTTTCCTGCATGCTGAAGTACTTTCAGTCCTGGTTCCGGCCTAGTCTCTGGTGTTGCAGTTCCTGCTGAACTTCTCTGCTGTTTTCTGACCTGACTGATCGTTGCTGGTTCCTGTCATCTCATCACCTGTCTTCAGTATCCTGGTGACCTTCTGCCTGGTCGCGTTGGTGACATTGCTACAATTCCGTGTTGGTCCCAGCGTGCGGACGCTGGTTTGCTCCCAAGCCTTGCGGCTATACAAACTCGCTTGTTACACCAGTGTGCGGTCACTGGTTTGCTCCAAAGCCTATCAGCTATACAAATCTGTGTTGGTCCCAGCGTGCGGACGCTGGTTTGCTCCTAAGCCTTGCGGCTATACAAACTCGCTTGTTACACCAGTGTGCGGTCACTGGTTTGCTCCAAAGCCTATCAGCTATACAAATCTGTGTTGGTCCCAGCGTGCGGATGCTGGTTTGCTCCTAAGCCTTGCGGCTATACGAACTCGCTTGTTACACCAGTGTGCGGTCACTGGTTTGCTCCAAAGCCTATCAGCTATACAATTCTGTGTTGGTCCCAGCGTGCGGACGCTGGTTTGCTCCTAAGCCTTGCGGCTATACAAACTCACTTGTTACACCAGTGTGCGGTCACTGGTTTGCTCCAAAGCCTTTCAGCTATACAAATCTGTGTTGGTCCCAGCGTGCGGACGCTGGTTTGCTCCTAAGCCTTGTGGCTATACAAACTCGCTTGTTACACCAGTGTGCGGTCACTGGTTTGCTCCAAAGCCTATCAGCTATACAAATCTGTGTTGGTCCCAGCGTGCGGACGCTGGTTTGCTCCTAAGCCTTGCGGCTATACTACTCGCTTGTTACTCCAGTGTGCGGTCACTGGTTTGCTCTCTAAGCCTAACGGCTATACTATTCAGTGTTGTTTCCAGCGTGCGGACGCTGGTTTGCTCCAAAGCCTTGCTGCTTAACGATCCTGCTAATTTGCCAGTTCCATCTGACTGCTGCTATTATCTCTGGGCTGCCCTGCCCGGTATTGGTAAGGCCGGTAGAACCTTTTGCCACATTCCATCTGAGGTTGCCTTACCCGGTATTGGCAGGGCCGGTAGAGCCTACATTGTGTATCTATTGAGGCTGCCTTGCCCGGTAATTTGGTAAGGCCGGTAAAACCGTTATGCTATTCCATCTGCAGGTTGCCTTACCCGGTATTGGCAAGGCCGGTAGAGCCTAAAGACTGTCCTGTCCGGTATATTGACAGGACCGGTAGAGTCTGCCTTCTGTCTGTGCTATATTCTGTATATATATATATGTATGTTATTGCCATCCTAAGTTATCATTTATTATTTCAATAAAATTGATTTTTTTTTACCTAAAACTTGTGTCTGAGAGTCATAATAAACCGTGACAGTATGGGCTAAGATTTTCAAGAATAAATAAAAAAAAATCTTTGTTTTTTTTCACAAAAAATCCTGTGGGAAAGTTTTTGCTCATCCCTACCCATCCCTACAAATGACACCACCTGATTTCTTGAATGATGGTTTAGCTTGGTCAACATGCTTAATTAAGGTGCGTATTCTCAGTCCTGGCCCTCTCTTCTCAACCTGTTTACACACTGTGCACATTTCAATGGTTGATAATAATTGTACAGTGCCACCCTGCCTCAAAAGATAAAGATTCAAACACCCATGATTTTAGGGGGGCTATAAGAAGAGAAGGCTTATTCTTATTGAACTTCTCCCCCAGATGCACATGAATTTGTTGTGGCTTGTTGTACTGCTCCTGCAGTACCTGCCTCAGCAACAGCACTAATTCAAAGAAAACAACACCACTGCTCATGGTTCTCCCACCACAGTCTATGGAGATGATGATCCAAGTCACACTACCTCCACCCCCATTAGTACTGCCCATGATAGCACATCAGCCTGATACTTTAATGTGACTTTTGTTGTTCAGCTGGCTGTCTCAGCAGCAGGACCTACATTAGCAAACATCATAATGTCACTATCAGGTGACAAACCTAGCCAAAGTAGGCCTACAAACAATTATTGCAAGGCCTGCCTTGCTCCAAGCCTACAAGCATTTTTTCAAGGCTTGCCCTGTAAACCTGCAAAAAAATGTAAACATTTCCTTACAGTGGGCCTGTTAACTTTTTTCCCAAGGTACTGGGCTGCATTATCATTTCTCAATTATTTAATTGTATTTATAGTTAATTTTGGAAAGGTTAATCAATGTGTAAGCCATTGTTCTATGTTTTGGAATTGTTTGCTTAGCCTGTAAACCAGCTGCACATAAAAACATTTTTGAAAGGCATGCTGTATTGGCAAGAGTATAAGTATACACTCTTAGGAAATTGTTTCCAATTCCACCATTCAGGAATTAATTTCATTATGATGTAAGGTAAAAGACCTATTTGCAAAGTTTGGCAAATGTATAGTCTAGCCCAAGTTTCATGAACACAACAACAAATCTGTCAGACTGTTTACAGATCAGATTAAGTTTCAGATTAACACTTTGTTTGTGAGATAAATATTGCCACTAACAAATCACAAAACACCCAGAAATTGCAGAAACTTAAATGTTATTCTGAAACATTTTAAAATTTTTCAACTTAGGTCAAAAACAGCCTCTCATCAACTAGAAAATATCCAACAGTATATCAATAACTGCCAGTTATGTAAATTATCCTCTACACAATCTGAACCTCTAGAGTTCCTAATTTTACTAATGAAATTAAAATGGGCAATCAAGTATATGCTATTGGTGAAATGTTCCATTTTACATCTCATTCCAAAATCCTATTCCAGGAGAGAAACTTCTTCACGGTCAAAATATCTGAAGACTTAACTAAGTGAATTTATTTCATGGATAGGACATATCAATTATGTAAAAATTGTTATTTTGCCACACATCCTTTATTTTCTTCAAAATGGTGCCCATCAGGCTCCCCTTCTACTATATTAAGAAACTGCATCTGACACTGGTGTAACTTGGATAATACAAAACTTAGGTGCAGCTTTTTGACCTATTCTCTCCATTTCCCCTAATGTCATTTTCTTTTTAATCTCCCACTTCACATCCCAAGTAAGTTAAGCATTGTTTTATACTAAAAATAAATGATTAATTCATCATTCTAGTTTTCAATCTGGAATTTCCATTTGGCCTCACTTTAGAAATGTTCTCTAGGTGGCTATTGATGAGGGGTCTATCAGCATACGATTTCAGTTACATTAAAACTATTCCAGACTCTACAGAATTAGAATTACCCTTCTCTGACTATGGAAAATATAATCAGATTCACTTGTTTATGTATTCCCACCCACATAAAGATATATTTTTCAGAGAATTGACCCCTTTTTAGAATGAGATCATCCAACAATATATTTTGTCTTGGTATAACCTCTTGTTAACCATCCATTATTCAACAATTAACGATAGCACCTACAGGGTTACAGAAACTCATTGGTACAGCATTGTCTACAACACCCCATTGTTTTAGTTTTGTGATGCTGAGGGCATGCTACTACACATCTATCTGGACTATAGGCTGACCACTCCAGTATGTGAACAGGTTACTAGAAAAGCACATCTAAAATCTTGGAGATCGCAGTCCTCAGGGGAATGCATGAAACTATTCTAAACTTATATGCTGTGGTCCTCTCCAATTACCCAGTTAGGCTGTGCCTTTTCAAACATTACATAATTGAGGCATAATATCCACTGGTGGTTTCATTGATGATAAAGGTGGGACTGTTTTTTTTTAATCAGACAGAATGAATAGATTTATAATTTCCATAGTGTGTTGTGTCATTCGGTGTATAGGATTTATGATGTCTACCCAAAAAGTTCATAAACTCTTCACTACCTCCTTTATTTATTAATGGATTTTAATTTCTAAGCTCTCATTTGAAATAGTTTATGCGTAAAAAAGTGATCCTAACAGCATGTACTCTGAAGTCAATGGTGTCTCCATATTCATATTATGAAACCTCATTTGTACTTTTTATTGGAAGTTCCACGGGAAATAAAACCTATTGATGAGACATTTGAGCCATTGCAACTGTATTTAACTTGTGATGAAATATGTACTAGGACTGAACAGATTAAATCGCAAAACTTGAAGAAACATTTTTACATTGCATCACAAATTTTGATAAAAATCTTTGAAATCACCTTCATTATCAGCATCTGCTAGGTTCGCTACAGTTTGAGAATCATTATCATAGAGTTAAAAATTTCTTCCACACTCACACATATCTGTACAAGGTAGGGTATCTGCTAAATAATTTACACTGTGGACAAACATCTTATCAACTGCAGAATGAAGTCTAGAGCACATGGTATTTCAGATAAAAAGGACCCATCATGTTAAATAGGAGATTGAAATGTTGCAACAACAACTGATCATCATAATTCCAGATCATGACCTGATGGTTGTGAGAAGGATAACACTTCTTGTACTATTAGTTTTGTAATGTTGTCTTCCAGGAAAGTTTTCCATAGTAATTTAGCAAATTGAAATGGAGCTTTCATATTTGAATGCATGTTGGAACTTGCTTCTGCATGTGAAAGCACAGCATCATTAACTGATTTCAAATAAGTAATCTGTAATTGGTACTTTGAAACAGGATTGTTGAATACTATATCCATTTAAAAACAAAATTCAATAAGTATTTCAAGGGATTTTCTCCGTATCATATCTTCCTCTTTCTTTACACTTAAATAACATATTTCCTTGCAGAGTTCTCAACACTCGCCATTCTAACAACCTTACCTTCCAAAAGGGCCTCTTATAAACCAATTAAATATATCTGTCTTGCATATTCTGACTCCTTTGGTGGCATTTCTGGAGTTTTTTAAGCAAGTACTACTTACTGCTACTTTTGGATCTTATACAGGGAATCGACTTCCTGCTCACTGAGCTCTTGACAAGAATGCCTTTGTGTATGTGTGTACTTATTGTAATAGGACAGATGCCACCTTGCATTATATACTCTGCAAGATATTTATAGACACTGTTTTCACACTCATTTTGAAGTGGAATTGAAGTATTTTGTCAGTAGATTCTGATTGAATACAATAAACACAAATTATACAAAACCAGTCCCACTGTTTCTTAACTAAAATTGCCATAGAGCATGTTTTTTCTATATATGCTCCTGTACTAAAATGTGCATCCTGGAAGCAAACTACTATCCTACTCTCACTTGCAGGAAAATTAGGATACTGTTAATTTTTCGTGGGAAATGTAGTTGTATATTATTTTGCTCCTTTGTATTATCTACCAAGCCTTTTTAACTTACGTTGTACATTTTCCCCTTAATAAAGTTCTTAAAAAATCCCCATAATTTGCAGAGCTGGGTGATGTTAGTACTTCACTGAGTGCTTCTCAGATATGTTGATCCTCCTCATTCAAGTCCATTATCTGTGAATTCACAAAACACAAGACCACAGTGGAGAGCATAAGCATGCTGATTTTTCTCCCAGAAGTTACTATTATTATTTTATTATTATTCTTTATTTATATAGCACCCACTAATTCCGCAGCACTGTACAATAGGGAATAGACATACAGAGGATTTAAATAGCAAGTCAAATGTGGAAAAAAGAAGGATCAGAGGGCCCTGCTCATGAAAGCTTATAGGCTAGAGGAAGGAAGGTTGGACACAGAAGGAGTAAGTGCTATTGGGTTTAAGTGCCTCCTGACACATGAACTACTGGTCAGTGGGTGGGAACGAGAACTGCTGTTAAGTGCAGTGATCCAGGGAAGGGGTGGTTCTTGGTGATAATATTTATGGAAGTAGTTGATAGGCTTCCCTGAAGAGGTGAGTTTTCAGGGAACGTCTGCAGATCTAAAGGATGGGGGAGAGTCTGATTGGGCAGGGGAGGGAATTTCAGATCTCAGGTGCAGCACGGGAGAAGTCCTGTAGGCGGGTCGTAATAAGAGTTGTGGAGAGCAGAAGGTCATGTGCAGAGCGAAGATGGTGAGTGGGAGTGTATTTGGAAATGAGAGATGAAATATTGGGGGGTGCAGTGTTAGTGAGGGCTCTATAAGTTAGCAAAATAATTTTGAATTTAATTCTCTATGCTTTTGCAAGCCAGTGTAGGGATTGGCAAAGGGGAGTGGTGATAGAGAAGCAATGACTGAGGTAGATGAGTCTTGAAGCAGAGTTCATTATGGACTGTAGTGGGGTTAGTCAGTTGAGAGGAAGGCCAATGAGTAGTGAGTTACAATAGTCAAGATGGGATATGATGTGAGTTTGGATTAGAATTTTAGTAGTGTCTTGGGTGAGAGAGGGTCAGATTCTAGAGATTTTGCAGAGGTGGTGGCTGGATGAGTTGGAGATTGACTGCATGTGAGGAATGAAGGATAAGGTGGAGTCAAATGTGACCCCCAGGCAACGAGCTGGGGTTGATGTGATGGTAGTGTTAACAGTGAGGGTAATGTCTGGGGTAAGGCTGAAGTGAAAAAGCGACATCACCTAGTCCTATAGATCATAGAAATCTGCAGGGTGATCTAAGATAGAATGTCACTGTATTAAATAAGTTCCCATATCTGTCAGGACAATATTTTTACTCTCATCCTTTACTGCCATTTAATATCAGAATGCAAAAGTATTATAAGAAAGCCATGAAACGTGGCAATTATATTGAATACTGTAAATAATTGGATTTATACCAAGTCAGTTGTCCCACTGCCTAGTGGATACTTCTGTCCGTTTATCCCTCATGTCTGTAATTTTATATTAGCTGATTTTAAGATATTGCATTGATTTTTTCAGGAAACCTTTGCTAATCTCAATCTCTATTGCACTAAAATACAATTTTCTCCATTCACTGTGGGGATTTTAGCTCATTTGGCCTTATGCATGAGTGAAAAGTGCAGTAAGTCTTGAACATACCAACTAAACCATAAGGGGCAAATACAGATTACCACTGATTAAAATGGAGCATTTAATTCCTTGAATGCTACAGTCTTCTCCAATGTATTGTTAAGCCCAGCTAAATCAATGGAAATTATAAAATTTTGTATTTCTTCTTATGGTACAATTCATTTGTGCACAAGGCCCAAAACATTATTATTAATGGTTAGAAATATGACATTTGGTGTGAATATTTACTTGTAACCATTTATTATCAATTACAAAATGGCCAACATTCTAAATACAATTTCTGAGATTATGTTCATTGTCTTTACTACTTCATTAATCCTTACAAAATATACTCTTCCAACTAATGTCATCAGCAGCTGTTAAAATAACAAGGCAAACCATTAAACGCATGTACTAAAACACAATGGGGAGATTGACTAAGGGATGATAAAAAGGTGAAAAAGTGGAGATGACTTCTCCAGTTTATCACTTCTCCACTTCCTATGTTATTCTATGGAGCCTATTCACTAAGATCTCCTAAACTGAAGAAATCTTAGTGCATAGGCTCCATAGAATAACATAGGAAATGGAGAAGTAATAAACTGAAGAAGTCATCTCTGCTTTATCACTAGGGATGAGTGAAAGTTGTCACCGTGTTCCTGCGAGAAATTTTGCAAAAACCACTTTGTTATCCGCTTTTCGCAGGAAAATCCACTTTAAAAGTAGAACTTAACATTTTTGCATTTTTCGTCCATTGCCCAAAATCTTTCATCATTTTTTTCAGTGGCTAGAAAGTTTCTGCTCATTGATTTATGTTGTTTTTGCATTACCGCTATAAAAACTTGACATTTTTGTGGAAGGCAGACACAATAGAAGCAGCTACAGAGCGAGATAGACGTGCTGTGCTGTTCTGCTATGATATTTTGAAAACATTGAGGCAGGAGAGGCTCATAGTGACTGTTATCACTATAAGCATGGTGAAAAATAGTCAATGGAGGAGCTGGAAGGACCCTTATGTGTCCACTGAGTCCAAGGAGGAGGAAGAAGGGACCACTACTGAACCAATGCTGTCCACTCCCCCTAAATCACCACAAGGGATCTTGGGGAATTTAATGGGAAAGGAGGGAGAAAAGGGAATGGGAAGGGAGGTAGAAAAGGGTAGTACTAGTGAGAGCAGGACAGGTCAGCTGCCTGTGCTTGCTGTTAGATGTGCTGCCTCTGCTGACACCGTTGCTGCCCCTGTTGAAACCAGTGCAGTGCCTGCTGCCAGTGCTGGAGCTGATAGTGTGTCTTGTAATACTCAGGAGGGGGGTGGGAGAAGAAGATGATGCCAAGTGTGACAGCAGGGGACCCTCTGTCACATTGCTTGTCACCTCCTCCAAGCAACAGTGAAATGCCTGTAATAGAGCAGCAGCACCTAGGGACTAGTGGTGGTGGTGATGATGATGGTGGAGAAGCTGGGGTGGAAGAGACATTGATAGCCGTTTTAGCAGAAACTGGCAAGGAATGGGAGATAGGGATGAGGTGGGCATAACCACCACCACTAGCAATAAGCTTTTGGAATTTGCGGAATTTGCAGCTGCTCTAATTCCTACTGAGGAGCAAACTAGCATGCCACAGACCACCGCAGACACAGTGGGAATTGGGTCAACAAGTGATGCGGGACTAGGACAGGTTCCACTTGCCAGTGCCAGCAATACTCCTGGTCCTAGTTGCGGTGCTAAATCTGAAGCAGTAGCAGCAATATTTTCCGCTGTCACAGAAAGTGAAGGGGAATGTGGAAGACAAGAAGAAAGAGGCCATCCTTCTCCATCTGTTCCCTATCCCTCTCCCCAGAAGTCATGGGTGAGGGACTATTATTCTCTTCCCGCATGCACACTGCAGTCATCATCAACAACGGTACAGTGCTAAATTTGTGATACGTTAGTAAAAATTAGAAAGGAGGGAACACACCTTGGCACAACCTCCCTGATAACACATGTGAAACACAGACACCATGACATTTATGTCAAACATGTTAAAGCCAAACACCCATTACAGAAATCTAGCACCACTGTTACTGTACCCCCTGACTCTCCAGAAAGGCACCAAGAGGTGAGGTGGAGATCAAAGAGGAGGAAGAATAAAGAAACCCAGACAGACACTGGAAGTTCCATGACTAGCTAAACAACTAGCTCGCCAACAACATCACCTTCTTCCTCTAGGGAACAAGTACATCTCCTTACAGTCCATCTCGTTCATCGTTATTTCCCCCACCAAATGATAGCCACTCTGTTAATGTTAGGATATGGCAGCTCATCTCTACCCATTGCACACTGTGTGGTCCACTGACCACACATGCCAGTGTGGTGGAGGAGAATCGATACCATGTCATTAGGTGGCATCTGAGGAGATTCCATCCCGCATAATATGCTAGGATTCTGGCAGGGAGGGTTCATCATTACTATTAAACTGTCAGCAAGTTGTCATGTGTCCTTAGCAGGGTCTGGACAAGGGGTATAGTGACAGCGGCAGTACTTGGTTTCTGGTGTCATGGTGTTTGGATACAGTTGTGCCCTCAGATGTTATTTACAACACATACTGTGCACATTGCAGTTGCTGATGAGAGGCACAGTTTCTGCTCTCAAGGGAACAAAATATATTCTAATAACACACCCATGATTTTGGAGGAGGGTATCACGGTGCCCGTGTTATTCGGCGACATTCTGTCAGTTTACACTCCTGCCTAACACCTATTGGCTAAACTGTGATTGTCCCGTCCAGTATTTCCTTAAATACTGGGTTCTGGCACATCTCCGGTGCCCTTTCGTGGTGTTCCAGTACCAGCGCTTGTTCCTTATTATTGTGTGCTCTCAGTGTATCGACCCGGCCTGCCTGACTACTCTGTATCTCGTTTCTCGTGTCCAAGGGTTACTCTTTCATCCTTATGGTGGTTGATAGATTCTCTAAAATGGCTCACTTCGTGCACCTTCCTGGCCTTCCCTCGGCCCAGGAGCTGGCAGTTGTCTTTGCTAAAGAGGTGTTCCGGTTGCATGGGGTACCGAGAGTGCTAGTGTCGGACCGTGAGAGTCAATTTGTGTCCAGGTTTTGGAGAGCATTTTGTAACCAGATGGGCATTCAGCTGTCCTTTTCCTCTGCCTACCATCCCCAGACCAATGGAGCCGCTGAGCATGCCAATCAAGGATTGGAGCAATTCTTGCGCTGTTTTGTGTCCGATCATCATGATAATTGGGCAGACCTGTTACCATGGGGAGAGTTCGCCAGGAACTGTGCCGTTAATTCATTGTCCAGGAGCTCCCAGTTTCTCATCAACTACGGGTTCCAGCCATGTTTCCTCTTGGACTCATTCCAATCGCAGCAGATTCCAGCTCTGGACGAGCATATCGAGCAACTCCACTCCACCTGGGCACAGGTTCAGAGGGCCCTCAGTAATTTGTTCCAGCGTTATCAGTGCCACGCTAATCGCAGGTGGCTGCCAGCAGTCTCCTTCCTGGTGGGGGACAGGGTATGGCTTTCCTCCAGAAACTTAAACTTGCAAGTTCCATGTAATAAGTTGGCTCCCCGGTTTATTGGTCCTTTCAAGGTGATCCGCAAAGTTAACCCTGTTTCATATGCCCTGGATCTCTCAGCATCCATGTGCATTCACAATGTGTTCCATGTATCTCTGCTGAAACCTCTGGTATGCAACCGTTACACTACCACTCCTGTGGTTTCCGGTCCTGTGGAGGTTCAGTGTCAGGAGGAGTACGAAGTCCAAGGCATCATTGATTCATGCAGATTTAGAGGAAAATTGCAATATTTGGTCCATTGGAAGGGCTGTGGCCCTGAGGAACGTTCCTGGGTTGATCAGAGTGATCTTCATGCTCCTAGACTGCTGCAAAATTTTCACTCCAAATATCCACAGAAAGCAGGTCCCTCTTCTAGGAGAGGGGGTCTTTGAGAGGGGGTACAATCATGGTGCCCATGCTATTCGGCAACATTCTGTCAGTTTACACTCCTGCCTAACACCTATTGGCTGAACTGTGATTGTCCCGCCCAGTATTGTCCTTAAATACTGGGTTCTGGCACATCTCCGGTGCCCTTTCTTGGTGTTCCAGTACCAGCGCTTGTTCCTAATTATTGTGTGCTCTCAGTGTATTGACCCGGCCTGCCTGACTACTCTGCATCTCGTTTCTTGCCTGTGCACCGACCCGGACTGCCTGACCATTCTGCTTCCCATCTCCTGTGTACAGACCGGGCTTGGCTGACATTCCTGCTCCGTGTACCGACCCGGCTTGGCTGACGTTCCTACTCCGTGTACCGACTTGGATTGGCTGACATTCCTGCTCCGTGTATCAACTTGGATTGGCTGAGGTTCCTGCTCCGTGTACTGACTTGGATTGTTCAACGTTCCTGTTCTGTGTGATTCCGCCTGGTTGGGCTGCTTCCTCCTCTGCACGCTCTGATCGGTCTCCAGTTAAGGGTAGTGCTTGTCTCTCACTTTCTGTGGACTGCTGTTCAGATTGGTCTCGGTTGCCTCCGTGTCGCCCCAGCGACATTCCTATTGGTCTGCCTTTCAAACTGTTCCAGGTTGGGTGCCTCTCAGGGCGAGTTGCTCAGTTTTCCGTTACTACTACGGCAGTGCCCACGCTGACCAGATTCCGTTACTGCTACGGCAGTGCTCAGGCTGCTCTAGTCTCCGTTAATGCTATGGCCGTATCCAGTTGCCTAGTCCCCGTTACTGCTACGGCAGTCTCAAGTGGCTCAGTCTCCGCTACTGCTACGGCAGTGTCCCTATTGCTCAGTCTCCGTTACTGCTACGGCAGTGCCTCAGTTGCTCAATCTCCGTTAATGCTTCGGCAGTATCCAGTTGCCTAGCCTCCGTTACTGCTATGGCAGCGCTCGCGTGGCTCAGTCTCCCTTACAGCTACGGCAGTGCTCAAGTAGCCTGGTCTCCATTACTGCTATGGCAGTGTCTAAGTCACTCAGTCTCTGTTACTGCTACGGCAGTGTTCACGTTGCCTAGTCTCTATTACTGCCACGGCAGTGCTCAAGTTACTCAGCCTCCATTACTGCTAAAGCAGTCCACAATTGTCTGGTATCCATTATCTTGGGCGTTACTCGTATTAAAGCTCTCGCCTCTGTTTGAGCTTCTTAAAAGGCCTTAACACACAAGGGCCTGTCAACATTCTCTGTCTGCTATTAACCCATGCAGTACTGATATATTGGGACTCACACAAGAGCTGCCTGACATGTGTCAGTATATTGTTCTATGGACTCTTTACTTATACTGGACCTGTGGGGGCTTACCTCTGTATAACCTGTCTAGTGGCTGTACTATATTATGTGTATATTACAGGACCTGTGAGGGTTATTGTGATCTTAATTGTTTAATAAAATTGTGTTTTATCCAAACCTACTGTGTCTGTGTGTCAAACAAACCGTTACAGTGGGACAGGTGGAGAAGATTTAATGGCCAACTTCTTCTTTTATCCACATAGACTGGGGGCTACTTATTGTGCTGTTACTGCCTGAGGCGCATCATTGGAACCAGTAGTGGCAAGTGGAACCTTCATCATCTATGTCTAGGTCCCATTCCCTTTCAGCTGCCTAATCATCCTGCTGCTTAAACAACTCAGCAGCATTAAGAACAGCAGATGCAACTCAGGATTCAGGAGAACATTTGACAGTGGCCACTGGCCAACATTACCTGCTGGCATTAGGCCAGTCGGGCATTTTTATTTTTTTCTCAGGGTTTGTGCTTTAAAAAAAAAAATATATAGTCCTACAAAAATATAAACAATTTGTGGGGGGGTTTGTTTCTAACAAACCTAATTCCTTCAAATCAATGTTTCTTCAGGCCTTGGGCCTCTAATAAGTCTAAGTCCTACAATTCCCTCTAACAAGAAATCAAACAAATCATCCTCTACAAAATACTCTATCAATTCAAGTATCAGTCCACCCCAGTGGCTTATGTCAGGGGGTTCCTGTCTCTATCACTTTACATAAAAAATGTTTATTGTGTCCCCCCAATAGCAGTCAAGAAACCCCCAAAACAAATTCCCTGTTCAAATGATTCATTCATTCACCAACACAGGCACCCTCCTCAGATCCCTTTATACCATGTTTTATGGCTCCTATTTTATTTTATTTTATTTAGGATTTATTTTTTATTGACTGCCCCCCAATCCCAGTAAACAACAACCCTAAAAATCATCCCCTGTTCAACTGATTCTTTCCCCACACCCCACCAACACAGGCACCCTCATGCCCCTTTTATATTATACCTTTGGGAAATTAAACAATATTTGCTATGTGTTGTATGTAACTTCTATGTTACCACTTATTTCAATGGAATGAGCTAAGCGAAAAAAGCGGAAACAAATCAGAAAATCTGTACTTTTCACTGGAAGTTTTTCGCCAAGTGGAAAGTGCCATTTTTAGCCGATTTCAATTTGAGGCGGAAATTATCACCTCTTTATCACCGCTTAGTGAATCTCCCCCAAAATGTTTTTGTCAAAACGTTTAAAATATATCTCACAAAATTGGGCTCTTATTGAAGTTTAAGCAAAAAAAAAAAAAAATTGTGCACAAAAAAATCAGCTCCTATTAGGAATGAAGAATAGCCAAACTTTAAAAGTTTTACTTTATAACTTATAGCTAGCTTCTTAGACTTTTTAACCTTAAGCTATCACATAAAGTTATGTCAAGGGTTCATGAAATAATATTAGACTCAGCTGGTTTTACTTTTAAGTATGTATCTCTATTTTCCATTCTTGTTCTCAATTGGTGAGCTGAATTGGATCAATGGGAAAAAATACATTTTATCTACAGTTTCTTTTTAAACTGAAAGAAAAACAGTACAATATCACAATTAAGGAACATCACCTTTTGCCTGACTCCAAATTATTTCAATTGAATACTCGAAACTGCCAAACAAAGTAAAATATATATACGTACTTACATTTTTATTCTCCATCTTACTATAAAATAGGTTAATGTAAGTTCTCATTTTTACCAAGGACCATATGCACAAACAAAAGTGGGGCAAACCACCTTCACCACAGGAAACAAATAAAATCCCCATTGGTTAAAAGAACTATAACACCTTTAGTCCTTCTGTTGTGTTTTAAAAGCCCAATTTAAGTATGTGGACATTTTAAAAATGTTTATTTGCTAACTATGGTGCAGCTGGTTTGCCTCCGAATTGCTTCATATTGTCCAACATGTCTAATTGTAACTTATAATTTGAAGAAAAAAAATTGCAAAGTATAGTGCAATAAAATAAATAATGTAAATGCTATTGATTGCAATTGTACAGTAACTAAGCCCAGTAAGATGCACGACATGTCTTTGTTCTACAATATTTGTGTTACACTTATTTAATATAGATTGTTGTCACTTGTTACATTTATTTTGATGATTGTATAATAATGTCATAAGTGTAAGTTATTTTTTGTGTACCACCGGTGCATATCTTTATTTAGGCCACTATTAAATATAGGGCCAATTGCCAATCTGATTTTCCTTAATTAATAACAGTCGATGAGGCTGAAAAAAGTAGACCCATCCAACATGTTCAGCCATTTCAATATCACCCATGTTGATGCAACAAAAGGTTAAAAAAAAAAAAAAACAGAACCCTATTGAAGCTCTTTCTAGTTAAGCCACAATTGGGTAAAATATCAATATCCGTTCTGCTTTGAAATTAGCTGTCATAATTTTCAATAGTATTCTGAACAAGAAAGGTATTCAAGACTTTTAAGAAATTATCTACAGTTTCTCAAACAGCTTTCCAAGCAAAAGAATTGTACATCCTTACTTCATGTTAAAAAAAATCCATGTCCTTATTTCGCTCAAAAAGAGACTTTGAATGAACGAACAATTGAATTAATGAAATATTTAATATGTTTATTTATACTGTGTCACAAGTATACTCAATACTTTACAACTTAAGGGTTTAGACAAATAATTGTGTATTACTTTGAGGTTCTAAGCTAGTCTAATTATGTGTCTTATGTAATACCATTACTTGAGACTAAGAGACCAGCAGTGTATTAAGAGAGACAAAATGAAAATATATGATTGCATAAGACTTGCAGGCCAATATACCATTTCATAAGACTAGCTAATATTATGACACCAACAGAGCCATCCACCATTAAATGAGAGGAGCAGAGCCATACACTATTATACTAGCACATCAGTGACATACACCATTACATAAGCATATCTGTGCCATACACCATTACAGGAACATACCAGTGCAATACATCATTACATGAGCACAGCAGTACAATAAACCATTACTGGAAACTAGCAGTACCACACACTATTACATGAGACCAGCACTGCCATACACCATTACATGAAATCAATAGTGCAATAAGCTAGCATGGAAATAAACTATTACTTGATATTAGAAATATTAAGTGAGACCAGTGCTGTATTACACTGTTTCATGAGACCAATATTGTAATACACTACTACTTATGACCTTCATTCCAAGATACAATTATATAAGACTAACATAGTATTATATGAGGCTAGAAGTCCAGTACACATTTATTTAAGACAATGCAGCCTTCACCCATGACACTAACCACCTGCTTGTATAACTCTGGCACAACCATCCTTGAGAATGCAAGAAGGGTGCAGCAAAAGACATAAGTTCTTTAAAATCAGTTTTTAACATAGGAAAAGGGCAGGCACCCACATTTTGGCAAATTTGCCATTCCAAAGCTGTACTTTTGGATTATTTTTGTGCAGTTTTTGAGATTTAAGACTTCAGTAAGTGTGGGCTGTTAGCATATAAAATAATTAAATTACACAGTTCTTATTCTAACAATATTGTTTGAAGGTAGTGGTAGTAGTGGGTGCAGGGGCTATATGACTCTTGTAACCTCCATCTAACTCACACTGGTTTTATTGTTACAGTGGATTTTATTGTTCCACTCCCTGAGTATAGGGATGGGCAAAAGTTTTACACTCAAAAGAGAAGCAGACGAAAATGGCACTTTTCACCAATCTGAAAATATTTCATGAAAAGTGCCATTTTCCCCCACTTTTTTGCCTAGTTTTTTGCATTGAAATCAATGCAAAGACCGAATTTCTCCCCACCAAATGGCAATTTTATTTTCCCACAAGCATATAAAAGAGTATCAGGCTCTCACAGCATGCCATTCCATGTTTCTGAGAGGAAGGGAAGGCAGCACAATTTTGAGCTAGAGACTGAGGAAAGCTAATAAAGTGGAGTTAAAGCTTAGCTTAGGGAGTCTTGTTGCAGGGATTCTGTTCTCTGAATTAGGGGGGAGTCTGGGGAATCTGTGGGACAGGAGAGGAGAAAGGAGTTTGACCCCTTATCCCAAATACACGCAAAGCTGTGATCCATCTTCCTTCCTTATCTGGCTGTTATCTCTGTCTTAATTGACACAATGGGTATGAGAAGGGAGCAAAGGAGAATTACCCGAAATGGTCCAAATTCTGAGTGAATGACTGGGAAATGCAAGCAGCTGTGATCCAAGTTTCTTCCTCTTCTGGTTGTTATCTCTGTCCTAGGGAAGTCTGGGAAAGGGAGTATTTTTTGTTTTTCTGTTGACAGTGATAGGGATGGGGAGGGTTGACAGTTAATTAGAATAAATAAGTAAATAACAGTACAAAAAAATTGAAAGGTGACTGACACAAGGCCCCTGATGTAATCTGTGACTGAGGCAGACTGATACTAGACAAGACTGAGCATTTTGTAGAGATCCAAGGCAAGGCATTACAGGCAATCAGTTCTGTTGTGTAGTTTACAGTAAAAACACACACAGTAGTTGAATAATATCCAGTAAATGTACAAGGGGTAGGGTGAAAGGATTAGGAGCAGTGCAGGGACATGTGATTAAAGTGGTAGTTCAACCAAAAACTGTAGTCATGATTGCTGCAGTGTTTGCATAAATTATGGTGATCCCTTTCCTCCCGAGGAGGATGCAGTTTGTCGCACTATAAGTTTCACTCCCAACATCAAGTACTATTAATAAACCATCTAAAAAACACTGAAGATGACATTGAGTCACATTCCAGTTTTCATGCACAAGGAGGTATAGAAGCTCAACCAACTGCTGCATCTGACAGACAAATATAAAAACTCTGTTTTGAAAGTAGTAGCGACTATTGTGAAAATATATCAAAGTGGAAAAGTAAATATAATTTGTTTGGGAACTCTGAAAGCCTAGAGAAATATAAAACTAATGGAGAAGAAACTACGGGCAATGTGGAGGTTGACTTAATAATTACTGATGATGATGTAGATTTAGAATATATTCCTCCAGCATTCTCCTCTTCTTCAGATACCGATGAAGTTGAGAGTGAGAGAGATGATGACATGTTTAGAAAGTTAGCTAAAAGGCAAAAGCTCAATCTTCCACCACTGAAAAAGAGTAGTGTCCCTGTCTATAAACTGGTTGAGAAAACAATTGGAAAGTCTAACCTTGGACAAGCAAATTTGGCAAAAGGTACACAGCCATCCTCTCAGTCATCATCAACATCTCATCGTTTCTAAGTCCCACTCAGCCACACATACTAATAGTGTTGCGTAACTAGCAACATCATCTACAGCCTTAGCTTTGAGTGCCTCTGCTGCTCAAAAAATGTGACACCTAATAGTAGCACAAATTCAGCAACATCTGGCCCCAGTAGTAGCAGCCTCTCAGGAACCCAGTGATCTATGAAGTCCTGATCCAAACGCTAAGCATGTTACTATATGTGTCTGTGTAAGAAGCATGTGAGTAAGGGGCACCTCCTCAATGAGTTTCCATCAGAAGCACAATCAAAGGTGTGACTGAGGTACACCTCAACAGTTCAGAGGTTTCACAACTAGCAGCAGCAGAAGTACTCCAATGTTTCATGCTGCAGAGGAATATGACTCTGCTTTTGTTTTTGGAGATGCATAAAAGAGAACGAAAATGCTGCTATGAGTAATATGGTTAATTGCAGCATACCCATCTGCAGTCCAGAGACCAGTTCTACACTCTAAAGCCCACAGCTGGATCCCAGTGTGTCAAACAAAAACTAAAATTAACTTGTATTAGTCTTCATTAAAAACAAATTAAATTCCCATGTTAATATCAATTTGTGAAGAGAGGGGAATATTAATTAAAAATGATCGAAATGCTCACAATAAAACAAAGAATGAGTACAGTGATATGAAGCATGGACTAAATCAAAACTGAGACTACATATAAGGTCTATAAATGTTAACACCTGCAGTATAAACTGACTGTCAGGTTAGCTCATGCACAATTTGTGTGATAATAATGCATTCAGACTCAAAACTTACACCTGCAGTGTAAAGTGACTGCCAGATTGACCCACACACTGTGTCAAAAACTGTGACTCTGTATGAAATTAATTAGTGGTAACAATTGCAGTGTGGATGGCTGCCAGGTTTTCCAGCATATAGTGTATTTAATAACACTGAGTCCCAGCTCCTAAAAAAGTTCAATATTTTACACAGTCTCACATATGGTAGATCTGTGTAACAAACCCCAATGTGTACAGTGTAGAAATATAAGATCCATTCCACAGTCTGAAAAGTAATTAGTAGTTGTATCAGATTATCATGTATAGAATATGTTCTTAAAGGGATAGTAATACTTGAAAATTTCTATTTCCCATATTGTAGGCATTGAAAAATAAAATGCATTGCCCCCAGTGCTATCTCTCAAACATTTATGGTTTGAGAGATAATAGTTGGCAACGTTCCCCCCTCCCTCCCCTTTCACTGAAGTCAGCGTTCTAGCTGACTGAAAGGGAATTCTGTTGTATGACCATCCGGCAGGTCTGTAGCAGAGCCGAGATCATGTTAATCAAAAATAAATCCTTCATTTAAAAGGTCTTCTATGTGTGCTTGGTTTGCAAGCACAAGTAGAAGACCTTTTAAGTTAAGGATTTCTTTTTGATTAACGCGATCTCAGCTCTGCTGCAGAGTCACCTGAAGCATGTAAGACCGGATTCCCTTTCAGTCAGCTAGAATTCTGACTTCAGGGAAAGGAGAAAGAAGGGGGAACTTTGCCAACGATTATCTCTCAAACCATAAAGGTCTGAGAGATAGCACTGGGGGCAATGCATTTAATGTTTCAATGCCTACAAGATGAGGAATAGTAATTTTTAAGTATTACTATCCCTTTAAATCGCATCAGTATATTGCAGAAGCCAAATGCTTATGTATTAATTCAGTTGATGTACAAATTATCTCAATAGAATATAATGAAATTAAGAATCATGTGGCTTTTATGATTAGATATGATGGCTTTTATATTATATATGCTTATGCTCTCATAGAGGGCCTTTTAAAAATTTTGATACATTGTCTTTTTAACCTATGCCATATAAGCTTCATATTAAGTCAGGGTTTTAATCATCGGCCCTCTAAAAATTCTACATTTCTTTCTGTATTTTACACTTGTTAGGGAATTTTTGGTATATACTTATTACTGGATTGACTACCAGGAGACAGACTAAGATGTTATGTATGCTGACATACATATCAGGGCCTACCAGACAAGGGGGGTGGATCATCCTATAGCCACTCCCCACCAAATGACAGGATTTAAACACACCTCAGATGGAATATATATAAACCCAGTAGGAAAGCAGATACAGTAACTTTTCCCCTGAAGAAGCTGTTAGTGTAAACAGCAAAATGATTAGGGCTATCTAGCAACTGGGGGACTCCTTGGTTTGAAGCACGGCACTGTGACCACCGTTGTTATTGCACAGAGTACAGTATCCATAATAGGCCTTCATTATATTATATTGAAAACATATTTACATAAACTGAAGAACCTGGCTTGTACAATATACTGACGTGCTTTAAGAGTAGATTCCATACGTGATAGGCCGATATTACAACTAATTACTTTTCAGATTGTGGAACGGATTGTATATTTATACACTGTACACATCTTGGTTTGTTAAATAGATCTACCTTGTGTGGGACCGTGTAACAAATCAAACTGTTTTAGGAGCCAGTAAACAGTGTTATTATATACATCTACACTGCAACTGTTACCACTATTTTTTTACTTTAATTGGGACTGTGTCACACATTGTTTTGAGGACCTGTTGTTTGGAACCTGAACACATTTATTACCATACACACATTGTATGGGTCAAGCTGGCAGTCACTTTATACAGCAGTTGTAAGTTTGGAGCCTGAATACATTATTTACACACAGACTGTGTATGAGCTAACCTGGCAGTCACTTTATACTGCAGGTGTTAGGATTTATAGAACTTACACTTGGTCACAGTTTTGATTTAGTTTGTGCTTCATATCCCTGTACTCATTCTCTGTTTTATTGTGATCATTGTGCTCATTTTTAATTAATATCTTCTTCTATTCACACTTTTATACTAACATGGGCATTTAATGTGCTTTTTGTTTGACACATGGGGATCCAATTTGTGGGCTTTAGAGTGCAGAACTGATCTGTGGGCCATAGTGGGGTATGGTTTCAACATATTTGATTAAGCCGTATCACTGACACTCATTGCAGAAATGTATTTCTCTTTTACGTTTCATAATGAATACCTGTTGGACCATAGTCATAGAGTGCTTACACATACTGCCACCACCCCACCACGTCCATAAGTCTTGTCATTAAAGCAATAAAATGACACAGTTCTTCTAGTATGTATTGCCATCCCAAACTTTTGAAGGAGAGTGGAGCAAAAGTAGTAATCGCAAAGGGATACAGGAGGTAGGGCATTAGAAATGAATGAGATCTAACTAAAGATTCAATTGAGGAAGCAGCCCTGCTCTCTGATCACTTAATCAGTCACCCGGTTTGATCAGGGTGAATGATTGAATGATGGGACCGCAGAGCTCCCTTCACCTCCATTCATTTCTTGGTGCTTCAGGCGGCTGTAAAGCCCGCAGCATCATGAAAGCTGTAAATGGGCTATCAGAAGGGGTCCTGCTGCCCAACCTTTGAGGTCTGATCATGAAATATCGGCATAAAAGCACATATACATAGCTTATATGTGCTTAATGTAATTAAAGTGCAATTGTCAGCCTCATGTTATGGGGTGTCATGAGGTATAATGTATATATTATTAACGTTAAACTGATTTCTTTAATAAAACATAAATTGTTAACACATACACACATATACAGGCATACCTTGCCTATTAACCCTTTTGGGTATGACAGGGGTAGGAAATACAAACTAAGCAATGCTTTCCTACCTCTTTGGTACTCAAAGAGTTAAGTGTTGAATAAAAGACAGATTTGTCGACTACATGGCAGTCCCTGAGGTGAATGCCGGATGGAGTTAATATGTCTAATATATGCAATATATGTCGACATATTAAAGGGGGATGTCGAAGTG
Source organism: Rhinophrynus dorsalis (assembly GCA_037306005.1). NCBI lineage: Eukaryota > Metazoa > Chordata > Amphibia > Anura > Rhinophrynidae > Rhinophrynus > Rhinophrynus dorsalis. The sequence continues at coordinate 404,297,426 of CM074723.1, forward strand.
GGGGGGGGCATTGTGTAATGCTTGGTGTACTATTCCTGTTTATTATAAACCTTTGAATGCCACAGTGGTGAGAAGTACACATCCCTATGGCATTCAGTGCTGTCCATGGTGCTGAAAGCCTTTTCTGTGTTCCCCTACTGGCTGGGTAGGGACACACAGAGAATGCTGTTCAGAATTGTTGTAGTGTTGGTGATGTGTGAGGGGAGGCGATCACTTCCACACCGACAGCACTTTGAAAATCCTGTATGCTAATAGGGACCTTCTCTAACCCTCCCCTTCCATCCGACAATTTTTGTAAATATGTCGATGTGTGAACAGATCAAATTGTCGGAGTGATTCAAACACATCGACTGGATCATACCGACACCACTTTGACCTTTAGTGCATCTAGGCCCTGTTTTGTTGCTATTTAACTCGTTATCCCTAACTCTGGGCTCGATTCAAATGTTGGCGTCGCCAGAAAAAACTGGAGACGCTGGTTTTAACGTCAACTGAGCAATGCAAATGTTCTACTAGAAACAAGCGATGCCAGTTCTGAAACAGACATCGCCCGTCGCCAGAACAGCAAGATCTCACCCATACAGGATAATGTACAAGCAACGCCAAAAGGTATTCAAATGTTGGAGTTAGGGCTAACTCGCGTTAAATTGCAACATTTCTCTCCAGAAATCTAACACCTATTTTTTTTGGAGAAGAGCACTGGAGGAAGAGTAAAAATCCACGTCTCCAGTTCTGAACAGCATTCTCTGTGCTCTTCCCTACCCAGCCACTAGGGGAACACAGAGATGGCTTTCAGCACCATGGACAGCTTTGAATGCCATAGGGATGTGCACTGCTCACCCCTGTGGCATTCAAAGGGTTACAGTCAATAAAACTAGTACACCAAGCACTACACAATGCCCCCTTCCACATCCCCCCCCTTAGTATGTCACATATATTGCATATATGTGACATACTAACCCCATCCACATCCACCTCATGGACTTCCATGTAGTGGACAAATCTGTCCTTTATTCCACAATTAACCCTTTGAGTACCAGAGAGGTAGGAAAGCATTGCTTAGCATGTTTCCTACCCCTCTTGTACCCAAAGGGTTAATAGGCAAGGTATGGACTACATACCTTGCCTATATATATGTGTGTGTGTGTGTTTGTGTGTGTTTTAAACTTTTTTTTATTAAAATACTATTATTAGACAGTTTAACTTAGATCTCATTCATTTTTAAGCCCCTACCGCCTGTGTCCCATTGCTATTAGTACTTTTGCTCCACTCTTCTTCAAACTGAGTGGAGCAAAAGTACTAAAAGCAAAGGGACACAGTAAGTAGGGCATTATGAATGGATGAGATCTAAGTTAACCCTTTGAGTGCCAGAGTGGTACGCAATGCATTGCAAAGCAATGCGTTGAGTACCACTCTGGCACTCAAAGGGTTAAAATACAACTGAGGGAGCAGGCTGCACTGTAACTGCAGCGCTTCCCTCAGCTTCATTTATAAATTGTTCATTTATTCTTCATTCCATTGCTGTGGGCGGCTGTGAAGCCCGCAGCATAAGAAAAGCCTGGGTACTAGTGAGCTATTGGAGAAAGCGGGAGGAGAGGACAGAGACATCGGAGGAAGCGGGTGGTAGGCTTGTATTTGCTGCCCACTTCCTCCAATACCTCTCCTCTCGCGTTGGCATTGTGCCCAGCTGCCTGGCGTCTCCTTGTGCAATTCGTCCCTTTTCACAAGGCCTTGTACATTGCTTTGCAATGTGTTGCGTACCACTCTGGCACTCAAAGGGTTAACTTAGATCTCATCCATTCATAATGCCCTACTTACTGTGTCCCTTTGCTTTTAGTACTTTTGCTCCACTCTCAGTTTGAAAAAGAGTGGAGCAAAAGTACTAATAGCAATGGAACACAGGAGGTAGGGGCTTAAAAATGAATTAGATCTAAGTTAAACTGTCTAATAATAGTATTTTAATTAAAAAAAAGTTTAAAACACACACAAACACACACACACATATATATATAGGCAAGGTATGTAGTCCATACCTTGCCTATTAACCCTTTGGGTACCAGAGGGGTAGGAAACATGCTAAGCAATGCTTTCCTACCCCTCTGGTACTCAAAGGGTTAATTGTGGAATAAAAGACAGATTTGTCCACTACATGGAAGTCCATGAGGTGGATGTGGATGGGGTTAGTATGTCACATATATGCAATATATGTGACATACTAAGGGGGGGGAGGATGTGGAAGGGGCATTGTGTAGTGCTTGGTGTACTAGTTTTATTGATTTTAACCCTTTGAATGCCACAGGGGTGAGCAGTGCACATCCCTATGGCATTCAAAGCTGTCCATGGTGCTGAAAGCCTTCTCTGTGTTCCCCTAGTGGCTGGGTAGGGAAGCACAGAGAAAGCTGTTCAGAACTGGAGACGTGGGTTTTGGATTTTCTGACTGAACTTGATACTTTGCAGTGCTGTGATTGGCTGTGGTGCTAGGTAACATTTTTATTGTGTGTTTTTAGGTAAGATTTTCTATGCGACGCAGGTTTAAGGTTAACGTGTATTTTGTTGGTTATCGCTCGTTAGGCTTTCTGGGTAAGGAAGATTTGAATCTCACGTTACCTGGTCTTGCTTAACGAGCGAAGGCAGTTTTTTTCTTCACGTTGGTTTTAACGCCAACATGTGGATCGAGCCCTCTCTCTTTTATTTTCCTCAACGGTGGTTCTCTACTCTGAGTTGTGTGATGTTCACCAAAAAAAGTGGGTGTTAGATTTCTGGAGGAAAATGTTGCAATTTAGCTTGCGTTAGCCCTAACTCCAACATGTGAATGGCTCTGGGCTTCGCTTCTACACTGTCCTCAATGGGCGAGACTTTGATGTTTTGGCAATGGGAATTGTGTGTTTCAGAACTGCCATTATTTCTTACTAGTGGGAACATTTGCATTGCTTAGTTGACGTACAAAACCACCGTCACCAGTTTTTTCTGCCGAAGCCAACATTTGCATTGAGCCCTAAGTTCTTATAAAGAAGTCAAAACCTGCAAAAATGTATTAAAAAGTATGCCTATGGGATAGTAAACTTGCCAAAATGTTGTCTGTTGATATGCTGTCATTTACTTTTGTTGAGTACAGAGGCTTTAAAGAACTGATGTCTTGTTGCACCCTGCTGGAATATCTCGAGCAGCTGTTATTTTTCAAGGAAGTTTGTGCAATTTTACTTAAGCAGGAAGTTAATGTTGTGGGCAAAGGACAAAAATAATCAGCCTGCAACAGTTTTTCAAGGTATATGTTGCTGTTGGACTCACAACATTTACTTTCAGCTATATATTCTCCACTTCAGCCATCAGAAGAAGTAATATTATTGGTGGGAAATCTTGTAGTCATAGAAAACATAAGCGAAAATGGCAAAGATCTAAAAGGATAACATTTTATGTATTGTCTATGGGTAAAAACTTTCGCAAATCAAACAAAAAAATGTTTTTTTCACTGAAAGTCCTGTTGGAAATTTCTCTGAAATTTCACCCTTCTCTACCTGAGACACCTACAATAGTATTGCGCGCCCTTTGGCCCAGTGTACTTTTAGGAGTGCTTCTAATGCAGACAACTGCTAGTAACATCTCTATCATGCTGTTGGTGTGCCTCCCAATCACACCTGTGGTTGTGTTTCACATTGGATTTCAGTGACAATGTGCTTAGATGGGATCCTGGTTGCTCTATGGTTATATTTTTCAAAAAGACAGACAACAACATGCTTAGTTTTTGGATCATGAGTTACATATCTCCACACTGTAGATTTCATTGACTGAGGGATTCCTGAAGGATTACTTTTAGAGGAGCTATATAGCTATATGCAGTAGTACTAGGAGTAGGTATCCGTGGTGCTGCACTTCCAACAGCAGCAGAAGCAATCATCATAGCTAGGGTTGTGGATGTTGATTATAACTATTTTTCTCTTGGGGGTAGGCACAGTGCAGTCATCACCAACAGCACTTTGCACAATTTATGACAAGTCAGTAAGAAGGGAAAAGGAGAGATTCCATCCCACAGAATATGCCAAGTTGGTGGCAGGGAGGGCTCATCATCACTATTAAATTGTCAGCAAGTTTTCATGTGTCCTTAGTGGGGTGTTTACAAGGAGTATAGTGACAGAAGCAGTACTTGGTTTCTGGTGTCATGGTGTTTGGATAGCGTTGTGCCAGGTGTTATTTACCACACACACTATGCACATTGCAGTTGCTGATGAGAGGCACAGTTCCTGCTCTCAAAGGAAAAAATCCTATTCTAGTAACAACATACCCGTGATTTTGGAGGAGGGGCAGGTGGAGAAGAATTATTGTCCAACTTCTTCTTTTCTCTACATATACCTGAAGTGGCGGGGGCTAGTTATGTTTCTGCTACTGCCTCAGGCACATCACTTGTGCTAGTCGTGGCAAGTGGAACCTTCATCATCCATATCCCATGTTACTGCTTTTTGATCCCATTCCCTTTGAGCTGCCTAATCATCCTGCTGCTTAAGCAACTTAGAAGCGGCAGCAGTGGCAAGAACAGCAGTCACATCTACATCAGGGCATTTGACAATTGTCAGTGACCACTGGCCAAAAAGACATGACCTGCTGGCACTAGGCCAGTAGGGCTTTTTTTCTCAGGGCTTGTACTTTAAAAACACAAAAAACAAAACATAGGCCTACAAAAAAATAAACAATTTTGTGGGATTTTTTTAACAAGCCTAAGTCCTTGTTTCTACAGGGCTTTTGCCTGTAACAGGTCTAAGGGAAGGGGAGAAGGGGCACACACATATACTAAATAAACTGGGGGGGTACAGTGGTCTAGAGAGAAGGCCACCCCGCTCAGAGGCAAGAGATAAGGGTACAGAGAGCCATGACAGAAAACAACAACGCCCAAGTGCCAATGAAAAGGGGCCTAGTCGGGGGTGGACTGAATAGAAAAGCGATCTGCCAGCTGGTCATTCAAGTTTCTGGTCGGACGATCTATGGTACGATACCTCCTCCAAGAGGATCAAGTGTCATTAAAGAGGTGGATAGTGTGCTTGTTAATTGCATACATTCTCTCCATCTCTGCCACTGACTCTACTTTAGCTTCCCACATTGAGAGACTGGGAGAAGTAGCTTGAGTCCAGTGTTTAGGGATAAGGTAACGTGCAGCGGTGAGCAAGATCGGAAGAAGTCTCAGTGAAGGTTCTGTAAACAGAGGTAGAAGACTCCTGGTATAGGAAAATAAGCAAATTAAAGGGTCCAGTGGGAGGGAGGCATTGAGGAGTGTGTTAATAGTTGTAACAACCGACCCCCAGAATGTACTTTTATGTGGACAAATCCACCAAACATGGGACAGAGATACTTTCTGGAGGAGGCATCACCAGCAGGTAGATGAGGCAGAATGATTAATGGTGGACAAGAATGAAAAGGTTCTATGCCATCCCTTCCAGTTTCTAATTTTACTGCTCATAGTGATAGAAGTCACTCAATGGATAGTACTGTCCCGAAAAAAGTATTAGGTATATTGTAGATACATTTTAAAAAGATTATTTGCGCTGATTTGTATCTCTCAAAAGAGATATACGAAAATAAAGTTCTCTGCCCCCACCCTTTTCTACTTGACGAGCTGTAAAGCTATCAGAAGCAGAATCTGGTTTGCTCAACCAGATGTGGCTCTTCAGCAGCGCCAATATAACGATATCTAAAAAGAAATACTTAATTGAAATGGTCTACAACGTGTGTTTACATGTAGACCATTTATTTTTAGGTATCGCTATGTTGGCACTGCTGAAGAGCCACTGTCTGGTTCCGGGATGAGGAACTCATGCCGTCAGCTATACAGCTGACATATGAAAAAGGGGAGGGAGCAGAAAACTTGATTTTCGTATATCTCTCAAACCATAAAGGTTTGAGAGATACTAATCAGTGCAAATGATCTTTTCTAAATGTATCTTCCATATACCTAATACTTTTTTCAGGACATCCTATATAATAATTCGCTAAATGTGTGTAACGCCGCAGTCATGCGCAGTAGAGACTGCTGCGAGTGCTGTAGTCATGCGCAGTAGAGACTGCCACTGATGAGGCTGATACACAGAGGGGCACTCCGAAGGAGCGTCCCGCTCTGTATCAGCCGTGGCGCGGGCAGTCTCTACTGAGCATGACTGCACCACGACCGGCTGGCAGTGGCACTGTGGCCTGTGTAACGGGCTCTTCAACTAGTTATTATTATAATTCACAGCAGAACAGCACAGCACATCTACCTTGCTCTGTAGCTGCTTCTATTGTGTTGCACTTCCTGGAATACGTCACATTTTTATATAAAAAAAGCAAAAACTATTTAAATGAATGGGCGGAAACATTCTAGCCACTGAAAATTTGGCAGGGAATTTTGACCAATGGACTAAAAAAAAAATGTCACTTGCTGTTTTAAAAGTGGATTTAATCATGAAAAAGCGGACAATAACATGATTTTCGTGGAATTTCTCGCAGGAACACAATGACAGCTTTTGCCCGTCTCTACTTAAAAGCCACATATTCCTGGGTTATAGCGTTCCTTTATTTCACTGTTAAAGACTAAAGAAATGCATTCTTTTTCAAGATGCATTTTCTTTTTTAGCATAAAACAATGAGCATATATCTAACCTGTACTTAGTGAAATGGGTGGAACTAACTGATATTGACGGAGTAGATTTGTAGCATAACTGAGTATGATTAACTACAACTATTACAGTGAATGAATTATTATTAATATTGTTACAACAGACAGAATGTGGTGACATGAGTGAATACACACAGACTAAAGAAAATATAAAGGTAACGGAATATAGGATGAAAATCTGTCATTTTCTGTGTGGAAAAATATTATAATATTATTATAGAGGCATTATGGTTGGATTCTGTATGAACCTTGATTAATATAATATAGATTAATATAATAAACAGAAAACTAAAACTGTGCTGTAGGATATAAAATAAAGTATAGCATTCAAAGCCTACAATAAATTTGTACCGGTGAAAAAAGTGTATATATATATTTTAAGTACATATTGCATCATCTGAGAATAATCTTTCCTGTTTGTTCTGGAAATATTCAATTAATAAATGCTTCTATATTTAACATGACAATTGCAAAAAAAAAATAAAAAAAAAAATATATATATATATATATACACACACACACACACACACACACACTACCAGTCAAAGGTTTTAGAACACCTACATTTTTGCTACTTTTAGTTATTGCTATATAGCTTGGCAAAAACATTACAAAAACATGTAAATATTGGGTATTTCTAAACTCAAGACAAATAATAAAATCTATTTAGCAGGTTTTTTAAAAGTAGCAAAAATTTAGGTGTTCTAAAACTTTTGCCAGGAGATATATATATATATATATGTGTGCCTGGCAAACACACGCAGGGGTGGCAGTAAGGAGGAGTTACTGCTCCCATTAAGTGATTCTATCCTGAATCCTATGTGAATCCTTTGAAAATCATGCAGGGACTTGGCCCACCCCCACTATGCAGCCCGCCCACCACTATCCAACTGAGCAAAAAAACAAAATGGCTGCCACTTGCTCCTACACCACAGACACATATACATGCCCCACTCAAACAGCAACACACACACACATGACCAACTTACACAGCAACACACACACGCCCCACTCAAACAACAACAAACACACACACACCACTCACACAGCAACACACACACACACACACACACACACACACACACCCTCGTGTTTGCTAACCTCTCTGCTTGAATCACCACTACCCTCACTCCTGTCTGTACTAAACTGGCCTGCCTGCCTCCCTCCTGCTGCCCCATCGTATGTCATAGAGGATGCCCTTGGGAGTGCAGCACCTTCACCCACAGACATCCTACAATGGCGCAAGGATTTGTGCCTGGGGTCTGCTGCCAGTACTCAAGTCCGATGCTACTTCTTAGCTTGCCTGTTATGGCGAAATCAGGTTGGACACGCGCAGGCTGTGTGCTCTGCCATCTCACTTTAATGCTTCCCTTCCAATTGCTGCCCCAGCTTTATGCTTGCTTCTTCAACTTTAACCCTTTTAGTGACAGAGGGCTATGCAACGCATTGAACGGCGAACCCCTGTGCCACTCAAAGGGTTAATCCAGTTGCCTGCCTCACATCCACTGCTCCCCAGTAATAAGCTCCCATCAGATGGCTGCCTCGGACCCTGCTGTCTCTTCATGCTCAGATCCATCTCAAGTTTAACCCTTTTAGTGCCACGTGATACACATTGCTGTTTTGCATAACGGTGGCCCCGCAACCATAGGTTCTGTGCTTTACTCATACAGCTTTCTCACACTGTCTAACACTCTATATCCGCAATCGAGAAGTAGCAGGTACATGGATACAACTGCAAATCTGCTCCTCTCTACATATCACAACTCCAGCATCACTACCCAAACTTAAATAATGTTCAAACATGAAGCACACTTCTAAGGGCTTACTGACATGGAAAATGTACAATGCCATTAACCTTTTCACTCCAACAAGCCTACTGTTGCGAACACCTCTGATGAAGGGTTAAAAGAGTTACAGCTCCATCTGGAGGCGGCCCTATGAGCATCAATCTTTTCACTGTCCAATAATAACAAATAATCTTCCAGTACAATTTACAAGTAGCCACTCCATTAGCAACTAAACTCCTGACATACTCTGCATCACATGCAGCACTGGCAATGTGAATGGCGTAGGCAATACATGCACAGAAAATAATTACTTAACCCTTTGCATACCACTCTACTACTCAAGGGGTTAAGTAATCATTTGCTGTCCATGCCTTGCCAACAACATTCACAGTGCTGCACGTAATGCAGAGTCTGTCAGGAGTTTCGTTGGTGCTTTCTGTATTACCTCTATGGGGAGAGGGCACCCTATATTACCCAGATGTGGGGGATAGAGTGTATTACCCAGCTGTGGGGGAAACAGAGTGTATTACCCAGATGTGGGGAGACACAGTGTATTACCCAACTGTGGGGGAAACAGAGCATATTACCCCGCGGTGGGGGGGACACAGTAGTGGTGATATCTACTTGGCACTTGTTACAGGTAGACAGATAAACAGACAAAGAGGGGGAGAAGTAGTTGCAATTGCATGAAGTGTTTAAGTATTTTTAATTTTGTAGACAGATAGGGATAGTGTATTAACTGACTGAAAGGTGACAGACACTTAGGGACCCAATGTGAAATGTGAAGGTTGCCAACCATGACAGATAACAGAAGAACAAGATATCACATACAAACAGCTCTGTTATGTGCTTTACTGTCAAAATCCATATACTTTGGTAATGACTTGCAAAAGTACTAGGGGCAGGGGTAGGGGGAAAGGAGTCAGAGCAGTGCAGGGAAATATTAAGAATGGGGTAGTCCAATAACTGACTACAACCATGATTGCTACAGTGCATGCAATGAATGATGATGATTCTTCTCCTCCTGAATAGGGGTGGTCAAAATGTCCCATTGTGTTCCCGTGAAAATATTCAAGAAAACATGCAGCTGCCTTCTTTTTTGTGGGAAAATCCGTTTAGATATAGCTATTAAAATCTTGACCGTTTTCGCCTGTTACCAAAACTTTTTGTTAATTTTTCAGTGGCTACAAACTTTTCACCCCTCTAATTACATGTTTTTCTCCTTTTCTCTGTAAAATCATGATGTTCCAGGAAGTGAAACACAATACAAGCAGCTACAGAGAGTGAGCGAGAGTGGTAGGCTGTAGTGCTGTGAGTTGTTTTGCAAAATTGAGACAGGAGAGGCTCATAGTGACTGCTATCACTAAGAACACTTGGAATAATAATAAAAGGAGGTGCTGAAAGTATCGTTATGCATCCAGTGAGTCTGAAGAGGAGGAAGTGACCACTACCAACATGAAAGGGTCTGGATGACCTGATTCGCAGACCCAATGATGTCCAGTCTCCCTACACCACCCCTAGGGATCTTGGGGAAATTTATTTCATGGGCAAAGGAAGAGGAGGGTAGTAGTGTGAGCAAGACAGGTCTGCTGTGCCTGATGACAGTGCTGCACTTGCTAGGGTGTCTTGTGATTTTGGGGCAGGGAGAGATGATGCCAAGTGTAACAATAGGGGACCCTAAGTCACTCTTGCTATCCCAAGCAGTCCCGCTATTATCACTAGTACTAAGAATGTCCAGCAGCTACAGACTCAGAGTATCATTTAGCACATTTGTGCATTAGACTTGGATTATACAGGGTTGAACCATTTTCTAGTATTTAGCATGCAGTAGCATAAAAAGAGACTTTATTAGCATGTAGATTAGGCAGCAGATGTTCTATAAACATGATATGTCTTCTAGACAAGCCTGACATTTGTTCACATATTGCTAACAGCATAGTGCATTTATACATTGCTTCTAACCATTGAATATTGAATGTTTATGATCAGATTAACCATTATGATCAATTACCTACTATACCCTCTTCATCAGTTGCAAAATTTCACTCCATAGCATGATTAATTGGTGGGATGTTGCATACCCCTCTGGCAGTAAAAGACTTAAACAATGAACATATTTCCAAATTATTTTTTTTTGGTAAAATGTAACCTTTTTTGTTTTTTTCTCTTTACAGGAAACTATTTGAAACAAGGAAGATAAGAAGACAGAAGAGAAAAGAAGAAGACAAGAAGAAAGGAGATGTCATGAGTACTGTAGGGTAAGTGTTTGGGAGAGTGACTGTGTGTTTGAGCTCACGCTCGGTGCTTGACAGTGTGTCATGTTTCTATCGTTAGCTCTTTTCTTTGATGTTCACATTACTCACTTTATTTAATGTGAGTTTTGGGAACTTAACCCCTTTGCGACCACGGACAAGCCGGGACAGTCACAGCGGTCTGGCTCTTAAGGACCAGTGACAGTCCTGGCACGTCATGGGGTTCAGGGCTCCCAGCATGGCTGCACTGCACTCTGGAAGCCCTAAACTGGAAATTAAAAAAAAAAACCTCTGCATGCACAAAGTGGTGTGGTAATGGTATAGACTACCCCATTGCTGTCATTTATTAATACTGCCAAAACCAGAAGCAACATCTGATGTGATCTGATGTTGTATGATACTGAGGCCTAGTGGTGGCTACTGAGGCCTAGTGGTGGCAGTGAACAGTGACAGCCATATAGGCCTTGATTCAATGAAATACATTAAAACCTCAAGTAGGGCAAAAATGGCTGCCGACAGTAGAAAAAAATTATCGGTATCCAATTGCCCAAACAACTTAAACCACAACGAATATTGGTTTACAAAAAATGACTTGTGGCAAAACATCCATCTTGTGTTTTAACCCCTTAAGGACCGGCGTGCGCATGAGTGGCCGGCACTTGTCGTCCACGGGATTGCGTGAGAAGGGAGCAAAAGAGGTTGACCCCATGTACCCCAACATTCTGTCTCACCAACTTGATTTGAAAGACATAGGCAGCTGTGGTCCATGTTCCTTGCTGATCTTTCTGTTATTATCTCCGTGCTGGGGAAGTCTGGGGAAAGATTTGTTTTTAGTTATTTTTTTTGGACAGACTGTGATAAGACAGGGTGGACAACTTAAAAAGGAAAAGAAAACTAAATAACTGTAGTAAAAAAGACCCAGGGACTGAAATTGATGCAGTTGGTGTAGTAACAGTGATGGTGAAGCAGCTGGTGGGGCAATCAATAAAACAGTAGATTCTCATACTGAGACTGAGGTGATAGGGTCAGTACTGCAGGGTGGCCAAACTAGTAGTCAAGGGATCCCAAGCATTGCCTCAACCGTGGGACTCCCCTTTCCCTCACAGCATTGTCCACATGGAACATAATCCTGAAGAAGGCAGAACTGTTGCTAGCAGCAATAATACCACCATTATCATGAACACAGATCTGCAGCCTGTGCCTGCTGCTAGTGCTGCCAGTCTGACCTCTTCAGCTCAACAAGAAATGGCAAATGTGACAGTAGAGGACCCTCTGCATTTCTCTTCACCTTCTCCAACTGGAGAGACGTCTGTAATAGAGCAGCAGCAGCAGCAGCAAGAAGGCACATGTGGTGGTGATGATGATGGTGGTGGAGAAGTTAGGGTGGAAGAGACATTAAAGGCCTTTTTAGCCCAAACTGAGAAAGAATAGGAGACAGGGATAGGGATGGTGTAACGGTTTTCTGACACTCAGACCAGGGTATGAAGTAAAAAACACAGTTTATTGTATCAAGAATTTAACACAATGCCCCTAGGGGCCAGCACAGGAATAACAGTAATGGCAAACACAGACAAGGTGAATGCAATACAGTAATAGAATAATGTGCAATGTAAAGATGGGGAATAACCCCAAAGGGTTAACAAGTGCAAGAGGAGAAACTCAGTCTTAGGTTGGCCAACGCCCAGGATATATAGCAGTCTCTGGAACACAGTCCTTGAATAGCGAAGCTGGAGTAAAGTGTCTGCACTGAATTCACTCTCAAGTTGGACTAGGAATGCACACAAGTGCCCAGAGCTGAGCCAATACCACCTCCGTGGGCTATAAAGAAATGCTACAAGAACCAAAATCACCCTTAACTGAAAGTAGTAGTAACCCTGAGTGTGCCCAATGGATAGTGCCCCGACACCCCTTGGATATCAATACTGATAGCGACTGCACAAGCTACTAAGAGCTGAAGCACTGGATAGTGCAATGGATAGCGTACCCTCTGAGCATATGTAGGCCGGATCCAGGACACCCCTCCGGTGCCGTACGTAACTTTCCCAGCAAGAGCGAACGGACTACCAGCGCCAACTGGCGCGGTCACGGTGCACACCGAACACCAGACAGACAATGCTCTGCAGAAGGTAGTGTGGAGTATCAGAGGTACTAGAGTAGCGGCTCTAACGAGTAACCGTATGCTTGGCAAGCTAACGGAGGCACGAGACCGGAGACTACATGGCACTGCAAGGGTTAAAAGGTTCTGTACAGGAGAGACAGCTAGCAAACAGCGGATGGCAAAGCAACCTCAAGCTCAGCTAAAGTAGTGAGAGGAACAGTGAGTCACTAACAGATCAGAATGTCGCCGGAGCGACCGGAGCAATGCAGGAACACCGGAACAGCAGGCAGGATCGGAGCGATAACCGGAACCGGATCACAGCAGGAACAACAGCCGAAGAACAGGATCAATCACGGAGCAGGGTCGTCAGCCAGAACCGGGTCAATCACGGAGCAGGGTCGTCAGCCAGAGCCGGGTCAATCACGGAGCAGGATCGTCAGCCAGAACCGGGTCAATCACGGAGCGGGATCGTCAGCCAGAACCGGGTCAATCACGGAGCAGGATCAGGAGAAGAGTCAGACAAGCCGGGTCGGTACACAGGAGATACTGGAACTCAGCAACAAGGCGCAGATACTGGAACACCACGAAAGGGCAAATGAGAAGTGCCCAAGCTCCAGTATATAAAGGCACATCCTGGGCGGGCCAGTTAGCATCCTCCAATGCACAGGTAATTCAGCCAAGATTGACAGAACAGCACGGGAACCGTGATAGATGGGCATCATCACAACTAGCTGCAGTGAGCTTTTGGAATTTGCTACTGCTATAATTCATTATGCTACTGAGTTGCAATCACAGCAGGATGCAAATGATCAGGCTAGTGTGCCATATACCACCATGGACACAGTGGGAATGATGCCCAGCAATGTGGAACTAGGACAGGTTCCACTTGACAGCAGTAATACTCTTCCTGATCCTAACGGCAATACTGATTCTAAGGCAATAGCAGCAACATCATCCTCTGGTCAAACCAGTGAACAGGAATGTGGAGGAGGAGAAGAGGAAAGAGACCATACTTCTCCACCTTTCCCCTATCCCCTAAAGTCATGGGTGTGGGACCATTATTTCCTTGGAGCAGACACAGTGCAGTCATCAGCGATGGTACTATGCACAATTTGTGATAAATCAGTGAAAAGGGGAAAGGAGGGAACGTACCTGGCCACAACTGCCCTGATAACACACATGAAACACAGACACCTTGTCATTTATGTGAAACATGTTAAAGCCAAATGCCACCAAAGAAACTGGGCACTACTGTTGCTGTACTCTCCCTAAAGGCAACAAGAGGTGAGGTGGAAATCAAAGAGGAGGAAGAATAGAGAAACCCAGCCAAAGGTTGACAGGCGAAACACCTGCTTCATCATCAGTTTCTTGCTCTATGGTCAGGGCATAGGAAGACTGCTTCTTCTGGTGATCCAGCTCATTCATCTTTACCTCCCCCACCACCTGAGAGCCATTCAGTAAATGTCAGAATGTGGCAGTTCTTGTCCACCCCATGTACTGACCACACATGGCAGTGTAGTGGAGGATAATCGCAAGCTGGGCATAAAGCAGCATCCATCAGAATATGCTAAGCTTGTGGCAGGGAGGGTTCATCATTAAACTATCTGTAAATTGTTATGTGTCTTTAGCAGGGAGTGTACCTGGGGTATAGTGAAGGCAGCAGTACTTAGATTCTGGTGTGATGATTTCACATTGGGAACCCTAAGCATCATGATGTTTTGTTATAGTTATTCCAGGTTTTTGACATCAGTCCAGATTTGCTCATTGTTCCCAGTCTTTCACTTATTTACCACACATGCTGCACACTTTACAGTTTCTGATGAGAGACATTGGTCCTGCTCTCAAGGGAAAAATGTATATTATAGTAACAATACACCAATGATTTTGGTGGAAGGGCAGGTGGAGAAGTATTGGCCAACATCTTCTTTTCTACACAAATACCTGAAGTGGTGGGGGCTAGCTGTAGTGTTGTTACTGTCTCGGGGCATCACTGGAGCTAGTAGTGGCAGTCAAACCTTCATCATACATTACCCATGTGAGCCTATTCCCTTTGAGCTGCCTAATCATCCTGCTGTTTAAACAACTGCAGCAAGAACAGCGGTTGCAAATTCCACAATGACACTGCAGGCATTTGACAATGGCGACTGGCCACTTGCCACCAGAAAATGACTTAGGGGCACTAGGCTTGTTTCTAACAAGCCAACTTACTGATTCCTCAGGTCTTGTGACACTAACAAGTCAAAGTCCTTCAAATCAATGTTTCCGCAGAGTTTGGGCCTAACACAAGTTTAAGTTCTACAACAAATCAATGTTTCCTTATGTCTTATGCCAAACAAGTCTAAGTCCTACAAATCAATTTTGTTTAAGAGCTGAGGCCTAACACATGTCTAAGTCCTACAAAAAAATCAATGTTTCCTCAGGGCTTGTGCCTTTAACAATAAGTTTAAGTCCTACATATCATCCTCTACAAAATACTCTATCCTGGCTTAAATCTTGGGGTCCCTGTCAGTCAAGTTACATAATGATTTCTTATTTTACTTGATTTTTAATTGTATTTATTTTTTTATCCTAACACCAGTCAACAAAACCTCCAAAAAAATTTCCCTGTTCAACTGATTCTTTCCCCAGACTCTACCCACCAACAGAGGCACCCTCCTTAGACCCCTTTTATACCATATCTTTTGGGTTTTTTTTATTGTATTTATTTTTTAATAACTGTTCCCCCAATCCCAGTGAACAAAATCACCCCAAAAAATTCCCCGTTCAACTCTTTCCTCACACTTCACCAACACAGACACCCTCATACCCCTTTTAAGCTATGGAGACAAAGAAAAAAATCTATTGACTATTTTCACTATATACCCGCAGAGAACAACACTAGTTATTAAATGTATAATAGTAATTCAACAATATATTTGCACGCATACAGGGAGCTCACTACTATCCTATGTAGTTTGTGAGTGTGTACCAAACTATGTACAACAAATATACAAAAGGGAGAATAGGAGAGTGCTCACCGTGTATATATATATATATATATATATATATATATATATATATATATATATATAATATTATAAAGACAATAGCAATTTAATAATACAAAAGCATTACGTAAATATAACAATAAATAAGCACATGTTTAATCCTAAAAAATATATTTGAAAAATATATGATTATAGTAGTTTTGTTCTCAGTGATGTCTTGAGATGCCAGCAATAATGATATAAGGTTGACATCCTTTCCTTCTATAATATCTCTGTTGATATGTGATATGGATAGGAACTAAGTGGGCAGGGATAATGTGGGATGATGAATTATGGGAAATACCTGCAGAGAAAGATGGTAATGGGACAAGAGGTTGAAGTTGGTGGAGGAGAAAATTCTTTATATTGAGACTGTATGTCTGAAAATGGACAACTGGCTGAGGAGCAGACAGATCTTTGAAAACTGAGGTTGCTTACTGTCTACTAGATGATGGGGTAGATAGAGGAAATAGAGTGTGGAAGAGCTCAGCTTTCCTCACAGAAGCACAATATCGAATGCCTCACTTGGACAGATCCTGCATCAGTTTAGGAATAGTTCACTCTCTCACAGATAGGAGCTGATGATGGAACTTGTCATGGATTGTGAGATAGATGGAGGTACAGCGGATGAAGCTTCTGAGCTGGAAGTCTGATGTGCACTAAGTTTTGCCATGTTAATTTGCAAAGCTCTGCATAAAACAACAAGGGAAAGGAGAGGGAAACATGTAAGAATTATTGTGATGGGGGGCAGGGGATAATGGAATACGGGGGGAAGGGAAGAAAAAAAGAAGGGTGGGTGAGTTAAGTGTGGGCTTCAGAAAAGAGGGATAATGCTTGAAAACTAGAGAGAAATGAATAAGGCCTGAGAAGGAGGTAAGGAGGAACAAGGCAACATTTTAGAACAAATATTTTGATTCTAGGTCTTTGGCCTCTACAGGAGAATTAACACATGGGAACAAAGACTTTCAGGCTCTGTGAGGAGGTAAGGCTGGCAATATAAGCAATATATCCTGTTGAAAAGGGGAAGGGGATTGAGCCAAATTCTCTATGTAAGAGGTTAGATTTTAAGCTTCTGTAAATAGAGGTGAAAGTTGTGACTAGCCCTTATGCCTTATAATAGAGGTCAGCAGTGAAATTGAACCTTTGGATTCTGAAAGAGGTAAGGAGTAAAATTAAACCTTCTGCCTCTGTAATAGTGGTAAGGCGTGACATTTTTCTTATAGTCTCTAATAGAAGTAAGGAGTAGGAATGGACAAAACTTTTTTCCTAATAAGAGAAATAGGAGAAAAATGGCACTTCCTACCTAGCAGGAAAATTCCTGTGAAAAGTGAAGTTTCCCTTATTTTTCCACAGGCATTGTATAAAAGGGGTCTCAGGGTCGTACAGCATGCCATTCTATGTTTTTGAGAGGAAAATGAGCAGCACATTTGTCAGCTAGTAGTGAATACATGCTAGGAAAAACACAAACAAACAGAGAGGGCGCCCAATAGTGTAATATTGTAAAAACAATAATAGGATGAATTAGAAATTGCACTCACTTTTACTGATGATAGATGTCAGCATGCGAAGGATTCTTACCCCTGTCTCCGCTCAGGGTCTTTGGCTTTCGTTCAGACTTGTAAAGAAATATCCATCCTCTGTTACTCCATTTAGTAACCAGTAATATAAGTATGATTTAAAACATATATCTATATATGATTCTACAGGCTGTGAATTTCAAAAATGTATCAAATTTATTATGCAAAAGACACGTGTCTACGCTATTAAAAATAGCTACGCATTTCATGGCTACATCACCGCTTTAATGAGCTAACTGAAACAAAAAAGAAAGACACAGCCACGAACAAACAACCGTTTTTTAAAAACTTCTGTTACCCATTGGATTGGATAATTGAATAATTGAGACTCCGATACCATTCATAACATGAGGCTCTCCAGTTTCCATAAAATCCACAGTATAAGTGACATCTATTGATCCTTACTAAATATGTAAACATCCATTTACCCTCCAATAAAAATAATCCCAAACATAAGGTGAAAATAGATCTACATACAATAATAGAGGGCATAAAGTCTATAGAAGGGATCGGTGCCTCAAGAGTTAAAAACTCATGAACCTGCAAAACCAAAAAATCCATCGGGTTAGATCCTAGTCCTTCGTAAAAAGAACATATCCAAATTAAAACAGCTATTTACATATACCAGTATTCACTCTGACATGTGGAATTATATATAAAAAGTTATATAGTTGCCGTACATTACAACTCCTGCTATAACTAAATCTGCAGGATATGAAATGTAAAGAAGAAAAAACTAGTATTACTCCGATATGGAAATAGCAAGAGGTTGACCCCAAATACCCCAAAATTCTGTTTGAATGGCTGGAAAGACAGACAGCCTTGATCCAAGCTCCTTCATAATCTAGCTGTTATGTCTTTGTCAGGAACAGGGAAGTCTGGGGGTGTGAGAAGGGAGAAAAGGAAAATTAACCCAATTACCCCAACATTCTCGGTGGCTGAGAAGACATGAGCAGCCATGATCCAAGCTGAGAGCTCCTTCCAGATCTAGCTGTTATCTCTGTGCTTGGTGAGTCTTGGGAGTGAAAAGGAAGTAAAGGAGGTTTACCCATATACCTAAAAATTGTGGCAAAGAAGACACAGACAGCTGTGATCCAACTTCCTTCCTGATTTGACTGGAATCTCTGTGTTGGTGGATAGTGTTGAGCGAGCATGCTCGGCCGATGCTCGGATCGGCTCGAGCATCGCTCTGCTCGGCACATGGCGGTACTCGTACGAGTACCGCATGTGCTCGCCCGCCATGTTCGGGTCTCCTCCCCGCACGTTTTGCGGCTGCTGCGCAGCCAATAAACATGCAGGGAGGCTCTGACATCGGTGTAATGCCAGCAGCCATGTTGGCTGCTGGCATTACACTGATTGGCTGGCCAGAACCCGTGGTCGGGTGCTGTATAGCACCTGACCATCGAGTTCGGCTCAGTCTGAGCCAGGGAGAGCTGAGGATAGGAAGGGAAAGGCAGTGTAGGGAGGAAAAAAACAAAAATTGTGAAAAAAAAGAACCAAAAGTCCTTTTTAGGACTACTGTGTGTGGGGGCAGCAGGTTATTTTGTGTGGGGGGAAAAAACAAAAAAAAAAAAAAAAAAAATATTCTGTTTAGTGTGAAAAGTTGCAGATTAGAGCACATTCTGTTTAGTGTGCACAGTTGCAGATTAGAGCACATTCTGTTTAGTGTGCAAAGTTGCAGATTAGAGCACATTCTGTTTAGTGTGCAAAGTTGCAGATTAGAGCACATTCTGTTAAGTCTTCAAACTAAAATATCAAAGTCACATATTCCATTCAGTGTGCGTCGCCGCAGTTTAGCAGCACATTCTGTGTACTGTGCAGAGTTGCAGAATAGGAAGAAATACTGTTAAGTCTTCAAACTAAAATATCAAAGTCACATATTCCATTCAGTGTGCTTCGCCGCAGTTTAGCAGCACATTCTGTGTACTGTGCAGAGTTGCAGAATAGGAAGAAATACTGTTAAGTCTTCAAACTAAAATATCAAAGTCACATATTCCATTCAGTGTGCTTCGCCGCAGTTTAGCAGCACATTCTGTGCACTGTGCAGAGTTGCAGAATAGGAAGAAATACTGTTAAGTCTTCAAACTAAAATATCAAAGTCACATATTCCATTCAGTGTGCTTCGCCGCAGTTTAGCAGCACATTCTGTGTACTGTGCAGAGTTGCAGAATAGGAAGAAATACTGTTAAGTCTTCAAACTAAAATATCAAAGTCACATATTCCATTCAGTGTGCTTCGCCGCAGTTTAGCAGCACATTCTGTGTACTGTGCAGAGTTGCAGAATAGGAAGAAATACTGTTAAGTCTTCAAACTAAAATATCAAAGTCACATATTCCATTCAGTGTGCTTCGCCGCAGTTTAGCAGCACATTCTGTGTAGTGTGCAGAGTTGCAGAATAGTAAGAAATACTGTTAAGTTTTCAAACTCAAATATTAAAGTCACATATTCCATTCAGTGTGTTTCACCGCCGTTTAGCAGCCTATTCTGTGTACTCTGCACAGTTGCAGAATAGTAAGAAATAGTGTTAAGTTTTCAAACTCAAATATTAAAGTCACATTTTCCATTCAGTGTGTGTCACCGCCGTTTAGCAGCCTATTCTGTGTACTCTGCAGAGTTGCAGAATAGTAAGAAATACTGTTAAGTTTTCAAACTCAAATATTAAAGTCACATATTCCATTCAGTGTGTTTCACCGCCGTTTAGCAGCCTATTCTGTGTACTCTGCACAGTTGCAGAATAGTAAGAAATAGTGTTAAGTTTTCAAACTCAAATATTAAAGTCACATATTCCATTCAGTGTGTTTCACCGCCGTTTAGCAGCCTATTCTGTGTACTCTGCAGAGTTGCAGAATAGTAAGAAATACTGTTAAGTTTTCAAACTCAAATATTAAGGTCACATATTCCATTCAGTGTGTTTCACCGCCGTTTAGCAGCCTATTCTGTGTACTCTGCACAGTTGCAGAATAGTAAGAAATAGTGTTAAGTTTTCAAACTCAAATATTAAAGTCACATATTCCATTCAGTGTGTTTCACCGCCGTTTAGCAGCCTATTCTGTGTACTCTGCAGAGTTGCAGAATAGTAAGAAATAGTGTTAAGTTTTCAAACTCAAATATTAAAGTCACATATTCCATTCAGTGTGTTTCACCGCCGTTTAGCAGCCTATTCTGTGTACTCTGCACAGTTGCAGAATAGTAAGAAATAGTGTTAAGTTTTCAAACTCAAATATTAAAGTCACATTTTCCATTCAGTGTGTGTCACCGCCGTTTAGCAGCCTATTCTGTGTACTCTGCACAGTTGCAGAATAGTAAGAAATAGTGTTAAGTTTTCAAACTCAAATATTAAAGTCACATATTCCATTCAGTGTGTTTCACCGCCGTTTAGCAGCCTATTCTGTGTACTCTGCACAGTTGCAGAATAGTAAGAAATAGTGTTAAGTTTTCAAACTCAAATATTAAAGTCACATATTCCATTCAGTGTGTTTCACCGCCGTTTAGCAGCCTATTCTGTGTACTCTGCACAGTTGCAGAATAGTAAGAAATAGTGTTAAGTTTTCAAACTCAAATATTAAAGTCACATATTCCATTCAGTGTGTTTCACCGCCGTTTAGCAGCCTATTCTGTGTACTCTGCACAGTTGCAGAATAGTAAGAAATACTGTTAAGTTTTCAAACTCAAATATTAAAGTCACATATTCTGTGTAAGATGAAGAAGGCGGGTAAAAAGGGACGGGGAAGTGGACGTGATCCTGAAAGTTCAGGGCGCGGGTCAGGCCGCGGAGAAACTGTGCCTGGTGCCAGAGCACAAGAAAGAAAGACATCCACCATACCTAGCTTCATGTGTAATTTTACAGGGCGTCGCAGGACATCACTCTCGAGGTCCGACCACTGCGAACAGGTGGTCGGTTGGATGACAGCTGATACTGCTTCCAGTCGGTTAAGCACCACCCTGTCTTCCACCAAGTCCACTCTCAGTAGCCAAGAGTCTGGTCAACATAATCC
Organism: Rhinophrynus dorsalis; assembly: GCA_037306005.1. Taxonomy (NCBI): domain Eukaryota; kingdom Metazoa; phylum Chordata; class Amphibia; order Anura; family Rhinophrynidae; genus Rhinophrynus; species Rhinophrynus dorsalis. Next base: position 404,318,798 of record CM074723.1, read on the forward strand.
TCACTCTGATCATCCTTCCTCCCACCATACACGGTCTGGTCAAAGAAGTGATCCCACACTGGGATATAGTGAGGAGCTCGTCTCATCACCAATCCTTCATTTGACCCTCTCTCCAAGCACGCTTGCAGAGGAACATGACATCTTGTGCCCTGATTCACAACCTCTAGAGGCTACCCAATCACAAGAAGATGACAGATGTGAACGGCATTTAAGGTCAAAGGAAGTAGTGGATGATGATGATGATGATGAGACACAGTTGCCATTAAATCAACCACTATTTCCGTCTCAAGACCTTGTTGAGGAGAATGTTATACAGTTGTCAATGACTGAGTATGTGGTGGGATCAAGACTTGAGGAGGATGATCAGAGTGAGGAAGTGGAGGAGGACTTGGTGGACGATGAGGTGACTGACCCCACCTGGGAAGGTGTAGAGCCGAGCGATGACAGCAGTCCTGAGGGTGAGCCATCTGCAGCACCGCAACAGGCTGGAAGAGGCAGTGGTGTGGCTACAGAAAGAAGGCGGACCGCACCAAACCGGCCCGCAAATGTTCCACGGAGCACCCCCTTGCGTAAATCTACCTTGCCAAAGGGTAGGTGTTCCGCGGTATGGCGTTTTTTTAAGGAAAGTGCGGACGACAAAAGAATTGTAGTTTGCAACCTGTGCCACACCAGAATGAGCCGAGGCATGAACACTAGAAACCTCACCACCACCAGCATGATCCGACACATGGCATCCAAGCACCGTAGTAAGTGGGAGGAACGCCTGGATCGCCCATCTGTGTCTGCAGGCCACACCACTGCCTCCTCTTCCCCTGTTTTCGGTGCCGGCCAATCGCCTGTCGAAGGCGCAGGCCCGCATACCTCCCGCCCTGCACCTGTACCATCTGAAGCACCATCAGCGACCACATCCACTTCCCTGTCCCAGCACAGCGTCCAAATGTCGTTACCCCAGGCATTTGAGCGCAAGAGAAAGTACCCAGCCACCCACCCACAGGCCATAGCACTAACCTCACACCTTTCAAAATTACTGGCCATCGAAATGCTGCCATTTAGGCTTGTGGACACTGTGTCCTTCCGCAGCCTGATGGCAGCAGCTGTCCCTCGGTACGCGGTCCCCAGCCGCCACTACTTTTCCCGGTGTGCCATCCCCGCATTACACCACCATGTGTCCCGTAACATCACCCGTGCCCTGACCAACGCAGTTACTGGGAAGGTCCACTTAACGACTGACACATGGACAAGTGCTTGTGGCCAGGGACGCTACATTTCCCTGACGGCACACTGGGTGAATGTCGTGGAGGCTGGGAGCGACTCGGACCCTGGGATGGCACGGGTGCTACCCACGCCGAGGATTGCGGGCCCTACCTCCATCAGGGTTTCCACCAGCACCTACGTTATTGGCTCCTCCTCCTCCGTTTCCACCTCCGAATTCTCTACACGCAGCGCCACTCCCCCATCAGCCAGTAGCTGGAAGCAGTGTAGCACTGCAGTGGGGAAGCGTCAACAGGCCGTGCTGAAGCTGATCTGCCTTGGGGACAAACAGCACACGGCCTCAGAGCTGTTGCAGGGGATTAGTCACCAGACCGAGCAGTGGCTCTCGCCACTCAACCTGCAAGCAGGCATGGTTGTGTGTGATAATGGGCGTAACTTGGTGGCGGCTTTGGAGCTCGGCAAGCTCACACACGTACCATGCCTAGCGCATGTATTTAATTTAGTGGTGCAGCGATTTCTAAAAACCTACCCCAATGTGCATGATCTCTTGACCAAGGTGCGCCGCGTGTGTGCACATTTCCGTAAGTCATCTACAGCTTCGGCCGGCCTGTTGAAGCTGCAGCAGCGCTTACAATTGCCAGCTCACCGGCTGCTGTGTGACGTGAGCACGCGCTGGAACTCCACCTTCCATATGTTGGCCCGGCTTTGTGAGCAGCAGAGGGCAGTAGTGGAGTACCAGCTGTTACACGGTCGTCGCCTCTCCGTTCAACTTCCTGTAATCAGAAGTGAGGAGTGGGAATGGATGTCAGACCTCTGCGAGGTTTTACGCAATTTTGAGGAATCGACACAGATGGTGAGCGGCGATAACGCTATTATCAGTGTAACCATCCCACTTCTGTGTCTACTAAAACGCTCGCTGCTCACAATTAAAACCGACGCTTTGCATGTGGAAGAGGTGGAAATGGGGGAGGAAGAGCTTACACAAGGTGATAGCCAGAGCACCCTCACTTCGTCTTCTCAGCGACAATTGGAGGAGGCGGAGGAGGAGGAGGAGGAGGAGGAAGACACGGTTGCCTCCGCTACAGAGGGTAGCCATGGAACTTTAGTTCCATCTCTTCAGCGTGGGTGGGCAGAAGAGGAGGAAGAGGATGAGGAGATTGAGAGTCATCCTCCTGGTGAGGACAGCGAAATCTTGACTGTTGGTACTCTGGCACACATGGCTGACTTTATGTTAGGCTGCCTTTCCCGTGACCCACGCGTTATACGCATTTTAAACAACACGGATTACTGGGTGTTCACCCTTCTGGACCCCCGCTACAAAGAGAATTTCTCATCTCTCATTCCTCCGGTGGAGAGGACAAGCAAAATGGTGCAATACCAGAAGGTTCTTGTCGAAAAATTGCTCCAAAATTTTCCATCTGACAACGCTGGCGGCAGAGTACGTGCTACCTTGGCCAACAGAGAAGGGGAGAAAAGGGGAGCACACAGCAGTTCCGAGAAAGGCAGGGCAACACTCTCCAAGGCGTGGGACACCTTCATGACACCCCGCCAGCACCCTCACCCTGATGCGCAGCCTAGTGTCACAAGGAGGGAAAAGTTTTGGAAGATGGTGAAGGAGTACGTAGCAGACCGTGTCAGCGTCCTCAATGATCCCTCTGTGCCTTACAACTACTGGGTGTCCAAGCTGGACACGTGGTATGAACTGGCACTCTACGCCTTGGAGGTGCTGGCCTGCCCTGCCGCCAGCGTTCTGTCTGAGCGGGTATTTAGTGCTGCTGGTGGCATCATAACAGATAAGCGTATCCGCCTTTCCACCGACAATGCTGATAGGTTGACACTTATAAAAATGAACAAGGCCTGGATTTCCCCTGACTTCTCCACTCCACTGGAGGAAAGCCCCGGGGGAACATAAACTCACTTTATATATGTTATTTACAATGATCGGAATACTCTGTATTCCCATTCACCCCTTCCACCCAAAAAACGGGTATATGGTTGACTCTTAATCTTCTCATCCTCCTCCTCCTCTTCCATATGCCCTGTGATATAATTTTTATATAGGGCCAGCTCACCAGCGGGCCCTGTGCTATAATTTTTATATAGGGCCAGCTCACCAGCGGGCCCTGTGATATAATTTTTATATAGGGCCAGCTCACCAGCGGGCCCTGTTTGACAATTTTTATATAGGTCAGCTCACCAGCGGGCCTTCTCATATAATGTTTTATTGGGTCAGCTCTCTAGCGGGCCCTCTCATATAATGTTTTATAGCGTCAGCTCACTAGCGGGCCTTCGCATATAATGTTTAGGATGGTCAGCTCTGCAGCAGACCCTCACCCATAATGTTTTAGATGGTCAGCTCAGCGCACGTTTCCCTCTTAATCATGGCCTCAGTTCTGAAAATCAAGGAAATTTTTGGGAGAATTTGCCTCTGCGCACGTTTCCCTCTTAATCATGGCCTCAGTTCTGAAAATCAAGGAAATTTTTGGGAGAATTTGCCTCTGCGCACGTTTCCCTCTTAATCATGGCCTCAGTTCTGAAAATCAAGGAAATTTTTGGGAGAATTTGCAGATGATATACAAGTAAATATACAGCAAATATTGTTTGGTAACAATTTTTCGCCTAAAGTCGTTTTTATTTTCCTTTTTGTGTGTTTTATGGTCAGTCTGTAAAAATGGCGTACTACGGGCGAAAGATCGTTCCCAGCAGCGATGTTGGAGTCCAAGATGCATCCAGACATCCTCCCTATGCTGTCCCTGAACCATTTCTGTGGTGTTTCCATCATTTTCTGCCCTTTTCCTATGGACCAGGCACCCTCCCCTCATCAGAGCAGGGGGTGCCTGGTGTAATGCTCGAGTCCTCCCATTGACTTCAATGGGGCTCGGGTGCTCGGCCGAGCACTCGAGCCTCAGGGGGTGCTCGGTCAGAGCACCCGAACACCCGAGCATTGGGGTGCTCGCTCATCACTATTGGTGGAGTCTAGGGAACAAAGCAGTTGAACAGGTGGTTGGTGACAGAGACCCTGATGTACAATGTGACTGAGTCAGACTGATACTTGATGAGATATAGTTTTCTTAGAGTGGCAAGGCAGGACATCACACACAGTAGTTGAGTAATGAACAAGGGGTAGAGTGAAAGGATTAGAAGGAGCAGTACAGTGAGGTGTAAGTAAAGTTGTAGTCCAAAAACTGACAGCTGCCATGGTTGCTGCAGCGTGTGCAATAAATTGTAGTGATGCCTCCCCTCCTCCTGAGGTGAATGAACGCTGTCTAAGTCCCACAAAAAGTTCCACAACCACCAGCACTATTAATCAACCATCTAAAAACACTGAAGATGACAACAGCATGTCATCTTCTAGGGTTGATGGCATAGTGCAAGAAGGTATAGCAGCTCAACCAGCTGCTGCATCTGACAGTGAGACAAACACACACAAAAAAACATGTCCTAAAAGTGGTAGTGAATGTTGTGAAAATAAAAGCAAAAATAAATTGTTTGAGCCCTCTAGAAGCAGGCAGGAAATGCAGAAGATGACCAGATGATGACCGATGATGATGATGTAGTTCTAGAATATATCCCTCCAGCATCCTCCTACTTCACCCATTTGCTAAATTTAGTTGTGACCAGATTCTTGGCAGAATCCAAAACCCTCAGAGAGATGCTATGTATTACCCACAAAATCCCCCCCCCCCCAATTTTACATGTTCATGTAGTGCACACAACTCTTTATATTTCATACAAAAAGCATAACAACCTGCCCCATCACCAGCTGAAAATGGAGGTCCCTGCCATGTGGAAATCCACTTTTTACATGTTAAAGAATTTTTATGAGCAGAATAAGGACATAAATAAGTACACAATGCAAAACTGGAGGCTTTGGAGGGAACCTCTGTCCCCTGGGCAATGGCAACTAATGTGTGATGTATGTGAGCTGCTGAAACCATTTGAAGAGGCAAACCATGCTGGTTAATCACTTAGGAGCAGGAATTACCGAAATTATACAACTGATATATTTATTGCAGAAAAAACTGAGGAGGAAGGCTGAGTAATATTGCCATAATGACAACACATATATATACACCTGCTGGTCAAGGACATATTAGTGTGCTTTAAGCATGATCCTCACATAGTGTCCATTAACAATGAGAAATACATTCTTGACACTTTGTTGGACCTCTGCTTTAAACACAAGATTTCAGAATTTCTTCCAAAGAATGATAAGTATGTCACAAAAAGGAGTCAACACTATCTCTGTATGGAATCGGATTCTGTCAAGGAATATATAGATATGCTTATTGATTGAGTGGAGGGTTGCATTGTGGTGGATGAGAGGGAGACATTTAGGGCCCAAAAAACTGCTAGACAGCTTATACCAGCAGCAGCTTTATCAACCAAAACACTCCATTCCAGTTCTGAACACAGGGCGATTCATGGGTTTCAGGAGCAGCAAGTATCCAACGTTTATGGTGGTGGTGGTGGGGCCACATTTCTTTGGGTTGTTAACTGATACATAGGAACACCATGTAGGTCCTAAAAGTGGCCTCATTGCATGTGAGATGGTTTCAGTATACTTGCAGAAACTATGTCCCCATGGACTACTTTTAAACAAAACAATCTGTGTGGCCAGCACTGATGCCACAGTAGAAACCCTTAGTTGTAAGCCATTAGTTGACCACCAGTGACCTTTTAGTCTGCAGAGCAACCTCAAGTGTGTTTGTGCTGCAGCCAAAGTTGGATTAAAGATGCTGACCACAAAGTCAGATGTTTGACTCCAGTTAAGCTGGAGCTGGGACCTGGATAAACACACTTGAAAACGTATCTCTAGAGGACACTGGGCTAAACTAGGAGTGGATCCCTGTAAGCAGATAATCTGATGGGTCAAACCAGTAGGAGACCAACACTGATAAAATGAATCAGAAAGATACTCCAAAAAAGTAGAATGTACTAGGCCTACCTCTGGAAAGGATCAGGTGCTACTTGCAATAAGATAGCCTGTAGCACACAGACACTGCAAAGAAAAATGATAGGATAACACTGCAACCAAAATATATATAAACCAACTATCTCAGAGAGACAGCTGCAAAAGGTGAGACTGCTTACCCCAAATAGTATGCTGGTAGACAGCTGTGAGATGTACGGGATACTTAGGTACACTTGATACAGAATGTAGAATACCCAGATAGCAAGAGATACTAAAAAAAGATGGAAAGGCTCACAGACACAGCTAGGGGAAGCAGACAGATAACAACACCTCACAGCACTGAGGTGAACAAGTAGGAGAAGAGATAGATCAGGAAGGTGTGCAGTGAAGCAGGCAGACTGGGGATAGGAATCAGGCAAAGAGCAATCAGAGAGGCCAGAGAGACACAATAGTGCAGGAACCAGGAAGTATGCAAAAATAGAGAGAGAGCATACACCAATCTGTAAGAGTACGTGTATGGTGTCAGGAGGGTCAGGCAGACCAGTGTTAGAAACCAGGAGATCTGTCCAATCCAGGCAAAGGTACAGGAGGAGTAGGCCAGAAGAGTAGTCACAGGAGAGCCAAGAGTCAGGAACCAAATGTCTAATAATGCTGGTAACAGTACCGGAGGAGTTATCAGATGAATAGTCAGGAGAAACTCCAGGAGTCTGGAACTGGAGATCTAGTGAAGTAGGAGCGAAGTAAAACAAGCCGGGTCAATAACGGGAAGCCAGCAACGCACAGTACACAATCAGCAGGCTGGAGAGAAGTCAGGGTCAGAATCCGGAACTATAGGTAACATCAAGCGCCAACACTAAACAGGAGGCTAGTAGAATGAGCAACGTTAGTGTGAGCATGCTTGTGTTAAAAACAGACTTTGGCCAATGAGCATGGTTGTCAGTATCTAGACAAACAAGCACTGAGGAAGAAGAATGGGAGTGACAGCACCAGAGCCAGTAGCAGCACCACAACTAACCCCCACCGCTTCAGGTGTATGAAGAGCAAAGAAGTTGTCCAATAATGCTTCTCCTCCTGCACCTCTGCCAAAATCAAGGCTGTTTGGGAATACTAATTTTTCCTTTGAGAGCAGGAAGGAACTGCCTTTCATAAGCAAGTGCAATGTGCATAGTGTGTCTAAGAAAGTTGTGAAATAGGGGAAGGACAGGGAACATTGGACACATCTGCACTCATTTCAAACAAGTGGCCAACTGCAACCAAACACCATGATGCCTAGGTCCGCAATGTCAAATCATACCCTCTGAAACCAAGTACTGCTGTCACTATGCCCCTTGTCCGCTCCACTAAGGACATATGACAACTAGCAGACTTAGTAATAATGATGAATCCTCCCTGCCACCAGATTACATTATACTGTGGGATGGAATCCCCGCAGATGCTCCTTGATTCCCTGCTTGCGATTAGTCTCCACCACTTTGCCATGTGTGGTCAGTGCACCACACATGGACGCAAACTGCCACATACTAGCATCTACAGAATACCTTTCAGCTGGTGTGGGAGGTAACAATGACAGAGGTGGTACACTAGGATAGGAGAAGGTAGAGGACACTGACGGTTTCTCTGTCCTTACTTTTTGATTTCCACCAATGTTGTTGATGACCTTAGGAGGAACACTGGGGTACAGTAACAGCAGCTCCCAATTTCTTTTGTGGGTGACTTTTGATAGAAATAATGGGAAGGGGGAGACTTGCAGAAACTGCAGTATGCTGGAAGGGAAGAAGAAGGGGGAAATCCCTTCGTAGATGCGCAGGTCATAGGAGAGAAATCTGTCCCATTGCACTTCAAAGGGAGAAGGATCAAAAACTCCAAAGCCCTTGTGAAAGTAGGGGGACCCCTTGAACCTGGAAATGATGTAACTATGGTAAAATAGAAAGGTACTTTTTTTTGGGGGGGTGCGGCATGCAAGTTGGAATAGGGGAGGAGTGGGAGCAGAGAAATACAATAAACTGGTCAGCAGTGAAAATAGGGTTGTACAAATTGAATAAGTAATGCCCTCTTCAATAAAATCAAGATGGGAGAGGAGAGGAAATTAATGAGACTGCCTGTGTAAACACTGATGAATGAGAGGAATGATATGGATTATGCCAGGGAAAAAAAAACTAAACAAGTGAAGTGAGGATTTAGGGCTAATAGAAAGGAACTATGGGGGTGTAGAAAGTAACTATGGGAGTGTAGGGTGGAAGGAGAAGCATGCTGCTAAATATGACTGATGTGGTGTTGGACGGTGTTCACTGCCAAAGTGACAAACCATGGCATGAATTGCCTCTAAGCACACCAAGTACAATAAATAAATGGGGGGGGGGGGGATAAGGGAACAGAGCCAGATAGCTCTCCTTTTGTAACAGAACAAGTTAATTACACTGTACCATAGCACTATGAATGGCCAGAGGTAGAATGTTCACTAATATTACTCACAACCCACTGGGTGCTGGAGAGGTTGCCATTGCATGCTCGGTGTCCCAGTGACCTCTCGATCATCCATGCAATAGCACTAGGAGTTCCAATAAAGAGAGAGAGGGGACAAAAAAAACGAAAGGGAGGGAAATATGAGGACCTAAAGTTAACTAGTGGCTTGCTAAAGTGGAGAAAACTGTGCCAGGGAGAGTGGCAACATTCCGGTGCTTTAGAAAAACAAGCAGTGAGGGCAGGAAGTAAGGAACTGGACTAAGGAGAGGTGGTAGTGAAAGTGGTAGTTATGGTGATGATGGAGCTGGCTGAAGTTGCTAGGCTTAAATTGCTGGAATGTTAATGGGAAAGATAACAGAAAGGAGATTGAAACCTGTATGCGAATGTATGCAACACAAACCAGTATGATGTAGAGGAGAGAGCAGAGCGATGGAATAAAACATGCGTTCCTCTTGTTGCAGCAACTGCTACTGTTTTTCACAAAGGTGACTTGCACAGAGGAAGGTCCTGAGGGAACTGAAAGCGTTTGGCTTTATATGGATGGAATAAAATAACCTTTTTCTGCATACATCTATGAGTGCTGTCTCTTACAATGCTGGGACATACCTAGGCTGAGTATACCTAAAGAGTATTTATGTATGTATATATGTGTAAGTAGACCTATAAGACACAAGTACTTTGGGACTGAGTGAAGGGTTCGTTTCATCATCTCCTCGCTAGAAGAGTGCACACACATCCCAACCAATTGTAAGTTGACAGTCTCTGTTCAAAATTCCCTCATTCGGATTTGGGCAATGACCGGAAAGGTACATGGCATATGTACCCATATGCATGCCTGCCTCTGCCAGTGGAGGTGGTGGCAGGGGACACTGGAGGCACTTTTATTTATGGCACAAAGGAATTGCTTATTTTTATTAAAAGGAATGGCTGAAGATTATTTTTAAGACAAATGCTACACTGCATTTAACCCTTCGAGTGTCATAGGGGTACCCCTCCATCACTCTTGGAGGCAATTTTTTTTATTCTACTTTCATTGGATTTTTTTTTCTATTAAACAGATTTTACTGAAGATAGAAGACAAAAGAGATAACAGAAGACTCAAGAAGAAGATGGACAGTGGATGACAGGCAAGTGTTATATTTTTGGGTGTTAGGATACTTTTACAGGTAGTATCGTTCAAGTGTCATGTTATGAGAGGTGTGGTGAGTGTTACTGAGTTTTGAGCTTACTCTCGTTGTTTTACAC